>CM053142.1:60269295-62769295 GCA_028571685.1 Heterohyrax brucei | reverse complement strand
GATTATAGCCTGTGAAACACTATGGGGAGTACTACTCTGTCAGATGGGATCATTATGAGTCAAAATCTACACAACAGCACACAACAGTCCCCATTTTATGGGTGAGGAAAATTAAGCTGAAAGAGATTAAGTAATCTGTCACAGAATATTCAGCTAAGTAAAAGGTGGAGCCAGATTTCAAACTCACTCAGATTTACCTGAGATTGAGTTGAAAATACTTAACCAGTGCACTGGCACAGTCATCGACCACTCAGGATAGATGCCAGCTCTTTGATTGCTGAACTGTGTGAAAGTCCAGAGTTTTGGGAGGTTGTAGGTGAGAATGACACTCAGGGGTTTCAAGGTAGCAGCTGCTTACCCCTGTCATAGTCAGCTAGTGCTGCTCTAACAGAAATACCACAAGTGGATGGCTTTAACAAAGAAAAATTTATTCATACACAGTCCAGGAGGCAGCAAGTCCAAATTCAGGTTGTCAGCTCCAGGATAAGGCTTTTCCTCTTTGTCAGCTCTGGAGGAAGGTTCTTGTGTTACGTCAGTCTTTCTTTGGTCAGGTAGCGTCTCGGTGCAGGAACCTCAAGTCCAAAGGACTTGCTGTCATTGCTGCTTTCTTGATGGTATGAGGTCTCCAACTTGCTTACCTTTCCTTTTATCACTTGTGGAATAAAAGGATAAAAGGTGGTACAAATCACACTCCAGGGAAACTCCTTTAGTAAAGGTGTGGCAGTCCCACCCTAGCCTTTTAACATAATCCTGGCTGTAAACCACAGGCAGAGATTAGGATTTACAACATAGGAAAAAATCATAAAATAGAAGGTAATCTATTGGGGATCAGGGCCCAGTCAGATTGCTATGTACATTTTGTGGGGGACATAGTTCAGTCCATTACAACTTCCCAGTACAAAAATATTGCAATATTTCAGCACAAGTAAATTGACTGTCCCCATTGTGTAGCAGCTCAGCATCCATGCTCCAAAGCCATGCTCATTCCACTACACCATCCTACCCAGTTCAGTTATTCCTGCCACTGGAGGTACTTTACATGTACAGTTTTATTTACCTGGAAGACATTGAAGGAGGGGGACCAAGCCGCAGGCAGTATGAATTGTTAACATCTCTGATTTTCCTCATTCCTTGAGTCTCCCTGAGACTCAAGGTGAATGATAACATTTTAAAGAATTATTTCTCCAGAACCTTGTGTATTTGCTAGAGATCAAAGTCTTAAATCAGGAATTTGGAACTCCTTTTGGCTCATAGTCCCTTAAATAAATTTGATACAACATTTAAAACTTGGAAGACTTCACTTAAAATTCCCAATTTGTAATTTCTCTTGAAAAGCAGAGTAAATTGGCAGATAAGGAAATAAGAGGTTGGAGTGAAGTGGTGACCACTCCTTTATTCACTGAATTTAACCATGAGTTTTTTGAGTGGCTGCCATGATAGTGTGGTGGTTAAGACCTATGGATACTAATCAAAAAGTCAGCAGTTCAAATTCACCAGGAGCTCCTTGGAAACTGTATGCAGCAGTTGTACTCTATCCTGCAGGATTGCTATGAGTTGGAATCAGTTGAATGGCTTGATTTTTTGAGGTGCCATGGGCCAAGTATTGTTCCAGGTCTTGAGAGCGTAGGCTCTCCATTGCACCAAGATGCCAAGTGCTGAGTGCGTTTACACTTGTTTCATTTAAGTTACCTGCTTGAACCTTATGTTTTTGACGCCCTGGGCTAAAAGGATTAAATTATGGATTAAATTTTTTCCCCCCAAGTAGATGTTAGAATCCTAACCTATACACCTGTGGGTATAATCCTGTTTGGAAATACAGTTTTCTTTGTTATATTAATCAGATCATTCCTGAGTAGGGGGAGTTCTAAATCTAATCACTTCTGAGTTGTGAAAACAGCAGATTAGATACAGAAATAACACACACAGGGGAAAATAGATGTCCTGTAAGGAAGCAAGGAACACTTAGGACAATCACCAAAGAACAAAGCAGAAGACTCTGATTTGAGCATTTAGCCTTCAGAGTTGTCAGAAAATAACTCTCTGTTCCTTAAGGCCACCCAATTGTAGTAGTTGCATTATAGCAACACTAGCAATCTAAAACGGGCAAAGGTCATCCACATCTCTCAGTCTGTTTTCGTTCTTCTGTGGTTGTCACCCCAGTCAAACCTGCTTCTTCCTCCTGTCTGGAGTCCATGTTGTCTCCACTGTCTCAGTCGTGTAGGAATCCCTGCCTCCTTGGGAGCTAATCAAAAATCAACATGGGTATAGACAAACATAAATACATCAACAACAAAACACAGTGAGGAAGTCAACAGCAAATAGGCCCGCTGATACTGTTGCTGGTGTCCAATCCGGTCAGAGAGCATCCTCCTAGTACACAGCAGAGGACATTGGCTTGGGGCACCCTCCTCATCATTGCTTGACCTACAGTCTGAAATGCCAGGTCTTTGGGTGGCAGTTGTTTTTGGGTAGAAATGGTGGTGTGATAGCTGGGTAGGGACAGTCTCATTCAAAACCACCTCTCAGCAGTAGTGATACCCAACAGAAAGCAGCATCAAATAGGAGGAGTGTAAAACAGTCTCTCTTCATGGGCAACAATGGAGCACTGCCAAGTATTAATAGGCCCCAGAGAAGGCACAGAGGACAGAGGCCTTGGCAGTGGCCCTGGGGGTTAGAGAGCTGGGGGAGAAGGTACTATAAAGCCAAAAGATAAAGGCAAGTCTATTTACTGTTTAGTCATTGCGTGGGAAATCTAGGGTGGATGTGGAAGTGTGTGGGGTAAGAGGAGACTAAGAAACCCAATGACTAGAAATAGTTTAGCAAGTCCTTAGGGCAGGGAATCAAAATGCTTTAGCTGATGGCTGTGCTACTGAACAAGGGAGGTGCATGGAAAAGTTTTGAAAGTAGACAGAGGTGATGGTTGCACAACATTTTGAATGTACTAAATGCCTCTTTGGCAATGGCTAATTTTGTGTTATGTGAATTTATTTTCAATTACAAAAGGAAGAAAGCATGCATGCATGAATGAAGACAGAAGGGACACTAAGAAACAAGGTTGTGGGATACCAGAAAAGTTAAAGTAGCAACGAGACATGAGCAAGGTGCTTAACTGACTAGCATCTTTTTCTCTAACTCCACAGCTCTCGATCTTTTTTCTGCTATGATCCTTGACAGGTGACATGACATGACACATCCATCTGTGGGCACACTTTGAGCTCTTTTTTTCATTTTGAGTCTTACCATATCAACAAATAAAGGTCCCTAAAACTTGACTCCATCCAAATCATTTAGGTTGACTCTACTTTGAGGAGGCAGCTCTTCCCACATCATATTTTAGTATCTTTCAACCAGAGGGGCTCATCTTGTGGCACTGTGTCAGACAGTGTTCTACTGCTGTCCATAAGGTTTTCAACTGACTAATTCTTTCCAGAAGAGAATGCCAGGTGCTTCTTCCTGCTGTGTTTGATTCTGGAAGCTCAGCTGAAACCTCTCTGCCATTGGTGGCCCCACTAAGTATTTGAATACTGGTTACATAGCTTCTAATATCACTGCCTTAGGTTAGCTACCATGGCAGAATAAACTGACTGGTGCATTGGGGTCCATGTATCTGGGAACTGGGACCTGGTGATGAGGTAGTGTTTAGAGATATACTATCTGGAAACAAAAGTCAATGGGGGCCAGATCAGGTGAGTAGAGAGAGTGTCCCAATACAGTTATTTGTTTATTGGCTAACAACTCCCTCACAGACAGCTATACAGTTAAGTTTGTGAACTTGTCACTGTGCTACTATGCACACAATGGCCATTCCAGAAAGAGTTCCAGAAGTGCTTTGAAGGGTGGACTAGGCACTGGTGTTGGTGCCTAGCTTCCCAAGGGAAGTACTTTGAAGGTGACCATAGTGATATTCAGCAATGAGATACTTTAGCATTTAGAATAATTAAGTTTGTGTACTTAGTTGTTGGACCTCATATGTTGCGATATTTGTTCTTTATTGAAGAGTAATTTATATACAGCAACAAGTGGACATTATTAATGCATGCACTCCTGTTACTGTCACCCAAATAAAGCCATTAGAATATTTGCACTGCCCCATAAAGTTCACTTGAGCCCTTTTCCAATCAGTTTCGTCCTCCCCAGAGGCAACTACTGTTCTGATTTCTACAGCAGACAAGTATTGCCTGTTCTTAAACTTCATGTAAATGGAATCATATGGTCTATTTTCCTTTGTGTCTGGCTTTTAACTTAAAGTAATGTTTGTGAAATGTTTTCCATGTTGTTATGTATCAGTATTTGCTCTTTTTAATGAATGAATAGTATTCCATTTTATGGCTCCACACTGTTTATCCATTATTGATGAATATTTGGCTATTTGCAGTGTGGACTATTGTAGTAAACCACTAAGTATTTTTGCTCAAGACTTTGTATAAGTGTTTTCTTAAATTTCTTCTAAGTACGTAAGAGGATAATTTCTGTGTTATAGAGTAGGTGTATATTTAATTTTATAAGAAACTTTTCCAAAGTATTTGTACCATTTTATAATACTCTCATAGCAATATACAAGCACTTCAGCTGTTCTACACCTGGGTCACACTTGGAGTTGCCAGTCTTTTTAATTTTTGTAATTCAAGTGAGTATGAAGTGGGACCTCAACATGGTTTTACTCTGCATTTCCCAGATGATCAGTGAGGCTAAAGATCTTTTCATTTGCTTATTGGTTATTCATATGTCTTTCATGAAGTGTCTGAGGTTTTTTGTTCATTTTTTTTGGACTGTCTTATTGATGTATAAAAGTTATTTTTATATTCTGGATATGAGTTCTTAGAATTTTTTTTTTTCAAATAGTTTTTGCAAGTAGTTTCTGGCTTACCTTTTTACTTTCTTAACTTTGTTCTTTGATGAGCCGAAAAACCCAAACCTACTGCCATTGAGTAGATTCTGACACCTAGTGACCCTATAGGTCAGTGGGACTGCCTCAGAGTTTCCAAGGAGTACCTGGCAGGTATGAGCTGCCAGCCTTTTGATCAGCAGACATAGCACTTAGCCACTACATCACCAAGGTTGCCTTTTGATGAGCAGAAATGTTTAATTTTGATGAAGTCCAATTATTAACTTTTTTGTCTTTTAGATTAGTGTCTTTTATGTCCTCTTTAGTTAACAAGTTTCTGTCTGTTTCAAGATTAAGATAATATCTTCAAAAATATCATAACAGAATACTATGAAAGACTATACTCTAACAAATTTGAAAACCTAGAGGAAATGGACAAATTCCTTGATTCATACCACCTACCCAAATAATCACAACATGAAAAAGAACAACTTAATAAATCCATCAAAGGAAGACATTGAAAAAGTCATTCAAAAACTGCCAACCAAAAAAAAACCCGGGCCCAGATGGCTTCGCCACAGAATTCTACCAAGCTTTTAGAGAACAGTTATCTCCAATACTACTGAGACTATTTAACAGTATAGAAAGCAATGGAGTACTCCCAAACTCATTCTATGAAGCCAGCATAACCCTGATACCAAGCCAGGGAAAGACCCAACAGAGAAGGAGAACTACAGACTGATATCACTGATGAATCTAGACGCAAAAATCTTCAACAAAATTCTTGCCAATAGAATACAACAACATCTATCAAAAAAATAATCCATCATGATCAAGTTGGATTCATACCAGGGATGCAAGGCTGGTTTGACATCAGAAAAACAATTAATGTGATTAACCACATAAATATCGCAAAAGACAAGAATCACCTGATTTTGTGCATTGATGCAGAAAAGGCATTTGATAAAGTCCAACACCCATTAATACTAAAAACTCTTAGCAAAATAGGCATAGATGGAAATTTTCTCAATGCAATAAGGGCCATTTACACAAAGCCAGCTGCCTATGTCATCCTGAATGGAGAGAGACTGAAGGAGTTTCCCTTGAGAACAGGAACTAGACAAGGATGCCCATTCTCACCTCTCCTATTCAACATTGCATTAGAAGTTCTGGCCAGAGCAATTACACAAGACCAAGGAATAAAGGGCATCTGCATTGGCAAAGAAGAAGTCAAAATCTCCCTGTCTGCTGATGATATGATTGTATATGCAGAGAATCCCAAAGAATCTATAAGTAAACTACTCAAACTGATAGAAGAGTTCAACAAAGTCTCAGGATACAAGATAAACATAAGTAAATCGATAGGATTCCTTTATACCAACAGTGAGACTGCTAATGAAGAAATCATCAAATCAATACCATTTACGATAGCCCCCAAGAAGATACACTAACTAGGAGTTAATCTAACCAGAGAAATAAAAGACCTTTACAAAGAGAACTACAAACTCTTACTGCAAGACAGACTTAGATAAATGGAGAAACCTACTCTGCTCATGGATAGGAAGACTCAATACTGTGAAAATGTCTATTTTACCCAAAGCAATGTACTTATATAATGCAATCCCAATACAAGTTTCAGCATCATTTTTTAATGAGATGGAGAAGCAAATCACCAATTTTGTTTGGAAAGGAAAGAAACCCTGGATAAGTAAAGTACTACTAAAGAAGAAGAACACACTTGGAGGCCTCTCATTACCCGACTTCAGAACCTAGTACACTGCCACAGTGGTCAAAACAGCCTGGTATCGGTACAAGAACAGTCAGACTGATCAATGGAATAGAATCGAGACCCCAGAGATGACACTATCTGCCTATGAACAGTTGATATTTGACAAAGGCCCTAAGACATTAAACTGAGGTAAAAACAATCTCTTCAACAAGTGGTGCTGGCAAAATTGCATATCCATCTGCAATAAATTGAAACAAGATCCATATCTTACACCTTATACAATAACCAACTCAAATTGGATAAAAGACCTAGATATCAAATCTAAAATGATAAAGCTCATCCAAGAAAAAGTAGGAACAACAATGGAAGTTTCAATACTCAACGCAGACAGATTGTAAAATCTGTCAAGTAAACCACAATCAACAGATGAGAAAATAGATAAATGGGAACTATTAAGAATCAAGCACTTTTGCTCATCCAAAGACTTTATTAATAGAATTAAAAGGCTACCTACAGAATGGGAAAAAATATTTGGCAACTCTATGTCAGACCGATGCCTGATCACCATAATCTATAAGGTACTACAAAATATCAGTAAGAAGAAGATAAATCATCCAGTTAAGTGATGGGCAAAGGAGATGGACAGATATTTCTCTAAAGAGGAGATCCAGGCAGCCAAAAAACACATGTGGACATGTTCACGACCTTTAGTTATTAAAGAAATGCAAATCAAAACTACAATGAGATACCATCTCACCCCAACAAGGTTGGCCATGATCCAAAAAACACAAAACCACAAATGCTGGAGAGGCTGTGGAGAAAGTGGAACCCTCCTACACTGTTGGTGGGGCTGCAAAATGGTCCAGCCTCTTTGGAAAGCAATCTGGCACTTCCTTAAAAAAATGGATATAGATACACCATTTGACCCAGAAATTCCACTACTTGGAATATATCCTACAGAATCAAGACCATTCACACCAACAGATACATGCACAAGAATGTTTATTGCAGCACAGTCCATGATAGTAAAAAGATGGAATCAACCCAGATGCCCAACAACAGAGGAATGGATAGGTAAACTATGGTATATATACTCAGTAGAGCGCTATGCAATGATAAAGAACAATGATGATTCCAGGAAACATCTCATAACCTCGTTTCAACTGGAAGACATTACATTGAGTGAAAGTAGTCAGCGACAAAAGGACAAATATTGTATGAGACCCCTACGATAAGAACTCAAAAACAGACTTATGCATAGAAGAAAAGATTCTTTGATGGCTGCAAGGGAGGGGAGGGAGGGAGAGGGAGGGGGGGAGAGTTTAGATTAGATAGTTGGTAGAAATTTGGTTGGGTGAAATCGGTGACAGCACACATTAGAAACAAGAACAATATTAAGGGGACTTCAGCATAACTTGAGTACTCCTTCCATCTTAACCCAATATTGCAAGGATAGAGTAGCTGGGGCAGGGGGCAGGGGACCATGCTTTTAGGTGAAATTGAGGCCAATTGACACAACTAGCATTTTGCTTAGAGGGCTCTCTGCACCTCACATTGGTGAGTGGCGTCTGGGATCTTACAAGCTACCAAGCTACCATCTGAGGGTACAGCAAATGGTCCCAACTTAGCAGGAACAGATGCTTCACCGAGGACCAAAATGTCAACCCAGAAGACAGAAGACCCACATGAGTGGGTGCCTACATAGACTTGGGACTGGAGGAACCGGCTGGTGCCTGGCCACCAGTGACAGCCACAGTGGAGCTCACAAAGTTGAGTCTCACTGGCAACACAAGGATGAAAAGGGGTGTACCCTGAGATCTCCACTAAAAGACCACAACTGATGATCCAGTGGCTTTGAGCTTCCCCTGGGAGCATGGACCCTGGTCCTGATGCTGCCCTTGCCGATGGATTATAATGAAGGTCCACTCTTCGGACAGCAAGGGATTGGACTTGGCGATGCAGGGTGACTATATATTGGGTGCACTTTACGGTTCTGTACATCTATAGGATATCATCTTGCTGACTTCTGACTGGATAAAGGGGAGTGGGTGGAAAGGAGGGGAAAGGAGACTGTTGGGAGGATGAGACATGGATAGAGCAGAGAGGAATATTGTGCTGTCACTGGACAGGGAGAGCAGTGGAAGTTGCATGTAGGTGGGCATGTAAATTTATATGGGAATGTACATTTTCACTCAGTCATAATTTAAAAAAGAAACATTTTAAACACACACACACAAAAGATATTATCTTGTATTTTCTTCTAAAAGCTTCATAGTTTTGATTATTGAGTTGAGACCTGTTATCCATTTTGAATTAATTTTTGTGTGCACTGTGAAACAGGGGTTTAGTTTCTAGATAAATATCTGGTTGTTTTAGCACTATTTCCTTTTCTAGGTGAATATCTAATTATTTCAACACTATTTGTCGAAAAAAATGTTTTTTTCCCATTGAACTGTGTTGCAGTCTTGGTTGAAAATCAGTTGTGTATATATACACATTCTCTGCATTCAAATAGTTAGGATTTGGCAATACTGCACTGTCTTCAGTACTGTAGCTTTGTTGTAAGTCATGAAACCAGGTTGTTTAAGTTTTCTTACTTTGTTCTTTTTCTTTTTTTTATTATGATTAAGTGAAAATATACAATCCAAATCATCTCTGCATGCCCACCTATCTGCAGCTCCATGTGCTCTCCTTACCCTGTGACAGCACGTACTTCCTTTTCACTGTATACTTCTAGTATCCGCTTAATGAGCACCTGTCCCTACCTCTCCACCCTTTTCTGTACCATCTAGAAAGAAATCAGTTGGACAGCCTCCTATGAATGTGTAAAATCATAAAGCACACACACCATATTCTTACACACTGTGTCCCTGAATCCAGTCCATTCTTGTCTGAAAAGTTGATTGCAGTATTGATTTCATTTCAGGGCCAGCAGCAAGTCAAGTTGCCATGTTCCCACAGGAACCTCTAGGATGTCAGATAATCAGTTCTGGTCTTTAGAGTTCTTGAACTGCACACCTCTTTATCTTGTGTTGCCTCAGGGACTCTATATTGTGTCCCCCATCACACTGCCTTTGGTGGTAACTGGCCAGTGGTTCATCTGGTCTCATGCTGATGCTGTTTCCCATTCATATGGTTATTTCTGCCTCTTAGGCTCATTTTTTCCTGTGTCTTTGGTGCTCTGTCGTCATCTGTTCCAGATGGGTTAGGACCGTTTGGTGTACCTCAGATGGCAGCTTGCTGGCTTTTAAGACACCAGACACCACTCACCACTGTGGATGCAGAAGACTCTCTTAGCTAAAGACTAGCTATGCCAGTGGACCTCGATGTCCCCTGAAAATATGGTCTCCAGACCCTTGTCCCTGCTACTCTATCCTTCAAAATATTGGTTGAGTTTAAAAGACCCTCCAGTTTATAATATAGTCCAGTTATGCTGATCTGCTTTCTGCTGCGATCTAACCAAATTCTTGTCGACTGTCTCATCTATGAACATCCCCCTACGCACCCTTGTAGCTGTCAAACAGTCTTTTCTTCCGTACCTAAGTCCATTTTTCAGTCTTTATAGCAGAGGTATCGTACAATACTTGTCATTTTGCTGGTAACTGATTTCATTCAGTATACTATCTTCTAGTTGAAAGCAGGTTGTGAGATGCTTCCTAAAGTCGTCGTTCTTTATCATTGAATAGCATTCTGTAGTTTATCCGTTTGTCTGTTGGTGGGCACCTAGGTTGATTCCATCTTTTTGCTATTGTGGACAGTGCTGCAGTAAACACTCATGTGCGTGTATCCGTTTGTGTGGCTGCCTTTATTTGTTTATCAGATTTTGTAGTCTGTCTGAGTCATGTATTAGAACTTCCGTTTTTGTCCCTGTTTTTTCTTGCATAGTCTTTATTGTTTCAGGTTTGATATTTAGGTCTTTGATCCATTTTGAGTTTGTTTTTATGTAAGGTGTGAGGTATCGGTCTTGGTCAGTTTTTGCAGATGGATATACAATTTTGCTAATACCTGTTGTTAAAGAAACTTTTTATTCCAGTTTACAATCTTTGGGCCTTTATTGAATATCAACTGTTGATAAGAGGTTGGCGATATTTCTGGGGTCTCAATTCTGTTCCATTGGTCTATATGTCTCTTTTTGTACCAGTACCAGACTGTTTTGACTATCGTGACAGTGTAGTAGGTTCTAAGGTCAGGTAGCGTGAGCCCTCCCACTGTTACTCTTCTTCAGTAGTGTTTTACTTACATGGGTGTTTTAGTTACCTGGTACTGCTCTTACAGAAAATACCATGCGTGATATTCTCTTTATGAAGAGAAATATTATTGTCAAAGTTTGGTAAGCCACAAATCATGAAGACAAATTTTATTGTCAAAGCCACAATTCCATTCACAAGTTATAAATCCATTCAATAAGAGAAATTATCATAGTCTGGTAGGTTAAATCCAAATCCAGTGAGAGCATCTCAGCACAGGAAGCTTATCTGCTCTTTTTGCAGCTTTATTGGTGTTGTGAGGTTCCCAGTTCTCTGCTTGCTTCTCTCTTTATCTCCTGTGGGATGAAAGGATAAAGGGTGGTGCAAGCCAGCACTTCAGGGAAACTCCCTTAGCAAGGATGAGGCAGCCCCACCTTAATCCTCTTTAATGCAATCATTTTATCTATTAGCCACAGGCAGAGATTAGGATTTGCAGCATCAGGAAATCACAAAATGTAGGGCAGTTACAGAATACAGGGAATCCTGGTCAGCCAAATTACTGCACATATTTTTTGGGTAACACAATTCAACCCATGACAGTGGGATTTCTTCCTTTTCGAAACAAAGTTGATGATTTGTTTCTCCAGCTTATTAAAAAATGACATTGGGATCTGTATTGGGATTGCATTGTATATGTAGATTATTTGGGGTATAATAGACATTTTCTCAATGTTAAGTCTTCCTATCCATGAGCAGGGTAGATGTCTCCATGTATGTAAGTCTCTTTTGGTTTCTTGCAGTAGGGCCTTGTAGTTTTCTCTATATAGGTCTCTTATATCTCTGGTTAGATTTATTCCTAGGTATTTATCTTCTTGGGGGCTAAAGTAATTGGTATTGATTGGGTGATTTTTTCTTTGATGATCTCATTGTTGGTGTAAAGGAGTCCTACCAACTTAATTATGTTTATCTTATATCCTGATACTTTGCTGAATTCTTCTATGTTCTTTTTCTTTATGGTTGTTGTGTTGTTGTTAGGTGCCATTGAATTGGTTCTGACTCATAGCGACCCTATAGGACAGAGTAGAACTGCTCCATTGAGTTTCCAAGGTATGCCTGGTTGATTTGGACTACTAGCCTTTTGGTCAGCAGATGCAGCACTTAACCACTACACTAGCAGAGTTTCCATGGTTGTCATAGCTATTTAATTTCTTTAGATTTCCATAGAATTTTAGAATCAGCTTGTTATCATCTAGAAAAAGTCTGATGGGATTTTGAAATTAAATGCAATCTGTAGGTCAATTGCAAAGATAATTAACATCTCCCAACCCGTGACAATGGAGTATTTCTTCCTGAGTTGGATCCGACTCTATGGCAATGAGCTGGGCTGCATGGGACTTCTTTAATTTCTCTCAACAATAGTTTATAGTTTTTCAGTGTAAAAAATAAGTTTTCCCTAATGTATTTTATTTGGCCTTGGCAATGTATTTTATGAGTTGGACGCGGCTTGACAGCAGTAGGTTTTGTTTTGTTTTTTTATTTTATGTTTCATGATGTTATTAATGATATTGTATTTTAAATTTCATTTGCAATTTTTATTGCTAGTATATAGAAAATACAACTGATTTTTGTATATAGGCAATTCCCGACTTACAGTGGGGTTCTGTTCCAAAAACTCTGTTGTAAGTCAGGTCTGACCTAAGTTCAATACTTTTTTTTTCCTTAAATTTTCATAATTATTGCCTTTTATTATCAGTTCTTTATAAATTTAATATTTATGTGTTGGCATCAGTGTTGTAACCCTTATGGCTGTCAGGCATGTGTGAAGTTAGTTGCCCTATGTCATCTGAGAATAGTAACATCAGCAAATGTCACACTACACTTTGTATATAGTACATATTACTAATAATAAGATTACAAAAAACCTCAAAAACAGTTAATGTTCAGTAGTAAGTGTGATCCATTGTAACTTTATTGACCTTGTGTTTTGCAACTTTGCTGATTAATTTATTAATTCCAATAGTTTGTCATTTTCTAGAGGTTTTCTGAGTATGTTGAAATTGTCAGTAAGTGCAGTTTTACTTTTTCCTTTCCAATATTATGGCTTTTTATTTTTTTGCCTTACTGTGGTAACTAGAAACTTTAGTGCAATGTTGAATGAAAATAGAAAGTGATTGTCTTGTTTCAAACTTGGAAAAATCCAAACCAAATCCACTACTGTCGAGTCAATTCTGACTCGTAGTGACCCTACAGGACAGTGTAGCCAAGCCAAGTGCCGTCGACAGTGTAGGAACTGCCTTATAGAGTTTCTAGGGAGCACTTGGTAGATTTGGGCTGCTGATCTTTTGGTTAGCAGCTGTAGCACTCAACCACTATGCCACACGTATTTCCTTGATCTTGAAATGCGTACGTAACTCATATCTTAGAAAATTTTGAAAGTGATATCAATATCTCAGTTATTTTCCTTAGTGATTCCTGCCTTCATTCACTATTTAATAGCCTTATGTGTAGTTTTTCATGTCATTAAAACATGAATCATCAAGATCTGCAGATAGTTAAAAAACAATAAAAAGTAAGAGGTAGGTGATAGGTTCTGTAAATCTGGAGACTTGTGGCCCAACCAACAGTAGAGTCCATGTTGGGGAGGCAAACGATGCTTCTCCGTAGTTCACCCAGCCCAAGGTCCTTAGTGAAGTACTTACCTTCATAAGCACAGGTCATCTGTAGAAAGCTGCCTATTTGTCCATTTCTTAAGACCATTAATTGTAGAGTTCATATGGTGGCTCTGGTATCTCAAATAATTCTACTCTGCCAACCCCTTACATTAAACCAAATTCTGCCAGTCTAGTCCTGGAGTCTCCTTCCTTCTTTTCCCATCTTCCATTCTGCTCTGTAGCAGCCACGTAGGTTTGGAGGAGACCAAAGCTTAAGGCACTGAGGCAAACACCAAGTATTACTGGTGTAGATTGAGCGAACTTCCTGAGGGATGTGGCATTCCCTGTCTTAGAGGCCCCATAAGCAGCACTGGGCAGGTGGGTATCGCAACAGGGATGTCGGAAGACCCATAAATCGGCCTCTTGTTACCAGCCATGCCAATCAACAAGTTGCAGTAATATCAAAAACTGGAGCTCAGAACTTTTGAAGGGTAATAACAGAAGAGTAAACCGGAGCAACAGGTAAAAGTATGATTTTGAGGTATCTTTATTCTTATTTGTTTTTTTGGGTAATAGAGTCATTAATCAGAGCATTTTTGTGAATTTAGACTCAGATTTTACTAGTAAATTAGAAAATATTGTAAAAAGCCCCTACTTAGTACCTTTGGTTAGGAATTAAAAAACTGGGTTGTAAAAAGACCTGGAGTTTTAGTTAGCTTCAGGCTTTGCACATTTAAGCACAGAGCTGAAATGTTAGTGACAGCAACTCTTTGTGGAGCACTTTCTAGGTGTCAAGCATCTATTGCTTTGTATGCAATAGTTCACTTTAATTTTTAAAGCCTCCCTGTAAATCAGGTATTATTTTTCTTTTAAAGTAAACTGGGGCTCAGGAAAGTTAAATAACTTACCCCAAGTAAAACCCTCACTTGTTACAGAGCCAGAATTAGAAATCAGGTTTATCAAAACCCATGTTCTTTTTAAAAAATCATTTTATTATGTTTTAGGTGACAGTTTACACAGCAAATTAGATTCCCATTCAATAATTCATGTACAGATTATTCTATGACATTTGTTATAGTCCCCACAATGTGTCAGCACTCTTCACCATTTCAACCTCACCTGCTTCCTTTCAATCTGTCTAATTTTCCTGACCCTTCTTGCAAAGGCTTTTGAGTAAATATTGACTGGTCTTGTACAGTTGATTGTTTAAGTGAGCACATTCCACACGGGTGTTATTGTTTATTTTCTAGGCTGATCTATTATTATTATTTTTTTTACGTTGATTTTTTATTTCTATTCTTTTAAATACAGTATTTTATATATTCATAAATAGAAAGTTTACAAGTTATGCCAGTTTATACACTTTAACAGTGACATATTTATTGTTATAAATCATTTGGCTTTACATTATCATTAGAATATTCCATTGAAATTTGTAAATGATATGCAAAAGTGTATTATAGAATTGTGAACTTAGTTCAATGTATTAAAGGGATTACTGGTCCTAAATGGGGTGAGAATTTGTGATGCAGGCTCAGCTAGTAAGTTTCCAGGTTTAAGAAATTGTCTTAAGCATGGAGTACATATAAAAAATTATCTATCAGTGAGCATCTGAGTAGTTTGGGTATTAAGACTGATTCTTTAACATCCATTCTATCCCTCCCGCACTGAATAATAGTTTAATATTCGAAGAATTTACACTACTACAGCCAATTTCTTGAACTTAAATTAAGGAGACATCATTTTCTTTAACAGTGACTGGTTCAAGAATAAGCAACAGGCAGGTGGACAATTTTTGACCAATTACACAAAATGATAAAATTGCTGGAACATTTTGAAAAACATATTCTTAATGAGATAAAAGAAATCATGGTAAGTACCAGATTGGAACAAGAAAATATATAACCCCAGTTGCTACAGCTGGCCACACAACTACCAGGAGAACTAGACTAAAACATACTCAATCCTTGGTCATCGTATTTTCTTAATGACTGGTAAGAAAGTGAATACACAAATAGGCTGATCTATGATTTGACTGAAAGGTGACCTCCCAGTAAAGTCCATATTCTTATCACTTCAATATACTGTTCCTCTAATGTGGTTTTGACTTTGGCATTCACCTTTCTGGGGCAGGGCTTCTGGTTGCCCTCTTTGAAGTCCTTCATCTCTTTCCAAATTCTTTGAACACTCATTTCCCTCAAAAAAAAAAAAAAAAAAAACACTTGTTGCCATTGAATCAATTTCAACTCATCATAACTCTGGAGGACAGTAGAGAACTGCCCCATAGGGTTTTCAAGGCTGTAATTTTTACAGAAGCAGACTGTCATGTCTTTCTCCTGTGGAACAGGTGATGGGTTCAAACTGCTGACATTTCATTTAGCAGCTGAAAGCTTAACCGTGATACCACCAGGGCTCCTAATTAATCCCCCTTAGGTACCTTGGTTTTCTGTGACAGCCTTAATTCAACTGATCAAGTCATATCTTCCCAAATGTACAAGTTGAAATTAAGAAAATGAACAGCTACCTAGACCTCAAGATGCCATTGGTGAGATGTAATTATTTCTAAGGATACACTGTATTTTCACTACTTATGAGTACACACTGTGTTTCCACAGCTGTGCTAAGACCACTGTGTAAGATGCTATCCTTGCAGGGGATGAGGTCTACTTGCTAAGCTACATGCCTAGAAGTAAGGGCACAAAGGTATTGCGTGTGAGCAATCGGTGGCCCTAATGGTATGGAACAGTCTTATCTTGGGTAGCTTTCTTCTATTTACTTAGAAATGTGCCCTCATGAAATGGTCCACAAGTCTGCTATGTCTTAGTCAATATGAAGAGCATGGCAAGTACTCCATTACTAAAAATTCAAGAATATCAATGTTGATGAATGATTTGCATTTAAAGTTTTGTTTTTTAGGTACCCCCTCCAAATTGCTGTTGAGTTGGTTCTTACTCATAGCAACTCTATAGGATAGAGTAAGACTGCTCCATAGAATTTTCAAGGAGCACCTGGAGGGTTCGAATTGCCAACCCTTTGGTTAGCAGATGTAGCACTTAACCACTATGCCACTAGGGTTCCCATTCTTTAGATAGATAGCATATATTTTGTGCATATATACAAGGTCTGATAATTAAATCTGCAAACTTGGTCTAAGTGCTGTATACCTCATTGCTGAATATCAGGATGGTCATTTTCAAAGTACTGCCATTGGGAAGCTATACACTGAAGCCAGTGCCTAGTCCACCCTACAAAGCAATTTTGGAACTCTTTCTGGAATGGCCACTGTGTGCAGTGGCATGGTGGCAAGTTCGTGAACTCAATTACGTAGTTGTCTGTAGGGGAGTTTTTAGCCAGTAAACAAGTGACTGTATTAGGAACACCCTCCCTACTCGCCTGATCTGGCCCTCATTGATTCTTTTCATTACCCGAAGATAAAGGAAATATTGAAAGGAAGACATTTTGATGCCATTCAGGACATCAAGGATCATATGATGACAGCTCTGATAGCCATTCGAGAAGAAGAGTTCCAAAACCGCATTGAAAGGTAGACTAGGTGCTGGCATTGCTGCATAGCTTTCTGAGGGGAAGACTTCAAAGGTGACTGTAGTGATATTCAGCAATGAAGTATGTAGCACTTTTTCTGGGTTGAGTTTGCAAACTTAATTGTCAGATTTTGTGTGTGTGAGTACATGCACGTGCAAGTAAAAACAGATTCACATCCCTTTCTTTTGAGTGGTACATGTTGTTGTTCTGTGCTGACCCTTCAGTTCTGACTCATGGTGACCTCGTGTGACAGAATAGAACTACCCCACAGGATTTTCCTGCCCATAGTGTTTATGGGAGCAAATCACCAGGTCTTTTCTCCCTTGGAGCTGCTGGGTGGGTTTGAATCGCCACCCTTTCAGTTTAGTGATTGTGCCACTAGGGATCCTTGAGTGGCAGATAAAAGGTTGGAATATGTTAGCTTTGTGAGAGTTACAAAATGCCAGAAGTGTGCTCAGAGACAGATGTGTCACCGGTCAAAAATCATAACAGAAAAAGCTTTGACAGCTGTGGAATTACAGAAAAAGATGGTAGTTAGGTAGTCCTTTTTCCGTCTTTAATTGCTGCTTTTGCAATTCTGGTATCTCACAACCTTGTTTCCTAGTCTCCATTCTGTCTTCATTCATTCATTCTTTTCTTAATTAAGAAGAAATTCACATAATCCAAAATAGCCATTTCCAAAGTCTATGAGTCAGAGGCATTTAGTACATTCAAAATTTTGGGCAACCGTCACCTCTGTCTGCTTCCAAAACTTTTCCATGCACCTGGCTTGTTCAGTAGCACAGCCATCAGCTAAAGCATTTTGATTCCCTGCCCTAAGGACTTCCTAACCTATTTCTAGTCATTGAGTTTCTTAGTCTCCTCCTACCCCACTCACTTCCGCACCCACCCCAGATTTCCCACACAATGACTAAACAGTAGACAGACCTGGCTTTATCTTTTAGTTTTATACTACCTTTTTCCCCGGCTCCCTAACCCCCCAGGACCACTGCCAAGGCCTCTGTCCTCTGTACCATCTCCTGCACCTATTAATATTTGGGCAAGGAGTTTTCTGTCTTTCTAATTGATGCTCCTTCTTGTTGGGTATCATTACTGCTGAAGGTGGTCTTGAGTGAGATTCTGTCCCTACCCATCTATCACACCATTTCCACCCAAAACCAGCTGCCACTCAAAGACCAGGCATTTCAGACTGTAGGCCACACAGTGCTGACTAAGGATGTGCCAAGCCAGTGCCCTCTACTGTGTCTTAGGAGGATGCTGTCTGACCAGAATGAACATAAGCAGCTGTATCTGTGGGTCTATTTACTGGTGACTTCCTGATTGTATTTTGTTCTTGAGGTACTCCTTATGTTTGTCTATACCCATGCTGATTTTTGATTAGCTCTCAGGAGGCAGGGATTCCTGTTTGAGTGAGACAGTGGTGACAATGTGGACTCTAGATAGGAGGAAGAGGCAGGTTTAGCTGGGGTGGTACTCACAGAAGATAGAAAACAGACTGAGAGATATGGATGACCTCTGCCCATGGCTTAAAATCCTAGTGTTGCTGTAATGCAAATACCGTAATTCTGAAAGCTAAAAGTTCAAATCAATGTCTCCTACTTTGTTCCTAGCTGATTGTCCTAGGCATTCCTTGGTTCCTTACGGGAAATCTATTTTCACCTGTGTACTATTTCTGTGTCTAATTTGCTTTTTTTCTCAACTCAGAATTGATTAGATTTAGAACCCACCATATTCAAGTATGCTCTAATTCATACAACAATGAAAACTTTATTTCCAATCAGGGTAACATAGAGGTTAAGATTTTAACACATATTTTAGAGGAAACATAATTTAATCCATAATAACTTCTTTAGGCCAGAGGTCAAAAATATAATGTCCAAGCAGGTAATTTAAGTAAAAGAAGCAGGCCAGTTGCAAGTATAAATGGGCTTGGTCACTTCATTTTATGGTGCCGTAAAGAGTCAATGGTCCACCTATTGCTGTCAAGTCAATTCTGACTCTTAATGACAATTGCCACATAGAGTTCCTAAGGAGCACCATAGGTTTGAACTGCTGCATTTTTGTTCGTAGGCATAGGTCTAAACCACTATACCAGCAGGGAAGCCACTACATCTGAGAATAGACAATTTATTTAAGTATTAAACAGAATGTCTGCCAATTTACTGCTTTTCCAGAGAAACTGCAAATAGGGAATTTTACGTGAAATTTCCCGAGTTTAAAATGTTGTCTTAAATTTAAGGCACTGTAAGCCAGAAGGCATTTGAAACTTGTGACTTAAGGCTTTCATCTCCAGCAGACGTACAAAACTTTAGGAGAGATAATTCTTTAAAATGCTATCATTCACCTATCAAGCTGAGGAAAGCATCCAAGAGCAAGTGCAAATAGGGAGACTCAAAGCAGGAGGCAAATCTAAGACACTGACAATTTAAACTGTGCTTATGGCTCTGTCTACCATCCACCCCCATGTCTTTCTGGGTAAATCAAATTCTACATGTAAGATAGCTCCAATGGCAGGATAAATGAATGGGGCAGAATGGTGTAGTGGAAGGAGCATGGCTTTGGAGCACAGATACTGAGCTTGTATCCACTGCGGTCTAAGATTTGACATGTTGACCAGAGACCAGACAAGTGGTGGCATGACATCAAGGACATCAAACATGAAGAAGGCAAGAGGTCATTAAAAAGACAGGAGAAAAGAAAAGACCAAAATGGATGTCGGAAGACACTCTGAAACTTGCTTTTGCACTTAGAGTAACTAAAACAGAGGAAGGAATGTTGAAGTAAAAGGGCTGGACAGAAGATTTCAAAGGGTGGCTGAAGAAGACAAAGTAAAGTATTACTACAAAATGTGCAAAGACCTCAAGATAGAAGAACATGTTTTGCATTTCTCAAGCTGAAAGAGAAGAGGAAAAAATTCAAGCCTCCAGTTACAATAGTGAAGGATTCTATATGGAAAATACAAAAATGATGTAGGAAGCATCAAAAGAAGATGGAAGGCTACGCAGAGTCACTGTACCGAAAAGAATCCATTAATTTTCCATCACTTCAGGAATAGCATGTGATGAAAAACAGAAGGAAGCAATCCAAGCTGCACTGAAGACACAGGTGAGAAACATGGCTCCAGGAATTGTCAGAACACCAGTTTAGATGTTTCAACAAACAGATGCAGTGCTGAAAGTGCTCACTCATCTGTCAAGAAATATGGAAGACAGCTACTTGGCCAGCAGACTGGAAGAGATCCATATTTGTATCCATTCCACAGAAAGGTGATCCAACAGAATAAAACGTTATCGAACAATAACATTAATATCTCACATAAGTAAAATTTTGCTGAAGATCATTCAAAAGCAGTTGCAGCAGTAAATCTAGAGGGAGCTGCCAGAAGCTCAAGCTGGGTTTAGAAGAGGACATGAAATGAGGGATGGCATTGCTGATGTCAGGTGGATCTTGACTGAAAGCAAAGAATACCAGAAAGATGTTTACCCATGGTTTATTGATTATGCAAAGGCATTTGACTGTGTGGATCATAACAGATTAGGGATAACACTTCAAAGAATGAGAATTCCAGAACACTTAATTGTGTTCATGAAAACTTGTACTAAACTAACAGGCAGTCATTTGAACAGGGCAAGGATACTTCATAGTTTAAAATCAGAAAAGGCATGCATTGTTTCACCACACTTATTCAGTTTGTATGCTGAGCATGTAATCTGAGAAGTTAGACTAGATGAAGAAGAATGCAGCATCGGGAATGGAGGAAGAGTCATTAACAGCCTGCAAAATGCAGATGACACATGCTTGCTTGCTGAAAGTAAAGATGACTTGAAGCACTTACTAATAATGATTAAAGACTGTCGCCTTCACACCTCAACATCAAGAAAACAAGAGTCTTCACAACTGGACGAATAAACAATATCATGATAAACAGAGAAGATGCTGACATTGCCAAGTATTTCATTTTACTTGGATCCACAATCAGTGCCCATGCAGGCAGCAGTCAGGAAATCAAACAGCACATTGCACTGGGCAAAATGTCAGGGAAAGAACTCACGAAAGTGTTAAAATGCCAAGACGTCACTTTGAGGACTCTAGTGTACCTGAGGAAAGCAATGGGGCATTCAGCTGACTCACAGGAATGAGAAAGCTGGACAATGAATAAGGAAGAATGAAGAAGAATTGATTCCTTTGAATTATGGTGTTGGCAAAGAATACTGAATATACCATGGGCTGCCAGAACAAACAAATCTATTTTGGAAAAGAATGCTCCTTAGAAGCAAGAATGGTGAGATTTCATCTTGCATACTCTGGACATGTGATCAGGAGTCACCAGTACTTTGAGAAGCACATCACATTTGGTAAAGTAGAGGATAAGTGAAAAAGAGGGAGACCCTCAGCAAGATGGATTGACACAGTGGCTGCAGCATGGGCTCAAGCAGGGTGATAATTGGGAGGATGGCACAGCACTAGACTGAGTTTCATTCTCTGTTGTACATGGGATTGCTATGAATCGGAGCCAGGTTGGTGCCACCTACCAATCCTACAAAGTTTCTGGTAGGTTCAAACTGCCAAGCTTTTGATACTTGCAGGATTGGTTCAAAGAAAAACTGAGATAATGCCTGTTATTATTATTATTTTCCACACTGCAAGTGGGGAAACAGTACTGTTTCTTTCTTTATCATATGCTTATAAAAGTAGATCAGAGAACTAGAAGCTGGAGATTGCATAGATGACATGACCCAGTGGGTCCCAAGATTGTTGGTGCCCAGTTGGCTGCTGATGAATCTCGTAGGGAGGTTGTTAAATTTACAGATCCCTGGAGAAATTCTAATTCAGTAGATCTGGGTGAGATCCAGGAATCAGTTTTACCTAGTGTCCTTTGATGATCCTGATTGACAGCCAAATCATGAGAACCAGTGTACTCTCTTGTCAAGGGCATGATAGTGTCATCTCCTGCCTCTGTGTCTCCAAACAAAACCTGGCGCAACACTACCAGTTGCAGGTGCTCAGTCCACAGGATTAATTGATATACTAGTGTGGCTTGGCTTAGTGTGAATTGAGGCACACTCCTTAATTAGCTGGGTAGGGGGCCTTCTCTCTCCCATTGTTGGCTTTGTAGTCACAAATCTCACCTCATCCCCTCAGTGGGATCTAGGCCTCTCCTAAGGCTGAGAGCAAAGGACTAGGGAAGAGCAAGTCTGAGCATCTCAGTGGACTTCAGAATAAAGTAGACACACAGGGTAAAGATTGAGTTTCCTTCCCAGGAAGGGGAGATCCCGTCTAGGCAGATTAGCTTGTTTATGAGTGTTTTGCCATCTCATCCCTCCAGGGCATAGACCCAGTTGGCTGACCTTGTGCAAGCCACCTGTTGAGAGGACTTCCCATGTCCTGAGTTGGACAACCAGCATCCTTCTGCCCTCCCATCTGCTCTCTCGACTTGCAGCAGCTGTTGTGGAGTTCCTCTTAATTCACCATAATTATACACTTTGGGGCCTCCCTTGGAGGTAAAACATTACATCACAGCCTTAGAGTTTCTTCCAGTATTGTACTGGTTCCAAATAATAAAGACATGGGAGATAGCATTAGGATAGAGGGCTGAGAGATGGATGTTCAGAGACAAATGTGGTGAGGTTAGAGAGATAAAGGAGAAAGAGGAAGAAAAAAAGGAAGTGATACAGAAAGATTCTGAAACAGAGAGGCCAAGAAAGAAAAAGGCACAAGGAAAGAGAAGTTAAAATCTGGGAAGACAATGAAGAAGAGAGCAGGCCAAAGGTATTCTTAGCACAGTTGTTGACAGTGTGATAATCCTTGATATTATTTCAAGTCGAGTGACACCCATGAGTACTTTTTCCTTTTCGTTTAAACCGGTTCCTGAGAAGGAGCTCGGAAACAGAGGCAGTGACTCAACAGAGGCGATAGGTAGGATATTTGGGGATTTGCAACTCTCAGCTGATGATTTTAGAGAGGTTTCTCAACAATGAGATTCTGGCAGATCGTATGGAGTGAGTACAGTGACTCACACATCTGTGGCCTCTCTGGTTTATAGCCTCAGACTTGCATAACAGTTCCCTTGCCTACACACCTGTCTACCACCTACATGGCGACCACACCCATGTGCTCCAATGTCTTCAACTGTTTCCTCTGCCACCATCCCATTACTGCCACAGGTACACACCCTCTTCCCTCTTCCTTTGAACTACTGTTTCCCAGGAGTCGTGACTTCTCAGTTGTCAAATCCTGAATGGCCTCCTGCACAAAGCATTTTTCCTGTCCGCGTCTCAGATTGCTGACCTGTAAAATGAACCTTACACTCACTGCTCATTTCTTGCTGTGTGGAGCTGTGAATTAATGTTTTCAGGGGACCAGGAGCTTGTCAGATGAAAGGTGCTGAGTCAGCTTCTACTCTTCTCCCTTCTCCTAACCCCACCTCCACTGTAAAGCTATATTCTGTTCTCCTCTTTCCTCTACAGAGGCAACCCCAAATTAAACCCATTGCCGTCTAATTCATTCCAACTCATAGCAACTCTGTTGGATAAAGTAGAGCTGCCCCATAGAATTTTCTAGGCTATATATCTTCTGCTGGCAGGTTCACATTACTCACCTTATGGTCAGGCAAGTGCTTTAACCATTGTACCATTAGGATTCCTTAGGGAGGTCAGAGAGCCCATAAATTGTAATCTGCTAATTTTTTTTTTTTTTTTAATTCAGATTGTCTTTTTGGGGGGGCATTTGATTTTTTTCTTTTTTCTTTAACATGACTGAGTGAAAATGTACATTCCCGTGTAAATTTACATGCCCACCTATATGCAGCTTCCACTGCTCTCCCTGTCTGGTGACAGCACACTATTCCTCTCTGCTCCATACATGTCTCATCCTCCCAACAGCCTGCTTTCCGGTCCTCTCCACCCACTCTTCTTCCTCCAGCCAGAGGTCAGCAGGATGATATTCTATAGATGTATAGAGTAATCTGCTAAATATTGATTCCATAAACCCAAGTTGAAAAACACATTGGCTCCGACCACACAGATAAATCCTTGATTACCAAAGCAAGTCACTTAAGTTCTCTGAGTCTTAGTAGACCTCAATTCCCCAATTCATTAACTTCTTTATTTATTTTTAAATACTTTATTGTGTTTTAAGTGAAAGTTTGCAAGCTAAGTTAATATGTCATACAAAAACTTACATGTTGCTATGTAACTCTAGGTGCTCTCCCCACCCTGTGACAGCACACTCCTCCTTTCTACCCTGTATTTCCCGTGTCCATTCAATTAGTTCCTGTCCACCTCATTCGCTCACCACCTCTCTGGACAGGAGCTGCCCATTTAGTCTCATGTATCCATTTATGCCAAGAAGCACACTCTTTGCCGGTATCATTTTATGCCTTATAGTCCAGTTCAATCTTTGTCTGAAGAGTTGGCTTTCGGAATGGTTTCAGTTCTGGGCTAACAGTCCGGGGGCCATGTCTTCTAGGGAACTTTCAGTCTGTTGGACCATCAAATCTGATCTTTTAATGGAGTTCTCATTCTGTATCCCATTTTCTTCCACTGTATCAGGGTTAGTACATTATGTTCCTTGTCAGGGCAATTGACCTCTTTAAGTCCTCATCCTGCTGAGTCTCTGCAGATTAGATACTGTGGACTACCCACTTCCTTATTTTTCAAATTATGCAAGCAATACATGCTCATAGTTTAAAAAAAGAAACAAATAAGCAACAAAGTGCCTCAACACTATAGACTTGAATTTAAGTAAAAAGTAAAAGCCTAGTGTCATCTCTTCAACCAACCAACCAGGAAATATGTCTCAATCAGCCGTCTTTCTCCATCCCCTTCTCTAAGCATTTACTGTTGCTGCATTTTGTGTCACATATTCAAGTGTCTGTTGCCTCCTAGTTGAGGTCAGGGATTGTCATGTCTGTATCTTTCTTGCTGGGAGGCACAAAGCCAACACATACAAGGCATTCATGAAGTATCTGTTGAAAGAATAAATGAATAGTTAATTGTAAGAAAATTTGCTCTGCTACTTCATTGCTGCCTCAGTTTCTTCATGCTTAAAATTGGGATAATGATTCCTGCCCTTCCTGCTGCCCAAGGAGAAATTAAATGTGATAAGATCAGTAATAACGCTGGCATAGTGCTTGACACAGAATGAGCTTCAATAAATGCTTGTTGAATCAGATTCTATACTAACCCACTTGCCTTTTCTGTGTCTACAAACCAGCAGGCCTGTTTCTAGCTGTTGTTGAATGCTTCTGCTAGGCAGAGCTTGTGTTGAGCTATGAGAGAGGGAGAAGTTACCAGCCTGCTCTTGAGATTCTGTGGTCTGAATGGGGAAATAGAGCCAACTCTCAGCCTGTGGAACTGTGACGCAGATATTGCACCAAAGACCAGTGCTTGGGAACAGGGAAAGGAAGAGGACGCAAAAAGGGAGCTTGAGGGGATATTTGGAGTGGGGTGGTTATTTTGAGAAAAAGGAATGCATGAATGAATTTTAGGCCAACATTTGTAAACTTCGGACATTTCTTATAAGAAACATGTATGACATCCCCGCTGCCTCTTCACGTCTGAGTCCATCCTCCCATGTCAGGAACTTAAGATTCATTTACCCTGACCCTCCAATAGCAATGCACTTTTTACAATTAAAAAAAATTTTTTTTAAATTGTGATTAAGTGAAAGTAGACAATCCAAATTAAATTTGCTTGCCTGCTTATCCGCAGCTCCTTCTGTTCTCCTTGCCCAGTGATAGCACACTCTTCTTTTTTGTTCTGTATTTGTCATATCTTCTTAATCTCCTGTCCCCTCCTCTCCACTCTCTCTTCTCCCATCTAGAAAGAGACCAGGAGGACAGCGTCCTATAAATGCATAGAACCATAAAGTACACACACCATATGGTCACATTGTGTCTCCGAGTCCAGTACATTTTTGTCTGAAGAGTTGACCTCAGTAGTGTTTTCAGGATAAGGGCAGCAGCAGATCTAGGGACCATGCTCCCTAGGGATTCCTCAGGCTGTTGGACCATCAACTGTGGTCTTTTAGTAGAGTTCTTGAGTTGCATCTGTCTTTTCCTTGTGTTGCCACAGGGACTCAACATTGTATGCCCCACCATGGCTGTCTTCGGTGGTAGCTGGGTACCATCTGGTTCTTCCGGTCACATGTTAATACAGTCTCCCATTCACAGGAGTCCTTCTGTCTTCTGGGTTTTTGTTCCTCTTGTCTTTGTTGTTCTTGGTGATCATCTGTTCTGGATGAGGTGGGACCATTTGGTGTACCTCAGATGGCAGCTTGCTAGCTTTTAAGATCCCAGACTCCTCTCATCAATATGGGGTGCAGAAGATTCTCTTAGCAATAGGCTAGTGATGCCAACTGGCCTTGATGTTCCCCGAGAGCATGGTCTCCAGGCCTTGCCTCTGCTACTTTATTCTTGCTATATTGGGTTAAGATTAAAAGATCCTTGAGTTTATGGTGAAGTCTAGTTAAGTTGATCTACTTTCTACTGTGTGCTGTCACTGCTTTCACCCAACCAAATTTCTATCAACTATCTAATCTGTGTCCAACCCTCTCCCTCCCTCCCAACACTTGTAGCCATCAAAGAGTCTTTTCTTCTGTACGTAAGTCTATTTTTAAGTCCTTAAACAGAGGTCTTATACATTATTTGCTACTGACTGATTTCACTCAGCATGTCTTTCAATTGAAACCAGGTTATGAGATGCTTCCTAAAATCATCATTGTTCTTTATCATTACATAGTGTTCAATTGAGTTTATGTATCTTAGTTTGTTTATCCATTCATCTGTTAATGGGCATCTAGGTTGATTCTATCTTTTTGCTATTGTGAACTATACTGCAGTAATCTTTCATATGCATGTATCTGTTTGTGTGACAGCCTTTGTTTCTGTAAGATATATTCTGAGCAGTGGGATTACTAGATCAAATGGTATATCTATTTCCAACTTTTAAAGGAAGCACCAAATTTCTTTCCAAAGAGGTTGTACTGTTTTGCAACCTCACTAGCAGTGTAGGAGAGTTCCAATCTCTCCATAGCCTCTCTAACATTTGTTGTTTTGTGTTTTTTGGATTGTGGGCAACCTCGTAGGGGTGAGATGGTATCTCATTGTAGTTTTGATTTGGATTTCTCTAATAGGTAATGATCATGAGCATTTCCTCATGTGCCTTTTAGCTGCCTGGATGTGCCCTTTTTTGAAGTATCTGTTCATTTCCTTTGCCCATCACAAGGCACTTTTTATCACCATGCAGTACACACACACAGACATACATGCAGCTATAACTGGAACAGAAGTTTAATACCACCATATTGTAGCTACATGGGATGACTCTGATACTTACATTTTTTAAAGATACCCACTAACTTGATTTGATAAACCAATGATAGCTTGTGACTCTTAGTTTGAAAAATATTATCTGACTCAACAACTTGACATACATTTTTCTTTCAATTCCATTCTGCCACATCTTCCTAGCCTCAGTTTTCAGTTGAGAAAACCAAGGACATACACCTGATAAGTGACAAAGCAAAGAGGCAGACCTAGGTCTGTTTGACTCCAAAGCCCATGTAGTGAGTCATGTCCCTTCCTTTGGTGCTTTGCATGGGGTCCCTGTCACCCTCATATCAGGCCACTAAACAAGGATCATTAGATTTGCTCTATTTCCTTACACCTCAGAATATTTCCCAGGGTGCTTTGTATTGTCAAGTAGTGCATAGCCCACAGCCCTTAGACAGTGAGATTTGGGAATTGGCCCCCTCCCCCCAATATGCTGAGTTACTGTCGTTGGGTGTCGTTCAATAGATTTCCACTCATAGCAGCCCCATATACACAGTAGAACTGCTCCAGGGGGTTTCCTAAGGTGTCATCTTTATGGAAGCAAATCGCCAGGTCTGATGTGGAGCTGCTAGGTAGGTTCACACTACCTGCATTTTGGTTAGCAGCCAAGCACTCACCTATTACGCCACCAGAGCTCCTATGCTGAGTTAAGTAGTGAAGAAAAAATGCAGTAAGAGTAACCTGCTGCATGTTGGCTAAAGGTAATAAGGTAAAATCCTGTACATCCATGCCCAGCAGTGTACAGAGGCAGCTTTTTCCCAGGATCCTTCTCTTCACTGGCCATTGAGAGGGAAGGTTTAAGGACAGCTGTTTCATTTTCCCACTTTCCTGTCCTCCTCTGGACTCCCTTAGAAATTTTGTCACCCAAAAACCCATTAGTGTTGAGTCGATTCTGACTCATAGTGATCCTGTAGAACAAAGTAGAACTGCCCCCATGGGGTTTCCAAGGTTGTATTCTTTATGGAAGCAGATACTGCTGCATCTTTATTCTACAGGGTGGCTGGTGGGTTCAAACCAATGGCCTTTTGGTTAGCAGCTGAGTGCTTCACCACTGCACTACCAGGGCTCCTTCCCTATGTGACTACCCTCCTCTTATAGATGGATCTTCCTACCTCATTGGCTGGCCCTCTTGGTTTTATAAAGGATGGAGCAAACAGAAGGAAAAAAGAAAATGTCGGTAAAGGGAAGAAGGGAAAGCAGAAGGGCAAGAAAAGTAATGATGAGTTGGGGAAAAGAGCTGAGGAATGTCAGGCAGAAGAGAATTTCCAGAGAAGCTGTTTCTACAGCCACAGGCTTCTAATTTCTTTGAAACCCAACAGCTGCTGGAAGGCACTGGAAATGATGATGGATTTTATGGGGAGAAGGAGTCAATTAAAGAGATTGTACCAGTCCCAGTTATAAATTTGGGGGGTTCCATCTGTCTCTAATGCCACAGTTAGGATGTTTACCTCAAAGAGAGCCGTAACAAAAATTACCACTTCCCAGGAACTATCTGGTTCTAGTCCCTCTAATACTACATCCACTCTCTGCTTACTATAGTTGCTGTTGTTAGTTGCAGTTGAGTTGATTCTGACTCATATCTACCCCATGTGTGCAGAGTAGAATGGTTCCAGAAGTTTTCAAGGAAGTGACCTTTTGGAAGCAGGTGGTTAGGCTTAACTTTGGGAAGGTTCAAACTGCCAACCATTCAGCTAGTAGTTGAGCACTTAACTGTTTGTCATACCCTGGATTCCACCAGCTTATCAGTTTGAGCTATATTGACTTGTATCTATTAGTGTTCTCAATTTTGTTTTCAAACAAACACTTCTTTTTCATTGTGGTAAATATATATGTAAGAAAACATTTGATATCTGAACTGTGACATCTTCACAGGTATAGTTCAGTGACATTGATGTTCATCATGTTGTTCAACCTTATCCATTTTCACATCTTTCTAGCACCCTAAACAGAAGAAGCTCAGTGTCCCCTAAGCAATGAGTTCTTTCCCTTTTCCTCTCTCCTGCCCCTGGTAACCACTAATAAACTTGGATCTCTTTTGCCTATTCTGTATACTTCATATATGTGCCTTTTTAAAGGATTGTTTTTCCTTTGTATCAGTTTAGTGTTTCCAAATTTGAGGATAAACTCCTTGAAGTTAGGGAGCCAAATTGATTTCTTTCTTAACCCATCTGCCCTTAATTCCTTTCTTCTTCCACAAAAACAAGCACATGCATCTACACATTCCATCCATTTTTGTAAGGAATCCACCACAGAGTTTAACACGTATTCCATACAAATCCCCAAACCAAACCCATTGCCTTTGAGTAGATTCCGACACATAGCAACCCTGTAGTACAGAGGAGAACTGCCCCATAGAGTTTCCAAGGGCACGTGGTTGATCCAAATTGCTGATATTTTTGTTAGCCATAGTTGCTCTTAACCTGTAGGCCACCAGGGTTTCCATTCCATACTTCAGGACAACCTAGGGTTTGTCTGTCTTCCTAGAGGAATAAATTAGCATCAGGTGGAAGACTAAGGAGATGGGCTGATGACCACCACACTGGGAGCACATCAATGGCTCTCCCAATAGCAGGTTTTCCTCTTCCCTTTGCAGCTTCCAACCATAGACTACTTAGACCAAGGGAAGGCCCATCAACATGGCCATCACCCCACCCCCATCCTTGGATTGGGGAATTATTTGGAGAAACCCCAGATCAAGAATTGTCTCTTACTGAGTATTGCCTGGGGGAGAAGATTGTCCCTATCCTTGCATTTGGCTTTTGCGATGTGAGTCCTTTCTCACACTTTGTTGTCTCATTTTCAGAATATTCCCACTGGATGGGATATTGTCTCCCCTCCATACTTAATTGTCATGGGGGACAGTGTCCTGAAGACCCTTGTTTCACATTACCCAGGCCCAGGATTGCTATCTCCAGAGAGATAGAGGTCTGAATAGGTCTGCCTCTCCAATCGTCCTGCATCTGGAGTGTGATAGGAGTTGGGGGAGGTGAATGGGGAGCTGGAAACAAAGCTCTGTGGAGCACGCCAAGGATTTTCAACCCTCTCCCATGAAGAGCCCTAGATTACTGACTAGTGGGAGCATTGCCATTTGCAACTTCATCCATCGGTTTTTGTCTTCTTTCATTTGCATAGATTTGAGCCAGTTAAGCATCTGCCAATACTCTTCTTATAAATCAGACTGTAACCTAATTTTTGTTCTCATTTTTTTTTAGTCTCTAAAACTGCACAGGTACAGTGTACCAGTAGATACATCCCTGAAAATTTTTATGCAGTTTAGATTTTAGAGGCTGAATTTTTTTTATTGTGATTGAGTGCAAGTACATAATGCAGTTTAAGTTTGCATGCCTGTCTACCTGCAGCTCATTCTGCTGTCCTTGCCCAGTGACAGCACACTCCTCCTTTCTGTTCTATACTTGTCATATCTCCTGTCTCCTCTTCTCCACCCTCTCCAGTACCCTCTAGTAAGAGGCCAGTAGGATGACATCCTGTAGATGTATAGAACCATAAAATGCATACGATACGGTCACTCTGTGTCCCTGAGTCCAGTCCATTCCTGTCTAAAGAGTTGAACTCAGTAATGATTTATGATCGGGGCAGCATCGCATCTAGGGGCCATAATCCCAGGGGAACTCTCAGGCCTTCGGACCATCAGTTGCGGTCTTTTAGTGGAGTTTTCAGGGTGCACTCCTTTTTTTTCTCATGTTGCCACTGGGACTCAACATTGTCTTTGGTAGTGGCCTGGTCACTAGTCACATGTTGATATAGTCACCCATTCATGTGGATTTTTCTGTGTTCTGGGCTCTTTTTCCCTCATGTTGTTGTTGTGCTTGGCGATCATCTGTTCCTGCTGAGTTGGGACGATTTGGTGTATCTCAGATGGCAGCTTGCTAGCTTTCAAGATCCCAGACACCACTCGCCAATCTGGGATGCAGAAGACTCTCTTACCAGTAGGCTAGTTATGCCAATTGGTCTCAATGTCCCCTGGGAGTATGGTCCCCAGACCCCTGCCCCTGCTACTCTATCCCTGCAATATTGGGTTAAGATTGGGAGAGTTTTCAGGTTACGTTGAAGTCCAGTTAAATTGATCTTCTTTCTAATGTGTGCTGTCAGTGATTTTACCCAACTAAATTTTTATCAACTATCTAATCTATAACCAGCTCTCTTCCTCCCTCCCTCTCCTCCCTTGCAGCTGTCAAAGACTCTTTTCTTCTGTTCATGAATCTGTTTTAAGTCCTTATAATAGGGGTATCATACAGTATTTGTCCTTGTGCTGCTGACTGGTTTCACTTAACATAATGTCTTCCAATTGAAACCAGGTTATGAGATGCTTCCAAAAATCGTCATTGTTCTTTATCATTGCATAGTGTTCCATTGACTATATATACCATAGTTTGCTTATCCATTCATCTGTTCTTGGGTATCTGGGTTGATTTCATCTTTTTGCTATTGTTAACTGTGCTACAATAAACATTTGTGTGCATGTATTGGTTTGTATGACTGCCCGTGATTCAGCAGGATATTTTCCAAGCAGTGGGATTACTGGGTCAAGTGGTATATCTATTTCCAGCTTTTTAAGGAAGCATCAGATGGCTTTCTAAAGAGGTTGTGTCATTTCACAATCCCACCAGCAATCCAGGAGAGTTCCAACTTCTCCACAGCCTCTCCAGCATTTGTTGTTTTGTGTGGGACTGAAATATTTTTAAGGAGCTGTTTGTGCTAGTTGCTGTGGAGTCAAATCTGATTCACAGTGACCCCCACGTGTGCTGAGTAGAATTGTTCCATAGGGTTTTCAAGGCTATGATTTTTTTAGAGCAGATTGTCAGGCCTGTCTTTTGAGGTACTTCTGGATGGTTTCCAACAGCAAACTTTTGGCTGGTAGTCCAGCATTTAACTGTTTGTGCCATGCGAGGTCTCCTTTTAATGCACTGGGGGGGGGGGGCGCTTATTTTATGGAACTAATGATGGATCTGCTAACCCTATGAGGTTTCCATTTGTGTGTATTTATCATCAAATCATAGAATGTAACAGTTGCAACGGTCCCTAAACGTCATCATTTTACAGATAAGAAAACCGAGGATCGGAGGGGTCATTGGGTTTGTAAAGGACAAGGACTAAAACTCTGATTCTCTGACTGCTAGCCCTGCACTCTTTTTGTCACAGAACAATAGAGTATGGCAGAGCTTTCTAATTTTGATTCTCTTATATTTTTATTTGCATCCTTCCTTTATCTGCTTAAAAACACTTCTTATTTATTTTTAAAATTCAAAAGCATGTAAAGTAAAACTTATCTTTCCAGAGATTACTGCTATAAAAAGTTTGATGTGCCACCTTCTAAAAGGCTTGCCTGTTGCTGTGATACTGAACAAGTTTCAGTGAAGCTTCCATATTAACACAGATTAGGAAGAAAGGCCTGGAGATCTAATTGCTAAAGTCAGCCGATGAAACCCTCTAGATGATGATGGTCCAATCCACAGTCATCATGGGAATGGTACAGAACCAGGCAGCATGCCTTTGTGTTGTGCATGGGGTTGCCAGGAGTCAAAGAACTGACTTGATGGCAGGTAACAACAATAACATTTTTTTTGCTATGTCTATGCTATGTACGGAGCCCTGGTGGTACAGTAGTTAAGCTCTTAGCTGCTGGCCCAAAATGTCAGCAGTTTCAATCCACCAGATACTCCCTGGAAATCCTGCAGGGCCATTCTTCCCTGTACTGTAGGATCACTGTAAGTCACAAACAATTTGGCAATATATCTTGGTTTGGTTTTTATGCTGTAAGTACACATATGCATATACCTCCCATATGTATAGCCGTTATAGACATAAGTACATTTTAAAATTCACTTTTGATTTTGAAACAGCTTTAGATTTATAAAAAAGTTATGAAGATAGTACAAGGAATTCCTATATATTCCACACCCAGCTTCCTCAATTAACATCTCACATAGTATGGTACGTTTGTCAGAGTTCATGAGGCAGCATTGATACACTCTTATTAACTAAAGCCCATACTTTATTCAGAATTTCTTTCAGAAGTCTTTTTTTGCTTCTAAGCCCCATCCAGGGCACCTAGTACTTTTAGTCCTCGTGTGTCCTTGGGCTCCTCTTGGCTGTGCTGGTTTTAAATATTTCTTTAATAGCTTCACTTTTGTACTATATGGCAACTTTTTTCATATAACTATATATACTAAACATCTTTCCAAGCCAGTATGTGAGGCCCTTCCCACCTTTTAAATTGTCTCAGTGTTCCACTGAATGGCTGTACTCAGGCAGATTCACCAGTAAAGAAGATACACATGGGCTGACGTGCTGACTTACTATCTCTAGTCCACAATTTAATATGGTTTTTTAGTATATTTTGATGTGGTGAGAAGTTGGCAGAATTGTGTATTACAGCTTTGTAAGTAAGGGTAAATAAGCCCATGCATACCTTGCTTATTGGGTTATCTGTCCCTGGCTGTGCCCCATCACTTTACACTGTCTTTGGTAGGGAGCCCCTGTCTGAAGTTGTCACTGGGTCTAGGTGCTACCCAGTGAATTAGGTGTTCCCTGCTGTCTTGGGGTTTTTATACGATGGGAGACAGAGAACACTGTTGCAAGCTATTGGCAAAACTCAGAGGAAAAAATGTTGTAGCCTATAGTACTGAGTCACTGCCTCTGTTCGTACTTCACCCCATGTGTGGTTCCCTGCATGAGTTGGAGAAATCCGGTGGTATAGTGGTTAAGTGCTACACGTGCTAACCAAGAGGTCAGCAGTTCAAATCCCCCAGGTGCTCCTTGGAAACTCTAAGGAGCAGTTCTACTCTGTCCTGTAGGGTTGCTATGAGTCAGAATCAACTCAACAGCAGTGGGTTTGAGTGTTTTGTTTTTTTTTTTTTGATTTGGTATGAATCAGAATTGACTCGATGGCAATGGGTTTGGTTTGGTTTGTGTACATGAAGGACTTCAGTCTCCGGTTGAGGCACCGTCCCTCAAGACTTGTTGGACCTGTTGTGGGAGGCTCCAGCCAAGAATGGAACTTGGTAATAACATGAACTATGCAATAACTGGGTAACTGCTGTGACATGCGGCAGGATGTTTCTAGCGGGGCTTAGCCCTGTCAAGAGTGCTTGAGTAGGGAGTTGTTCCACTCAGGAAAGATGAAGAAACACACAACTGGTTTTTCTCAACATACTGCTGCTGCCAGGTCCCAGCAGATATTTACACAGACACAGTTCAGTGACACTGCCTTCCTCATCACTCCCTGCCTTCTAACACTTCAAAGCTGATGAACAACTTGTTGTGAGGCCCGCAGGAGCTGGGGACAAGGACATTTGCTTACCTGGCTTCTGGAACTGACCCTATTCAGGAGTGGGTGGATGGGCCCCTTGAGCAGAAAGGCCAACAGACAGCTGAGAAATACTTTTTAAAATACAATTGTTTAATAATAAGTGAACATTACATGGTTATCTGGGATCACTGTGTTTTAAAAGAGTCATCTGCCTGTAGAGAGCAAAGAAAGAGAGGTTTCCAGGGCAGGAGTGACTTCTGAAGCAACATTGAAAGGGGGTGGGGGATACTTTCTGGGGGATTTAGATGATACTTAACCCTCGCTATGAAATAGGAAAAATAGCAGCTTTACTTTCAGGGAGTCTTTATTCTCCCAAATGTTGATTTCATTGACCCAAATCAGGTCTGTACTCCTGTTTGCTGGGACCTATTTTAAGAGAGTCTTATAAATATACAAAGGCGGAAATGCCTGGGAGGAGTGTGGCAAGAGGATGTGGTCCCACTCCAGGACAGGATCTGACTCAAATCACACCTCCCTCCTGGATTCCAAACTGTCAGGGGGGAAGCCTATGAGGTGGTGTTTGGAAGAAGATGTTACAAGGAAAAGTGGGTTGTCCTAACTGCCTCAGAGAAGTTTCTGCTTGGTGTGATAGGCATCCCTGCGTAGTGCCCTGGGTGGAGGCAGGGATGTGTGCAGTGGAATGGTGGGGACAGGAAGGGAGAGCAGAAAGCCTCTTCACATTCCTGTGGAGCATCTTATTTACCATTGTCTGTCTCATCCCAACATTATATTGAGATTGTCCCTTTATGTGTCAGTCATCTCCCACTGTATCAACTTCAACCTCCCTGAGGATGGAGGCTTTGTCTGACACCTCTTTGCTCCCTTCCAGTGCCTAGTACAGTGCTGTCCCACAGTGCATTCAATCAATGTTTATTGACTTGAATATTCACAGGTCTTAGAGCGCAGAAAAGTCATCTAGACCCTTCTTCCTTTTTTCTTCAGGTAGACAAGACGAGGGATGGGCCCTGTTTGCCTCAGCCACCTGGCTGCTTTCCCTCCAGGGCAAGTTTTGATGGGCTTAAGGCACTCAGAGAGAAGGTGGTAGGGTACCACTGTGTGTGGTGCTAAGACAGGGCAACAGAGGGCATGCAAGAGGGCACCAGATACCCACCTGGCAATTTTGTACATGACAAGCCTTTGAAGAACTGGTATTCTACACGCCTTTACCCCCAGATGCTGAGCTTGCTGGCTTTGTAAGCAGTGGAAATAAGAATGCTATTGTGTCAATTCTTTGAGGGATTGGTGTGTTCTTCCTTGGGGCTAAGAAAGCCCCTGGGTAGTAGTTGTAACTCTCCTTAGGTTTCTTCTTGTGATCTGAGAAAGGCTTTGTGAGAGGTATTTGACAGGGGAACAGGTTGATGGAGAGAGTCAGGCTGGGCTGAAGGGAAGCAGGCACTTTCAAGTGCAAGTCAGACTCTCTGGTGAACTGTTTACTCCGCCTCATGCCCAAGGGTGCAATGTGAGTCATTTAATCTAGTTGGTTTAATAAGTAAACGATCTGGGTAGTAAGAGGAGGGGGGTGGGTGTGAGAGGGAGGGGCAGTGCTATCTACAAACTTCACAAAGCCAGCTTTGAAAAGAAACCTGTTGCCAGCTCTCAAGGGATCCTCGTAATTAAACTAGGGGTGGAGATGCTTCTGGAAGGAGGAAGAATGGAGGGATCCAAATGTTGGGGTCGGAGGAACAGTAGAATCGTGGGGATTAGCCACAGGTTTTCAGTGTCCATTAAAAAGAAAAATCTACCTATCGGTTACTATTCCCCTTCCGATTACTGAACATACCATAAAATCTGTTAAAATGTATGATTTGGTGGTATTGGCATCCTTTCTCAGATTGCAGGAAGAAAACTGAGGACTAAGGAGAGTTGCAGGTACTACCCATGGGTTTTCCTAGCTGTAAGGAAGAACACACCAACCTCTCAAAGAATTAATGCAATAGCATTCTTATTTCCCTTTCTTGCAAGGCCAGCAAGCTCAACATCCGCACGAATGCGTGGAGTTGGTTCCAACTCGTAGCAACCCTGCCTACAACAGAATGAATCACTGCCCTGTCCTACGCCATGCCCACAGTAATTTTTGTGCTTTAGCCCATTGTTTAGCCACTGTGTCAGTCAATCTTGTTGACGGTCTTCCTCTTTTTCCTTGACCCTCTACCATGCACAATGATCTCTCCTGACAACATGTCCAAAGTACACGAGACTCACTCTTGTTGTCTTTGCTTCCAAGAAGCATTCTGGTTCTGTTTCTTTCAGGACCGATCTGTTTGTTAGTTTTGGCAGTCCATGCCACGTTCATATTTTTCTCCAACACCACAATTCAAAGGCATCAGTTCTTCTATTTTCCCTTATTCATTGTCCAGCTTTCACTGCATATAATGTGATTGAAAAGGCCATGGCCTCGGTCAGGTGCATTAAGCTTAGTCTTCAAGGTGATATCTTTACTTTTCAATGCTTTAAAGAGGTCCTTTGCAGCAGATTTTCCCAACATAGCATGTCTTGACTGCTGCTTCCATGAGTGTAGATTGTGGATCCAAGTAAAATGAAATCCTTGACAACGTCAATCTTTTCTGTTTATCATGATGTTTTTCCCTCATCCAGTTGTGAGGATTTTTGTTTTCATGATGTTGGTGGAATTTAGTACGTTCGAAATATTGTGCAACCGTCACCTTTGTCTAGTCCCCAAACTTTTTCATAATTCTTCCCCTAGAATTCCTATCCATTAAGCAGTTACTCTCCATTCTCCAATTGATGGAGAAGGACATCATGTTTGATGAAGAAGAAGATTAGTGAAAAAATGGGAGCCCCTCAATGAGATGGATTAGCACTGTGGCTGCAACACAGGGCTCAGACATACCAAAGGTGCAGGAACTGGCAGTGTTTTGTTCTGTTACATATAAAGCCACTATGAGTCAGCACCAACTTGGTAGCAACTAACAAGTAAAAACCACACTTTGCCCCCTGTCCCCAGCCCCTGGCAACCGCTAATCTCCTTCCTGTCTCTGGATTCACTAATCTGGATATTTCAAATTAATGGAATCATACAAAATGTGACCCTCTGAGTCTGGCTTTGCTCACTTAGTGTTTTCAACAGAAAATACCACAAGTGAAAAGCTTTATGAAGAGAAATTTTATTGACACAGTTCAGTAAGCCCACAAATCCATTGATGAGTTCCATTCAGGTCTGCTTGTCGAGGTCGTACAGCTGATAAGACTCCGAGTGACCTGATTGGGGTTCCAGAGATGGGACTAGCAAGTTTGGTCTCTGGAAGGGTGGCAAACAGAGATCCCCTTTCCCCAAAGCACACGAGGATGCATCCTTTTTAGTAGCAAATAATGGAAAAGTTTATTAAGGGAAAGTACATTCCAAAGAGGGAACGAGTCAGTCTCCATTGAGTGGAAAAAGAACCCACATAGATTTTGGGGGTGCTTTTTATAGACAAAAGCAGGGGGTGATGTCATCAATGGGATGGGCTTCTGATTGGTCCTGAGACCACTGAGGCCACCTTACAACTACCAGAAGGAACTGTTCTATTTGCATCACAACGCCAGGAAGAACCCACACCTGCATCACAAAGTGCCAAGGATAGCTGTCGATATGTGGCAGATCAGGTTCTCCTGGCAACATTCTTAATATTGTGTGTGTTCTATAATGCAAACTGCGACCTTTGTTATCCCTAGAAAATTGTGAAATCATGTTAGTGTGTGGCAGCAGAGATCAGGTTCTCTAGCCAACCTTGACACACTCAGTGAAAGAAATTATCACAATCTGGTAGGTGAGTCCAAATCCAGTGAGAGCATCTTGGCACAGGAAGGACGTGCTCTCCTCTGCGTGCTGCTTCTTGGTAGTATGAAGTTCCCAAATTACTCTGCTCACTTCTCTCACTGCCTCACCAACACAACTGTTGTCCATTTTCCCTCATCAACATCACAGAAGCAGGATTCACAGCACATGGGAGGAATGGCACCATGTTGGGACCTAGAGCTAAGTCAAATCAACACATACATTTTTGGGAGACACAATACAATCCATGACACTTAGTATAATGTTTTCAAGTTACCAGTATTTCATTTTACTGCTCAAAAACATTCCACTCTATGTATGTATGTCTGTATGTACCACATCTTGTTTACCTTCTTATCAGTTGATAAACACTTGTGTCTTCATTATTCATTCTTCATTAGGTATATACCTGGGAATGGAATTGCTGGGTCATATGCTAACTGTGGTTCCTGGTGGCACACATGGTTAAGGGTTCGACCATTAGCTGAAAGCTTTCAATCCACCCAGAGACACCGCAGAAGACAGGCCTAGCGATCTGCTTTCAAAGGTCACAGCCTTAAAAACCTTATGGAGAAGTTCTCTTCTGCACACAGGGGGTTTCCATGAGTAAGAATAGACTCATCGGCAACTAACAACAGCAACAACATGATGATTCTAACCTTTTGAGGAACTGCCAAGCTGTTTTCCACCAAAGCAGCTACACCCTTCTAAATTCCCACCAGCAAGAGATGAGGGTCCCAATTTCTCCATGTTCTTGTCTTTTTTTAAAAATTTTATTATTATAGCCATTCTAGTGGTGTGAAGTGCTTCTGTACTTATTAAAATAACTTTTTCTTTTTCTAGTTGAGGTACATCAAGATTGTTAACCTCATTTCACTCATAGATCAGCTGTTCTGGGTGGGAAACAAACTTGCTTTAGGTCACAAATTTTGTAGGACACAATTCACAAAATTTAAAAATGTTTGAAAAGATATCCATCATGTTGTTGAAGTGGGTGGGGAGCAAGCTGCAGGTAATGCATATAGTATAAAATCCCATCTGTGCTTTAAAATTATATGAAAGTTCTGACAGTTAAGTCCAATTGTTCTAACTGCTATACACCTCACTGCTGAATATCACCATAATCACCTTTGAAATACTCCTGGGAAGCTATGCACCAGTGCCAGTGCCCAGTCCATACTTCAAAGCAATTTTGGAACTGTTTCTGAAATGGTCCTTGTGCATGGTTGCACTCTGGTAAGTTTGTGAACTTAATTGTATATGGTTGTCTGTGAGGGAGTTTTTAGCCAGTAAACAAATAACTGTATTAGAATACCTTACCTAATCACCTGATAGGGCCCCAATGACTTCTTTCTTTACCCTAAGATAAAGGAAATATTGAAAGGAGAACACTTTAATGACATTCAGGACATCAAGGGTGATACAATAAAAGTACTGGCAGCCATTCCAGAAAAAGAATTCCAAAATTGCTTTGAAAGGTGGACTAGTTGCTGATGTTGGTGCATAGCTTCCCAAGGGGAGTACTTTCAAGGTGACCATAGTGATATTCAGCAATGGCTATGTAGCACTTTCTTAGGATGAGTTCATGAACTTAATTGGCAGTCCTCATATACTCCCATCCAATTGGCAAAAGCTTAAAAAAATCACTATGTGGTGCTGATGATGTTGTCTGGGAACATATTCTCTTAAACAATGCAGATGACAATGTAAATCATTTTCAAACCTTTTTGAAAAGTAGTATCAGTATCTACTAAAATTAAAAAAAGACATACCCTTTGACCCAGCAGAATCACTTTGAAACTTGATCTGTAGAATCATAACAGCAGTACATAAGAATATCCAATTAGGGATACTTGCCTCAGCACTACTTGAAACATTGCTCAGAAACAAATTAAGTCCATCAATAAGGAAGTAGTTTGAAAATTGTGTTACAGCATTCCATGGAATTATTATTGAAACTATTAAAAGAATGAGTTACCAGCCTCTTTGGAAGGCAATCTGGTACTTCCTTAAAAAAATGGATATTGATATACCATTTGACCCAGTAATTCCACTACTTGGAATATATCCTACAGATTCAAGGCCTTTCACACCAATGGACACATGCACCAGAATGTTTATCGCAGCACAGTCCACAATAGCAAAAAGAAAGAATCAACCCAGATGCCCAACAATAGAAAAATGGATAGGTAAACTGTGGTACATATACTCAATGGAGCACTACGCAATGATAAAGAATAATGATGATTCCAGGAAACATCTGCTAACCTGGTTTCAACTGGAAGACATTATGTTGAGTGAAAGTAGTCAGCGACAAAAGGACAAATACTGTATGAGACCTCTATGATAAGATCTCAAAAACAGACTTGTGTATAGAAGAAAAGACTCTTTGACAGCTGCAAGGGAGGGGAAGGAGGGAGGGCGAGGGGGGGAGGGGTTAGTTTAGATAGTTACTAGAAATCTAGTTGGGAGAAAGCGGTGACAGGACACATTAGGAACAAGAACAACATTAAGTGGACTTCAGCATAACTTGAGCACTCCTTCTATCTTAACTCAATACTGCAAGGATAGAGTAGCTGGGGCGGGGGGCAGGGGACCATGCTCTTAGGCGAATTCCAGGCCAATTGGCACAACTAGCGTTTTGCTAAGAGAGCTCTCTGCACCCCACATTGGTGAGTGGCGTCTGGGGTCTTAAAAGCTGCCAAGCTGCCATCCGAGGACACAGCAAATGGTCCCAACTCAGCAGGAACGGATGCTCACTGAGGGCCAAAATGGCATGCGGTAAAGACAACCGAGAAGACAGAGAGACCCACAAGAGTGGGTGCCTATATCGACTTGGGACTGGAAGAACCGGATGGTGCCCGGCCACCACCAGTGATAGCCACGATGGAGCTCACAGAGAGGAGCCTCACTGGCAACACAAGGAGCCTCACTGGCAACACAAGAATAAAAAGAGGTGCACCATGAGATCTCCACTAAAAGACCTCAATTGATGGTCCAGTGGTTTTGGGGTTCCTCTGAGAGCATGGCCCCCTGCCCTAATGCTGCCCTTTCCCATAAATTATAACAAAGGTCCACTCTTTGGACAGGAATGGATTGGACTTGGCAATGCAGAGTAACCATATATTGGAAGCACTTTATGGTTCTATACATCTATAGGATATCATCTTGCTGACCTCTGGCTGGAGGAAGGGGAGTAGACGGAGAGGAGGGGAAAGGAGACTGTTGGGAGGATGAGACATGTATGGAGCAGAGAGGAATAGTGTGCTGTCACTGGACAGGGAGAGCAGTGGAAGCTGCATATAGGGGGGCATGTAAATTTATATGTGAATGTACATTTTCACTCAGTTATGTTAAATAAAAATAAAAATTAAAAAAAAAGAGAGAAAAAAGAAGAATGAATTACTTTTGACCAAGAGAAATGTTCATGGTGTAAGAAAAGCAAATTCCAGAGTAACGTATATGTAATATAAATCTGTTTTTTTAAAACTACTAATGGACTCAGTGTATGTTTATGTATATGTAAGAGCAAGGCAAAAGTATGGAAGATTTGCCACTATTCATGGTGGGGAGGAATAAAAAGAAAGGCAATTCTTTTTTTCATTACCTACCTCTGTAGTTCACTATTGTGGTAACCACTTGAAATTTTTAGGGAGAAAATAAGAAGAAAAAGTTTGAAGTAGAATAGTGAATAAGAACAAAGACTCTGGAATTAGAGAACTGGGGGTTCAAATCTTGCACTGCTACTTACCATTTATGTCATTTTGGAGAAGTTATTTAACCTCTCTAAGTTGCAATTCCTTATCTGTAAAATTGACATAATAATAAAGCAGAACAAAACCAGAAAACCAAACCCATTGTGGTAGAGTCCACTGTGACCCTGGAGGACAGAGTAAAACTGCCCTGTAGAGTTTCCAAGGAGCAGCTGGTGAATTCGAACTGCTAACATTTTGATTAGCAGTCCTATCTCCCATTAGTTGACTGGGCAACCAGACCTCCAAGATAATAACAACCCAAAAAGTGTTGTTAAGAGAATTGAAATGCCAACGCCAAGTGCTGTCATAGTTAATACTTATTTATGACTTCCCTGTCTGGATTGATATCTAGCTGCTGTGTCTTGTGTGCCAGTTTGGGGTTGTTAATCTGATGTTACTGATTTTCCTAGCCAGAGAACACCCTTTAGTATTTCTTATAATTTTGGTTTGTTTTTTCCAAATTCTCTAAACCTCTGTTTATCTGGAAGTGCCCTAATTTCCCCATTATATATGAGAGACAACTTTGCTAGATGTGTAATTCTTGGCTTTTTTTTTTTTTCCTTTGAAGCTTTATATATCTCATCTGTTGCCTTCTTGTCTGTGTCTGCAGAGTAGTTAGAGATTAGTCTTATTGACACTTTTTTGTAGATGGCTTAACTTTTCGTTTCTAGTTAACTATTCTTAAAATTCTGTCTTTGGCTTTGGCCAGTTTGATTATAATATGGTAACTCAAAATCTACCTTGTATGGGGTTCAATGAGCATCTTGGCTAGATATCTTCTAATCTTTCACACTATCAGGGAAGTTTTCTGCCAACAAATCTTTAGCAACTCTCTTTGAATTTTCCGTTATTTCTTCCTGTCTGGTACTCCAGTCATTTGTAGTTTACTCTTCTTGATGGAGTTCCACAGAATGCTTAGAATTTCTTAATTTTTTTAAATTCCTTGTCATGGATTGATTTGTCTTCCCCTAAAAATATGTGTAGGAATTTGGTTGGGCCGAATAGTGTGTCATGTTCCTGCATGTTGGAAATCCTGCCTCTATGTTGGTAATAAGGGTGGATGGGCAGTAGTTGTGTTGGTGGGGCAGGACTCAACGTATAAGATTGTTTTGTGCCTTGAGGTACTCTCTTGAGATATAAAGGAAAGAAGCTGGCAAAGAAATTCGGAAGCGTCATACCACCAAGAAGCTGTGCCATTAGCTAAGCACGTTCTTTGGAGAGGACCAGCGTCCTGCGCTTCAGAAGTCTCCAGCCTGGGGAAGACTGACAACAAGGACCTTCTTCCAGATCCAGCAAAGCAAGCTTTACTCTGGAGCTGACACCCTGAATTTGGACTTTTAGCCTAAAATAAATTTCTCTTTTAAAGCCAGCTACTTGTTGTATTTTTGTTAAAGCAGCGCTAGCTGACTAAAATGTTCCTTTATCTGATTTTTCCTCAAATAAGTTGGTGTCAAGTGCTTTATTTTCAATCTTATTAATTCTGACTTCTATCTCCTCAGTTCTGCTCCTGTGACTTTCTTTGAGTTGTCTAATTCTGAAATTTTATTGTTAATTTTTTGAATTTCTATTTGCTGTCTCCTTGTGGATTCTTGAAGGCTGTTAAATTTGTCATTGTGCTGTTGAATGATCTTAAGTTCCTCTACTGCTTTGTTTAGTATCCTTGGCTTGTTCTGCATTTTGCCAAATGTCCTTCTAATCTCTTGAAGAGCTTTACATATTAATCTTTTGAATTCCACCTCCAGTAATTCCAAGAGATCTCTTCCTCCAGAAAATTTCTTGAGTCTTTGTTTTGGGTGCTTGGTGAAGCTACCGTTGTCTGCCTCTTTATATGATTTGATATTGACTGTTACCTCTGAGTTATTATATTTATTCCTAGCTTCTTATTTTGATATGCCCAAGAGGCTGTTCATATTAGCTGGTTTTATTTTTGGCACCCTTGAAGCTCTCATGTCCTGTCATCAGGTTGTTAGAGCTGTTACTAGACATGTGCCCAGGAGTCAGTTTACTTTGTATGGATTCATCTCAGATGTCCAGATAGTCAGTCATTGAGTGTGTGGTGCAGGCTCTTCTCTCCTATAGTCCTAGATGGGCAGGGGTGATTGCAGTAGGCAGAGATATCTGGCTGCAGTCGGGGTCATGCACTGAGCAAGGCAGGGGGCTGACAGCCACCCCTTAGTGCTTAGCAGGAAAGAATGTCCCTGTTACTTAGAGTGCATAGGTGAGTGGATTTTGCCGCCAGATTGTGGTCACCAAATGCTGTTGGCTGTAAGGACTAGGAGGCATCACTTATTCTTGGACCTCTGTCTTGGGTGGCTAGGTGGTGTGGGTAGAGCTACCAGTCCTCAGGCCCCTGATGCGGGTAGGTAAGGACCTGTAGAACAGTGTCAAATGTCACAAATCTGCTACCCCATTTTATAGCTGGTACAGTTGAACTTAGGCTTCAGATGTATGCCTCGTTATACTGTGCTAATGAGGGCCTGTCCTGTTGAAATGGGCCCACAGAGGTCTATGCAGGGATGAAAGCCGTTCAGAGTCCATGAACCCCTTACGTCTGTGCCTAGGCAGAGGAGATGTGCCTGCACTGTTTTCGGCTTATGGGAGCTAGCAGATTATTTTTCCCTGTTTCTTAATTTGTTCCCTCTCCAAAGCTGAGAGAATGGCTCAGGGTGCACGCCAGGGCCTACTTTTGGCCCAGCGGAGGCGGCAGTCCCTGCAGCTGGCCCAGACCCGGTGCAAAACAGTAAGGCAACAGGTAGGTATGTAGGAGATGTTTTTCTTAAAGTGACTATTTTCTGATCCTCCTGGTAGGTTAGATGCAGGTGCCTATCTTTTGCCTACTGAGAACCACTTTTCACTAATTTTGGAGGCTTGGGTAAACTCTAGGCCACTTGGTCTCTCCCGGAATGGAAAACACCTCCCCAGCACAACTGCTTGCCTCACTGTACACTCCAGGCAATCTAGCTTGCAGGCTGCTGTTTCCTGCCCTGTTTGGGTATGGCAGTTCCTTGTTGCTTCTAAACCGTCTCTCCTTCTCCCTGCTGCTCAGTCCATTTCCTCAACTTTGATGTCCAGGCCTCCTAGTTTGTGATATATAATTAATTCGCTTTTTTTTTTTTTGGCTCTTTGATATAAGAGAGACCACAGGAAATGTCTGACTACTCCATTATTTTGGGTCCTCCTCTAAAATGATTTAATATTTATAAAATGTTTAGCAAACTGCTTGGCATGTAACAAAGGCTAAATGTATTAACTCTTATTTTTATTATTAGCTCCAGTAATGGATCCCACTCGACGGCACTTAGTTTGGCTGGCCTTGAGTACTTGGAAACCCAGGTGGCGTAGTGGGTTAAGTGCTACATCTGCTAACCAAAAGGTCGGCAGTTCAAATCTATCAGATGCTCCTTGGAAGCTCTGTGGGGCCATTTTACTTTGACCTATAGGGTCACTATGAATCAGACCTGACTCGATGGCAGTGGTTTTTTTTTTTTTAATCAAGTACTTACTACATGCCAGAAACCCTGGTGGCATAGTGGTTAAGTGTTACAACTGCTAATCAGGAGGTTGGCAGTTCAAATCCTCTGGGTGCTCCTTGGAAACTCTGCGGGGAAGTTCTACTCTGTCATATAGCGTTGCTCTGAGTTGGCATTGACTTGACAGCAGTGGGTTTGGTTTGTTTATTTGTTTGTTTACTCTATGCCAGATACCATGTTGGACAGTGGGCACACATTTTGTCATTGGATCCTCATAATAGCCCTGTAAGGTCAATACTACTGCTATCACTATTTTACAGAGGAGAAAACCAAGGCTTCAAGGTCAAGTTTGCTTAGCTAAAATATCACTGTATCTGACTCCAGAGTTCTTCCCCTTAACTATTGGATGGATACCATTCTAAGTGATGTTATTCATGCAACAAGTGCCTACCATGTTCTAGGCATAATGAGCAAAGTAGACAAAATTCTGCTCTCCTGGAACATATTCTTGTGTCTGTGTAGAAGGAGAAGATACATTTTATGCACACAGACACACATAATATGTCAAGTAGCGATAAATGCTGTTAAAAAAATAATGGAGGGTAAGGAAGAGAGTAATCATTTGAGGGCAGAGAAGGTTCTGCTGTAGATGGAGTAATCAGGAAAGGCTTCTGGTATTCAGAGACCTGAGTGAAGAGAATGAGTGAGCTGTGTAAGTATCTGGAGGGAAGGTTTTTTCCACCCTTGGATAGGAGGAAAGTTAAGTAAATTGAAAGGTCCTGAGACATACAGTATGCCTGACATGTCAGAGAAACTGCAAGGAAATCAGCATGGCTGGAGCAGAATGATAATAAAGGTATAGGAGATGAGGCCAGAAGACAGTAAGGACTTAATTTGTAAAGCATAAGTAGTTGTGTGACTATATCATTTATTGTCAAAATTGGGATACTGTTACGAAAGAGGGTGCTACTAATAACTCTGGCAGAATAGTCAGTGTAAACTGAGTCTGCCTCTAGCAAACCATACTCCTAAGCCATCAGAAAGACTTGGATTGACATGGACACTGTGGTGGCACAGTGGTTAAGCGCTGCAGTTGCTAACCAGGAAATCAGCAGTTCAGATCCACCAGGTACTCCTTGGAAATTCTATAGGGCAGTTCTACTCTGCCCTGTAGGGTTGCTATGAGTCAGAATTGACTTGATGGCACTTTTTTTTTTTTTTAACTCATGGTTTAATGGGGTCACTCTGGCTGCTAGACTGGCGTGTTAGGGTGTGAGCAAGGAGACTAGGTAAGAGACGACAACTTGGAACAGGATGACACAAAGGGAGGAGCTAAAAGTGGTCAGATTTTGGAGATTGTGAAATAGGACTTGCTGAGGGACTGGGTATGGGAAGAGGATCAAGAGTGGTTTCTGACCCGGGTGGTTAGAATGGTGGAGCTACTGTTCATTGAGATGAGGAAGCTGGAAGAGGAACAGGGTTAGGAGGAAAAATCAAGAGTTTGTCTTTGGACATGTTTGATGTGCCTCTCAGATATCCAGCTGGGGGAATGAGTAAGCAAACTAGATACGAAAGTATGGAGTTCAGGGAGCCAGTGAATCAGGCTAAACCTAGGAAGTCATCAACATATGGGTTGTATACATAGTAGACCAGAAGAGATTAGCGAAGGCTGGAGTGCAGACGGAAAAGAGAAGTAGTCTACAGGTTGAGGTCCAAGATAAACCATCCAGTGTTTGAAGGTTAGGAAAAGTGAGGAGTACCTACAAAAGAACTACGGAATGGTCCACAGGGAATTTTAACTTTCCACTTGGTCTACCTCTGTGTTCTGTGTTTTGGAGGAAGGCAGGGTTCATATATTATTTTTATTATTAAAAACAAACAAACAAAAAACCTTCTAGTCAGTGAACCAAAGGATGTCTGTAGGTGGGTCTTGGAGAAGGCAGATTGAAGTAATCCAGATTGCCTGATAAAATCTAGGTTTCCTTGTTGTTGTTTTGTTAGGTGATATTGAGTTGATTTAGACTCACAGAGCCATATGTGACAGAGTAGAATTGCCCCATAGGGTTTTCTAGGCTGTAATTTTTACAGGAACAGATTGCCACAAAGCAGCTGGTGGGTTAAGTGGTAGCTTAAAAATACGTAAACAAATGATTTCTGTTGAGACAATTCTGACTCATAGTAACCCTATAGGACAGAGTAGTACTGTCCCAGTGGGTTTCCGAGGTTATAAATCTTTCTGGAAGCAGACTGCTATGTCTTTATTCCACAGAGTGGTTGGTGGGTATGAACCAGGTTAGGGTTAGGAGCTGAGTGCTTTAACCACTGTGCCACCAGAGCTGCTCAGAGTAGTAGCTAGTCCCACAAGAAAATGGGAACTGCCTGCTACCTCATTCACACTGAAGAATTTTAGATTCATTTCACTCATGTACCTAATTCATTTTTTCAGCTGAGTGATATAGGTGGGGATATGAGACAACAAAAACTCAGAGAGGTTAAGGAACTAAGAAAGGTCACATAGATCGAAAGTGGCAGACAGGAATTCAATTTCAGATCTTTCAGGTTCTGAAACTGCTTCTATACACCATACTTAATTGCACACTCAGAGTCAGGCTAAGCAGCTATATATACATACTTGATGTTCAATAGATCTAGCTAGTTGACTGCCCATGCCACCACCTCTTTAATTCCACCAAGTTTTTCTTTTTAAGGCTTCTTTCCAACTCTGAGCCGTTTAGTGTAACCATCAGAACTGTAATAAATGGATCCAAAAAAATTTTTAAAATAAATAATAGGCTGTAGAGTCTTTGTGAGAAACTTGTATCTGTTTTTGTGAAGTGGTGAACTCCAGGGAAACATAGTTCAGTGCCTGTGCCCACTCAAGGGAGTATCTGCATCTTACCCTACAAATTGTCTACAACGAGCTCTTTGAAAGATCGAAAATCATATTCCCCTAAGACCTGGAAATGCTGAACAGTTAATAGCTTCCCAAGGGTTTTGGGTATTACTAGGATACCGACCAGCTATCATAGGTCATTAAATATCAAAGTTTTATATGCTCAGGAAGACAAAAAACCATCCAAGTTCTCTGTACCTCAGATGTCTTCATGAGTACCCCAAATAGGAGAAAGTTCCACGTAAAATGAGACTTTCACAGATCTGAAAGATTGACGTGTTACCTGGTAGCAGCGCACAGTTCAGTGGTAATAACTTGGCCTCTTGTTTTTCTTCTTTGGTGATTTCTTATAGCATTGGTTCCTTCTCTAAATCACTTCTTACTTTCTCCTTTCTTTTATTTTTTGTGGTAAGGTTGAAAGTAGCCTGTCCCATTTCTGAGCAGCTTTTGTCACTGATCCTAGATAGCCCAGATTTCCTCTTTGGTCTCCATTAGACCTTATTGATTTGCTACTTCACAGAGGTTCTTTACGCAAATCAGACACTTTCAAGTTGTGTGACAGGTATTTCTTAGCTTGTTAGCAAAACGTGAATAGGGTTGAACTCACTGAACTTGCAGCAGTGCTGTGATGACTCTAGGGATATTTACTGTCAGAGTTTTCTTTGATTTGCCAGGAAGTCTTCCCCTCATCTCCTCTGTGGGCGATTTCAAAATATATTTGACCAAGCAATCCTTCTCTGCTGTCTCCACTTCCGTGTATGGCTTGGACCAGCTGTCATTTGGTCCAAGCCTGGGGTTGGACCTAGGTCAATGAAAAGGGAGTGGTAGAAGAAATTGCTTGAGGGTGGCATGCCTGAGGTGGAGGGTCTTGGAACGAACTTTTATCCCATTTGTGTGTCTTTAGCTAACATTGCTGTTGACCTGGTTATAAATGGGTTAGATAGAGTTGTATAGCTCAGTCCTTTCTGGCCATTTTTACCAGCAAAATTAGCAAATTTGGTGAGCCTAAGGACAGCAGAGGAGCCGTGGCAGCAAATTGGTTAAGTGCTAGGCTGCTAACCGAAAGATTTGCAGTTCAAACCCACTAGCCACTCTGTGGGAGAAAAGACCTTTCAACCTGCCACCTTAAAAACCACAACTTAGGAAACCCTGTGGGGCAGTTCTGCTCAATCCTGAAGCACTGCTATCAGTTGGGGTCAATTCAATGGCACATAATAACAACAAGAACAGTAAAGTCTGCCTAGGTGGGAAAAATGATTAAGTACTTGATATATTAGCTCAAAGGTTAGGGGTTTGAGTCCATTCTAAGATGCTTCAGAAGACAGGCCTGGTGATCTGCCTCTAGAAGATCACAGCCTTGAAGATCTTGCAGAGTGCAGTTCTATTCTGCACGCAGGTGTTGTTTGAAATTGGAATCTACCAGACTACAATTGTTTATGTTTTTAAAGGACAATAGAGATCTTTGGAACTGATAATTTAGTGTCAAATAAACAAGGTGACTATTTGGCTTGGATTTCCAGGAAAGATGAACTATTTCAGATGTTCTCTTATGATGGTCAGAACACATGTCCTGGTTTGGGGTTGAGAAAATGTGGTCCCTGATACATCATATAACTGGTTGACCCAGTAAAATTATAACTTTAAAAAAATATTTTATTGTGCTTTAAGTGAAAGTTTACAGTCCAAGTCAATTTGCCCAATAAAACCTTACACACACACACACCTCTATGCAACTCTAGCTGCTCTACCCACCATATGACAGCACACTTCTCCTTTCTACCCCGTACTTCTGTACTCGTTCAGCCAACTCCTGTCCCCTCCTCTCCACTCTCTCATTTTACCTCTGGACAGGAGCTGGACTGACAGCCTCTTGTATATATTTAAGTCAAGAAGCACACTCTTCCCTGGCATTACTCTATGTCTTATAGTCCAGTTCAGTCTTTGTCTCGAGTTGGCTTTGGTGGTGGTTTCAGCTCTGAGCTAACAGAGAGTCTGGGGGCCATGTCCTCAGAGGACCTTCCAGAATGTTGGATCATCAAGTCTGGTTTTTCAGTAGAATTCTAGATCTGCATCCCTATTTTTCTCCCATTATGTCAGGAACTCTATGTTGCGTTCCCTGTCAGGACAGTCATTGGTGCTGGCTGAGCACCATCCAGTTCTTCTGGTCTCTCTTTTTTATTTACTGCACTTTTTCCTGTAGACATAGAGTTGATACTTTGACTACATGAGATATAAACACCAGATGTTAAATAGTTTAATCAAGGATCTGAAAGTAAGTGTTTCACTGCATTTGTGAAGACTAGACCTGTAGAGATTATTTTATGACATTGTGATTAGTAGTCCTTGAGTGAAAGAATGTTATTATAAAAATCACACTGCAGTCCAACAAGCAGATTATTTGTAAAGGCAGAAAGCAAATGTAAATCATATCGATGGAACTAATTATTCATAGCTTCTTCCTTTGTTTTTGTTTTTGTTAGTTGCTCTCAGGTCAATTCTGACTCATGACACCTTGTGTATTCAGAGCAGAACTGTGCTTCATAAGGTTTTCAAGACCATGATCTTTTCAGAAGCAAATTTCCAGGAACTGCTTCCAAGATACCTCTGGGTGGTTTTTAAACCAACCACCTTTTGGCCAGTAGTTGGGTGCTGAACCATGTCTACCACCTAAATTCCCTTCTTCTAAAGTATACTTGCCTTTGTTCATTTATTCTAAAAAGTGTTAACCCAGGGAAAATAGTATTTTTTTTTTCCTTCCATGTAGAAGGTTAAGAATAGCAGGAGAACGTAGAATGTAATGTGCTTGTGGCTATTTCTGTGTGAGTAGGTTAAATACATACATTTTAAAAAAAATTAAGGTGCTTAGAAAACAAAATAATTAAAACTGATAAAAGGTTTTTCAATGTAATTCAATATCATTTGTCAAACATCTCAATATTTAAGACTATGGGTTCAAATATATGCCCCAGCTTGTGCTTCTGAGGAGCTCAAAATCCTTCTTTACACAATAACAGATTCAAAATTTAGAACTGATCTGGTACTCAGAGGAACGTGTTCTCTAGGCTGCCTCTTTAGACCTCAACCTTATTTCCACAAGAAAGGACTGTGTTCTGTTCCAGGATTCCAAACTACAAAATACTGCCTTAGTGCTTGTCTTTGTTACCTGGCACTGCTCTAACAGAAATACCACTAGTGAATGGCTTTAACAAAGAAAAGTTTATTCTCACAGAGTCCAGTAGGCTGGAAGTCTGAATTCAGGGTGCTGGCTCCGGGGGCATATGCTCTCTCTGTCAGCTCTGGAGAAGCGTCCCTGTGTTACATCAGTCTTTCTTTGGCCTGAGAGCACAGGAACCGCAGATCTGAGGGACATACTCTGCTCCTGCCTCAGCGTTTTTGATGGCATGACGTCCCCACTCCCTGCTTGTTTCCCTTTCCTTTGTGTCTTGAAGGAAAAAAGGTGGGAAAAGCCACACACCAGGGAACCTCTCTTTACTCTAGGAAGGGTGTTACAGTCCCACCCTAACCCTCTGTCACCTAATCCAGCCTGTTAACCACTGCAGCATTTACAGCATAGGAAAATCACAAAATGGAGGTAGTCACACAATACAGGGAATCATGGTCCAGAAAAATTGTTATACTCCACACACTAATGGATTCCAAAAACTCCTGGACTAGAGAGAGGAGACTTGGGTTTTAGTCCTGGCTCTACCTCTAACTTGCTTTCTGACCTCAGGCATACCTAATTCAGTGACCCAAGTCTACATTCAACTTTCTAATATGTACAATGTGGAGACTTACAATAATAGTTTCTAGACTTGAAATTATGATTTCCCTGTTGTTGTTAGATGTCATGAAGCCAGTTCCAAGTCATAGAACAAAACACTGTCCTACACAGTCCTCACAATCGCTGTTGTGCCCGAGCCCTTGCTGCGCCCACTGCGTCAGTCCGCCTCACCGAGGGTCTCCTCGTCCTCACTGACCTTCTGCTTTACCTGATGGTCCTTCTGAAAATTCTCGTCCCTCTTGATCACACATTCAAAGTACCTGAGATGAAGTCTTGCCATCCTACTTCTAAGGAGCATTCTGGCGGTACTTTTCCAAGAAAAATTCATCTGTCCTCTTGGCAGCCCATGGTGTATTCAGTATTCTTCACCAACACAATAATTCAAAGGAGTCAATTCTTTCGTCTTCCTTATTTGTTGTCCAGCCTTCACACGCACGTGAGGAAATTGAAAATACCATTGCTTGCATCAGGCATGCCTTAGCCCTGAAACTGACATCTTTGCTTTTTAACATTTTACAGAGGTCTTTTTTTCAAAATTTATTTATTGTGATTAAGTGAAAGTGCACAATCCAGTTTACATTTGCATGCCTGCCTACGTGCAGCAACTACTGCTCTCCTTGCCCGGTGACAGCACACTCCTCCTAACTGTTCTATACATGTCGTATCCTCTTAACAGTCTCCTAGCCCCTCTTCTCTACCCTTTCCACTCCCGTCTAGTAAGAGGCCAGTGGGATGACATCCTATAGATGCATAGAACCATAAAGTGCATACACGTTATGGTCTTTCTGTGTCGCTGAGTCCAACCCATTCCTGTCTAAGGAGTTGACCTCAGTAACGATTTATGGTCAGGGGCAGCATCTGGTCAGGGGCCATGCTCTCAGGGGAACCCTGAGGCCCCTGGACCATCAACTGCTGTCTTTCAGTGGAGTTCTCAAGGTGCACCCCTTTCTATTCTCATGTTGCCAGTGAGACTCAACTTTGTGAGCGCCATCATGGCTATCATTGGTGGTGGCCGGGTACCATTTGGTTCCTGTGGTCACATGTTGACATACTTACCCACTCATGTGGGTCTCTGTCTTCTGGGTTCTCTTTCCCCCATGTCATTTTGGTCCTTGGTGATCATCTGTTCCTGCTGAGTTGGGACCATTTGGTGTACCTCAGATGGCAGCTTGCTAGCTCTTAAGATCCCAGATGCCAGTCACCAATAAGGGGTGCAGAAGGCTCTCTTAGAGATATGCTAGTTATGCCAATTGGCTTCAGTGTCCCCTGAGAGCATGGTCCCCAGACCCCTGCCTCTTCTACTCTGTCCTTGCAATATTGGGTTAAGATTGGAAGAGTGTTCATGCTATATTGAAGTCCAGTTAAACTCATTTTCTTTCTAATGTGTGCTGCCACTGATTTCACCCAACCAAATTTCTGTCAACTAACCTGTAACTTGCTCTCCCCCTTCCTCCTTCTCTCCCTTCCCTTGCAGGTGTCAAAGAGTCTTTTCTTCTGTACATGAGTCTGTTTTTAAGTCCTCATCGTGGGGCTCTCATACAGTATTTGTCCTTGTGCCACTGACTACTTTCACTCAACATAATGTCTTCCAGCTGAAACCAAGTTATAAGATCCTCCCTAAAATCATCATTGTTCTTTATCATTGCATAGTGTTCCACTGACTAGATATACCATATTTTATTTATCCATTCATCTGTTGTTGGACATCTGAGTTGATTCCATCTTTTTGCTATGGTGGACTGTGCAATGACAAACATTCGTGTGCATGTATCTGTTAGTGTGAATGCCCTTGATTCTGTAGGATATATTCTGAGCAGTGGAGTTACTGGGTCAAATGGTGTATTTATTTCCAGCTTTTTAAGGAAGCACCAGATTGCTTTCCAAAGAGGTTGTATCATTTTGCAATCCCACCAGCAGTGTATGAGAGTTCCAGTTTCTCCTTAACCTCTCCAGCATTTGTCATTTTGTGTTTTTTGGATCATGGCCAACATTGTTGGGGGTAAGGTGATATCTCATTGTAGTTTTTATTTTAATTTCTTTGATAGCTAATGATTGTGAGAAATTCTACTTGTGTTTCATGGCTGCCTGGATATCCTCTTTAGAGAAGTGTCTGTCCATCTCCTTCACCCATCGCTTAATTGGATTATTTATCCTTTTCTTATTGATATTTTGTAGTACTTTATGGAGATCAAATGTCGGTCTGACATATAGTCGCCAAATATTTTTCCCATTCTGTACATGGTTTTTTAATTCTTTTGATAAAGTCTTTAGATGAGAAAAAGTGTTTGATTCTTAGTAGTTCCAATTTATATATTTTCTGTTGATTGTGCTTTGTCTGTCAGGTTTTGAAGTCTGTCTACATTGTGTATTAAAACTTCCATTGTTGATCCTATTTTTTCTTGGATAAGCTTTATCGTTTTAGATTTGATATTTAGGTCTTTTATCCAGTTTGAGCTGTTTTTTGTATAAGGTGTGAGATACGAGTCTTGTTTCAGTTTTTTGCAGATGGATATCCAATTTTGCCAGCACCATTTGTTAAAGAGACTGCTTTTACCCTAGTTTAAAATCTTAGGGCCTTTGTTGAATATCAGCTGTTCACAGGAAGATGGTGTCATCTCTGGGATTTCAGTTCTGTTCCATTGATCTGTCTGTCTCTTTTTGTACCAGTACCAGGCTGTTTTGATTACCGTGGCAGTGTAATAGGTTCTGAAGTTGGCCAGTAAGAGGCCTCCTAGTGTGTTCTTCTTCTTCAGTAGTGCTTTACTTATCTGGGGCTTCTTCCCTTTTCAAACAAAGTTGGTGATTTTTCTCCATCCCATTAAAAAATGTCGCTGGAATTTGTATTGGGATTGCATTATATGAGTAGATTAACTTGAGTAAAGTAGACATTTTCACAATGTTAAGTCTTCCTATCTATGAGTAGGGTAGGTTTCTCCATTTATGTAAGTCTCTCTTAGTTTCCTGTAGTAAGATCTTGTAGTTCTCTTTGTAAAGGTCTCTTATTTTTCTAGTTAGATTTATGCCTGAGTATTTTATCTTTTGGGGGGCTATAGTAAATGGTATTGATTTGGTGATTTCTTCTTTAATAATCTCTGTTGGTATAATGGAATCCTACTGATTTACTTATGTTTATCCTGTATCTCTATACTTCGCTGAACTCTTATATCAGTTTGAGTAGTTTATTTATGGATTCTTCAGAATTCTCTGCATATACAGTCATATCATCTGCAAATTGAGAGATTTCTACTTCCTCTTTGCTGATGTAGATGCCCTTTATTTTTTGGTCTTGTCTAATTGCTCTGACTAGAACATCCAGTACAATGTTGAATAGGAGAGGTGAGAGTGGGCATCTTTGTCTGGTTCCCGTTCTGAAGGGGAATTGTTTCAGTCTCTGTCCTTTTGGGATGATGTGGGCAGTTGGCTTTGTATAAACGGTCCTTATTGCATTGAGGAATTTGCCATCTATTCCTATTTTGCTGAAAGTTTTTAGCATGAATTGGTGTTGGACTTTATCAAATGCCTTTTCTGCATCAATTGACAAAATCAGGTGATTCTTGTCTTTTGTGTTATTTGTGTGGTTGATCACATTAATTGTTTTTCTGATGTTAATCCAGCCTTTCATCCCTGGTATGAGTCCAACTTTGTCATGATGACTAATTTTTTTGATATGTTGTTGAGTTCTATTGGCAAATGTTTTGTTGAAGATTTTTGCATCCAGGTTCATGAGTAATCTTGGTCTGTAGTAGTCCTGTTTTGTTGGATCTTTCCCCTACTTTGGTATCAGGGTTATGCTGGCTTCATAGAATGAGTTTGGGAGTATTCCATCCCTTTCTATGCTGGGAAAAGTCTCAGTAGTACTGGAGATAACTCTTCTCTAAAAACTTGGTAGAATTCTGCGGTGAAGCCATCTAGTGCCTGAGGGATTCCTCTGTTGCTCTCTTTCTACTTGTTCAAGCTGTAGGGTTAGTTCCAGATCTGTGCATTTATAGAGATAAACTCACCCCTGAGCACTGCTTTGACTGTATCCCATAGGTTGCAGTAGGAAGTGTTTTGATTCTCATTTGAATCCATAAATGTCTTTATTTCATCCTTGATTTCTTCTATAACCCACGGCTTTTTGAGCAAGTTGTTGTTCATTTTCCATGAGTTCCAATTTCTATCTTTGTTTTTTCTGTTATTGATTTTGACTTTTATCACTTTATGGTCTGAGGAGATGCTTTGCAATAGTTCAGTGTTATGGGTTTTGTTGAAATTTGCTGTATGTCCTAACACATAGTCTATTCTGGAAAATGTTCCATGTGCACTGGAGAAGAAGGTATAGTTATCTGCTGATGGATGGAAAATTCTGTATATGTTGATGAGGTCTAGTTGGTTAATTGTGACAATAAGATCTGTGTCTTTATTGAGATTTTTCCTAGAATAACTGTCCAAACTGAGAGTGGAGTATTAAGTCTCCCACTGTTATTGTGGAGTCATCTGTCTCATTTTTGAATGCAGTCAGTGTTTCTTTGATGTATTTAGATGCTCTAGTATTGGGTGCATAAGTATTTAATATTGTTAAGTCTTGCTTGTGTATTGAACCTTTCAGCAATAGTGTTCATCCTTGTCCATGATGATTGATTTTACATTAAAATCTATTTTATGTGAGATTAGTATTACCACACCTGCTCTTCTTTGTATATTGTTAATTTGGTATATATTCTTCTATCCTTTAATTTTCAGTAAGCAACATGTAGACAGATTGTGTCTTTTGATCCAAGATCAAAAGCATTCAGTCTATTTACATTCAATGTAAGTATTGCTAGGTATGTGTTTAGTACTGTCATTGTGACATGTTTATTTTCATGTTGATGTTTTCTCTGTTGCTTGTGTGTTGATGTTTTCTCTGTTGTTGTTAATATTCTGTTCTGGGACGTTCTTGTTTATGAGTTGATTTTTCACCCTTTTCAGTGTTGGTTTTGTGTTTGTTGAGACTTCTGTATTACATTTCTTGATTTGATATGTTGTATCTTTATTGTGCTTTGTGGCTACTCCTATGATCCCCCTTAATAATCTATGTTTAAACCCAATTTTAACTTCTGCATAGCTTGTTAACTTCCTCTTCATCTGGAAAAACTGTAACTACCATAGTACATCCCTCTTTTTAATATGATGATATCATAGTTTTTGTGATATGATCACTGGATCACTTATGTTAATATTATAGCTTTGATTGAGTTTTGTGCCTTCCCCAACTGAGTAGATTTCTAGATGATGTGTCCTTTATTGCCTCCTAAAATACAGATTTAATGGTTTTGTTCTTCTAAGCCAAGAGCTTCTTTCAGTATTTCTTGTAGCTTTGGTTTGGTTTTCACAAAGTCTTTGAGTTTCTGTTTATTTGAGAATATCTCCATTTCATTTTTGTATTTCAAAGACAGTTTTGCAGGATATATAATTCTTGGATGGAAGTTTTTCTCCTTCAGGGCCTTGAATGTGTCATCCCGTTGCCTCAGTACCAGCATCATTTCTGCTGAGAAGTTAGACAGAAGCCTACAGGGTTTCCCTCTGGATGTTAGCTTTGCTTTGAATGTCACTGCCTTTAAGAGTTTCTGCTTCTGTTTCATTTTGTTGAGCTTGATTATAATATGTCTTGATGTCTTTCTTTTGGGATCTATATTGTGTGGCATTTGATATGCATCTTGGACATCTGTGTTCTCTTCTTTCATAATTTCAGGGAAGCTTTCTGTCAGCAGCTCAACAACAATACTCTCTGTGTATTCAGGTGTCTTGCCCTGTTCAGGAACTCCAATTAATCATTGATTGTTCCCCTTGATAGAGTCCCACATGTTTCTTAATGCTTCTTCATTTTTCTTTTTTCTGATTTCTCCTCATAGATGTTGCAGTCAGTAGCTCTGTCTTCCAAGACAGAAAGTCTATTTTCCATTTGTTCAATTCTGTTCTGGGGGGTTTGAATTGAATTTTCTATTATGATGATTTTGTTATTGATCTGTTGGATTTCAGAATGCTGGTGTTCCATCAGTTTGAACAGCTTGGTTAATTTTTCATTTTGCTCTGCTGCGTTTTGTATCATGTCTAGGAGGGCTCTCTATATAATCCTTTTGTACTCGACCTCTGATAGTTTCAGAAAGGCTTCTTCATCTGGGAAGTTCTTTGGTTCTTTTGGGGGCTTTCTGGAGCCATGGCTGAATTTTTGTTTAAGTTTCTGGCCAAGGTTTGCTGCTTTGGGGGCACCTAGAGGTTGTTTAGTTTCTCTGGTGTTACCTTAACAGGATCAGAAGCACAGGCTGAGAAGGAAGGTGATCACCAGTCACCTCCATGTACTCCAGTGACTGGGCCCAGTGCAAGCTCTAGGGTAGCAGGCTCCACCTCCTCATTGGCAAAGATATGGCCCTACTTATGGAGTCACTGGGGGGCCATCAGCTGACCCTACAATGTGGGTCCGTAAAGGCTGGAAGAGATTCCGTCAGGATGCACTGCAGTTATTTCTCTAGGTAGTCTTATTTTGAAAGGTAAAAGCTATCTAATGGCTTCCAAAATCAGTCAGGCTATCAGGTGTGTAAGCCCCTCTTCCCAGCTGGCAATATAAACACCTCTATATCCAACCCCAGATGCTGTAAACTAGTTTAAAGTATGGAAAGGCTACTGCCCTGCTGTCATCTGATGCTGGGCCCTACCCATAAGGCCACAGTGTGCTAAACACAGCTTTTCTTCTGGGAAAGCACTCCCCAAGCTGGCATTGCCTCCCAGTGTGGGAATTAACCCTGCTAAGGCCTCCGTGTGGGTAACTCTCCCTCCCAGTCAAACAAGATGGTGTTCCACACAAGCTCTCCTGCCCTCTGTGAAATAGCCGAATCAATGGTGGAGGTTCAGAAAGAGAGGGTGGAGGCACCGAGGTGCACAGAGTCCAGAGCTGGGCTCTCAAAATGTAGCTATTCTACCTGGTGATCCCGTCAGCAGTGTGGCTGAGTTTTGCTGCTCATTAAGCCCAAGCCCTGCATGCCAGCTGAGGCAGAGAAAAAAAAGTTAAAAGTCACCTTAAGTCCATGAGAGCCGGCATTCAACAAGGGTGGGGTCAGTGAAAGAGAAGAAGTTTCCTGTTCTGTGGCATGTAGTCCAAATTGCTCACAGGGTGTCCAGAAGTCTCCATTTAATTAATTATCAACCCAGGCTTTAGTTTTCAGAGGGAATTAGGAGATGTGTGTCTAGTCTGCCATTTTGTCTCTGCCCCCCTACAGAGGTCTTTTGTAGAAGATGTAAAACAAACCAATCCAACTCACAATTTGATTTCTTGACTGGTGCTTCCATGAACGTTGATTGTGGATTCCAGTAAAATGAAATCCCTGACAACTTCAATATTTTCTGTTTGTCATGCTGTTGCTTTTGGTCCAGTTGTGAAGGATTTCGTTTTGTTTATGTTGAGGTGCAATCCATACTGAAGGTTATATTCTTTGATTTGTATCAGTAAGTGCTTCAAGTCACTTTCAGTAAGCAAGGTTGTGTCATCTGCAAATCACAGGTTGTTAATGAGTCTTTCCCCATTTCTGATGCCCTGTTCAGCTTATTTGCTCACCATACAAATTAAGTAAGGGTGTGAAAGGATACAACCCTGACACACACTCTCCTGTCTTTAAACCGCATGGTATCCTCTTTTCCTGTTGGAGCAGTTACCTCTTAGTCTACAAGTTCCTCATGAACACAATTAAGTGTTTTAGAATTCTAAGTCTTTGTAATGTTATCCATGATATGTTATGATCCACACAGTTGAATGGCTTTGCATAACCAATAAAACACAGGTAAACATCTTTTTGTAATACTTTGTTTTCTGAGGACCCTTTGAAATCTTCTGTTCAGGTCTTTTATGTCATCATTTCTTCTGCTTGCTTTAGCTACTTTATGTGCAAGAGCAAGTTTCAGTTGTATCTCCTGGTTTTTGTTTTGGCTTTTTCTTTTTTCTGTCTTTTTAATGACCTTTTGCTTTCTTCATGTATGATGTCCTTGATGTCATTCCACAGCTCATGTGGTCTTCAGTCATTAGTGTTGGATGCATCAAATATATTTTTGAAATGGTCTCTAACTTTGAATATGACATAATCAAGGTTGTATTTTGGCACTTGTTGGCTTAAATTTTTTAAAAATAAATTTTATTATGAATTAAGAACAATTTAATTAAACAATCTATATCAATTTGCCATATAATACCAAGAACTATCACTGCTACTCTGTTCTAACTACTTCTTCCCTCCCTTACTCCCACCCCCCTATGACAGCACATTTCCCTCTTCCATTCAGAAGCTTCCATGGCCCTTTGACCAAGCTCTGGCTCCTGTCACCTTATCATCTTAGCTCCAGCGAATGAGCCTCTAGAACAGCCCCGTACATGTATTTAAGCCCAAAGTTTTGTTTGTCACCAGCCACACTCCATGTTTTATATAGTTCAGTTTCTGTCTGGAAGGCTGGCCCCAGTGATGGGTGCAGTTTGGGCTTAGAGAGTCTGGGGGACCATGCTTCTAGGGGGCCCTCCAGATTCAGGGACTATCAAGTGTGGTCTTGTAATAGAGTTCTAGCTCTGCCCTCTAATCTTCCTCTCACTTCTGGTTCCTCACTGAAGCAGACTCTCTATGGCCTCTTCTTTTTGATTGTGTTTTAGTCATCTGTTACTGCTGTAACAGAAATACCACGAGAAGATGGCTTTAAAAAGAGAAATGCTTATTCTTACATAGTCTTGTAGGCTGTAAGTTGAAATTCAGGTTGTCCACTCCAGGGGAAGCCGTCCCCTCTTTGTTGGCTCTGGAGGAAAGTCCTGTGTTGCATCAGTCTTTGATCAGGGAACATCTTGGTGTAGGAATTTCTACACCCAGTACTGCTTTCTTGGTGATGCGAGGTTCCCAAATCTCTGCTTGCTGTTCTCTCCTTTTATCCCTTACAAGAAAAGGTAGTGCAAGCCACACTCCAGGGAAACTCCCTTTACGATGGAGCAGACAGGTGACCTTAGGGAGGAGTTTACAGTCCGACCCTAATCCTCCTTAACATACAGCATAGGAAAATCATGAAATGGAGGGCAGTCACACAATATGTTAATCATGACCCAAATAAATTTGTGTACATATTTTTTGGGGACATAATTCAATCCACGACAGGTGTGCTCATGTTTTCTTCATGTCCTTGATGTCCACCATTTACCTCTGGTCTAGGTGGGTTGGGACCAAATGATCTTGCTTACATGGCAGTTTGCTATCTTTTGACACCCCACATGCCACTCACCCAGGTTGTATGCAGAACATTTTCTTAAGAGAAAAATAAAACAAAGCTTGGGCATGCCAGTCAGTCTGGATGTCCCCTGAAAAGCGTGGTTCCCTGACCCCAGACAACTTACTCTAATTTTCTTCAGCTTCGACTTGAGCTTGCATTTTAGCAATCAATAGCCTGTCCAGAAGTCAGCTCCTGGCCTTGTTCTGATGGGTGGTATTTAGTGTCTCAATTGTCTGTGTCCACATAACATGGCTGATGTGTATAGTCACTGTTTATGTTGTTGAGAAAAGTTATTTACAATGAAGGAATCATCAGTCTTGCAAAATTCTATCATGCAATCTCTACCATCATTTCTATCACCAAGACCATATTTTCCAATTACCAATCCTTCTTTGTTTCCAAATTTCACATTTCAATTTTCAGTAATTATCAGTGCATCTTAAATACATGTTTGATCAATTTCAGACTGCAGAAGTTGGTAAAAGTCTTCAATGTCCTCATCTTTGGCGTTAGTGGTTGGTGCATGAATTTGAGTGGTAGTTGCATTAATTGGTCTTCCTTGTAGGCATATAGATATTGTCGTATTACTGACAGTACTGTACTTCAGGTTAGGTCTTGATTTCCCTAGAATGCAACAATTATTAGATTTTCCTTCTTTTTTAAACTCACAGTTAAAATTTCAAAGGCTCTTTAGGTGATTGTTTTATCTAATCTTTCAGAAAAGTGTGTTTTGAACATTGGTTATCTACAGGAGTCTGGAACTTAACTTTACCTGGAGATATTTTATATAATCAGTTTTCCCATCTTCTACATAGTTTATGAAGTCTCTAAAGTACTGTTGAACTAACTTCATGTATCTGTGTCTGTATTTTATGTGTTTCTGCATGAAAATATGACTTTCATACAATTCCCATTCTCATTTTAGGAATGAGTAACAATCAGTTATTCAGAGGCAGGCTGTTTTCACTTGGGAGATTCAGAAAATTCACATGATTAGATGGCTTCTTCCTCCTATCTTTTCCTCCATTATCTTAATGAATTTGCAGGTAGCTCACCACCACTCCCCCACCCACCCACCCACCAACACAAGGATGCCTGACCCACGCTAGTCCCCCCTTAGACTCCTTTTCCTGGGGAATTGAATTCCAAGCAGAGACACACAGAGGTCTTGGCGTCATTAGGTAGCTTCTGAGATTCTTGACATTTCTCAGGCCTGGTTATGTGATTTTCTCTGTGAGTTACTCTTTGGCCTTTCCCAAAATTACCTTTTGCCCAAGTTAGGACGGAAGGAAGGGAAGGAAAGATGACAGGTAGGCCATCATGCTAGCTAGAGCAACAGCAGTGAAGGACCAGTTTTTCCAGTTTGTTCTTTTTCTGTAATCTGCTACTGCTGTGGAGTCATACTATACATTGCAGCATGCAAACTACTTACTCAGCATGCAATTAACCACAGCAGTTCAAGTTCAATGAGACAAACCCATTGACCACATTTCTGGATGTCACAGCAATTTCAAATTGTTATAATAGGCTTTCTTTAAGTTTCTGTACTTATCTCTTGTGGAGCAGTAACCAACAGGTTACAGACCTGTATCAGCACTGAGCTAGAGTTCCTAGGGGCCCAAGTAATTGAACCACTCTGAAGCTGGGATGTGTTGAAACTGCTAATTTCTGCATAGGGTTGTGGAGTAGGCCTTTGGCTTCTACTCTGTCTCTGTGAAGAGGAAAGCAGTTTCTTGTATTCTAGAACAGAATGCTGTACAGAAAGAGCTTCTTTAGAGGCACTGTTAGGGTTGTGGATGTGATATCTGTGACACAGTGAGTGCCTACAGGGTGAAGAGACAGGCTTTACCTAAGTGTTAATTTCTCAGAATGTCAGCGCAGTGTCTGTCCCTCTACACAGTCCCTACTTTAGAGTAATGTTCAGAAGATGTCCAATCAGCTCGTGATGATAAGTGTCCCGGGCCCCTCGTATAACCCAACATTGTCTCTCATTCATTTCGCGTGTGTCGGATGCCTGATTTGCACACTGGGAGTATAAAATTAGGCTGAGGAAATCTACACCCCTCTGGAGCTGGGAAAGCAGGTGACACAGTGGGTAAGAGCTCAGGTGGTAACCAAAGGGTCAGCAGTTTAAACATACCGACTGCTGCTTGGAAAGCCTATGGGGCATGTGCTATAGAGTTGCTGTGAGTGAGACTTGATGGTTATAGGTTCGGGTTTGTTTTTGGTTTTATGGCTGGGATGTGTTGGAACTGCTAATTTCAATTCATTTTATTCAGTGGGAAGATAATAATGAACAAGACCTAGCTCTTTCCTGCACGCTGCTAATTTTCAACCCTTTCTTAGGTTAGGCTCAGTCAGAGCCCTCCCGTCAAATACTCTGCCTGTAGCCCACTTAAGTCCAGCAGGTACAGCTGAGCTCTGTACTATGGAACATCAGTGGGATCTGGTTCAAGACTCAAGATTCAAGAAGGCGGGGCTCTAGCCTGGCCCTAATGCTGCTTTCTCTCTGGTCACATAAACTGTTCGGCAACTGTCATCCCCACTATCCATTTCCAAATTATTCTGCCATAATTAACAGAGACTCAGTGAACTCTAAGTAAAGATTTTCCCCTTCCCACATCCAACTCATTCCTAGTAACCAGTAGTACTGGTGAAGAATATTGAATATACCATATACTATACAAACAAATTTGTCTTAGAAGAAGTATAGCCAGAATACTGCTTAGCAGCAAGGATGGTGAGACTTTATTTCACGTACTTTGAACATGCGAACAGGAGGGACCAATCCTTGCAGAAAGACTCATGCTTGGTAAAGTAGAGAGTCACCAAAAAAGAGGAAGATCCTCAACAAGATGGACTGACTCCCTGGCTGCAATGGTGGGATCAAGGTCAACAACAATTCTAAGAATGGCACAGGATTGGGCAGTGTTTCGTTGTGTTTCAGAACTCTCATCAGTGGTACCTGACAACACATTCCTGGTCCCATACCTTTCCTTGCCAAGAACAGGTTATGACAACTTCAGCTTGGCTTGGTGGGGCACCTTCATCAGACCTCACATTTCTAGCACGTGGCAGTCCCCTGGATCAGATGACGCATCCTATTTGTTTTCAAGCCTGATGCAGAAAAGAAAAGGAACACAACAAGATGCTTAACAGTGTGCTGTTCCAAGAGGACATATCAGGTGGTCCTAACATAGTCCCTACGCAGCCCCAGAAAATGTGCTTGATCTGAGGGTCCTTTACTCTCTCTGCTTCCCTTGGGCTCCATCGTTTTTTTAAATGAGTGAACAAACAGATCTGTGTAAGATACATGCGAAGAGATATAAAAGACATGGGTCAAGTGATCTGGGTTTGAATATCTGTTATTTGGAGGTTGTGAAGTCTTAGGCAGATATATACCCTCCTAGCCACTCAGAAAACAAAAACCAACCCAAACGTGTTGCCCTCGAGTCTATTCTAATGCATGGTGACCCTATAAGACAGGGTAGAACTGTCCCATATGATTTCCAAGGAGCACCTGGAAGATTTGGATTGCCATTCTTTTGGTTAGCAACCATAGCTCTTAACTGCTGTGCAACCAAGGTTTTCAAACCCATCTGTAGAATGGGAATAATAACACTACCTACCTGAGAAAGAATTATAATGAAGACTGAAATAATGCATGTCAAGTGCTTAGCACACTGACTGGCCTATGGTAAATGCACGTGCACTAGCTGTTAAATGTGCATGGTACTAACTTGTTAGTACCAGATTAACATGGTTAATGTATGCAGGAGGGCTTTTTAAACAGGTCCCTTTTGACATCTTAGTCTAGTCACCCCACAAGTCTGTTATTTGCCATTGAGTTAATTCCACCTCAGGGTGACCTCGTATGTGCCGAGTAGAACTGTTCTTTATGAGTTTTCAGGCCTGTGACCTTTTGGAGGGAGATCACCAGGCCTGTCTTCCAAGGTGCCTCTCTGCGTGAGTTCTTACCATCAACCTTTGGCCGGGAGTCGAGTGTTTAGCCATTTGTGCCACTCAAGGACTCATCCACAAGTCTGGCTTCTTCATAATTCATATAGTATTATCAAATATTTCCTAATTCTGTCTTCCTGTCTGAATGCTTGCAAGATGATCTTTTTTTTTGAATCACCTTCCCCACATTCTTCTAAACTCCCCGTCTTTTTCCCAATCATATTTTTTCTCTTCTGGTTCTCATTCTTTCTTTCTATAATACCTTCTGATCCTGAAGTTCTTCCAAGAACTTATAACTATGGAAATCACCCCTCCCACCCAAGCCAGCCAGGAAGGTGCTATCTCTGTCCAGCCAGGAGACAGGGTTCCTGGGACCTTGGCTTCCACTGTTCCCTCATTCCACCTTCTCATGGACTGAGTTGTGTCCCCCCATAAAATATGTGTATCAGTTTGGCTGGTATTGTGTGATGTTTCTATATGTTGTAAACCCTCCTCTATGATGTCAATGAGGGAGGATGATTTGTGGTCTGTGTTAGTGAGGCAGGACTCAGTCTGTAAGAGTGTATTGTGCCTTGAGGCAATCTCTTGGGATAGAAAAGAAAAGGAAGCAAGCAGACAGTTTGAGATCTACTACCAGGAAAGAAGTGGCAAGCATCCTTTGCGCTTGGGGTCCCTGCACCCTAGAAGCTCCCAGTCCAGGGGAAGATTAACAATAAGAACCTTCCTCTAAAGCCAGCAAAAAAAGACTTTCCCTGGACCTGATGCCTGGAATTTGGAATTTTTGTCTGCTTTTTTGTGAAGAAATAAACCTCTCTTTTTTAATGCCATCCACTTGTGGTATTTCTGTTATAGCAGCACTCAGTGACTAAGACACCAATCTTTGATTATTTTGTTCTTCTTCTTTCTTTCTCTACCACCTCTGACCCTGAAGATCTCCCAAGAACTGCGACTATGAAAACCATGCTTCCCTCCCCAGCCAGCCCAGGTGGAGCCTGGGAACTTGGCCTACACTGCTGTCTCCTTCCACCTGAAAATAGGTAGAAGTAAGAGCATAGGAGAAATCCTGGCACGTAGTGGTTAGGTGCTACATCTGCTAACCAGAATGTTGGCAGTTCAAATCCACCAGGTGTTCCTTGGAAACTCTGTGGAGCCATTCTACTTTGTCTTGTAGGGTCCTATGAGTTGGAATCAGCTCAACAGCAGTGCATTTTGTTTTTTGATTTGAGAGCATAGGCTTCTCCACTCTGAATACAAACCTTTCAGGCCTTCCATGGGCTATGTCAGATCTACAGGCAGATTGTGGTAATATTCCTGCTTCAACTACTTCATTGCCATTTTGCAGAACCAGAATTGTCCTGTATCTGTGTTGCTTTTCCTGGACTCTTGGGGGATCCTGAAGACCTGTTCTTTTATCCAGAAAACATTTGCAGAGCATTTGTCTGAGGTTGCTGCAGGTTTTAAACCAAAAGCCCACGCTGTCAAATTGATTTTGGTTCATAGCAACCCTCCTGGCAGAGTAGAACTTCTCCATGAAGTTTCCAAGAAGCACCTGGTGGATTTGAACTGCCGACCTTTTGGTTAGCAGCTGCAGCACTTAACCACTATACCACGAGGATTTCTTGCTCCAGGTCTGGAAAATGTAAAATCATCAAGCAACATCACATCATTAACATCAGTTAGCTATCTGTATGTCTGTCTGTTTGCACAAAGCAGAACAAGTTTCTACATGCCCTGCATGTGGGCACAGGCATGAGTGCCAGAATATATACACAAGCCATAGACATGTTAAAAAAAAAAACAAACCCTGCCATCAAGTCAATTCTGATGCATAGTGACACCTTAATCCTTCCATTTACCATGAGTGTCTACCTAATTCTTCTGAGGAATGTATGGAGTTGAATATCTCAGTTTGTAATTTTCTTTCACGGCAGTTAGCAACTAACACAGCAGGTATGAGTCAGAATTGACTGGTGGTAGTGGTTTGGTTAAGGCGCTCTATAAGTGTCTGGTGGTTGCTTTGTTCCTACGTGTATTATTCATTTACTCACTTTCCTATCTGATTCTTACTCCTGATCACCATTAGACTGAATCTTTAAAAATCTCTGGGAAAGTAAAGGATTGTCCTTCATCTTCATTCCACTTTCAGAGGCTTGTTTTTGTCCCTGTCCAGAAACAAAAACCAGAAAAGACAGGCCTAGTAGGCTCAGAAAAGACATCCTGACAAGGGATCTTGAAAACCTAAGTGGTCTTCTTCTGAATGCTGGGGACTGAAGCTTCTCTTCACTGTGTTTGGGTGAGTCTAGAAATCCCGGACCCTGTGTCCTCTAGGTTTTTCTGAACCCAACTGTTTCTTCAAAGATCTGAAGTCAAAGTTCAACTTGGAATTGGACAGAACTGAATTAGTAACTGTAATTGTCCTTCATGACAAAAAGGAGCATAAGAGTTTGCCATAGGGTTGTCTCTGATTCATGACAACACCATGTGTGTCAGAATGGAACCAAGCTGCGTAAGGTTTTCCATAGCTGTTGTCTTTGGGAAATAGATGGCCTTTCTTCTGAATGCTTCTATGTGGGTAATAGCCAAGTGCCTAACTGTTTGCACTACCCAAAGACTCTCCTGTCGCAACATTGACTAGTAAATAGGTCCTTAAATGTTGTAGGTTTTGTTCAACTTTTTGTAGTGATAATGGAGGTGACGATGACAGTGACCCAGGGCCTGACCAAACTTTCTGGGGCCTCTACCAATCGAATCTATGGCTTGGAGAATGCAAAGTTACAGAAGTAAGTTGTGTGTACCGGCAGCTGTTATGTACTTGGAGTGGTGGTGGCAGAATGTAAGGGACATTTGCTCTCTCTGTCTCCTCTCCTCATCTACCCATTTGGTTTGTAATATAACCTGAATGTTTGGGGCAAGCAGAGACAAGCAGGGGTGGCTGGATGAGCAGGACACATTGACAGCAGAGCTGAAATATACAGCGCATACCTGGCATAGGCCCTGATACCCTCTTGGGGCCCCCTTTAGGTGACATCTAGCAGAACAGTAGGTGCAGTCCTGGTGTCTCTGCTTGGCAAGTCTCCGCCTGCCAGTGGCCACAGCAATTGCAACAGCAGCAGCCGTTCCTGTGGCTGTTGGGCAGGAAGCTTGTGGGGAACAGTGGGCTATTCTCTAGGCTCTTGAAGTTGGCTCTGAGCAGCAGTAGGCTTTGAGGATGAAACTCACCAGCACCCCTCCTAGATCTGCTCATGACGGTGGAGCTAGGGAGACCTCAGGACTCCTGTGCGATACATACCTGTACTGTAAGAGAGAGTGAGATGGAGCTGAGCAAACCACTGACAACCCCGTGGACTATATCCCCTGCTCACAGACACACAGCTGGAGTGTCCACCTTCGTGTTGAAGAGAAAGAGACATATGGAAACCAGGATGAGGGCGGTAGGCCTACGCTCAAATGTTCACATATCCAACTCTCCAGCTGTTAAATAGGGCTTTGGGGCAACATATTTGGTCTACACAGTCTACCTTGCTTTCCTTCAAGTGAAAGGTAATAATGGCCAAATCAGAGAGTAAGGAAGTGGTCTGTGGGGTGTGGTGGGGTGGTGGTCAGTGGAAGGTAATTGAGGAGGTGATGATGGAGAACACTGATAGATAAAACCAAAAAAACCCACCACTGGCAAGTTGGTTTTGATTCATAGCAACCCTATAGGTCAGAGAAGAACTGCTCCATAAAGGTTCCAAGGAGCTACCCAATAGATTCGATCTGCTGACCTTTTGGTTAGCCAATGTAACACTTAATCACTACACAACTAGGCTTTCCCATTGGTAGTTACATGACTACGAAATGGACACCTGACAATAGGTGCTACCAATGGTAGTGGTGGAAGTTGATACAAATTCTCAAATACATTCAGTTTAAAACCACCAGCACCAAACTTATTACCTTTGAGTGGATTGTGACTCATACTGACCCTATAAAGCCAGAGTAGAACTGCCTCACAGAGTTTCCAAGGAGCAGCTGGTAGATTCAAACTGCCTGCCTTTCGGTTAGCAGCTGAATACGTTGGCACTGTACCATCAGGGCTCCGTGTTCAATGTAGAGTAATGGAATTAAGTACACAGCTTCCGGCTTGGGTTCAAATCCTGGCTCACTTACTCAAAAAGAAAAAGGAAAAAATGTAGCTGCTACTGAGTCAATTCCAACTCCTGATCACCCCGTGTGTGCACAGTGAAATGGCACTGTATAGAGTTTTTAAGCCTGTGTGACCTTCCAGAGACAAATCACCAGCCCTTTCTTTCTAGGAGCCTCTGGGTCTAAGTGGCCACCTTGTGGTTAGTAGTTGAGCATTTTACTGTTTGTGCCACCCAGGGATTCCTCTGTCACTGCTGTTGTCATTTGGAACAAAATTTTTAAACTAAGTCCCATTTTCCCCATAAGGTTGTTATATTAAGCAAAATAATCTGTACCCATTCACTGCCGTTGAGTCAGATCCAACTTATAGCGACCCTAGAGGTCAGGTAGAACTGTCCCATGGAGTTTCCAGGCAGTGCCTGGAAGTCTTGAACTGCCAACCCTTTGGTTAGCAGACGTAGCACTTAACTTGCTACACCACCAGGGTTTCCAAAATAATTTATGCTTTCTGTAATTATGTATCTATATGCCTAACACAAACATTAACCACTCTATATACATAAATAACAATTATTTGCACCAAGTTCCCTGGGTGGTCTGGACTGGAAAGGAAAGGTGAGGCAACACAGACCTCTCTCTTTCGCTGGAGCATTGGGTCTGTCTTGGAGACTTCCTTCGTAGTAGCAAGTCCCTGCTTTCATCCTCAGCTGTCCTTGGCACTTCACGTTTCTGGTAGGGTCCAGGGTTTTTCCTGCTGAGGACGTGTGACTGGCCTTCATTCTCTCCAAGGACAGCTGCAGTCCCTGCTTTTTCCTCCTGTGACTCAGTGTTTGTTCCTGGCATTTGCGGAATTGTGCCCTGGGTGTCACAACTTCCAGTTCTCTCTGGGGATGGGGTTGCAGCTGTCCTCGGCTCCTCTGGATTTCATCACCTTTTCTCATTCAAGTTTTGGTCTCTAGTGAGCAGGTCTCTGTACAGGCCCTCGGGCTTCTTAGCACATCGTGTAAATTCCCACTAGATCTTTGAGTCCTTGGTGGTTGGTGGAGTCAGCGGGACCAGCCCTCCTAGGTACTTCTCCTTCCTCATCTTCCTAGGGCCCTGGAGAGCCAGGCCTTCCACTTAGGGTAGATACTGACCTTGTGCTGTGAACTCTGCCCCAAGGCTAAAGATAGTGTTTTAGAGATGCTATTTCCTTTGTGTCTGCTTGCAGGCTGCTACCCTCTGCTGCTCTAATGCTCTCTCTCCTCTTTCAGGCTTTGCTGTCAGCCCTACCTCTCCTCTGGACGTTCTTGACATGCTTCCAGCTTCCCTGCTGATGGAGAGCTGGCCATTTGGGAAGAGGGATGCTTAGCCTTTTTGTTCCCCTCTTTATGGGCTTGCTTCATCCACTGGGTTGGGTGACTACACTGGTGTTATTGTTGTTAGGGGCTGTTGAGGTGACCCTATGTATAGCAGAATGAAACACTGCCCAGTCCTACGCCATTCTCACAGCCATTGCTATGTCTGAACCCGTCATTGCAACTACCGTGTCAATCCATCTCATTAAAGGTCTTTCTGTTTTTCACTCACTCCCTACCAAGCATGATGTCCTTGTCCGGAATATCACCATGGTCACCTTTGAAGTTCTCCCCTTGGGAAGCTCTGCACCAATGCCAGTGCCTAGTCCATCCTTCAAAGCAATTTTGGAACTCTTTTTCTAGAATGGCCAATAGAATTGTCAACAGCTTACCTTTGATGCCCTGAATGGCATCAGAATGTCTTCCTTTCAATGTTTCCTGTATCTTTGGGTAAAGCAAAAAGTCACTGGAGGCCAATCAGGTGAGTAGGGAGAGTGTTCCAATAAATACAATTATTTGTTTGCTGGCTAAAAACTCCCTCACAGACAGGGCCATGTGAGCTGGTGTATTGTTGTGATTGCAAGAGCCGTGAATTGTTGGTGAAAAGTTCAGTTTTGTCTGACTTTTTCGTGCAGCCTCTTCCGTACTTCCACATAAGAAACTTGGTTAACTATCCAGTTGGTAGAAATTTTTGCAGTTTTTGTCAGTTCTACTTGTTACTGCCTGCCTTGACCTTTCTTCATCTGTGATGCTTTCTCTCTACTCAGAAAAATGTTTAATCCATTTGTATACTGCCATTTTCTTCATGGCATTATCTCTGTAAACTTCGACTACCATGTCCCTGATTTCACGTCCACTTTTGCCAAGTTTAATGAGAAATTTAATGTTTGTTCATTGCTTTAATTCAAGCTCCGACATTCTTGTGACAGCACACAAAAGCACTCAACAACAATAATGAACACCCCTCATCAAGACACCACCACACGTCAACAGGAACACAGTTGTGAGACACCGATATGCCAAGGTTATGAAACCTTACTGAGTTGTTTATACAGTGCTGCCAACTTAAGTGCATACAGAGCAGCAAGTTTGTGAACTTAACTGTCGGGTCTCATATGTGAGATCCAGTGTGGCCATCCTCATTTGCAGGGAGCATTCTGGCTATACTTCTTCCAAGATAGACTTGTCCATTCTTCTGTCAGTCCGTATCTTCAGTGTTCTTTGCCAGCACCGTAAGTCAAAGGCATCAATTCATCTTCACTCTTCCCTATTCATTGCCCAACTTTTACATGCATATGAGGCAACTGAAAATACCTTGTCTTGGGTCAGGTGCACCTCATCCTCAAAGTGGTATCTTTACTTTTTAATACTCGCTGTACTCTTCACACAGAAAGTTAACATTGGTGGTGTATAAAATCCATTTCCCGATGAGCAGTAAGTAAGGTGTGGGAGTCAGAAGTGAGCAAATCTATCTCATGCAGGACTGACAGTATCACATTCACTGTAGCCAAAACCAAATTCCAAACCCACTGCTTTCAAGTCGATTCTGACTCACAGCAATCCTATAGACAGACTAGAATTGCTCCCAAGGAGCGTTTTGAATGGCCAGCCTTTCGGTTAGCAGTTATAATGCTTAATCACTAAGCCACCATTGTTCAGAGCAGACCAGCAGACAATTTAAACAGATTCTGGAGCTATACAGTGAAGCCTGTGAAAGCTGGAACCCGTGTCAGGCAGAAACCTGTCAGAGAAGGAAAAACCAATATTTTTCCATTAAAATGAGTGACAGAGAAGTGGTAAGAGCGCACCCTGTCAAAGGAAGAAAACTTGGTAGGTGCAGGAAGACAAGTCCATCCCATCAAGTTCTAGCTGTACAAGTTTCACTGTAATTACTTAGGAGCCAAAGCAATATGTCTTGTGGTCTGTCTTCTGCAAAAACTAACAGGGTAGAGGTTTAAGTGCATTCTTGCACATCAGGCTGATTTGAGGATGATTTTCCCTTAATGGGAGGACCCTGGGTGGCGTGAGTGGTTTGCAGTCCGCTGCTGGCTGCTCCGCGGAAGGAACACCTGGCAAACTGCTTCTGTGAAGATACAGCCAGGAAACCCTACAGGCAGCTCTGCTCTGTAATATGCGGGGTCACACTGAGTCAGACTCAACTCAGTGGCAGTGGGTTTAGGTTTGGGTTCTGGTGTGTTGTTGGCTAGTTAACTCATGTCTTAGTTATCTAGTTCTGCTGTAAGAGAAATACCACAACAGAAAATTATTTTCTCACAGTTGAGTCTAGAAGTACAAATTTAGGGCACTGTGCCTGGCCTAAGTCTTTCTCTTTCTGTGAGCTTTGGTGAAAGGTCCTGGTTTCTTATCCGCGCTGTTTCTTGGTTCCTTGAACATCTTTATGTGGCATTCATTTTTCCTGTCTGTGCTTCCCTACTTCTATGCCCAATCTGCTCTTTTATATCTCAGAAGAAATTGGCCAAAAACACACCCTTACTGGACATGCCATCATTAACATAACAAAGAAACTGTTCCTGAATGGGATTATATCAGCAGCAATAGGAATTAGGTTTCTAACACCTATTTGGGGGAGGACATAACAGCCTGTAACAATGCAGCCAGGGGCTTTGGTAACAAGCTTTAGGACTTTGTATCTACACAAGAATTTAGTCTGAACTTTTTGCCTGCTAAGTTAGAAGTGCTTTGAACCAATTTCTGCCCCTGGAGTGGAGTTAGGTGGCTCAGGCTCACAGTTCCACAGAACCTGTCTCACCAAATAATAGCCTGAACAGTGAGGAACGTGCTTCCTCCGTGGTGTGATGGTCCCCAGTGGCCACATAACGTATGAACAACAGCATCGGATCAGGGGCCAGGAAAAATTAATGCAAAGTATTAAACCTGCAATGTCATGAATGCTGATGAAAATAGTAAGTTGCAGTGTGTTGAGTGCTTGTTATGTTCCAGACGCCAAGTCCTTTATGTGGATTATCTCATCCACAGTGTGACATTGATGGATGACTGTACCTCTCTTTGTGTTTCCTCACCTCTAGAATGGAGATAACTGACATTGCGCAGAGAGGTTGAGAAGATGCAATGAAATAATGTATGTGAGAGAGTCTTCTAAGAAAAAAGCACAAAGGGAAACCCATATGCGATCTTCTCACCATAAAGAGTCAAAACTGTCATCTTCAGGCCTTTGCAGAGCCTGCCTCGCACAGAGAAGGGAGGGGTGTTGGCCAGGGTCCCGTTGATCGTGCATTTGATACCCAGCTTTGTGAGGGCAGAATACAAGACCCACGGTGGTGCTGTGTCTGTCACCTGAGATAGGGGTGTCTGTCTCCTGGCACAAATGTGACACCTGTTACAGGAGAGACAGGCCCTGGCAGCTGGCACTCAGGGAGGAGAGGTGCAGGCAAGAGCAGGAGAGGTTTACTTCCCAGAGGGTGAGCGACAAATGTCAGTGCTAGATCAGCACGTTCACTAGTCTCGGCTTCTCCCAGGGGCCTAAGCAATGCCCGGGTGTCCCCTGGTAGCACTTAGGAAGAGGCAAAGACAAGAGGATAGGAATTGCTCACGTGTCCAGCACAGTGTCTGACGTGTGATACATGCTCAGTAAATATTTATGGGATGATGAGAAGGAGGGGAATGGATGAGCAGAAGAGCAATAAATGATACCTGTGAAACAAACAGAAAGTGTTGTCTAGGGCACCTGTTGCTTTGGCATCACTGAGTGCTGCCTGACCCACAGTCAGTTTACTTCTCTAAAAGCACAGAGAGAAGACAGAGTTAGTTTGTAGATTACAAAATTCAGAAAGGGCTGGAACACACATTTTCCAACGCCCAAGTCCGAAACCCCAAATTCTTTGAGATTATTAGAATGCTTGTAGAGTACTTAACCATGCGCCACATACTGTGCTAGGATTTATTTCTTTGGTGCTGTTGTTAGTGTTTTCAGCCTTACCGTTTTCTTCCTTGTCATGATTATCTGTTACTTTTGTAGCTGTGCCAAGAGTTGACATGGATTCTGTCTTCACAGCAGTTCTGTGGGGCAGGTGTTTTTATCCCCGCCATCCAGATGGTGAAGCCAAGGTCAGAGAGGTTAAATGATTTGCTCAAACAGTCACAATTTATAATGGGAGAATACAATTAATCTTTCCAGCTCCAAAGCTTTGCTTGTCTGCCTCTCTCAGGAAGTCTGTGAACAGATTTTCCAGCTCCCTTAATTACTGAAGGCTGGGCTGTTGACTATCCTAGTGGCCATGTATCTCTAATGGAGATCCTTGTAGATTTTGTTTTTTTATTTTTGTCAGTTAAAGAATACTATTGGTCTTTGGATCAGGCAATGCACGTCGTGCACAGCCACCGTCCGTCTGGCTCCGGAAAGCTGGTGTGTTGCTAGGATGCTGAACAGGTCCGAGGGGAGCTTCCAGACCAAGATGCACTAGAAGAAAAGGTCTGGTGATCTACTTTAAAAAATTAGTCAGTAAAAACTTTGTGATCTCAAAGGTCTGATCTGTAGCCAATCGTGGGGCTAACACAGGACCAGTTGACTGTTTTGTTGTGCCGTGATTGTCATGAATCAGGAACCAAAGATCCAATCTGAAACCAATCATGGGGATGCAGACAGGCGGCATGGGGCCATGATGTGTCAATGGCAGCTATCAACGACAGCGTGACCTGGGGTAGGGGCTTGGCTGGGTTTAATCTCAATGAGTTTCCCGGCGTAGTGCACCATAGTGGGTTGTCCAGTGGTCGTCGAGAGAGAGACACCTCTTAGCTTCCTTGCAGATGCCAAGACAAGAAGAGCTAAAGACCCACGGTGATAGTTCAATCTTTTGGCCTTGAGGTGTGAATTCTAGGAGTCCAAGAATTTAACTGGAGTGGAAAACCAGTCTATGAGAAAGGATGTACATCTGAGACATACGTCAAGTTTCGTTAATAGGGAAAATAGCATGTAAATTTTAAAAAGTTTGTTGTTGCTAAGAATATACACACCAAAACATACACCCATCTACCAGTCCTTACATGTATAGTTCAGTGACATCGATTACATTCTTTGAATTGTTGTATAATCATTGTCACCTCCTTTGTCTGAGTTATTCCCCCTCCAGTATCATAAACTCACCACTCTCTAATCTGTTGATAGCATAGAAACCAAACCAAACCCACTGCCATCACAATGAACCTATAGGAGAGGGTTAGAACTTCACCATAGGGTTCCCAAGGAGTGGCTGGTGAATTCGATCTGCAACTTTTTGGTTAACAGCCAAGTTCTTAACCACTGCACAACTAGGGCTTCTGATATCATATAGATAGTTCTTAAAAGAGAGCATAAAACTTAAGGCAGAGGTTTTTTTCTTTTTGTTTTACTAGTTAAGCTAAACTATTGTTTGGTTTTAAGAAAACGTCAGAGGATATTTTTGGTTTAAAATTTAAAAATGGTTTCAGAGCAGTCATTTTGGGGATTCATTCAGCCTCCACCACTTTAGAAAGTCAGGAATCCATGAGAACTTGAAATTCGGATCTGCAATTTGCCTCTTGATCAGAATTCTTCTATAGCATCTTTGATCAAGACGTTCGATAATGATAGCTGGGCACCATCCACTTCTGGTCACATGGCAAAGAAAGTAGTGCATGTAGCATTTTTATTAGCATTTTCTCACAAGTCTGTCTAGAAGTACAGAGTTTAGTCATATGAACAAAGGCAAGGAAGAGATGATCTAATCATTCAGAGGCAGAAGCAGGGCAGGCTCCTTCCTAGTGTTTGAGTTAGCAGATGGACAGTTTTCCTCTAAGCTCGCCCAGAAACCTAGGGTGTAGTTCTGACAGCATTCTTGATGTGTCTCCCTCACCCGGTATATCCTCACCTCACTGGCCCCAGGAGTCCTGCGTCCCTAGGGACTGTCCCTGCACTGAACTAGTCAGACCTGTTCCTGGCAGCCAACTTGTGAGCCATGGAAACAAGAGAGACCTTGATGGGAGAGGGATAAACCTGTAGAAGTCCCTATAACCATAACATAATCAGAGGTTTGATGCCTGTGCAGAAACCCAAAGACACAGGTCCCCAGCTGAGGCCTCTGCCCCTGGGACTCCTCAAAGTCTATGCCCAAAAGGTGCACACAGGTGAAAATGTAGGCAGCATAGGAAGATGCTGGCTTGTGAGACAGAGAGACTCTCTGTTCTAGTCCTGACTTTGGAACAGCTATCTCTGTGATGCTCTGAGCCTGTCTTTCCATATCTGTAAGACGGGGGTGAATCAGGCAAGATTCTTATGAGACTTAAATGAGATCATGCCTGCAACATGCTGAGTAAACTCTAAAAGGTCATGTCAAAAGATAAATATGTAAGCAAAGCACCCACACCCATACCTCTCCACCCCTGCGTTCCAGTATGTGGCTCCTGGTCCCCGCCAGGAGTCAGTGACGTATACACTCATGCAAGATGTTGACACTCACTTGCAGTGAGGCCCGCATCTGTGACTTGTGCTCTTCATTCTGTGCCTAAGTGGCTGTCCGTATCCCTGCTTCTGCTCACTTGTTCACTCTTGAATCCCAGGAATCGGTAGCTGTCAGTTTAACACTTTTTGTTCAGTGCCTACAACAGTATCGTGGAGGCATCTTGCTAAAGGTGTTGGAGAAAAAGTAGCAGTCCTGTGGAAATCAAGCTGAACACTTGGGTCAAAGTGTTTGCTAAATAGCCTAGATAAAGTGCTTTGACTGGCCTGGGGCCAATTTTCCTCATCTGTAAGAGAGGACTAGGTGATCTTGAAAGTTTCTTGTAGCTCTTACTGGTGTGTAATTCCAGTTTATGGCTGCCAGTGATTAAGTTCCGTATATTCAGAGCTTTACAGCTGTGGCCAGGCGTTCTCCTTGGTGGGGCTCTGACCCCTCGTGAGCAGCCGTGGCTAACCACTGAACTTCATCCTCCCCCACCCTCACTCTTCTCAAAACCCTAGTCTCTCCGTTGTTAAATGCATGTGGGCATCCCCCGCAGTTTCCTCTTCCCCTCCTTAATGCTTGCTCACCGTGGTTTGGCTTTTTGCTGTCCTAGATATGTGCAGCCAGCTGGTTCCAGAGCCTTCAGGGTACAGACACCATCAATCAAACGCAGCCTCCAGATCAACCCAGGAATAGCCAGTCCTCTAATCTTTCATCTCCAGCAATTTATGAATTTGCTTGACAGAGACCAAGTCCTGCCTGCCCAGCTCTGGTTCTGTCCAGCAGCCCAGTGGTCCGTGGGGCAGGGGAAGGGCAGCCCTACCTGCTACTATCGCTTCTGTCCCCCCAGGCTCTGAGGCAAAGAAATGAGCTGCAGAGGCAAAGAGGAAAAAGAATGCTTAGTTCTACTGCCTTTCACAACCATTTCCCCACAGCTGCTTTGGGGAGAAATTGGCCTCCAGAAAGGAAGAATTGGCATATAGTGGATCACCAGGGAGATGGATGGTCCATTTTCACTTGGTCTGGCTCTTTCTCTAATGTATGTTGTTGTTAGGTGCTTTTGAGTCAATTCTGACTCACAACAACCCTGTAGGACGGAGTAGAACTGCCCTATAGAGTTTCTTAGACCATGATCTTTATGGGAGCAGATCATCAGGTTTTTCTTCAGAGGGTCACCAGTCAGGTTTGAACCCCTGACGTTTCTATCAGCAGCCAAGTGCGTAACCGTTCTGCCAGAAGGGCTCCTCCTCTGATGTAAGGAGGACAGCAAGTTTTAATAGGATGTGAGCTCCTGTCTTCTTTCTGCCAGGTTTGTAACTGGCCCCACCTTCTTAGCCGCTATGCTGGGACTGCCAGTTAAGTTTGCAAACTCATCCTAGAAAAAGTACTGCGTACCTCACTACTGACTGGTCATCTCTGAAGTGCTCCCCTAGAGAAACTATGCACTGATGCCAGCATCTAGTCCACCCTTCAAAGCAATTTTGGAACTCTTTTTCTAGCATGGCCATCAGAACTGTTGTTGTATTACCCTTGATGTCCTGAATGTCCTTGATGTCAAAATGTCTCCCTTTCAATATTTCCTTTCTCTTTTGGGGTAAAGAAAAAAGTCACTGGGGGCCAGATCAGGTCAGTAGGGAGGGTGTTCCAATGCAGTTATTTGGTTACTGGCTAAAAACTCCCTCACAGTCAACTATACAATTAAGTTCGCAAACTTGCAACCGTGCCACTGTGTGCAATGGCCATTCCAGAAAGAATTCCAAAATTGCTTTGAAAGGTAGACTGAATGCATAGCTGCCCAAAGGGAGCTCTCTGAAGGTGAATGTAGTAATGATATTCTGCAATGAGGTATGTAGCACTTAGAATAATTAAGTTCACGGACTTAATTGTCAGAACTTGTATGAACAGATAGGGCAGAAATGGGAATGCTTGCCTCTATTTTGCCCCCCCAAATCTTTTAGATTTATGAGGTCTTCAGGTTATGTTGACCCTTCTCCTCTCCTCTTTCCCTTCCACAGGGTATGGCAGCTGGAGAGAACTGGCCAAAGCTCTATCCAGCAGGAACATTCCAGCTGTGGATCCAGATCTCCAGTTCTACCAGCCCCAGAAGCTGGGCCTCAAGGTATGTAACAGAATCAGCTGGCCGCCTTGCTTATGTTAACACAGGTCCTTAGTTGCCCTTGGCCCTACAGCCTTTGGGGAAACCTCTGCTTTTCTTTGGTAAGAGAGGAAGAGGAGCACCAGCCCCTCAAATCTCAGTCTGGCATTCTGGAGTTTCCCGACTCAGGGAGATGTCTATCCTAGTCTTCTCAAAACACTGGGCCTGGTTTGCCTGTTGCTGCCTTTGTCAGATAGTTCTCAGAGTTCAAGATGCCATGTATGAACCTTGTGAAGCAGGCAGCCGCCACCTTAAATGGCTGCAGGTGACCTGAGATGATAAACAGTACATCCTGCCTCCTGCTGGTATGAGGCCTGGACTGGTACTTTGGGGATAATACCAGGTGCTTGCTGCTAAGGATCAGAGATGAAGAAGAACACAGACTCGCCTCCCTGCAAATAGCTGGTGGTACAGATTTGTAATGGAGCCTTTTGCCTATAGTATTTCTTGGGCCAATGGTCCCTTGTGAGACAGGGGCCATAGAGAGACAGCTCTGTGTGGGGGTTAGGGAGACCGGGTCTGATTTAGTCTGGAGCTCTTATGTGGAGCCTCTGGGCCTAGAGCAGGCATAGATCCTTGCAGCTGAACCAGAACCAAACTGAACCATGGGTCTGCGTGGGTAGGGAGGGGCTGGGATATCCTCAAGGGGTAACAACACTGGGCCTCTGCCCTCTGGAGATTCTGATCTAATTAGAAAAGTTCGTTTGTTTTCCCGTATGGGAAAGATTGAGAAAAGTCAGGAAAGTAAAGGAACCTCAGGCGTATACGTCAATGTAACTTGCCAGAAGGTATGCTCTGAGTGATGGTATTGTGACTAATAAATGGGAATGTCTCCTAGGTCAGCCCGTGCCTCCTGACTGTGCTTCCCCACGGGCATTTTCAAGGGGCCCTGAATCCTGTCCTTTCACGCAGTTTCACACCCTGATATTCTCATGAACTTCATTCTCCGTTTTTCTACTAGGACCGAGAAACTGACCGACGTGCGAGCAGTAACAGCAGCTACTTGAAGTGGAACAAGCCTGTCCCCTGGCTCTCAGAGGTAAGGGACTCTCCTTTCTGGATCTTTGAGGGATTAAAGAATATTTCCTGCAGATAGTTCTAGAAACCACAAAATGATTTTTTTTCTAGTGGCTATTATTCAAAAATTTTTCCACCAAGAGTTTGAGACTCAGTGAATTTTTTTCCTTAGAGAAAGAACATAATCATTTGTTGAAGGCCTGCTTTACATATATTACCTCATGTAAGACTTACGACTCGGTAAGATTTACAACCTTGTGAGATAATATCGGAAAACCCTGGTGGTGTAGTGGTTAAGCACTGTGGCTGCTAACTGAAAGGTCGGTGGTTCAAATCGACCAGGTTCTCCTTGGAAACTCTACGGGGGCAGTTCTACTCTGTCCCATAGGCCCCTAAGAGTTGTAATCGACTCAGTGGCAACAGGTTTGTTTGTTTGTTTGGTAAGGTGGTATCGTTATTCTCATTTTGCAGGTGGGAAAAACTAGGCTCTGGCAAGTTACAAAATTTTCTTGGCTACCCCCATCCTCATTCTTAAAGATAGGCTTCTTAAACTGTCTGTTCTTGGACCCTTAAGTCCTATAAAATATTCCAGGAAAAACGTACTCCATCATTGCAGTAACTTTAGAAAACTGTGTACTAAACCCCCTTCTTGGAAGTTTGCATTATCGTGTTAAAGATCCACAAAGTTCCACAGTCATCTGTGGAACTTAGTTTAACTTAGCATACTCCACATTTATTTGACTTCTGAATTGTTGTTTCACCATGAAATGTCATGGGAATTCTATGGCATATACATTAGGAAACTCAAAGAAAGTTTTATAAGAAGCCCTAAAATGTGTGAATGAAAGTTATTGTAACTGTCATGATACTCGTTTTTTAAATAGGTATTTTAAATAAGGATCTGACAGCTTCTTTATCATTTGGTGGAGAAATTGAGGCTCAGGAATATTATTTAATCACATGCCCAACATGGTTTGAGTAAATGTATGTGCCAAGACTTCATAGTAAGTAGCACAGTGCTTTGGGGATGAAAATGTTAAATTAAATTTCATATTTCACAACTTGCCAACAGACCAGTATCTTTTAGTCTCAAGGCCAGTAGTCATAGGCTACTTTTTTTAGCCTGGTGGGATTGGCCAGCCCATTATCTTTATCTATGCCTGTCACAGGTTGGTGGTGTAATGGTTAAATGCTACAGCTGCTAAGCAAAAGATTGGCAGTTCCAATCTACCAGGTGCCTCTTGGAGACTCTATGGGGCAGTTTGCCTCTGTCCTGGGGGGTTGCCACGAGTTGGAATCAACCCAAAAGCAGTGGATTTGATGTTTGTCATCACAGGGTAATCTCTTCAGCTTTGGTGGGTTTATTTCCAGTTTTATTGCCGTGTACTTGTTCTGGGACCAGAGGGAAAAAGGCAGTGTTACGCTAGCTGTTAGGTTACCCACACTGTGAAACTCTCTTTTTTTAAAGACCTGAGAGGGGATGGATTACAACACCGGCACACCTGTGCTAGGTGACATCATCAGGTACTTATATCCTGCCCTTCCCAGAGATAGTGTTTTGAAACGCAAGAGCTTTAAAGTACATTTTGTCCAGTGATCCAACCTTCTCTTCTTTAAGGACAGCTCTGATCTCTTTTCTTCATGAGCCAGTTATTTTGGAAGATTATATCTATGAAACACTCTGCATTTATTAAATCGTTAATCTACCCCCTCCCTTTTTTTTGTTTGCCAGTCGGGGAGAAGTACATGTCAATTAATGTATGTATTTGAGTATATGATGAAATAAAAACAACAAACGAATAAGTAGTGATTAAAATGGAATTAACTTTTCATGGAAATAGTTGATCTTTGAGTAAATTTGTGTGACATTTCAGGGTAAATGCCTGATTTCCCTTGATTCTGTTTTTCTAACATTAAAAGTAGTTTACAAATTCTCATTACAGTCTTCATGACTCCTCAGGGAATCACTGGTCCAATCCAGTTCCCTTATTTTACAGATGAGGAAAATAGGGACCCATGAGATTTAATAATGTATTCAGTCATACAGCTACATAGAAACCAAGCCCAGTTCTCCTTTAGCTCACCTTCACAGTCGTGTCCTCTCTCCCACCCCCACCGCCTGCATCACAGAGATTTCTCTGTGCCCTTCTCCTTACCTCTCTTCTGCCTTTTCACATACAATTTCAAGAGAAACTTCTTGGAATGATATTATATATCATTTGTTGAACTGTACTGTATTGTTATCCCCATTTTGCAGGTAATAGCTTAGAAAGATTAAGTTAACTTGCACAAGGTCACTGAAAGGTGAGCCAGGACAGAATATGAGCAGGCTATTCTCTGTCCCAGCCCTTGGCTGGCAGTTCAGGACCTTAAAGGCAAGGTGTCACTCAAAAGTCACAGCAGTAATTGGCATTGGCATCTTACTTAACGTGTCAGAGAAAGACTGACAGAACTAGATGGCTGTAGGGGCTGGACGTGAGTGTCTGCTCTCAAACTTATTCATATCAACCTAAATCACAAGACAATAATTAAGAAATCCCAACACTAATTGATTCATTTTCCTGTCAATTGGCCAAAATACTGTGTCTGCTAGACAGGATGCTTTCCTTAGAAAACCAAAACAATGACAAGAAAGAAATAGAGTGAATACAAAATTTGATCAAGGCAAATCAGAAAGAATTTTTGTGGGTGATTTCATGCAAGGTTTGGGAAGGTAGTATCCCTCTCCTGTGGACAGGGCTGTGGCACAAGCCAGGATTTCCTTTTTTTTTTTTTCAAGCAGCACATTGAGATATAATCCACACACCATACAATTTACTCATTTAAAGTGTAGCATTCAATGGCTTTTAGTATATCCACAGAGCTGTGCAACCATCAGCACAATTGATTTTAGGACATTTTTATCATACATAAAAGAAACTCTGTACCTATTAGCAATCTTTCCTATTGCTTTCTCTCCTCAGCCTTAGGCAACCACCACTATAGATGTGGCTCCTCTGGAAATATAATATAAATGGCACCATACAAAATAGGGGCCTTTGTGACTGGCTTCTTCTTGTTAGCTTCATCTTTTCAAGGTTCATCCACGCTGGCTGATATTCCATTGCGTGAGTATACCCCCTTTTATCGACTCATTAGTGGATAAACACCTCCTGCAGTTTTCCCTGCTGCTTCTCAGCGTGCGGAGAAGACCAGAGGCAGATAGGGTGTCACTAGTTCCCTGTTGGTTTTGCCATTCTGGTACCATTCTAAGAGAAATAACATGAGTGGATGGCTTTAATGAAATGTAGTTTATTCTTACACAATGCAGTAGGCTACAGGTTGGAATTCAGAATACCTCTTCAGGGGAAAGGCTTTCCCTCTTTGTTGGCTCTGGAGGAAGATTCCCATGTTGCATCAGTCTTTGGCCAGGGAGCATCTCGGTGCAGGAACCTCAGGTGTGAAGGACATGCTATGCTGCCGCTTCTGCTTTCTTGATGGTAAATTTATGAGGTTCCCAACTCTGCGCTTGTTTCCCTTTCCTTTTATCTCTTGTAGAATGAGAGGATAAAAGTTGGTACAAGCCATGCTCCAGGGCAACTCCTTTTACATTGGAGCTAGGAGGTAACCTTAAGAAGGGTGTTACAGTCACACCCTAATCCTCTTTAACATAATCCAGTCTATTAACTACAGGTTGAGATTAGGATTTACAGCATAGGAAAATCACAAAATGGAGACAAATCATACAGCCAAATTGTTATGCACATTTTTGGGGGGACACAATTCAATCCATAACAACAAGCAATGCTGCTGTGAACATTTGTGTACAAGTTTCTTCTTTCTTCAGAAGTCCAAATCAGCATCATTACAGCTTCTTTTGTTCTGTACACGTTGGTCACCTCACTGGGATGTGTATGGCACCTCAGTTTGTTTACAAGCCATCCAGTAGGATGGGGATCATTTCATCTATTATGATTTCACCAGATGGGCTTTGGGCCCTTTCTTCAAACTCCAGAGTTACTCCTTATTTTGATGGAGTCTGGAGCTTCCTGACTCCAAGGGGGAACTCCTTCAAAGAACAAGTATGAACGTGGAACTAAGCTCCTAGAAATTTAGTTCTTTATCATTGCATAGTGTTCTGTTGAGTATAGATACCATAGTTTACCTTCCATTCCTCTGTTGTTGGGCATCTGGGTTGATTCCATCTTTTTGCTATTGTGGACTGTGCCACAGTAAACATTCATGTACATGTATCAGTTTGTGTGAATGGCCTTGATTCAGTAGGATATATTCCGAGTAGTAGAATTACTGGGTCAAATGGTATTTCTAGATCCAGCTTTTTAAGGAAGCACAAAATTGCTTTCCAAAGAGGTTGCACCATTTTGCAATCCCACCAGCAGTGTAGGAGAGTTTCAATCTCCCCACATCCTCTCCAGCATTTGTTTTGCGTTTTTTGGATTATGGCCAACCTTGTTGGGGTGAGATCGTATCTCATTGTAGTTTTGTCTTTAGCAGCTAATGATCTTGCGTATGTCCGCATGTGTTTTTTGGCTGCCTGGATCTCCTCTTTAGAGAAGTATCTGTCTATCTCCTTTGCTCATCATGTATTTGGATGATTTATCTTTTTCTTACTGATATTTAGTAGTATCTTATAGATTATGGAGATCAGGCATTGGTCTGACATATAGTTGCCAAATACTTTTTCCCATTCTGTAGGTGTCCTTTTAATTCTATTAGTAGAGTCTTTGGATGAGCAAAAGTGTTTGATTCTTAATAGTTCCCATTTATCTATTTTCTCTTCTGTTGTTTGTAGTTTGTTTGACAGATTTTGAAGTTTGTCTAAGTTGTGTATTAAAACTTCCATTGTTGTTCCTACTTTTTCTTGGATGAGCTTTATCATTTTAGATGGATATTTAGGTCTTTTATCCAGTGTGAGCGGTTTTTGTATAAGGTGTAAGATACGGGTCTTTTTTCAATTTATTGCAGATGGATATCCAATTCTGCCAGCACCATTTGTTGAAGAGATTGTTTTTTCCCCAGTTTAATGTCTTAGGGCCTTTGTTGAATATCAGCTGTTCATAGGAAGATGGCTTCATCTCTGGGGTCTTGATTATGTTCGATTTATCTATCTGTCTCTTTTGTACCAGTACCAGGCTGTCTAGACTGCTGTGACAGTGTAATAGGTTCTAAAGTTGGGTAGTGAGAGATCTCTCAGTGTGTTCTTCTTCTTCAGTAGTGTTTTGCTTATCTGGGGCTTCTTCCCTTTCGAAACAAAGTTGGCAATTTGTTTCTCCATCTCGTTAAAAAATGTCACTAGAATTTATATTGTGATTGCATTATGTAAGCAGAGTGCTTTAGGCAAAACAGACATTTTCACAATGTTAAGTCTTCCTATCCATGAGCAGGGTAGGTTTCTCCATTTATGTAAGTCTCTCTTAGTTTCTTGTAGTAAGGACTTGTAGTTCTCTTTGTAAAGGTCTATATTGCTCAGGTTAGATTTATTGCTAGGTACTTTATCTTCTTGGGGGCTATAGTAAATGGTATTGATTTGGTGGTTTCTTCATTAATAATCTTGTTGTTAGTATAAAAGAATCCTACTGATTTACTTATGTTTATCTTGTATCCTGACACTTTGCTGAACTCATCTACCAGTTTGAGTAGTTTATTTATGGATTCTTTAGGATTCTATGTGTATACAATCACATCATCTGCAAATTGGGAGATTTTGACTTCTTCTTTGCCGATGCAGATGCCCTTTATTTCATGGTCTTATCTGATTGCTCTGGCTAGAACTTCTAGTGTGATGTTGAATAGGAGAAATGAGAGTGGGTATCCTGGTCTATATCCTGTTCTTGGGGGAAACTGTTTCAGTCTCCATTCAGGATGACTTACGTAGTTGGCTTTGTATAAGTTGCCCTATTGCACTGAGGATTTTGCTATCTATTCCTATTTTGTGGAGGGTTTTTAGCATGAATGGGTGTTGGACTTTATCAAATGCCTTTTTTGCATCAATACAGAAAATGAGGTGATTCTTGTCTTTTGTGTTATTTAGGTGGTTGATCACGTTAATTGTTTTTCTGATGTTGAACCAGCCTGGCATCCCTGGTATGAATCCAACTTTGTCATGATGAATTATGTTTTGGCTATGTTGTTGTATTCTGTTGGCAAGAATTTTGTTGAAGATTTTTGCATCTAGATTCATGGGTAATGTCGGTCTGTAGTTCTCCTTTCTTGTTGGGTCTTTCCCTGGTTTTGGTACCAGGGTTATGCTGGCTTCATAGAATGAATTTCGAAGTACCCCATCCCTTTCTATATGATGAAATAGTCTCAGTAGTATTGGAGATAACTCTTCTCTAAAAGCTTAGTAAAATTCTGCAGTGAAGCCATCTAGGCCAGGGCTTTTTTTTGTTGGTAGTTTTGTGATCACTTTTTCAATCTCTTCATTTGTGATGGGTTTATTAAATTGTTCTGCTTCGCCTTGTGATAATTTGCATAGGTGATAGGAATCAAATTATTTGTCCATTTCCTCTAGGTTTTCAAATTTGTTATAGTCTTTTATAGTATACTGTTAGATATTTTTGATTTCTGTTGGATCTGTTGTGACAACTCTCCTCTCATTTCTTATGTGGATTGTTTCCTTTCCTGTTTTTCTTTGGAAGGTTTAGCCAATGGTTTGTCAATTTTGTTGATCTTTAAGTTCCTAGAGATTTTGAATAGGAGCCTGGAGTGTAAGGACCCTCAACATGATCAGCCTGCTACATGAGGTTGTGTGGTTTTGACTTCTGTGGTTTTCCTCCCAGGCAAGGCCTCACTGTCCCTTCAGCTGGACCACCAGCCAGCAGTGCTGGTCTTTTGAAGCTGAGTCTGATCAAGCAGCCTCAACGTGTAGGGGAGAGTCAGTGAGTCTTCATGTGCTGTAATGGCTCCTTACCACTCCTGGAGGTGGAAAGGACCACTCCTACTTTCATGTATCTCTGTATCTGACATCTCTGTGGGAGTTTCTGGTGCAAGTGACACCATTTTGCTTAGTCGTGTTTAACTGGTGGCAACCAGAGGACTGGTAGCACATTCCCACTTGGTGCTTATAGACAAATAAACACCTGAGTCTGCAGACTGTGGTGTCTAGTCTTATCTTCTACAAGCATTTGTTCATTCAGATAATTACAGTGTCCAGGGAACACAGGGGAGGGAGCTGTTAACTCTACCTGGGTAAGTTAGAGAAGGCCTTGGAGAGCAGGTATTTGAGAAGTACTTTGAAGGATGAGTAGGAATTTACTATGTGGGAAAGGAAAGAAAGGGTCTTCCGACCAGGAGATAGTATTTGTAAAGCCATGGAGAGGCTTGACATTTTTGGTTCACAGGATTTTGCTGAGGGTCAAGTCTCGGTGTGTGATGGGGTATGGTGTGAGATGTGAGGTGAGGTTAGGAAGTTAGATTGGTTACAAAGGATTTTGTGTGCCAGCGTGAGCTTTATTCTGAAGTCTTCTGAAAGTTTTTGTTTGTTTGTTTGTGCTTTACATCTCAAGTTAATTTCTACTTTCTCAGTCGGAGATTTATACATACATTTTGTGACATTGATTTTAGTCCCTACAGTGTTACAGTGCACTCCTCCTTTCCACTGTGGGTTCCCTGTGTCAGTTCATCTAATTCCTGTCCCTTCCTACCTTATCATCTTGCTTTGGAACAGGAGTTTCCCATGCATCTTTCATGCTTAATGGAGCTAAAAAAGCATGTTCTTCCTTTGTTCTTTTTCATTTTATGGACTTGTCTAATCCTTGTCTGAAAAGTGGGCTTTGGAAGTGGTTTCATTTCTGAGTTAGCAAGGTATCTGGGAGCCTTCTGAAGTTTTAAGAAGCAGAATGGCATGGTCAGATCTGGTTTTAGAGAGATAATCCTGAAGACCAGGTGGAGAAGGAGAGCATAGATTCGGTCAGGAGGCTGCTCTGCAAGCCTGGGGGAGACAGCATTGATGGGGGTGGAACAGAGTGGACATCCATGGGTGAGGACCCACCAGCCTGGCCATGCCTCTTGTCTGTGCTCACATACGCTTCTCCATGTCCACCGTGTTAATTGCTGTGTGCTGTTGAGAGCTAAATTTACCTCTCTGGGCCTCAATACCCTCATCTCTAAAATAAGAGTTCCAATGGATGGTATTTTACTGGAAGTAAAATGGACAGAGGCCCAGGCTGACATGCCAGAGCCCTGAATCCCTGCCACATACAGAGACCAAGCCCAACCCACTGCCTTCAAGTTAATTCTGACTCAACAACCCTGTAGGACAGGGGAGAATGGCCCTACAAGGTTTCCACGGGTATAAATCTTTGCAGAAGCAGGCTGCCACATCTTTCTCCCATGGAGCAGCTGGTGATTTTAAACCACTGACCTTTCAGTTAGCAGCCAAGCACTTTAACCACTGTACTACCAAGGCTCCCTGCCAGATACAAAGGGGCCACAAACTTGGAACAATACAAACTCTATTGGTGTTGCCAGTCTGGCCTGGGAAAGAAGACAGTTCTCAGGGGTCTCAGTAACTCCATCTACACCTGATGGTAGGTGAAGCACGGTCTGAGGGCGGGCTTAGTGCTGGGTGAGTGCCTAGACCCCACGAGGGATGGATACACTCTTCCTGTACTCTGTGTCTCCAGTTCCCTGTTTCCTGCAGCACCTCAGGCTCCCGTCTAAAAGAAGAATGGCCATGGGTGGAGGTGTGAGGCTGCCAGCCCAGCTCTCCCTCCCTTCCTTGCTCCCAGCTCTGTAGCCTCTGACCTCCTGGCAGAACACAACAGGCTACTCTGGTGGCATGTTCTACCCTGTAGACCTTGGCAAGTATGCAGGAGCTGAGCACACTGCCCTGAAAGTCTCCCAGGGAGGGGCCAGAGGGAGGGCCGTTCCAGGAGACAACTGAGTCTTGCAAACTAGACTCAAGGAATTTCCCCAGAAGTTGAACAATGTGCCCATTCTTTCCCTCCATGAAGCTTTAACCCACCCCCCACCTACCCAGCCTACATTCCCTCTCCCACCCATCCCAGCCCCCTACTCATCTTCCTAGGAGTGGTGGCTGCTTCCCAAGCACCCACATTCCTGGCATTGAATAGGCCAGTGTGCCTAGGATGTGCCAAGTTGCTGAAGTGCCTGGAGTGACAGACTCCTGTGTCATTTCTGGATCCAGCTGTGCAGTAGTGTTTCCCAGAGACTGGGTACCACCCACCCCCCCCAGCCATACCCCAGATCTTCAGCATTCCTGCAGAGTTCTCCCATCCCCTCCCCATCTCTTGCTGAGGACCTTATGCCACTTCCTTCTATCTGAGCTTCCAATCAGAGTGTCCCTTCCACCTCTGCTGAGTTTTCCTCTTGGCAGCTCTGATTTTGATATTCGATGGGCCACACTAGGGGCAGAAGGGCAGGGCTTGTATAGAATAATTGAGGCCCCACCTCCCACTGCCTAGAGATGAAGCTCTGGGGGGTGGGGGGGGTGGAAGGAGAAAATTGCTGAGACGGGGTAATCTGAAACAGTCAGGGTACGTTAGGTTAATATCACCATGCTACCCGCCCCTCTCAAACTCCCAGCCCCTCTGCTAGTCGTGTCATTGGCTCCTGCCTTCGCGCTTTCCTCCAAAGGGGACCCTCTGCTGCAGCCTCAAAGTTCAGTTTGGTCCCACACCAATACCACAGCGTGGAGAATATTTCTTGTGCGCCTAACCGGACAGCACTGCCTGGAAGCCACAGACACCTGTGTGGTTGTCCCAGGACAGGCCTGGCCTATGAGGCTGGGAGCTGCCAAGAGTACACAAGGGAGGCTATAGTGGAGAGGTTGCTCTGCGAGGGCAGCTGGATGGGGACCCCATACCTCCTGCAGTGTTTTCCCAGCTGCTTCCCAGCATGGGGAGAAGACGGGGTAGATAGGGTTTCACTAGCAGACAGCTGTGGTCCTTTTCTCTTACTGGCTTTCAGGGAAAGGAAGGAGGAGAACAATTCCTTAGCTGAAGCCCTTGGTTGGCTTCACCCAGTTCTCTGTCTGCTTTGCTATACTGTCCTGGCTGTTACCTCCTCCCCTGGGTAACACAAACTGCCATCTTCCTGGATGGATGGAATCGGGTATGTGTGTGTGTGTGTGTGTGTGTCTAGAAAAATGTACCCAGCCCTTGGGGCAAACCACAGTGAAAGCATCAGTGCAGGGTTCCCCAAGTGTTAGGATCAACAGTGGGGTAGACCGTGACCCACAGCAGTGAGATAAGCGCAGCGCCCTCAACCCATGGAACCACAAGGGCACTTTGGGTCTGCACATTCTCATCCACTTGTCCCCTTCCCTGCTTTGTACAGTTTAGGGGTCGTGCCAACCTGCATGTGTTTGAAGATTGGTGTGGCGGCTCCATCCAGCAGCTCAGGAGGAATCTTCACTTCCCATTGTACCCTCATGTGAGTCCCTGCTGGGCCCAGCCCCTCTCCATCCACACGCCCTGTTCTCCACTCCCCCTTTTCTCCACTCCCCCCGGCCAACTCTTGTCGCTCTCTTTGGCCCCTAGCCTCAACCTTGTCTTCTTCCCAGTCTTTCTTTTCTAGCTCATTGTCTTTATCCGCTCACAGTATCTCCTTGGACTCCTCCCAGACAGTCCTGTTATTTCTCAGCCATCCTTTGTGTCTTTTCAGCTTTAGGATCTCATCTTGGCTCACAGTGTGCTTTACTCAGGCTGCCACATCCAGTTGTGTTGGTTGTATACTTGACAGGGTCACCTGGACAAAGAGGCTGGGGGAGCGCAAAGCCAGCCCACCCTGCGCTCTCCAAACCACATCCCACTCCCTCCTGTCTTGCTCCCTTCCTTGGTCTTTCCACCAGCCCTCTGTGGACCAATTTGTTTTCCTTTCTTCTACATAACAGCTTGCTTTTCCTTTCTGGGCACAGGTCCGCACAACCCTGAGGAAGCTGGCTGTGTCCCCCAAATGGACCAATTATGGTCTCCGCATCTTTGGCTACCTGCACCCCTTCACTGACGGTGAGGCCAGCCCCAAGGTCCTATCTGTCTCCTTCCTGCCCAAAGGTCTGCTGGGTTCCCAGAACTCTACCTGCCACTGAGAAGTAAGCCAACACTAGGTGACCTACCCCCTGTTAGTGCATTAGGAAGAGAGGGGAAATTGAGTCATGGAGAAATCTCATCCAGTCCCCTCCAGCTGCCACTTTCATTCTCTGATTTTCTGAACCTGGAACTAACTCATCATCTCCCTATATAAGTCTTCTCAATCTTCACTGTGTTTCCCAGGGTGTAGAAACTACCTTTACAGAGGGGTAAACCAAGGTACCAAGTCCCCCAAAGAGAATGTAATCACTACAATATAAAAAAGGTCATCCACCTTTTATGCCAATGGCCTTCTTGCTTTTACTCAGAACCTGTCTCTCCCACTGTCCAGGGAAAATCCAGTTTGCAATTGCTGCAGATGACAACGCCGAATTCTGGCTGAGCCATGATGACCAAGTCTCAGGCCTTCAGCTGCTGGCCAGTGTGGGCAAGGTAGGGCTGGCTCAACCCCAGAAACTTCTGCTGTCAGTCCCGGGAGCCAGGACACTGAAGAGTGGATGGAGGGAGCCTGATGACTCCCTAGGAGGGATGAAGTAAGAAGCATCCTTCCTCACATCCCTAACCCATTCTACAGAGGGATAAACTGAGATATGGGGAAGAATAAAGAGTCAAGAGTATGAGGCTGGGAAAAGACCCCGGAAAGATTCATCTGTGGGTCAGGACTGGGTCACATACATCTTTCGGGTCCTGTAGCCTGAGCATGTGCTAAGGTGTCACACTGTCCTCTGACTGATTGCTCAGGACCCTGCTAAGAAGTGCCGAGTTCTTATTGCATGAGTCACTTGTCACTCCCCTTAATTCTTTTCTGTTTTCTCTCCTGTAGTTCTCATCCTCTTCTGTCCCCTCTTCCTCTCTCTTCACCTTGCTTCTCATTCCTTTGTCTGTCCACTCACCACCTCACATCCCTTTGTCACAGTTTCTCTTTTCTTCTCTCTCTCTCCCCACACCTCTAGACTGGAAAGGAGTGGACTGCTCCTGGAGAGTTTGGGAAATTTCAGAGTCAAATTTCCAAGCCAGTGAGGTGAGTAGGAAGTGTCACAACATTCTCATGAGCAGCAGAAGAAAACCCTTAAGTGCTAAAGCTGAATCAGGGCTAGAGATCCCAGCTGCATGCCTCTGCCCTACCCAGCTTCCTTATTCCAGAGGTTCAGTGGGCCCACAGCCACGCATTCAGGGTAAATGGACTCTTTGACTTAGAGACTGTCAGGCCCATCCTTCCTTATTTTATAGGTGAGGAAGCTGAGGCCTGGAAAGGGGTGTGATTTACTGAAGGTGAAGCAGCCATTTAATAACACTTAGGAAAGGAACACAGGATCTCCTTTGTCCCAGTCCTTACATTCCCATTTACTTCATTGCCAGAAATGTCAACACCTGTGCAGCCAGACACTGTGTGCCAATGCTGCAGAGAGTTGTCTGTGGATGACTTTGCAGTGAGCCCTTAGTAGACTGGAGTCAGCCCATAGTGGCTGAAATAGTGCTAACATACAGGAAAAGTGACCAAAAGTCCAACTTCAGAGTGCCACCTAGTGGTCCATACAGACACACAAAGACTCTGAATATGCATTGGTTTTGTGGGAATAAAGAAACGGTGGTGGATTAAGGGTGAAGTGCTACATCTGCTAACCAGAAGGTTGGCAGTTTGAATCCACCAGCTGCTCCTTGGAAACTCTATGGAACAGTCCTGCTGTGTCCTATAGGGTCACTGTGAGTTGGAATCTACTAAATGGCAGTGGGTTTGATAGAAATAACATTGATGTTGACAATAATAGGAAACCTGGTGCCATAGTGGTTCAGTGCTACATCTGCTAACCAAAAGGCTGGCAGTTCAAATCCGCCAGGCACTCCTTGGAAACTTGCTGGGGTGGTTCTACTTTGTCTACAGGGTCTCAACGATTCAGAATCAAGTCGATGGCACTAGGTGGTTTCGGTTTGATAGTAAGGCAGTCTAGCATGCATGCATTGGAAGTCAGGTGGCACAGTGGGTAAGAGCTACAGCTGCTAACCGAAAAGTAAGTAGTCTGAATCCACGAGCCGCACCTTGTAAACCCTCTGGAATAGTTCTACTCTGTCCTCTAGGGTCACACTGAGTCCAAAACAACTCAGTAGCAATGGGTTTAGTTTCTAGGTTTGTTTATAGAGCTTGCCATGTACCATCCACCATGGTCAGTGCTTCACATGTTCTTCACTTCAGTAGTTAATGGTATGGGCTCTGAAGCAAGACTGGCTGGACCAAATCTCAGCGCTGCCACTCACTTCTCAAGATTACTCAAGATTTCTGTGCCTCAGTGCCTCATTGTTAATACACAGAAAGCATGTGGAACAATGCCTGGCACACAGCAACAGCTCTAAACGGTTAGCTGTTATTGTTTCATTTGATTCTCCCAATTATCCTGCAGAGTAAGCCCTGTTATCGCAAATTTACAGATGAGAAGTTTAAGTTCACACCAATGAAGCAAGTATTCTAAATCAGCTTAAGGCGAGCTCTTGGGATTCTAAGAGCAAAGGAGAAAAGGTTAAGGGGAGTTAATTTATGGGTGGTAGGATCATCTCATCTGGGCCCCAGGGAGGAAGGTGCAGCGTGGGGAAGAGGTTGACCGTGCGGGTCTGAGAAGACGGCCCTGTTTCTCTGCTCTCTCCTTCTGGCAGCCTGTCAGCCTCCCATAGGTACTACTTTGAGGTGCTACACAAGCAGAATGATGAAGGCACCGATCATGTGGAAGTTGCCGTGAGTGCTTTCCCTTGTCCCTTGAATTCTTTTTGCGACCCAGCTACTTCCAACCCTCCACATCCACACTCTCTCCTCTTCCAGTGGCGACGGAATGATCCTGGAGCCAAGTTCACCATCATTGACTCAGTTTCTCTGTCCCTCTTCACAAGTGAGTAGGCTCTACACTTAGGTCGGAGACTGAAGTGAGAGGGTACCGAGATGTAGAGTTTAGACCCCCTAGGATGTAAAGTGGGAGCTGTGGAGGCTAAAGCTCAGGGTGCTCAGAGCAGTTGGTCTGATGGAAACAAAGAGCGAGGAGCAGAACTAAAAGGGGTCTTGAGGTCAGGGATCCTTAACTCTCAGGGGTCAGTGACCCCCTTTGAGAACCTGCTGGAAGCTTTCTGAGAAAAATATCCTTGTCCACCAGCAGACAATCATGTGTATACAATTTGAAAGAAACCCAGTGACTTTGATGGTGGGTTTGACCCCAGATTAAAAGCTTCCGATTGAGTCCAGTCCCTTGCTTTGCAGATAAGCAAATACGATCCTTACAAAACAATGGCCAGAGAGGAAGTTTTACATGTTTTAAATTTACAGTAAATGAATTTTTCAATTGTACTTTTTGTTGTTTGTGGTTTCCACAGTGAGACCCCTATCCAGGGGTGCCCTCTGCTGGAAAATTGCCCTCTCTAGGCCTCTCTCATAGACTCATAGTGACCCAATAGACAGAGTAGAATTGCCCCACAGAGTTTGCAAGGAGCACGTGGCAGATTTGAACAGCCAGCCTTCTGATTAGCAGCTGTGGCACTTAACCACGAGGCCACCAGCATTTTGGTATATGGTTGCTATGAGTCAAAATTGATTCAATGACAGCAAGTTTGGTTTTTTAGGCCTCTCTGGCAGGCTTGTAGGTCCCAGTGTAGAAAGAGCAGGCAAGGCTAGAATCCAAGGGAGGAAAGGAAGGGCGAGCGCCCGGAGGTGTGTAGGCGTGAAGGAGGGCAGAATGGGGAGAGAAAGGGAGGGTCAGCACTCACAGAAGGAGGTGGCTGTATGGAAGGAAGGTGGCCATGGGGAATGTACGGGCCATGTGGCCATGTAGAAGGAAGGTGGCTGTGGGGAACGTGTGGGCCATGTGGTTGTGTGGAGTGAAGGTGGCTGTGAGGAACGTGTGGGCCATGTGGCTCTGTGGAAGGAAGGTGACCGTGGGGAACGTGTGGGCCGTGTGCCTGTGTGAAAGTATGGTGGCCTTGGGGAATGTGTGGCTATGTGGGAGGATGGTGGCCGTGGCGAACGTGTGGACCGTGTGGCTATGTGGAAAGAAGGTGGCTGTGTGGAAAGATCCTTTTCGGAGGAAGTTACTGGCGACCAAAGTAAGAGGCCACAAGGTCAGTGCAGGAGAGGCAGGTTGTGAGCTGCTGGAATGTCTAAGGAGTTGAAATCCATATATTTCATGTGAACCTAGAAGAAAGAGGCGCATAGCAAAATTCAGATAAGAAACTAGTGAAGTGGGCCAAATGTAACTCTATTCCTGTATGGAAGGAAGACCTCTCTCTGGGGCTCAAGACAAATTAAGCAACCAACTTCCTGGGGTGATTTGGTTAGAAAAGGGAAGACACGAGGGTATGAGGCAACTTGAAGATGAGGTCAGGAGAGAGAGGAAGACAGAGCTGCTGTGAACGCTAGGGAGCGCGCTTCTCAAGGTCAGCCAGCTTTGGCCATCAAGTCAATTCCGACTCATAGCAATCCTATAGGTCAGAGTAGAACTGTCCGAGTTTCCAAGGAGTGCCTGGTGGATTTGAACTGCCAACCTTTTAGTTAGCAGAACTTCCATGGCAGTCATTGTTGAGAGGCAGCCGAACCTGGACTCTGGAGCTACACTGCCTGGGTTTAGTCTTTCGGCTTTGCCACTCATCAGTTGCGTGACAAAGATCTCTGGTGACACAATGGTTAACTGCTCAGCTGCTAATTGAAGGGTCAGTGGCTTGAACTCACTAACTACTCCTTGAGAAAAAAGACCTAGCAATCAGCTCCTGTAAAGATTACAGCCCCAGAAGCCCTATGGGGAAGTTCGGTTCTGTCCTATAAGGTCTCTGAGTTAGGGAGGCAGTAAATGACAAACGAGATGTGTGATATTAGGCCAGTTACTTAGATTCTCTGTGCTGAAGTTCCTCATCTGTAAAATAGAAGTAACAATTGTGTATAAGTCTTGTGATAATTATGAAGATTAAATGGGTTAATATTTGTAAGATACTTAGAACAGTGCCTCGCTTAGTATAGTAAGTGCTATGTGTCTGTTAAATGAATTAATGATACCTATTTTATTTATTGTTGTCATATATATATGTATACATACATATATATGTATAACACAATGTTTTGCCAGTTCAACATTTTCAGCTGTACAATTTAGTGACATTAATCATGTTGTGTAACCATCACCTGTAAATGCTGTCAGATGTCCCATTCACCATAACCAGAAACTCACTGTCTCCTAATCAATGGCTATCCTCCTCTCCCTCCCTCCCACACCCAAACCCAAACCAAAAACCAAACCCACCTCTGTCAAGTCGATTCTGACTCAGCCACACTATGGGACAGAGTAGAATTGCTCCGTAGAGTTTCCAAGGAGGGCCTGGCAGATTTGAACTGCTGACTGCTACGCCACCAGGGTTTCCCATCCCACACTGGGACATCACTAATAAACTTTGGTCTCTACACAATCCCCTACTCTTGTCGTAAGGATATGAAAAGATCATACAATATTTGTCCTATTGTGATTGACTTAGTTCCTACAGCATATTTTCAAGGTTCAGCCACATTGCAACATGTATCAGGACTTCATTTCACTTAATGGCTAGGTGGTATTTCATTGTCTTTTGTATATCACATTTTGTTTATCCATTCATTGTTAGATAAACAATATTGTTAATGACAGGTCTCCAGTAGGTAGCACTAAAATGTTTTGAGGAAGCGGTGTGTTTTTCTAATTCATGCAAAACTGTCGTGTAGGTGGTCATCATCTGGTGTAAGGGTCCTAGGGAGATGAGCAGCTAAAACTACAAGTTAGCGGGGCTGGGCTAGAGGGGAGAGGACTGCTGTATCCCTCCAGCCCCTGTTGGAGTACAGAGCCTTGTCCAAGTCTTCCCCTGCCCCTAGTGGGCTCCTACCCCTTGGAGAGGCAGTAGGACTGTTTCTGGGCTGGGTTTGCTCCAGGTCTTACAGCTTCCCTCTGTTTCTTCCTCGCTGGGGCCCAGATGAGACAATCCTGAAGATGGATGAGGTGGGCCACATCCCACAGACAGCAGCTAGCCACACAGGCTCCCAAGACTCTCTGCCCAGCGATGAGCAGTCCCCTGCTGACATGCTACAGCCTGACCCGCGGGACTCCCTGTATCAAGGTAAGGCCTTGGCCACTTGTTTACCACTATCATCCAGTCTGGGGACAGTGTACTACCAGACCCACGGGTGTCCTGGCACACGGTGGGAGGTATGGTGGAGAAGACTCAAGAGACTTGTCAGTTCTGCCACAAAGGTCATAGGACCTTTGTTTTTTTTATTATTCCTGTAGTGTAAACGGTAACGTGTATACCAGAAACTAAAACATATATGTATCATTTTGCAGTTGTACAAATTACTACACAGGAAACCTTTGTGTAACTAGCATCCAAGACGAGAAACAGAACTAAATGCACCCTGCCTTAATTAAAAATATTATAGTCGGAGTCTAACTCTTGTCACCCAGTGGATTCTGACTCTTGTCACCCAGTGAGAGCAGCCTATTCACGTGAAGCTGCTAGAGTCTCCTCTGGACAGTGTTTGCATTTTAATAGAGGGCAACTATTTAAAAAAAAAAAAAAAGACAAGTGGAAGAAGAAACCAGGCTCAGCTGTGGGGAGGAAATTCAGTTACTGGCACTGTACTAGGGTTTGGGCTTTGTGGTTTCTCAGCTGTTTCTAAGCTTTTATTGAAGCCGGCCCTGTACTGGGGGGGCCTGGTGACACAATGGTTGGGTACTTGGCTACTAGCTGAAAAATTAGTAGATCTGGTCCATCAGTGGCTCTGTGGGAGAAAATATCTGGCAGTCTGCTCTAGTAAAAATTACAGCCTAGAAAACCTTATGGGGCACTTCTCTCTCCCATGGGGTGGCTATGAGTCAGAACCGACTCAGCAGCACCCAACAACAGCCTGTACTGTTATTCCAAAATCTTTCTGTGCCTTGTCCGGGGGGCTATTCTGAATCTGCTAAGGTGCTCCTCAGATGTTGCTGCCCCAGAAGAGTGGGGCTAGCCTCAGGTTGGCAGCTGCAGCCAATGGAGGGTGACTCTGACCCTGGCTGCTACCAGGGAATAGAAAAAATGTCCTGCTCCGGGCAGAGGGCTGTGTTTGTTACCCCTGAGTCAGGAGCCTGTGCGTCTCTACACTAGCCTCAGCGTCAAACCCTCACCCCCACTCCTGTCCATCTGCTTTGCTGTCCTCAGTGCCTCTGATTCCCAAGTCTCATCTCCGTCACGTGCTGCCTGATTGTCCCTACAAGCCCAGCTACCTGGTGGATGGGCTTCCTCTGCAGCGCTACCAGGGACTCCGGTTTGTAAGTCTGGGCCTGGGCAGTGGGGGCATGAGTGAGAAGGGGATTATAGCCTCTGCCTGGGGTAGGAGGTGACGAGGCCAACTCTCTCCTTCTTCCCCTGCCCCATCCCTGAGCTGAGGAGCACTTTCATTCCAAGTTGGCTCAGACTCCAGCGAACTGCCCCACAGAGCACGACAACGGGTGTTCTGCTTTAGGAATCCTCCCACACAACTCTGCCACAGAGCGAGGTCAGAGGAGCTGGCCCAAGGCTTCCTGCTGTCCTTCTCCCTGTCCCGCATGGGTCAGCCCTGCCAGCTGACCTGCCAGCAGACTGATTAATCTCATAGACAAGCCACTGGGGAAAAATCAGCTACTGAGGAGAGGTTAGCTTTAAAGAACCTTAGTCTACCTGGAAACCGAAGAGGCAGAAGGAACGCTACATATCTAGATCCAGAGATGGTGGCAAGAGTGCTGGCGGCGGGAGGACAGAGGACAGGAGTCGGAGAATGGGTAGGCTGTCCCTGAGAAGGTTCTCTGGTGGAGGTGAGCTTGAGCTATATTTAAAGGGGACAAAGGAGACAACATAGTAACAGGAGGGAGGTTGTTTTAAAGGTAAATGGATTGGATGGCAGAGGGACAGGGACTGGGCTTGGCTGCTGCTGTGGTCTGAGCTGGATAGGAGGTGAGGGTCATGTGGACTGGAGAGCTTGACTCAGGGGTTACCTTTGGTCCAGAGAGCTCAGGAGAGGTGGTATGATCAGGAATTGAATTCAGGCTGAGTAACACAAATGTGTCATTCAGATCTCAGATTTGCACTTCTGGCTGCCAAGGACAGGTCCCTCAGGGCCCTGTATGATCCTGTTTAGGGCTTTCTTACAAGACCTCACCGTCTTCTCCTATTGCTTCTTACCCTCTTTCCAGGTCCATCTGTCCTTTGTTTACCCAAATGACTATACCCGGTTAAGCCACATGGAAACCCATAACAAATGCTTCTACCAGGAAAGCACCTACTACCAGGACAGGTGAGTGACACTGAATGGCGCAGGAAAGTGGCCTTATGGGAGTGCTCTGCAGGAGCCAAAGAGCTGCCTGGACTAAAGACTGGTGCCCTGCCAGCCCAAGGAGACTTTGTTCTTCTTCGGGATGTCACACATTTATGGGCTACCCCCTCTCGCCAGCCTCCTTCCTTCATTCTAGTTGGGGGCATAACTTCAGGCTCCTGCTGGGCGTGCAGCACAGGCAGGGCACTAGCCTGCAGGGCACTAAGTCCCCATCTCCATCTCTCTGCCTCTTGCAGGTTCAGCTTTCAGGAGTACATCAAGATTGACCAGCCTGAGACTCGAGGACCAGAGCAGCCAGGTACAGAGTGACAGCTGAGGACTCCAGGTCAGGCTGGGGAGGGTGACCACAGTCTGTTTCTGAGGGAAGTTCAGACTTGGCTAGTCCTGTCCTTGAGGAGCTTAAAATCCAAGTTGCATAGCCCCCGCCCTGCCCAGTGGAGGCTAAAATAGTACCTGCCCCCTTTTCTGCATCAAGGCATGCATAAAAAATGGCACTGTTGTTAACAGCAGGCTGGTGTCAGCCAGAGGGCATCTGGAATGCTGGAGGAGATTCCTTTCACTGCTTGCTGGATTGCAATTCCAGGCGCACCACTTGGGAAGCTCTGCTATAGAGAAGCCTGTCTTGCTGAGGAATCAGAACATGGGTGGAACAATTTGTGGGGTCTCTGCATGTACCAGCTGGCACTTTATTCACTTCGTGTCATTCAACTTTCGTATCAGCCTAATGGGAGATAGATGATTATTTCCTTTATGCAGCTGAAGAAATTGAGATCAGCTGAGGTTGAGTAACTTATCCAAGGTCCCTTAGTAAGTGACAGAGCCCAGATTTCATGTCGGGTCTGGATCCACTGAGCATGCCACGTGTATAATCATCAGCTGTCTTGTGTGTCTCGTTGGAGAAAGGTTGAAATGCTTGTTACTGATCACGTGATCTTGCAGGTTCTGAGGAGGGCCTTCTTGAAGATTCCCAGTATGGAGATGTGGCAGAGGAGGCCCCTGTCCCCAGTGACCAGAAGAACCCCAGGATGTCCCCCTTAACCCCCGGGCAGGATGTCACTGACCAGCACCTCCGAAGCCTGCGGAGACTCCTGGTCCAGCCTTGGGAGGCCTTGCTCACATCCTTTTCCAAGCAGAATTCCACAACTCCCTCCACAGTGAGGACCAGTGACATCCCAGTCCAGCAACCAAAGAAGAGGGAGAGAAAACTCAGCCCCAAGCCCAGCCAAGATTTTCCTCATTCTGACCAGTGGCTCCCTGGGCGCCTGGCAGAGAGCCTACCTCTAGTCAAGAGGCCTAGGCCAACTGATGATGGCCCCAGGAAGACTTTAGAGCAGTCTCAATGGCTGAGTCAAGTGGAGTCGTTTATTGCCGAGCAGAAGAGGGCAGACAGAGTGGAGCCTCAGGCCTCCAGGAAGGGGTGGCATGGGGAGGACGAGGTGGTCGTGGCTCCAGGCCAGGAAGGGCAAGAGGAAGGAGGAGAGGAAGAGGGGGAAGAAGAGGAAGAAGAAGAGGACATGAGTGAGGTGTTTGAATATGTGCCTGTGTTTGACCCAGTAGTAAACTGGGACCAGACCTTTAGTGCCCGGAACCTTGACTTCCAAGCCCTGCGGACTGACTGGATTGATCTGAACTGTAACACATCGGGCAACCTGTTGCTTCCAGAGCAGGAGGCTCTTGAGGTCACAAGGGTCTTCCTAAAGAAGCTCAACCAGAGGAGCCGGGGGTAAGGTAAAGGCCTCTGCAGGGGCCAGGGGCTGGGGCACATGGCAGCCTGCAGATTCACCCAGGTTCCTCCTGCTGTGGAAATAGCTGCAACGTTACCCTCAACCCAGGCTCCTGGCAAGGGCAAGTGCCCTGGGGCTCCAGCCCTGGAGAAGCTCTGTGTCAAGGTGGTTAGTTTCATCATCAGGCAAGGTTTCGCAGCCCTCTCCATGAGGAAAGGAGCAAGTAAACAGACACAACAGACAAAGCAAAGGGTAATCATTACAAGGGAAAACTCTAGATGTGGGCTGTAAGGCCTGGGGCATGAGGTGTGCGTGTGTTCTTTTTTTGACTCATCCACTGATCAACATTTTTTAGATAGAATTCACCATTTTAAAGTATACAGTTCATTGGGTTTTAGTATATTCACAAAATTGAGGAACCATCACCATTCTCTAATTTGAGAACATTTTCAGCACCCTAAAAAGAAACCTCCTATCCATTAATGGTCATTCCCTATGCTTCCTCCCTCCCCACAGTTCCTGGAAACCACTAATCTCATTTCTGTCTTTTACCTGTTGTAGATATTTTATGTAAATGAGATCATACAATAATGTTACATTTTATGGCTTCTTACGTGTGGCATAGTATTGTTTCATCCATACTGTGGCATGTATGAGTGACATCTTATGTCTGAGTAATATTCCATTAAAGAGCCCCGGTGACCCTAGTGGCACAATGATGAAACACTCAGCTTTAATCTAAAGATCAGTGATTCAAACCTACCAGCAGCTCCACAGCAGAAAAAGACCAGGTGATCTGCTCCTGTAAAGATTTACAGCCTAGGAAGCCCTGTAGGGCAGTTCTGACCTATTCTATAGGGTAGCTATGAGTCAGAAATCACCTGTACAGCAAACAACACAAAGCCCAGTAGTCCTTTGCATAGGTGTACCACACATTATTTATCTAGTCAGAGCCCTGGTAGTGCCGTGATTAAGACCTATGGCTGCTAGCTAAAAGGTTGGAAGTTCAAACCCACTAGCTACTCCTTGAATACCCTCTCGGATAGTGTACTCTGTCCTGTAGGGATGATATGAATTGGAATCAACTCAACAGCATTGGGTTTATTCCTCAGTTGATGGGAATTTGGGTTATTTCCACTTTTTTGACTGTCATGAATAATGCTGCTGTGAACATTTGTGTACATGTTTTTATGTGGATGTATGTTTCATTTCTCTTGGATACATACACCAGGAGTAAAATTGCTGGGTCATGCAGTAACTCTATGTTTAATCTTTTGAGGAACTACCAGACTCTTTCTGAAAGTGGTTGCACCATTTTATATTCTCACCAGCATTCGCAAGAGTTTCAGTTTTTCTATATGCTCACTAACACTTGTTATTATCTGTTTTGTTTATTATAGTCATCCTAGTGGGTATGAAGTGTTATATCATTGTGGATTTGAATTGTATTTCCTTAATGACTATAATGATAAGCAAACCCAATCAACATTTATCTAAAAATCCATGTGTCTTATGCACTTTTGATTTGAACGGGGCATTTTATTAATGAGGGTCAACTTAACGAACTCCTTCACTGTGATCCTGGCACTCACCTTAAATACTTAGGATCCTAGAGCTGTAAGAGTCTTCGGAGACCCTCATGCTCAATGGCTACATTTTTAATGACGGAGGCACTGAATCCTAGAGAGGTTGAGCATCTTGCCTGAGGATCCACAGCTAGCCAGTGGTAAAACCATGCTGCCCACAATGTGAGAAGGAAGTACTTATGCCCCTTCCACATTTCTGTTACAGGAGGTACCAGCTACAGCGCATTGTGAATGTGGAGAAGCGGCAGGATCAGCTACGTGGGGGCCGCTACCTTCTGGAGCTGGAGCTGCTAGAACAAGGCCAGCGCATGGTACGGCTCTCTGAGTATGTGTCTACACGAGGCTGGCAGGGCGTCGATCCAGCTGGTGGGGTGGAGGCCGAGGACCGGAACCTGCAAGGCCTGATATGGAGTCCACGTAACCGCCAGAGACAAGTCTTGAATGCTCGGACCCCGGAACCCAAGCTGTGCTGGCCCCTGGGCTTCTCCTGGAATCACCGAGCCACAGTCCACTTCATTGTGCCTGGTGAGCTTCAGCCGAGCCTAGGTATTGGTAGCTGGGGGTGAGGGATTCTAGTAATAATCATGAGTGTCTAGGTCTGTGCTCACTGATGGGGTCTCACAACAGTTTGTGACAGAGGTTATTTCACAGCTAAGGAAACAGGCTAGCAAGAGAAACATAACTTGCCCAAAGTTACATGGCCAGCAAGTGTTAGAGCCTAGGAATTGATGCTGGTTGATAGGCCAGTACTGTTTCTGTCATGCCAGGTTTGAGGGTTGAGAGTGACAATCAGCTGATGTTGTACTGTGAGTTACAACTGGTCTGGAGAAACAAGACAGGAAGAGTATCTCACAGGACAGCTTGGCTGGTTTTAATGAGAAGGTGGAACAGGCAGGAAAGGATGATAATGAGATGGACAGATCCCATGGTATGATTGTTAGACAAGGCAGGGTGGCCAAGTAGCCATGACGATGAGCTTCAGACTGAGGCCTTCTCACGGGGCCCTGCTTGGGGTGGGGGAGTGAGACCACTTGCGCTGTGAGCTCTCCCTCTGTGCTTGCATCTCCATGCTGTGTTGCTAAGTTTCCCAGAGTTGCATTATCCCATAAGTGGAGTATTCCTGACTGTAACCAAGAGTGGAGGTACTCACCTTACCCCATCTCTGCTCCCTGTTCTCCCCACCCCGCTGGGGTAGTGAAGAACCAAGCACGCTGGGTACGGCAGTTTATCAGAGATATGGAAAAGCTGTTCCAAATCACTGGGGACCCACACTTCAACATCGTTATTACTGACTACAGCAGTGAGGACATGGATGTTGAGATGGCCCTGAAGAGGTCCAAGCTGCGGAGGTGAGGAGGGCCCCTGGCCAGGGTACCACTTGGGCTGCCAACTTTTGCAAGTCCCAGAACTGCTAGGTCTGGTGTGGAACCAGCAGTCCAACCCAGCTCTTTCTCTCTGTCTTTTTAGTTATGATTAATTGAAAGTTTAGTCCAAGTAAATTTTGCATGCCCACCTCTCTGCAGAAACCACTAGGACAGCCTCCTATAAATGTATAAAACCATAAATACACATACTACATGCTCATTCTGTGTCCTTGAGTCCAGTCCAGGTCTGGGCTAGCAGCAAATCTAGGGGTCATATTCTCAGGGGATCCTCCAGGCTGTCAGACCATCACATCAGTTCTTTTAATAGAGTTTTTGATCAGCACACCTCTTTTTCTTGTGCTGCATCAGGAACTCTACATTGTGTTACCTATTAGGGCTGTCTTTGGTGGAGGCTGGGCACCCTCTGGTTCTTCTGGTGTAGTGCTGATGTAGTCTCCCGGTCATATGAGTCCTTTATCTCCTGGGCTCATTTTCCCTCATGTGTTTGATGCTCTCACTTGTCATCTGTTCTAGGTGGGTTGGGGCCAATTGAATTCCTCACATGGCAGCCTGCTGGCATTTAAAACCCAGATAATTCTGAGGGACAGAATTATCTCTTAGCAAATGACTAGTTATGCCAGTTAACCTCGATGTCCCCTGAGAACATGGTCCCCAGACTCCTGTCCCTGCTACTCTGTCCTTCGAAATGTTGCCAACTCAGCTCTCTTGAGTCCCAGTCTTTAGCTTTCGCCGAGAGAACTCCCCTGCCTATAATCCCATCCCAGGAGCAGATCTCCTCTCTGTGTTTACCACCTTCCTCCAGGGGACTATCATCGCTGAGGTCTGGATACTCAGCTCTGTCTTCTCCCTACAGCTACCAGTACATGAAGTTAAGTGGAAACTTTGAGCGCTCAGCCGGACTGCAGGCTGGCATAGACCTGGTGAAGGTAAGTGGCCTGGTCGGGGCTTGGGAAATGTGATTAAAGATTGGCAAGAGGAGAGAGACATTTGAGATGTGTAAAATGGCCCTTAGGGAGGAAGGGAGAGCATGAGGGTCTCTCTGTTGCAGGGCCAGTGCCAGGATGGGACTAAGAAATGACAGTTGAGCTTGCCCGGTTTTCCCAAGTGCTTGGAGTTTGTAAAGAATGGGCGGAAGGCTCAGGATCCACCCTCTGATGTAAGAACTGTGCTCTGATGCCCAGTACAGTGGCAATCTTTCCACCAGGTTCTTTTGTGGAAGTTTGCCAGTCATTCCAACAGGGAAGAGCCTGGGAATTGTCTGAGAGAGTAGCCTGGACTTCTAGTGCCTGGTGTGTTGACCCTGCCCACATTTGTCCCCAGGACCCACACAGCATCATCTTTCTCTGTGATCTCCACATCCACTTCCCAACTGGGATCATTGATACCATCCGGAAGCACTGTGTGGAGAACAAGATGGCCTTTGCTCCCATGGTGATGAGGCTGCACTGTGGGGCCACCCCGCAGTGGCCTGAGGGTGAGCCTTGCCGTGGGCTGCAGGGGCTGGGAAAGAGCTCTTCAGCCTTGACCCTTAACCCTAGAGCTGGAAACAATCATGTCTGCAAGTGTCAGCATCGCCTTTCCTCATCCCTAGCTCCCGCCCGCCTCTGCTTAGCTGGACAATCCACCAGAGAAAGGTCTAGGGCTGTGCAGACAGCAACAGTAACAGCCCAACAAGCATTTCCAGCTTCATTATTCCCTTCATTCACTGATCAAACATGTGTTAAACAATTGTTATGTGGCTGATTCTGTGCCTGTTCAAGGATAAATGGTCCTACCTATAACCTGGAAGGAAACAGTGGTGGCATGGAAGTTAATTGTTATGGCTGCTAAACCAATGGTCAGCAGTTCAAGTCCACCAGGCACTCCTTGGAAACTCTATGGGGAGTTCTACTCTGTCCTATAGAGTCTCTATCAGTCAGAATTGACTCAGTGGCAATGAGTTTGTAGTATGGAAACAAAAACAAATTGACGTTTAGCTGTGTGCCTTCAGCAGCTACTGTTAACAGATTCTTTTTGCAGGGCCACCGTTAGCCTTTTGGTCACACTCTGGTGAGATAGCTACATTTTGCTGGCCCTTGAACCTCAGCTTAGGGAGCATGTCCCCCAAACAGGCAAAGGATTTCTTTAGCTGAAACAGTTTCGGCTAACTTCATGTGGTACAGCGGGGCCAGCCCTGTTCTTCCTTCTAGCTCAGGATGCTGGTCTCACCTGGTCTCACCTGATGTTTGTCAACAGGTTACTGGGAGGTGAATGGGTTTGGACTGCTCGGCATCTACAAGTCAGACCTGGACAGGATCGGGGGCATGAACACCAAGGAGTTCCGAGACCGCTGGGGCGGGGAGGACTGGGAACTGCTGGACAGGTGACTGGGGAGAGGCTGGAATTCTGTTGAGTCTGGTGCTCCAGGGAGGGTATAGGACTGTACCAGCTGAGCGATCCTCCTAGCTGCAGATTCCTAGCATGTAGTCAGTCACATGCTGCATGAGGTTCTAAAACTTAGTAGTGGTCCGATTTACCTTATGGAGACTCAGTGTCCGTATCTCATAGCGGGCGATGATACATCTTCTGTCTGTGTCACAGGGCTGGTATGGAGATTAAAGGTGTGCAAAAGTGTTTAGTAAACTGTCAAGGGAAAAAACCAAAAACTGCTGAGCCATACAAACATAAACGACTATGTTCTTCACACCAAGCAGGGCCACCTGTGAGAATGTGACTGTGTTCTCCCTAGCCAGATGACAGCTCTTCTCCCTTCCACAGCTGCCCAGAGGAGGAGGCTGAAGTTGTACAAATGGACAAGAGAGACTTGAGGAAAGGGCCAGGAAAGACTTTGGGGTCAGCAAAAGAGACTGTGTGGACGATTAAAGGACAACAAAATATCCAGAAAGTTCTGGGTCACTAGAAACCAAGAGAGAAGGGGACTTGGGGGAGGAGGAAATGGTCAATGGTATGAAAAACCTCAGAGAGGAGAACATAATACAAGCTGCCAGACTTGGCAAGTGGGCAAGAAGGGTATTTTTAACAGGGAGCATGTTTGGACAGTGAGACTAGGTTGTAGGGGTTTGAGGAAAACATGGACAGAGAGAAAGTGGAGACTGTAGTATGAAATTCTTCTTTCAAGAAGTTCACTGCCAACAGAAGGGGATGGAAAGAGGATGGTACCTTAAGATGTAAGTTTGAAAGGAAGGAACAAGAGAGAAAGAGGAGGAAAAATCCAAAAAAGACAGGGTGTCGTTGCTGAGTTGTGTCCCGGAGAAGGTGGACACGCAGGGTGAGGAGGACCTGGGAAGAAGGCCTCCTGATGAGGAAGAGACACTGCTTCCTGAGAGACAGAGCAAGAGTCAGTCATTCACTGCTCTTGCCAGGTGATTTGCATAGATTACCTCATTTCTTACCTCCTCCCACCAAGCTTGGTGAGATGGGTATAAAGGTCGGCGTTTCCCAGGTGAGGAAATGGAGACTTTGAATAGAAGTTAATAACGTGCCCCAAATCCCAGCTAGTGAGTATCAGAGACCTAAAAGCTAGCTCTGTTTATGTTTTTTTTCCTTAGAGATGAGAAAGAAAAGATAGTACTACTAAAAGAATTTAAGATGAAAAGGAAGAGAGTTGAGGGAGCTTCTATTAAATAACCCAGATTTCACAAAGCTAGATCAAAGCCTCTATACAACAGAGTAGAACTATCCCATAGGGTTTCCATGGAATGTTTGGTGAATTTTAACTGCTGACATTTTAGCAGATGTAGCTCTAACCACCAGTGTTTCCAGATCAAAGCCTTGATTCAGGAAACCTGGTCTAGTAGTTCCTTCTACCCTGGATCTTCATGCCAGTCTGGGCCCAAGGTGAAGGAGATTGTGCCACATTCCAGCTATTTCCAGCCCTCTAAGGACTCCCAGTGACTTACACAAACAACAACAACAAAATAATGGGAAGGCTGTGGGGACAAAGTCTCCTGCTCTTTGTAGGTGTTGGGTCCCTTGCAGCCCAGTATTGACTGTGAGAGGGGGATGAAGCTGTATGTCTACAAGAGGAAAAGTCCCCACTGACAGACCTCAGACCAACTCCTGTGTAACATCAGGTCCCTAAGTCCTGACCCTGGCGGCTGATTTGTAACCAGAGGAGCTGGCCCCACGGGGAGCAGTTCTCACCCTCTGCTTCCATCAAACACTAACAGAGTGTCCCCTGTAGGCTAAACCACAGCTATCGGGTGCTTAAAACCCAAAATACCAAGCCCTTTGCTGTTGAGTTGATTCCAACTCATAGTGACCCTATAGGGCAGAGTAGAACTTCTCCATAGAGTTTCCAAAGAAAGAGCTGGTGAATTTGAACTGCCAACCTTCGGGTACTTAGTGTATATAAAATCTGTCACCTCTAATCTTTAACCTCTTTCTAGAGACACACAGGCTGAGCCTCTGAAGGATGACATTGCCTGCATAGCTACTAAGTCAGGATGCTAGAATTCAAACTCAGGTTCCCTCTACACTTGTCTCTTTGTCTCCAATGGGAAGAGATGAGAGGAAGAAAGGGACAGGGTCTGACGTAGGTGTGGAAGGGCAGGCTCCTCGGGCCCAGGCCTCTCCCTAGGGACCGCGCTGCTTCTGTTGGCTCATCCTGCTCATCCCACCCTTCCTCCCTTTCAGGATCCTCCAAGCAGGCCTGGAAGTGGAACGCCTCTCCCTCAGGCATTTCTTCCATTATTTCCATTCCAAGCGAGGCATGTGGAACCGCCGTCAATTGAGGACGCCATAATCCTGAGGGTGGCCTGCTGGACCGACGACGTTATGCGCCTTGACTCGTGGTTGCAACTCTAGGACCCCTGCCTGGTGCTGAAAGAGGGCAGGGGACAGGGCAGAAGCAAAGAGAGGCTGGGCCCCATGAGGCCTCAGAGCTAAAGCCCTACTCTACCAGGGATGTTGCCTTACTCAGAGAGAGGTGGAAAGGTTCTAGCATCCATCCTGGGGCCTCCAGAAGAGAGGACTTTGGGAGAAGGGCCAAGAGGGGCCACTCATTGTTGACAAAGATGGAAGAGCACCTAAGAAAGATGCGGCAAATGACATCAAGGAAGGAAAGACAGCTGGAGCAATAACATCCTCACCCATTAGGGTGCCTTCCAGCACCCATCCAGAGCTCCTCACAGGGCATACAGACCATGAACTGGACAATTCTTACGGATATATTTTATTAGGGTTTTTTTGTTTTTGTTTTTAACAGAAAACCAAAACTGTAGCTGCTGGGTCTATTGTAGGTCCAGTACTGACTGTGAGAGGGGGAAGAAGCTGTGTATCTAGGAAAAGTCCCCACTGGCATACCTCAGACCCACTCCTGTGTGACACTGAGTCCCTAAGTCCTGACCCTGGCAAGTGATTAAACACCAGAGGAGCTGGCCCCATGGGGAGCGGTTCTCAGCTCTTCTGCATGCACGTGCCTTCCAGACACACACACCTCTCCCAGGTAGCCACTGACAGGTGGCCACCACCTAGGGCATTAACCTTACCCTCCAGGTGGAGCTAACTTCAGACTGACCAGCGACACAGAATCATCATGACATCATCATGCTAGGGGAGTTGGAAAATGGGGAACTGTCGGACAGTGGGCTCTCCCCCCAGCGTTTGGCATACAGGCCATGCAGAATGGGCACAGCGAAGAAGACAGGCGAGTACCGCTCCGCCCCCCGTTCCCAGCTCACGTGTAAGATACAGCCACTGCAGAGAATACAAAGACGAGAGGCAGGCAGATGTGGGAGTAATACTTTGACTTCCCGTAGATGAAAAGCGGGGGAAGGCCAGAAGACACAAAGGCACGTGGCAAACTTGCAGAGTCATCACTGTCCAGCATGCCTATGGATTTGCCCTCCTGCAGGGAGAATCCCAGCCACCCAGCAGGGCTGCTGTTGAGAGGAACTTGCTGGAGCTGTGCCTTAGGCAGAAGAAGAGGGAGGTCTTCTTCCGTGAAACGGGGCAGGGTGGGAATGGGACAGGATGAGAGAGGTCTGGGAAGGTGAACACATCGCTAAGAAGAAAGGAAAAGTGAAGCAGTTTCAGGGAAATAGCCTATAGCCTTTGTAGCCTACTGCCCCTCCCCCCTCAAGCTGATTATCACACACTTAACTTTGCACTAATGGTCCCCAGGTGACTTTATCGCTGGGGATGTTTCTACTGCTGCTGCTGCCTCCCCCGCTGCTACTCTGTTACCAATGGTGCAATGGCTGTTGGGTCTTGAACTCTGGTGTCTGTTGAGGGAGATAAGCATGGCCTCTGCTGTGAGGAAGGACGGTGAGGTGCAGCAGGGCCCAGGAGGCCAGTCTGTGGAGCCCAAGCTCCACGCCATGAGAGAGCCCCAGTCACAGCACCTGGAGCCTCGAGATCTACCTAAGGGGCTCCTCACTCCCCAAGAGCGGAAGCTTCCCCTAAGAGAATGGAGCCGGCAGAGGACCTGCTGGGGAATGGGGAGAAGCCCTGCCTCCATCCAAGGAATCAGGAAGGACAAATTTGTCACAATCAACAAGTTGTGGCTTATGGATGTCATCCAAGGTCCCTGTCCCCGCCTTCTGCCTTCTGAAAAGGGCTCCCAGGGAGGGCTGCAGTTGGCCAGGTGGAGTCCAGGGTTCATTCTGATGCCGCTCGCCCCCATCCTTGGGCATTTCACTGGCAGCCCCACAGCAGCTCACTCCTGATGAGCCAGCCTAGCCGTCCTCTGCCCTGCCCACCACCCCTCTGTCCCTGGGCCAGTGCCTTGTGCAGGGGTGGGTTAACCAGTAAGCAGGGTACACACCAGCTTATTTGCATTTACTCACTCGTCTGTAGAGCACAATTTCACATGGGTCTTACATCATTGCGGTAGCGCCAACTAGTGGTGAAATTGTGCACTGACGATGAATAAGCAGGCACAAGTAAGCTCCCGTGGACTTTGCTTCTTGTTAACCCACCCCTGGCCTTGTGTTTGATGACTGTTACCTCCACACCGTCTGCCTTAAGGGGAAGGGTCTGGCATGGCCCCTACTCTGTAGGAAAGTGTCTCGGGTTGGGGAGGGAATGGGATGGTGGGGGGGAATTAAATAAAGCATCTTCTTATGAAAGAAAAAAAATGGCTCATGTGTTGTCCTTCCCTGGTGGAAGAGGGTTGGGCTGAGGGGCACGAGAATGCATCTGTGTCCCTCAGCTGCCAGGCATCTGATGGACATACCAAGTTCCCCTGTGCCACCTTCACTCTTTGCCATTATTAGTTTGGTGCCTGCCTGTGTGGGAGACAGCCTTCTCTGAGGAGTGGCTTAGGAAGGGGATGACATCGTTGCTGTCTGAGATGCTCACAGTCAGATGGTAGAGGTAGCATTTTCTGTTTCAGTGGATTAACGGAGATCAGTGGTTTCAACTGAGAAAGAATTTTGGTACCCAGGATGAAAGCTAGATATAGCGCAAGAATGGTGAGCAGTAGAGAAGAGCCAAGGTATGGTTTTATTCTCAAGTAGCAGACAATCTGAAAGTCATTTCTGTTTGAGTTGGGGCCACCCTGTGATACTTTACAGGTGCAGGTTTACCTTCCTAGTTATGTTTAGCCTAGGCAGAGACCTAAATTAGTTTGTAATGCTTACACCTGTGTTTAAAAGGAAGTGTAAATGTGAAAGCTAGAGTAAGTTTATAGAAGAATCTTGAAAAAGCATTGTGTATACCTGGATCAATCCAGAATGGGCTAATTTGGAATTGATGTAATAGATGAGAATTAGCCAAAGCCATGTAGTACTAGGTAAGCTGAATCAGAGCAGAACCCACAGAAGAGAGAGTGATTTTTAAAGCCTGCAGTTGGCTTCTTTGAGCCCTTCCGAGGACACAGATAAAGAGGGCATTCAGACATCAACCAGGATGGCTGGGCCTTCACCACTGAAGACAGACAGATTGACTCACAATGGATTTGCAAACATTTTATAGACATAAATCGTTCCATTTTACAGAAAAGAAAACTGAGATCCAAAGCAGAGGGAAAGGATGGGGCAGAGTCAGAACCAGAGTCTTTTAGCTGAGAAGCCTCAGTCTTTCTCACATGCCTAAAGTCGATGAGATGCTAGCAAGGAGGAAAGGCTGGCGGTCCCCCAGTCTGAGCTCAGGACCCCTGACCAAGATGGAACTCACTTAGACCGGCAAAATATCACATCTCAATTCAGTTACTCGTGGGGAGGGTCCAAGGACATCTACATTGCGCTTTTAGAAGCTCTTCCAGGGTCTCTGGAAAGTACCCAGCAGCCTGGGAGGTGAGAGAGGAAGAGGCAGAAGCAGTTCCAGACCAGTACCTGTAAGAAGCAAAGAAGGGGCAGTGAGAGGGCAGGCCATACTCTAGTGTTCTTCCGGCTTGAGTGTGGACACACTTAAGTCTTGTGGAAATGCAGATTTGACTCAGCAGGTCTGGAATAGGACCAGAGATTCTGCATTTTCAAAACTTCCCAAGTAGTGTTTGTTTATGCTACTGGTCCATGGACCACAATCTGAGTAGTAAAGATGCTAGACAATGCCAAGGAGGAGTTCCATGTTTCCATCTTTCCTCTTGCATAGCTAACTGCCCTGCCTCAGGCCATAGAGAAACTCCAGTCTGGGAACTGAAGGGGAGCTAGGCATTTACAGAGCATGATGGAGTTTGGGGCAGGCTTTCAGTCTCATCCCAATCTTCCTGAGGTGAGACAAGGACCACCTGGGGAGCCCTTGACCCCAGGACCTCCCATCTTTCTCCCTCACCTTGGCCCCAGGCTCTGTTCAGAGAGGATTTCTTGAGGTCCGGGCTGCCAGGAATCCTGTCTTATGTGCCCCAAAGGCTGTAATGAAGATGTTGATGACCACAGTGATGAAGACCAAGACGGTGGCAGCATTGTTGAGCTGGTTTAATTGCCACTGCTTTTCCACTTCATTGAGGTTCAGCCGTGCTGTGGAGAAGCGGGGGGTGGGAGGTAAGAGTTCAGGTTGGGGCCTCAGCCTGGAGTTCTCACAACATCCACTGGAATCTGGAGAAACTCTAGCCTCTCAGAGACTCATGTGGCAGAAGTCTTGAGAAGGGAGAGTCATCAGGTTGAAATCCTTTTTGCTGTCACTGAATTGCATGAATTGCAATTTCGTCCCCCCAAGAATGTATATATTGATTTGACTTAACTGTGAGTCCCTATATGGTGCCATTCCCCCCCTGTGTTGTGAATCCTGCCTCTGTGAGATTGAGGATGGAGACGGGCAGCAGCTGTGCTGGTGAGGCAGAATCCAAACTAACAGCCTGTGGGATATAAGGGAGAGAAGTGAACAGAGTAAGCCGGGAACCTCATACCACCAAGAAGCAGCACCAAGAGCAGAGCGCATCCTTTGGACCTGAAGTTCCCTGTGCCGAGATGCTCTCACTGGATTTGGACTCAGCCTACTGGACTGTGATAAATTCTCTTGCTGAATGGGCTTATAATTTGTAAATGGATTTGTGGCTTACTGGACTGTGTCAATACATTTCTCTTCATAAAGCCTTCCATTCATGGTATTTTCTGCTAGAGCAGTACAAGGTGACTAAAACTCTGAGCAGCTATGTGGTGCTTACTAGGCTCAGGATTTGGGAACTTATATTGGGTTTTCTAAGAGTGGGAATAAATGCTCACAGAAAAGGCTGTGAGTAACTCGGACATGCACTCAGACATGCATGCCCTCACTGTACAGGAGTTGTCTGGGGACTCTGGATGCAGGGGCTACCATGATGTTAATTGTTCCGGAGTTAAAACTCTGACTCCCGGTGACCATGTGTATACAGGGTTTTCAAGGCTGTGGCCTTTCAGCAGTAGAGTGTCAGGCCTGTCATCCCAGGTAACTCTGGATGGATTCAAATGACAGCCTTTTAGCTAGAAATTGTTTGTGCCCCCCAGGGACTCCTAATACAAGGTTTGGCTATTGGTGTGTGCAGAGTAGTACAGGGAGGTGCTTGGGGCTTCGCCTCCCACCGGCGGCTGCTGAAAGCCTGACTCCACTTCCATAGCCCCCAGGCCTGGGCTCCTTACCAATGACAACGAGGAGGATTCCGATGACCACCTGCAGGAGCAGGGAGATGCTGATGAGGGTTATGAGGGCAATGTAGTAATGAGAGGATGGCCCCTGCTCCAGCACTGCTTTCAGCCGCGTGGCATTGGACATGAAGAGGGCCACATCCAGCATGCTCTCTGCCACGCTCTTTTTGGTAGCATAATGGTTCAGGTTGATGGGCTGGTTCCTTCCTGGGTTAGAATTTCCAGGCTGAAAGAGAGAAGGGAAGGTTTACCTACTTTGTGAGACTCCCAGAGGGAAGCAGTTGAAAGAGTAGAAAGAGCAGAGGGCTATTAAATTTTAGTTCCCTCCCAACCAGGTGGGACACCTAGGGTGAGCAACTCCGTTCTCAGTTTTATGGTCTGAAAAAATAAAAAAAGCTTGGGCTAGAACATTTTTAACTGAGCTTTGAGCTCCGAAATGTTATAATGTATATTTCACGGAGGGCTACTCCTTACATCTGCACACATCCCTCTGAAGAAACAGGGAAGGGTCCTCCCCCTCTTGAAAAGGCACCTTCAGCATTTTATTCACGATTTCGTCTGGGCTGGGTGTCGGCATGGGGTTTCTCTCTTTTTCATCTGAGAACTCCATACAAGGAGCCCCGAGGTCTAGAAAAAGTACCACTTCTCCCAGAACATGGCCCCAGGCAGGATGCACAGATTAGCAAATGGAGTGTGAGCTGTGTTTTGATCCCTCTTGACTGGAGCTCAGGTGCTCTCAGGCTGCTACTCCCACAAACATGTTGTCAGAACACACACACACTTGTATGTCTCTATACATAGTCATGCATACCAGATAAAGTCCCCCTGCCCCTTTTTTTTTCTTTCCACTTTTTGGCTACAAGTTATTGAGGTATAATTTCCTTTTGGTTTGATCTTAAAGCATAAAATGAAACGCCTTAAGAAGCAACTCCAAGGTAGGCTCACAATACAGGGCACATGGTATCAGCTTCCAGGTTAGGCCAAGAAATTCAGACTGTCTACTACAAGCAGTTTGCAGTCATACAGCAGTACTTGGGCACCTTTTAGAGAGATTTAACAGTGGTGGTACTTGGGGTGGTTTGGCCATGAAGTGAGTGTAGTGGACCTGTTCAAAGGTTATGGTCTTAATTTAGAGTCAAGGAAACAAAGAACTGAACAACAGTGGTGATGAAAAAGGAGAGCAAGGACTTTGAAAGACCGTATAGCCTGGGACCAGGGAGACCAACCAAACAGATACTACAACAGGATAAATACCTGTTGGATGGATGGGTGGGTGGGTGGGTGGGTGGGTGGAGTTGACCTCAAGAAGCTTCTGGATGTGTTCTGCTCCTTATAGTCAGTGTGAGCCCAGCAAGTCACTTCGCTTCTCTGTACCTCAGGCAAAAATATAGACCTCGTGACGAATGGGGGGGTAGGGAGTCTAACCGATCAGGATCTTTGGATTCTAAAAGCCCTGAAAAGGTTCTCAAATGCTGTGGTCTCAAGACTTCCCTGAGAGTGCACTAAAAAAGTTTTTGACCATGCATCCCTAATACACGTGCATTATTTCATTATAGGTTATATGTTGTTGTTGCTGTTAGATGTCATTGAGTTGGTTCCAACTCAGTAATTACTCTGCACAACAGAACAAAACACTGCCCTGTCTTGCACCATGTCCACAATCGTTTTTATGGTTAAGCCCATTGTTGCAGCCGCTGTGTCAATACATCTTGTTGAGGGTCTTCCTCTTTTTTGCTGACCCTCCACTCTACCAAGCATGATGTCCTTCTCTATGGACAGATCCCTCCTAACAACTTGTCCAAACTGTGTAAGATGCAGTCTTGCCATCTTTGCTTCCAAGGAGCACTCTAGTTGTATTTCTTCCAGAAGGGATCTGTTTATTCTTTCGGCAGTCCATGGTACGTTCAATGTTCTTCTCCAACACCACAATTAAAAGGCATCAATTCTTCTTCTGTCTTCTTTGTTCATTGTTCAGCTTTCGCATACATATGATGCGATTGAAAATAACATGCCTTGGGTGAGGTGCACTTTAGTCTTCAAGGTGACATCTTTGTTTTTCAATACTTTAAAAGAGATCCTTTGCAGCAGATGTCCCCAGTGCAATGTGTCTTTTAATTTCTTGTCTGCTGCTTCCATGGACATTGATTGTGGACCCCAGTAAAATGAAATCCTTGATAATGTCAACTTTTTCTGCATTTATGGCAATGTTGCTCACTGGTCCAATAGTGAGGATTTTTGTTTTCTTGATATTGAGATGCAATGGATAACGAAGGCTGTGGTCCTTGACCTTCATCAGTAAGTGTTGCAAATCTTCTTCACTTCCAGCAAATAAGATGGTGTTGCCTGTGTAAGGCAGGTTGTTAATGAGTCGTCCAACAATCCTGGTGCCTCAGTCTTCTCCATATAACCCAACTTCTCAGATTATTTGCTCAGCATACAGATTGAAAAGGTATGGTGAAAGGATATAACCCTGATGCACACCTTTCCTGACTTTAAACTATACCGTGTCTTATTGTCTTGTTCACACGACTGTTTCTTGATCCATATACACATTCCTGAAAAGCACAATTAAGTGTTCTGGAATTTCCATTTTATGCAATGTTAGCCATAATTTGTTATGATCCACACAGTTGAATGCTTTTGCACAGTCGATGTAACACAGGTAAACATCTTTCTAGTATTCTCTGCTTTCAGCCAAGATCCATCTGACATCAGCAGTGATATCCCTGGTTCCACGTCCTCTTCTGAATCCAGCGAATTTCTGGTAGTTCCTTGTCAGTATACTACTGCAATCACTTCTGAATGATCTTGAGCAAAATTTTACTTGAGTGTGGTATTAATGATATTGTTCAGTAATTTCTACATTTGGTTGGATCAACTTTCTTTGGAATGGACATAAAGATGGATTTCTTCCAATCAGTTGGCCAGGTAGCTGTCCTCCAAATTTCTTGGCATAGACATGTGAGCACTTCCAATGCGGCTTCTGTTTGTTGAAATATCTTAGTCAATATTCCATCAATTCCTGGAGCCTTGTTTTTTGCCAATGCCTTCAGTGCAGCTTCAACTTCTTCCTTGAGGACTACCGGTTCCCGATCATGTGTTACCTCTTTAATGGCTGAACATCAACCAGTTCTTTCTGGTATAATGACTCTGCGTATTCCTTCCATCTTGTTTTAATGCTCCCTAAGTCATTTAATATTTTCCCTGTAGAATCCTTTACTATTGCAAATTGAGGCTTCAAGTTTTTCTTCAGTTCTTTCAGCTTGAGAAATGCAGTGTTCTTCCCTTCTGGTTTTCTATTTCCAGCTCTTTTAAGATGTCATTATAATACTTTACCTTTTCAAGCTGCCCTTTGAAAACTTCTGTTTAGGTCTTTTACTTCACCATTCCATCCTTTCACTTTAGCTGCTCAGTGTTCCAGAGCAAGTTTCAGAGTCTCTTCTGACATCCAATCTGGTCTTTTCTTTCCTTCCTGTGTTTTTAATGACCTCTTGCTCTCTTTATGGATGATGTCTTTGATGTCATTTCACAATTTGTCTGGTCTTTGGTCATTAGTGGTCAACACACCAAATCTGTTCTTGACATGGTCTTTAAATTCAGGAAGGACATACTCGAGGTCATACTTCAGCTCTTGTGGACTGGTTCTAATTTTCTTCAGTTCTAATTTGAATTTGCATATGAGCAATTGATCTGTGCAGCGGTCAGCACCTGGTCTTGTTCTGACTACTGATACAGAGCTTTTCCATCATCTTTTTCCACAGATATAGTCGATTGGGTTCCTGTGTATTCCACCTGGTGAGGTCCATGTGTACAGCTGCTGCTTGTGTTGGTTAAAAACGGTATTTGCAATGAAGAGGCTGTTAGTCTTGTAAAATTCTATCATGTGATCTCTGGCATTATTTCTATCACCAAGGCCATATTTTCAGCTGTCAATCCTTTATTTCCATCTTTGGCATTCCAGTCACCAGTAATTATCAATGCATCTTGATTGTGTATTCAAACAATTTTGGACTGCAGAAGCTGCTAAAACTCTTCAGTTTCTTCATCTTTGGCCTTATAGGTTGGTGTGTAAACTTGAATAATAGTCGTATTAACTGGCCTTCCTTGTGGGCATTTGGGTATTCTATCACTGGCGATATTGTGCTTCAGGACAGATCTTGAAATGTTCTTTTTGATGATGAATGCACACTGTTCCTCTTTAAGTATTTTTTCCCCATGTAGTAGACCATGTGATCCCCAGATTCAAAATGGTCAATACCAGTCCATATCAGCTCACTAATGCCTAGGACATTGATGTTTATGCATTCCATTTAATATTTGATGATTTCTGATTTTCCCAGATTCATACTTTGTACATTCCATGTTCTGATTATTAAGTGGATGTTTGTAGCTGTTTCTTCTTACTTTGAGACATGCCTCATCAGCAAATGAAGATCAAGAAGGCTTTACTCCATCCACAACATTAAGGTCGACTCTACTTTGAGAAGGCAGCTCTTCCCCACACATATATACACATCTGTGTATATATACAAATATATGTATACATATATACACATACATATCTTCATTTCAGATCCCAAGACTAACACAAAGGCCACATGTTACTGCCCACCCTGAGGCCACATCTGTGGTCCAAGCTCATTTAGTTGAGATTGTCTTACAACCCAGAAGATAGAGAGACCCACATGAGTGGGTGCCTACATAGGCTTGGGACTGGAAGAACCGGATGGTGCCTGGCCACCACCAGTGATGGCCGCGATGGAGCTCACTAAGTTGAGTCTCACTGGTAACACAAAAACATAAAGGGGTGCACCTTGACATCTCCACTAAAAGACTGCAACTGATGGTCCAGCGGCTTCGGGGTTCCCCTGGGAGCATGGGCCCTGGCCCTGATGCTGCCCTTGCCCATAAATCATAATGAAGGTCCACTCTTCGGACCCGAATGGATTGGACTTGGCGATGCAGAGTGACCATATATTGGATGCACTTTATGGTTCTGTGCATCTATAGGATATCATCCTGCTGACCTCTGGCTGGAGGAAGGAGAGCAGGTGGAGAGGAGGGGAAAGGAGACTGTTTGGAGGATGAGACATATATGGAGCAGAGAGGAATAGTGTGCTGTCACCCAGCAGGGAGAGCAGTGGAAGCTGCATATAGGTGAGCATGCAAATTTATATGGGAATGCACATTTTCACTTAGTCATAATAAAAAAAAAGATTTGTCTTGGGTCACAAAGGCCACTCATCAGGTGAGAGAGTGGACGGTTCAGACCCCAGTCTTCCCCACAATTCACAAGAAGTACTCAGAGGACCACTGCAGGAACAGCAGTGGGCTGGGGCTTCCCTGCCTCTTGACTTCTTCCCCTTGGGCAGTTCCTGCTCGTCTTCTCTCCAGTCTATCCTCCAGTATGCCCAGTACCTACAAGGCTCCAGGAGTTGTACTGTCTCATTCCCAACCCAACTCTCAGTTCAAGATCTGATGAACTATCTCTTACAAAACCAAGGGAGAACCTCTTCCCTGAAATTTGCATTTTTAAACAGCCGACAAACCCTAAACCCAATCTCTGATAATTTGTTTTGTGCACTGACCAAATGGGGGCAGGACAGAATGGGGTGACTATTTGGGGAACACAGAGATCTTCCCAAGCCACCTAGAAAAATATTGCAGTGTGTCAGTTTGAGCTCTCTGGCAGGCTTCTGCTGTTAAATCAATCTAATAGAGCCGTTGTTTCATCGAGGCTGTGAAATTCACAGTGGGTGTAAGAGGATACAGGCCTCATATTCTCTCTCTAAATGTACTGCCTGTTCTAATTTGTGCCAGTTTAGGACTGCTTTGTAACAGGATGTTTTGTGATGGTCCCCAAATACAGGGTCTGGCCCCTCAGTGTTAAGAACTACCATGAGCTACAGGTCTAACCAAAATACCCTATCAGCAGTTTGGATCCACCAGCTGCTCCTTGGAAATCCCATGGGACAGTTCTGCCTTGAACTATAGGGTCGCTATGAAGGGTCACTGCGAGTTGGAATTCTCTCAACAGGCGATGGGTTTTTTGGTACACGGTGGTGGCGGGTCAACTCTGCAGGGCGCCCCTCTAATCTCTTGCAAGCATCAGTTCTCCAGAATGGCCGCATGGGGGCGTGCAGGGGCCAAAGAAGTTATGTTCCCCGGCAGGCCTGGCCACCTCTGCCGCAGTAACCATAGGCCTGTTACCACCCCCGAAGGAATCCACTGACGAGATCAAGTAGTCGGCACTTCTCAGAGATCTAGGATCCGCAGCCCAAGCCAACCTAAAATCCATTGAAGTTGGGTATTGAATGAGATTTCAGAAATAAGCTAATACTGAAATGCTGGCCAGGGTGGAGTTGGCATGCAAATAATGGAGAGAAAATGAATGCGGGGGAGGGGACTCCGGGAAAACTTGCGGTGTGGGTAGAACAGATACGGTCGTGAGGCCCTGAAAGAAGTTGCTGTGAAATGGATCCCTTCCGGAAGGAAAGGGTTTTGTTAATTCCTCTGGGCCCCTTTAGGTGCAGTGCCTGTGCCCAGAGGCAGACTGACTTGAAGGCCCTCCCTGACGAGTGAATTGGATAAACCTCTAAATCCTGCAGGTTGCCACCCTTTTTACCCACAGCCCAGAGCTCTAGAGCAAGGAGCAGCGAGATCAGGGGGTCAGCACCAAAGAAGAGAGAAGAGGTGGAAATAGGGAGATTCAGCTCTTGCCCCGGAGGAGCTGGGCCTTTAAGGCCCGGCCCTAGTGGGCCAGGAACAAAGGCCCGGAATGTGGGCTGGACGGCGCGCAGAGCCACCAGCATGAGTCATTCACATTTCACACGACTCAGAACTGCTGGCTCACGCCTGCCCCTCCTCCAGTCCGGGCCCCAGCCCCCTTCCAGGGCCGACCTGCAGCTCTGGAGGCTGCCAGTGGTGGCCTGCTGCTGCCTGCGGGAACTTTCCTGCCAAAACTTGCATTGGGGTGAGCTAGGGCACCCCGCAAACCCCCGCAGGCAGGCCAAGTCCCTCGATTGAGTTACTGTTGGCCCTTTTTGTCTTGTCCCTCTCAAGCTGAGGGGCTGGTGTGCCAGAACTGTTGGTTTCTGGGTCACCTCTGCCTCTGTGCTTGGGACTTTGGACCTCAGTTTCCACATCTATAAAGTGTTAGGAAAAATCCATCTCTGGAAGAGCAGGGGCTACAGAACAACTGAATGAGACTGTGTTCCTCCCCCGAGGCAGACAAGACACCAAACATCACGCTTTCCTGGCTTTTTCAGTCTGAAGATCTGTCTCAACGACTTTGACTCTGTTATCTACCCATTCTATCCAACATCACTCAACCCTTCCACTTCTACTCAAGGATAGCAGAAGGCTAACACAAAAGGCACAACGTTTCAGACTTCAAAAATCCCCGTTTCAAATGCATACACCCTGGAAAATTAAATCCATCAAGATTCTGCCACCCAATGACACTGGAACACCAGACAGAAAATTCTGGTTGATAAGGGGGTTGGTCGGGAAATCCCAGTGGCATAGTAGTTAAGCAATATGTCTGCTAATCAAGAGGTTAGCAATTCAGATCCACAGGCGCTCCTTGGAACTCTATGATGCAGTTCTACTCTGTCTTGTAGGGTTGCTATAAATTGGCATTGACTCCACAGCAGTGGGTTTGGTTTGGTGTGGAGTTGCTGAAAGGGTGGGTAGCATGGGATGGGAGTAGATTCAGAGTTTAGTTCTGGAGCACCATAGCGGGTACTGGGCAACAAAACATGGTCTTAGTGACAGCAGTGGAGAATGCTAAATTAGGCAAGGCAGGTGGCTATGCCCCAGATCCATGTCAGCTGTTTCCCAGTTTGCCCCATTCCTAAGTTTGCCATGGCACAGTCACCTTCCTTCCTCTTCCATTCTGCCCCTGCTCATACCTCCCAGAGACCCAGGCTGCCTTGCCAAGTCCCAGCTCCCAGAGCTGGTCTGTATTCCATGCCTTCAAGTCACGGATTGCTCCATGGTTCTGCCATGTATTTATCCCTTAATCTTTATTGGATAGGAAAGGAATGTGTCTTTTAACAGAAAAAGAGGACCACAAGCCCCCACAGATCACACTGCCCTTTCTTAGAAACTAGATTGTAGGGACTTTCTTCCAGATGGCCACAGAGGTTGAGGTACACCCAAAGGGGTAACTGTCCTGCCAAAAAGCCATGAAATCCACTACTTAGGGTGTTTAGAAACTGTGGATACCATGTGCCTTGTGGGGATGGAATAGGCCTGATTAGGATGGTATTCTGAAGGCGTCTGGATCCAGGTTCAAGTCCTGGCTCTGCTGCAAGCTAGATGCATAAGCAAGTCAGCCACCCTCACTAAGCTCCTTTTCTTACCTCTAAGGTGACAGGATGGAACAAATGATTTCTTGGGTTCCCTAGCACAGAGTGATCTAGGAGCAGGGGAGCCCCCTCCTCTGAACGGGGAGTTCCCAGGGCTGGCTGAGGCTGTTCGCCTAAGTGGGGCAGCGGTTGGGCAGCAGTGCACCAGGCCCGGGGCAGGTCCAATGAGTCACTTACCCCTCAGCGGCTTCAAAGGCTTTGGTGAAACTCAGATGAGTCATTCCAGTTAGCCCTCAGAAAAGCCATAGAGCAGCCTCCCTGTGTATCAGCTCAAACCCAGGGCTGCAAGCAAAATCAGGCCCAAAGGACCAGTGGCCTGTGGCTCTTTTGTTGGCCTTAAGATGACCAATTGCCCAGAAAAGCCAGGCCTCGGGCCAAGAAGCAGATGGTGGTGAGCCTGGGCTGGGAATACTGATTTTCTATGAAAAGGGCAGATTCCATCTAGGAAAAGTGAATTATTCTACTGAATGGATTTAGATGACCTACTATGCCAGTTAGCTTCTAATTAGATGTCTGAGATCCCTCATCACTTGTTTGAACTAAGTCTAGTCTAGGTCTATCCCACTGTGCACACGCACTTAACAGGCTCCAGTTCAGTGGGATCATAGGAGTTGCCGCTGACAGAGCATATACCTTAAGCTTGGCACAGGATCAAACACCTGGCATGAGTCAACCACCCTATGAGGTAGGTGTGAGTGTCTACTCAGCTGAGAAACAGGCGCAGAGAGCCTAAGTCATTTGCCCAAAGTCCACACAGCACAGTTTGCAACCCATTTGTCTATATGCCACATCTTCTCCCATGCGGTGGCTGGTGGGTTTGAACCTCTCCAAGCTTTCTTTTAGGAGTCAGATGCTTAACCACTACACTACCATGACTTCTGTCTACGTGCCAGGGCCTATCATTTTAACCCCGACTGTACCACTTCCTGTAAGTCGACAACTTAACTCTGCCTTCAAGGAGTTTAGGATCGAAGGACAAACATATGTAGCTTAAGACTAAAGAAGACCACCATGCAACAACCCCACAAGAACATGTGCATTTGCCAAAGCGGGGGTTACTCCACTCCCTTAGAGGGAAACTTGCCTTACAAACCAACCCACCCATTGACCTCAAATTGATTCCAGTTCATATTGATCCAAACTCTTAGCCTCTATGTCACCAGATTTCAAAATGTACCCCACGGCTGTGTCCCTGAACCCCAAAATACTGTGGCCGAAAAGGCACTATACCCAGCTTCAAAAGGCATGGGTTCAGATGGTAGGAGAACCTAGTAGCTGGGAGAAGACAGTTGAAAGACCTTTTCACTGTACTTCTTGAATCTGGAACCATGTGAATGCTTGAACTATAAAAAATGCACACGAAACAAAACACGGGAAACAGACCAAAAAAAAAAAAAAAAAAACTCAGTGGAATGACAGGTTAAGGGAGAACTTATAAGTTCATCTGACCCAGGCCTTGGCTTCCATCTGTGAAGCAGGAGTAACATCTGCCCTGTTTAGCACAAAGCATTGTTAAATAGACCTGTGAGATAATGTGGGTGAATGAGCTTTGAAAACTGTAAAAAATTAAACAGCAGAAATCTTTCCCACTCAGGATTATACTCTCACCTGTGGCCCTAGAAGCATTTAAAATAATATGCTCTGACTCAGAGATGGTCTCACCCCCAAATTTCAAGTAGGCACCAATGTCTCCCTAACAGCCCCGCAGCCTTTGGAATGCCTTCCCTGCCCTTTCGACAACCTCTTTCATTGCTGCCAGGGCCTCTCCCCTTCCAGCTACCCCAGATTCATCTCGTAGGAGGGGACTTGCTTGGAGTAGCCAGGCTACTTTGGGTTTCCACAGTCTCCAGCGTCCCTTAAAAGGCAGCGCAGACCTTCCTTCATTTGGCTCCCACAGACCAACCTCCCTAGTCTGGTGTCCTCTCACCGGGGATGGGACAGAGAGCTAACTCTCCTTCCCTCTCTGTCTGGGCCAGGCACAGCAATGCTCAGAAACACTGGACTACACCAGATTACTCACTGTTCCCTGAACACACCCCACCCTTCCCAGCTTGCTCCAAGACTAAAGGACTTTCCACCCCATAATTCCCTGGGGAGCACCTCCCCTCCCTCCCAGCCCCCATCTCCAGAGTGCTCCATCTGGGTTCACTGCTCAAGCTGCCTGCCCCCTGGCCTGTACTGGCCTTGGGCTTTTCTAGATGGCTCATTCTGCTGCCTCTAACGGGGTCCTCAACAGCATGGAGTTTGTCTTCCATAATCCAGGGTTCCCATGGTGTCCAGCTCAATGCCTTGTCCACAGTAGGCATGCAATAAATTATAATGGAATTTAATTTTGAATTTGAAACTGTTTATACAATATGTTGCCTCTCTGGAGTGCTTGCAGTTTCATAAAATTAACAACGAAAAAACGGGTATCTTTCAAGGTAGGGTTTCATTTCAGGTCCACTGGCTTCTTGGGGAGGAGAGAGAGTGTTTGGGTAGTGAATCTTTGTCTTTAAAATAAACGTTCCTGGCCCAGGGATAGCCCTTCTCCCTGGCATCAGTCTTTGCTTCATGGTCCTGAGTGGAGATTCAGGGAATGAATGACTCAGGCTGGAAGCTGCCACTGGTCTTCAGGCCAAAACCTGCAAAAGACCAGACCCCAAAGGCTTTCTGTCTGGGGCAGGCCACATGGCAGGCACTCTGCCACCTTCTGGTGCCAAGAGCGGTAGGATCTCGTCCTCAAAAATCAACAGTCTCTAAATCCACCTCAGGGTGGGGTGTCTTCTGCCTGCTATTTCAGTAAGAATACTCAGCTAATCAGAGTTTCCTTCCAGCACTGGGCGCAGCCTTACTGCAAGGCTCCAGCCCTTACCCCAGGCTGTAAAGGGGTGCTGACAGCAGAGATGCTCAGAAGGCCTTCTCCAGGGAGTGAGTCTGCAGTGCCTCTGTCGTCCACGAGGAGGCGCCCAGGAAACAGCGCGACAGTTGGTAGTTCAACCTGCTGCGGGCTGGCGCTCCTCCAGAGACTCGGTCTTCTGCTTTGACTAATTCACAGGAGTGGAGGAATCCACAGCAGTTCTCTCTAACAAAGGTGGCCCACAGATTATACACGGAAGTGGAGCTTGCAGGGAGGGATGGGAAGGAATAGTGGCTGTGACAGGAACCGCATGGGACCTGCTTGTTTTTTCTTAGAAAGCATTTTCCTTCTCCCCTGCAACAGATCACTTGTCACTGGCTTTCTGGAAATACTGTTATCCCAGTCAGAGTCCCAAGTTAATCATGGATTTGCCAAGCAGAAATTTATGAATAAGGTATCAGGTGTCCCCTAATACCTACCCTAAACAAGAGTTTCAGAACAAGCACGTTGCTCAGGGGCTTGAAGACCCACCCGCACTTTGGCACTTTGCCACAGGCTTTGGGCTTCTTAGTGCCACCCCTCACTCCCATGCAGCCTGGCTCTGCTCGCTGTAATCCCACCCATCCTTCAGGGGCCAACAGATTAAGATAGATTTCTAAACAATCATAACTAAACAATGATAATTCTGTGGGCCAGGCACAAACCTCATGGAGCTCCAAACTCATCACCACTGAGTTGAGTTCCAGCTGACAACTCTGTAAAGCAATGCAGGGCTGCCACACAGGGCTTCCAAGGCTTTGGTTCTTTACCGAAGCAGACTGCCACATCTTTCTCCACAGGATTGGCTGGTGGCTTCACACTGCTGACCTTCCGGTTAGCAGTCAAGCATTTAACCCCTGTGCCACCAGAGCCCCTTTAGCCCTTGAACCCTGAACCAACAAAAAACCTGTTGCTGTCCATTCGATTTTGACACACAATGACCCTATAAGACACGGTAGAACTGCCCCCATAGAGTTTCCAAGGAGCGCCTGGGAGATTCAAACTGCTGACCTTTGGGTTAGTAGCTGTAGTGCTACACAACTATGCCATACGGGTTTCCCTGTGCTGACAAAGTGGACATTAATTGCTTCATTTTACAAACAAAGAAACTGAGGCTTATAGTGATTAACTGCTCAAAGTCAACAGATCCTAACAGATGATTCCACTGTCAAAACCCTTAACCTATGTTCTTTCTTCCACACTGCAGCCATCCTCAAAGTGTGCTTCCTGAGGCAGCAGCAGCACCGCCACCACATGACTTAACTGAAATGCTGCGCCAGGAATCGGGTCCGACTCGATGGCACTTGGCTGGCTGGCAATGTCAGGTTCCCCCCAACTACAGAAGTTGTCAATGGAGCCCAGCAATCAGACTTAACAAGTCCACCAGGCGATTCAGGTACGCTCTCCAGTTTGAGGACCGTAGGTCTCTACCAGCATGTTTAACTGTCATTGCTTAATGTGCTTACTACCATCTAAGTCCTGTACTAGACACTTTCACATTGGTTTTGTCAGTGAATTCCCTTAACAGTCATTATTTTACAGATAAGAAAATCGAAGCACAGAACAATTCAGGAATTTTGCCCAGGATCACCCAAGCTTTTAAGTGTTAGAGCTGTGATTTGAACTCAGGCAGACTTCTGGAAGCAGAAGCTGTGTAAACCCCTCAAAGGTGGGGACTAATCTAAAGTATTGATAGGCAATATATCTAGATCTTTCCAGAAAATAGTGGCTGAATGAAGACAGGTATTTCATACCAGCAGCCAGCATACTCCAGTAGCTCTTGCCTCTCTAGTCTCCAGGGCTGCCCAGCTGTTGTTAATTGCGTGTCTGTTTACAAAGTTCTGCTATATTGTTTCTTAGGTCTTTTTTCATATTGTCACTCATGACCATTTACTGAGCCACTCTTGTTTTTATTGTCGAAATTTTTATCAGATTCTGTGATGGAATCCGGATAGAAAGCTCAAATGCAGGTAAGTGAAAATGACTTTTCCAATAGTTAATTATAAAGCAAAATATCAACATTCCACAGGACCATGTGTATGAACACTGTGTGTTCCCACTAGATTATGTGTTTCCAAAAGGCGAGAATTATTTCCATGGAATTTAAGGCAATTAGAATAAGCCACAATGAGTTGTGCCTACCGTCTCTGGCCACCGTCCAGGTGAGAAGACCTCAGGAGCTGATCACATCTCACACTGAGATGGGAAAAAGGGAAGGTGGTGAATTTCTCACCCCACCCAGCCCTGTGGTTAAGCCTGCCAAGATTCCTATTCAATTCAGTTAGAAAACATGTTTTCAGCTCCTGTCATGTGCTAGGCATCTAGGATACAACAGAGATAACTGCCTTCTCTAGATCCCCATCCCTCTAATCTCGTAAAATGACAAGAGTTAGCAGAGAAGTGTATAAAGGCAGATAAAAAGATCTTTCCATTCCACTATACCAGATAAGCTTCCTGGGAACAAGAACTTTACCTGTTTTGTTTACTGTTGTACCCAAGAGCCTGGTACAAAGCCTGGCATGCTGAATGAATGATGAGTCGACAAAATATGTGCCACCCACTATATTCATTCGGTGGCATAGTGGTTAAGTGCTATGGCTGCTCACTGGAAGGCCTGAAGTTCAAATCCACCTCTTTGGAAACTCTATGTGGCAGTTCTACTCTGTCCTATAGGGTTGCTAGGAGTCAGAATCGACTTGATGACACTGGGTTTGATTTTTTTTTTTAATATTCACTTGGAAACCCTGGTGATATACTATTTAAGAGCTGTGGATGCTATCCAAAAGATCAGCAGTCTGAATCCACCAGGCACTCCTTGGAAACCTTACAGGGCAGTTCTACTCTGTCCAAAAGGGTTGCTGTGAGACTGACTCAACCTGACTACAAAAGGGCTTTTTGTTTGTTTGTTTTTGGCATTCATTCAGAAGAGTCTTAGGTAGGATCAGGAGCTCCATGAGCCACTTAGATTGAACCTTCTAGGAATGCCAGTAAATTACTATCTTATTGGGGTCTTGGGGTAAGGGTGAATTCTGAGTTCTTTCAGTGTGTCACCACAGCTTTATTCTGTGCATGTGTGTGTCATGTGTGTGTGTTCACATGTGCTACTGTCCCTGTGGTCAGCAGCATTCCCAGCCCTGGCCATAGATAACATAGGCTACAGATGAGAAAAGGATGCTGACGCACTCACTCGAAGGAGCCCAGCTGCAGCTCCAGGGGCAGGTGAGATGAAGACAGAGGAGTTTCTTGTGCACAGAGACCCAGGGATCAAAGCCAGAGTGGAAAGTGCCTTCAAGGAGCCCCTTGAGTCAGCTGCCCCCTACCAACCTCAGCCAATCCAAAGAGGCCTCGGCCCAGTACAAGCCTACTTAGATTGCCCAGCCCTAGAAGTCTCCACTTCCCAGCCCAGCAGATCCAGCCCAGCTTCTTATACCATGGCCCTCTTCTTCCTGTGTAGGATTGGGATGTGGCTGGCGAGGAGGAAAAACACACATTTTCACAGAGCCTACCCTGCACTCTGAGTAGCAGCTCTAGTGTAGTGGGCCAGGGCCTGGGAAAACCAACACTGAGTTAATAGTGGATAGACGGCATTGCAGCAAAGAATCTCTTTCAAGTCCTGACAAGATGTCACCTTGAAGACTAAGGTGTGCCTGACCGAAGCCATGGTATTTTCAATCACATCATATGCATGTGAAAGCTGGACAATGAGCAGGGAAAACAGAAGAAGAACTGATGCCTTTGAATTGTGGTGTTGGAAAAGAATACTGAATGTACCATGGACTGCCAAAAAACAAACAGATCTGCTCTGGAAGAAGTACAACCAGAGTGCTCCTTGGAAGCAAAGATGGCGAGACTGCACCTTACATACCTTAGACATGTTGTCAGGAGGGATCAGTCCCTGAAGAAGGACATCATGCTTGATAGAACGGAAGGTCAGCAAAAAAGAGGAAAATGTGCAACGACATGGATTTATAGAGTGGCTGCAACAGTGGGTTTAAGCATAAAAATGATTGTGGGCATGTCACAGGACAGGGCAGTGTTTCATTTTGTTGTGGATAGGGTCGCCGAGTCAGAAACGACTTGACAGCACCTAGCAACAACAACAACAACAGATGGTATTGCACTGGGAATCAGGGGACCTGAATTGAGCCTGACCTCCATTCCTTCCCTCCATGACCTCAGGAAGGTCACGCAACTCATCACTTCTCAGTTTCCTCATCTGTAAAATGAGGGAATGCCACCCCTCCTCCCTACCCATCTCCTCAGTGATTGTGAGGAGCTAGTGTATATTCTAGTCTATACAAACGAAAGGGATGATTTGGGGCAAGCTCAGAATCAGTGTCAAAACTCAGCAAAACTTTCAGCAAAAATGCTTGGTGAGTCCCAGACCAGTTCTAGCCCAAACCTCAAGGCCTTCGTTCAACTAGATGCACCGCGAATGCTGCACATGTTCCCAGCCCAAGTTACAAATATACAGCCTCTCTTTTAATAACTTCATTTATTCAGCACTTACTGTATTCTGGGCACTCTTTTAAGTGCTTTTATATGCATTACCTCATTTGCTTCTCATAGTGCTATGAGAGAGGCTTAGGGAGATGAATCTGCATGAGGTCACACAGTAGGAGACAGAAGAGTCAATCTTTGAAAGCAGGTCTGTCTGAGGTCAGAGCCCAAACTCTTAACTGCTGTTATTCTGCCTGCCTGTTAGCTCTTGTTCTTTTGTCACCTTTCTAGAAGGCCAGGGTCCTGGAGAAGTGTTTCTTCTAGTGCCTAGCACAGTGTCTGGTTAGTAATGTGTGCTCAGAAATGAATGAATGAATGCTTGCCATTAGCCACAGGCCTGGACTCAAGCGAAAGGAGCCTTTATACAGCACAGGTCAATGCCCAAGGATTACAAGGCAGTTGTCAGGGTCACTGCTGGGTGTTTACCCTCTTTCTAAAAATACAAAAAAGTGTGTGCCCTCCAAGGCCACCAAACAGATACCCAGTTGTTCTCTGGGGTCAGTCTTGTTCAGCATGATCCTGCCACCTGGCACCCGTTCTCTCTGGGCCTCCTGCCTGACAGCTGACCCCTGTCATTCCTGTGTTTACTGCAAGGCGAAGTCTAGTTTTGCAGAGGTGGTAAATCTTGAGGCTGCCTCACCCATGCTGAGGTGTGGGACACCAGGATTGGTGCAGACAGCTTTGGGGCCTTTTCCCCTGAAGCCAATTAAAGTCAACTCTCTTCATTGTTGGGGGTCCATTTCCACAGCCATGAAGTAGAAGCAATAATCCTTCCAGCCCCACTGTGAGTTTGAGCAGGAAGCTGGTTTAGTGATACAGTGGACACTGGCCTTGGAGTTGGGAAACTGGGGTCAGGATCCAGCACTGGTCCTTAAGAGCTACATTAACCTAGGACCTCATGGTATTCACCTGTTGAAAGCCAGAGTAATAAGGTTATGAAGCAATGTGACGGTATTATCCTATTTTAAAAATATATATATATGCATAGAAAGAAACCCTGGTGGCATAGTGAGTTAAGTGCTACCACTGCTAACCAAAAGGTCGGCAGTTCAAATCCACCAGGCGCTCCTTGAATACTCTAGGGGCCAGTTCTACTCTGGCCTCTAGGGTCGCCATGAGTCGGATCCAACTTGACAGTGCTGAGCTGGGCATGCATAGAAAACTCTGACCAGATATGGACTAAAACATTAACAGTGTTATGTCTGGATGCTAGAATATAAGGTGTTCTTTTCTTTTTGCGTTATCTGTATTTTCTCATTTTTGTTCAATGAAGATGTGAAGTAGAACAAAAAAATGTCAAAACAACCATACAATTGATATTTAAGTATTTGTCTTACTTAACAATAGTAGAAGAAAATAACAACAGGTTGTCTGAAGAACGTATGTGAAAGTGACTGGCAAACTGTAAGATACTTTGCAAGGTTAAGGCACTCTTATTAATAGAATGTTCCCTGAGGGTATTTTGGAACTATAGGGATAGTAGAGAGCATTTTTCTTCCAACCCCACCCCAGGAAATCCTGTTACTCAAGAGTATCATCCTGGACTTCACTGTTGGTTCTGTCCTCGTTGGGTAGTAAGGGGAGAAAATGTTTACAGATGTGAATCCCATAGAGGCCCAGCCCTCCAGCCACCTCTGACTTAGCTGGGGCCAGGGCATGGGCCACATGGCATAACAGGAGCCAGCTCTGTGGGAGACTCAGCAACACTGATCGAGAACCCACTGTGTGTAATGCCCTGTACTCAGTCATGAGAAGATGGCTCTGCTTGCTTTCTAGTCAGTCAGCTGGCATCTACTGAGCATGTACCCACTCGGGGTAAGTCAGTACAGAGGGCACGGCATGGAGCTGAAGAATCCGAACAGGGAGTTGTGGTCCACTGGAGACAGGGACAGGTGTACATAAGATGCAGCTGGAGAGGGCAGGCAGGAGCGGCCCTATTTGGGGTGGTTGGAGTTGCTTTCGTGGACCTCAGCACCAACTCAGCTGGGCTTTGAAGGATAAAGAGAACTTTCTGAAGTGTTCTTTCTCTGACAATAACAGAGGCCCTACCTAGGGACCCAATATCCTAAACAAACAAACAAAACCCCAAACCCACTGCAGTTGAGTCAATTTCTACCTATAGTGATGCTACAGGACAGCACAGAACTGTCCCCAGTGAGGTTCCTAAGGAGTGGATGGTGGATTCTATCTGCCAACCTTTGGGTTAGCAGCTGAGCTCTTAACCACTGCACCACCAGGGTTCCCCCAATAGCCTAGACAATGTAACCCACTAGCAGGACATAATTTGCAGGGTCCAGTAAAAAAATGTACATGTAGATCCCTTTGTTTAAAATTTATTAAGAATTTCAAGACAGCAACAACAGACCACTAAATCAAGTAGAAGGCCCTTCTCAGTGCCAGGCCCTCTGAGCAGACCTGTGTGACTGCACAGGTAATACATCCATGAAGCCCGCTCTGGCTACCAGTAAGTGCAGGAGACAAGTTAAGGAGTTCTTGTTGCCAGGAGGACCACAGGCCCTGGGAAAGCCAGTGACTGCTTCATTGTTTGCATCCTGGGCTAAAGTTGGCCTCCTGAAGGTGAGGTAATCTAACCTGATCTGGTCGTGGAATAAATTTTGCCTTTAGGGTCAGTGACTGAGATAATGGTACCTGAAAAGCCATAGACTTTTGGCTCCTCTCTCTAAGACTAGATCTGAGGCACAGTAAAGAACACAGCAAATTCAGCTGCCTCCAGTACTGGAAGTAGTGGAAACTGCTTCTCATTGAGAAGTGCCCATGCTATCTAAAGGGATTCCATTTCTAACTGTATACACTGCTAGCTGCCAGCAGAGCATCAGTTTCAGCCCCTGTATCCAGTGCTCTCATTTTACAAATGGGCAGCTGAGAACCAGAGAGGGCAAAGGTCTTGGTCACCCAGCCAGGCAGTGCTGAAACCAGAACAGGAACTACCATAGCTCGTCTGTGTCCTCTGCACTGCCCTGTCGGAACTGGGGCTTGGGGCTGCTCCTCACACTTATCCTTAGACTTCTAGGACCCTGACCGTGTCACAGACCCTCCATCGCCTACTGGAGGACGCCATTCTGGGGCTCTTGCGGTAGTGAGAAATCCCTGGGTGCAGCAAATGGTTAACACACTCAGCTGCTGATCAAAAAGATTGGAAGTCTGAGCCCACTCAGAAGAAAGGCCTGGCAATCGACTTCTGAAAAATCAGCGTTGTAAGCCTTCTGGAACCCAGTTCTACTCTGACCCACATGGGATTTTCATGAGTCAGAGCTGACTTGACTGCAGCTAGTCAGTCGTGAGAAGGGGAGTTGAGGTCTAGATGAAAGATGTCTACCCTCCCTCCCCCTCCCTCCCTTCTTCCCTACCCCCACCAGCTCTAAGACTTTAACTCTTACTTGTGGGAAGACATACAATTACCAGTGATAAGAGGGACCCTTACTAAAGTCTGGGAAAAACAGAGGGAATAGTAGGTCCTAACATAGTAGTTAAGAGCCAGGACTGCTAACCAAAAGTTCAGCAGTTTGAATCTACTAGGTGTTCCTTGGAAACCCTATGGGGCCGTTCTATTCTGTGTTATAGGGTTGCTATGAGTTGGAATGTACTCAATAGCAATGAGTATGGTTTTTTGGGGGCAGTGGCAGTTGGTAATCTTGCCACTAAAAACCTCTGTGTGTAGGAAAGATGAGGGGCTCAGCTTTTCCCATGGAGAATCTTTACCAGGTTTTAGTGGAGCTGGAACAGAGTCCTGACCTGGGCCAGCAGAAGGACTAGGGGAAGTGAGGAGCCCAGAGTCGGTGTACGAGGACTGGGCTGCAAGCATAAAGGCCTGGGTCCAGGGGAAGTTGCCACCCAGTGCAGGAGGTAGGCTTGGGGCCCTGGGAGAATGCAGACACGCTGAATCCACACTGAACCCGACAGGCAGGAATAACTGTGGTTATCAATGAGCAGCAGAAGAGTGCCAGAGGGTGTCAAACAGTTAGATTATATAGGCCAGAATATTTGCATACGAGTTATCTTACAAATTTTCATAGCTGCCTAAGGACACAAGCTGAGGCTGTATATTTTAAGGACAAGAGAAACCAGCCCTGGAGAAGTAAGTTACTTTCTTAAGACAATCTGACTAGTAGAGTTTTAACACAGGGATAAACACACACACGCAAACAAAAAACCAGTTGCCACTGAGATGACTACAACTTTAAAGACAGGATAGGTGTCAGAGTTGTGTTCCACAGTTTGCAAGGCTTAGTTTTCAGAAGTAGATCACCAGACCTTTCTCCCAAGGCACCTCTGGGTGGACTCCAACCTCCAACCTTTCTGAGCATGTACCGTTTCTACAAGTCTAGGGACTCTAGACCTGGGAGAGACACCTGGCTTTCCCAGTCTAAGCATGATGGGCTGTGACCAGGCCTCTGGATACCCTCCATTTCCTTACCTCTTCCCAGTGCTACAGCCTGCACCGCCCTACCTCAGTGCCTTTGTGCCTGCAGAGCAAGAGAGTCAGGAGCATGGTAGATATTTAATGAATATTTGTAGAGCAGTAACTAAACATTCTGTCCCCACTGTATGGAATGCCTTCTGTGTCCCCTCCCCACCATCCAACGTTATTTCTTCCGTGACACCTTCAATCCAATGACTGTCATACTCTCTTGCTGCACTGTGAGCTACTGCAGTAGGAAACTTGGTGTGTGCTTGGCGCTCACTGACAAGTAGTAGTTGTTTAGTCCATGAGGGAGTGGGTGGCCTGCACAGGCCTACTCTACTTGGACTCTATTTGGTGATGGCAATCTCAGGGAGGGTGCAGAGGGCGCAAAGCTCCAGAATATGGACAGGGGCCTTGGATGGGGCTGAAAGGTAGAAGGCAGGAGAAGGGGCCAGAGATGAGGCTGGCGGTTTGTGTGCTGGGTGCGGGAGGAGTGGGAAGACAGACCAGGAAGGACTCTCCAAGGTGCACAGTCTTTATCCTGGGGGCAGTGGAAGCAGTAAAGCTTTCCTCAACTGAATGACATTTTTACAGAAGCATCTGTGAGGTATCTATGGATGCAGCACAAGCGATGGATTGGAGTAGAGGGAATCAGGAGGCTATTGCAGAAGTCCAGGGAAGACATGCTGGGCTTCTGAAGAACAGCAGGGGCGGTGGGTATGGAAATGGAACTGCCCAAAAAGATTAAGAAATTCCAGCTGGAAGGACTTGGTAAATGGCTGGACGTTGAGGAAGACACCCTGTGTTTCTGGTTAGAAGGCAACCCCAGTGCACTCATAGCCTACAATCTCACCCACAGCTTTGCAGCCATAATAGGATTCAGTTTATGAACAAACAGCTTTCTAGGAACGTGGTTATTATATAATTAAAGCAGCATCTTGGGTGTATTTCTGCATGTACATATTTGTTGGATACCTATTATTTCAGGTGACCTTGGCCACTGTGCCAGGGTATTTAAAGACTGTTGGGGGCAATGGCCCTCTCTGGTCTCAGGGCTGATCATATCCCTGGAAAATTCCACTTCCAAGCAGGTAGGTGATAAATGCATTTATATCAAGATAATAGGCAGGTGGGAGAGAGGGGGCAAAAAAGATCATTGTGAGTAATATTTCTTTTTGAAATGGTCCAATGATCCCTAGTTTCTCTGATTCTTGTTTCTGTGTGTCGGGGTCATAGGGCTCTCAGCTATGCATGGTTTTTGTGACTCAATAATGAGGGCAGATTTAGGTCTTAGACGGTGCTGGGGCCTCAGTCCTCAGCAAGGTCAAGGCTGCACAGCACCTAGATTTCACAGCTCCTCGTAGCATCTCTCCTCACCTCCTGCTTGCTGACAGCATTCTGCTGGGGCAAAAATAGCCCAGTCAAACTCACAGTCCTCAGATCCACACACGTCAACAAACTGGGGTGCTGCTGCTTTTGATGCAAGGGCCTTTCTTCTCTCAGCTATCGCTGCCATGATCCTACCACTTGGGACCAAATGCTGACTTGTCTGCTCCACTGGGCAAAGGGTTGGAGGCAATTCTGACCCTAGGTGCTTCTGGAAGGGAAGTGCTATCGGAGCTCCATGTTGTTATGTGCTATGGAATTGATTCTAACTCACAGTGACACTGTAGGACAGCAGGACTACCCTGTAGGATTTTCAAAGCTGTGGTCTTCATAGAAGCAGACTACCACATCTTTCTCCCATAAAGCTGCTGATCTTTTGGTTAGTAGCCAAGCATTTAACTGTTGTGCCAGCTGGGCTCTTTATCGGAGTAGCATAGAGCTGGTCTAAACCAGAGGTCCTTTGGCTGAGTCCTGAGTCTCTGGAGGGATAGTGTCTGCTGTGGACAGATGTCACTGAGGGAACAGTGCAGTGTCACCAAGCTGGCTTCTTTCCCCAGTTCTCTCGGGCATGTCTTATCTTATTATGCAGCTGGGCTAGCGGCACTGCCAGTCTTTGTGGGAGCTGCCTCTGAGAGCTAAGGGTGTTTTTCTTGAGGTGTTTCCCAAGGATGAGGGAGGCAAGAGCTGGGCTTCAATTTAACAGAAGTGAATGGACTAGCAGCAGGAGTGGTACGTGAGGTAAGAGGACAATTTCAAAGACAGCCACCCGTTTTAACCAAAGTCATCCATGCCCTTCCCTGTTCTGCTCCTCCTTCTAGCTGTCCCTTAAACACAGAGGCCTCTAGGCCAGCCAAAAGTCTGCAGTCAAATATGCATCCTGTTGCATTCTTGGTGAATTTCCATTAAACAATCACAATAAAAATGTAGACTTTGAAGTCATAATGGTAACAAATCCTGGCTTTACTACTCACTAGCTAGGTGACCTTGGATAAGTTCTGTGAGCCTTGGTTTCCTCAACCGTCAAATGAGGATGAATGACTGTCTCCACCTCATTGGTTGTTGTAGGATGAGAAGAGATAATATATGTTAAGGAGCACCAAAAAACAAAACAAACCAGTTGCTGTCAATTCTGACTCACAGTAACTCCATGTATGTCGGAGTAGAACTATGCTGTATGGCAGAGCTCAGCAACTATGATCTTTCAGAAGTAGATGACAGACTTTTCTTCTAAGGATCTCTGGGTAGGGTGGATTTGAACTGCCAACTTTTCAGTTAACTCTAGAGGACTTAACCATTTGTGCTACATAGGGGTTCCATAAAGCAGCACCAAACCAAACTGAACCCATTGCCATTTAACTGATTCTGACTCATGGCAAACCTACAGAGCTCAGTAGAACTGCCCCATAGGGTTTCCAAGAAGCAACTGGTGGATTTAAACTGCCAACCTTTTGGTTAGCAGCCATAGCTCGTAACCAGTGTGCCACCAGGGCTCCATATGCCTGCTAAATAACGTAAGGGGGTTACTATCATTACTAAATGTGTTGACCTAATCCATCATCATACATTCTCATGAAAATCCAATAATGGTGTTGAAGAAAAGTAGAAACACGACACAGAAGATTAACTGGATGTTCATGCCCAGATTAATAGGTCGGCAGTACTTGGTAGGATCATCATGATTTGGCCTTTGGTTGTGAGCTCTAAAAAAATAAATTTTAGAGCAGCCAAGGTCACAGACTAGTCAGATGGAACACACCATCCCTCTACAGAAAAGACTGAAAAACCAAGTAAAACAGATACAGATGTCAAATCCAGAACCCTGAGCATCAGAGACAAAGAATTAGATTTTTGAACACCAAATGGAAGAAGAAGCCAGCCAACCAAGCCAAGATGGAAGAAGAAACTTATTGAAAAAAATGAATAAGAAGAGAAGAGAGAGTGGAGATGACTAGCCAACTGGTCTAGCACAAAATGGCTATCTTGAGAAGAAGAGTGGTAGTCCCTGGTGAGGGGCACAGGAGGCAACTTCATGGAGTTTCCATCAAGACACAGGAAACTGAGAAGATACATCTGGAGAGAGATAAAGTGATAGCAGCACAGACCTCCTCATCACTGCAGCGCAGGCCACTGGGGATGATGGTATGAGCCTCCTCATACCTCCCTCCTACCCTACCTGCCTGCATGACCATGGGCAAGCCACTCTGACACAGCTTCAGCCACCTGCCCAGGCTTTCTTGCCTATTTGATCAGTTGAACTTCTGTAGGCTATTCTGGTGCAGCTTTGGCTGCCTTACTCACCTATCCCACCCACTCCATCAAGCTGAGTGCTGGCAGGCCACACTGGATGGGCTTTGGCCCCTTGCTCCATCTTTCCTGTCTGCCCAGTGGTGCCAAGCAACAGCAGGCCACTCAGGCCCAGAACCGATCATCCACCCTTCCCTTCTCTCTCATTGATCCAGCTGAGTGCCAGAAGGCTGCTCTGCTATGGCTTTAGCAGTCTGCCCTGCCTTTTCTACCTACTCAGCTGTGCTGAGTGTTGGCAGGCTGTGCTGGCTGGACTTTAACCCCCTGCCCTACCTTTTCTATTGCCTGACTGTGCCTGACCCCAGCCTCACCCATCTTGGCCACCGACCCTGCCGAGGGCCAGCAGGCTTCTAATGCACATGTCCATGTCAGCTAGCCCCACTGCCAGGTGAGCATCCTCTCCTCCCTGCCATCTCCAATCCAGTGAATGGAGGTGCCTGCATGCTCCTATGCCCAGCCATCCTCACCAGGGTCCACAGGACAGTGGCATCTCCTACTCTCTCCAGAAACCTGTGCTGGGGGCCCAAGAACAACAGCACACCCTCCCCATGGCACATTCTAGAAGACATGGGCATGCCCTCCAACTGGGTACCCATGGACTGGTGACATCCTCCTGCCTTCTGCCTCCTGCATCAACCTTCCCTCCCCCCTATAACTACAGGCTCATGCCTGTTCCAACCACCTCTGTAGAGCCAGTTTGGGTCAAGACTGTTGGGTAAGAGTTTCTGGACCACCCACTAGGTGACCAACAGCCTGGGCACCTGGCAACTAACAGTACACACACAGAACATCCAACACATTGACCGGTGAGAACATGACTTGCACCCATGCCCAAATGACCAGCTGGATAGAGACATCGTCTCACCAAAACAGCATCTACATCTTCTGCTGCCCTACAAGACTGGCAAATAGAGAACTGAGCTCACACACCAAGTCACTATCCAAACACCCAGAGACAAGAGGTGACAGCTTCAGTGCAGTAAGACTAGTGACAAAAGTAGGACACGTGCCCCATCTACTCAGATATACTGAAAAAAAACAGGATGCAACAAACATACAATATATCAATAAATATCATAACACCTTGTGATGCCTCAGAGACAGCAGACAATATCAAATCATATAGGGAAGCAGATCAAGATGGCTCCAGCAAGTGACTAAAATAAAGAACCAGAAACCTTCTGGAGGAAGAATGGTAAGGGAACTACCTGATAAGGAGTTCAAAAAACTAATATGCAGGGTTCGCTGAGAGAGCAAGGAAAATACAGACAAAACCAAGGAAAACATAGACAAAATCAAGGAAAACACATACCAAACAATAGAAGCTTTCAGAAAAACAATATAAGAACAAAACAAAAATAAATAGACAATTAGAAACAATAAAGAAAAGCAACTAAAGATCTAAAAGTTTAACAACAAAATTTCACAAATAGCTTAATAGAAAAATAGAAGATCAGAATTGAATTATTGAAAGACAGACAGTGAAACTGAGGATAAATCCCCTGACGCCAATTCATTTGGGGAAAAATCAGAAAAAAGATAGAAGTAAAATGAAAAAAGCCTAAGAAGTATATGGGACACTATCAAGACATAAAAACTGTGCATGGTAAGAGTTCTGGAACAGGGAAGGCAATGGAAAACACGGAATTGTTGAAGATTTCTTGACTGAAGACTTCTCTTATATCGTGAAACACAAGAAGATATATACCTAAGATGGTCAGCAAACACGTTACAGGGTAGACTCCAAGAAAATCACCAAGACATACCATAATCAAACTTGCAGAACCAAAGCAAAGAAAAAATCCTGAGAGCAGCTTGGGAAAAATGGAAAGTCACCTACAAAGGGGAACCAGTAAGACTAAACTCTAGTTACATGGCAGAAATCATGTAGGCAAGAAGTCAACAGGAGAACATACATAAAATCTTGAAAGAAAGAAAGAAAGAAAAAAAGACAAATCTGCCAGCCAAGAGTTATACACCCAGGAAAATTATCTTTCAACACAATGGAGAAAACAGGACATTTCCAGATAAACAGAAATTAAAAGCATTTGTAAAAACCACACAAAACTTACAAGAAATATGAAAAGGAGTCTTTGGACACAGAACTAACAATATCCTATGATAACTGGAAATTGACAAAGGACGGCATCAGCCAGATACCAATCCAGATAAAGAATTCCCCAAATTAGGATGCATAATGGTACAACCATTTAACAAATGATATGGTACCTCATTAGAATGCCAGAAATAGAAATATCATATGCTCCAGCAATCTCACTCCTAGGCATATATCCTACAGAAATAAGAGCTGTCACACAAATAGGCATATGCACACCCATGCTCATTGCAGCATTGTTCACAAGAGCAAAAAAGATGAAAACAATCTAGATGTACATCAACAGATGAAGGGATAAACAAACTACGGTACATACACACATTGGAATATTATGCAGCGATAAAGCACAATGTTGAACCTGAAAAGCATCTCACAACATGGATGAATGTGGAGGGCATTATGCAGACTGACACAAGTCAATCACAAAAGGATGATTATTGTATGAGACTGCTACTATAAAAATTCATGGAAAAGTTTACACCTAAAAAGAAATAATCTTTGACAGCTATAAAGGATGGGTGAGAATGGAAAAACACTAGACAATAGATTGGCGAAGGGCAAGACCATCCACAATACTGGGGAAGCCAGCACGACTTGTAGAAGGTAGGCTCGTGTAAGCTTCATAAAAACATCCAAACTCCCTCTGAGCATAATTACTGGGCATAACACAGATCAGAAAGAAAATGTTCTACATTCTACTTTGGGATGTAGCATCCGGGATCTTAAAAGCTTGTGAGCAGCCATCCAAGATACTGCACTGGTATTACACATAGGCAGCAAAGGAGAACGAAGAAAACCGAAGACACAAGGGAAAGATCAGTCCAAAGGACTAATGGATCACAACTACAATAGCTTCCATCAAACTGAGTCCTGTATAGCTAGACGGTGCTCAGCTATCACCAATGACTGCTCTGACAGGGGTCACAAAAGAAGGTCCTGGAGAGAGCTAGAGAAAAATGAAGAACAAAAGTCTAACTTCCAAAAAAAGACCCAACTCACTGGCCTGACAGAGAATGGAGAAACCCTTAGAGTATGCCCCCAGATACCCTTTTAGTTTAGTAGCGAAGGTTCACCCTTCCTACTGGGTTCACCCTTCAGACAAAGGTTGGATCAGCCCATAAAACAAAATGAGACTGAAGGAACATATCACTCCTGGGGCAATGGTGAGAAGGCAGGAGAAGACAGGAAAGCTGGTAATAAGAAACCTAAGGTGGAGAACAGGAGAGTACTGATACATCGTGGGGTTGGTAACCAATGTCCCAAAACAACATATGTACTAACTGTTTAATGAGACACTAGTTTGTTCGGTAAACCTTCGTCTAAAGTACAATCACAAAAAATAAACAAAGACTTTAAGGGAAAAAAAAAATCCTATAATTAAAACAAAGCTAGTAGACTCTGAAAACAAGGAACTAGAGATATTAATCTGTAAATGCTGAAAATGTCAAAGCAAAAGGGGGAATAAATGATGTGGTTATAGAACTTTCATGTGGAGAACAAGTCAAGGTGATACTCATAAATAAAAGACTTAAATCGAGTAAGATAAAGGTAAGTTTCAAGGTAACCATAAAGAAAGTTGACAAAAATACTCACCAAAGTAAAACAGAAACACAAGAAGCCTCAATAATCATAAAATCAAAAGCAACAAAAGAAATGTAAAGAACAACCATAAACAAAAAGAAATTGGTGCAGAAAATTAAGCAGAACAAAGAAATTGTCAACACCAGAAACAAAACAAAACAACAAAATGACAACAGTAAACACACACCTATCAATAATCACAGTGAATGTTAGTGACTTTAAATGCACCAGTTAAGAGACAGAAAGCAACAGTATGGACAAAAATATATGACCCAGCAATATGCAAGAGACACATTTTAGTTACAAAGACATAAACTAAAATTCAAAGGATGAAAAAAAATACATCAAGCAGACAATGACTGAAAAAGGAACAGGAATGGCTATATTCATGTCTGATAAAACAGACTTTAAGGCAAAACCCAGCATAAAAGACAAAGAAGGACATTACATAATGACTGAAGGGTCAATCCACCAAGAGGATATAACCATGATAAATATATACACACTCAAGGAGACTTCCGCACACCACTTTTGGTAAAGAATAGAAAAACTAGAAAGAAACTCAACAGAGATACAGAAGGTGTAACTGCCACAATCAAACAAGTTGACCTCACAGATGTGTACAGAACATTCCACTTAACAGCAGCAAAGTATACATTCTTTTCTAACACACATGGATCATTATCCAAAATAGACCATAATTTAGGCCACAAAGCAGCCTCAATAAAATATAAAACACTGAAATAATACAAGGGATTTTCTCTGATAATAACACTATAAAAGTTAAAATCAATAACAGGAAGAGCAAGGAAAAATTTAAATATATGGAAATTGAATAATACCTTACTTAAAAAGCATTGGGTAACAAAAGAAGTCAATCATGAAATAAAAAAAATTCCTAGAATCAAATAACAATGAAAACATGCCTTACCCAAACTTTTGGGACACAGCAAAAGCAGTGCTCAGAGGACAATTTATAGCAATAAACACATACATTAAAAAAGGAGATAGGACCAAAATCAAACATTAACTCTACAACTTGAACAAGTAGAAAACAGTGAAAGAAACCACAGTCACCAGAAGAAAGAAAATAAAGATTAGAGTACAAGAAAATGAAATAAAGAAAAAGAAAAAAATAGACAAAATCAACAAGACTAGAGTGGCAACAAATAAATAAAAAGGATCACAACAGAATATTATGAAAAACTGTACTCCAACAAAAATGAAAACCTAGAAGAAATGAACAAATTTCTAGAAATATACTACCTACTTAAGCTAACACAAACTGAGGTAGAAAATCTGAACAGACCCACAAGAAAAAGTGAGACTGAAGATGTAATTTTTTTTTAAAAAAAGCTTCCAGTGACAACAAAAAAATCCCTGGTATGGAGGACTTCACTGGAGAATTCTACCAAACTTTCAAAGACAAGTTCACATCAATACTATTCAAACTATTTCAGAGCACAGAAATTGAAGGAATACTCCCAAATTCATTATATGAAGGCAGCATAACCCTGATACCAAAGCCAGAAAAGGACACCACAAAAAAAGAAAATTATGGACGAAACATTCCTCAGGCATATAGATACAAAACTTCTCAACAAAATTCTAGCCAGTAAAATTCAACAGCATATTTAAAAAAATTACATCATGACTAAGTAGGGTTCATACAAGGTGCTCAAGGATGTTCAACTCCAGAAAATCAATCAGTGTAACCCACCACAAATAACAGAATCACATGATCATCTGAATCAATGCAGAAAAGGCATTCAATAAAGTAAAAAACCCACTCCTGATAAAAATTCTCAGCGAAATAGGAATAGAAGGAAAATTCCCCCAGCATAATAAAGGGCATTTATACAAAACCATCAGGCAACATTATTCTCAGTGTAGAGACTAAAAGCAATCCCCTTGAGAATGGAAACCAGACAAGCATATCTTTTATCACCCCTCTCATTCAACATTGTAGTAGCAGTCTTAGCTAGGGAAGTAAGTTGAGAAAAAGAAACAAAGTGCATAAAAATTGATCAGGAAGAGGTAAAATATCCTTATTTGCAGATGATATGGCCCTATATACAGAAAATCCCAAAGATTTCATGAGAAAGCTGCTGGAACTAATAGAAGGATTCTTTCAAGTAGCAGGACGGATACATGATCAACATACAAAAATCAGTTGGATGCCTCTACAACAAAGAGAATTTTGAAAAGGAAATCAGAAAAATAATACCATTCACACTGCTCCCCCCAACCAAAGATAAATTACTTAGGTATAATCTAAATAGAGATGTAAAAGACCTATACAAAGAAAACTACAGAACACTACTGTAAGACACCAAAAGAGGCCTATATAAATGGAAAACCATAATCATGTTCATGGATAGGAAGACTCAACATTGTGAAAATGTCAGTGTGAAAATATCAGTGCTACTCAAAGGGATCTACAGATAGAAAGCAGTCCTAATTCAGCAGCCTTTAATTGATGGAAAACTCATCATCAACTTTATATGGAAAAGAGGCCCTGAATAAGTAAAGCATTACTGAAAATGAAGAACAAAGTAGGAGGCTTCACACTACCTGATCGCAGAATCTACTATACACCCACGGTAGGCAAAACAGCCTGATACTGGTACAATGACAGACACATAGACCAATGGAACAGAATTGAGAACTCAGATATAAATCTGTCCCCTTATGAACAGCTAATTTTTGACAAAGGACCAAGGTCCATTAAATGAGGAAGAGACAATCTCTTCAACAAATGGTGCTAGCAATACCAGGCGTCTATCTGTAGAAAAATAAAACAGGGCTCATACCTCACACCATATACAATAGCTCAAAATAAAAGACCTAAGCATAAAATTTAAAACTATAAAGGCCATGGAGGAAAAAATGGGAATAATGCTAGCCAGCTAGGGGCCCTAATATTTGGCATAAATAGGTTAGCAAACATAACTAAAAATGCATACACAGAAGAAAATGAACTAGATAAATGGGACCTCCTAAAAATTAAACACATGTGTTCAACAAGAACTCCAAGAGAGTAAAAGAGAAATTGGGAAAATTCTTTGGCTACAACATGTCAGACAAGAGTCTAATCTCTCAAATTTATAGAAAACTTGAACATCTCAAAAATAAAAAGACAAAAAAATCCAATTAAAAATGGGCAAAAGATATGAACAGACATTACCAAAGAAGATATTCAGGCAGCTAACAAACATGAAAAAATGTTCACAATTCATTAGTAATTAGAGAGATGCAAATCAAAACTACAATGAGATACCATTTCACTTCAACAGGACTGGCAGTAAAAAAAACAAAACAAAAAACCCAAAACCCAAACAGAAACAGAAAATAACAAAATGTTGATGAGGTATGGGGAAAATGTAACTCTGATACACTGCTGGTGAGACTGTAAAATGGTACAAGTACTATGGAAATGAGTATGGTGCTTCCTCAGAAACGTAGAAATAGAAATATATGATCCAGCAATCTCATTCCTAGATACATACTCTAAAGAAACAACAGCTGTGACACAAAGAGACATATGCACACCCACATTTGTTGCAGTATTATTCATAATAAACAAAAAGATAGAAACAACAAAGTGCAATCAACAGATGAATGGATTAACAAACTGTGGCACACACAAGAGAATACTACACAACTGTAAAGAATGATGACAAGTTTGTGAAACATCTGACAGTATGCATGAATTTGGAGGATATTACCCTGATTGAAATAGGTCAATTACAACAGCATGAATGTAATAATGATACCGTTATTATAAAGTAGCAAAAGGTTTACACACAGAAAAAAAAAATTCTTTGATGGTTACCAGGTATGAGACTGGGCAGGAGAGAAAATTATCAAACAGATAGCAGATAAATTATTAATATTGGTGAAGGGAAAGGCAGTACATAATATAAGAGACATTAACACAAAATGACCAAGGCCAGAGAGGACACTGGGAAGAATGTAAAAATAAAGGAATGTTTATCATGGTAAACAGAGAAAAGACTGAGGTTGTCAGGGCTTTCATTTTACTTGGATCCATAATTAACACCCATGGAAGCAACAGTCTAGAAATCAAAAGACACACTACAGATGGCAAATCCTGCTGCAAAAGACCTCTGTTGAAAAGTAAAGATGTCATCTTGAAGACTGAGATGCTCCTAACCCAAGCCCTGATGTTTTTTAATTGCCTCAAATGGATGCAAAAGCTGGACAATCAGGAAGACTGAAGAAGAAGAACAGACATTTTTGAAATGTGGTATCGGGAAAAATATTAAATATACCAAGAACTGCTAAAATAATGAACAAATCTGTCTTGGAAGAAGCGCAGCCAGAATGCTCTTTATCAGCAAGGATGGTGAGATTGTGTCCTACATAATAAAGGGCATTTATACATGTTATCAGGAAGGATCAGTTCCTGGAGAAGGACATCATGCTTGGTAAAGCAGAAGGTCATCAAAAAAGAGGAAGACCCTCAAAGAGCTGGGTTGACACAGCCATAACAATGGGCCCAACCATCACAAGGATCGTGAGGATGGTGCAGGACTGAGCAGTGTTTTGTTCTGTAGCACATGGGGTCACTGTGGGCTGGAACCCACCCAACAGCCCCTAACAACAGCAACACGGTAACTACTAGAGCACAGACAACCCAGCAACAAAACTGTAAAGAAGCAATAATTTATGAATGAATATGTAGATCAACAGACACATCAAGAGGTTTGAGTACAAGGAAGCACACCCACCGGCAGATCCAGGTTTGGTAATGGATATTTCTACTCACATGATTACACGTGCTTCTCATATATTAATAGAGACAATATAGCAGATGAGGGGCACAGTCAGGGAAACCTCTTAGACATAACTAAACTCCTCGAGGGATGACACTCCTAGGCTAGAAGGCAAAGTACCACAGACTTGGGGGACAGCTACATCAACTGTCGCAACATAATTCATAAAGCCATGGTCTGCATCCTCCTTTGGTAAGCAGCATCTGAGGTCTGGGATACAACTGTTGGTCTGTTCCCATCCAGAGTGAAGGAGAATGAAGAAAGGCAAAGATTCAAGAGAGGACTTAGTCCAAAGGACTAACAGACCACATGAACCACAGCTTACATGACCTCAAGACCAGAAGAACTAGATTGCGCCCTGCTACGGCTACTAACTTCTCTGACTAGGATCACAGCAGAGGGACCTAGACATAGCAGGAGAAAAATGGGGAACAAAAAATCAAATTCACAAAAAAGACCAGATTTATTGGTCTGACAGAGACTGGAAGAAATCTTAGACTATGACCCTGAGACAGTCTTCTGACCTAATACTGAAGGCATTCCCAGAGACCACCTGTCAGTGAAATAAGATTCCAAAAAAATCAAACCAAACCCATTGCCACTGAGTGGAAACCAACTCAAAGTGACTCGATAGGACAGAGTAGAACTGCCCCGTAGCGTTTCCGAGGAGTGCCTGGTGGGGTCAGAGTGCCCACCTTTTAGTGAGCAATTGTCAAGCATGTAACCAGTATGCCACCAGGGTTTCCAAAATGAGAGACAAGCCCATAGAATAAACAATATCACCCTTGAAACAATCAATAATATCAGATCAAAAGGGCACTATTTGCACCAAAGCAGAGATGAGAAGGCAGGATCACTGGAAAATCAGGATGAAAGGAAACAGGGAACACCATGCAGAGGCAGGGAGAGTGCTGACATACTGTGGGAACGCATACTTTCACTTAATCACAATTTTTTTTTTAAATTTATACACATATTGTTAAGTGACATAAATTGTAATCCCTGTAATGAGATGGCGAAGTCCCCATTTCCACCCCAGGTTTCTTATGTCTGTTCAACCAGTTCCTTTCCCTTCTTGCCTTCTTGTCTTGCCTCTGGATGGGATCCACCCCTTTAGCCTCCTGTATCTGATTGAACTAAGAAACATATTTCTCACACATATTATGTTTTGTTTAGAAAAAGCAAACCTCCTGCCATCGAGTTGGTTCTGACTCATAGCGACCCTATGGATCAGTGACCCTACGGATTGGAGTAGAACTGACCCATAGAGTTTCCAGGGAGCACCTACTGGATTCAAACTGCCCATCTTCTGTTAGCAGCTGTAGCACAACCACTGTGCAACCAGGATTTTGTTTTATAGTCCAGTGTAATCTGTGTCTGAACAGTTGACTTTAGAAGTGGTTTTAGTTCTGGATTAACACAGTGTTCAAGGGCCATAGTTTCAGGGATTTCTTCGGCCTTTGTGAGATCACTAAATTTGGGGGGGGTTAACACGAATTTGAGTTCTGCTCCATTGGCAACTTTTTGTTTTTGTGTTTTTGCCCTTTTGATCTGATACTATTGATTGTTTCAAGGGTGGTACTGTTTATTCTATGGGCTTGTCTCTCATTTTGGAAACCCTGGTGGCATACTGGTTACGTGCTTAACAATTGCTCACCAAAAGGTGGGCACTCTGACCCCACCAGGCACTCCTCGGAAATGCTATGGGGCAGTTCTACTCTGTCCTATCGAGTCACTTTGAGTTGGTTTCCACTCAGTGGCAATGGGTTTGGTTTGATTTTTTGGAATCTTATTTCACTGACAGGTGGTCTCTGGGAATGCCTTCAGTACTAGGTCAGAAGACTGTCTTAGGGTCGTAGTCTAGGATTTCCTCCAGTCTCTGTCAGACCAATAAATCTGGTCTTTTTTGTGAATTTGATTTTTTGTTCCCCGTTTTTCTCCTGCTATGTCTAGGACCCTCTGCTGTGATCTTAGTCAGAGAAGTTAGTAGCCATAGCAGGGCGCAATCTAGTTCTTCTGGTCTTGAGGTCATGTAAGCTGTGGTTCATGTGGTCCATTAGTCCTTTGGCAATCACTGGCAGTAGCTAGGCATCATCTAGTTCTTCTGGTCTCAGTTGGTAGAGTCTCTGGTTTATGTGGACCTTTAGTGTCTTGGGTTAATATTTTCCTTGTGTCTTTGGTTTTCTTCACTTTTCTCTGCTCCAGGTGGGCTAGGACAAATTTACACATCTTAAATGTCAGCTCACAAGCGTTCAAGACCCCAGACACCATCCAGCAAAGTGAGACATTTTCATAATAAACTTTAAATAGCCAATTGACTAGGTGTCCCCCAAAATTATGGTGGCCAGTCCCCTGCCCTAGCTACTATGTCCCTCAGAGTGTTTGAATATGCATAGGAAACATCTCAGCTTTTACGTTGATCCAGTTGCATTGATTTCCCCTTTATCATGTATTGTCCTTCGCTTTACCAAAGATGATCTTTATCTAATATTTATAGCAAATTCCTCTCTCCTCACCATCCCTCTCCACTTTCCTAACTATCAAAGAATACCTACCCCTTTTTTGATTTCTTACAATAGCGGTCTCATACAATAATTGTTCTTTTCTGACCTACTTATTTCATTCAGCATAACACCCTCTGGATTCATTTATGTTCTGAAATGTTTCAGTGATTCATCATTGTTCCTTATTGCTGCATAGTGTGTAAGTACTGTAACTTGCTTATCCATTTATCTGCTGATGGGCACCTAGGTTGTTTCCATCCTTTTGCTACTATGAACAATGCTGCAGTGAGTATGGGTGTGTGCGTGTCTATTTGTGTGATGGCTCTTATTTCTCTAGGATACACGAGGACTGCCAATTAAGTTCATAAACTCATTCTAGAGAAAATGCTACACACCCCATTGCTAGTATCACTATGGTCACCTCACCTTTGAAGTACTCCCCTTAGGGAACTAGGCACTGATGCCTGTGCCTAGTCTACCTTTCAAAGCAATTTTGGAACTTTTTTCTGGAAGGCCCATCAGAGCTGTTGTCAAATTACCCTTGATGTCCTGAATGTCACCAGAATGCCTTCCTTTCAATATTTCTTTTCTCTTTGGGTAAAGAAAAAGCTACCAGGGGCCAGATCAGTTGAGAGGGTTTTCCAGTACAGTTATTTATTAGCTAAAAACTCTCTCACAACTATACAACTAAGTTCATAAACCTGCCACCTTGCCACCATGCACAACGGTCATTCCAGAAAGAGTTCCAAAATTGCTTTGAAGGGTGGACTAGGTGCTGGCATCCGTGCATAGCTTCCCAAGGGGAGTGCTTCAAAGGTGACCACAGTGATATTCAGCTATGAGGTATGTAGCAGTTAGAACAATTAAGTTCATGATCTTAATTGTCAGACCTCGTATTCCTAAAAGTGGGCTTACTGGACCATATGGTATTTCTATTTCTAGTTTTTTAAGGAAGTGCCAAAGCATTTTCCAAGTGGTTGTACCATTTTACATTCCCACCAGCAGTGCATAAATGTTCCAGTCTCTTTGCAATATGGCCAACATTTATTGTTTTTTGATTAGTGCCAGCCTTATTAGAGTAAGATAGTGTCTCATTATAGTTTTACTTTGTATTATACTGTGAGCATTTCCTCATGGGTCTGTTAGACAGCTGAATGTCTTCTTTGGTAAAGTGTCTGTTCATATCTTTTGCCTATTTTTTAATTGGTTCGTCTTCTTGTTATTGAGGTATTGCAGTATCTTGAAGATTTTAGAAATTAGAGCCTCATTGGATATGTCCTAGCCCCCCCAATTTTTTCCCCAGTCTGTAGTTGTCCTTTTACTCTTTTGGTGAAGTTTCTGGATAAGCTTAAGTGTTTGATTTTTAGGAGCTCCTAGTTATCTAGTTCCTCTTCTGGTGTTTGTACTTTGTTAGTTACAGCTTTTATATATTATTTATGCCATGTATTAAGGCTCCTAGCATTGTCCTTTTTTCATTCATGATCTTTATTGTTTTAGATCTTCCATTTTAAGTTGATTTTTATACATGGTGTGAGGTATAGGTCCTGTTTTCATTTTTTTTACAGATGGATATCCAGTTATGCCACTACTATTTGTTAAAGAGACTGTCTTTTCCCCATTTAACACACTTTGGGACTTTGTCAAACATCAGCTGTTCATAGGTAGATGGATTTACATCTGGGTTCTCAGTTCTGTTCCCTTGGTCTATGTATACGTTGCTGTACCAGTACCAGGCTGTTCTGAATTACTGTGAAAGGATAATATGTTCCAAAGTCAGGTAGTGTGAGGGCTCCCACTTTGAGCTTCTTCTGTAATGCTTCCCTTAGCCTTTAATTATTATTTTTCTTACTGTCAACTAAACACAATTCAGAATCTATGTGGATTTTACCAGTGCCTTTTTTTTTTTCTATTCCCGTATCAATCCAGTACACCATACTGTGTTTAGTAATCACGTCTCTTTAGTCTGCTCTAGTCTGTTGCAGTTACTTATTCTTGCTTTGTTTTTGACTGACTTTTAACAAGTGCTAAGAGTACTGACTAGGTATTTTGTGGGCTGTCCTTCAATTTGTTCTTTTATGATGTTTTTCTCATGATTTGACTGAGGTTATGGGTTTGGGGGTAAGTATACCACAGACGCTAAATGCTCTTCTTGTCATATCACATCAGAACACATAGACTGTCAGCATTACCTGTTACTGGTCATGTTAACTTTGACCACCTGGCCAGGTTTCTCTACTGTAAAGTTACTTTCTAACCCCCTTCCCATATTCTGGAAATGCTGGTGGCGTAGTGGTTAGTGGTATGCTTAGTAACGAAAAGACTGGCAGCTTGAGTCCACCAGGCACTCCTTGGAACTTCTATGGAGCAGTTCTACTCTGTCCTGTAGGGTCGCTATGGGTAGGAATTGACCCAATGGCAGTAGATTTGGGTTTGTGGGAGTTCTATATACTATTCTCTGGAAGTAGAGTCATTAAGTCCAACCCACACTCAGAGTCCTGATAAGAGACAAAGATTTCTCTGAGAAACAACAGAAAGTTTTCTTCTAGAGCTGGTGCCTTGAATTTGAACTCCTAGCTTCTTAAACTCTGCGAAAATAAGAGAAAATAAATTTGTTTGTTAAAGCCACCCACTTGTGGTGTTTCTGTTTTAGGAGCACTAGGGGACTAAGACAGTAGGTCACTAGGAATTTTCCAGAGAGACTTATTCTTCTTCCTCTTCTGCCAGAAGCAAAATTAAATAAGTAATTCTCCTATGACGAGGTTTTGTTTTTGACTTATAACTGTTGTGTTATTTCTACTTCCATTTCCTGGAAAGATGCCCTTTCTGGAATTCCAGCATTATGCAGGGGACTAATCCAAGTCCTTACCCTGCTTGGGTCCCTGCTTCATCTTCTGTCATCTGTGAGTTTGGCTCATTAAAACACAGGCTTTAAGCCACAAAGGATTTTTAGGCACCGTAGAGCAAACAATAACCCTCTACTCTTTTACCCCTGTAGCATTTTGCTTTCTTTCTGTTTTCTTAGATTACTGGCTGCTCAGTTGTACTTTAAAATTCTTTGAAGAATTGTATATGATGTTTTTAGGTGCTCAGGTTTGAGAAAAGTTACATTGTACATTGTGCAAGAAAGGGAAGTATTTTCAACTAATTCTTAAACAGAACTTCAATATGTGAAACATACAAATACGGAGCAGATCTGGTTGAAGCTGAGGGCTGAAGACTAGAATCTCCAGTACAGTGACCTATTTGGCATCTCTGGCCAACCTTAGAGCTTTAAAGAGAAGGATGAAAGTCATCCCCTTAGCACTCCAGATGAACAATAGAATGTTGTGATTTCTAGATTCAGTGTCTCTTTGAACATTATAAACACTGAATATGACTGCCTTATGACTTCATATTCTTTTTTCCAGGCTCCAGAAAGGCTACTGTCCTTTCTTCACAACAGTACATCAAACAGTCACGTGATAATAGCGTCAATAAGTGGTGGCTGTCCTTGGTTCCACTTTTCCAATCTTCAGTCTACTCCTTGGTCTCCTAGATTAGAAATTCATAAACCATCTCAGCCATTATGTGCTTCTTTTTATTAACAAAACCTAACAACAACAAAATCTTACATAAGTAAAGTAACCCATTGATTTCAAACCATCAACAATCAGTTCTCATCTTACTTGACCTCTCAGCAGCATTTGATGCAGTTGATCAATCCTTCTGTGCAATGCTAAATATCTGTTTGGCTTCCAGATAACTACACTCTTATTGTCCCTCTGACCTCAGTGACTGATCTTTCTCAGTTCCTTTTCTTGGTTCCTTTTCTTACTCTCAACCGTTGGATGTTGACCTTCTCCTGGAAACCTCTTCTCTTTATCCCTGTTCACTCCCCAGGTGATCTCATCTGACTCTACGGCTTTAAACGTCATTTAAAGAGCCCTGGTGGAACAACAGAAACCCTGGTAGTGTAGTGGGTAAGAGCTACGGCATTCAACCAAAAGGCTGGCTGTTTGAATCCACTAAGTGCCCTTGGAAACTCTATGGGAAGTTCTACTCTGTCCTACAGGGTCACTATGAGTCAGAATTGATTCAGTGCCAACAGATTTTGGTTTGATGGAGCAATGGTTAAGCACAGTGGCTGCTAACCAAAACATGAGAGATTTGAACCCACCAGCCTCTCCATGGAAGAAAAGACCTGATAATCTCCCATAGAGACTATAGCCTTAGAAACCCTATAAGGCAGTTCTACTCTGTCATATAGGTCACTATGAGTTGGAATTTACTCAAAAGCACACAACAACAAATGCCATTTATTCACTGATAACACATACAGTGATATACATACACGCATACTGATGTGTGCTACAACATAGATGAACCGCAAAAACACTATGCTAAGTGAAAGAAACTAGATAAAAAAAAAACACCCTAAATATTATGTGATTCTATTTATATGAAATGTCTAAATAAGCAAGTCATTTGAGAGATGAAAGCCAGTTAGTATTTGTCTGGAGCAAAAAGGGGGAGTAGGATTGATTGCAAATGTGCACAATAGATCTTTTTGGGGTGATGGAGAGATTCTAAAACTGTATTGTGGTCATGGTTATACAACTCTATAAATTTCCAAAAAAATCTTTGAATTGTGTACTTAAAATGGGTGTATTTTATGGTAAGTTATACCTCAATGAAGTTCTAAAAAAATATTAAATAAAATTCAAAAAAGTTTAGTTCCTAAGTTCCTAAAAATTTAATTCCTAAGCCACACTTCAATTTGCTCAATAGTTACATGTGACTAGTGTTTACTGTATTGCATTTTGTAATTCTAAATATTATCATTCACAACTTCAGATGAATTTCATCCTTTGCGAACCGCTTATATTTTTTTCTAGTCACAGTGCAATAAAACTACAAATTAAAACTTAGGTGACCACAATAGAATAAAAATAGATATTCAAGTTTTTTAAAATTTAAAATATGCTTTTAATACATGTTTAAATGTCCAAGAGTAAATTAAAAACTCAGTTACAAAGTAAGTAAGACAGTGTGATACTCATGTAAGAACAGACATAGAGACCAATGGAAAAGAATCAAGAATCCAGAAATAAACTGTAACAGAAATTATGAGCAACTGATTTTTTTCTAAAGGTGGCAAGAAAATTCAATGAGAGAAAGAACAGTTTTTCCGATGAATGGCACAGGGACAACTATATATCCACAGGCAAAAGGATGAAATTATATCTCCTGCCTTAGGAAACTCTGGTGGCCTAATGGTTAAGTGCTACAGCTGCTAACAAAAGGTCAGCAGTTCAAATATGCCAGGTTTTCCTTGGAAACTCTAATGGGCAGTTCTACTCTGTTCTATAGAGTCTCTATGATTCAGCATCGACTTGATGGCTATAGATTTTGACCTTACACTATACACAAAAATTAACCCAAATTGGATTAAAGACATAAAAGTAGAGTAAAATTATAAAGCTCTTAGAAGAAAATAGGGGGCTCATTCTTTCTGACCTTGGGTTAGGCAACTACTTTTTAGATACGACACCAAAAGTATATGTGATAAAAGGAAAAAATAGGTGAAATAGACTCCATCAAAAGAGAAAACTTTGCATTTCAAAAGACACCATCAAGAGAGTGATAAGAGAATCCAGAGTGGAAGAAATATTTACAAATCATATATCTAATAAAGGACTTGTATTCACAATATATAAAGGATTCTTATAACTCAATAACAAGAAGATAAAATAGAGTTACATAGCAGGGGGCGGAGTCAAGATGGTGGACTAAGCCCACGTCTCCTTATACCCCTCTGGAAACCAAGACCTGAATTGACAATCAAACAGAGCCTTCTCATCACCTAATCAGCCCCAGGACACGGCACAGAGCTGTTAATTGGGACTTCATACCACTCAGCGAAAAACCTCCTCTCTTTCGCTGACTCCCGCTCCTGGCTAGCCCCGGCTCTCACGGACGGAAGGTAAACGCACCATTTTGAATTTTTTTTTTCCTCTGTCTCAGCTGGCAGGCGGAGCTGGGCCTTTCCCGGCAGCTGGACTCAGACGCGCTGCTAGGGGTATAGGCAGGCAAAATTCCCATATTCTGAGAGCCAGGCTTGGGACACTGTTAATCTAGCCACTTTGAGCCTTTCGTTTTGTAGCTGCCTCAGTGGGGTTTCTGCGGAGCTTCGCGGTCAGGGTGCGGGACGCCATGTTGGTACCACGATTTTAGCAGGACCTCGTTCTTAGCCTGGGAGACAGCGCCTGCAAACAGGACAGCGCTTCTCCAACAGAAAAGTAGTGATTTTCCACAGTGCTGCCTATGTTGGGGGCCCTGCAACAGAAGTAGAGGAATCACTACCTCTCGGCACCTTTAGCCCCTCTGTCTGCTGCCTGTGTGGAGGACGCCATCTTGGATATGGTGGCCGCGGCTGTACTTAATTCTTAGCTTGGGAGCCAGAGCCTGCCCACAGGAGAGTGCTTGTCTATCACAAAACCAGTACTCGACGCAGTGTTGGCTAAGGCTAGGCCCTGTCAGCAGAGGCCATCAGGGCAGTAGCATTGCTGTATTCTGAACTAGTTTGTTATCATCTGGGGTTGGATATAGTGGCGCTTACTTTGTCAGATGAGAAGAGGGACCTCTACACCTGAAAACCTAACTGACTTGTGAACTGGTCAGATACCTTTTGCTTTACATTTGAAGACAACCTAGAGAAACATTTGCAATCCATCCTCACAGTGCCTCTTTCAGCCTCTATATACTCACATGGGACCCAAAAAGCAACAGACAATTGTGGCATACAAGCAATCACTCATGGCTTCAGAAGGCTCCCGAACAAAGCAATCAAGGAGTTTTCCAGATGAAGAAACTTTTAAGAAAGCATCAGGAAGTGAATACAAATTGATTATATACAGAGCCCTTCTAGACCTTATACAAAATGCAGCAGAACAAAATGAAAAATTAAGCAAGTTCTTCGATCTGATGGAACACCAGTATGAAATCCAACAGATCAAGAAGCAAATCAAAGACATAGAAACTTCCATGCAAAGCCAAGAAAACAGAATGGAACACATGGAAAAAAGAATTTTTGACTTGGAAGACAGAGCTACTGATGCCAGTGTCTATGAGCAGAAATCAGAAAAAAGAAACAAGAAAAATGAAGAAACATTAAGAAGCATGTGGGACTCTATTAAGAGGAACAACCTTCGATTAATTGGAGTCCCTGAACAGGGTGAGACATCTGAGAACACAGAGAGTATTGTTGCTGAGCTGCTGAAAGGAAACTTCCCAGAAATCATGCCAAGCCAAGTGCCGAAGAGAATATAGACATCTCAGATGCATATCGTACGCCACCCAATATAGATCTCAAAAGAAAGACTCCAAGACATATTATAATCAAGCTTAACAAAATGAAACACAAGCAGCAACTCTTAAAGGCCGCAAGACTCAAGCAAAGCTAACATTCAGAGGGAAACCCTGTAGGCTCTCGTCAGATTTCTCAGCAGAAACCATGCTGGCATGGAGACAGTGGCACGACACATTCAAAGTCTTGAAGGAGAAGAACTTCCAACCAAGAATTATATATCCTGAAAAACTATCTTTCAAATACAAAAATGAAATTAAGACATTCTCAGATAAACAGAAACTCAGAGACTTTGTAAAAACCAAACCCAAACTACAAGAAATACTGAAAGAAGTTCTTGGCTTTGGCTTAGAAGAACAAAACCACTAACTTTATATATTAGAACGACACACTACTCAATACTCTACTCATTTAGGGAAGGCTCCAAAGTAAATCACAGCTTTGATATGGAAAGAAGCAATCCAGTGATCATCATGAAAACTATGGTGTCATCATAATAAAAAGAGGGATGTACTACAGTTGTTATAGTCCTTCCAGATGGAGAGAAAGATGACAAGACTGGTAGTAATTAAAATGGGTTTATAAATAGTTTATTAAGGGGGTTCATAGGGGCAGCTGTAAAGCACAACAAAGGTATATCATACCATTTCAAGAAATCTAACATGCGAGTCTCAACAACTATAAAACCAGCTCTGAAAAAGGTGAAAAATCAACTCACAAAAAAGAGTGTCCCAGAACAGACTAATAAGAACAACAGAGAAAACATCAACATAAAAATAAACATATCACAATGGCAGCAGTGAACACATACCTATCAATAATTACATTGAATGTGAATGGACTGAATGCTCCAGTAAAGAGACACCGAGTGTCATCTTGGATCAAAAGATAAGACCCATCCATATGTTGTCTACAAGAAACTCACTTGAGACCTAAAGACAGGAACAAACTGAAAATTAAAGGACAGAAGAATATATATCAATCTAACAATGAACAAAGAAGAGCAGGGGTGGCAATTCTAATCTCAGACAAAATCAATTTTAATGTCAAATCCACCATCATGGACAAAGATGGACACTATTTATTGCTGAAAGGTTCAGTACACAAGCAAGACTTAACTATATTAAATATTTATGCACCTAATATCAGAGCACCTAAATATGTTGAAGAAACACTGACTATGCTCAAAAGAGAGTTAGATGACTCCACCATAATAGTGGGAGACTTTAACACTCCACTCTCATCACTAGACAGATCATCTAGATAAAAGCTCAGTAAGGATACAGAAGACCTCATTGACACAATTAACCAACTAAACCTCATTGATATATACAGAACTTTCCACCCATCAGCAGACAACTACACCTTCTTCTCCAGTGCACATGGAACATTCTCCAGAATTGACCACGTGATAGGCCATAATGCAATGCTCAACAAAATCCATACCATTGAATTACTGCAAAGCATCTTCTCAGATCATAAAGCTATAAAAGTTGAAATCAATAGCAGAAAAAACAGAGATAGAAAGTGGAACTCTCGGAAACTGAACAACATCTTGCTCAAAAAAACATGGGTTATAGAGGAAATCAAGGATGAATTAAAGAAATTCCTGGATTCCAATGAGAACGAAAACACTTCCTACCAGAACCTATGGGATACAGCTTAGATGTGTTCTACTGATTTCCAGAAACCCCATTAAAGTAACAGTAAAGGGAGTTTTAGAAAATAAATAACAGCTTTATTGAGACATAAATTACATAGCACATAGTTCACCCATTTAAAGTATACAATTCAAGGAGCCCTATGGTGCCACAGTTAAGTGATCAATTGCTAGTTTAAAGGTTGATGGTTCTAGCTAACCCAGCTGCTTTGCAGGAGAAGGACCTGCTGATTTGCTTCTGTAAAGAGTACAGTTAAGAAAAACCTATGGAGAATTTTATTATTATGAGGATGATGATTGAATGAAAATGTTCATTCCCATATAAATTTGCATGACCACCTATATGCAGCTCCCACTGCTCTCCCTGCCCAGTGACAGCACACTCTTCCTCTTGGCTCAATACATGTCTTATCCTCCCAACAATCTCCTATCCCCTCCTCCCCACCCACTCCACTGCCTCTAGTAAGAAAGAGGTCAGCAGGACGACATCCTATACATGCATAGAAGCATAAAGTGCACACATGATACGGTCACTTTGTGTCATCAAGTCCAATCCATTCCTGTCAGAAGAGTTGACCTCCATTATGATTTACAGACAGGGGCAGCATCAAGGCCAGGGGCCATGCTCCCGTGGGAACTCTGAGGCCCCTGGACCATCAGTTGTGGTCTTTTAGTGGAGATCTCAGGGTGCACCGCTTTTTATTCTTGTGCTGCCAGTGAGACTCAACTTTGTGAGCTCCATCACGGCTATCACTGGTGATGGCCGGGCACTATCCAGTTCTTCCGGTCACAAGTTGAGATCGTCACCCACTCACATGGGTCTCTTTGTCTTCTGGGTTCTCTCTCCCCCATGTCATTTTGGTCCTTGGTGATCATGTGTTCTTGCTGAATTGGGACCATTTGCTGTACCCTCAGATGGCAGCTTAGCAGCTTTTAAGACCCCAGATGCCACTCACCAATGTGGGGTGCAGAACGCTCTCTTAGCAAAATGCTAGTTGCTATGTGGGAATTTTTATTGCATCACATGGGGTTACTATGATTTGAATCAACTTGATAACAAAGTGTACAGTTTGGTAGTTTTTAATACCTTCACAGAGCTGTGCAACCATCATCACAATCAATTTTAGAACACTATTATCACCTCAGAGAGAAATCCTCTACCCATTAACAATCACTCCCCTTTTCTCCTAGTCCCCCCAGCATGTAGGCAACCACTAATCTACATTCTGTCTCTATAGATTTGCCTATTCTGAACATTTCATATAAATGGAATCATGAAATATGTGATCTTGTGTGTCTGACTTCTTTCATTTAACATCTTTTCAAAGTTTATCGATAGTGTACCAAATGTCCGTACTTTAGTTTTTGTTGCTGTTGTTGATGAATAATAGTTGCTGTTGTTGTTAGGTGTTGTTGAGTCGGTGTCGACTCATACGAACTCATGAATAACATAAAGAAACACTGCCCAGTCCTGCGTCATATCCACGATGTTTTTATGCTTAGCTCATTGTTGTAGCCACTATATCAATTCATCTCGCTGAGGGTCTTCCTCTTTTCCCACTGACCCTCTACTTTAGCAAGTGTGATGTCCTTCTCTAGGGATTAATTCCTCCTGATAACGTGTCCAAGGTATATAAGACATAGTTTCACCCTCCTTGCTTCCAAGGAGCACTGTGGTTGTATTTCTTCCAGAACAGATCTGTTTGTTCTCTTGGCAGTCCACGGCACATTCAATGTTCTTCTCCAACACCGCAGTTTAAAGGCATCAATTCTTCTGTCTTCCTTATTCATTGTCCAGCCTTTGCATGCATAAGATGTGATTGAAAATACCATGATTGGGGTCAGTTGCCTCTTAGTCTTCAAGGTGACACCTTTACTTTTCAACACTTTAAAGACGTCTTTTGCAGCAGATCTTCCCAATGCAATGTGTCTTTTGATATCTTCACTGCTTTTTCCATGGGTGTTGATTGTGGAACCAAGTAAAATGAAATCCTTGACAACCTCAGTCCTTTCTCCATTTATCATGACATCGCACACCGGTCGAGTGGTGAGGATCTTTGTTTTCTTGATGTCGAGGAGCAACCCATACTGAAGACTGTATATCACACTTTGTTTATCCACTCTTCTGTTGATGGACACATGGTTTTGTTTTTGCTTTTTGACTTATTAGTAATGCTGCTATGAACATTCACATGTTTATGTGAATGTATGTTTTCATTTCTCTCCAGTATATACCTAGGAATGGAATTGCTGGGTCATATTGGAACGCTGTTTAACGTTTTGAGGAATGGCCAGACTATTTTCCAAAGTGGATGCATACATCTGCCTTTTTGAAAACAGCCATCTTAGTGAGTGAGAAATGGTATTTTCCTGTGACTTTTTCATTTCATGATGACTTGTGATGGTGAGGAGCCCTTGTAGCACAGTGGTTAAGAGCTACAGCTACTAACCAAAAGGCTGGCACTTTGAATCCATCAGCTGCTCCTTGCAAACTCATAGGGTAGTTTTACTTTGTACCATTGGGTTGCTAGGCAATCGAATCAACACACTATAACATGATTGGTTGGTTTTTTGTTTAGTGATGTTGAACATCTTTTCATGTGTTGATCAGTAATCTATTTTCTTTGGAAAAATGTTTATCATGCTCCTTTGCCCATTTTATAACTGGATTGTCTTTTTTTTTATTGAGTTTTAGGAGTTCTTTATATATTCTAGATACAAATCCCTTATCACACACATGATTTGCAAAGATTTTCTCCCATTCTGTGAGGTTGTCTTTCTTGATGGTGTCCACTGAAGAACCAAATTTTTTAGTTTTGGAGAAGTCCTATTTATCTTTTCTTTTGTCTCTATGCTTTTAGAGTCATATCTATAGTAATTTATACATAGTAATATTTAAGACAAAAGAGAACTCTTGGAAATTAAAATTAAAAGGACAGGAGAAATTGTTATCTACAAACAAACAACAGCAACAACAATGACAAAAAACAAGAGCAGTGCAGGAGAAGAAATGAGAATTTGTGCACAGTTACTCCATCATTGAACAACACTGCTATAAACATTATTCTTTGCAGCGAAAGACAGTGGAATATCTTCAAGGGCAGAAAGAAAATACTTGTCAACCTAGAATTCTACAGTCAATAAAAAACAGGCTTTCAAAGAGCCAAAGCCAAGTGCCGTTGAGTTGGATCCGACTCATGGCGACCCTACAAGGAAGCTGAAAATAGGCATTCTTCCCAAACAAATAAAACTGGGAAGTTTGTTACCAGTAGGTCCTAACTAACTAAACACACAAATACAACTAAAGGACCACTTTAACATAAAAAAATAACCTCAGATAGCACATTTGAGTTGCAAGATGTAATAAACAACAACTTTTTTTTTTTTTTTTAAAAAGCAACAACCAGAAACGTATAGGTAAACGAAGCAAAACACTGACTGCTTGAAACAGTAATAATAATGAAGACAGGGATTACACAAACCCCAAATAACACAAAAACACATAATAACACTGATGTACAAATTGGGAGGGGAAATAAATGGAGTTTAAATGTTGTGAAGTTCTTTTATTAGCCAGGAAACTGGCAAGGGTATTGATTAACTTTGGATGCTAGTAAATTAAGTTTGAAGCTTGCAATTTGTGGAATAACCTCTAATAGAAGACAAATTGATGTATAATCCCCAAACTGTTGTTGTTGTTAGGTGCCGTCAAGTCAGTTCCGACTCATACCGACCCTATGAACAACAGAACAAAATGCTGCCTGGTCTTGCGCCATGCCCACAATTGTTTTCATGCTTAAGCTCATTGTTGCTGTGACTGTCACTCCATCTCGTTGACAGTCTTCTTGTTTTTCACTGACCTCTACTATACCAAGCATGATGTCCTTTTCCAGGAATTGATCCCTCCTGACAACATGTCCAAAGTACGTAAGACAGTCCAGCCACACTTGTCTCCAAGGAGCACTCTGGTTGTCTTTCTTCTAGAACAGATCTGTTTGGATCTGTTTGTTCTTCTGGCAGTCGATGTTGCTTTCAATATTCCTCTCCAACACTACAATTCTGTCTTTCTTATTCATTGTCCAGCTTTCACATGCATACGATGTGATTGAAAATACCATGGCTTGGGTCTGGTTCACCTTAGTCTTCAGGGTAACATCTTTGCAACACTTCGTAATGCATTGTTTGTAACGCATTTTTTGATTTCTTGACTGCTTCTCCCATGGGTATTGATTGTGGAACCAAGTAAAATGAAATCCTTGACAACCTGAATCCCCAAACCAGTAAGGAGAAAAAAGCAGAATGACTTAAAAATACTCAGTTCATCCAACAGAAGGAAAAAAAGGATTGAGAAAGCCAGTCATAGCCACCAGTGACTGAAGCCATAGCACATGACACTTGGTTCTGTTAGCAGCCATACCATGTAAGGTAGGATGCTGTGCATATTAGAGACAATACATAAAACACCTGACCACAGAGTAGGTACTCTGTAGCTGATGGTAATGATCATGATAATGACTGAACTAGAAATGCTTTGGGACTACAACCTCAGGAAGAGTTCCTGTGACCATGGCAAATGGTGGTGCTGAATTAAATTGCAGAAACAGACACACAACAGAAAAGGCAGAATCTAGAACATTCATACCAGGAAACAGGTTGCAGCTGTACTCCAGGAACCTGTCAGGTTAGTCAGGCCAGGTGTTGACATAGGAAACCATTAAGAAAAATCGCCTCTCAGCTGTGGCAATTGGCTGTGAGTGACTGACACTCAACATCCGGGAATGACGCTCAGCTGGGGGAATGCTGAGCTAATGCTATCTTTCTCAGCATGGCAAGCCTGTTGCCCCAGTGCTCAGGAAGTAGGCCTGGAGGAAAATCCTGAGTGGACAGCTCCTAATTGCTTTTTCAGGCAGAGACCTGTGCCCCATAGGACTGGGGGTGGAAGGGGACTGGGAATGAGAAGAGGTTGTGGGGGCTGGCACGGGGATGAGGATAGGAAATTGCATCCTCATTCTTGGCAAGAGCAAGGTTGCCTCTTAAATAGTTTTCCTGGCTCTGGTTCTTTGGCATGGAGCCACCTTCTTTGTTCTGGGGCTTCCACTGACTTTCAAAGCTGAGCAAATTTGAATGGCAGCTGGGCTTTCAAAGATTGTAAAGGAAAAAGGAGACGTGTTTGTAGGGAGCAGTCAGTGTCCCATCTCAGCCCTCAGTTGCTGTCGACACAGGACAATTGCCCAAGGTCTGGTAACTTCCCTAGGTATTACTGGCCATTACCTCCTAATTGTGCACTGGTGACATAGTCTATACCAAATCCTTCAGCATCTTTACCAAAGAGAGAGAAGCACCTGTACCCTCCAGGAATTTACAAAATAGAATCTCCTGTCTTTCAAAACACCTACAGATATCTTATCCTGTTCATTAATAACAAACTCCATCATCATCAAACGGCCATCCGTTTGAAGGGTGACTGGTAGATAACAACTGTGTAGCCACTACTGCAGCAATACAAGTCTGACGTTAACCTCAAATAATAACAAACATTTAATAATGTGCTTCCTATGTGCCAGGCATTTTTATAAGCCCTTGCCATGCTAATTCACTTAATGCTAAAAACAACATCGTGAAGTTAAATACAATTTCTGCCCCCATTTTAGAGATGAGGATGCTGAGACACAAAGTGATTAAATGAGGTCACACAGTAAATGCCAGAACAGGGATTCAAACCCAGGTACTTTGGCTTCAGAGTCCCTTATGTTTAACCACTGTAACTAAATCGCGAGTGCTTGGTAAAGCTTGGTGGACAAGCTCCAGCAACAATTGACTTGCAAACCAATCTCATCTTGGTCTTACCAAGCTATCTGATTTTAGCCAAGTATCACTTAGCCAATGCAGTGAGGTGCTAGAGCAGAGGTGTCAGGGTTAAAGATCTGCATTTTACTCCTCGCACTGCCACGTAGACAGGAAAGACAGTAACACTGATGGAATGCCAAGTATGTGCCGGGCGCTTTCTATGTTCAATCTTCCCAGCTAGTCTATGTGACCTTAGGCATGTCACTGCCACTCTCTGAGTCTGTTTCCCTATATGTATGTTTCCCTACGTGGGCCAAGTGATTTTAAGTGCTTTTTTTGTTTCTGTTCTTATTTTTAAAATTCAATCTAGAAAACTCTGAAGAGTAACTACAAATACAAGGTACAATGCTAGGTGTTGAAGGGGCCACTGTGTGGGATAATAAAATAATGCGTAAAATACACATCTGGCCTTGGCAAGGCTCACAGTCCAATTCTGTTTTCCACATTGTAAATCCTTTTGAGCTGAGAAAGACAATTATATCCCCATTTTTTTGTTTTGTTTGTTTTAATAGGGGAAATGATGTTTGAATATGGAGAGTCACACAGTTCAATTTTAGTCAGATTGTGACCTCAGATTGACTCCTAGCCTGGGGCTCTTTCTACTCCCAGCTTTCATACCTCATCTTGATGTCACTGTAACTAAAAGCTACGAAGTCCACTTTGAATTCCTAACTTCCTACACATCATTTTGTAAAAATCACCGTTCTGCTTTCCCATCCCAATCTGGGCAAATACACACATCAACAGACACGTACACACAAAACAGTGCTGAACACACAGAATCGATGTGTTGAGTGACTAATAATTAGCTGCTTCTGGAAGCCCTCTCTCCCTCCCTCCCAAAGCCCATTGCTGAGATGGCAAAGGTAATGTCAGTGAAGCAACAGCTGCTGTATGTATCATGATTCATTTTCCCATCCAGTGACTCTGAACCCAAGGTTCTTGCCCCACCGAGTAAAATTACTGAAGAAGAGGAAGCCCTCAGTTAGAGATAAGGTCAGTCTGGTAGCTGAGAAGAAGGGGTCAGTGATCCTGGGGCTCCGTCTGATATACCTTCTACCACTGCAGCTAGCACAGTGCCTTGGATACAGTGGGTGCTCAATACAGGTTTATTGGTGGATTAGCTAAATGACCCAGCGCAGCTGCAGGTTAGGGGAGCTCAGTCAGATACATAACATGCAGCCATTGAGTCTGAAGGAAAAATTTCAACTCTCCTCTGTTTAGCAGAACTGGGCTGTACGGTTCTGCAATCCATTCCCCAAACTTCTTTTTCTTCCGTAAGTTAGGGTAGGGGAAGAGGCATGTCATCTTCAGGCTTGTCTTGAAATAGTGTAAGAATACAAAAGGATTTTAGAGATCTTTTCATCTAAACTCTTCCTGGTCACAGCTTCCTGGGCCTTTGCCACATATGTATTCCATACCTGCCGTGTCTCCTTCTTGTCAATAGCATGCTCCCAAAGCCAGAGTCAGGACAGACCAAACTTTTCCGAGTTTCTAGGAGTCAAGGCCATTATTGCCCATTGTGGGAGGCTCCTGTGGCAGACTGCTGATTGTATCCCAATATCTATTTGGTAGATATCTTTGTGGGTAGAATACACCACCTGCTCCTTGGAAATCCCATGGAGAAGTTCTACTCTGTTCTATGGGGTCACTGTGAATCAGAATCAACTCAGTGGCAATGGGTTTGAGTTTTGGTTTGGTTCTTTTCGCTTTGGGGCAAATATTCTTTTGATCTCATAAACGGATTGTTCTTAGCAATGTGTTCTTTTTCAGCTGTTACTGTTTATTTTATGGGCCTATCTACTCTCTGGCTAAAAGGTGGTCTTTAGGATTGGCTTCAGTTCCAGATCAGAAGAGTGTCTTAGGGTCATAGCCTTGGGGTTTCTCCAGTCTCTGTCAGACCAGTAAGTCTGGTCTTTTTTTGTGAATTTGATTTTTTGTTCTACGTTTTTTTCCTGCTCTGAGATCCTCTGTCATGATCCCAGTCAGAGCGGTCAGTAATGGTAGCTGGGCACTATCTGGTTCTAACGGTTTTGGGGTCATGTAGGCTGTGGTTAAGGTAGTCCATCAGTAATTCGAACTGCCTGCTTCTTTGAGTCTTTGGTGTTCTTTACTCTCCTTTGCATCTTACAGGCAGTCACAAGCTTTTCAGACCTCAGATACTACTCATGAAAGTAGGATGTAGAGCACTGTCTTTGTGAACTACATTGTACCCACTGGCACAGTTGTCCCCTGAGTCTATGGTTCTTCACCTTTGAGCTTAAGACTTTCATCCCGCAAGGTATTTGGTTATGTTTAAAACGTTTCCCTGACTGTGTCCTGTTTTATGCTTTATTGTCTGTATTAACATGCATGCAGCACCTGCAATTATACATGTAAATGTATCAACATCTAAACCTGTATCTGTAGATGGAGTTGCTCCCTTACAGCCTCTCACAACTTTTTAGCATATGCACCTACCTGTGAGGAAACTCTGATGGTGTAGTGGTTAAGTGCTACATCTGTTAACCAAAAGGTCAGCAGTTTGAATCTGTTGGGTACTCCTTGGAAACTCTATGGAGCAGTTCTACTCTATCCTATAGGGTTGCTATGAGTTGGAATTGACTTGACAACAGTGGGTCTTTAGGTTATCTACCTGTGTATCAACTTACAGATCATTCTTTGTTAATACAATTGTTAGAGGGTTGTCTATGTTACAGTAATTACTTTATTCCTGTATTCTTCTGAAATGTTTGCTTTGCTTTGGTCATGTTATGCTGACTTCTCCCATGTTGTGTATTGCCTTTTCCTTCACCAGTATTAATATGTGTCTTCTATCTAGTTAATAATTTTCCCACCCTCCTCCTCCCTTTCCTTGTAACCATCTGTCCTAGTTACACAGTGCTGCTATAACAAAAATACCACAGGTAGATGGCTTTAACAAACAGAAATTTCTTCTCTCACAGTCTAGGAGGCTACAATCCAATTTCAGGGTGCCAGCTCCTGTGGAAGGCTTTCTCTCCTGTCAGCTCTGGGGGAAGGTCCTTGTCATCAACCTTTCTGTGGTTTAGGAGTTCAGGAGCTTCTCAGAGTACAGATTTCAGGGTACAGAGGACACACTTCCCTCCTGCTTCTTCATTCTTGGTGGTCGCAGGCCCCCTGTGTCTTGCCTCATTAACATAACTGCCTCTAATTCTGTTTTATTAGCCTCACAGAGATAGGATTTACAACACACAGGAAAATCCTATCAGATGTCAAAAGGACAGACAATCACACCATACTTGAAGTTGTGGCCTAGCCAAGTTGATACACATATTTTGGGGGGCACAATTCAATCTATAACTACCATCAGAGAGTTTTTTTTTCTGTATGTCAAGTTCTTTTTTTTTTAATAGTGATCTCATACAACATTTGTTTTTGTGATTGACTTATTTCACTCTGCATAACGTCCCCCAAATTCACCCATGTTGTGAGACACTTCACAGATCTGTCATTATTCTTGATCACTGTGAAGTACTCCATTGTGTATATGTACTACAGTTGGTTTATCCACTCATCTTTTTGCTGTTGTGAATGATGTTGCAGTGAACATGGGTGTGCACATGTCTCTACATGGCACAACTCTTATGTCTTTAGGATACATACCTAGGAGTGGGATTGCTAGATCACATGGTATTGTTATTTGTAGTTTTTTAAGGAAATGCCACATTCTTTTCCTTAGTGACTGCCATTTTATACTAGGGTTGTAGAACTTCTGACTGGGTGCCTAACCTTACCTAATGTTAACATTTCCCAATCTTCCTTGCAGTCAGTCATGGCCACGTAACTAAGTTATGGCTAATGAGAAACTAATGGGAACGACTCCGCCCTTAAAAGGAAGGGGCATACCTTCTCTATTTCCTTTTTCCTTCTCTCGTCCCTCTTCGCCTACTTGGAACGTAGACATTGTGGTAAGCCATTTTCAACTATGTGTGTAAGACAAATATCCTAAGAGTAAAGAAACAAGCTAGAAGGAGCTTGGGTCCTGAACATTGCAGAGCCACTAAATTATCCATGGACTGTTTACACTCAGCTTATTACATGTAAGAGAAAAATAAACTTCCATCTTGTTGAGGGTTTATTATTTAGGGTCTTTTTTTCACAGCCAAACTTGAATCCTAAGTAACACAACCCCCTTGGAAGTGTCAGGGTAGTCACCACCTCTCCTTTTTTGCGGCATTTTCCTGTTTACCTAGAGGGGGAGCCTACCTGTAAGTGTCTGCTCATCTGGTGGTGACTAAGTGGACCTGTGGTAGGTGTCCCATTCCAGCAGCACCAATCAGATTCTCTCTCCCATGAATTTGAAAATGAGATTTATTACTGCTATTCAACCCCTTTATATTACACGAAGCAAGATGCACAGCAAGAAAAAATGGGAGTCCCGGCAGCCTGACAGAGGCTAAGAAGCTGCTAGTTCGCATGAGTTTCTAGCTCCTGGTTCCAGGCCCTTGTGGACCTCCCTGATTCCCCTGTGCTTCCTGGGAGATACCTTGCCTCAGACCTGCTAATAAATTTCCCCTTTTGGACTTAGATGCTTTAAATTTATTTCTGTTCCCTGTAACCAAACATGTCAAAGTCTCTTCTGACTCTTATAAAAAGGATCTGTGCCTGCTTGCAGGCCAGGGGACCCAGGCTTCTGTAGCACACTGTTTGGACACACTGGATTCTCTCCATCACTGCAATGATAGAAGGATCTGAGGTGAATTAAATGGATTGATGGTGATTATATGATTGATTGGTTGATGGATCAATTCATGGATTTCCTAAAGGATACTAAGCAGGCCTCACAGACTCACAGAACCAGGGGTGAAGGGGACACAAGGCATCCATAAAGTGTACCCAAAGCCACACAGACCCCAGATCCCCAGGATCACTCTTTCTGTCACCCCTGGCTGGTCTGATTTTGAGGGGCTGCTCTAAGACACAAGGAACAGTTCCCACATGGTAATGAGGAAACTCCCTACTGATAGTATATCAAACTTTTCATTTCTGCAGTTCCTAGGAAAAGTGCAAAATGACCCTTTTCTCCTTTTTCTGGATCACACTCATTAATCTTAAGCCTCAGCATATTTTTAGGAATAAATGGCTCTTCTTCTGTGGAAGGAAAAATGATTGTACCTCTATGATGTGCCACTTCTCACGTGCCATTTTATTAAAACTCTGTAAGAACTCACTTTCCAGAATAGGAAATTGAGTTTGAGAAAGGATAACCAACTTGCCCAAGACACACAGTTAGGAAGAATGGTACTAGATAAGAAATCAAAGCTGGTTTGGCTTTAAACCCTGTCTCCCAGATAATATTATATACTGTATCTGATATTTATTATATTACATTGACGAATATCCATCTTTTACCTACGCTTTCTAGCCTCCTCCATAGGCACCTGTTCAGCAGGACTTTATTTGGGTCCATCAGTGCTGAGAAATGACAGCCAGTGATGCGACGGGGAAGAGGTAGGTGCCCCGTGGTGCCCGTGGGAGGCTCAGCAGATGGCACTCTTCCTTTGCAGTCATATCCTCTTATTTCCCCCTATCGGGCTTGCCCTCTGGACTCTCTCTGCCTAAACCAAGTCTCCCTCCTGCATCCTTAGGCATTCTTCAGTGCCCAAGGCCTAATGTGACTCCTGCCTCTCTCTTGTCCTCAACAAAGGGCATCTTGACTATTTCTCCTGATTATTTTTAGGAATAATTGTTAGAGAAGTAATACGGTTAGCTCGTTTTTTCCTCAGAAGAAAACAAAAGCCTCACACCTCAGAATTCAATCAGCTTGCTTTTGGGGTTGTTTGCACACAGAGCTGAGTGCCTTGTCTCGTTCAGATTCCCAGAGGCCTTGAGGCTCTGTCTTAACAAGCCGGGTGGCATGCATTGTCAGCGGTCTCTGAAAAACAAACATGTGTCGTGCAAAGACAAGAAAGCTGACTGGCTTGCAAGGCTGCGACCTGAGCTCAAGAGCTGTAAAGTTGAGGTCCTGACCTCTTCCATTTAGCATACAAGCTCATGACCCTGACCCACAGGAGCCATGCTGGGACTCCAGGAAGATTCTGCCCGTCTCCAGTCTCTCTGAAGAGACCTTTATACATTGTGTGAATGTATAAAGGCAGAGTAGAGGGAGCCCTGGTTTTATTGATTACAGAAACAGCAATCTATAGTAATCTTTTACTTCTGGTAAATGAGTGATTCTCAAAGGAGAGATGTAGACCTCACTAATAAGCTGTATCAGAATCTCAAGAGTCGAAATGATAAATGGAAAAGATTTATATTTATCAAAGGGAGCACGATTTTTTTTTTAATGGACTGGCTCAACCTTTGCAAATGCTATCTGCTTCCCCTTTTTTTCTCTCTGCTTGACACTCTACTTACTGTTCAAAGGCAGGCTCACCTGTCATACCCCTTGGGAAGCTGGTGGAGAGGCAATGGAGACGCAGGAAGCAGGGAGGAAGAAGGCACTACAGAGCAAGCCGAGGAAAGCTCTCCAAGAAACAAGATACACAGTGAAAGCTGTTAGAACTTGATGAGATGGCCTTGCTTTTCCTGCTCTCAAAGGTTTTCTGTCTTTGACGGGGTATGGATTTAACACTTTTCTATGGCTCTTTTTAGTGGAAATTGTTTTCCTTCTCTGCCAGGTTTCCACCTTACACAGGTTCCAGCTTTTGCAGGTTCTACTGTATATCACGGGGATTCTGCACAAACGTTTAACTGACCAGAGGTAAACTGGTTAAAGGAAGCGAATGAAAACTCTGGGGTGCAGAGAAAGTTCTCAGAAAAGGAAAGGGCTGGATCACAGAAATTTCCAAGTACGGTAAACCAGGGCAGTGTTGCCATTTCAGCTGGTTGCCTGGCCTGGGATTTGAGACCATTCTAGAGACAGAAAGACTCTTGTGTTCTCAGTGACTAGAGCAGCTGAGGCACAGAAGCTAGGAAAGGAATGAAGAAACAAAGGCAACACTGAGAACCTGATTGTGGGGATAAACAGCACGAAGCTGCACTGACTTCCTATAAATTGCTAATCACCCTGTGGCTTATACCTGAAGATTTTTTGCATTCTGCTGATTAATTACGGATCTTGCTAAAGAGAAGAGGAATATGCATAGGCATATTGGTCTTTGGAGGACACATATCTGGATCTTCGGGTAGCAGCAGCACTAAAAGTTTTCAGGAATGGAATGCCAGGGAGTTATCTGTGTTGGGTGTTCTTTGGTCTAGGGGATAGTAGCAGTGACAGTATTATAGGCTGCACAGTACTGCCAGGAAACCTGCCCCTGTCCCTCTCTCCAAACAGGAAGAAGGACAAGATGTCAAGAATAGGGACTTCTTCACTGTGACATGAACCTGTCTACCAGCTTTTAAGTTACAAGCAAAGCTTCTGAATCATACAAAGAAACTGCTGAGTGGCTCTCCTTTCCTGTATCTTTAAGACTGGTCCAAAATAGACAAGCTTCCATATGAGAACCTCTCATGTGATCTAATTCTGGAGATAAGAATGCCTAGCTAAACCAATAAAGGATTAAAACATTATCTTCCACAGAGAGACCCACATGAGTGGGTGCCTACATAGACTTGGGACCAGAAGAACTGGAAGGTGCCCGGCCACCACCAGTGATAGCCACGATGCAGCTAAATTAAGTCTCACTGTCAACACAAGAATAAAAAGGGGTGCACCTTGAGATCTCCACTAGAAGACCACCGATGATGGTCCAGCAGCTTCAGGGTTCCCCTGGGAGCATGGGCCCTGGCCCTGATGCTGCCCTTGCCCATAAATCATAATGAAGGTCCACTCTTTGGATATGAATGGATTGGACTTGGCAATGCAGAGTGACCATATATTGGATGCACTTTATGGTTCCATGCATCTATAGGATATCATCCTGCTGACCTCTGGCTGGAGGAAGGGTAGTAAGTGGAGAGGAGGGGAAAGGAGACTGTTGGAAAGACAGGACACGTATGCAGCAGAGAGGAAGAGTGTGCTGTCACTGGGCAGGGAGAGCAGTGGAAGCTGCATATAGGTGAGCATGCAAATTTATATGGAAATGTACATTTTCAGTCATTCATAATAATAAATAAATAAAAAGGATGAAACATTATCTTCCAAAATAAGTTCTTCCAGCAATGAGTTGCTCCCATTAAAAAACAGTGTGGTCCTGCTGTTGTCCTTGGCCCCTTAGCCTGAGCAAAATAGTTGCAATGAAGCAGGGTCATGCAGAGAGAACAGCAGAGGACAGACACTAGGGGAGAAGGCACAGCATTCAGAGCACACTGTCCCTGGCAAAGGCTTCCTAGGGCTCTCCCCACCCTAGTGAACCCTATTTCTTAGCCTGCCTCTCTGTACCTATCACCGGAACATCCCTTCTGCCACCAGGACCTGTCTTCACAACAGTTAATGAGGCAAGTGTCCTGGCCAAAGCTCAACAATTTACATCCTCTTTACTCCTGGGCTTGTCATTAGTGCATGTCTGTAAAGCTCTCAAACTCCTTGGGATAAAAGGACCAATACAGTCCCAGTGCTTTTTTCTCACAGTTCCCTGAGCTCTCAAAGGTGGTGATTGTAGACGGAGGCTCACACAGCCCAGAGTGGCAGCTTCTCACTCACAGAGTGTCCTTGTCCCTGGGCCCCCAGTCCGTGGCATGTTCATGGCATTGGCATGTTTTCTGTTCTCTTTGCTCATTCCCCAGGATGTTCTGATTTCCTCACCATAGCTCTCTTGGTTTGGCCACAGAAGTTGGGCAACTACCGTTGGGCAGCAGGGTAAGGGCCTTGGTTCCTAGGAAAGGACTTCTCCTTCACAAGTCAATCTGAAGTTAGTCCTTATTCTACAGGAGGCCTGGGTCACTGCAGAGCCTGGGCCTTCACCCTGACACTCCAGTTCCATGCGACAATAGGCTACTTTCTCTGGACACTGCCGTTCAAAGGTCTTAAGTACAAATACCTACGTATGCTCCTGGCTCCCCTTTGAAGGCAATACTGTTCACTCATTTGGAGTGCAGGCTCTGGTATTATCCACTCTGAGCCTGAATTCTGGATCTGCCACCTACTGGCTGCATGACTTTGAACAAGTTTCCTCATCCCCTTGTAAAATAAAGTTTCAGAATCATTGCTATTTTACAGAGATAGTGTGAAAACTCAATGAGATTTTGTTTAAAGTGCCTGGCATTTGGTAAGAGCAAGCAAAACTAAACCAAACCCAACCCAATCCACTGCTGTTGAGTTGATTCTGACTCATAGTGACCCTATAGGACAGAACAGAACTTGCCCCATCGAGTTTCCAAAGAGTGCCTGGTGAATTCGAGCTGCTGACCCTATGGTTAGTGGCTGTAGCACTTAACCACTAAGTGGCTGTATTTTCTGAGAAATGTCAACTACAGCGCCACCATCACCCTGTGGTTTTAGATCAACAAGCCTCCCCAGGCTAGACAAAACAAATGACTTCCCATGCCTAATCCAGCGTTTCTCCTGCCTCAGAGTGCTTAGAGTTTCTGACTGGGCCTAGGAGACAGTAGATAAGGTCACAGGAGAGGTGCCCAGAGTTCACCTGATTTATCATGTCTCTCCAGACAGAACCACGCTGTGGGTGTGAAATGGTCTTGCATCATCTTCTTAAGGGATCACCTCCTTTGCCTGTGCTCAATTACAGGATGATTATGCAGTTTACTTTATCACCATTTTTAAAGTCTTTTTCCTTCTAGAGAGAATCACACTCAGCCACTTTGTAGCAGGGGGCCTCACTCCACCGTGGGGTGTGCTCTGAGTGCAGAGACGGCAGCCTGAGCCCTGTAACTCTCACTGTAGTCTCATCACAGCATTCCCAAAGGACAGGGTCCCAGGGCTCCCTGAAGGAAACCTGGTGTCAAGGATCCCAAAGGGGCATCCCTTTCCCTGTCTAGAGCTACAGAGAGAGAAAAGGAAGGGAAATGGACCAAAACAGGGAGATCTGTTCTCTTTTTTTGGAAACCCTGGTGGCATAGTGGTTAAGTGCTATGGCTGCTAACCAAGAGGTTGGCAGTTCAAATCCACCAGGTACTCCTTGGAAACTCTATGGCACAGTTCTACTCTGTCCTATAGAATTGCTATGGACTGGAATCACCTCGACAGCAATGACTTTGGGTTTGGGGGTTATGTTTTCCAAGGCTTTGATTGGCAAAAGATCCCTGTCTCCCTTCCTAGTTTCCTTCTCTTTCACACAGAAATTATCACAAGAAAGAATAAAGCAGGCTGGAAATGCCCAATAACCTCTTTCCTCACAGTCCTCTCTGCTTTCTCTGGCTTTGGCTAGCAGGAAGAAATAGGTGCTGTAGCGTCCCTTCGCAAAACACATTTTTAAGTTCTTGGCTTAAAACTCCAGAACACAGTTTGCATATTATTTGCACATAATTTGTGTATAATTGAGACATTCCTTCAAATGTCCACACTAAGTGGTAAACTAAGCACCTTTAAAAGGGCGCTCATTTGTTTCTGGCTGCTAAGTCTCTATAGTTTCTATTTAGGACACAGTACCTTCAGGAGTGTTTGACTTTATCATTTTGATTGGGTAATTTAGGTCAGTCTCAACTGTTATATGAGAATAACAATCCCTGCCTTCTGCACAGTGTTGCTGTAAAGATTTTAAAAGGAGATAATAAATGTAAAGTCATTTCATAAACTATAAAAAAACAAGGCAAAATTTCTTACTAAATTTTTCAGTGAATAGTACCCAAAAAACCCATTACCACTAGTTGATTCTGACTCAGAGCAGCTCTATAGGTCAGAGTAGAACTGCCCCATAGAGTTTCCATGTAGGGCCTGGTGGAACTGAACTGCTGACCTTCTGGTTTGTGGCTGTAGCTTTCAACCACTATGCCACCAGGATTCCCGAGTAAATAGTAGCACTCTGGAAGCCTGAAAGGGATAAAGCATTTTCCAAAAGGAGATAATCTCATTTGTTTATTTAATGTCAAGGTACATAAGTCACCTTGCCTGTTTCCTCAGTTTTCTAGGAGGCTGAATGGTGGCAACCCTGGTCTATCAATAGGACTATCTCAACTTGTAGGAGCTTGTGGATGGACAACACCAAGGTTCAGCCATGACTGTGGCACATGGTTAAAAGTTCTGTGGAAAGTCAGTAGGTGCAAGGACGGGTGGGGCATAGAGGGCAGCGTTCTGTTCTTGAACAGTACAACCCAGAATGTCAGTACGAGGAAGAGACTTCGTGGCCAGTGGTGTCCAATCCTACAATTTTACAGACGAAGAACCTGAGGTTCAGAAACCCAGTGCTGTCAAGTCAAATCTAACTCACTGTAACCCTAGAGGTCAGGGCAGAACTGCCCCACAGAGTTTACAAGGAGTGCCTGGTGGATTTGAACTACAGACCTTTTGGTTAGCAAACGTAGCACTTAACCACTGTGCCACCAGGGTTTCCAGAGAGGTTTATAACTTGCTCAAGATACTTCTCAGGCTTCAGTTAGCCATCTGGGCCGACCTAGTGAAGGTCAGCGGGACAGCACTTTGGTCTGAGGGCTGGCTCAGTCATAACACCAGAGCACTGAACGCTCTGGGCAGACAGCAAAGTTAGGTTAGGAGCTGGAATGCCTCTTACCCCAGACGTTTTGTCTCAGTCTGCAGAGAAAAGGATGCTTTCGGCCTCCTATGATAGCAAAAGGCAAACAAACTTTGTTAACAGGAGCCCTTAAGAAAGCAACAAGAGTGGAGAAAAGCCCTGCTAATACCCACCTCCATTTCTTGCCTGGACTCAGATAGCTTTCAGGCTCTCAGTGGCCTCTCAGAGGCCCATAAGAACCCTGTCAGGTCTCTCAGGCAGAGCCACATGGGTCCCCACAGGCAAAAGATTCCTGGAAAGTTCAGGCTTCTTCCTGGTAGGGCAGTGAAAGCAAGCCTCAGCACTCCCAAAGGCTATTAACCTTGTGGGGAATTAGGTGGGGAGAGGAGGGCCAGCAATTTCTCTTGAGATAAGCAGTAACCAAAATGAATGGTTTAGGAGCAGAGAAAGTTGTTTTCAGGACTATTGGGTTTAATTCAGCAAGTACTTGTTAGGAATTGATCATATGCCTAGTCCTGCAAGGCCTCACTGGGTAGATGATCCACAATACATTCGAGACTCAGCCCCTGTTTTCAAGGATCTTGCTGGAGACACGAGACTTATACATGAACAAAAGCAAAAGAAGTCAGAAACCACATTAAAGGACAAAAGGAAAGGCTTGAGAGGAGTGAGGACAATCAGTGAGGATTCATATAGTTCTGAAGGGCTTCATGGAATAGGGAAATCTTTACACAGGCCTATACTCTTTAGCTGGAAGCCCTGGCTACATAGGGTTAAGTGCTACTGCTGCTAACCAAAAGGCTGGCAGTTCGAATCCACCAGGTCCTCCTTGGAGGCAGTTCTCCGCCCTACAGGTTTGTTATGAGTGACAATCAACTTGATGGCAGTGGGTTATGCTCTTTAGCTAATGGGTAAGCTGGGGAGGGAGTGCTGAAAGATCCTAGGCACTCATTTTTATGTGTACAATTCAATGACACTAATTACATTCACAGTGTTGTGCAGTCATCACCACTATTTATTTCCAAAACTTTTTCATCACCCTAAACAGAAACCCACTACTCCTTAAGCAACAACTGCCCACTGTTTCCTCCTCCCGGCCTCTGATGGTCTCTATGCGTTTGCCTATTCTGGCTATTTTGTATAAGTGGGATTCTTTTAATGTTTGTCCTTTTGTGTCTGAATGAATCAATATCTTGTTGATGCATTCATTTGTTGGTGGCCTCTTGGGTAGTTTCCACCTTTTGCAATTGAGAACAGTGCTGCCTGTAATTTAAAAAATACATATTAAAAGAGTTATTGACTGCACTGTAGCTTTTGTTCAGTGTGCAGGTTTTCATTCACAGTACTAAAAGTACAATTACAATTACTTCAAGAATGTTTCTGAAGTTTTAAAGAGATATTCAAGCTTGAGAACTTTGGCTGCCACTGGATGTGATGAAGGACATACTCAACCTTTCCTGGACCATGGCTCCTAGTTCCAGCCTGGCAAACAAGCTTCTTTCCCCTTCTAGCCTCAATTTCCATCGTGAACAGATAGAAGGTACTAGAATATGTTCTCCTGTAGCAGCAAAGTAGTGTTTCTTGAGGAGGGGAGGACAGCTTTCATAAGACCATCTGGAAAATCTCAGTACTCTATCCATTTGAAGGTCTTTTTTAAAAAAGTGACCTGTCGCTTTCCTATACTGCTCATTTTTTCCCACTCCACACGTGTTTCCAGCACAGGGGAAGTGGAAGGAGATGGCATGTCCTCCAAATTCCCCTGACACCCAGTTCCCACCTTTATCTCCTAGAAGAGTATTATTTTAACTTTTAAGGAGGTTGCAGACCCACTAAGAATCTGATAAAAGTTATGGATACTCTCCCCAGGAAAAAAAAAATGCATTACATATATACACATATACACATAGAACGTGTATTCACAGTTTCCATGGTTTCATCACCTTCTGAATTCACTATAGAGCTCCTTGGGGATTTATAAATCCTGGGTTAGGAATTCCTGCTCTTGTATAGATTGCTTTCAATAAGTTTAACTTTACGTTCTCTTCATTTTTTATACATTGGTGCTCACCCACCTCTATGTATTCCATTTCCCAAATTGCTACTGTTGTAGGCTTCTTAGATTTTGGGTCAGAAAAAGGCTGCATGTTCTATTGTACAGCATAACAAAGGCAAACTTCACCTCAAAGTGGAGTTCTCTGGGTAGCTGGGTTGATGTATATAAACCCAAGATTGCAGCTAAGGAACAAGGCACTGAGTCCGAGTCAAGAATATCCTCCTGACAGTGCTATTTTATAAATTTCTATCCTAACAACTGTGGGCTGCCAAATCTTAGTCCTTGCAATAGGAAGCTGCTCCTATCTCTGGGAAGAATCTCCCAGCTCCCATGTCCCCTCCCACCCACCCACCGATACAGCTCTCTTTATGCCTTTCCTCATATGGGGAGCGCCTCTTCCTATGGCTCATCCTCCTGCCGAAGCAGCCTGCTCAGCTAATCAGTACTGTGAGCCCCTGAGTCAATCAGGGAAATTTATGGAAGTTTTTTTTCCCATCTACACAAAACATAACTCATCACATAACCCAAATTCTGAGTCTAAAAAAGACCAGTGATTATTTTCCAACTTCAGCCCAAGCTCAGTTGGCCCAAAAGCTTCCATCCTTGCCTTTAGTTTGTATCCAACTACGTGCAAAAATCAACAGGTCTACCAGTGAGAGTTCAGGCTGATAGGTTCTGCTAGGGTGCGACAATTTGCACCAAGCAAAAGAGGTAAATTACCCAAATGCCAGGATGTTGAGCAATATTTCAAATAATGAAATTCACTGCATTACAGCCCTTCCTCTACCCTCATCCTGGACTCTATGTTTCATCCTTTTCACCTATAACGTACTATGCGAATGATTCATCATTCTCTGTACTCTCACCTTTCTGGATTCAATTCTGTTTCAGTTCCCTTGGACCCTAAACCTATGGTTGTCTAAGTGTCTTTATGGGTTGTGCAAAGGTGCAAGTACTGTAAAGGAAGACTGCCAGGGGAGTGCGACACACATCCAAATTCCTCCACTTATTTTATTCCTTGATTTTAAAAATTCATTTATACAATAAATAATGATGGGTTCTAATTGTTAGGATATTAGAATATGAGGAATATGAGAGAATGTAAAGATTTACTAGACACTAAAAAACTCCACTAAACTCACAGCTGTCAAGTCAATTCTAACTCGTAGCAACCCTACAGGACAGAGCAGAACTGCCCCATTGGTTTTCCATGGAGTGCCCAGTTGATTTGAACTGCTAACCTTTTGGTTAGCAGCCATAGCTCGTAACCACTATGTCACCATGGCTTCTACTTGGATACTGAGATTTGGGAAAAGATAGGAATAAGTGAGATTTGGAGTCACTTTTAAGGAGCCTTTATCCAGTAGAAGAACTAAGTCATATAAATAAATCATGACACATGGTAAATATTTTTCCTATTGTAATAACTGTCATATAGTGGGTGCCCTATACCTTTTGGGGGAATTAATATTTTAGAAGACCACAGAAGGCTTCCTAGAAAATGTGATACTTAAGCTGGATATTGAAGAATGGAGTTAGAAGTGCAAAAATGGGGAAAACGCATCCCAGATGGAAGGATTGGCATGAAAAAAAACTTATAAGCAGTAGCATTGGGCCTATATACCTATTAGCCAATAGTTCTATTCAGCAAAAACAAGGATGGAGAGGAGAGAGAGGAAAAAAAATTGAAAAGCTAGGGTGGAGTCAACCAGAGGAGGGCCTAGAACGTCAGGCTAGAGAGTAGTTTAGAATTTCTAGGGAGATCTCTGAAGTTTTTTGAGCAGAAGAGTTCCTGATGATCACAGTCACATCCTAGATTAATTCAGGAGTTCTGTGGAGCATAAATTAAAGGGAAAGTTAAGCCAAAAGTGACCTTGACTTCTTTACTGATGATAGTCACTGTCTGTACCTCTTATGGGGAACAATATAGCCTAGTTGTTACAGCAGACTTTGAGATCAAAGAAATCCAGGTCTGAAATAAAGCTCTGCTAATAAACTAACATCTCAGAGTTTTATCTATCTTACTGAAGTGGGATTAATTATACCCAGATTTTTAATAAAAAATGAAAAAAAAATGAAATAAAGATTAAATGGGATAAAATCTATTAAAACATTTAGTAGAGAGGCAAAGGATAAGTAATCAATAAATGGTTGACATGATAACCCTTATCATAGGGTACATGCTGTTGATATATGTGTACAGAGCTAGAATCATCTCTATTAGATAAATTATAAACTAATGGAGGGTAGAAAACAAATTCATTTTTTCTTTCTTTCTCAGGTCTTATATTGCTTCTTGTACCACGCAGACAATCAGTGACTATAAAACAAATAGGCAGCACAGTAAGCGAGTGATTACACTGTGAACCAGATATTTATGAATGATAGGAAAATCTGTCTCCTTGAGTGAGGACCAGTATTTCCTTTTTTCAAATTGCTCACAGGTCTCAGAAGTGCAATCACTATAACTTGACAGATGCAGTGAGAAGTACTGAGGGGTGCTGGAGGCTGGCAGATTTAGGGGTGAGATGAGTCTATCGTCTAGGCAGAACATAAAATTCTAGTTATGGACAACATTTGGGGCTCACTAGTCCTCGTAAACATCAATCTGAGGTCACCTAAGGCCTTTGGGCCAGTTCTGAATGGGCCTGTGTCCATGCTGTGAAGAGGTATCCATAGAAAACCCTCCGAATATCTCGCTGGCTGCCATCATGGCAACCTGGGACTGACTGGGCCTGGAGAAAAAGCTAGGTTAGCAAACAGGCTGTAAGATCTAGGGGTTAGTACATAGAAGTTTTTGAGTCTCTGGACACTTGGTCTCCACTCCCAATTCCATTGCGCCAGAAATAAGAACCATGGACAATCCTCTTTCTATGGTGTAGACAGTGTTAATCAAAGCTTTGCTGAATATTGATTGTGAACCCACTATTTACAATATATACAAAGGCAATGGTACACGATGTGTTGCAGGTGCCAAAAGGAAGGACAAGATGAGGGACCTGCCTTCAAAGAGTTTCACTTTAGTTGGAGATAAAAAGTGAAATGCAGAGTAATATTGCACAAAGGTTCAGAGTATAACAGTGGAAAGAGGCTGCCTGGTTCAAATACTGGCTTTCTTACTTGCTGATTGATGCTGGATAACCAAGACTAAGACTCTTTTGGCACCTTAGTTTCCTTATCTATATGGAAACCCTGGTAGCACGGCGGCTAAGTGCTACAGCTACGAACCAAAGTTGGTATTTCAAATACACCAGGCGCTCTTTGGAAACTCCATGGGCAGTTCTCCTGTCCTGTAGGGTTGCTATGAGTCAAAACTGACTTGACAACTGTGAGTTTGAGTTCCTTATCTGTAAAGTAGAAATAATAATATTTACTTTATAAGTGTACTATTATAAAATAAGCCAGGTAAGTACTTAATACTATATATAGCAAGCACACAATAACTGTCACAGTTTCCAGGTGGTACAGTTAATGCATTGGGCTCCTAAAGGAAAGACTGAAGGTCTCAGTTTACCCAGAGGTGCCTCAGAAGAAAGGCCTTGTGATCTACTTCCAAAAACTCAGCCACTGAAAACTCTGTGAAGCACAGTTCTCCTCTGACACACATGAGTTGCAATGAGTCAGAACTGATTCAACAAGTGGTGGTGAATTCTTATTGTAGAGTTAAATAATAATATTAGATCTGAGAAGCAAGATATGGCAATAAGGAATTTCCCAGGCCATCCCTTTAGATGTTAAGCTTCTTGGGAGAAGATCCTATCTTTCACTTTTACAGTCTCCCTAACACCCACTCCCAGTGTCTTACAATCAACTAGATGCTTAAAATTTGAGAATATAATTAAATAAATTTCTAATTTCCAAACGAATGGAATAGAAAACTAGACAACTTCAGGAAGTAACACCAGTGTGAGCTGGGCAGGCAAGGCAGGCTTTGTACAGAAGGTAAGACTGAGATAGACTGTGACAAATTGATAGATTATGTTAGGAGTTAGAGGATTCTGATTACAAAGGCCTAAAATAGGCTGGGGGCTCAAGAGAGGCAGGGGCAGACTCGGTGGGCATGGCTCAGTCATGCCACATCACTTAGAGTAAGCATGACACCATGTGCTTAGATCCTGGGCTCTGAGTGTGGGGCCAAGAGGGACAGGGCTAGAGGTAGAGCCAGAATCCCCTGGGGACAGACTCTGGGCCCAGTGACAGGAGTCTATCAGCTGTCATGAGGCCCTTGCCAAAACCTCAGTCTGTAAGGCCAAGTACTGTCTGTCTTCCCGCTTCCTCTTTCACACCCAGTGCCAGCTGGGAGGCCTGGTGTGGAGGATGGCAGTGGGTGGGCATGAGGCACGGCTACAGGGCAGGTCAACCGCTAAGCCAGGGAGCAAGAGTCCAGTGATCAAGGCCAAGCACATCAGAGGCCCGCGCAGTCCTCCACGGCTTTGTTTGATCCCTCGGCTGAGCTGAGATGCTACTCGGGGCTGAGAAGGGACCAGGTGTCCCCAAGCTTTGAAAGGCCTGCATGTCATGATACCTTTAACAACAGAAGGCAGTGTAAGGGTTTTTTTTTCCCCCCTTCCTTTTCGAATACTCTGGAAGTCTCTGTGAGGAGTCTTTCTTCCATTCCCAGAGAATAGGACCCAGGTCTTTCCTTTCCTCTGTCTCCTGATAGCATCACTTAAGAGTGAATGTTCGGCATACAGAGGCCAATCTTCCTGTCCATGTTGGAGAATGACCAACATAACAGTTACTAGCATTTCACTATTTTACAGAAAGAGAAAGCAACACACGTAATCCTGGTAATGCTTCTATGGCATGTGCCAGATCCTATGCTATACATCTTACATGTCTGAACTCACTGAATCCTCACATCAATCCTATGAGATAGGTGCTGTTATTACATATGGGAAAACTGAGGCCTGAAGGTTGAGGATGTTGCCCAAGTTCAGTCAACCAGGAAGTAGGTCACACAACTAGTAACCTGGGATTTGAACCTAGGCAGTCTGGCTCCATACAAAGTCTGGCTACCTACAAAGCACACAGATAAGAAGAGAAAGTAGGAACATAACCCAGGAATCCTGGCTTCTAGGTGCCTCCATATAATTAACCTACTCAAGACTCACTGACTATCTATGTGGTGAAATGAGAATCTTTAGTCCTAAACTCTCCCTCCCTGAGTTTCTGTCCTCAGGTAACTCTAAGATAACCCCTCCCCCCCCCAAAAACCCAAACAACTCTATTTCTGTAGAGTCTATTCTGCCTCATAGTGACCCTACAGGACACAGCAGAACTGCCCTACAGAATTTCCAAGGAGTGGTTGGTGAATTCAAACTGCCAGCCTTTTTCTTAGTAGCTGGACTCTTAACCATTGTACCATCAGGGCCCCTAAGATAGCAGAGCAGAATTATACCAAACCCATCCAGATTCTTGTTAAGAAGACTGAAAATGTACCTGGGACTGCTTGCATTTAAGGCAACAATTTTACCCCCTTTTTAAAGAAAGTGGTAAGCACCTGAAAATAGTTTTAGAAAGAAAGTGACTCTTGAGTCATAATTATAGCCACAGTGGGCCACTGCTGGCTGTAAGCAGGAAAGCTGCTTCTAAATATAGACTGCAAAATGCAAACCCCAGTGCAGGCTGGCCCTCCCACTCCATCCAATTCTCTCAAAGGCTGGGTGTGCATGCACCCACACCCTCGCACCCAGCACCCAACACCCTCGGCTGTAGTCTCCCTTCTGAGAGGCCCCAGCTCAGCCTCATTATCTTTGGGCAGGCCACGTGACCTCTCCACTGACCCAAGTGTGTGGCAGAGAAGGAAGGAGCTAACTTTGTGGCTGATGTTCCAGAGGGGAAAGGGCTGCTATTTTAATACATACAACGTACCTATTAAGGGCACATTTGAAATCATTTAAAATGCTTCCAATTGTTGAGCTCGGGAAGGGGCTAAGACTTCAGGACCAGGAGGTAAACCAAGAGAGGGAGTTAAAGTACAGAGGACTGCAAGGGAAGGTTCAGCAACATCGTCTGCCACGGACCAAGGTCTTGCCAGCTCATCTTCTATTTCTAACCCAGTGCCAGGCATTTGTGTACTGTTGTCCTCAACCTAGCAATTTGTAGATGGCAGTGAGTATGTATATAACAGAACAGGATGCTCTCAGGACAAAAGTTCCAAAAGAAAACCAAAACGGAAGACTGTCCCCACGCCCCCGCTGGAGGTCTCTAATGACCCTTAGGGAATGTTCCCGGACAGGCACAGGCATCTGTGAATTGACTCAACTGAGCGTTGCCTCCTTTGCCTGATTCCTAGGATCAGATACGGAAAATTGCAAAAGCCCCCTGTGTTTTGTGTGTGTGCCTGCGTACACTCTTTTTAAATCACTGGTTCACAATCCCCTTCTTTGTTCCGTACTCCATTTTCAGTTAGAGGAAGAAGAAGGTGAAGAAAAAAACAAAGCACACATGGTTTACAGAAAACTTCCTCTGAAACTCCTGGGAGGCTAGGATTACAAACAAGGTGGGACTCCACATTTCTCCAACATTTAGTGGGCGGAGCAAGCTGCTCTTCAAAATCAGAGATTTTTTCATCGCTTCAAAATTATTTCAGTAAGGCAGGCAGATGAGAGGGTAAAACTAGACTGTGAGGAAGCCCAAGATATTTGGTAATTATGCTCAAACTTGGAGAAGTTCTGCTGAAATAGCAATTTGTGGGTGGAATATTAGCAGAGAGTTAGCTGCAAAATTAATCATAGACTGGAGGGATCTTGGAGCTGAGGGGGAGGCTGAAATTTGAATTCAGGCTCAGGGTTCAGTAAAGCAGACAGCGCCGTGTGCTCAGAGTCCTAACCAACCCCTGGGGTGTCTAAGGCACAACCAATAAGTAGAACCAGAGATTCTATTCAGCAGAAGCAGACAGGAAAACAAATCTCTGATCTTTGTTTGTCCTGGTTGAAAATCAAACACAGTAGCCATCTGAAGACATTCCAGTGTCAGGAGTGTTTAGGCAGGAAGGGAGGATAAAAATGCAACCAGCCTTTTGACTTCCAGGGGAAATCAGTTCAATGGGTCCTCATGTGCCATTCTCCAGGGCTGTGCTCTGGACTGTTCACCGGCCATCTGTGGATCTCCCCTGATGCTAACCCACAGGACACTTCCTGCTTGCCCTGTCTTTTCCTGTGACCCCAAAATGTCAACTGGCAAGGCTCTACATTCCTGTCTGGTACTGAGCAGCTTGAACAGCTTATGTGAGTGAGTCACAGGTGATTTTCCGCCGTTCTGGGAAAAGGCTGAAGAGAGGTGAACAGTGGGTCCTGAAGAGGCTTAGCATCTTGAGGAGCAGAGGTGGGGAGAAGGCTCCACAAGTCAACTGCAATGTCCTTCAGCTTTCCTGCACTTTCATCAACATAGACAAATTTCAGCTGATCTGCTAACAGCCTTAGAGAATGTGACCTTTTGTAAAATGGAGGAAATGAAAAGGACAACCCCGCCTGTAGCTTGGACTCTTTGGAAACATAGCCCCACAGTGAGGCAAGCTGGGGAGAGTGCCAGTCTAAATCAGAACCAAGAGTGGAAATTTTGTGACATTAGCACAAAAGGTAAGGAACCCTGCTGGCACAGTGTAAGAGTGTGGCTGACAATCGAAAGGTCAGCACTTAGAACCCACCAGCCACTGTGGGAAAAAGACGTGTCTGCTTTTGTATTGATGGAAGCCCTGTGGAATAGTTCTACTCTGTCCTACAGGGCCACAATGAATCAGAATAGACTCAACAGCAACGGGTTTGCACAAAAAGGTTAATGGTTGAAACTGGGCAAGATCTGACATAACCTTAGATCCAGTATGCTTTCTGACAATGGATTCCTATAAGAAGGAATATGAAATACACCTCAGTCCAGCATTGGCATTGGGGCAAAGATCTACTGCTTTCCTTTCCAGGAAGTCCTATGAAAACTGAATCAATTCCTCTTCTCTAATAATCTATTCAGCATCCCCTGCTAGACCAACCTACCTAAAACAGTACCTCACTCCTCTATTAAAAAGGGAAAATGTAATTATATCATTTAAGAACCTTCAACAGGTTCCTACTGTCTACTAAATCAAGTTACTCAAACACCTTCCATAATTTAGCCCAACTTACACACTTGTACTCTCCACACACACCCTCTGCTCTAGCTGTGCTGGCCTTCTCACTGTCCCTGGAATGCATATTCATTCCCACTTTTCCCCATATTCTTCACCTTCACTCCTGAGTTTGAATTTACTCTTCTTTGTTAGTTCCAAAAGAACCCACTTTGGAGATTTTTGCCAAGTAATTCAGTTTTCATCTCTCTGTCTCCAAGTAATTGTAAAGTCATTCCTTGATATATATATCATAACATACACACATAGACATACATACATATGCAATCTGACAGTTAAGCCTGTGAACTTAACTGTTCTAAGAGCTATGTACCTTGTTTTCGAATATCATTATATTCACCTTTGAAGTACTCCCCTTGAGAAGTTACGTGTCTCTGTCAGTGCCTAGTTCACCCTTCAAAGCAATTTTGGAACTTTCTGGAATGGCCATTGTGCATGCTGCCACAGTAGCAAGTTTGCAAACTTAACTGTATCATTGTCTCTGAGGACGCTTTTAGCCAGTAAACAAATAACTTTATCAGAACACCTTCCCTACTCACCTAATCTAGCCTCCAATGACTTTTTTCTTCACCCGAAGACAAAGGAAATATTGAAACGAAGACATTTTGATGACATTCAGGACATCAAGGGTAAGACAATGGCAGCTCTGATGGCCATTCCAGAAATGGAGCTCCAAATTGCCTTGAAGGGTGGACTAGCCACTGGTGTCAGTGCATAGGTTCCATGGCAAATGTAGCAATGTTCATCAGTGAGGTATGTAGCACCCTTTCTAGGATGAGTTCGCAAACTTAATTGACAGTCCTCCTATATAAACACTGGAGCCCTGGTGGTGTAGTAGGTATGAGCTCAGCTGCTAACCAAAAACTGGGCAGTTCAAACCCACCAACTGCTGCTTAGAAATGTTATGAAGCAGTTTACCCTGTCCTATAGCATCACTATGACTCAGAATCAACATAACAGTATCGGGTTTGAGGTTTTTTTGTTTGTTTGTTTGTTTTTTAATATATAAAGAGATTTTGCTTTTGCTTTCCCAAGTAGAATGCAAGTCACCATGAATCTTGTTATAGTGCCCAACACAATACTGAACAAAATTGTGCTCAACAAATAACTGTTAATTACAATAATTCTTTTACAAGTTAAGATTAAACACACACACAAAATCAGTTTGTTTGCCATCATATGAGATTTCAAGACAACATGACTTGTAAGCCTGTTAGCTATGGGCAGATTTGGGCGTCCACTATGCTAAGGAATGGAAACTCTGGTGGCATTGTGATTAAGTGCTATGACTGCTAACCCAAAGGTTGGCAGTTCGAATCCACCAGACACTCCTTAGAAACTCTATGGAGCAGTTCTACTCTGTCCTATGTGTCACCATAAGTTAGAATTGACTTGACAACAGTGGGTTTATGCTAAGTAACAGGAAAAAAATGAAGAGAATGACTGAGCCTAAGATGGTAAGGAGGTAGATGGGTTCAAAATACAAAAGAAAAAAGAAAAAAAAAGTTTTCCCCAATGCTTTAATGCTTATCTGAAAATCAGATACCTCCAGTATGTTATATTTTTCCTAGCATTCAAATTCAGGGCACCATAAATGCCTTTGTGTTTTAGAATTTTCTTCCTCCTCCTTCTTCTCTTTGAGGGAGTAGGTACAAGTACAAAAAGGAGGTTGGAAGAAGTTACATACTTCCTAAATGGAACTAAGTTTAATTTGAATTCAATCAAGAGGAAACGATCGGCAAGTCCATATTGTGGGACACTCCCGTAAGTGGCTGACCTGCACTGTTCAAAAATGCCAACATCACGAAAGAAAAAAAAAAAAGAAAAAGGCAGAGGAGGTTATAAATTGGAAGACGTTTGAGAGACATGACAACTGAGTGCACTGATTAACCTCTGGATTTTTTAAAAAGAGAAAAAAAGCAGTCAAGGGCATCATTGTGTGGACAACTGGAAAAATGAATTTGAACTTTGTAACACTGTTAAATTTCTTAAGAATGATAATGAGACTGGGGTTAAGTATGAGAATATCCTTAAGAGACATGGTTAAAATATTTAAGGATGTCTACAACTTACTTTCAAATGGAAAAACAAAGTAGCTACAGAAAGATAAATGTGGCAAAACGGATGACTGTAGATGAAGAGTTTCAGGGTACTCACGCATTCATCTTTCTCCTTTCCTGGAGTGAAAAAGCAAGCCACAGAAAATAAAAAGGAAGTCATTTTGGATCCTGAATGACCAAGAAAACACTGACTTTCTGTAAATCTGAGAGTAAAATATTTACCTATTTACCACACATGGGTCATCCGACTCTACTGAACTCACTCTCCAGAGTTCCCAGAAGAAGCTGGAATGCAACTATTTGGGAAGTGAGACAAGATTCTCCTGCCATGGTCCCCCCCATTCCCTTCTGTGGCCCTGAGCCTAGGATTTTCTTCTCTGCTCTCCTTTACCACCGAGCATTTATGCCACCTTCCTTGACTTCAGGATTTCCTGTGTTGTGTTGTTCTTGTGTATCAAGGTTGTATGCTCCCAGAGGCAGGGACATGTTTCACTTTTGACATACGAATGCTGGTTCTCCCAACTTCCCAACCTCATGCTTTATACAGAGCAAATTACATAGTAGGCGCCCAGTAAATATTTTTTCTATTGACTGATGATTCACTACGCCATAAGTATTGAGGAAAAAGTATGTATGGAAGTGTAAGTAAAGTGGTCAAACCAAAACCTATTGTCCTCAAGTCGATTCTGACTCACAGCAACCCTACAGGACAGAGTAGAACTGCCCCATGGGGCTTCTAAGGAGTAGCTGGTGGATTTGCACTGCTGATCGTTTGGTTAGCAACCGAGATTTTAATCACTGTGAGAACAGGTCTCCTCAGAGTGGTCAAGGTTAAGGTCAAAAGGTTTATATAACTTAAGTAATAAAATATTGTTGGCTAGGACTTTGCAGAAGGAATGTCAAGTGCAGGCTTTGACACAACCTAAGCCTCTGTGGCAACCAGGTGTTACTGTAGGCTTAGGTAGTGATTAGAGCTTAGGGGTGTGGTAAAAGACATACAGTCTTGGCAAAAGCCTATGAATACCAAAGTAAAGAATGTCCACAGCTTGGCACTGTGGAGAACTGCTCTCACAACTCTGTGAGTACTTCCCAAGGACGCAGCGCCAAAGGTTTGAGGACTTGGAAAAGGAGAGTTCTCAGGTTTGCATTCTGGCTCCATGAGCAGAGTCCCTGTGCCTTGAGGGACTTGTATCACTTGTGATTAAAGGAAAATAACCCAAGCTTCTTTCAGAAAATGGCAGCGAGAACTATCCCCTGCACAGCTGCAGAAGGAAGATGCTACCCACATGCTGAGTAAGTTGCAGGAGAACACCTAGGCCTGCTACATTCCACCTTTAGCTGTGACACAGCTGTGCTGCAGCTTGTTAAAGGGTGTGTAGACTTGTCCTTCTTGTCTTGAGTAATTTTTCAATGAGTCTAGAAGAGCTGAAGGATAAATTTCCTTTCTACTCCCACCTGGGCTTCCAGGAGGCAGGCTCTCATTTCTATTGTTACATAAAACTTGTGTGATTTCCTATTAAATTGGATCTTTTCACCAGCTGCTGAGCATTACTTACATGGGTACTTAGTTTTAAATGTATTTTAATATTTAGTTACATACCTTCTTGAGTTGATCTCTGATTATGTCATATAAATCTTGAATTCCCCCACAACCACAAGCTTTTGGGAGACCATGCTGTACGCTGCTTTAGCCATCTATGCTTGCCTCCTATGTCCAGTAGACAGTAAACAGTAGATGTTGTTGATGTTAGGTACCATCAAGTTGATTTCAACTCACAGCAACCCCATGTGGCAGAAGGGAATTGCCCCACTGGGCTTTGTAGGTTATAGCCTTTACAGGAGGAGACCGCCAGATCTTTCTCCTGTAGACCTGCTGGATGGGTCTGCACCAGCAACCCTCAGGTCGCACTATCAGGCCTCCTTGAACACTAGATACACAGTAAACATATGGGACTGTGTAAATGATCTACTGTATATCTGTATTATGGGATACTAGGTAGTAGAATGAATGAAGAGGCTCTACATGTTCTGGCATGCAGAGATTTCTAATTCATATTATTTTGTCAAAAAAAAAGCCAGTAGGAAACCCTTTATGTAGAAGGGACTTGCAAAAGAACTAAGTGCTTGATTCATTTGTTTATTTTCTTCCTCATATACTTCCCTGTTGCCATTAGGTGCTGTCCAGTCAGTTATGACCCACAGTGACCCTCTGTTTAACAGAATGAAATAGTGCCTAGTCCTGTGCCACTCTCACAATCATTGTTATGTTTGAGCTCGTATATTCCCATAGTCACAGACCAGTGCTGGTAGCAGCAGAACCTAGTAAGTTCCTGTATTTTTCTTTCCAAAAAGAACTGTTGGTAATGTTACATAAATATGTGTAAGGCAGCTAGTATAGGACTTCTTACGGCACTACCCACACTAATCTAGCCCTTTATGTGGGGCACACACTGCTTTTAGTGGTTTACATGAATAAACTAATTTAATCCTCATGACAGTCCTACTAGGAAACTGAAGCAGAGAGAGGTAATTTGCCCTAGGATAGACATCACAGCAAGCAAAAAGCAGATCCAGGGTTCAAACTCAAGCATGCTTGCTCCAGAGCCTATGTTCTAACAACTGTGCTGAAGATGCTCAAAGTGTGTGCACATTCCCTCATGCATTCCCTCCCTTCTCTCTGTTTCTACCGGCTGTATACGCCTCAGTGATGGCACTCAGAGCACTGTTAAAGAGTTCATTGAAAAGACAAAAATAAATCCCCATTCTCACCTTAACCTATGGCTTCATCTATGCATTTGAAGGTTTGAGGTAGCTATAAGGAGCAACTGATGTCTTCTGGAAACTATGTGTGGTCTCTTACTGAAAGGCCATAACCACTTGCCTTGACTCTATTTCATCATATGAGATACATAGATCTCCCCTGCAAATGCCTCCCAAAGACAGATTTTACTCCCAAACCTGGATCATATCAAGTAGAACCTCAGTTCAGTAAACAAGGCTGATGATGGTCCAGGGATAATTAATTCTACCTGACTGTAGGCAGGATGGGGTTTAAAACCTATTAACTTTTTGAGGAAGGTAGGCATAGTTTCTAGGACTCTGATTCTACTGGGCCTAAGGCATTAAAATTGATGGTACCTGAAAGCAAACTAGGCCTAGGTCCCCCAGGAATGTGTTGGAGACAATTCCTCATTTAATGCTGTTTCAGATTAAATCACCATCCTTCACATTTGCCAGACCTATTGTCACAGTGATCTGCATCCCCGGTTCACACATGGAATGTTTGTGCTCTGGCAGCCAAATGTACTTGGAACGGGCAGTGATGATCTCATGAAGCAGGAAAGCTGAACAGTTAGTCAGATGATTAACATGTTATTGAGACTGAAGAGTTGAACATCACACAATGAAAATATCTGGGCATGGCCAAATCAGGAATTTCTAATCTTGGAAACCTTAGGGATCATCCTATCCAAGGTCCTTATTTCACAAATGTGGAAACTAAGGCTTTAAAAAGGGGTAGATATCAGGGTTTCTGGCCAGAGAAAAGTTCAAGTGTAATTGTTTTGATACACATTCACTCAAGAGACAGTACCCATGAACTGATCAGATCTCTGTTTCGACGACTCCACAGCCCTCTGTGTTCAACTATAGTCGTAATTCATGCCAGATGTCTTGTAGCATCTATTCCTGGTAACATCTACTTGACAGTCTGTTTGTATTTTTCACTGTCCTGTTTGTATTGTGTGTAGCAATATGTGAAGGGAGACCACCTGCTCCCCCTATCCACCCCATCATCTTCATGGCTTTAACGCTGCAGACTTTTCTCACCTTGGCTAACAGATGAATGAAGGCCCACAGGTTAGAACTGAGGGTGGGAAATCATCTACACAAATTGTTTGCCTACTCTGTGTCTAGGGATCTTAAAGGATGGGTCCTTCAGGTGATCTGTGGGCTTTTCTCTTGTAATCATGTTTAGGAAGTGACCACAGCTATACTTTTGTCCTGAATGTATTTTGATAATTTGCTTATACTATTTTAAACAGTAAAAACCAGCCAATGCCTTATTGGCATCTCATCAAAATAAAAGTCCTGCCTCGTGTGTACAATGGTTTCCAGTTTTCTACCCCTTACACCTTCTCTAACAGACCTACCTTCTCACATAGAAGGGCTGTTCTCGGGACATAAACTGCTCCATTCTGTGGGGACAGGCAGTCCTTCTGTGGGAGACTGTTGTCCGTTTCAAGCACGCGGGGCACTGGAAAGCTACTGCACTGAGTTGCTCCTTGTGCCTGGCTGTCCTGCTCATCAGGTTGAGGAGGACCATGCCTGCTTTGCAGGTGGGTTCCAAGTCCTTTGTCCTTTCTTGGCAGAGTGAAAGGATGGGGAGGGGGCTTGGGATGAGAGGAGGAACACGCCCCAAGTCAGGATGGATGCTAGGAAAGAACACTAGATCAGTGGCTTTGATTAGATTTCTCCCCACCCTTTAACAAGGAAGGACTAGGGCAACGTCTTTTCTAATACTGCTCTAAAAAAACCAAAGCCAATCCCGTTGCCACTGGGTCAATTCCAAATCATTGTGACCTTACAGGTCAGAGTAGAACCGCCCCATCAGGTTTCCAAGGAGTGGACAGTGGATTCACCCTGCCCAATTTTTGGTTAGCACCTGAACACTTAACCATTGGGCCACTAGGACTTCCTAGAGCTAGGTTATTTCCTAATCTGGCCCCCCAAAACACCTGTTGTCTTTGGAGTTTGCGGGTAGAACTCAGCTTAACACTACCACAGACCCCTTCAGCATGGTTCTGACATAAGTTTCACTTGGAGTAAAAAGCCAGCCAGGAGACCGCTGAGTGGTACAACAGTTGCCAACTGAAAGGATGCAGATTTCAGTCCACTGAGACGCGTCTCAAAACAGAGGTCTGGCCATGCACCTCGGGAACTATCAGCCACTGAAAACCCCTATGGGGCACTGTTCTGCTCTAACACACACAGGGTCACCTGAAACACAGACTTTTTTGGAGTCAGTTTTGAACTTCATCCCAGGCTGAGCTGTGTCCTCGAGCAAACTAACATCTCTGAATTTCAAGTTTTCTCATCTTTAAGTGGGAGTTAATGATAACTACAGTATCAGTCTAAAAATCAGGAAAAAAAAAAAAAGGTAAATGCCTGCTTGCTACATAGTGCTCAGAAAGTGGCCGCTATTATTATTAAGAACATAAGGCAAGCCTAGGGGAAACTTTGCAGGAAACCCAGGACTCTTTGCAAAAAGGAACCGAAAAGGCCCGGACTGTGCTCCGCCCACCCCTGTCGGCTGGTCCAGCAGCCAGACGAGAAGTAGAAAGGGGGCTCTCTGTCCTTCCCCTACCCTAAGCTAGGCTTGTACTCAGCAGAGTTGTCTACAAAGACGGCAGCAGAAGGCTGAGCGGAGGGTGGCGAAGGTGCTGTCTTGCTTTGGACAAGGGTGAGTGCTGCCCTCGGCCTTTCGGTGGAAGAAAGAAGAGAAAAGGCCACGTAACAAAAAGCTCAAAGCCAAACCCATACCAGGCCCCTGAGACGGATGGGGGAAGTGTGTCCTGAGACCGTATCCCCTTCTCTGTTGGCTCTGACTGAGTCAGCTGACCTTGTTTTCACTGGCCTCGTGGCCCCCCGAGCATCCGGGTGCAGCACCCCCGCCCCAGGCCCCGGCTGGGCCGCGACGCTGGTCCGGGCCGGCGAGTCCTGCCTCCCTCCGCAGGCCCTCCTCCTCTCCAGCCAATCAGCTGCGGCCTGCAAGCACGGCCTCTTCCGTCCGGGGTTAACCTTCCCTGGGACAGTTTGGGTAGAAGGAGGGTCTGCTGTCTCCAGTCAGACTCTAGAAGGACACAGTCTTCTCTTTATGAAAAGAATATGCATATTTCCATGAACGCTTTTGCCAGGGAATGCACTGCTTAAAGGCAGGCAGGTTGCCCAAGGCTCACCACAGCCTCACTGTGCCGGGTCTGTCCCGCTGGAGTTCTCGGAGAATCCATCAAGGTCTGCTTAGAGCTCCAGCAAACAGTGGGCCTATTCTTCCCTTCAGAACCACCCCACCTGTGACCCCAGGTGATCCCTCATTTCGAACTCACTCACGGGAACTCTGCTGTTTGGAGATTCCATACAATTGTGGCCACCCCAGTCCAGGTTCAGGATGGAAAGAGACATAATCTGAAGAAATATTTTGTTTCAAATTTCTTAGCCTTCCAGCCTACATCCACCCAGTTGCTACCTAGTCCACAAACTCGGGGGGGGGGGGGAACAGAAGAAAAGGGACATTTGATTCAGTTCCCTACTGTATACCTCAACTTGATAAATATGTCCTCTCACTTAATTCACATGGCCTACCTCTTAGGATGCCAGTGTGTCCCCATAACACCACTTTACAACTACTCAACTAGAGTTTGGTAGTTAAAAATAGGGTAAGAGAGAAGTTAGAGTCTACTATAAAAGCACAACTTTTAGACATGATAACAACAATAACGAAGTGTGTATAAAGTGTGTCTCTTCTTGCCCTGGAGTTGAGAGGACCCAAGCTCGGACAGATGGAGACAAGGGTCTGGATGGCAAGGAAGCTAAGGTTGTTTCTCAGTGACTCAGCGTTATACCAGGACACCAAGTAGAGTCCAGACTCAGAACCTGATAGATGCCCTTCTTTGCTTAGAGAGCACACAGTAAGTGTAGTAGATACACCCAATGTTTAATTTAAAGGTCTTTCCAGGAAAGAGTTGGCAGGGGAGAGGAGCAGTCTTTAGATGCTTCCTGCACAAGAGTCCACCATCGCTGGCAGTTTTTGAGCTGCCTTTCCACAGCTACTCTTTGCCATCATCCGTCTTCCACATCTTTTCGGTTACTCAGCTGTTTTAAGCGGAGGCTGCTTTGCCACTTTGTGGGAGAACTGAAGGTACCAATTAATTTCTCAGGTATTAGATTATCCGTGGCCAGTGGGACAATTCTGACTCAGTGCCTGATAGGACAGAGTAGAACTTGCCCCATAGAGTTCCCAAGGCTGTAACGTTTACGGAGGTAGACTGCCTCATCTTCTCTTGGAGCAGCTAGTGGGCTTGAAACAAGGCGAATGCATAACCACTTACCACCAGGTCTCCTTTGGGTGTTAGTTTAGACAGCGATTTTCTTTAGGAAGTAGTCTTTGACCCCCCACAATCCTGGGTCAGCTGCCTCAGCGGCACTTCCACTTCCTGTTTTCGTGACCCTTATCATACCACCTATTGCAATTATTGATTTCCTTATCTGTCTCTGTCTGTAGAGAGGAGGAAGCTACCTGAGTGCAGGAAAATGTCATGACTGTAACCCTGGCATTTAGCTCTACGCCATGGCCCACCTCTTAGGATGCCAGTGTGTCCCCATAAAACCATTTTAAAACTACTCAACTGGAGTTTGGAAGTTTAGGGTAAGACAGAAGTTGGAAACAACTGTAAAAACAACTTTCAGACATGATGACAACAGTAACAACAAACATAACTATTATTTCTTGAGTGTCTAATATGTTCCAGGCACTGATCTAATGCTTTAGCGAGCTGCTCACATTTTACCTTGCATGTGAATCACCTTGTTAAAAGGCAGATTCTAGTTCAGCAGATCTGGGATGAGGCCTGAGATTCTGCATTTCTGACGAGCTGTCAGGTGATGCTGAGGCTGCTGGTCCATGGTCCATACTTTGTGTTGCAAGGCTTTGATATATTCATTCATTTCATCCTCTTAACAGTCCTATGAAGTATTTGTCACTACTATTCCCATTTAACCTGTACTAGAGGGTTAAATATACATGATCTTAAAAACAAAACAAATCCCACTGCTGTAGAGTCCATTCCAACCCATAACAACACTATAGACAGAGCAGAACTCTCACTCAGAGTTTCAAGGAGAACCTGGCAGATTTGAACTGCCATCCTTTTGGTTAGCAGATGTAGCATTTAGCCACTACGTCACCAGGGTTTCCATATATGATCTTACATCAAAATAAATGACTAGGGGAATGACGAAGCAGAGAATAGTGTGAGCAGGGTACAGTTGTGGAAGAAGTGGAAACAAAGTAGTAGGTAAAGGAAACAGTATTTACAGTAGCCAGCATGCATGGGAGTGGGCAGGAGCTATAGGGCTCTTTTATCCACTAGGTACTGTGTGCACAGTACTCAGGGCTAGGAGCTTTCGAAAGGCCCCAAATATTTGCGACCTGAAAATAATTTATTGATACCTACATATGAAAATTGCAAATTTAAATTAATAATAATCCAAAAATTTAAATAATTGAAAATCCTGTCAAAAAATTTACCTGAAAAAAACCTCCTGTTTAATGAGAGATATGGGCATATTTTAACACATTTGATAATACATGGGAAAGGGCCTCTCAAAGTAACAGAACCTAAGGCCTGCTAAGGACAGGACAGGCTCTGGCCACACTGGGTCTGGATGTAATCCTGTGGGCAGCTGGGAATAACTGATAGAAGCAGGAAAAGGTTCTCTGTGGCTGCAATGTGGAGAATGGGTTGGAAGGAGGCCAGACTTGAGGCCCAGAGGCTGGACACCAGATAGGCTGTTGCAGCCTTCCAGACTTTGAGACAGTCTCCTCAGTGCCAAGATTTGCATAAAAGGATAGCATTATACAACCCAATTTGTCTTTGATTCCTCTGGCCCCAACTTGACTCAGCATTCTAAATTTACCTAACATTTGGGGACAAGGCTTTTGTCCATCCTTTCTTATTCAGGCCAATGATGCTACACCATAGGGAGAGGTATGAAGAGCTCAAATTTTGAGACATACAGACATGGGCACCAACTCCAACTCTTGCTAGCTTTGTGACTTTGACAAATGATTTCACTTCTTAGCCTTCATTCTTTATTAGCAAAATGGTCATAGTATATTCCTCATGGAGTTGTTTGAGAATTAAGTAAATAGGTGTATAGTACCTCCCACAGAACATTGTTACCCTCTGACTTATGGCCACACCAATCTCAACGAAATGAAAGGCTGCTTAGTCCTGCACCATCCCCAGGATCAGCTGTAGAATGGACTGTTGTGATCCACGGGGTTTCCACTGGCTGATTTTCAGAAGTAGATCACAAAGCCTTTCTTTCTAGTTTGTCTTAGCCTAGAAGCTCCACTGAAACTTGTTTAGCATCATGGCAACACACACGCCACCATCAACAGACTTGAGTAGCTGTGCATAATGGGCATTGGTTAGGAACCAAACCAGGTCTCCTGTATGGAAGGTAAAATTTTGATCACTGAATCACCAACGCCTCATCCTTATAAATACATTGTAACTGTTAAGATACATTTGCCATTCTTCTGAGACCTACTCAAGTTTTCTTTGGGAAAGAGTGCAAGGTAGGGTAAGTAATCTCTTCGTTAATCTCCTGAAGTAAAAATTATTGTTATTTAAATGTTTTATTGCGCTTGAAGTAAAAGTTCATGATCCAAATCAATTTGCAACATATAAAACCCCAAACAGACACCACTATGCCACTCTTACTGCTCTCCCCGCCACAGCCTCAAGACAGCACACACACTCCTTTCCACCCTGTACTTCCCATATCCGTTCAGCCAGCTCCTGTCCCCCTCCGCCCTCTCATCTGGCCTCTAGAGAGGAGCTGCTCAGGTGCCTTCATGTATATATTTAAGCCAAGATGCATATCCTTCGCCAGCCTCACTCTGTGATTTACAATCCAGTCCAGTCTTTGTCTGAAGAGTTGGCTTTGGTACTGTTTTCAGCTCTGGGCTAACACAAAGTGCAGGGAGCCATGTCCTCAGGGTAGGGCAGAAATTGTTATCTCCACTTTGCAGATAAGGCAAAATTGAGCACAGAGATTACAGTTCAGGGAACTAAGAACAGAAAGTGGGAAATCGGCAAGAACAGGAATTTTATTTTTATTTCATCTGTGTACTCTCTCCTGGGGTCAGCATCTGTGGGCTTCTACCATTCTCTGACGGGTCCAACACCTATTCCCTGGGTCATGGCATGAGTCAGTCATCACAGTGGATTGCATGTCCCTGAACACACTGCTCCTGGATCTGCTAGCCTGCATCTTCCTTCTTCCTCACCCAGGCTCCCTACCACCTTGCTCCCCAATTTTACAGCTTGTGATTCCTTCATTTAAGCATTTGTCTCTAGGAGACTCAGACAGAACTGCCCTGGCCTGGATGCCTTCCAGGGTACCTCCCTTTAAAAAGAGCAGATAAATAGGTCACATCATGATGGTGAATGAGGAAGCCGACTTCTTACAAGAGGAGGAAAAGTACTGCAGATCACATGGTGAATGGAAAACAAAGTTACAGCGCTCCTCTCTCTCCTATTCTCTTTCTCTCGGTATCACAGGGACATCCCCCTGCCGGCCGCTATTACCGTAAAAAGCATTGTGGAGACAGCATAGACAATTCTGAACTCCCGAGGTTCTGGGACGCTAGTGGAAACTGTACTGACCAAAAAACTTTTCTATCCTTTGCTCTCTTCCATCCCACCGGCCTCCTCTTCAAAGTGACCCTATAACCTCTAGGATACATTTTTCTCTTCTATGCAAAAACAGAGGATTTGGAGCTCCCACCCTGGTGACTGTTCCATGTGGTTTGAAAACTCAAGAGCTCTGCAGCTGAGAGGCTCAACAAGGCCAGGAAGGCAAACTGGCTGTGATTGCCTGGAGCAGCCCAGGATCTAGTTTACATACGTTCTGTTGTGGCAACCGAATGAGCCCTGGGCTTTGCAAGATTTCTGTTCCCCACCTTCATCCCTTTGTTGAAAATGCTCACAACTAGGGGTGTGGATGAGTATTAGATATTGCAGATTGCTGTGAAAACCTGAGAGAGAGACAGAGACAGAGAAAAGGGGTGCAGCATTAAAGGTCCAGCTCCAACCCTGCCCCACAACCCCTTGAGACCAAGCCCTGTTTGAATCCTGACACTGGGTGGTCACATTTGTAGGAAACTGCAGCTGAAGGGAAAGCTCCTGGCTGTGTAAGGGAGACCAGTCAAGCAGTGTACAGATTAGGAATGAAAATGTGTACCCCAGCTGACAACTGGCCCCGGGATTCCATTCCCGGCAAACCAGGCAAGCACACAAAAACAAAACGACCAAAGCTGGATCCTCACACCTTGGGGTAAACAAACCCAGTTCCCTGGATGGGCTTACGGAAAGAGGGAGTTCACCCTGGAGAGGCTGAGGGGTTTTCCATTCTCTTGGCTGGGGGCCTGGTGACCTTCCAACTCAGAGGCTCACCATTTCAGGAAAGTGGTTGCTTTTTCACACTGTCTTAGAGGTGTCACCTTCAGACTGCAGGATACCACTTGCTTTCATCTGGCTGTTTTTTCAGCATTGCCCACTGCTTTCCCTACTCTGACCAAGTTTACCCCAGGTCCCTGAGTAGATGATTCAGGGATAGCTCTGCTCTTTATCTATCACTGTTGTAGAAAAGGAGGTCTCCCCTGCAGGCCTCGGTGCCCTGTGGGAAAGTCCTGCTCTTGACTGTAGGTGCCCTCCTGTCTCTGTGAGTGATAGGGCTGGGTGACAGGAGACATCTGTCTTTACCTGGGTCCTTCATTATGCTTAATCTCCCTGATGGGGAAGGCCTGTCAAACACACCTCTTTCCCAGGCTGGAGTAATCCCAAACCATCTCTCATCAGTGTGTGAATAAATCCCCACAAGTATGCAGAAGGCAAGTAGTAGCAGTGACAGTGTGGTGGTGCCCTGTTTTGAAACAAGAAGTTTGGACTTGTGAGGCTTAGATGTTTTGTGCTGTCAAAAACTGACTGGCAGCTCTTGCTCTCTGACATCTGCTGCAGCCTGGACCCCTTGCTTTGCCAACATCGCCGCTTCACCTGGGTGGGCTGCCTTACTCCAGGTCCAGTATAAGTTACCCTTGGCTTGTCTGGGACTACCTAAGAAACAGCAGCCAGGCTCGGAGTCTCCATATCCCAGGCAAAACCATCCAGTTACAAGTATCTAAGCAGTGGTGCTGACACTTGAGCTTGCATTGGAATCACCTGGGGGCTTGTTATAAACTAGATAACTAGACACCACCCTGGTGTAAAAAACACTGTTCCTTCTAGACAAGCTCCCAGCAGATGGGACACTGCTGCTCCAGGGTGGGCTAGAGCCCTGATGGTAGAGGGGTTAAGCATTCAGCTGCTATCCAGAAATGTCAGCAGTTTGAATTCACCAGTCATGCCTGTGAAACACAATGTGGGGTCAGTTTTACTCTGTCCTGTAGGGTAGTCAGAAACCATGGTGGTATAGTGGTTACTACGTGCTACATCTGCTAACCAAAAAGATGGCAGCTCAAGTCTGCTAGGTGCTCCTTGGAAACTCTGTGGAGCAGTTTTACTCTGTCTATACGGTTGCTATGAGTCAGAATCGACTCAGTGGCAGTGGGTTTTTGATTTGTTTTGTTTTGTTTTACAGGGTAGCTATGAGTCAATCAACTTGAGGTAAGGATTTTTTTTTTTTGAGCTAGCGTATAGCAAGAATAAAATCCATGTTTGAGTCCTAGCCGTGCCACTTTCCTCCTTTGTGGTTTTAAACTTGACCTCTGAGCTTCTAAATGGATTGAAGGTGTATCCATGGGTAGCTGAGACAATTAGATTGCACTATGTATTTGAAAAACTCTTGCACTGTGAATGACAAGTTGACTGTAAGTTAGTCAACAAATACAATTTTTATAGAGTGGTTTGACTACTGACTGCTGGATACTCTGCTCCGTGTTCTGGTTGACTTTGGGCAAATCAATTGTGAGGAGACCAAGGTCCAATTAAAGATCAAACATCTCTGGGCCTCAATCTTCTCTACAAAAAGAGGGCTTTGGTTTATTAGACTAATGGTCCTTCCAGATACTGTCTAGAAGCTCAACTCTGGGGGGCAGGGGCAGTGTTAGGTCTGTGGGAGCTCAGCCATATATGCTTTATTCTTTGCTCACTCTTTTCCAGAACCTTCACCTGAGAGCCCAGGTACTTCTGCAGGGCAAAGAAAACCCATCACTTGTCAATTCATTCCTGAGGAGACTAACTTGGCCCCCGTGTCTCTCATCATCTGGTTCCAAACTACCTTACAATCTTGTTTCTCACTCTTTCTCCTTCATTCAGTTTATAAAAACAAAAAACCCATTGCCATCAAGTAGGTTTCAACTCCAAGTGACCCTATAGGACAGAAGAGAACCGTCCTATGGGGTTTCCAGGGATTGGCAGGAAGATTTGAACTGCCAACATTTCGGGTAAGTAGGCATAAAGCTTTTAATCACTGAGCCACCAGGAGACACACTGGACTTCTTGCCTTTCCTCAAATAGGCCTTGAGCTTTCCTGCCCCCAGGGGAAACCCTGGTGGTGTAGTGGTTAAATGCTACATATGCTAACCAAAAAGGTCAGCAGTTCAAATCTGCCAGGTACTCTTTGGAAATTCTATGGGTCAAGTTCTACTCTGACCTTATAGTTACTATGAGTCGGAATCAACTCTACGGCAGTGGGTTTGGTTTTTTTGTTTTTTCCTGCCCCCAAACTTTGTTCTCTCCACTAGAATATTCTCCCCACTAGTCAAAGACCTGTTTATGCGTCAAAGCTTACTCAGTGACTACCTTCTCTAAGAAGTCATCCCAAATCCCAGGGACATACTGCATCCTCACCCATGCGTGAGTGCTCTCACCAGCCCAGGAAGCCCCCAAAGACAGAGCTCCAAGGCCCAGGGTCCCTTAAAAGTCATTGGGACCTCAATGTATATGCAAGACTGGAGCCTCACCACATATGCATGAATCAGTGAGTATGTATATTTGATTCCATCATGCCTCCTCCTTTTCTGTGGTTTGCTGCCAGGATGAGGCCAGTGCAGCCCCTATTCATTGACATGTGTTTAAGTGTTGCAGAGAGATTTTAGGAAACCCTCATAGTGTAGTGGTTAAGTTCTGTGGCTGCTAATGGAAACATCGGTGGTTTAAATCTGCCAGGTGCTCCTTGGAAACTCTGTGGGGTAGTTCTACTCTGTCCTGTAGGGTTGCTATGAGTCAGAATCACTTCAACAGTGGTGGGTTTGGGGAAAGTTTTAGGGAAGAAAAGCTCCTTGATTGCTTAGGAATTCCTAGGGCTATTCTCAGAAACCACAGTTGAAGAACAAACTAAGTTTTTTTGTCTTACACACCCTACTTGAGTATAAATTCTTTGACTATCTTAATTTCACTCTCCACATCCAGGACAAGTAGAAAAAAGAATGTGTAGGCAGAAGCGGAGCAAGTCTGTGAAAGAACCAGACTGCACTGGCTTGAGCTCCACATTCCGGTTAGTGTCACAACACTGGTTATAGGGGAAAGAAAAGGTATTTCCTCAGACTCTTACATATTGACACTCTGAGAGCCATGAAAATTGGAACACCGGTCTAGAGCCTGGAAGGTGAATAGCCTTAGTTCCCGGAAGGTGTTCCACTAAGGCTGGAGATAGGCACACGCTTGGAGGGCACAGCCTCAAGTTGTAGAAGGAGAAGAAAGCTGGAGAATTGGTGGGGTGGGGGCAGGAAGTATCCATAAAGTGGGGCCAGTTGTGGCAACATGCCTTGAGTGCTGTATGTCGTTTTTTTTCATCCTGTTGTTCCGCTACTAACCATCCTACTGTCACCTGCCACACTGATTATAGAGGCTCCAAGTAATGTCTTTTACACTGGAGTTCCCTAGGCTTCAGGGATATCGTATTTGTGATGTCAACATCTTAGTGAAAAGAACGCAACAATATGCACTTTCACAGACACAGGTGACTCATGTCCAAACCAGTCACAGTCCTGAACAGTTGAGACAGAAAAAAACTTAGGGTGTGCCAGTATGCATTGCCAAGTTCTACATGAAGTATTAAAACACACAGTGCCACTTACTTTAGCTTTTTCCTAAGCCACAGTGTTTTGAAATCACAGGTTTGATGGATTAGCTTTTTTTTTTTTAAAATACACATTATAATCACACTAAAAAAACCCGCTGCTGTCAAGTTGATTCTAACTCATAGCGACCCTATAAAGGTCAGGGTAGAACTGCCCCATAGAGTTTCCAAGGAGCGCCTGGTAGATTTGAACTGTGGACCTGTTGGTTAGCAAGCGTAGCACTTAACCACTATGGCACCAGGGTTTCAATTATAAGATAATAAGGTTAAAAATAGCCAAATGTAGAAACTATCACACTGCAGGGAAACACTTTTAACTAAATTATTTATATTATAGTTAATTATATATGGAAAACTTGCTGGTGCACTAGTTAAGTGCTATGGCTGCTAACCAAAAGACTGGCAGCTCAACTCCACAAGGCATTTCTTAGAGACTCTATGGGACAACTCTGCTCTGTCCTATAGGGTTGCTGTGAGTTAGAATCAACTCAGTGGCAATGCATTTGGGTTTCATTTTTGTGTATATTTCTTCCACCTAAGTATGAGCTTACTGAGGTCTGTGAGTTCAGTGTTGAAGCTCAGTAAATACTTGTTCTTTCTTTGGTTTGTTTTGTTTTAGTGATGGGATGAATGAGCAACAGGAAATGATCTACATATTTAACAAAATAAAAGTAAGTTCAGCATTACAAAGGAGATGTATGGTAAACTCTGTATGGTAAAGAAAAGTGCCCTGGCATAATATAAGATCGTCCCATCATTGGTTGGGCTTGGGGCTGTGAGGTGTTTTTCTAATAACAGGAATGGGAAGCAGTAAATCATTCACACACTTTCTATCTGGCCTTCCCAGGAGGAATTAATACTTTTACAAGTTTAAGAATTAATCTTGGGCCTATAAAACACAGCAAGGTTATTTGGCTCACACTGGATTCAACCCACTGTAATGAACTCCTAGTTCCCTTTCTGGAACTGAGATAACTTTACTATACCTAGCAAGCATAGAATAAAATATAATCAATAATCAGTAAATATCAGTTCTTTAGATCTTTCCCACTCTTGGAAAACCATCAAAAAAGGAAGAGGGGATAAACTAATATTTTTTCAGTATGTAATACACCATTGTTGTTAGGTATTATCAAGTCAGTTACAAATCAGAGAGACCCCTGTGTACTACAGAAAGAAACACTAGCAGGTCCCCCGCCATCTGCACATTCATTGCTCTGTCTGAACCTGTTGCCACAGGCAGTTTGTCAGTCCATCTCATTGGAAGTCTTCCTCTTTTTTGCTAACCCTCTACTTTATCAAGCATGATGTCCTCCTCCAGAGACTGACTGGTGCTTCCTGGTAACATATTCAAAGTATGTGAGACAAATTCTTGCCATTCTTGCTTCTAAGGAGCACTCTGGCCATACCTCTCCCAAGGCAGATTTGTTCATTCTTCTGGCTATTCACGGTATATTCAATATGCTTCACCAGCACCATAACTGCAGTGCATCAGTTTGTCTTCTGTCTTTCTTATTCATTATCTAGCTTTTGAGGTGAGTGAAAAGATTGTGTCTTGGGTCAGGTGCTCAAACTGACATCTTTGTTTGTTTTTTCTTTTTTAACCATTTAAAGCAGTCATTTGCAGCAGATTTGCCCAACTGGACACATCTTTTTATTTCTTAACTGCTGCTTCCATGACTGTTGATTGTGGGATCTGAATAAAATGAAATTTTTGACAACTTCAGTCTTTTCCCCATTTATCATGATGTTGCTTATTCGCCAGATTGTGATTTTTGTTTTCTTTATGTTAAAGTATAATGCATATTGAAAGCTCTGTTTTTTGATCTTCCGCAGTAAGTGCTTCAAGTTGTGTTCACTTTTAGCAAGCAAGGTTGTATCATCTGCATATGGCAGGTTGTTAGTAAGTTTTCTTCCAATCCTGATGCATCATTCTTATTATTTGCTCAGCATACAGATCGAATAAGTGTGGTGAAAGGATACAACCTGATGTACACCTTTTGTAATTTTAATTCATGTAGTATCCACTTATTTTGTTCAAATAACTGCCTTTTGGTGTTTGTACAGGTTCCCCATAAGCACAGTTAAGTGTTCTGGGATTCCCTCCAGTTCATTACAGTGTTATCCATGATTTGTCATGATCTACACAGTCAAATGCCTTTGCAGTCAATAAAACACAGGTAAAGATCTTTCAGCCCCTGGTGGCATAGTGGTTTAACAGTCAGCTGCTAACTATAAGGCCTGTGGTTCAAACCTACCAGCTACTCAGTGGGAAAAAGAGACGGCAGTCTGTTTCTGTCAAGTTTACAGCCCTGGAAACCCTCTGGGGGCAGTTCTACTCTGTCTCATTGGGTTGCTATGAGGTGGAATCGAGTTGATGGCAATGTAATACACAAAGGCCTTTATGTATGTTTCTTCTTCTGAAATTTCATGTGGCAGATGCCATCAAGGAGAGGGTAAAATCAACCTCTCGTGGACAGAGATGTCTACTTGTTCTTAACCAAGGTCCATTTTCTTCAGAAGACCAGAGTTACTCAGTCTTCAAAAAGGACCTAAGAGCTGACTGGAGCTGGAGGGCTGGCACAGGAAGTTGTACAGACTAATGGATAACTCTCTTACTAACCAGATGAATAAATGATCACATGAAGGTGCTGAATAAAATATCAGAATAAAATAGTAGATTAAGAGAGAGAAAATAACTCTAATAAGAATAAAAAGGTACTCTAACACTTCAGTTACTTGGTAGAAATAGAGACAGTTTTCAAGGCCTGGCCAGTAATTTCTTCCTCCTTAGTCACTCTTATTTCCTTATGAACTTTTTGTTCAAACCGAGTCCTGTAATTAAGGATCGTTTAACCTATCAGAACATAAAATTTCTTCTTCCTTAGCAGTAAAGGGTCTAACGGAGATAAGAACTTGGTGAAGTAAAAAGATGAAGACACAAAGTGGGAGAAAATGCTGGTAAAGCACATATATGTGATAAATTACTTATATCCAAAATATACAAGGAACTCTTAAAACTTAACAATAAAAAAATCCTCAATTAAAAAATGGGCAAAAGATCTAAACAAATGAGACTCACGATGGCAAATAAGAATATGAAAAGATGTTCAACATCATACAGCATTGCCAGGCCAAGTGCTGTCATTCATATAGCTTTGGAGAATTAAAATTAAAACAACAATGAGACACCACTATACACCTATTAAAATGGCTAAAGTCTAAGACACGCACAGCAAATACTGACAAGGATGTGGAGCAACAGGAACGCTCATTGTTCTTGGGGATGCAAAATGGTACAAGCCCTTTGGATGACAGTTTGGCAGTTTCCCACAAACTGAACCATAATATTATTAAATGATCCAGCTTTCAACCTCCTTGATATTTAACCAGATGAGTTGAAAACTTGAGTCCTCACTAAAACCTATACACAAATGTTTGTATATCTTTCTCTGTAATTGCCTCAAATTGGAAGCAACCAAAATGTTCTTAAATAGGTGAATGGATAAACAAATGGTAGTATGTCTATACCAAACCAAACCCACTGCCACTAAGCTGATTCCGACTCAGAGTGACCCTTCAGGACAGTGTAGAACTACCTCACAGAGCTTCCAAGAAGCCCCTGGTGGATTTGAAGTGCTGAATTTTTGGTTAGCAACTGTAGCACTTAAATACTATGCTACCAGGGTTTCCTATGTCTATATAATGGAATATCTTTCATCAATACAAAGAAATGAGTTATCAAGCCTCTCCCCAAGACATGGAGAAGTATAAAATGCATATTGCTAAGTGACAGAAGCCCGTGTGAAAAGACTACATACTATATAATTCTAACTAGATGACATTCTCAAAAAGGCTAAAGTATTGAGAAAATAAAAGAAGATCAGTAGTTGTCAGGGATTCAGAAAGATGCGGGGAAATAATCCAAGAAGCTGGACTGTATGAAAAATGTAGCATCAGGATTAGAAGAAGACTCATTAACAACCTGTGATACAGATAATACAAGCTTGCTTGCTTAAGTTAAAGAGAACTTGAAATACTTACTGATGAAGATAAAGACTACAGCCTTCAGTACGGATTATACCCCAACATAAATAAAACAAAAAGCTTCCTCACAACTGGACCAATAGGCAACAGCAAAAGGGGGAATGAATAGATGGCACAAGGGATTTTTAGGGCAGTCAGCTATTCTGTGTGATACTGTTATGGTGGATACATGACATTATACATTTTTCAAAACCCACAGAACTGTACAAGGAGTAATTTAAACTCTAGACATCAGTTAATAATAACATCATTATGCATTCATCAATTGTAACAAATGTACCACACTAATGCAAGATGTTAATAATGGAGGCAACTGTGGCAGGGAGGAGAGTGTACATGTACTTTCTACTATTTTTTTTTCTGTAAAGCTATAACTTCACTAAAAAACAACCACCCACTGCTGTTAAGTTGGCTCCAACTCATAGCAACCTAGAGGTCAGAGTAAAACTGCCACATAGCGTTTCCCAGGAGCACCTGGAGAATTTGAACTGCTGACCTCTTGGTTAGCAGATGTGTCACTTAACCCACTATGCCAGCAGGGCTTCCTTCACTAAGAAAATACAGGTTATTAATTAATTTTCAAAGAGAGAGAGAATACACCCTAGGTCCAGAAGACCTGGGTTGGAGTCCTGGCTCTGTCCTGGACTGCTTGACTGACCTTAAGCCTGTTACCGATCCTCTCTAACTCATCGTTTCCTAAACTTATTCATTCAACAAATATTTTCTACCACGAGTGATAGCCACGATGGAGCTCACAAAGTTGAGTCTCACTGGCAACACAAGAATAAAAAGGGGTGCATCCTGAGATCTCCACTAAAAGACCACAATTGATGATCCAGGGGCTTTGGGGTTCCCCCAGGAGCATGGCCTCGATGCTGCCCTTGCCCATGGATCATAAGGAAGGTCTACTCTTCGGACAGCAAGGGATTGGACTTGGCAACGCAGAGTGACTCTATATTGGGTGCACTTTATGGTTCTGTGCAGCTATAGGATATCATCCTGCTGACCTCTGACTGGAGAAAGGGGAGTGGGTGGAGAGGAGGGGAAAGGAGGCTGTTGGGAGGATGAGACATGTATGGAGCAGAGAGGAATAGTGTGCTGTCGCCGGGCAGGGAGAGCAGTGGAAGCTGCACATAGGTGGGCATGCAAATTTATATGGGAATGTATATTTTCACTCAGTCATAAGAAAAACGTTTCCAAAACCTTACTGTGTACAAGCACTGCCTGGAGCACTAGAAGCACAATGAGTGAAACAGAGGAAGTTCTACTTTAACGGAGTTTATGTCCTAGAGAGAAAGAGAGAGAATAAAGAATAAACCAACAACATAACTTCAGATAGTGACCAATCCTATGCAAAACATATGAGAGTCGGGAAAGGGGACTGTAATACAGAAGGTAGTCAGGGAAGTTCTCTCAAAGCCAATCATACTTGAGTTGAGATCTGAATGTACTAGTAGGAACTGGCCAAATAAAAAAGGCTGAGAAAGAATATTCCAGGCAGAGAGATCAACAAGCCCTTAAGTGGGACCACGTTTGGGGGCTGCAAATCAAGGAAAATGACACTGGGTATGGAATTATACTAGCTCCATGGCTTTGACACAGTACCTTAAGTGATCCAAGAAGTGTCCTGGTGGTGACTCAGGCAGCTGCCAGAGATGGAGGGATGCAGCTAGAGGCTCTGTCAGGCTCATACCACCCTGGCCAATGCACAAACCATACCACATAACCCCCCACCACACACATCTACACTGTACCCTACCACACACACAAACATATTATGCTCTAACAAAAGCACTTCCTTTTTAATCTGAGGTATATACTGTGTTGCTGCTTACAATCTTGTTTAAAGAGCAGGTTCTGTGACCCCAAATCGTTCATCTCAAAAATCATTTTCCATTGTTAAATTATCCGACTCTATGAAAATTTATCATACAAACTTTGTGATGGCTCTTGCAGAAGGGCTGATTTTACTCTGTTCAGCTGGCAGAGATGTGGAGACGATTCCAGTGACCTGACTCTCGTCATCACGCTTCAACATTGCACCCCTCTCCCCTATGGTGGGGAACTGGGACCCCTGAGAGGACTCTGATATCTTCCAAGCCTGTCTCAGGTAAAGAAGGACACACATTTCTGTCTCTTCCTAGCAGACTGTACAAAGTTTCTTTCCCTAGAGTATCTAAATGAGGTGTTCTCTGTCCCACACAGCAGAGACTATGAAGAGAGCAGAGGAATGGCTCCCGTTTTTTTTTCCAACCTGTAAAATGCAAAGTTGGCTAGCCGCCTCTCTTCCAAATCCAAACTTACATCTCTCCTGGTCACCAGAGAAACGGACGTCAGTTCTCAAATACGTCTTTACTGTGCTAGGGTTTGGGGAAAGCACTGTGCAGAACGTGAAATAGTTCTCTGGTAACACGGATCTAATTATGTAGCTCTTTGAGTGACAAGAGAAAGCAGAGGCCAAGAGGGATTTAAACAATCTGTTTCTCACATATTTTAGAACAAGTGAAGAACCAGGCACAGAAATGGAGAGAAAGAGAGACAACGCCTGGGCAAGGCAGGGCAGAGCATTTGGAGAAACGAAAATGAGTGAGAAGGGGGCAGGGGGAGGAGAGAAGGGGGACTATCAAGTGACCAAAGAATTAATCCCATCTTCCTCCAGCGTTGTGTTTGCTCCCAGTTTCCCCTCTCCTCTCTACCAGAGAAAACTTACTTGAAGGTCAATGATTTCTCTTTCTGATTCCATCCTGCTGCTTTCAAGTCCCTTCACACAGACCAGGTGCCAGTAACGGACTGCGTGGGCTACTGCAGGCTTTGCCGTCTGAGTCTCTGCTGCTTTCTTTGGGTGGGAGAGAGCACACAGCTGGCAGGACAGACCTGCTATTCATCCATCTAATGTGGGATGCCCGCCTCGGCCTCAGCCTCTGGGGGAAGTGCGCACATGCATAAGCGTGCAAGTGTCCGTGCACACACGTGTGTGCTGAGGGGGGACAGCACGTGGCACATTAAGAGGTGGCCTTTTGAATTGGTAGTAACAGCATCCTTTTCTGCAGTGGCTCCAATGCCCCTCTGGTCGCAGTGGAGCCATGTGAGGTCATCTAGTCTGCTTTGAGCCAGTAGTTTTTCTACCGGCAAAGCACCCCTGAGTATTTATCAAGGAAATAAAAAGAAAAACAGCCAGAGGATGTGTTTGCTTCACATTGGTAAAGCTGAGGAGGGTCACCAAAGGTGGTGTGGCCTCCAGCAAATTCCCAGAATGGAAGTTTAGGAACTTCTGTTGTTCACTGTCTTGTTCCTTCTATCCTTAAAAGTTAAAAGGAAAAAAAAGTATAGTTTACCTTATAGGCCCTATCATGGATTGAATTGTGTCCCCCCTTCCCAAAATGTGGGTAGCAATTTGGCTAAGCCATGATTCCTGGTATTGTGGCATTGTGTGATGTTCTTTTATGCTGTAAATCCTGCTTCCATGATGTTAAGGAGGGAGGATGGGTGGTAGTTGTGTGGGTGGGCAAGACTCAACTTGTAAAACTGTGTTGTCCCTTAAGGGAATCTCTTGGATTATAAAGGAAAGGGAAGCAAGCAGAGAGTGTGGGACCTCATAGCACTAAGCAGTGCTGGGAGCAGAGCCTGGTCTTTTGGAAAGGGCTGGAAGCAAGGGGGGCGGTGGGGAGGTACAGGTGGGAAGTGCAGGTCAGGGGAAAGAGTGGGGGTAGGGTCAGGGTGGAGGGTGGAGGGTGGAGGGGGTGGGGGTGGGGGTGGGGAAAGCTTCAGTCCACGGGAAGATTGACTGCAAGGACCCTACTGCAGAACCAACAGTCTTCCCCTGGAGCTGACACCCTGAATTTGGACTTTTAGCGTAGTGGATTGTGGCACAATAAAATTTCACTTTCTAAAGCCATCCACTTACAGCATTTCTTTTGTTAAAGCAGTACCAGAGGACTAAGGCAGGAATCAAACCTAAGTTTTAGTGTGTACAAAGTGAATAAACAATAAATATTTGTGGACAGATCGATTAATACCCTCAGTTTCTCCCCAGATTAGCCAGGGAGAGAGCAAAGTTGTACCTTCAAATTCCATTTATGCAAGTTTTTGTATTTTCCTTATTCTCAAAATAAAGCTATCAAGGGTGAGTCTTTTTTTGGAAAGGTTTTCTTTCTCCTGTTTACCTTAGAGCCTAAAACTCTTTTAGCTTGTTCCTGAAACTAATTTTAGACACAGTCTTGTTTATGTGTGGGTGTATCTGTGAGTGTACATGGGGGCTGTTGACAGACAGTAATCTAGTGCAGAGTACAAGAGGGGGGGCGGGATAGCAGAGGCACACAGTTACTCTCATAACACTCAAATACGGCAAAATAAATAAATAAATAAAAGGCAATTTATCTCTATTAAGTGATCTAAAGTCCTTGTAAGTTCACATCCTGCTGGACAGTGTGTGAAGGAAGGCTGGGCAGTGATGAGGGCTCTGTTTTATTCTAATCTGAAAAGGTATTGGTTCAGTAATTTAAATGGTAAGCACTCAGCCCAGATCAGGCTTTCAGATTTCTAACGCCTCCCCCATCCACTCCCACCCTCCCACTCCCCAACCTAGAAGCATGGGGGTGGGGGTGGCTTCATGATTGGTGGTGGAGGAGGCATCTTGTGGCCTGTCCATCTCAACTGTTTTCACTAAGGAGCTTCTGGGTGGGGATCAGCTTCCCCCTGCATCGGTGACTGCACAGGAGAGACTGGACTTGTCCAGGCCTCCCACTGGCATGGTGGCTGACGCCTCTTGTAAGCCACAGTCCATTCAGTTCTTCAGAGCCCAGTAGTCTCCCTTGTTGACTGCCCAATCTTGGCTCTCACAGTAACGTCAACCATTCTGAGGCCTGGCTATGACTTGTACGTGCCCCAGTCCCAGTGTCACCAGCTCTGTGATCCAGCCCTCTAAGATGATCTTCTCTGGAAATTCTCCTTCCAGACCTTTGCCTAATTCCTGCTGCCCCTTGGGCACATGGGAACTGAGGGCTACTGGTAGTCACTGAAGAAAGGCAAGCTCAGAGAAGGGTTTGCGTTGATGGGCTGCTCTAGGTTAGTGCAGGGGCAGCTGTGAAATAATCTCCTTTGAGACTCCAGAATGGAAGTGAGATCTAGAACCCATTTTTTTCTCAGTATTCCTTCAAAATCTATGCAACATCATCCCATAATACTACTAAAGGCACTATTCTGAGCACATTATCACATACTCACTTATTTAACCTTCAGAACAATTCTGCCAGGTAGGTAATACTATTATCCTGTCTTGCAGATGAGAAAATAGAAGCACAAAGAGTTTAAGTAATTGCTCAAGGTTAAAAGCTCGCTCTTCCTCTGCTTTACTTCCTCCCATAATCCCTATCATCTGGGATCAGAACAGGTGGATTTTGTCTTCTCTCTTCCCATTTGGTTGGAACCTACCTTATGTGGAATTCTATGATAACAATCAAAATGAGAAATAAAGACATTTAGAAAACACTCTTTCTCAGCAAGGATATCCTCTATCAAGGACATTGCCTTGTTGAAAAATCTCATTTTGGATGTGAGAAGCAAAATATTAACTGTACCTTTGTTTTTTTCATTCTTATTGTGATAATCCTGATCCTTCCCTAGATATGTACATATGAATATATCTGGCTGAATAGAGCAGAAATCAGAACAGGAAAACACGAAAGAGAAAAGTACTTAAATGTATTTTTAAAAAATCTTTTTTTCCTATTAATAAGCATACTGTTTTTAAAAGGAAACACCTGTAATTGATTATAAAAATGGTTTCAGCTGGCTAGGTCTTTCTGGATGTGGATTTTTCCCCTACCTCATTTGGGAGTAAACAGCAGACAGCAGATGGTAAATGGTTTATCAGTTCATGTTGTGACTATAGTCTAGGAGGTCAGCATAGTTTTTTCTATAAAGGACCAGACAGTAAATATTTTAGCTCTTGTGAGCCATATAGTCTCTGTTGCACCTACTCAACTCTGCTGTTATAGTGTGAAACTGGCTAAATACAATAAATAAGTGAATGAATACGGCTGCATTCTAATAACGTTTGATTTGTAGAAACAGGCGGTGGGCCACATCCGACCCCAGAGGTTTTACCTGCTGATCCCTGCTCTAGAATATAAGCAGTAAGAAATCTTGAATCCTGTTGTAGCAACCATGTCCAGTCTTCCAGACCATATCTTTCAAGCCCAGTATCTGTTTGAAAGGTAACTGCTCAGCCTTCCTGCATGGATAATGTGTTAAACGTTATGAAACTATAAAGGCATCAAATACATGCCCTTGCTAGACACCTGCCTGGAAAGTTAAGTACGGTGAAGAGTGCTTGTGACATTTGGCTGTAATACTGAAACTGCACCTACCATGGAGGCTGTTAAGTCTAGATGGGAAAGGTTTCTATTTCTTTTTACTGCTGAAGGTGCTTTTGTGGTGTAAAGCCCAAGGGACATTTTTGAGGGAAACTCTCTTGGGAAGTCTGTTTTTGAGAAGATACTTGAACTTATAGTATGTAAACAGTTTGAGTGCCTCAGAAAGTGGTCATGGAATCAGGGGTGCCTGAAAAGAAACCATAGGTGTTCCCTCCATAGGATGAATAAAGAGCTGTAGAACCCTGAAGAAACCAGCAATGAGAAGGTGGCCCAATGTGAAACAGCGGGGACAGCTCTAAAGCAGAGCCAAGTGACCTGAGCTGCACGCTGTGCTGAGTCATTGTGTCCTTGGCCAAGTCACTTGGTTTCTCTGAGTCTTAGATCCTCTGTGAAAAGTGAAGCTATCAAGTGGAATGACTGCTAAGATCTTTCCAGCTCTGCAATTCTGTTCCTTTTGGGTAAGGGGAGTGGAGAGGGGAAAGGAAATAGCCTTTTTATCACAGAGTAACTCTACAATCATGTTGGGGGAACTGGCGGTGGAATAAGCAGCATCTATGCGTGACAGCTAGATAGGCAGGGCAGGTATACACAGGGTGGCCCAGGGAGGGGCCAACAATAATAGTCACAATAATGGTTTTTGGCCCTCTGAAATTCTGTTTCTAATGTGCATTTATATTAACCACATTCTGTGTCATAGTATAAGATCTCAAATATTGGTCTGAATTTTTGGGTGTAGAATAAAAGGGACTAGAAATATGTTCCTTTTTGAAACAGCAAGAATGTAGTATATTTGATTTAATTTTACCAAAAAGCCCTCCCTAATGGAATATTTATGTAACTAGAAATTTTTAAAGGAAAATTCCCCCTGTTAACTATGCTAGCGGAGATGAGGTAGGGTAGACACAGTGTAAGCAAGATACAGAAGTGAGAACAGAGGCAGATTTCTGGACAGGCTTACAGGCTCCTTTATATTCATTTTCACATTAACTCAGTTACTTCTAAACTCACTGCTCTAGGAATCCTGGGCCCTGGATAGACTTGAAGAGGAAATTTTGGGGGAGTCTGAAGATGAAGCTGGTGGTGCAGGGACCAGTTAGAAATGCAACTGATCAAATGAAGAATTAAACATCAGATTTGGTGACTCTAGACCTATACTGTCCAATAGAAGTAGCGACTAGCTATGAGCCAGAACGGACTCGACAGCAGTGAGTTTTGTTTTCAGTTTTAGCCATGAGTATTGAACATAAGAAATTGGGCTAGTGTGACTAAAGATCTGAATTTAAAATTTGTTTCATTGTAATGAATTTACATTTAAATAGCTAATAGCTACTATATTGGACAGTGGAAACCCAGACCAAGTTTTTGCATTCTGAACACTACCTGGTAGTGGCTGCTGCCTATTCACCACTTCAACAATCCTGGCTGCTCTTCTCTTAATAGATGTTCATCGGCCAAAAGCCTGATTTGACATAAATAGGAACTTAGGGCACACAGAGCTCACAGCGGGAATGTCCCATGAGGCCTGGGTATGCTCTTGGTTATGGTTAGTAAAATTCCCCTTCGTTCTTTCTCATTCAGGGTAGGGGGATTTCAACCGTGACTCACTGTTCAATGAATGATTAATAACAGAGCCTCCTTCATGTTGATATGGAACACCCCTCACCTCTGTGAGAACGTTATAGAGTGCGTGGCACTCTTTTGTAGCAGTGAGGCAGGGACTGAGTAATAGCAGATCTTTTCTTGGTAAGAGACATCAGTGGCAAACCTTTTAAAGCAGACAAACCCTTCCTCAAGTGAAAGATTTTTTTCTTTTTTTGGTGGAAGCCATCTATAAAATGGATTAAAGTGAAGCTGCTCAGATTCCGCGGTCACATCCAACCCACGTGCCCCACCCTCCATTTTCCAAGGTAGTCCTTAAGGAACCTCTTGGGAACCACTAGAATTCTGAGTAGGAGGTTTAAAAACCACTAAGGTTTACTGACTGTCTCAGGGATGGACAACTGCGAGTCACACAAACTTGGGTGCAGTGTTCCAAGTCTTGAAGTGACATTAAAAAAAGAAGAAGAATGTTTAAAAACATAGCCACTTAACCCCCTTATCCCAGGAGCAGATGGGATGTTGGCCTACAGGCTTTCTTTCTTTCTTTCTCTTTTAACTGACAAAGTGTTCCTCACACAATGAAGTCTGAGGACTCAGGGCTAGAGTGTGGGAAAGACGAAAGCCAAAAGATGCCTTGATGAGTAAGGGGTACATACATAATAGTGAAATTCTAAGTAGAGTGTGGAAATCAGAGGTCAGAGACTCAAAAAACCCCTCCGAGGTGGAGGTACCAGCCCAACCACTTTATCTGACAGAAACAGCTTAGTGGTGAAGGTGGAAAAAGAGGCTAAGTCTTCGGTTGTTGTTGTTAGGTGCCAGCGAGTCCGGTCTCACTGATAGTGGCCCTACGTACAGGTTTTGTGCTTACCCCTTACAGTCACATGGATGTGTACATGAGAATATGTGTGTGTGAATAGTTGTTTACAATCACAGAGTAGTTTTATTTATCTTATCATTTTACCCTCATAATGACCCAGTCACAATTTACAGATGAGGAAACTAATACCAAAGTGACCTGCCCGAGATCAGCCCAGCCAAGGTGGAGCCAGGGCATGACTCAAGAGTCCTGTCTTTTTCAATTCTTTCTCTTTTCTGAACATGCTCCTACTCAGTGAAGACACATATACATCAGTTTGATCTACAGTAACATGTGGCAGACACACACTTTCTTTGTTGCTACCAGGCAGTGGAGCTCAATGGGTTGTTGATGACAGTAACTCACTCTCAAACAAGGCCAGACAGATTCAGTTTTTATACTTGGTCCTGCCATTTACTATCACTGTTTTCGTTAGTAACTTTACCTCTCTTAGCCTGTCTATTCCTATAAAAATGGCTCATGGTACATAATTTAGAAGTCCCTGGTGGCACAAACAGTTAACATGCTCAGCCACTAACAAAAAGGTTGGCAGTTCAAGTCCACTCAGAGGCACCTCAGAAGGAAGTCCTGGTGATTTAGTTTAAAAAATAAAATAAAATCAGCCACTGTAAAACCTAAGGAGCATAGTTCTAATCTGACACATATGGGGACTCCATGAGTCCAAATCAAATTGACAGCAACTGGTTTGGGTTTAGTACATAATTTATAGAGATCATTGTGAGGATTAAATTAAATCAGATCAAGGATGTAATACAAATTAGCTGTCTGGCACAGGGTAAAAAGAACTTAATAAATGAGGCTAGTATTCATATTCATACCATCAATATAAGCCTGGTTGTTTAACCTTCTTGAGTCTTTCCCTTGTTCTCTTTTATCTCAGTCCAGGACTTCAGGTCTGAGCCTGGACAGGGTGGCCAGAAATAATCTCTACAGGTTCCTTAAAGATACTAGTCTGGAAAGATTTACTGAGCTGTTGAGAAGTAGTTAAACTGCAGGTTTAGTCCTTGGCAGAGGAAGGGTTGGTTGAAACTGGACTAAAAAGGCATGGACGTTCACAGACCCCTTGATGTGAGCCACAGGACAGGCAAAGTTTCAGTTTGGACTACATGCGCAGAGAAACAAAAGGAGAAGAGAAAGTGAAGAAGTGTGGGGATGAGCTGCTGGCAGAGCTACTGCGAAGGTGAAATCAAGAAAACTTTTCAGTGGGGTTTCGTCAGAGAAGACCTTCAACACTGTGTACTATGGAACATGCAAACTGAATTATCTGGAGTGTTTATAGCGCTTTCTCCTTCACAGTGTTTGCTTTTAGACACCTTCGCAGAGGGTAGCTGGGGAAAGTCCCCCATATTTTCTTTATGAACAGTTCTTGCGAAAAGATTTTGTGCCAGCCACTTCTTCCCTTCACTGGTCTTACAACATTTAGCCTGCACACAAGTATTCACATCACTGCTTCACATGTAACTAGTTTGTAAGCCCTTCAAGAACAGGCAGTGTGGCTTCTATTTCTAAACGTCCCACAGCTGTGACCCCCATGTAGATGAGCATACCAGGGGTGACAGTAAGTTTCTGAGGAGGGGTCCCCTTCTGCATAGTGTGATTCTGGATTCCCCCAACCAAGTCAGATAGAGGTCCAAAGAGACACTTGTTAGAAAAGGTGTGGGTACCTCAGACAGAAGTGAGTGAGGTGCAGAACTGGAAGTGCACCTTCCTGAGCACTTGTCATAATGTGACATTGTCTGCCGTTGATCTTAGGTGAGTCATTTCCTTTCTGTTGCATTGGTTTCATGCATCTGCAAAATGGGGAGAGAGATGTGATAAAGTAACATGCATATCTTTTTTTCTAATTATAAAATAAATACATGCTCACTATGGAAAATGTAGAATATACAGAAGAATGAGAGAAAATAAAAACCATCCTTAAAACTACCACCACTGTTAACATTTTGGTTTATTGCTTTTCGTTCTTTTCCTACTCTGTGTGGGTGTGTGTTTATGTATGTAGTCCCAACACAAACTACATAATTTCAGGGCCTAGTACAAAATGAAAATGCAGGGTCCGTTTTGTGTGCTGTCACCGGGCAGGGAGAGCCGTGGAAGCTGCATATAGGTGGGCATGTAAATTTATACGGGAATGTACATTTTCACTTAGTCATAATAAAAAATATAAATAAATAAGTAAAATCAAGTTGAACTACTTAAAAACAAATAAATAAACCATCAAAAAAATTTATTAGGAATTTTAAGATGGTGACAATACAGCCATCTAGTGTCACCCCTGATATGCTCATCGGCATGGGGGTCACAGCTGTGGGAGGTTTAGAAATAGCCATCCCCCAATAGTGCGGGACCCTTGTAATCACCAAGTCTTGTGTGGCTGCAGGTCACACACCCTGGGCATTACCTCCTCACAATAATTATTATTGAGTCATTGCTTTGTGTCGAGCACTTTATTTCAATTAGTTCTAGCTTAATATAACTTCCCTAACATAAATGTAATTCTCCTCCATCTAATCTCCTCCTTCTAATCTCCATATTGCAGATTAGAAAACTGGGAATCAAAAATCTTAAGTAACTTACCTGAGTTCATGTAGTAGTTATGTGGCAAATACTCACACATTAGTCATTCTGACTGTAAACCAATGATGTCTCCAAAACCAAACCTAACCACAGCTGTTGCCATCAAGTGGATTCCAACTCATAGCAACCCAATAGGACAGAGCAGAATACTGCCACCCTGAGTTTCCAAAGACTGTCTGGTTGACTGGAACTGCTGGCCTTTTGGTTAGCAGCCATAGCGCTTAACAACCACTCCCCTGCAGCACGAGACCTCTCATATTTGCTTTTATGAATCTGTGAAATGTTTTCAATAAAATTAATATTATACTATATTTGAAATCTTGTACTGTATTCTTTTCTATTTTATGAGTTTTTCCCACCCTTCTGTCACTAAATACAGGAGAAAAATAATGTGCAATTTGTGAGAAAAAGCAAAGTCTCAGATGACAAAGCCTCAAGAATAATTCCATTGCAAGATTTGATGAAACACAAAATACCAACGCCAGGGAGCCAAACCAGGAACACGTGGCCAGTGAACACTTGGCAAGGGCTAAGCTGGTATATTGAACCCGTAGCCCTCATCTGATAAACAACATAAATATCTTACTTCCCTGCTCTGAATGTCCTCCACGTTAAAAAAATTCATCTTGTTGAGGGTCTTCCTCTTTTTCACTGATCCTCCTCTTTACCAAGCATGATATCATCTTCATGATGTCCGTCTTACATACATGTCCAAAGTATGTAAGACATAGTCTTGCCATCCTTGCTTCTAAGGAGTACTTTGGTTGTACTGCTTCCAGGACAGATCCATTTGTCTTTGCAGAGCCCCAACATCCAAGGAGATTTTTGTAAAATTTTACATTCTATTAGAGGAAAACAACAGGTTTTTTAAAGCATAAATAATATTATACTGCATATAATTATTCAACTTCCATCTTAGACATGCACATGCTCAAATACCCGCATAAGGAGTGTTTTCTGCCTTCTCCCCCCACTGACAATGACTGAGGTACATGTAAAAATGAGCCAAAATTAATTTGGTAGCTGATATTGAAACCCTACTACATACCACTACAGACTTGGGGAAATTACTTAATCTAAGTCTCTTAATCTTCAACATCAAGAAAACAAAACTCCTCACAACTGGGCCACGAAATGGAGAAAAGATAGATGTTGTCAAGGATTTCATGTTACTTGATTCCACAGTCAACAGCCATGGAAGCAGCAGTCACAAAATCAAAAGATGCACTGCATTGTGAAAATGTGCTGCCAAAGACCCCTTTAAGGTGTCGAAAAGTAAAGATGACACCTTGAAGACTAAGGTGCACCTGACTCAAGCATAGTATTTTCAATCACATTATATGCGTACTCTGGAAAATGAATAAGGAAGACGGAAGAATCGACACCCTTGAATTGGGTGTTAGAGAAGAATATTGAACATAGCACAGACTGCCAAAAGAACAAATGGATCTGTCCTGGAAGCAGTACAACCAGGGACATCATGGAGATGACATCCTGCTTGGTAAAGGGGAGGATCAGTGAAAAAGAGGAAGACCCCCAACAAGATGAATTGACACAGCAGCTGCAACAATGGGTTTAAGCACAAAAATGATGGTGGGCGTGTCACAGGACAGGGCAGAGCTTCATTCAGTTGGAACTGACTCAGCAACACCTAACAACAACACCCAGAGCCCAAGTGGTGCAGTGATTAAGAACTTGGCTAAGCAAAAGGTCAGCAGTTTAAATCTATTGGCTGCTCATTGGAAACCCCATGGGTTGTTATATTCTGTCCTATAGGGTTGCTGTAAGTCAGAATTGACTTGATAGCAACAATTTCGGTTTGGTTTGGGATCTAAGTCTCAGTTTCCACATCTGTAAAATGGGGCTTATAAGAGCTACTTCAAGAGAGTAGTGAGGAAAGCTAGGTATTTCAGAGCCAAGAGCCAGGATTAGGTCACTGCATATTAGAAGTTCTCTGGAGGTCTTAATCCCTCAATGAAAATTGCAAACATGTTTACAGTCTCTAGGATCGAGGGCTCAGAAACTAGAGGAGTAGGGCATATCATATCACTGTACACACTTCCTCCCAGATGCCCTTTTTTTTTTTTGCTGCTGAACTGTGGTTAAAAGAAACACAGAGTGCAACTACCTTTTAGGGTAAAAAAAAAAATCTCAAAATACAACCCACAGCCTTACGGGTGTGTGATGAGAGCACTCACGCAGTTGTTTGTCCCTAAAGTCAACTGAGTCTTGGGGAGCTTTAGCAGCTCAGTTGGGGGGTCCCAGTATTCAGGCCAGTTTCTTCTTTAACAATAGCTGGTGACGTCACTTTGTTCATAGAAGGCGAGGGACACTGAGGCAGGGAAAATCCCTTCTCATTTGGTATTAAGTTTCCACCTATCAAAATGCATCTTTCTACATGATCTGCTTACAAAGATGTATGAAGAGAGTTAGTGAGAAACAACATTATTAGACTTTAGATGCGTGCAATGAAGTTACAAAAGGTTTCTTGCAAATCTCCGTCTCCTGAATATCCCTGCCCTGAATATAACCCCAGTTCACTCACAACGAATAACGAGGGGACAGGAATGGTCCGAGTCCCTGTGCTGTGTGGCAGTGATCCTGTTCTCTGCCACGTGGGAACCTGCCCTTTCTGCCCCTGGCCTGGAGCTTTCTCTCTCTGCCCTTTGCTATCACTCCTCTGGTACCCTTCTATCATTAATAATAACTAGCCTGAATACAAAACTTTAGAATTTACCTAGTGCTTGCACTTACTTTCTTACTCTCTTTACACCCCCATGCATCACCCTTGTTTCACAGAAGAGGTTGAGCAACTTGCCCATGGTCATGCACTAGTTAGCAGCTGAGCCAGGATTTACACTTGAGTTTTTTACATGAAATGTTCTGGTATTCTTTCCTCTGTGCCTTGCTACCTCATTCTTTGAGGCCCCCAATCCTACTCCAGGATACCATGGATCTTGGCTTACATTTTTCCCTGGCCAAGCTACTGTTTTCCTTCCTCATTCTGCACTGTTCTCCTCTCCCCTCACCCGTGTTTTTCTCTACGCTTGGAAACGCTGGTGGCACAGTGGTCAAGTGCTACTTCTGCTAAACAAAAGGCTGGCAGTTTGAATCCATCAGGCCCTCCTTGGAAACTATGGGGCTATAGCCTCTGTGAGTCAGAATCTACTTGAAGGTGACAGGTTTTTTCTCAGTCACAGCACGTGGCCCCCTCCCTCCCCAGCCTAGGCAAGCATGCAGTTTTCTAGCTCTTTCAACTTTATTTTGAAAAGTTTATAAATAGGAAAGACCCTTACACTTTCCTGCCTTTGGTTGCTCCTCTCACTTGAGGTGAAGGCTTACTTGAGAAATTGAGATACTTCACAAATTACAGTGGGTTACATTTTGGTTTGTGTTCTCAATATAATTTTTGTGTGATTTATGTATATTATAGAATAGTTGGAGAGTAGAGAAAATGAAAAAATCGTAAGTAACTTCATGACTCAAACACATCCTGCATGAAGTCTATTTGAATAATGATGATGTTTTTAGAAAACTTGACATGCCACTTACTTCTACAATTACCACATTTAGATTTGTTTTTGCATTTAGAAAAGCTTGTAAGCTATGAGTCCCTTTTCAGGACACTACTGTCAGTTCATGAGCAGGGGGCACCACTGACTGCCCAGCCTAGGTCTTTTAGAGAGTAGCACATCCAGATTCATTTAGAGAGCTGGGTCAGCTTATTTTAGACAACTCTGCTGTCCACTGGGTCAAAGAAGGCCTCTATGAAGAGGGTGCTTGGACTAGCTGATCTTTGGGTAACAATAACTGTGCTTAACCAAACACAGCTTTTTCTAGATCTGGCCATTCAAAAGCAGCTTGCAAATTAGAAAAGTTCAGATTATGGCCTCTGTTTAGGGAACAGATGAGATAGCAATAGAAGGAATAGGTATACATATATATGTGTGTATGTGTGTATATATATGTGTGTGTAGTAGCAATAGAAGGAAAAATATACATTTATCCTACTGCTGTCTTGTCTATATACATAATATATATACTGACCTCTTTAGTGTGTGTGTGTGTATAAAACCCACTGTTGTCAAGTGACCCTAGAGGTCAGGGTAGAATGGCCCCACAGAGTTTCCAAGGAGCGCCTGGCAGATTTGAACTGCTGCACTTTTGGTTAGCAGACTCAGCACTTAACCTACCACACCACCAAGGTTTCCTATATATATATATGAAAACCCTGTTAGCACAATGCTGCTAACCAAAAGGTTGGCAGTTTTAATCTACTGGTGGCTCCTTGGAAAGCATATGGGGCATTGCTATCCTGTCCTATAGGGTCACTATGACTCAGAATTGACTCAAAAGCAGAGTTTGGCTTTTTTTTTCCCTGATATATATTAGAATTCTTTGTAGCTTAGCTTAACCACTATACCACAGGCATTTCCACAGATACATAAAATATTAGAACTAGATGGGACCTTACTGGTAGTGGTGACAGGGTGATGTATAGGTGGAAGACATACCCAAATTACCTGGAGATGGCCACAAATGTAACAGACAAAGAGTGTAAAGAACTCCTATAAATTGTCAGGAAAAATATAAACAGCCCAATACAGAAATAGCAAAGAACAGGCCATGCATAGAAAAAGAAACTCAAACTGACCAAATGTGAAAAAATGCTTTACTTCACTGGTAATCAGGGACATACAAGTTAAAGCATCGATGAGATACTATTTCACACCCATCAGCTTGTCCAAAAGTAAAATACTTGACAACGGCAAATGCTGATAAAGGGAATTAAGAACTCTCAGAGATACGTACACGGAAACCCTCCAGCACAGGGGTTAAGTGTTACAGCTGCTAATCAAAAGCCTGGAAGTGTAAATTACAATGTCCATTTTGGACAAAAATTTGGCCATGTCTAGTAAAGTTGAAAATCTCCTTATTCTGAGACCTTGCAATCTATTTCTAGTTCATACTTCAGGCAGCCTTTCTCAACTGTGGTTCCTCATTTGAACCACAGAATACAAAAAATTATTTGAGTAACACTTTCTCAACTCTCCCAAGGACTGTTCACAAATACTATCATTCTAGGTGCACAGGAAACTCAGTGCATTACATACAGTGGTTACTGCCTCAGCTATCTCGTGCTGCTCTAATGGAAATATCACAAGTGGGTGGCTTTAACAAATAAGCTTATTTTCTCACAGTTTAGGAGACCAGAAGTCCAAATTCAGGGTGTAAGTTCTAGGAGAAAGCTTTCTGTCTGTCAGCTTTGAAAGAAGGTCTTTGTCTCTTCTGACCTTTGGCACCTAGGCAATTTTCATGTGATTTGACATTTCTCTTCTACCATCTCTGCTAACCGACTTGCTTGCTTAATTTGTTTTGAATCTCAAAACACATTGACTCAGGATGCATCCTAATCCTGTCTCATTAACATAACACAACCCATTCACAAACAGGATTATAACCACAGGTGGAGATTAGGATTTATGACACATATTTTGGGGTGAACACAATTTAATGCATTAGCAATTGCTTTAGGACATTAGAGCCTGTCTTGTTAAACTTGGTTGAGAAGACTGCCAGGGAATCCTCTATACATATTTACAATACCACACTATCGGTAATAGCAAACAATTGGAAACAGTTTGTCTGTTTTTAGGGGAATGGACAAATAAATTGCAGAATACTTTTCATGTGGAATTCTGTACAGAAGTTTGAATAAATGAACCAGATTTATATAATTAGATATAGACAAATCATGAAAAATAAATATTGATTTAAAATATTGTAGGACATTATTAAAGTATGAGATCACTAACAAGTATTTTATAAAAATATAAAAACTAATAGTATGTCTTACTTGTGAATGTTTATATTTGCAGCAAGCAATATAAAATGTTGTTGTTATGGTTGTTGAGGGCTGTCAAGTCAGTTCTGACTCATACTGAGCCTGTGCACAACAGAATGAAAGACTAGCTGGTCCTGTACCATCCTCACAGTGGTTGTCAAGCTTGAGCCCACTGGTACAACTACTAGGTTAATTCATCCCATTGAGAGTCTTCCTCTTTTTCACTGACCCTCTACATTGGCTTGGCTCTACTTTAGCAAGCATGATGTCTGTTTCTAGGGACTAATCACTCCTGATTACACGTCCAAAGCACGTGAGGTAAAGTTGCCATCCTTACTTCTGAGGAGCATTCTAACTCTATAGGGCCTAGATATGCACCAAATCTTCTAGGAGGGAAGAAAAGACGTTTCGGGAGAGAAGCATAGGGGACTGCAGTAGTTACTGGCTCTGCTCATGAATATTGTGGTTTTCATTCAAGGGATATGGTAGATATTTCCTTACTTTCTTTGAAATTAGGCATGACCATATGATTTGTCTTAGTCAATAAAAGGTGAACCAAAGAAGTATTAGTTTCAGGTGAAACATTTAAAAACCATATGGACAATTTACCATGTTATTTTTCTGTCTGCTGTGGTAACCAGTAAAGTTTCGGATGCTGGCTTCTTCCTCAGCCTGGGTCTGTTCTAGAGAGATGACAGTGTACTGTACTACTGATGAAGAACATACCTTTGTTGTGTTAAGCCACCGAGATTGCATGTTACTAGAGTATAGTCAAGCCTAGCCTAACTGATAAAAGATTTTAACTTTTATGTGATGTTTTTTTCTTTCTTCTTCCTTTTTTTTTTAGTTTTTAAGATCTAAAGAACATATTAAGGCACTCTGGTGGTGCAACGGTTAAGTGCTTGGCTATTAACCAAAAGGTTGGTGGTTTGAACCCATCCAACAGCTCTGCAGAAGAAAGAACTGGCAATCTACACCTCTAAAGATTGTAGCCTAACTAAAAGATGGCTTAGAAGAAAGTCCTGGCAATCTTCTTCCAAAACAAAATGAGCCACTGAAAACCCTATGAAGCAGCTTCACTCTGACCTACATGGGGCATAGGGTTGTGATGACTTAGAACTGACTCAACAATTGTCTTTGGGGGGGATGTGAGGGTGGGGGTTTCCATCACTACACCATGGTTTGTATTCCAGTGGCTGAAATAGCCCCTAATGTCCATGCTCCAATGTTGCCCTTTCTGAATCGCTTCTTTTTACCTGTTTATCACTTTCTCAGAAACCCTGGTGGTGTAGTGGGTAAGTGCTACAGCTGCTAATGAGAAGGTCAGCAGTTTAAATCCACCAGGTAATCCTTGGGAACACTACTGGGCAGTTCTATTCTGCCTATAGGGTCGCTGTGAGTCGGAATCAACTCAACCGCAGTGGGTTTTTGGTTTTTATCACATTCTTACTTCCTTTCTGGGTGAGAAGATTATCCTTAGGTCATCATGAAGTCTTCCTTAACCAACAAGAAGTAAAAAACTCTACTCAGACCTCCAAGTTTGCCTTTTTTATTTTTGTTGTTCAAATTCTAGAATGCATGGAAAATCTTTTTAACTTTAATAAAGACTGGGTCTTGGAAAATAAAAAAATTTAAAAAATAAAAGCTTATAGCCTAGAAAACCTTATGTAGAAGTTCTGCTCTGTCATACGGGGTCACTATGAGATGATAATGAACTTGATGGCACCTAACAACAACAACAAAGAACATATTGCTAAACGTTAGCATTCATTCATATTGAATGGAGAATACATGAGTGTTATATCATCCTCATTTATTTGCTATTTAAAATTGTTTAGTATTTTCATAACTACTTCATTTAAACTAAAATAGTATCATTTTACCATGTAGTTAATATTAGACATTATTAATGAATTCTCTTTTTTTAAAAAAAGATCATCTGGAATCACAACAAGTGCTTGATTAAGCTGGGTGTGAGAATAGTGTAGAAGGTATATGTATTTTGGAAAAAATGCCCCATGTGACTTTGATAGGCTTGATCAAAAAGGTAATTCCTTTGTTTTACAAAAGAGACTGAGGATACGAAATACTAAATATTTTGCTCTTTGTCAAAGACCAATTTAATGCTACAGCCACTGTACCTGGCTTTAATAACCTTGGCTCTAATCCAAGCTTGTTACAGAAGATAATCCTATGAAGCTTTTCGGCATTTTAGTAAAGCTACTATCCAGCATACCATCCATTACAGTACATAATAAACTAAAAAAATAAGCCCAGTACTGCTGAATCAATTACAACTCATAGCAACTTTATAACACAGAGTAGAACTCCCCCATAGGGTTTCCAAGGCTGTAAATCTTCAAGGAAGCAGACTGCAGCATCTTTCTCCTGCAGAGTGGCTGGTGGGTTTGAACTGCTGATCTTCCAGTTATCAGTCAAACACTTTAACCACACTGTGCCACCAGGGCTCTTATATTACATATTAGCCCTCTAAAATAAGATACTATGTCAGTTTCTTTCTTGTTTTTAATCTTATTCTGTTGTGGGTAATTGTTAGTCTTCTGCCTTTATTTATCCCTTGTTTCCCTTTTTGTTATGGCTGCCAGGAAACTCAGAGACAAATGTATACTCAGTATATATGGTAGCTGTCTTGGTTGGCTTCCTCTTACTTTAAATAATACTGACGCTAATTTTATTTTGTGTATGGTTTGTTGTAAACTGTCTCAAACCTCCTCAGAACAAAAGGGAATAAAGCATGAACTCTCTTCTCTATCCACTGTGTTCTTTTCACTTTCTTATTCTCTATGCTTTGTCTCTCCTACCTTAGTGGAACCTTAAGTGCAGGAGAGACCTGCTCATCAATCCTTAATACAGTCACTATGCTAAATAAAAGCCTAACATAAGCAAGGTGAGTCTATAACTTGTCATTTGTCCTGATTGCCCACATCAGTATTGTAAAGGGTTTCTCTGTGTATATATTTTTGGTATAAAAACTCATTGCCAACAGATCCATTCTGACTCATACAGGACACAGTTGAACTGCCCCATGGAGTTTCCAAGTAGTGCCTGGGGGATTTGAACTGCTGACCTTTTGGTTAGCAGTCATAGCAGTTAATCATTACAACACTGGGGTTTCCATAATCCTGGTATATACATATTTTTAAAGCAAATGTTTCCATGACTACCTTTCTCACCCTATTTTTCCCACACAGCATTTTATATTAAACATCCAAACAAGCAACACAGAGTCAAGGTAATTCAAAGACCTCAGTGATACTTCTAACACGTAAAGTAAAGCAAAGGCATCACTTCTGTACTGGAAAACAGTCTTGTTCCAAGAGCCACAATACTTCAGTTCCACTTCCAGGAGGGCTATTGTCTTGCCCTGAGATTTGGCTTCATTTCTGTGTATTGTGACATTCTTCTAACTGTAGCTTTCTATCAATGTTTTATTTTTTTAAATTGCAAATGATTACTTTTGTGGTCTTTTTCGAATTCTCAAAATAAAACTTCAAAAGAATCAAAGACAGACTGGGTGAAATCACTTCCCTAGTGATGAGTGATACAGGAATAAAATCTTAGCCTCCAGGGTAGAACTAGGGTGATGTGGAATGGATTGTTTGAGATGTGGTTATTTTTTAGGATTCCAGGAACAGCTTGATTTTATAATGGAAGGGAATTAGAGGAGTAGCATCTGTGCAATAGGATCAACTAAGGCCCTGTTTTCCAAATTAGTACTGTGAAGAACACTATTTTAAGAGTTGTTAAGAAGTCTGGATGCCACAAATGGTTTGCAATCAGCTGCCAACCTAAAGGTTTATGGTTTGAATCCACCCATTGGCTACACAGAAGAAAAGCCTGGTAAACTGCTTCTATAGAGTATAAGTCAAGAAAACCCTGTGGAACAGTTCTACTCTGTAATACACATGGTCACCGTGAGTTGCTATAACTCAATGGCAGCCAACAAAACAAAGTAGGCGTATCTTTAAAAAAGGGAATCCGTGGTCACATATGGACAACACTGTATACATTCTCTCTCCACTGGAGAATCATAATGCATATTAGCATGGTAAAAATTGAGAGGTCCTGTAGAAAAGAAAATTGTTTAGTCCTATACTCATGAATTTATTTCTGCATGGAACACTTTTCTTGCTCACTCCTTTAAACACCTTCCACACCAGTATGAGGAATGCTGCACCACAGCTGTATTGTGACATTTCAGTTAGGAGTCACAGCATTGCTGAGCTACTGGGTCAGGCCTTAACTCCCCCATTTGAGAAATGAGGAAGATAATACTTGTCCATACTTAACAGGGATGAGTTAAAGAATGTCCGTGAAGGCTGGGAACACCTTGGAAACCAGGTTCCATAGAAACAGTGTCATTGCTTCAGCTAGGTCAGCACGAAGAGATAGTAAGTCACATCATTAGGTACTACAAACCCAGACCTAGCAGATGCTCCATACTTCGCTTTCTACCCTGGTCCCTAAAGATAGTCATTTAAATGTCATACTCTTTAACAAGCAAGTCCATCTCATGCTGGTGCTTGTTTCAAACCTAGATTGAGAAGGGAAGAAGGAAAATAAACAGGAATAGACAAGAGAACGGGTAGAGGATACAGTAACAACAGTAATAGTTAACATTTATTGAGTGTTTGCTACATGCTAGTACCAGGTTAAGTGGTTGAAATGTGCTGCATTTAAATTTGTCCCATTCATCTTCACAAAAGTCCTTAGGAAGACATGACAAGTATAACAAAATGGAAGCTTGGAGAAATTAAGTGGCTCGTCTAGATCATAGAGGTATTAACTGGCAGAGCTAACACCTAACCCAGGCCTGTCTGACTGGTTCATACTATACTGTTTCCTAAAATGGTAGATATGAGACAATCTTAGATAGTAAACAATAGTTAACGTGCCACATTATTAGAAAAAATATAATGTGGATAACAAATCTGTGGTTTCATGTTTGAATATTATGGATTAGGATAAGAAAGTAAAATTAAGTCTCTTTTTACATGATATTAAGAAAATAATAGCAGAGGTGGTGTACAGAAATGTTAAAATCCACAAAGGTGGCCTGCTAGCAGCTTCACCTGGGGGACCCTTCTAGTGCATCCTTCTACCTCCCAATGGAGTCAAGGCAAAAAGTCAAAGGCCAACAGGATTTCCTTGAACAAGACTTTGAGCTTGTTTCTGCTCCCAGCCAAACAAAAATCCTCTCTAGGTTCTTTGGAAGGAAGTTCATAAGAGGAAATAAAGTTTTGTGAATGCCAAAAGTTGTCAGCAGTGATATTTCCCAGGATGTGGGTAGAGCAGGAAGAATATCTGTGATTATGAGGACTGATTCACAGAAAGTCCACTGAGTGACAAGCACTACGTTCTACAGAGAAGGGAACGTGCCTTTGCATCCTCGGCAACCCTCTGTCTGACCTCTCAGCTGTATGCAGTTGCCTGGATCATCTTCCAGGTCTGCAGAAAGGCGAGGGTCTCATGCAAGGCTTCTTGGTTATACATGAACCGACTCAACCGGTTTAAGCCAAGAAAAAGAAAAAAGAAAAAAAAAAAAGCAAGAAGATGGGGAAAGGAGAGAGGGCGGGTTTACTGGAGTTTTTTGTTTCTTTAGGTTGCTTACCTCTGCTTCTCTGAGGTTCTTTTCCATTCTTTGTCTTCCTCAGCTTCCCCAAGCATGACCATCTGCATGTTTCCTTTTCATCACTTTGCAACTCAAGTCCCTAAAAGACAAGTACACATATCTCTGGGCCTCAATGCTAAACTGGCCTAGGTTGGGTCAGGAATTCTTCGCTGTCCAGTGCATTATATAGCCAGTGAAGGTCACAGTGTAAGCAATTAACAGGCAATTCTGACATTCAGTGTCTCCACTCTTTGAGTTGATAGTTTGTGTTGGCTCTTGTGAGTTCTAACAGGCAAAAGTTGGGGTTCAGCTTCCCCAGAAGTATGATCCCCAGTGGTCTCCAGCTCTCCTACTCTTTCAGTTTAGTGAGATATTCAGCATTTCACATAAAGCACTGGAATTCCTATATTAGTACTAATGGTTCTTTCATTCTGTATGACTCTGGTCTCCGTGAGACTTGAGGTTGGCAGACACTCACAGGGCAATAACGCTGGGATCAGTTGGGATACAAGAAAAGAGTGAGTTAGGTAATCCGTAATCTTACTGAGGAAACCCTGGTGGCTTAGTGGGTTAAGCACTATGGCTGCTTACTAAAAGGCCAGCAGTTCAAATCTGCCAGGTGCTCCTTGGAAACTCTATGGGGCAGTTCTACTCTGTCCTATAGGGTTGCTATAAGTCAGAATTGACTTAACAGCAGGGGGGTTGGGTTTTTTTTTTTTTTTTTTTAATTATTACTGAATGCCGGTTGGTACTATACAGGGTGCTACAGGGAACTGCTGACGTAACGAGGTTGATGATTATTATGATGGTTGTTACTGCTGTTAGTTGCCATCAGTTCCAACTCATGTCAACTCCATGGGTACAGTGTAGAAAGGCTCTATAGAGTTTTCAAGTTTGTGACCTTTCAGAAGCAGATTACCTCTCACTTTGGAGGTGCCTCTGGGTAGGCTTGAACTGCTAATCTTTTGGTTAGTGGTCCAGACTTAACCATTTGTATCACACAGAGACTTCTTGATAATAGTAATACTGATAAAAGAAATCAGAAGAATGAGCCTCATGAAAAGACATAAGAATATGGATAGAAAAAAGAGGTGCACATAGACATTTATACCTAATAAAAAGAATCTTGAACTAAGAACTCAGAGATTTGAGTTCTAGCCTTGACTTTGCCTCTTAAGTGGCATGATCTCAGATGGATCACTTAGTGAGGGACTTTATCTCTAAAAATTAGGTATATTTCTTTAGACCAGAAAAGCCTATGATCCTATATCTGAAAGAGAAAGAAGATCTTGGGAGAAAGGGGGTATTCAGAGACAAATGAGAATCAGCAAAGTCCAGTACCTCAGAAGAGATGAGGTTTTTTTTCTTTCCTTTTTAAAAGTATTTTATTGTACTTTAATTGAAAGTTTACAATCCAAGTCAATTTGCCATGTAAGTCCACTCTTACGCACATACGTCTAGGCAGCTCTAGCTGCTCTCCCAACCCTGTCACAGCACCCTCCTCCTCTCCACCTTGTACTGCCCAGCATTCATTCAGCCAACTCCTGTCCCTTTCATTCTATCATCCCATCTTGCCTCTAGAGAGGAGCTGCTCAGACAGCCTCGTGTATATATTTAAGCCAAGAAGCACACACTTCACTTGCATCACTCTGTGTCTTATAGCCCAGTTCAATCTTTGTCTGGAGAGTTGAATTCAGTTCCAATGTCCCCAGGGGACAATGTTGGACCATCAAGTCTGGTCTTTACTAAAGTCAGGGACTTTACGTTGTATTCCCTGTCAGGGTAGTTACTGATGGTGGCTGGACACCATGTAGTTCTTCTAGTAGCATGCTGATTCAGTCTCCCGAGCATATGGCCCCTTCTGTTTCCTGGGCTCATAATTTCCTTGTGTCTTTGATGTCTTTGTTCTCCTCTGCTGCAAATGGATTGGGACCAATCGATGTTCTTTAGATGATAGCTTGCTAGCTTTTGAGACCCCAGACACCGCTCACCAAAATGGGATGGATAGCATTTTCTTAAAAAATAAAAACTTAGTTATGCTAATTCACCTAGATATCCTCTGAAGCCATGATCCCCAAGAGGTGAGTCTTAGAGAGAAATTTGAAAATTTTGAGTACAGGTTTTGGTGGAAAAGAAAAAGTAAAGTTTGGGGTAACATGGAGAGTCTAAAGTAATAGCTTAGGAGTAAGAGGTAGAAACATAATGAAGGAGAAGTATAATGCTGGAGAAAGAGCCCTAGACCAAAATGTGATATGGGTAAATTGTTTTTCTTTTCTGGGTTTTGGGCTCCATAACCATAAAATAATGACACTGCTTCTTTCATTTCTATTTTTCAGAGAAAGGGACTATAGAGGGAAGAAAACAGCAATCATGTATTTCTAGTTGAAGTGGAATCTGAACTGAAGTATAAAAAAATTAAGGTAGGCTGAGTGAGAAGAAGGAAGGGGAAGGTTGGTGAGGTATCTTGAAACCTATGTTAAGGAATTTCCCTGATTTAGATCAGCACAGCTGGTTTTTACCAATAAACTCCCTTTGGTTTTTACCATTAGAATCGTAAGCATCCAACCCTCTCTTCTGCTTTATAAATGTTGACTAGTGTATTGGACATTGCCAATGCACTGGAGGAAGAAGTCATGACTGAGACAAACCATTTTACACACTGGTAGTAATACCTGGTGCAATCATAGGGATTGCATTTATAAGGCCTTTCTAGCCCCACTCTTCTAACTCCCACCAAATGACTTGGTGAGCTATGCAAATAAAGTGCTTGTGGCCCACCAAGGGAAGTGGGCAGCTTTCTAATAAGGTAAATAAGATGCATAGCACCCTTGTAGGGGTGGTACCATGAAAATAAGGTACACGGAACCCCCGTAGGGGGTAGCACAATCCAGACAAATAAGGCACAGGTAACCCTAATGAGAGGATTGCTCAGTTTTGCTACCCTGCTAGGCTTAAAATCAGCCATCCCAGATGTGGAAAAGGGGACCTCACTATTACCAAGAAGAAGAGAAGAGGGTGGTGCACATCCTTTGGATCCAGGGTTCCTGCACTAAGCACCCCCTAGATGTAGGAGACAGAGAGACAACTGTAACACTGGAGACAGTGCAAGATGGTGAGAAGTGGGGACAGATAAATGGCAGCAGTTGAACCATGAAGCTGATGTGCACAGTGGGTTTCCCAGCCCATGGAGCAAGATGGTTACAGTGGGTGTGCTGAACCATAGAGCAAGACAGCTAAACCTTCTTGGGTTTAAGGTTTACTGGTATAGTGGAGTACCCCTGGCCAATTATTGGTGAAGCTAAAGAGCTTTGCAACACTTGCCTGAACAGGGAAGAGGCCAGGCTGAGAGTCTGAGGGCCAGAATGAGGCTTGCCTGCCAACACAGCTGGAAAAAACCATCCTGATCAGAGAACTGTATCCTGAGTTGTTTGCAATCCTGAATTGTAACCTGTTACTTCCCTATTAAGCCCTATAACTGTGAGTATGGTCTGTGAATTCTGTGATGTCATTGCAACAAATTACCGAACCCAGCAGAGAAGTGGAGAACTCTGTGGGAAGGATGGCCGGTGTGAGAAGTGATAAAAAACGCTGGAGATTGGAGATTAAATCTGAGGTTTACCTCATAGCAATCACCCTTGGGTTGCTGATGCTGACCATGATTCACCTCCCCACTTGCGAAGTTAAATGAGGAGGTCTGATTCTGCTGCCACACTATTTTTACACATCTACAAGATGACTCCAGCAGAGCCTAAATAAAGAAAGATGGTGTCATTGCAAGCAGCCTAATAAGATGAACCACAATCCTATGGAAGAACAAAGGCAACAACAACAAAAGGAAATTCCAAAGAAAAAAATCCTTCCAACACGTAGAATTACAATCTCTGAGCACAACTTGATGGCTCTATTTTTATTTTAATGACTTGCATGGTCAAGACAAGGAGCCCAAGTGGCAAAATGGTTAAGTGCTTGGCTGCTAACTGAAAGGCTGGCGATTCAAACCCACCAGCTGCTCCATGAGGGAAAAGACCTAGCAATCTACTCCCATCAAGATTTCAGCCTAGGAAACTAGGGAGGCAGTTCTACTCCATCCTATAAGGTCACTAAGAGCTGGAATCAATTTCGTGGCACAGAACATTATCAAGATAGATGGTGAGAGTTGATATTTCCCTCAGGCATACTTGGGGTATGTTGGAGGGTTGGCTGGCTATAGCTGGTACTCCTCAAATCAAGTCTTTTAAGGTTCCAGGCACGCCAGTTGAAAGGAACTTTTAGTTTCTTAAAGACTAAAAATAGAGTAGGAAAAGAAGATTCTGGGTACAGTTAGAAGGGAAATAAAGCCAGATGACCAAAAGTCAGCTCTGACTCATGACAACCTCATGCAAGTCAGAGTACAGCTGTGGTCCATAGGGTTGTGTTTTGTTCTCTTTTTTCTGATTTATTTTATTTTTTGGTGAAAATATAAGCAAAAGTTATATACCATTTTAACAAATTTTACACATATGATTCAGTGACACTGTTTATATTCCTCAAGTAAGCATTCTCCCTATCCTTTTCCATATGATTCTACTATAATTAACATAGTCTTGCTGCTCTCTAAGTTTCTCATCTACCTGTCCAGATACTGTTGTCAATTTGATTTTACACAGATAAGTTTTTAAAAAAGAATAGTGTTAAAAGCAGACATACTTTACTAATTAAGCTAACTATTGTTAGGCTCAAACCAGACTTCAGGAGATGCTTTTGGTTTGAGATTTAAGGATGATTTCAGGGCAATAGTTTTTGATATGCACTTAGCATTCATAGCACCAAGTCTGAATTCCATCGAGAATTTGAAATCATGTCTTTCTGTCTTCTCCTGTTTAATTGGGATTCTTCTATAGAATCTGAGATCAATATGTTCAGTGATGGTAGCCAGGCACCATCCTGTTCTTTTGTTCTCATGGCAAAGGAAGCAGTCATTCATGAAGGCACTCAGATGCTCATTCCACTTCCTCCTCTGATCCCTACTTTTTCTTCTTTCTCAGCTATTCCACGTGGGCAGAAACCTGTTGTTGTAGCTTGGATGGCCACTTGTAAGCTTTAAGACCACAGGTGCTATGCAGTGAACTGGGAGGTAGAACAAGAGCACTGACTAGGCCAGCTGACTGAGGTGTTTCATGAAATCATGACCATAAACCTCCAAACCAAGAAAACAAATTCCTTGAGGTGTTCAATTATATATAATCAGTATCAGCAGCTGTTCCCTCTCTCTATTTTTTTTTGTAATGATATGCTTAATACAACCTATAAAACCCCAAACCAAACCCACAGCCATTGAGTCGATTCTGACTCATAGTAACCCTGTAGGACAGAGTGGAACTGCTCCATAGAGTTTCCAAGGAGCACCTGGGGGCTTTGAACTGATAATCTTTTGGTTAGTAACTGTAGCACTTAAACACTACACCACCACAGTTTCCAATACAGCCTATAGCAATCTGTAAATTCAATGCAGTCCTCCTCAAAATTCCCACAGTGTCCTTTGCAGAAGTGGAAAAATCAATCATCAAATTTATATGGAACCACAAAGGGCCGCAAATAGCCAAAGCAACCCTGTAAAAGAAGAATGGAGTAAGAGAACTCTCACCTACCAATTTCAAAGCATATTACAAAGCTACAGTGAGTAAAACTATTTGGTACTTGTATATAACACATGGACCAACGGCTAGAACTGAAAGCCCTGAGTTAAATGCGTACCAAACAGAAAATCAAACCCACTGCTGTTGAGTCAGGTCCGCCTCATAGTGACCCTATAGGACAGAGCAGAACTGCCCCCACAGAATTTCTAAGGAGCATCTGGCAGATTCAAATTGCAGAACTTTTGGTTAGCAGATATAGCACTTAACCACTATGCAACCAGGGTTTCCTAAGTGCACACATCTATGGTCAATTAATATTGCTAAATCCATCTAACGGAACAAAAAAACAGCCTCTTTAATAAGTGGTGCTGGGACAGCTATATTTCCTCGTGCAAAATAATGAAGATGGACCCATATCTCATACCATATTCAGAAAATAATTCTAAAGGACTAAAGACCTATACATATGGCCTGTAACCATAAAACTCTTAGAAGAAAACACTGGGGAAATGCTTTGAGACCTAATCCTCAAAAGTAGATTCTTAGATATGACATTAAAGGCATGGGCAACAAAATAGATAAGTGAGATCTCACCAAAATTAGAAACTTCTGTACACTGAAGAACTTTGCCAACAAAGAGACAGCTTAAAATCTGCAAGAAAAAAATCTATAAACTATGTAACAGACAAGAATCTAATATTCAGAATATATAAAGCATTCCTACAACTTAACAAGCAAACAAACAATCCAACTGAAAATGGGCAAAGGACCTGAATAGCCATTTCACCAAAGGAGATATTCAAATGACCAACAGACACATGAAAAAATATTCAATGTCATTAGCCATCAGTGAGCTGTGAATCAAAACTCTGAGGAGACACAGCTTCACTCTTGCTAGGATGCTGGCATGGATTCAGTTGTGTTCTCCCCCAAAATTGTATGTAGCAATTTGGCTAGACCATGATTCCTGGTATTGTATGATGTTCCTATATGGTGTAAACCCAGCCTTTATGATGTTAACGAGGGAGGATGGGCAGCAGGTGTGTTGGTGAGGCAGAACTCAACGTGTAAGATTATTTTATGCCTTGAGGCTGTCTCTTGAGATATAAAGGAAAGAAGCTAGCAGGGAGATTTGGAGTCTTCAAGCCATCAAGCAGCAGAGTGCATCTCTGGGACTCTGAGTCCAGATGCTCTCAAACCAAAGAAAGACTGATGCAACACAAGGACTTTTCTCCATAGCCGACAAAGAGGGAAAGCCTTCCTCTGACGTGGATGCCCTGAATTTGGACTTGTAGGCTACCGGACTGTGTAAGAATAAAGTATTCTTTGTTAAAGCTATCCACTTGTGGTATTTGTGTTAGAGCAGTACCAGATGACTAAGATAATGGCTAAGATAAATTAAAAAGAAAACAGAAAGTAAGAAAAGTTGGTGAGGACGTGAAGATACTGAAGCACTTGTCTAGTGCTGGTGGGAATACGGAATGGTAGAGCCACTGAGGAAAATACTGTGGCAATTCCTCAAAAACCTAAAAATAACACTATCATATGACCTAGCTATCCAACTCTTAGGTGTAAAACCAGAGGACTTGAGGGCAGCCACAGAAGAGACATTGGTGTACCCTGTGTTCACTGTAGTACTATTTGCAATAGCCAAAATGTAGAAACAATCTAAATGTCCATCAATGAATAAATGGATAAGGAAAATGTGGTATATGAGTACAACAAATACCATTTAGCCATAAAGAGAAATGAAGTCCTGGTACATTCCACAACCTGGAGGTATCTTGAAGACATTCAGCTGAGTAAAATAAGCCAATCACAAAAAGACAATTACTGTAGGATTTCACTTACATAAAATGAAAAGAATAGGCAAGTACAGAGAGACTAAAGTTTACAGTAGATACCATGGATGGGAGGAAGGGGGAGAAGCGGGGCCACTGTTTGGCTTCAAAACTGTGAGTTTCTGTTGTGGTGACTGGGAACTCACCATAGATTAAGGGCTAAAGGATGCACAACCAGTTAAGGTACCTGATATCACTAAGCTGGAAAACATTGAGCTGGCAAATGCTGACATCCAAAGGGTTTTCAGTGGCTGATTTCTCAGAAGTGGATTGCTAGGCTTTCTTCTGAGGTGCCACTGAGTAGACTCAAACCTCCAGTCTCTGGGTTAGCGGCTGAATGCATTAACTATTTGCACCACTCAGGGACTCCAGAAGGAAAATAGGAGGAACGTAATGGGTCCACAGAACTTTTTAACTATATATTAAGGTGAAGGAACTCAGTGAAATATTCCAAATTCCCTTTTTTAAGGACTTGGTACGTTTTTTGCCCTTTGTGTACCTCGAGAGTACCAGCTTTTCTGAGAGGAAAGAATGATAAAATTATAATCGCTTCCTCTCAGCTAAAACTCCAAGCTGTATTCTAAATGAAGAAAACCATTTCTCAAATGTTTTCCTCACCCTTCGTGTCTTAGGAGAAAATAAAGGAAGGAAAGGAAAGAAAAGAATGCTAGCATTTACTGAAGACCTTTTGTGTAACAAGCACTATCTTACCCATTATTTCTCTTAGTCTCCTCATTTTTATAGGAAGAAACTGGAGGGTTAGAGGATTTAAGCAATTTAAGATCTCTCCAACATAAAAGGCTGAAGTGGAATTTGACTCCAATTCTTCTGTCTACCGAGTCCTGGATCTTTCCACACTAAAGAAATATGTTAGCAGGCAGTTAGCCACAAGGGGGACCAGAGGAGTTAGATGACTTCGAGCTGTGTTCTCAAAACTGAGCCTGCAGCTGAATCACTTGAAGGGCTTTCTAAAGCATAGATTGTTGGGTGTTTTTCCCAGAGTTTCTAATTGTACAGGTCTGGGGTGGGGTCCAAGGATTTGCACTTCCCACCAAGTGATGCTGATGCTGCCAGTCCAACCAGGGTCATACCAAGAGAACCACTGGCTTAGAGCTAATTCATCTCCACTAATGCAAAATCCTCCCAATACGTATTCTAATGATATAGAGTCAGGAACTACTGCAGAGTCACTTTTGCATATCAAAGCTAGCACATCTCAAAGTTCCCTTGCAGGAGACCTCTCCATGTTCTGGGCACTGACGAAACCATGCTTTCTTGATTCCTGGTTCCACCGCAAGATTGCACCCACAAAATGACCTCATTCTCATTCTCTAACACAGTTGTGGCTTCTAAGTTGATGTGTGTTCATCATTAATAGCTTCCCATGAACTTCTGTTTTTTTCTTTTTTCATGTCTTCCTTTTCCTTCTGCTACCTGCTGTGCAGTTATGTTCTAAGGAATCTGAGTGGATATTATGCAGGAAAAAAACAAATGAACAAAACTCAAACTTCAAGACAAGAAAAAAAAAGAAGCAAAACTTGAAAGTAGACTCAAAAACTATATAAATTTTGCCAAATGCAAAGAAATGTATATACATTCTATGCAAAACAATGTTGTTTCCACATAATGAACGTAATTAATATCATGGAGTTGCACTCGCATAAATGCTTGAAATGGCAAATGTTTTGTTACATATGTTTCACTACAATAAAAAAATTTTTAAATGTTGCTTCCCTAGTATTTCATACACTAGAATATAAAAAAAATATTAGTAATAACAATTATTGTCACATTTCTTTTTCTATTTCATTGTATATGACATTTTCCGTGCCTTCTTGGTCAGCTCTATCCTTTGAAAACTGTCAGAGCCCCTGGTACTAACAATGTCAGGGAGCAGGAAGGGCAGGGGCCTCACAGCTGCTGTTTATCTCGCTCCTGTTGTAATCAGAGAACAATGGATCCTGCTGACGGAGGGATGAGAAAACTACTTCCATTGTTAGCCTAGAGCTGAAGATGTGGCTCCGAACTTAGGGATCAGTTTCTGTTCCTCTCCTGTGGTTCTCAGTTTTCTCAGGAACATAGCACCTTTTCAAAGATGTACTGTTATCCTGGAAAGCTAAGACAAGAATCTAGTGGTCGACGCAGGATAGAATGATACACACACTAAGAACACAAATAAATAGCCTAGAACTCAGACCACACTTATTTAATGAGGAGAATTCCCTCCTTATGGGTTTGGGTGGAATCAGTTGTACAGAATCTTGTAGTCCTCAATGTAAGCATATTGTTCCATCTCATACTGACAGTTAGGAAAAATGTGTCATAATTCCTAACTTCTACGCCTGTGAAGCAGACCCTGATGATGTAGTGGGTTAAGTGCTACCCCTGCTAACCAAAAGGTCGGCAGTTCAGATCCACCAGGCAGTCCTTGGAAACTCTATAGAGCAGTTCTATTCTGACCTCTAGGGTCACTATGAGTCAGACTCGACTCTACAGCAGTGGGTTTGGTTTGGGTTATGCCTGTGAAACCCTGGTGGTATAGTGGGTTAAGTGGTACATTTGCTAACCAAAAGGTCAGCAGTTCAAATCTGCCAGGCGCTCCTTGGAAACTCTGTGGAGCAGTTCTACTCTGACCTACAGGGTTGCTACGAGTCTGACACGACTCGACGGCAGTGGGTTTGGTTTTGTTTTTTCTGGTATGCCTGTACAATGGTTAAGAACTCAAACTGCTAAGCAGAAGGTCAGCAGCAGTCTGAATCCACTGGCTGCTCCTTGAAAACTCTATGGGGTAGTTCTACTCAGTTCTATCGGGTCACTGGGAGTCAGAATGGACTAGGTGGCAACTGGTTTGGTTTTAGGATGTGTCTGTGGTATAATCCCATTTGGGAATGGGATATCTTTGTTATGTTAATGAGACAGGAGTAATGTAGGATGGATCTTGAATAATTTCTGTTGCAATGTAAAAGAGATTAAAACAAGTAAGCCAGCAAGCAGAGATGGGGTAAGACAGATGCCAAGAAACATGAAGATCTGCCAGGATCAAGGAAGCAGACTCTGAAGAGACAAAGGCTTTCCTCCAGAGCCAACGCAGAAAGAAAGCCTTTCCACAGGACCAGCACCATGGTTTAAAAATTCTAGCCACCTAAATTATAAGAAGATAAATTTGTTAAAGTCACCACCAAACCTCAAACCCACTGCCATCGATTCCTACTTATAGCAACCCAAGAGGCAAAGCAGAACTGTACCACTGACCAAAAATAAAAAATAAAAAAAAACAAAACCTGATGCTGTCAAGTCAATTTCAATTCATGGTCCCCAGTAGAACTGCCCCATTGGGTTTCCAGGAGCACCTGGAGGATTTGAACTACCAGTCTTTTCATTAGCAGCCTGAATTCTTAACCAGTCCCTTAACCACTATACCACTAGGGTTTCCAAAACTTCTCCATAGCAGGACTAAAATGTCTGGAGAGGAGCAGCAGGCTTACATGGATGGGTTAATGGTAAACACTCTCATTGAGTCAAGATGCATAAAGATCATCCTTAGTAAGCATAAAGATCATCCTTAGCTTTTATGAACCACCTTGAAAAATGTGTTTTTTATATATGTGTATATATATATTTATAGCCTTCAGTATGTCACAGGATGGCCAATTTTTGAGTGCTTTTGACAGTTCTTTTACACTTCTCACCAATTACAAGGTTTTTTCCTCTGGGACCTGTGGTAGCACCGTATAAAAAGGCTGGAAGTGGAGGCCTATCTCTTTCCGCAACATAACTCTTCAGCGTTTGGACTCTGATGTTTTCTCCTGCAACACATTCTCCTTGCCTTTAGCCAGCAGTCCATGGAATAATGGTGCTGACACACCTCCTTGGTGTACTAATCTTCTTGTGTCACCTTTTGCTAGATCTGCTTTATGGCAACATCAAGGTTCTATTAATAGAGTATACTGTATTTACATTTGAAACATGGCTACAATGATAATTCCTGGCAACTGATCACTAAGGAGTTGGGACCTGAAAAGTGGGTAGGAAGGTGAAACACAGTGGGATGCCTGGAAAGAGAACAGGGGAGTGGGGCTCAGAAGCAGTTCCGGCATAAATAAATTCTAACTGTTTTGAATGTTCAAGAACCTGCTCTCCAACCATTTTCTCAAATTTGTTGTATTTGTTGACCTTTAACTGGACACTTTTTCCCACTTCCATTTCTTTCTCTATTTTCCCCGCCTATAATCAATTCCTCATCCTTTGGGGTTGCCTCGCTCATTTTCAGTGTTCTGTTTGCATGTAACTTTCTTAGCTCTTCTACTCCTTCCGGTTTTCTGCTGCTTCTACAATTTCTGAAAGTCACTGTCTTCATCCAAAGCCTTCACAAATCTCATATTTATAATAGCAACACATATAGTGTTTACTAGGTGCCATTCTCCCGAGTTTTATTTATTTAATTGTCCTAACATTTCTGTGAGAAAGATGCTATTATCACCCCCCATTTCACAGAAGAAAAACTTAGCACAGGCAAGCCAAGTAACCTGATGGAGGCTACTCAGCAGGGAAGCAGCCGAGGTACTTCTGTTGAGTGATTTTAACTTATAGAACTGCCCCCTAGGGTTTCCAAGGCTGTAAGTCTTTAGGGAAGGAGATGGCCCAATCTGTCTTCTGAGAAGTGGTTGGGGGTTTCAAATCATCAGCATTTTCACTAAGAGTTGAGTGCTTAACCACTGTGCTCTAAGGGCTCCAGGACTGGGATTTATACCCAGGAATCCTGGATCTAGAGTCTGGATTCGTAACCACCACACAGAGACCCTCTCACTCACAGTGAATGGTGCACCTCGTCCTAGCACGGTCACATTTTCTTTGTTGCATGAGGCTCGTGTTTGTCTGTGCTTCTGAAGCGTCCTTTTACAGAAATTCACAAAAGCTACTGTGGTGGATGTGGTGATATGTCACCCAGATCCCCTTTCAAGGAAGAACTTGTCCCAGCTGCTGGGAATGTAGCTGACAGCTGCAAGCTTTAGGAATTATCTCAGCTGCAGGGAACCACCTAGCCCAAGGTCATGTCTTTCTCTGGGCAGCCTATATCCAACAACTGATAAAAGTAGAGATACACACACCCTGCTGCTTCCACCCCATGTGAGGTACCTTGATAAACCACTGTATCTCAAGCTCCCTATAGCATTGGATGAGGCAGGCATCAGGCCATGGGCTGCTCAACTTCTCCCTCTACTCCTTCCTCCTCCTTTCTGCTTCCTTTCTCCCTCGGTTGTTGACCCCAAAGGCACTCCCTAGTAAACTCTCTGAACACTAAACCCAGAGTCCATTTCCTCTAGAACTACCATAGACCACCCATTTCCACTGAGTTGATTCTGACCCATGGAGCTTCTACAAGACAGGGTGGAACCAGCCCACAGTGTTTCTAAGGGGGAGCTGGTAGATTCAAACAGCTGACCTTTTGGTTAGCAGTCAAGCTGTTAACCATTTATCTATTTATGCTATGATCACTCCCCATTTCACAGAAGAAAACTTAAGCACAGGCAAGCCAAGTGACCCGAGGGAGGCTACTCAGCTGGGACGCAGCTGAGGCACTGCCGTTGAGTGATTTTAACTTACAGAACTGGCCCCTAGGGTTTCTAAGACTGTTTCTAAGGACTTCTACCTTAGGCACCTGAAAAAGAGTATAATCTCCAATCTGCAGACTCAAATGAAAGGAGAGATAGGCCTATGGAAAAACCAAGTACAAAGAAAGCACTGATGATAAATTTTGAAGATCCCAATTTATTATCTCCTATCACTCTAATCCAGTTTCTACCATGAATCCTTTCTGGGTGATTTTGTTGTCCAAAACTTTTATTAGCTGGATGTCCCAATTAAATTTTGGCAAGACAGCTCTTAAGAAAACATAACTCAAACTCTTTTCTGTATACAAATTCTCTGAAGATGATAGTACACCTGAGATTCTGCCCAACGTAAGCCTTAGAAAGAGGAGAAATATTTCCTCAAAGTATGCCGCAAAAGACAAAGCCTTGAAGAACTATGGAAAAGAATCAGCAGGAAGTTCTCAGGGGAAACAGTGCCAAGGGCAGGAGGGCCTGCCACAGCAGTGACATGTGGTAGCTGCAGGAGCAGGTACTTCTTGTGTTCGACAGAGATAATCCGAAGGCCGAATGAGGAACATGAGGGTAGAGAATGCTGGATTCACAGTGACAAACTTGCTGGAGCTGGTTGTAGGCCACAGCCAAAGGAGACTGGAAGGAAAAAACATTTGTTGTGAATCTTAGAGAGCAATCACAATAGCAGTGCTAAACAGGAAAGACCAGAAAAACTGTTCTCAAAGCCCCATTCAGCAACACTGGGGAAAATTGCCTAGAAGGGCTGAGAGAGAGAAGTTTTGAAAGTAAAGATGACAGAGCAGAAACAACGGTCTGGTATGAGCCTAAGGATTCTAGCAGCCTGTGACAAAAGCTAAGGAGACACCGCCATAGTGGATCAAAGTTTGTGTTGAATCTTTGGGTGCCAGGTGGTGCTCTGGCCTTGGCTTTGGCTCGTAACAGTGAAAAGGATCCAAATGGACAAGAGTAAAGCTAAGCTTTCTTGCAAAAGTTCGTTTTCAGAGCAATCCAGGCCAACTGCCCAAACTGAAACCACTTTTTCTCAAAGCACTGCCACTACCACGCACTGCAGATACAGGTGCCCTATTTGAACTAATGAAAACTATATGCCCTGCACACAAATTTCCCCTTTCCAGAGGCCCCTAAAAATTGCTTCATTAATTTAAGACGGCACAGGTTTCCAGGATGTCGCTCAAAGCATCACTGTGAAGAACTTTCAATATTGTTTTTGCCTGTTGTTAGGTTTCCCACTATGGTAAGGAAGGTAGGATTAATGTAAATTGTAAGCAATCTATAAGCAAAATATACTTAAGTAAATATGATACTGAAGTCAAGTAATTATTATACAGAGCTATGTTAGTATTACAAATCTAATTTTCTCCTCTTTCATGATGCCTTACCTCCTCATCCTGGAGTGATCGCTTCTTTTTTTGATCTCTCACTATTCAGTGTCTATAAAACTTTTAAAATTACTAACTGGCTTAATTTTTACCCTAGCCACTGCTGAAGCAACCAACTTTTCTCAGGTATCATTCTGTGGTTAGCCCAAGAGTGTGGGGACTGAGGCAAGGAGGGGAGGCGGTACCTGCAAAATCCACTCAGCACTCATGCATACATAGCCTGAAACACAAGGATGTCTATGTCCCACGAGAGAGTCCACGACCTATGAGACAGGGGCCAGTCATTCTTTACCTCTGGTGGATTATTCTGTAGACTATTCCACATGGTTCCTCAGAGGATCCCAAAAGGACAGAGCCCCAGTTTCCTATGATGAGCTATTTGAGATCGCATCTTTGTAATGATTTCCCTTCCTCTTTCACTATACTGAGTTCCACGGGATTACTCCTACACACACCAAACAAAACTGCTTTTACTTGAGCCTTGAGTTTTCCAGGAAGAACACAGGCTGATACAGTAGTTTTAGTCTTTTGACTAAAATATAAAATAATTCTATAATTTATACTAAAGTATAAAATAATTCTTGCAACCAATAAGACAAGACTAACAGGAAAGTTAGTAATTTGAGTCAGTATTTGGTTATACGATTAAGAAATCCTTTGTTTATGTATTAGGCTAAGCAAAGGCAACAACCTAAAAATAGCCACTTACGGAATTAGCTGTTCTGAAATCACTGTCCAATCACTGAATGGAAAATATAATTTCTCTTGTCTGTCATTATGCAGCCATATTTACCATGCATTCCTCTGTGCAGCAGGAGCTGGTATAATAACTTATATGTAACTGTGCCATGCTCCTTCTTTGTCTTTTTTATTTATTTTAATTATTATGTTTTATGAGACAGTTTACAGTTCAAATTAGTTTCTTACACAAAAATCTATACACATATTTTTATGTGACACTAGCTGCAATCCCTGTAGTATGACAGCACACTTCCCCTTTCCACCCTGGGCTTTTCATGTCCATTAAGCTAGCTTCTATCCCTTTCTGGCTTCTCACCCTGCCACCGGACATTAGCTGCCCATTTAGTCTCATATATCTACTGGAATTAAGAAGCACACACTTCACAAGTATTATTTTATGTTTTATATTCCAATCTAATCATTGTCTGAAAAGTTGGCTTGGGGAATAGTTTCAGTTGTGGGTTAACAGAGCATCCATGGGCCAAGGGTTTGAGGATTTCTCTAGTTTCTATGAAGCCATTAATTCTGTTCTTTTACATGAATTTGAGTTCTGCATCATACTTTTCTCCTGGTCTATCAGTGACCCTCTGTTGTGTTCCTTGTGAGGGTGTTCACAAGTAGCAGCCAGGCGTGTTCTAGTTTTGGTCTCAGGCTGATGGAGTCTCTGGTTCATGTGGCTCTTTTTTTTCCCCCCTCCTTGGGCTAAGAGTTCCCTGAGTCTTGGACATTGTTCATTTTCTTTTGCTCCAGGTAGGTGGAAACGGTGCGTGTTAGATGGCCACTCACAGCTTTTTAACACCTCAGACAGCACTAACCAAAGTGGGGTGCAGAACATTTTCTTAATAAACACTTCTATTCTCAAACTTGAAACCACAGTCCCCGGACCTCTACCCCTGCTACTGTGTGCTCCGAAATATTTGGCTGTTGTCAGTAAACTTCACTTTTGCTTTAGGCCCGTTTGCTATCTTCCTAGTACTGTGTGTTGTCCTTCTTTTCATCTAAGATAACTCTTGTCTACTGTTTATTAGTAGTGGTGTAGTGGTTAAGTGCTATGGCTGCTGACCAACAGATAGGCAGTTTGAATCCACCAGGCACTCCTCAGAAACTCTGGGGGGCAGTTGTACTCTGTCCTAGTGGGTCACTGTGAGTTGGAATCAACTAGATGGCAGTTTTTTTTTTTAATAATTCCCCTCTCCTTCCCTCCCACCATTATAACCATCAAATATTTTCTTCTGAGTTTAAACTTTGCCTTGAGTTCTTACAATAGTGGTCTCATGCAATATTTGTTCTTTTGTGACTGACTTATTTCACTCAGGTTATGCCTTCCAGATTCATCCATGTTGTGAGATGTTTTGCAGGTTCATCTTTTGTTGTTGTATAGATTCTGTTATGTGAACATATCATAATTTGTTTATCCACTCGTCCACTGATGGGCACCTAGTTTGTTTCCGTCATTTTGCTATTGTAAACAGTGCTACAACGAACATGGGTGTGCATACATTTATTTGTGTGATGGCTCTTATTTCCCTAGAATATATGAAATCTAACAAGTAAGTCCATGATCTTAACTATTCTAAGTGCTACATACCTCATTGCTAGATAACAACATTACAGTCATCTTCTAAGTACTCCTTTTAGGAAGCTATGCACCAACACTAGTGCCTAGTCCACCTTTGAATGCAATTTTGAAACTCTTTCTGGAACAGCCATTGTGCACAGCAACATGGTGGCAACTTCACAAAGATAATTATATAGTTTTCTGTGAGAGAGTTTTTAGCCAGTAAACAAATAACTGTATTGGAATACCTTCTTTACTCATCTGATTTGGCCCCAGTGATGCTTTTCTTTGCTATAAGATAAAGGCAATATTGAAAGGAAGACATTTTGATGCCATTCAGGACATTAAGGTTAATACAATGACAGTTCTGATGGCCATTCCAGAAAAAGAGCTCCAAAATTACTTTGAAGGTTGGACTAGGCACTAGTTGTGCATAGCTTCACAAAGGGAGTACTTCGAAGGTAACTGTAGTGATATTCAGCAAAGAGATATGTAGGACTTTTACTAGGATGACTTCATGAACTTCATTGGCGACCTCGTATTCCTAGGAGTGAGATTGCTGGATCATATGGTACTTTTATTTCTAGCTTTTTAAGGAAGCACCAAATTGATTGACAAAGTCAGTTGTACCATTTTTAACTACCACTAGCAGTGTCTAAGTGTCCCAGTCTCTCCACAATCTCTCCCACATTTATTATTTTGTGTTTTTTGGATTAACGCTAGCCTTGCTGGGGTGAGATGATATCTCACTGTAGTTTTGATCTGCATTTCTCTAATGACTAATTATGGTGAGCATTTCCTTATGTATCCAGTTAGCCATCTGAATGTCTTCTTTGTAGTTTCTGCTGATATCCTTTGCCCATTTTTTAATTGGGTTGTCTTTTTTGTTGTTGAGGCTTTGCAGTATGTTGTAGATTTTAAAGATTAAGTCCTGATTGGATATATTGTAGCCAAAAATGTTTTTCTCAGTTATTCACTTGTCTTTTTATTCTTTTGGTGAATTCGTTTTAGGAGCATAAGTGTTTGATTTTTAGAAGATCTAAGATCTAGTTTCTCTTCTGGTGTTTATGCACTGTTAGTAGTGTTTTGTGTCCGCTTTATAGACTGTATTAAGGCTCTTAGTGTTGTCCCTGTCTTTTTATATTATAGCTCTACACATCACAACCTCCCCCGCTCTTTCCTCTCTACCTGCACTGTGCATTTCATATCACACGGCCGAGCAACACAGATAAGGTCTATTCCCAGCCTACTGTATCAGTTCCAATATGTGCCACAAACAACCCAGCCCAGCCCTTCCCCATCAGCTAGCTGAGCAACTGGCTCTTCCCATTGGAGAAGCAGTGAAAAGTACCATGAACACATACAAGTGAACAACAAAGAATGCATAGCCTTCCTACTCTAGTGTAACCAAATAAAACAAAAAAAGAGGATAAAACTTACAGATTTATAATCAATAAATGGAGAAAATAACTACTGAATGCCCCACAGACTGCAGACAATATCAAAATTAAAAAAAAAAGACAAGACGGTCCACTACACATCCAAAATAGAACACCAGATGACTTTCCAGCAGAAGAAATCTCTACTATTCAGAGAGATCCAAGAATTGAAGTAAAAAGCATACAAAAGTGAGGAAAAATGTACAAATTCATAGAAAAGGCGGATAAATTCATGGAGCAATTCAGGAAAATATTACAAGAACAAAATGCTAAAATAAATCCACAACTAGAAATCATACAAAAACAACAGTTAGAAATAAAAAATACAAACAAGATTTCAGAAACAGACAGTGTCATAGAAGTGCTGAGGAATGGGTATAAACTGATAGAACACAGATCAGCAAAATCAAAGACAAACATTTGAATACAGCTCTATTTGAGGAAAAATCAGAAAAAAATAATGGAGAAAAATGAAGAAGCCCTGAAAATGATGTGGGATACAATCAAAAGCAAATTGTTGCAAGTGATTTGAGTTCCAGAACAGGGGGAGAAAACAGAAAACACAGAGAGGATCACTAAAGAACTGCTAACAGAAAACTTCCCTAACATCATGAAAGATGAAAAACTGACCAAAAATCTCAACAAACCCCATATAGGATGGACCTTAGAAGAAAATCATCAAGGCATATCATCCCCACACTCACTAAAAACAAAGAGTCACATACAGAGAAGAAACAATAAGACTAAGCTCTGAATATCTGGCAGAAACTGTGCAGGCAAGAAGACAATAGGATGAGATACATGCACACACACAAACACACACACAAAACCTAGGGGGAAAAAATGTCAACCAAGAAAAATATATTCCTTAAAACTCTCTTTGAAATATGATGGTGAAATTAGGACATCTTCAGATAAACAGAAATTAAAGACCTATGTAAAAACCAAATCCAACTTCACAAGAATTATTAAGTAGAGTCCTTCCTTCTGAGAACAAACATCTGACCACAGCCTGATTCTAGTATGTAAGAGTATACCAGCCAGATATCTGCTCTAATTTTTATTATCTCTTTTCTTCTGGTGCCAATAGGCTTCTTTTGCTCTTCCTTTCTATTTGTTTGACTCGTAGGGTTAATGTTTTAAATTTGTTCCCTTTTTCTTTTTGGAAGTCTGCATTTATTGCTATAAAGTGACCACTGAACACTGTTTTTGCTGTGTTCCAAAGGTTCTGCTAGGATATGTTTCATTCTCATTTGATTCTGTGAATTTTTTTATTTCATCCTTGATTTCTTCTACAACCCAGTAGTTTTTGAGCAAGATGTTGTCCAGGTTCCATGTGTTTGATTTCTTTTTCCTTGCGTTTTCTGTTATTGATTTATATTTTTATGGTTACTTGTGGTATTTTCTGTTATTACAGGAACTAGATGGCTAAGACAGAATTTGGGACTGAGAGAGAGGAGTACTGTTCTGATACCTAAAATGTGAAAGTGATTTTGAAACTGTAAATGGATAGAGGACTCATAAGGAACTGAGAACTGTTAACACCAGAGAAGCTGCAGATGGTGAAAGGACCACCAGCAGCAGCCAACTGACAATGTAGAACCTGGAGACCAGCACCAGAGGGTAGTGGAGCTGATCCACAAAATGGGAGCATTGAGTACCTGTGTGGAGGAGGCTTGCTGGTGGAGTAGGGTTCTTCCAGGTACTTATTGGTGGAAGTATAGAGCTTTAGAACACTTGCCCCAGCAGGGCAGATGCAGGTGTGAGGCAAGAAGAGACAAAGAGTACAAGAAGGCAAACTGCCTCAGCTTGTAAAGTATGGCCATGACCTCAGGAGTTTCAAAGTGTGGAGTCATGGATCTGGGGCTTTAAAGAGTGGTAACACAGCCTCCTAGATTTCAAACAATCAGATTTTCATCAGCTTGGTTCTAGAGTGTGGGGCTGCCATTCATGAGTGCCAGAAGGATGGGGCCAAATTTACTGCCCAAAGCTTATTAAGTGGGGCTGCTATAGTCTACAGGCTGAGGCAGTAAAATCTCCACTCAGATGGGCTAGAGGAATAATGTACCTAAAGCCAAGGGAGCAGAGTTACTGTTCCAGTGGGACTGGAAGGTGGAGCTGAAACCCAGGGCTAAGGGACCTCTACTCAGATTCTGGACAGTGTGGCCAATAACTAGAGTATACAGGGCAGTGTTATTGTGTGACAGGTCTCAGAAAACAAATTATTTTTAAAGCCTTGAGAGCTAATGTAATGTGTTCTCCTGACTTGCTTGGTTCCTGTTATACCTTCTTTCCCTCCAGCTTCTCCCATTTGTAAGGGAAATATCTAGCTTGTGCCTGTTTTGTACCTTTGGAAGCAGGTAACATATTCCAGATTTCACCAGTGAAGAGGAATTTTTGGATTTTAGACTTGGAATTAAGACTTTTGCTATGATGGAGTGAATGTCTTGCATTTTGTGAGGATGTGATTTTTGCGGGGTCCAACACACAGAATGTCATGGACAGAATTGTGTCCTCTAAAAATATGTATCAATTTCGCTGAGCCATGATATCCCGTATTCTGTGGTTGTCGTCTATTTTGTGACTGTAATTTTTGTATATGTTGTAAATCCTAATCTCTCCCATGGCTAATGGGGCAAAACTGGATTATGCTTAAGAGCATTAGATTAGGACTGTAACACACTTAGTAAAGTCACATCCTAGTGGAGTTTCCCTGGGGTGTCGCCTGTACCACTTTTTATTTCTCAAGAGGTAAAAGGTAAGCAAGCAGAGAGCTGGGGACCTGATACCATTAGGAAAATAGTGCTATGAGCAGAGCACATCCATTGGACCTGAGATTCCTGTGCTAAAGTGCTCCCAGACCAAGAAAAGACTGAGGTATCATGAGGATCTTCCTCCAGAGCTGATAGAGAAAGTCTTCCCCTGGTACTGGTGCCCTGAATTTGGACTTCTAGTCTGCTGAACTGTGAGAGAGTTAACTTTTCTTTGCTAAAGCCAAACACTTGCGGCATTTTCTGTTATAGCAGCAGAAGATGACTAAGAAGTGGCTATATGGTCAGAAAAGACACTTTGTAATCTTTCTATGTTTTGGATTATGTCAAAGCTTGCTGTGTGACATAATATGTGATCTATTCTGGAGAACAATCCATGTGTGTTGAAAATGAACATATGCTGCCACTGGGTGGAATGTCCTGTATACAAGGTCTGACAATTAAGTTTGTGGCCTTCACACCTCATTGCTGAATATCACTGTGGTGACCTTTGAAGTACTCCCCTTGTGAAGCTATCCACCAATGCCAGTACCTAGTCTACCCTTCAAAGTAATTTTGGAACTCTTTCTAGAATGGCCATTGTGCGTGGTGGCAAAGTGGAAGTTTGCAAACTTAACTGTATAGTTGTGAGGGAGTTTTTAGCCTGTAAACAAATAACTGTATTGGAACACTTTCATTACTCATCTGATCTGACCCCCAGTGATGTTTTTCTTTACCATAAGATAAAGGAAATACTGAAAGGAAGATGTCTGATGACATTCAGGACATCAAGGGTAATATGACAAAAAGCTCTGATGGCCATTCCACAAACAGCATTCCAAAATTGCTTTGAAGGGTAGACTAGGCACTAGTGTTGGTGCATAGCTTCCCAAAGGGAATACTTCAAAGGTGACAGTAGCAATGATATTCAGCAATGAGGCATGTAGCACTTTTTCTAAGATGAGTTCGCAAACTTAATTGGCAGTCCTTGTACATCTATGAGATCAAGGTTGTTGACTGTGGCATTTAGATCTTCCATGTATTTATTGGAAAACCTGGTTGCGTAATGGTTAAGAGCTACAGTTTCTAACCAAAAGGTTAGCATTTCAAATCCACCAAGTGCTTCTTGGAAACTATGAGCAGTTCTACTCTGACCTAAGGGGTCACTATGAGTCAGAATCAGCTTGATGGCAGTGAGCTTGAATTTTTTGGTTTTAGAGTTTGTTTTATGTATTTTGGAGCCCCGCCACTGGGTGGATAAATATTTATTATAGTTATGTCCTCCTGGTGTAGTGACACTTTAATCACTATGTAATGCTCTTCCATATCATTTTGTGGTGCATTTTGCTTTAAAGTCTATTTTACCAGAGATTATTATTGCCACTTCTGCTCTTTTTAATTGTTGTTTGCTTGATATGTTTTTTCCATATTTAAATTTGTTTGTATCTTTGCATCTAAGGTATATCTTTTGCAGGCAGCATACAAATGGATTGTGTTTTTTTGATACATTCTGCCTCTCTCTCTTAATTGGTGCATTTAATACATTTAAATCATGGTAATTCCGTAGGTATGAGTTTAATGCTGTCATTTTGATGCATTTTTTTGTGTGTGTCATTAACAGTTTTTTATTCCACTTAATTTTCTGTGCTGAGTATTTTTTATTTTAAATTTTATCTTTTCCATTATTGTTAATTCTGTGTTTGTTGAGTCTTTATGTTTTTCTTGTTTTATATTTTGATGTGTAAGACTGTTAGTGTCCTTTGTGGTATCATGATATGTACCTCTATTTTTCTAAGTTTAAACTTATCCTTATTTCTTGATATTGCCTTCAATTTCTCTCCACATGGAAAGTCTATGATTATATTATTTAGCTCCTCTTTTTCATTATCTTTTTTAATGTTGTCATCTTCTACACATTGACATCTCTGTTTCCCTGTTTTCAGTGTTTTAGCTTTGATTTATTTTTAAAGCTTCCCTATCTGGGTTGATATTTGGTTGCTCCATCCTGTACTCTAGTCTTAAGTTTTTATCTGATATTATTGATTTTCTAGCCAGAGGACTCCCTTTAGCATTTCTTGTAATTTGAGTTTGTTCTGACAAATTTCCTTAACTTCTGTCCATCTGGAAATTCCCTAATTTTGACATCATATTTGAGAGACAGTTTTTCTGAATATGTAATTCTTTGTGTCATCCCATTGCCTTCTTGCCAACATGGTTTTGGCTGAATAATTGGAGCTCAGTCTGTTAGACTCTCCTTTGTAAGTTAGTTTTGGTTTAAGCCTGGCTGCCTTAAGAGCCTGTTCTTATGTTCCATTTTGTTAAGCTTGATTATGTCTTGGAAACCCTGGTGGCGTAGTGGGTAAATACTGTGTCTGCTAACGAAAAGGTCAGCAGTTCAGATCTGTTAGGTGCTCCTTGGAAATTCTATGGAGCATCTCTCTGTCCTACAGCGTTGCTATGAGTCAGAATCAACTCAACAGCAGTGGATTTGGTTTTCTGGTTTGTAGTATAGCTTGGTGTCTTTCTTTTGGGATCTAGCTTTTGTGGAGTTCGATGAGCATTCTGGATCGCAATCTTCTCATCTTTCACGATGTCAGGGACGTCATCTCTTCAACATCTCTGATAGCATCTCTTCAACAATTCTCTGTGTATTTTCTGCTATTCTTCCCTGTTCTGGTGCTCCAATTACCTGTAAATTATTCCTCTTGATAGAGTCCCACATTAACTCTTACTGATTCTTTATTTTTCTTTATTCTTTTATCTGATTTCTCCTCATAAATGCTGGTGTCAGTTGCTTTATCTTCAGTCTCACTAATTCTGCAATCCATTTCCTTGATCCAGCTCCTTTAGCTTTTAACTAAATTGTATAACTGTAATTTTATTATTGATCTGCTGAATTTCAGAACATTGTTGTTCTAGCAATTCATGTGGCTTGTTTAATTTTTCATTTTATTCTGTGGCACTTTGTTAATCTCCATACTAAGATCTAGAAGCACTCTATGTAATTCTTTTGTATTCTACCTCCAATAATTTCAGGAAGGCTTCTTCATCTGGGAATTTTCTTTATTCTTTATTTTGGGAGTTTTCTGGAGCCTTGATGGTCTGTGTCTTTAATGGTTAGAGATTGCTGTCGCTGAGCCATCAGAAAGGTGTTGTGATTTAATTGTTAGGTTATTGAAATCTAAGGTATATATATTTAATTTGGTTTTGACTGTCCAAGTAGTCTAGTTTTTTCAGCTAGAGTGGTTATTGGAACCTTAGTAATTCTGATGCCCTGTCACTTGATAGTTGGAGTGGTGATTCTACTGAGAGATGCTGCAGGAGTTGCTGGCTCAGGGGAACTAGCAGAACTCTTCTTCCAGTTCTCCCTTTGTTTCCTTCCCCAGGTCCAAAAGAAAAGCTCAGGGCATACACATAAAATACCCACACTTCAACCCAGGTGCTACAGCAGAATTTAGATCTGGTATAGAGCAGAGAAGAAAGGGGGAAAGGCTGGGTACAGGTAGTGAAGTAGTGTATAGGAACATTTTGAGTCAAGAGAGTTGATACACACTTAGCTTGCACTGCTCTGGTAAGTATAGCAATCTGTAGCTCTAAGGAGCCAGTGGAACTTGTCATCCACCCCTTTCTTTGTTTCCCTCTCTAAGTCCAGGAGAAAAGCTCAGGGCACAAGTAAAATGTTTCACTTCCAGGTGGTGCACCAGAATTTAGGCTGAGGTGTAAAGCAGAAAAGGTAGTTGGGAAAGTCTGAAGACAGTGAGGGAAGTCAGCAGACAGGAAAGGATTGAGCCCCGAGGTACCCTGAGCTTATCTTGAAACATCTGGAATTCACCTGGTGCTTTGTAGATACAGTCATCACCCGGCTCAGCAGAGGTTTACTTCTACCCCTCCATTTGTTTTCTTCCTGAGTCCCAAGGAAAAGCTCAGGGCACACATGTACAAGCCCAGTTCCAGTCCACGTAGTATAACAGAATTTAGCCTCTGTCATAGCTCAGAGAAGGGAAGAAGAAAGGCACTGTGTACTCAGCTGCCAGCCACCACTGTGTCTCCAGGTGTAAGTGTCTTAAGCACAGCTCCTCTGTTGAGAGAGATGCTGTCCACTCAGGTGCTGCCTCTCAGCATGGCAGCCAGCCCCCATCAGGCTCTCAGGCACAGTAGTCTCAGTCCTGGCCTCCTGGCAGACCAAGATGACATCCACACCTGTGTAGCTTCTCCATTGTCACACTAGCAGAAGTGCTGCCATTTCACTTCTGACAAAGGTAGCTGTTCGCCTTCCTGTCACCTGTTTCGATCTTGCAACTCTCTGTCTGATCTTGGGGCTTCTAGAAATGTCCACTTTTTTGCATTCTGTTATTTTCCAATGCCTTAGTTCTTAGAGGGTTCTGAGGAGATGTGTAACTAGCCCCCCAGCTTGGCCCCATCTCCTGAATATGTAATTTTTGATTGGCAATTTTTTTTCCTTCAAGGCTTTATGTATGTCATCCCATGGCCTTCTTGTCTGCATGGTTTCTGCAGAGTAGTTTGAGCTTAATGTTATTAACTGTCCTTTGTAGAGGGCCTTTTTGCACAGCCCTAGCTGCTTTTGAATTTATCTTTGGTTTTGGCAAGTTTGATTATAGTATGTCTTGATGACTTTTTTTTGACGTTTACCCTGTGAGGGGTTTGATGAACTTCTTGGATAGATATCATCTCATCTTTCAAGGTATCAGGAAAGTTTTCTGTCAACAAGTTTTCAACAGTTATTTCTCTATGTTCTGTTACCCCCTTGTTCTGATACTCTAGTCACTTACAGATTATTGCTCTTGATAGAGTCCCACATAGTTTCTTAGTTTCTTCATTAAAAAAAAATCTTTTATCTGATTTTTCCTGAAATAAATTGGTGTCAAGTGCTTTATCTTCAACCTCACTAATTTTGATTTCCATTGCCTCAGTTCTGCTCCTATGACTTTCTATTTGCTCTCTGTGGGTTCTTGCAGTCTGTTATCTTTGTCACTCTGTTCTTGCATAACCTTTTTAAGTTCCTCTGTTGCTTTGTCTGTTTGTTTCTTGGTGTGGTCTGCATTTTGCCTGATCTCCTGAAGAACTCTGTATATTTATCTTTTGAATTCGATCTCTAGTCACTTCAATACCTTCCCTTATTCTAACAAATTTCTTGGCTCTTTGGTTTGGTCGCCTGCTGAAACTATCATGGTGTGCATCTTTATGTGATTTCATATTTACTGTGGTTTCCAAGCTATCAATAAATTATTATATTTATGTTTACTTTCTGTATCCTAACTTCTTGTTTTGATTTGATATGCTCAAATAGGCGGTTTGTGTGAATCACTTTGATTATTGGCATTTTGAAGCTCTCACATCTTGTTATCAAGTGGTTAAAGCTGTTACTAGATATGTGAGCCTAGGAGTCCATTTACTTTTCTTGTGTGGATTTAGCTCAGATATCCAGGTTGTCAGTCACTGGAGAGTAAGTCTACATAGGAGTGACTGGAGTAAGCACAAGTACCTGGTTGCAGTAGGAGGTTATGTGCTAAGTCTCTGAGTGCCCTGTTCCCCAGAGTGCATTGGTTTTGCAGCAGGACTTTGAGAACCCAATGCTATAAGGACTAGGGGTCACCAATTATTCTTGGACCGCTGTTGTGAGTGGCTAGTTGGAGTGGGTGGAGCCACTAGTCTTCAGGTCCCTGATATAGTAGGCAAAACCCACTGCTATTGAGTTGGTTCTGATCTATAGTGACCTTACACACAGAGTAGAACTGCCCCATAGAGTTCCTAAGAAGCACCTGGTGGACTTGAACCGCTGACCCTCTGGCTATCAGCTGCAACACTTAGCCATTATGCCACCAGGGTTTCCAAGGACAGTGCTCACTGGGCAGGGTGGTGTCAAATATCATGAATATGTGACCTGTCTTAGTTGCTGCAGTTTAAAATAGGCTTCACATGTATACCCTGCTGTTCTGTGCTGTTGAAATGGGCTCACACAGGTCTATAAAGGGGTGGAAGACATTCAGAGTCCACAGACTCCTCATGCCTCTGCCTAGGAAAGGGGGCTATGCTTCCTCTGAGTTCCTAGCTTAGGAGAGCTGGTAGACTATGTCCTCCCGTTTGTTAATTTGTTCCCTCTACAAAGCCAGGAGAATGAGTTGGGGAGTGGGGTGGTAATGGGTCCCACTTCTTGTCCAGGGGGTATTGCAATCACTGAAGCCCAACCAGGACCAGAGCAGAGGAGGGAGGGAATGTATAAATGAGAGAGGTACTTTCCAGAGGGGGGAAGAGTTTTTGTGATCTTGCAAGAGAGGTTAGACACTTGCACTTAACTTTTTGATTTACAGCCATTTCTCCCTGGTTCTGGAGACTTAATCAGTCTCTCTGCCATTTGGTTTCTCCTAATGTGGAAAATGCATACTGAGTACTACTGCTCACCTCAGCCAATGAGAACCGACAGGCTGACTAAGGCTATGCGGGCCATGCAGGTCAGGTCTGGCAAATTCTTGCTGCTTCTGAACTGTCCCTACTCCTGATGCTCAGTCCAAGCCCTAAACTTTGCCTTTGATATTCAGGGCGCCAGATTGTTGTTCATAACTGATTCAATTGTTTGTTGTTGTTGTTTTTGGTCTTTGCTGTAAGATAGATCACAGGAAACATCTGACCACTATGCTATCCTAGCCTTACCTCTTTTCTTTCTTTCTTTAGCATGTATTTATTTATGTACTTTTAAATAGAGGTAAAATTTACATAGTATAAAATTAATCATTTTAAAGTGAATAATTCGGTGGCATTTAGTACACTCACATGTTGAGCAATCACCATCTCTATCTAGCTGTAAAAAAGTTTTGTCATCACAACAGGAAATCCTGTACCCATTAACTACCCATTCTCCAGTCCTGGAAAATTCCAATCTGCTTTTGTCTCTACGGATTCATCTCTTACGAATATTTCATATAAACAGAATCATATCATATATGAGTTTTTATGTCTGGCTTCTTTCACTTATCATTATGTTTTAAAGGATCCAAGTTTTGAAATGTGCCAATACTTCACTTTTTTTAATGACTAGATAATATTCCATTGTATGTACACACCATAATTTATTTATCTGTTCATCTGTTGATAGACATTTGTGTTATTTCCCTTTTGGCTGTTATGAATAGCTGTGGCATGTATATGTATTTGTTTGAGCAATTGATTTCAGTTATTCCGGATATATACCTAGGTGTGGAATGCTGGCTCCTATAACAATTATCTGTTCACAACTGGACTGCATCATAAACTAAAAGGTTTTCTGAATACAACCCAAGATTTTAAAGGACAGAGTAGCAGGGACAGGGTCTGGGAACCATGGTTTCGTGAAACAGGGAGGTCAACTGGCATAAGTAATTTTTCTTCTAAGAAATTGTTATGTATCTCACATTGGTGAGTGGTGTCTGGGGTCTTAAAAACCAGTAAGCTGCCATCTAAGGAACATCAACTGGTCTCAATCCACCTGGGCCAGATGAAAACCAAGAACATCAAAGACACAATGAAAATATGAGTCCAGGAGACAGAAGGGTCCATTTGATTGGAAGACTAAATCAGCATGGCACCAGAAGAACTAGATGGTGCCTAGCCACCACCAAAGACTGCCATGACAGGGAATAGAATGTAGAGTCTCCAACGAAGCATGCGTGAAAGGGTAGTACAGATCTAGAACCCTATTAAAATGCTAGACTTGATGGTCTGACATCCTGGAAGGTGCCCTGAGAACATAGATCCTGGACTCACTGATAATTCAGAGCTGAAAGCAGTACTGAAGTCAACTCTTCAGACAAAGATTGGATTGGACTATGGGACATAGCATGATGCAGGTGGTGTGAATACTTCTTGGCTTTATATATGAGGCTGTCCAACTGGTTACTTGCTGGAGGGGAGAGGTGAAAGTGGAGAGGGGGGCACAAGTGTTGGTTGTGTGGATATCATAAGTACAAGGCGGAAAGGAGAAGTGTGCTGTCACAGGGTGAGGAAAGCAGATGGAGTTGCACAGAGGCGTGTCTTCAGGCTTTTATACTGCAGATTGACTTGGATTGCAAACTTTCACTGAATCATGATAAAAATAAAATGAAAAGATGGGGCAGAGTCAAAATGGCAGACTAAACACACACCTCCCTAAATCCCTCTGGAAACAAAGACCTGAATTGATAATTAAATGGAGACTTCTGGACACCTAGTGAGACTTAGGACACAGTATAGGGCTGTTAATTTGGACTTCATGCCACTGAGTGGAAAGCTTCCTCTCTTTTGCTGACCCTGGTCTTGGCAAGCACTGGCTTTCACAGACGGAGGGTAATTCGCCATTTTAACTTGTTTTTCTCTGTCTTGGTCAGTGGGAGGAGCTGGGACATGACTGGTGGCTGGCCTTGGATACACTGCTGGTGGGATCGGCAGGGGAGACTGCCATATTTTGAGAGCCTGGCTTTGGACTGTGCATCTCGGTGCCTTTGGCCTCTCTTTCTGCCTCCGCCATTGACAGGTCTGTGCTAGGGCAGGCGAGGAGCTTGTGGGGGATGCCATCTTGTTCCACTGGGAGATGGATATACCCATACAGAGCCTCAGCAGGACCTAATTCCTAGGCTGGGAGGCAGTGCCTGTCTGGAGGAGAGCACTTTTCTGGCACTAAAGCAGCATTCTACACAGTGTTGCCTACGGCTGGAGCCCGACAGCAGAGGCCAGCAGGGCAGTAGCCTTTCTGCATTTTGAACTAGTTTATAACATATGGGGTTGGTGATAAAGGTGCTTACTTTGCCAGCTTGGAAGAGGGACCGGTACACCTAAAACCTGACTGACTTTGGAGGTTGTCAGATATCTTTTACCTTTCATTTTAAGATAGCCTAGAGAAACAACTGTGGTCCATCCTCATGGCATCTCTCCCAGCCTCTATTGACTCACATGATGCCCCAAAAGTAATAAACTCTGGATAAAAGTGTAACCAAGAATTCACCCATGGCTTCAGAAGACTCACAAAAGAAATAACCAAAGAAGTTCCCAGATGAAGAAACCTTCCTGAAACTATTGGAAGGTGAATACAAAAGGATTATATAGAGAGCCTTCCTAGACTCATACAAAATGCAGCAGAGCAAAATGAAAAACTAAGCAAGCTGTTCGATCTGAATGAACACGAGTACTCTGAAATCCAACAGATCAAGAACAAAATCAAAGACATAGAAACTTCAATTCAAAGCCAAGAAAACAGAATGGAACCAATGGAAAACAGACTTTCTGACTTGGAAGACAGAGCTACTGACTCCAACATCTATGAGGAGAAACAAGAAAAAGAAACAAGAAAAATGAAGAAGCATGTGAGACACTATTAAGAGGAACAACCTATGATTAATTGGAGTCCTTGAACAGGCTGAGACATCTGAGAACACAGGGAATATTGTTGCCGAGCTGCTGACAGAAAACTTCCCAGAAATTATGAAAGAAGAGAATATAGATATCTAAGATGCATATCGAATGCCACTCAATATAGATCTCAAAAGAAAGACTCCAAGACATATTATAGTCAAGCTTAACAAAACGAAACATAAGCAGAAACTCTTAAAAGGAAGCAAGACTCAAAGCAAAGCTAACATTCTGAGGGAAACCCTGTAGGCTTTCATTGGACTTCTCAGCAGAAACAACGCTGGCATGGACACAGTGGCAGGACACACTCAAAGCCTTGAAGGACAAGAACTTCCAACCAAGAATTATATATCCTACAAGACTATCTTTCAAATATGAAAATGAAATTAAGACATTTGCAGATAAATAGAAACTCAGAGACTTTGTAAAATCCAAACCAAAGCTACAAGAAATACTGACAGAATCTCTTGGCTTAGAAGAACAAAACCACTAACTTTATATTTTAAAAGCAAATATAGGACACATCACCCAGAAACCTACCCAGTTAGGGAAGGCTCCAAACTTAATCAAAGCTATAATAGTGAAATAAATGATCCAGTGATCATATCTTGAAAACTAGGGTGTCATCATATTAAAAAGAGGGATGTACTACAGTCATTATAGTCCTTCCAGATGGAAAGGAAGTTAATAAGACTGGTAGTAATTAAAATTGGGTTTATACATAGTTTATTAAAGGGGATCATAGAGGCAGCCATAAAGCACAATAAAGATGCAACATATCAAATCAAGAAACATAACACAGGAGTCTCAATAACCACAAGACCAACCCTGAAAAAGGTGAAAAATCAACTCACAAAGAAGAATCTCCCAGAACAGATTAATAACAGAGAAAACATCAACACAAGGATAAGCATGTCACGGTGACAGCACTAAACACATACCTATCGATAATTACATTGAATGTCAATGGACTGATTGCTCCAGTGAAGAGACATCGAGTGACATCTTGGATCAAAGGACATGACCCATCTGTGTGTTACCTGTAAGGAACTCATCTTAGACTTGAAGATATGAACAAACTGAAAGTTAAAGGATGGAAGACTATATATATCAAGCTAACAGTGAACAAGGAAGAGCAGGTGTGGCACTTCTAATCTCAGACAAAATAGATTTTAATGTGGGGCCCACCGTCATGGACAAAGATGGACACTATTTGTTGCTGGAAGGTTCAGTGCACACACAGTACTTAACAATATTAAATATTTATGCACCTAGTATTACAGCACCTGAATGCATCAAGGAAACACTGACTACACTGAAGGATGAGGTGGATCACTCCACAACGATGGAGGGAGACTTCAGCACTCCACTGTCAATGATTGGAGGACATTATGCTAAGTGAAAGTAGTCAGCGATAAAAGGACAAATATTGCATGAGACCCCATGATAAGAACTTAGAAACAGACTCATGCATAGAAAAAAAGACTTTGATGGCTGCAAGGTTGGGGAGGGAAGGAGGGCGAGGGGGCCAGGGTTTAGATTAGATAGTTGATAGAAATTTGGTTGGGTGAAATCTGTGACAGCACACATTGGAAAGCAGGATCAATATTAACTGGACTTCAACATAACATGATTACTCTTCTCATCTTAACCCAATATTGCAAGGACAGAGTAGTTGGGGCAGGAGGCAGGGGACCATGTTCTCAGTGGAAATCAAGGACAACCAGCACAACTAGCATTTTCCTAGGACAGCCCTCTGCACCCTACATTGATGAGTGGCATCTGGGGTCTTAAAAGCTGCCAAGCTGCCATCTGAGGGTACAGCAAATGGTCCCAACTCAATAAGAATGGATGATCACCTAGGACTAAAATGACATGAGGGAAAGAGAACCCAGAAGACAGAAAGACCCACGTGAGCAGTTGACTACATAGACTTGTGACTGGTAGAACTGAATGGTGCCCAGCCACCACCGGTGATAGCTTTGATGAAGCTCACAAAGTTGAGTCTCACTGGCAGCACAAGAATAAAAATGGGTTCACCCTGAGATCACCACTAAAGGACCTCAACTGATGGTCCAGGGACCTTGGGATCCCCCTGGGAGCATGGCCCTGATACTGCCCTGTTCATAAATCATAATGAAGGTCAACTCTTCAGAGAGCAACGGATTGGACTTGGCGACACAGAGTGACCATATCATGTGTGCACTTTACGGTTCTATGCATCCTTTGGACGTCATCCTTCTGACCTCTTACTGGAGGCGGGGGAGCTGGTGGACAGGAGGGGATAGGAGATTGTTGGGAGGATAAGACATGTATGGAGCGCAGAGGTAGAGTGTGCTATCACTGGGCAGGGAGAGCAGTGGGAACTGCACATAGGTAGGCATGCAAATTTATATGGGAATGTGCATTTTCATTTGATCATAATAAATAAATAAATAAAATGGAAAGAAAAAAGAAAAAATATTCTGTGTTAAACTTTCAGAGGAACTACCAAACTGTTTTCCTATTTATTTATTTATTTTTTAATTGTATAATTCAGCGGTTTTTAGTATACTCATAAAGGTGTGCAATCATTATCACTACTTAATTCCAGAACATTTTCATCACCCTAAATAGAAACTTCATACTCATTAGTAGTTGCTCCCCATTCTCTCCTCCTCTAGCCCCTGGCAAACACTAATCTACTTTCTGTCTCTATATATTGGCCTATTCTAGACATTTCATGTAAATAGAATCACTCAATGTGTGGCCTTTCGTGTCTGGCTTCTTTCATAATGTTTTCACAGATAATTCCTGTTGCAGCATTTATCAGGACTTCACTCCTTTATATGGTCAAGTAACATTCAATTGTATGCATATCCTACCCTTTGAGTCTCATTATGTGCTAGCAGTTTTTGTGTGAACACTTTTAAAAAAAATTCTCTGGGTAAATAATCTAGGAATGGCATCTTGGGGTCATACAGTAACTATGTTTAACTTTTTGAGGAACTATACAATTGCCAAATTATTACATAAAGTTCTTACATTGTTTCTTAGCTTTGTATATATACTCCAGAATACAAAATATTACAGTGAAATATGCAAAGACCTGGAGTTAGAAAACCAAAAAGGAGGAACATGCTTAGCATTTCACAAGATGAGAGAACTGAGGGAAAAAATGCCTCAAGTTGCAATTTTGAAGGATTCTATGGGTGAAATATTGAATGACGTGGGATGCATCAAAAAAGATAGAAGGAATACACAGAGTCGCTGTACTAAAAAGAATTGGTTGACAATCAACCATTTCAGGAGGTAGCATATGATCAAGAATTAATGGCACTGAAGGAGGAAGTCTAAGCTGCACTGAAGGCACTGGCAAAAAACAAGGCTCCAGCTACCGACTGAATGCCAACTGAGATGTTTCAAAAAAACAGATGCTGTGCTGAAGATGCTCATTTATCTACGCCAAAAAATTTGGAAGACAGCTACCTGGTGAACCGACTGGAAGAGATCCATATTTGTACACATTCCAGAGACAGGCGATCCAACAGGATGGAGAAATTACTGAACAATTATCATCAATTTCACATGCAAGTAAAATTTTACTGATGATAACGCAAAAACAGTTACAGCTGTACATCAACAAGGACGTGCCAGAAACCCAAGATGGATTCAGAAGAAGACATGAACTAAGGGATATCATTGCTGATCTTAGACTCATCCTGACTAAAAGCAAAGAACACTAGAAAAACATTTGCCTGTGTTTTATTGACTTGCAAGGCATTCAACTGTGTGGACCATAACATATGGATAACACTGCAGAGAACGAGAATTCTAGACCAAGAGACAACTGTTCAAACAGAACAAGTGGGTACCACATGGTTTAAAATCAGGAACGATGTGCATCAGAGTTGTGTCCTTTCACCATACTTACTCCATCCGTATGCTGAGCAAATGATCTGAGAAACTGGACCATGTAAAAAAGAATTTGACAACAGGATTAGAAGAAGCCTTATTAACAACCTGTGACATGTAACCTTGTTTCGGGAAAGTAAAGAAGATGTGAAGCACTTACAGATGAAAGATCAAAGACAACAGCCTTCAAACAGGTCAGCAAGTAGAAGCCACTGCCATTAATTCTGACTCATAGTGACCCTGAAGGTCAGAGTAGAACTGCCCTATAGAGTTTCCAAGAAGCACCTGGTGGATTCGAAGTTGGTTAGCGGACATAGCACTAAGCACCACCAGTATGGATTATACCTCAACATAAAACTAAAATCCTCACAGCTGAACCAATAAGCAACATCATACATGTGGAGAAAACATTGAAGTTGTCATGGATTTCATTTTACTTTGATGTACAATCACATGGAAGCAGCAGTCAAGAAATCGAATGATGTATCACATTGGGTGAATTTGCTCCAAAAGACTTCTTTAAACTATTAAAAAGTAGCTAGCAAGCTGCCATCTGAGGTACACCAAATGTTACCAATCCATCTGGAACAGATGATGACTGAGAACAACAAAAACACGAAGAAAAAAAGAACCCAGGACACAGAAGGACCTATATGAATGGAAGACTGTATCAGCATGAGACCAGAAGAACGAGATGGTGCCCAGCCACCACCAAAGGCAGCTGTGATGAGAGATACAACGTAGAGTCCCTGAGGTGACACATGAAAAATAGGTGTGTCACTCAAGAACTCTACTAAAAGACCAGAACTGATGGTTCAACGGCCTGGAAATTCCCCTGGGAACATGGCCCCTAGACATTCTGCTGGCCCTGAATAGAAACTGGTACTGAGGTCAACTCCTCAGACAAGAATGGACTGGACTCACAGACACAGTGTGACCATATGGTGTTTGTACTTATTGTTTTATACATTTATAGGAGGCTGTCCTGCTGATTTCTTTCTAGATAGGGGAGAAGAGGGTAGAGAGGAGGGGACAGGTGCTTGTTAAGAGGAAACTAGAAGTATAGAGTGAAAAGGAGGAATGTGTTGTCACTGGGTGAGAAGCTTCAGACAGGTGGGCATGCACAATTGATTTGGACTTACAGTTTCACTTAAACACAGGAAAAATAAATAATAATAATAATAAAAAGCAAAGATGCCACTTTGAGGACCAAAATGCACCTGACTCAGTCATGATATTTTCAATTACCTCACATGTGTGTGATACCTGGACAGTGAATAAGGAAGACCAAAGGAAAACTGATGCTTCGGCATTATGGCATTGGTGAAGAATACAGCATATACCATGGATTGCCAGAACAAATCTACCTTGGAAGAAGTACAGCCAGAATGCTCCTCAGAAGTGATGGCATGACATTTAATCTCACATACTTTAGATGTGTTATCGGGAAACACGAGTCCTTGAAGAAAGGTACCATTCTTTGTAAAGTAGAAGGTCAGTGAAAAACGAAAGGACTTTAAAAAGATGGAATGATACAGTGGCTGCAATGATGGGCTCAAGCATAGCAATGATTGTAAGGATGGTGCAGGACTGGGCTGTGTTTCACTCTGTCGTACATAGGGTTGCTATGAGTCAGAACCAACTCGGTGGATCTAACTTCAAGAAACATATATACAATTTAGCTTTTATCTCCCTCCTGAAACTATAAATGGTCAACTCAGTTGTTCTTTGAGTCAAGCACACATACAGAATCCCAGGGAAAGTTCATCAGTTTATTTAAAATGATGCATTCAACTTATACTTCGAAGGAAAAGTTTTCTACTTCCCTCAGTCTGTCAAAGTGTCTGGTCCAGTGCTTTACACACAGCAGGAATTCATTAAGTATTTGATGTATGAGCATGTAATTAAGATAACATGACCCTTATCCTAGGGTCAGTTACAAAACAGTCTTACTGTCAGATGGTCAGTAGACACATATAGAGATTTCTTTGTCTTCCTTATTTTCCACGCTGGAATAATTCAGGCAACTGTTGGTGTGTGTATGTCGTGGGGAATGGACATAATGTGGTAAAGGTGGTTGGTGAGAGACAATGTAAGGGGGAGTGGCATTACAAAGAATGGTCTAACCAGTTGTTCTCTGGGTCAAGTGCTCACACAGAATCCTAGAGGATGTTTATCAGTTTATTCAAAATGATATATTTAACTTATACCCAACTCACAGACAAATGATTTGGGGTTGATTTTCCTTGTTCTGTTTAACTAATCTCAATCCACTATTCATGCACAGAGAGCCTTTCTCCATGGTCTAGCCAGGACTCTTTTAGTTGCAAGTGACAGAAAACCAAGTTTAACTAACTTGTGCAAAAGCAAAGAGAAGAAGCAATTCATTGGCTCTAAGTGTTAGAGCTCTGAAACCCAGGCAAGGCTGGGTCCATGGTTATCAGATTGTTTGCTCATGCTCTCCATCTACCTGAAAATTTATTTGCTCTGCTTTATTTTACCTTGGCATTATTCTCAGAAAGTCTAGCAGGAAGATGTCCTCTGGCAGCAACATTTGCTTCTGATTTTCTATTTGACATTAATACTAGAAAGCAAGACAACTATCAGGAGCTTGGCCAAATTTTACTTACCATTTCACTGATAACAATAGTTGTCTAACATTAGGCTGAAGTTGATTCCTTTTTAGGGTGGAAAATGTGGAGATATCTTACTAAACTTCATACACCACAGCATTTCTTCACCATCAATTCTGGAAATTCTAGTCTTATTAACATGCATCTGCTGTTCAGGTAACAAATGACTCATTCTGTTTGTTGTTGTAAGGGAACATAGGCTGTTATCACCTGTGGAATGTCTGGAAAACAATAGTGTCTTAGGCCTTATTCACCAAAACTTCCTGATCTGCCTTTCCTTTTCTACTCACAAGTTCGCATTTAGTTCTGTCAAGCCAACTTGGAAGGGCCTGGTGCTGCTGGGAAGCCAGTCCTGAGACAGGACCCAGATTGGCAGGTATGGATCAACATTATGGTGTCCAGGGCACAGACTAGAATATGCAACCTCAGCCATTTCTTTAGTTGACCTCAGCACTCCTACAACACTTTGATACTAAGACATGAATCCATACCCTGACAATAAAGCTAGAATGTGGGGTGACTTCACAAGCTCAGTTCAGCTCAAAAGTGAGATCTGGAAGTTCTTTATCCCCTCTACCTTCAGTTCCCCTATGGCCACTTCTCTATCATTCCCTAAAACTTTTTATGCCAGTGAGAACTCCAAGGAGTTCAAGTCTTCTAACCCAAACCTGGCCGACATTATGAAAATATATTTGTTAAAGTAGGAAGATGTTAAGCTATTTTCTTTAACCATTTGTTAGCTTAACTCAGAAATATTAAGTCAATAGTTTGTTTCCTTACTGTATTTGTGCCTGAGGCCCTGCAAATGTTAGAGGCAGGCTTATTTGTCTCTCTTCTCATCAGGTCTACTCAGATGCTGTCTCAGGCAGCCTCATAAGAACGAGACCCAAAGCCTTTACTTTACCCAATCAACTCTTGAATTTCTATCAGCCAGCTACACATTCCACATAGAAGAATCCCTTCATAGATCCACATTCTAATCAGCAAACACATATTGGGAAAGAGTATGATGTGATCAGTGTAGTTAGGTCTCATTTGACAAGACTTGTTGAGTGTGAAAAGGAAAAAAAAAAAAAACTATGTCAGTGTTGGTTAAGAATACAAAGCCTCATCAACAGCTGCAAGAAACCTAAGTGGAATACAACATAGAGTCTCTGACATAGCAGGAGAAAAATGGGTGTGCAAACCTTGAACTCTATTGAAGAGACCAGACTTGATAGCCCCATAGACTGAAGGGTCCCTAGAAGACATGGTCCCTTGCTTCTCTGTTAGCTTGGAGCTAAGCCATTTTGAAAGCCAACTCTTCAGATAAAGACCGGACTGGAGTATAAGACATAAAATGATACTGGTGAAGAGTGTGCTTCTTGGCTTAAGTAGACACAAGAAGCTAACTGCCCAGAAGCAAGATGAAAGGGTGAGGGGGATTGGAGCTTATTGAAAGTATAGAGTGTGGAAAGGAAGAGTGTGCTGTCACAGTGAGAGAGCAGCTGGTTATAGGACAGTGTGCTTAAAAAATTTTATGACAAATTGACTTGGATTGTAAACTTTCACTTAAAGCACAATAAAATATTAAAAACAAACAAATAAACAAACAAAACAGAACCCAGACACCAGAAGTAGTGGTGTGCACCAAGTCTGAGGGCTGCCTGAATAATCACTTTGTAGAGGAGGTCACAAAACTCTGCATTCATTGTCACTTCACTTACCTGAGAAATGGAGTGAGTTACCTGAAAATGAGGAAGTATAGGCACAAATAAATGAAGTATTTGTTGTTAGCTGCTGTTGAGTCAGTTCCAACTCATAGAGACTCCATGTACAATAGAACAAAACACTGCCTAGCCCTGTGCTAGCCTCACAATTGTTTCCACATTTGAGCCCACCACTGCAGCTAATGAGTCAATCCACCTCACTGAGGGTATTCTCTCTTTTGCTGACCCTCTGCTTTACCAAGAATGATGTCCTTCTCTAAAGAGTGGTACAAAGCACATGAGATGAAGTATCACCATCCTCACTTCTAAAGAAGCATTCTGTCTGTACTGCTTCCGAGACAGATTTGTTCATTCTTCCAGCAAGTCACAGTACATCCAATATTTTCCACCAACACCATAATTCAAAGACATCAATTCTGCTTTGCTCTTTATTATTCACTGCCCAGCTTTTGCATGCAATATGAGGTGACTAAGAATACCATGTCCTGGGTAAGGTGCACTTTAGTCCTCAAAGTAACCGCTTTGCTTTTTAGTACCTTAAAGAGGTCTTTTACAGCAGATTTGCCCAACATAATACATCATTTGATTTCTTAACTGCTGCTTCCACAGATACAAGTAAATGTATACAAGCAAATGAAATACTTCCACATTGTGGATACAGGTAAATGAAATACTTGACAACTTCAGTCTTGTCTCTGTTTATCACGATGTTGCTTGCTAGTGAAGTTATGAGAAGAGTTTTGTTTTCTTCAAGTTAAGTTGGAATTCATACTGAAGGATGTAGTCTTTCATCTTCATCAGTGACTACTTTAAGTCCTCGCCTCTTTCAGCAAGCAAGTTTATGTTATTCACATGTCCCAGGTTGTTAATGAGTCTTCCTCCAATCATGATACCAAGTTCTTCTTCATAGAGTCTAGCTTCTCAGATTATTTCTTCAGTATACACAGTAAATAAAAATAGTAAAAGAATACAACCCTGATAAACACCTTTCCTGATCTTCAACTACCTTAGGCATCTAATGACACAATAATACAAATACCACAAGTGGACAGTTTTAACAAAGAGAAATTTATTTTGTCATTGTTTCCGGTAGGCTAGCCAAGCCAACGCCAAGTGCCGTCGAGTTGGATGGGATCCGGTAGGCTACAAGTCCAAATTTAGGGCATCAGCTCCAAAGGCAGACTTTCTCTGTTGGCTCTGGATGCAGGTCCTCGTCCTCAATCCTTTTCTGGACTAGGGGAGGTACAGGGACCCCAGGTCCTTTCCAAAGGGTGCGTTCTGCTCCTGGCACTGTTTCTTTCCTGATGATATACCCACAAAACCAATCCCACTGCTGTGAGTCAATTCTGACTCATAGTGACTCTCCATAAGGTCCCTCAATCTCTCTGATAGCTTCTTTCTTTTATAAATCAAGAGATTCCTCAAGGCAAAAAGTAAACTTACACATTGAGTCCTGTCCCACCAACACAACTGCTACCCATCTGCCCTCATTAACATTATAGAGGCAAGATTTGCAACACAGAGGAACATCATACCAGGTATCATGGCTCAGTCAAATTGCTACGCACATCTTTGGGGGGCACAGTTCAATCCATGATATTCTACCTTTTGACCCCCTAAAAATCACATCCTTTTAATATGCAAAACATATTTACCCCATCATAGCTAATGTCTTAAGTCTAAGTCCAAAATCTAGAAATTTCTCTTCAGCTATGAAATCTAGAACACAAGTTATCTGCTTCCAAAATACAGTGACAGAACAGGCACAAGCTAGACATTTTCATTACAAATGAGAGAAATTGCAGGCAAATAAGGCATAATAGGCCCCAAGCAAGTGGGCAGAAGACATTAGCCCTCAAGGTTTTGAAAATAATCCTTCATTCTCTAAGACGTATTTGCCACACTCTCCAGATTCTGAGTAGAGGACCCTTGGCCCTGGCTACAGCTCTACCTTCCAGGCCAACTAGGACAGCAACTCTGCTACCCTGGCTATAGGCACATTATTTTCCCAGTCCATCTGAGTGGCAACTCCACCCTTAGAAACACCAGAGGCCATGGCTCCACCCTTTGAAACTCCTGAGATCATCGCCATACCTTTTGAGACTAGGCACCTCAGCTCCTTGTGCTCCGTGTCTTTTTGGCTTCTGCTTTCTGTAGCTTCTTGGCCAGGGCTTCAGGCCCACATCTTCTCTGCTCGGACAAGTGCTTCAAAGCTCTGTAGCTCCACCAACTGAAGTACCCATAGGCACCCCACTCTGCCAGGAAACCTCATGCACACAGGCACTCAGCTCTCTCACTTAGTGGGTCAGCAAACCTAGCTCCACTGAGAAGTGCCTGGAAGCACCCCACTCCTGTGCATTCAACTCTCTCACTCTGTGGGTCAGCTCTAGTACTGTCTCAGGCTTCTCTCCTGGTTCTCCTGCTGCCCATAAACTGCTGCTTCCCACTATCTGAACCTTCCTTAGTGTTAACAGTTTTCCTTAGTGCCTTTGGAGTCTCCTATCCATTCACAGTTTGAAAACCCCTCCCACATTTAAGGTATCTGTTAAAGTAGCATGCCATTCTCTTGGTACCACATTCTGTCTTACAGGCATCTAGAGCTGCTATAATAGAAATGCCACAAGTCGATGACTTTAACAAAGATAAATTTGTCACAGTCCAGTAGACTAACAGTCTAAATTCAGGGCATCTGCTCCAGGTGAAGTCTTTCTTTGTTGGCTTGGAGGAAGGTCCTTGTCTTCAGTCTTTTCTTGGACTGGGAGCTTCTGAGATGCAGGGACCCCAGGTCCTTTCCAAAGGATGTACTCTACTCCTGGCACTGTTCCTTTCCTAATGGTTTGAGGTCCTCAACTCTCTCTGCTAGCTTCCTTCTTTTATATCTCAAAAGACAGCCTCAAGACACAAAAGAAGCTTACACATTGAGTCTTCCCCCACCAATACAACTGCTACCGGTTCACCCTCGTTAACATCACAGAGGCAGGGTTTACAAAATGGAGGAACACCACACAATACCAGGAATCACGGCCGGTCAAATTGTTACACACATTTTGGGGGTGGGGGGCAGGGACACATTTCAATCCATGACATCAACCATTCATTATTCTCTTGTTATGTTGGAATAATTGCCTCTTGATCTACGTACAGGTTCAGCTCGAACACAATTAAGTGCTCTCGAATTCCCATTCTTTGCAATGTTATCCGTAATTTGTTATGATGCACACAGACACATAGTCCAATGCCTTTGCATAGTCAATAATACACAGGTAAACATCTTTCTGGTGTCCTCTTCTTTCAGCCAAGATCTATCTGACATCAGCAATGACATCTTTAGTTTCACATCATTTTCTCAATATGTCTTGAGTTTCTGGCAGTTCCCTACTGATATACTGCTGCAACTGTTTTTAAATTATCTTCAGCATAATTTTATTTCATGTGATATTTGTTGATAATTTCTGCATTCTGTTAGATCACCTTTTTTTTTTAGAATGGGCACAAATACGTATCTCCTCTAGTCGGCTAGCCAGGTAGCTATCTTTCAAATGTCTTTACATAGATAAGTGAGTACTTCCAGTGTTGTACTTGTTTCTTGAAACATTTTAAGATATTCCATCAACTTCTGAAGCCTTGTTTTTTGCCAGTGTATCCAGTGCAGCTTGATCTTCTTTCTCCATTACCACTGGTCCTTGATCACATGCTACCTCTTGAAATGTTTGTCAACCAATTATTTCTGGTACAGTGACTGCACATTTCTTCCATCTTTTGATGCTTCCTTTATTGTATGATATTTTGTCCATAAAATACTTCAATATTGCATCTTCAGGATTAAATTATTTCTTTGGTTCTTTAAGTTTGAGAAATGCTATGTGTGTTCTTTCCTTTTCATTTCCTAAACTTCTGATCTTTGGCTCTCATAGACTTGCTCTAATTTTCTTCAGCTTCAACTTGAGCTTGCATATGAGCAATCAATAGTCTGTTCTGCAGTTGGCCCTTGGTGTTGTTCTTACTGATGATATTGAATATTTCCATCATCTCTTTACATAGATGTAATCAATCTGATTCCTGTGTATTCTGTCTAGCGAAGTCCACGTGAGTAATTGCCATTTTATGTTGCTGATAAAACGTATTTCCAGTGAAGAAGTTGTTGGTCTTGCAAAATTCTATCACATGATCTCTGGTGTCATTTCTGTTACCAAGGCCATATTTTCCAACTACTCACCCTTTTTGTTTTTTACTTTCCCATTCCAATCACCAGTAACTACTAATGCATCCTAATTGCACGTTCAGTCAATTTCAGACTGCAGAAGTTGGTAAAAGTCTTCAATTACTTCATTTTGGGCCTTGGTAGTTGGTGTGCAAATTTGAATAACAGATGCAATAACTGGTCTTCTTGTAGGCTTATGGATATTATCATGTCACTGACAGCATTATGTTTCAGAAGAGAACTTGAAATTCTCTTTTCGACAATAAAAGCAATACATTCCTCCTCAACTCATCATTCCAGTACAAAGATGTTACTGTCTGATTCAAAATGGCCAATAACAGTCCATTTCAGCTCACTAATGTCTGGTGGTACAGTGGCTAAAGATTTGGCTGCCAATCAAAAGGCCAGCAGTTTGAAATTGCTACTGCATGGGTAAATCTTGAAAACACCATACGGAGCAAAATAAGTTGCAAAAAGTGAAATACTGTATGTTGTCACTTATATGGAATAAACAAATATACAGAAACCAAAGATGATTAATGGTTACCAGAAGTGGGAAGGACAGGGGAAGAGGCAGTTTTTTCCTTAGGAGTCATTGACTTTATGTTAGTAGTGGTGGAATGATTTGGAAAAAAACAATGAGAATGGTTGTACAACTTGAAGAATGTATTCAGTGCCAATGCCACTGAATTGTGTATACAGTAACTGTGGAGATGACGTGTGTTTTGTTATGCCTATTTTCGCCACAATAATGAAAAATGAAAGTCAGTGCCTCCACACAGGAACAGGTCTAGGTTTGTAAGATCTGAAGCCTGTATAATCTGAGGACTCCTTTTAAGAAAATACACAAAATTAGAAAGACAAATTGAAAGGAGTCCATGCAAGTGAGGAGCCCTGAAGCTACAGCTTCAACAGTTTTGTAATAAATCACCCTTTTCCTGTTCCTTGGTTAAGGAGGTCATCTTCTCTGAACTTCTCAAGGACTTGGCCACTTTGGTTAGCCTCTCTTTCCTACATGATCAATCTCACACCATCTATTATAATTTTCACATCCAAACAAAAAAGCTCTGGTAAGTTATTTTTACAACCTTACCTCCCTCAATTTGTCATCTCATAGCACCTTCCTTTTCTGTATTTTTTTCCGAAATAACCTTCCTGAAAGAGTTAAGTCTTCTCATCCTACTTCTTCACTTAGAGTATCTTGCTTCTGTTCCCACTCCTCCATTAAAACTTAGCTTTTGTCATGTTTGTCTATAATACATGGATTGCTTGTTGCTTGAATCTGGGAATTCTATCTGACCTCTTAGCAGCATTTGTCAGAGCCAGCAACTCTTTCTTTAAGCTCTTTATTGCTGTTGTTGGAAGCCATCAAGTCAATTCCCATACACAGCAACTGCATGCAACAGAGTAGAACCGCCCCATAGGGTTATCTAGGCTGTAATCTTTATAGAAGCATATATCCATGTCTTTTCCCAAAGAGCCACTAGGTAGGTTTGAACAGTTGATCTTTCAGTTAGTAGCTTAGCACTTAACCACTGAGCCACCAGGGCTCCTTTTAAGCTCCTTGTGTGGCTTCAGTAGCACCACAGTCTTAAGTTTTCCTCTTAGCTGGTGGTTCCTTTTGTTTCTTCATCTTCTGCCCAAACTCTAACAATATTTGTGATATGTGACTTAATTAACCAACATAGTATCCCATCTTAGGGCTCTCTTCTCTATCTATACTCTCTCCATAACCCCATGACTTTAAATACCACTTATGTGTACAGAATCAAAACATTTCTCTCTCTGATCTGACCTAAGCCTCTTCTCTGAGCTCTAGTTTCAGATTACTACTTGATAGACTGAATTTTCCACTGGAGTGGCTCACAGTTTTCACAAAGTTTCTGAGTCCAAAAAAAAAAAAACTAGGCTTGGGATTCCCTTTACCACCCCACAGCCAATTCTTCTCTTGTTTTGCTCATCTTAGTAAATAAAATCATCATGTAACCTATTACTAAAGCCAGAAACATGAGAATCATCCTTAATTCATGAGTAGATCCTATAGAAACACCCTGAAAAGTATCACAAATGTATTTACTTCTCTCAATTTCCATGGTACTGCCTCAGCCCAACTAGTCCCGTATCTTTAAACTCCAGCAATAGAAAGAATCCTCACTAGTCTTCTCACTTACCCTATTATTTCCCCTCCAATCCATTTTTCATGAAGCAGCTCAAACAGTAGCACCCCATAGAAATATAATGTAAGCCACATACGTAATTTTAAATTTTTTAGTAGCTACATTAAAAAACTAAGTTGAAATAAATTTTAATAATTTAATAATTTTAATAATAATATTAGGTAACCCAATATATCCAAAATATTGAATGTGTCATCAATATAAAGTATTAATGAGATATCTTATACTTTTGTACTACGTTTTTGAAATCTGATTATATTTATACTTACAGTGTTTCTCACTTAAGACTTGCCACATGCCAAGTACTCAATAGTCACATGTGAATAATAGCTACAGCACTTTGCAGAGCAAGAGTGCTCTTTCAAAACAGTAGGTCAGGTTAGGTCCTCATCTGTTTTAAGCCTCTCAAAGGTTTCATGGGGTATTTGGAAGAAAACCTAACCTCCTCACCAAGAACTACAAGCGGATCCACGATCTAGTCTTTCAACGTCTTCTTGAGCCATTTTCCCTTTTGTTCACTGAGCTACAGCCAGCTTGGTCTCCTTTCACATCAAGTTTCTAATAACACACCAAGTCTGTGTCCCATGTATGTCATGGTGAGCTCTTTCCTGGTCTCAAATTTCAAATATTTAAATTATTTCCTCAGATAGGCCTTATCTATCTTTATCTAAGAAGGGCTGTCTATGTTATTACTTATTACAGTATCCTGTTTAGTACCTTCATAATTGTTTTCTCAGTGTGTAATTGTATATTTATTTCACAGTTTATTAGCTGTCTCTCCCATTAGACCGTAACCTTCATGAAGGAAAGGATTATCCCCAGTATTGCACCATGACCTAATGCTTGTTTGCACTCAGTAAATATCTGTTGAATAAATGAATGAAAGACCTCTTTCTCTCTCAACTAGGAAATGTATGGACTTCAGTGGTATTATGTATCCAATTACAGTCCAAAAAATATACAATAAAATAAATATATCATGGCTAGAGGAGATTCTCTTTAACTGAGAAAAGTTTTGAACGTCGGCAAAGCCAGATTTGGTTTGTTCTTATCTTTCTTTTTGAAGAAAATGTTATTATTTATTCTGCAAATAAAGCAATTTCCTTGAAAAAGTTTTAGTAAAGGAAGCAATGTCTCTGGGAATTCCCAAATTTTAATAAATTGGTTCAACAACAACAAAAAAGTTAAAGTCTGTCACCACAAGCTAGAACCAGATAATTCCAGAAGCCACTGGTTTTGTGGAAACGTAGTTGGAGTGCTTTCATTCATCAACAAATATTTATGAGTACATTTACAGCAAAGACTATTCTAGGTTCTGGGTGTATAGCAGTAAACAAAACAGACAAAAAAAAATCCTGCCTTCATGAAGTTTAGCTTGCTATATGGTGATAAGTTCTAGGAAGAAAAATAAAGTTAGGAATAGTGGTAGTGAATACAAGGCTTACAGTTTTAGATAGGGTGACCAGAAGAAGCTCCTGGTCACTGAGAGGGTGACTTTTACATAAACAGCTCAAGGAGGTGAGAGAGCATGCGACAAGACCAAGATGAATGTCCTAGGTACTGAGGGCATGGCAAGGACAGTGAGTAACAAGGAGAGAAGTTGAAAATAAGGTCATCAATGCTGAGAGCTGGTAGACAGATCAGGCAGAAAGAGGCTGCGGTGAAGACCGGTTTCTACTCGGAGCAAAGAGGAAGCCCTGCTGCAAGCAGAGGTGTGGCATAGTCTGACTTAGGTATTTTGGGTTTTGTTTGGTGAAAATATACATAACAAAACTTATTCCACTTCAGTAATTTGTACGTGTACAATTCAGTGTCATTGGTTACATTCTTCAAGTTGTAACACCTTTCTTGATAACTTTTTTCAAACTGTTGCACCATTATTAACACAAATTCATTTCCCCCTAAGCATCTCATTTATCCTTTTCACTATTGTCAACTTAATCACACATAATTCTTTAAAAGAGCATAAGTGCTTATTACAGATATTCTTTTTTAATCAGGTTAAATCATTATTTGATTAAAAGATGACTTGAGGGGATAGATAGTCTTGGTTGTAGGCTTGGTCTGACTTACATTTTAGTATGATCACTCTCACATATTTGCTGAATATGAATGAATGAAAACGAGGTCATGAAAGAAAACAGGAGAACTAGCAGGTCCTTACTTAACCTGGGAACCAAGAAACAACACTAGAAATAACCTCCTAAAGAGAAGTGTAACTCTCAATTTACGTTCTTACTATATTTAAGGCATACGACCCATATGAGGTGTCTCTCTTGCTTGTGGCTGATCTCTCTATAGGCTTACATCTCCTCAGGAGGGACAGAGAAGACATTTGAGCTTGTGAGAGAAAAGCAGCTGGTTGCTGGTGAGACTGGAGGAGGACTTCAAGCAGCTCCTTTGTCACTAGAAACCTGACCCTTCTTGGTTTAGTCAGACAATGACAGCCTTGGCTGGGGAATGTTAGGGAAACCTGCCAAGTTTACAGTCTGCTTCTCTCCTAGACAACCTTTGGGAGAGGAGTGTATCCTTTGAATTTGCAGAAATGAAACAGAGCAGAGGTAGAACCAACATTTCTCATTAGTATAACATGTAGACTCTGTCAAAATGTATTGCTGAATGTATTCTGTTCTGCTGTGAGAAAGCAAGCGTTATTCATAAACATAAGAGAAGATATAATTGTGGGACTTAGGACTTTTAAAGCTCCCAAATGAACCCTGTAAATAAGTTTATCTCTGCTAATTATTATTTACCCTTGAAGTATTCTTTTATTTCTTTTTAGAATGAAATCAAATTCTTTCTTGATCATAAAAGATACATGGTTAAAAATTCAAACAGTATAAAAGGGTATACAATACAAAGTGAGTCACTAAATAATATGTAAAGTCTCCCTAAATTCATCTATCTGTTCTATCCTAGCCCCTAGGGTCGCCATGAGTCGGATCCGACTCGACAGCACTTGGCTTGGCTTTATTTGACCATATCCCAATAAAAAAATGCCATCAGAATTTTTTTTAGAACTAGACAAGGCAACGCTAAAGTTAACATTGGAAAGTAAATGTGCAAAAATAATAAAAATTCTGAAAAAGAAAAACAAAGGAAGATAGCCCTAGAAGATTAAAACATTATAAAACTTATATGTTTGAAAGTTTAGTAGTAGCACAGGAATAGGCAGACAGATTAGTGGCATAACAGAGTGTTCAGAAACAGAACCAAATATACATGGGAACTGAGCATAAGACAAAGGTAGCATTTCAAGCCTTTTGGGAAAAAGATAATGGATTTAGAACATTTAGCTTAATATCTAGGGTGAAAAAATGGGATCCACATCTCATTTCTTATACCCAAACAAATTCCAGCTGGGCCAAATATTTAGATGTTAAAATAAAACCATAAAAGTAATGGAAAATACTCTTAAGTAAATAAAACCTTCCTAAGAAAGATACAAAGCTGAGAAGCCACAATAAAAGAAATGATAAATTTGACTATATTGCAATTTAAAACTTCTGCATAAACAAAAAGACAAATACTGCATGAGACCCGTACTATAAAAACTCAAGAAAAAGGTTTAAACACAGAAGAAAATATTCTTTGATGGTTCTGAGGATGGGGAGGCAGAAAGGGGAAATTCACAATTAGATAGCAGACAAGAATTACCTTAGGGGAAGGGAAGGACAACACAGAACACAACGGAGGTCAGCAGAATTAGACTAAACCGAAAGTGAAAAGTTTCCTGAACACAACTTTGAGGGACACAGTAGCTAGGGCTGCGGCCTGTGGACTATGGTTTGGGGGGACATCTAGGTCAACTGGGATAATAACGTTTGTTAAGAAAATGTTCTATATCCCACTTTGGTGAGTGGTGTAGGGGGGGTCTTAAAAGTTTGTGAGCAGCTATCTAAGATGCAACAATTAGTCCTAACCCAGCTAGAGCAAAAGAGAATGAAGAATACCAAAGAGACAATGAAAATATTAGCCTAAGAAACAAAAGGGCCATATAAACCAGAGACGTTATCAACCTGACACCAGAAGAACTAGATGGTGCCTGGATACCACCAATGACTCCCCTGACAAAGAACAGAACAGAGAGGGGCTGACGGAGTAGGCTGAAAGTACAGACCAGAGCTCATTCACATAAAAAGACCAGACTTAATGGTTTGACTGAGACTGAAAGGACCCCCAAAACTATGGCCCCCAGATGCTCTGTTAACCCCAGATAAAACCATTCCTGAAGCCAAACATTATAGGGATTGCAACTAATGTCACAGAAATATATGTGTATAAATTTTTGCATGAGAAATTAACTTGCCCTTTACACGTTTACCTAAAGTACAATAAAAATATAATAAAAAAATGAAAACTTCAGCACAGAGACAGAAAATAATAACAACAAAAACTCCCCCCCCAAATCAAAAGACAAACAAGCTGAGGAAAAAATATGACACCCAAAGGGCTAATCTTCTTAACTAAAAAATAAAAGAGCCCAGGATGACCAGGTCTGTCTTCCTGCCTCCCCCTCTCCTTCCCTCCCTCCCTCCTTTATGTGTGCTCGCTCCCCTTCTTGCTCTCTTTCCATTCTTCCTTTCATTTTTTTTCACTAAAAGCTGGAAATCCAAATTTCTACGTGCTGTTTCCTGATGGTTTTAGGTTGAAAGGTAATTTAAGTTTTAAATACTTTACAAATCAGTACTACGTGGGACTCCTAGTTTAGAATCTCCGGTCTAGACTAACATGACAGGGGGCCGTCCCTTCAGCAGGTCAAGAGATATAGAATGAAGATTTCTTTTCAGTTGTCCAGAATTATACACATGGAAGGATCTACATTATGAAGGAAAATCATTTCTACATAAGCAACAGAATATTTACTGATTCCTTGCTTGTCCACATGGGAACAATGTTTTATGTATTTTGTGCGAAGCGGTGTCAGTCACTTCCTTTACTCTTCACCTTGTATGGTAATACAAGGCCAAGACGTCTGTCTACCTGTACAAGAAACAGGAGCCTTTACAAAGCTGTTGCTGATTGATGGCTACACTGAGAACATCAAGTAGCTTAAAAATAACTCCCTTCTCGGTGGGGGTCTCTGTGTTTTAAGCCAAATCACATCTCCAGAAGGGAAAGAGGAAGTAAGGCAATTTATAATCCACTTGTATAAGACTCTTCTATGAGTTAAGCATAAAATGACAATAAGGGTAATATGCGTCTGTGGAGATATCTAAAAATCCATAATTTGAAAGTTTAACTCAGTTGATCTCATGTGGTGTAGTTTGACTCATGGCAACCCAATATGTTTCAGAGTAGAACTGTGCTCCATAGTGTTTTCAACAGCTGATTTTCAGAAGTCCATCATCAGGCTTTTCTTCAGAAGCACCTCTGGGTATACTCTTTTAATTAGCAACTGAGTGCAGTTAATGGTTTGTACTACCCCAGGACTACCTCCTGCATATTGTAGACAGAAAGAATGCAGCAAACACTTGCATTCATTAATCAATTAGTCGATACAAGAATGTTGGCCAACTGTAAGGAGATCGTCTCAGTTTCAGATATATTGCCTGATTCTACAGGATTAAGACAGCCAAGACTGTAATGCAAGAGCTAATTTTGCCTTCAGACTACAATCAAGCCAATTTTATGCAGACTAACATTAAAGCTAACTTAAGACACCTCTTTACAAGTCCACTGAGACGTAGCAGAGATGGACACAGTCCTAAAGAAAGGAAGGTGCACATCTCAAGAATTAAATTATGGAACTCTCTGAGCCTTGATGGAAACCCTGGTGGTGTAGTGGTTAAGTGCTTTAGCTGCTAACCAAAATGTCAGCAGTTCGAATCTACTATGTGCTACTTGGATATTCTATGGGGCAGTTCTACTCTATGCTATAGGGTTGCTATGAGTCAGAATCGACTTGACAGCAACAGGTTTTTGTTTTTGTTGTGAGGGAGGCAGGTGGAGGGGACAGATACATGCACCTTGTAGGCTATTTAAGGTGTAAATGAGCCAGTGTACTCAGTTCAGTACCTGGCACATAGTAGAAAACTCAACTCATATCAGTGCTACCTTCCACTATTTTCATTCCCTACTTTAGAGTTAAACTGAAAGAAGGCACAAAGCCAAGAGGAAAGATGAATGGCTGACAGCTGGCAATAAGAGGGATGTTAGTAAAATTCTACAGGGTTAAGTGGTTGTGAATCAGGGGTGTCAAGGCCTACTCCCAAGACTTAAAAGAGCAGCTTTTCAGCTTACCGGGAAAGTTAATCAGGAGAAGGATAAGTGAGAGGCCTAATGGGAGAAAGAGGAAGTAGCTATCCCTAGCAGAGGTTGAAAATGGTTCTTGGGATTCGTCCAGTGTAATAACTGGCTATTTTGTTGGCCAGGACTGGATTAGCCCAAGGGCATTCAGAGATTTATGGATCTCCCTAGGTCATCTGTATTTCACTGTGGAATAGCAAGATTAATTGCAGGCACCTGCCAGTCTGGTCAGCCCACTAAATGTAACCAACCCTAGAAGTTCCTCATTTCAGAAACTGCCTATATGAAGTTTGGCTGTCTGGAAAAGGGCAATAGAGAAATCCAGTCTCAACAAAGTTGGACATTTGTCCTAAGAATCTGGGAGGTCATTCAAGAGATATCTCAACAACCTTATCTTTTTGTGCAAAGCTGGAACCGGCTCTTAGAGGGAGATACAAATGCAGGGATTTTCTTCAGGGAGTACTCTTAGGAACTCCAGCTTAAGAGAGGAAAGCGTAAATCGGGAAGAGGGAGAAGCTGAAACGCAATGCCACATTGCAATAGAAGCCGCAGTTGAGTGTGTGAGGAACTTGATGGCAGTGCAAAGCTCTGCATAACTGAGTCAAGGTGTGGACCTTTGTATTCCAAAGTGACCAGACATTGGACACTGGCTGATCCAGGGAGGGGCACAACCTGGGTAAGACAGCTTTCCTTGCTGAGGGCAATTTAGGCAGAGGGACTCAGCTGTGATCCACTGACAGCTAACCCTGCAGCTGGGAGAATCTGAATGCTGTGCCACAACATCCGCTATAACCTGGTACACAATTGAGACTCATGTTAAAATTCAAAATCTAGGGGAAATTTAAGCTTACCATGATTTTTCAAGGAGTAATTTTGGGGTGAAAAAAGATAGTCTCATTTAGGAGTTGAGATTTGAGAAGAGTGTAAAAGGCACATAATTGGCTGTTTTCTGTACTGAAGATGGGTAGACCTAAGGGCTGGGTGACCCTCCGAGTACAATCCAGCCCTACCTGAGGGTAATGGAGAACTCTGAGCAGCAGACATCAGGGAAGCTGAGTAAAAGGTCTGCTACACCTTGAAGACTACTCTAGTAGCCTGGACTCATCAACAATGCCTAGAATAGGCATTCAGTAATTGTCTTTTTAATTAAATTGCATTATGCAGATTTGAGGATCATGACTGACAAACCTAATGCCTTTCTTTACAGAAAGGAGGGGTGGGGGGGTGGGGGGGATTGTTTCTTGTAGGATACAACCACAAATATACCCAACCAAAACACCAAACCCAGTGCTGTTGAGTTGGGTCTTACTTATAGTGACCCTATAGGTCAGAGCAGAAATGCCCCATACAGCTGCTAAGGAGTGCCTGGTGGATTTGAATTGCCAACCTTTTGGTTAGAAGATGTAGCACTTAACCTACTACACCACCAGGGTTTCTCAAATATGCCCACCTTGATTTAATCCTTGAGGGGTCTAGGAGTTGGCTTTATAAAGATTGTCAAGCCCTAGGAAGGAAAGGTAAGAAGATGAGAGTTTATCAGACCTTGGAAAAACAAAAAATAGCTTCATACATCCAGCAGTACCACATTCTGTAGCTGATGCCCTACATTCCCATAGCAGTTCCTTTATACATGTATCACTTAGAATCTGTTTTATAGTAAAGGGTACTTGGTTGCATTTCTTTTTTTTTTTTTTTAATTAGTATCTGACTTCTGTCCAGAGTGTGAATTTCAGGAGAGGAGGATCTCACGACTTATTTCACCTTGTTTTCCTCCCGGTTAGGGAGTTAACGCCCCTATAGCACAAGCACCAACCAATTAAAATGGAGACTGGCCTTCAGCAATTTGTGTGGCCCTACTGGGCATACAGCTGATTATTTAGCACAAAGTAGACACTCAATAAAAGACTGTTGAATCAAATTTCACTGGTTTGGTAGTCCTGGCCATCTAATGGCTTTCTTTCAGAAGTCAGGTTACTTCCCCTCCCACTAAATACAGCCATAACCTTGTTGCTTCTTTGTCAATTTGATTCTACAGTAGTCTGTCAGTAATTTTGAAGAACTTTTTAAGAAATAAGACACTTCATACCTGTATTGTCCAATATGATAACCATCAGTCACATGTGAAGGATTGTCAGATAAGAAAGGACACTCAGTTAACTTTGAATTTCAGATCAACAATGAATAATTTTGTAGTTTAAGTGTGTCTCCTGCAAAACCTGGGATACACTTAAATTACAAAATTATTCATTGCTTAACTGAAATTCAAGTTTAACTGGGACGGCTGTACTTTTATTTGCTAAATTTGGAAACCTTACACATGTGGCTATTTAAAGTAATTAAAATGAAATAATTTTTAAAAATTTAGTTCTTCAGTCTTACAAGCTACATTTCAACGTTTCAAATAATAACCACATAAGACTAGTGGTTACTATTTTGAACAGTGGAAAGACAGAATATTTCCATCATCATAAGAAGTTCTATCAGATAGCATTTTTGCAAAACATAAGACACAAGGAAAGTTTTGTGTATTCTACAAGTTCTGCAGAATTACATTTGGGGCCAGGAAGTTGCCAGCAACTCCACGAGGTCCCTTCTAACATAGCCAAAAGCCACAGTCTTCATGTTCCAGTTTCTTCCTATTACTGAACACACAGGATACTTGATTAGGTGGTAGAAGGCACTTCTTTCCTAGATAAATGACTTGATATGGGAGAAACATTTCTTGCAGATCTCCACTTGTGGACACAGTTGTTCTGCTTTCCTTGTGAGACTACAAGAAAAAAGTTAGCTATCAAGTCAGAGAAAACTAAATTTTAGGAGATCCTAAATGAAAAAATGAGTGAGCTGTTATTTGACTTTACTAAAAAGTATTCATAGATTTTCTCAATAGTCAGAGGCAATTGTCAACTACAGTATCTGCTTATAACTCACCTTAGTGATGAACCTGGTAAACACAGCAGAAGTACTACCTCTCTTAATTAGTCTTTTGGGAGAAATCATGTTTTGAAATGTTGCCTGAAGCCCTGGGAGTCTTATAAGAAACAGGAGCAAATTAACCTCTAGAAGAGATGCCTGTCTGAAGCTAATTTTTACATATGACTCGGCAACTCATAAGCAGAAAATGACTTACAAGCCAAACGTGACCAACTTAAAAGTGAATGAAGTCCATATCAGTGTCAAAGGAGAAACCATAAAGGAAATGATTGGTTTCATACAAATATATTAAAGAGCTGTACATCAAAAACTTAGTAAGAAACAAAACTAAAGGCAGATGTCTTAAAAAAATTGCTACATATGCGACAGAGATTATAATTAGAATGTAAGAATTCCTTAAAGATCAATAATAAAAGGCAACTGCCTCAGTACAAACTGACTGAAAGACTGGCAGGTAACAAAGCAAAAAATACGTAAGGTTAATATACATTTAGTATCTAGAAGAACATGTGGCACAGAGTCGACACTAAATTTGTGAGTGAATGTCTATTAAAAAATACCTGGCTTCAGGACAAATCAAAGAACTGCTAATTAAAATAATAGTGAGATATCCTTTTCACCTGTCAGCTTGACAACAAAGGATAAAATAATAACGAGAGTTGGTGATATGTGGAAATGTGCCATACTACACACTGTTGGTCGGAGGGTCAAGTGGTATAAGCTTTCTGTGTGGACAATTTGACAGTGTGTAATAAACTTTTGCCTAAAACCTCTGACATCGTGATTTCATTTCATTTCAATACTTACAGAAATGTCCTCTGAATGTGATGTGTAGACACATGAGCCCAACTACAAGTTTGTTTCCACTTACGCTGGCACAACAAAGTAAAAAGATATTTTGACCATAACACTGAGCTTTTTCAAGGTGTATTAAGTTTAATGCAAATTTAATAGACGTATAACATATCCACTGCCATCAAGTTGAAATCTGACACGCAGTGATCCATAGGACAAAGTAGAACTGTCCCACTGGATACTCTATAGGGCAGTTCTACACTGTCCTATAGGGCTGCTATGAGTAAGACTTGACTTGACAGCAATGAATTTGGTTTGGTTTAATCTTGACAGAAGCCGACTGCCACATCTTTCTCCCGTGGAGCAGATGGTGGGTTTCAACCATCAACCTTTCAGTTAGCAGTTGAGCATTTAATCACTGTGCTATTGGAACTCCTCAGAGGCACAGCATAATTTTTATGTTTCTGTTAGTGGCTATTTGTATGATCATAATACTTTGCATATAGTAGGTTTTCAATAAATATATGAAGACTGCCAACTAAGGTTGCAAAATCCTAGAAAAAGTGCTACATACCTCATTGCTGAATATCACTACAGTCACCTTCAAAATACTCCCCTTGGGCAGCTATGCACTGATGCCAGCACTAGTCCACCCTTCAAAGCAAGTCTGGAACTCTTTCTGGAATGGCCATCACAGCAGTCATCATATTACCCTTGATGTCCTGAATATCATCAAAATGTCTTCCTTTCAATATTTCCTTTATTTTTTGATAAAGAAAAAAGTCATTGGGGGCCAGATCAGGTGAGTGTGGAGGGTGTTCCAACACAGTTATTTGTTGACTGACTAAAAACTCCCTCACAGACAACTATACTATTAAGTTTCTAAACTTGCTGCCTTGCCACCATGCGCAACGGCCATTGAAGAAAGATTTCCAAAACTGCATTGAAGGATAGACTAGACACTGCTGTCAGTGCACAGCTTCCCAAAGGAAGTACTTCAAAGGTGACTGTAGTGATACTGAGCAATGAGGTATGTAGCACTTAGAACAATTAAGTTCATAACTTATCTGTCAGACCTTGTATGATCTATTTTATGGATCAGTTGACAATGGAATAAGAGATGACATGGAAAAATAAGATCCAAAGATAATTCAAAATTGTAATTTCAGCAAGTAATTTTTATCCTAGCATTCCTTCCTTCAATTTTTTTTCTTAAACAACATTATCATTTAATTTCACTTGATCATGTACATAAATAGCTTAAAAGACAGGCAGACTAAAAGGAGAGAAAAAGGTTTAAATAATCCCCCCAAATAGGATAATTTGAATCCAAATAATGAAAAGACATTTGTATACAACATTGTAATTTTATGACAAATGCTAGTCATCCTAAAAATTAACTTCTTACTGAGACTGGAATTTCCAGTACAGTCAGAATGCTCCTTATAAGCAAGGATGGCAAAACTGCATCTCATGTACTTTGGACTTGTTATCAAGAGGGAGAAGTCTCTGCAGAAGGACATCACGCTTGGTAAAGTAGAAGACAAGCGAAAAAAAGAGGGAGATCCCAACAAGATGGACTGACACAATGGTTGCAGCAGTGGGCTTCAATATAACAACTACTGTTTGGATAGCACAGGACTGGGCAGTGTTTCTTTCTGTTATACATACGGCTGCTATGAGTTGGAAACTACTTCATGGAACCTAACAACAACAAATACTTCACTTATTTGTGTCTCTGTTTCCTCATTTTCAAGTAACTCACTTCACCTCCCAGGTAGGTATTGTGACAATGAGTGCAGAGTTCTGAGAGCTCCTCCCCAAGGTGATTTTTCAAAGCAGCTTGTGTACTTGGCACATACTACTACTTTTGGTGCCTGGTTTCTTGCAGATGCAGGTGAGGCTTTCTATTCTTAATCAACATTGACATAATTCTTTTTTTCCTTTTCACACCCAACAACTTTTTTCAAATGAGACCTAAATACATAGATCACATCATACTCTTTCCCCAGTTGTCTGTGTTGGAGTGTGAGTCTACCAGATAGTTTCTCCATGTGGAATGTATAAACTGACACAAATTCAAGAGTTGATTGAGCAAAGTAAAGGCTTTATGTTCCCTGCTTCTTATAAGGGTACCTAGAATAGCAACTCAGCAGAATTGGTGACAAAGGAAATAAAAGGCAGACCAGCCCTCCTCTAACATTTACAGGGCCCAATGTACAAATACAGTAAGGAAACAAGCTACAGACTTAACATTTAAATTTATAAATTAAGCTGTTAACTAAAACAGCTTACATCATCCTCCTTTAACAAATATGTTTTCGTGATGTTGGCCAGATTTGTATTTAGAGTTCTTAGATTCCCTGGAGTTCTTGCTAGAACATTGTATTATGAGGTATGCCAGTCTCTGGGCCTTTCCATTTCTCTTCCCATCCCTGACCCAAAAAGTTCTGGGGGATGATAAAGAAGTAGCCACAGAAATACTAGCCAAAAATCTAAACGTTCAGCTGTTCTTGATTGAACTAGGAGGAGAGGGGATAAAGAATTTCAAAATCTCACATTTAAGCTGAACTGAGCTTCTGAAGGCACCCCACATTCTAGCTTTATCATCAGGGTAGGGATTCATGTCTTAGTATCAAAGTGTTGCAGGACTGCTGAGGTCAGCTGAAGAGAGGGCTCAGGCTGCGTATTCTAGTCTATGCCCTGGACACCATAATGTTGAGCCACACCTGCCAATCTGGGTCCTGTCTCAGGACTGGCTTCCCAGCAGCACCAGGCCCTTCCAGTACAGTTGACAGAACCAAATGCAAAGGTATAAGCAGAAAAGGAAAAGCAGGTCAGGAAATTTTGCTGACTGAGTCCCAAGGCACTATTTTCCAAACATTCCACAGGTAATAATAGCCTACATTCCCTTACAACAACAAACAGAATTAGTCATTTGTCACCTGAAAAGGAGATGCATGTTAGTGACACTAGAACTTTCAGAATTTTTGCTGAGGAGATGCTGTAATGGATAGGGGAGGGGAGAAGAGTGAGTAGGTTTTAGACACCTTTGGGAGTCCAGTGAAAATTACAGGTCTTTTCCTCCAAAGGAAACCACAGTGGCATAGTGGTTAAGTGGTATGGTTGCTAACCAGGAGGTCAGCAGTTCAAAGCCGCTAGGCACCCCTTGGAAACTCTGTGGGGTAGTTCTACTCTGCCTATAGGGTTGCTATGAGTCAGAAATCAACTAGACAGCAGTGAGTTTGGTTTGTTTTTTGGTGTCCTTTAAAGGAATGTACATATAAAATTCTTTATTTGCACAGCTGTTCAAGGAGTTTGTCAATTATCTAAAGCCTATCCACAACTCCAGTTATAAAAGGGTACTTACGAAGTACGAGTCTATCACTTTGTTAACTGAACACTTGATTAAGACCAACGTTTCTTTTAACCCAGGTTTGTTCGTTTGATTACTTAATTTACTACTTTTAGCAAATGATAACTTTCTCTCTTACTAGTTACTATTGTTAATGAAATGTCCCCAAAGCTTACTCATGCAGATGATTATTTAAACATTAAATTTAGAACTTTTACATTCATCTCTCTAAAATAATTTCATTTTGACATTTTGGTTTATTATCTAATCCCGTTGAGATCTTTTAAAACCATGCTTTTAACCAACAATCTAAACATTCAGTTACAATGTTTGCTGGAGTCTTTGATTAAAACGTTGGATAGGTAAGTCAAGGAAGAGATCTGTGGCATATGCCAAAGGATCTCCCTCTAATATAACAGTTATACTTCTCTTTTTCCTCCAATTTTATTATATTTTAAGTGAAAGTTTACAGAAAATCTTAGTTTTTCATTCAAAAATTTACTTTGTGACATTAGCTGTAATTCCTGTGGTGTGTCAGCACTCTCCCCTTCCCCTTTCTACCTTAGATTCTCTGTGTCCTTTCCTCCAGCTTTCCTGTCCTTCCCTGACTTCTCCTCCTTTGCTTTTTGACAGGTGTTGTTCATTTGATCTCATACACTTGATTGAACTAGGAAGCATGTTCCTCACCTGTTTTTTTTTTTTTTTTTTTCTTTATAGCCCTGTCTAATCTTTGCCTGAAACATGTGGACTTTAGGAGTCACCTCAGGTTTGATTTAACAAGGTGTCTGGGGGCCTTTAGTTTCTGTTAGACCACAAGTAAGTCTGGTCTTTCACTGTGAATTTGAATTTTGTTCTACATTTTTCTCCCACTGTGTGATCTATTGTGATCCCTGTCAGAGTAGTTTGTAAACAGTTACATTCTTTTGATATCTTTCAGTTCACATTCCTCCACCTTGTCCATAAAACTGTCCTAAGGAAAAGAGATTATAAAGATCTAGTTTTAAGGTTGATTTTCTTTTAATTTTATATAACAATTGTGTTCCTAAGATGATTTATATAAGTAATACATAAGCAATAATTAATATTTATATAGAGCTTACTAACGGAGTCTTTCTAAATTTGATTTACATCCAGTTACTTATTTAATCTTTTGGTGCTATTACTAGCACCCATTTTACAGATAAAGAAAAAGGCTGAGGAAGGTTAAGAAACTTGCCCAAGGTAAAAAGCTATTAATGAGAGTCTGATGGTTTATCTAGAGAATTTATGTGCTCATACAGTCTGTATTTTAAGAATCCCAGGTACAGCATGAGAAGAACTCTTTGATAATTTATCTACAAATGTAATTTCCCCTCTTAAGATTTCTGTCCTGTTTCCTCATTATGTGAATCAAAGAGCATTGAGCAGAGCACTGATAACACTTGGTAATTTGCCTAGCAAAGCACACTTTAAGGTAGGTAAGTTTCTTCTTGACCAGTAAATATGAAGGAAAAACAAAACCCTAAGATTCACTAAGATCCAGTGTCTTGAGTCTATGCAGAGGTTACATTTGGACAAAGGACAGCCCACCAGTCAAGTTTAGTCATTGGCTAAGTAACTCTAGGGCCAGACATTTCACTTCATGTTTCAATTTGCTCATCTATTTTACCCTACTTTCCCCCCTTCTTCAGACAGATGGTAGGAGAATCAAAATAAATGTATGCCTGTTGAAAATCTTTGAGTCTGTCAGAAAGATACTAGAAAAATACAAGGCGCTATCAGAACACATCTATTCTAAACAATGGAAACGCTGGTGGTATGGTGGTTAAGTACTAGGTCTGCTAACCAAAAGATGGATAGTTCAAATCCACCAGGCACTCCTTGGAAACTCTATGGAGCAGTTCTACTCTGTCCCATAGGGTGACTATGAGTCTGAATTGACTGGATGGCACTGCATTTGGCTTTTTGGTTTGGTATCTTAAACAATAATCTATTAAAGACCATTTAATACACTTTTAAGCTTTAAGACTACAGTAAAATACAACCAACCAGCTTGAGTATGCCATTGCATCATCTTTTAAAAACACAAACATGTAAGCCCACCTGGAAAACTGCTTAATCCTAAATTAAGTGGAGGGATGAGGAACACCTGCCCTATTTAAATTAAGAGCTGCATGTAATTAACTTCCAGGTACAAACTCGGAAACTACTGACGAGGCATTTTCACTGTTGACTGGACTCTTGCCAGGATCAGACAGGTCAGGTTTTGTTTAACACAACATTGACAGTTTCTAGTGTCCCTGATTTTACCTGAAAAAAGAAAACAAAATAAAACTGAAAAAATCTTTTCAGACCCCACTTAATAATTATATAAATACTAAAAGTTTCTGTGTAGTGTGTTAGCAGCTGACAAGGTATCATAATATCTAAATGGATTTGTTGACCTTTAAAATGGAACTTGGCTCCCATTTCTGTTTGTCAGAGTTTCCTACTTATTTCCTTCCCCACCTTTCCCCCATTGTCAATTCTTGTTATTCTCGGTGGTCATGGAAAAATATATATATATTAGTTGGAGGGACTTAACGTGACCAAAAACAAGCGAGATGGGCGGGTCATCTCTTTCCTTACGGGGCTATTTCTAACTGCGCTTCTTATAGCCTCTGACAGTAAGAATAACTAAACTAAACCCACTACTATTGAGTTGATTCCAATTTATAGCGACCCTAGAGGACAGAGAGGAACTGTCCCATAGGGTTTCCAAGGCTGTGAATCTTTACAGAAGCAGACTGCTACATATTCCTCCTATAACAAGAATCTTCAATACAAATTTGTATGCTACAATGAGAATCTCATCAAAAAACTCATTTTAACCTTTCCTTCACCCCTCATGACAGTGTTCTAGTAATGATATCCAGACCAATTATGTATTTTCTATATATAATTAAAATGCAACAGGATTATCAGATTGCATAAACTTTGAAGTGGTCTTTTTATGAAGCAAAGTGCTATTAGTGTGAAGAGAGAAACAAAATTTTGGAAGGGAGTTGTGGAATGACACCAAGCACACTATAAATGGAGAAACCAAGAGGTCATTAAAAATCCAGGGAAAAAAGAAAAGACCAAAATGGATGTCAGAAGAGATTCTCAGACTTGCTCATGAACATTGAAATACCTACGGTGAAAAGAAGAAATGTTGCAGTAAGAGAGTTGAACAGAAGATTTCAAAGGGCTGCTTGAGAATACAAAGTATGATAATGACATATTCAAAGACCTGGGGGTTAGAAAACCAAAAGAGAAGAACATACTAGGCATTTCTCAAGTAGAAGAAAAAGTCAAATATTGAGTTGCAGTACTGAAGGATTCTAGGGAAAAATATTAAATGACACAGGAAGCATCAAAAGAAGATGGAAGGAATGCACAGAGTCACTGTACCAAAAAGAACTGGTTGATGTTCAGCCATTTCAGGCTACCCGGAGGTAGCCTGTGATCAGAAACTGATGGTACTGAAGGCAGAGGTCCAAGCTGCGCGGAAGGCTTTGGCAAAAAAACAAGGCTTCAGGAATCGATGGGGTGCCAGCTGAGATGTTCCAACAAACAGATGCAGTGCTGGAAGTACTCACTCATCTATACCAAAAAATTTGGAAGACAGCTTCTTGGCCAGCTGAACCGGAAGAGATTCAATTTATGCAAGGATAGGCTCGCCATACATCTTACACACTTTGGACATATCACCAGGAGGGATCGGTCTCTGAAGAAGGGCATCATGTTTGGTAAAGCAGATGATAAGCAGAAAAGAGGAAGACATTCAATGAGATGGGCTGATACAGTGGCTGCAACAATGGGCTCTCAAGTATAACAACTGATTGTGAGGATGGTGTAGGACTGGGCAATGTTTTGTTTTTTGTCGATGGAACCAACTTGATGGCACCTAATTATGACAACAGTGAATGTAAGGTTCAGTCAGGGAAAACTGGATGACTGGGTGAGTCAAGCTGGGATGCAGAGGTAAGGAATATGATGCTCTAGATCTTATTTTAGTGTTTAAACTGAAAAAAGTTTCTCACAAGAGGTCTGTTGATGTGCTGGAAACTCTGATGGTATAGTGGTTAAGTGTGGTCTGCTAACCAAAAGGTCAGCAGTTCAAGTTTACCAAGCACTCCCTGGAAACCCTATGGGGCAGTTCTACTCTGCCCTATAGGGTCTGTATGAGTTGGAATGGACTCAGTGGCAGTGGGTTTGTTGGTACTGATGTGGTGGGCCTGGGAAAGAGGAAGGAAGTCTCTGTGATAGTGCTATCAGTTTTCATTTATACCCTTTACCTATTTCCTACTACATATAATTACCACTTGTAGACTTGGAGATACAGATCTTAAAAATGCATCATATTTATAATGTTCAAATACTAGGAATAGATAACTTGGAAGTTCAAGTAAGTTTTGTTTCAGCAATTTAAAAAGACACTGAAGAAAAACAGTGATAAGGAAATATGATCATACCAGGTAAAAAATATAAACTATGTACAGTAAAAGAAACACACTCACACATAAAAGTACAGAAAAACACTGGAGCAAAATACAGCAGAATCCTAATGTAGTTATCTCTCTGTAGCAGAAATACGAGTGGTTTTATTTGCTTATCCTTATTTTCTAAATTTCTTACAAAGAGTGTGAACTATTACTGGAATGAGAGAAATGGAAGTCACATTTTAAGGATCTAATAATTGACACTGTTATAATAACATATAATGAAAACTGAGATAACAGAGTTTATGGCCTCTGAAGGGATAAAAGAAGTTTTTACTGTACCAATGAACACAATTCATTAAAGACTTAGTTTGTTGTGTGCAAGTGTGTATACACAGAGTCCAATTTAACTTTTTAAGTATATCTCATAGTTAATTAGCACACAATGTGCTAATATCTAGCAGGGCCCTTGCCTAGGTAACTGTAGCGTATGAAGCATAGACCTTGTTTTCAGTAGGCTGAAATCTGATCACAGAAACAAGACTAAAGCATGTGAATAAGAATTCCCCATGGTTAACTGAGGTGTTTTTTAACAAACCGTTAAATATACTTCATTTATGTAACTTGGTGACTAGAAGATGCTTTTCCTTTTTTTAATTGTAGTAAATTATACACATAACACATCATTTGCCTTCTCAACATTCTTCACACGTACAACTGGTGACATCAGTTATCAGTTCTTCAATCATAAGCATTACGTATTTTCAAATTTTTCCAATCATCCTTCACAGAAGCTCAGGGTCTCCTAAGCAATGAGCATTCCCTTTTATTCCCCTCCGACCCAGCCACCCCTGAGGACCACTAGGAAACTTTGGTCTATATACACTTGTCTATCAGAAAGTGCTTCTTGAGGGGACTTGTACACTTAAGAACTTCTTAGCAAATCTGTTTTGTATTGTTATCTCTTTTGAGGTGATAGCCATGTATCACATGAGTCTGAAGAGGTAAAACGTTTTTTCTTCCATTTAGTAATTGAATTGGGATTAATTTGGCCATAACTTGAGGAGTAAGTTTTGATATGGGCCTCTAAATTTCTCTTTGGGGCAACGTTCAGACTTTTGGGCCTCCCTGTAATGACTACAGCAGAGAAAGTCTCACAGGCTTTATTTTTCTGACAGGTTTCACACTTGTGTTCTGATTCTTTCTGGTGCCTAATCCAACACTTCAACCTGTCCTGGCATGTTATAGGCAGAGACAAGTGATAAAATTCCCAATCCTATTCTGTCATAACTTAATGCCTCTGTCACAGGCTGGTGATAAGAGCTGTAGAGATGCATAGATATGAGAGCTAAAATAAGCCTGGCAGTTGAAAGGGTCTAATTTGAGAAGCTATTCCCAACATGTACTAAGTTATGAGGCAACACTATCTTGTCTTTCTCTAGGACTGCCCCCCCACGTTCCTATCTTTAGATTTCTTGAACCACATACATATTCCTGACCTATTATTGCTTACCATCCCTACTGAAGAATTAAAGTTACATAGCATCCATTATATGAAATTAGACATGGTTCTTCTTTTGTGGGAACCTAATTTAGACATGTACACAAAAGATATTTAGAAGTACTCAGGAGGCCCTAAGGGAGGGAAAGCAGTGGAGGAAGAAACAAATAACATTTTAAGGTTTTTCTAGAGAAAATGTAAAGAAGCTTAATAGTAAGTGAGTCATGAAGAGGGTACATTGAGGTAATCTGTCACTCTGAACATGAAATAAAACAAAAACCAAACCCAGTGCTGTTGAGTCAATTCTTTACTCATAGTGATCCTACAAGCAGTAGAACTGCTCTGTAGAGTTTCCAAGGAACATCTGGTGGATTTGAACTACCAAACTTCTGGTTAGCAGCCATAGCACTTTCCCACTAGACCACCACGGTACAACCTACCATTAATTCAATTCAGCTAAGGGTACAGACCTATGAAGGCAAACTCGCCAAAATCCCAACAATTATTGGCCTACATGGCTGAGGTTCCTTTTTGTTGATCTTTTCCCCTTATTGTGTCCTTGCATTGTGAATAATTTTATGAATTTTGTGATTATGTTGGAAAAAAATTAGCCTACTATTTAAGAATTATTATTACTGTCTTAAAAGAACATACAGAGTAATCTAGAGTATTACCCACTGCAGAACTTGAGCTCTTTTCCCAATTCCCAGCCAGTTAAGAGAGTAAATTCACAATAAACCAAACTAAATCGACTATAGTCTAGCTGATTCTGACTTACAGAGAGCCCATGGGATTTCCAGGGCTGTGAATCTCTGGGGAAGCAGACTGCCACATCTTTCTCCTGTGGAATGGCTGGTGGTTTCAAACCACCAGCCTTTCAGTTAGCAGTCAATTGCTTTAACTACTGTGCCACCAGAGCTCCTAAATTCACAGTATCTTAAATTAGTCCAAATACATATAGGCATTAATATTATGATAACAATGCTATTAATGATAATATAATTAATATAATAGAACATACTATTAAAGACAATGATAGTATTGATCATATTATTAAATTTTCTACATACTTTTTCTAGGTTGAGAGTGAACTTGACTACGGTGGTGAGTTATATAACCCACCACTCCCTAAAAGGCTTAAGAACCAGTAATTAGTAGTATGGTATTCACTTTTGAGCAACATGTTTAGTAAAATCATCATCTTAAGATTCAGTACATTGTCACTTAATACTGAATTCCAAATACTGACGTAGCATACAGAATGTCCTTTAATCATAAATGACTAAGCGATGTAAGCAAACTGTTAAGAGAAGTCATAAGAAGTTGGAAACTTCATCTTTGTACTTACTGTATGTTAACCAGAAGATGAGCAGTGATTATGTTCAGAATTCTTTTCAATAATTTTCTTCCTAGTCATTCCTATTCCTTTGAACCACTGAAACAGATGAAAATGACCACTGTTAAAGGTTTAATGAACTGAATTAGTGATTTCATTTTCACCTATAAATTATTCAAGATTGAATGGAAAATGACTTCTTTTACATGGTAAAGAATGTCTGTCTCCAGTACATAGTTGACATCAAATTTAAAGTGTAACAACACACGAGTAAATTCTCTACCACAATGGAGGAACAATAAGGGGACATAGCAAAATCACCTGAAGAACATTTCTAAAACTACATATAGGGTGGGTGGGTAGGCAGGGTGTGGTAGTGGAATACTCTAAAAGTATACTTTATAAAAGCTTCTAGGTGATTCTGATAAATTCCTTCCTGTAAGACCTTAGTAAAGCCAGGAACATGATACAGATCTTCATTTAAAAATGTTCTTTCTTGTTGATGTTTGGTAATGTCATATGGAATACTATGTTGTTATTAAAATGATGTCCTCAAAGAATATTTAATAATGTTGGAAATGCTTATAACGTAATTATAAAAGTTTTTATCAGTCTGAAAGAAACACACCTAAATGTTAAAAGTTGATACCTGTGGTTAGTAGAGTTGCTGATTAAGTCTTATTTTTCCAATATTTTATTCTGTATTACAAGTGAATGTATTCACAGCTTCGCACAACATGGATATGAATACTCCCCCAGAAGTAACCCTCTTATCATTTTGGTATGTACTGTCCATATTTTTTTCTCTGTGCATTTATATATTATTTTAGTCAGTTAGTGCTGCTCTAACAGAAATACCACAGTGGATGGCTTTAACAAAGGAAGGTTTATTCTTACACAGTACAGTAGGCTACAAGTCCATATTCAGGGTGTCTGCTCTAGGGGAAGGCTTTCCCCTTGTCGGCTCCAGAGGAAAGTCCAGTATTGCATCAGTCTTTGTCCAGGGAGCATCTTGGTGCAGGAACCTCAGGTCTGAAGGACATGCTCTTCTCCTGGTGCTGCCTTCTTGATGGTATGAGGTTCCCAATTCTCAGGCTGTCTCCCTTTCCTTTTATCTCTTGCAGGCTGAAAGGATTAAGGGTGGGCCAAGCCATACTCCAGGGAAACTCTCTTTACAGTGGGGCAGGGAGGTGATCTTATAAAGGGATTTGCAGTCCCACCCTAATCCTTTAACATATAGCAAAGGAAAACCACAAAACGGAGGACAGTCACAAGACACTGGAAATCATGGCCCAGCCACATGGCTACATATATTTTGGGGTTGACACAATTCAATCCATGACATATATATATAGAAATATAGTATTGGTGTTATTCCAACGCATAAGGTATTATCTAGTACATACTATTCTACAACTTGAGTTTTTTACTTAATTAAATATTTTTATGTCACTACATATAGATTCACCTCTTTTTTTACCGCAGCATGGTGTTCCCAAAATTGAATATACTGCAATTCATTTAAACTATCTTCTTACTAATCAATATGCAAGTTGTTTCAATTTTTTGTTACAACATACCAAATAAATATCCATATAGATATATCCTAGTGTACATATGCAAGCAATTCTGTAGCCAGACCGGAAATTACTGGCTCAAAAAAAATGCTCTGTATGTTGTACGTTTAAATAAGTACTAACACACTGGCTTCAAATAAGGTTGTACTAGGAGTCCCTGGCAGCACAAGTAGTTAAGTGCTCAACTACTAGCTGAAAAGTTGGCAGTTGGAATTCATCCAGAGCTGCCTTGGAAGACAAGCCTGGTGATCTACTTCTAAAAGGTCATGCAGCCTTGGAAACCCTAGGGAGCAGTTCTGCTCTGTAACATGGGATTGCCATGAGTTCAAACAGACTTGATGGCGACTAATAACAATGACAATTTACACTATTATTAACAATACATAAGTATCCCTACATCATTGCCAGCACTTCACATTATAATCCTTAAAAATGTTGTCAATTTTATGAGGAAAAAGTAAACGTTTCTTATTTTAGTTTGCACTTTCCTAGTTACTGAGTTTCAGCATTTTTCACGGTTATTTTTGTCATTTGTATTTCTTACTCCCTGAATTGTGTTTCATACATTCTACCCTTTTCCTATAGGGTCGTCTGTCTTTCTCTTAGTGACTCAAATTGTTATTTATATATTTGGATCTGCTGCCGCCAAGCCGCCAAGTGCCGGATCCAGGTTCCAAATTTTTTCTGTCAGCTTGTCATTTCTCTTTTGTTGAAGACAGTCGTCAATTTGCATACAGTCAAATATTATTTTTATTTATGACTTTTTCTTGGTTGCTCTTGGAAGTCCTGTTCTCCTACATTTTTAAAATTATTTATTTTTAAAAGTTGAGCTCTTTAATCCATGTGGAAATTAATGGTGTGAGGTAGGCATTAACCATACTTGTTTTCAAATGAAGAGTAACCTAAACACTGTTTATTAACCTTTCCCAGCTGACCTGAAATGCCATCTTCTTTACCTACTAAATTTCCACACAGAAGTGAAATTGTTTTTTGTATTTTTTCTTGTTTCACTGTCTATGCTTATCTCAGTACCATACAGACCTTTTTTGAGTACCATACAGGGTTAATTACATGGTTCTATAACACACCTTATTTCTTTTGGAATAAAAAGATAATTATGTATGTATGTATATGCATAGTCTTCGCTGGTTAATTGCTTGACTCTGACTACTTCTTTGAATTCCAGACAAGAGAGTGACAAAATGGAAATTATTCATAGGCAAGACAGAAGATCATGGGGAATGAGAAAAAGGAAACCCTTCCCCCCTAAAAATAAGGAAGAAAAAGAAAAATGCTCTCAAGATGTTATTTTGTTCCTGTGAATTATGCTACATACAAAACATATTTTATGTGTTTAGGATATTTTTCAGCCACTGTCCAAATGAAAGCTTTCTTTTATTGCCAGATGGTTATCAATGTCAGGGACCATGCAAATGTAAAATGTGAAACAGAAACATGAATCAGTGCGATAAAATGAACACAGACTAGAGAGAATAAAAAGTATCAAGAGAGAAAATAAAATACTTGCATTTTTCTTTTTTTTAAAAATTTATTTGTTTATTTAGTATGACTGAGTGAAAATGTACATTCCTGTATAAATTTACATGCCTACCTATATGCAGCTTCCACTGCTCTCCCTGTCCGGTGACAGCACACTATTCCTCTCTGCTCCATACATTCTCCCAACCGTCTCTTTTTCCCTCTTCTCCACCCACTCTCCTTCCTCCAGCCAGAGGTCAGCAGGATGACATCCTATAGATGTATAGAACCATAAAGTGCATCCAATATACGGTCACTGCATTGCCAAGTCCAATCCATTCCTGTCCGAAGAGTGGACCTTTGTTACGATTCACGGACAAGGGCAGCATCAGGGCCAGGGGCCATGTCCCCAGGAGAACCCCGAAACCGCTGGACCATCAATTGAGGTCTTTTAGTGGGGATCTCAGGGTGCACCCCTTTTTATTCTTGTGTTGCCAGTGAGACTCAACCTAGTGAGCTCCATTGCAGCTATCACTGGTGGTGGCCTGGCACCATCTGGTTCTTCCAGTCCCAAGTTGATGTAGGTACCCACTCATGTGGGTCTCTCTATCTTCTGGTTTGTCTACCCCATGTCATTTTGGTCCTCGGTGAGCATCCATTCCTGCTGAGTTGGGACCATTTGCTGTGCCTTCGGATGGCAGCTTGGCAGCTTTTAAGACCCCAGATGCCACTCACCAATGTGGGGTGCAGAGAGCCCTCTTAGCAAAACGCTAGTTGTGCCAATTGGCCTTGATTTCGCCTAAGAGCATGGTCCCCTGCCCCCTGCCCCAGCTACTCTATCCTTGCAATATTGGGTTAAGATGGAGGGAGTACTCAAGTTAAGTTAACTTGCATTTTTCTTATTGGTCCTAATTTCAGGAAATTAAACCTTTGAGCTTAGTGCATCCATGTAGCCTGGTTCTTTCTGCTCGTGCTATTTACAATCTATGCTTTACGTAAATTATAACTCACTGTGACGGAGTTGTTCCCAACTCATTGACGACCCTACTGAAAAGAGTAGAACTGCCTGATAGGGTTTCCAAGGCTATACGAAATCTTTACCCCATGTAGTAGACATGGGGTAGATTGCCACATCTCCCGTACAGTGGCTGGTGGGTACTTCACCATCAGGGCTCCTTGTATATATTAAAGGATTAATTCTTTAATTGAGAATTGAAATGGGAAAGAAAGGAAAAGTTATTATTAGGGACTATAGTAACCGATGACTGAAAATCTGATCTTAATTGGAGGGTGGTAAACGTTAAAAAAAGAACTGAGTAAAAAAGGGTTTCTAGCAAAACAGTCAAGCTAGACAATATAACTCTCATATATAACTATTGTGTATGATATGGTTTTACTCAACTTACAGCTCTACCTATTTTTCATCTCAAAGCTAGCATTATACCAATAGGACAAGCTGTCACATGGACAAGTGTGGTTTTCTGTCAATGATTAATTAAAATCTTTACAAAGAATTTCTTTTCCTTGTTGAAAAGATATGTTAGCAGGGCATGGTGATTGTCAAGGGATTTGTGTCCAGTGCAGTGTGACCAAAATTTCAGGGCTCAGTAACAGGAATAGGTAATAATAAAGCCCTTTAATTACCAGTCACACAGAATATCCTCATTTGGTATGGAACCCAAAACTGATTATTGTGATTTATTCATCTTTATTTTTTTAACTCATCAATTTAGAGTTATTTGCCTTAGTGGCAAACGAGCGAAAGATTAATAGTCTATTACTCTAGTTGCCACTGTTGGAAACCCTGGTGGTGTAGTGGGTTAAGTGCTATGCCTGCTAGCCAAGAAGTCCAACAGTTCAAATCCACTAGGTGCGCCTTGGAAACTATGGGGCAGTTTTACTCAGACCTCTAGGGTCACTAAGAGTGGGACCCAACTCGACTTAGTGGGTTTTGTTTTCGTTTTTTTAAACTCTGGGCTGCTAACCAAAAAGTTAGTGATTGGAACCCTCCAGTGTCTCCTGGGAAGAAAAGACCTGGTGATCGGCTCATGTAAGGTTACCACAACCTAGGAAACTGCCAGAGGCGCCCTGGAACTTCTATGGGGCAAGTCTACTCTGTCTGTAGGGCCGCTATGAGTCGGAATCGGGTAGACGCAGGGGCTTTGGTTTCTCTCTCTCTCTCTCTTTTTTTTTTTTTGGTTTGAGGAAACCTTGGGGACGGTTCTATTCTGTCCTATAGGGGCGCTATGCCTCCGAGTCCACTCGACGGCACACAACACAAGTCCCTACTGAAGGTGTACTTTAAAATGTTTATGACCTGCTACCTGTGAGAAATCTAACAACCACAAATTTTAATAAACTTCTTATAAAGCTAAAAAGCATTGCTTTTGGTTAAAAAATGTTAAATCAGCATCAATTTCACTTCTCGGATGAATACGAACTGTATAGCAAGAGAGACTGTGGACATTTCTTAGGAAACGCGGTGCTCTGAATCTTTTGCCAAGGTGCTTCCGAACTACTCACTCTTGGTCCGGTCCTTGGCTTAGGACGTGCGCTTCTGAGCTCGTTCCATAGCGGGCGCCGACCGGAGGCAGTGGTGTGTGGACGCTCTGATGCGGTTGCTTACGTTTAAGTGCTTCCCGCTCTTACCCGTTGGGCTAAGACTTTTAACTGCCATCTGACTCCCAGGTCAGGCTTCCTACTCTGTCTAGTGCCCTCTGGTGCTCATCACCTTTACACTCTTGGTAGTTGCCAGGAGCAGTGGGGTCCAGGAAGTCTAAGGATGGTTTTAAGAAAAGCGTTCCGCTACTATGAACTGTAAGGATCCAGATTTCCTGTGTCTAGAGCCTTGGCATAAATTACACGTACACATTCAGCCACCTCTACAGAAAGAGGTTTTACAAAGCTACGAAGCAAAAGAAATGGAAAAAACGTTTCAAACAACGAAATAGGCAGAAGTCAACTAAGCTCTCTCAAGTTAGTAGTAAAAGAGGCAAAGATATTCAGACCTCATCTTTTCTGGGTCTTCGTCCCCACGTTCATTTTTCACCATAATTCTGGATTTCAATAGGGCAGCCCATCTATAAGAACCAGAATATCTGTCTTGGGACTGGAGCTGAGACTGTGACCTTACAGTAATGCTGTCGAGTGGATTCCCACTCATAGCGACCCTACAGGACAGAGTAGAACTGCCCCATAGAGTTAACTGTCATGGAAGGGCGGAGGATAGACGATGATTCTGCCTGTTTTCCTTCTCCAATCAATTTAATCAATACTAATCGCATGCGCAATCTCCACAAAGTTTCTTTTACTCTTCATAAGGAGTCTTTGGCTCCTCTGGCTCTCTGACATTGGGCTCTGGTTATCCTGCTTTGCCCTTCCCCTCCACCCCCACAACACTACTGCTGCTCTCTCCATTAAAGAACAACAGATCATTTTTCATTGCATGGTAACCCTAAGAGATCTCTCGCCTCAGCAGAGCATGATGGGAGTTGCTCTTCTCGTTCTCCCTCCCTCTTCTTTTTTTCCTTCTTCCACAATTAATCCCTAAATAATGATTTTCCTTAGCTAGCGCTGACTTCAGGAGGGGATTTAGCGACCCACGATGACGATCCCATCAGCCATCCAGAAGGGGCGGTTTCCACAGAAAACTACAATTCCCATGAGGCACCAGCCTAAAACAGCCGCAGGGCACCATGGAAGTCGTAGGCTTCTTCTTCCTCAGTACCTTTCAGTCCGCGAATGCATAAACTACAAGTCCCATGAAGCCTCACTACTGGCACGCCTGCGCGAGAGTCCTGACAGTGCGGTGGGGGTGGGGCTGCCCCAGGCGGCGGGGGGCGGGGTCCGAACGGGCTGTGTGGAGGCTTCAGACTCCCGGCGCCATTTAGCGCGGAGAGTTTCCCGGGCGGACGCGGCTGTTCACACTTGGCCACCCCGCACCCCCATCGTCGGTGACAGAAGGCGCCTGGTGGGGGTGACTACTCTTTTCTCTCCTTATCCCCTTTCACTCAGTCCTGTCGGTCTCCTTTACTCTTGGCCCAGAGAAGCAGCAGAGCTCGGGCCCCGCGGTGAGCGGCCCTCCCCTCCCCACCGTTCCCTCCCTCCGTCAGCCCCCGGCACCGGCCCGGGTGGAGACGAGGGTTTGCCAGGCCCGGGGCGGGCGGGGAGGCCTCGGGGAAGGGGGGGCCGCTCCTCAGGCACCGAGGCTTCGGCCCTTCCCTTCTCGGCGATGGGCGTCCTGTGAGACTGGTCCCCCTCGTTGGGGGCGCGTGTACGAGGAGGCGAGTGACTGACTAGGAGCCTTAGGACCCCGGCCTTCTGCAGCCCCTCCCACTCTCTTTTGCCCTGGAGCTGCCACCGCCTGGGAGGTTGTGCTCGTCCCTTTCTCGCTCTGCCGCCGCCCTCAGGGCCTAGCCCGCCCAGCTCGGAAGCGGCGGCGGCGGCGGCGGCGGCGGTGGGAGCTGGAGCCGTCGCCGCATCTGCCGCATCCGCCTCGCCTCGGTGCCGGCTCCTTGCCCTGCCCCTCATGACTGCGGCGCGTCCGCTGCTACAGCCTTCCTGGCCGCCTCTCGCCGCAGAATGGATGCGGACTGTGAGGCGCTAACCCGCGTGGCTCAACTCCTGAATCGCCCGCCTTGTGAGCCACAGCAGCCTCGGGGTCAGCAGCCGCCGCAACTGGGCCCAGAGTCCCGCCTCTCCTCCGGGGAGGTTTGTCAGTGCTGAGTGAGGAGCCGTCTGGGTCGGGCCGAACCCTCCGGGAGAAGGAGCCGGAGGAGCTGGGCCCTGCAGACCTTCAGCACTCCTCGGGGTTGGCTCTTACTCTCCTTTTCATTCACAAAGTCGAGCCCGCTCCGGTGGACCCACCATGTCTGGCGGAACCGCAGACAAGCAGAGCGGTACTCCGAGCTCCCTGTTCCTCTCGCCGCCGGCGCCTGCCCCCAAGAATGGCTCCAGCTCAGATTCCTCCGTTGGGGACAAACTGGGTGCTGCGGGCACTGACGCTGGCACGGGCAGAACTGAGGAATACCGGCGTCGCCGTCACACGATGGACAAGGACAGCCGTGGGGCGGCGGCGACCACCACCACCACCGAGCACCGCTTCTTCCGCCGAAGCGTCATCTGCGACTCCAATGCCACGGCGTTGGAACTGCCTGGCCTCCAGCTCTCTCTTCCTGTGCCCAGCGTCGCCGCGGCTGCTCCGCAGAGTGCTCCACCGGAGCACTCCCGCGAGGAGACCTTGACCGCCTCTGCTGCTTCCCAGGTCGCGCAGCAGCCTCCAGCTGCGGCTGTCCCCGGGGGGCCAGCCGTCGCGGGCCCGTCTGCCGCGGCAGCCCCCAGCACGACGAGCAGAGACCTCCCAGCCTCCCAACCCAACCATGTGGGAAGCAAAGAGGAGCCTCAGTCAGGGAGAAGTGGCAGCGGCGGTGGCGGCACCCGGGAACCGCCGGAAGAGCGCAGCCAACAGCAGGATGATAACGAAGAGCTGGAGACCAAGGCCGTGGGGATGTCTAATGACGGCCGCTTTCTGAAGTTTGACATCGAAATTGGCAGAGGCTCCTTTAAGACTGTCTACAAAGGTCTGGACACTGAAACCACCGTGGAAGTTGCCTGGTGTGAACTGCAGGTAAAGCCCCGCCTACTCCTTTTCTCTGGGGTGGTTTGGATCTCGAATTTGGCTCGATTGAGGCCGTTTCTCGAGTGACTGGTGAGTGACTGGAGGCAACTTTTGAGTGAGTGAAATGAGGATATGGAACAAATAAGTAGGTGTTTGAATAGGGTAAAAGTGATTACTACCCAAAGGGATTTGCTCGTAATGAGAGGGGATGGTGAAAGTCATCTTTCACCATCAAACGTATTGACTACTTGTTACTGTTGTAGTGTCTGGAAGGAAAGAGTTAGTGGGGGAAGTATTTGAGTTAGGACGGTACCGGGCCTTCCAGCATTCAGTTCTGAGGTTCTGCCGAAATGAGCTGCTGGTGTGTTAGATGCGTGTTCCATCTCTGAGGTTAGTCGATTGTTTTAAAAAATAACATATACAGCCTTGTTCGCTGATTGCCATATATAGGTATATATATATTTCGGTTGTTGTACAGACATTTAATAAAAAAGAATTACATACGTAGCTATATATGTATGTGCATATTTACGTATGTATATCAGTGTGATTGTCCCATCGAGTTAGCAGTGATCTGATACTGCTTATTCAAACTCACATGCCTTCAGAACATTCACCCTGCAATGAATAGTAAAAGTGCTCGTGTAAAATTGTGGAAGTGCTTTGAGGGTTGTATGTCATCATATTATCTTGATTTTGTTGCAAAAGGTGCTTAAGCTAAACTTTCCTAAGAGCTGAAAGGAGTCACACTGCTTCCTTTTTTAACCTCAGAGAGGTTTTCAGGATGTAACTAATGGTCTGTCAGTTCTTTTGGACAAAGTATATGCTAGGTTTAAACAGCTGAGTTTGGGACTTGCTTGACCAATAGTAGCATGATTGAATGTGGCCCTCACCAGAAAGGATGAGAATGGGCTATTGGGAGGAGACTTGTACTGACTGAGAGAGTTACCTACCACTCTGCATTAAAAAGGGTATTCTTCTTGCCAAGAAAATGGACCAATCTGAAATAGGATGTGAAAATAACTGAATGATCTAGGGACTTACGTTATCCTCTGAACTAATATGTTAACACTTAATCCTTTGTATGGCAGCTTCCCGGTGACCAAGGCTGTCTGTGTCTAATGTGAAAGGAAGTGAATGCAGTGTCTGGAAGTAAACTTCAAAACTGACACGTTCTGTAGGGACATAATAAATTCTTAAGTATTAGAGATAGCGACAGAACTTGCAATGCATTGTGGAATAAAAGCTACTCAGTAATTTTGTAGTAGTTTAGAATTGGAAAGGTGGGACACCTTTTTTATAAAAATAACTTGTATAACTTTATTTCTAATGATCTCAAACCTAATGGTCTGTCATACCAAAACTTAGATCTGATTCGTTTTAGTTTACAGGCAGAAATTTAGTTTACAGGAGTCTCTTCTGCTGTTTCTCTTTTGTATCAAGGGTTATTGTTAGTGATCCTGGAATTTTATTCTGTTACATTTTCATATTTGAGGAGTCCTTTTTTTGACAATATTTTTTCCTTAATTGGTTACCTTATTCTTTTAAAACTGCACGTAAGTGTTGAGGTCTTTATGCCTTAAATTTGTTAGTTTCAGTTGTTTTATGTATCAGACTTATCAGAATGTAATTGGTCTGTATTCCTTTGTCATCTGGAATTGTTTTGATAGTTCATTACCTTGGAACTAATCATACAGTGGAAGAAAACTCAATTTTGTGTACTGTCACAATTATCTTTTACTCCGTTCTCATTTTTTCTTAGAACTCTTGACTTTTGGGTTTTTAATTCTCTGTCTAGGTATGGGCATCATCAAACTAAGGAAATTCTGATTTCTCTTAGTATTTTTAAACTACAGTTCAGGATTTGGCTACAGAGCAAAGCTAGCCCTGGCTCACAGAGTGGTACCTTGGAAAGTTGCATATGTCAGTTGAGCCTGCTTGAACATTTTTTTCATTCTGATTTTAAAATGTGGTTATCCTAGTCCAAGGATCCTTTGTAACAGTAGTCGGGGCAGCGTGTGTGTATGTGTGTTTGTGTGTGTGTGTATTTTGCAGAGTGTGTATAGTGTATAATATATTTTGCCTGTGTTATTACAGGCCTAAGAGTTTGCCTTTAGATCCAAATTGAAGGACAAACTAAGGGATTGCTGAAGCAGTGGGAAGAAAGGAAAGCCTTTTTTGTTAAATATGTAATTGTGTATTTATTTTTCTATGGCAAGGTAAGACAGAATATTGTGTTAACAACCTCATTGTATTAAAGCTGAAAGTCTTACGTTATCACTGGATGGGTGAGGAGCTTCAGATTCATATACCAGGTGACTGACTTGCGTAGGTGTGTAAAGAACAAAACTTAAACTGGTTAGAATCCAGTAGTTTGGGACACATTAAAAGTATCTGAAGTCCAGCAGATGGCCTAATTTAGTAAGTTTTAAATGAAGCAATACTAGTTTGGTGTGAAAGTGAAGGTTAGATATCTGGATAAATCTGGTCCTGTAACAGTGACAAAATTTCAGGCTTTTGGTTATTGATTTTATCACTTCAAATGAAGAAATAAATAGGCTTTTGGGGATGAGGGATGGGTGAGTGTGAGTGTGAAGCACAAATCAAACTCCTATCAAGTTTATTTTTAGAATTATAGTTTGCGTAGCTATCTATTCAAGTAACTGTCAACTCTTAAGAAATAATTCCCTGGTAATACTTAGATACCACAGATGTTAGGTGATAGCTGAGTTGTTTTAAGTAAGATGGCAGATTTCTTTCCTGATTTTATTAGTCAAATAGGTGACTTAATTCTCATATGCCTTGGGCAGAAATGTTTCTGATGCACTTTGCCAGTGTTTATATTGTTTTGATCAGTAACTTATTTGAAATAACTTTTTGTTCCTTTTAAATAGGACAGAATAGACTTAGAGGCAGGATGACTTTAGTTAGGTAAGATTTGATTTAAAATACATATGTACTGCAGTAAGAAATTAAGTTGTAGTACAGGAATTGAGAATTAATTTTAGTTTTTTTTTAATTAAGTTACATGGTTTTATGTAGTCTCAGGTTTTAGTAATGTTTTCTTTTTCTCTCACTTACTTTTTTTTTAACCTTTTATACCATGGGTGTTCCTAGTCGTGCAAGAACTTGTAACAAGTGATTGTTTCGAGTAAAACAAATTGGGAATCTTTTATTGTCTTGTGACTGAGTTCATTTCTTAACAGTCAAATTCTAGTGCAGGATCCTGGTCATTTGATAGTAATCCTAGATAATCCTTCTGGAAATGTTCAACTAAAAAAATGGATTCATTTTCAGAAATCATCCTAAACCCATTATTTGGATTTGGGGACAGATTTTTAACTTTTAAATAAAGCTGTAAAAACATCAAGAGGGGTTAAGCTCAGTATATCTTCTGAAATGTTAGTCTACAAGGAAAAAATTTATAATAATTACAGCTAATACGTGTTTCCTCTACTGTCCTTTAGTTACACATGACCAGTCTGGTCTTCAGAAATAGGAAGAAGTTTAGCATAACTTGAATTTAGGTTTAAAGAGAGCCTTTGGTGTAACATAGTAGTTAAGAGCTAGACTCCTTGGATTCAAATCTTAGCTTGGCTACATAATTGTGTCATCTGAGGCAATGTCTATGCTACAGTTTCCTATCTGTAAAGTAGGTGTAGTAAGAATACCTACTTTGTATTGTAATGGTTTAAATGTATTGATGTATATAAAGCACTTAGGGCAGGGACTGACAATATAAAGGTTAACTATGACACAGCATCTTTTTTAGGCATTCCTTTTGAGGGGATCTATGATGATTTTTTGTTTACTTTTATGTTTGAAAATTTGTATCACAAAACTTGATTGGTAACCATTTTTGTGGGAGGAACATTGAACTTTGAAGTTAAATATGATGTCATTGGTGATTCCTTTGCTTTAATTGGCTTCTGCCTAACTTTCCAACTCCGTAAACTGTCACTGTCCCAAATGCCAGCCTTTCTGAACTGCTTGTTTCAGATTAGTTACTTAAATCTTCATCTCATCTCCTTTGTATGTACCTGGGAACTATTTTCCCTTTTGGTGGATTCCATATATAATTCTTACAGTATTTATGAAATTGAATTGAAATACTTTACAGACTTCACTAGTTTTTTAATCACCTTAAGACATAAAGTGGTGCTCAGTACAGTTTCATAGATTTTTTTTCCCCCTCTGATACTAATAGTTATAGATCTTGGGTTTTCTTTTTAAGCTATTTTATTGTACTTTAAGTGAAAGTTTACAATCCAAGTCACTTTGCCATGCAAAAACTTAATATGCATTACTGTGTAATTCTTAGCTGCTCTCCCCATAATGTGACTGCACACTCCTTTCCACTCTGTATTTCTCATGTCCATTCAACTAGCTTTGTCCCCCTCCACCCTCTCATGTTGCCTCTGGATAGGAGCAGCCCAGTAAGTCCCATGTATCTACTTAAGCCAAGAAGCGCACTCTTTGTTAATTTAATTTTATATTTTATAGTCCAGTTCAATCTTTGTCTAAAGAATTGACTTTGTCAATGTTTTTTCAGTTCTGGGCTAACATAGAGTCCAAGGACCATGTCTTCTGGGGACTCTCCAATCTGTGGGACCATCAAGTCTGGTCTTTTTAATAGTGTTGGAGTTTTGTACAGATTATTTTATGTAATCTCATCTGAAAATCTAAATTAACACAAATTACGATGGAACTCTAATGTGAAGCCAAAGCCAAAAGTCAACCATAAAACTAAGCAAATTACTGACAGTTTTCCTCTCCAAACTAAAAACGAAACCTGTTGCCATAGAGTTGATTTCTGGCTGACATCAACCTTGTAAGACAAACTCCCTGCTATGTCAGGGACTTTATGTTGTATTCCCTGTCAGAGCAGTCATTAGTGGTGGCCAAGACCGTGTAGTTCTCCTCATTTCATGCTGACATAGTCTATGGATTATATTGCCCTTTTGGTTTCTTGGGCTCGTGTTTTCCTTATGTCTTTGACATACTTCATTCTCCTCCGCTACAGGTGGGTTGGGACTAATTGATGCTGCTTAGGTGGCTTTTCTTGCTAGTTTTTAAGACCCAGACACCGTTCACCAAAGTGAGATTCAGAACACTTTCTTAAAAAACTTTGTTATGCCAATTGATCTAGATGTCCTGTGAAACTGTGGTCTAGATCAAGGGGTTGTTTCATTCATACTCCTTGCATTCCACGTGTCCACAGCAGATTCTCTAATCTTGTATCTGTAGATTCATCTGTGGTTTAACAGAATATTAGAGCAAAAGGTACTTTATTAACTTATTACAAGTTGATGGAATATTTTAAACTACCTAATTAAACTTGGGTTTTAAGAGTGTTTTGCTTCCTTAATTTAAAACTTTTATCATTTTAAAAGGGAACAGCTTTTCAGACTGAAGAGAAACTACTGGAAGCTCTTAAGAGTGTTTTTATTTGGAAGAGGATTGTACCTTTGAGAGGTGGTAGGCTTAGTTTTGCATATCGTTTTTGGCAAGTTTGGTTATTGATAACTCTAGAGAAGAAAATGGAAACCCTGGTGGTGTAGTAGTTAAGTGCTGTGGCTGCCAACCAAAACGTTGGCAGTTTAAGTCTATACTAGGCGCTCCTTGGAAACTGTGGGGAGTTCTACTGCGTCTTACAGGGTTGCTGTGAGTCAGAAATGAACTCAGTGGGAATGGGTTTGGGTTTGGAGGGGAAAGCTGTCAGTAATTTGCTTGGTTTTGTAGTTGACTTTCACATTATAGTTCCATCTTAATTTGTGTTAATTTAGATTTTAAAAATAGATTACATAAGATATTTGCTTTTGGTGTTGTGACTTGCATCTTGATATTTAGAAAATTACCGTATTACCCAATTTAAGAGTGAATGTGCTTGAAGTTTTTTTGTTTGATTTTTTACAAAATGATAGAAATCTTTATTAAAAATATCAAAATGTGAAGCCATTGTTTCTTGACATATCTGTCTAGGTCTGTGTACTTCTAAAGGTGCTGTTTCCTTCTCTGTAACCCTTCTCTGAAGAATTCTTTGCTCTTCTATTTATACTATGTCAAAATCGCACTTTTGGCATGCTCAGTGAACTCTAATTGTGTTCCTTTTAAATGCTCTGAGTTTTGGAAACAAAAGGAAGTCTGAAGGGGCAAGATCAGGGCTGCTGTAGGGTGGATAGAGTTAGATTTCCCAGCAATACTCTCATAGGACAATCCTTGTTACCTTTGAAGAATGAGCAGGTACATTGGAGTGATGGAAAAAATAGATATAGGGAAACAGATTGCTTGGGATAGCCAGGGAAATGATCAATGTTAGTGGTTCCAAGTTAATAACCTGATATTTTTTTATTCAAGTTGTTAGGTCTTTTTGGATCATGGTAAATTTAGGCAATGTGATAGACATCATTATCGTTTTAAAACACTCTGAATTGTCTAACCCTTCCTCCCCCTGCACCCAGCCGTTAGGCAGTGGAGATTAATCGAAAAGCTTTAGGGAAGTTAATCAGTAGATTTGCATAGTAGTAATTGTGGTGGCTTACATGTTGCTATGATGCTAGGAGCTATGCCACTGGTATTTCAAATACCAGTTGGGTGACCCGCGGTAGACAGGTTTCAGGGGAACTTCCGTACTAAAATAGACTAGGAAGAAGGGCCTACAGATCTTCTTTTGAAAATTGGCCAGTAAAAACCATATGGATCACAAGAGAATATTGCTCTAAGATTACCTCTTTAGATTGGAAGGCACTCAAAATACATAGTGGCCACAGCGGTGGACTAGATGGAGCATAAAAGTGATGATGTTTTTTCTGTTGTACATAAGGTTACCATGAGTTGGAACCTACTAAAAATCAACTAACAACAGAAGAGAAATGTAGAGATTAGACTGTTGAAATTTTATGGGGAAGAATTTTTTGTTGTTGTTAATGGCATGAACTGGCTTGGCTTGGCTAGGGTAGTAGTGGTGGCAATGGAATCTTAAAATATACTTAGGAGATAAAATACGCAGGATTTAGTGACTAATTGGTGTTTGTAGGAAAAATGAAATGTGGATGGGGAGGTGGAGATGGGTGGTGGTGCTCTCAACTGAGGAAGAAGAAAGTAAGTAGTTTTGAGGGAGGGATATAGAGTTGTGTTCAGTTTAATGTGTTGCATGTGTGAAATCACCAGGAAGAAATTGAATAGACAATTGGGTATATTACTGAAGCTCAAAGAATAGATATGAAGTGGAGAGAAAAGCTAATGATCCCCAAATCTCGATATTAGTTGTAGTTGAAATAATGAAAGTATATGAGATTATCCAGGGAGAGGTGGATGAGAGGGAGTGAAAATATAATGGTCATGGTCCTAGGGCAAAATAGGAATAATTAATGGTGGGCAAGGAAGAAGAGCAAGAACCCAGAGGTTAAATTTAAATAGAAAACTAGGAGAGTGGTGGTATTGCATACCAAGGGAATACAATTTCAAGAAAGGAACATAGCAGATAAGTCTAACTTACACAGTAGTAATTGTGGAGAATAGATTTGAGGAGTAGAAATGGAGAGATTAGTAAGACTGTTGAAATTGTTGCATTTGACCATTAAGATGTCATTAATAAAATTTAGGATTATTTAAGCGAAAGAGGAGAGTTGAATAAGGGAAGGCGCAAATAAGTAGATGGTAGATATAAATCATTGGTAATGTTGTAGAATGCTCTACAATTCCATGTCCATGTGGTTATTTAAATTTACATTACTTAAAACATAAAAAATTAAGTCTCTCAGTTATACTGGCCCCATTTCAAGTGTTCAGTAGCCACATGTGGCTTCTCATATTAGACAGTGCAGGTATGTAACATTTCCATCATTGTAGAAAGTTCTCTTGAAACATCTTTTGTCTAGATCTTGGATTGAGTTGTGTATGTGTGTTTTTAGTAACAGCTTTATTGAGATATAATTCACGTGTCATAACATTTGCTCTTGTCTTACAGTACTGTGTACATGATACTTCGGTAACAATTTTTATATATTTAAAAATATATCTGTATAAGAAATTACTCCTTAAAATATTTATTGTGCTTTAAGTAAAAGTTTACAGTCTAACTCAGTTTGTCATACAAAAGCTTATACACACTCTGCTTTGTAACACTAGCTGTTCTCCACATCCTGTGACAGTATACTCCTCCTTTCAATCATGTATTTCACATGTCCATTCAGCCAGCTCTTGTCCTCTGCTGCCCTCTCATCTCACCTCTGGTGTTATTTATTTATTTGCAAAATTAACAGAAGTTAACACTGTGTCATATTTGTTCAAAAGAAGAAAAAATTTGCAGTGGGTTTAAGCAGTGACTGAGGAAGGTCAGGAACTAGAGACAGTAAGTGTAGGCCCATTGCTTTGAAAAGTTTGACTCAATATGAAGATTGGGTGAATAGAAAGAGCTATCAGGGATGAGATGGACAGATTACCAAGGAAAGATCTTTAAAAGTTGAAGTGCTGGACTGTAATACTTCATGTGCTTTCTCCGTCTTAGCATCTGTAGTGAGTGTGGTCCAAAGTCAGTTACTGTTTCAGTTTTGGTTATTCTTGTGTATAGCTAAATTCAACCCAATTAAGTTGAAAACTCTGGTGATACAGTAGTTAAGTGCTAGGGTTGCTAACCAGAAAGTCAGCGGTTCAGATTTGCCAGGCACACCTTGAAAATTGTATGGGGCAGTTCTACACTTGGTGAGGTCGCTGTGAGTCAGAATCTACTTCTCGACAGTGGATTTGGTTTGTTAAGTTTTCAAACTTGACTTATTTCCAGGACCTTCACTTAAGCAGCAATGAATCTGGAGAATGTGCTGATTCTTAAAGTGTTTGTTTCTCTTCTGTAATCTACAGCATTCATGCCACATTTGCACACTGGTACGGTGATCGATATGTATTACAAGTGTGAAGTAACTACCTTCTGTATCACTTGAGAAAACAGCCCAAATTCAAATAAATTTCTATTGGATTGTGTGTTACTGTTTCGTGGATGACATTGAAATGGAATTCTCAGCAACAAAAAGCCTAGATACTGTATTACTTTCTTCAGGCCTTATCTTTAGTGTTTGTAGACTCTTCCTTGCCTGTTAATTTAGAAAGGTATTAATAATTACTGACAGTTACTATCCTACTAAGAGGAAACCCTTGTGGCATAGTGGTTAAGAGCTGTGGCTGCTAACCAAAAAGTTAGCAGTTTGAATCCACTACGCACTCCTTGGAATCCCAGTGAAGCAGTTCAAGGTTGCTGTGAGTCAGAATTGACTCAACAGCAATGAGTGATGGTAGCTGGTAGATCTACTAAGAGGAATTTTTTGTGACAGGCACAGTGTTCTGCATATTATTTGTAATCCTTACAACAGCAGTACGAGTCAGATATTTCCTTATTTTTTATATTTGAAGAAACTAACTCGAGTTTAATAACATGCCTGTGGGGTAAAGACAACCCAGAAGATAGAGAGACCCACATGAGTGGGTGCCTACATCAACTTGGGACCGGAAGAACCGGATGGTGCCCAGCCACCACCAGTGATAGCCACAATGGAGCTCACTAAGTTGAGTCTCACTGGCAACACAAGAATAAAAAGGGGTGCATCCTGAGATCTCCACTAAAAGACCTCATTTGTTGGTCCAGTGGTTTTGGCGTTCCCCTGGGAGCATGGCTCCTGGCCTTGAGGCTGCCCTTGCCCATAAATCATAATGAAGGTCCACTCTTCGGACAGGAATGGATTGGACTTGGCGATGAAGAGTGACCATATATTGGATGCACTTTATGGTTCTATACATCTATAGGATATCATCCTGCTGACCTCTGGCTGGAGGAAGGAGAGTGGGTGGAGAGGAGGGGAAAGGATACTGTTGGGAGAATGAGACATGTGTGGAGCAGAGAGGAATAGTGTGCTGTCACTGGGCAGGGAGAGCAGTAGAAGCTGCATATAGGTGGGCATTTAAATTTATACGGGAATGTACATTTTCACTCAGTCATATTAAATTAAAAAAAAAAACTTGTCTAAGATTGTATGGTATATCAGAGTCCTTGTTCTTTGCACTACAAGATAAAAACCATTGCCGTCCAGTCAGTTTTGACTGATGGTAACCTTGTGTGTAGCAGAACTGTGTTCCCAAGAATTTTCAGTGGCTGATTTTTAAAAATTAGACGAACAGTTCTTTCTTACCAGATGTCTCTGGGTGGACTTGAACACCAACCTGTTGTTTAGCAGCTGAGTACATTAACTGTTTGTACTGATCCAAAACAAACAAAAAAACCCACTGCCGCCATCATCTCCATGCCAACTCATAGCGACTCTGTAGGATAGCATAGTACTGCTCCATAGGGTTTCCAAGGCTATGAAGGTTTATGGAAGTAGACTGCCACATCTTTGTCCCAGTAATTGGCTGGTGGATTTGAACCACTGTCCCTTCTATTTGTAATCCAGCACTGCACCAGCGTGGCTTCTCCCAGTTGTGCCATCCAAGTAAAATTCTAAATCCTTTTGTGTTTTTAGTGAATATAATTTATCATTGAACTTCTTAATGCCTTTTATACTTTGACTTCATGAAACAAAACTCAAATGACCTGTTAGCCAAACATTGTACATATGTAGGAGGGAGGTAACAGAGTTGTTTCTTTAATTTTTTGATATGTTTAGAGTTTTTTAAATGCCATTTGTGTTGGTTGTCACAGTATATGTGTTCTGTTTAGTCTTGAGCCAAGCCAAGTGCCGTCGAGTCGGATCCGACTCATGGTTTAGTCTTTAAGGAATCTTATTTTTAGGAATTGATGAGTATCAAAGTTCTATCTGAAGAGACAAATTGAATGGTTGTCATTTTACAGGGTTTCTAGATGACTCCTGTCTATAAAATTGTTCATTTTCAAGTTTTAGTACTGATAGTAAGAATTAAATGGACTTCTAAATTCCTAAATTAGGTGTTACTGTTGTTTTTTACTCTTAAAAACTAAAGATGGAGCCAACTGCCATGAAATCAATTCTGACTCAATTAACAACCTTACAAGACAGAGTAGAACTGCCCTGTAGGACTTCTAAGGAGCCCCTGATAGAGTCAAACTGCTGACCTTTTGGCAGCTGTGTCACTTAACCACTGTGCCACCAGGATTTCCTTTTAGTTATAAGGAAGGCAGAATCAAGAATATTGGAGTACATACTATGAACAGATTGACATGTTAATTGTGGTATAATTTGTGTAAGATGATTTTAGCTATTTTGATGATTGAGGTGTGATTTGTTAGCTTCATTCTCAGTAATGACAGTATTTACTTTTTGCACAATTTTTTCTAGAAACCTTGTTATCTCTTTTTTTCCCCATATTTACTTAGACAGTAATGTATATGCTATTGAGAAGGATGTGGTCCTCTTGTTTGTATGAGCTCCAAATAGAAATCTCGTTAATATTCTCATTCTTATGGGAGTAAGATGTTCCCTGACTTCTAGGGAGATTTACAGATAACTGAAGTTTTCTTCCCCAAATAACAAGAGGAATAAGTATGAGTAAAATTTATTAGCTTTAGTTTATTGTGTCACTCGGGCCTTTGGTGCTTTCTGGTTCTGTTTATACTAGGTGATGCCTGGTTAAGTAAGTATGGTGTTCATGTGATAACTGACTTCATGGATATCTACTTTTTTGCTGCCATGTAGTTTGGAATGTTTGATTTGAATGAAAGTGTCTTAAGGCTTGTATTGTTTATTGTTTTTGATTACTAGCATCAGGATGCAAAAGATTATAGACTGGAGGTTCAGGTTGTGTCTTTTTCCTGATGTATTTTTCCAAAGGTAAGCAATAATTTGTTGGTGATTTTATATACATTGCTGTAATTTGTGGTAATTTGAGTTTTAGAAATGATGAAGTATGATCTGTATCATGTATGAGTCGTTTTGCCAGTTGTTGTTAGGTGCCATTGAATTGGTTCTGACTCATAACGACCTCATATACAACAGAACTAAACACTGCCACCTGGTCCTGCACCGTCCTCATGCTTGATGTTAGGTTTGAGCCCATTGTTGCAGCCACTGTGGCAGTCCATCTCCTTGAGGATCGTCCTCTTTTTTGTTGGCCCTCTATCAAACATAATGCCCTTCTCCTGGGATTGGTTCCTGCTGGTGAAATGTCTGGAGTACATGAGGTAAAGCCTTACTATCCCCACTTCTAAGGAGCATTTTGGCTGTTCTTCTTCCAACACAGATTGATTCATTCATTCTCCTGGCAGTCGGTGGTATGCCAGTTAATATCAGTTACTTGGTTAAGTCTCTACCAGCAAAACTAATCAGCATACAGTTTCATAGACCTGGACTCTAGATATTGTTTGGACTACAGTAGTTATTTGAGGTCAATCCCATTTACTCTGTTACACCAGGGTTAATTGATAATTGGCACACATCACCTGAAAATATGCCTCAAAATATGGAAGATTTCTCAAAATACTCCCGTTATGGTTAAATTAGTTGGGTCAGTAGGGGTTTTTTAGCTTCAGCTACCACCCTCTCCTTTTGATTTCCAAGTCTGTGTATCAGCTGTCATCCATCTCTTTATTGACACTGTTAAAGGTAGGGGAAACTTTTCTGCCAATGGAGATAATTCAAGGCCTTTGAAATAGATCAGAGAACTTCTAACAGCTTTAAACTTTAAAGGGAAGGCCTTGGAGTCTCAGTTACTACCAGAGGACTTTTGGCCTTTTTTACATACTCCTATACATCTTTTTTTCCAAAAACCAAACCCACTGCTGTGGAGTCAACTCACAGTAACCCTGCAGTCAGGCTAGAACTGCCCCATAGTTTCCAAGGAATGCCTGGAGGATTTTAACTACTGACTTTTTGGTTAACAGAGATAGATAGCACTTAACCACTAGCCCACGAGGGTTTCTCATCCTTTATTAGGATAGTGCTATTTAGTGATGTTGCCTGGAAAGCTGTCCTCAAATCAGAAATAGAACATCCTACATACACCTTCTCTCCTGGGCAGGAAATACCTATTTGCTTCATTTACATAACTGAGAGGGACCACTCAAGGGTTCTTTGTGGAAGAAAAGAATGGCTTCTAGGTGCATTGTTCTTTCTATGTAGACAGTAAAAGCCACCAGCAATTTTTCAGTGGTAGTCTCTCAACAAAAGGAGCCCTGGTGGTGCAGTGGGAAAAGCATAAGAACTTCCATCATTTTTTGCAGAAAGTAAGAATCTGATCAAAGAAAGATAGAAATGTGTTAATAAATATCATAGGGACACAGAAGGCAGCTTGAAGGATCTCGCACTGACTAAAACTGCAAAAGTGCTCAGCTGCTAACTGAAGGGTTGATGATTCCAACCCACCAGTGGCTCTGCAAGAAAGAAGACCTGGCAATCTGCTCCTTAGGAAACCCTGTGTTCTACCCTGTGCTTTGGGTTGCTATATGACTTGATGACTGGCTTACAACAGCAGCAGTCTCTCAACATTATTTGTTCTGCCTAATCATGCACCTTATTACTTAGAGGCCTTAGTTTAGCTTTTATGCTTGTTGGACAAATTGTGTATATTACATTATACCAGTTTCTTTGTTGACACTGATTTTTGTCTTTCGGACATTACTGGACCACTGTTGTGATTTTGCTGGTAATCGTCGTGTGGCTAAAGTATAGCTTTGATTTCTGTGATTAGAATCTTGACTGTTTTTTATCCCTCTTATAAGTATAGAAGTGAAACTACTATACTATCCATAAATATCACTATTAGAGGCTTTCACAAGTCTTGTGTGAGGATGTACTCAGTGTATGTACCTTATAAGGTCTGTATAGTATTTTAAACATTTGTCCTTATCCTCTAATGCATAAAGATGACTTCTTCAACAACCATTACTTAGCAAAATGTTACGTGATACATTTTTTTCTTTTTCTCTTCATGTGGTTGATGCTTTTTAAAAAGTATTTACTGTGAATTAATTTCAGACTTAACGGTTGCCCCAGTTTTAGCCATTGGGAGCCCCTTCAAGCTGCCTTCTGTGTCCCCAGTAACATTATTAATATATCTTTATCATTCTTTGATCAGATTCTTACTTTCTGCAGGAAATGTTGGAGGGTCTTCTTCTTTCCCTACACCAGCTGTGTACCAGACTTTTTCTCAAAGGCGCCATAGTTTCTTTTAGTGAAGATTGATATTTAGAGAACAAGCTCTGGGACTAGGTGTGCTAATGGTTGCAGGGTTATTGCTGTTTCCAGGTTCTGTTAGTGAAGAGTTGGGAAATAATATGTGCCTGTGTTTGTGTGTGTGTGTGTATGCATGCATGTTTATTTTTCTGTCTCTTTATATTGAAAGCAGTGAGTTCATATTGGTACCTCCAGTTTTAATACAGTATAGAATTCATTCCAGATTTCACTTTTTCCATATTTATTTCTCCCTTCTCTAACTAAGAGTAGGAGCCCTGGTGGCACAGTGCTCAGCTGCTGTTCAAAAGATCAGTGGCTTTGCAGAAGAAAAGACCCACTTATCTTCTCCTATAAACATTACCAAAGCCCAAATCCACTGCTGTTGAGTCGATTCCGACTCATAGTGACCCTATAAACAGAGTAGAACTGCCCCATGGAGTCTCCAAGGAGCATCTGGTGGATTTGAACTGCCGACCTCTGGTTAGCAGCCATGGCACTTAACCACGATGTCACCAGGTTTTCCCCTATAAGGATTACAATCATGGTAACCCTATGGGATGGTTCTGCTTTGTCTGTAAGGTTCTTATGAGTCAGAATTCAAGTAGACAGCAGTGGGCTTGGTGTTTTGTTTTCTCTAAGATTAAGGATACCTTGTTGCTAACTAGTTAAGCCCAGTGCTGCTAACAGAAAAGTCAGTGGTTTGAACCCTAAGTGGCTCTACAAGAGAAAAGACTTGGCTATCTTCTGTAAAAGTTACACCTAGGAAACTGTAAACAACAATTCTGTACTGTCTTATGGGGCCACTATAAGTTGCTGTCATCTTGATGGCAAAAGATTCTGTAAGAAATTATCATAAATGTATTTGCATAGTTGCTGTATATGTAGTGGTTTTCTTAACTCGTCCCGCCCCCTCTGTTCCCTCCAGCATCCTTCTCATGCAGATCCCCACTGCTGCAGGACTGCCAACACTTTCTGCTCCAACATTTTCCTCTCTAGCAGCAGTACTGTTCTAAATTAGTCGTTAGATTATAATCTTTTTACGTTCTTTGTGCTGCTGCATTTGAGAGTACAATGCAGACGTTTAATTGCAGAGGAAAACAGGTGATAGTGACTGTTCAGAGTTGTTGTAGTTACAGGAGATTGCAATAGTGGAAGAGGGTTTTTCCACCTGCAGGCACATTCAAAATCACTCCCTGTTAGTAGAGAGAGGAGCCCTTACTGTCACAGTGGTTAAAGCACTTGGGTGCTAAATCAAGTGAAACTCACCATTCATGAATTCCATGATTTACAATCTTGGAAACCTTATGGGGTAGTTTACTGTGTTCTGTAGGGTTGCTGTGAGTTGGAATCAATTCAGTAGCATTGAGTGTGGTTTGCCATGGGTGTGTAAAATGCACACCGGATTTTGAAGACACAGTACAAAAAGAAAGTAAAATATTTTAATTTTTTAAAATATCACATGTTGAAATGATTCATATATATCGGGTAAGTAAATATACTAATTTAACCTGTTTCTTTTTACTTTTTTAAATGTGGCTATGAGAAAATTTGAAATTGAATGTTTCTCATGTTTCATTTGTTCACTGACTTAGTGTGTTGTGTTCAAATAGAATGCAGTAAAAGAGCTGATGCTGCAGTAAGTAAAGTTTACTACTTCCTGTTTAAAAATATCTTTAGTACCTTCCTTTTTGTGGTTTCTTTCATTTGCACTCTTTGTCAGCCATAATTCTTTTACTGTTGCTGAATGTAGAAATTTGGGTTTTTATAGCAATTTTTGGCTTGTGGAGTTTTTAATAACTGACTTTTTTTGTGAACATTGGTATCTAAACCTTTTGTTGTTGTTATGCTATTGTTTTTTATTGTGGTAAATACATAGGTAAAAGAACATTTTGCTGTTTCATTATTCTTCAGATGTATGGTACGGTGATATTATGTTCTTCCTGTTAAATCATCACCTTTATGAGTTTCTAAAATTTAGTATAACTCTTAATAGTAGTTCGCCATCCCCTAAGCCTCAGGCCTTCTTTTCTCACGTATCCATATCTTTAAAATTTTATCTTGTCATTTATCACTGTGTCTGGGTCAGAAATTTTATTTCTTAATAGCTTTATTCCTTGAGTACTGGTAAATATTTTTTATTTCTGATAAACTGCTAATGTATGTTTGGAAATATATTGAATGTGTAAACCTCCTGCTTTATGTTCTTTTAAATAATTTTTGGCAGTTGTGGCTTCTTGTTAACTAATTTAGTGTCCATATTTATGTCTTCATGTTGAAAAATGGTTACATTGGATTTTGATATCTTTTTCTTTACAGAAGAGATACTATTTGTAGTTTTTAATAATTACATTTAATTCTTCAGAATAGTTTAATTATTTGAACTAATTGTACCTGCACAATGATTGCCTGGGTGGCACAAATGGTTAAGCACTCAACTACCAACTGAAAGATTAAAGGTTTGAAACTAACCCAGAGATACCACAGAAGAAAGTTTTGGCAGTTTACTTTCTGAAAGATCACAGCCATTGAAAACCCTGTGGAATACAGTTCTGCTCAGACATGTATCAGGTATCACCATGGCCACTGGTGTTCTCACCAGCTGCTCCCCTCCTCTGTTTTTACTTGTGCAATCAATAAGGGTGAGAAGATACTTATGAAAATATAGCTGCTTTATTTTAACTAAGTTGTAATATATTTGAGATGCCAAAACAATACTTTTCATTCCCTTAATGGTAATTTAATAGCTGACCTTTTTTTTTGTATAAAGTTCCTTGACAGTCATTGCTTATAATCAACTAAATTAATATAAGCTCTATTGTCACCTTAGTGGGGGGAAATTTTTTTTTTTTTGATTTGTAGGGATAATACATTTCCATTATAGAAATTAAGAAATCAGAAAAATAATTTTTAAAAAGGAGATGAGAATCTACCTCTTCAGTTGGGAATGATCATTGTTACCATTTGTAACACTCTAGTTTGAAAAGCAAAGATGTTAGCTTTGAGGACTAAGGGGCACCTTACCAAGTCATGGTGTTTTCAATCACCTCATATGCATGTGAAAGCTAGACAATAAATGAGGAAGACCAAACAAGAATTAATGCCTTTGAAATGTGGTGGTGAAGAATACTAAATATACTGTAGACTGTTACAGGAATAAACAGCTCTGTATTAGAAGAAAGATAGAGTGATCCTTAGAAGCTAGGGTGGTGAGACATTGTCTGGCTTTGGACATGGACCAGTGTGTGCAGAAGGACATCGTGCGTGGTAAAGTAGATGGTCAGCGAAACAGAAGACCTTAAATTAGGTGGATTGACATGGTAACTGCACTGATGGACTCAAATATGGAATGGTTCAGGACCAGGTAGTGTTTCTTTCTCATGTAGGGTCTGTATGAGTCAGAAGCCAACTCAGTGACACCTACCGCCACAATAAAATTCTGTGTGTCTGGCTTTTTTTTTTTTCTTAAATAGTTGTGATTGTACTCTGTGGTAGCATGGTCTTTCTGTTTTACCACATAACAAAAGCATTTTCCCATTTAAAAATTTGAGGTTTCTAGATCAAAAACTGTAAGATGTTGCTTGTACATCCTAAATCATAGTTCTGTGTATGTATGTATGTGTACATAGTTGTGATCATATTGTGTGGTGACAAAATTTGCTGTACTTATTTCATAGCCAGAACATTTTTCCATGTTAAAAATTTGAAATTTGAAATAAAAAGTTACTGTGTTTTTACACCAGCATCATAATTGTTTTTGATATACTTTATAACACAACATATGCAGTTGCGGTATGTTTTACCAGTTTTTGGTTTTATCATGAGGTTAGACTATATGGCGTTGCTTGAATTGCTGCGTTAGTGTGTATTACTTTCTTAATTCACAATAAGAGAAAATCATTTAGGATCTTTGGTTCACAGATGGAAATACGTAGTTAGAACTAAAGTTAGGAATTGATCATTGATGATTTTAAACAAACTTAAAAGTTAGGGTGATACATTGCAATGCTGTCTTTCCCATTTTCAGCCTTTGTTGAGAAACTTACAAGAAAATTCAGTCACTGTCTCTTATATAGCTGCTTTTGGACACTATCAAAATACTTTAAAGCAATAGTTGGTTTTTAGAACAGTATTGGGTGATTGAGAGTTTTGTAAAAGCCAGGTGTTAGGGAATTTAGTAAGTACATTGAAAGTTCTTTGAGGAAGTTCAGTTCTGTACATTGACTAAGCTGCAGGGGGAAAAAGCCTTAGTGTGCTTTTTCCACTTCCTACCCAACTCACCATAACCTAGGTCTACTTCCTTTATTTAAATTTTTTTTAGTTAAGTCCGTTCTTGAGCATATCAAAGATGTTTTGAAAATAGAGGAAATTCTTAATGCTTTTAAATTAAATTATTAATGCTTTCCTTTTTTAAAACAGAAGTAATATATGTACTCATAGACAACTGAGAAAACAGTGAAAAATGAAAACCAAATAGCCGTTCTTACAGCTTTATCAGTCAACAGTAATCGTAGTATATCAGCCAGAGTGCTCCTTAGGAGCAAAGATGATCAGACTGTTTCTCACGTAGTGTAGATGTGTTGTCAGGAGGGATCAGTCCCTGAAGGACATCTTGCTTGAGTGGAGGGTCAGCATGACCCTTAGCAAGATAGATTGACATAGTGGCAGCAACAGTAGGCTCAAGCACAAAAACAGTTGCGGACATGGTGTGAGACTGGGCAGTGTTTTGTTCTGTTGTATGTGTGGTTGCTATGAGTACGAACTGACTTGACCAGGGTCGCTATGAGTTGGACACAACTCAGTGGCAGTGGGGTTTTTTTTATAATTTTATATCCTGGTAGTTTTATAACTCAGTATAACATAAGAATTTATGTAAATATTTTTAACAGCTTATGTGGAAACCCTGGTGACGTAGTGCTTAAGTGTCACAGCTGCTAACCAGAAGGTCAGCAGTTGAAATCCACCAGGTACTCCTTGAAAACTGTGGGCATTTCTACTCTGTCTACAGGGTCTCTGTAAGTCAGAATCAACTCGATGGCAGTGGGTTTGGTATGAGTTTATATGGCTATACTGTAATTTACCTCATTTTTCCCTTAATTTTGTTAGATATTAAATTATTTTTTTATTATGGAAACAGTAGGCTTAGTTGGTCATTATCCACCTGCACAGACCACCTCTCCAAATTTTACATAGTCTTATACAGCCCAGAGTATTTTCAAGATGGGATTTTTTAGTCTTTCATCTACACTGCTTGTCAATGACATCTTCATTTGTATAAGACTGAAAAGTTCTTTTGAAGGTGAAGTTACAAAGAATCTTGGGAAATAGGATCTTTTTGAACTTTAGGCTTTCAAGTTTTGAAATTTTAAGAATTAAAGTTTATTTTCAGAGACTTAAGTCAGAGTTCCCATTTCACCTCCCCACTTTATCAGTATTATTATATTACATTTTCATTTTTATAGATTGTTTCTTCAGAACTTTTCCACCATATACTTGTTAACAGTTTCTTTTTTGTGACTTGCCTTTTTATATAGTTTACCTACTTTTAGGTATTTTTCTTTCCTAATAATCTTTAATCACATCTTCTGTAAATGTTTTTCATTGTTGGCAATATCAATACCATCATACTTGTCGCCTTGATTCAGTTCTTTTCACTACTTTTAAGTGTAGTGAGCCATCTCTGAAAAGTTGAATACATGAATTTCTAATGTTGTATCTTCCTGACCTTGTCATTTTAAGATTTGCTTTGCCTGTGTAGGCATATTTATGCTGTAGTATTAGGATTGATGTTTTAATTCATAGTGTTAAGATCTCAATTTTAATAGGAGCCCTCGTGGTACAGTGGTTAAACAGCTAACTGAAAGATTTTTAGTTCAGATGCACCCAGCAGCTCTAAGAGAGAAGAGACTTGACCATATGTTATGTAAAGATGAAAAACCAAAAAACACCCAAAACTATTGCTGTTGAGTCAGTTTTGGATTCACAGTTACCTTATGTGGGTAGAGTAGAACTGCCCCTTTGGGTTTCCATGGAGCAGCTGTGGATTTGAACTGCTGACCTTTTGGTTAATCACTGTGCTACCAATCTGTAGGTTATAGTTCTGCACTGTTCTGTAGGGTCATTGTGATTTGACACTGACTTGATAGCACACATTAACCATAACAACATACACAGAAATAGATTTCTTTTTACTGGTGTTTAAAATTTTACTTGTGCAGTTTATGTTAGGGGTTATCCCCTCACTTCTGTGTCCTTAGTTAGTATTTATGGAGCCCTGGTGGCACAGTGGTGCCCTGGTAGTTCATTTGTGAAGAGCTTGACTACTAACCAAGAGATTTGCAGTTTGAATCCATCAGCCACTCCTTGGAAACCCAGAGGGGCAGTTCTACTCTGTCCTGTAAGAGTTGCTGTGAGTAGGGGAACTGATTGTACAACATTGTTGTTTTCTGGGTGGGTGGCGCAGTGTTTAAAACACTTGGCTGCCAACCAAAAGGTCAGAGGTTTGAACCTCTTAGCAGTAGGATGTGTTAGTCTGCTTACATAAAGATTACAGCTTTGGAAACCTTATGTAGCAATTGTACTCGGTCCTGTAGGGTAACTATGAATCAGAATTCACTCAATCACAATAGGTCTTCATTAGTATTTGAAGAGTAAATTGAGACTTGATATATTGATAAGGTAAACAGCTCGTTAAGTAATACTATTTCATAGAGTAGTTCTTCAGTCGGTTTTCTTTAAATTTGTCTTGCTGTGACAAATTGTATTTTCAGCAGCAACTCCTTGTAGGGTCTGATGTGAAGTTTGAAGTGCATGTTCATGTATTACCAATTACCAGTTGCTGTTAAGTGTATTCTGACTCATGACAGCCCATATGTGTCAGAATAGAACTGTGCTCCATAAGGTTTTCAATGGCTTACTTGTATTTTGGGGAAGTAGATCTCTAGGCCCTTCTTCCAGGGTGCCTCTGGGTGAACTCAAACCTTTAGCCTTTCTGTTAGTAACTGAGTGCATTAACCCTTTGCACCACCGAGGGATTTCTAATTTTACCATTGAATTGTTTTACTCAGCTCTGTAATTTCTCAAGTATCATGATAAGGTGTAGGAAGGACGTGAGAACAAAGCTCACTGCAACAGGGATGATAGTTTTCTTGAAGTGACAAATAATAAAATAGTTAGCATCTGTAGTTTCTCCATGAAAAAAGTACTAATTTTACGTGGTAGCTGTTTTTTTTTGTTTTTGTTTTTTTTAAAGAAAGTATTGTACTTTAGATCAAGGTTTATAGAACAAACTAGTTTCTCATTAAACAATACACATTGTTCTGTGACATTGGTTAACAGCCTGTCAACACTCTCCCTTCTTTACCTTGGGCTCCCCGTTACTAGCCTTGCTGTCCTCTCCTGCTTCTAGTCCTTGTCCCTGGCCTGGTGTGTCCCATTAGTCTTGTTTTATTTTATGGGCCTATCTCATCTTTGGCTGAAGGTGACCTGTGACTTCATTGCTGAGCTGAAACGGTATCTGGGGGCCAGAATCTCAGGATGTCCCCAGCAATTCTGGTCTTTTCTTTTTGAGCTTCAATTTTATTCTACATTTTTCTCCATCTCTGTTCAGGACTCTCTGTTGTGATCCCTATCAGAGCAGTCAGTGGTACAGGATTTAGTCTGCTAGAGGCCACTGTAGATTGTGGTCCATTAGTCTTTTAGACTAATTTTTCCCTTGTATCTTTAGTTTTCTGTATTCTACCTTGTTCCCAAAGGAATAAGACCAGTGTGATGTCTTAGATGGCCGCTCACAAGCTTTTTAAGACCAGACACTACTCACTAAAGTGGAATGTAGAACATTTTCTTTATAAATTATATCATACCAGTTGAACTGGATGTTTCCCAAGACTGTGGTCCCCACACACCCTACCTAGCCCAGCAGGTCAGTCCCTTAGGGAGTTTGGATGTCTCTGTGGTACTTCATGGTGGCTTGTTTTTTTAACTTACCACAGATTCAGAAATGGTATAATGTTAGGCTTCCAACAATTTACAGTATTTGTTTTCTGTCTTTGTGTTTGGTTGAGATAACACAAATTTATGCTTCTAAATGCAAGTTTCAAGAGGCATCTAATTTTGATTTGTAGTCACAGTAAATTTGACTCAAATGTAATTCAAATTTTTTGATTGGGTGCCTTGACAGTTGCGTGAGAAGCACTTTGAACCTCGTCTCTTTATTTAGTGTCCCAGCTAATGTTTCTGTAAGTAGTAGCTGGTTCTTGCTTTCTCAGTGATTTTAAAGTAAAATGATTTTGCCTAAGAAGAGTTATTTGCCAACCTATTTCATATCTTGGCTTATAACTAGTATTATGTTTTATTTAAATTGTTTGCTTGAACTGTGGGAAACCAGGAAAGGACTACTATCTTACAGTTATCTAAATGAGTTTTTCATACCCGTGATTTGTCAATGAAAAAAATCATTTAAAAACATTGAAATTTGTGCAGATGTCAGTAGTAAGACATTTTAATGTAATAAATGCAACAAAAACCTAGAAAAAGTCAACATATCATGATGACTTTTATTGTAGTAGGTGAGTAATTTCTTACTGAAAAGTGACTTGTAGAAATCACTTATTGAAAAGTGACTTGTAGAAGGAAAATATTGTAGTAGCATTCATTGTGATTAGGGTTTAAGATTATGAATGATTTATTAAAATAATAAATACTGTGGAATAGGACATAAACACACAAGCTATGGAAAAATGAAAGACTTTAGGGAAAAATACAAGCACTGGAACTTCACATCTATTAGTAATACTCTGGTAACACAGATACGACTTTTGCTGTATCATGGAGAATTCCACCCAAGGGATCTGAGGTTCTAAAAATATTATTAATCAGATCAGGTATTGTGGAGAAACTCGAAATATGTGCCTGAGAATGTTTGAAGTAAGAGGAGGAATTCATAATATGGAAGGAGCAAACAGTAATGGAGACTGTTAATTGGAAAATGAAATTTGTAGTTTTGCTTATTTTATTACTCCCAAATGAGAATTAGATGAAGTCTGAAACCCCTCTTTCTGCCCCCCAGGCTCAGGGAAAATAATTTTCTTTGGTTAAAATTCCTGCTGATTATGCATTTCTTTTAATAAAACCCAAAAAACCAAACCTGTTGCTTTAGAGTCAATTTCAACTCACTACAACTCTATAGGACAAAATAGAAATGCTGATCATATTATCTGCATGTTCTCAGAAGAGTCAAATAATGTCTTAGTTTCATTATATTTTAGAAAAATGAGTTTGGGAACTTTGGCAGCTTTTGCATTTGGCACGTGAGTGGTGTTTGCTTTCAGATTTAGAATTTACTGTTGGGAAATAATCTAATTTCTGTTGCTATGAGTGTAACTGAAATTATTTCTTTATTTCCCTTTCATTTTATAAAAGAAAAATTCACACACAACCTTATGAACGAACGGGACTGTGAAATGAAAGTATTGGTTTTTATATCTATGGAATAACTGAGAGACAATTTCTGTTTGAGTATGAAGTACACTATACCTCAGTAAGCTACTTTTCCTCTTCCCTACATTTATTTGTAATTTTTATCTACTTCATTGATTTATTTAGTCATCACAAAGCTCATAACAGATAAGCCAAATCTGTTGCCACTGAGTGGATCCCAGCTTATTGACCCTATAGGACAGAGCAGAGGTGCTCCACACAGTATCTAAGGAGTGCCTCATAGATTTGAACTGTTAACCTCTTGGTTAGCAGATGTAGCTCTTAACCACTATACCACCAGGGTTTCTTCAAGAAATAGTTGCATGTCTCTGCCATCTGAAATTTTATTGGAATTAAAGGGAATTTTGTTAATATTCAATAACAGAATTGTTTAAGGGTAAATGATGTTCTTTATATAAATAATTTGAAGCAATGTAAAATTTTAAGAAATTTGCATTTATATTCTGACTGTTGCCTTTCATTCCCAAGTGCAGTGTGTCGCATTCCCAGTTGTAATGTGTTGCATGCACTACTGAACATAATGGGAAAAGAAAAGTGCCATAAAAAGCTAAGTAGCAACTAACTAGCTGGAAAAAAACTCGTAATGGGAGAGCTAGCATGGTCATTAATCTGATAGAGTGGGCCTTGAGGAAATGATTTGTATGTGTTAAGCTGAAATTTCTTTTGGTTATTAAAAGCTGAGATAGGAGATTCAGAATTGGCACTCAAATGCTGATAGTTTTTAAAAGAGACTATCTACAGCCTAATTTAGTCCAAAGAGAATTAGAATGGGAGACTTGGTTCCAGTGCATATTATTGGAGAATGAATGACCTTGGGTAAATCTGTTATCTTATATAAATATAAAGTGAGTGAGGGATTAGTTGACTGATCTTGTCATCATTAGGTAGTAGCCTCAAATGCTTTGTGTCCCATTGAAAATCAAAACGAGAATTGTACTTTGATTCAATATGATTTCTCTCAGCCTCCTTCTAATCACTAAGTATGTAGTGTGTTTGCTATAGACTGACTACTGTGCAGTAGCCTTCAAACCCTTTTGACTAAGACCCATTCTAAGAAATATTTCATATTGTGATCCAGTATGTAGACATGCAGTAAGACAAGTGGTCACAAAATACTTACTGATGATTGACTGTACTTGTTTTATTTATTTTTTAAAAAAGATTAATAACCCACTCTGACAAAGAATGGAGTGTAACTTTTCAGCTACATCCTTGTGGTGTGTAGTTAAATCAAACATAAGCTGTTGATAAACATTTGGCACAGAATGAAATTATAGTAGCTTTGTGAATTTGTTCTTAATTGTACCAGAAGATCTGAACACTTGACTTTTTCTTAGAACAGAACAAATGATGATTTTGTATGACAGTTGATGTTAAGCATGTGTAAAGTTCTATAATTTCTGGTCTTCCATGATATTCGTAATTTAATGATCTGTTACTTGTGTTTTTGCTTTTTATTTAGTAATAGCCACGATGGCATTAGCCATGACCCAGATTTGTGGCATTAAAAATCTTCAGCACTTTTTGATTTGAGCTTTTTTTCTTTTTTGTTTTTGGTAAGTATTTGAATTAAACTCATGAAATTCCTTTAGCACTCCTGTCCTCCCCCCCTCCATAATTGAGGTCTGATGGAATTTGTGGCTTGCTTTTTGAGTCCAAGAATCAAAATAAAAATTTTTGGCAATATTATTTAACATTTGTGTGATCCTGAAGAGACAGGTCACAGACATTTTCTCCTGTGTATTTTCTAGAAGTTTCATAGTTATTGTAGGTTTACATTTAAGCCTGGGATTCATTTTGAGTTAGTATTTGTATATGGTTGTGGTTTTGTTTGCAGTGAGTTGATTGTGATTCCCAGTGACCCTATAGACAGAGTAGAACTGCCCTGTAGTGTTTCCTAGGCTGTAAATCTTTACTGCTGGAGCAGATCTTTAGGTGTTTTCTTCCTATGGAACTGTTGGTGGGTTCAAGCAGCTGACATTTTGCTTAGCAGCCATTTGTTTAAATATCATGCTGTTGAGATCATTCCAACACATAGTGACCCTGTAGGACACAGTAGAAATGCTCTGTAAGATTTCCAAGGCTGTAAATCTTGATGGAAGCAGATTGCCACTCAAATATGAAGGATAAGTTGAAGTTCATTATTTTTGCATATGATATCCAGTTGTTCCAGCACTGTTTCCTGAAAAGACTATGCCTCACTTGTTTTTGAATGTCGTTAAAAATTAGTTGTCCCTTACACATTTTTTTATCAGCCTTATAGAGATAGTTATATAACATACTAATTTAAAGTGTACAGTTTAGGTGGGGCCAAGTTGGTGGAGCAGACAGATGCTTCCCTTGGCCCTTCTAACAACAAAGACCCCAAAGAACAAATGAATACAGTACATATGGCATACTAGGAGCCCTCAACATCAAAGGGAAAGTTGAGAAATTGGACTGAGCAAAGGGAAGGGGAGAACAGCATTGGGAGTGCATGGGATTTCATGGACCTGACCTGCTAGGAAGAAGCCATGTGGTGCACGCAGCATTGTCTGGAGAATATACTCATGCTTCCAGAACCAGTAAATTAAGCAGAGGGAGGAACTCATTCTTTCCTTCAGCATGGGCCTGACTCCCTTTTCCCAGTACTCCCCATCTGAATTGTGCCTGGCTCTAGAGTCTGACACCATTAACTGAGCCAGAAGTAGGACTCTTCAAGCCTGCTCTGAGCCATTCTTCCCCTCCCTTCTTGCACTGCATGTGGCTTTGGAGTCTGATGCCATCAACTGAACCAGAAGTAGCACTCATTAAGCTCACCCAGAGTCATTCTCTGAGACTTGGAAAACAAACAAACCCAAACCTACTGCTGTCAAGTGGATTCTGAGTCATAGTGGAGAGGGAAACAATTTAGTAAATTTGGGGAAGGCAAGAAATCGGGGTATTTTTTTTTTCCCCTGCCAGCTCCCCGAAGCCAGGGAATCAGGACAGAAGCTGTTCCTTTACCTAGATTTAGACAAGAGGGACTACCCTAGCCTCATAGACACTCAGGGATAGCTGTTAATCCCTGGCCTTTCTCAGCGGCTAGAATCAGAGCCTGTGCCTATACCAGTCACCTGTGGCCATCCAGCGCAGTAGGTGAGAACCTGTACTACACACTGGGAAACTGACCACTGGGCACTGAGCTGAAACCACAGGAGACAAGGGAGTGGTATGTTTGGAAACCAGAAGCTAGAGCCCAGTGGGCAAGCTGCAGCATTAGTAACTGCAGTTTACTGAGGGCTCGGGAGCAGCAGTTCATATCACAGCATGTAAAGGGGTAGACCGTGGTCTCTTGAGAAAGCTCTCAAAACAATTAAATTTTTCAGAAGACAACTTCCTGAAATTATTAGAGGGGGAACACAAAAGATTCATATTTAGAACTGTTCAAGAAATGAGGAAGGAGATGAGGCAAAATGCAGCAAAACTTAATGACAGATTTATCAAGCTGCAAGAACTAGAAATTCAAAAAGTTAATAATAAAATTGTAGAATTAGACAATTCAGTAGGGAGTCCAAGGAGCAGAATTGAGGCAGTGGAAGCTCAGGTTAGTGAGACTGAAGCTAAAGTACGTGCTATCCTCAGATTTCGGGTGCATATGCAGCATTCTCCAGAATTGACCACATATTTGGCCACAAAGCAATCCTTAACAAAATTCAGAATATTGAAATTTGGCAGAGCATCTTTTCAGAACATAAAGGCATAAAGTAGAAATCAATACCAGGTGGGATAAAAATGGGGAAAAAAAATCAAAAGCTGAGAAACTAGAGAACATTTTGCTCAGACATGACTAGAATAGAATAAATTGAAAATGGAATAAAGATATGTATGGAAACAAATGAGAATGAAAACATCCTACAAGAATCTGGGACACAGCAAAAGCAGTGCTCAGAGGTCAGTGTGTCTTAGTAAACACACATATCCAAAAAGAAGGAAGGGCCCAAATGAAAGAATTAACTGTACTTCTTGAACAAGTGGAAAGAAAGCAGCAAAAGAACCCATTGGGCAACAGAAGAAGGCAAAAATAAAAATTAGAACAGAACTAAATGAAATAAGAGAAGAAAAATGGTTGAAAGAGTTATGAAGACCAAAGCTGTTTGTTTTGTTTTGTTTTGTTTTAAAAAAAAGACCAACAGAATTGATAAACCATTGGCCAGACTGACCAAACTGACTGTCATATGGATTGTACTGTGTTCCCCACCCCGGAAATATGTGTAGTAATTTGACTGGGCCAGGATTCCCTGTATTCTGTGATTGCCCTCCATTTTGTGATTTTCTTGTGCTGTAAATCCCAGTCTCTGCCTGTAGTTAACAGAGTAGATTATGTGAGAGAGAATTGGGGTGGGCCTGTAAATCCCTTCATAAGTTCACCTGGCAGGCTTCATTGCAAAGGAAGTTTCCCTGGAGTGTGCCTTTATCCTTTTATCTTGCAAGAGATAGAAGGAAAGGTAAGCAAGCAGAAAATTGGGAACTTGTCACCATCAAGAAAGCAGCACTGAGAGCAGAGCGCATCCTTCAGACCTGAGGTTCCTGTGCCACGATGCTCCCCAACTTCGGACTGATACAACACAAGGACTTTTCTCCAGAGTTGACAGAGGGAAGGCAGTCCCTTGGAGAGGACACCCTGAATTTGGACTTGTAACTTACTATGTAAGAATAAGCTTTTCTTTGTTTAAGCCTCCCACTTGTGGTATTTCTGTTAGAGCAGCACTAGCTGACTAAAACACTGACAAAAGGAGAGGAAGCAAATAACTCCAATAAGAAGTAAGATGGTTGATATCAGAGCAGACTCAACTGAAAGTATAGAATCATAACAGTACTATGAAAAAATGTACTCTAATTCAAAAACCTAGAGAAAATGGACAGATTTGTAGAACTATGTCACCTACTCAAACAAGCACAAACAAAAATAGAGCAAGTATGTAAACCTGTGACAGAAAAAGAGATTGAAAAGCTAATTAAAAAACTCCAAATTAAAACAAGCTGTGGCCCTGATGGCTTCACTGGAGAATTCTACCAAACGTTCAGAGAATTAACACCACTATTACTAAAGGTATTCCAGAGCATAGAAAAGGATAGAATACTCCCAAATTCATTCTGTGAAGCCAGCCTAACCCTGATACCAAAACCTTTAGGTAAAGACAGCACAAAAAAGAAAAATTACAGACTAATGTCTCTCATGAACTTAGATGGAAAAGTTCTCAGCAAAATTCTAGCCAGTATAATTAATCAGCAACATAAAGCAAAACAGTGACCAAGTAGGATTCATACCAAGGGTGATTCAGCATTAGAAAAACAATTAATGTAATCAACCATGTAAATAAAGCAAGACAACCCCATGATTTTATGAATCAGTGCAGAAAAGTCATTGACAAAACCCAGCAACCATTCATGTTAGAAACTCATCAAGATAGGAATAGAAAGGAAATTCCTCAACATAATATGAGGCATCTCTACAAAGCCGACAGTCAACATTATCCAAACACATCCTTCCAGAATCTATGGGACACAGCAAAAACAGTGCTCAGAGGTCAGTTTATCTGAACAAATGCACACTAATAAAAAGGCCCAAACCAAAGAGTTGACTCAACCTCTTGAACAAGTTGAGAAGAAAGCAGCAAAAGAAACGAAATAGAACAAGTCTGAAAGCATTTGCTTTGAGAACAGGTTCCAGACAAGGATGCCCATTGTTAACACTGTGACTCAGCATCGTCCTGGAGGTTCTAGCCAGAGCAATCAGGCAAGATAAAGAAATAAACAACAACCAGATTGGTAAGGAAGAAGAAAAAATACCTCTGTTTGCAGATGGTATGATATCATACACAGAAAGCCCTAACAAATGCACAAAAAAACTGCTGGAACTAGTAGAAGAGTTCAATAAACTATCAGGGTACAAGATATACATACATAAATGAGCAAGATTCCTTCACACCAACAAAGAGGAAATCATGGAATCATTACCATTTACTATAGCCCCAAAAAGATAAAGATAACCTAGGAATAAATCTGATCAGGATTTAGAAGACCTATACAAAGAAAATTACAAGACTCTACTGCAAGAAATCAAAAGAGACCTACATAAATGGAGAAACCTACTTTGCTCATAGATAGAAAGACTTATTGTCAAAATGTCTATTCTGCCCAAGGCGATCTATACATACAATGCAACCCTGCTATAAATCTCAATGGCATTTTTTAATGAGATGGAGAAACAGATCAACTTCATGTGGAAACAGAAGCAGCCTTGGATAAGTAAAGCATTACTGAAGAAGAACAAAATGGGAGGCCTCACTTTACCTGACTTGAAAACCTGTTATACTTAAGTACACAGTAGCTTACACAGCCTCGTACTGTACAGAAACAGACATAGATCAGTGGAACAGATTTCAGAATCCAGATATAACGTCATTCATCTATGAGTAGCTGATATTTGACAAAGGTCCAAAGGCAGTGAACTGGGGCAAAGACAGTCTCTTTAACAAATGGTGTTGGCATAATTGGATAGCTGTCTGCAAAAAAATGAAGCACTCATATCTCACACCATGCACAAAAACTAACTCAAAATGGATCAAAGACCTAAATATAAAATCTAAAACAATAAAGATCATAGAAGAAAAAATAGGGACAATGTTGGAAGCCCTAATACATGTCATAAGCAGACTACAAAAAATTACTAACAATGCACAAACACCAGAAGAGAAAATAGGTAACTGGGAACTCCTAAAAATCAAACACTTGTGTTCATTCAAAGACTTCACCAAAAGAGTTAAAAGACTACCTGGGAAAGAGTTTTTGGCAAGCGTGAATCTGACTGCCATCGAATCTCCCCAATCTACAAGGTACTACAAAACTGCAGGAAGGAAAAGATAACCCAGTTAAACAATGGGCAAAAGATATGAACAGGCACTTCCCCAAAGAATTGATTTAGGTGAAGGATATGACAGCACTCAGTAGAAGGGAGGTCAGCACAACTGGAATACACAAAAAGCTAAATGGTTTCTTAAATATATAATCCAGCATTTTGAAGGATAATAGCAGGGACAGGGATCTGGGGACCATGGTTTCAGGGGAAGTCTAGGCTAATTGGTATACGTAAGCTTTTTTAAATAAAATATTCTGCGTACCACTTTCATGATTGGCATCTGGGGTCTTTAACGCTAGCAAACTACCATCTGAGTACTATCACTTGGTCCCAATCCACCTGGAGCAGAGCAGAATGAAGGACATCAAAGACAAGAGGAAAATGTGAGCCCAGCAGACAGAAGGTACCCTGTGATTCAGAGACTACTTCAGCATGAGACCAGAAGAAGTAAGTAGTGCCTACCCACCACTAGTGACTGCTCTGAGAAGGGAACACAGCATAAAGCCCCCTATGTAGTAGGAGAAAAATGGGTATGCAGAACTAGAACTGTATTGAAAGACTACACTTGATGGTCCGTCAGATTGGAACATCTGTTGAAGACATGGCCCCTGGACTCTGTATTAGCCTAAAGGTGAAACTAGTACCAAAGCCAACTCTTCAGACAAAGACTGGACTGGAGTATAAGACAGAGTTATGCTCGCAGAGGATATGCTTCTTGACTTAAATATATACATACGGCTGCCTGAGCAGCTCCTCTCTAGAGGTGAGATGAGAGGGTGGAGGGAGACAGGAGTTGGTTGAATGGATATGTTAAGTACAGGGTGGAAAGGAGGCGTTTGTGTCAAGGGGATTGTGGGGGAGCAGTTAAGAGTTGCGTAGGAGTGTGTGTTTGGGGTTTTATATGGCAAATTGATTTATTTGGATTGTAAACTTTTACTTAAAGCACAATGAAATACTTTTTAAAAGATAAAGTATACAATTCAGCGACTTATTTAGTATATTCACAGAGTTGTGCGGCTGTCACCACATTCAGTTGTAGAACATTCTTATCACCTCTCAAAGAACCCTGTACATATTAGCAGTTACTCTGTATTGACTCCTATCCACAGACCTGGGAACCACTGATAGTTTATATTCTTCAAGATTTGTCTCTTCTGGGCTTTCAGTATAAGTGGAATCATGGTACATATGATCTTTTGTGACTGTGTATTTTAAATAATATTTTGTCATTGTTAAGTGAAAGTTTACGAAGTCTGTCTGCAAATTAAACCCCACACAGAGACCCCTATGTAACTCTATCTGCTATGCCAACCCTGTGACAGCGTATTCCTTCTTTCTAGTCTGTACTTCAGTATTCATTCAACCTAGTCCTGTCCCCTTCTGTCTGCCCTCCCATCTCATTATTATAGGGGAGCTGCTCTGACAGCCTCAGGAATTACAGTCCAGCCCAATTTTGTCTAAAGAGTTGTTTTTGGTGCTGGTTTCAGCTTTGGAGTAGGAGTAAGACCAGGGGCCATGCTCCTGGGTGACCCTCCAGGGTATTGGACTATCAAGTATAGTCATTTAGCAGAATTCTACTTCTGGACCCTTGTTTTTCTCTTGCCATATTGGGAAGTCTGACATTGTATTGCCTCTCAAGGAGGACATTGAATGCTGTCTTTTTTTAACTTCAAAGAGATCTTTTAAAAAGTGTCTTATTTGGCTGGCTGTTTCATTAATATAAAATCATCTCATTTGATAGATTTTTTTGTTTACTTTTGTTTTTACCTTCAGAAGTTTTCGATCCCTTGCATGGCTTCTCCTTTTTTCCAAGTTGTTTTTTTCTAATGACTAGAGTTACACTTTGATATTTAAAGCTTTCTGTAGGTGTCTGATGAACCATGGTTTCCTGTTCACCTTTGAGTTGAGTGTCAGAAAATTGGTAGCAAGTACTGCAAGTAATGCTTGTTTATGAGCCTTACTGTGATCTGACTGAGCTTTTGGGAAATCTTAAGGATTCCAGATGTCAACGTTTTTAGATCTTTTCACTTGAGTTGGTCAGATTCCTGGTTTTATTGCGTATTATGGTCACAGAATGACAATGTAACTTCTACTTTAGGTATTTTATTTAAACTGTATTTATTGGCCTTTTAGCTATAGGAGTCTGGTGTCATCTGAGGAGCTTTGGTGGCTCAGTAATCAAGAGCTGTGCTGCTAACTAAAAAGCTGGCAGTTTGAATCCACTGGCTGGGAGAAGTTCTGCTCAGTTCTGCAAGGATCTGATAATTAAGTTTGCAAACTTGCCACCATGTGCTTACATGGGCAGTACTGTACAAACAACTTGGTAAGGTTTCATAGCCTTGGTATGTCAGTGTCTCACAGCTGTGCTCACATGGACTTGTGGTGGTGTTGAGCTGAATGGCATTCATTGTTGTTGCATGTTTTTGTGTGCCACGGTGAGAATGTTGGAGCTTGAATTAGAGCAACGAACAAATGTTGCATTTCTGTTAAACTTGGCAAGAGTGGAATTGAGATCAGGGATGTGTTAGTTTAACTGTATGGGGATAATGCCATGAAGAAAATGGCAGTGTACAAATGAATTAAATGTTTTCCTGAGGGGAGAGAAGACATCACTGATGAAGAGAATTCAGGGCAGCCAGAAATGAGCAGAACAGACAGAAACATTGCAAAAATTGGTTGAGTTGTGCATCAGAATTGTTGGCTGATGTGAGAAGCATAGCTGACCAAGTAAATATCGTTAGAGAAGCAGGAAAATCTTAACGAAAATCTTTGCATGAGAGAGGTGTGTGCAAAAATGGTCTCAAAGGAATGCACTGATGATTGAAAGTGAAGGAGAGTTGAAGTTTGCCACTACCTTTTGGAGAGACAAGATGATGTTTTGGGCTGTGTTATGACGGGTGATGAAACATAGGTGTATCAATACGACCCTGAAACAAAGCGCCAAAGTGCACAATAGAAGTCAGCCAATTCTGCATGACCAAAAAGGTTACATCAGTCCAGTCCAAATCAAGAGTCAAAATGATGTTGCTAGCCTTTTTTATATCAAAGGGGTTGTTGGAAGTGCTGAAAAGGCTGAGTGAAAAAGTGAGAGAAAAATGACCTGAACTTTTCACCAACAATTTTATGGTTCTTGCACCACAACAATGCACAAACTCACATGGCACTCACTATCTGTGAGGGAGTTTTTAGCCAGTAAACAAATGACCGTATGGGAACACTCTCCCTACTCACCTAATCTGGCTCCCAATGACTTTTTTCTTTACCCAAAGGTGAAGGAAATGTTGAAAGGAAGACATTTTGATGACATTCAAAACATCAAGGGTAATACGACAATAGCTGTGATGGCCGGTCTAGAAAAAAAGAGTTCCAAAATTGCTTTGAAGGATGGACTAGATGCTGGCATACATTGATGCATAGATTCCTAAAGCCTTGTGCATCAAAGGTGACCAAAGTGATATTCAGCAATGAGTTGTGTGGCGCTTTTTCTAGGATGAGTTCGAGAACTTAATGGGCAGACCTCCTATAATGTTTGTTACTAGACCTTTGAATTGACCTAATAGTAATGGGTTGGTAATCACTTGAAAAATATATTTATTCTGTTTACTGGGGGACATGTTTTTTATTTGTTAATGGTCTTTCTTAACTCTTACGTATTCTTGCCTTCTTAGACTAGCTGGTTAACTTAATATACTTGAAAAGCATTTGTCAGCCTTACAAAGTAATTGCAGATTTGTCAATGCTCTTTGTATGCCTCACAACTTCTGTGTTTCATAATTGTATATTTAAGCTAGGTTAAGTGCATTAATATATATTCTTCAATGATTATACATTTTATCAATATAAAATGTGTTATTTCAAATAATTAAAAAAAGTTTTATCGTGCTTTAAGTACAAGCTTATGATCAAGTCAGTTTGCCATGAAAAAACTCTCCACGCTCACATCTATGCAACTCTAGCTGCCCGCCTCACCCTGTGACAGCACACTCCTTTCCACCCTGTACTTCCCGTATTCATTCAGCTAACTTTTGTTTCCCTCTTCTCCACTCTCGCATCTTGCCTCAGGACAGAACTTGCTTCAGCAGCCTCATGTAAACATTTCAGCCAAGAAGCACACACTTCCCCAGCATCACTGTATGTCTTACAGTCCAGTCCAGTCTTTGCCTGGAGAGTTGGCTTTGCTACTGGTTTTGGCTGTGGGCTAGCAGAGTCCAGGGGCCATATCCTTAGGGGTACCTTCCAGGATGTTGGACCATTAAGTCTGGTCTTTCAGTAGTGTTCTATATCTGTACCCCCATGAAATAATATTTTTTCTTAACTAATTCTCTATTTTGAATTGTCATTTTATATTACCATTTATCTTATTCCTGTTTTATCTATTCCTACATCTTCTTTCTTTCCATATTATCATATTTTTAGATTTTTTTTTAAATAAACAGAACTAAGGTAGATTTAAAAAAGAAACAAAACAATGTAATTCTAAAGGTATGCCCTTTAATAGAGAACTGTAAACTAGTCACATTTGTAGTAGTAGTTGGTATGTTTGAGGTTGGTTTTATTCCTGTCTTATTTGTATTGATTGAGTTTTCTTTGACTTTTATCTGTAGTGGTCTGGATGTTACATATAATCTTCTTGTTGAGTCAAGTACCGTAGAAATTTTAGTATTGGACTGTCACTTTTAAAAAATAACATTACTCCTCTATTTTCTAAGGTAGTATTGTATAATAGAAGAGAGCAAGATAATCTGTGTTTTCTTCTTGGCGTGGCTTTGCTACTTTTTGATCGTGATCTTTTTGTTCCTTAATTTCTCCATTCTTAAAGATGATAATAATAGCTTTATCACAGGGGTATTGTTAATTTTACAGTGTTAATACATGTAAAATGTTAGAACAGGGCCTGGCACATAGTAAGAACTCAATAAACGTTATAATCATTATTAGGTGTCTGATAACAGTGCATTAAGCTTGAAACTACATTATTAGCATGGTTCATAGATGTCCCAGTGATTGATGGTTTCCTCCTTAGCCCATATTTGCTCCCTTTGTATATGAACAAAACTTGATCCTTCTGCGGTGTAGTAGTTAAGTGGTATGGCTGGTGCCCAAAAAAGTCAGTGATTCAAATCCACCCAACGCTCCTTGGGAAACTCTACAGGGCAATTATACTCTGTCCTAAAGGTCACTATGAGTCAGAATTGATTGCACAGCAGTGGGTTTTTGTTTGTTTTTATCCTTTTTACAAATCTGTTTTCATTTCCTTACACTTTACTATGTGTGGACATCTGTTTTGTAAAGACTCAAGTCTGTCTTCTGCCCAGCCGAATTTTCTACTTTTATTTTGATCTCTGTGCATGCATTCCCTCTCTTTCTTCTGGCTCCTCTCTCACCGTTGGGACAGTTTCAACCCGAAAATACTAGTGTCTCGAATACTGTCTACCATGAATATCTGGATGCTTACAGTGATACTTTGTGTGTATAATTTATGTGCAGGAGATGGTATATGTGTCAGGATTCTGAAGAGAAACAGAAGTAATAGGATATGTATAAAGAAATTCATCTTAAGGAGTTGGTTTAAGTTATTTTTGGGTCTGGCAAGTGTAAGATCTGTTGGGCAGGTTGGCAGCCCAGAAACTCTGGTAGGAGCCAGTGCTGCAGTATTCAGGCAGACTTTCTTCTTACTCAGGGAACCCTCAGTTATAGGAAGTCCTTTTAACTGATTGGATGAGGTCCACTCAAATTACCAAGGATAGTCTCTTTTATTTAAATTCAACTGATCGTGGCTGTTAACTACATCTGTAAAATAGCCTCATCACAACACTTGCATTAGAATTTGATTGAATAACTGGATTCTATAACCATCCTCTGCTAAGAGTTTGGGAACCCTGGTGGGATAGTGGTTAAGTGCTAAATCTGGTAACCAAACGACTGGCAGTTCAGATCCACCAAGTGCTCCTTGGAAACTCTGTGAAGCAGCTCTACTCTGTCCTATCCGGTCGTTGTGAGTCCGAATCAACTTGATAGCCTCTGATTTTTGTGTGTATGTGATCTGATAGCCTAGCCAGGGAACAGTGGTGGTTCAGTGGTAGAATTCTCACATTCCCTTCAGGAGACTTGAATTCAAATCCGGGCTGATGCATCTTATGCACAACCAGCACCCATCTGTCATTAGAGGTGTGTGTGTTGCTTTGATGCAGGCTAGGTTTCATTGGAGCTTCTAGAGTAAGACAGACTCGCATTCTACTTCAAAAAATCAATCAGTGGAAACCCTGTGGACCAGAGTCCACGACCAATCATGGAATGGCACAGGACCAGGCAGTATTTTATTCCACAGTTAAAGAAGTTGTCATGAGTCAGGGACCAACTTGACAGCAGCTTATAACAATGTCGCCTAGCAAAATCAGTGCATAAAACTAACCATCATAGGTGGGTGTATTATTTCCTAATAGATTGCTTTTGTTCATTAGCCTCTAGAAACTAAAACAGAAAACTACTGTATGTATATTACTACATTGGTATGATATTTAGTAAAATACAATTTATAATTACAACTTGCTAGCAAGAGGTAAATTTATGCATGCACGGATTATGTTTTAAAAGTTATGAGTTGTATGCTGATGTCATAGTGAAAAGGGCTTATGATCTGTCTTAGTCACCTGGTACTGCTCTAACAGAAAATACCACGAGTAGAAGGCTTCACAAGGAGAAGCTTTATTGACACAGTCCAGTAAGCTACAAATCCATTTATAAATTGTAAGTCTGTTCAGTAAGAGAATTTATCACAATTCGGTAGGCTGAGTCCAGATGCAGTGAGCACATCTCAGCACAGAAACCTCAGGTCCAAAGAATGTGCTCTGCTCTTAGTGCTTCTGTCTTGGTGGTATGAGGTTCCCAACTTCCTCTGCTCACTTCTCTCCCTTATATTCCACAAGCTTGTAGCTTGAGTCCTGCCTCACTAACACAACTGCAGACCATTCTCCATCATCAGTATCACAGAGGCAGGATTCACAACACATGGGAGGAATGGCACGTACTCCTCACCAAGTCAAATCAACACATAGATTTTTTTGGAAGGGCACAGTTCAGTCCATGACATGATCCTGGACCAGAAATGATTGTCATAGAATAGTCATCAAGGGGTGATACCTACACAGGAGTGTCTGAAATGTATTAGGTATGAAAGAGAAACATACTTAAAAATGAACATGCCAAACATTATATGCTGTGTATCTGGTGTCAGTAATAGTTGTTTTAGACTGTAACCTTTGCTTATAACACATTTTATGGGAAAACTTATTAGTTGAATGCATAGATAGGAAGAAGAGCATACTCCTTTCAATTCAAGCATAATGAGAGGAGACTGTACTTACCTAACACTGTAGTTGGTCAGATTAGAGGTGAAGGAGAGCGTAGGAAGGCCGGAACAGAAATTGTTGGGAAGATAAAAATCATAGGCAGTCCATAACTTTGGGAAAGGGTAGGTTCCCCTCCCCCCATTGGGGGGACTAAACAGGTCTCTTGTTACATAAAGCATTCATAAGTCTAGGAAAAAAATACAGTATTAAGCACAGCACTAATGGTTATCTTGTTCTAGTTATTTATTGAGAAGCATGACAGTGTGCTATATATAAGCAGACAATATTAAGGAATAAAATAAAACTCACAGAATCTTTTGGTGTTAACAATTACAGCATAATTTTTAACTAGTGTAACATGTGGTAAATGAGGTACCCTGCTAGTCAAAAAACTTAGATTCAGTCTCTAATTCTGCAGCTAAATAATCCTTTCCTTTCCTCTTCGTTTTCCTGGTCAGTTGTATCACATTTACCATTCATTTCACTGGGGTGGAAACTGTGTGGTAATTCAACTTTTTCTCTTCACATTTCCTTTAAACCCTACCTGTTTTATCAGGAATATTTCTCTTTTCTGTTCTTGCCTTTCATTGCCACTGACTGAGTTTAGGTCATCATCTCATTTTGATATTTTGGTAATCTAACTGACCTTTTAACATCTATCTTAATTACCCCTGTACAAATGCCCAAAATATCCCACTCAGTCGTATATACTAATCATACATTTCCTGTACTGCCTTGAGTCGTTTTAATGAAACAAAACATGTTTTGCATTACTCTCTGTTGCCTAAAATTGCCTTTTCATAACTAATACAGAATTGAGAATGACACTGCGTGTCTCTAAGGAGGCCTGCATTGGAGAAACCGGTTTCACTTAGCTTTACCAGCATTTTCCAAATGCGTTTGGTACTCTTTTCAGATTGCATGTCTTTCAACAACTGCCAGAGCAGTTCGCTATCAGAGCAGTTCTCTATCACACGATTTGGGCAAATTCTGGCCTATAAGGTAAACTCTAAACTCCTCATCTTGGTCAGGATTTTAGTTTTGCTCCATTCAATATTTGTAACTCATCTTCTCCTGTATACTTATTCAGGAACACCTGTTGAGAAGATACTGTTAGCTTAGACACTGTAAAGATCAAGAACCCCTTCTCTGCCTTTAAATTGCAGATAATCTCCACTAAAATGGAGTGTGAAAAATCCTGTGATAAAAGTGTTATCTGTCACGCTTCTGTTGGGATGAAGTGTTTTCTAAAGCTCACAGATTTCAGGATGCTTTCTAATGCAAGTAGCAGAAAGTAATAAAGATATATGATCTTTCATAAGAGGTAGTGCTGTTCCAGGTAGGTTGATTTAGTCTTGTCTTCAAATATCTCTCTTCCATTCTAAATGTGTATTTCAGACTAACAACCCCCTTATAGTTTGCATTCATAGTAGGAATCACGTGTATCCTGGACAGCATCCAGCAGCCTAAGTTTGTTTTAGATTGTCACATTGCCATGAATCGGATCCGACTCGACGGCACTTGGCTGGCATGCCTAACTGGCCAAAATTGTAGTCCATGCCCATGCCTAAATTAAGTACTGGAAATGGAGCCTCTACGATTGGCACAATCGTAATTCACTCCCTTGGACTGGAGATGGGGCCTCTCTTTCCTGTAGCATAGTATAGATACTTTGAGCCATTAAGAGATTATGGTTAGCAAGAAGAAAATCTGGATCTGTTGAAGGCAATCGTGCCTACTACTTAGTGTTGAGGGCTGGGGGAGCAGGGAGGTAGTAAGTAGAAGGAAATAAACTTTTTTGATGAGCTGAAGTTTGTGGTGAGATAGCCTGGGGGTTAGTAGGGAGAAAGACTTATCCTTTTTAAGCCATTAGCACTGTTACAGTGGGCATTGTTGCTTCTGTTTTCTTTTAAGAACAGTAAACATGTTTAACACGTTTTCTTAGCAATCTCTTGTGACCTTCTGTATATGGGTGTGTAAAATCTCTGTCGTGTACTTATTTAAAAAGGATATGTAGCAACCAATTTGATTGAACAAGAACATGTCTTTTGTGTTAAGGCCCTGAAAAGAAACAGCTAATCAGTTTAAAAGGACAGAAATCTTTTTTTTCTTTCCATTTTTTAATTGTACTTTTGATGAAGGTTTACAGAGCAAACTAGTTTCTCATTCAGTTTTGTGACCTTGGTTGCCAACCCCATGACGTGTCAACCGTCTATCCTTCTGGACATTTGGGTTCACCATCACCACCTTTTCTGTTCCTTACTGTCATCTCATCCTTGACCCAGGGCTTATGTGCCCATTCAGTCTCCTTTTGTTTTAAGGGCATGTCTAATTTTTGGCTGAAGGGCAGACCTCAGGAGTGATTTTATTACGGAGCTATGAGGGTGTCTAGGGGCTCTATTCTCAGGCTTTCTCCAATCTGTCAGACCAGTGAGTCTGGGCATGCGCGCGTGTGTGTGTGCGTGTGTGTGTGTGTGTGTGTGTGTGTGTGTGTTTTGAGGGGGAAGGGCAGAGGTTAGAATTTTGTTTTATATTTTTCTGCAGTTTTGTAGGACCAAACCATCTTTTGATGTTATCCCGTTCCTTGATTTTTCTTTTTTAATTCTCAGAGGTATTATGAGTTTATTGTAAGTGTAATTTTGTTAAGTGGTTTTCTTTGTGATAAAGTATGTGTAACAGAGTTGGACATTTTAACCATTTTTTAAGTGTTCAGTGATAGCAATTAACAGTCACCATGTTTTGCGATCGTCACTATCTCCGAAAGTTTTTATCAACCCAAACAGAGTACCCTTCAGTGAGAACTCATTCCTTCCTCTCCCCAGCTCCTGGTAAAACCTATTGCCATAGAGTCAGTCCTGACTCAAAGCGACTCTATAGGGCAGAGTGGAGCTGGCCCATAGAGTTTCCATACAGCATCTGATGGATTATTATTATTTTTTTTGTGATTAAGTGAAAGTTTACAATCCAAGTCAGTTTGCCTGAACACATGCTTCTGTGCAGCTCGTATCTCCTCTCCTCACATTCCTTTCCACTTTGTACTTTCAGTATTCCTTTGACTAACACTTGTCCCCATCCTTTCCACCCTCCCCTCTCACCTCTAGAGAGGAGCTAGTGAGTTAGCCTGGTATTATGAGGTCTGACAGTTAACTCCTCACATTTAATTGTTCTAACTGCTACATGCCACATTGCTGAATATCGCTTCTGTCACCTTCAAAGTACACCCGTTGGGAAGCTATGCATGATGCCAGCACCTAGTCCACCCTTAAGAGCAATTTTGGAACTCTTTCTGGAATGGCCATTGTGTACGGTGGCAGAGTGGCAAGTTTGTGAACTTAATTGTATAGTTGTCTATGAGGGAGTTTTTGGCCAATAAACAAATAACTATTGAAACACCCTCCCTACTCACCTGATCTGGCCCTTAGTGATGTTTTTCTTTACCTGAAGATAAAGGAAATATTGAAAGAAGAGATTTGGATGACATTCAGGATGTCCAGGGCAATACAGTGACAGCTCTGATGGCCATTCCAGAAAAACCGTTCTAGAATTGCTTTGAAGGTGGGCTAGACACTGGCATCAGTGCATAGTTTCCCAGAGGAAGTATTTCCAAAGTGACTATAGTGACATTCATCAGTGAGGTATGTAGCACTTTTTCTAGAATGAGCTTGTGAATTTAACTGGGCAGGTGTTGTGTATTTAAGCCGCAAAGTGCACATACTATCTGCATCACTGTATGTCTAATTTTTCTCTGAAGTGTTGGCTTGAGTACTGGTTTCAAGTCCAGGGGCCATATTCTCAGGGAGCCCTTTAGGATGTCAGACTATCCAGTCTGGCCTTTTAGAGTTCTAGATCTGTGTCCCACTTTTTCTGGTGCTTCTCCAGGGCAGTCTTAGGTGGTAGCTGGGTGCCATCTGGTTCTTCTGGTCTCATGCTAATGTAGTGTCCCAACCACATGGACCCTGCTGTCTCCTGAGCTCATATTTTCCTCATGTGTTTCATGTTCTTGGTTTCATCTCCTCCAGGTAGTTTGGGACAAATTGATGTTCTTTAGATGGGAGTTTACCAATATGAGATGCATAATATTTTCTTTAAAAAAAGTGAGGGAGAGGGATCTTCATAAGTTAGATAGTCGATAAGAATTTGTTTAGGTGAGAGGAGTGACAGTACACAGTAGAGAGCAGATCAGCACAACTGGACTGCACCACAAACTGGTAGGTTTTCTAAACTTAACCCAGTATTTCAAAGGATAGAGTAGCAGGGACAGGGGCCTGGGGACCATGTTTTTAGGGGGCATAGAGGTCAGTTGGCATAACTGTTCTTTAGCTAAGAGAGTCTTCTCTACCTTATATTGGCGAGTGGTGTCTGAGGTCTTAAAAGCTAGGAAGCTGCCATCTGAGGAACACCAAGTGGCCCCAACGCATCTGGAAAAAATGATGACCAGGAACATCAAAGACAGGAGGAAAAGTAAACTCAGGAGACAGAAAGGCACATGTGAATGGGAAACTGCAGCAGCGTGAGGCCAGAGAAACCAGATGGTGCCAGGTCACCACCAAAGGCAGCTGTGATAGTGGACACATGTAGAGTCCCTGAGGCAACACAAGAAAAAGAGACGTGCAGTTCAAGAACTCTTTTAAAAGACCAGAAGTGATGGTCCAACAGCCTGAAGGGTCCCCTGAGAACATGGCCCCTAGATGACTAGAAACCAGTACTGAGGTTAACTCTTCAGACAAGAATGAACTGGACTCAGGGACACAGTGTGAACCTGTGGTGTTTGTACTTTATGATTTTATACATTTATAGGAGGCTGTCCCACTGGTTTATTTCTAGGGAACAGGTGTTCGCTAAGAGAATATTAGAAGTATAGAGTAAAAAGGAGGAATGTGCCGTGACAGGGTAAGGAGAACAGGTAGAGTTGCAGATAGGCGGGCATGCAAAATTGATTTGGATTGTATACTTTCATTTACTCATTATAAAAAAAAAAAAAGGCAAAAAAACTAGTAATGTCAGTTGACCTCACTGTGCCCTGATACCACGGTCCCCAGACCCTTGTGCATGCTTCTGTCCTTTAAATTGTTGGGTTGTACTTAGAAAACCTATTAGCTTATGGTGTGGTCCAGTTGTGCTGACCTCCCGGCTATTGGCTGTCACTCCCTTCACCTAACAAAATTCCTATTGACTAATCTATGAATACCCCTCTTTCTCCTTCCCCACCTTTTTAACCATCAAAGATTGTTTTCTCCTGTGCTTAAACCTTTTTCTTAAGTCCTGATAACAGTGGTCTCATAAAATATTTGTCCTTTGTGGCTGACTGTTTTCACTTAGCTCAGTGTCTTCCAGATGATTCCAGGATATGAGATGTTTCCTAAAGTCATTATTATTCTTTATCATTGTGTAGTGTTGCATTGTATAAACATACCATAGTCTGTTTATCCATTCATCTGCTGATGGGCATGTAAGTTGATTCCATTTTTTGGCTATTGTGGACATTGCTACAGTAAACATTGGTGTGCATGTACCTGTTTGTGTGACACTCCTTATTTCTTTAGGATATAGTCCAGACAGTGGGATTCGTGGATCATATGGTATTTGTAACATTTTAAGAAAGTGCCACATTGCTTTCCAAAGAGGTTGTACCATTTTACATTCCCACCAGCAGTGTAGAAGAGTTTCAGTCTCCACAGCCTCTCCACTGTTTGTTATTATTATTTGGATTAATGACAGCCTTGTTGGGGTAACACAGTAGCTCATTGTAGTTTTGGTTTGGATTTCTCTAATGGTAATGATCGTGAGTGTTTCCTCGTGTCGTTTGGCTGTCTGGATGTCTTTGGAAAAGTGTCTGTCCATCTCCTTTGCCTGATGTCTAATTGGGTTACTTGTCTTTGCCTTGTTGATATTTTGCAGTACTTTGTAGATTATGGAGATTGGGTGGAGATCAGATTCATGGTTGCCAGATATTTTTTCCAGTCTGTAGGCAGTCTTTTTTTCCCACTCTTGATGAAGCCTTTGGATAAGCGTGTTTGACTTTTTAGTAGTTCCCATTTATCTATTTTCTCTTCTGCGGTTTGTGCATTTTTAGTAATATTTTATAGTCTGTGTATGACATGTATTATGACTCCCAGCATTGTCTCTATTGTTTCCTCCATTATGTTTGTTATTTTAGATGTAATATTTAGGTCTTTGATCCACTATGAGTTAATTTTGTTTGAGGTGTGAAGTGTGAGTCTTGTTTCAGTTTTTTTGCAGATGGATACCCAGTTTTGCTAGTACCCTTTGTTAAAGAGACTGTTTTGCTCCTCAGGGCCTTTGGGCCTTTGTCAAATATCAGCTGCTCCTAGGTCAGTAGCTGGTAGATTTGAACTACCAACTTTTTGGTTAGCACCTATAGCTCTTAACCACTATACCACCAAGGTTTCCCAGTACCTGGTGAACACTCATAAACTTTAGTCCATATGGGGTTTATGTATTTGCGTATGTGAGATATTTATCCTTTATGTATTTGCCTATGTGAGATGTATATTTTCAGGGTTCTTTCATGTCATAGCATGTTTCACAGTTCTGTTTGTCTTTATGGCCAAATGATGTTCCGTTGTGTGCATATATCATATTTTGCTTATCTGTTCATCTCTTGAGTTGCTTCCACCTACTGGCTATCACAGATAATTCTGCAGTAAACATTGACATATAACTATCTGTTTTGAATCCCTGCTGTCAAGTCTGTACGGGTGTGTGTGTGTATATGTGTGCGTAATTGCCCTGTGCCATATGCTAGTCAATGTTTAACTTGTGGAGGAATGCCAGACTGTTGTCCTTAATGGCTGCACCATTTTCTATTCTTGTGAGCTATATATAGATCAGCATTCTAATTTTTCTACATCCTTACCAACGTCTTTTAGCTTTTGTTTTTCTTTTAATAGCCAACCTAGTGGATGTGACTTGGTATATCATTGTGGTTTTGATTTGCATTTCCTGAATGACTAAGGATGTTAAGTATCTTTTCAAGGGCTTATTGGTCATTTGTATATCATCTTTGGAGAAATGTTTATTTGAATCCTTTGCCCAGTGTTTTTCTCTAAATTTTATTCTATGTTGTTGAGAGTATACATATCAAAACAATTTCTACGTGTACAGTTCTACATGTACGTTCAACAATTTCTATGTGTACAATTTAGTGACATTGATTGGATTCTTCGAGTTACACAGCCATTCTCACCATCCTTTTGGGAGTTGTTCCTCCCTCATTAACGTAAATTCGTTGCACCTTAAGTTTCCTATCTAATCTTTCCATTTTCTGTTGTCAGTTTGATCCTATATGAATAGTTCTTAAAAGGCTGTAATGCTCAAGTCCTTAGCCATTTTTTTTAATTTTTATTTTTATTTAACATAACTGAGTGAAAATGTACATTCAAATATAAATTTACATGCCCACCTATATGCAGCTTCCACTGCTCTCCCTGTCCGGTGACTGCACACTATTTCTCTCTGCTCCGTACATGTCATCCTCCCAGCAGCCTCCTTTCCGCTCCTCTCCGTCCACTCCCCTTCCTCCAGCCAGAGGTCAGCAAGATGATATCCTATAGATGTATAGAACCATAAAGTGCTTCCAGTATATGGTCACTCTGCATTGCCAAGTCCAATCCATTCCTGTCCAAAGAGTGGACCTTTGTTATAATTTGTGGGAAAGGGCAGCATCAGGGCAGGGGGCCATGCTCTGAGAGGAACCCCAAAACCGCTGGACCATCAATTGAGGTCTTTTAGTGGAGATCTCATGATGCACCTCTTTTTATTCTTGCGTTGCCAGTGAGACTCCTCTCTGTGAGCTCCTTAGCCATTTTTAAAATTGAGTTGTTTATCCTTACTGCTGAGTTGTAGAAGGTCTTTATATAGGCTGGATATTAAACCCCGTGTTTATTTGCTCTCCTCTGTTTCTTCTTCCCACTCTATGTCTCTTTTTTCTTCTTTTCCTCCCTTCTTTTGGTTCTCTCTGCCTCATCTTGTCCCCCTGATCTTAGAAATGATTTGCTCCAGATCATGTGGCTAATAGAGCTGGATTTAGAAGCAAGGTCTTCTAGGGGTATGTAGCTACAGTGAACGAAAAAGGGAAATGTGCTGTTTTAGCTTTTAGAAATACTTTTCTTGTATTTTGTAATCTTTTTAAAAGGGAACCTGATATTTTTAAGAGGAGTAAAACTATTTTTATTAGGATTGGTGGGTTATTTTGAATTTTGTAGATGTCAGAGTGCCACAATATATAGCAATTAAGTAGTGCATTTAGAATAGAAATCTAGAAATGCTAGTAACAAAATTTTTCCGTGTGTTTTTTTAACGAAGGTCTTTTCTTGATAATTAAGGGAAAAAGAGATAGTTACTACAGAAATAGTGAGTCCTAGCTAGACATTTTCATGTGTGTACCCAAAATTTCAATGGTATCAGAATACTTATTATGAAACAGTGGTTTTATGTAACACTGTGTGAAAAGAACTTTTTGTACAATGTGGTCCTGTGCTTTCTGTAATAACATTCTCTTTGTGGTTTTAAAAAACTGCCTTTTTTTGGGAGAGAGATTCCTTTTTTAAAAAGTTGCAGTTCATACTTAACCTATAAGCTATTTATTAATGATTTACTCTGTGAAAGGTATTGAAGTAGACAGATAAAATCGTCTGTGTTGCAGCCTAATTAGCATAGAACGTTATACTTAAAGTATACTGGTTGCTGTTAAGTTAATTCTGACTCATGGTGACCCCATGAGTATCATGGTAGAACTAGCTGTACTTCATAAGGTTAACAATGGCTGTCTTTCAGAAGTAGATTACCATGGTTAGTAGCTGAGCTGGTTAACCACTTGTCCATTTGTATCACCCAGGGGCTCCCACTTAAGTGTCTAACGCTATTGTGTAGTAAGATTCGTATGTCAAGTCCTGATAAATTTCTATCGATTTATATATTTATGTACAAATTTTAAAAAAGTTTTTATTTTTATATCTATGGTAATAACTCAAACCAAACCCAGTGCTGTTGAGTTGATTCTGACTCATAGTGACCCTGTGGAATAGAGTACAACTGCCGCATGGAGTTTGCAGGGAGCAAACACTATTTGTTAAAGAGACCGTTCATACCCCAGTTTAAAATCTAGGGGTCTTTGTTGAATATCAACTGTTCATAGGAGGATAGTGCATCTCTGGAGTCTGAACTCTGTTCCATTGGTCTGTATGTCTCTTTTTGTACCAATACCAGGCTGTTTTAACTACTGTAGCAGTGTAATAGGTTCTAAAGTCAGGTAGTGAGCAGCCTCCCAGTGTGGTGTTCTTCGTCTTCAGTAGTGTTTTACTTATCCGAGGTTTCTTCCCTTTCCAAACAAAGTTGATCATTTTTTCCTCCATCTCATTAAAAAATGTTGCTGGAATTTGTGTTGGGATTGCATTATATAAGTAGATTGCTTTGGGCAAAATAAACATTTTCACAGTGTTGAGTCTTCCTATCCATGAGCAGGGTAGCTTACTCCATTTATATAAGTCTCTCTTAGTTTCTTGTAGTAAGGTCTTGCAGTTCTCTGTGTATTTCTCTAGTTAGATTTATTCTTAGGTAGTTTATCTTCTTTGGGGCTATAGCAAATGGAGTTGATGATTTCTTTATTAATAACCTCACTGTTGGTATCAAGGAATCCTACTGATTTACTTCTGTTTATCTTGTGTCCTGTTACTTTGCTAAACTCCTCTATTAGTTCCAGTAGTTTACTTATGGATTCCTTTGGATTCTTTGTGTAAACAATATCATCTGCATATAGGGAGATTTTTACTTCTTCATTGATGGTATGGATGCCCTTTATTTCTTTGTCTTGTCTAATTGCTCTGGCTAGAACTTCCTAGCACAGTGTTGAATAGAAGTGGTGAGAGCGGGCATCCTTGTCTAGTTCCCGTTCTCTAAGGGAATTCTTTCAGTCTTTCACCATTCAGGATAATGAAGGCAGTTGACTTTGTGTAGATGCTACGGATTGCGTTGAGGAGTTTCCTCTCTATTCCTATTTTTCTGAGAGTTTTAAGCATGAATGAGTGTTGAACTTTGTCAAATGCCTTTTCTGCATCGATTGACAAGATCAGGTGATTCTTATCTTTTGTGTTATTAATGTGATTGGTTACATTAATCGTTTTTCTGATGTTAAACCAGCCTTGCATCCCTGGAGTGAAACCAACTTCATCATGATGAATTTTTTTTTTTTTTAATATGCTGTTGAATCTTACTGGCTTAGAAGTCTTTTGAAGATTTTTGCATCTAGGTTCATGAGTGATAGTGTAATTTTCTTTTTTGTGTGTGATCTTTCCCTGGCTTTGGTATCAGGGTTATGCTGGCTTTATAGAATGAATATGGAAGTGTTAAATCCCTTTCTGTGGCGTGAAATAGCCTCAATAGTATCGGAGTTAACACTTCTCTAAAAGTTTGGTAGAATTCTCCGGTGAAGCCATCTGGGCCAGGACCTCTTTTGGTTGGTAGATTTTTGATGAGTTTTTCAGTGTCTTACTTTGTGATAGATTTATTAAGTTGATCTGCTTCTCCTTGTGATAATCTTGGTGAGTGATATGAATCTAGAAATTTGTCTTTTTCCTAGGTTTTCAGACCCGTTAGAGTACAGTGTTTCAAGGTATTGTTACGATATTTATTTCAGCTGGGTCTGTTGTAACAACTCCCATCTCATTTCTAATTGGATTATTCGTATCTTCTGCTAGTTTTCTAACTTTACCGAGTTACTGGTTTTGTTGATCTTTTCAAAGAACTAGCTTTTGGTTTTGTTAATTTTTTTGATTGTTTTTCTGCTCTAATCCTTAGAATCTGTTTTTACCTGGTGATTGAAGGGTTCTACTTGTTCAGGCTTTAAAGTTAATTCTTTAATTTGGGCCCTTTCATCTTTCCAGATGTGTGCAGTTACAGAGATAAACTGACCTCTGAGCACTGCTATTGCTGTATCCCATAGATTCAAGTGTTGTTCAGTTTCCATAAGTTTAAATTTCTACTTACGAATTTTTCTGATACTGGTTTCAACTTGCATAGCTCTGTGGTCTGAGAAGATACTTTGTAGTACATGTATTAGTTCTGATTAATAGAAATTGTCTCATTTTATATTATTGTTATTCTTATAAGAAACACATAGGTAAAATAAGAATATATCTACCTAAGATTAAAACCATATTTAAATGTTTACAACAAAACCTGAAAGCTTCTCCATGCCCCTGCTCTCCTACTTTCACACTTTTGTTCCAAGACGGTCTTGTGTATGCTTCCAGTTGTCTGTCTGTGCTTTTACATAAATGTGTTCACATTTTCAAAGCATTTTGTAAACACTGTTCTGTAATAGTTTTTCCCCATTAGCTCTAACTCATATATGTTTTAATATTTCCAGTGAACTCTGAAGACGAGATGTGATTTGAATTCAGACGGTAGCACATCGTTTAGCCTCTGTTTTTATTTGTAAAATGATTATAATGATATACCTACCTTGTATAAGGTTATTATAAGGATCAAATAAGACAACATGGGAACTCCTTTTACTAGTTTGCAGCAATGAGAGTAGGGATTTTCATTGGTTGGGAGAACAAAGGGAAAATTCGGAATACTGAAGGGGGGGCAAGCTGTTTGGGAGAAGAAAATTTGTAACATTAGACATATGTTAAGGTTTAGGTCATAAGTTACCAGGTGGAAATGGCCAGTATACTTTTGGAAATTCTAATTTGAATTCCAGAATCAGAAAAACATCCTCTTAAAATTGTTAGGCTTTGCCAGGCATGATAATGCTGTCTGTGTTGAATATAAAATTCTGCTTCCAAACCAAACCTAGTGCTGTCTAGTTGATTCCAACTGATGTGACCTTATAGGACAGACTAGAACTGCCCTATAGAGTTTCCAAGGAGTGCCTGCTGGATTTAGACTGTCGACTTTTTGGTTAGCAGCCATAACACTTAAGTGCTATGCCACCAACAGGTGCATTTGTTGTGGAAATCAGACTTTGTGAGTTTGTTTGTTTCCCCCATGACTGTTCAAATCTTACTGCTTTCTGTGCTTTGTGTCAGTCCATAAAATTGAAATATTTATTCCTTATCCCCTAAGAGGATCTAGAAGAAAAGAGAAGGTACACTTGAACTAATAAAGGTTCCTACAAGAAAAGGTGATGTTTGAAATATTTAAAGTTACGACTACTTGTTTTATGAATACCACTTCTTTTTTTCTTTTTGTAAGTTTTTTAAAGAAATTTTACTTTGGCTTTTTTTAAAAAGGTAAATATGTCACAGACATACTGGAAGCTAAAGTGCATTGTGTTTTTAGTGGACATTAGTTACCAGGTGGAAATGGCCAGTAAACTTTTGGGAATTCTAATTTGAATTCCAGAATTAGTAAAACATCCTCTCAAAATTGTCAGTCCTTTTAGTGGACATTATTTTCTTGATTGCTTTCTGAACAAAAGAAAGCAGCTTTAGATAACATGCTCAGTGAATTTTGTGATGAAACGCTTACTGTCTTTGTGATATGCACTACTACATTTGCTTTTCTGTGGTGGCAGAGTTTTATATGGTGATAACTAACTTTCAGTATCAGTTTCGAGGTTTTCAATTGTTTTGTTGGTCTCCACAGTGCTGCTGGTGGGTTGGAACCACCATATATTAGATTAGTTGCCATGCACTTCAATCACTGTGCCACGAGGGCTCTTGACTACTTATTAACCCATTCTAAAAATTTATAGAAACCTTTTTTCCATATAGATTACATAGTAACTTTGTCCCTGTCCAAAGTGTAAGATTTTAAGACAGAAAAGATAGAAAAATCAAACCGTGGAGTCAATTTGAATTATTAGGCACCCTGTAGAACAGAGGGAAACTGGCAACATACTATGGTTGCTAACCCAGAAGTCAGCAGTTCAAATCCATCAGGTGCTCTTTGGAAACTCTATGGGCCAGTTCTACTGTGTTTCTTGGGTTGCTGTGAATCTGAATCAACTCAATAGCAGTGGGTTTGGTTTTTATAGGACAGAGTAGAACTACCCTATAGGGTCACCAAGGAACTGCTGGTGGTTTCAAACTCGACCTTTTGATTAGCAGCCAAATGAACTACTGCGCCAAGAGGGCTGCTTTCCTATAATAAGCAATAATCTCTCCATCTTTATCTCCATCCATATTCAATTTACTTTGTATTCCCTTTTTGTTTTTCTTTTGAAAATTTTATTGTAAGGTCTTAGCTATAGTAGTTGAAGTTTAGCCCTCTCAGTCAGTTGCCTTCACATTAAAATTTGTCTTAATTTTGATGAAAATCTGTTTATATTTATATGAGTGGCTAGGTACTGTTTTGAGTTTTGGTGTGCAATGGGTATTGTAAGTTAATTGAGTAAAATAATCATTTTCTAATGGGACTAAATGTGTTTCTTTTTGTTGTTGTTTCAGGTAGTATTAATTTAGAGCCTTCTTTGTGTGCGAGGTTCTAGATATTTTGGGATTCTCTTGTAGCTTTTCTGCTTCCAGAGGAGAGGCTTGGGGGAGGATCTCTTAGGCTCCCAGTTTATATATTTGTGGTCCAGATTTGGGAAATGTGTGAGGAGTGTGTAATGAATGGAACCTGTTGAGAAAGCAGTCTGTCTTTTTCTTGTGTAAACAATTTTTTTTTCTTTCTACTTTGAAACAAAAAACCTTTTTGGAACTAAATGAAAGTATAAAAAAAGATGAGCCAGATTGAGAGGAGTAGGGACTGATGGGAAGGGAAATTAGAACCACTGTGCTGTTGTTAAGTGCCCTTCTGTCCTTTGCAACTTGTAGTGACCCTATGTACAACAGTACAAAACACTGTCTGGTCCTGTGCCGTGCCTACAATTGTTTTTATGCTTAAGCCCATTGTTGCAGCCACTGTGTCAGTCCACCTTGTTGATAGTCTTTCTCGTTTTAGCTGACTCTCTGTCAAACATGATGTTCTTCTCCAGGGACTGATCCCTGCTGCAGCATGTTAAAAGTATGTAAGATGCAGTCTCACCATCCTTGCTTCCAAGGGTCACACTGGTTGTACTTCTTCCAGGACAGATCTTTTTTTTTTTCCCTTGAGCCATCCGTGCTATATTCAATATTCTTTTCCAATACCATAATTTAAAGGAATCAGTCTTGTCTCCTTCTTATGCATTGTCTAGTTTTCACATGCATATAATGCGACTGAAAATACCATGACTTGGGTCAAGTGTACCTTAGTCTTCAAGGTGACATCTTTACTTTGCAGCATTTTAAAGAAATCCTTTGCGGTAGATTTTCCCAGTGCAATGCATCTTTTGACTTCTTGAGTGCTTCTTCTATGCGAATTAATTGTGAAACCAAGTAACGTGAAATCCTTGACAACCTCAATCCTTTCTCTGTTTACCATGACATTGTTTACTAGTCCAGTTGTGAGGATTTTTGTTTTCTTGATGTTGAGGTGCAACCCATACTGACGACTGTGGTCTTTGATTTTTATCAGTGTTTCCAATCCTCTTCACTTCCCGCAAGCAAGGTAGTGTCACCGACACGATACAGTTTGTTAATGAGTCTTACTCCAGTCCTGGCGCTAAATTCTTCGTACTAGGCTGCCAGCTAAGTTCACAAACTCATCCCTGCATACCTCATTGCTGAATATAATTATGGTCACCTTTGAAGTACTCCTCTTGAGAAGCTGTGAACCTATGCTAGCACCTAGTTCACTCTTGAGAGCAATTTTGGAACTCTTTCTGGAATGGCCATTAGAGCTGTCGTCGTATTACCCTTGAATGTTGTCAAAATATTTTCCTTTCGTATCGTGTGTGCACTTTATGGTTCTGTGCATCTATAGGATGTTGTCCTACTAACCTCTTCCTAGAGGAGAGTAGAGAGGGTGGAGAATAGGGGACAGGAGATTGTTAAGAGGATATGACATGTATAGAACAGAAAGGAAGAGTGTGCTGTCACTGGGCAAGGAGAGCAGTAGGAGCTGCACATAGGTGAGTATGCAGATTTAAACTGGACTGTACATTTTTACTCAATCACAATAAATTTTAAAAAATGTTTTCCTTTCAATATTTCCTTTATCTTTGGGTAAAGAAAAAGTCATTGAGGGCTGGATCAGGTGAGTAGGGATGATGTTTCAATACAGTTTTTTGTTTTGCTGACTAAAAACTCCCTCATAGACAATAATACAGTTAAGTTTGTGAACTTTCCACTGTGCCCCCGTGTGCAATGGCTGTGCCAGAAAGAGTACCAAAGTTGCTTTGAAGGGTGGACATCAGTGCATAGCTTCTCAAGGGGAGTACTTCAAAGGTGACCATAGTGACACTCAGCAGTGAGGTAGGTAGCACTTAGATTAAGTTTGTGGGCTTAATTGTCAAGACCTTATAGTATTTAGAAGACTCCATGGAGAAGCAAAGGACAAGGTACCGTGTTTTAAATGTTTCCCCAAGAAGATACCACAGCATTTTCACCTTTTGAGGAAAATTTAACTGCTGTAGACTGTGTTCTTCATGGAGCAGACCCATCCATTTCCATTTGTAAGTGTACCAGACTGGAAGGTCGTAAAGAAATCTGCTTTCAGAGTTTAATCTGCTGAATTGGCCACATGAAGTTCAGGTTTAATTTTCATATTATATTTTAAAACACGCTGAGACCCTTTTGTTCTTAATAGCTAAAAATTTTTGCTTAAGAACCACTATTTTTCACCTTTTTTGAGGCCTTCAATCTCCAAGTATTCTGAAGTAATCAAGAAGAATAAAAGTTACCTATAGTATAAAAAGGTTCTACTCATGGCGACCCCACGGCAAGGAGTTTTTATAGTATAAAAGGAGCCCTGGTGACATGTGGTTAAGTGCTTGGCTGCTAGATAAAAGGTCAGCAGCCTTGAATCCATCAGCTACTTCTTGGAAATTCTATGGGGCCTTTCCACTCTGTCCTGTAGGGTTGGTCTGAGTCAGTATCTGTGTCGACAGGTTTAGTTTTGGTATAGTGTAAAAAGCTGACAAAATACCTTTTCTCTCCTCTTTGGCTTGTTAGTAGACTGTAAGCTTTACCAGAGATAACATGCGAGACTTAATTATATGATAACTGTGTTTTGAAATGCAGAATAATTCTTAGTTGTTGTTGGTTTTTTTCCTGTAAAAGGTAACTAAAGCCCGTCTGCACTGGAAAGCAGTGTGTCAAAATGTACTGTCTGCTTGAAGACAGTTTATATTTCTATATCCCAATATCTGACAGTTATTAGTATCATTTTGAAAGATGAAATAGATGTCCATGTCTTTGCTAAGTCATTATGGTGCAGAAAATGATAGAGAGAAGACTTAGATATTGACTTAAAGTGTTTTAATCAAGGAGTTCCAGACATGTCTTCTCCACCCATATTTTGATATGTAAACGTACCATAGTTGGTTTCACTTAGCAGTAAAACTTTGAATATTGCTAAAAATAAAATGCCACCAAAGTTTAAATATTGGCAGGACTTGAGGACCAGACATTTTCTTGGTACAATAGTTAGCTTAAGTAGTGAAATGAAAATGTAAGCTTTAACTAAGAAGACCATCCTCCAAGTTTCAGGCACCCAATTGGTTTGGAAGACTTTGTTTCTTGAACAAATAAAGAAGTAACTGATAGGAAGGAATGGGGTTGCTACCTTAAAAAAAGACTGAAATATGAGATATAAAGGGAGAGAAAATGTCAAATAGAGGATGTTTACAATAAAATAACTTTTTAAAAGCAAGAAACTGAAGTTAATGGAAATTGGTGTGAGTGTATTTTGCCAAATAATAGCATTGTTTTTCATACATAACAAGAAGTGACATCAGCAAATAAGCTATTGAGCAATGTTACATGGTTGGTACTGAGATGAACAATTGATTTAGTTGTTGCTCTGGTTCCCTACCCCCACCCTTCAGCAGTCTAGAACTGTGTGCATTGTGGAAAGTCACATGACAGTGATTCTTGGTTTTGTTCATTTGGCCTATGAAAACAATTTAATGTAGGTGGAAAAGAATGAATTAAATGAATAGAGTGGGTTAGCGTGCTTCGTGCTGCTGTTGAGATAGTTAGTGGATCAAGGCCCCCCGCCACCCCCCCCCCCCCGTCAATAATGCTGAGAGAATGTACTTTCAAAAAAAAAAAAAAAAAAAACAGTGGCTAATCTGTTTTAAATCTCTTTTAATACCTTGTTACTTTTTTGATACTTTCATTCTAAAAGTTTACCACTGTCTTCATAATTTAATTGACAATTGGTAATATTTAAACTATTTAGGTTCTTTTTGTTTTAACCTGTAACTGTGTTTTAGTAGGTAGAGCTTCCAGTGATCCCAAGTTAATAACAAAAATATCTACATGAGTCTGTTTTTTTAAGCTCTTTTATTATTATTATTTTATTTTTTATTTAACATGGCTGAGTGAAAATGTACATTCTCGTATAAATTTACATGCCCACCTATATGCAGCTTCCACTGCTCTCCCTGTCTGGTGACAGCATACTGTTCCTCTCTGCTCCATACGTGTCTCATCCTCCCAACAGCCTCCTTTCCCCTCCTCTCCACCCACTCTGCTTCCACCAGCCAGAGGTCAGCAGGATGATACCCTATAGATGTATAGAACCATAAAGTGCATCCAATATATGGTCACTCTGCATTGCCAAGTCCAATCCATTTCTGTCCAAAGAGTGGACCTTCATTATGATTTATGAGTAGGGGCAGCATCAGGGCCGGGGGCCATGCTCTCAGGGGAACCCTGAAACCGCTGGACCATCAATTGAGGTCTTTTAGTGGAGATCTCAGGATGCACCCCTTTTTATTCTTGTGTTGCCAGTGAGACTCATCTCTTTGAGCTCCATCGTGGCTATCACTGGTGGTGGCCGGGCACCATCCAGTTCTTCCGGTCCCAAGTCAATGTAGGCACCCACTGATGTGGGTCTCTCTATCTTCTAGGTTGTCTTTATCCCATCTACATGAGTCTTTTGAAAAGAAAATTGTTTTTAGAAGCTTTACAGAAATTTTAAGAAACGATTGTGTAGTTAAACAAACTGAGCAGCATGAGTTTTGGATCAAATTTTTATTTAACTCTTGGTTCTCCTTTTCATTTACAATATTTTGACTGTAATAGGTACAAAGTAGAAAACAAATTGTACAAAGGTAGGTGTAGGTATGTGGAAACGAGTTAGAAGATTATTGTTGAGGGATCTGGAGGAGATCATGATGGCCTGAAATAGAATGAAGGCAGTGAAGAAAGGCATAAATAAATTACTTTGAGTAAGTTTTCAGTAGAAAACGTTTATTAATCTTGTGTACTTTACAGCATTTTTGAAAACTTGGGAATTGTAGGTATGAGTGAAAGCATCTTTGAGTTTAAATTATAACTAAAATGTAAATAATGAAGTAGAATGATTTATACTACACAGTGTTATTTCACATCCTGTGACAGTTTGTAGCTGAAATTATGTATCACCTGAGAACAGACATTTTGTGATTAAAAGTGCAGTATGTCTTTGGTAATATGTAAGAATTCCATATAGAGAGAGAAAAATTTTCAGTTAACTTTGTATTTGTACAGTAGTGATTGTACTGTGTAATTCATATTTACACTTTTACTATGAAGTACTATATACTACATTATTTTATATAAAGTATACTCCAAGTTCAGCTACAATGACCTGCTATAAGGGATGTGTTTCCCAGTAGTTTTAAATGGTGAGTGAATATGTTTTACAGTATTTTTTAAAATTTTACATCTCATAGTTAATAAGTTTCCTGAGCCCTTTCACCTCTAAGCTATATCCTGCATTTCCAAGTTTGCCTTTACCACGATATCCAGATTGGTATGGGTTTAAGTACTATGTGACTAGAATTGTGGGTACTTTCATGCCATAATCTCACTTAATGCTTAATCTGTTGATACAGGTAGGTTCTTCGTATTTGGCCAATTTTAGCATGTGCACACTTACACAGAGTTGTATCTTTTGCTGCATACTCTCACAGTGTTCAAATCCACCTCTACCTCCATCTTTATTGCTCTTGCTAAAATTAAGGCGTCTTCCTCTTATGCCATAAGATGTAGGATAGCAGAGGCCTTATCTCTGATAATTCATCATATCCTGTTGTATGACACATGATATACAAATATTTGTTAAAATTTAAGGAAAACATATGAAGATGCACAAAATTGCATGTTTTATGGTATAGAAGATTGTAAGAGCACTCACCAAGATAATTAAGAATAGGTTATATAAGAAAATGTAAAACATTGTATAAAATTTAATTATTACTTAATAGATAGATTAAAAAAAACAAACTCAATGCTGTTGCATTGATTTTGACTTACAGCAAACCTATAGGACAGAATAGAACTGCCTCACAGGGTTTCTGTGGAGCACCTGGTGGATTCGAACTACTGACTTTTGTTTAGCAGCCAAATTTTTTTTTATTATTTTTTTATCTTTATTTAACATAACTGAGTGAAAATGTACATTCACGTATAAGTTTACATGCCCACCTATATGCAGCTTCCACTGCTCTCCCTGTCCGGTGACTAGCAGCCAAATTTTTGTTTTTTTTAAAAGGCTGTCTCTCCTTGGTGCTCACACCACCTTCTGGTATCAGTTCAGCTTCAGCTGTTAACTGTGCTATAAGTGAATTTGTACACTTCAAGTCAGCGTCTGATACAACTTAATACACAGTGTTATGTGACCCTAGTTATTCTCACTGCAGTGTGGCTGCACTTTCCTTCTCACCATCCTCTGTTTCCCATGTTCATTCAAGCATCTTATCCCCTTCTGCCATTTCATCTCACCTCTGGACAGGAGCTACCCATTTAGTGTCTTGTATCTGCTAAGCCAAGAAGCACACTCTTCACCCGTATCATTTTATATTTTATAATTCTGTCTGATCTGTGTCTGAAGAGTTAGCAGCCAAGCTCTTAATAGTTCAGTTGTCTCATATGACTTCTGCCTTCTAGCTGTTTTGAGACTGAATTAGTGTTATAACTTCTTTAAAATGAAAAACCAAACCAAACCTGTTATTGCTGTTTGGGATACTTTTATTCATTTCTGATATCTTTTTAGCTACAACAAGAACTTGTTGCCGTTGATTTGATTCCAACTCATAGCAACCCTGTAGGACAGGGTAGAACTGTGTCATTGAGCTTTCTAGGCTGTGCATTTTTATGGAAGCAGACTACTACATCTTTCACCTGTGGAGTGGCTGATAGGTTCAAATCACCAACCTTTTGGTTAACAACCAAGTGCTGCACACCAGAGCTGCTCCTTCCCACTACAGCATATCTGGTACTTTGAAATTAAAAAAAAATTGTTTTATTGTGGTAAAAAGAAATATGATAAAATATTTGCCAGCTCATCGTTTTTTACATGTACGATTCAGTGACATTGGTTAAGTTCATCATGTTGTACAGCCATCACCACTAATCATTCCCAAATTTTTTCAGTACCCCTTAAGTATCTCCTCAGCTATCCCTGGTAACCAGTAGTATACATTAGTCTTTATGTAAACTTGTGCCTGTTTTATAGACCCAGTGCTGTTGAATTGATTCCTACCCATAGCGACCCTATAAGACGGAGTGTAGAACTGTCCCCTTGGGTTTCCAAGGAGCATTTCATGTAAGTGGAATCACGTATGGTTTGTCTTTTCATGACTGATGTTTCACTCAGAAGAATGTTTTCACATTACTAGTGTTTTCAAGGTTTATCTATGTTGTAGCATATTCTAGGACTCCATTTCCTTTATGATTAATATTCCATTGATGTGTATACGACATTTTATTTATCCATTCATTTGTTGGTTGTAAAATTTCTTGTTAAAACATAAACATAAACCATTCCTTTTAAATTCGTAACTGAGCTTGCAAAGGTGTAAGGGTAATCTCCAGGGTGTAGGAACAAAAAGGAACTAAAAGCCAGATGAGAAAAGGGTTAATTGACAACTAGGACTCTTCTTAGGAGAGTTGCCAATCACGTAAAAACCCTTTCAAACCCAATTATTTTCTCCTTTGAATTTTTTGGTGGTCCTGTGTGTTTTCACTAGTGGAAGGCATGATGATTAAAAGATCAGATTCAGAATTTGTTGTTGAGTTATGGATTTTGTTACCCATTGTTTGAGGTTGTATATGTCTGGTAGACTCAGGACATAGCCAGTAATGATCATATAAGTCATGGATTAAAAAAAATTTGTTCTATTTCATGAAAATCTGCCAAACATGAAAGCACCTGAAAATAACTGCATATACATTTTATTCTCGTTTCCTTCTTAGTCCTTTTACTATTTTTAATGAAACTTTTCAAAGCATAGTACAATGCATTCTTTGTTACTGTAAAAGCATTACCCAAATAAAGCCAAAGGGATGTTTTACCCCATAAAAATTACCACTACAGTATATTTTTCATTATTGCAAAAACATTACTTACAGGCCAAATAAAACTAAAGAATTTGAATCTCAGTTGAGCTGCCCCTGCTGTTTATTCATCACAACGTAAGCGCTACTAACAGCTAAGAGGCAGAAATAGCTGCCATGGAATTTTGCAGAACAGCTCACAATGATGCATTCTACCAGTACCACCTGGAAGCAGTGGTTGAATCCTAAGATTGAATGTGGAATAAGAATAATTTATAGGTGTACAAGTCTTTGAAAAGCACCACTGCAGCGTATTATTCCTTTTTGTGAAGACATTGTTTACTCTTCAGAAGCTAGAAGTAACACCTGGAAGCAGTGAATGGCGTGAAGAAGAAAGTGGCCACTCTGACTGAATGAACATGAAAAATAGTTTAGTCTTAAGATAAGTACATTCTTGGGAACATAGTAAGAAGGATTTTCTCACAAAATAAAGAGAAACCTGTCAAAAATGTTAGAAAATTCACAAATCCAGGAGGTAGCACTTAGGACCATGCTCAGTTGACACAAAAATGTGACTCCAACTCAGGTTCTTAAGTTTCATGCATTTCAAAAGACATGCACCTTTAGCATGTTAAAATCAAGCTACCTCCTTCCCGAAGAACTCCAGAAGCTTAAAAACCGGTTGCGATACTAGCCATCCCACAGGTAATAAAAGGGTTTTAACTCTTTAAGAGGCTTGATTTTGCCATCTTTCTGAAGATAAGGGGAAATCTCAAGCCCAAGCTGATACTGGAAGTGAAATCCAATAAAGTCAGTTTCCTTCTAGTACTACATTATTAGTGGAAGGACAGACTGGAGAAAAATTCAGTCCTTGAGACTGAAAAGATGAAGCTTTTCTGGGTCAACAAATTTGCCCTGAGAATTCGTAATTAAGGGTTTGTATTCACATGTGTATGAGCTTCTTATTTAACCTGACCACATGGAGCAATGGCTTGGACTAGTAACATCCCCAGGGCAACAGGCGGAAACAAACTTAGAGGCTAATCAGAGGGATACACAACAGTTAAAGACTATTGATTCCCACAGACAAATCACAGTTGAAGAGAGCTTCATTATCCAGTGTTAAAAATCACAAGAAGAAACAAATCCCCATGAACCAATATCAGCATCCAAACAATAGATAAAATTAGATCTGCCCCACCTCAGATTAAAGTGTTATTAAGTCTAAATTATGTTTTTGAAAAGTTAAGAACTAGAAATGTTTTTAAAAAATTATGTAGAGGAAAAAAAGGATTGATACTCAAATAGAATTTGAAGAAATGAAAATACATTGTAATTAAAAACTAAATGACAAGTGCCATCATCCTAATTCATCTGACCCCATATACTGTGACTTATCTTTTAGTTGCCTGCTCTTTGGGAATTTGATAAGTGTTAGGAGGACCCAGGATAAAATATCTCTGCTACTATGAATCTGAATCTCAATGGACAGATGGTGTAACTTTGTGAATGAGCAGATGGTGGGGTGTTGGGAACGAAAGTGATAAAGGGCTGTGAGGGGGCTTTCTGGAACTTTTGAGTGAGGCCAGTGTTACAGTGACAGTTTGCAGAAGGAGCTGCACCCTAGAGGCAAAAGTTTCCAAGGAAACTAGCTTATATTACAATTTCTACATTGTAAAAATAAAAATCTTTTTACTTAAAAAAATAATACTGAAGAGAAAGTTAAGGAGAATGTTGCAAGAATTCATATTTTCAGGTATGAATTATTTTTAAGTGTATAGTAATTAAAGTTGGAATGAGTGCAGGAGTGAAAAGACCATTTTGAATAGAATATAGAATCCAAAAATGGAATTACTTACGTGGAAACTTGGATTTATGACAAAAGTAAAGAAAGAGTAGACTGTTCATGAAATATTTGGATGTCTTACCAGATAAGTTCCCGGAGTTGACGTAAGTGCATCTGTAAATCAAAAGACATCATAAAGGAAGTCAAACATACAAACTACTGATTGCAGAAAGAGTAAGTGTAACTTATAAAAACCAATGAAGAGTTGTTGTTGGTGAGTGCCACTGAGTCGATACCAACTAATAGCAACTGTATATACAACAGTACAAAAATACTGCCCAGTCCTAATTGTTGCTGTGTTTGAGCCCATTATTGCAGCCACTGTGTTCAGTCCGTCTCATGAGAATCTTCCTCCTTTTGGCTGACCCTCTACCTTACTAAGCATGTTGTCATCCAGAGACTAGTTCTGCCTGATAACATGTCCAAAGTATGTGAGACAGTGTCTCATCATCTTGCTTCCAAAACACTTTGGCTGTACTTCTTCCAGGAGACATTTTTTCTTCTGAGAGTCCGCTGTAGATTTGACTTTCTTTACCAACCGCATAATTTAAAGGCATCAGTTCTTCTTTGTGGTGATCTATTCATTGTCCAGCCTTTGCATGCATGTGAAGCAATTGAAAACACTATGGTCAGGCATACTTAGTCCTCAAAATGACATCTTTACTTTTTAACACTTTAACAAGGTCTTTTAGGGCAAATTTGCCCAATGTAATATTTGATTTCGACTTCGTTTCCGTTAGTGTTGATTGTGAATCCAAGTAAAGTGAAATCCTTGACATTTTCCATCTTCTTTTATTGTGATGATGTTTATTGGCCCACTTGTGAGGAGTTTTATGTTGAGAGGTAATCCATACGTCAGTAAGTACTTCAAGTCCTCTTTCCTTTCTGGCTTGTTCTGTTTTTCTTGCAGTCTAGCTTCTCGGGTTATTTGCTCAGCTTACAGACTGAATAAATGTGGTGAAAGGATATATCCTTGACAGATACCTTTCCTGACTTTAAACCACATGGTAGTATCTCTTTGTTCTCTTTGAACGATTACTTCTTGGTCTATGTACAGGTTCCTTATGAGCATAACTAAGTGCTCTGAAATTCCTATTTGTTTCATTGTTATCCACAATTTCTTATGATCTGCATAGTCAGATGACTGCCTAGTCAATAAAACCACAGGTCAACATCTTGCCTGTATTTTCTGCTTTCAGCCAAGATCCCTTTGACATCAGCAGTGGTATTCCTGGTTCCCCATTCTCTTAAGAATCCAGCTTGAGTTTCTGGAAGTCCCCTGTTGAAGTACTGCTGCAGCTGCTTTTGAATAATCATAAGTAGAATTTTACTTGGGTGTCATATCATTGATGTTGTTTTGGTAATTCACTGCGTTCTGTTGGAAAGTCGTCAATTCTTTGTTGGAATGGGCATGAATGTGGATCTCTTCCAGTTAGGCTGGCTTAATAGCTGACTTCCAAATTTCTTGGCTTAGATGAGTGCTTCCAGTGCTGCATCCATTCGTTAAAACATCTCAGTCAGTATTCCATGAATTCCTGGAGACTTGTTTCTCTCTAGTGTTTTCAGTCCAGCCTAGACTTCTTACTTCAGTACCATCTGTTTTTTGTCATGTGCTGCTTCCTGCAGTGGCTGGATGTGACCAATTCTTTTGGGTATAGTAACTGTACATTCATTACATCTTCTTTGGATGTTTCCTGTGTCCTCAGTGTTTCACCCATAGAACCCGTATGGTGACTCAAGGCTTGAATTTTTTTCTTTTCTTTTAGTCTGAGAAATGCCAGGTGTGTTTCTTGCTTTTGGTTTTCCAGCTCTAGGTCCTTGAATGTTTTGTTATCATACTCCTTTTGTTTGAGATGCCCACTGAAATCTTCTGTTCAGCTCTTCATCATGTCTTCCTTTTGCTTTAGCTACTCAGTTCAAGAGCCAGTTTCAGAGTTTCTTCTGGCAGCCATTTTGGTCTTTCTTTTTAATAACTTTTGCTTTGATGTCATCCCACAATTTGTCTGGCCTTTGATCATTAATGTTTAGTTCATCAAAATCTGTTTTTGAGATGATCTCTGAAAAACTTTTGCAACTAAATAAACACAGGGTAAGCCTACAGCAGTGCGAACCATCATACACTTCTTGTGGCAGGATATATATTTCTTCAGTGTATGTGAAAATAGTATGTGCCTATAACCTATGACCCAACAGTTCTGTTGCTGGCCATGATATCTTAATTGTGTAGAGCTGCCATTACAAAAATATTACAAATGAGTAACTTTAGAGCAGAAATTTATTTTTTTCAGACGGTAGATGCCAAAGGTAGATGCCAAAAGGGTCTCAGCTGTATCAGTTCTTTCTTTTTGCCCCTCTTCTAGTTTCCAGTGTCTCCAGCAGTTCTTGGCATTCATTTACTTGTAGATGGCTCCTCACATGGTATCTGTGTCTGTTTGCTCTTCTTATAACTCACAAGTGGTTAAAGACCCCACTTTCCTCTGATATAACCTTGTTCCTGTTTTTGTTAGTTGCCATCTAGTCAGTTCCAAGTCATAGCAACCCCTTGTGTGCAGTGTAGTACTGCTCCATAGGGTTTTCAAGGCTATGATGTTTGTGAAATAGATTGCCAGGCCTGACTTCCAAGGTGGCTCTGGGTGGGTTTGCACCACTAACCTTTCAGTCATTACTCGAAAGCTTAGCCATTTTGGACACCCAGGGACTCCATAACCTCATTAACATAACAAAAATTCCTATTTCTAAACACAGTCATACATATTTACAGTTATAGGGGTTAGGATCTCAACATGTATATTTTGGGAGAAACACAATTCAGTCCATAACACCTGGTAATGAATTTTCTTAACATTATCTTCTTCTTTAGACTGCTTTTGGCATTCTGGTGAAGGCTAGAATAAAAAAAAAATTAAGTCCATGTAACAAAATACATAGGGTTACCAAATGGAAGCCACTTCTATTGAAATTGTTGTATTGTGTATGTGTGTGTGAGAGAGAGAGAGAGAGTGAATTCTACTGTGTCTTTTTCTTTTCCCTAATGCATACTGATAAAATCTAGTGGACAGTTTAAAAAACTACCATATATTCAAAATAATGACACATTTTAAGTGGTGTCTTGAGATCTCTGCAGCCACTGTTATGTTTTATGAAGATATTTGAGGTCTGTTGGTGACGAAACTCACAGGTGTTGCAAATAATTACTAGGTGTGTACTAGGTGTGTACATTCATGATTGAAGGGGTTAATGAAAAGATTTATTTTCATACAGGTTTCTAAACCCATCTAAATGAGATTCATTGACCCTAGGCTATAAACTTCTTGTCCTAGAAACAGTAACACATATGTTCAAGGAGGTTGACAATGCAGTACAACTGCAATATAATAATAGCAAAAAAAAAGGGGAGGGATCTAAAGTTACATCAATAGATTATATACATCTCAATATATTCAGACATTGACCTAATCGGGATTACAAGAATGCAGTCAGTGTCTTGTAAATGCCTCTTGTGTACGGATAATCTCAGTACTGAGTGGAAGAAAAGAAGCTTTTAAAAAATACATGCTCTGTAACACTGTTTTATGAAATCGTTAACATTTTGTATAAGGTATAGAAGTTCATATGGGAAAGTCACGTCCAAATTTAGATAATGGTTTTCCAAAGATAGGAAATAGTTTTTCAAAGACTAGGGGTAAAATAAACTAGGTACATAGCCAAAACCCAGCCCGCTGCCTACTCTTGGCCACCCTGGGAAAGATGAGTTTCTGAAGCTGAAAATCTTGAGGGAAAACTGGCTATCAAAGCTTTGTCCCTTGGAGTGACTGATTGGTGGGTGCAAACTGCTGACCTTTTGGTTAGTAGACAGCACTTAACCAGTGTACCACGAGTGCTCCTTTCTAGGTACACAGGGGACTTTAAATTGTATCTGTGATGTTTAGTTGTTTAACTGTTCGGTGGACATAATTGGTTTCTTATATGCCTAGAATACTTCATTAAAATATAAATTGAATGCTTTGACAGAATAATACAGTTTGTATATGAGCTGTTGTCAGGGAAGAATAACACGTTTAAGTGCTGTATCCCCATCATCTCTGATAAGTGAGTTAGCCTATGAAGTACCAGGCACAAGTGAATTAGTCTGTGAAGTACCAGGCACTTTAAACATATGATGGAAGCTAATTGAGTAGATTAGATTAGATTACTTCTCAGAACATTATAAAAAATATTTCATAACCTTGTTTCAGATAGTTTTTGCTATATCTATGCAACTATTGTATGAGATGCTTACATTAAAATATTGTGACAGTTTTTACAGGAAAGTACTTGTAGTTCCATTTCCCATAGCTTCAGAGATTGAAGGCAAATCACAATCTTCTTTCAAAGATCAAATGCAAAGACTTCTGTTCCCTACCGTGGAGTGCTGTAGAGTGAAGAGATGGTATATACTCATATAGGAAGTTCCATCAATGTAAAGATGGAACTGGAGTTTATATTTAGATCTTTCTGCCTCCAAAATCCATTATATTAAATTGCAGATCTCTAGCAATAGGTTACTTTTGGGGAAGAGGTGAGTTAATTGCACCTTGCAAAATACAAGTTAAATGTACCTTATAACTATATTTCAAGTTCATATTAACAGCATTGGTACTAAAATAATGTCAAGTGTGATTTTATGACCCAAAGCTTTCTTAAATATACTTCAGCCTGTTCTCACACTCTGATCACAGGCTGATAAACTGTTATTAATAAATTGAATGTTACATTTTTCCTGTTTTGTTTCAACATTATTGGTATTAAGATTTAATAAATGCTTTGCAGCTAACTGTGTAATAGGTATTTTATCATTTTAAACTGGATTCTGTTTTTATTTGTACTTCTAGGATAGAAAGTTAACAAAGTCTGAGAGGCAGAGATTTAAAGAAGAGGCTGAAATGTTAAAAGGTCTTCAGCATCCAAATATCGTTCGATTCTATGATTCTTGGGAATCTACAGTGAAAGGAAAGAAGTGCATTGTTTTGGTGACTGAACTTATGACATCTGGAACACTTAAAACGTAAGTCTATGCAACATTGTATTGAAAGTTGACTGAGAATTATGAGAGAATTTGTTTTTTTCTGTTTCATACTTCAGTTTTTTGTTGTCCAGCCTACTAAGAAAGTAATAATCCCTCCTACCATTAGTATATTAGCACATTTTCTTACCCATGTAGTTCTCTTGTATATAAAGTGAGTTGATAATTATTTATTACAATTATTGAAATTTGAGGTTATCGTAGAACAGCCAAGCCAAGTGCCGTGGAGTCAAACCCAGCTGTTTTAACCCCTGATGATTTGTGTTTTTAAAATTGAGTAACCAAGGTATCAGAAAGAAAAGGACAAGGTAGCCCTCTAGTGGTTAAAATGAAGTTAAAGCTTATTGAACAAAAATTAAAAAAAATATGTTATAACCTTGTTTCAGGTAGTTTTTGCTATATCTATGCAACTACTGTATCAGATGCTTACATTAAAATATTGTGACAGTTTTTACAGGAAAATACTTGTAGTTCCATTTCCCATAGCTTCAGAGATTGAAGGCAAATCACAGTCTTCTTTTAAGGAACCTGACAAAGATCAAATGCAAAGACTTCTGTTCCCTACTGTAGAGTGCTGTGGGTTGGAATTGACTTGATGGCAATGACTTTGGGCTTTTGGCTTTATCAGAATGCTTTAAGTAAGATTTGGAGTACACTTTTGCTGTAAGTATACAAAAGTGTACTTTAGAGTATCTATTTGTACTCTAAGAGGAAGTTAGTGTAGATTATATGGGATAATATTTTACTTCAGAGGCACTGTGATATGTATCTCCTGGATGTATGTATTCACTTGTCTGTACCTTTGAATGTTCCAGGATGAGCTTGTTGAAAGCCAGTAGATCATTCCCTCTGTACAAATCATAATTTCGGCACTTGGCTTGGCAACTGCACTAACTCTGTTTATGGCAGCACCTTTTTTCCTAGTCATCCTGACTTGAATTCTACAAGCCGTGTTTTTATTTATATTTTCCCTCTGCACCCAGTCATGCTACAAGAATTGTTAATTTTGAAAAAAATATCTCCTGTTACCTAATTGTATTTCCCACTGCTGTTATCTTATTTGAAGCTTTTGTTGTCTAAAAGTTGCACTGTCATCACAGCCTGACAAATACTCTCTTGGATTTTGAGCTCCCCAAACAATCCTATTTTACTTAGGGCTTAATTTACCATTTGTATTCTGAAACCAGGAGTCCTGGTAGGGCAGTGGTTAAACACTCAGTTGCTAACCAAAAGGTTGGTCGTTCAAACTCTTCTTGCCTCCATGGGAGAAAGATGTACCCATGTGCTTCTGTAAAGATTGCAAGTCTTGGGAACCCTATGGGGCAGTTCCTGTCTGTCCTACAGGGTCACTATGAGCCTGAATAAACTTGATGACAGTAGGTTTGGTTTGCTGCTTTATCTTGATAACACTGAATCACTGCTTCTCTGCTCTTCTCCTGAGTTCCAAACCTATACATACAGTAGCTACTGTTGATGTCTAAAATCTAAAAGCACTTCTAACTCAACATGACCAAAACTAAATTTTTCATACATGGTCTCCTACCTCCAGTCTTACATCCTAGCAAACTTTTCTTTCATCCTTTTGTAAATAGTATTTTACAGTTTTTTGTGAAAGTTTACACAGTGAATTAAGATCCCACTTGACAGTTTCTATACAAATTGTTCAGTGCCCTTAGTTACAAGTTTTCACGGTATGCCAACATTGTCTTTGTGTTCTGGCTGTTCTGTTACCAGTACTCTATTTTGCGTGCAAGTCTGTTAATGTCGCTAAAAGGTGATCTCAGAATAGTTTTCGTGAAAGTTTAAAGAGTATCTCACAGAATCTTGAGGAATCCTCTGGTCTCAACTGGTCCCCGAAGTCTGCTTTAAAAAAAAATGTCGCAAGTTGATTCTGGCCTCTGGCAACGCCATGTGTTGCAGCTGTACTCCATAGAATTTTCAAGGCTGTTCTTAGCATTTAGTCTTTCAGTTTTGTGGAATACCAGGACCAAAACAAACTCATACTCAAGTTGATTCTGACTCATAGTGACCCTATAGGACAGAGTAGACATGCCACATAGGTTTCCAAGGCATAGGTAGTGGATTTGAACTGCCAAACTTTTGGTTAGCAGCCAAAGCTTTTAACCACTATGCCATGGGGTTTTGGGTGCTATAGTTATCCTCCGTTGAACCATGAGTTGGTTATCACTGTTTATGAAATATTTTGACACTAGAAAGCTGATTAGGAGTTTGTGTTAAGTGAGGCTGTTTAATTGGTAGGATTTCCTTCAAGATGATGGGGCAAGAATCAGCCTTAAGTAATGAAGGACCCGGAAATATGCTATTTTAGGGAAATGTTTTTAAAATTTTTGAACTGACAGTGCCTTCTAATCACTTTCTTCACTTAAGATAGTTGTTTTGAGTAGTTTTAAATGTGTCTTGTTTTTAGCATCCTCACCACATTTAACTTCTCTGAGTCTAAAATCATTACATTTTATTATGTGGAATGAACTGTGTCCTCTTAGAAACAGTACTACTGTAATAATGGTTGTACAAATGTACTTATTTATTCCTTCCTGTAAAACATATTCTTCTTTGGTGAAAGGTAAGGGAGTACCAAAAAAAAAAAAAAAACTCTTCGGTTTTAATGGTAGAATCAAAATATATGTGTAATTTTTCTTTTAATAGCAGTTCAGAAGAAGGTAAGATCCCTACTGGCTGGGGTGAATTTTTTTCTCCTTAGAAACCCTATAGGACAGTTCTGCTCTATCCTGTAGAGTCGCTGTGAATCGTAATTCACTCATGGCTACAGGTTTTTTGTTTGGTTGGTTTTTATTGTGTTTTAAGTGAAAGTTTACAATTCAAGTTAGTTTTTCATGCAAAAACTTAAACACACTTTGTTATGTGACCCTTGCAGCTCTTTCTTGTCACACTATGATGGTACACTCCTGCTCTCCTGTATTTCCTTTGTCTGTTCAACCAGTTCTTGTCCCCCCTCTCCCTTCTCCTTTTACCTCTAGACAGATGCTGCCCAGTTAATCTCCTGTATCTACCAGAGTCATGAAGTACCCTCTTCACCAGTATCATTTTATGTCTTATAGATCAGTTTAATCTTTGTCTGAGGAGTTGTCTTTGGGAATGGTTTCAATTCTGGGCTAACAGAGTCCAGGAGCCTTGTCTTCTGGAGACCCTCCAGTATGTCTGACCGTCAAATCTGGTCTTTTTACTAGAGTCCTAGTTTTACACCCCGCATTTCTCCCCTTCTATCAGGGATTCTTTGTGGTGTTCCCTGTAAGGAGAGTCATTGCTGGTAGCGGGGCACCATTTAGTTCTTCTAGTCTCATACTGATGTGGTCTCTGGTTTATGTGGTCCTTTCTGTCGTGTGGCTCATATTTTCTGTGTCTCTGATGCTCTTCATTTTCCTTTGCTCCAGGTGGGTTGGGACCAAGTGATGTTTCCTGGATGGCTGCTTAATGGCTTTTAACACTCCAAACACTACTCATCAAATTGGGATGCAGAACATTTTCGTAATAAACTTTGTTAAGCCAATTGACCTAGATGTCCTCTGAAACTATGGTTGGATGGCATGATTTTTGAAGGACCTTACCCAAATGGTAGGATTTAAATATCCATTCATGAGCTTTAAAGGATAAACAGGTTGTTTGTTTTTTCATTTTACTTGATTCCATAACAGTGCCCTTGGAAGCAGTAGTCAGGAAATCAAAAGATGCAATGCATTTGGAAAATCTGCTGCAAATCTTGCAAGTGTTGAAAAGCAAGACTGAGGTGCACCTAACCCAAGCCATGGTGTTTTCAATCACATAAAATGCATGCAAGAGCTGGACAGTGACTATGGAATACAGAAGAATAAATGATGCCTTTGAATTTTAGTGTTGGAGAACAGTATTAAATATGCATAAACTGCCAGAAGAACAAACAGATCTGTTCTGGAAGAAGGACAACTAGAGTGCTCCTTGGAATCAAGGATGGCAAGGCTGTGTGTCTTACATACTTTGGATGTGTTGTCAGGAGAAATCAGTTTGAGGGAGAAGGACATCATGCTGGGTGAAGTAGTGGGTCAGCAGAAGAGAAAGACCACACAGTGTCAGTAACAAGGGGTTTAAGCACAACAATGATTGTGAGTGTGGCACAAGATCTGGCAGTATTACATTTTCTTGTACAGGGGAACATTATGAGTCAGAACTGAGTCAACGGCACCTAACAGTTAACAAGAAGGTTGGCAGTTAAAACCCATCCAGAAGCACCTCAGGAGGATGGCCTGCTGATCTGTCTGAAAGATCACAACCTTAAAAACACTATACAGTGGTTCTCCCCTTCACACTTGGGGTCGCCATGAGTCAGATTTGACTGATAATAGTAACAGTGGCTGTGTGCAAGAGAGATAGGATAGTCAGTGAGGTAATAGTAGCAGCAACCCAAGCTCTTGTCTTGTAATAGCTGTGCAGCCTTGGGCTCACTGTCCTTATGATGGTATTAACACTTGGTAAAGTTGCTGTGAGGATTAAGCTAAATGAGTTGTAGGTGGATACTTTACCTTGATGTTTGTGTCACAGTATTCTCATTCAATATGGTAACTTTTTAAAAGCTCTAAAAATATAAGGAGTTAGTTATAGAATGGAAAAGGTGACTATAAGAATCCTTGAAAAGAAGTAATGGATGCAGCTTGATGTATATAAGTATTTAGCAAGCAATCATAAATGACATGAAATAGTTGGTCCCAAAAACAGAAAAAATGAAATTAAGGAAGCAAATTAATTGTGACAAAAGAGGAGGATTAGGATTTGAGTTGTATTTTAAAGTAAAGAAGTCCAATAATAGAGCATAAAAACTGAAATTCAAAAAGAAAACTTTATACTAAAGTGAACATGACTTTAGTTATTAGTATTGTTAATACTTAATGCAAGAGCAAATGTTTTAAAGTCTGGTCCAGTGTCAGATTTTCTCAAAAAGTGGAGGAGAAAAGATGAGTGATCAATTTATTTTATAAAGCCAGCATAACTGAGACAAAACCTAAGATATCACAGTAAAAGAAAATTACAGACCAATATCTTTCAGGACTATAGGTGTAAAAATCCTTGAGAAAATGTTAGTGAATCTTTTGACTCCAGCAGCTGTTATATATTGTAGCCAAATAGGGTTTATTGAATGAATTGATGTAATTCACCACATTAAAATACTAAAAGAGAAAAAACCAGTGTGATCATTTAAATCGATACATAAAAAGAAATTGAGAAAATTCCACATGCGAAAAAATTCCAAATCTATTCACGATTAAAAACTGTTAGTAAACTAGGAATAGTAGGAAACTAGCTCAAAACTGATAATCTATGAAAAACCTATAGATAACAGTCATACTGAACTGTAAAAGGCTGTATAATTTAACTGTGAGAACAGAAAAAAAAGCAAGGGGGCATGCTTTCACCATTTACATTCAGTATTTTTCTGAAGGACCTAGTGATTAATATGGTATAAAAACAGGAAAAAATAGTAAAAAGCATTAAGGTTGAAAAGGAAGAATAAAACTGTCCTTGATTGACTATCATGTAATTCTTTACCCAGAAACCCCGAAAGAATCTATAAAACTAATGAATTTATCACTGTTGTGGAATTCAAGGTTATCATTTTGTAGATGTGAAAGAGATGCAGTAAATTAGTCTCTCAGCCTTTTTCCTGATGTTTTATTACAAAAAATTTTAATTATACAGAAAGTTAAAAGAATTACATGGTGAACATTCACATAACACCTAAAATATATAATTATTAACTTTTGGGTACATTTGCATTTGCACATCTGTTCATCTAGTCATTCCTCTTATGAATTCCCAAGTATGTTTCAGATATCAGTATAATTCACCCATAAATACCAATATGCTTACCACTGTCTATATAAATGTCAGTCAGTATTTGTATACTTTCTTTTTCCTTAAAGTCCAGCTTATATGCTGTAAAAAATGTAAATCAGTTGTGATTGATTAGTTTGAGTTTTGACAAACCTGTTCACTGGTGAAATCCAAGCTGTTGTTGTACTATAGAACATTTCTATCATTTCAGAAAATGCCTTTCCTTCACTGTTAGAGCTAACTACTGTTTAGTATTTTTTAAACCGTAAAACTAACTTCTGCCGTTAATTTTTTGATTATCCTACAGTAGAATTTCATTTTATGTTCTCCATTAGCTTTTTAAGGAGACCTAGTGGTCCAAAAGGATGGCAGTTCAAATCTGCTAGGTGCTCCTTGGGAACTCTATGGAGCAGTTCTCCTCTGTCCTGTAGGGTCTCTGTGAGTCAGAATTGACTCATCGGGAGTGGTTTTAATGATACAGTGGTTGAGTGCACAGATAACTGAAGGTTGAGCAAGTCAAACCCACCTACCAGCTGCCCTGTGACTGTGCAAGCTCTGATGGGCAGTTTTCCCCTGTCCTGTAGGGTCATTGTGAATTAGAATTTACAGGACAGCAGCAGGTTTTTTATTAGCTCTTTCGGCTTAATTTCTTTTTTAAAATAATATTTTATTGAGTTTCCATTGAAAAGTTATGCAACAAGTTAGATTCCCATTTGATACTTGTATACAACTTGTTCAGTGACATAAGTTACGTTTATCAGTGTATCGGCATTCTCTTTAATTGTGTTTTGTTTATTACCTTTCCAGTACTTTAGCTTTCCTGCCCCCCTGTGGAGTAATTGTTGACCTTTTGGTCTCATGCTGATGGTTTTTAAGTAGGGCACTAATCTTATGGGTAATACCTTTTTGTGTGTCTGCTCTTCTGCTGTTTCACTAACAGGTGATCTTATGATAGGCTTGGTTCTGAGCTTAAAGAGTATCTCAGGACAGTAGTCTTGGGAAGTCTCTGTTCTCTATTGTTCTGGTTTGTCTGTTTTTGTTTTTTTTTTTCTTCTTAGATAGGACTTTGAGAGGCAGGGCTAGGAAGGAGACGTGGCTGCAGGTATTTTCTGATTCCTCTACCAATAAAGAACCAGAAAAACAACAGAATGGATTATATAGGGCATTCTAGGAGCCCTGAATACCAGGTGGAAAACTGAGAGATCTGATTGGGTGATGAGGAGAGAGCAGTTTCAGAACCAGCTATATCAGCCAGAACTAAATTTGCACCCTGCAGAGGGACCTGCTTCAGCCTGTTAAGCAGAGCTGTGCCATGATGGTGAGTGGCCAGCCAGAGAAGCAGCACTGTGAGCTAAGCGTGTCTGTCTCAGTAGGGGAGCTGACCTTTGGATGGTGGCACCTACAAAACCGCAAAAGACTTTCACCTGAGTGTCATAAACTAAGTGCTTGTGAAATCTTGCCAATTGAAAGTCTTTCCTCCATGCTGATTTCTCTCCCTTTCACCCTCTTTTCTGCTGTGCACTAGGTGCTAAATTCTGACATAAACACCCTGGGCCAAAAGTGGGGCATATTACGTGCTCTTGAGTTATTCTCCCAGACTTACAGAAGGAAGCAAGGGAAGTGGAAGGAAAAAAGTTCTGCTGGCTACCCTGAGCCAGAAACTCTCCCCAGCTTTCATAGCATGCTCACAGCTTTAACCATCTGGTGACAGGACATTGGCTGCAATAATCAATCTAGCTAAAAGGACCAGAATATTTGAATACTCAAAACTAAATTAAATATACATAAATAACTTAGAACACAGTAACCAGACAAATAAATTACAATCTTCTGATGGCTCAGAGTCAACAATCAATTTCTGATCATTTAAAGAAGCAGACCACCATGGCCTCACAAAATTCCCAAAGAATTAAAAAATTTTCAAGATGAAGACTTCTTACATTATCAGAGGTAATGTTTAAAGCTCTTCAAGACATAAGGAAGGAGATTAGGCAAAGTGAAACAGAGCATAATGAAAAATTAAACAGACTGCAAGAAATACTTGAGTAATAACTGTCTGAAAGTTAACAGCTTAGCAATAAAATTAAAGAATTGGACAATTTAAAAGAAAGTCAAAGGAGCAGGATTGAGGCAATGGAAAGGAAAATTAGACAAGATGAAGAAACTGACATGCAGCATATAAGGAAAAATCAGATAAAATATGTTAAAAAATAATGAAGACTCAAAGTTATTTCAGACTCTTACCAAGAGAAATAATTTATAAGTAATTGGAGTACTAGAAGAGGGGGATAACAGAAAATACAGAGCAAGCTGTTGAAGATATGTTGATCAAAATCTTCCCTGATAGCATGAAAGATGAGAGGATATCTATCCAAGATGCTCATCAGACTCCACAGAAGATGGATCCCAAAAGTAAACCAAGACATATTACCATCAGACATCACAAAAGGATAGATCAGAAGATGCTTCTTCCTTCCTTCTTTCCTTCCTCCCTCCCTCACTCCCTCCCTCCTTCCTGCCTGCCTTCCTTCCTTCCTCTCTCTCTCTTTTTCCCTTTCTCGCTCTCTCTTCTTCCTCTCTTCTCTCTTTCTTTCTGTCTTGTGATTGAGTGAAAGTGTACAGTCCAGTTTAAATTAGCATGCCCTCCTATCTGTAGCTCCTTCTGTTCTCCTTGCCTGCTGACAGCACACTCCCCCTTTCCGTTCTATACATGTCATATCCTTTTAACAGTCTCTTGTCCCTTCCTCTCCACCCTCTCCAGTGAGAGGTAAGTAGAATGATATCCTATATATGCCTAGGACCATAAAGTGCACACATGATATGGTCATTCTGTGTCCCCAGGTCCAGTCCATTCCTCAGTAAAGATTTATGATCAGGAGCAGCATCAGGTCTAGGGACCATGCTCTTAGGGGAACCCACAGGTGTTTGGACCATCAATTGCAGTCTTTTAGTGGAGTTCTCAGGATGCACCCCTGTTTTTCTCATGTTGCCAGTGGGACTCAACGTTGTGAGCCTTATCACGGCTGTCATTGGTGGTGGCCAGCACCATCTAGTTCTTCTGGTTATATGCTGATGTAGTCACCCATCATGTGGATCTTTCTGTTTTCTGGGCTCTTTCCCCTATGTCATTGTTGTCTTTGGTGATCATCTTTCCCCTGAGTTGGGACTATTTTGTGTACCTCAGGCGGCAGCTTCCTAGCTTTTAAGACCCCAGATGCCACTCACAAATATGGGCTGCAGAAGACTCTCTTAGCAGTAAGCTAGTTATGCCAGTTGGCCTTGATATCCACTGAGAATATGGTCCCCACACCCCCGCCCCGCTACTCAGTCTTTGCAATATTGGGTTAAGATTGGAACAGTTTAAAGGTTATGTTGAAATCCAGTTAAACTGATCTTCTGTCTAATGTGTGCTGTCACTGATTTCACCCAACCAAATTTCTATCAACTATCTAATCTACAACCAACTGCCTCCCCTCCTTGCAGCCATCAAAGAGTCTTTTCTTCTGTACATGAGTCTGTTTTTAAGTCCTTATAGTAGGGGTCTCATACAATATTTGTCTTTGTGCTGCTAACTAATTTCACTCAACGTAATGTCTTCCAGTTGAGACGAGGTTATGAGATGCTTCCTAAAATCCTCATTGTTCTGTATCTTTACATCGTGTTACATTGAGTTTATGTACCATAGTTTATCTGTTCATCTGTTGTTGGGCATCTGGGTTGATTCCATGTTTTTGCTATTGTGGACTGTGCTGCAGTAAACATTCATGTGCATGTATCCGTTCATGTGACTGCCCTTGATTCTGTAGGATATATTCTAAGCAGTGGGATGACTGGGTCAAATGGTATATCTGTTTCCAGCTTTTTAAGGAAGCGCCAGATTGCTTTCCAAAGAGGGTGTACCATTTTGCAATCCCACCAACAGTGTGAGACAGTTCCAATCTCTCCATAGCCTTTCTAGCATTTGTTCTGGTTTTTTTGGATCATATTTTTTCCCTTTCTGTAGGTGGTCTTTTAATTCTTTTGATAAAGTCTTTGGATGAGCAAAAATGTTTGATTCTTAATAATTCCTATTTATCTATTTTCTGTTGATCATGCTTTGTTTGTTAGATTTTGAAGTCTGTCTAAGCTGTGTATTAAAACTTCCATTGTTGAGCTGTTTTTTTCTTGAATGATCTTTATTGTTTTAGGTTTGACATTTAGGTCTTTTATCCAGTTTGTGTTGATTTTTGTGTCAGAAAATGCTTTTAAAAGCAGCTAGGCTTAAACAAAAAATAGCAGACAAAGGAGAGTCCTTAAAACTGAGCTTGGATTAATCAGCAGGAAGATTGTTGGCAAAAAGACAATGGGATGACATATTCAAAGCCTTGGGAAAAAACTGCCAACCAAGAAGTACATATCCTGTGAAATTCTCTTTCAAATATGTCAGCAAAATTAGCACATTCCCAGATAAACAGAAGTTCAGAAAATTTGCAATACCTAGACCAAAATTACAGGAAACACTGAAGGAAGTTCTTCAGTTAGAAAATCGGTAACATCAGATACATACTCAAAGATACAATGCAAGACAGAACACCCACATAACATGGATATGGAATCCACAGAAATAAAGCTAAAACACTAAAAATAGGCAGAGATCACAGTACGGAAATGATGACAACATTATATAAAAAGAGTGACAGATTAATGTATTCATAAATCTTTAATATGGAGAGGAAGTCAAGGCATTATAAAGAAATTAAAGACTGGTTTAAATTTAGAACATTAGGGGTAAATATCAAGATATCCACAAAGGAAATTAATCCTATATGTCAAAACAAGAAACAAAATCAGGAAGTCTCAACAGACATAAAACCAACAACAGTGAAAAGAAAACCCCGAAGGAAAATGACTCACCACAGAAAATTAAGTGGAACGAAGAAACTGCCAGCAACACACAAGAAAAGCACCAGAATGGCAGCACTAACTTCATACCTATCAATAATTACATTGAATGTAAATAGGTTAAATACACCAATAAAGACATGAAGAGTTACATAATAAATAAAAATGAACAGTCTGTGTAAAAGATCTTCCAATAAGGGTGTCCTGTCTTTGAATTTGAATAAAACGTGTTGTGTGAATGATAGAGTTTTAATTTTTTTATTATTTTGCAGTACATTTGATGGCATTATGTGTGGAAAAGAACTTTAGGTAAATGGCCGCCACATCACTTTCCAAATAGGGTTAAAGCAATCAGTTATTACAACCCAATTATCTTTTGCCACTGACAGTCACAACCTCTCTTCATTCATTGTGGAAAGAAGAAGAGCCAGTGATTCCACCGGACCAAGATCCACACCAAGCAGTATCTTTTGGGGATGTAGTAGACATTCTTGAATCTCTGTTGGATTCTCATCGCTCCGGATGGGGCAGTTGTGTTTGTTAACAAAGCCATTCATGCAGAAACAGGCCTTGTCACTGGAGATGATTTTTCAGCCAAAAGCAGGGTCAACTTCCAGTTGCTGCAGAGCCCAGCCAGCAAATACACAGCACAGTCTATGGTTGTTGGGCTTCAGTTCTTGAGTTAAAACAATTTCGTAAGGGTAAAGCTTCAAGTCCAGATACAAAAATCTACTAAATTGTGGTTGATGAAAGACCCAATTGTTGTGCTTCCAGAGAAATTGACTGGGATGGATTCTCATGTATACTCCGGTGAACCAACACTGTTTTCATTGAATGTGCAGTTTGTTGATGTATAGGTGCTATCTGATTGGCAATAGACCCAGTTATCTCAAATTTTTTGATTAAACGTCGAATTGTTCTCTTGGTGCAATGATTATGTGCATTGTAAATTTCACATAATGCATGGAATGTTTCATGAATTAAAGAAAAACCTCAGTGCCACTGAGTTGATTCTGACTCATAGTAACGGTATAGGGCAGCATAGAACTGCTGTATACAGTTTCCAGGGAGCACCTACTGCATTTAAACTGCCGACCTTTGGATTAGCGATGTAGCACTTAGCTACTGCACCACCAGGGTTTCTGTTGGGTGAATAGAACTTTAATAATTTCTACTCATTATGTAATCATGTAACCTTTTATAGCTATTTGTCAAGACTAATAGCCTGATAAATATGGCCACTGTAGCTTCACAAATATCACTGCCGTGAACTGTCAAAAATAGGAGATACTTATTGGAAGACCATTTATATGCTGTTTATAAGAAACACACCTTAGACATAAAGATACAAACTGAAACTCAAAGATTGGAAATATATATATAAAGCCAACAACACTCATGAAAGAGTAGGTGTGGCAATATTAGTTTCAGATAGAATAGACTTTAGACTCCACCATGGTGACCAGTGGACAAGGAAGGTCACTATATATTGCTTAAAGGGTCAATACATGTGGAGGACATAACCATATTAAATATTTATACATCCAGTGACAGAGTTTCTAAATATGTCAAACTCAAAACAATTGAAAAGGGAGATAGACATTTCCAGTAATAGGAGAGATTTCAGTACACCACTTTCAGTGATGGACAGAACATCTAGAAAACAAACAAACAAACAAAAAACCAAACCCACTGACACTGAGTTGATTCTGACTCATAGTGGGCCTATAGGAGAGAGTAGAACTGTGCCATAGAGTTTCCAAGGAGTGCCTGGCGGTTTTGAAGTGCGAGCCTTTTTGTTAGCAGACATAGCACTTAACCACTACGCCACCAGGGTTTCCAGAAAATCTCGAAAGAAGCTCAGTAAGGACACAGAAGATCTAAATGCCACAATCAACGAATTTGACTCCATAGTCATATACAGAACACTCCATTCAACAATAGACAAGTGTACCTTCTTTTCCAATGCATGTGGAACATTCTCCAGAATAGGTCACATATTAAGCTATAAAGGAAATCTTAACAAAATCCAAAGTATTGAAATATTGCAAAGCATCTTCTCAGACCATAAATCCATAAAAGGGAAAATTAGTAGCAGAAAAGGGGAGATCAAAAAAATCAAACACATGGAAACTGAACAACACCTTGCTGAAAAACTGGGTGATAGAAGGAATCAAAGATGGCATCAGTTCATAGAATCAAGTGAGAAAGAAAACACCACCCTACTGGAACATGTAGGACACAGCACAAGCAGTGCTCAGAGGTCAGTTTATTTCAGTAAATTCACATTCCAATAAAGAAGAAAGGGCCCAAGTCAAAGAATTAACCCTACAAGTTGAACAAGTAGAAAGGGAGCAACAGAGAAACCCCTCAAGCACCAGAGGAAAACACATAAAATTAGAGCAGACTTAAATAAATTACAGAATAGAAAAACAATAGTTAAGACCAAATGCTTGTTTTGTGAAAAGATCAACAAAGTTGATAAACCATTGGCCAAACTAACGAGAATAAACAGGAGAGAAAGGAAATAACTCAAATGAGCTGAGTGATATGAAAACATACTGAACTCAAAAGAATCATAACAGAATACTATGAAAAATTGTACTCTAATAAATTTAAAACTAGAGGAAATGTACAAGTTTCTAGACACATACCACTTACCAAAAGTAACACAACCACAAGTAGAGTTTAATAAACCAATCACAAAAGAAGAGATTGAAATGTAATTTAAAAACTCCCAACCCAAAAAAGTCCTAACCCAGACAGCTTCACCATAGAATTTTACCAATCTTGTCCAGAAGAATTAGGACTACTAATAATTAGCATAGGAAAGGATGGAGCATTTCTTAATTCATTCTGTGAAGCCAGTGTAATGCCAATACCAAAAAGTTCAGGTCATTTTCATCTTTTTCATGTGGCCTTTTCAGCACTTCTTGGTTAACTCTGTCCAGTCAGCACAAATTCATAATGAACAATCCCTCTGATATAAAAAATGTTAGCGACATCATTTTGACTCTTGAATTTGGACTGATGGAACTTTTCTGGTCATGGAGAATTGGCTGACTCCATTGTGCACTTTGATGCTTTGTTTCACAGTGGTATTGGTACACCTAGTTGCATCACCAGTGGTAACACAGCCCAGAACATTGTCTTGCCTCTCCAAAAGGTCTTGGCAATCTTTGACTCTCTTTTGCTTTTGTTCATTAGCGAGCTCCTTCAGTATTGTTTTTGCACGCACCTTTCACATGCAGAGATTTTCAGTTAAGAATTTCCTGTTTCTCTGTCAGTGTTTACTTGATCAGCTATGCTTCTCACAGTCAGCTGACAATTTTGATGCACAGTTTGACCAATTTTTGCAATGTTTTTGTCAATTCTGCTTGTTACTGGCAACCCAGACCTCTCCTAATCAGTGACGTCTTCTCTCCTGTCAGAAAAATGTTTAATCCATTTGTACACTGCCATTTTCTTTATGGTATAATACCCATAAACTTGAACTAACATATCCCTGATTTCACTTCCACTCTTGCCAAGTTTAACAAGAAGTGTGATGTTTGCTCATTGCTCTGATTCAAGCTGTGGCATCCTTGTGGCAGCACATAAAAACATGCAACAGCAATAAAGAACGCCGTTCAGTAAGACAGTGCTACACATTGATAGAGTCAGCTGTGATACACTGATATACCAAGGTTATGAAACCTTACCAAGTTGTTTGTACAGTCCTGCCAACGTAAGTGCACAGTGGCAAGTTTATGAACTTAGTTGTCAGACCTACAGACTCAGAGAATGTGTGGCAGCCAAGGATCTGATTAGTGTTGAATTTCCATAATCTACAAGGTATTTGAGAACCTAACAAGAAAAAGACAAATATCCCAATTAAAAATGGGCAAAGGATGTGAAGAGGCACTTCATCAAAGAAGACATCCAGGCAGCTGACAAGATACATGAGGAAATGCTCATGATCGTTGCCCAGTCTCCTTGCCCAGTGACAGCACACTCCTCCTTTCCGTTCTGTACATGTCATATCATCTTAACCATCACCTTTTCCCCTCCTCTCTACCCTCTCCACCTCCCTCTAGTAAGAGGCCAGTAGGATGGCATCCTACAGATGTATGGAACCACAGAGTGCACACATGATGTGGTCACTCTGTGTCCCTGAGTCCAGTCCCTGCCAGTATGAAGAGTTGACCTCCATAAAGATTTATGATCAGGGGCAGCATCAAGTCTAGGGGCCATGCTCCCAGAGAAACCCTCTGGGGGAGTTTTTAGCCATGCCACGCCAAGCCAAGTGGTTTTTAGCCAGTAAACAAATATGTTGGAACACCAGCCCTACTCACGTGATCTGGCCCCCAATGACTTTTTTCTTTACTGAAAGATAAAGCAAATACTGAAAGGAAGACATAGATGACATTCATGACATCAAGGGTAATACAGTGACAGCTCTGATGGTCATTCCAGAAAAAGAGTTCCAAAATTGCTTTAAAAGATGGACTAGGTGCTGGTCTCAGTGCATAACTTCCCAAGGGCAGTACTTAAAAGATTACTATAGTTATATTCAGCAGTGAGGTATACAGCAGTTTTTCTAGGACGAGTTCATGAACTTAATTGTCTGATCTCATATTGTTCCTTTCTGTGTGCATAAAAAAAAAGAAACACTTGCAGATGTACTAAAACATCTTTAACATGATATTGCGGTAGTAACAACAATCCTAATTTTTTGGTGTGTATCACAAAGTAGTGTCCATTTGTCCTTAGGAACCATTGTAGGTACCTTAAATTTTTAGTATGAGGCTTTAAGGGACTTGACGTGTAGTTGTGGATTGGTTGTACATAAACAGGACATTTATAACCCCAGGGATTACTTGTGCATTAGTTTACACATGCCATAAATCCTACAGGAGCTCCGGTCGCATAGTGGTTACAGTGTTCACCTGCCTACCAAAAGGTTTTATGTTTTGAACTTATTAACTACTCCATAGGAGAAAGATGTGGTATTCTGCTTCTGTAAGAATTACATTGTTGCAAACTCCTTTGGACAGTTGTTCTCTGTCCTGTAGGGTCGCTGTGACTCCGAATTGACTTAAGAACAGTAGTTTCCACAATTGTTACAAGTTTTGCTTTAAAGTAGTTGTGTATTTTAAAGATTTAAGAGATTTTAATTTTTAAACTTTTTGTTAAATTGTAATTTAGATAAAAGTTTACAGAGTGAACTAGCTTTTCATTAAACAATTAGTACACATACTGTTTTATAACACTGGTTACCAACCAAATGACACATCTGCCTTCTCTTTTTTTGACCATGAGTTCCCTATTCCCAACTTTCCTGTCCCCTCCTGCCATCTGTTACATGTCCCTGGGTTGGTATGTCACTTTAGCCTTGTTTTGTTTTATGGACTTGTCCGATCCCTGGTTGAGCTAAAAGTGTTCAGGGGCCATTGTCTCAGTTTCCCCAGTCTCTGTTAGGCCAGTGAGTCTGGTCTTTGTGAGTTAGACTTTTTTTTTTAATTAATTGTACTTGAGATGAAGGTTTGCAAAACAAACTAGTTTCTCATTAAACAGTTGGTATAACACTGTTTTATGGCATTGATTAACTACCCCACAACATGTCAACACTCCCTATTCAACCTTTGGACCCCTTTTAATGAGCTTTCCTGACCTCTCCTGCCTTCTAGTCCTTGCGCCTGGACTGGCATGCCCCTTTAGTCTCATTCCGTTTTATAGGACTGTCTAATCTTTGGCTGAAGAGTGAACCACAAGAGTGACTTTATTACTGAACCAAAAGATTATCAAGGCCATCGTCTCAAGGTTTTTCTAGCTTTGTCAGGCCAGCAAGTCTATTCTTTCTTTTGGGGGTAGAATTTTTTTCTACATTTTTCTCCAGCTCTGTCTGGGGCCCTCTGATGTGATCCCTATGAGAGCAATCTGTGGTGGTAGCTGGACATTATTTAGTTGTATTGGACTCAGTTTGATGGAGACCTCATAATTGTGGTCCAGTATTAGTCCTTTGGACTAATGTTTCCCTTGTGTCTTTGGTTCTCTTCATTGCTGCTCACAGGCTGTTAAGACCCAAGATGTTATTCGCCAAAGTAGAATCTAGAACATTTTCTTGATAAACCATGTTATGCAGTTGAGCTAGATGTTCCCTGAGACCATGGTATCCACAGCCCTCAGCCCTGTAATTTGGTCCCTCGGAAAGTTTGGATATGTTTGTGAAACTTGCATGATCTTGCCCGTGACACATTGTGCCAGCTTCCAAACTACTGTGTACTCTTACCCTTTACTTAAGCTACTACTTATCTATTGCCTGTTTAGTGTTTTTCCATCCCCACCTCTCATGACCATCGTAGATTGTTTCTTTTTAAGTGTGTTTTTATAAGTTTTATAGTAGTCTCATGCAGTATTTGTGCTCTTGTGATTATTTCACTCAGTATAATACCTTCCAGATTCTTCCACATTGTGAAGAGCTTTAAAGCTTTCTCATTGTATAGTACTCTGTTATGTGTATGTACCATAGTTTCTGTATCCGTATATTTGTTGGTGGACATCTAGGTTGTTTCTATCTTTTTGCTGTTGTGAACAATGCTACAGTGAACATGGGTATGCACATCTGTTTTTGTGATGGCTCTTATTTCTCTATTATATATTCCTTGGTGTGGGATTGTTGGATCATATATTTCTATTTCTAGCTTTCCGAGGAAGCCCTGTGTTATTTTGCAAAACGGTTATACCATTTTGCATTCCTACCACCAGTGCATACAGATTCCAGTCTCCCTGCAGCCTTGCCAGTATTTATTATTTTCTCTTTGTATGATTGTATGAGGTGAGATGGTATCTCATTGTGGTTTTGATTTGCATTTCTCTGATGGCTAGTACCCCACTTGTTTGTCAGTTTCTTGTACTGTAAGGGCTTACATGTTGCTGTGATGCTGGAAGCTAGGCCACCAGTATTTATTTACCAGTAGGATCATCCATGGTGGACAGGTTTCAGCTGAGCTTCCAGACTAACACAGACAGGAAGAAGAACCCAGCTGTCTACTTCTGAAAAGAATTAGCCAGTGAGAACCTTAGGAATAGCAGTGGAGCATTGTCAGATAGAGTGCTAGAAGGTGAGCCCCCCAGATTGGAAGCCAATCAAAAGACAACTGGGAAGAGCTGCCCCCTCAAATTAGAGTCAGCCTTAATGAGATGAATGGAGTAAAGCTTTTGGGACCTTCATTTGCTAATGTGGCACAACCCAAAAGGAGAAGAAACAACTGAAAACATCCATTAATAAATGAAATGTGGAATGTATGCAGTATGAATCTAGGAAAACTGGAAATTATAAAAAATGAAATGGAATGCATAAACATTGATGTGCTAGGCATTAGTGAGCTGAAATGGACTAATACTGGCCATTTTGAATCCAGTAGTCATATGGTCTACTATTCTAGGAATGAGGAGGAATAGTGTTGCATTCGTTGTTAAAAAGAACATTTCAAAATCTATCCAGAAGTACAGTGCTGTTAGTGATAGGATAATATCCATATACCTACAAAGAAGGCCATTAATACAACTGTTATTTAAATTTATGATCCAAACACTAAGGCCAAAAAGATGAAGAAATTGAAGGTTTTTACCAGTTTCTACAGTCTGAAATTGATTAAACATGCAATCAGGATGCACTGATAATTACTAGTGATTGGAATGCAAAAGTTGGAAACAAAAAGTACAGCCTTGGTGACAGAAATGATGCCGGAGTTCAAATGACAGAATTTTGCAAGACCAACGACTTTTTCATTGTAAATACCTTTTCTCATCAACACAAGTGGCAACTGTACACATGGACCTCACTAGACAGAATACACAGGAACCAAATTAACTACATCTGTGGAATGAGACCGCAGAAGAATGCAGTTATCAGCAGTCAGAACAAGACCAGGTGCTGACTGTCGCACAGACCATCAATTGCTCATATGCAAAGTCATACTGAAACTGCAGAAAATTAGAACAAGTCCACAAGAGCCCAAGTACAACCTTGAGTGTATCCCACCAGAGTTTAGAGACCATCTCAAGAACAGATTTGATGCATTGAACACTACTAGACTGAAGACCAGACGACAGATTTGATGCATTGAACACTACTAGACTGAAGACCAGACGAGTCGTTGAATGACATCAAAGACAAGCAAGAGGTCGTTAAAAAGACAGGAAAGAAAGAAAAGACCCAACTATATGTCAGATGAGACTCTGAAACTTGCTCTTGAACACTGAGTAGCTAAAACAAAAAAAGGAATGAAGAAGTAAAAGAACTGAACAGGTGATTTCAAAAGGTAGCTCAGGAAGAAAAAGTAAAATATTATAATGACATGTACAAAGAGCTGGAAATAGAAAACCAAAAGGGACAAACATGCTCTCCATTTCTCAAGCTGAAAGACCTGAAGAAAACATTCAAGCCTTATGTTGCAGTAGTGAAGGATTCTGTTGTTAGGTGCCGTTGAGTCAGTTCTAACTCTTAACAACGACCCCATGCACAACAGAACAAAACGCTACCTGGTCCTGCGCCATCCCCACAGCGACCCCATGCACAACAGAACAAAACGCTACCTGGTCCTGCGCCATCCCCACAGTCATTTTTATTCTTAAACCCATTATGGGAGTCACTGAGTCAGTCTTTCTTATTGAGGGTCTTCCTGATTTTTGCTGACCGTCTACTTTGCTAAGCATGATGTCCTCTAGGGACTGATCCTTTCAGAAAACATGTCCAAAGTAAGACACAGTCTCTCCATCTTTGATTCCAAGGAACACTCTGTTTGTACTTCTTCCGAAACAGGTGTTTGTTCTTTTGACAGTCCATATTACTTTCAATATTCTTCTCCAGCACCAAAATCCAAAGGCATCAATTCTTTTGTCTTCCTTATTCATTATCCAGCTTTTGCATGCATATGATACAATTGAAAATACCATGGTTTAGGTGAGGTGCACCTTCTTCCTCAAGGTGACACCTTTACCTTTCAACACTTTAAAGAGGACCTTTGCAGCAGATTTTCCCAGTGCAATGTATCTTTTGATTTCTTGACTTTTGCTTCCATGAGTATTCGTTGTGGAACCACGTAAAATGAAATCCTTGACAACCTCAATCCTTTCTCTGTTGTTTACTGGTCCAGTTGTGAGGATTTTTGTTTTCTTGATGTTGGGGTGCAGTCCATACTGAAGGCTGTGGTCATTGATCTTTATCACTGTTTCCAAATCCTCGTCACTTCCAGCAAGCAGAGTTGTGTCAACTACATAACACAGGTTGTTAATGAGTCCTCTTCCAATCCTGATGCCTTGTTCTTCTTCATATAGGTCCGTCTTCTCAGATTATTTGCTTGGCATACAGATTGAAAAGATGTGGTCAAACAGTACAACCCTGATTCACACCTTTCCTGACTTTAAAACATTGGATGCCCCCTTGTTCTGTTTGCACGACTGCCTCTTGATCCATATATAGGTTCCCCATGAGAACAATTAAGTATTCTGGAATTTCCATTCACTGCAGTGTTATCTGTAATTTGTTATGATCCACATAGTTAAATACCTTTATGTAGTCAGTGAAACACAGGTAAACATCTTTCTGGTATTCTTCGTTTTTCAGTGTTATCTGTAATTTGTTATGATCCACATAGTTAAATACCTTTATGTAGTCAGTGAAACACAGGTAAACATCTTTCTGGTATTCTTCGTTTTCAGTCAAGATCAATCTGGCATCACCAGTGATACCCTGGTTCCATATCTTCTTCTGATGAAAGATTCTACAGGGAAAATATCAAATTACTCAGAAAGTATCAATGGAAGATGGAAGGAACACGCAAGAGTCATACCAGAAAGATCTGTTTATCGTTCAGCCATTTCAAGAGGTAGCATGTGATTAAGAACTGATGGTAATGAAGGAAGAAGTCGAAGCTGGCTTGAAGGCATTGGCAAAAAAAGCTAGGCTCCAGGAACTGATGGAGTATCAACTGAGATGTTTCATCAAACCAGTGCAGCACTAAAAGTGCTCTCGTCTATGTCATAAAATCTGGAAGACAACTAGTTGGCCAACCGACTGGAAGAGATCCATGTTTATGACTATTCTCAAGAAAGAGGATCCAACTGAATGCAGAAATTATTGAAAAATGTCATTGGTATCACATGCAAGGAAAATTTTGCTCAGGATCATTCAGAAGTGACTGCAGCAGTATATTGACAGGAAACTGCCAGAAATTCAAGTTGCATTTGGAAAATGATGTGGAACCAGAGATACATTGCTGATGTCAGATGGAGCTTGGCTGAAAGCAGAGAATGCTAGAAAGATGTTTATGTGTGTTTCATTGACTAGGCATAGGCATTTGACTGTGTGGATCATAACAAATCATGGATAACATTGTGGAGAATGGGAATTCCAGAACACTTAATTGTGCTTATGAAAGGAATCTGTACATGGATCATGAGGTAGACATGCAGACAGAATAAGAGGACACTGCATGATTTGAAGTCAGAAAAGGTATGTGTCAGGGATGTATCATTTTACCATGCCTTTTCAGTTTGTATACCAAGCAGATATTCTGGGAAGCTGGGCTATACAAGGTCTGACAATCAAGTCCGTGAACTTAATTGTTCTAGGTGCTGTGTTCCTCACTGCTGAACATTGCTGTGGTCACCTTGGATGTAGTTCTCTTGGGAGGCTACGCACTGATGCCAGTGCCTAGTCTACCCTTCAAAGCAATTTGGAACTCTTTCTCAAATGGTCATTTTGCATAGTGGCAAGTTCACAAACTTAGTTGTATAGTTGTCTGTGAGGGAGTTTTTAGCAGTAAACAATTAACTGTATTGGAACACGCTACCTCCTCACCTGATTTGTTCCCCAGTGACTTTTTTATTTACCTGAAGATAAAGGAAATAGTCAAAAGAAGACATTTAGATAACATTGAGGACATCAAAGGTAATACAGCAACAGCTGTGATGGCCATTCCAGAAAAAGAGTTCCACAATTGCTTTGAAGGGTCGAGTAGGTGCTGGCATTGGTGCATAGCTTCCCAAGGGGAGTACTCAAAAGGTGACCATAGTGATACTCAGCAGTGAGGTATGTAGAACTTCTAGAATGAGTTGGAAAACTTAATTGGCAGTCCTGTATGAAGAAGAATGAGGTACCAGGATTGGAGGAAGACTCGTTAACAACTGTTTTATGCAGATAACACAGCCTTGCTTGCTAGAAGTGAAAAGGGTTTGAAACACTGATGAAGATCAAAGACCACAGCCTTCAATATGGGTTGCCCTTCCACATCAGGAAAACAAAAATCCTCACAAGTGGACCACTACACAACATCATGGTAAACAGAAAAAGATCTGAGGTTGTCAAGGATTCCATTCTTTTACTTGGTTCCACAATCAATGCCCATGGGAGCAGCAGTCAGGAAATCAAAAAATTACTTTGGGGAAGTCTGCTGCAAAGGTCCTCGTTAAAGTGTTGAAAAGTAAAGATGTCACCTTGAAAATGAAAGTGTGCCTGACCCAAATCATCATATTTTTAGTCACATCATGTGCATGTGAAAACCGGACAGTGAGTAAGGAAAAGAGAAGAATTGATCTCTTTGAATTGTGGTGTTGGAGAAGAATATTGAACAACCACGCACTGCCAGAAGAACCAACAGCTCTTCTGGAAGTGCAACCAGAGTGCTCTTTGGAAGCAAGAATGGTGAGATTGCGTCTCACATACTCTGGACATGTTGTCAGAAGGGATCAGTCACTGGAGAAGGATATCGTGCTTGGTAAAGTAGAGGGTCAGCAAAAAGAGAAAGACCCTCACGAGGAAATATTGACACAATGGCTGCAACAGTGGGCTTAAAGCATAAAAACGATTGTGGGGATGGCACAGGACAGGACAGTGTTTTCTTTCTATTGTTCATAGAGTCACTGTGATTTGGAACCAAGTGAATGGCACCTAACAATAGTGAGTGATAAAACCAACATGACCTCATTCTTTTACGAAAGTCTCGTTAACTAATAATGTAATTCCTTAGATGAAGAAGTATTTGAAAGGCTTACTTTTAAATATGTGTTAATAGAAATTTTTATTTTAGACTATCTTAGTTATTTTAGGAAACCCTGGTGGTGTGGTAGTTAAGTACTATGACTCCTAACAAAAAGGTTTGCAGTTCAAATACTCTTTGAAAACTCCATGGGACGGTTTTATTCTGTTCTCTATGGTCACTAAGTTGGAATCAACTCGATTGCAATGGGTATTTAACTTTATTAACAATATCACTAATTTTAAGTTAACTGAATCTTAGTATTCTAAATCTGATATTCCTGTTTCAGGTGTACTTGAATTTAATTGAATCTCTCAAGCAGTATACTTACATCATTGATAACCTGTTTGGTGAAGTGTTGGTTTTTTTTTTTTTTATCTAGGTATTTGAAAAGGTTTAAAGTGATGAAGATCAAAGTCCTAAGAAGCTGGTGCCGTCAGATCCTTAAAGGACTGCAGTTTCTTCATACGCGAACTCCGCCTATTATTCACCGGGATCTTAAGTGTGACAACATCTTTATTACTGGCCCTACAGGCTCAGTGAAGATTGGAGACCTAGGTCTTGCAACTTTGAAGCGTGCTTCTTTTGCCAAGAGTGTAATAGGTATGTTTCTTTTATATTTTGCAGCGTAACTTGCCTTCTAACTGGAGTTTTTTAGAAACCTGGCCCTCTCGGAACTGTTAAGTAAAATAAACCTTCAAAAATTTATAGCTTACACTCAAGAAGTCATCAGTTCTATTAATGAGGTGTGGCAATCTCGCTATTGCTGTTTCTAGGAAAATAAACCTTCAAAAATTCATAGTTTGAACTCAGGAAGTAATCTGTTCTTTTAATGAAATGTAGAAATCTTGATATTGCCATTTCTAGAATCATTTTGAAGACTTGATGTTTTATATACAGTTTGATAGAAGGAAAGGGAGCTTTGTTAATAAAATCTTTATAACTATCAGTTTTATTAGTTCTTTAATACCTGATTTTGGTTACCATTTATATACTTAGTGTCTTAATTTCCTCTAAAAAGAAGTGGAATTTTTTTGCAGTTGAGTTCCTAAAATCTGTTCAGTATATATGTACGTTTAAGAATATGTACTTCTTACAACTTGATGAACAGTTTTAAATATTCTGAAAAGTTCTATCAACTCTTTTCTTACTCCTTCTCTTCAGAATCTGTATATTTAAAATAGTTTTTCAATCTTGGTAGTATTCACATTTGGGGTTGAACAGTTCTTTGGTGTGGGGACTGTCATTTCCATTGTTAGATGTTTAGCAGCATTCCTGGCCTATGTATCTCCTACCGCCTAGCTGGTAATAACCAAAAATTTCTCCAGACATTGCCACATGTTCTCTGGGAAGCAAAATCACTCCATATAAAGAGTCACTGATCTAAAGAACAAGGCTATCTTTTCAGACTTTTAGCTGAGTATTAGACAATAGTAACTGGAAAAATAATGCCTATTATTTTGAAATGCTTTCATTCTCTAGAGAAGTTACCACAATTGAAGCCTTCAGTCACTGCGGATATTCTACATTCTTCCCTAAAAAGGTGACAGTGACAATGAAAGAAGCCTATTAAGTTTTGAAGTAAGCTAGAATGCTAAGTATTAATTAAAAGTGAAAAGTGTTAGAACACTAGTGATTTGCATATAAAAACAGTGGTCTCCTTGGAATGTTATGTAACTTGTATGTGGAATGCTGCTTATACATTTTCTTGCAATCAGATTAACAAGAAGAATAAGAAGAGTCACTTAACACTGAATTTACTTTTTTGCCTTCTTGACAGAAAGCATTTCTTTGATTATCCTTGCCATCCTAAAATATCTGACACAAAAGAATCTTTTTTTCTTTATTTTTAAATCTGGAAACAACTGTAATTTGATATATCCACCCTTAATTTCTTTGGGAACATTGCAGAATCTGGTTTTGTGGCTTCACATATAATGTACTCTAGACTTAGTCTCTTTATATTCTAGTTTGGTATGTGTATGCACACTTGTTATGTCTGTAGGATATCCCTCACTTCATTTCTTGTATCGACAGTAGGCTTATTTGTGTACTGAAGGTGGAAAGCTAAGTATGTGAGGGAAAGAGCTCTGGTGAGTGGCTTTTTGTAGTCAGTTACACTTTATTATTTTCAAAAATTTGTTGAGTACCTGGTTTTTTACTGAAAAGACTCCTTAAAAGTGAAACTAATCAAATGGAGTGTTAAGAGGAAAAGAATAGTGAATATTAACCTTACGGCTACCATACAGTAGGGGGCAGACAGGTATTTTGAGCTTTTTCAACCCATCATCATACCTTATTACTGTATCTGCTTTATTCCTTTCTAGTCTCTTTTTCTCTGTTTATTTTCAGTATGAATGAGTTTGGCTTATCTCTTATCCAAGGCTCTATTTTGACATACGAGTCACTTGAAACAATAAATGGACACTATCTGAAACAGTAAATAGATACTTGACTCTGTTCTAGTTTCGTACAAAGGCCTTGCAGTGGGGAGCTATATGATGTTTGATGAAACAGACTATAATTTCCCTCCTCTTTTTCTCTCTCCCCTTTTTCTCTTTCTTTTTCTTTTCTACTTTTCTTACAAGTTAGTCCTCTCCTCATGGTGAGTAACATTTGCAACTTTTGCTCACATTGAGTCTGGATCTTTCTTTTAATTTAAGGTACCCCAGAATTCATGGCTCCTGAGATGTATGAGGAGAAATATGATGAATCTGTTGATGTATATGCCTTTGGGATGTGCATGCTTGAGATGGCCACGTCTGAATACCCTTACTCAGAATGCCAAAATGCTGCACAGATCTACCGTCGAGTGACCAGTGTAAGTCATCCCGTAACTGATTAGTGGACTAGAGTGACATTTAACAAAAAAAAACACAAGCTGGGTAACATAGTTTGGAATGATTGAGGTATGTGCAGAGCTATTGCTCATGGTATACTGAGAACAGAGATAAAGATCAAAAGACTATGAATTTATCTGGACCCTTTGTGCATTCCTTTAAAACTTTATTGTAAGATACATTTCAGTGTTTAAAAAACTCACTTTCATGACCTACTGTATACAGATGTTTATAAACATTGTAATTAATATACATTCTTTAATTTTCTTAGTTTTAATTTCCAGCAGGGTAATTATCATAACCCACATAAATTTTAAAAACTCACTTTCAGAAACCTCTTGTTTATTTAAATAAGCTCTTATTCCTTCCTACCCAAAGCTTAGTTTCTGTGTTAAAAGTGGTTCTTTTTAACTCAGGCTGCTTTGTCAAATGTATTCACAGACTTTTCTGTGACTCAGTTTGATTTAATGAATCATACATGAGAACTTACAAAGTTTCAGCTATAAATGAATACTGTAGTTTAAATTTTACCTGTGACAGTTGTAGCAAAGTTACTTTCTAACATTGTTTAAAGGCAAAAGCATAGTTACTAGGTCCTTAACCATAAAGCACGTTAGGCTTTCCACAAATGGCATAAAAGTTAAGGCAAGTAATTTGATCAAATATTTTTAAACCTTTTCTGTTATGAAAAAGTTCAGACATACATAAAAGTAGAGAGTGATACAGTGAGTTTCCTTTTAGTCATCTCAACATGAGGATAAAACTTTTGCTACACTTGCTTCATATGTCCCTTTCTCTTTTTGACCATGTCATTTTAACATTATATACTGCATAATACTTCTCCAAAAGATGCAGATCTTTTCATACATAACTTTATCATACTTGAACAAACCAACAATTTCAACCTCATGAAATAGCGTAAACCTTTTCCTATTCCTTCTGGTATTTCAAAGGTGCCCTTTTTATAGTCAGTTTGCAAGATCCACAAAACTATTTCATTGTATGTCTCTTTACAACTGTTGTCTCCACTTTCTTTTTTCTGTATACCATTGGTTTATTGCCAAAATTAGTGGAGTTATTTTGAAGAATCTTTCATATTTTGAATTTACCTGTTTGCTTCCTGGTAATGTTATTTAATTTGTCTTTTCTGTCTTCCTTATTTCTGTAAACAAGTTTGCTTCAGAGTAGTTGGGGAGGGGAGTTTGTCAATGATATCAGTATAATTTTACCATCTTTGCTTTCATTCACATTAGTATACAGAGTAATTTTCCAGAATACATATGATGTGTGATTTGTAGCTGGTTAATTACAGAAGCAAATAAGAGAATCCGTGTGTCTTCTCTTCAGCCATATTTTGAGAAGATTGAAAATGTAGAACAATGCCAGTGTTTTCATTAAATGTTTTTGCTTTTACTTTTTTGTTTTGGAAAATACAGGTTTTTTTTGTTGTTATTTTGATAAAAAGGTGTTACTTACGTGTACACTTTTATTATTGTAACTAGTATTTTTCAATTTTCTCAGCTTTAATTTCCAACATAATAAATATCAATAGAAGTAACCCACATAAACAAAAGGTCACTGGGTTCCTCAGTATCTTTTAAGAGTTTAAAGGGATCCTGAGACAAGAAAAGCTTGAAACCACTACTCTAAAACTTCGTAAAATTTTGATTACATTTTTCTGACGATACTTAATATATGGATGGTGCTGTGTATTTTATCAGTTGGCACATAGTATCTAACCCAATTCAGTGGTGCAGTTTCTTTGAATTTTGACATAGTAGATGAAGATGTGGTTATAAATTGCTTAGTTAGGGTTGATGGCTGGCCAGTGTGGTCACTTGTTTTTGAAAGCTATAGGAAATGTTTTGCTCTAGGTAGCCTGAATTGGTTTTAAGTCTTCATAAACAAAAGTTTAGAAGAAATCTTCGATTACCTCGTTGCTGTAAGTATTTCTTAAATGTCTTTTTGTTGTTTCTGTTATGGTCAGTGTGGAGCTATTTGGACATTAATTTTTTAAATTTGATATAAATGATAACTAGTAGGAGCCTCGTATGCAGTAATAATGATAGCTGCTGTTTGCACAGAAAGGAGCAAGTTATTCCTGCCTTATAATTGGAGTGGCATTTTATCAGAAACAGTTTTTATTATTGGGTATACATCTCCAAGTTCCTGTTGTCAGGCTTTACTATTAAATTTATCGTTTTCGATGTTCACCCATCCCATCCCATCTCTGCTTGTAGTCCATGAAGGGGCTCACCAAAACATTGATTCTCAAATGCAGGCTGAGTGAAGGTGGGGAAATAGTTTGCTGAACCATCAGATAATTCTCTTAAGTACTCTAGTCACTGCTCTACAGTAATACCTTATACCCTATACCCTTGGAGAGCTCATGTGGTTTGCCTCCCTGAGTTGTATACCTTTAGTCTAAGTTTAAGGTGTCTTACTATTCACTTTTCTTCTCCAAGTATGTAGTTGTTTACATTTTGCCTTTTTTCCTTGGGAGGGCGTGGGCTATCTGCTGTAAAAGATTTCTCCTTTTATTCCTTCCTTGTTGTTGTTAGGTGCAGTCAAATCAGTTCCATCTCATGGCAACCCTGTCAAAACACTGTCTGGTCCTCTGCCACTCTCACAATTGCTGTTAGGCTTGAGAGCAGTTGTTACAATCACTGTCAGTCCATCCTGTTGAAGGCTGTCTTCTTTTTCACTGACCTTCTACTTTACCAAGCATAATATCCTTCTCCAGGGACCGATCCTACAGATAACCTTTCCAAAGTAAAGGGTCTTCCAATAAGTGTCTCCTGTCTTTGGACTTGAATCAGACAAGTTGTGTAAGTGATATAGTTTTGTTTTATTATTTTCAAGTACGTCTGATGGTGTTGTGTGTGGAAAAGAGCTTCAGGTAAATGGCTACCATGGCACCTTCCAGATGGCACCAGAAAAAAATCAGTTGTCACAGCCTAGTTATCTTTCACCATTGACAATCACAGCCTCTCCTCGTTCATTTTGGAAAACATACAGGCCAGTAATTCCGCTGGACTGAAATCCATACCCAACAGTAACTTTTTTGGAGTGAGGCAGATGTTCTTGAATCTCCGTTGGATCCTTATCGCTCCAAATGCAACAACAGTTTTATTTGTTAGCAAAACTGTTCACGCAAAAACAGGCCTCATTGCTGAGAATAACTTTTTCAGCCAGAAGCAGGGTCGACTTCAGTTGCTCCAGAGCCCAGTTAGCAAATAAATGTACGGTGCACTTTGTGGTCGTTGGACTTCAGTTCTTGAGTTAAAACAATTTTACAAGCGTAAAGCTTCAAGTCCAGATGCACCGCCATTGCTTAACAAATACCACTCCCTTGAACTGTCAAAAACAGGACATCCTTATCAGAAGGCCATTTATGTCAGATGTAGTCTTGCCATCCTTGCCTCTAGGGAGCATTCTGGTTGTACCTCTTCTTCTTTTGGCAGTCCATGTCATGTTCAGTATTTTTCATCAGCCCTACAATTCAGAGACGTCAATTCTTCATTCGTCACCGAGGACCAAAATGACATGGGGTAGAGACAACCCAAAAGATAGAGAGACCCACATGAGTGGGTGCCTACATTGACTTGGGACCAGAAGAACCGGATGGTGCCTGGCCACCACCAGTGATAGCCATGATGGAGCTCACTAAGTTGAGTTTCACTGGCAACACAAGAATAAAAAGGGGTGCATCATGAGATCTCCACTAAAAGACCTCGATTGATGGTCCAGCGGTTTCGGGGTTCCCCTGGTAGCATGGCCCCTGGCCCTGATGCTGCCCTTGCCCATAAATCATAACGAAGGTCCACTCTTCAGACACGAATGGATCGGACTTGGCGATGCAGAGTGACCATATATTGGATGCACTTTATGGTTCTATACATCTATAGGATATCATCCTGCTAACCTCTGGTTGGAGGAAGGGGAGTGGGTGGAGAGGAGGGGAAAGGAGACTATTGGGAGATGAGACATGTATGGAGCAGAGAGGAATAATGTGCTGTCACCAGACAGGGAGAGCAGTGGACGCTGCATACAGGTGAGCGTGTAAATTTGTATGGGAATGTACATTTCCACTCAGTCATATTAAATAAGAAAAATAAAATAAAAAATTCTTTGTTCAACTTTTGTATGCATATAAGGTGATTGAAGACACCATGGCTTGGGTCAGGCACGCCTTAGCCTTCAAGGTGACTTTTTTTTCCTTTCAACACTTTAAAAGAGATCTTGTGCAGCAGATTTGTCCAAAGACATAGAAGGATTATTGCATAACTGCTGCTTCCATGGGTGTGATTGTGGAACCAGGTAAAATGAAGTTTTTGGCAACTTCAATCTTTTCTCTGTTTATCATGGTAAATTACTTACTGGACTGGTTTTGAGAATTTTTGTTTTCTTTTTGTTGAAGTGTAATTCATCATGAAGGCTATAGTCTTTGATCTTCATCAATAAGGGCTTTAAGTCCTTAGCCTTGTTCCACCTGATAATATGAGCTTTTCATCATCTCTTTCCACAGATGTAATCGATTTGATTCTTATGTGTTCCACCTGGCAAGGTCCCCATATATAGTCACCATTTGTGTTGCTGAAAACAGATATTTGCAATAAAAAAGTTGTTGGTCTTAGACAATTCTGTCACATGTTCAGTGGCACAGGTTCCGTCAACTAAACCATGTGTTCGAAATACCAATCCTTCATCTTTGTTTCCAGCTTTTACTTTACAGTCACCAGTGATGATCGATGCATCCTGATTGCACATTTGATGCATTTCAGACTGCAGAAGTTGATAGAAGTCCTCAATTTCTTCACCTTTGTCCTTAGTGGTAGGTGCATACATTTGAATAACAGTCATATTGTCTGGTCTTCCTTGTTATTGTTGTTGTTATGTGCTGTTGAGTTGGTTCTGACTCATAGTGACCCTGTGCACAACAGAACAAAACACTGCCGAGCCTTGCACCCTGCCCATGATTGTTTTTATGCTTAAGCTCATTGTTGCAGCCACTGTGTCACTCCATCTTATTGAGAGTCTTCCTCTTTTTCACTGACCCTCCACTCTATCAAAGGTAATATCCTTCTCCAGGGACTGATCCCTCCTGACAACCTGTCCAAAGTATGTAAGACAGTGTCACCATCTTTGCTTCCAAGAAGCTCTCTGGTTGTACTTCTTCCAGAACAGATCTGTTAGTTCTTTTGGCAGTCCATGGTACATTCAGTATTCTTATCCAACACCACAATCCAGAGGCATCAATTCTTCTGTCTTGCTTATTCAGTGTCCAGCTTTTTTGCATGCATATGATGTGATTGAAAATGCCATGGCTTAAGTCAGGTGCACTTTGGTCTTCAAGATGACATCTTGACTTTTCAACTCTTTAAAAAGGTCCTTTGCAGCAGATTTTCCCAGTGCAATGTGTCTTTTGATTTCTTGACTTCTGCTCCCATGAGCATTGATTGTGGAACCAAGTAAAATGAAATCCTTGACAACCTTAATCCTTTCCCCATTTATCATGATGTTTGGTGCTTACCGGTCCACTTGTGAGGATTTTTGTTTTCTTGATGTTGGGATACAATCCATACTGAAGGCCATGGTCTTTAATGTTCATCAGTAAGTGTTTCAAATCCTCTTCACTTCCAGCAAGCAGAGTTGCATTATCTGCATAATGCAGGTTGTTAATGTGTCGTCCTCCAATCCTGATGCCTCATTCATTTTTTAAAATATTTTATTGTGTTTTAAGTAAAAGTTTACAATCCAAATCAATTTGCAATTTAAAACCCTGAACACTCATTGCTGTGTTACTCGAACTGCTCTTTCCTCCCCATCTTGTGACATCACACTTGTCCTTTCCACCCTGTACTTCCCATATCCATTTGACCAAACCGCGTCTACCTCTATCTTCTCATCTCACCTCTGGATAGTTGCTGCTTAGGCAGCCTCATGTATGTTTAGCCAAGAAGAACATTCTTTGCCAGCATCACTCTGTATCTGACAGTCCAGTTTGATCTTGCTCTGAAGAATTGGCTTCGGCACTGGCTTCAGTTCTGGGCTAACAGAGAGCTTGGGGGAGATGTCCTCAGGGATCCCTCCTGTCTGATGGACCATCACATGTGGTCTTTAAGAGTTCTAGTTTTGTGCCCCACTGTTTCCCACTGCATCAAGGACTTTATGCTGTGTTCCCTGTCAGGGCAGTCATTGGTGGTAGCCAGGAACCACCTAGATCTTCTGGTCTCACGTTGAAGTAGTCTCTGTATTATAGGGCACCTTCTCTGTGCTGGCTCCTGTTTTTCTCTTGTCTTTGTTGTTCTTCCTTCTGTGGTGTGCTAAGTAGATAGGGACCAATTGATGCAGGTCCCAGATGCCACTCACCAGAACAGTATGCAGAACATTTTCTTTAAAAAAAAAAAGTTTTGCCAGTTAGCCTAGGTATCCCCTGAAATTGTGATCCCAAGACTCTTTTCCCTGCTACTCTGTCATTTAAAATGATGTTGGGTTGTATGTAGGAAACTTTTTAGCTTTGTGCGTAGTCCACTTATACTAACCTGCCTTCTCCTGCGTACTTTAATTACCCGTCACCTATTCCAGTTCCTGTCTGCTATCTAGTCTATGAATCCCTTATCCCTCCCTCCCCGCCCTTGTAACCATCCAGGATTATTTTCTTTGTTGCAGAAACCTTTTCTTAAGCCCTTAGAGTAATGCTCTCATACAATATTTGTCCTTTTGCATCTGATTAATTTCACTTAACATAAAGTCTTCCAGATGATTCAGTGGTATGAGATATTTCTTAAAATCATTGTCATTCTTTATCATTGCATAGTAATTCATTGTGTGAATACTCCATAGTTTGTCCATTCATCTGTTGATAAGCACCTAGGTTGATTCCATCCTCTTTCTGGTATGGACAGTCCTATAGTAAACACTGACTCCACATATCTGTTCAGATGACAGCACTTAGTTCTTCAGGATATATTCCAAGAAGAAAGGTTGCTGGATCATATAATACTTCTTTTTTAGCTTTTCAAGAAAGGACCAAATAGATTTCCAAAATGGTTGTACCATTTTATACTCCCATCAGCAGTATAGAAGAGTTTCAATCTCTCCACAACCTCTCCAGCATTTATTATTTTGTGTTTCTTGCATTATTGCTAGTTGTGTTGGGATGAGATGATAACTCATGGTATTTGTTAGTGGCCTGGATATCTTCTTTGGTGAAGCACCTATTCATATCCTTTGTCTATTTTTTAATTAGGTTATTTGTCTTGTTGTTTTGCAGGTTAGGGAGATTGGATGCCAATTGGATTTATGGCAGCCAAAAATTCTTTCCCACTCTGTAGGTGATCTTTTTACTCTTTTGGTGAAATCTTTGGATGAGCATAAGTATTTGAATTTTAGGAGTTCCCACTTACCTATTTTCTAGTGTTTGTGCATTGTTAGTAATATTTTATAATCTATGCCATGCATTAGGGTTTCCAGAGTTGTCTGAATTTTTTCTGTCATGACCTTTATTGTTTTAAATTTTATATTTAGGTCTTTGATCCATTTTCAGTTAGTTTTTGTGCATGGTCTGAGATATGGGTCTTGTTTCATTTTTTTACAGGTGGATAGCCAGTTATGCCAATATCATTTGTTAAAGAAACTCTTTTTTCCCCAGTTCACTGCCTTTGGACCTTTGTCAAATATCAACTGTTTATAGGTGAATGATGTTATATGTAGACTCTCAGTTCTGTTCCATTGATCTGTGTATCTGTTTTTGTACCAGTATAAGGCAGTGTAGTCGGTACTAGAGTCGGAAAGAGTGAGGCATCCCACTTTGTTGTTCTTTAGTAATGCTTTACTTATTCAAGGCTTCTTCCCTTTCCATGTGAAGTTGGTGGTTTGTTTCTCCATCTCACTAAAAAATGCCATTGAAATTTGTGTTGAGATTGCACTGTATATATAGATTGCTTTGGGTAAAACAGACATTTTCACAATGTTAAGTCATCCTGTCCATGAACAAGGTTGGTTTTGGGTTTTCCACTTATGTAGGTCTCTTTTGGCTTCTTGCAGTAGAGTCTTAAATTTTCTTTGTATAGTTTTTTTTTTTTTTTAATTCTCTGGTTAGATTTATTCCTAAGTATTTTATCTTCTTGGGAGCTACAGTAAGTGAAATGATTTCATGATTTCCTCTTTGATAGTCTCTTTTTTGGTGTAAAAAGAATCCAACTGATTTATTTATGTTTATCTTGTATCCTGAAACTTTGCTGAAATCTTCTATTAGTTCCAGTAGTTTTTTTGTGCATTCTTCAGGGTTGCCTGTGTATGATAATACCATCTGCAAATAGAGATACTTTCACTTCTTCCTTACCAATCTGGATGCTCTTTATTTCTTTGTCTTGCCTGATTGTCCATTCAGCCAACACTTGTCCACTTCTCTCCACCCTCCCCTTTCCCTTAAAAAGGAACCAGTTAGACAGCTTCGTGTGTGTGTGTGTGTAAAAGCCAAGAAGTACCCACACTACCCGCGTCACTCTCCGTCCCATAGTCCAGTCCATTCTTTGTCTGAAGAGTGGGCTTCAGTACTGGTTCAGCTCAGAACTGAAGCTCAGGGAGACATGTTCTCAGGGAACCCTCCAGGATGTCAAACTGTATAAGTCTGGTTTTTAAAGAGAATTGTAGATCTTCAGTCCCCTTTTCTCTGCTTTGTCAGGGGCTCCACATTGTGTTCTCTGTCAGGGCAGTCTTTGGTGGTGGCCAAACACCATCTTGTTCTTCTGGTCTCATGCAAGTGTAGTCTCCCAATCATAGGGACCCTTCTGTCTCCTGGGCTCTTATTTTCCTCATGTTCTTGGGATGTTTTGGGTTTTCATCTGCTCCAAGGGGGTTAGAACCACCTTAGATGGCAGCTTGCTAGCTTTTAAGACCTCAGGAGTCTTTCATCAGTGTGGGATGCAGAACAGTTTCTTAAAAACTAGTTATGCTGGTTGACCTTGATGTGCCCCGAAACCATGGTCCCCATGTCCCTGTCCCTATTACTCTGTCCTTTAAAATATTGGCTTGTATTTAGAAAACCTTTTAGCTTATTGTTATAGTCCAGTTGTGCTGACCCTCCTTCTGCTGCACACTGTCACTCCCTGTACCTAACTGAATTTCTATCAACTGTCTAATCTATGGAAACCCTGGTGGCATAGTGGTCAAGTGCTACAACTGCTCACCAGAAGGTCAGCGGTTCAGATCGACCAGGCACTCCTTGGAAACTCTGTGGGGCAGTTCTGCTTTGTCTTGTAGGGTCACTATTAGTCAGAGCGGACTTGATGGCATTGGGTTTGTTTGTTTTCTAATCTAATCTATGCATGACCTTGTCCTTTCCTTCTCACGCTTGTAGCCATCAAAGATTATTTTCTTCTGTGTATAACCCTTTCTTAAGTCCTTGTGATAGTGGGCTCGTACAGTAGTTGTTGTTTTGCAGCTGACTGATTTCACTCAGCATAATGTCTGCCTGATGATTCCAGATTGAGATATTTTGTAAAATCATTGTTGTTCTTTATCATTGCCTAGTGTTTCATTGTGTAGATATACCATAGTGTGTTTATTCATTCATCTGTTAATGGGTGTGTATGTACCTGTTCCTGTGACAGCCCTTATCTCTGTAAGATATATTTTGAGCAGTGGGATTGCTAGATCATATGATATTTCTACTTCCAGCTTTTTAAGAAAGTACCAAATTGCTTTCCAAAGAGGTTATACCATTTTATATTCCCACAAGCAGTACAGAAGAGTTCCGGTCTCTCCACAACCTCTCCAGCATTTGTTATTCTGTGTTTTTTGGATTAATACCAGCCTCATTGGGGTGAGATGGTATCTCATTATAGTTTTGATTTGGATTTCTTTGATGTAATGATTGTGAGCATTTCCTCACATGTGTTTTGGCTGCCTGGACATCTTTGGAGAAGTGTCTCTCCATATCCTTTCCTCATTGTTTAATTGGTTGTTGATATTTTGCAGTATCTTATAGATTATGGAGATTACATGTCGATCAGATTTGTGGTTGCCAAGTATTTTTTCCCAGTCTGTAGGCAGTCTTTTAGATGAGCCTAAGTGTTTGATTTTCAGTAGTTCCCATTTAAACTGTTTTCTTTTCTGCTGTTTGTGCATTGTTAGTAATATTTTATGGTCTGTTTATCCCATTTATTAGAGCTTCCAGGGTTGTCTCTGTTTTTTCTTCCATAGTTATGATTGTTTATATATGGTATTTAGGTCTTTGATTCATTTTGAGTTAGTTTTTGTGCAAGATGTGAGATAAGGGTCTTGTTTTCAGTTTTTAGTAGATTCATATCCAGTTTTTCTACTGACTAGAATTTTGTTGGAGATTTTTGCATGTAAGGTCATAAAAGCTACTGGTCTGTAATTTTCTTCGTTTCCTGTTTTTTTTCCCTTCTTCTTGCTCTTTACCTGGCTTTGGGATCAGGGTTATGCTGGCTTCATGGAATGAATTTGGGAGGACTCCATCCTTTTCTATTCTCTGGAATACCTTCAGTTATAGTGGTATTAACTCTTCTCTAAACATTTGGTAGAGTTATCCAGTGAACTTTTCAGGACCCAGTCTTTTTTTGGAATTTTTAAATGACCTTTTCAGTCTCTTCTTTTGTGATGGGTTTATTTCTATTTGTGCTAGTTTTGGTAGGTGATGTGTTTCTAGAAATTTGTCCATTTCCTCTAGGAGTTAAAATTTATTACAGTGTTTTGTAATATTCTGTTATGATTTTTTTTTAATTTCCATAGGGTCTGTCATGATATTGCCCATCTCATTTCTTATTCGAGTTGTTTACTTCCTCTTATGTTTTTCTTTTGTCAGTTTGGCTAATGGTTTATTGGTTTTGATAACATTTAAAAAAATAGTTGTGGGTCTTGTTAACTCAGTCATTTTTCTGTTCTCTGTTTCATTTAGTGTACTGCTCTAGTTTTTTATTATTTGCTTTCTTCTGGTGCCATAAGGGTTCTTTTGCTGCTGTCTTTCACTTGTTCAAGTAGAGTTAATTCTTTTATTAGGGCCTTTTCTTTTTTTAGGATGTATACATTTTTTGAGATAAGTTGACGTCTGATCACTGCTCTTGCTGCATCCCATAGATTCTGGCAGGAGATGTTTTTAGCTTGATCTTTAAAGGCTTCATTGAGATTTCACATACCATGCAACTCACCTACTCAAAGTGTACACTTGAGTGGTTTTTAGTATATTTAGAGATAAGTGCAACAATTCATCACAGTAAATTTTAGGATAATATCATCACTTTACAAAGCTGTATCATTTAGCTATCATCCTCTTTCCTGCCCTTTTTATCATCCCCAGTTCTAAGCAGTCATTAAATCTGCTTTTTCTCTCTTGATTTGCTTATCTTAAACATTTCATATGATTGATTTTGTGTAATGTGTGGTCTTTTGTGACTGACCTCTTTCACTTAGCATGTTTTCAGGTTCATTTGTGATATAGCATGTATCAATATTTGTTTCTTTGTATGACTGAATAATATTCAACATGAATATAGCTTATACTGTTTATTTGTTCATCAGGTTACTAGTTAACGGACATTCGAATTGTTTAGTCTATCTGGATTTTATAGATAATGTTGGTGTCACAGGTTGAGTTCTCTAGTGGAGCAAAACCAGTGAAACACATAAATATATACAAAAACTCAAAATGAAGCCCTTTGCCTTCAAGTTGATTCTGACCCATAGCAACCCTATAGGTCAGAGTAGAACTGCCCTGTAGGGTTTCCAAGGAACACATAGTGGATTGAATTGCTGACCTTTTGGTTAACAGCCATAGCTCTTAACCACCATGCCACCAGGGCTCCCCAAATTATTTAATTCAAGGAAATGGCTCATGCAGTTGTTGAGGCCAACAACTCACATCTGTGGGTCAAGTATCGTATTGGAGGCTTTCCCTAACTCAGGTAGTTGTAGAAGCTGACAAACCCAAACCGGACAGGTCAGTCCATAGGCTGCCAAGTCACAGGCTGTTAGCACATGTCCCAGGAGCTGGAGGTCAGATGATGATGAGTTAGAAGCAGATTGTAGAGGGAGAGTGGGCTTTTCTGAAACATCCGTTTATGTACTGAAGGCAGGCCACACACCTACAAAAAAGCTTTTTGTTCCACTGATTGGCTACTCATAGGAGAACGCATCTTGGAGGTCATTACATTGTATTACGTTATGGAAGAGCAAACAGTCCAGTGTCAGCCAGACCACTGAGAAGCACAACCTAACCAAGTTGACACATTAACATTAACCATCATAGGTGCTGCAGATATTCATGTAAAAGCTTTTTTGTGGGTACAGTAGGAGTGTGATTGCTGGGATATATGGTAACCTTTTTAGGGACTGACAGACCATTTTACATTCCCAGCAGTAGGGTATGTGCTTCATTCTTTCCATATACTCATCAACATTTGTCATTTGACTTTGATGCTAGCCACCCTAGTTGATTTGAAATGGTATCTTAATGTGGTTTGATTTGCATTTCCCTGATGACTAATGATATTGACCATCTTTTCGTGTGCTTAATTGGTCATTTGTATAGCTGTTTTGGATGAATGTTTATTCAGGTCCTTTGCTCATTAAAAAAAGTGCCACTGTAATAAAATATGTAAGCAAAAATTTGCCCTTTTAACCATTTTTAAGTGTGTATTTTGGTGATTAATTACATTCACCTTATATGCTATCCATTTCTAAAAGTTTTTAATCCCCTCAAGTAGAATCTCAGTATCCCATAATCAATAACTTCCTTTTCTGACTCCCACCAACCCTTTTCCAGTTGCTGTTAAATTGATTTTGATTCATAGTGACTGCTTGTGTGCAGAAAAGAACGGCACCCCATGAAGTTTTGAAGGTTATGACCTTTTAGAAGTAGGTCTGCAGGGCTTTCTTCCAAGTTGCCTCTGTGTGGATTTCAATTACCAGCCATTGTTAGCTGCTTGCTCCACCCAGGAAAGCTCAGAGTAACCTCTAATAAAATTTGGTCTCTATGCATTTGTCACGTCTAGGTATTTCATGTAAGTGGGATTGTACAATATTTTCACCTTTTATATCTTACGTTACTCAGCTAATGCTTTCAAGGTGATTCACTTTTTAGCGTATATCAGATCTTTATTTTTGTGGCTTAATAGTATTCCATTGTGTAGATGTCCCACATTTCGTTTTATCTGTTCATCTGTTGTGATGACACAACCTTGCTTGCTGAAAGCAAAGAGGAGTAGAAGCACTTTTTGATGAATGACGATCAAAGACCACAGCCTTCAATATGGATTACACCTCAACATAAAGAAAAAAAGAGTTTTCACAACTGTACCAATAAGCAACATTACAATAAATGGAGAAAAGATTGAAGTTACCAAGCATTTCGTTTTACTAGATCCACAATCAATACCAATGGAAGCAGCAGTCAAGAAATGACTCTGCATTGGGCAGAGATGTCACTTTAAAGACTGAGATATGCTAGACAAAAGTAGTGGTGCTTTTATTCACTTTATATGCAAAAGCTTGACAACAAATAAGAAAGACTGAAGAAGAATTAATGCCTTTGAATTATGGTGTTAATGAAGAATATTGAACATACCATGCACTGCAAAGAGAACAAACCAACCTACCTTGCAGAAAGTACAGCCACAGTATTTCTTAGAAGCAAGGATGGCAAGACTGTCTCACATACTTTTGACAGTTTTATCAGGATGCACAATACCTGGAGACAGACATCATGCTTGGTAAATTAGACGGTCAGCAAAAAAGACTCTTAACGAGATGGATGAACACAGTGTTTGCAACAGTAGACTCAAACATAACAGCAATTTTGAGGATGGTGCAGAGCCAGGCAGTATTTTTTTCTGTTACACATAGGGACAGTATGAGGTGGAACTGATTCAGTGGTGTCTTAGTCATCTAGTACTGCTCTAACAAATACCTCGAGTCGATGACTTTAACAATGTAAAGTTTATTCTTACACAGTCCAGTAAGCTACAAGTCTGAATTTAGGGTGTGTGCTCCAAGGGAAGGCTTTCCCTCTTTGTCACCTCTGGAGGAAGGCCCTTGAGCTGCATCTGTCTTTATTTGGTTTGAGAACATCTTGCCAAAGGAACCTCAGGTCTGAAGGACATGCTCTGCTTCTGGTGCTGCTTTCTTGATGGTATGAGGTTTCCAACTCTCTGCTTGCATCCCTTTCCTTTTGTAGGATAAAAGGTGGTGCAAGCCACACTCCAGGGCAACCAGCTTGACACTGGAGCAGGGAGGTGACTTTAGGAAGGATGTTACAGTCCCATCCTAATCCTCTTTAACATAGTCCTGTTTGTTAACCACAGGCAGAAAGTAGGATTTATAGTATAGGAAAATCACAAAATAGAGGACAATCACAAAACACTGGGAATCATGCATGGCCCAGCCAAATTATTACACACATTTTTGGGGTGGTACAATCCATGACAAACGGTATCTAAAGATAGCATTCATCTGTTGATGGACATTTGCATCATTTCTGCCTTTTGACTATTGTGAATGATGGTGCTGTGAGCACTAATGTGCAAGAATTTGCTTGTGTTCCTAATTTCAAGTCTTTTGGGTATATCCCTAGAATTAGAATTGCTGGGTAAAATGGAAAAACCCTGGTGGTACAGTGGTTAAAACCTAGAGCTGCTAACCAAGAGGTCAGCAGTTGGAATCTACTAGGGGCTCCTTAGAAACCCTTTGGGGTAGTTCTGTTGTCCTATAGGGTTTTTACTAGTCAGAATTAACTCAGTGACAGTGGGTTTAGTTTTTGGTTTATGGTAAATCTAGTTTTTAAGAAACTACCAATCTATTTTTTACAATGGCTATATCATTTGGTATTCCCCCTGGCTGTGCATAAGGATTCTAGTTTCTCCATATGCTCACCAGTAGATACTGTTTTCATTTTTCTAATAGCCATTTATGTATGTGGGTGAGAAATGATGTCTCACTGGCATTTTGATTTCATTTCCTTAAATGACTAATGATACTGAACATTTTTTGATGTGCTTATGGCTCATTTTATATATCTTCTCAATATCATCAGTCAGAATAAGGCTAGGTGCTGATTGCAGGACAGAACGTTAGTTGCTTTTATGGAAGTTCAATTTGAAATTAAAGAAAGTAAAAATAAGTCCGCGAGAGCCAAAGTACAGCCATGAGTATGTGTCACCTGAACCTAGAGATTGTCTTTACAATAAATTTGATACATTGAGCACTATGACCCAAGACAAGACAGGTTGTGAGATGACATTGAGAACATCATACATGAGGAAAGCAAAACGATTTAAAAAGATAGCAAAGAAAAAAAAAAGACCAAAATGGATGTCAGAAGAGACTCAAACTTGTTGTTGAAGTTAGAGTAGCTTAAAGTGAAAGGAAGAAATGATGAAGTAAAAGAGCTGAAAAGGCAATTTTAAAGGACAGTTTGAGAAGACGCAGTGTTATAATAATATGTGCAGTGACCTGGGGTTGGACAATGAAAAAGGAAGAAAATGCTCATTATTTCTCAAGCTAGAAAAATGCAAGCTTCAAGTTGCAGTATTGAGGACTATATGGACAGAATATTGGACACTACAATAACTAATGAAGATTGAAGGAGTACACAGAGTTATTGTACCAAAAAGAACTGATCCATGTTCACACATTTCAGAAGGTAGCAAGTGATGGAGAACCAATACTATTGATGAAAGAAGTCGAAGCTGTACTGAAGGCATTGGTGAAAAACTGCTCCAGGAATTGATGAAATACCAATTGAGATGTTTCAACAAAGGGATGCAGTGCTGGAAGTGCTCACTCATCTGTGCCAAGAGATTGGGAAGACAGGCACCTGGCCAGTAGACTGGAAGGGATCCATATTCGTATCCATTCCCAGGATGATCCAAGGAGTGTGAAATTATCAAACAGTATCATTAATATCACATGCAAGTATAAAATTTGGAAAGTAGAGAACACCAGAAAGATGTTTACCTCTGCTTGTTGACTCTGCAAAGGCACTTGACTATGTGGATCATAACACAGTGTAGATAACATTTAGAAGATTGGCAGTTCTGAAACATTTGGTTGTGCTGATGAGGAACCTGTATATAGGTCAAGAGGAAGTTACTGGAGGAGAAGAAGGCAATACTGTGTGGTTTAAACTAAGGATAGCTGTGTCAGGGTTGTATCCTTTCACCATGCTTATTCAGTCTGTATATGGAGCACAGAATCTGAGAAACTGGACTATGTGAGGAAGAACAGGGCATCAGGATTGGAAGAAGATCTTTAACAACCTGATTAAGCAGATGATACAATGTTGTTTGTTGAGAAGGGAAGAAGGCTTGAAGCACTTAATGATGAAGCTCAAAGACCATAGCCTTCAGTATGGATCACACTTAAACATAAAATAAAAATTCTCACAAGTGGACCAGTAAGCAACATCGTGATAGATGCAAAAAAGATAGAGGTTTTCAAGGATTTCATTTTACTTGGATTTACAATCAAGACCCATAGAAGCAACAGTCAAGAAATCAAATGATGTATTCCACTGAGCAAATCTGCTGCAAAAGACCCCTTTAAAAATGTTAAAAAGCCAAGATCTCACTTTGAGGACTAAGGTGCACCTTCCCCAAGCCATGAATGGTATTTTTAGTTCCCTGATATGCATGCATACGCTGGACAATTAATAAGGAAGACCAAAGAAAAATTGATATGTTTGAATTATAGTATTGGCTGAGAACTTTGAATATACAATGGACTGCCAGAAGAACGACTTCATATGTCTTGGAAGGAACACAACCAAAGAGTGCTTAAAAGCTAGGATGGCAAGACTTCATCTCACTGAACTTCAGACATGTTATCAGAAAGGGACCATTCTGTAGAGATGGACAGCATGTGTGGTAGTTGAAAGGGTCATCAAGCAAGAGGAAGTCCAGCATGGAAATGGATTGTCGCAGGACCAGGCATTGTTTTGTTCTCTTGTGCATAGGGTCACTTTGAGTTGGAAATGATAGCTAACAACAGTCTGAGTATACCACATTTTGTTATATTCAACAGTTTTTTTTTTCCTTTAGTTGTGCAGTTTCTTCCTCCTTTTCTCATTGCTAAAATGTTTTTAGCTGCTGTCCACTTGGCACCTAATTCTTTTCAACCCGATGCACAGTGGTTCAAAGTGTTGTACGACTGTGCACCATTCATGTGGGTCTGTTGTTCATCAGACCATTGTGATGCGTAGTGTTTTAGTAGATCACCATACCTTTCTTCTTAGCGCATCTTAGTTCTGCTGAAACGTGTCTGACATCATCTGTTGTTTTTTAGGTACTTTCAAGTTGGTTCCAGCTAAGAGCAACCGTATGTACAACAAAATATTGCACAGTCCTGTGCCATCCTCATGATCATTGTTATGCTTAAGCTCCTTGCAGTCACTTTGTCAGTCTGTCTAAGGGTCATCTTCTTTTTCCCTGACTGTCTACTCTACCAAGCACCATGTTCTTCTCCAGGGATTGGTCCCTCCTGATAGCATATCCAAAGTAGTGAGATAAGTCTCTCCATCCTTACTTCTGAAGAGCATTCTGGCTGTACTTCTTCTTCCAAGACAGATTTGTTCATTCTTTTAGCAAGCCGTGGTATATTCAGCATCATCTGTAGCCACCTCTTTTCTTAATCTGCAGAGGGATTGGGAACAGGAAGATATTATTTATAGTGACTTAAAAGGTTTTATCCTAGAGCCTGTTTATTAAATTTTTGTTTATATTTACTGCTTTCGTAGCATGACATATTCTAGGCACTTGGTGATAGTTTGAGGAGTAAATGCCTCAATAAAAGGAATCACAAATGCAGTCAAATTTATGCACTATGAATTTGGGGAGAGTTGTATTTGCCCTGTGAAAGAGGAGTGAAATTTAAGACAATTTCTAACAAAATTATCCTACTAAAATGAAATCAAGTAGTGGCAAGTAGAAACTGATACACACATGAAGTGATTCGTTTTTCTTTTTTTAACTGTACTTTAGGTGAAGGTTTATCAGACAAAGCAGTTTCTCATTAAACAGTTAGTACACATACTGTTTTATGACATTGGATAACAGCCTCACGACATTTCAACACACTTTTCAGCTTTGGTTTCCTTATTACCAGCTTTCCTGCCCCCTCCTGCCTTCTAATCCTTGCCTCTGGGCTGGTGTGCCCTTTTAGTCTCATTTTGTTTTATGAGCCTATCCAGCCTTTGGTTGAAGGGCAACTTCATTACTGAGGTAAAAAGAGTGTCAGGGGGCCATACTCTCACGGTTTCTGCAGTTTCTAACAGGCCATGAAGTCTGGCCTCTCTTTTTTTAGTTAGAATTTTGTTTATATTTTCCTCCAGCTCTGTCTGGGACCCTCTATTTTGATCTTTGTCAGAGCAGTCAATGATGGTATCTGGGCACCATCTGGTTGTACTGGACTCAGTGTGATGAAGGCCATCGTAGACGTAGTCCATTAGTCCTTTAGACTGATCTTTCCCTTGTGTCTTTAGTTTTTTTCATTCAGCCTTGCTCCCAAAGGAGTGAGACCGGTGGAGTATCCTAGATGGCTGCTCACCAAGACGAAAACCAAACTCGCTGCCGTCAAGTTGGGTCCAAATCATAGAGACCCTAGAGGTCAGAATAGAATTTCCCCATAGACTTTCCAAGGAGCACCTGGTGGATTTGAACTGCCAGCCTTTTGGTTAGCAGATATAGCACTTAACCCACTATGCCAGCAGTGTTTTCCATGGCTGCTTGCAGGTAAAAGCACTCGTTTTATATGATGACAAAAACTGGACACAGATACAGCAGAAAACAGTAACTTCAGCAGATAGAAAGAGTCACAGTTGTAGTACTAGAAAGGCAGTCATCTAGTCACATTTTCTTTTGTGGAGTCCCAAATCTTGTAGTTGTAATTTCTGAACAACTAGTTAAAGTAACTTTGCATTATTTGGCTAGGTTTGTGTTTTGTTAGGAGTCCCTGTGTGGTCCAAATGATTAAGTTCTTGACTACTAACTTGGCAGTCAAACTCATTTAGAGGTGTTTCAGAAGAAAGAGCTGGCAATCTTTGAAAACTATGGATCACAGTTCTACTCAGCAACTTATGTATTTTTTGTGTGTGTTTTCATATATTAAAGTGTTCCTGATAATTTTTACTGTATAGTTTACTCCCATTTTGTTCTCTGAGATTTCATAGGGCTAACTAGCATGTATGGTTTAGTAGTTCTGTGTTCTATAGTACACTAATAATAAACTGTGTGTCGTTTGTTCAGGCAGTCATTCAAGTCTCTTCTTAAGTGTAATTTTCTCAGAGACACATTCCCTGCCCACCCTTGCTATATCCTTTACTGCTTTTTCTTCATAGCTTGTATCACAATCTGACATTATTGATACCTGTTGTTAGGTACTGTCAAGTCAGTTCTGACACATAGCAATCCATTATACAACAGAGCGAAACTCTACCTGGACTGCACCATTCAAACAATCGTTATACTTCAGTCCATTTGCAGCCACTGTGTTAGTGTCATCTTTTTCTTTGACCTTCTAGTTTACCAAGCATGATGTTCTTCTCCAGGGACTGATCGCTCCTGATAACATGTAACAACATACATGAGACGCAATCTTGCCATCCTTGCTTATAAAGAGCATTCTGGTTGTACTTCCAGATTTGTTTATTCTTGTGGCATTCCAGAACATATTAGATACAGATACTAGATAGTTGTAGCTCAATTAGAAAACAAGGTATATGATTTGGGGATTTTATTTTTCTTCTTCTTCGCTACATTTCCAGTGCTTAGGGACTGGCAAGTAATAGGCAGTTAATCATTATTTGTGAAAAGTATGTGTAAATAGGTGAAATTAAGGGGGTGAAACAATTTTATGCTGCTTATGAAGGCAAGGGGCCCTAGAGTTAGTCAGTTTGGGTTCAAATCCCAGCAGTGTTTTCTAGCTGTGAGACTTTGGGCCAGTTATTTAACTTCTGTGAACCCAAGGTGTTTATGTGAGGATTCATTGAGAAATGTGTATAAAATACAGCTAAGTGCCTGTCACACAGTTCCCAGTGAGTACTTGTTAGTGCCGTTATTATTGACTTCACTGTGATGTTTCATAATGAAATAAGTTGTATGTATTTTTATTCTTTTAATCAGTGACATTTAGCAAATTGCAAACATTGAGATGTGTTTAGTGACATTTACAGAGTTAAGTTTTAAATGGAAGAGGACAGGCTAGCATTTATTTGCATGTTGCTTCTTGAAATTACATTGCAAAGCTCTGTATATATACTGTTTTATTTTACTCTTTTGAATCTTGTTACAGAAATAGTATCTTCATTTCACAAGTAATAAAATAGGCTCATAGACTGCTCATTTTGCCCAAAAACACACTGAAGAAAAAAGTAGAGTGAGAAATTAGGTGTCTGTAAGATGATACCAATTCAAGTCTTAAAGAATTTTCCATTTCCTGTTTGTTATTTTAAACCTTTTTTCTAGGCCTCAAGGAAAAAAAATCATAGAGTATAATAAAGGTAGGGTGTATGGGTAGCATATGTATAGGACTAGTATCACAGGCTTGAGCTTTGTTCATTAAACCCTGTTGAAGGGAAAAATTATAGTTGCACATTCTTTTGTGATCTTGACACAGGTATTTTGAAATTTTATATACTGTTGGTAATGAGAAGATCTAAGTAAGAGCAGTAATGTCCTTACCACAACTCTTGTCTGCTGTAAAAGAATAAAAACTAGCAAGCAGTGGGATCAACTTTTTACATGAAGGACTGTGCATTCATGGTTGGAGCAGTATACAAGCTTGCATCTATCTGGGGAGTAATGAGCCTTGAGGAATCATGAGGTTAACTAATTTCTTTGATAGGGCTAGCTGGATTTGGTAGTGAGTTTGAAAAGGCTTGTTTTCCAGTGAGATCATAAGGTATGTTCAAATTCCTGTAAACTAATGGCTCATACCAGTGAGATCTGGCTCAATCCAGCCCTGTAACACCCAGGTTAAATATAATGGGGACTTTAATTACTTTGTTTGTGTAATTTGACTTTGTCGCTGATTTCATTAGCCTTTAGATTGCAAAGTTTGAACATTTTGTCTGAGAAGAAAAGAATTAAAGTGGTTAGGGTAAAATTCCTTTTACTTTTTATATAACAGATTATAACTTACCTTATTTTTTACAGAAACAAGTGAGACTGATTCCTGATTAGATAGGGCTTGAAAAGTAAGGGAAAATTTCATATTTCTTTAGCAATTAGAATTTTAGGGCTACCAAAAGAAGTTTATATCCATTGGATTTAGCTGAAAGGTCTTTTTTAAAAAATAATTTCATTCTTATATCCACCCAATGTGTTTAAATTAAAAATATGAAAGAAATCTTTGTGATCCATAGGACAATATTTTTAAACTTCTTCATGATTTTTAGGAATGTTGCATTACTTACTATGATTTGATTAAGATTAAAGGTGACAGTTGTGGATATAGATATCATTCCCAACTTTTAGATACTAAAAGCAGTTATGAAATCTGTATCTCAGAATTTCTCAGAAAAGCTAATTTTACTTATCTGTCTTGAACATTGATCTATACTATAATTCATAAGAGAGTAGGTTATAGAAAAAAACTGGGATAGGATGTATAAAGATGATCTCTGTATTTAAGCATATTTTACCAATACTAATTTTCCCCATGGCTTGTGTAAGTAAAATACATGTTAATTCCCAAACAATTCATATAGACATTTTGTAATTGCTATTTTCTGATAATGGAGTATGTGTGATTTGAGTTGTACATTGAGGAAGTATAGGAGTTGTCTGTCTTAAAAAGGGGGAGTAGAAAGAATACTCTTGTCAGTAGAAAGACTAAGTATTTTGTGAACAGTAACCACTTAGACTAGACTTATTTAGGGAGATAAAGGGTAGAGAAGTAGGTAGACGTTGACTTGTAAAAACTTTTCACACCAGATTACAGAAATTAAAAGCATAGTAGCATGGACTAATAGTGACATTGGACTCAGTTTTGGGGAATATGGATTCTAGTTTTTGCTTTACCCTTTAACTAGGCCCTTATACGTTGAATATAGACTTACTGCTGTACTCTAGGTGTTGAATATGTAGTACTAAACAATGCCTGGTGGCAAAATGGCTAAAAGCTATGGCTGCTGATGAAAAAGGAGGCAGTTCAGATCTGCCAGCCATTCCTTAGAAACCCTATGGGACAGTTTGACTGAGTCCTGTAGAGTTGCTGTGAGTTGGAATTGACTCAACAGCAGTGAAGGGGTACGTACTAGACTAGATGTTCCATAAACAACAGTTGAATGGGAGAATACTAACTTTGAACATAGGCCACAATTTTTTCATTTCAGCAGGGAAGAGCTCTCAGATTCTTTCTAGATCTGTGATCCTGTTATCATCTTGTAGATGTGGAGAACTACTAACCATTTTTGAACAGTGTGATATGAATTAAATATTATCAAACAATTGAAGAGGATTCGATGAAGTCAGATGGCTAAACTGCCCACAATGTGAAAAAAACATTGGAGAGAATGGAAACAATGAGTCTCATCTGAAATTGATCTAAGCTTAAAGAGGTCAAGTGTTGATAATCCAGACTCTAGTGGTCGCAGTAATGATGGGAAAAAAAACAATGATTTTCAGAGATAACAAAGAAGCCAGTAGAAATTCATTTTGCCTGGCCGGAGGTCTTTGACTACTAGAGGAATAATAGGAGTACTAGTAGCAGAACAGTTTGCCAGCTGTTTTTTGATTTTTGTTGCGTAAGCTCAGATAATAGTAGTACTTAAATGTAGGAAAAGAAGTATTTAAGAATGAGGTTTTCTGTTCTGAATCATGGAAATAATGATACCCTTGAAAGAAATGGGAAATCCTGAGAAGTACACTAACTTTGAGAGAAGGATGAGTTAGACTTTAGATATTTAAATAGGTATCTGTACATGAATGGAATGGTATTTTTATTGTATACAGGAAGTCCACAGGTTTTGAATATCCAGCTTACATACAACTCATAGTTACGAAACAACCCCTGTGAAACCTATGATACAAAAATTTGAGGTACCTACAGTGGTTTATAGTAACAAACAGGCACTACTTTTGCAACATGTACCAAAACATTATCATTACTACTGTATTATACTAAAGATGCTTTAGTGTGTCTAGATTTCTTTAATTTTTTTAATGCATGGAAAGGTACAGTATATACTAAGACGTTTGACTTACCTTGCCTTTAGATCTGACTCAGCAGCACTTGGCTGGCTGGCTGCCTTTAGATACAAACCGTCCCTGACTTTCAACTTATGCACAAATATGACTTAAAAACAAACTTAGGAGCAGAACTGTTGCATAATCTGGGGACTGCCTGTGTGTTAAAAACGCTTACTTTGAATTATAGAAAGCACCTCATTGTAGAATCTAATATTTGTGCTTACATCTTACTTAGGTCCAAAAAAAACTACCTCATTTTGACTTTGTATGTTTTTGTCCACTAGAGTTAAAAACCTCCACACATCTTTAGATGAACCATATGAAGCAGGAAACAAAGCACCTGTTTTTCTGACTCTGCTCCTTAAGAATGATCTTAAGCGTGTTTGCTCAAACAATTTACAGATGATGCTAGACTGCATTGCTGCGTTTCTGACCAAACACCTGCTGTCTTGGACTGCTGTACTTAGTAATGTTGAATGTTGTTGAGTACGTCAACGACAAATGCTCTGAGGTTAGACCGTAAGAATTTAGTAATCATTCCCACCCTTCATAGTAGTATTCCAACCAAATACCTTCCAAACCCTTACCTTATGTTCCACTGAGTAATTGAAGCCTTGGCTAGCATCCTGTCTTGAACGGAAATTCATAGTAACAAATTTCAAGAGACAGAACTTTATTCTGTTACCCATTAGTAACAGTGTGATGAGCAGTTCTTTGTCTTTCATTTGTGTTCATAATGCCATGAAGAAAAACATGCTCCTTAATTGTGAGAATCAAAGTAATTGTCATTTGAGTCCCTGATGTCTTCTTAGCAAATGAAAATGTCATTAGGTGGATGTGCCTGTTGAAGCTTTTGATACAAGGGAGAAGGGGAAGCATAAATTCTTACACCATTTTTGTATACCGGTTACACCAGTTTGTTTTTTAAAATGTGCAAGAGAGTGGTTAAGACATACGTTAACATTACCACTTATTAAATTAGGTAAGCAAAGAAAGTATTAAGCCCTTCTTTTTAAGTCAGTATAAGCATTATTGTCAAGGTCACAACACTCTAGTGTATTAGAAGCTGAACAGAGAATGCAAATCCTATATTTTGTTTCCTTGTGCCCTCTGTGTTTTGGCTGCATTATTCGGAGTTTACACTTAAGGACACTCCTCATTTTCTTTTAAAAGCACAGTTTCAACATGATTAGGGGTAAGAGGGTGTTTAGATAAATGAATTTTAGGGTACCTACAGTTAAGTCTCCAAGATAGGTTTTGATGTTCAGGAGGCTGAACCTGTGAACATAGTGGGTGGGGCTTGTGAGTACATAAAATATCTCATTTTGCCTGTCCAGGGTTCTGTTGCTGTTGAAGGAGAAGCAGAAAGAATAGTAGCACAGCAGTTTCCGTGCAGCTTGGCATGTAGTTTTGTTTAAAGGGCCAATCTAGAATAAGTAGACTGTTGACTGAACAGAGCAAACTCATGTCTGAGAGTTGGGGAAGCATGGCTGGTGTTAAACAAGAAAATATGCTTCAGTCCCACTTTAATGTCTGCCTTCCTTATGCTGTAGGCTAATTGACTTTGTTAATTTACAGCTTGTTCATTTTAATCTTATTTTCCTCTTAATTGTAACAAGCCTATTTTGCCATTTCTGATGGATTTTACAAAGAAAGATTTTTGTTCAGTGTTTGTCATCGTAAATTCTCATTGCTGCTGCTGTCCTCAAAAGGATTGTGTAAATGAGGTATGTAAGAAGTTTCAGTATATACAAAGGGTATATATGCTGTTTTCATTTGATGATTGGTATGTGTGGAAAGTTGCAGTTGAAGTAAAAATGTTGAGTTCGGAATTATTTAAAAATATTTCAAGTTCTGTAGTTAATTTTTTTAGTTGCACAAAAAAATTACCCAAGAACAGTTGATAAAAAGTGAGTATTTGAGGAGATTTCTTACACTGTACTGTGTATAAGAAGGGAAGCTTTTACTTTTATCAAATAGTTAAATGTAACCTCAACTCCTTTAAGCCTTTAAGAAGCAGATTTGAATCATTTTTAAGAGCTGGAAAATAGAACCAGAGAATTTTCCAGTGTGACTTACTTTTATTTAGCCAGCAGTTTAGTTGGTTGAATCTATGCTGGGCAAATATATATACATAGAACTTAAAGGAAAATGCATACTCTATTGTATGTATATTATGGTTTTGTTATTTTTTAACTTCATCAGCAACATGTATTATAAACAATTTATCTTGTATAAACTCTTGTACTCTTGGGGAGCCACAGTTGCAGAAGTGGCGTTTTTGTTTTGTTTAAGGGAGCACATAATTGTATGTAAACCTAAAAGTGTCTTAAGTGGGTCTACATAAGCTGTCCAAAATTTCTTCTGTTTAATGCAGAGAAATACGCTGTTGTCCCATGTTAAAATATAGATATATATCATCTGTTGCTATTGTCTAATGAAAAATCCTGTGAGTTACAAAGTAAAACAGGGATATTTCTAGAGCAACGGACTGCTGGCTGGAGGAGTACAGTAAGAGGGTTGTGTTTCCTTAGACAGTTTTGTTCTTTGTAAAATATTAGCTCAGTTTATCTAACTTAGTGCTGTTTCTCTTTTTTGTAAGTATTTTTCAGTCTCATTCATAATAGGTCAGCAATGCTTTACTGGTCTCTGTAGGACACAGTAGAACCTGCCCCATAGTGTTTCCAAGGAGTGACTGGTGGATTTGAACTTGCCAGCCTTTTGGTTGCCAGCCATACCCTTAACCATCGCACCACTAGGGCTCCAGAGTAATACTGAGTGGGGCTAGATAAAGAAAAGGAGTGACAGAATCACATTTGGAGGATTAGTGGGCTCTAGGTTGATCATCTCTAGTGAAGTAAATACAACTAAAATCAAATGAGATAAAAAGTGTGTATCATTAAAATATTTCTTATCCTTGCTTTGGTCTATCTGGTACTTAAAATCATGTTTTAGGATAATCTAGACCTTTTGTTTAATTAAAAAAATTAGCAGTTATTTTAAAAATGCATTGAGTTCTCTCATCTCAAGACTAAGAAGCCTCTAGTTATGAGGAATATGTAGAAGCTAATTGTCTTTATGTTAAACAGCCTTCCGTTAAAGGTCACAGATAACTTTTTGTAGGTTACTTTTAAGTTCAGTGAGGTTTCATATTCATTCCAGACATTCTTACTTGGATCTTTTTTAATATTCCCTATATAGTCTTCTTTCAAATAACTCTGCTGGGTATTTTGATAAACCTGACTTAGTGATGGTAAACTAACTAGTGAAATTTCTCATGTTACCTTTTACAGCTCTTGAAATTATTTGGTATCTAAGTGGGTAGCAGTAGTAAGTAGTCTTAATCATTTAACACCAGCTGCTGGACCAATAAGGTGTGTCTCAATTTTATTGGCTTCCTTGGCACCTACAATACATTTTTTTAAAGCAACTGTGACATTTTAATGTGTTGTATAACATTAGTATGGAATTTTCTATACCTAAATTTTGGCTATAGATTGGGAAAACAGTGTAATAGAGGAGGCATGAAATTTATATACTGCATACTTAACTGGTTTTGCTATCATGACCTTGTGTCTCTTTGTTTAATTGGTATTCATATTTTTCAAGTCAAAAGAGAATTATTTATTACTGAGGATAGTCAAAGGATTTTATTGTAGGAATTTGGGATTGACAGTTACCTCATGAAAATGAGTTCATTGTGGATCTTGGTGATTAATTTTCAAAAGAATTCATTTAGTTTTAACCCTATTGTTGTTGTTGTTAGTTGTCTTCAAGTTGTTTCTAGCTTGTGTACAGTGTACAATGTGCAGTATAAAACTACCCTGTAGAGTTTTCAATGTTGTGACCTTTCAGAAGCAGATTGCCAGGCCTGTCTTCTGAGATGCTTCTGGGTGGATTGTAACTGCCAGTCTTTCAGCTAGTAGTCCAGTGCTTAACTGTTTGGGTCACCCAGGGGCAGTTTTAACTCTGAGTTTTATTGTTTTTGTTGATTGCCGTTTAACTCAACACCCACTGCTGTGGAGCCACTGCCTACTCATAGAGACCCTATAGGATGGAGTAGAACTGCCCCGTAGAGTTTCCAAGGAGCACATGGTTGATTTGAACTAATCAACCTTTTGGTTGGCTGCCGTAAGACTTAATCAGTGCACCACTAGGGTTTCCGTTCAACGCAAAGGTGACCTTAAAACCAAAAAAACTGAACCCAGTGCCATGGAGTTGATTTCATCTCACAGCAGGAAACCCTGGTGGCATGTAAAATGATTTAGTGCTACATTTGCCAACCAAAAGGTCAGCAGTTCACATCAGCCAGGCACTGCTTAGAAACTCTGTGGGGCGGTTATATTCTGTCCTATAGGGTCTCAGTGGAAACCTTGGTGGCATCGTGGGTTAAGTGCTACATCTGCTGAACAAAAGGTTGACAGTTCATATCTGCTAGATGCTCCTTGGAAACTCTATGGGGCAGTTCTACTTTGACCTCTAGGGTCACTGTGAGTTGGACACGACCCAATGGCAGTCGATTTGGTTTAGGTTACAGTGTCTCTGTGTTTTGGAATCAACTCTACAGCAGTGAGTTTTTTCCTTTTAAGGTGACCTTAGGTCAGCAAATTGGGTAACTCACAAAGAACTTTCAACTTGGGTATCACATTTGATTCTAGCTGGCCTAAATATAGGTAGTTAAACTGGGCAAGCAAAATCCTCATTTTCTAGACAGGAAATCTGGAACTCAGAACTGCTGCTATTGTCAGATTCACACTGAATTCAAGTCTTCTACTGTTAAATTCTTTCATCTTTCCAATTCTAGATTGAAGCAGAAGAGTTTAAGCATATCAATTAATGTCTGCTTTATTAACTGGTTGGTTTTTATTACCAATAGGTCATGTTCTTCTAGAATTTACATGCTTAAGGAAAAAGTAAACTTTTTCTTCTTCACATTCTGTATTCTTTTTTAGCTACTTTTCTGTAATATATGGAATATCTTTACATGCAAATGTCAAGTGTTCAGTTTAACCAAGGAAGAGGCTTTCAAATCATTTTCTGCCAGTAGTTAATGCTTCATATATAGTATTTTAGTTCTTTCCAGTTTTATAGTTATACAGTTTTACAAGAAGAATACTAAAAATAAATATAAAATAAAACTTTTGAATTTTCTACTACTGGAATACTTAGTGTATGTCATCCTTTTTTTTTTTCTTAAAACAGTTCCTTTTTTTCTTAAGCCTGAGTTTGAAATACCAACCTACTTAATTAAAATGGCTTTTTTGCTTCAGCCACATTATTATTATTATTTTACTACTGAAATTATTATGCAAAGACAGACATGTTGGAAAATCTTAGCTGAATTTGGCAAAACAAGGTTGAGGAAAATACAGATAATGATCCTTATTGTCCTTACTCAGAAATGAACCTTTTAAATTCATAGGTTTGCCTATTTAGGGTCAGCTTTGCACATAGTTACTTGCAGTGGAAAGTTAATCTTAAGAGCAAAATATTTAAGAACTACCCCTGTGATACGTTTCACTTTGAAATAGATTGCATGTGTTCCTGTGATCTATCAAATTACAGGCAGTCCTTGAGTTACAAATCTCCATCCAACTCCCACTTGCCATTTAATGTTATGTAAATGTGCCCTAACTTTAAAAAGATTGAATCAACAGATTCTTCATCGCAGTCACCTTTGCTTGTTGCATGCTTACTTTTAAATCACTGAAAATGCTTTAAACCTTTTCTTGCAGTAAAGTAAAGCTGAGTAAGAAACATGCACCTGTTCGGACTTACTTACAAATTAACACCACTAACACATTTATGAACTCATTTGATAATACAGGGATGGGAGCTCCCTATATTAACACTAATGTTGTTTTACTGTATCTTTGAGACTGAGACTATATAGATAGTTAGAATTTCTGTAACACCTCTCTACTCCCACTTACCATGTTTAATATGCTTATGGACTATAGTACCACTTTGTCATCAAGTCATTGTACTCACTTCAGCTCTAATCCATATGGTCACATAGATGAGCTGGGAATGATTAACAATTCTTTTTTCTTTCCACTCCTACCTCTTAGTAATATTTTGTTATTCTTATATCTTATGTATATTTTTCCCCGCATTGCTGGAGATAGTTTCAAGGAATTTATACTTAGGAAGATTCTAAACTATTCCTGTGATAAATGTGATATTGCTATTGAGTATTATACATGATAGTGGTGTCTTAAACCCAGAAACCAAACCTATTGCCGTCAAGTCAGTTCTCACTCATAGTGACCCTATAGGGCAGAGTAGAACTGCTCTGTAGTTTCCAAGGAGTGCTTGGCAGATTTGAACTGCCAGCTTTTTGGTTAGCAGATGTAGCACTTAACCACTAAGTCACCAGGGTTTCCAGTGGTATCTTAGTCACTGGTAATGCTCTAACAGAAATACATGGATGGCTTTAACAAAGAGAAGTTTGTTCTTAAGCAGTCCAGTAGGCTATGAGTCCAGACTCATGGTATCCACTCTAAGGGATGGCTTTTCTTCTGTGTCAATTCTGGAGGAAGATCATTGTGTTACATCAGTCTTTATTTGGTCTGAGAGCATCTCCACGCAGGAACCTCTGGTCTGAAGGATTCATTCTGCTCTTGGTGCTGCATTCTTGGTGGGATGAGGTCCCCAACTCTCTGCTTGTTTCCTTTTATCTCTTGTAGGATAAAAGAATAAAAGGTGATGCAAGCCACACTCAAGGGAAACTCTCTTTATGTTAGTACAGGGAGGTGACTTTAGGAAATGTGTTACAATCTCACCCTGGTCCTCTTTAACATAATCCAATCTGTTAACCACAGGCAGAGATTAGGATTTATAGCATGGGAAAACTGCCAAATGGAGGATATCCTTTATACTGGGGGATACAATTCAATCCATGACAAGCAGTAAAGCATTTTCTTCAGAAATTGGAAAGTTTGTCTTCCACATGGGTCTGATGTTTCACTTTTCATTTTATGTTTTATATTTCCCAAACAGTTTTGTCTTCATTTAGCATGCCAAATCAGCTTAAATCTATTTTTTTAAGTTTTTATTGTGCTTTAAGTAGTTTACAGTACAAATCAATTTGCCATATGAAATCCCAGATACACACCACTATGCAACTCTAATTGCTCTCCCTCCACCATCACCCCATGACAGAGCACTACTGCTTTCCATCCTGCACTTCGCATAAGCATTCAACCAACTCCTGTCCCTTTCTACCTTCTCATCTCGCCTCTAGAGAGGAGTTGCTCAGGCAGCCACGTGTGTATATTTAAACCAAGAAGCATATTCTCAGCATCACTCTGTGTCTTATGGTCCAGTTCATTCTTTGAAGAACTGGCTTTGGTACTGATTTCAGCTCTGGACTAATAGAGAGCCCAAAGTCCATGTTCTCAAGGAACACTTCAGTATGACAGACCATCAAGTGTAGTCTTTAGTTCTAGTTCTGGACCCCCATTTAAAAAATATTTTTTATTGTGATTAAGTGGCAGTTTACAATCCAGGTCAGTTTTCCATATAAAACCCTGAATACCTACCTCTTTGCAACTCTGTCTGCTCCCCTCATCCTGTGACAGCACACTCTTCTTTCTCACTTTTTGTTTCCAGTAGCCACTCAACCAACACTTGTTCCCCCCTCTCAACCCTCTCCTGTCCCCTCTAGAAAGAAACCAGTAGGACAGCCTCGTATATATGTATATAGAAAACCATAAAATACATGTACCATGTGCATCATTCTGTGTCCCCTGAGTGCAGTCCATTCTTGTTCTGAAGTGTTGGCTTCCATACTGATTCCAAGTTTGGCTAGCAGCAAGTCAAGGGGCCATGTTCTCAGGGAACCCTCCAGGCTGGCGGACCATCAGTTCTGGTCTTTCAGTAAGCGAGTTCTTGACCTGCACACTTTTTCTTGTGCTACATCAGGGAGTCTACATTGTGCTCCCTGTCAGGGCTGTCTCTAAAGATCTCATGCTGATGTAGTCACCCAATCATATGGTTCCTTCTGTTTCCTTCTGGACTCATTTTTCCTCATTTCTTTGATGTTCTTGGATGTCATATGTTCCAGGAGGGTTGGGACCAACTGATGTTCCTCAGGTGCAGCTTGCTGGCTCTTAAGGCCCCAGACACCACACTCCGCACCTCCGTTTTTTTCCTGCTACATCAAGGTCTTTATGCTGTGTTCCCTGTCAGGGCATTCATTATTGGTGGCTAAGCACCATCTAGTTCCTCAAGTCTCATGATAATATAGTCTGTGGATCATATGGCACCTTCTGTCTGCTGGGCTCATATTTTTTTCTTGCCCTTGGTGTCCTTCTTCCTCTGCTGCAGGAAGATTGGGACCAGTTGATGCTACTGAGATGGCCACTTGCTAGCTTTTAAGACACTAGAGGCCACTTGCCAAAGTGGTATGCAGAACGTTTTCTTTTTTAAAAAGTTATGTGCCATTTAGCCTAGATATCCCCTGAAAACTTGGTCCCGAGAACCGTCTCTGCTACTCTATCATTCCAAACGTTAAATTTTATTTAGGAAACCTTGTAGCTTTTATATAGTCCAGTTGTGCTACCCAATTCCTGTCTACCATCTAGTCTATGAATACCCCTTTCCCTCCCTCCCCAGCCTTTAACCTTCCAAGATCATTTTCTTCTTTGTGACGGTATAATGCTTGCCAAAAAAAACTAAGCCGGTGAACTCATGCCTACATGTGAGTTAACTGTTCAGAATAATTAATGCTGGGTTGATTAATATGTTAGAGAACAAGACTGAACAAAAAATATTCTAACCAATTAGAACATGTGGCTTTCATCTTAGCCAGTAATTTTCTATGCCTGAAGCACAGCAGAAGATGTTAATGCTACTTAAATTTTTCCATAGCCACACATAGAACCCGTGGAAGTGAATGTCCCCACAGTGTAATTGTTCTTTGCTGTTTTCTTATGGTGGACCAAATTCCCACTGCTTGGCTGTGACCTCTGCATGTACCAGCTTCTGCAAGCAAGTCAGAGAAAAACCAGGATGGTTAAAAAAATAAAAAGCAACTTAGTCGAGAAACTATAAATCAGAGTTCAGAGATCCTGCTTTCTTTAATGTGTTTCTTTTGCTAATTTTGTGGCTTTCAGGGGGTGAAACCTGCCAGTTTTGACAAAGTAGCCATTCCTGAAGTGAAAGAAATTATAGAAGGATGCATTCGGCAAAACAAAGATGAAAGGTAAATTGCCTCTTTTGACCTGGGTGTTTTCTTAAAAACCTAAAAGGTAATGTACCTTGAGTGCAGCACTACTCAGTCCGAGGTGCACTTAATAGTTTACGTGTGATTCGTTTCTCCATTTATGCTGTATAACATTTTTAAAAGTAAAAATTGAGGTTATTCAGATTTTATATCCTGAAATACAGAAATGTGGTTCAGTTGAATTTACATCAAGCAGAACTACCTTAAACACAGTTACTAGATTTGGTGGGGACTATTACAACGTCAGCATGATTTAGGAAACTCAAATAGGATTCACTGTCTAAGACACATCTTTGGTTCTTTATCCCTGAATTCTGAAAGGTAAAATAAAATCTTTAACTTGGCTTTGGCTTTAAAGTCAACTAAATTATGCAGATCTTGATTTGCTATCATTATACCATAATTCAGGAAGATCAAAACATAAAAATTCTTTTGAGTAAAAAGAGAAGACTTGGCCCAAGGCTTAGGAGGAGATCTGGTTTAGTCATTTGTACTAACAGAGGACTTCTCTCAGAGGAGTGGCAAGTATCTGATATGCTGTATAGCTGATTCATCACCAGTTAGGCATGGCATTTGTGCAGTGTCTGTTTTTGAAAAATAATCTACCTTTGCCATCCCCCCCCAACCCTCCAAAAAAGAAAAATTAGGCCAGTCAGTACAAATATAAATTGTAAGTTGAGTGTAATCTACCTCTTAAAGAATGTAAGTGATCAGGTGTATCGGATGAATTAAAGACTTCTGTATCTTGGCTTCTACAGTCTCATGCCCTTTCATAACTTTGTTGTTTGGAAAAGCTTAACATCATGATCTTTAATATTTAAAGCTTTTTAGTAGAAGTATAGTTTAAGGTTCTATTTTTATATGCAGCGATTAGAAAGGAGAGTCTTTAATCTTTTTCTTTCAGAACTGTTTTGCCTATAAACAAAGGATTATTTGTTTCCAGTCTTAGGACATATTACTGTTTCTTTACTGGGTGGAACAGTTTACTAGATTACTGGTATTTTGAGAACATTTATCTGAAGACAACCAGACTTCTGCTTGTTTAGTCCACAAATTGTTGAACAAGGAATTAGGAGAATTTAGTGAGATAAATATTCTGAACTAGAAATTAGAAGATTTATTTTCTTGTCTTAGTTTCACCACTTAAAACTTTTATAACTGAGCAGGATTCCCAGCTTCTCTGAGTCTCCATTTCCTCATAAGCAGTGAATTATATATCTCTCACTGGATCAGGTGAAAATATATATTTAAGGATTTTTGTGTCTGCTGTAAAATAAATAAGAGGTGGTATTTTGAAGCTGTGATGTTTTGTTACTTCTGTTTTTGCTACGCAGTTAGTTAATATGAGATTAAATTTTGGGATTAAAAAATTAAAATTAAAAAATTGTCAGGCCTTAACCATAGATTGGAGATTAGGTTACCATTTTTGGTAACATGAGAATAAAACCCTGTAATTACTGTTGAAATGAAGCAATTTAGAAATTAGTTAAAAGCTTCTTTTATTTTACTTTTCACAGTCCTTTTTCATCCTTCAAAGCAAAACAATAATTAGCCACACTGAGAATGGTCTTTTCGGTCTAATGGGGTTTTGTTTTTTGTTTCTTTTCATTTCCCTTTCTTCGGAAGATATTCAATCAAAGACCTTTTGAACCATGCCTTCTTCCAGGAAGAAACTGGGGTACGGGTAGAATTAGCAGAAGAAGATGATGGGGAAAAGATAGCCATTAAACTGTGGCTACGTATTGAAGATATTAAGAAATTAAAGGGAAAATACAAAGACAATGAAGCTATTGAATTTTCCTTTGACTTGGAGAAAGATGTACCAGAAGAAGTTGCCCAAGAAATGGTAAGGTAACACTATTCAGCCATTTAAAATAGATATGTGTGTACATTGATATGGGAAGATGTCTATGACATTGATAAAAAGCAGTTTATGAAATAAGGTATATGGCCTATCCTGTTGATACAAAATCGTATTCATGAATGGATCCCAAATGTTGTTGAGTAGTGTGATTTCCTAGGATTTTTCCTGTAACTCCCTTTTTTGTACTTTTCAGTATTATTCAAAATGCCAAATTTGGTATCTTGTACTTTTTTTGTATTGTTTTTATGATGAATGCTGGATTTTGTAGTTTTTTTAATTATTTTTATTTGATAGAAAGATTTATAGATCCAGGTATAGAGAGGAAGATACAGAGAGGGAACAAAGAGAAAACACTTGAATTCATTTTAAAGTCATGTTGAAAATTTGTGGTTGAATGGCTCTTAATTTGGAAAATCCTCCTTAGTTAGAGTGACAAGTTATTTTTTTCTAGAAGAATGACAAATACTGAACATTAGCCTTTGATTGGTTCTCTGGGTAAACCCTGTAAATAGACATAGGATCATAAATTGTTTTTACTTTGAAGGGGTTCTGAAGGTGAATTATCAGGTAGTCTGGTGTATCATTACATGAAGTAAGTCAAAAAGATCACATTTCAAAAAGGAAATCTTCAGTGTTAGGCTTATCACAGTACTGAAAGTAGTTTATTGTGCAAAGATACTCATAGAGTATTTCTACTAGGATTTTTAAGAACCATTTTGCCTCTGAATAGGGTCAGGTATGGAAGACAGACTTATTGTTAATTGTTAGATTTTTTTATTATTATTTTTTAACTTCATATAGTTACCATAGCTGTTTCATCTGGTTGAGTGGTTGTGTGTTAATAATGTGACAAAATAGAGGGGCTGGAGTAGAATGCCTCACTTCATTTAGGAACTTCAGTTTTAGGTGCCCTCTTACTTTGTGGCTTTTTGTAAGGAGTGAAAGCATACCTACCACAGTCTTTTTACCAAGATTGTGGAGGAATGTATAACACAAGCTTTAACAACTTCACCATTTGGTTAGGACCAACCCTGGGAGAGTTCTTTCCTCCATCTCCTCTGTAGTTTTCTCTGGTGCCTTATTTCTCCTTTTGACATCCTAGTGCTTCCTAATCATATACCCTCTTGTCCTGTAGGTAGAGTCTGGATATGTTTGTGAAGGTGATCACAAGACCATGGCTAAGGCCATCAAAGACAGAGTGTCATTAATTAAGAGAAAACGAGAACAGCGGCAGTTGGTGAGGGAAGAGCAAGAAAAAAGAAAACGGGAAGAGAGCAGTCTCAAACAACAGGTGGAACAACAGTCAAGTGCTTCCCAAGTAGGAATCAAGCAACTCCCTCCTACTGCTAGTGCCGGCATACCTGCTGCCTCTACCACTTCAGCTTCTGTTTCTACACAAGTGGAACCAGAAGAACCCGAGGCAGATCAACATCAGCAGCTTCAGTACCAGCAACCTAGTATATCTGTGTTATGTAAGTATTTTAGGAACTGAATAAATACATTAATGACAGTCCCATTTGGCTTTTTATCTTGTTCTGCATTTTGCACTGGTCTGTTGGTTTTAAGTGATGACTCAGAGGTATATAATAGAAATTTGAAATGGGTGCCATCTAGCTTTTCTTTACTATTCTTATAGTCATGATTAATAGAAGGATGGGGAGTAGGAAAATATGATATCAAATAATTTAACAGGTTTCAGCATCTTAGAAGTACCAACTTAACAGTTTTTTTTTTAATAGTTCTTTAAAATATAATTAATAAAAAATTAACAGACTTCTCTTAGCTATGTAAAATTGAACTCCTTGATCTGGTTCATCTGTTTTAGCAAAGCTGAATAATGTACAGACTAAAAACTAATGATACTACCAGTTACAGTTTGAATTACATGCTTAGCACTGAGAACTCAGTGGTCTCCAGAGTATGAAAAGTTCTATCAAAATTGGAGCTGACCACTGCTACCAAAGCTTCTCCCCAGGCTGAGTCCAGAACAACTTGATGGTGCCCAGCTACCACCACAGACTGCTCTGACAGGGATCACAACAGAGGATCCCAGACAGAGTGGGAGAAACATATAGGACAAAATTCAGACATACAAAGAGACCAGACTTACTGGTCTGACAGACTAGAAGAACAGTATTGCCTCTGAACGCTCTTCTAACTCAGTACAAAAGTTACTCTTGAACTTCATCCTTTAGCCAAGGATTGCACGGGCCTATAAAACAAACAATAAAATTCATAGTTTAACCATGCATGTGGTTTAAATGGGCACACCAGCCTTAAAAGCAAAGACAAGAAGACAGGAAGGGACAGGAAAATAAAACGAGTGGAAATGGGAAGCCTGAGGTGGTGGAGAAGGGAAGATTGTTGATAAATTGTGTTGTTGGCAACCAGTGTCACAAAGCAAGTTATATAGTAATTGTTTAATGAGAAACTAATTTGCTCTGTAAACTTCCACCTAAAGCACAGTAAGATTCTATGATAGCCAGGGAATTTTTTAAAAAAAGACAATTGGATCCCTCATTTATGTGTAGGAATCTGTGTAATATAATGACTAGAATTCATATTTTTATTTATTTCAGATCTGTGCAAGGAAAAACTAATTGACCCAAAGTTAATGGGTCTGAAATATGATGGAGAAATATGAATCTCTTTTTTAGTGATTTTTCGCTCTGTTTTGTTTTTCGTTTATCCTTTAGCTGATGGGACAGTTGACAGTGGCCAGGGATCTTCTGTCTTCACAGAATCCCGAGTGAGCAGTCAACAGACAGTTTCATATGGTTCCCAGCATGAACAGGCACATTCTACAGGCACAGTCCCAGGGCATACAGCTTCTGTTGTCCAAGCACAGTCTCAACCTCATGGGGTGTATCCACCATCAAATGTGGTAAGTGAATGCATACAAGGGTGAAGACTACAGTGAGAACTGGTAGATAATCTGCTAAATTCAGATTCCTTCTACTATCCACGTATCAGCATGAGTCTAGAAAGTATAATGATGCATTTCTATAGGAAGTAGGCTTATTATAGAATATAACTTTAGTAGTTCAGGTGGAGTAGGATATACATATTAAAGTGTAGAAATTAGTTCAGCCTCCTTTGTGAAGATAACTGTATGTAGGATTTAGACTGATCTGCATTTGATTAAAGATAATGCTCTGTACAGTTGAAACTGAAGCAACAAAGCTGGAAAGACATGTTTGGGGTATGGGGGTGAGGAGAATTTTTCAGAACTGTATTAAAATCATTATTAAGTGTTTTCTGTAAGATTTCTGATTATACAAAACACAGGTAAGACCGTCAAACCATTATAGAATGCTGCATGTGAGTACTCTAGAGTCGAGAAATCCTCTATATGTATGACTGTTTAATTTAGCGCTTGTATTTAGTTAATCATCAGTTGCTGTGCGTGTTCCTGCCCTAAAGTCTGTGTTGGATACAAGTTCCTTCCCCAGTATATGTTCTTTTGCTTTTTTTTTTTTTCCTGTCTTTATTTGATACCTGTTTTATTACTGGGTTTTGTTTTTGCTTTTTTTTTTTTTAGGATCAATTTATGGGGATTGTTTACAGAAACTCTTTATGCTTGTGTGGATACACACAGACATACTCATACAAACACACATGTTACTACCTCATTTTTTGTATTAGCTACTCTTGCTTCTCATATAGAGTGTTAAAAAGTAGATCATCAGGAAATAACACCATTTCTTTCATTGACTTTCTGTGAGGTCTGTTGGAGAAAATAAAATATATTATCTGCCTTTGAAAGGAATTACAGAATAACTGATCACAGTATGACACTTTCAGTTGAGATCTTTAGGCAACCAGGTTTTCCTTCTCTGTGAGGAAATTTTTGTGAGAACTCTTGCTCTTCCCTACATGAAAGTCTTTGTTAATTAAGAAAATACTTATGCTGGTTTAGGTCTTTTATCCTACACCTTGGAATAAAAGATGATTATTTGTTTCAGAGTATGTTCATCAGTAATACTTTGACCAGGTCTCAGGATGAATGACCACAGTGACACAATCAGTACAAGCAGTACTGCAAACATGCTGATTGTTTTAACAGTCTAGTTTCTAACCTTGAAAAAATTAAGCAGAGTAAAACTTGATAATGAAGAGTGTGTAGATGTGTTAGTGTACTCTAACAACATTACTTGGCAACATTTCTTGTCAGTTTCTACTGCTTTTGTTCTAGTTGATGTTTTCTGGATCACCATAACTATGTTTTTTTAAACCCTTTTAATCTCTTAACTTCATTTATCATAATATTATGAACATTGGAGTGATCGTTTATAAGATACTAAGCATGAGTCACAAACATAGCTATAGTTGCAGATGCTCTAAAAGCCGATCGCTCCTTGCCTTCTAACAATAGTACTCCATAGCAGCATCACAAAGAATTAGTAAATATTGAGAATTTTTTTTAAATGTTACGGCTTCATTATTTAAATTTTATAGCTGTCTCATTACAAAAAGAACCTAAAGTGGCTTACAATAATCTGTACATTTTAAGTGGAATGAAAAAGAAAAACTAAAAGTAGTGAAAAATGGAGCCAGGAATGGAACTTAACAATCACTTGATAATACTTTTATATATTCTACTGATCCACTACAAATATGACTCAAAGCATTCTATGCAGCTGGTTTTGAAAAAGAAAATGTAGTTAAAAGTTCAGAATATTTAAAAGAAAACAACAAACTTGCTCAGGACAAGCTTACAGTATTAGACAGTACTGCTTTGTAGCTGATTAAGGTCTTCCTGTTTAGGTGTTTCAAACTTTGTAAGGCTAACTTGAATCTCTAATATGTGAGAAAAAATTTTAAAGTTATTATTTAGAGATTCAAGGTTAAGATATTTTTCCAACTACTTTAGCAAAGATACAGAAAGGTTAATGCATCCATTTGTGAATTGCTTCTAGAAGGCTACTTGTCCTAGTAATTGACTTCTACTTTTGGAGGTAAAGATTGGCAAGTCTACTAAATAAAGTACTGTTAGCCAACAACATTTTTAATTCAATACCTTGTAAAATATCCAGTGCCTTTTTAGAGCTGCTTCAAGATAACCCAGTCTTAAACTTTTCTACATTTTACTATGTGTTTCAAGCTAACAATTCATTCTTGTTCATTGATAACTCTTTTAAAATGATGAGCTGACATTCTTTGTTTTACCTGCCCTGCTATCTTCAGTCAGTCAGTCAGTCATTCTTATTCATACACTTATGACAATTGGTGTTATTTTAGAACCTTTAGTAAGATAATTGAGTGTTATCATAGTACCTAAAAAGCCTGTACTTGACTTCCAGTGTATAGAGACTAGCAGGGACTTACCACATGTGCTTTGTGGAGATAACATTGTCCTTGAAAAGACTAATTTTGCAGAAATTAGGGGAGGATGAAACATTTCTTTATGCCAGCTGTGCCCTGTTATCATTGTACATTTGGTTATTTTGTTTTCCAAGTACTGTGTTTTTCATGTGTGTTTGTTTTCTGTTTAGCCTCGTCGTGGCCGTAGCATGTCGGTTTGTGTTCCCCATCTTTCTGCTGTTCCCTCTTTGTCCCGCATCTCTCCCAGTGCTCCTTCCACCCCACCACCAGTGCTGTCTGCACCTCTTTCTCCTTCCCTCCTTCGGACTGCCCCTGAGGAAACTTTTGCCGAAAAGCTTTCTAAAGCATTGGAGGGTGTCCTGCCTATGCACTCTGCCTCTCTGCGCAAGCACCGACGCTCCAGCCTGCCTTCCCTCTTTGTCAGTACTGTATGTAACCATAAACTTCCTGACAAATGAAAAATTATTACCAATGAATACATCCAGGCACCAAGAATTTTAATAGAAATTTAATAAAGAACAGGACTAAACTTGATGTAAATTATACTTTTTAGCATACCAGTTCTTTCTGTAGGAAACTTTTATGTAATAAGGCTTTGAGGCCAAAAAAAAGCAAGGAGGCAATGAGAGAGAATGCTTATAAAGCCCTTGGTACATGTCAGTGTATGCCCAATAAAATGTTAGCTTTTGTATATTCTCTTATACTGGAGCAGTATACATATTTGCATTTTCATATCTTACTAAAAAAAGTACATTAATTTTAATTCATTGCTGACTTGACCAGAAGTGGTTTTTCTCATTATTAAACATACCCAAATATGTTCTGTCCTCACTTTATTGTAAAGATATATGAATGAAGCTGGATGAATTAATTTTTTTCCATAGTCAATGAAGAATAATTAAGGAATGAAAGTTGGTTTTCATTTGTTAGCTGCTCAGAGTGATGTATTAGCAAGCTAAAAGTTTGTATAATGTTCCTTGTGGAAATGTTTTTTCTTAGGTTGTATAGGGTTGAGCCTTGACTCTAATGAAATGGGCTTCCATCATGTACTCTGTTTGTATGACTTTCATTGCCACACTCATATACAAAAGATACATCTTTAAAATTGTTTTACATGCTGTGGGACTTTGCTGCTGCTTTCCCATGTAGTGAATATAGTTAACAGTCTGATCTAGCAAAAATCTTCAGATTTTTATTTAAGACAGTGATAGTGTTTTGCGGTGACAGTGTTTTGTGGCTTCAGGATACACCATTAATAAACAGTAGTGAATTGAAACATTTCTCATTCTATAGTTAGAGAAATCTTCTTTTGATTATTGTGAAGAAGTAACATCTGAACTACTTGGCTAACTTGATAGTGATCTACTTATTGAAAAAAATGAAACCAGCCTGCTCTTCTAAAGGAGTCCACAAAAGTGAATTATTATAGTGTACATTGTTTGAATCTGGCGAGCAAAGATTCTAAATTTAGACTCTTAAATCTAGAACTGTTTCTGTGAACAGAAAGTGCTGTTCACCCAAGCAGGCTCTTCTTTATGTAGCCCTTTTCAACCAGTTTGAACACCAGATCTCAGAATCAGAAAATGTATGACTGTTAAACCATTATCTAGAATCAGAAAAATAGAGATTTACTGATTTAGCGTGTATAACAAGTTTCATGTGCCAAGCCAAGTGCCGTCGAGTCGGATCCGAAGTTTCATGTAGAGAAACTATAAACTGTATTTGGTTTGAGATAATGTCACTAATTGTTATGATTGGTTAGAAGACATTATTAATTGGGGAGAAATAGTGATGTGTATAGTATAGCACAGAATAATAAGAGTATTATTGTTATAAGAGGCAGTACAGTAGCTTAGTTGAAGAACATTTCTTAGATTATAAAAATAATTCAGCTGATTGCCTTCCTTGAACTCTTTTGTCTTTTTCCACTGATGTACTTTTCGTTTTCTTAAAAGTGAACGTATTAGTTGTGAGTGAAAACCATATATTACTTAGAAAGTGTATCTCCTTTTAGAAAGGAAAATGAAGTTGTGGGAAAGCAGCTCTTACCTAATGCAGAGTCCCACAGACTGGTAACATTGGCCCTGGATGTATTTAATGGATTTTTACTATGCACATAATTTACAAAAGTACTGTTATTTATTAATTATAAATTTTGTGTAACCATTTCATAGGGTTACACAGAGCTATCCAGTTGTGCATGTCTAATGTAATTTTACATATGAATGTATGAATTACTTGTCTTATTCATGTTGATACAGCCTCAGTCCATGGTGCATCCGTGTGGGGGGACCCCAACATACCCAGAATCACAGATATTTTTCCCAACTATTCATGAGCGTCCAGTTTCTTTTTCACCACCTCCTACCTGTCCACCGAAGGTAGCCATTTCTCAGCGGCGTAAGAGCACCTCCTTCCTGGAAGCCCAAACTCACCACTTCCAACCCCTGCTGAGGACTGTTGGCCAAAGTCTTGTACCATCTGGTGGAAGCCCAACTAACTGGACACCAGAGACAGTAGTTATGTTTGGTTCTACAGCCAGTAGAATAACTGGAGAGCCATGTGAGATACAGGTTCCACCTGTGTTTGAGCCATCTCAAGTTTACAGTGACTATAGATCTGGACTAGTACCTCCAGAAGAAGCTCATTATTTTATTCCTCAGGAAGCAGTGTATCTAGCTGGGGTACATTACCAAGCCCAGGTGGCAGAACAGTATGATGGTATGGCATACGACACCTCAGTACTGTCAAGTGCTGTGAAGCAGATACCTGAACAGAAGGCAGTACATGGGGGCCCTCCTTCAAGTTCTGTCTTTGAATTTCCATCTGGACAGGCTTTCCTGGTAGGACATCTACACAATTTAAGATTAGATTCTGGAGTGAGTCCAGGATCTCCCCTCTCTAGTATTTCTGCACCTATCAGTACAGATGCTGCACGTTTGAAATTTCACCCTGTCTTTGTTCCTCATTCTGCGCCTGCTGTGTTAACGCATAACAATGAGGGCAGAAGCAATTGTGTGTTTGAGTTTCGTGTTCACACACCAAGCTCCTCTTCAGGAGAAGGGGGTGGAATTGTACCTCAGCATGCTTACCGAAATCGGCAGGTTGCAGTGGATTTGAATCAAGAAGAACCGCCTCCTCAGTCCGTTGGATTACATGGCCGCCTGCAGCCTGTGACTGAAGAACAGTATAATTACCATGCCTCAGAACTGACCATTTCTGTGGTAGAGCCTGTCGGACAGAACTGGCCAGTAGGAAGCCCAGAATATTCCAGTGATTCCTCACAAATTACTTCTTCAGATCCCAGTGATTTTCAATCACCTCCCCCTACAGGGGGAGCAGCTGCATCTCTTGGCTCTGACGTCTCATTACCCTTTATCCATCTGCCTCAGACAGTGTTACAAGAATCCCCACTTTTCTTCCGTTTTCCCCAAGGAACCACATCTCAGCAGGTCTTAGCTGCTTCATTTCCTGCAGGAGGATCTGCACTTCATCCACAGGTTATAGGAAAACTTCCACAATTCTTTTAAACTGCCCTACTATGCACCATTACATTTAAGTTTTCTGTCTTGTCCTAAATCATAGATTTATAAGGAACATTATTTAATTTTATCAATAGCATTTCCCTGTGTTTTGCTTAAAAACAAAACATGAGGAAGAAACTACCTAATTTACCTATAATATGTACAGCTTTGCCCTATGGAAAATAAATCACCGAAACTAGAATTTTGGTCATTTAACTCATTAAAATCATTCACTTCTATCCATGTATGTAAGATATTTTCAACTGGCAGTAGAAATGCAAGTGTCTATAATGTAAGGTTGACTCAGCATTTTATTTCTCTATAGGAAGAAGTGTGAGTACTTAAAAAAGAGAGAAACCTGTTTTCTATAAAACAAAAAGAATGGAAAATAGGAAATGCTTTGGATTACTGTTAAGAATTAATATATAGAATCTTGATTAGTACAGAGGAGTCTTTAAAACAGAGAAAAGAAGGAAATAGTTTAGGAATTTGCCTAAACCAGTGAAGATGTCTTTGAAATGGTATCAGTCAGACCACTGTGTATGATATGTCCAAATAAAATGTTAATATATAAAATTAAGGATTGATTCTAATATTAGCAAGTAAGTTAGAATCCAGTAGATGGTGACTTTATGTTACTTATTTTTGTTTTGTGTTATGAATTTGTGGTATATGTTGCAAACTTAGGATATCTGGGGCATTTTTTTCTCAAGAGATTTAAATACAGTTTTGTATATATATATATGTATATAAAAACATGCAATGCTCTTTTGCAAGTAAAAACAAAGAATCCACAATATGCATAATAGAATTCCAGAAGTGGACTTGAATATTTCGTGTATCCCATTGATACATTGTATCAAATGTGTAACCAGAAAAACCCAAACCGACTGCCTTGGAGTTGAGTGTGACTCATAGAAACCCTATAGGACAGAGTAGAACCACCCCGGTAAGGTTCCCAAGACTGGAAATAGTTACAGAAGCAGACTGCCACATCTTTGTTCTGGAGTGGCTGGTGGGTTTCAACCACTGAACTCTCAGGTCACAGCCGAGTGCTTTAACCACTGCAGCATATACATAAAACATACACAGTTTTAAGTTTAAATGTATACAAATAGGATTTTTGGGAAATATGCAAAAACTGCATATTTTGGATTTGGGAAAATAGACAGTTTTAAGTTTAAATGTATACATATTTTGATTTTTAAATATTCTCTCCCTTTATGAGGTACCATACATTCTTTCTGTGCTTTTTTTCCTCATCAAAAGCATAAACAACTCCAGAAAAAGTACATAAAGTATCAATTAGAGTTGTACTGCTCAGCAAAATGATACATAAACCTGAACGTTATATTGTATAGGAATGCGATACACTCAGTTTTCTAGTAGTTACAGTCCCTAATACAAGTCTTAATGCAGTACTGGCCATTCTTTAAACTTTCTAAAGTGAATTTTCAAATAGCAAACAGGATGTTTTATTTATAGACACATTACACATTGAATGAATACTTATGGTAATTAAGCTGCAATGGTATATGGTGTAACATCCAGATAAGCGTCAAAGAATCTTTGCAAATTGAATTGGATCTTTTTTCCTTAATATCGTGATATAGCCCTGCATTCACATCTTTCTTTGTTTTTCTGATTTATTGTCTTTTTAAACTTAGACTAATTGATAATTGAGATACCCTAAGTCAGGATTCCTCAACCACAACACTTGACATTTTGGGCTGAATCATTCTTTGTTGGTGCATGTGTGAGTAGGGCCGTTCTGTGTATTGTGTGAAGTTCAGCAGCATTCCTGGCCTCTACCCACTAGATGCCAATAGTACCTTCCTCGATGGTGACCACCAAAAATATTGCCACGTATTGCCAAATGCCCCCTGGGGATGGGGACAAAATTGTTTCTGGTTGAGAATCATTGCTCTAGATAATTAGCAGTTGATGATGATATCAGATTTTCTTACATTTCTGATAAAAGTCAATATGACTCTGAAAGAAGTAGAAAAGCTACCAAATTAACTTTGTTATTACCAAATATATCCTTTAAAACTAGTTTTCCAAATAAAAAACTTCTTTATATTGATATTCTTTTCATTTTTTCCCCTGGTCATTCTATTTCTGTTTAACAACAATTGTATTATAAATCTCATTACTGTGTATTATAGTGAGCTAGAATTGTAGCCTGAGCAGCAGTGATAGGTTAGGTTTTCACTGTCATTGGTTTTTGCCTGAGATCAGAATATGTTTTGTGATATGATCCTTCTCTAAATTTTACAAAAGATGCCTCAAGAGGCCTTTCTTTATAAATCAAGATAATATTTCATTTTTTCATGCAAATTCTTACACGTTTATTGCAAAAGCTTCTCTTCTGTTCATGTACCATCTTTATACTTCTGTAATTTGTTATGTTCACTTCTATCCCTCAGGCACAGGGACAGAGCCAAGGTCAGCCAACCTCAAGTGGCTTAACAGGGATTCCATCTTCCCAACCTGTACAACATCCTCAGCAGGTGAGAACAACTAATTGCTAGATTTTATAGATTAACAGTGGCCAAGGTACTGTTTTACATCTTTCGTGAATTAGATTCCTGATGTGAATGGCTTGCTAAGTTTTTGAAAGGAAAGTTAAGAGACATAACATTTCTTGTGTTAATAACATTTTAGAAAACCTTCTCTTTCTGTTGTAGTTTTTAAAAAATCTAATCTTATAAAATTTAAAAAATCTATTAATATATGTTATAAATTTGTTTGCTTTCTTAATGAGTCTACACATAATGGTACAAAGAAAATTCTGTTTCTGCTTGGCGTTTGTGACTTACTCCTTTATGAGTATTTTGTCATTGCTTTCATTGTGTTGTAATAATCTTCTACCGTTCCTTTTTAATTATTTTAATTACTATGGGGTAGGGCTCAGATTTTTATGATAAGAGCATGGAATGAAAGCCTAAGAATAAATTAAGGGATACCTTAAAAAAAAATTTTTTTTTTTAAATTTCTGACTTGGGATTATGTTTCAGACGATTCATGGAATTCAAGAAATCAGTGCAGTGTATTCAGCATTACAAGCCAGTCATTCTAAAATTAATGATCTTTAGTTCATCACTGACATTAGTTGTGATTATTTACATGGGTATAATGCTTTCTTTGTGCAATTTAATATTTCTTGGCTGTGTCCGTTATAGCCAGTACATGGTCATAAAAACTTCCTAATGAATTATCTCATTGGTACTTCTCTTAAAAAGTGGATTTTTTTGTAAGTGTATTTTTTATAAGTTGCCTTCTGTTAGTTTTTTAAGCAAAGCTTTTAATTTCCCTCATTGTAAATGGCTTGCTTTTAATCATGTGGGAATTCGATACCAGTTTAAGATTTGATATTCCTTGTGCAAGATAAAAATTGCTTTAAAGCATTTTGTACACAAGGAATTGATCAGTTTGGTTATACATACATTCATTTAGTGACCAGTCTCTCTCGTGGCGTTTAAAGGCTGTGAATTTTTATGCACTTGGTCTTTCCTCTGCCCTTTCTTCCAGACAGGCAATCTGAATTTATATATAATTATGATTAAGTTCAAGTAGGCACATTTTTGCCTACCTCAACAAGTTCAATTTTATTCTGTTATCAGGGCCCTGGTGGAATAGCGGGTAAGAGTTCATTAGCCAGCCAGTAGGTTGGCAGTTCGAATCCACTAGCTACTCCTTGGAAACCATGGGGCGGCTCTACGGTGTCATATCGGTTTGCTGTGAGTCAAAGGGACTCAGCAGCAATGGGTTTGGTTTTTATTTATTTATTTTTTCTTAGAGTATAATTAGAGGTTCCATGAAGCTGGTTGAAGATGGAAGCACTGTCACAGGTACAGGTCTCCTGGTTTGGTCATCTTTGAACATATGTGATCCCTGATAGATTGTACTAGTTTTCCTTTTCCAAACAACTTTCTTATATATCTTTCATATTGGGGGCAGGAGTGGGGAGTATGTATATATTTACTACAAAATGAGAACAGAATATTGAAATGGGCTTTTGAGTTCATTGATAAGAAAAGTATGCAAGTACAGAGGAAGGATAATTTGTAAATGGCAGATTCAATAATTGACTCTTCTGAGAAAACATAAATTGCTTTCTCCATAGTACAAACAACAATTAATTTCTGATTTAATTATTTTTTATATTACATAGATATGTTGTGACATTTTAAATACACCCACTTTTCACTAATTTACATGGTTAGGTTCCAAAGACTGAGTTGTTATATAAAAATGAGCATTATGTGAATGTATAGTTAAAACCCCATCAGGTCATAAAATCAGAGATGACCACATCATTACATAACTGCCAAACCACTGAGAATCAGGACCCAGCCAGACTGATACATCACAGCCAGCTTTAATCTTGCCTTGGGCCTTAGCATTTGTTACTGCCAGATGTACGTCATTAATGCACAAAGTAATCAGGTGGTAGATTTTTTTATGGTCATATGTGTAAAATGTTGGATAATAATATAGTTGTTAAGTGAGTAGGTGTATGCATGATATTTATGTTTAACAGAGTATTAAAATTAAGCCCAGAATTTATGGAAGTGTATGTATTCCAGAATATTTAATTTTTCAGAATCACATACCAGCAAGGTAATGGAGCTAAATGTTAAAACCTGGAATTCAAGATCTCTAGAATAGTGTTATTTTTTCTGTATTAAATATGATATCCTACCAAGACTTAATTTTGCAAGGCACCCAGGAAGCTGCCTTTGTTTTAGTTACTGGAGTTCCACATAAAATAGAAAGGTTAAAAACTTTCTCTATTCTATATGGATAGAGTATGTTTATTTTTAGGTGTGATTTTTGTTTTAAATACTGTCAGGTCTCAGCCCCACCTTAGAGAACCATATCTCAAGTGTTAATTGTAGTGAGGAAGTAAATGTACTTTATGTCAAAGATTTCTGGGTCATATTAAGAGAAGATGTATTTTATTTTTCATGTTTTCATCAAGAGTCCCTTCAAGTGGTGTGTTGAGTCTTTGGAGGTACCAAAAGTAGATCCTCCTATCAGGATACTGGAGTGTCTGGTGCCACAAGCAAGTTAGTGTGCAGCTGTACTAACTTAATTCTTTCATTATAACACCTGTAGAGCCTTCAGGTATCGTGTAGTTTTGTGTCCAACTGAGACTTAAGAACATTTTTTTCATCATGACACCAGTGTCCAACAGTCAGTAAAGAAGATTTGAACAGGTTTCATGAGCTAAGCTTATGCAAAGCAGCATGTCAGGCAGCTGTGCTAAACCGTACTTGCTTGACTAGTGTTGGTTGTTAGTAACACTGATTGTTCAAATGCAGCATCCATAACCCCCTGGCCTAGGCAAGGGGTGCCAGTTTTCCCTTAATGCCCTAAGGTTTAACTGCCATACATGCCTTTCAGTTACCTTAAAAGTAAGATTATATACTCATAAAACTTCTCATTTTTTATGGATTCTCCCACATCCCTATTAAAGTTTTTGACTAATTGAGTTCATGCTCTGAAGGGCCATGTGCTAACGCTAAGAGGTTACGAAGGTAGATGAGATAAAACTTTCAAGGATGTCAGATAAGCTACTATAAACGCATGTGGACACCTACAAAATAAATAGCTACCATTATATAGAATGTGCAGCACACTTTATCTGTTTTCATTTAATCTTGATTAAAAACCCTGTAAAGTACAGTTACTGTCAATTCTTTCCATTTTACATATGAGAAAGCTGAGACTGGAAGAAGCTGGGTAATTTATTGAGGTTTATACAGCTTACAAAAGATAGAAACAATTTGGATCCAAGTAGTCTGACTCCACAGATTACCATTTAACTGCTACCCGATTATGTTTTGAAAGAAGAGATGACTGTTTCTTTCCTGATAGTAAAGGGGTATCAGAAGGCTTTATGAAAGATACGGTATTTGTATTGGACTCGGATTATAAGATAGACTCAGGTACAGGAATAAAAGATATTACAAGGCCCCAACTTCGAAAAAGAGAGTGTGAGCAAGTTAAGAAAAGTATATAGACAGATATACCTTTAATTTGGCTTAGCTGAAACAGAGGTATGTGAAGGTATGGGTTCAGGGACGAGTGAAGTGAGTCCAAATTTTGACACAGTTGTGGTTCATCATTAACAGCTGGGAAGAGGGAGTACCATATGCCCAAACAGAGGATGGGGCGTTTTCCTTAAGAAAAGAGCGTTAACGTATATTCATATCCTTGTCATACTCTCATATTACAAGGCAGTATCACTGTCCTTTATTTTTAATAGTAATAACCAAGTAAAAAATTAAATGGAATAAAGCAGAACTGGTGAGAACAAATATACTGGCAAGGACCTTAAATTGTGTAGATGGGAATATTTATAGATAACACGTCTTAACACAGGTTACATTAATATAAATAATCCTACAAGAATAATGCAGGGGGAAAAAAATTCAGCCCACCTAATATTCAGACAGGTGCTGATCACTGTAGATTTCTATCACAAGATACAACTTAAAAGGAACTGCAAGGATTCAGAAAACTGTTAGAGCACTCATAATATGTGGCTCCAGTGAAAATGAAGACACTGTTGTCTTACATGTGACAGTTTGAATGGGAGGGCAAAGGACAGTATTTCTAAATTAATTTACTTAATATGCAGTCTTATTTAGATGTGTAAAATAAACAAGCTAAATATTTTGTAGATGTTTGTAGCTAGTTTATTCATAGTCTTCAAGGTTTAACTGTATTCAGGTCAACCAAAAAGGTTTTCTGCTTTTTTACTTCCTCTTTCCTAGTGGGAAAATAAGGAAATTGTCTTATATTCAGAGTTAATTGCCTTCTAGTTGGCTGCTTGTAGTTCATCTTAATTGCTGAAAATAAGTTTCTAAAAACTGAAACAGAAAAATATTATTAAACATTCTTGAATAGGAATAAAATAAACAAGACTGTTGTTGCCATTATAGTTCATCATTCTTTTCATAATTTTACTTAGTACAGAAAGAAAGGAGTATAGCTATCAGGAGTGCGAAAATATTTGGAGAATATCACATAACAAAACCTGAAAAACTCCTTTAGAGAGAGAGATACAAGCAAATGGCTTAGTCTGTATATCAGCAATAACCAGTAAGTTATATGGCTATACCATGACATGTGGAAGATTTACTTTAAGCATTATTTTATGTAGCCAAAAAATCATAAGCAAAATATTTGTGATTAGTTGATTGATGCCATTGATAAATGAGAAGAAATAAATGTAGCATGTTGTAAAGCCACATTTATAAGATGGCCATGCTTTTAACAACAACAACAATGACAAAAGAATGTACCTGTGTGTAAATAACCATTTAGTCATAGGAAAAAACTCCATGATGGTAATGCACCGAACCATTAATTATTGTTGCTTCTGGAGAATAGAAAGGAGTACTTTCATCTAACTTCGTAATCTGATATATTTAAAAAAATATTATTAATAACAAGTGTCATTTTTCTTTTAGAAAAGAAAAACATTTTTAAGTTATAGATATTAAAGGGTCTTGAAAGTCACCTATAAAGTTCATTTTTGTATTTGTTAGACAGGACATTGATTTAGAGATGATGGCTGTGTTTTTGTCTGTTTGATCTGTTAGGAAATTTATCATTTAAGTACCATTTGTATACCATATATTACATGAGGTGTCCCATGATACAATGCGTAGCGCATGGTTAGTTCCAAACTATCATTCCCTTTACTGCCCCTGAGTTGGGTGATAGCTTTTCAAAGGAAGAAACCATGTAGACGCTATGATAGCTAATACATGGTAGACCTAAAATTTGCAACTGTCTCCTGATTCCAGAGTCAGTGCTTTCACCCACTATTTTGTAAGTATAAGCTGACCTGTTTTTCAAGCAGATTAATTAATGCAGTTGATAAAAGCAATTGAGGAAAAGAGATCAAAGGAAAGACTGGGTTGACCTAATAATAGGAGTCAAAGTGAGAACTGAGACCAAGAAATGTAGAAAAAGTGAGGGAGTCTTGCTGTTTGGATGTGATAAGTAAAGGAGTTTATAATGACCTACTGTTGAGACAAGGGGAATTTTGGGGTAAAGAACTTATAGTAAGTCAGGTTTTGAAACATTAGTTAATTGTCCTCAGCGCTACTGTTGCAAATCAAGAACTCCAGAAGAAAAACAGATCTATAAGGAGAATTGCTGAATTTGGGTCTGTGTGTGTGTTGATTACTAAAATTGTCATCATTTGCAGATCCTGAAGGTAGACATACCTTCTTAGGAACGTACTGTTAATGACTTAAAATGAGATCTTTACATTTTATTCTCAGCCACAGGGAATACAGCAGACAGGTCCACCTCAGCAGATAGTGCAATATTCACTTCCGCAGACAACTGCCTCCAGTGAGACCACTACTACACAGCCCTTGAGTCAACCTCAAGGTCCACAGGTCTTGCCTCAAGTATCAGCTGGAAAACAGGTAAACTCTTAATTTCTGAAATGATGGTAAAAGGATTCCTATGTAACATATTCTTTTCTCCTCTAAATTGTGAGATATTTATTGTGGATGGTTAATACCACTGCAAAAATCAGATGAAAGTTGCTTCTTTTGCACACATGCACTGGTTAATACAAATGAGTACATACTGACAACGGTAATCAAAATATTTAACATTTAGCTTTATCAGTTTGAAATAGATTTGGTAGTATCAGAATGAATGAGTTAAATAAGGGCATTTTGATAACTGTCTTAAGTGATACTCTTTACAATTGTATGAGCTTATATGTAGTCTGCTAGGCTTGCAGCTGCGCTGTACTTTCATATAGATTTCTGTACTTTTTCCTTCACCATAGCCTACTGACAATCATTTTTTAAAAAACCCTTATATGGAATTGTAGTTGTTCTTTTAGTCCTTAGGTAGTTGTTTTATTTCCTTGAAAAAAAGGACTGTGAAGGAGGTCTGATCTTATAAGTAATCTTGCTTCAGTTTTATCTTTAGTACTATGCTTGCGTATTGGCACAATGTATTGTTGCTGTCACATTTCATTGCAGTTGAGATGTCATCAATTTTAAGATACTTCCCATTTCACAGACATTAAAATGATAATGCAAGGGTTGCATCCTAGAGTCAATGAAGTATGGTAACTGTATCTACTTGTATAGGGCTGTGTTCCTTTGAAATTGTAGAAGTAATATATAGATAAAGTCTAATCCCACTGGAAAGAAGTTAATGTAAATTTCAGTAACTAATAGCAATCATGGATTTAATGACAGCAGACACATCTGGTAATATTATGGTACATGGAGTGTATCTCAAAGCTGTAAACAAGCAATGTTCATGGAACAGTCTGCCTTTCATTATTGGATGATAAAACAAAGCAGTGCAAAATATTCTGCAGTAAAAGGCATGAAACAGTAGCCAGTCGGTTAGCCTCTTGTTTCCTGCCAGCCTTGCCCTCTTCTTACATGCGTATTAACTTACACTAATATATGCTGGGGTGGGTTTTTTTTTTTCTTCTTTTTGGCTAATATATAAACCTTGCTTTGGCCATCTTGCTTTCTAAAAAAGTCTGTTTTTGTTTTTTCTTTACCTTCTCAGCTTCCAGTTTCCCAGCCAGTACCAACTATCCAAGGCGAACCTCAGATCCCAGTTCCGACACAACCCTCAATTGTTCCAGCCCACTCTGCTACTCATTTCCTCCCTATGGGACAGACTCTTCCTGCTTCCTTGCTCCCTCAATACCCTGTCTCTCAAATTCCCATGTCAGCTCCTCATGCATCTACAGCTCAGACAGGTTTCTCATCCATTCCCATCACAATGGCAGCTGGCATTAATCAGCCTCTGCTCACCTTGGCTTCATCTGCTGCTGCAGCTGCAGCCCCAGGGACGTCAACTGTGGTTCCTAGTCAACTTCCAACCCTTCTGCAGCCTGTGACACAGTTGCCAAGTCAGGTTCACCCACAGCTCCTGCAACCAGCAGTTCAGTCCTTGGGAATACCACCTAACCTTGGACAAGCTGCAGAGGTTCCACTTCCCTCTGGAGATGTTCTATGCCAGGTATTGTGCTAGCTAGCCAAAAAAGAAAGAGGGTACCAAAGAGTTTGGTTCTAATAGTAGATTAACAAGACCTTAAAAACCTACTAATGGAGGATGAGAATAATTGTCAATAACAAAAGTTGTTTGTCTCAACTGGAGAAGTGAGAGTAGTAGAATTCTGGGCAAGGATAGAGCAGTAATGATGTCTGATGATTCCTGTCCATATCTTTCAAAACACCTATTGGGAGAAAATGCTTCTATCAGTATTCAGTGTACGCTGACTGAATGCTAGGTATAGCTAATAGTAGAGTACATCAAGCTATTTTTTTAATAGTAAAATAGAGTATCCAGCTTAGTAACACCAGAAAGCTCAGGGTGTAGATTCAGAAGATTAGCATGTCGGTATATGACTTTATTGATACCTTGAAGATTTTTTGCATCTGGCCATTAAAAATTGGTTAGAAAGTAGATATTTTTCTAGAAGGAATTGTTAAACCTAGTCCTGTTTATCTCCAGGAGGGGAAAAAACAGTATTTTAAAGTATGATTGTAGTGTCATGTCCCTTTGATGGGAATCAGTGTATCATTTCAGTTCAAGCATGGCCTTTAAGTTTTCTGAAATTATACATTGGTTGGACTCCTGTTCTTCTTTGCTGTGTGCTTTATTTGTTTGTTTTTGGCATGTCTTTCTGTTTTGCTAATTTGATGACCCAACCTGCACTAACTGCCTTCCCTCATTTCTGTCACAGGGCTTCCCATCTCGACTGCCACCACAATACCCAGGAGATTCAAATATTGCACCCTCTTCCAACGTGGTTTCTGTTTGCATCCCTTCTACAGTCCTATCCCCTCCCATACCCACAGAAGCATTGGCTACACCAAGTTATTTTCCTACAGTAGTACAGCCTTACGTGGAATCAAATATTTTGGTTCCTGTGGGAGGTATAGGAGGACAGGTTCAAATGCCCCAACCACCAGTGAGTTTAGCACAGCAAGTCCCCTCTGCAGCCTCCCAGCAAGCAGTTCTGGAGGTAAATAGACTTATTGCATGTTTATAAAGAAAAGGTAAATATCATGGGATAAAAATGACCAAGAACAGTCTGAGGCCTCCATGGTTTAGACCTAATTTGAAAACTGTTTTAAACTAACTTCTGAATGACTTTTTCTTACAGCAGAATGAAATGCAAATGTGGGGGCCTTGTTGCCACTGGCTGTTCTGTTGGGAAGTGAGTGTGCCTTGGAGAAGAATAACTCTGTTAGCACTTCACTTCTGTAGCTAGTACTTAGCCATAATTCTCATCTTTTCACAAACTTTTGCCATTGACAGTCATGAGAATATCTTCTGCTGTGCTCCCAGCAGTCATTTTTGCCCTACTGGGAGAAGGTTCTGAGTCATCTTTGCACTTTGCTCTGTCTGCACTATTGCACAGTTCTGGTAAGATGCTGGCTGCATGGCAAGTTGTAGTTTCACACTACCTAGCAAATATGTTGGCTGATCTCACCATGCAGTCTGTACAGGAGACTAGCTTTAGAAACTTCTCTTGGAATTTTAAGACCACTGTCTCTAGATGCTGAATATCAAGAATTACTAGTGAGCTTAGTGCTTCTGTGACTTAAGGGAGGGGTAAGGAAAAAAAAGGAGTAGCTTATTGGGGATGGTGAATGATAAATAGAAGATGTTATTACAAAGATCATAATTATCTTTTCCATTCACAGAGTACCCATGGAGTCTCTCAGGTTGCTCCTCCAGAACCAGTTCCAACAGCACAGCCACCACCTACTCAGCCTACTACTTTGGTCTCCTCTATAGACAGGTATGTAAAACTAAAATTCCTTTCCTTCCTTGACTGTTATGTAGGATGATGTAAAACTTCAAAATACTAGACCTTTAAACCTCATGTTATAAACTAGACTTTTTTTTTTGGCAGTGCACAGTCAGATGTTGCTTCAGGTATGAGTGATGGCAATGAGACTGTCCCATCTTCCAGTGGGAGGCATGAAGGGAGAACTACAAAACGGCATTATCGAAAATCAGTAAGAAGTCGCTCTCGTCATGAAAAGACTTCACGCCCAAAATTGAGAATTTTGAATGTAAGTATTGCTTCAGTATAGGCTTTATAAAATTAAAGAATTTTTTACATTACAGAGGATTTTAGAGACTATTTAGTCCAGTACTCTTACTTCATAAAGGTATACCTTATCTTTGTGTAATACTACAAGTAACCCTTCTCATTTAATCCCCACAAACCCTTCTAAGTGAATGTGGCATTTTTCTGTTAGAAACAAATGACAGTGTAGCCCCAGAAACTATAATAAGGTCAATAGTTAATGTCATTTAAATAGTTTTTAAGGCTGAGCTATATACATATATAATTTTTTTTAATTTATAAAATTTATTTTTATTGTGATTAAGTGGAAGTTTAATTTCAGTTTGCCATATATAATCCTGAGCAGCCATCTCTATGCACTTCTGTCTGCTCTTCCCACCCTGTGACAGCACACTCTTGTTTTCCACTCTTCCAATACCTGTCCTCTCCTCCCCATCCTCTGCTTCCCCCACTAAAAAGAGACTGGTAGGACAACCTCATATTTATTAGTAAACTATAAAGTACACACACCACCTGTATCATGCTGTATTCACAAACTCAGTCCATTCTTCATCTGAAATGTTGGCCTCTGTACTGGTTAAACAGCTCTGGGCTAGCAGCAAGTCTGGGGGCCATGTTCTCAGACCATCAAGTTTGGTCTTTTTAATAGAGTTCTAGATCTGCACATCTCTTTCTCTCCTGCTGCATCAGGGACCCTACATTATGTTCCCTGTCAGGGCAGTCTTTGGTGGTGACTGGGCACCATCTAGTTCTTCTGGTCTCATGCTGATGTAGTCTCCCAGTCATATGGACTCTTCTATCTCCTGCGCTCATTTTTCCTGATGTGTTTGATGGTCTTTTTCGTCTGTTCCAGGTGGGTTGGGACCAATTGATGTTCCTTAGCTGGCAGCTTGCTGACTTTTAAGACCCCAGACGCCACTCACCAATGTGAGGCATAGAACACTGTCTTAGAAAAAGACTAGTTAGGCCAGTTGACTTCCATGTCCTCTGAAAACATGGTCCCCAGACCACTGGCCCTGCTACTCTGCCCTTGAAATGTTAGGCTGAATTTAGAAAACCTTTTAGCTTATGGTGTAGTCCAGTTATGCTGACCTGTCTTCTACTGCTTGCTGTCACTCAAGGCTCAGGTATATTGATGAAAGTTAAGGATCTTCTAATTACATAGCTGATATTCTAAAATTTTCTTTATCTATGGTAAGGTATTATTTACTGTTTAGAAAAAGAATAGGCAGTTTTAATGTGTAGAAGAATGACTTTCACTGCTCCCTAACTTCACATTGCTTTAGTGAAAAATGAGTATGTAGCTGGGATGCTGATGTGTATCTTCTCAAAAGGTTTTCTTGGAACCAGTTTAAGCAGCTAAGTGCCAGTGGTCCAAGGAAAAGGGATAACAGTGTGCTTCCTCATACTGAATTCAAGTGGTACATCTGTATTACTTTCTGAAATTTGGAAACAAGGCTGAGTATGGTCTTCTGAGGTGTAGCACCTTTTTTTTTCCTTCAGGTTTCAAATAAAGGAGACCGGGTAGTAGAATGTCAGTTAGAGACTCACAATCGAAAAATGGTTACATTCAAATTCGACCTGGATGGTGATAACCCCGAGGAGATAGCAGCAATTATGGTAGGTCTGCATTTGGACTTTCAAATTGTGCCTTAGTACTTGATCTTAATGTCTGCCACCATAGGCAAATATACAGTATTTTGTAATTCATGCTTTTTTTAATAGTTACTTGTTTGTTCCAATATAGCTAGCCCATCAGACTTGTGATTTACAGATGATTTTGCCTAGTATTGTCTAAATATTGAAGTTCTTAAAATGGGGAGAGCATTTTATACCAAATAAGTAATAGTGCAAGTAGTATGCAACTAGGGCAGAATTCACGAAAGTGGCAGTTGAATGGCTTAAAACTTGAGAAACATTGTGCTAATTAGACTGACACTGCATTTCTTTTACAGGTGAACAATGATTTTATTCTAGCTGTAGAAAGAGAATCGTTTGTGGATCAGGTACGGGAAATTATTGAAAAAGCTGATGAAATGCTCAGTGAGGATGTCAGTGTGGAGCCAGAAGGTGACCAAGTACTGGAGAGTCTACAGGGAAAGGATGACTATGGCTTTTCAGGTTCTCAAGTAGGTTCGCTATTCCCAAAGTGAAGCTGTATTTACTTAAAATATTTTCAGAGTGCTAAATTTTCCATGCAGCATGTCTAGTGAAGTCACAGTGTATCTATTACTGAGATAATCAAATATTTATGTTCTCTTTGCATCACTTGGCTTTGGCTTCATGTAGAGGTTTGCTTTGCCTAATCATTCAGAGTGCATTTCAGAATGAATTTAATCATTTTTTGTTTGTTATAGAAATTGGAAGGACAGTTCAAACAACCAACTCCTGTGTCTTCCATGCCACAGCAAATAGGTGAATTACTTTTCTTTCCCTACTTGCTTTTACCATTAAGAAGTTACATGCTGATAATGAAACCTGAAGCCTCGTATTGGTAACAAGATATATAATATATAATAATAATGCAATTAACTGGTTTGCGTCTTTTTGGCTAGGCATTCCTACCAGTTCTCTAACTCAAGTTGTTCATTCTGCTGGAAGACGGTTTATAGTGAGTCCTGTGCCCGAAAGTCGATTACGAGAATCACAACTTTTCACCAGTGAAATCTCAGATGTGGGTAAGGACTTGGTTCTGCCACACATTTATATAAACCCTACAGCATCTCTGTTGTATTGGAGGCTTGGTCATCAAGCAGTAGTTCAAGTGGTAACACAATAAAGAAGAATAGAAAATGAGATTATAAACATAAAGGAAAGAAATAGATAATGAATAAGAGAGACTTAATAGAAGAGCCCAAAAGAATAGCTATACTAGGTACAGCCTGGAGTTGTATGTCTTCATTTTTCCATTTGATATTACTGGCTAGGCTTTGAGATTATACTGTCTTTTCAGAAGTAGGTATTCATATCAAACCAGTTGCTGCTGAGTCAGTTTCAACTCAGGATAACACAGTGTCCCTATGTGGATCACAGTAGAACTGTGCTCCATAGAACTGTCCATGGCCTTTTTACCGAAGAGACTTTGGGTGAGCTCAAACTGCGAACCTTTCAGTTAGCAGCCAGGTTCTTAACTGTTTATACCACCCCTGGACAGGTACTCATACGAGGTGGCTTATTTTTATAAAACTACTGTTTTAAAGTCTTCGTTTCCTTGAGAGAGACTGTGGACCTCACTGGTATTTGGCATGTCGGTAATCCAAAAATAGATTGTTGGGGCAGTCATTTGAATCCACTCTTTTAAAATGCAGTGACAATTATTTTGTTCTTTGTCTTCCTTGTAGTTGCTGCCACTACATCTCACGGCCCTGAAATGAACTTGTCACATTCTGCTTCATCTCTGAGTCTACAGCAAGCCTTTTCTGAACTTAAACGTGCCCAAATGACAGAAGGACCCAGTACAGCACCTCCAAATTTTAGTCATACACCACCAGTATTTCCAGTAGTACACCCTGCCATTAGTAGCATTGCTGGAGTCCCAACCACAGGAACGGCCACACCATCAGTATCAATCACTGCACCTAGCGTTCCTCTTACAGACATGTCCACATCAGTAATTCAGTCTGAGGTTACAGTGCCCACTGAAAAAGGGATTACTGGGGTCGTACCACCTTCAGGTGGTCTCCCTATACCATCTGTGTCTGAGCCACCAGTGCTTACTAGTGTGGTTTCAAGCATCACAGTACCTACTGTTGTCTCAGTATCTACAACATCCCAGTCAGTTCTGACCCCTACAGGTGGGAGCATTGTTTCAAGTACAAGCACTCTCCCCTCTCTAACAGTTTCCACAACTGCAACCTTAGCAGTGGGCAGCACCACTGTCCCAGGTGCTAAGCCTCCAACTGTGTTATCTCAGCAGGCTGCAGGCAGTACCACTGGAGTGGCCACATTAACATCAGTTTCTACCGCCACTCCATTCACAAGCATAGCTTCACAGCCATCCCTTCAGCTTAGCAGCAGCAGCTCTGCTCCTGCTCTAGCTGAAACAGTGGTGGTTAGTGCACACTCGCTAGATAAAATATCTCATAGCAGTGCAGCTAGGTTGGCTCTGTCTCCCTCTGCACCATCCTCTTCCTCCCCTGGAGCAGGAGTGCCTAGTTCTGTTACTCAGCCCAGTGGGGTACATCCTTTGGTCATCCCATCAGCTATACCTTCTACTCTTGTCCCTCCCCAAGCATCAGGAACTATTTCTACGCCTTTATTACCACAAGTACCTAGTGTCCCACCCTTGGTACAACCTGTTGCCAGTATGCCTACTGTACAACAGACAATAATTCATAGTCAGCCTCAACCAGCTTTGCTTCCCAATCAGCCACATGCTCACTGTCCTGAAATAGATGCTGATACACAACCCAAAGCTGGGATTGATGATATAAAGACTCTGGAGGAAAAACTGCGGTCTCTGTTTAGTGAACACAGTTCATCTGGAACTCAGCATGCCTCTGTCTCAGTGGAGACATCACAAGTGATAGAGAGCGCTGTCGCACCAGGCATCCCAACTACTGCTGTTGCACCAAGCAAACTCATGACTTCTACAACAAGTAGTTGCTTGCCACCAAGTGGTTTGTCAGTGGTTACACTTGGGCAAGTTCCTGTCCCAGTCAGCACTACATCAGGAGTGAAACCTGGAACTGCTCCCTCAAAACCACCTTTAACAAAGGCTGCGGTAAGATCATCAGGGAGATTCATTTTTACAGGTACCTTGCTTATAGTAGGTACTCAATATTTAGTAAGTATGTTGATTGAAGGTGGTTTTAGGATGTTTGTATACACCCTGAATATGGTATTTTTTGACAAGATTTGGAGGGTTACTTACATTGCACTGTTTTGTAAGAATGCATAATAGTAAAATGCAAGCATTTCTTTGTAATTAGTACAAACTGAAAATAACCCATATATCCTAAACAGTAGCTGATTGCTTCTGTCAGTAGTTCACAACCTTTGTTTCAGTGAGGTGGAAACAAATTTTCTGCTTTGCTGTAGATTCTACAAATTTATAGTTCGGGGGTTATAAAAAAATGGGACGTTGATAAAAATTGATAGGAGAAGAGAATCTAATGCTAGGGATAAAATTGTATTTTCCAATTCTCCTGTGGTGGATTTTCTGTCATTCTGTGATCGCTGGCCTTTGTAATCCCTAGATAACAAGGCTGTGTTTCGTCTAGTATATTGAATGTTCCATTCGTCTTTATTGCCATTGATAAAAGATGCATTTTGTTGTATGATAATATAGAGGCTTCACTCAGACAATATAGAAATTGCTTAGTAGTATTAGATTTCCAATGCCCTTTGTTACCACACTTGTTCATTACTTACTTAAGTAATGAACAATGGGTGTTTCCTTTTCTCAAATCTGACCATGTCAAAGGCTTGATGGTACTGTACCGGATAAATGCCTTCAAGAATATCTCTGTTATGCCTCTTATATACATAAGGCCTACTTTCTATGTGTACTAATCTTTTAATATATTCTACTTTCTCTTTTATAGACAGGTCATGGTAACCCTTTAATAGTATAAGTGGTCCCAGTGTCCTTTTTTAAAGATAGATAGCAGAGTGTAACCCAGGTGACGAGCTTGTCTTAACTAGATACATTTTATTGTTATGCTTGTGCATTCAGATTAGGATATTTGCTCTTTAGTATGCAGTCTGTATTATTCACATCTCATGGAATTTCCCTTCATTGTCTGTAGGTCCTGCCAGTAGGTACTGAACTACCAGCTGGTACACTACCCAGTGACCAGCCACCCCTTCCTGGACCATCACAAACTCAGGTGCCCCAAGCCTTTGTTTTGTGTTCTGCTTTTCTTTCACAAAACTTGTTTAACTTCTCCATTGTGTGATCTTGACGTCTGGCTTCCTTCCTTTTTGGCTCAGTAACACCTTCCATTTAAAACAGTACAGCTAATGGGGTATAGCTAATGGGGTGAAAGTACTCCCTTGTTAGTAGTCACTTTTTATTTATAGAAATGGCAAAGGTGGCACCAAGTACAAGTGAAGTTTGCACAGCATGACTGAAGTGACTGATGTGATAAGCTGTGCATAGGGAAAAGATGCAAGATTGTGTATGGTTTTATAACAATAACAACTACCAAATTGGGAGTGGGGCTACAGATGCTGATACTAGTTAGACATAACCAGTAGGCCCTCATGGAGCAGTCCGGTATATCAGCATAATATCGTTCTTTATTTTTGTTGTTTTTTCATTTTATGTCTTACAGTCTAGTCTTTTTTTGTTTCTTTTTTTTATTTATTTATACTTAAGATGAAGGTTTACAGAACAAAGCCAGTTTCTCATTAAACAGTTAGTACATGTATTGTTTTATGACAGTGGTCAACAACCATACGGCATGTCAACACTCTGCCTTCTAAACCTTGGGTTCCCTATTGCCAACTTTCCTGTCCCTTCCTGCCTTCTGATCCTATCCCCTGGGCTGACATGCCCCTTTAGTCTCTTTTTGTTTTATGGTCCTGTACAATCTTTGGCTGAAGGATAAACCTCAGGAATGACTTTATTACTGAGCTGAAAGGGTATCTGAGGGCCATATGCGCTAGAGTTTCTCCAGCCCTGTCTGCAACCCTCTATTGTGATCCCTGTCAGAGCAGTCAGTGGTAGTAGCTGGGTACCATCTAGTTGTACTGGATTCAGTCTGGTAGAGGCCATTGTATATGTGGTCCATTAGTCCTTTGGACTAATCTTTCCCTTGTACCTTTAGTTTTCTTCATTATTCCTTGCTCCCAAAGGGTAAGGCCAGTGAAGTATCCTAGGTGGCTTCCCACAGGCTTTCAAGACCTCAGAGCTACTCACCAAGGTGGAAGATACAACATTTTCTTTACAAAACTCTTAATGCCAGTTGAGCTAGATGTTCCTCGAGACCAGCGATTTCATCTCTCAGGAAGTTTGGATGTATATATGGACCGTCCATGACCTTGTCTTTGACAGTATTGTGTACTGTCTTACCCGCCATCACAGTTAACATTTGTCTTGTTACTGTGGTGTTTTTCCATCCCCCAACCCTCGTAACTATCAAAGATTGCTTTTTTGGGTGTGTAAACCTTGTTACGAGATTTTACAGTACTGATCTTATACAGTATTTTCCCTTTTGTGAGTGACTTATTCCACTCAGTGTCATGCCCTCCAGTTTTCCTCTATGTTATGAGATGCTTCACAGATTCATGCGTATTCTTTATTGTTGTGTAATACTCCATTGTGTGTGTGTACCACAGTTTGTTTATCCATTGATCTGTTGATGGACAGCTAGGTTGATTCCATCTTTTTGCTATTGTGAACATTGCTGCAGTGAATATGGATGTGCATGTGTCTGTTCATTTCATGACTTCTCTAGAATATATTCCTAAGAGTGAGATTACTGGATCGTATAGTATTTCTGTTCCTAGCTTTCTAAGGAAGCACCATATTGTTTTCCAAAATGGTTATATCATTTTGCACTTCTACCAGCAGTGTATGAGAGTTCTGATCTCCCACAGCCTCTCCAACATTTATTTTCCTTTTTTTATGATTCATGACAGTGATGTTGGGTAGTGACGGTATCTCATTTCTCTACTAGTGATCTCGAGCGTTACCTTATGTGTCCGTCAGTTGCTTGAATGTCATCACTGGTGAAATATCTATTCATTTCTTTTGCCCATTTTTTAATCATATTGTCTTTTCATTGGATTTTCTTGTAGAATTTCAGGATTAAGTCTTTGTTTTGTAATAGGCAGAAGTTTTTTCCCCAATGTGTAAGTTCTGTTTCTGCTCTTTTGGTGAAGTCTTTTGATGAGCATACATGTTTATATATTGATGGATTTTGTTTTTCAATCTATCCTGTCACTGCATCTCTGTGGGTGCATTTAGGCCATTTACATTCTGTATAATTATTGATAGGTGTATATTTATTGCCGTCATTCTATAGTGTGTGTGTATGTGTGAGTGTGTTACTGACATTTTCTTTGTTTCTGTTAACTCTCCTGTCCTGAATTCTTTTGTTTGTGGATTTCTTTTGTTTCTGTAGATTTTGTTTTTATTGAGACTTTATCTTTTCCTTTGTTATTTTGATGAGTAGGTTTGTTAGCATTCTTTGTGGTTATGTTGAAATTTATCCTTATCGTCCTAAGTTTGAACCAGTCTACTGTTATCCCCTTATCCTCTACTCCGTTAAAGTTCTAAAGTTTTATAGCTACACAATTTATATCCTCTTTTAGTATTCTGCTGTGTTGTCATTTACAGATTAATCTCTGGTTTTATGTTGTCATTCTTTTGGTTTTGGATAGTCCTTGAGAGTTGTTTTCTTCAGCTGGTATGTGGCTGGTACATTCTTAATATCCTAGATTCAGGCTGATGTTGTTTGTTCTCAGACTAAAGTACTCCCTTTAATAAGTCTTGTAATTTTGATTCGGTTTTTGCATACTGCCTTAATTTCTGCTTATCTGGAAATGCCCTAATTTCACCATCATACTTGAATAAGAGTTTTGGAGGATACATATTAATCTTGGTTGACTGTTTTTTTCTTTTCCTTTAATGTTTTACCTATGTCATCCCGTTGATTTCTGACCTGGGTGGTTTTTGCCAAATAATCAAAGTTTAGTCTTACCATCTCCTCGTTTGTGACTTTGTTTTTCTCAGACTACTCTAAGAATTTTTTTGTCTTTGATTTTAGTGACTATGATTATGATATGCCTTAGTGATTTTCTTTTAGGATCTATCCTATATGGGGTTTGTTGTGCTTCTTGGAACATCAGCTTTTCAGCTTTCATGACATAAGGGATGTTTTCTGTCAACAATTCTTCAGTGGTCCTCTCTGTGTTTTTGGTTTTTCCCTCCCTGTTCTGAAACTCCTACCACTTGCAAATTTTTTGTTGTCGTTGATTGTAATCCTGTGTCATTCTCTCTTTATTTTACTTCATTCTTTTTTCTGATTTTGCCTCAGATGTGTATCAAGTATTTATCATCAGTGATGCTGATCTGTGTTCCATCATTTCATACCTGCTGTTCAGCTGTCTATGACTCTGTCCATTTCTTAAATCTAGTTGTTTATCTTTGTGAGTTTATTTTGGTAGTTTGTTCCTGTATTGTTTTCCGGAATTCTTCAATAAATGTACATGCCTTTTCCATGAATTTGTCTTTTTTTCTCTGTTTTTTACTTCAGCTTAAGTACGCCTGAGTATCAGAGATTTGAATTCCCTGTCAGGTAGTTGTAGGACCCCTTCTTTTGCTGGAACATCATCTGGTGTTTCATTATAGACATCTAATGGAACCATCCTGTCCTGTTTTTAATAAACTTTGATATTGTTTGCTGTCTTCAGGGCATTCGGTAGTTATTTTCTTTGTTTATTGATTGTGGCTGTCTTTGTTACATCCTGCATTTTTGTTTTACTGGATTATGTCAGAGCAGGTGGGATGTGCGTTCTTTGTTGCTTGTTCATCTACGGTCATGATATTTTTTACCTCCTTATACAGTGGGCAGGGCCAGGCACTCAGCTACGTTGCAGCAGGTCATGTCCAGCTGAATTGGAGGGTCTGGTTTAGATGGTTTGTGGCAGGTACTTAGGGCCAACAAGGCATGCCAGGAGTCAGTGCTGGGCAGGTTCCAGTAGGCCGTGCCTGTGCTGCTCGGGGGTGTGCTGTTCAGTACACATGGTACAGCTAGGCAGGAAAGATGGAGGTTATGATGTGTGTGAGCTAAGATGGGTAGAGGAGAGAGAAATAGGAGCCAAAACAGACAGAGTGCTAAGGGAGCTATTCTTTGAAGCAGAGAGATGAGAAACCAAGAATGGAGAAAAAGAACAGAAAGGATAAAAATAAAAGTTAGATAAAAATTTGGGAAAGTAAAAGAAAGCCCCCCAACTCCCACCTCCACCCCCACCCCCACCCCCCAGGGTCTCAACAGTGCAGCTTGCAAACACTGATCAAGGGTCTCCCAGGCAGTGCAGTGTAACCAGTTGAGAAGGAGTATAGATGTGTGAAGGGCTGAGAGAGTGGTTCTCCAGTTGTGTAGTGCTTCACAGCCTTCGAAGAAAGCTGAAGATGGCTCATGGAGCCATATGTTCCAGATAAAGGAGGGGGCAGTGGCAGGCGTCACGTAAGAAACAGAAAAAAGCAACACCAGCTATAGACAAATGGCACTCTAGAAGCCAGCCAGTTTGGGTGGTGCAAATCTAAGCACCCTCAGCAGAAGGCGTTTTCTCCAAGCTGAGAGACTACTGGCAGCAGGAAGCAGAGGAAGCTAGCAGTGGGAAGGGTAAGGTTAGGAAAGCATGTCTCACTGGTAACCAGGTGATATGTGTCCTGTTGGGAGCTTCCTGAAGCTGTTTTTGCATACTCCCTGTCTACTGATCCTGATATGAGCAAAGTGAATCCAGGCAGCAGAGACAGTGCACTTCTCAGCTGCTGAAGCTACTGCAACTAGCCAGAAAGTGTCTGAGGTACAACAGTCGGGAAAGAATAGCAAGTTGGAATGTGTGTCTCGCTGGTGGCTAGGTGCTTTGTCTACTGCTGAGATTTCCATGAAGCTGTTTCCTGAGCTCCCTGTCTGCCCATCTCTTACAAGAGTCCACGGGGGCAAATCCGTGCTGCAGTAGCTGATGGGGGTTTCCGATCTTACCACTTCTCACTCTGTGCTCTCATCACTTTCTTATTCATTTGGTGTTTGAGTTCTTGATCTCTTCATTTGATACTTTGAGTTCCAAGACTGGTGATTATCTCTGTTTTACTTAGTGTTTGGGGTCTTAGCTGTTGAGGGACAATGTGGTGCTTCTGTCTTTGGTGCCATGTTGGCTGAAAGTTTCCTAGTTCTTAAGTTTATGTTTTTTTACCTCTTAGTATGGTAAGTAGCATCTGGGATATTAAAAGCTTACAAGAGGCCATCTGAGATACAACTATTGGTCTTTGTTTCACCTGAAACAAAAGAAAAAGAAACTCAAGCATCAGAGAAGGACCTGGACTGCAAGACTTATTTCTGTATGAACCACTGTCATCTCCACCTGAAGACCAAAACTAGATGGTGTCTGGCTACCACTACTCAGTGTTCTGATTAAGAACACAAACTTGATATTCATGAAGAATGCAAAGTTATGGACCTGTTGAAGCTGGAGCAGAGCCCCTGAAACTGTTGCCCTGAGTTGCTGTTCAAACCTTGAATGAAACTGTCCCCTGAAATCACCTTTAAACTAGTTAATAGTTTAGACTAATAAGTAAAATTTGTCACCCTTGAGTATTGTTTTGCTTCTGGGTGATCTTCCTGTGGTTTGACATCTGTCTTCTCCTTTATCTGTGTGTCTGATCTGCTGTTTTATTTTTTATACGAGGTTGATTCAAGACACACCCTGCACTAATGCTCCTTCATTAATATAACAAATGATAACCCCTTCCCAAATGGATTATAACCACAGGCATAGAGGTTGGGATTTATAACACATATTTTGGGGAAACACAGTTCAATCCATAATAGTGTTGTTGCTGCAAGTTACCTGGAAAACACTTGATATTATTTTTCCTTATCTTATGAAAAAGGGGGCAGAGTTGACACTCTCTTAGACAGATATTATAACGTCTATCATTTGTGCTTTTGTAGAACAGTAAAACTGCATCTTAAATATGAAGTTAGGTTTTAAACCATTGTGGAAGTAATAAATTATATATGATCAAAATTAACTTTCAGAGTTCCTTGGGAAAGGCACTACATTGATAGACCTTTCTGGTGTAACTCCAGTGCAGCTGTTTTTGTCTTGAATGTTTTACATTTCTTTCATTGGCCACCAAATGAAGTAATTGACTTATATTTAGGTAGAGGAGTCATATTTCCTGAAAAAAATGTATCAGTACAAAAATTACCCATCCCACCAAGATGCTAATAACAGTACAAGAAACAGTCACTATTAGCTCAATCTAAAGCATAAAAAGAATATGTTTACCCCGGTGGCATAGTGGATAAGTACTACAGCTGGTAACCAAAAGGTTAGCAGTTCAGATCCACCAGGCACTCCTTTGAAACTTTATGAGGCAGTTCTACTCTGTCCTATCACATCACTATGAGTTGGCATCAACTCAACACCAGTGGGTTTGGGTTGGGTTTTGTATAAGTTGGCCATATGATAGGGGTTCTGAAGATGCTATAGGACTGTACTTACTGGATTTGTTCTTATTTAGTCTCAGCAACCTCTGGAAGATCTTGATGCTCAGTTGAGGAGAACACTTAGCCCAGAGACTATTGCAGTAACATCTGCAGTTGGTGTAAGTTTCAAAGATTGTCAAGATTGTCTCTTCACATAATCCTAATTTTATTATATTTCTTGAACATAAACTGTAACCTCACTCATTACTAATACCTTTAACAGCTTTTCAGAAGAGTCTGTGCTTGTTCCACTCAACAGAAATGAGATAAATTAATGAAAAGCTAACACTGATGCTGTAGTGTAACTGTGAGAAGTACCTTATTTTAAAGGGGCTAAACTTAAGATTGAAGTTTAGCTTTTTCCTTTTTGGCTTATGAGACAATAATGTTCTGATGAAATACCAGATGTTCTGATGAATATCCAAGTTAAACTCTGTGTAAGAAAAGAAAGCAGTACAGAAGGGTTGACACAATTTCTTCAAAACACTGTCTTTACATCAGATTTAACTTTGTTTTAAAAAAAAGAAACAAAGAAAATGGCCTTGGGCATAAGTGTTTTTTTTCTCCCCTACATACACTGTCTTTCTGCCATTATACAAAGACTAGAAGAAGGGCAGTAATGACAAAAGTTTGAGAGTGACTGAAGCTAAAGATTTTGTGGTGTCTGTGTGTGTGTGTTTTGCAGCCTGTGTCCGTGGTGGCTCCAACAGCAGTTTCAGAAGCAGGAGCACATCCTCAGAAGGATGGTGAGAAGCATCCTTCTTCTTTATTGCTACTTCTGTCCTGCCTGTAGTTGACTATTGCAGTTACTGTTGATACACTTTTGAGAATATAGGTGTATTTGAGACTGTTAAAAAAAACCATTTTTTGTAATTCATGACCAAGGAGCATTGATGCTGTTACCTAGAATGTTAATTTACAGTTATCGACTTGGCTTTTGTGTCACTGCATGTAGATAAAGTTTGAGTGGCCTCAGTAGTAAAAATACAAATATAAGATTTTAATTAATCCGTGTATACAGTTTTTAACTCTGTTTCTGAGATACTTAGAATTGGCATATATGTAAATATACCTCTTTAGAAAAATTATCTGTGCTAACAAGTTAAATATTTGATCTTCCATCATCCTTCATTATCAGTTATAAACCTGTTCAGAACGTTTTTGTTGTGAATCTTTTCACTATATTTTCTTTTAGTCCCACATACCTTATTTTTTATTTCAAAATCATTTATATTAAAAAATGAAGTAATTGAAATGTGGGCTATACTTATTTGAATGTGAATTTTGTGTAAACCAAAAGCCAAACCCAGTGCCATTGAGTCAGTGCTGACTTATACCAACCCTATATAGCACATGCTAATACAGAGTTCCTGTAATTCTTATAATCATTCTCTTCAGGTTAACCTGACATAAATATACTTGCCATTACTTTTGAATGTCCCTTCCTCCCCTCCTGTGTCTTCTTTCAAATCAGTGGAACAAACTAGAAAGTCTAGAAATGAGCAAATTAAAAAATGAAAAAAAATGATCTTTTAAATCAGTGGAACAAACTAGAAAGTCTAGAAATGAGCAAATTAAAAAATGAAAAAAATGATCTTTTAAATCAGAGAAATTTGGGGTATTTCAGGAAATGGTTTGGGACAAGTGGATAACCATCTGGAAAATAGCAAAGGTGGATCCAAATGGATAAAAAAATGATAGCATAAAATAGTAATTCAAGAGAACATTATTACACATTGCCATCTAGTCAGTTCTGACTGACAGCAACCCTATGAGAACAGAGTAGAGCCACCCCATAGGATTTCCAAGGAGTAGACAGTAGATTCAGACTGCAGCCTTTTACTTAGCAGCCTAGCTATTAATCACTGCACCACCTGGGATCCTAAAAAAACATTAATGGAATAATTCCCTCTCCCTCCTTGCCATACCTCCCTTGTCTTCCCTCTCATGTTAATTTTTTTTTTCTTTTTTAGTGTTTGGGGCAATTCCACTCTGTCTTACATTGCTGCTATAAATTGAAATTGGCTCAGTGGCAGTGGGTTTGGTTTTTTATGAGTCTAGAGCAGGAGTCAACAGACTTATTCTGTATAGGGCCAGATGGTAAATCTCTTAGGCTTTGCAGGCCATATGGTCAGTCTCTGTCACAGCTTCTTAAATATCTTGTAGTCTTGAAGCAACGATAGACAATACATAAATAAATTAATATGACAATGTCCTGATAAAATTTTTATTTACAAAAACAGCCAGTAGGATTTATTCTGTAGATCATGCATAGTTTGCTAATCCTTGACATAGAGGAAGATATTCTTCAGTTTAATGCCCAGTCTAGAAGCCATGGCCGATTTAGAATCTTTGTATGTGGTATAAAAATTCCATTAGATGCAAAAACAGACAACTAGAGGGGCATACACATAACACAAAAAGAGCTAGTTTTGCTAATATAAAGAGTTCCTGTAATTCAACATGAGCCAGAAAGAAAATTAAAAAATATAGAAGACATGAAAATACTTAACTAGAAGTACTGCTGTTGTCTGTCATTGGTACACCTCTATGGAGATCAATTTAGTGGTGTCTAGTCTTTTAGGAAACCCTGGTGGCATAGTAGTTAAAGAGCTATAATAGTAACCCAAAGATCAGCAGTTTGAATCTACCAGGCGCTCCTCAGAAACCCTGTGGTGTGGTTATCTTCAGTCCTGTTTGGTTCTTGTGACTCAGAATCAACTGGATGGCAGTGGGTTTGGTTTGTAGGGTTTTGGGGGTTGGGAGCAGGTATAATCTTTAAAGTAGAAAATGACTCCACTGTTCCAGTCTTCAGTACTTATTCCATAGATGTATAAGATAATATTTATTAGAATATTTTTATAATACAAATTCTAAGTGATTTAAATGTCCATCAGTTAGAAATCTGGTTAAAATACAATTTAAAAAAATGTATGGTAAATACGTGCATTATATAACACTGTGTAGCCAAAAAAGAATGAGGCAGTAATACGGAACAGTCTTTAAGATATATTATTAAATGAAAGCGTCAAAACCAGTTAGTAGTCTACTAAAAAAAGGCAAACCAAGAACGCATGCTGTAGTCAGTTCCAGCTCCCAGTTGTGTAAAATAAATATGTGCTGATACATGTCTACAGTATCTCAACAAAGAAACTCAAATAAATGGTTGTCTCTTAGAAAGGGAAGAATCGGAATAGCTTTAAAACTGCTCAGAAGTACTTACCAGTGAATCTTAGGTAGGCCTTTAGTGTCCTTGGAAAAATTTCTTCCTTTCCTTCCCTTACTAAATCTCAGTGCTGAAGAGTAAGTAATTGAGCCGTATTGCCTACTATCCTGAGTTGTTGCAGTCTCTCTTGCTGCTGTAGTTAGATTGTGAAGCTGCTTTATCTGTAACTTTTATTCCTTCACGCAATGCCATATTACCTGTGCATGCATACAAGGATGGGTAGATAATTAATGATAAATTTTCAGACCTCGACAATTTTTTGACAAGCAATATAGTCTTTCAGACTGAAAGTACTTAGTAGTGGAAGAAACGGTAACTGGTTTCCCCTTGTGCAAAACTTAAGAGGCAAAAGGGTCAAGGATTTTTCTTGCCTTTAACAACCTTCCTCATCTGATAATATAGTTTCATTTTGCTGTATTTCTGGCCAAAAGAAAATGAAGTTAACTGAAAAGAGATGCTAATGTAAACTGTTTTCTTCCTCCATGTACTTGTTTTAGTTTCTCAAGTCACGGAAGGCCCTGTTGTAGCAGCTGGTTCAGGAGCTGGTGTTTTTAAGATGGGACGATTTCAGGTAAGTTAGTCACTTTTCTTTGCTTTAACTCCCTTCTCTAGTGGAAGCTGTGTATGTAATATATTAACTATCTTCCTGTTTGGGGCATAATTGCCAATCTGATGGTATATATCCTTATGTAGTACTTTATTGTTCTTTTTATCTTTTTACCTTCTTAAAAGTAATGCATGCTAATTAAAGAAAATGTAGAATACCTACACAGCAGTAGAGAAAATAAAAAAGCCACTCATAGTCCCACTTACTTACTCCCCTCAAGACTACTTTTTCTCCATACATATGTATGTACATACAAAATTAACATCTGCATCTACTCTGAATAATACTTTATAGGCTCTTTTTTTCTTCATCTAGCCATCTAACCATTCTCCTTTGTTGGTCATTAAGGTTGTTTCTAATTTTTCTGACATAATAAATAATACAACAGTAAGCATCTTGATGCACAAAAGCTTTCCGTGTTTAAGATAATTTTCTTGGGAATCGTTTTAGTCAGCTAGTGCTGCTCTAACAGAAATACCACAAAGTGGATGGCTTTGACAAAGGAAAGTTTATTCGTACACAATCCAGTAGGCTACAAGTCCAGATTCAGGATGTTCTCCCCCTTGTCGGCTCTGGAGGAAAGTCTGGTATTGCATCAGTCTTTGTCCCGGGAGGAACCTCAGGTCTGAAGGAAGCGCTTGTCTCCCACTGCTGCTTTCTTGATGGTGTTCCCAATTCTCTGCTTGCTTCCCTTTCCTTTTATCTCTTGTAGGATGAAAGAATTAAGGGCAGGTCAAGCCAATACTCCAGGGAAATCCCCTTTACAGTGGAACAGGGAGGTGATCTGATAAAGGGATTTACAGTCCCACCCTAAACCTTTAACATAGGGCACAGGACAATCACAAAATGGAGAACAGTCAACCACATAGCTACACATATATTTGAGGGGACACAATTCAGTCCATGACAGGAATGATTCCTGAGGTGAAAACAGAGTCAGCATCACTTTATTCTTCCATCTGGCCCAGTAAATGACCGTATTCTGGCTGTTAGTATATAATATGAAATAAACTTTGGAAATCCTTTTTTTTACTGCTTTCAGACTACTTTCAGGCATTCTCATGATAGTGCTTGCAGAGTCAGGGACACTTGGTAATGTTTTTATCATTTGGAAGGTGAGGTTCTAAGATGGTAACTAGACTAAGTTTACATTTCTAATACGCGTAAGAACCAGGAGAAGGCTCTGGGTCCTCCTTTTAGTACTAGTTAATTGTATTTACTCGAAATTTAGCTTGCACTTACTGTTTACTTGATTCAGTCTGTGTAGTTTTTCCTTTACATGCTGTCTTCAACATTCTGTTGCCTGTTCTTACACATATATTGGCAAACACGTGAAATCTGAATCCTGTACATGAAAGCAAATCATTTAGTTTGTGAGTTTCTATTCATAACATGGCATATATAATCAAATCATGTAGTTAGTAAGGCTTAGCCAGCCACACAGCATCTGTATTTTAGTGCAGATTATTCCTTCTCTGTAATAGTATTCAATTTATTTCTGCACTGAAGACTAGAAAGATGGCGTAAAGAAACAGCCTACTCATTGACTGGAGATGATGTGATTAAATTTATTTTGGGAGGGGAGATCTGTGCTAAAAATTCAATAATGGAGACGTCTGGCTTTTAATGTCAGCTTGGTCTCTTTTCCTACCAGGTTTCAGTTACAACAGATGATGTCCAGAAAGAGGGTAAAATTAAGTCAGAAGATGCAAAATCTGTTCATTTTGTATCCAGCACTTCAGAGTCCTCGGCACTATCAAGTAGTAGTCCTGAGAGTACCCTGGTGAAGCCTGAGCCTAATGGAGTAACCATCCATGGTATCTCTTCAGATGTCCCAGACATTGCCCACAAATCTCCTGCCTCAGAGGCCGTGTCAGAAACCGGGCAGCCTACCAAGGTGGGACGTTTTCAGGTGACAACTACAACAAGCAAAGTGGGTCGTTTCTCTGTGTCAAGAACTGAAGAGAAGATCACTGTGGCAAAGACAGAGGGGCCAGTGGCAGCTCCTCCTTTTACGGGTTTGGAACAAGCTGTTCTTCCCGCTGTGATACCAAAGAAAGAAAAGCCTGAGCTATCAGAGCCTTCCCATCTGAATGGACCATCTTCTGACTTGGAGGCTGCCTTCCTAAGTAGGGATATGGATGATGGTTCCGGTAGTCCACACTCCCCCCGTCAACTGTGCTCAAAAAGCCTTCCTATACAGAGTCTAAGCCAGAGCCTTAGTAATTCATTCAATTCCTCTTACATGAGTAGTGACAATGAGTCAGATATTGAAGATGAAGACTTAAAGTTAGAGTTACGACGGCTACGAGAAAAGTGAGTCCTCTTTCACCTTTGTGTGAATATCTCACCCACTGTGCTTGAAAGATGAGCTTTTGAGGTAGTCCTTTTCGAGTCCTCTTATTTTAAAAAATGTCTGGGATCACACCCCTATTTTCATGTACTGAGACCTACATCCTGGTGCCATCATTGCACTATGCTGATGGTTCATTTCCTTAAAAGTTACCTTGTACTGTCATACCTATACCAGTTCTAGTTACAAAATTTCTTGAGTATCTTTATCCTGTTGTTACCTTAATTATTATGTATATCACTGTAATCATTATTAACCATTCTTAACTATTTACTGGTCTATCAAATGAATTGAGTAATGGCACTGGGATGCCTATTTATGTTACCCGGTTTTGCCCCACTCTTAAGTATGACCTCAAGAGCCAGAAATCTTTTTCTCCTCATATGTCAGCAACCATTTGGTATTGGCTGGGAGCTTGTCGTAGTTTGGCTTGGAGGGCCTTGGCTGCCCAGTGCTAGAATTCCCGCTTCTCATGCGGGAGACATGGATTCCGTTGCCAGCCAGCACACCTCATGTGCACCCATCTGTCTGTGGAGGCTTGTGTGTTACTGCGGTGCTGAACAGGTTTCACTATAGCTTCCAGGCTAAGAGGGACTGGAAGAAAGGCTTGGTGATCTACTCCAGAAAACAGCTGATGAAAACCCTACAGATCGCAACAAGGTGTGATCCACAACCAGTTGTGGGGATGGCCTAGAATCAGGCAATGTTTCATTCCATTGTGCTTAGGATTGCTATGAGTCCGGAGCTGACTCAGCAGCACCTAACAACAGTGATAATGGAGGCTAGTGAGATAAGCTGAAGAGCTAGAATTTCAAGGTAGTAGAACTTGGATGAAGTACATTTAAGGAAAAAGGTTAAAGGTTCATGTGTAATAAATAGTTGAATGCAGGTTAAAGACTATGTTGTTTATTCTTGTTAGAGTAAAGATGGTTACAGTATTTTCAGTTGTATCTGGTTATCTTTTGTAGACATCTTAAAGAGATTCAGGACCTGCAGAGTCGCCAGAAGCATGAAATTGAATCTTTGTATACCAAACTGGGCAAAGTCCCCCCTGCTGTTATTATTCCTCCAGCTGCACCCCTTTCAGGGAGAAGAAGGCGACCTACTAAAAGCAAAGGCAGTAAATCTAGTCGCAGCAGTTCCTTGGGAAATAAAAGCCCCCAGCTTTCAGGTAAAAAAACAATACCTGTACAGGTCATCCATGACTGTGTCATTTTTTTAACAGTGTATGTACCCTTTGGATATTTTTCATTTTGTTAAATTTTAAAGAAATATGATTACCAAATGTTCTTGATTTCCCTATACTGTATGTTCATAGCCTGTCTTTGAGTCTGTGGAAGTAGACTTGGAAAATACTGGTGCTTATTCCATTGTAATCCATATTCCCATCAACTGTAGTTTTCATTTATGGTTATCTTGAGGATAAAACAGTTTGTTAACCCATCTAACTCACATTTAACCAAATTTTGGAGTATTTGGAAGGAAATACATTATTTTTTAATGAATCAGCCATAGTATAGCTGGAATAAATGTAGATGTCATGTAAATACTTATTTGGGCATGAGTAAGTAGTAACTTCATTGATCAAAATTGTTTCATTTATCTGTGTTGGGGTAGAGAACTTGCTAGTGGTTATAATCAAAAATAGTTGTCATAATCTTTTTATAGGGCTATATTTTAATGATACATATTGAGCTTTGCCTTTTTCATGAAATTACTGTAAATTGATTGAAAAGTGAAAGAAGGCTAAAATAAGTCTTTATTATTTATTCTCCAGGCCTAATATAAATAGGTTGGAAAGTAGTTTCAGACTTCTTAGCAGGTCTACTTTCTGTGAACACTTTCAGAGATCCTCGTACCTTTTCTCTGTAGTGCGTTAGGGCCAGTGTGTGCCACGTGTTAGTAGAAATGGGATTAGAAAGAATATCAACTAATGTAGACTCCGATCCTCGTTTTGACATCCTCCTTTTTTGGTGACTTTCCATTCAGTTAGTAAATAGGAAACAGAGAAGTTAGTTTTGAAATAATTGACCTAGTCTTATGGAGCTCAGATTTATGACCCATCTAAGTTTTCTAAAGCTAAAGATCTTGTAGGATAGTTTTATGTAGAGCAGTAGTCTCACTCCATTGCCTGTTGATTCTCATTTCATTCTTCACTTCCCCCTCCTGTAGGTGAGGTATTTGTTCTTTATTTAGTGGCAGCTTGTGACCCATCATTAATTAGTGAGTGGGACAATTTGAAGGCAAGTGTATGTTTCATCATGACATTTTATCTTTCAACAGGTAACCTGTCTGCTCAGAGTGCAGCTGCAGTCTTGCACCCCCAGCAGACCCTCCACCCTCCTGGCAGTGTCCCAGAGAGTGGGCAGAATCAGCTCTTACAGCCCCTTAAGCCATCTCCTTCCAGTGACAACCTCTATTCAGCCTTTACCAGTGATGGTGCCATATCAGTACCAAGCCTTTCTGCTCCAGGTCAAGGTAAGAAGTCAGAGCAAGTATCATTTTCCAGAAACATTAAAGTGGAGATATTGCCAGACCTGGGACAATAGCCTGATCAGTGATGTCTTGTTAGGGTGGTTTGGGAGACCAGCTAACCAGAAAATAGCCTGGCATCTCTACGAAGACTTACAAAATGAATGGGTTATCTGGAATTTGGGGCTTAAAATTAAACCAAGATTTCCTAGACCCAATTCTAAGAAGTTGAGCAATTTCTGAAAGCTAATGCATTTGCCTGCCATGTAGATGTTTTTAACTTTTAAGTAGAGAGTGAAATGTTAAAGTGAATAGCCCTGCAATTCAATTTTTTAGCCATGATTTTTTTCCAAAATACAGATTTTTTTATTAAATGATAACTCACAACATTCCTACAGAGGAAAGATCTTCTAGTAAGAATGGCTGGAAAAGAATGTCAGAAAATGTAGATAACTAGTTTAGCAGCCTTTGCCACAGTATCACAGAAATTAGAATTTAGATTGTTCACAAGATGAACATACTTGCTTGGTAAAGGAGCACTGACAGCTGGCATTATTTCAACTGAGCAAAGCTTTGGCATTTTGCAGTTAGGGGAAGTTGAGGCTGGTCTTTCCTGTGCTGCATATCTGCCCTTTTCCCCCAGAAGCTTGTTCTTCTGTGTGCCATCTTAGTGCATTTCACACTCCAGCCTCAAGTTTCTAACATCTTGTAGTTGTGTTCTGTCTCTTCTCCTCTCTCTGTTCTTCCCTGTTTTTCCCCTCTCACAGGCTGTGCGAAGTTTAACTGTGCATCTGAACAGGTGACATTCAAACCTGGTGGCAGGAGGACCCGATTTCTGAGTACGCCCTGCTTGGCTCTTTGTGTGTAACACCTTTACTCCTTCCTTGTCCTTGTTTTTCTGCTGCTTGGATCTGATGTTTCATGCAGTCCATTTTCATTTGTCTCTTTGTATATCATCTGTTCAGTGGCTTGGCTGAACTGTTACCCTCAGAAGTTTGGGTCCCCATGTTAATTATGATAAATGATGTAGACATAATAATAGGTTTTTGTGAACTTCAAAATGAATTCTGCAGAATTGCTTTTTCATAAATTCTTGGCAGAGAGTATGTATGGTATCAAGACTATTATTCACTCCTGGATCATCTAGAACAATGAAAGCTGAACTGTGCAGTCATGTTTAGTATCATCTCTTGCTCTAGCATTAGCAGTGACAGAAAGCATTATGACCACTAATGCCTTAGATCCTGGCAGCAGGTAAAAAGGTACACCCTATTTTCCATTCTTCTCTTTCAGAATAAATTTTTTTTTCCTTCTCACTTAAGCTGAAGCATCTACCAGTTGAAAAGATGCCAGAAGCTCTTTTCATTGGATCCTCCCACCACCACTACCTTCTAACCCCATAAAATCAATAATACAAAAAGGAGTTTTCAGTGTAGTTATTCTGATAAAGCATTTATTCTGTTAGAGAATGAAGCCCAATGCCCACGTTACTGCAATTTCCCAGCTTTCTGCTTAAAAAACAAGGCTTAATGGCCAGTGACCTGACATTTTCCTCTTCATCTTCCACACATGTGAAAGGAAGAAGATACCAGTCTCAAAGGGCTGATAGACAAATCAAATAAGATTATGTACAGTTAAAACCATGTAGTGCTTGGGGAACACTCACAGTTCCGCTCTTAGCCAGGGCTCACCTGGCACATAATAGACAATAAATTATTTTGAAATAAAAATTTAAAACAACTGAGGAAAAAACAGTACTGAAATAGAAAACTTTTGGTAGAGTTTGGAAAAGATCTCTTTTAAGGCCTCAAACTTCTGATGTGGTTATTGAAGTGCTTTTTAAATGCATGTACTAAGGCCATCACTGTTTTGGAGTATGGTTCAGAGGTCCTTGGGCCTCTTCATAGTGGGAAGAAGTTACATCCCCCTGTGTTCTCCCAGTGACCAGATTTTAAAGGAAAGTATATCAAATCTGCTTTTATGTATTACATTTTCTTCATTCATATATATGTAATCCTAGGAAAACCCTTTCTCCCCCACCCCCCTTTTTTTGTTACTCTCAATTAGTAGTAGATTGACTGCTCTTGAGAGAGAGGATCTTTTATTGCCCTCGCCGAAATATTACTATTTCAGGTCTAGTTAGCAAAAGGTGGGGATAGGAAATATTTCTGAATTTGGTACAGTGGATTAGTTTTCCAAGCATGTATGATTTTTGAGGACTCAAATTAGTAACTTTTATGGCAGACTAACCTGTACTAATAATATTAGTACCTTGGACACTTGAATAAGCATTTAATTTGCATGTCCAGGTAGAAAGATAAAAGGACATGAATAGTGGGAGATGCCTGTTGTGAAGTGTAATGTGACATGTCAGGCCTGTTCTGCAGCCTGATGTGCCTGAAAGAGAAGAAAGGAAAAACAAACACACAGGGCTTTTTAGTGAATTGTAACCGGACAGTACCACTTTATATTTACTAATTCAGTTAACTGTCATACTCTAAAAGGTATGTAGTATTATGCCTATTCAAATGAAAATGATTAAAAATACTGAGTAATTAAGATACAGTTTTTAAGGCTGCATTTGTTTAATAGAAAAGCCCATTGTTTTTTCTAATTTACTTGCTGCCTCCTAGGCACCAGTCTCATTTACCTGTTAGAGAATAGTGGGGCTGTGGGTGCCAATATTTAAATCTTATCACTTTCATTTGGGTCTAAAATGAGAGGCCGTATATCTCTTGAAGGCACATCAGTATACAGTGTGTAAGCCTCAGTGAACAAATCCCAAGAGACAGACCTAAAGTAAATATGGAAGTAAAACAACTCCTTACAGGGGTGGGGGCCTTCCTAGTTTAAATGGCACTATTCTGTACTCTCAAAATAATGTTTGGAAGCACGGCTTAGCTTTTAATGCTCTATTTGTGTTCAGAGGTTGCTTGTTTTCCACAGTCCTTTTAAGGGTTTTTCTGGAAAGGAAGGGGGTAATTGTAGAAATATAGTAACTAATTTAAATTAACTTAGAACTGTAACAGCCTACTGTGGTAGGATTGCTAATGCGTTTTATTGAGTGCTTTCTAACAACCCAGCAAGAGAAACAGGAAGCGGGACAGGGTCAATGGAAAGACTGCTTGTGCATTTGAAATTCAAGCAGTGAGCCCTGAGAGACTGGGGTTCCTTCCCTATCCCAGGACCTTAGTGGCAGGCATTATTCTTAGACACAAAGATTGGATATGAGAACTCAACTTCCTGTCAGCCAGGTTCCACAGGCCATAGCCACGTTAAAGCTGACAGTCGATTAGCTACATCCCATGTATGACAAGGGCTACCATGTCCTACCAGTCTGTCCCCCCTCCTGTTTTCTCTTGCTGGGCTATTATGTGCTGTTTGAAGATTCTAAATAATTTACACTGATGTTTCTTTATCTTTAACACATTGCTCTCTCTTTGTGCTTCAGGGAAGATGGTGAAAAAAGTCTGTCCTTGCAACCAACTCTGTAGTAATTATCTTTTATTTCTGTTACTTTGGTCCTTGATTGCAAAGCCTGTTGTCCATGAGTTCTTTGAATCCTGAAGCCTCACACCTTCCTGGGTGCTAGCTTCCATTCAGTCTCTGTACCTTTTTCTAATATTTTAACATGTTTAATTGCTTACTATTGTCTGTTCATACAGATTGAGAAATCACATCCTACTCAGTGCTCTCAGTGATGACCACTTGTAAGCCTAGATGTATGACAGTCATGGGTTGGTGATGCCCAAGTTATATTTAGAGAGATCAGGGATGCCTGGCTGCTATTTTACAAAACAGTCATTTAGCCTGCAAGTATATGCCAGGTACTGTTCTACCCTCTGGAAAATCAGCAGTGATCGGAACATACAGAAGTCCATGCCCTTATAGAGTATGTATCATAGTATATAGCTAGATTGGTGAGAAAACAAACATTACTTTGTACTGGTACAGTTAACTTCTTATATTGATGGTATCTTATTAAAATGCAGACAGTTCAGTAATCCAGCAGAATACCTCAGGGTTACAGATAGGGTAGACAAGAAAACACTGTCTTTGGGATACTGAACAGTAAATTGTGGTTCATAATAAATTGCTGTTACTAGGATCTGGTGGTGCCAGGCCAGTGGATATGTTATGACAGGAGGAAGTAGAAATGGATATGGAGTAAAGCAGTATATACTATTTCTTAGGTCTTTGGTAAAAATTAAGAGGTTCTACAGGTTAATCAGCACACCATGGGAGGCCTCTCTCCGAGCTTTATAATGAGGTCTACATTTTCCAGGATTAATTGCTGGTCAGCAAAGAAAATATTTATTTGCATCTTACCAGGGAAGCCTTTTTCCAGAAACTAGGATAAAGAAAGTCAGCTGAATGATTGCTTCATAAGCCCCACTTTCAGAATCTTAATATTGTGTAATAAAAACGAAAAGTTAAGCCTGGATAGACACCCTTTTAACTCAGTACTGTAGTCACTCCTGAGATTCACCCCTCAGCCAGAGGTTACATCAGCCTATAAAACAAAATTAGACTAATGGACACACCAGCCAGGGGCGAGGGCGAGAAGGTAGGAGGGGACTGGAAAGCTGGTAATGAGAAACCCAAAGCTGAGAAGCAAAGTGTTGACATGTCATGAGGTTGGCAACCATTGTCACAAAACAATATGTATTATATTCAGGGTTGAATGAGAAACGAGCTTGCTCTGTAGACTTTCATCTAAAGTACAGTTAAAAGAAACGTTAAAATGAAAAATAAAATGTGATTATAAAGGGGCCTCATAGCATCATGGGGGGGCTAGCATCAGACTAGAGAGGTGTGACTCCCAGCATGAGCTCATTGTGAATAAACGTTGTTTACCTCTACTGAGCTATAGCTTGTATTTGGCTTTTGAGAGCTCTTGTGATTTCTGTTTTTGTGTTTTGATTGTCTCACTCATCATCAGGCTCACTAAGCAAGAATCATTCAAACACGATGACAGTCCTCATGCATGTGATATGCTTGCTTTCTGGATTTCCTCACTATTGTGACTGCCCCCCTTCACTGCCTGTGCTTCCCACTTCACCCCGACTCACATTTGCTATTCAAGGAAAGCTGTTCCCTGTGCTTTTTTACTTTTCCACTAAGGTTTCCTATATTGTGGGGGAACTTGTTCTGCTCTTTACACTGTATGTGCACCAGCAATCCGTCTGTGACTCCAGCAGGCAATAAAAAGTGCGCTGATATTCACCCTGCAGTAGTTTCATGTCTTGCCATGGTGGTAAGGAGCATGTGACTGTCCTCACTGTGCAGCTTCACCTCAGAACTAGCTGTCACTACAGACATGCTTGTATGTGCCATTTCCTGGGTGGTCGGTTTTAAATTTGACTTGAGACCAGCATAAAGGGTTGCTCCAGGTGTGCTGCTATGCTCTGATGCTGCTTTGACCTTAAAAGTAGGAAGATGTATGCACTTATTTAGCACCCACCATTATTTGTATATCTTAAGGCCTAATGGCTCACAACTTACCTTAGTAGCTTCTGTGTTTTCTGCAGCAAATGTGAGATCTGGTAAGAGAGTGGGGAGGGAGGGAAAAACAAGACCATGACTCTTCTTTCCCTCTTCCCTAATACTTGCCTCTTCGAATCATCTTCAGTGTGCCCTCCGGCAGAGCCGAAATCAGGCAGGATACAGACTCCTTCTTTCTCATCAGACCATAGGAATAGAACACCTTAATCATAGCCTCAAAGCTTCCGCTTCCCCTTTGCACTCCTGCCTCAGCTGAATGTTCCTGCTGCTTCCACCTGAGAGTGCTTGCTCTTCTGGGAAGAGGGGGGAGAACCCTTGAACCATTTGAAATTGAGTCATCTTCAGGAAAACCACATCTTCCTGGAGTTGAATGTCTCAGGCCCACTCTATGGAGTCCGCCATGAGTAATCATTGTTCTTTACTCATGGGAAACTGGGAGTTGCTGAAAAGATCAACCTCTCCCAAGTATATGTTTATTAATTCATGTTATGGGCCTAGGTGAAAAAGTTTTTGAACAGAGCATGCTGCTCCTTCTCTTATCACTTCTTTTTATTTAAAAAATTGTTAAAGAATGTGGTGTTAGCCACATGGTTTGGGAACTCCATCTTCTTCTGGGCTGAACATCTTATCTTTGCATTTCTTTTATTCCTACTTTTACCCTGCCTGATGCATAAGAAATCATCTTCTTTTGCCCGGAATTCTGCACAAATTCCAGAGCTCCTAGCCTCATTGACCATAGCACACCTCTTTCATCACCCTGATTCTGGGAAAGAGTACTGGCAGTCAGTTCCAGCACTCTGTGGTGCTGTGTGAACAGACCAAGAGAGGTCCCTGCCCTCTGTGCTTATCATCACCCTAAGTTGTTCATCCTTACGTGCACCGTCGGAACAGAAGCCATTTTCATTATCCTATTATGTGAAAGCAGATGGCTAAATAAACCCATGGAATCTTCCTTTCTTGCATGCTTCCTTATTCATCCTCTCCCTATTCTGTGGCTTGCCATTCATCATAACTGCAGTTTTCCCTGTTCCTGAAATTATAGCCCATGCTCCTTTTAATGCTTACATGCTGTTGTTTCCTATAACTTTAGGGACCAGCAGTACAAACACTGTTGGGGGCACAGTAAACAGCCAGGCCCCTCAAGCTCAGCCTCCTGCCATGACATCATCTAGCAGGAAGGGCACATTCACAGATGACCTTCACAAGCTGGTAGACAATTGGGCCCGAGATGCTATGAATCTCTCAGGCAGGAGAGGAAGCAAAGGACATATGAATTATGAGGTAAGTCTTCCCCTCTTTCTTGTCATTTTCATAATCTATTAGATATCACGTAGCACACATTTAAATCAGAAGCAGTATCAACTACCTAGGCAAGTAGGTAACATTTTGTGCCATCACCTTTTGTAGCACATGAATTTTAACACTTATTTAAACCAAGATAAAATTCCTTCCATTCTACTCAGAATAACTGTTCATACCTTTGTCTGGTAAGTATAAAGAGTAAATATTATGGAAGGTTTTATTTTGCTATACCCTGTAAGATTAGAACAGTCTCAGTTCTAGAATGGTACTTTGTACCACCTGTTTTGTACTCATGGGTGTCAATACCCACACTAAACTTTACCTATACTTGTTTTGCTTTCAGGGCCCTGGAATGGCAAGGAAGTTCTCTGCACCTGGTCAGCTGTGCATCTCCATGACCTCAAGCCTGGGTGGCTCTGCCCCCATCTCTGCAGCATCAGCTACCTCTCTAGGTCACTTCAGCAAGTCTATGTGCCCCCCACAACAGTATGGTTTTCCAGCTGCCCCCTTTGGCACCCAGTGGAGTGGGACAGGTGGTCCAGCACCACAGCCACTTAGCCAGTTCCAGCCCGTGGGAACTGCCTCCTTACAGAATTTCAACATCAGCAGTCTGCAGAAATCCATCAGCAACCCCCCAGGTTCCAACCTGCGGACCACTTAGACCAAGAAACATTGTGAAATTTGGGGGCAGGAGATGGAATGCAGGGGGTGGGGGGACTGGGTAAGTAGCCTGTATACTAACTACTAGTGCTGCATTTAACTGGTTATTTCTTGCCAGAGGGAATGTTTTTAAGAATAGCTTTGAGCCCTCGAAATGGAGACTGTCCCTCCCCCCTTTACCATTTATTGGAAGAGCAACTTTCTTGTGATGGGGCAGCTTCAGACTGTTCTCCTGTTTCTCTGTACTCAACAGTGAGGGCTAAGAAAGGGGATTGTTACATATCAGGAAACTACTAGAGAGCTCATTGTAAAACCAGGCCCCATCTCTATCTTCACATCACTGGAGCTTGTAATTTTGGTACCACCCGAAATCTTACTCCTTCAAGAATCCAGGTGACAAGGCAAAAAAAAAAGTTTAAAATCTACTGGGCTCTCACCTACCCTTCCTTTTTGGTTTTTTTTTTTTTAACTCTTTGGAGCCCAGTGAAAAACAACAGGGGACTGGGATTGCCACCCTTTCTTAAGACAGGTCATTACTGCTTGAAGCAAAAGATACTAGCAGCTTTGACTGCAACATCAGCAATTAGGAAAAAAAAAAAGATTAAGTTCCCTGCGGACATGTAACTTTGCCATCAGTTTTGATGTGGAAACACTGTGATATGTAAATGTTGTTGGACAACAGTAGTTTAAAGAGTAAAATATGAAAGATTTAAAAAGTTCAAAAAAAGCTAGCTCTGTCCTTTACTTATTGAGACACTTTAACTTTTTCCTTTGTATTTCCATTGTATTAGATAAATAAATGTGAATGTAAAATTGTATAAATTACTGTACTTGAATACTTCTTTTCTCCCAGTATTGCTTGCTGGATATTTTAGTGCCTTGGACTTCTACTGCTTCTGCCATTAGCATCAATTTCTCATCAGACCCCAAATCAGCAGAGGGCATGTGGAAGGAAATCTTAGGTCCATGTGACCCCAGCAGTGGATATGCCAAAGGGAAATTGAGAGTGTTTTTGTTGTTCTTTTGTTTTTCTTAAGTCATTCACCAGTTTTGTCTGGAGCAGGTGTAAGATGAGCAGGGTGAGAAGTTAAGTTGACATCAATGGTTGAAAGCAGAAAGTTCGGTTTTGGTAACAGTGAGAATAGGTTTTCTAATAAAATTGGGCAGTTTAAAAGATCAAGGGTGGTGTGTGCTACGTGAAGGAAAAAGGAAGACTAAAGAATGGGGGTACAACCTTGTCTTGGAGACAACACAATGCCTGGCCAGTGGCTGCCATATGCCTTATTTATTGGTGCTGGGCTTGGACAGATGAGAGACCTGAAAGAAATGGTGAACATGAAGGAGGGGTTGGACTGGCTTTTTTAAGTTGAAAGATGTGATGGTGAAAAGTCCTAGATGGAGAGAGTTGCTCTGAGAACCATTTGGATTGCTTTCCTGTTGTTGCACATGTACCGTGCATTTCTCACCATGGGGTACTGTTGTCTGTGGAAGGTAGACCCACGTATCAATTAAGGATGTAAAGATTGCTTATACCCATTTACTCTACTATGCCCAAGTGGTTGCAGTTTTATAATCTATTATGCCACCTTTAATGTTTCCAGAATTAAAGCTGATACTCTCACATCTTCATATAAACAAATATTTCCCTTAAATACAGCTGCAACCAACCAGTATTATTTAGTGCTATGCCTAGTGATGGACAGTTCTGTTACTGACGAAGCTTTCAGGAAACAGTCTCCTAACTGGCTATGTTTGGGATCTTTGTTGTCTCTGAAGATGGGGAAAGGAGCTAAGACTCTTTAATTTTGGGGTGCTTCTTCTCTTAGTTGTGAAATAGATGTATTTCCAACTGCCTACTCACCTCAATGGCACATCCCAGGAATCACCACAAAAATAGGAAGAGCCTGGCGGCTATCTGAATCCTGTTTGTTCCTCTGTGGGTCCAGTTTTAAGTTAGCAGGGCCCAAAAGATAGAAGATGAAGCTCTTGGGAAAAGTAAAAATGAAAAGGGCAGGGGTTCCAAACCCTCCTACTGAAACTGTTTATTGCCAATAATTCTTGGGGAAAGGGTAAGAATCAAGAAGGTGCCACATACATGAGAAATGGACCAGCCAAGAGGAATGAAACAATACTTTCCATTAGAGGAATGAGGGAGCCAAATGCAGCACATTGTTGTTTCATTATTTTAGTGTAATAATTTTGAGATCTCTTCACTCACACATGAAAAGAACTGGTTTTATTTACTGTCGATTTTTTTTCCTTCCTGTGGATGAAATAACTGAAGCCTAGAGGAGTGAACTAGTGCTACTGAACTGTTTAAATTATTTTTGTGTTAATAGTACACTTTGAGTATCTTTTTCCACATTAAAAAATCTTTCTGAATTATGTTTTCCTTACATTATTTAACAATGTACACTGTTTAAAAAAATAAAATAAATTCAAACCTTGGGGGTTTCTCAGCAGCCGTTAATTGTACATTTTGCACTAATTCTGGGCATTGCGCTTCTTGTAAGATTGCGCTTTGTGCTTCAGTTTGTTACCTTTGTAGACTTATTTAATGAAACCATTCAAATAAACCAAACTTGCTTTTGTTGAGCTGTTGGAAGGATTTCATTTCCAGCAAGTTTCCTTTTGTATGTTCTTGTTGGCTCTGAGATGCACAGGAATTTTTTTTAACACCAGTTCTGCCCCAAACTAAGATTATGCCACAGATAAGACGATGATCTTTTTCCTGAGAAGTGGTATGGACAGGAAAATCAACGATACGTACATAAGCAAATCCATGCCAACAACCCCAAACTAAACCCACTGCTGTTGAATCGATTGTAACTCATAGCGACCCTATAGGACAGAGTAGAACTGCTCCATAGAGTTTCCAAGGAGTGCCTGGTAGATTTGAGCTGTCGACCTTACGGTTCACAGAAGTAGCACTTAACACTTAACCACTAGGCCACCTACATTTCCCACACAACAGCAGGAAAGATGAAAGCTTTTTAAATTAGGACAGTGGGGTAAGCTGTTCCCGTTCATATTCTAAGAGAAGACTACAAATGGTGGGCAATCTTTCTGGACTTGTGAGTTTCTCACCTCAGGTTCATAGTTACACGTAAATGGGCCTGTGATCGCAAAGAGAAATAATAACAACACAAAATACTCCTTTGAGATTAGATAAAATGTACAATGCAAAATGAACCTAAAAAGGTAAATCTGCAGTTATCATTTGGGGAAAGGAATTACAAAACATCATGAAAACCCAATTTATGTTAAGGCGAGCTATGTAGCTCACATCAGAAATGGGAAAATAAATACTACTATATTTTCTACTACAAGGCAAAGAATTTTTTGTGCTTTCTCAAAATGCCTTTTTCTTGATCTTATAAAAAATGTTGGTCTTGAAAGAATGCTGGGCAGGGAAACTTAGATGAATAGTAGGGTACCACTGAAGCCTGTGTTCTTAGCATGAGACTCACTACACATGGGAAACATGGAACCTTGGAAAGAAGGCAGATAATACAGTAACTGAACACAGGCAATTGTGAAGACTAGTGTGTAATATGATCCATATTGTTTGAGAGCAGGCAGCCACTGGTGATTCCTAAAATTTTTATTTATTAACAGAATAGCTTAGGAATAAAAAGCCTCAAGCCAAAAAAAAAGGTGTTTTAGCCTGTCCAGAGCCTCCCCACTACAGCATGTGACAAGCTTTCATTACAGTGCTGCTTCTCTGATTGCTCAGCTCTTAACTGCCATATCCTCCAACAGTCAAACCCTCTTCTCAAGTTCAGAACGAGGCAAGGTAAATCCTTGGACATACAGCTCATTCCACAGGAATGATGAACAATTTCATGACCAAAAGTAAGTTTCCAAAGTCCCTTAGTGACACAGTCCAGTGCATGACTTGAGCCTCTGCTAGGTTGGATCCAATTTCCTTTTCTTCATGTCCTGGTTCTTTCTATAAGAATCACAGCCTCCTGTGGAAGATAAAGTGGTTGGAATATAGCTGCCAGGATCTTAACATAAGGACTAAACTGATAGTAATTTTTTATTTTGGTGAGTTAATTATCCAATTCAGATGAAGGACCCAGGAATGAAAATTGAGGAGTTGTTAATGGGGAGGGTAAATCCCTTTGTTAACCCTAGACCAAGTAATAATACTAGTCACAATGGGCTTACTTTTAGTAGATACAGCCCCTGATACAATTATGCATAAGCTTCCTGCTACTAGCAAGAGCTAAAAGAATGGCTTCTGAGTCAGGACCCTAAAGGAAAAGTTCTGGCTTATAATTCAGTCATATTCCATTTACTTAACACTGCTTATTCCCTTAGATTGATTCCATCCAGCTTCTCAAAAATGAAGTGTCATTTTTCCTTTAAAATTCAGAATTAAACCCTGGATCCCCCTTTCATTTGTGTTCCTAACCATTTCTATAAATGGCTACCTGTTAGGTGTTGATTAGTGTTGTGAGTTTGAGGATGTCGGGATCCAGACATTGGTTGTGGCTCCTGGAAGCCAAGTCTTGGTGGAGATCTGTTACAGGTCACCGTGTGGTTCTTCAAGTTGGGCATGGCAAGTGTCTGGGGTGGTTCTGCTTTAGGCAGGGAACTGATAAGGTCCCCTAAATCTGGAGTCAAGTCCCACATTTCAAGGTTGTCTGCAAGGATAGAGGCCACGGAAAAATGCAGAAGCATTCTCACAGAAATCAACAAAAAAATCAGTCGTAAGAAATCCATGCTTTGAGCTTCCTGGGATTTTCAGATTTCTCCCTCCTCTACCCCTGAAAGTACACTGACACTTCCCTAAGGAAGGACAGTCATGGAGCAGAAGATGTGCTTATCACTACTAGGAATCTATTCTGCGTCTTCCTATTCTCAGCTTCATAGAGCTGTAATAAAACAGATCAAAAATGAGATTTTTATGCCACTTTTAAAATGCATTCTGTGACTACTGAGTATAAAAAAAGCAAGAAGCCTGCTGGCGTTGAGCCAATTCTGACTTGTGGCGACCCTACAAGACAGGAGAACTGCACCCCAGTTTCCAAGGGGCACTTGTTGGATTTGAACTGCCAGCTTTTTGGTTAACAGGCGTAGCTCTTAACCACTATGACACCAGATCTTCCACTAAGAATATACAGCACAGTAATTTACAAGCATTTCACAAGTTTTTACTGATCAATATTTAAACCATTCTGTTAGCCCCTACTGACCTGCAAGGGAGTCTTTCTCAGCAAGTGGTTCTGGCACAGCAGTTACAGGAGAGCTGTGCTTCAAAGGAGGACCAGGCAGCTCTGCTACAGCATACACAGAGGGCAGATCACAGGGTCACATTACCAAATACAGTGCAAGAGAACAAATCGACTCATCTCTGGCTAGGGGACAGCCTTATTTCACCAACAGTACAAATCAGACAGCTTATTTTTCCTTGAGCAGCAAAAACAATTAGAAGTCATCTTTCCAGTGGCTAGCTGGTTTTTCAAAGCTCTATTCTTGTTCAAACAAAATCTTAACCGGAAACTCAAAATGGAAAACCAATAAAAATGTGGTTCCAGTTGTTTGATATGGAATGGGGAAAAGTCCTGAAACACAACTTTCTCCAGTGTCCCCACCCCCAGGGGCTTCTGCAGTGGTATGGAAGCTAAGGATACAGAAGGGCATTAATAAGAACATTCCCAGGACAGTAAGTTTTTTTCCACATTAGTTTCAGTTTGTTAGTGCTGAGGGAAGTATTACTGAACCAAACAAGATGCAAGTCCTCCGTGAATCGTTATCGTTCTTAAGGAAAAGCTGGCCAAACACTCGGTCTGGAACAAATCATGTCTATGTTTATACTCTGAAGAAGACCCCCCAAAATGAGTATCTAATATGAGATATGACTAGTCTGTGAACTTAATTGTTCTGTGTACTTACCTCAGTGCTGAGTATCACTGCAGTCACTGGCAAAGTACTTCCCTTGGGAAGCTATGTACCGATGCCAGCACCTAGTCCACCCTTCAAAGCAATTTTAGAATGCTTCCTGGAATGGCCATTATGCATAGTGGCACAGTGGTTAGTTTGAGAACTTACTTGTTTAGTTGTCTGTGAGGGAGTTTTTACACAGTAAACAAATAACACCCTCCCTATTCAGCTGATCTGGCCCTCAGTGACTTTTTTTCTTTACCTGATGTTAAAGGAAGACATTTTGATGACATTCAGGACATCAAGGATAATACAATAATAGCTCTGATGGCCTTTCCAGAAAGAGTTCCAAAATTGCTCTGAAGGGTGAACTAGGGGCTGGTGTTGGTGCATGGCTTCCCAAGGAGAGTACTTTGAAGATGACTGTAGTGATACTTGGCAATGAGGTATGTAGCACTTTTCCTAGGATGAGTTTGTGAACTTCATTTGCAGCCCTCGTATTCTTAATGAATCTGGATTCTAATAAAGTATAGACAATCTACCAAAGCCCGTCGTGTCCAAATTCAACTGCATTTTAAAGACAGTTCAGAAATAAAAGGCAGAAATAGCCAAAGTATCTGAAGCCAAAAAAATACAAAAATTCTACACCCTGGAATTTCTAATTCCAAAAGATCATGTGAAAACCCATTTCTTCCCCAGCAAAAAGTCAGTTATCTTTAAGAAGGGAAATGCAAGACAAGATTTCACTATCTGAATACATTCTTCTCTCTATCCTATGTATGATCCGAGAAGACCTACTGAGTTCTAGTTTGCAGCCAGCCACACTGTTGCTGGCAGAAGTGCAGGTTACGCCACCCACTAACCTTCCACCTGCAGAATGCTTCTCCCCAGGGCCTCTGCTCCCATCCCTCTCCACACCCTGACTCTTCAGGATGACAGAGCAGATACATAACCTTCCTGCTGTTTCTCCATTTGCTCCCGGAACTGCTGTTGCAACTGCTTTTGCCGGAGCTTTCGCTGGTATGTGGCATCACCCTCCACAGCAGAAGAGGGCAGGCTTCTGCATCAGAGGAGACACAAGGTGGGGGTAAGCTCCTGACAGCACACAAACCAACCTGCTGGTTCTGAAAACAGAAATAGAGGCAACCTGGAGCACATGAGAAGGAACAGACGAGGATAGGAAGGGAACTTAGGTCCCCTACCGGGAGCTGCTCTCCGTGTCCCCCTGTATCACAATGTGGGGGTCATCTGAGTGGCCTGGTCTGCAAGGGGAGGTCACCACCTGTTGCTTTGAGGCTACGAGAGCCATGTTCTTTCGGCAGCTGCTATATCTCGCCTGTTCCACAGAGGGTTCAAAATCTTGTCTCTTTGCTTTAGTTAAATCCACTTCAGGAGGCAACTAACAAGAGAACAGGGGAAAAAAAGAGAAACAAAAACCTTTCTTCAACTGCTTTTCCCCTTCCTTTCTTTTCCTCGTACCAACCTAGATTCCTAGAAAATGGCATGTGACAATTCTCTATTAAACATTCCTTCTAGATTCTGAGAAGCTGAGACAAAGAATGCACAACTCCCAGGTAGTATTTTTAATTACATGAGAAGTAATCCAATTCCATCTACTGCTTAAACCCTCCTATATTAAGACACAGAAAGGAATCTTTCTTGGGTTTTGACTCAGGGCAAATCGTGTACGAAACATGACTTGAATCCTTCCTTGGCAACTGAATGCGTCTGATGCTGTCTTCCTTCTTATCCCTTTTTCATGAAAATCATCAGGCACAGTCTTCGTGCAGGCCCACACCCTCCCTGCCTTTTTGCCGGAGTTCCCTGCTTCCCGCAAGTCTCCAGTATGCTGCAGCATGGGTGAGCGTCCCTAAAATCACAGGAAGCAAGGATTTAGAGAGCACCTGACATGCTGGCAGCCTGGGCTGCAGGGAGCCTCCCAACTGGAGGTAGTTCCTGCATCTCACCCAAGTGAGAAACAGGATCTCTACTTCATGGTAGATGGCAAATGGTTGTATTTCCAAGCCATGAGCAATCCAGGAACCCATAGCTTTCTTCCTTGGGAGAACTTCCTCCTCAGTTCATAATACTGATGCTGATAAAAACTGAAGATAAAGAAGTAAGATGACTAAATTGTGATCAAGATAACCTGAGGATTACAGTGTGGGCTTCCTATCTACACTGAAAAGTAGATGGGGAGTTTAAAGAAAAACGGATCTCAAATTTTTTTAAAAAAAGACTGACTAAACCAAGAGCTGGGGAGGATATAGAACAATTAGAGCGTGAATTAGTAAAAACTTTGGGAAACTGGAAGAATCTATGAAAACTGTGCATACTACACTATGACCTATTAATTCCCAAGATACACAACATGTACAAGAATATTAATAGCAGCTCTATTCAAAACAGCCAAAAGCTGAAAAAAAGACAAATGTCTATTAATCACAGAATGCAAAGATACACTATGGTATGTTCACACTACAGAAGATTACACAGCAATAAAAATGCTGCACAAAATATGAATCTCACAAGCGTGCTGAATGAAAGCCAGACACAAAAGAACAAATCTATGTTGTTAAACGTGGTTGTCCTTGGTAGTAGCTGCAAAGGACCCAAGAAGGCTTCTGGGACATGAATATTTTCATTCTTTTTTTTTTTTTTTTAATATTTTCATTCTTGATCTGGATGCTGGTTGCATGGCTGTTTGATTTTACAATTCATCAAGCTGAACATTTATGATATGTCCACACATCTGCATCTCTGTAGGTTCTTTTTAATACTTGAATGTGATCAAAGTATACATTGGACAGTTTCATTTGTATCAAGTATCGAAGCAAAAAAATCAGGCTAGAAGTCAGGATAGAAAAGTTAGGATAGTGGTTACTTTTGATAAATCCTGGATAGTGACTCGATGGGGCAAAACAGGGCTCCTTGGGAGCAATGTTCGGCTTCCTTATCTGGGAGGTAAACAGCTATGTTCATGTATGAAAATTCATCAGCCTGTGCTATTCGAATTTGTGCAGTATTCTGCATGTATGTTATAATTTGTTTTAAAAGGAACAAAAGACGGAACTCTGACAGATACCAGTTGACACACACTCCTACCATGGCCTCCATAAGAAAAAGAATCCCCCAGATATAGGATGGGGGATACTATCACAGGCAGCAGAATCCTACAGAGCCCAACTGAGCGCAGGGCAAGTGTGACTGCAGGGGTGCCACACTCCAGATCCCACTCTCCAAAGGCAGCTGCTCGTATCATGTCAGGGGTTCTGACAGACTCCAGGTAGAGCTAAACCTTAAAGACGTAAAAGCCAAAAGGAAAAGCAAGGTCTGAACAGGTGAAGTTCTGAGTGTTCCCAAGAAATCACAGTGGTGCTCCAGAGGGCTCTGCTGCCTTTGAGAAGGTTTCACAGACATCTCAAGTGCAGCTTCTTGTGTATGAGACAAAGGACAGGCCACGGTTTCTTCATCTGTAAAATGAGGGAATTGACTGCTGCTAGCTCTAACATACAAAGAAGTCTGAAACAAACTTCCCAGGCCTCGAGACAGCTGAGTTTCTTTCATCCCTGCTCCTGCCCCATCCTCCAAACACTCTAGCCATGACACGTGGAAATCAGACACATTAAATTTATTCCAACTCACCCCATTCATCTGTTCCTAGCATACCTGGCGTGGAAGCTTACTTAGCGACCTCAGATAGTCTTTGTCCAGAATACAATTTCCAAGTGCATTCCCAAAACTCCTAAAGGTAAGAAAAAAGTGAAAGGGGGTTGAGAATTGTTACATGGTAATCTCAGAGAGCAGTTGCAACCTTTGTACAAGTTGCTTCTCAGCCACAGCAGGGGAGATGGACCTTGCTCTGAATTCAACAGATATTCACTGAGCATCTGTCATGGTCCTGCCTGCATCGCGTGCTGAGGACACAGCAGTCAGCATCACAGACAAAAATCCCTGCCCTCCAAGAGAGGCAATGAGCCTGAAAAAACTAGGCAATGGCTCATACAACAGCACTGGTACCTTCTGACGTGGAACACAAATTTCAGAGCAGAGATTCTTTTTCAGAGGCCTGCTCTAATTCCCCAGTGAAAGGGGGTTATACATTTGAGGGCTGGGGAGGACGGGGTTTAAGGGCATACTCTTCCATGAGCAAATTTCTTGACCTAAGGTATACGGGCTCCCACATGGGAAATAATAATGCAAATTTTAATGCATGTTTATACAGGTAGTCTAGTGATTCAATTCAAAAGGCCCTATGGCCCCCCAAAATGTTAAAAATCCCTGCTCTAATACACTATATTACATATACAATGGAAAACCACTTAGCTATATTAAAGAGAAGGAGGAAGCTACATTGTACCCACGTGGAAACGTCTCCAGGGTACATTACTAAGTGAAATAAAAGCAAAAGTAAATAACAGAATATAGAATTCTACCACTTAAAATGGGAAGAGCTAAGCATAAAGAAACCCTGGGAAGACACAAAAGGCAGCAGGGAGACCTGAAAAAGAGTAGGAGTAAGACTGTCTCTCTTTTGTGTTATTTTGGTGTTTGAACCACATACATGGAATACTTGTTCCAAAAAAACTGCTCTGAAATGAAGCTGGAGAGACTCTCTGCTTACCTGAGTGCCCGCTTCAGCCCATCAGTCACTGCTTCCTTCCTTGCCTTCTCCAGGGACAAGGCCTTCGACTTGAGGCCTTCACTAACGCCATAACCCACATCTTCATGATAGGAGCCATCCTAGGGGTAGAAAGGGAGTTACACTTGTAACATATAAAGCTGTCGTGTGTCCTAGCTCCACAGCTCTTCCTTTCTGCAAGGAGTGCCCCAGTGAGGCTCTACATACATCCCAGGGACCTTGCCAACAGGCACTGATGCAGATAGTAAGGGAATCTATTTCCTGAAGAGCAACTTCACACACACTATTCACAGTCTTAATCTGACTGGAGACATGCCTGTGGTCAAAGCACTAAGACTGTTCTCCTTCCTAATTCCTCTTTCACATAAAAAGGCACAGCAAATCTTACTATGATGTATCACCCTAAGGTTTAAAAACCTCTGGGACACCAAACGAAGGCATGATTTGAAATATCTAAGATTAGGCTGCAAGTCAGATGATATCTACATCTTGGCTTTCACCCTCAGAGCAGACTTGGTCAACTTGTTAGATAGCAGGGAAATACGATGTTTGATGATAATTTATGGACTAAACTTCAGAAAGTATTCAAACAAATGGACAGCAAACTCTTGGCATTCCCAGCTACCTATTTACATGAAGGAAGTTTTTCAGCACCATTCATAAAAAATAAGAAGTCAGAATAGAGTTAATGTTGAATGTTCATTTTAAAGATAAGTAATAGCCAACTACTAATACAAAAACTGCAAAAAAAAAGTACCATGAATGTCATTAAGAAATGGATTTTCCACATTTTTATTTTTCATAATTATGTATCAAAATTTTCCTATGTTTAGGTGTCCTTTCAACATAAACACAATTATCTGATCAAGTGTTAACAATAATTGTAATAATAATTCAATCCAGAAGAAATTTTTCAGCGTTTATAGCCTTAAGGTCACTGGAAATCTCCAAAAATTTTATTTCTATATATACATCCATAATTACTCACACATATAGCCAGATAAGTCTGATACGATATCAATGAAAGACTTTTAATCATAAATATGTATTAGGATAAAAGCCAGCAGGGATGTGGAATAGAAATGAGTTCAAATGAAGAAACCATGTGAACTTCTGATCACTAAAACACAGCTTGCTCAAGTATTTTCTGAAATTGACAACAGTATTTCATTTCTGTTATGTACTAAATTATTATATCCCCCCAAAAACATGTGTTATAAATCCTAACCTCTATGCCTGCAGTTATAATCCCATTTGGAAATGGGGTATTTGTGTTAAATTAATAAGGCAGGATTAGTGTTGGGTATATCCCAATTTCTCTTGGTATGTAAAAGAGATTAACAACCAAGTTAACAGACGAGGGAAGAGAGATGCCACATTGCATGACAATCGCCCAGGAGTAGAAGCTAAAAGAGCTAAAAATATTCCTCCAGAGCACGAGGACAGAGAAAGCCTTCCCCTAGAGCCAGCAGCCTGAATTTGAACTTCCAGCCCCTATACTGTGAAAAAATACATTTCTTTTTCTTAAAGCCACCCACTTGTGATATTCTTATTATGGCAGCATTAGATAACTAAGACAATTCCCTACAGTCTATACATTCCATTAGTACATTTAAAACAGGTGTCACAGATTTATTTCAAAATGTTAAATTTTACAATATGCCAAAAAATATACTCTTTGAAACTACTTGCACTTACGAAGAAAACTTTTAAGTGTTGGCTTAAAAAAATGTTCAAGGAGGTCAGCGATTTTAAAAATTCTTTTGGGTATATAGAAGCAAAAATGTCTGAACACCACCACGCTACAGAACACTGGCTGAGACACAACTCTGGGCAGACCCGTGGCAGAGGACCCAGCTCTCTGGCTTTGCAATGCTCTCTCCCACCACCTGCACAGCCTTTCCAGACAGCAGGTCTACACTATTTCCTTTACCTTCAACTGGACCCTCACAAATGCACAAACGCCCACGTAGAATTTGCCATTGTTCAGGTCAACAAAATCTAGGAGCAGAAAAGAGAAGCGGGTAAAAAGGATACTGATCCCTGCCCCTCACCCCTATTTCCCCTGCTGCCAACCAAACATACCTATCTCTACCCTCACCCACAAAACACTATCATCAGAAACTAGACAAGAGCAAGAAGGGGGGATGCAGAAGTCACCACTGCCAAGAAGCATACTCACCCACATTCTGCTGTGTGACAGAATGTGCCCAGCCATTGTAACCAAACATCTCATTGGCCAGATTAATGACTCTGTGACCCTCAATGTAACATACCTGAGGAAAAAGTTAAAGAACAAAAAGCTGTACTACAATTCTTTGTCACATTCAAATGTGGGTCAATATTTACCTAATATATGCCTTCCGTGATTTTTATTTTGGCGTGAGGGGGTGTGTGGCCAAAAACGCCCTTCAACATTCCAGAGAAAGTCTCAATGAACTGATTCCAACGACTTTCCTGAAGGAGCCAGCCAGCACTCATGGTCTGCCTTGTGGGAAGGACTAGAATTATCCATCCACTGAACATAACACAGTCTTCTAGAAGATATGAACCTCATGGTGACACACATCATGGAAGACACTGCAGTTAAATTCCAAGTAAACAGCAAAGGAAGATTGTTCTCAAAGATGGTATAAAACTTGTAGGATGACAGGTATACAAGTCTCAAAACAACGCTTGGGCTACTTCAGATGACAATGAAGACTGGCACTTGTCCTCTTCCCTCCTTTAGGGACTGTGGACTGGGAATCACCCAGGAACAATGGTAGTGACCAAGATACCTTGTGAATCCACAAGTACCCAGAGAGAAAAGTCAGGCAGGTCGCCTGAGCAGTGACCTGCACAGGCATCCACTTTCCATGCAAGTCAAGTCTCCTACCTTTTGGCCTCCTCCAGCCATGCGGCTACTAATATATTCTGGGCCCAGCCTCTGTCTCAGAGCATTCTGAATGGCCTGGTACTCTTCTGCTGTGTACTGGCACTACAATCCAGAAAGAAAACATTAAACTGACTTTTCCACCACTCCTCAGATCAGTGATTCCTCAACTTTTTAGTCTCAAAACTCCTTGACATTTTTAAAAAATACTGAGGACCTCCAAAGGGCCTTTATTTACATGAGTTGTATCTTTCAGTATTTACCATATTAGGAATTAAAAATGAGACATTTTTAAAGCACACATTCCAGCAGCCATGAGAGCAATGATTCACAAGTCATGCAGCCTGTGGAAAACGCCACCATATGTTTCTGAAAGAATGAGTGAAGAAATGGTACTTCAGTGGTACCCCAGGGGCCCCTAAATCACAATTGTAAGGCCACTGCCTTTGATGTTACTACCATCCTTACAAAACTTTCTCAAGCTAGAATTAGTAAAGGGAACTTCCAGTGTCAGGGGGAAACCAGGCCAGCAATTCTGGCTTCCATTTGGCCTCTCCCAAGTTTTATACCTTCTTCCTCAATTCAGCAACTGCCTGTAAATACACTACTGCTGTTTTGTTCTTGTTCCAGTGGTAGTTTTTGTCTTGCCCTATTTAAACGAAATGATTACTGACAAAGATAGAATTTGGGTAGGCAAAGCAATATTCCCTTTTTTATGCACAGAATCGCTCTACAGAGATATCAGGAACTTTGGATGCCTTGAGGAAAGTGAACAGGGTGGCATGTGGACAGGAGGAATATGGAAGTAGGGAGACTTTCTACACATAGTCTTTGTTTTCTTTTCAATTTTATATTATGAATATGTTGCCTATGCAAAAAATAACTAAAACTGAAATCTAAATGTAATCCCTACCACTATCAGTCTTACGATGCTAAAGTTCCACAATGCCCCAAATAATTCACCTAAAGGAAAATCTGGTAAAAAATAAATTTCTTGCACATATATAGAATGATGCTCTACAAATTACTTCTCCACAGATTTTTCTCACTTAATCTCATTCTTTCTGGATATAAAGAAATCACACAGTTACCTTCCCAAAGCATAATACAGAGTTGCCACAAGTAGAAGGAGGATGGCTGTCACGGCCTCCAAAAACTGCTTCCTCGATCCCAGACATGTTGATTCTGATTGGCCTTTATTTAAATAAAAGGTTGGGGGAAAAAAATCACAAAGAATGCCAAAATATGGATAAAACATCCAGCTGCAATATTCTATGAGTCATTTATTTATACACTTATCAACACCGGCCCAATCCAAGACTGAATTCCTCAGTACTTAACTATGGTCTGCCGAGCCCCTTAAAATCCTCTAGGGTCTACCTCTCTTGTCTTGTTAAAATTCTGCTATTATGGAGGTGCTATATAAGATGATTTTTACAATTAGAATGTATCACATTTATAGATGGAAAAAAATCAAAATTACACAAACACTCTTTAAAAGACAGCAAACAGTTTCTTTCTCGAGAGGAGAGAAAAGGGTGGAGAGGAGGTGACAAGTGATGGCTGAGTGAGTACTAGAAGTAAAGAGTGAAGAGTACACTGTCACAGGATGAGGACAGCACACAGGGTTGCAGAAAGTAGGGTATCTGGGGTTCTATACTACAAGGCAAAATGACTTGGATTGTAAATTTTCACTTAATAAAAATAAAAGAATCTTAAAAGCAAATGTAAAGCCATAAAAAGAGAGAGAACAAACAATGAGCACATCAATACCTACTGTGTGGGCAGTGGTAGGCAACCACACCAAGCCCCAGTGGCACGGCGATTAAGAGATCAGCTGCTAACTAAAAGGTCACAAATTCAAATCTACCAGGTGCTCCTAGGGAACCCCTGTAGGGGCAACTCTACTCCATCCTGTGGAGTCACCATGAGACAGAATCAGCTCAATGATACAAGGTTTGGCTTTGGGGCATGGGGTAGATATACACATAAGTCACAGTCACTGAACTGCCTTCCAGGAGTTAACAAGCTAGCTGAGAGAGACTAATAGACATAAAGAACTAGAGAATGCAATACCAAAAACCCCTAATATTCCGAAGCATAGATCATTAGGCTAGTCTGGTTACTATTCTAGATTCCAGGATCATCAGCATCACCTGGGAGCACGCTGGAAATGCAAATTCTCGGGTCTCACCACAGACCTACAGAGTCTTTAACAAGTCTTGAAGCACAGTCAAGTCTGAGAGCAATGCAACAGATACTAAAACCAAACCCAATTCTGTGGAATCCATTCCAACTCACAGCAACCCTACAGGACAGAGTAGAACTGCCCCACAGAGTTTCCAAGGAGCACGTGGTAGATTCAAACTGCTGACCTTTTGGTTAGCAGACACAGCACTTAACCAGTACGCCACCAGGGTTTCCACAACAGGGACTAGGACCATGCAAATTTATAAGTAGCCCTGGTAGAGAGATTATGTGATTAGGTGAGGGCCTGCTGATGGAAAGATCTGTGGTTTGAAGCGGCTCCAAACAAGAAAGATGTGGCAGTCTGCTTCCCTAGAGATTTACAACCTTGGAAACCCTATGGGGTCCAATACAAGTCAAAATCTACTTGACAGTACTGCATAATACAAATTCATAAATTCCATTAGAAAACATTGCTACCCTCAAAAACTAGTTACCCTCAGAAAAAAGCATATGCAAGGGTCTGATGAGTCACCTTGCCCACTTACTATGATCCAAAGTTGTGCCTCGACATAAATCTGCATTTTATAAAGTTGCAGATTATTTGCTAACAGTAGAACCTGCAAGTCCTTGAATGTCAAGTGATATGATACTCCACATGGCAGTATAATGTACCATTTAAGAGCCCCAGTTCCAGATGTCAAATGCTGACTTTACCATTCACCAGGTGCTTGGAAAAGGGACAATCACATAATCTATCTACAGAACATCTCATCTACAAAATGGAGACAGTAACAGTACTTATATTTCACAGGGTTGTTGTAAAGATTAAATATGATACTAAACAAAGGTTACAATGCTACTGTTAATTGTATGTTAATATTCTTACATATATTATGATGAAAATGCAGAAAGCTATTTAAATACTATACCCCAATTAAAAATGATAAACATGTTTATAATCTGGTACTGATAAGTATGAGTGTAGCCTAAACCAGGTTAGTCGAGAGTATCTAGAATTATTTAAGAAATAGTAGAATAAAGACAGTATTTGGAATATGACAGTAAATTCCAAGATAGTTACAAGAACAATCAGAAGTTTGTGTCTCTGAGGAGTGCAAGTGGGCTGGGAAAGAGTTCAGAAGGGATCTTTTCTTTTTCAAAATAAAACTTGTAGTACTACTGAATTTTTTAAACATGTGCCATGTGTTATTTCAATAAAAATTTTTGATGGCACTTGGCTGGCTAACTTTTTTTAACCTGTATACCAATTTTCTCATCTGTGAAAGGGACCAGTAATAAGATCCACCTCTAAAGTTTATTTTGAGGATTAAATGGCAACAGTAGTTCGTAGCAAGAATTCATCAACGGATACTAAAAGGTTGTTGGATGCAGAATATTCACCAAGTTTCAAATGAATATCTTTGTTAAAAAACAAAGGGGCACAGCTTAATATAATAATGATTTATATCTCATTCATGCAAGGTCTTGTGTGATTTACTGCCCTTGTCCACTTTGTAACTATGTCGTCTAGCACACATGGCCTCCAACATCATCACTGATGGGTTAGAAGAAGTTGGAGGAGTCAATCCAGTTCATAGCTGCCTTAGCCCAGAAGTGACATGCAGATTTTGAATATTTGATGAATATTAAATGTTTCTGTCACAACCTATTTTCACCACTCAAAACAAGCCTCTAAAAGGCAGAGATTCTTTCTGATTCTTCCTGATATCACCAGTGGCTACTATAGACTTTGGCCACCGTAGGGGTCAGGAAGTGTTAGATAAGTAACAGCTGTTACTCTATGTGGGAAGAGACATGTATAGAAGAAATAAGAGGAAAATGGAGACCCTAACTGAACTAAAATCATTCCCTGAGCAAGAAAATCCTGAGTATGAAAATACTGACAGAGTTCTACCAGATCACAGCAGTCCATAAAAGCAAAGGAGAGATGTAAGTATACCCTGAACATGATGAAGCAGACTTGGAAAGTCAACGTTTCTTAGGAAAAAATGGTGCAAAAAGGAATGGAGAAGCACCCTTTGAAAGACTGTGCCATGAAAGGAAAAAGTGGGAGAAATCTAAAATCCTGAAAGACCAAAGAAAATTTTAAACTCAAAATATATCAAACCCTTTCCCCAACTATCTCCCCCCATTAAATCTTTCCAGTAATCATTATTTTACTAAACTTGCAAAATAGGAACTACTCTTGAACTGAACATGCAGTGTTTAAGAACTTCGCTGCCAACAAAAGGTGTGGCAGTTCAAAGCCATCAGATGTTCCCTGCAAACCTTAAGGAGAGTTCTACTCTGTCTACATGGTCACTATGAGTGAGAACTGACTCAACAGTAACAGATTTTTGTTTTTTTTTAAAACTCTTGAAGTAGGACCTCATAAAACATCCCAAACTGCCAATCCCATTCACAATGCAAACACATGAGCAGTTTATTCTACACAAAACTATTATAATAGAAAATGAGAATCAAAACAAACCTTAGCTAATGAAAATCTCCTCCCCCCAAAAGAAACCACAGAGAACTCTTATGCAACACTCCAAATTTAATCATATATCCTTCAAGCATGTATCTAGAGATAAGAAAATACTTCGAGGCAGAAATTCAAATCTTCAAAGTCTGAACAAGATATTAAAAACAACTAAGTGAAGACACTAGAAAGCAATCAAAAGCAAAGGAAGAAGGAAGTCTACACACAGAGAAGAAAACAGCACCAGGTAAGTTTCTGCTTTTACCTGAGGGCACAAACCTGTCACTGGCTATGTGAATGGCTAAAACTCAGAAACACACAGTGTTATTGGCTTGAAGAACAAAAGAACAAGTCCAGGGAATCCACAGAAGCTGGAAAGTAAGGAGGCAGATTTCAAAAAGGAGGGTCAGAGAAGGGAAATCTGAAATCACATGTATAAACTGTGCCAGATCAGCTGACCTCTGAACTACACATGTATGGGAAAGACGCCAAGTAGCCCAGGGAGGGCTCAAAACCTGAACAGAAATTTTTGTTTCTGTCCATTACAGTGTAGAGACAGCCGAGAGTCTGAGTCTAGTTACTCAGCTGCTAAAAGAACACTCCACAGAAGAATATAACAAAATCCAGAACCTCCACATCATATCCTTCACAATGTCCGGTGCAGAACACAAAATTAGTAAATACATGAAGAAACAGAAACTTGTGACATACTCAAGAAAAAGGTAATCAAGAGAGACAGAATCCTGAACTGATCCAAGTGTTGGACTCAGCAGCAAGGATTTTAAAGCATTCACTACTGTCAAGGACATAAAAGGGATAAATGAACAATTGTGAAAACTCAGCAGAGAACTAGAAACTATTTAAAAAGTTACCAGACAACCTTAATAGCAAATTAGACTATGTGTAACCCTCGACTGCTGTCAAGTCAGATCCTACTCATAGCAACCCTAGAGAATATATAAGAGCACCTTAAAATCAAGGCACCTAGCATGACTGACTGCCACAAATCTGAATCACACTCTTCTCTTTGCCCTTAATTTTCATTTCTGCTTTCAATGCACCCTATACTCCCCACTCCCAAATGAGCAAGTATGTGGTTATGTTTACTTATGATTCACAAAAATGTTCTGTTCTCAGAAAGAATGCTTGAAACTGATGTATCACAAAATTCTGGTTGTGGCTAAACAAACAATAAGAATGTTCAGGACAGAAAATGATGGAATGTCCCTCCAAAAGATGTCTATGTAAAAGCATTCTCAGGAAATTGCTTATGCCAAGTCAGTGTAACCAACATTTTGAAAAGTTTATGAGCTATATGTAAACCCTGGCACTCCCTATAAAAATCCTTCTTCCCTTTTGGAAGAAGCTCTGGCTGTGACGAACCCACAATAAAATTCTATGATTTCCCTCCTTACAAAGTTCTGGTTATTTTTACAGTTTCATGAGAGTAAAAAAAAGAGTTGTTTACCTTAAAGATAAAACTCACTTCCATTAAGACAATTCTGACTCATAGTGACCCTACAGGACTGCCCCATAGCATCTGCAAAGCTGTTGAACTTTATAGAGGTAGACTACTACATCTTTCTCCCACAAATTTAGAGTTCAATAGAAATCATACAATCTGAAAATGAGAGAAAAAAAAAACAAAAATACTAAGAGACTCAAGTTATTGTAGGTAATATCAACAGGTCTAACACATGTGAAATTGATGTTTCAGAAAAACTCAGAGAGAAGAGGGCAGAAAGAACTCTAAACCTCCTAAATTGGGTGACAGGCTTAAATTTACAGATTAAAGGAATTTAGTAAACTTCACACAAGACAAATACAAAGAAAATCACAACCAGATACACCACAGTCCAAATGCCCAAGTCAAAGATAAAATCTTGAGAGCAACGAGAGAAAAACAACACATTATACACAGAGTAACAATGATACAAACATCTCCATTTTGCAAAAGAGTTACAAAACATAATTAATTGGGAAAAAAAATTAATGAAAGATGGGTAAAAGCTCTGCACTGAAAACTTCAAAATAGTACTAGGTGACATTAACGACCTAAATAAAAAGGGAGATGTATTATGTTCATATATTTGAAGATCCAACACTGTCAGATGTCAACTCTTTCTAAATTGAGCTGCAGATTCCACAAAATCCCAATCATAATCCAACATGACTTCTTTGTATACATAAAACGATTCTAAATATTACAGGGAAACTTAACAGATCTATGATGTCCAAATTGATCTTGAAAAAAACAGAAATAACGAAGTTAGAGGACTTATACTATCTGACTTCAAGATTTACTACAAAACTACAGTAATTAAAATTGTGCAGTACTAAAAAAAATATGTGTACGGACACAGGCTTGACTAAGGGGTCAACGGTACAGAAAAGAGAGTCCAGAAATCATCTACCTTTTATACAATTATGTGATTTTCAACAAGGGCACAAATGTGATAGAATGGGAAAAGTCTTTACAACAAACAATGCTAAAACAACTGGATATTTACATGGGGAAAAACCTTAATAATGAGCTATATCTCACACAACACCATTCACCAAAACTGGAGATGGATCATGGAATTCCAATTGACAGTTAATACTAGTAAATTTCTACAACAAAATACAAAAGAATGTCTCCACATCCTGGAGGTATGCAAAGATTTCTTAGACAGTACTCAGAAAGCAATAATCATAAAAGAAATGATTACGACTAAATCCAAATTTGAAAATTCTACTCACCAAAAGAAAACCTTGGTAGCTATTATGGATTGAATTGCATCCCCCCCCCCCAAAAAAAATGTGTAGCCATGTGTCTGGGCCATGATTTCCAATATTTTATGATTGTCTTGCATTTTGTGATTTTTTTCCTATGCTGCATGTTAAAGGATTAGGGTGGAACTGTAAATCACTTCATAGGATCACCTCCATGCCCCACCATAAAAGGAGCTTCCCTGGAGTATGGCTTGCACCACCCCTTATCCTTTCATCCTACAGGAGATAAAAGAAAAGGGAAACAAGTAGAGAGTTGAGAAACTCACACTATCAAGCAAGCAGCACCAGAAGAGTTCATCCTTCAGACCTGCAGTTCCTGTACCAAGATGCTCCCTGAACAAGACTGAAGCAGCACAAGGACCTTCCTCCAGGGCCAACAAGGGGGAAAGCCTTCCCATGGTGTGGACACCCTGAAGTCAGACCTGTAGGCTACCAGACTGTGTAAGAATAAACTTTCCTTTATTCTATTAAAGTGATCCACTTTTTGTGGTATTGCTGTTAGAGCAGCACTAGCTGACTAACACAGTGGTGTAGTGGTTAAGGGCTATGGCTCTTAACCAAAAGGTCAGCAGTTTGAATCTAGCAGGTGCTCCTTGGAAACCCTATGAGGCAGTTCTACTTTGCCCTATAGGGTTGCCATGAGTTGGAATTGACTCAGTGGCAATGGGTTTGGATTTCTTGGCTCACCAAAGGCAACTCTAAGAAAATGAATTGGCAACTGCAGACATTCTGGGTGACAGAAGATTGACATAAAGATATATAAAGAACTCCTATACCTCAACAATAAAAACACAAATAGCCTGATAAGAGAATTAAACAGCAACTCCACACTCCACAAAGCAAGATATACAAATGGTCAACAGGAAAAAAAGTACTGAACATTAGTAACTATCACAGCTTCTTAGTGCTACTGTAGCAAATAACATAACTTCAGTGCCTTTAACAAAAAGAAGTGTGTTTTCTCACAGTTTAGGCAGCTAGAAGTCCAAATTTAGGGCACTTGCTCTAGGGGAAAGCCTTTTCTGTTTGCCCTAGGAAAAAATTCTTGTCTCTTTCTGCTTCTTTTCCTAGGTTCCTTGTTACTCTCTACATGGTGCCAATCTTTCCCATTCCCAGTACTTGCTTCTCTGTACATCATCTGCTTTTCTTAAATATCTTAGAAGTGACTGGCTTAAAACACACTCTATACTGATACAACCTCATTAACATAACAAGAAAAACCCTATGCTCAAACAGGAGGATATCCACAAGTATAAAACCACTGCTGTCAAGTCAATTTCAACCCACAGGAACCCTAGAAGACAAAGCAGAAATGTCCCAAGGGTTTCCAAGGAGCACCTGGTGGATCCGAATTGCCAGCCTTCTGGTTCGTAGCCTTGTTACTTAACCACTGCACTCACCAGGGCTCAGTAGCCACAGCTAGAGGGGTTAGAAGTCACAGCATATATTCTGGGGAGACACAATTCAATCCATAACAGTAATCAAGTACTGAAATTAAAACCATAATGACGTATGTCATCCACCAGAATAGTTAAAATTACAAAGACTGACAACATCAAAACTTGGCAAAGACGTGAAACAACCAGAACTCTCACACACTGTTGGCAGGAAGGAGATTGATAAAACTAGTCAGCTGAAAACACATGCTTTGTTCATGAAAATGAAAGGATGACTCTGAGGATGGAGCTGTGGACCCAGTCTTAAACTCCCAATGGTTCTTTCTATATCTTGGATATTGGTCCTTTGTCAGATGGGTGTCTGGATTGCCCATTCATTTTCTTAGAATTGTCTTTGATGATAAATTTTAAATTTTATTAAATGCTCAGGGTTTTTTTTATTTGTTTTGTTTCTTAACGGTTATTGCTTTCTGAATCTTGTCTAAGCAACCTTTGTTCATCCCCAGGTCATAAAGACATTCTTCTACATTCTCATCTAGATGCTTTATAGTTTATAATTTTGGTGGAAAACTCTGACGAGTTCTTTAAAACCAAAATATGCATCTGCCATAACCCTGTTGCCACTGAGTCAATTTCAACTCCCAGCCATCCTATAGCCCAGAGCAGAACTGCCCCCACAGGGTTTTCAAAGAATGGCTGGTTCAAACTGCTGACCTTTTGTTTAGCAGCCAATCACTTAACCACTGCCCCACCAGACCATGCATCTGCCACAAGACCTAGAAATTCTTCTCACAGGTATTTCCCAGAACAGTGGCAAAGTGTTTCTATTCTATCCATTTGTTTATCACCTAAAAGCATTTCTTAACATATGTGGATAAAGGAGAGATGGAGTAAGAGAGAAAAGAGGTATACATGTAAGGCAATTTTTCTCTTTTATCTTATAACCTCTCATTTTTATCAAAGGCTGGACAGGACATGATCATGAAGGTTAATGTAAGCCATTCTAAAAAAGCTTGAACTGTACTTTGTAAACTATGAAAAAGTAATGGAAATTTTTAGGCTGACTGATAAATTTATATCTCAGAAAGCACTTTGTCAACAGTGAATACTTGAAGGAGAAATCAATTAGGAGTGTATATTACAAGAGCCTAGATAGGACATAATAAAGGGCTCAACTCAAACAAAATCCACTGTCATCGAGTCGATTCCAATTCACAGCAACCCTATAGGCAGAGCACAACTGCCCCACAGAATTTCCAAGGAGCACCATGTGGACGTGAACTGCCGACCCTGTGGTTAGCAGCTGTAGCACTTAACCACTGTGCCACCATGGTTTCCTCTGAAGTGCTCAACTAAGACATAAAAATGTAGATAGAAAGAGAACAGACCCTGGATATGTACTACAAGAGGCACAACTGACACGATTCAGTGACCAGGTGTGACTCTAGCCATGAGAATCAAGAGCAGCCTGATTTATTTTCATTTACATACATGCTGCTACAGTGTTTGTGCCAGTTAAATTTTTTAGCAATCTTAAACTGTCATCTTCCTTATGAAGTCCTATGCACCTCACTCTATTGTTGCCTACTTGGTGGCAACTAATAACAACACACTCTAAGGAGCATTAACCCTGTTTTTCTGTAGCATTTTAGACATACTCAAAGCATTCCACTATAATTTACTTCTCTACCACACTCAGCCATTCGAGAATTGGGGGGGGGGGGGTCATACATTAGTATCAACGAACCCTTAGCACTTAGCACAGTTTCCATTCATCACAGAGTTATGAAGAGCATTTTAGTCCCTCTCCACTTCACAACTGCCAGTAAGCTATTAAAAATGAATGTCTTGAGTGGGAAATGTTAAAGCCTGAAAAATATGGGCACTGGGCTTTCTGCCTTTGAATAATTAAATTCATTATCCTTTTCTAAGTAAAATCTGTCTCCCACATCCAGCTCAGTTACATTTTTCATGCACTAATCGGGAGAAAGATAGGGCAGTCTGCTTTCATCAAGTTTACAGCCTTCAAAACCCTATGGGGCAGTTCTTCTCAGTCCTATAAGGTAGTTATGAGTTAGAATCCGACAACAAAACGTTTGGGGTTTTTTTGTTTGTTTTTTGTTTCTCTGTCTTTTGGGGGAGAGGGGATTTAATCTCCACCTACATCCGCTTTATGTCATAAGATGACAGGTCTTCGCACTCATTACACAGCTGTGTGAGATCTCTGATAGCTTCTCCTCTCGACAACTGCATACAAAGGGTCTCCTTTTTAGCACTCCAAGACATAGTACGATGGTGCCAAACTGAAACAGCAGACTTTAAAATGGTAGCTCCCCTAAAAACCAAACGAAACCCCTGCTGTCGATTCCCACTCATAGCAATCCTACAGGACAGAGCAGAATTGCCCCACACGGGTTCCAAGGAGTACCTGGCAGATTCGAAATGCTGACCTTCTGGTTGGCGCCCAGTAGCACTTAACCAGTACACCACCAGGGTCTCGGCCCAATTAAATGTCATGCAAATTTAATTTTAAAAAGTTCGCGCTTCACACTGCAAGTTCTGTGGCAGTACACATTAAAGTCTTAGCAAGCCAAAAAGTAGACAACAACCCAAATGTTCACTAACCAATGAAGAATCATAAAAATAGGACGAAGTGCTCATACATGCATGCTACATGTAGCATGGGTGAACATTCTCATAATGCTAAGTGAAAAAAGCCAGACATAAATGAACACATATTACACGATTCCATTTATACGAATGTCCAGAACACGCAAATCCATAGACAGACAGGGGCTGTAAGGGGCTGGGGGTATCTGTGAGTGACCACTGACCCGCTTGAGTTTTCTTTTGGGGGTGACGAAAATGTCCTACAATTAGATGGTAGTGATGGTTGTCCACCTTGTACACACACTAAAAAACGCTGTACTGTACTCTTAAAAAAGATGCCGATTAATTCTATATACCTCAGTTCTTTCAAAGGTCTTAGGAAGGGCGGAACCCCTGGCTAAACCGGCTGTCAAATTCCTTTTAAGTTGCTAATTCCTTCCCAACCTCGCCCACAACTCCACTCAGCTACTAACACAAACTTCTGCACCCGTCACATCAGTCAACAAGCAGCATTTACTGTGCCTCTGCTCCGTGCAAGGAACAGCCACAATTAACAGTATGCGTCATTCCCGTCGTGGGATCCTGGTACGTGTGATATGTGTTGGTGCAGGTTTACGGTACCCCGTAGCCCCTTCTCACCAAACTCTCAGTAAGCACTGATCCTTTACTGTACTAATAAGATAGTACAGGCCTCGGATTCACGATCACTATCCTGGAATTTACACGACGATCACGGTCCACCCTAGGTCTCCTACTCAGAATTTGGAACCACCCCAACATGGCCGGTTGCCCCTCCCGACTTACGCGCCTCGGGCAGCGCGTGGTGCACGCAGGGAGTTCGGTCCAGGATAAATGCTAGAAAACGGAGCTTAGATGGAGATCGCGCGGAGGACACTGGGAAGGAAGCGCAGGGAGACCCTGGGAAGAAGGTCCAAACCAGCCAGGCCTTTAAAAAAAGGGGGGGCAGGGGTAAAAGGACTGCGGGAGCCGTAAACCAAGCCGAAAGTGGGAAAGAGCCGTAAAGCAAACGGTCGGTAGCTGTAAAGCACGCGAGAAGCGCGATGAGCTGTATATCTGGGGCTGCCCTCTCCTACCCTTGCTCCCGCCCCCACCGCCTCTTATTACCCGGTCTCGTCTGCATCTCCATTGCTCCCTGGCGGGGCCTTGAGAGCTCAGCTAGAGGATGCGGTTTTACGGAAGGTGTTCTGTGCTCTCGCGTTTCTCTCGCTTTCCTACACAACCTCACATACCTAACCCCTAGCTAAGATACACGGACGGAGCAAGGGGTGGATGTCCCAAGTACCTTATCAGTGCACATTTGGGATATTGCAAAAGAAGAGAATACTGCTTTTAAGTCTGGTTAAGAATGGTTATCATACAGCATACCACAGGCGAATGCAGCCAACCACGGCAACGTGGCCATGCTTGTTCACTAAGCTTTCCTCTTGTGCAGCTGCTACACACTTCCTGTCATCAGCTGGTAGCTTCTGCTTAAGTTAGCAAGAACGGGAGGGAGATGAATCTGTTGTGCTTGGAAAAGAGGAGGCCTTCTTCAGAATATCCCCTGGAACCTGGTGGTGATTAACACATGCTATTAGCAGTGCTCAAAAACTGACTAAAAAGTTTAGTCACTGCAACCTGAAATTAATTACTAAGAACTTATATTTTCACAGTGGTCACTATAGTAGAAGCCTCTTTTCACCAGACCGTTCATTATATGGTTTCCTGGGTGGCACAAAAGGTTAACACTGATTGGTGGTTAAGCCCTTCCAGAGGCACACTTGAAAACTCTGGAGCTCAGAGAAAACTTTACTGTGACACGCATAGGGTCACCATGAGTCACTATCGACAGCCAAAAATGAACAACAGAATCCCATACATAACAAGTCATTTGCTGTATGTCGACTCTTCCCAGTTAGACCACTGGAAGCTGAAAGCCTAGAATCAATTCCAGTGCATGAATAATCTATTGCTTGATAAAGGTGGCAGACATTTGACATCATTGAAGAAGAAACAATTTTTTAGTAGATCTGTGATGATTAGCTAACATTTGCGGGGGAGGGAGTTAAATTCCTTTTCCAAACATACAAAATACAATTGAATTCAGGGTGCAAGTATAAAACAAAATAAAAAATACATAGATGAATATCTGACCTCAGCGTGAGGAAGGTTAATTATAAAAGTTGAGAAGTAAATCATAAAGGAAAAGATATGTAAATGGAACGGCTTTTTTTTTTTTATTTAACATAACTGAGTGAAAATGTACATTCACATGTAAATTTACATGCCCCCCTATATGCAGCTTCCACTGCTCTCCCTGTCCGGTGACTGCACACTATTCCTCTCTGCTCCATACATGTCTCATCCTCCCAACAACCTCCTTTCCCCTCCTCTCCGTCCACTCCCCTTACTCCAGCCAGAGGTCAGCAAGATGATATCCTATAGATGTATAGAACCATAAAGTGCTTCCAATATATGGTCACTCTGCATTGCCAAGTCCAATCCATTCCTGTCCAAAGAGTAGACCTTTGTTATAATTTATGGGAACGGGCAGCATCAGGGCCGGGGGCCATGCTCTCAGAGGAACCCCAAAACCGCTGGACCATCAATTGAGGTCTTTTAGTGGAGATCTCATGATGTACCTCTTTTTATTCTTGTGTTGCCAGTGAGGCTCCTCTCTGTGAGCTCTGTCATGGCTATCACTGGTGGTGGCCGGGCACCATCCGGTTCTTCCGGTCCCAGGTCGATGTAGGCACCCACTCTTGTGGGTCTCTCTGTCTTCTCGGTTGTCTTTACCGCATGCCATTTTGGCCCTCGGTGAGCATCCGTTCCTGCTGAGTTGGGACCATTTGCTGTGTCCTCGGATGGCAGCTTGGCAGCTTTTAAGACCCCAGACGCCACTCACCAATGTGGGGTGCAGAGAGCTCTCTTAGCAAAACACTAGTTGTGCCAGTTGGCCTGGAATTCGCCTAAGAGCATGGTCCCCCGCCCCCCGCCCCAGCTACTCTATCCTTGCAGTATTGAGTTAAGATGGAAGGAGTACTCAAGTTATGCTGAAGTCCACTTAATGTTGTTCTTGTTCCTAATGTGTGCTGTCACCACTTTCTCCCAACTAGATTTCTAGTAACTACCTAAACTAAACCCTCCCCCCCTCGCCCTCCCTCCCTCCCCTCCTTTGCAGCTGTCAAAGAGTGTTTTCTTCTATACACAAGTCTGTTTTTGAGATCTTATTGTAGAGGTCTCACACAGTATTTGTCCTTTTGTCGCTGACTACTCTCACTCAACATAATGTCTTCCAGTTGAAACCAGGTTAGGAGATGTTTCCTGGAATCATCGTTATTCTTTATCATTGGGTAGTGCTCCATTGAGTATATGTACCACACTTTACCTATCCATTCTTCTGTTGTTGGGCATCTGGGTTGATTCCACCTTTTTGCTATTGTGGACTGTGCCGCAATAAACATTCTGGTGCATGTGTCCGTTGGTGTGAAAGGCCTTGAATCTGTAGGATATATTCCAAATAGTGGAATTACTGGGTCAAATGGTATATCAATATCCATTTTTTTAAGGAAGCGCCAGATTGCCTTCCAAAGAGGCTGGACCATTTTGCAACCCCACCAACAGTGTAGGAGGGTTCCACTTTCTCCACAGCCTCTCCAGCATTTGTTGTTTTGTGTTTTCTGGATCATGGCCAATCTTGTTGGGGTGAGATGGTATCTCATTGTTGTCTTGATTTGAATTTCTTTAATAACTAAAGATCGTGAATATGTCCGCATGTGTTTTTTGGCTGCAGCTTTTTTTTTTTTTAATTAAACATCTGTAGGTAAAAACTGAGGACAATGGTAGGATTCTCACCTTCCCTGCAGAAGAGCTGAGTTTGATCCCCTGTGGCACATCTCAGGTAGGCATCACACAACAACTGACAGCAGAGGCTTTAATATTACTGAGATGCTGTCATGGATTAAATTGCCTTCCAGAAAAAAAATTGTGTGTAGAAATTTAGCTGGGCTGTGATTCTCAATATTGTGTCTGCTGTAAACCCTGCCTCTTTGATTTTAATGAGGGAGGATGGTCAGCAGTTGAGTTGGTAGGGCAGGACTTTATGTATGGGACTGTTTATCATATTTCCCCCTTTTTCTTTAAATTTGTATTTTTTTCTTGGTGGCTCAGCCTCTTGGGATATAAAAGAAAGGGAGGCAGGCTGAGATTTGGGAACCTCACATCATCAAGAAGGAAACCAGTGCTAGGAGCTGAGCATGTCCTTTCGAAAGGACCAAACTCCCTGTGCCTCAAAAGCTTCCAGTCCAGGGGAAGACTGACAAGGACCTTCTTCCAGAGGCAACAGAGAAAGCCTCGCCTGGAACTGCCATCCTAAATTTGAACTTTTAGCAGACTTTCGCAAATAAAATTTCTCTTTCTAAAGCTGTCTACTTGTGGTATTTCTGTTAAAGCAGAAGTAGATGACAAAAACAGATGCTGAATAGGCATCAGCAGAACTTCTAGGCTAAGACCAACTCATAAGAAAGACCTGACCATCTGCTTCTGAAACTAAGCCAATGAAAGCATAAGGATCCCATAATGGTCTGATTCTGTTGCGTGTAGGGTTGCCAAGACTTGGGAGGCCAACACAACAGCAGCTAACAAAAAGAAAAAAATTTACAACTTTAAATATGGAAAAGGAATAAACATGATAACCATACGGTAAAGTGAGTTCATCTATTAAAAGTTCAAACAAATTAATAAGAAAAATATACCTAGGAGCGTCAATTGGTCTCAACCCACCTGGAACAGAGGAGAATAAAAGACATTAAAGACATAAGGAAAATATGAACCCAAGAGACAGAAAGAGCCCTATAATCCAGAGACTACATCAGTATGAGACCAGAAGAACTAAAGGGTGACTTGGCCAACACCAAAGACTGCCCTGACAGAAAATACAACATAGAGTCCCTGTTGCAGAACTAGAACTCTATTAAATAAAAGACCTGACTTGATGGTCTGACAGACTGGAGAATCTCCAGAAGACATAGCTCCCAGATTCTCTGTTAGCCCAGTACTGAATGCATTCCCAAAGCCAACTCTTCAGACAAAGATTGGACTAGACTGTAAGACAAAAAAATGATACTGGCAAAGGGTGTGCTGAAGTATCTCCATGAGGCTTACTGAGCAGCTCCTATCCAGAGGAGAGATGAGAAGGGCCGAAGAAGACAGGAGCTGGTTGAATGGACATGGGAGATAAAGCGCAGAAAGGAGAAATGTGCTGTCACAGTGTGAGGAGAGCAGCTAAAACTATACAGCAGTGTGGGTGTGTGCAAGGTTTTGTATGAAACATTGACTTACATTTTAAAATTTCACTTAAAGCAAAATAAAATATTTTTTTTAAAAAAAAGGAAAACAAAGTGTGAGTAGATACTTCGCAAAAGAAACAATACAATTGATAACATTGGCATGTGGATGGTAGACTAGATAAAATTATTGTAGAAATATAAATTTGTGAATTTATTAAGCTGACAACTGGCTATGTAATAAAATCCTTATTCTTAAGAAATAAACATGTCAGCGTTTTGGGGTAATTACATTTATGTAAATAACACTCAAATGATTTTAAAACATTTTTGTATGCATAGCCCCTGACTGTTACAAAGATCAACACCCTCAGCTCCTAACCAAAATGTTGGAAACTGGAGTCCACTCAGAGGCACCTTGGAAGTAAGGCCTAGCATCCTCACAAATCAGCCATTGAAAACTGTGGAGCACGTTTCTCTTCTCACACTCTTGAGGTTTCCATGAGTCAGAGTTAATTGGATGGCAACTGGAAGCAGAGCTAAGATGGCAGATTACACAGATGCTTACTGTGATTCCTCTAAAAACAAAGATCAAAAAAAGAAATAAATATATGATGTTCTGGGAGCCCTGAACATCAAAGGGAAAGTTGAAAAGTTGGACTGAGTGGCAGGGAAAGTAGAGTTAAGTCCAGAAGTACTCAGGACTAGTAAGACCTGACCTGGCAGGAGATGGCTCCCACAGTTAAATCGGTGGCGTGGTGAGAGGAGCAGTGTTGCTCAGAAAAACATCTTCTTCAGCAGGAGAGACCGAGTAGTCTAGAACGGATTCACAGCTCTAGAATCAGTGAGAAATGTCATTTGATTGTTAAAATCTGCTGTGTCTAACCTACTGCACATACCCTTTTCCCGGTGCTTCCACCTACCTTCCCTGCACTACACTAGAGATGGCTCCAGAGACTGACGCATTTTCCAGGGCAGTATGTAGGACACCTTATGTACACTGACTCATTATCCCAGACTTGGAAAGGGAATAATTTAACAAATGGGAGCAACATGCATATGTACATACATAATCAACTGGCGTTCCTGAGCCCGGAACTCAGTGCAGAAATAGTTCTTTTGTCTAGGCACAGGCGTAAGAAGTCCCTTGACCTTGAATACTCTCACCTCTGCATCCAGCATCCATAGTCCTGCAGTAAAATGCATCTATCTACATGTTTTAAGGAACTCCTAGGAACAAGCCTTCCTCACAGTCACTCACAGCTGTGAGCCTCCCACCTTTATCAGTGAATGCAACCGCTTTCCTCTCCCCACACAATCACTTTTGCCCACCTAGGACTGTAGGGGAGAGCCTGCACCACACACTTGGTGACTACCTGGGCACCAGAGCTGAATACGTATGAGAAAAGTAAATGGAATCCTGGGCTCACATGCCTCGTAACAGCTCTAACTAATGATTCAATAATTGAACTAGCTTACAGAACTACTACTCGGCACTTGGCTTGGCTTTACAGAACTAGCCTATTTGAGCATTTAAAAACAAGAAGCTAGGAAACAGTAAGCAACCAGAGTAAATACATACAAAAACTTGCTGATAGCTAACAACAGTCAATGTCAAATCACGTAAAAATGCACAAAACAATGGTTTCAGAAAACTCCCAAAACAAAGAATCAAATATTTCCATATGAAGAGAATTTCCTGGAATTATTAGAGGTAGAATAAAAAGGTAACTATTTATAAATCTTCAAGAGATCATGAAGAAGAGCAGGCGAAACACAACAGAGTACAATGACAGATTGAACAGGCTGCAAGACGTCATTGAGAGACAGCATACAGAAATTCAGAATATTAATAATAAAATTACAGAATTAGACAACCCAACAGTAAGTTAAAGGAACAGAATTTATGCAATGGAAGTCAAAATTAGTGGGAATGAAGATAAAGCACTTGACAACAACATATTTGAGGAAAAATCAGTTAAAAAATTTTAAAAGTGAAGAAACACTAAGAATTATGTAGCACTGCATGCAGAAGAATAATATACAAATGACTGGTATACAGGACCAGGAGAGAAAACAGAAAATACATAGAGAATTGCTGAAGATTTGTTGACAGAAAACTTCCCTGATGTTGTGAAAGATGAGAAAATATCTATACAAGATGTTCATTGAACTCCATACAAGGTAGATCTAAAAACAAAGACACCAAGACATATTATAATTTGCAAAAACTTTAAAAAGAGGTTAGGGATAAATGAAAAATAATCTACAATCAGTAAGACTAAACTCTGACTAACCCAGTACCGTCAAGTCAATTTTGACTCATAGTGACCCTATAGGACCAAGTAGAACTGCTCCATACACTTTCCGGGAAGTGCCTGGTGGGTTCAAACTGGTGACCTTTTTGTTAGCAGACGTAGTACTTAACCGCCACACCACCAGGGTTTCAAAGTCCAGACTATTCAGCAGGAATTATGCAGAAGAAAAAGCAATGGGATGACATATACAAAGACTTGAAGGAAAAATAATTGCAGCCAGGTATTATATAGCCAGCAAAAAACTCTTTCAAATATGATGGTGTAATTAGTATATTTCAAGATACACTGAAGTTTAGGGAATTTGTAAAAATGAAACCAAAATACTGAAGGGAGTTCTTCAATTAGAAAATCAATAACATCAGATAACCACTCAAGACTAGAATGCAGGGCAGAGAAAACAGATATCAACCGAAACAGGGAAGTCACAAGAATAAATGAAAGCTGAAACACTGAAAATAGGAAAACAGAGACATCAATAGGTAAAAGATGACAATACTGCAACAGAAAATAGGGACCAAAAAAAAGACTGTCATAGATCATTCATATGGAGAGGAAGTCAAAGTGATAAAAGAAATTAAAGACTAGTTTACATATAGAAAAGTAGAGAGAATATTAAGGTAACCTCAGACAAAATTAACAATCCTGCAGATTAAAATAAAAAACAAAACGTGAAGTTTCAGCAAATACAAAACCAACAAGGATGAAAACACATCAAGAAAAAGACTCAGCACAGAACATTAAGTAGAACAAAGCAACTGTCAACAATGAAATATTTTCTTTTCTTTTTTTTAATTAAATAAAAATGAAAATGTACATACTCTGTGCTTACAATATTGGAAGGAGTACACAAGTTGTGTTGAAGTCCCTTTATATCGATCTTCTTACTAATGTGTGTTGTCACCAATTCCACCCAACCAAATTTCTAACAATTATCTTATCTAAACCCTCAGCCCTCTCTCTTCCGCCCTCCTGCCCTCCCCATCCTTGTAGTCGTCAAAGAGTCTTTTCTCTTATGTATGAGTCTGCTTTTATGTTTTTATCATAGGGGTCTCATATAATATTTGTCCTGTCACTGACTAGTTTCACTCAACATAATGTCCTCCAGTTGAGACCAAGTTGAGAGATGTTTCCTGCCATCATCGTTGTTTTTTATCAATGTATAGAACTCCATTGAGTATATATACCAAAGTTTACCCATCCATTTTCGTGTTGTTGGGCATCTGGGTTGATTCCATCTTTTTGCTATTGTGAACTGTGCTGCAGTAAACATTCATGTGCATGTATCAGTTGGTGTGAATGGCCTTGATTCTGTAGTATATATTCCGAGCAGTGGAACTACTAGGTCAAGTGGTATATCTATTTCCAGCTTTTTAAGGAAGTGCCAGATTGCTTTCCAGAGAGGTTGCACCATTTTGCAATCCGACCAACAGTGTAGGAGAGTTCCAATTTCTCCACAGCCTCTCCAGCATTTGCTGTTTTGTGTTTTTTGGATCATGGTCAACCTTGTTGGGGTGAGATGGTATCTCATTGTAGTTTTGATCTGAATTTCTTTAATAGCTAATGATCGTGAGCACGTCTGCGTGTGTTTTTTGGCTGCCTGGATCTCCTCTTTAGAGAAGTATCTGTCCATCTCTTTTGCCCATTGCCTAACTGGATGATTTATCTTTTTCTTATTGATATTTTGTAGTACCTTATAGATTATGGAGATCAGGCGTCAGTCTGACACAGAGTTCCCAAATATTTTTTCCTGTTCTGTAGGTGGTCTTATAATTCTTTTGATGAAGTCTTTAGATGAACAGAAGTGTTTGATTCTTATTAATTCCCATTTATGTATTGTTTCTTCTGATGAATGTGTTTTGTTTGTCAGATTTTGAAGTCTGTCTGTATTGTGTATTAAAACCTCTGTTGTTGACCCTATTTTGTCTTGGATGAGCTTTATTGTCTTAGCTTTTATATTTAGGTCTTTTATCAAATTTGAGTTGATATTTGTGTAAAGTGTGAGATATGGGTCTTTTTTCAATTTTTTGCAGATGGATATCCAATTATGCCAGCACCGTTTGTTAAAGAGACTGTTCTTACCCCCGTTTAAAATCTTAGGACCTTTGTAAAATATCAGCTGTTCATAGGAGGATGGTGGCATCTCTGGGGTCTCTACTTTGTTCCATTGGTCTATGTGTCTCTTTTTGTACCAGTACCAGGCTGTTTTGACAACTGAGACAGTGTAATAGGTTTTAAAGTCAGGTAGTGCAAGGCCTCCCAGTGTGTTCTTCTTCTTCAGTAGTGCTTTATTATCCGGGGCTTCGTCACTTTGCAAACAAAGCTGATAATTTGTTTCTCCATCTCATTAAAAAATATCACTGGAATTTGTATTGGGATTGCATTATGTAAGTAGATTGCTTTGGGCAAAATAGACATTTTCACAATATTGAGTCTTCCTGTCCATGAGCAGGGCAGATTACTCCAGTTATATAAGTCTCTCCCAGTTTCTTCTAGTAAGGTCTTGTAGTTTTCTTTGTAACTATCTCTTATTTCTCTAGTTAGATTTATTCCTAGGTATTTTATCTTCTTGGGCGCTATAGTAAATAGAATTGATTTGGTGATTTCTTCTTTAATAATCTCACTGTTGGTATAAAGGAATCCTAATGATTTAGTTATGTTTATCTTGTATCCTGATACTTTGCTGAATTCTTCTATTAGCTCCAATGGTTTACTTATGGATTTCTTTGGATTCTCTGTATAAACAATCATATCATTTGCAAAGAGAGAAATCTTTACTTCTTCATTGCCAATACAGATGCCCTTTATTTCTTTGACTTGTCTAATTGCTCTGGCTAGAAATTCTAGCCCAATGTTGAACAGAAGTGGTGAGAACAGGCATCCTTGTTTAGTTTCCGTTCTCTAGGGGCATTCTTCCAGTCTTTCACCATTCAGGATGATGAAAGCAGTTGGCTTTGCATAGATACTACTGATTATATTGAGGAATTTCCCCTTTATTCCTATTTTTCTGAGAGTTTTAGGCATGAATGGATGTTGAACTTTGTCAAATGCCCTTTCTGCATCAATTGACAAAATCAGGTGATTTTTATCTTTTGTATTCTTAATGTGGTTGATTAATTATTTTTCTGATGTTCAACCAGCCTTGCATCTCTGGAATGAAGCCAACTTGATCATGATGAATTATTTTTTTTATATGCTGTTCAATTCCGTTGGCTAGAATTTTGTTGACGATTTTTGCATCTAGATTCATGAGTGATATTGGTCTGTAATTTTCTTTTTTTGTGGGATCTTTCCCTGGTTTTGGTATCAGGGTTATGCTGGCTTCATAGAATGAATTTGGAAGTATTCCATCTCTTTCTATGGTGTGAAATAGCCACAATAGTATTGGAGTTAATGCTCCTCTAACAGTTTGGTAGAATTCTCCGGTGAAGCCATATGGGCCAGGACTTTTTTTGGTTGGTAGATTTTTGATGACTTTTTCAATCTCTTTCTTTGTGATAGATTTATTAAGTTGATCTACTTCTCCTTGTGATAGTCTTAGTGAGTCATATGCATCTAGAAATTTGTCCATTTCCTCTAGATTTTCAAACCTGTTACAGTGTAGCTTTTCATAGTATTCTGTTATGATATTTTTTATTTCAGTTGGGTCTGTTGTAACATCTCCCAACTCATTTCTTAATTGGGTTATTTCTATCTTCTGCTGTTTTTCTTTTGTAGGTTTAGCCAATGGTTTATCAATTTTGTTGATCTTTTCAAAGAACCAGCTTTTGGTTTTGTTAATTTTTTTGATTGTTTTTCTAGTCTCTAATTCATTTAGTTCTGCTCTAATCCTTATAATCTGTTTTCTTCTGGTGCCTGAGGGGTTCCTTTGTTGCTCTCTTTCTACTTTTTCAAGCTGTGAGGTTAATTCTTTAATTTGTGCTCTTTCTTCTTTCCGGAAGTGTGTATTTATAGAGATAAGCTGACCTCTGAGCACTGCTTTTGCTGTATCCCATAAATTCTGGTAGGATGTGTTTTCATTCTCATTTGAATCCATAAATTTCTTTAATGTGTCTTTAATTTCTTTTATAACCCAAGGCTTTATGAGAAAAATGTTGTTTAGTTTCCACAAGTTTGAATTTCTACCTATGAATTTTCTGTTATTGATTTCAACTTTTATATCTCTGTGGTCCAAGAAGATACTTTGCAATAAATCAATGGTTTGGATTTTATAGAGAATTGTTTTATGACCTAACATATGGTCTATTCTGGAGAATGTTCCATGTGCTTTGGAGAAGAAGGTGTATTTATCTGCTGATGGATGAAAAGATCTGTATCTGTCAATAAGGTCAAGTTGGTTGATTATTGCAATAAGATCTTCTGTATCCTTACTGAGCTTTTTTCTGGATGATCTATCCTTAACTGATAGGGCAGTGTGAAGTTCTCAGCTATTATTGTGGAATGATCAATCTCATTTTTCAACGTTGTCAGTATTTGTTCAATGTATTTAGGTGCTTTGGTATTGTGTGCATAAATATTTAATATTGTTAAGTCCTGCTTAAGTATTGAAACTTTCAGCAGTAAATAGTGACCATCTTTGTCTGCAGTAGTGGATTTTACATTAAAATCTATTTTATCTGAGATTAATATTGCCACACTTGCTCTTCTTTGTGTATTGTTAGCTTGATATATATTATTCCAAACTTTCTCAACCTGTTCATATCTTTAAGTCTAAGGTGTGTTTCTTGTAAGCAACGTATAGATGGGTCATGTCTTTTGATCCAGGATATCGCTCACTGTCTCTTTACTGGAGTGTTCAGTCCATTTGCATTCAATGTAATTATTGATAGGTATGTGCTTATTGCCATCATTTTGATGTAATAACTCTTGTGTTGATGTTTTCTATATTGTTTTTAATGTTCTGGGAAATTCTTCTTTATGGCTTGTTTGAGTGTTGATTTTATATTCATTGAGACTCTTGTATTGCATTTCTTATTTTCATACAATGTATTGTTAATCTGCTTTACGGCTACATGTATCATCCCCCTTAACATATTAAGATTGAAATCAATTTTAACTATTTTATAAGTCTGAAACTTTCTCTGCATCAAAAACAGCTGTAACTATTGTAATGCATCCCTCTTTTAATGTGATGGTATTATAGTTGTCATGATATGATCATGGATTCCCTTATTGTAATACTGTAGCTTTTGGCTTGGTTTAGTGAAGTTTTGTGACTTCCTTAACTGATTAGAAATTTGGATGAAGTGCCTTGAATTATCACCTAAAACATACATTTAGGGAAGAGCTTCTTTCAATATTTCATGTAATTTTGGTTTAGCTTTTATAAAGTCCCTAAATTTCTCTTTATTTTCAAAAGTCTTAATTTCACCATTATATTTGATAAACAATTTTGCAGGATAAGTAATTCTAGGATGGAAGTTTTTCTCATTCAGGGCTTTGAATGTGTCTGCCCACTACTTTCTACCCAGCATTGTTTCCACAGAAAAGTCAGATGAAAGTCTACAGGGTTTCGTTGGAATGTTAGTTTTGATTTAAGCCTTGCTGTCTTCAGAATCATCTGTTTGTCTTTTAGCTTATTAAGCTTAATTATAATATGTCTTAACATCCTTCTTTTTGGATCTAACTTTTACAGTGTTCAATAAACATCTTGAATACCTATGTTCTCTTTGCTCATAATCTCAGGAAAGTTTTCTGTCATCATCTCTACAGCAATACTCTCTATGTGGTCATTAATCCTCCCTTGTTCAGGAACTCCAATTAAATGTTAATTACTCCTCTTCGTGGAGTCCCACATATTTTGTAGTACTTCTTCATTTTTCTTGTTTCTTTTCTCTGATTTCACCACATAGATGCTGGTGTTAGTTACTTTGTCTTGTAGGTCACCAATTCTAACTTCCATCTGTTCAATCCTATTCTTTTGGCTTTGGATAGAATTATCCAATTCTGTAATTTTGTTATTAATCTGATGTATTTCAGATCATTGATGTTCTAGCATTTCAAAGCAATATTTTCAAAGATTATTGATCCTTTATTTCTGTAGCTTCTTGGTATTCTAGAGCGTGAGAAACAGCAGAAGGACTCCTGATCTCAGATTCTGCCCCCATCCCAGCCCATCTTCTTTCCTACTGACATTGTAGCAGAAGTGAGATTAATACTTAGTCTAAAACTAGTGATTTTTTAAAAAAATTCTATTGTGCTGTAATTAAAAGTTTACAGTTCAAGACAATTTGTCACACAAAAACTTACATACACATTGCTATGTAACTCTAGCTTCTCTCCCAATACATATGTAATACATATAATACAAAAAAGCCAAGTGTCGACGGCACTTGGCTTGGCATAATACAAAATTAGTATCATGTTACATCATGGTATTTTTAAATTTGGAAATAGTGTTAAACTTACAAAAAGTTACAAAAATAGTAATAGTACAAGGAATATCCTTTATGCAGATATTCTTGTAATACTTATAACAATGTTTATAAATAACATTTTACTCCATTTGCTGTATCATTGTCTCTCCATATATACGTGTGTGTATGTATTTGTGTACCATCTTAGTTCTCTAGTACTGCTATACAATAAATACCACAAGTAGATAGCTTTAACAAAGAAAAATTTGTTCTCTTACTGTCTAAGAGGCTAGAAGTCTGAATTTAGGGTGCCAGCTCCAGAGCAAAGTTTTCTCTCCGCTCTGTGGGAAGACCCCCGTCATCAGTCTTCCTTTGAGTCTACAAGTTTCTCAGTGCAGGGTCTCTGGGTTCAATTGACACATTGTTCTCCTACCTCATCGTTCTTGATGGTATGAGATCCTCCCTTCTCTCTGCTTCTGTCTTCTATATCTCAGAAGAGATTGACTCAAGATACGACCTAAACTTGTAGAGTGAGTCCTGCCTCATTAACATTGTTGTTGTTGGATACTATTGGCTCAGTTCCACCTTATAGTGACTGTATGCACAGCAGAACAAAATGCTATCCAGTCCTGTGCCATGTCCACCACCCTTTTTATGCCTAAGCCTATTGTTGCAGCCACTGTGTCAATCTGTCTCCTTGAGAGCCTTTCTCTTTTTTCTTCGACTCTCTGCTTTACCAAGCATGATGTCCTCCAGCGACTGATCCCTCCTGACAACATGTCCAAAGTATGTAAGACACAGTCTCACCATCTTTGCTTCAGAGGAGCACTGTTTTAGTCAGCTAGGGCTGCTCTAACAGAAATACCACTGAGTGGATAGCTTTAACAAAGGAAAGTTTATTCTTACATAGTCCAGTAGGCTGCAAGTCCATATGCAGGGTGTCCACTCCAGGGGAAGGCTTTCTCGCTTGTTGGGTCTGGGGGAAAGTCCAGTATTGCATCAGTCTTTATCCAGGGAGCATCTTGGCACAGGAACCTCAGGTCTGAAGGACACGCTCTTCTCCCGGTGCTGCTTTCTTGATGGTAACAAGGTTCCCAATTCTCAGCCTGCTTCTCTGTCCTTTTATCTCCCACAGGATGATTAAGGGTAGGGCAAGCCATACTCCAGGGAAACTCGCTTTACAGCAGGGCAGGGAAGCAATCCTATGAAGAACTTTACAGCCCCACCCTAATCCTTTAACATACAGTTTAGGGAAACCACAAAATGGAGGACAGTCACAAGATACTGGGAATCACATCCCAGCCACATGGCTACACATATTTTTGGGTGGACACAATTCAACCCATGACAAGCACTCTGTTTGTACTTCTTCAAAAACAGATCTGTTTGTTCTTTTGGCAGTCAATGGTACATTCAATATCTTCTCCAACACCACAATTTGAAGCCATAAATTCTCTGCCTTCCTTATTCATTGTCCCACTTTCTCATGCATATGATGAAAATGAAAATACCATGGCTTGGATCAGGTGCACCATAGTCTTCAAGGTGACATCTTTATTTTTCAGCACTTTAAAGAGGTCTTTTGAAGCAGATTTTCCCAAAGCAATGCATCTTTGGCTGTCTTGACTGCTGCTTCCATAGGTGTTTGCCGGGAGCCGGTCCCAACACTTTGTAGGGTCCCGCACGGAGAGAGGGAGAGGCGCGGCAGGAAATGAATCAAGGAGACAGGAGAGACTTTTCTGGTTTAAGGCAGCCCGACCCAGAGAGCAAGAGAGAGGGCTGTCTGTCTTTATTGTTTTTATAGTAAGAGTGACGTGAATTTTACCCTGCCCACTGACCACACAATCTATTGGCTAGTTTAAAACCAAAACCTCGTGGTTGGCAAATTTGAAACCAAAACCCTCGTGGTCTTGAGGTGATGTAATTTTTTACCCTGCCACATGAGCTATTAGTTAACTGAAACCTGGTGATCCTTTTAACTGTCAAGGCTTTTTAGATAATGGCCCAAGGACGCCTCGAGCTCAATCAGCCCTACTTATACCTCAAGGTTAAAAGGTCCGCAAGGAAGGGTCTAAAGTTTATGATCTCTATTTGTTCCTACTTTGCTCTTTATTTTATCTCCTCCTGCGGGGATAGTAAAGATCTACCGTCCCCCACCCTATGTCCTTCTCAAGCTGTTCTAAAGAGGATAATTCCTTTCACATGGGTGGCGATGTGCAGTTGGGGGAAGTCAGCAGGGGTTGGGCCGGCCTCGCTGCTCTCAAAGCTGGCTGTGTTAGAGATCATTCCTCTGAGCTCTTTTTCCTCAGAAAATTCCTGTACAGGTTTTCCCGATATTATTTCATAGACCAAGGGGGTAGTAAAGGGCCCCTCTCAGAAGGCATCTCCCCTGATCCTTGTGCCAGGAGAGGAGGGGGTATCTTTTTGAAGAAAATTTGATTAGGAAGCCAAATAATATCAAGGACTGTAGGCTAAAAAACATGTCACAGGTGAGATGCTTCAGCCTGTCATTTGCAGGGGCTCGTGACTTTGTCTACAAGGCTGATGGCGGACCTCCGCAGGTGTTGATAGTGAAAACAAATAAAATGAAATCCTTAACAACCTCAATCCTGTCTCCATTTATCATGATGCCGCTTACTGGTCCAGTTGTGAAAGTTTTTGTTTTCTTGATGTTTAGGTGCAATCCCCCTGAAGGCTGTGGTCTTTGACTTTCTTAAGCAAGTGTTAAGCAAATCTTTCTTCAAGCAAGCAGAGCTGTGTTATCTGGATAATTCAGGTTGTTAATGAGTCTTCTTCCAATCCCGATGCCTCATTCTTCTTCATATAATCCAGTTTCTCAGGTTATTTGCTTGGCATACAGGTTGAAAAGGTCTGATGAAAGGACACAACTCTGATGCCCATTTTTCCTGACTTTAAATCATGCAGTATCCCTTTGTTCTGTTTGCACTATTACCTCTTGATCCATCTACAGATTTCTCATGAACATAATTCAGTGCTCTAGAATTCCCATTCTCTTCCATGTTATCCATAATTTGTTATGACCAACACAGTTCAATGCCTTTGCCTAATCAGTAAAACACAGATAAGCATATTTCTGGTATTCTCTGCTATCAGCCAAAATCCCTTTAGGATTAGCAGTGATATCCCTCATTCCACACTATCTTATGTATTTGCCTTGAATTTCTAGCAGTTCCTTTTCAATGTACTGGTATAGTCGCTTTTGAATGCTCTTGAGCAATGTGTTACTTGCTTGTGACATTAATGGTATTGTTTGATAATTTCTGCATTCAGTTGGATCACCTTTCTTGGGAATAACATAAATACAGATCTCTTCCAGTCAGTTGGCCAGGTAGCTGTCCTCCAAATTTCTTGGCATAGACAAGTGAACACTTCTAGCACTGCATCCATTTGTTGAAACATCTCAGTTGATACTCCATCTATTCCTGGAGATTTGGTCTTTGCCAATGCCTTCAGTGCAGCTTTCACTTCTCCCTTCAGTACCATCAGTTTAGGATCATATGCTGCCTCTTGAAATGGTTGAACGTCATCCAGTTTTTTCTGGGGTAATGACTGTGTATTCCTTCCATCTTCTTTGATGCTCCCTGAGTCATTTAATATTGCCCCTGTAGATTCCTTCACTATTGCAACTTGAAGCTTGAAAAATGCAGAATGTGTTCTTGCCTTTTGGTTTTTATTTCTAGTTCTTTGAACATGTCGTTATAATACTTTACTTTGTCTTCTCAAGCCACCCTTTGAATTCTTCTGTTCAGTTTCTTTGCTTCATCATTCCTTCCCTCTGCTTTATCTACTCAACATTCAAGAGCAAGTTTTAGAGTCTCTTGTGACACCCAGTTTGATCTTTTCATGGAGGTAGGATTTATAACACACAGGAAAGTCACAGCTGATGACAAAATGGTAGACAATCACACAACACTAAGAATCATGGTCTAGCTAAGCTGGCATGAGCTTTTAGGGGACACAATTCAATCCATAACACATATATAGGTGTATATACACACATACAGACCCCAAAAAGAGTAAAAGACACCAGTTGCTGTTGCACTGATTCTGACTCATGGCAACTCCATTTACATGAGAGTAAAACTATGCTTCATAGGGTTTTCAATGGCTCTGATCTTTTGTAAGTGGATTGCCAGGCCTTACTACTGAGTAACCTCTGGGTGGATGTGAACTGCCAATCTTTCAGTTAATAGCTAAATGCATAATTGTATGTGTCAACCAGGAATGTATATGGAAAAATGAGTGTGTGTCTGTGTGTATAGCAGTTTTCATCCAATTTTATTTTTCATTGTGTTTTAGGTGAAAGTTTACAATTTGAGTCTGTTTCTCATATAAAAACTTACACACACCTTGCTGTGTGACCCTAGCTGGTATCCTCACACTGTGATGACACTTTCCTTGCCTCCTTATTTCCCACATTCATCAAACTAGATTCTATCCCCCTTTGTATTCTCATCTTCTTCTCTGGACAGGTGTTGTCCGGTTGGTCTCCTGTATCTAGTTAAGACAAGAAACACACTCTTTATCAGTATTCTTTTATGTTTTATGTACCAGTTCAATCTTGGTCCAAGGAGCTGGCTTCCAGATGGTTTCAGTTCTGGGCTAACAGAGAATCCAGGAGCCCATGTCTTCTGGGATCCTCCAGACCGTCAGATCATTGAGTCTAGTTATTTTAGTAGAGTTCAAGTTCTGCATCCCACGTTTCACCTACTCCATCAGGAATTCTTTTTTGAGTTCCCTGTAAGGACAGTAATTGGTGATAGGCACCGTCTAGTCCTTAGGTCTCATGTTGATGTAGTCTCTGGTTTATATGGGCATTTCTTTCTCTTTTCTCATGTTTTCTTTTGTCTTTGATACTCTTCATTCTCCTTTGCACTAGGTGGATTGAGACAAATTGATGCTTCTTAAATAACCACTTGCTAGCTTCTAAGATCAAGCACCACTCATCAGAGAGGAGTGTGGAATATTTTGTTAATAAACTTTGTATGCAAGTTGGCCTAGATGTCCCCTGAAACCATGGTCCCTAGACCCCTGCCCCTGCTACTGTGTCCCTCAAATTGTTTAGGTTAGGAAACTTTTTAGCTTTTTGACTTTGTCCAGTTGTGCTGGATTTCATCGATTTTATGTTGTCCCCTCCTTTGCTTAAAACAATTCTGTTATCTAGTGAATACCCTTTCCCACCCTCCCCACACTCGTAACCATCAAAGACTGTTTTCCTCCATGTTTAAATCATTTCTTGAGACTTTGTAATAGTGATCTCATACAGTATTTGGCCTTTTGCAACTGACTAATTTCATGCAACAGAATGTCTTCCAGATTCCTCCGTGTTATGTTTCCCAAATTCATCATTCTTCATTATCATTTCAAAATATTGCATTGTGTAAATATGCTATAGTTTGTTTATCCATTCAGCCATTGATGAGCACCTGGTTAGATTCCATTTTTTTGCTATTGTGGACAGTGCTGCAATACGCACTGGTATGCATGTATCTATTTCTGTGATGGCTCTTTTTTCTCTAGGATATATTCCAAGAAGTGGAATTGCTGGATCATATGATACTTGTATTTCTAGCTTTTTAAGAAAGCTCCAAATTGCTTTCCAAAGTGGTACCATTTTACATTCCCACCAGCAGTAGAAGTGTTCTAGTCTCTCCACAATATCTCCAACATTAATTATTTTGTGTTTTTGGATTAATGCCAGTCTTGTGGGGGTGAGATGGTATTTCACTGTAGCTTTGATTTGGATTTCTGTAATGGCTAATGATGGTGAGCATTTCCTTATGTATCTGTTAGGCACCTGAATGTAAGACTATGGTGATTTTAGTTGATGACTGATTAACCACCGTTTTTTAAAAAGTAGGAGCAGACACGCTAAACCAAAAACCAAACTATTGCTTTCAAGTTGATTCTGACTCATAGTGACCCTCCAGGGCACAGTAGAACTGCCCCATAGAGTTTCTAAAGAGCACCTGGTAGACTCAAAGTACTGATCTTTTTGGTTAGCAGACGTAGCACCTAACTACTACAGCACTAGTGTTTCTGCATATGTACTAAACCAAAACCAAACCCACTGCTGTTGAGTCAATTCAGACTCATAGTGATCTTACAGAACAGAGCAGAAAGAACTACTCCATAGAGTTTCTGAGGAGCACCTCACAGATTTGAACTGCTGACCTCTTAGATAACAGATGTAGCATTTAACCACTACACCAACATACTAGCAGAAAACACTTAATATATGATGTGGGTTTTAGCCCAAGCAATAAACCCAGTTAACCTTTAATTTCTTATACATTCATTCTATTGCTATTTCTTTGCCCCGGCCCGTGGGACAAATCAACGAAAGGACGAGGGAGAGCCTGTGAAAGTAAACAGGAAAGGCGGAAAAATGGAAGGCAAGACAAAATTCTGATCAAGCCTCGTTTTATTATCAAAATGAGGTATATTTATAGCGGTAGGAATAAAGGGAGGGATCAAGTGACGTAGGGATGGAGTGACATTTGGAGTGAGGTAGTTGTCGGCTGGGGATTGGATATACATAGGACTAAGGCAGTGACATCAGGCAGGAAGTTTTTCCCGCGCGCGGGCCTTTTGAATTTCGCGGGCGCGGGCTTTTTCAAACTTGGCGCACGCGGGCTTTTTCAGCCCTACAAGCTTCCTGTATGTCAGGGCCTGGGGGCTCACCCACGGCTCCCGACATCCTCTCCCTTTTTGTTTTAATTGATGGGAGGTGGGCTTTAACTGGGCGAGGGGGTATTGACCAAGGCTCCTCCGTGTAGAACTTATGGCTCTTGGTATCTTTTGAGGAGGAGAGGCAGAGCCGTTTTGATGTTGAGATAGATACCAACCTCTATGCAAGCCAGGTGTGCCCCAGGGAAACGTAGAGGAGTTAGTGTTAACTCTCCCTTGCAATGCTTTGCTTCGCACTCGCACCAGTACCCATACCTCTCTTGCCGGATTGGTAAGGAGGTAAGCATGCCTCTACTTTTCATGCTGTCCCCGTGGGGAGGAAGCTAGGGTACCCCATTTCAGTGGCATAAGCTTCGTCAACTGCCAGGCGATGGTAGTGAACTGGAATAGGTTTAGCTTGTGCAGCATCTAGTTGTTGTTTGATGAAGCTTGTTATTCTTCTGAATGCCCAAGGGCTGAAGGTCAGGAACAGTAATATTCCTAAAACAGGGCCAGCAAAACTGAGAAGTAGATTAGTAAGCCATGAAGTTCCGGTAAAGTTAAAATCAAGCGGTCCTGAGCTGCCTCCCCATTCTCGTTGTCTTTGATTTAATTGCTCTCTGAGGTTAGTCATAGTGTCCTTAATGACCCCTGAATGATCCGTCTTTGCTACATGGTTTAGAGGAACTAAATCTTTCATTTTTATCATAATACTTAGTAAAGGAGAAACTTAAGAGGTCTGAAGAAGGTGTGGACCATTTCCAATTTCCATCACTTGAGGTAACGCAACTTCATTTGGCGCAGAAGTAGGAATCGGTTGTCCTACAGTGAGCGCCTTTATTATAGTTGGGGCAAACATAAAACCCTAAGTTGCGCACGTGTTTAGAGGCTTATTCTTTTATGCGTGGGATGACATCTTTAAGGCAAAAGGAAAGGTCAGGCCACCAAGTGTTTAAGGGTTTGGTGTCACTAGCATTATAAAGTATGGAATTATCATTTAGGTTTATAACAGCCCATTTAAGGCTAAAAGGAACATGGGGGTTGGTAGGGGCAAATCCTTCATATGTAAGAAAAATGATTAACAAGAAGGTTAAAAAGCTTATCTGTGATGGATTGTTGACTTCCATATCACAGAGTTTTCTCAGCATTTCACTCCAGCAATGCCGGACACAGGTGGCCTTCACAGCCTACCCTCCCTGGAAATGGGGTTATCATTGATGGGCTTAACAAGACGTTCGGGTAGCCACCGAGGGGCCCCTTCTGCAGTATCATACACACATGCGTGGCCTCTTCCCCAGATAAGAACCGGATCAGGACCGTGCCGTTTGTGGGTTATGGGATTTTTCCACATAACCTTGGCATATTGATTTTTAGTCTCTTGATGCCAAAGACGATCTGCCGCAGATTTTTCATTAAGATCTAATTGTAGGAAATTAAGGATGAACAATGCATGATTTAGGAGGTTACGAGGGGAACCTTTAGTGGAATAAACAGTGTTTGTCTTAAGTTTGGATATGGTATACTTAAGGGTCTGGTGGGCTCGCTCTATTATGCCCTGTCCCTGAGGATTATAGGGAATGCCAGTTACATGTTTGATCTGGAATTGACCACAGAAATTTTTAAAGGTTTGTGATGTATATCCTGGTCCATTGTCGGTTTTGATTTGTTGGGGCTTCCCCATGATGGCAATACATTGGAGAACATGTGCTATAACATTTTTAGAGGCCTCACCACTGTGGAGGGTGGCATGGAGGAACCCACTATAGGTATCAATGGTCACATGGGCATATTTGAGGTTACCAAACTCAGGAATATGGGTAACATCCATTTGCCAGATTTCATTGGGGAGCAGGCCCCTTGGGTTAACTCCTAGGTGGGGGAGAGGCAGAAGAGTTACGCATGCAGGACAGTTTTTAACAATTTGTCTCGCCTGTTCTCTGGTAATTTTAAACATAAGGCGGAGTGTACGGGCATTGAGGTGGTGAAGAGCATGAGCCTGTTGGGCTTTGGTAATGGGCTCTAGGGTAGCTGAGAGGACCAAGTGTGTTTGTTTATCTGCAAGGTTATTGCCTTCGGAGAGGGGTCCTGGAAGGTCAGTATGGGCACGCAAGTGTCCAATAAAAAAGGGGTATTGTCTTTTTAGGATGAGTGCCTGAAGTTGTTGAAAAAGAAGCACAGCGTTGGAAGATGTTTTGATGTAAGGAACAGTTTCCAACACTGGGACTGAGAGAGCTATGTAAGCACTGTCGGTGTAAAGATTGAAGGGAACATCATGTAGTGTTGTGAAGACCTGTAAGATAGTGAAAAGCTCTACAAGCTGGGCAGACCTGTAAGGAGACTGGACACTGTTTTCCTGTGAGTCTATAACCCACGCGGCAATACCAGAGGAAGATCCATCTGAAAAAAACAGGGAGGCTCCTTTCAAGGGCTGAGTAGATGTTATTTTGGGGAAGATGAAGGGGTGCCTCTGGGCAAACTGGAGGAGTTTGTGTGAAGGATAATGGTTATCTATAGTACCCTGGAATGTGACTAGGGTAATTGCCCAGTCATCATCATTTTGAGAGAGCCAGTCTGTTTGTTCCTTGGTGTAAGGAAGGATAAGCTGATCAGGGTCCCTGCCGAAATGCTGGCGGCTCTTTTCTCGGCCTAGTCTTGTAAGTTTGGCCACTAGGGAGGGATAGGTGAGGAGAACTTTAGTCGGGGTGGAGGATAGGTGTATCCGCAGGAGAGGGCCATTCTGCCACAAAACCCCCGTGGGTGTATGTAGTGTGGCACAGACAATAAGGGCAAAGGGCTGTTCATAAGTTATGAAGGTAACCTGTTGTTGCTGTATGGCCTCTTCAACAATGCAAAGGGCCCTTTTTGCCTCCGGATTGAGGTAGCGGGGAGAGAGGGGGCTGGCATCTCCATGAAGAGTATCAAACAATGGTTTTAATTCCCCAGTTGTAAGTTTGAGGTATGGTCGGAGCCAATTAATATCTCCCAGGAACTTTTGGAAATCATTAAGTGTGTGTAGATGAGAGGTTTTTAAGTGAAGCTTTTGAGTGGTGATTTGATTATTATTCAATTCGAAACCGAGGTAATAATAAGGGTCAGCAAGTTGTATTTTGTTCGGGGCAATTTGAAGTCCAAGGGAAGTTAGTTGGCAAGTTAGGTCCTGACTGCACCTAAGTACCTCTAAGCTGGAGGCCCCCGCCAGTAAAATATCATCCATGTAATGAATGATATAAATGGAAGACCACCGACGCCTGAGAGGGTCTACAGCCTGAGCAACAAATTTTTGACACAGAGTGGGACTATTGGCCATGCCCTGAGGGAGAACTTTCCACTGATAGTGCTGCATTGGTCCTTTAAAATTAATAACTGGGAGGCTAAATGCAAAGCGTTCTCTATCAAGTGGGTGAAGAGGGATAGTGAAGAAGCAATCTTTGAGATCAATAATGATTTTAAAGTAATTAGCTGGAATGGCGACGGGGGAGGGGAGTCCAGGTTGGAGAGCCCCCATTGTAAACATGGTTTTATTAATTTCTCTGAGGTCCTGAAGGAGTCGCCATGACCCATTTTTCTTTTTTATCACAAATATAGGAGTATTCCAAGGAGAGGTAGTTGGTTCTAAATGTCCAGCAGCCAGCTGTTCCTGCACTAACTCTGTGGCAGCTGCGAGTTTTTGCTCAGTCAAGGGCCATTGATCTACCCACACTGGAGACTCAGATCTCCACTTAATTTTATCAGCGTGGGGTGCAGGGAAGTCAATGGCCACTACGAAAAATTTTCACTTCCCAAGCCTGAACGATTATTTTTAGGCGTTATAAGAAGAGGCTGCTTCATGCCTTGATTATTCTCTCCCAATCCCTGTCCCGGTAGGAAGCCCAAATTAAGCATCTGTTGGGTAACTATTTCATTTGGGCTACACATGATGACCCCCAGCTGGGATAAGACATCACGACCCCACAGATTAACAGGCAAATCCGGAACAATGTAAGGTTGAACTTGTCCTGAGTTACCCTCAGAGTCCTTCCAAGTAAGAATTTTTGAGCTTTGCTTAGGATTGACAGACTGACCAATGCCTTCAAGATGAGTTATTGAGGTCTCACAGGGCCAGTTGGAAGGCCAATATTTAGCTGAAATTACTGTAGCATCAGCTCCTGTGTCCATTATTCCTTCAAAGGCTTTGCCATCTAACTGGAGAGTAAGTTTTGGTCTATTGGGTGTGACTGGTTGTATCCAATATGCATCTGAGGACCCGAAGGCAACGTCAGGCCGCCGGGGAACTAAATGCCTATGGGGTGTGGGTAATAAAGGGAGCAACAAGATTTGAGCTATTCTTTGACCTGCATGTATGGATACTGGCCCTGAGGGGGCAGAAGCTAAAAGAGATATCTGTCCTGTATAATCATTGTCAATGACTCCTGGGAGGATCTGAAGACCGGCCAAAGAGGAACTGCCACGCCCTATTATCAATCCAAACGTTTCTGGGGGTAATGGTCCTCGGACCTCTGTAGGAATGACCTGAATGCCCTGTTCAGGGGTTAGTATTGCACTGATGGCAGATCGTACATCCAACCCTGCACTTCCAGGGGTGGCGCGACAGAGGGAGCTGAAACCTGTCTCTGTGTCTGCTTTTGGGGAACAAACCTGACTGCCCCTAGGTTCTGTTCCAAGGGTGGGGCCAGGGGCTGGCCCCGCTGGGAGTTTCCCTGTTTCGGGGGGAGAGGCTGACCGTTGATGTCAGTTTTGGAATAACAATCTACAGCCCAATGCTTGCCTCTTTTGCATCGGGGGCACACTGAGGTGGGAGGCCCATGATTTTGTTTTCCCAGGGAACATTCGCGCACAAAATGGCCAGGCTGCTGCAATTAAAACAAGTTTTTTGTAATGAGCTGGGGTTCAAGCCCTTAAGCGCTGCTCCTATGGCAACGCCGATAGCATGAGAGGCTCCAATACCCGAACAAAGTCGGACATAATCGGAGAGATCTCCTCTGCGATGAGGTCGTAGGGCTTCTTGGCAAGAGGGGTTAGCATTTTCAAAGGCAAGGTGTTTGATAAAGGCACTGCCAGTCTCACCTTCTCCCACTAGCCTTTCGGCAGCATCGGTTAATCTGCTGACGAACTCACTATACGGCTCATCGGGTCCCTGGCGGATGTTAGCCAATGAGGTGGTGGCTGCGCCCTTGGGGGGGAGACGTTTCCAGGCTCTAAGGCCGGCGTTTTGTATTTGTGATAATAAACCAGGGGGAAAATTTGCCTGTTTCTCATTGGTGTCATATGGAGCCCTCCCCAAGAGTTTATCTCTCATCCAGGTGCGGGAGGTCCGGCTTTCTCCGTTACGCTGGGCCGTCTCCCGGCACAGTTCAGCAAATTCGGTACGCCAGAGAACAAAGTCTCCCCCTGATAAACAGGCCTGAGCCAAGAAATGCCAATCATTAGGTGTAAGCCATCGGTCACTAAGGCTCTCAAGCAATGCTATACTGTAAGGGGCTGTCGGGCCGTAGTTATTGACAGCCGCTTTTAAGTCTTTAACATGTTTCACATTTAAGCGGCGATATTTCTGGGGGCTAAGGCTGTCAGGTTGGACAGCATCTATATCAGGATTTTCAGTTTCTTCCTCTTCTATCTCAGGGCCTTCTTGCTCTTCCTCACTCTCTATTTCAGTCTCTATCTGCCCGTGCTGGCTACGAGTTACCGGAAAGGTGAGGAGAGTCCTAGGACGGCCTGGGGCACCTTTTGACACATTGTTCCCGGATCGAGTTTTAGGATCCTGGGCTAGGCGGAGTGAGTTAAGCTCTTGCTCAAGGGCTTGGAGCTCCTTTTGGAGATCTGTCTGTGTCTGCGAGCTACAAGTTTTTCTAGCGTTGATATATCCTGATCAAGGGAGTTTTCAGTCGATCGGGGAGGACAGCTGGGTTCCAAGCCAAGGGGTGGGGCGGTCAGGTTAGGAGGGCCTGGAGGATGAGGAGGAGGTCTTTGAAAGGCAGGGGCCGTAAGGGTATAGGGGTAGGCATTCTCATGGTAATGAGCAGCATTTTCTTCAAGAGTGGTCTGACCCTCAGGGGACAATGGGTTAGAATCGGGTTTATCAATGAAAGCTCTAAGGGACGGGTGAAGCCCCTCGGGGGGGGTCAGTATGACTCCCTTGCCGGGGTGTGTGTGTTCCAAAGGCTTGAGGTTTTTCTGGAATATCAAGAGAAACTGAGGGGGGACGGGACCGTTCTTTCATAACCTTTTCACCCATCTGGGCGAGATGTTGAACATCAGGAGCATTATGAGAACTCTGGAGGACATCATTTATCAAATTCCAATAAGAAAAACAGGTGACTGGGACCTTCTCGGGTCCGAAAGTTTTATAATAGTCATTCAGACAATCTCCAACCCGTTTCCAGATTTGCGGGCTGATGGTGCCTTCCTGAGAGAACCACGGACAAATATCTGATAGGAACATAAAAAACTGAGCTAAGTCTTTCTTTTTCGCCTTAATTTTCCGCCTATCCAATGATTTTTCAATGCCGGTAAGAAACAAGTCATGCGAACTTAATTCCTGTCCCATGTCTATATAGAACCACCACTTACCTCTTCAGACCAAACTCGCAGGGCGGCTACTCCCGCGGTGATCAGGACAAGTTTGACTCACGGGCAGCTTTTCCCGTGGAAACTTCAGTCGAGCGAGCTCACACCCGGTGCGGTCGCTCAGGACGCCTGGCCAGGACTTCCTTCTCCATGGTGGGTTTCTTTCAGCAGCTCCGTACCTCGGGCCCCACGTTGAGGCGCCAGTTTTGCCCCAGCCTGCGGGACAAATCAACGAAAGGACGAGGGGGAGCCTGTGAAAGTAAACAGGAAAGGCGGAAAAATGGAAGGCAAGACAAAATTCTGATCAAGCCTCGTTTTATTATCAAAATGAGGTATATTTATAGCGGTAGGAATAAAGGGAGGGATCAAGTGACGTAGGGATGGAGTGACATTTGGAGTGAGGTAGTTGTCGGCTGGGGATTGGATATACGTAGGACTAAGGCAGTGACATCAGGCAGGAAGTTTTTCCGGCGCGCGGGCCTTTTGAATTTCGCGGGCGCGGGCTTTTTCAAACTTGGCGCGCGCGGGCTTTTTCAGCCCTACAAGCTTCCTGTATGTCGGGGCCTGGGGGCTCACCCACGGCTCCCGACATTTCTTAACCAGAAAACAAAGCAGTGGTTGTCAAGTGGAAATCTCCATGTTAAATTCTTTCAATAATTATCCCCTGGAGCCCATCCTGGACGTAGTATCTAAACAAGTGGCTCTGATATGGAGTCAGCTAGGGTCAGATCTATTCAAGATAGATCTGGCTATCTTGAATAGGTCTGACCCTAACTGGCTCCATATTCTACCCTGGCCCCTAGGGTCGCCATGAGTCGGATCCAACTCGATGGCACTTGGCTTTTGGCTAGGGTCAGATCTACCCTGTTTCGACTGCAAAAAGTCTTTTCCCAGCTGGCCCACTCCCTGGAAAATGTTACTTTAGCTAGATTTGAGGCAGTGGCAGTTGAGCAAGTTTGGAGAAAGCCTAGGCTTTCTTTGTGTTCAAATTGCTGAAACTCCTGTCAGACATTAAAATGAGAGAACAGAGCTCCTTGGTAAGTACAGAAACTGTTGAATGTAAGACAGAGATAAGACCCATGCTGCCACCATAACTTTGATACGTTAATTTCCAGAGCCTTTTCATTGGCATTCGATTTCTCAAAAGGGGCTTCAGAGTCTAGTTCCACAGGAACTTCTTATATTCTCATAACCAAATCAAATCCACTGCCATAGAGTCATATTCTCATAGACTTTAGTTTAGTGCCATCAATTCTTAAGTCCCAAGGGTATGTTTTCACCTTGGAAATACCCCTAATTTTCCCTTTTTGTAATCTCCATAATCGTATTGATCATGATAACCCAGTAGAAGCTAGATAGTGAATCCAACTGTTGAAGTTGATAGTGACTATGCTGGTTTATTTTATGTGTCTCCTTGGCTAGGCTGTGAAGCCCAGTTATTTGGTTAAACACTAGTCTACATGTTGCCATGGAGATATTTTTTTAGAAGTAATTAACATTTACAGTCAGCTGACTTTAAGTAGATGACCTTAAATAGTGTATGTGGGTCTCATGCAGTGAGTTGAAGTCTCAAGTGCAAAACACTGAGGTGTCCCTGAGAAGAAGAAATTCTGCTTTTAGACTGGAAATCCTCAAAATAATGGACAGCCTGCATGAATTTCCAGCCTACCACCTAACCTGTGGATTTCAGGTTTGTCAGTCCCTAAAGTCATGTGAATCAGTTGCTTCAAATAAATCTCCCTCTCTAGATTCTGTTTCTCTGGGGAACTCTGATAACAGTGACTAAGCATAAAAATACAATAATAAGAATATTCATATGGGGCTAACTTTGTGCAAGTCCCGTATTAAGCAGGGTACATGTATTAACTCATTTAATCTGTACAGTAACCTCATGAAGTAAATGCTAACATGTTCACTCAAATGTAAGATGGTATAAAATTTAAGACTTAATTACCATCAAGAAAGGAAAAAAAGCTTCCTATCAACAACAACAAAAAATGTACTATTTTTTTTACTAATCTAAAATGTAAACCCCACTGCTGTTTCCACTGGAAATTCTGGTGGCATAGTGGTTAAATGCTACAGCTACTAACCATAAATGTCAGCAGGTGAAATCCACCAGGTACTCCTTGGAAACTCTATGAGGCAATTCTACTGTGTCCAGTAGAGTCACTAGGAGTTGGAATCAACTTTATGGCAATGGGTTTGGTTTTGGCTGCTTCTATAAAAAGTGCTGGTGGTACAGTGGTTAAAGCACTCAACTGCTAATTGAAGAAGTTTGTGGTTAGAACCCACCAATGCTCCATAGCAGAAAGATATAAGCGATCTGCTTGTATAATGATTTACAGCCTTGGAAACACTTTGGGGCTTCTTCTCTGCCCTGCGTAGCATTGCTATGAGTCAGAATCAACTTGACAGCGGTGGGTTTGGTTTGGATATTTCTATGTAGGAGCTCTGGTAGTATAGCAGTTTAGCATTTGACTGCTTTCTGAAAGGTCAGTGGTTTGAACGCACCAGCGATTGTGCAGGAGAAAGATGTGGCACTGTGCTTCCATGAAGATTACACCTTGGAAACCCTATATGGCAGTTCTGCTCTGTCCTGTAGAGTCTCTGTGAATCAAAATTGACTTGATGGCAATGGGTTTGGTTTGACTATTTCTATAGGTCCCTAGGTGATACGAGTGGTTTGCTCTTGATTGTTTACCTAAAGTTTGGTATTTCAGCTCCACCCAGTTGTGCTGTGAAAGAAAGGCCCTGTGGTATGCTTCCATGAAGATGACAACCAAGAAAACCCTATGGATCAGTTCTAGTCAGTTATACGTGGGGTCACCACAAGTTAGAATTGACTCTACAGCAATTTTTTTTTATTGTGATTAAGTGAAAGTATACAACCCAAATCAATTTTGCATGCCTACCTATCTGAAGCTCCTTCTGTTCTCCTCACCCAGTGACAACACATTCCTCCTTTTTTGTTTGATGCTTCTAGTATCCTCTTAGTGAGTACCTGTCCCCTCTTCTCTCCCGTCAAAAAAGAAACCAGTAGTACACCCTCTTATAAATGTATAAAACCATAAAGTACACACACTATATGGTCACACAGTGTCCCTGAGTCCATCCATTCTCGTCTGAAGAGTTGACCTCAGCATTGGTTTCAGGTAAAGGGCCAGCAGCAGGTCTAGGGGCCACGTTCCCAGGACACCCTCCAGGCTGTTGGATCATCACTTCTGGTCTTTTAGTAGAGTTCTTGAGCTACACACTTCTTGTTCTTGTGTTGCTTCCAGGACTGTACATTGGGTCCACCAACACAGCTGCCTTTGTTGGTAGCTAGATGCCATCAGGTTCTTCTGGTCTCATGTTGATACAGTCTCCCATTCATATGGGTCCTTCTGCCTGCTGGGCTCATTTTCCCTCATGTCTTTGATGTTCTCAGTTATCATCTGTTCCGGATGAATTTGGACCACTTAGTGTACCTCAGATGGCAACTTGCTAGCTTTTAAGACCCCAAACGCCACTCATCAATGTGGGGTGCAGAAGACTCTCTTAGCAAAAAACTAGTTATGATAATTGACCTGGATGTCCCCTGAAAACATAGTCCCTAGGCCCATGTCCCTGCTACTCTATCGTTTGAAATATTGAGGTGAGTTTAGAAAACCTTCCAGTTTATGGTGTAGTCCAGTTACATTGATCTGCTCTCTACTGCATGCTATTGACAGCAGTGGTTTCTGGTTTGGCTCTTTCCCTGACTCTTGGCATATATAAAAGCTATTAGTTTCAATGCCTATCTATACTGTAATCTTTTGAAAGATATTTTAAATGGAAGTTAAATTCAACATGTATAGTACATTAACATCCCAGATAACTCATTTCAAATGTGAGCAACATGAACTGACAATTATGTCATAACTGTCACCTGCCTAACAACGATTATAAGACATACTCCAATGTCAGAACTATTATAATATTAAAATAATCATATTTTAAAAACCCAACCCAAACTGACTGCTGTTCAGTCAATTCCAACTCATAGTGAGCCTATAGGACAGTGCAGAACTGCTTTGTAGAGTTTCCAAGGAGTGTCTGGTGGATTTGAACTGCTGACCTTTTGGTTAGCAGACATAACACTTAACCACTATATCAGCAAGATTTCCAATTGTATCTTAGGATCAAATAAAGTATTCCCATTTCTCAGATACAGAAATTGGGGCACTGAGGGATTTAATGCTTTGCAAAACCACACAGCTAGTATAGAATTTAAATGTAAATGATGTGGCTTCAGAGTCAGTGCTTTACCACTAAGAGACTTTCAGAGCTGACAGTCTGCCCTGTACATCTTAATCATATTTCTGAGGTTAAACTTCCCAAGATAGGAAACCCCATTTCCCCAATTCAGCAAATACATTTTCAGACAACTCTAATTGAAAGAAAATGCTCCTGTTTCAAAATCATGCACATCTTGATTCATTCCTTTGGGCCTCACATAATAAGCTGAATGCCTCTTTCAAATGGCAGAGCTTTTGAAATGATGTGGGAACTGGTTGTATTTCACTCATTCATCCAATAGTTATGGAACACTTATGTGGACAAAACACTGGGCAGGGAACTATAAGGAATACACAGAGAATTAAACACAGTAAGATATTATAGTCTAGCAGATAATTCAGACATATATGAAAGATAAATTTGTATACACACAAACTAAAAGTAGTAAATGAGGAGGAGAGCAGATAATGAATGAAGAAGATATTGTGTCTAGAAAAACAGCAGAAAAGCTTCAAGGAGGAAGCAGTAGGTGCACTGAAATTTGATATCTATATATTTGTACAAATATCAAAACTCTGGTTACACAGTATCAGTTACTCTACCTGATGTAATACCTAATGATGTTATTTTGAAATCTATTAAGTTAAATTTTTGTTTTAGAATAAGTTTAGGTACTTCATTTCATCTTTCTCCCACTTAAGTATGCATAAATTTCTCTTTGCTTTCCATTCAGTGTTACTTAAAGTAATCTTAAAGATCATTGTCTTAGTCATCCAGTACTGCTCTAACAGAGATACTACCAGTACACCAAATGGTCTCAACTCATACAGAGCAGATGATTACCAAGAAAGACAAACACATGAGGGAAAAAAGAGCCCAGGAGACAGAAGAACCCCTGTGAATGGGTGACTGTATCAACATGTGACCAGAAGAACCAGATGGTGCCTGGCCACCACCAAAGACAGCCTTGATGGGGCACACAATGCTGAGTCCCAGTGGCAACATGAGAAAAAGAGGGGTGAACCTCAAGAACTCCACTAGAAGACCACAACTGATGGTCAGGTGGCGTGGGGTTTCCCATGGGAGTATGGTCCCTAGACCTGCTGCTGCCCTTGACCAGAAAACATTACTGAGGTCAACTCTTCAGACAGGGATGGAGTGGACTTGGGGACACAATGTGACCATGTGGTGTGTGTACTTTATGGGCCTATGCATCTATAGGATGTTGTCCTACTAGCCTCTTATTAGAAGGGAGAGGAGAGGATAGAGAGAAGGGGACAGGAGATTGTTAAGAGGATGTAACATATATAGAACAAAAAGGAGGAGTGTGCTGTCATCCAGGCAAGAAGAGCAGAAAGAGAGGCAGATAGGTGGGCCTGCAAATTTAATCACTTTTTAAATCACAAACTTAATCACAATTTAAAAGAAAGAGAGAGACCACCAGTAGATGGCTCTAACAAAGAAAAGGTTTATTCTCACACAGTCCAGCGGATTAGAAGTTTGAATTCAGGATACCAGCCCCAAGAGAATGCCCTTTCTCTCTGTCAGCTCTGGAGTAAGGTCTTTGGGTTACATCAGTCTTTCTGTGGTCTGAGAGATCTTCAAGCAGGAACCTCAGGTCCAAAGGAAGCACTCTGCTCTCAGTGCTGTTTTCTTGATGATATGAGGTTCCCAACTCTGCTTGCTTCCCTTTCCTTTTATCTCTTGTAGGATAAAAGGTAGTATAAGCCACAGTCCAGGGAAACTCCCTTAGTAAGAGTGTTGCAGTCCCACCCTAATCCTCTTTTAACATAGTCTGTTAACCACAGATGGACATTAGATATTATAGCAAAGGAAGATCAGAAAATAGAGGATAGTCACGCAATACTAGGAATCATGGCCCAGTCAAATTGCTACACACAATACTAGGAATCATGGCCCAGTCAAATTGCTACACATATTTTTGGGGGGACACAATTCAATGCATGACAATTATCTTATCTAATGCTATTCAAATTCTTAGTAGCAGAATCCCCCCTCCCTGCTGTTTTTAAAGTGAAATTGTAGATGTAATCTCAATAGAGAAATACAGTCGTTTCATTCCTAGGTGACATTCCACCCTTTGTCACCCAAAAAATCACATCCTTGTAATATGTAAAACATATTTACCCTATCATAACACAAATCTTAAGTTCAAGGCCAAAATCAAGAAATTCTTCTTAAGCTGTGAATCTAGAACACAAGTTATCTGTTTCCAACATACAATAGCAGAACAGGTACAAGCTAGACATTTCAATTACAAATAAGAGAAACTGTAGGGAAAGAAGACAGAACAGGTAACAAAGAAATTAGCAGGACACATTACATTCACCCTCAAGGCTTGAAAATAATCTTCTATTCTCTGAAACATTTTACACAATGGCCCTGCCCTCCATACTCTAAATATTGGCCTGCTCTCCAGATTCTGAGTGGAGACCCCTTGGCCTTAGGCTACAGTTCTGCCTTCCATGCCCAATGGGACAGCAAATATGCTACCTCAACTTTCCAAAAACCCATTACCATTGAGTCAATTCTGATTCATAGCAACCCTACAGGACAGGGTAGAACTGACCCATAGAATTTCCAAGGAGCAGCTGATAGATTTGAACTGCCAAACCTTTGGTTAGTAGCCATAGCACTTAACCACTACACCAGCAGGGTTTCCACCCCAGCTTTAGGCACACAATTTTCTTAAGCCAAATGGATGGCAACTCTACCCTTAAAAATAGCACAGGCCATGGTTCCACCCTTAGAAACCGCTGAGGTTATACCATACTTTTCAGACTAAGGCAGCTCAGTATCTTGTGCTCCTTGTCTCTTTAGCTTCTGCTTCCTGTGGCCTCTTGGCCTAGGCCTCATGCCCACATCTGCCATGCTGGGGCAAGTGTTCCAAAGCTCTATAGCTCCACTGATTTAAGTGCCTGGAGGCATCCCATTTCACTAGCAAGCCTCCTTACACAAGCACTCAGTCCTCTTGCTCTGTGGGTTAGTCAGTCTAGTTCCCCTGATTTAAGTGTGCCGAGGCCCTCTACTCTACTAGGAAGCCTCCTTTGCACAGACATTCAGCTCTATCGCTCTGTGGTACTGCTGTTGCCTCTTCGCTGCTGCTGCTGCTGGTCCTGTGCTGCTTGTTTCTCACCATCTGCTCCTTCCTTGGTGTTAACAGTTCTTCTCAGTTCCTTCTGAGTCTTCTATCCATTCGTAGGTCAAAACTGTTTCCACATTTTATGTATCTGTTAGAGCAGAACCCCACTCTCTTGGTACCAAATTCTGTCTTAGTCATCTAGTACTGCTGTAAGAAATATTACAAGTGGATAGCTTTAAAAAGAGAATTTTTACAGTCCAGTAGGCTACATATCTAAATTCAGGGCATCAGCTCCAGGGGAAATCTTTCTGTGTTGGCTCTGGAGGAAGGTCTTTGTTCAGAAAGTTATTCTAGACTAGGAGCTTCAGGGGTACAGGGATCTTGGGTCCTTCCCAAAGGATGCTCTCTGCTCCTGGCATTGCTTTCTTGGTGGTATGAGGTCTCCCAGTACCTTTATCTATCTGTCTATCATCTATCAGTCGGTCTGGTCGGTCGGTCGGTCGGTCGGTCGGTCGGTCGGTCGGTCTCTTTATTATTGCACTTTAGGTTCAGATTTACAGAGTAAATTAGTGCTTATCAAACAATTAATGTACTGTTTTGTGACATTGATTACTAACCCTGTGATGTTTTAACACTCTCCCCTTCTTGACCTTGAGTTCCCCATTTCCATATGTCTAGCATTCCAGCCTGATTCTTCTAAGAAGTTTTTTAGAAACCCTACCAAGTAGCGCACTTACATCTCAGTGGCCAAAATGGTGTCACACAGTCACTCCAACCCTTCTGAACAAAGTCAGGATTCTGTTAAGAGGGAAAGGCAGAGCATATATTGGCTTAAACAACCAGAAGTGCATTCCAAAACTGTTTAGAATGTTCTCTTACTCATCTAGTGCTGCTGTAAACAAATACCACTAGTAGATCGTGTCTTAGACTGGATTTTCTAGAGAAGTAAAATCAGTAAAGCATATAAGTATGTCTAAAGAGAGAGATTTATATCAAGGAAATGGCTCATGTGGTTGTAGAGGCTGTAACATCTGAACTCCATGGGTCAGGATGGAAGCTTCCCCTGATTCAGGCAGCTGCAAGGGTTAGTGAACCCAAGATTGGCAGGTTGGAGAGCTGGGCTGTTGCTCACAGGCTGTGAAGATCAATAAATCCCGAATTGGCAGGAAAAACTGCAGGTAAAGTGCTAGATCAAGTCCCAAGAACCAGAGGTCAGATGAATAAGAGCCAGCTGCAGGACCCATAACAAACAAAAGCCTGCCAGCCCTGCCAGAATGTCTGCCCACACTTGATGGAGGCCACATGTCTAAGGAAACTCTCCTTCAACCAACTGGCTATTCATAGCAGATCCCATCGTAGAGATGATCACATACCAAATCTCAACAAAGAAGTAACCATAATATCACATGACTGCTGAAACATCACATGATTGCCAAAACACTGAGAATCATAGTCCAGTCAAATAACACACAATGATAACCATCACAGATGGCTTTAGCAAACAGAAATGCATTCTTTTACAGACCAGGAGGAAGCTAGAAGTCCAGAATCAGGGCATCAGCTCCTGAAGCATGTTTTCTCTCTTGGTTCTAGGGGAAAGTCCTTGTTATCAGTCTTCTCCTGATACAGGGGCTTCTCAATGAAGGGACCCCTGGATCCAAAGTGTAAGCCCTGCTCCTAGGACTTCTTTTCTGGTGATATAAGGTCCCTCTCTTCTCTGTTTCCGTCTCTCTTACTTTATTCTTTTTCAAAATTGTTTACACTATCCTGTATCCTTTGCAGTTTCATATAAATTTTAGAATAATCCTATGAATGTTTAAATAAAAGCCTACTGGACTTTGGATTATGTTGTATATTTAAGTATATACTACTGGAATTTAGAGACCATTTCAAGAATAGACTAGATGCACTGAACACTAATGACCAAAGACTGGGTGAGTTGTGGAATGACATCAAAGACATTGTTCATGGGAAAACTAGACCACTGATTTTAAATCTGTTTTTAAAAAACTTTTTATTGTGATTAAGTGGAAGTTTACAATCCAAGTCAATTTTCTATATCAAACCCCAAGTACTTGCCTCTCTGTAACTGTATCTGCTCTCCTTACCCTGTGACAGCACACTCTTGTTTTTCATTCTTTACTTCCAGTATCCACTCAACCAACACTTATCTCCTCCTCTCTGCCGTCTCCTCTCCCTTCTAAAAAGAAACCAGTAAGACAGCCTCATATGTATATTAAATCATAAAGTACGCATACCACATGCATCATGCTGTCCCCAAATCCAGTCCGTTCTTTGTCTGAAGTATTGTCTTTGGTACTGGTTTCAGCTCTGGGCTAGCAGCAAATCCAAGGGCCATTGTTCTCAAGGAACCCTCCAGGTTGTTGGACTAAGTCTGGTTTGTTAATGGAGTTCTAGATCTGTGCATCCCTTTTTCTCCTGCTGTTTCAGGGACTCTGTATTGCTCCATATCAGGGCTGTCTTCAGTGGTGGCCAGGCACCGTCTAGTTCTTCTGGTCTCATGGTGATGTAGTCGGACAATCATATGGGTCATTCTGTCTCCTGGACTCATTTTTCCTTGTGTCTTTGATGTTCTTGGCTGTCATCTATGATTTTAAAACTTTTTAACTCTTTTTTAAATGCAACTATTTAAAATTATAATTTTTTTCTAAAAACTACTTCAGCTACATCTTATGTATTTTGATGTATAATCTTTGGGGTACATGCATTTCCAAGTTGCCTGAATGTTACTTAATAACATGTCTAATTCTTTACTTTTTACTAAGCACCATATTTTTAAGATTACTTCAATTGCTGTTATATGTAACCTGTTGCATTTACTTGCAGACCTCTAAGGTATATCTCTACCACATTTCACCTGTCTAATTTCCCCATCATAGATAACTTGGTTACTTCCAACAGCCTATCACCATATATAATGTTGAAGTAAATACACTAATATATGTCTCCTTATAAATCTATATGAAAATGTTTCTGGAATATCTATGAAATAACAAACAAATCCACTACTATCTAGTCTGTTCCAACTCACAGCAACCCTGTCAAACAGAGTAGAACTGCCCCAAGGAGTTTATGAGGAGTGCCTGTTGGATTTCAATTGTTGACCTTTTGGATAGTAGTCATAGCTCTTAACCAGTATGCCACCACAGTTTCCTTAGAATGTATATAAAGAGGTGGAATTGTTGGATTGTAGGTAAATCTTTAATTTGCCTAAGTAATAATAGTGACTGCAGTACATGAGGGTTCCTATGTATCAGTATCCTCACCAACACTGACTTTCATCAAGTTTCCTCATTTGGGGCAGTCTATCACTGCTATGAGTCAGAATTGGCTCAATTGCAATGAATTTTTTGTATTAGATGTAAAGTGATCTTATTTTTTATTGTAAGTTACATTTCTTATTATTAATGACTTTAAGCATCTTTCCTATGCATATTTAAATTTGGAGTTTTTAATTCTTTAAATTGGTAGTTTATATCCCTCACTTATTTTTCTGTTGTGGCCATACTTTTTTGTTGTTGATTTGTAAGAACCTCCATGAGATCCTGCGTATAAATCCCTTGTTGGATTTTGACCTTGTAAATATCCTATCCTATTCTGTTCACTGCCTATCAAGTTTGTATGTAGAGTAATTTGTTACACAGAAATCCTTAATTTTCTTGTAGCACTAACACTCATAGAGTTTTTTTCTTTATTTTTTGTGTTTTTAAACTTATATTGAAAAATCCTTCCCTGGCCTTAGGTCATAAATATATTATCTTCTTTTATTAAAATCCTATGTTAAGTCTTGATATTGTAACCTTTCACGTTTAGGTCTTTAAGCTAGAATTTTCATTTGAATGTTCCACTGGCTAGAGATCTATGAGGGGCATGATTGGAGCATTCTGTTTTCATGTTCTTAACTCTATGACCAGTAAGGAAAGATGCTTCCTTTCCTAGATTCACTTTGAAAAATTATGAAGGACTCTTATTAAGGGACCTATATCACATACCATTTTCATAACCTGAGCAGCAGAATGCCTTGCCCAAGTGCTGGGCAGACAAAACAGTAATCACCATGGAGGTGATAGATGAATACATCCATTCACGAGAATTTAAAGTTACAAGTTTTAGGGGCTAGAGATGGGAACAATTGAATGCTATTGGGTAAAGCAGATTTTTTTTTTGTTTTTCATTTTCTTGAGAAAGGATGTGAAACAAGGATATCTTTTGGTTTTTTGTTTTTGGTGTTACTTTCCGCCACCCCAGTCCTACCTTTGTCACCTGGTAATTACCCACTGCTGTTGAGTTGATTCAAACTCACAGCAACCTTATAGGACTAAGTAGAACTGCTCCATAGTTCCCAAGGAGGGCCTGTTAGATTTGAACCACCAACCTAAGTCATAGCACTTAATTATTATGTCACCAGTGTTTCCAGATTGTGCACACTTTAAAAGAGGAACAGAGGAATAATTATTTGCACTGACAGAAGCAAAAGCATTGATGCCGTTGTTGTTAGTCGCCATTGAATTGGCCCCAACTTGCGGTGACCTTATACATAACAGAACAAAATGTTGTCATGTCCTGTATCATCCTCACAGTTGTTGGTATGTTTCAGCCTGTTATTGCAACTATACTGTCAGTTCATCTCATTGAGTTTCCCTCTTTTTTGCTGACTCTCTACTTTTCTAAATATGAATTTTGAAAAATATTAGGTAGCATTTCTTGTTGGGCAGTGTGCCAAATGCCTTATATACATGCTTTTACATAAACTTTGAAACAGCCTTGTGAGTTGGGGTCATTGTTATGTTTATTATACAGGTAGAGAAACTAGTACTCAGAAAAGTTGACTTGTTGTCTGACTGTGGTACAGTGAATTACTCCACATGGCCCTTCTAGTCTTTTACAGTCTTGTGACATCCACAAAAACTTGAGTGGGACCATGAAAGTAAGGTGCTGATGGTCAACCCAGGGGATTGGACAACCTGCTGATAAAGCAAGGTGCATGGAACCTTTGTAAAGTGGCTAAGGAAAATAAGGTGTATGGAACTCTTACAAGAGGATTGGTTGGTTTCATTCTGCTATACTTAAAGGGGGCCAGTTACAGAAGCAAAAAGGGTGACCTCATTACCATCAAGAAGAGCCAGGAGCAAAGTACATCCTTTGGTCCTGGAGTCTCTTTCCTGAGAACCTTCTAGACTTAGGAGACAGAGAGAAGCAGCAGCAGAGGGATGGCAATAGCAGAATGAGGTGGCCACAGTGGGCCTGCAGACTCATAGAGTTAGAGAGCTGAGTGCCTTTGGGTCAAGGTTTCCTCATGGAGTGTAGTACTTCTGGGCACTTACTGGTGAAGCTAAAGAGCTTTGCAACACTTGCCTGAGCAGGGCAGAGGCCAGGCTGTGGAGCCAACGACAGGAGACTGAGGGCCAGAGAGAGGCTTGCCTGCAGGCGCAGCCAAGAAACTGTCCTGACCGAAGAATTTTATTCTGAGTCATTATTGATCCTGAATTTTAACCTGTTACTTCCCTAATAAACTCCATTACTGTGGGCATAGTCTGTAAGTTTGTGTTGCCACTAAATTATCAAACCCAGCAGAAAATCAGAAAGTGCTATAGGAAAGGCAACTGGTGTTAGAATTCATAAAAAGTTAGAGTGGAGGAGGGCGGAGTCAAGATGGCCGACTAAGCCCACGTCTCCTTCTATCCCTCTCGAAACCAAGACCTGAACTGACAATCAAACAGAGCCTTCTGATCACCTAATCAGCCTCAGGACACGGCACAGAGCTGTTAATTGGGACTTCATACCACTCAGCGAAAAATCTCCTCTCTTTCGCTGACTCTCGCTCCTGGCTAGCCCCAGCTCTCACGGACAGAAGGTAAACGCACCATTTTGACTTTTTTTTCCTCTGTCTCAGCTGGGGGCGGAGCTAGGCCTTGCCTGGCAGCTGGACGAAGACACGCTGCTGGGGGGATAGGCAGGCAAAATTCCCATATTCTGAGAGCCAGGCTCGGGACTCTGTTAATCTAGACACTTTGAGCCTTTCATTTTGTAGCTGCCTCAGTGGGGTTTGTGCAGAACTCCGTGGTCAGGGTGTGGGACGCCATGTTGGTACTGAGATTTTAGCGGGACCTCGTTCTTAGTCTGGGAGCCAGTGCCTGCAAACGGGACAGCGCTTCTCCGTCAGAAAAGTAGTGATTTTGCAGAGTGCTGCCTACATTGGGGGCCCTGCAACAGAAGCAGAGGAATCGCTGCCTCTGGGCACCTTTAGCCCCCTGTCTGCTGCCTGTGTGGAGGACGCCATCTTGGGTACGGTGGCTGCAGCTGGACCTAATCGTTAGCTTGGGAGCCAGAGCCTGCCCACAAGAGAGCGCTTTTCTATCACAAAACCAGTACTCGACGCAGTGTTGGATAAGGCTAGGCCCTGTCAGCAGAGGCCACCAGGGCAATAGCAGTGCTGTATTCTGAACTAGTTTGTTATCATCTGGGGTTGGATACACTGGTGCTTACTTTGTCAGGTGGGAAGAGGGACCTCTACACCTGAAAACCTAACTGACTTGTGAACTGGTCAGATACCTTTTGCTTTACATTTGAAGACAGCCTAGAGAAACATTTGCAATCCATCCTCACAGTGCCTCTTTCAGCCTCTATATACTCACATGGGACCCAAAAAGCAACAGACAATTGTGGCATACAAGCAATCACTCATGGCTTCAGAAGGCTCCCAAACAAAGCAACCAAGGAGTTTTCCAGATGAAGAAACTTTTATGAAAGCATCAGGAAGTGAATACAAATTGATTATATACAGGGCCGTTCTAGACCTTATACAGAATGCAGCAGAACAAAATGAAAAATTAAGCAAGTTGTTCGATCTGATGGAACACCAGTACTCTGAAATCCAACAGATCAAGAAGAAAATCAAAGACATAGAAACTTCCATGCAAACCCAAGAAAACAGAATGGAACAAATGGAAAAAAGAATTTCTGACTTGGAAGACAGAGCTACTGATGCCAGTGTCTATGAGCAGAAATCAGAAAAAAGAAACAAGAAAAATGAAGAAACATTAAGAAGCATGTGGGACTCTATTAAGAGGAACAACCTTCGATTAATTGGAGTCCCTGAACAGGGTGAGACATCTGAGAACACAGAGAGTATTGTTGCTGAGCTGCTGAAACAAAACTTCCCAGAAATCATGAAGGAAGAGAATATAGACATCTCAGATGCATATCGTATGCCACCCAATATAGATCTCAAAAGAAAGACTCCAAGACATATTATAATCAAGCTTAACAAAATGAAACACAAGCAGCAACTCTTAAAGGCAGCAAGACTCAAGGCAAAGCTAACATTCAGAGGGAAACCCTGTAGGCTCTCGTCAGATTTCTCAGCAGAAACCATGCTGGCACGGAGACAGTGGCACAACACATTCAAAGTCTTGAAGGAGAAGAACTTCCAACCAAGAATTATATATCCTGCAAAACTGTCTTTCAAACATGAAAATGAAATTAAGACATTTCCAGATAAACAGAAACTCAGAGACTTTGTAAAAACCAAACCCAAACTACAAGAAATACTGAAAGAAGTTCTTGGCTTTGGCTTAGAAGAACGAAACCACTAACTTTATATTTTAGAATGACACACTACTCAATACTCATTTAGGGAAGGCTCCAAAGTAAATCACAGCTTTGATTTGGAAAGAAGCAATCCAGTGATCATCATGAAAACTATGGTGTCATCATAATAAAAGAGGGATGTACTACAGTCGTTACAGTCCTTCCAGATGGAGAGGAAGATGACAAGACTGGTAGTAATTAAAATTGGGTTTATAAATAGTTTATTAAGGGGGTTCATAGGGGCAGCTTTAAAGCACAACAAAGATGTATCATGCCATTTCAAGAAATCTAACACACGAATCTCAACAACTATAAAACCAGCTCTGAAAAAGGTGAAAAATCAACTCATAAAAAAGAGTGTCTCAGAACAGACTAATAAGAACAACAGAGAAAACATCAACATAAAAATAAACATATCACAATGGCAGCAGTGAACACATACCTATCAATAATTACATTGAATGTGAATGGACTGAATGCTCCAGTAAAGAGACACCGAGTGTCATCTTGGATCAAAAGACACGACCCATCCATATGTTGTCTACAAGAAACTCACTTGAGACCTAAAGACAGGAACAAACTGAAAATTAAAGGATGGAAGAATATATATCAAGCTAACAATGAACAAAGAAGAGCAGGGGTGGCAATTCTAATGATACAGAAGACCTCATTGACACAATTAACCAACTAAACCTCACTGATATATACACTGATATATACACCTAAGCAGACAACTACAACTTCTTCTCCAGTGCACATGGAACATTCTCCAGAATTGACCACGTGATAGGCCATAATGTAATGCTCAACAAAATCCACACCATAGAATTATTGCAAAGCATCTTCTCAGATCATAAAGCCATCAAAGTTGAAATCAATAGCAGAAAAGACAGAGATAGAAAGTGGAACTCTTGGAAAGTGAACAACATCTTGCTCAAAAAAACATGGGTTATAGAGGAAATCAGGGATCAATTAAAGAAATTCATGGATTCCAATGAGAATGAAAACACTTCCTACCAGAACCTATGGGATACAGCCACAGCAATGCTCAGAGGTCTGTTTATCTCCATAAATGCACACATCGGGAAGGAAGAAAGAAACCAAATCAAGGAACTAACTCTACAGCTTGAACAAGTAGAAAGAGAACAACAGAGGAACCCCACGGGCACCGGAAGAAAGGAGATCATAAAGATTAGAGCAAAGCTAAATGAATTAGAGAATAGAAAAACAATTGAAAAAATTGAAAAGACCAAAAGCTGGTTTTTTGAAAAAATCAACAAAATTGATAAACCACTGGCTAAACTTACTAAAGAAAAGCAGGAAAGGAAACAAATAACCCAAATTAGAAATGAGAAGGGAGTTGTCACCACAGATGCAACAGAAATCAAAAACATCATAACAGAATACTATGAAAGACTGTACTCCAACAAATTTGAAAACCTAGGGGAAATGGACCAATTCCTTGACTCATACCACCTACCCAAATTATCACAACGTGAAGCAGAACAACTTAATAAACCCATCACAAAAGAAGAGATTGAAAAGGTCATCAAAACACTGCCAACCAAAAAAAGTCCGGGCCCAGATGGCTTCACGGCAGAATTCTACCAAGCATTTAGAGAAGAGTTATCCCCAATACTATTGAAACTATTTCACAGTATAGAAAGGGATGAAGTACTCCCAAACTCATTCTATGAAGCCAGCATAACCCTGATACCTAAGCCCAGGAAAGATCCAACAAAGACAGAGAACTACAGATCGATATCACTCATGAACTTAGATGCAAAAATCTTCAACAAAATTCTTGCCAGCAGAATACAACAACATATCAAGAAAATAATCCATCATGACCAAGTGGGATTCATACCAGGGATGCAAGGCTGGTTCAACATCAGGAAAACAATTAATGTGATTAACCACATAAATAACACAAAAGACAAAGATCACCTGATTTTGTCCATTGATGCTGAAAAGGCATTTGATAAAGTCCAACACCCATTCATGCTAAAAACTCTTAGCAAAATGGGCATAGATGGCAAATTCTTCAACACAATAAGGGCCATTTATACAAAGCCAATTGCCCACATCATCCTGATTGGAGAGAGACTGAAAGACTTTCCCCTGAGATCAGGAACTACACAAGGATGCCCACTGTCACCTCTCCTATTCAACATTGTGCTAGAAGTTCTAGCCAGAGCAATTAGACAAGACGAACAAATAAAGGGCATCTGCATTGGCAAAGAGGAAGTTAAAATCTCCCTGTTCGCAGATGATATGATTGTATATGCAGAGAACCCCAAGGAATCTATAAGTAAGTTACTCAAACTGATAGAAGAATTCAGCAAAGTCTCAGGATACAAGATAAACATAAGTAAATCAGTAGGATTCCTTTATACCAAAAACGAGACTGTTAAGGAGGAAATTATCAAATCTATACCATTTGTGATAGCCCCTAAGAAGATAAAGTACCTAGGAATTAATCTAACTAGAGAAACAACAGACCTTTACAAAGAGAACTACAAGCCGTTACTACAAGAAACTAAGAGAGACTTAGATAAATGGAAAAACCTACCCTGCTCATGGATAGGAAGACTTAACATTGTGAAAATGTCTATTTTACCCAAAGCAATTTATATAATGCAATCCCAATACAAGTTCCAGCATCATTTTTTAATGAGATGGAGAAACAAATCACCAATTTTGTTTGGAAAGGGAAGAAGCCCCGGATAAGTAAGGTACTACTAAAGAAGAAGAACACAATGGGAGGCCTTTCATTACCTGACCTTAGAACATACTACACTTCCACAGTGGTCAAAACAGCCTGGTACTGGTACAAGAACAGACAGATTGATCAATGGAACAGAATTGAGACCCCAGAGATGACACCATCTGCCTATGAACAGTTGATATTCGACAAAGGCCCTAAGACATTAAACTGGGGTAAAAACAGTATCTTCAACAAATGGTGCTGGCAAAATTGGTTATCCATCTGCAATAAACTGAATTAAGATCCATATCTTACACCTTATACAAAAACCAACTCCAACTGGATAAAAGACCTAAATATCAAACCTAAAATGAAAAAGCTCATCCAAGAAAAGGTAGGAACAACAATGGAAGTTTTAATACACAATGAGGACAGACTCCAAAATCTGTCAAAGAAACCTCAATCAACAGAAGAGAAAGTAGATAAATGGGAACTATTAAGAATCAAACACTTTTGCTCATCCAAAGACTTTATTAATAAAATTAAAAGAACACCCACAGAGTGGGAAAAAATATTTGGCAACTCTATGTCAGATCAACGCCTGATCGCCATAATCTATAAGATACTACAAAATATCAATAAGAAGAAGATAAACCATCCAATTAAGCGATGGGCAAAGGAGATGGACAGATACTTCACTAAAGAGGAGATCCAGGCAGCCAAAAAACACATGCGGACATGTTCACAATCTTTAGTTATTAAAGAAATTCAAATCAAGACAACAATGAGATACCATCTCACCCCAACAAGATTGGCCATGATCCAGAAAACACAAAACTACAAATGTTGGAGAGGCTGTGGAGAAAGTGGAACCCTCCTACACTGTTGGTGGGGTTGCAAAATGGTCCAGCCTCTTTGGAAGGCAATCTGGCGCTTCCTTAAAAAAATGGATATTGATATACCATTTGACCCAGTAATTCCACTACTTGGAATATATCCTACAGATTCAAGGCCTTTCACACCAACGGACACATGCACCAGAATGTTTATCGCGGCACAGTCCACAATAGCAAAAAGGTGGGATCAACCCAGATGCCCAACAATAGAAGAATGGACAGGTAAACTGTGGTACATATACTCAATGGAGCACTACCCAATGATAAAGAATAACGATGATTCCAGGAAACATCTCCTAACCTGGTTTCAACTGGAAGACATTATGTTGAGTGAGAGTAGTCAGCGACAAAAGGACAAATACTGTATGAGACCTCTACGATAAGATCTCAAAAACAGACTTGTGTATAGAAGAAAAGACTCTTTGACAGCTGCAAGGGAGGGGAAGGAGGGAGGGGGAGTGGGGAGGGGTTAGTTTAGATAGTTACTAGCAATCTAGTTGGGAGAAAGCGGTGACAGCACACATTAGGAACAAGAACAACATTAAGTGGACTTCAGCATAACTTGAGTACTCCTTCCATCTTAACTCAATACTGCAAGGATAGAGTAGCTGGGGCGGGGGGCGGGGGACCATGCTCTTAGGCGAATTCCAGGCCAATTGGCACAACTAGCGTTTTGCTAAGAGAGCTCTCTGCACCCCACATTGCTGAGTGGCGTCTGGGGTCTTAAAAGCTGCCAAGCTGCCTTCCGAGGACACAGCAAATGGTCCCAACTCAGCAGGAACGGATGCTCTCTCAGGGCCAAAACGGCATGCGGTAAAGACAACCGAGAAGACAGAGAGACCCACAAGAGTGGGTGCCTACATCGACCTGGGACCGGAAGAACCGGATGGTGCCCGGCCACCACCAGTGATAGCCATGATGGAGCTCACAGAGAGGAGCCTCACTGGCAACACAAGAATAAAAAGAGGTGCATCATGAGATCTCCACTAAAAGACCTCAGTTGATGGTCCAACGGTTTTGGGGTTCCTCTGAGAGCATGGCCCCCGGCCCTGATGCTGCCCGTTCCCATAAACTATAACAAAGGTCCACTCTTTGGACAGGAATGGATTGGACTTGGCAATGCAGAGTGACCATATATTGGAAGCACTTTATGGTTCTATACATCTATAGGATATCATCTTGCTGACCTCTGGCTGGAGGAAGGGGAGTGGACGGAGAGGAGGGGAAAGGAGACTGTTGGGAGGATGAGAAATGTATGGAGCAGTGGAAGCTGCATATAGGGGGGCATGTAAATTTACATGTGAATGTACATTTTCACTCAGTTATGTTAAATAAAAATAAAAAAAAGTTAGAGTGGAGGTATGTTTGACCTTCACATAGAAATGAGCCTTGAACAGAGGTTCTTGAGTCTCTCTCCTCCCTGTTGTGAAGTTAGATGAGGTCAGATACTGCCATATCATTTTTATACCAACCAAGGATGCATGAGTGGTAAGTGGTGGAGCAGGGATTCATGCCAATTTCTAGGGCTTATTGAGAGCCTCTGTGTGTAACCTTAAAGTCTTTCATAGGAAATGCACAGCATTTTAGACTTTCACATCTGTCCTCTAAACTTGATTCTTTGTATTGTTTCTCTTCTGTTCAAGACCACCAAGGCTTTCATGATACCTTCTAAAGGAGTCTCTAGTTATCCAATATGTGCATTCAGTCTCTCCAAAAGATGACATCTTATCAACAGTTGTAAGTGGAACTTTTCAAAGAGTGCCTCTGGCCAGATCACACCTCAACTTAGAAACCTCAGTGGCGGTGTATTGACTGAAGAACAGTTTTCCCACCCTGGCATTCAAAGCTCTAGAAAAGACTGAGTATGGGCACTTTGCTCTACGTGGAATGTTGGCTGCTGTTGGTACCCCCATCTGTGGCACCTGCTCCATTCTGCTCCCTGCTCCCAATATCCATGTTGGAGTCTGTGGTCCCAGAACATGGGGACTGCTCTGTACATAATATCACATTCCTTTTCCTTCTAAATCAATTCGTTTCAAGATCAAGGCTGGTGGGAAATCTAACTCTGTCATTTTTTTGCCTAGAGCCCCAACTTTTTCTAAGACAGTGAAAGAGCTATGAGTATCCCTAAAAGAAGGGTAGTCTATAGTCATCCTTTTGGGGCTTGTTGTCCATGATACATAAGGTCATTTGAAGGGACATAGTAGTGTTTTCCTATGTTAAGGTTCAGTAAAGAGTTAAACTAGGGCTCATTTGGCTCATAGAAAATCAAGATAAAATATTGGTGAAGAACATGGGCTCTGGACTTCAAATTCCCATGTCATAGCTTCCATCATTTATGGTCACATGGCTTAAGTTTTCCCTTTGTATAAAGTGTGGGTATCAGAACTGTCCCTTTGTGTTTTTATTATGATGATTGAAGAACAAAATATGATTTAGGATAATGGCTAGCAGGTAGCAAGAACTCAACCAATAGTAGGTAATATTCTTTCTCCATTCAAGGATCTTAACCTAATTAGAGATGCTGTGGGGTGTCTAAGAGCAGTACTTGTGTCAGAAACCCCAATATTCCCTAAAGTTAGGGTTGTCCCATCTCTGCCAGCTGTACGAGCACCTCTCCCTAGGGACCATCCAGTGACTCTTGGTTGTTCAATCTCTCATAATGTCAGTTTCCTCATCTGTAAAATGGCAGTACAGTGTGACCTTCGGAGTGTTGGGAAAGCACTGTACACATTCAGCACACATCCTAGCACACAATGAATGTAAGGATCAAATAAGTCAGGAGAGCAGTATGCTTAGCACAGTATCTGTCATATAGAAAAAATTTCTGTTGAATCAGTTTGACTCGTAATGACCCCATAGGACAGAGTAGAACTGGACTACAGAGTTTCAAAGGAGGACCTGGTAGACTCAAACTGTCAACCTTTTGGTTAGCAGCCATAGCACTTAACTTCTGTGCCATCATGGTTTCTGCCTTACAGAAAGAAGTCAATAAATTTCAACCATCACCATCATCATCACCATCATCATCATCATCATCATCATCATACCAAACTTCATATGGCCTACTTCTTAAGCGTTGCAATGACTAATGTATACTGGATAGCTAATGCAATTAATCTGTAAAATTACCGAGAAAGAGAAGTCTTTAATGCTTGGCGAGGAGTTTTATGTAGATACAGCTCTTTTCAAAAACACATTTCTAAATAGTTGATTCCCACCGTTTTGCAGCTAATGATAACTATATTAAGGATATGCTTCATAGTGCTGTCTGAGTGATACAGGGATTTGATCAGCCTTACTTGGGAAAGCAGATAATTCTTCATGACAGAAATGGCATTTTCAGTTTATTGTTGTTACATACCTCCCAGCCTGCTCTGGTTCACAGCAAGCTTGTATACAACAGAATGACACATTGCCTGGTCCTGTGGCATCCTCACAAGTGTTGTAATGTTTGAGCCCATCGCTGCAGCCACTTTATCAGTCCATCTTGTTAAGGTGTCCCTCTTTCTTACTGACCCTCTACTTAGCAAGCATGATGTCCTGTCCTAGCAATTGGTCTCTCCTGACAATGTGTCCAAAGTCAGCAAGAAGCAGCCTCACTATCCTCATTTCTGAGGAGCATTATGCCTGTGCTTTCTCCACGATGGATTTGTTTGCTTTTCTGGGAGTTCATGTGTCATTGACTGGATTATGTACCCCCTAAATGTGTATCAACTTGGCTAAACCATGTTTCCTAGTATTCTGTGGTTGTGCATCATTTTGTGATCTGATATGATTTTCCTATGTATTGTAAATCCTACCTTTATCATATTAATGAGGCAGAATTAGAAGCAGTTATGTTAATGAGGCAGGATTCAATCTACAGGATTGGGTTATACCTTGAGTCAATCTCTTGAATATAAAAGAGAGATGGGAACAGAGAAGAAAGGGGACCCTACCATTAAGAATCAAGAACCATGAGGGTAGTGTGTCCTTTGGACCTAGAATCCCTGCACCAAGAAGCTCATAGACCAGCGGAAGATTGGGGACAAGAGCTTATTCAGAGCTGAGAAAGAAAGCCTTCCACTGGAGCTGGCACCCTGAATTCAGATATCTAGCCTCCTAGACTGTGAGAGAATAAATTTGTTTGCTAAAGCCATCCACTTGTGATATTTCTTGTATAGCAGCAGTAAATAAGTAAGACACCATGGCATATGAAGTATTCCTCATCAACACTATAATTCAAATTCATCAATCCATCTTTGCTCTTCCTTTTTTATCCTCCAATTTTTATATGATATGAGGCAGTTGAAGATACTGGCTTGAATCAGAATAACTTTAGTCATCAAAGTGACGTGTTTGCTTTCTAAGATTTTAAAGAGTTCCACAGATTTGTCCAATGTAATATGTCATTTGATTTCTTGACTGCTGCTTCCATGGGCATTGATTGTTGATTCAAGTAGAATGAAATACTTAATTACTTCAATTTCTTCACTATTTTCAATAGATGAGAAATTACATGTGTTATCACTTCCAAGTAGAAGTTAAAATGCAGGGACAGGAAATTAGGAGTGTGTTCAGGGTATAATCCAAGTTGACTAGATCAAGAGATGCAGAAAAATTTAGCGTGTGCTGACACTCTGATAAGGTAGTCTTAGAAGAGACAGTGATTGCTTACCCATTGGCCATTTCCCTAGGCCTGTGTCACTGCTAAGAGAATCCTGACTTGAAATGGCAATGTACTTTTATTTAGGGGATGAATCTTGATGAGTCCAAGTCCGCTGTAGCACCTCAGTTCTTCTTTGCCTGATACTCACTTTCTCAGACTCAGTTCTGGTCAACAAAAACCAAGTGAAAGCCTGATGGGGCGTTTTCTGGCCATTGCCTTGTTTGGTACTATAGCAGCCATCTTCTGTTCAAAAGAGAAAAAGGAAAATTAGAAATGCTGATCCAAAGTCCTCACATCATTAGAGCTGAAGTTAGTTTCATGGGCCTAGTTATACAAGGCCCTGCCCACAGAAGGACTCTATACTCAGTTTAATGCTCTTTTGTTGCTGTCTCGAAATTCTTCAGTTTTGGACAAGGGGCCTCACATGTTCATTTTGCATTGGGCCCCACAAATTATATAGCCAGTCCTGATTAGAGCCTCAGTGCAAAACAAGAAATCTCCTATGTCCAAAGTTCTAGTTAATAATAAATGTCTTTATGGTGTAAAATGCTGTTGGTTGAGCTTCTAGTTACTTGTACTTCAGTGCATTCTGATACAATGTAAACATGGGTCAAGATTCAAATAATATTTTCTATCAGAAGACTGAATTCTTACCACAGGGGGATACAGTCTGACTGTGTAAAGAGCATACATTTTGGATTCAGCCAGCTTTACAATTTGAGTGATTTTCTTTAAGCCTCTGTAGCTCAGCTTCCTTATTCTTAAAACTGGAATTAATAATATCTACTAGTCAGAGTTGTTGGTGGATTAGAAGAGTTAATACATATAACACACAGCATAATATCTGACATTTAATGGATGTTCTAGTCAATGTTTGTGGCATTCTTTCTCATTTTCACATGTTTTAATAAGCCCATGTGGTAAAAAGACAGATACATGAGAACTCTACACAGACAGAAGTCTTATCTGGGCAAACTACCTTCAGATTTCAGTAAAGAAAACAGCTTCAAAATTTAAGAAATAGACAGCATGCATTTACACTAAAGCCTGAAGAGAATATGAAGAAGCAAGTAAAATTTGTGGTAAGAATTACCATTTTGATTTAGACATTGGCAAAATGGGCTTTGTCATGGTTGGAATTGTGTCCCCCCAAAAATGTGTGCAGCCACGTGGCTGGGATATGGTTCCCAGTATCTTGGGACTGTCCTCCACTGTGTGGTTTCTCTAACCTGTATGTTAAAGGATTAGGGTGGGGCTGTAAATTCCTGCTGTAGGGGGAGTTTCCCTGGAGTATGGCTTGCCCCACCCTTAATGCTTTTAGCTTGCAAGGAATAAAAGGAAAAAGAAACAAAGGACAATTTGAGAACCTCGCTACCATCAAGCAAGCAGCACCGGGAGCAGAGCGCGTCCTTCAGACCAGAGATTCTTGCGTCAGGACACTCCCTGGACAAAGACTGATGCAATACTGGACTTTCCTCCAGAGCTGACAAGGAGAAAGCCTTCCCCTGAAGCAGACACCCTGAATATGGACTTGCAACCTACTGGACTGTGTAAGAATAAATCTTTCTTTGTTAAAGCCATCCACTCTGTGGTATTTCTGTTAGAGCAGCCCTAGCTGACTAAAACAGAATTGGTACCGGGAGCAGGGTGCTGCTCTAGCAAATACCTAAAATGTGGAAGCCACTTTGAAACTGCGAATGGATAGAAGATTCAGAAGGAACGAAGAAGGCGCAGATGGTGAGAAACAACAGAGGACTGGCAGCAGCGGCAGCGGCAGCAGCAGAACCAGAGGCAGCACTGGAGCCGACCCGCGGAGCAAGAGAGGTCAGTGCCTGTGCAGAGTTTTCCTCGCGGAACGGGGTGCCTCTGGGCACTTGAATCGGTGGAGCTGGCCTTGCTGACCCATGGAGTGAAAGAGTTGAGTGCCTTTGGGCAGGATGCTTTCCAGCAAGAGTGGGGTGCCTCCGGGCACTTAAACCAGTGGAGCTACAGAGATTTGGAACCCTTGCCCGGCAGGGCAGATGTGGGCCTGAGGCCCGGGCCACGCGGCCATAGGAAACTGAAGCTGAAGAGACAAATAGCATGAGAAGCTGAGCTGCCTCAGTCTCAAGAGGTATGGCCATGACCTCAGGGGTTTGAAAGGGTGGAACCACGGCATGCTGTGTTCGTAAGGGTGGAATTGCCACTCAGTTGGGCTTAGGGTGCTCCTAAAGCTGATGGGACAGAGTTTCTGTCCAAGTGGGCCTTGAAGGCAGAGTTGTAGCACAGGGCTGGAGGTCTCCACTCAGAAACCTCAGAGTGTGGCCGATACCTAGAGGCTGGAGAGCATTGCTGTTGTGTAGAATGTCTCAGAAAATGTAAGAGTATTTCCAAAGCTTTGAGGGGTGATGTAATGTGTTCTGTGACTTGCCTGTTGCCTGTTAATGCCTTCTAAGTTTCACAGATGTAGAAGAGTTTTTGTATTTTGGTCTTGGAACTGATTTAAGATTTCTGTTATATGGGTGGACATAATTTTGCTATGGTGAGATGAATGTGTTAAATGTTTTGTGATGTGATTTTTGGGTTGTCAAAGGGTGGGATGTCATGGTTGGAATTGGGTCCCCCCAAAAATGTGTGCAGCCACGTGGCTGGGATATGGTTCCCAGTATCTTGGGACTGTCCTCCATTGTGTGGTTTCTCTAACCTGTATGTTAAAGGATTAGGGTGGGGCTGTAAATTCCTGCTGTAGGGGGAGTTTCCCTGGAGTATGGCTTGCCCCATCCTTAATGCTTTTAGCTTGCAAGGAATAAAAGGAAAAAGAAACAAAGGACAATTTGAGAACCTCGCTACCATCAAGCAAGCAGCACCGGGAGCAGAGCACGGTCCTTCAGACCAGAGATTCTTGCGTCAGGACGCTCCTTGGACAAAGACTGATGCAATACCGGACTTTCCTCCAGAGCCGACAAGGGGAAAGCCTTCCCCTGGAGTGGACACCCTGAATATGGACTTGCGACCTACCGGACTGTGTAAGAATAAATCTTTCTTTGTTAAAGCCATCCACTCTGTGGTATTTCTGTTAGAGCAGCCCTAGCTGGCTGAAACAGGCTTTATGCACATTAATTTTTTTCTTTGGTAAAATTTTCTGTTTGGAGAGGTAGAAGTCATTCATTGTGCTTAAGAATGTCGCTTTGGACAGTGCTGAGCAGGGTGCTTCATCTCTGTTCCAAGAGACATCAGCTGAGGTAGCCCTACTGGAAGCCAAAGGATCCACTTTTCAAGATGGCTCACTCAGTGGCAATTAAGTGCCAACTCTCAACTCAGAATTCAGTTAGGCTGGGGGCTTGGAGCATCAGTTCCTTCCTATATGGGCTCTTCTATAACTGTTTGAGATTTCTCACGGTATATGGGCCAGTGCCAAGAACAAGCAACCCAAGAGTGGAGGAGAAAGCTGTATTGCCTTGTATCACCAAGCCTCAGAAGTCATGTAATATCCACTCTAGCTGTAAGCACACTGAGATTAAAAGGGAGAAAACACCCCTACCTCTCAATGGGAGTAGTGCCAAAATTACTTGTTGAGAACAATATGTGAAATGAGATGGACTGTTGCAGACGTTTTGGAAAAATACGATCTTCTTCAGAACACCAATGATTTGTGTAAAGAAGTCAGTGGTTATAAAGCCTATTATGTGTTTCACATCTAATGCGTGCTGTAATTCAAAGGATTTGGGTGGTACAGAATTGAAGTGGTGATTCAGAGATCCCTTTATATAAAATGGAGTTGGCTGGACTGCCTGAGTGATAGGAGAGTCTGATTTCTCAAGCATCACTATGCTAGTACTGGGCCAGGTTCCAAATCTAGTAATAACATTCTGTTTCTTTTAATTCTCCCGTGATTCTCAAGGGATAGACTATTCTTTTTGTTTCCTGTCCTTGTCTATTGTATGATGGCAGCTGCGCTGCTTATCAAGTCACTGCCACTCCACTGCCCAGAGAAAGATGCATTCAAGCATATGATTTAATTCTTTCATTGGAATTATGAAAAAGAATGCTTACATTAATATTCTGTATATGTGAGCAGTGTACTAAGTACTTAGCATGCATTATCTCGTTTAATCCACAGATTGACTTTAAGATCTAGGCATTATGGTTATCGCTATCTCACGGGTTAAGAAACTGGATTTTAGAGAGGTTAAATAATTATCATGGTTGATAGGGAGCGTAAGAGTAGGAACTCAAACTCAAATCTGATTCCAGTATCTCTTTATTGTGCTAGAAACCCTGGTGGCATAGTGGTTAAGTGCTATGGTTACTAACCAAAAGGTTGGCAGTTCAAATCTGCCAGGTACTCCTTGGAAACTCAGTGGAGCAGTTCTCCTCTGTTCTGTAGACTCATTATGAGTCAGAATCAACTCAATGGCAGCAGGTTTGGTTATTGGTGGGTTCACTATGCTACCCTATCATATCTAAATTTATAATTTTATTCATTCAACAAATGGTTATTAGGTCCTATTGTGACTTAGCCTTGTTCTAGGCACTAAGAGTACATCAGTAAACAAAACAGATAAAGTCAATGTTGTCATGATATTTACATTTTAGGAGGGAAAGAAAGACAACAAAACATTAGGTAAAGTGTTAGAATGACATTAAATGAGGATGATGTCTGATTTTATGCAGATACCTGAATGACAAGAAGAAGCCAGTCACCCCTAAGTTTGAGAAAAGAACAATTTTGACTGGGAGCAGAAAACACAAAGACTCAGAGGTGAGGAGGAGTATGAGTAATGACCCAAAGAGACAGCCGTACAAGTGCAGAGGGGACAGAGGTCAGATCATACAGACTTGATAAACTGGGGTAAAAACTTTGGGTTTTATTCTAGGTATTATGGGAAACTCTTGTGAGATTTTCATCATGGAATTGATACGAACTGAATGAACACATCAGTCTGGTTATGGGAAGAATGGATTGCAGGGGAGCAAGCATGGGCTCAGGGGGACCAAACTGGAAGCTGAGAGATGGTGGCTTAGACTAAAGTAGTTGTAGTGAAGTTGGACAGAAGATAAAATTTTCTTAGAGAACCCATGAGAATTGAACATAATTTGGATAATGGTGGTAAAGAAAAGAAAGCATTTAAAGATAAGACTGACACAAAGAAGACTACAAAACACTACTGCAAGAAACCAAAAGAGACCTTCACAAGTGGAAAAACATACCATGCTTACAGATAGGAAGACCCAACAGAGTGAAAGATATCAATTCTACCCAAAATGATCTATAGATACAGTGCAATCCTAATGTAAATTCCAGAGCAGCATTTTTTAACAAGATAGAGATTTAGATCACTAACTTTTTATGGAAAGAGGCCCCAGATAAATAAAACATTACTGAAGAAGAAGGACAAAGTGGGAGGCCACACAATATCTGATTTTGGACCCTATTATATTGTCACAGTAGTTAAATAGCCTGATACTGATACAACAATGAATACATAGACCAATGGAACAGAATTAAGAACTCAGACATAAATCCATCCATCTGTGAGAAGCTGGTATATGACAGAGGCCCAGAGTCTCGTAAGTGGGGGAAAAAACAGTATCTTTAACAAATTGTGCTGTCATAACTAGATATCCACCTGTCTGTGTTCTAGGCTTAAGCAACTGAGTAGAAATGGAAATTCATTACTGTGAAATCAATTTTTACTCATTCTGAACCTGTAGGACGGAGTAGAACTTCTTCATAGAATTTCCAAGGGTGTGATCTTTATGCAAGCAGATTGCCACATCTTTTTCCCACAGAACAGCTGGTGGGTTCAGACCTTTCAGTTAGCAGCCAAATCTTAACCACTGCACCACATGATTTCTTGACTAGGTAGAGGGTGGTGCTATTTACTAAAATGGGGAAGACAAGACTAGGAGCAGGTCTGAAGTCAGTCAAGAGTTCTGCTTGGCATATGTAAATATTACCTATTAGACATCTATCTGGAAAAGTCAGTTCAGCATGTGAATCTGGAGTAAAGAGAGTAGTCAGAACAAGAAGTATACCTGTAGGAGTCTTTGGTGTATCCACTGTGGTCAAGTCAGTTCCAACTCATAGCGACCCTAGAGGTCAGAGTAGAACTGCTCCATAGAGTTTCCAGGGAGCACCTGGTGAATTTGAACTGCCAACCTTCTGGTTAGGAGACGTGGCACTTAACCCACTAAGCCACCAGGGTTTCCTTCTTTGGTGTATAGATCATAAATATTTAATATTAAAGATAATGTAATAATACAGTATAGATAAAGAAGACAAGGAATGCCAAGACGGAAGCCTGAGCATTCTAATGTGTAGAGGCAAGACAGAAGAGAAGAAGTAAGCAAATGAAACTGGGGGTGTGGTGGTAGGGATAAAAGCATCAAAGTCAAGAAGAAAGCCAGAAAGGTATTTTATTCCGGTAGTAAAAGTTTCAAGCAGGAGGGAACTTGAGAACGGTAGTAAGAGATGGGATAAGGTAAGAATGGGGAAGCAACCCTAGTTAAAAAAAAAAAAAAAAGCAACTAAGATATTGATGACTCTGACAAGAGAAGTTTGCTGAAGGCCTGAGTAGAGCTGAGGGCAAGGGGGAAAGTGAGGAAGCAGTGATACTCTATATACGACACTTTCAGGAGGTGTCATGACAGTGGTTAGAAAAATGCATAATGACCAGAGGACGATGTGAAGTCGAAGAAGACAATTTTGAAGACAGATATTTTGGAATGTCTTTATGGGCTGTTCTTACTAGAATTAAGGCACATGAATGACAGACTACAATAAAAGCAGAACAGCAAATTTTTTAAAGAAAATGTGTCATTAGGTAAAATTGCCTTACTCTTCTATTTGAAGTGTGTGGGTTCTTTCTGTTTTGCATAAAATGCTATATACATATATAGTCAGTTCCAAATATTTCATCAGCCAGAAACTCACACAGAAATTGACAAGCTGATCCTAAAATTCATATGGAAATGCAAGAGTAACCAAAATGATCTTAAAAGTGAACAAAATCTGAAGCTCACATTTTCCAGTTGCAAAATTTACTACAAAACTGCAGTCATCAAGACAGTATAATGTTAGCGTAAGCATAGACATAAGATCAATGGAATAAAATTCAGAGTACAGAAATAAACCTTTACATTTATGGGCAATTGTTCTTCACCAAGAGCACTGGACAACTCCACAGAGAAGGAATACAGACAAGCACTAGTTTACAAGTGTCCCAACTTATGGACTAGTACTTGTCCTTTAATGTCATGTAAATTTGCCCTCCCTGTGAAACAATAGAACCAAACCCTGCATCACAACACCTTTCACAGTCACCTTCACTTGCTGCAAAAACTACTCATAGGGGCCCTATAGGACAGAGTAGCTTTTAAATCACTGAGAAGTCTTTGAGCCTTTTTTTTGCACTAAAACCGGTAACCTGTTGCCACAGAGTCAATTCTGACTCATAGCAACCCTAGGATTTCCAGGTAGCACCAGGTGGATTCTAATTTCTGACGCTTGGTTAAGAAGCCATAGCTCTTAACCACTATACCAGGAGGATTTCCCTTCTTTTGCTAAAACGAAACAAACCAAAAAGCCCAAACCCACTGGCACTGAGTCAATTTCAACTCATAGCAATCCTATAGAACAGAGTGGAACTGACCCATAGAGATTCCCAGGAGCATCTAGTGAGTTCAAAGTGCCCACTTTTTGATTAGCAGATGTAGTTTTTAACCACAGTGCCACCCAACCCTCCCCAAAAACAAAACCCACTGCTGTCGAGTGAGTTCTGACTTAATAGAAACGCTATAGGTCAGAGTAGAACTTCCACACAGAGTTACCAAAGAGGATCTGGTGGATTTGAATTGCCAACATTTTGCTTAGCAGAGGTAGCATTTATCCACTAAGCCATCAGCCACGAGGGCTAAATAAGGTTAAATTAGAAAAATAGACACTTGTTACCAACTACAAATCCAACTTAAAGGTTCAGTCAGGAATGGATCTTGTTCATCATCTGGGTTTTGCCTGTAGTCTTTTTAACACAGTGCTGGGACAACCGAATATCTGCATACAAAAGAAAGAAGTTGGATCCTTCCCTCACACCGTACATAAAAATGAGCTGGACAGAAAAATGAACTTAAACTTGATCAAAGATCTAAATGTAAAAGCTAAAACTAAAAAAAACTTCTAGGAAAAACATAGGAATGAACTTTGTATTTAGGCAATAGTTCCTTTGATATGACACCAGAAGCACAAGGGACAAAAGAAGAAATCAAATTTAAAGCATTTGTGTTTCAAAGAATACTTCTAAGAAAATGAAAACAAAAGCAAAAAACCCACAGAATTGGAAAAAATATTTTTGAATTATAAATGTTTCAAATTCAGAGTATTTAAAGAACTCTTACAGTTCAATAATGAACAAATAACCCCATTAAAAAGAAAGTGTTTGAATAGACATTTCTCCAAAGACAACACACAAATGACCACTAAGCACATGAAAAGATGCTCCCCATTGTTAGCCGTTAGGGAAATGCAAATCAAAACTATAATGAGATACTACTCCATACCCATGAGGATGGATATAATCAAAGAGACAGACAGTAAGGTGTCAGCAAGATTGTGAAGAAACTGGAATCCTCATACATTGCTGGAGGGAATGTAAATGATGTAACCACTTCGGTGAACAGCTTGGCAGTTCCTCGAACAGATTAAGTATAGACCTTCCACATGGCCCATCTTCACCTCTAGGTAACTGCCCAAGAGAAAGAAAACATGTGTCCACACAAAAACTTGTATATGTATATTTATAGTTGCATTATTCGTAATAGTCAAAATGTAAGAACAACCCAAATATTCACCAACTAATGAATGGATAAATAAAATGCAGTATACTCATACAATGGAATATTATTCCACAATAAAATGTAGTGAAGTACTGATACATTTTCAACATTAATGATGAATGAACCTTGAAAAATTATGCTAAATGGAATAAACCAGACAAAATGGTCACATACTGCATGATTTCATTACTAAGAAATGTCTATGCTAGACAAATTCCTAGAAACAGAAACTAGATTAATGGCTTCCAGGAGTTGCAGGAGGGGGAAATAGGGAAAGACTTACTAGGGATTTTATGGGGAGTAATGAAAATGTTCTGAAATTTAGTGATTATAGTTATGTAACCTTTTGAATACAGTAAAAAGCACTGGATTATACACTTTCAATGTACAATCTTATGGTGTGTGAATTCTATCTCAACTTGAAAATATTTATTCATATTTTTGCATTAAAATCGCTGTTGTAGATCATTCCATTTTATGAAGATGACACTATTTATCCATTCTGTTCACAATGAGGCATGTTAATTCCACTTTTTGACCAGTGCTACTATAAACATTTTAAAATATATATCCTGGTATACCAAAGCACTCATTTCTTTGTAGTATATACCTATAAACCAAACCAAACCCATTGCCATCGAGTCGATCCGTGCATATATTTAATAAATGTTCAGTTGTTTTCTAAAGTGGTTGTGTGAACTTATTTTCTTTTTTTCATGTGTGAGAGTTTTGGCTGGTCCTTGTCCTTGCTGACACTGATGTGATAAGTTGCTTTTAGGTGGCCATCAATGATCCCAACGTGTTTATAGACACACCTTTGATAATTTCCTCTCCTTTAATGTGGGCTGGTTTTACAGACTCACTTCTAATGAGTAGAATATAGCAAACATGATAGAATCAGTTCTGAAACTAGGTTTAAAAGAGCCTGTGGCTTCTATCCTGGGCTGCTTTTACTCTCACTCCCTTGGAGGGAAGCTAGCTGCCGTGTTGTGAGATGCCAGCTGAAGAGGTGTATGTAAGAAAGAACTGAGGAAGGCCCTGACCCACAGCCGGAGAGAACTAAGCCCTGCCCACAAATACAGCTGTGAGCTTGGAAGTAGATCCTCCCCTAGCCCAGTATTCAGCTAAAATAGCAGCGCTGGCCAACACCTTGACTGCAACCTTGTTGAAGACCCGGGGGCAGATGCATTCAGCAAACTGTGCCCAGATTACAGACTCCCAAAAACTGAGCAGTAAATGTTTTGGTCTTGCTTAGCTTGGTGTTATTTTTTTTTAATGTTTTTGAGGTGAAATATATGTGACAAAATATTTCAGCTATTTCACATGTGCAATTCGATGACATTAATTATATTTGCAATGTTGTACATAATCACCACTGTTTCCAAACCTTTTCATATGCTTAATGAAAACTCTGCATCCCTTAAACTGTGTCTCCATTTCCCTTCCCATCACCCTTGGTAACCACTAATGAACTTTGCTCCCTATACATTTTTCTGTTCTTGGTATTTAGTGTAAGTGGGATCATATACTGTTTGTCCTTTTGCATCTTGACTTACCTCACTGAGCCTACTGTTGACAAGCTTCATCCTTGTTGTAGCATATATCAGAACTTAACTTCTCTATATGGCCAAAGAGTTTTCCTTTGCATGTGTACATACAACTGTGATTTTATTTATCCATTCACATTCATCTTTTGATGGAGACATGGATTGTTTACACCTTTTGGCTGTTGTGAATAATGCTGCAATGAACATCAGTGAATGTTACTTAGTTTTGAAGTAATTTGTTACAGAGCAATAGATAAACAATAAAACTGGCATTGTCAACCTTAAGTTTTTGCCAGTCTTAGTAGTATCACAGTACCAGAGTTTGAAAAGGCATTCTTCATTAGTGAAGAAAATAGTTAAGACAATTACAGGTTTTTTTTTCCCCCCTTGTTTACTTACCAAACAAAGATAAAAAGACAGATTATATTCAATGTTGGCAAAGGTTATTATGTAAAAGCACTACAGCATTTCTGAAAGGCAATTTGAATATTGTTTAATCTAGCCTATTATAGGAAACCCTGCTGGTGTGGTGGTTAAGTGCTACATCTGCTAACCAAAAGGTCAGAAGTTTGAACCCGCCGGGTGCTACTTGGAAAATCTACAGATTATTTCTACTCTGTCCTATAGAGTGACTATGAGTTGGAACTGACATGACAGCAGTGGGTTTGGTTTGGGTTTATTTACTTACAGTAATTTGTCCTGAGGAAAAATAACCAGACATGTATACAAACAGGTTTAGACTCACACACACACATAAATTGGAGTTATTTTCCATAGCATTATTGGAATAGGAAAATGTATAAGCAAATTCTAGTTAAATGTAATTTTCTGGGTTAATCCATCAGAAAGCTAATAGTAAAAAGGCAAATAATGACAGTATATTTATGAAAAACTGAAATAGCTACAGTTAGCAGAAATATCTGTTGAGTAGATGGAATTTACTATTTGCAACTGTACATAGCTGACTCATTCCACACAGTGCCCATTGCAACCCAAAAACGCCTTCCCTTGTCTACCAACTCTGTTTGATAGTTCTGTTGAACGGCATCGTCGTCTTTGCCAAAAACCTCTTCAGAAAGAGAAATGTTGATCAGTAACGCAATTTGAAAAGGTGGGGCCCCTCATGGTCATGAACTTCTACAGTACCACAGAATCAAAACTGTGAGACTGAAGAATTAGATGAGGAATGAAAAACGGAGAGAAAGATGCCTAGAATTCTGACTGCATCTTTCCACTTCTTAGTCTTTTCTCCAATATTCTAAAAAAGAGGAAGACCAACAGGGCTGTTAAAATCCACTCATATGTTAACATGTTTCAGGTGCTGTGCTTGGTGTTGAGGACTAATCAGGAAACAGACTGATAAGGTTACCAAGGGAACCTGGTCACCACAGCTTAGGGCTTGGGAAGGGTAATCACAAATAGGCTGGCTCCTTCCTGATGACTGGAAATGACAAGGTTAGTTTGGGAAGGGTAATCAGGGATAAGATGGTTCCTGATAGTTTTGATAAGGACACAGCAGCCTGGGATGTGACCACATGCATTGGACAGACAACAGAGGGATGCCCTAGCCCTTATTTCCATCCTATCTCCATATCATTATCATATTCTCCACGAGGGGACTCATCATGCAGTTACTGACATATGGCCCAAGACTCACATCCAGGAGTAACATCACCAACCTCCTCCCTTGCCAATGTATAAAACGGATCCCCCAAATCTATACAGAGTCTTTTCCTACTCTCAGAGACTGACCCATGCTCTCTTTGGAACATACTTTCACTTAATGAACTTTCCTTAATAAAATTTTGCTACCAAGAAGGTTGAGTGCCTTGAGGGAGGGAAATCCCAGGTGCCACCCATCAGGACACTGGACTTTCTAGCCCCATCTCCAGAACCCAAATCAGGTCACTAGGGGTCTAATCAGTTACAGCACCTCAACACAGACCAGCTTAGTGCCTGCTGTGATTAAGTCAACAGTTGAGCAGGGAATCAAGTAAATTACAAGACAGATGATAGTATGAAAGGGATGTACCAGACCTTATCTGGTTTGGTAGGCTTCACTGAGGATGTGACATTTAACCTAAATATGAGTTAACTAGACAGAATGTTCCAGGAAAACAGAATGGCAAGTTCAAAATCTTGGAAGAAAGAGAAGACTCAGTGAGTAAAAATTTAAGAATTCAAATACTGCTGAAAGAAACTCAGTACTTAAACAAATTCAGTTATTGCTTAATCAGAGAAGTCTAGGGAGGAGTGCAGCAAGACGAGGCTGGAAAGGAAGATAAGGGGGTCATTTCCCTTATTATATAAATCTTGGAATGATGAGTATGTAATGAGTTTGTCACGTAATCATATATTTATGGATGCTTCATACTGCTTAAAATGATCCAAAATTGTTTACTTATCTGTTTATGTGTTTATTGTCCATCTTACCCCATGGGAATGAAAGCTCAATGAGGGCTGTTCCCGTGAAACTTCCAGACTAACACAGGCTGGAAGAAAGACCTGGCAACTTTCTAAAAATTAGAAATTAGCCTATGAAAACTTTATAGATCACAACAAAATATTGTTCCATATAGCCCTGGAAGATAATCTCTTGTCATGAATTAAATTGTCTGCCCCCAAAATGTGTGTCTCAGTTTGGCTAGGCTGTGGATTCCTGGTTTTGTGTTATTTTCCTGTGTGTTGTAAATTTGGCCTCTAGGATGTTAATAAGGGAGGGTGGGAGGCAGTTGCGTTAGTAAGGCAGGGCTCAACAAGACTGAACTCTGTCTGCAGGCAATCTCTTGAGAGATGAAAAGGAATCAAGGAAAGAGTTGGGGACCTCCTACCACCAAGAAAGCCAGAAGCAGGGTGTATCCTTTGGAACTGTGCCTAAGAAGCTGCTCCCCCAACCAGGGTAAGATTAAGGATAAGGACCTTCTTCCAGAGCCCACAGAGTGAGAAAGACTTCCCCCAGAACTAATGTCTTGAATCTTGACTTTTAGCCCGGCTTTACTGTAAGGAAATAAACTTCTCTTTGTTAACATGCTTCACTTGTGGTATTTTCTGTAACGGCAGCACTAGATGACAAGGAAATTCCCCTTAAATTAGAAGGCAGTCCAAACAGAAAAGGCTGCAATGAACTTGAACACAGCAATGACTGTGCAGATGGTGCAGGATCTGGCCACATTTAATTCTGTTGTACAGGGAGTCACTACGAGTCAGAGACCACTGGATGACAACTAAGAGCAAAAAAATCTGCCAAGAGTAACATGAAGACACTACGTAAAAAGACTTACTAGACATTATATCCACATAACTGTATATTCTATTAATTTGATTCAGGACTGCTTGTTTTCGGTGTATTGACTCAAACTGCACATCAGTGAGAACTGAGAAATATTTTCTTCATATATTCTACCTTCATTTCCAGTGATATAATCCTAATCCAGTTTGCTTTTAGAGCCACATTCTTTTTGGGAGTGTTTTGATCATTTTATTTGTGTAATTGGGATGGTCACAGGAGTTTTATTTGCTACAATCTAATTGTTTCTGCAGTCAGAAAGATATCAATAGTTTAAAAGAAAATTATTTATAACCAAAAATGAAGGAACATAAAAGACCTATATGGAGAAAACCACTACTGCAAGAAACCAGCAGACAACTGCTGGGGAGAGAATGGCACGAAGCAAGTTCAAAGACACACCTGTCTGACAGTCCAGTGAAGTTCATTCAAAGAGAAAGAGAATGGAGTCTGAGCCAAGGGGTGGCTTAATCCCTGTTTCACACCATTCTCTCCCCGTCATTTTGGTGTTAAAACCCAGGATCTGGGTGTCCTAGGTTTAGGCCTTGATCTATTCATCGCATGCAGAAGAAAGCTCATTTTAAGAGAGTTAAGCCCAGGGCTATTGGGCCTGAGAGCTGGGGGTATGAGAAGGGTGTAACTTCTGGTAGTATTGCCACAGAATTCACTGTGCACCATTGTATTCCTAACAAGACCTACACAAACGGAAGAACACATCACACTCATGGTTAGATAGACCTGACATTGTGAAAATGTCAGTCTACCCAAAGCAAATCTACAAATACAGTGCAATCCTGAACCAAATACCAATGGCATTCTTTAAAGAGATGGGAAAACTAATCATTAACTTTACGTGGAAAGGGCAGAGGCCCTGGACAAGTAAAGCACTACTTATGAAGAAGAAAGTAGGAGCACTTGCACTACTGGACCTGAGAACCTACCATACAGCTACAGTAGTCAAAACATACTTTTACTGGCTCAGTAACAGACACATTAGTCAATGGAGCAGAACTGACAACTCAGATGTAAATTCACCCACCCATGGTCACCTGATATTTGACAAAGGACCAAAGTCCATCAAACAGGGGAAAGATTGTCTTTTTAACAAATGTAGCTGGCCAAACTGGTTGTTCATCTGTAAAAATATGTAACATGACCCATACCTCACACCACACACAAACACTGATACCCAGTGGATAAAAGACCTGACTATAAAACCAAAATCACTAAAGATCATAGAAGAAAAAATAAGGTTGATGCTAGGGGCCCTAATACATGGTATGAACAGTATGCAAACCATGATTAACAATATACAAACACCAGAAGATAAGGTAGATAACTGAGATCCTCTAAAAATTAAACACTTATGCTCATCAAAAGACTTCAACAAAAGAGTAAAAAGACATTGGGGGAAAATTTGGCTATTATAAATCATACAAAGATCTAATCTCTAACATCTACGGAAAATCAGCTACCTCTGCAACAGAAGACAAATAATCCAATTAAATAATGGGCAAAGGAAATAGACAGGTCACCAAAGCAGTCATTCAAGTGGCTAACAGACACATGAGGAAATGCTTGCAATCACTAGTCACTAGAAAATGTAGATACCATCTCACCCTAGCACTATTAGCATGAATAAGCAAAACAAAACAGAAATTAATGAATATTGGAAAGGTTATGGGGAGATTGCAACTCGTATGCATTGCTAGTGGGAATACAAAATGGTACCACTTTGGAAAGCGGTGTGGCATTTACCGAGAAAGATAAAAACAGAAATACTGTATGATCTGACAGTCCATTCCTAGGAATTTATCCCAGAGAAATAAGAGCCATTGCACAAATATAGACCATAAGCACACCCAGGGTCATTGCAGCATTGTTCACAATAACAAAAAGATGTAAACAACCTAGATGCCCATCTGCAGATGACTGGATAAACTGTGGTACACACATACAGTGGAGTACTATGCAACAAAGAACAATGTGTGAAGCATCTTATAACACAAATGAATTATGCTGAATGAAAAAAGTCAATCACTAAAGGAAAAATACTGTATTGACTACTACATAAAAACTCATGAAAAGGTTTACATACAAAAAGAAAGAATCTTTCATGGATACAATGGAGAGGGTGATAGGGATGGAAAAACAGTAAATATATGATAGATAAATAGTTATTTGGGGGAAGGATAATACAGCACACACTACTGGGGAAGCCAGCACAACTTGTACAAGGCAAGGTCATACAAGCTGTGTATACACATTACAACCCCCTGAAAAAACAAATTATAAGGCTAAGGGATGTTGGGACCATCATCTCAGGGAACATCTCACTCAACTGGCAAAACATAGTTTATAAAGCAAATGTTCAATGTTCTACTTTGTTAAGTAGCATCTGGGATCTTAGAAGCTTGTGAGCAGCCATCTAGACATTCCACTGATCTTACCTGGTCTGGGACAAGGGAGAACAAGGAAAACCAAAGACACAAGGGAAGGATTAGTGCAAAAGACTCATGGACCACATCTACCACATACTCCACCAGACTGAGTCTGGCACAGCTAGGTGTTGCTTCACTACCACCACAAACTGCTCTGACAGAAATCACAGTAGAGAGCCCTGGACAAAGCTGGAGAAAATGCTGCACAAAATTTTGACTCACAAAAAAAGAAAAAAAGACCAGACTTATTGGTCTGACAGAGACTGAAGAAACTCTGAAAGAATGGCCCCCAGACACACTTTTAACTTGGTACATAAGTCACTTCTGAGTTTCATCCTTAGTCAAAGATTAGATAGGCCCAATGAAACAAAATAAAACTAAATGGGCACACCAGCCAAGGGACAAGGATGAGAGGGTGGGGCGGGGGGTGGGGGACCAGAAACGTGGCAACTGGGAACACAAGGACGAGAAGGGGAGATTATAGACCTGTTGTGAGAGTGACAACCAGTATCATAAAACAACATGTGTACTAATTGTTTAATAAGAAACTAATTTGCTGTATAACCCCCTCATCTGGAACACAATTTAAAAAAAGAAAATGAAGGAAAGTTTCTTTTTTCTGAAAGTCTTCCTAAGAATCCTGCATTTTGAAAATTTGGTCTATTAAGAGTGGTGATTGACAAAGGTAATTATTTCTTAAGCTGAAATGACAACTGGAAGGAACAACAACAAATTACAACCATGGTGTATCAATTTAGAAAGGCATTTGGGAGCAGGCATCTGGGAGGAGGTGGTTGCAAATGGTAGTTTAGAATAGCATTTAGGAGTAGGTGGTTCAAGAGACAAGGCAATATCTGAAGAAAATGAACTAATTGAGTTATTTTGAATAGGATATGACAGCAATGTATATATTTTATTAACTGCTTCATCAGTAATTAAAGCCAGGCACACCACTTGCTGAGATTTTGCCCATCTATATGTGTATGTGTAGCTGTTTATTTTCTATACAAATATTATTATATGGAATATACTTAAGAATGCATATATAAGCAGTATTTATATGATAGAAATCTGTATCTGTTTCCATTGCATGTTTAGAGATAGAAGCTATTTATTAAGTCAAGGTATATACATATACATACATATATATATATGCAGAAGTAGAGTTATGTGTACGAGTCACCCATTCTTTCATAGATTTAAAAAAAATCTTTATATGTACAAATACAGGTTTTAAAATGTGAGCAGCAAGTTCTTTTGGTTGGAGAAGAAGGAAAAGGAATCTAAAGTTCTTTACTTTCATCGAGACCTAACATTTCTCTTGTGATGACTGTGAAGTTATCAATATGTATGTATGTTCATTTAGTTGACATTCTGTTTTGATTCATATTGTTAGAAAACATTGTGGAAGGGGCATGTTGCTTCAGAAAAGTATAGTCATTCAGAGAGGAAAGATCGCCTTTCCCCCTAATATGAAAATTCGAGGGAGTAAGATAAAAGCTAATAAATAGGACTTAGAATCTTGAACTTGAGAGGCCCAGGTGACAGTTCACAGAGGAAAATGAGAAAGCGTTCAGAGTAGGTTAGTAAATTCACCTTTAATTATAGGCAGTCAAGGTTACTAATAAACTTTTTGAAATGGCTGAATATTGACCAGTTCTTTCTTGTATAATGACTTGTGTATTCCTTCTATCTTCTTTTGATAGTTCCTGAGTTAGTTAATATTTTCCCCATAGAATCCCTCACTTTGACAACTCGAGGCTTGAGTGTTTTTCTTCTTTGTTTTTCAGTTTGAAAAACGCAAACATGTTCTTTTCTTTTGGTTTTCTACTTCCAGCTTTTTATACATGGCATTACAATACTTTGACTTCTTGAGCCAGCCTTTGAAATCTTCTGTTTTGTTCTTTTACTTTGTCATTTCTTCCCTTTGTTTTAGCTACTCAATGTTCAAGAGCAAGTTTCAGAGTCTCTTCTGACATCCAATATGGTTGTTTCTTTTTTACCTCTCTTTTTAATGAATGACCTCTTGCTTTCTTTAGGGATGATGGCTTTGTGATGTCATTCTACAACTCGTCTTTGGTCATTAGTGTACAAGACATCAAATGTGCTCTCAAAATTGTTTCTAAACTCAGGTAGGATGTATTCAAGGTCGTACTTTAGCTCTCGTGTACTTGTTCTAATCTTCTACTGTTTCGGTTTGACCTTGCATATGCGCAGTTGATGGTCTGTGCTGCAGTCAGCACCTGGCCTTGTTTTGACTGCTGATGTTGAGCTTTTCCACTGTCTCTTTCCACAGATGTGGTCAATTTGACTCCTGTGTATTCCATCTGGTGATATGTGTGTATACAGTTTATGCTGGTGAAAAAAGTCACTGGTCTTGAAAATTCTGTCACTTGATCTCTGGTATCATTTCTGTCACCAAGTCCCTGTTTTCCAACTGCTGATCCTTCTCCTTTGTTTCCATCTTTTGCATCCCAATCACCAGTAATTATTAGTGCATCCTGATTGCATTTGTGATTAGTCTTTGGACTGCAGAAGCCGATAAAAATCTTCAATTTTTTCATCTTTGCCACCAGTGCCTGGTGTGTAAATGTGCATGATAATCATATTAACTGTAAGCAACATCATGATAAATGGAGAAAGGATTGAGGTTGTCAAAGATCTCATATTACTTGATTCCACAATCCCATCAAAAGTATGCGAAAGCTGAACAATGAATAAGGAACACAGAAGAAGAACTGATGACCTTGAATGGTGGTGTTGGAAAAGAATGTTGAGCGTACCATAGACTGCCAAAAGAACAAACAGATCTGTTCTGGAAGAAGTACAACCAGAGTTGTCCTTGGAAGCAAAGATGGTGAGACTGTGTCTTACATACTTTGGACATGTTGTCAGAAGGACATCATGCTTGGTAGAGTGGAGGGTCAGTGAAAAAGAGGAAGACCCTCAACAAGATAGATTGACACAGTAGCTGCAACAATAGGCTTAAGCATAAAAACAATTGTGGGCATGGTGCAGGTTCAGGGAGTGTTTCGTCCTGTTGTGCACAGTGTCACTATGAGTCAAAACTGACTCAATGGCACCTGGCAACAACAACACAAAGATCCTAATAGGTCGGAGCCAAAAAGGTGAAAAAACTTTTTGAGAAAGCCTATGAGTGAGATTTTAATTTTTTTAGTACTATTTTTATTTATCTATTTTATATTGTTATATTACTTATTTAAAATTATCACTAACAGATTTCATGGTTATAAGAAACTTAATCAACAACCATGTAATCACAAATGATGGTTATAAGGAAACAGGAAAAAATAACTTTGCTATTTTTTCCTATAAAACTTGGGGGAAAGTTTAAAAGTATAATAATACCTAGCAGGAGGATCATATAACTGGTACCCTTTTGTGTAACTGGGTTAGTTATCTTGGAAAGCAATTTGAGAATTTTTATTAAAAGTCAAACAGTGACTTTACTCTCTGGTTCAATAACCCTTTTTTGGGAATATATGCAAAGTAATTAATCATCAAACATGGAGATAAGCTGTATGCACAAAGCATGAAGCAACCTAAATGTCCCGTATTGTTTGAGCATTTATTTAATCACTCAGAAAACTTTTTTTTGAGTGTCTACTAAGTTCCAAGCACTAGGAGTATGAAGGAATAAAACAGAGTCTTTGTCCTTACGGAACTTCACTTCAGTGGTGGAAATAGAAACAAATAAGCATGCTGCATACAAATATACAAAAACTACATATATAGTGCATCAGAAGGAGAAAAACAAAACTATTTAAGGGGACAGAGAGTGGGTGGGAAGTTGCTCTTCTGTATAGGGAGGTCAGGGAAGGCCTCACGGATGGTGACATTTGCAACCTGAAAGAAGTGAAGAAGCAAGTCTTGCAGCTGGCTAGCAGAAGACTAGCCCATCAGAAGGAGCAGGTCTTGAGACAGGAACATGGCTGGCATGTTTGAGAAGCTGCAACTAGAGTGGAATGAGGTCAAAAAGTCCGTGAGGGGATCGGATGTATCTAGCAGGCCACTTCTATTTTGCTCAGAGTGAGATTGGAGGCTATTTGATGGTTTTGAGCAAAGAGGTGACATAATACGACCTAGGAAGCAGGCAGGAACAGGAGGAAGCACAGAGATCAGTTAGGAGACTACTGAAATAATACAGGCAAGAAACAATAGCCTAGTGGGACAGTGTGGCAGTGATACAAGTGGTAAAAGTCATTGGATTCTAGACTTAATCTGAAGGTTCATCAGTCAGGGGTTATTATTAAACTGAATGTGAGATATCAGAGAAAGAGAAAAGTTCAGAATAATCTGACATATTTGGCTGAAGAATTGAGTTGTCATCTACTGAGATGGGCAAGATGTAGGAAGAGAAGGCTTGGGGGTAGAAGTCAGTAGTCTGCATTTGAACATGGTAGCTTTCAGATGCACTTTAGACTGCTATAGCAGTGAGTTGGTGTCCCACCATATACCTTGCCTGTGCCACATCAGTGCATGCTGAGAGCCTGACTTCCAGCTGCCAGCACTTCCATTTCCTGGCCCAGGGACTTTCCCAAACTATCCAAACCAAACCCATTGCCATGGAGTCAATTCTGACTCATAGTGACCTTATAGGACTGAATAGAATTGCCTCATAGGGTTTCTAAGGAGCAGCTGGTGGTTCAAACTACATCATTTTGGTTTGCAGCTGAACACTTTCCCAAATTAAGACAATGGTGAAAAACAAAAGGGTGAGGAAGTTCCCCTCTAGTAAGAGGGAGATAAAAAAGGAGAAGTTCTTTGTGCTATCTTGTCCCCTGCTTTCTGCCTTTAGATGCCTTTGTTTGAAGATATGTTGATTGGTGGTGGTGTATCCATTAGGGAAAGTTAAGAGAATTAGGAGAGGCCAACTCAGAGCCCTGGTGTAAAAATGAACCAGTTCTAACAAGCAGCTACTTCTGGGATGCCTGCTCTATGGGAGAGGCAAACTCTTCTTATTTAAGCCGTTGTTAATCAGATACTCTCCTATTTAGAGTTGAGAGCATTCCTAACTGATTCACAGCCCAATGATCACAGCAAACATTATCAAGTGCTTATTACACAATAAATGCTTACTATTCTAAGAACTTTACATGTATTTGCTCATTTAATCCCATAGTGACTTTATGAATTAGTTACTATTATTATCTCCACTTTAGATAAGGAGATTGAGACATGATGAGGTTGAGTCACAATGTGAACCTAGACAGTCTGACCCCAGAGCCCTTGGCCATGATTACTCTGCCTTACCATCTTCCTGTATTTGTGGTTCTATAATTTGAAATAATGGAGTCCCTGGCTGGCACGAATGGTGGCATGAATGGTGCTGGACCGCTAACCGAAGGGCTGGTAGTTCAGACACAATCAGAGGTGCCTCTGAAGACAGGCTTGTGATCTGATTCTGAAAGTGGGGGGACTCTGTCCCTGAAACCCAGGGAAGTCGTCTTACCCAGTGATCAGCTTTCGCCATTAGCTGAAAACAGTCTGATATGCTCCACCTGGTATAACCACAAATCCATAAGTAACTTTATGCCTGCCACCCCACCCTGCTCACAAAGGTCTTCTCTTATCAAAATTTGACCATAAACAAACCTTATCCCCTCCCTCTTCTAAGCAACAGAATTTCTTTCTACCCCTCTTCTCTTTCTTTTCTTATCAAACCAGAAGCCCCCTCACTGCACACTACCTCATCAGAACTTCAAAACTGTTAAAAACTTGCCCTACTGGGGAGAGGTGGGCTGAGCCACCTTTGGACCAGACCCCACTCTCTTTCTCCTGGAATAGATTTTACCAGACTCTCGAGCTGGTGTGTCTCTGTCCCTGTTTAGTGCCACTGTCTCCCCAACAGAAAGAACACATTCCTGAAAAACTCTAGGGAGTAATTCTACTCAACACACATAAGGTTGTCATGAGTTGGAATCAACTTTACGGGAACAAACAGCAACAATTTGAAATAAGACTACAACTATAAACTTCACTTATTGTCACAAATTATTTTTCAGCTATATAATACAGACATTTATCACATAGGAAAAACTGCAGATACAAAGCATATGGATAGATGGTAATGTATATGATTAACAATGATCAAAAACCACTCTCATATTCCTCCTTGCAATTTTAATTTTAAAATGGTTTAAGGGATACTTAAAACAAGTTTAGGTAGTTTCATTATGTTAAAAAAAATGTTAATAAAGGGGGATCTGGAAATATTATGCCAAAATTCTCATGGACTCCAGACTTTCTGAAGCCATGGAAGTTGGGTGAAATCCTAAACTATTGCCATGAGGTAGTCTTTACACCTTAAAGCAAAAGTTTTTCCTAAAGTTCTTAAAACCAAACAATCCTAAACCAAAAAAAACAAACCCACTGCTGTCGAGTTGGGTCCAACTCATAACGATCCTAGAGGTGAAAGTAGAACTGCCCCATAGAGTTTCCAAGGAGCACTTGGGGCGTTTGAACTACCGACCTTTTGATTAGCAGACTAACACTTGACCACTACAAACACCAGGGTTTCCCAAAACCAAACAATAGTTCAACTTAATTAGTGAGGAATGTCAGCCATGAACATCATGCACTTTTAAGACCTATCTGTATAGGACCAACCTGACAACAACAACTTGAAAGCTTAGGAAATTTAGAGGGGAGTGAGTATATGTCAATGAGAGCGGAACAACTCAGAAAGGGATAAGAACGGTTGTGTACGTTGAAGAATGTGATCAGTGTCAGTGAACTGTGCTTGTGGAAATTGCTGAATTGGTGTTCCATTATTTATATTCTTAACAACACAATTAAACAAATTATTTAAAAAAGTAAAACTATCATGTGAACCAGTATGCCTACTTCATTAACAAATCTTAACCAGAAGTGGATGAAGTCAAATGGAACTTGGGAATAGGAGAAGGTACACAGGAATAGGATGCTGACCTCACTTCCCACACCAGCTACTGACACAGTTTTCTGCTCCTATTTATAGCAAAAATCCTCTAATGACAGTATAACCAGATACATGGTACCTGGCTACCAACACCAACTGCTCTGAAAGGAATCAGAGTCGAGCATCTGGGAGAGAAAGGGAGAAAAATGTAAAACAAAATTTTAGCTCAAAAAAAAAGACTGGACTTAGTGGCCTAATAGACTGGAGAAACTGTGAGACTATGGCCCCCAGACACCGTTTCAGCTCAGTACTAGGGTGTTGACATGTGGGGTTGGCAACCAATGTCACAAAACAGTATGTGTAGTAATTGTTTAATGAGAAATTAATTTGCACTGTAAACCTTCATCTAAAGTACAGTAAAAAAAATCCTTTGAAGAACTGCTAATATTCACAACCTGTATTTCCAGCCATCTCATTTTTCTCTTGAACCAATCAAAGGTTTGACTCAACACACTGCTCTGTCAAGGCCCCCAATGATGTCCATGACACCAACTCCACTGTCAGTTCTTAATTTTCATCGTACTGAATTATCAGCAGCATATGACATAGCCTTCTTTCCCTGTTCCTGGTCCTTTGTCATCTCACTGGTTTCTAACCATAGGAAAGTTCAGTTCTTGGACTTTTTCTCTACCCACGTTCACAGCTTTGATGTTTGCATCCTGGCTTGTAGTTTTAAATGCTTTAGCCGATTAAAAATAACTATAGACTCTTCAACAGACTTTCCATTGAGTGAGACAAGCATTTTTGTTTCTTTGGGTAGTTTCAGTGACTATGAAGACCAATGGCAGAAATGAAACCGTACCAGTTTCTGGATTGTAAGAAAACTATCAGTGTGTATTTCGTGTCTATTGGAACACTCCGGAAGTGCTGAGCAGTCATGCAATCTATTATGCTAGCCAAGCCAAGTGCCGTCGAGTCGGCTAGAGAGGACACATACAGGCACTCTGGTTAACAGTTCCAGTGTTAGGGTCTGCGATTTTCAAGATGCGACGCTGATACTTTAAAGTTTAAATTTTATTAAAAAAATACGCCCAATAGGAAAAATACTGGTGCACCAGGGATGTACCCCAAGCTACACAGAGCAGGGGGTGATGACGAGCTTCCTCAGCACCCAGTATTTAAGTCTCGAGATTACAAAGCAGGGAAGGGGAACTGACCTTTACATTGATTGGTTAAGGCCACCTGGAATTCCTGTTAGTTGTAAAATGTGGTCAAGGTCTAGGGGTCACCTGCAAGGCTGTCCGTGGTCAAGGTCTAGGGGTCATTTGCAAAGCTGTCCCTAGGCTTGTCTTATGGCAGATGTTTTGTAAGACAAAGGTGAGATTACTCTATGGTATTTTCTGCTACTAAGTTGTTTTCTGGGGCTTTCTTTAATATCTTGAATTTTTACTGCACCCTTCCTCAAAGGCTGTCACTTATGCCTCATTTCAACACCAGGTGTGTCTAGCCCTCCAGCCATGTAGCCAAGATGCCAAATGAGACAATAAAAGGCTTGGACCTTCCAGATTAGCCCATTTGACAGATGAATGCCAGGGAGTAGCCTCAGAAAGTACCATGTGTGACAGAATAATTGTGCCATTGAGACAGGCTCAGACTTCTGATTAACCAAATTGTGAGCTGTAATAAAATAGATCTCAACGATTACAATTTAGGATAATTCTTTCTTGCTACAGTAGATACTCAGAACAAATACCATCTTTTTGCTAAGGACTCACAAATTGCCTTAACCTCTCCTCTGAATTTCAGACTCATGTCTAGCTACAGATCTGATATTATCTGAAAATTATCTTATTTTGAATACTCCCAGGAGCCAACTCTCTCTGAGAAAAGGATTCAAGTGCCAGTAGCTTATTTGCAAGGTGATCCCAGGAAACACCAGTAGGGTAGTAAGGCATAGAGACAGAGAAAGAAAGCTGACAATAGAAGGTGTGTCATCAGGCCAGTTGCTACTGAAAACCGCAGCTTAATACTGCTGGGGGACACAGGATTAGTGTAATACGTGTATCTCAGAATTATCTCACTTAGAGGGCAAGGGAGCTGGACTGTTTATACACCAACCCCTCTCAGAAAAGTCAATTACCATTGAGTTATCTTTGATTAATGGCGACCATCATGTGTTTCAGAGTAGAATTGTGATCTGTAGGGTTTTCAGTGACTGATTTTTCAGTCACTTCTAAAGTGCTTCTAGGTAGCCTTGAACTTCCAACTTTCAGTTAGTCATTTGTACCACTCCGGGCCTGGGACTCTGAGGAAATGCTGGGTGTAGTAACTAAGTGCTATAGGCTTCTAAACAAAAGATCAGCAGTTCAAATCCTCCAGACACTCCTTGACACTCTATGGGGCAGTTCTGCTCTGTCCAATGGGGTCACTATGAGTCAGAATCACAATCACAATCACAATCAGTTCAACAGCAATGGGTTTGGGTTTGGGAACTCACTTAACAACAACAACAAAAACCCAAATCCATTATCATCATATCAATTCCAGATCGTGACCCTATATCACAAACTAGAACTGCCTGCATAGTTTCCAAGGCTGTAATCTTTACAGAAGCAAGCTGTCACATCTCTCTCCCTTGGAGAGTCTGATGCATTTAGCAGCTAAGCACTTTAACCATTCCTCCACCAGAGATCCTCACATGCGTATATTTACAAAACCCATTGCCACTGAGTTGATTTTGACTCATAGCAACTCTGCACCGTTCCTACAAAACTAAGTGGAGTTCCTGCCACCTGCCATCTGCCACAAGCAGCCAATCTTTGAGATGTGAGAGATGAGAAGCAAAATGTTTATTGCATACTGGTAGGCAAGGAGACAGGGGGAACCATTCCTCCAAAATCTGCCCCCTCCCCCAATGGATACTAGCTGGAAGTTTTATAGGAGGAGAGGAAAAGGATTTATGAGTCCTAGGAATATGTAAAAAGTTAATCTTCTTCAGGTGATGACAATGGTCACATGTGTTGACTTCTTAGTTGGTGTTTGGGGCCCAGAAGTGGTCTGGCTACCATACAATCTGCTGGCCAATTTTCATTTTTCTGTTGTGGTCTTGTTAGGGGTTGGGATTTCAAGACGCGAACTGTTGAAATGAGGAAGGGTGCGATAAAAATTTGAGGTATTAAAGACAGCCCCAGGAAACAACTTAATAGCAGAAAATACAGAATAATCTCACCTTTGTTTTACAAAACACTGTCACAAGACAAGCCTGGGGGCAACCTTGCAAGTGACAGCCTGCAAGTGACCCCTAGACCTTGACCACATTTTACAACTAATAGGAGTTAACCAATCAATGTAAAGGTCAGTTCACCCTCCCTGCTTTGCAATCTCACGACTTAAATACTGGGCGCTGAGGAAACTCGTCGTCGCCCCGTGCTCTGTGTAGCTTGGGGTGCGTCCCTGGTGCACCAGTATTTTTCCTATTGGGCATATTTTTTAATAAAATTTAACCTTTAAAGTAACAGTGTCGCATCTTGAAAATCGCGGACCCTAACAGAACCAGAATTTCTTTAAAGGTTAAATTTTATTAAAAATATGCCCAATAAGAAAAAGGCTGGTGCACCAGGGACGCACTCCAAACTGTACAGAGTGAGGAGGCGACCACGAGTTTCCTCAGAACCCAGTATTTAAGTGGTGAGATTGCAAAGCAGGGAGGGGGAACTGACCTTTACGCTGATTGGTTAAGGACACATGGAACTCCTATAAGTTGTAAAGTGTGGTCAAGGTCTAGGGGTCACTTGCAGGCTGTCTGTGGTCTAGGGGGTCACTTGCAAAGTTGCCCCCAGGCTTGTCTTGTGACAGTGTTTTGTAAGACAAAGGTGAGATTATTCTATGGTATTTTCTGCTATTAAGTTGTTTCCTGGGGCTTTCTTTAATACCTCAAATTTTTACTGCTCCCTTCCTCATTTCAACAGTCTTTAGATTGTTACCACTTGTTTACCAACAGTCCTAAAGACTAGCCCTTAACTTTGGGAGAAACTAGGGAAAACAATGCGTTATCAGGCTTCTCTGAAGATCTTCAAGGGTCCTTGTCAGATCTGTGAGAAAGAACTACTGGGGAAACCTAACTGGGCCCCGAGGAAAATCTTTATTGGAAAATAAAAACACTTCAAAGCAGGGCAACAGCAGAGTGTGCAGCACTCCACCAGGATGCACCACTGAGCAAGTTCAAGGTGTAGCCCATCTGCACCCAGGATATAGCTGGAGACAACAAACCAGCAATGGGGATCTAATGTTATTTCCTTTTTTCTTGGCACGCAGCTGCTTGTTCCTGCACTGAGTCTGCATGCAGACTTCAAGTGGTTCCTTGCACAGAGGCTTCTGAGACTGGTTGCAGGACTTATTGTGGGGTGTCGTGGGTACCCTGGTTGCATAGTGGTTAAGTGTTAGGTCTGCTAACCAAAAATGGTCAGCAGTTCAAACCCATCAGGTGTTCCTTGGAAACTCTATGAAGCAGTTCTACTCTGATCTCCAGGGCCTCCATGAGTTGGAATTGACTACGCAGAAGTGTTTTTTTTTTTTTTTTTTTTCTAGTTTGCATGAGTACAGTTTCTTGTTCCCTTGGTTCAATTCCCTGGTCTTGATTGTAGCTTTCTGGTGCCCAAATTGGAAGGCCATGTAGTGGTCTCCTTGGTGTTTCTGCACATGACTCTGAAACAGATCTAAGTTTCTTAGAAAAACAACTTTACGGATAATTTAGGAACCAGTGCCCAGGTGGAAACCCTGGAGGTATAGTGGTTAAATGCTACTTCTGCTAACAATAAAGGTCAGCAGTTCAAATCTGCCTGGGAGTCTATAGGGTCGCTAATAGTTGGAATGACTCCATGACAATTGGGTTTATTTTTAATTGGTTAGTCCCTAAGTATGGGTGATAAAATAAGTTGCTTATCACTTCAGAATGTTTCAAGGTGTAGTTGTGCTAGCCCTTCTAATTCCTGTCTCAAATGAACTCATGCTTGGAGACAGAATCAGGAAACAAAATGGTACAGGTCATGCTCAAGACGCAGTCACTCATTTTGCTTTGCTTGTTCCAATGCGACAAAGTAGAAGTACCTTGTAGTTTCCAAGGAACACCTACGAATTCAGACATCAACCTTCTCGTTATCAGCCACAGCATTTAACTACTATGTTACTGGATTTTCCTATACATATCAGGTCTCACAATTAGGTTCATAAACTCATCCTAGAAAAGTTGCTACACACCTAATTGCTGTCTATCCCCATAGTCACCTTTGAAGTTCCCCCTTGGGAAGCTATGCACCAACACCAGTGCCTAGTCCAGCCTTCAAAGCAAATTTGGACCTTCTTTTCTGGAATGGCTGTCAGAGTTGCTTGTATTACCTTAGATGTCCCAAATGTCATCAAAATATCTCCCTTTCACTATTTCCTCCATCTTCAGGTAAAGAAAAAAGTCATTGGGGACCAGATTAGGTGAGTAGGGAGGGTGTTCCAATACAGTTCTTTGTTTAAAACAATCACAGACAACTATACAATGAAGTTTGTGGACTTGTCACAGTGCCACTGTGCACAATGGCCATTCTAGAAAGAGTTCCAAAATTGCTTTGGAGACTGAACTAGGCGCTGGTGTCTGTGTATAGCTTCCCAAGGAAAATACTTTGAAGGTGACTGTAGCGACATTCATCAATGAGGTATGTAGCATTTAGAACAATTAAGTTCAGAGACTTAATTGTTGGACCTCATATACCTGGATAAATCTAACTTGGTTATAATATATCCAAGATTTTATTAACTTTACTGTTAATAAATTGAAGTGGTTAGAAGTATTCTCTCATTCTTTTTTTTGTGAAACTGATTTGCAAAACCATCTGGACCTTTTTTTCCCTTAATGAAGGATTTTTTTTTTTCTTACTACCAATTAAATTTCTTTGTTACAGGAACATTTAAGCTTACTATTTCTTCTTGGATCAGTTTTGGGAAATTATAAAGAGATAATTCATACTGAGACTCAGTCATATGTTTGTTGATTTTTTTTATCATATTCTTACATTTCAGGTCTCTTTCTGAGATTATTTTTCTTCTTCCTGAAGTATCATTTATATTTCCCTTTAATGATAATTGGTAATAAATCCTTACTTTTGTTTATCTGAAAATGTATTTTGCTCTTGATCTTATAGGACTGTTTTACTGAGTACGCAATTCTATTTTCTCTCAGCATTTGAAGCTACTGTTCTACTGTCTTCCGGCTTCCTTTGTTGTGTTGATAAGTCAGCTTATCAGTCTAATTGCTGTTTCTTTGTAAAGTAAGCTGATCTTTTATCTTACTGATTTTAAAGATACATGCTTTGTCTTTGATGTTCTCAGTTTCACTACAAGATGTGTAGATTGGATTTCTTTTTACTTATCCTACTCAGTATTCTTAGTGATCCCTGATCTGTGAATTGATGTCTTTTATCAGTTTGGAATGTCCTCACTCATTGTCTCTTTTACTGCAAGCTGTCTTCCTCCTGTCTATACTTCTTCTGGTACTCTGACCAGATTCCATGTCTTTTTGCCTTTCATGTTTTATCTCCTTGTTTCTTTATGCTGTGGAGCCCTGGTGGTGCAGTTGTTAAGCATTTGGCTGCTAACCAAAGTGTCAGCAGTTTGAATCCACTGGCTGCTTCTTGGAATTCCTAAGGGGCAGTTCTACACTGTCCTATTGGTGATGCTATGAGTCAGAATCAACTCAAAGGCAATGGCTTTGGTTTTGGTTCTTTAAGCTGCATTCTAGGTATTTTCTTCAGTTCTGTTTTCTACTTTAGTTAGTCTTCAGATGCATTTGTGTCTATTAACGTTTTAAATTTTAGTGATTTTTCCTTTTAGTAACATTTTATTATTATATTTTTGAAATATTATTCATTATTCAGCAGTGTAAGTCATTGTCTCTATTATTTCAATAACAAGACTTCTTAATTTTAATTGGACACATGACCATCCAGAATAAAGGCTGTATTTCCAAACTGTCCTTGAGCTAGTAGTCGCTATGTACTAAGTTCTCACTATCGACAAAAGTTGTCCAGTGTTGAACCATCCTCACAATTGTTGCTGCATGTCTTAATAATCTAGTGCTTCTATAACAGAAATACTACAAGTAGATGGCTTTAGAAACTTATTTTCTCACAGAGAAGTAGGTGAAAGTCCAAATTCAGGGCGTTGACTCCAGGGCAAGACTTTCTCTATTTGCTCTGGAGGAAAGTCCTTGTAGTCACACTTACCCTGGACTCAGAGCTTCTGAGGTGCCAGGACCCCAGGTCCAAATGATGCACTCTGCTTCTGGTACTATCTCCTTGATAGTATGAGGTTGCCATGTCTCTGCTTACTTCCCTTTTCTCTTTATCGTTACCTACACAACTATTGCCCATTCTCCCTCATTAACATCAAAGAGGCAGTGTTTACAATGTACAGGAACATCTCATAATACTGGCAGTCATGGCCTAGCCAAATTGCTACAGACATTTTTGGAGACACAATTTGATTTGTGACACTGTTTGAGCCCATCGTTGCAGTCATGTGTCAATCCATCTCACTGAGAGTAGAACTTCCTTTTTGCTTTTAAGATGCTGTGGAGTCAATTCCAACTCATAGCGATCCCATAGGACAGAGTAGAGCTGCCCCACAGTGTTTCCAAGGAGTGTCTGGTTGATTTGAACTTTCAACCTTTTGGTTAGGAGTTATAGCTCTTAACCACTATGTGATCAGGGTTTTCTCTTTATCTTTAGTTTTAAAATTTCACAAGATTGTGTGTTTTTCTTTCTTTTGCTCTGTACTATTTGAATCTATTCAGCTTCAAGACATGGATCTACCACTAGCTCTGGGAAATTTTCTAACATTACTTTTTGGGCAATTTTTTTCTCCTTCATTTATTTTATTTTTCTTTGTAGTATAATATTAGTCCTGTTGGATTGACCCTTTATTTCTGTTGTAGTTTCTCTCATACTGTTCATTCCTTTGTGTATTGCTTCTCTGTTCTTTGAGATTTAATAGACTTTTATCTTCCACAATCTGACTATGTTATTGTTAGGTGCTGTTGAGTTGGTTACAACTCATAGTGGCCCTATGTACAACAGAATGGAACACTGCCCAATCTTGTGCCATCCTAACAATTATTATGCAAGAGCCCACGGTTGTAGTCATCATGTCAATCTATCTCATTGAGTGTCTTCTTTTTTTCTGGTCTGCCCATTTACCAAGCATAACGTCCTTCTCCAGGGACTGGTCCCTCTTGATAGTTTGTCCAAAGTACATGAGATGAAGTCTTACCATCCACCCATCTAAAGAGCATTCTGGCTGTACTTCTTCCAGGAAAGATTTGGTCATTCTTCCAGCTTTCACATGCACATGCAAACTAGAAAACCTGTAGCCATCAAGTTGATGCAGACTCAGTGATCCTGTAGGACACAGTATTACTGCCCCTTAAGGTTTCCAAGGAATGGGTGGCGAATTTGAACTGCTGACATTTTACTTAGCAGCTGAACTCTTAACCACTACACCACTGGGGAAACACATGTATACGAGGTGATTGAAAACACCATACACTGATGCTGCCCCTGTCCATAAATCATAATGAAGGTCAACTGTTCAGACAGCAATGGATTGGACTTGGCTATGCAGAGTGACCATATCTTGTGGGTGCTTTATGGTTCTATGCATCCATAGGATGTCATCCTGCTGCCCTCTTACTGGAGGAAGGGGACTGGGTGGAGAGGAGGGGATAGGAGACTATTGGGAGGATAGGACACGTATGGAGCAGAGAGGAATAGTGTGCTGTCACTAGACAGGGAGAGCAGTCAGCCAGCCAAGCCAGTGGGAGCTGCATATAGGTGAGCATGCAAATTTATATGAGAATGTACATTTTCATTCAATCATAATAAAAAAACAAACAAACAAAAAACCCACCATAGCTTAGGTCAGGTGCGCCTTACTCCTCAAAGCAACATCTTTGATTTTTAACATTTTAAAGAGGATTTGTCCAGAGTAGTCTGTTGTTTGATTTCTTGACTGCTGCTTCTGTGGGAGTTGATTGAGCATCCAAGCAAAACAAAGTTTTTGACAACTTCAGTGTTTTCTCTGTGGTTTATTGGTTCAGTTGTTAGTATTTTTGCTTTCTTTATGTTGAAGTGCAATCTCAATTGAAGTATTTGGTCTTCACTGATAAGTGCTTCAAGTCCCCTTCACTTTCAGCAGGTAAGTTTGTTTTATCTGTATATCATAGTATATCTACTGTAGTTTTGGTTATTTCTTGTGAAAACCCACTGTCATTCTTGGTTGTTTTCACAGTGTGGTATTTTTTATCTTATAGCTGTGATATAAATTTATGACAGTACTAACTAGTTAGAAAAAACTTCTCTGATGTTCCTGTTTGCTCTATATTCACATTTTTCTATCTGTGATCATTAAGGTTGCATTTCAACTTGGCTGGGCCATGATTCTCAGTGGTTTGGCAGTTATGATGCAGTTTGGCAATTGTATTGTCAGGGGCCATGAGGAAGCCTCAGGCCCCTAACAAACAGGAAGTCTGGATAGTCCCTGAGAACGCGCGGGCGTTCTCAAACCACCCCCCCCCCCCGCGTCATTGCCTAACGTCAACTGTACAGGCATACTGTCTGCCCAATGATAGAACGCCAACTGTCTCATACCAGCTATCTTCCGGTCCTAAGCCCTTCCCCTCCCCAACTTCTGTATATACTACTCTGCTACAATAAAACCTCGAGGCTTGATCAGAATTTTGTCTTGCCTCCATTTCTTCGTGTCTCTTGCCCCACTTTCATTTTCACAGGCTCCCCCTCGTCCCTCCTTTGATTCGCCCCGCGGGTCAGGGCATTGTATAATGATGTAATCCCTTTGATGGTGAGAAATGATAGAGGTGATCACTTCCATGATGAGATCTGCTGTATGTGAATAGCAAATCAGTTAAAAGGGAGTTTCCTTTGGGTTATGGCCTGCATCCAATGTAGCAGTGTCTTCTGGCAAGGTTCATGGGCTTTTGCTTGCTCTGAGTCCTGCAGCTGACTCCTGTTCACCCGGCCTCTGATTCTTGGGACTTGAGTTTACCTGCTTTCTTGCCTGCCAATCTCGGGATCAGTTTGTCTCTGCAGCCTCTGTAACCCCTGATCTTGTGTTTGCCAGCCACTGCAGCTACAGGAGAAGCCTCTGGCCTAACCCACAGACTTGGACTTTCCAGCCTCTACAACTGTGTGAGCCATTTCCTTGATATAAATCTCTCTTTATTTGTATAAACTTACCGGTTTTGCTTCCCTAGAGAACCTCGCCTAAGACACAACCCCATCCCACTCTTTAAATATCTAATTATCCTTGGTTGTCTGCTCATATTTAAGATGAGGGAGTTAATGCTGAGTAGGAGTCTTGTGAACTTGTGAGAATATTTCCAACTAAACTTCATTTTAGGGTGAGTAAGAAGTAAACTACTATTGTGCCAGGGTGAAGAACGCTTTATTCTTAGGCATTAACACTCATAATAGCTGTCCAAATCTTTCCCAAGGAATCTGGAAACTCTTGATTACTAGCGCTGGGAAAAAGTTTCGGTATTATATGTGAGGTACAGAGAGTTCTGCTGTTCCATATAAAAGAATCCAAAAACAAACTCAATGCCATTGAGTCAATCCTGGCTCTTAGTGATTGTAAAGGACAGAGTAGAACTGCCCTGTAGAGTTTCCAAGACTGTAATCTTTACAGAAACGGATAGGCACATCTTTCTCTGGCAAAGCAGCTGGTGGGTTCAAATCACTGATGTTTTGGGAAGCAGCTGAGCACCTTAATCACTCTGCCACCAGGGCTCCTACTGTAGTGTCTCTCTTTTCAGCCTGCTTCTTACTTTTACTCTCTTGTCTGTGTCTCTAAATCTCAACTTCTCTAAAACATTTCTTGGTCAGACCTTCTTTGACTCCAGCATTCTCTGAAACTATTCCATGCTGTGGTTTTCTTTCTTTGTTTAATCATACTGCATTTACTTTCTGTATGTCAAATTAAGAAATTTTTTTTTCCTTTTTCTGATGCCCCTTTTGCTGGGTTGAATAGTATTTCCCAGAGATTCATGTCCATCCAGAACCTGTGGCATTGTTTGGAAATAGGGTCTTGGCTGCTATAATCAAGTTAAGATCAGTTCATACTGGATTAGAGTGGGCCCTAAACCAATGGCTGAATGGCGTCTTTATTAAAAAAAAAAAAAAAAGGAAACAGGCACAGAGACACACAGAGAGGAGACTATCATGTGATCAGGTGAAGATAAAGACAGAGATTGGAGTGATGTATCATATCAAGGAATGTCATGAAATAGACTTTCCCCTAGAGTCCCCAGAAGGAACCAGTTGTGCTGATGCCTTGAGTTTTGGACTTCTAGCCTCTAGATGTATTCTGCTGCTCTTCGTGCAGTTTTCACTAGCTAATTCTTTTCAGCAGTAGACTGTTGGGTCCTTTCTTCCTAGTCTGTCTTAGTCTGGAAGCTCAGCTGAAACCTGTCCGCCATGGGTGACTGAGACAGTATCTGAATATTGGTGGCATAGCTTCCAGAACCACAGCAACACACAAGCCCCAACAGAATGACAAGCGGGTAAACAAGTGGGGCGTAGCCATGAGGTTAGGCATCAAAACAATTGTGGCCATGGCGCAGGAGCAGGCGGATAGGATTGCTAGGCAGAACCACCTCAATGGCACCTTAAAACAACAACAACAAGCCTCTCAAACTATGAGATAATACATTTTTGTTGTTTTGAGCCATCCCCATCCAGGTGTGGTACTTAGTTAGAGCAACCCCAGGAAACTAATATAAATCTCTTTTCATTTTGTTTCCTATGTTTGTATCACGTTTGTTCCTTTGTTATAATTTTGATGGGGTCTACACAAAGAAGGGGTAATAAATGCACGTGCTCAGTTAGCCAGTCCTTGTAAAACATTCTTAAAGAAGAGAGAGACTCTTGGTGTAGGGTAGGGAATAAAAAAAACAACAATCAGTGCTGTAGGAAAATAAATCTTAAATGCTTGCGAGTGATCATCCAAGATGCAGCAGTTGGTTTCTATTCACCTAGAGCAACAGAGGATAAAGGAGAGTCATGAACTGGAGGAAGAAAATGGAACATGTGGTTGACTGCCTCTGCGAACAACTGTCTCCTTTGTCATGAGACCTGAAGAACTAGGTGGTGCCTGGCTACCATTACTGAATGTTTAGATTAAAAGGGATCAAATTATATAATATAATTTCAAATTTACATAGAGTCCAGAATTTCTTGAGCCACTGAAGCTGGATGAAACCCTGAAACCATTGCTCTGAGATAATTTTTAAGCCTTAAACCAGAAATATCTCCCTGAAGCCTTCTTAAAATCAAACTATAGTTGCACTTAACCGGTAAAAAAGAATTCTGCCTTGAGTATTGTGGTCTTTTAAGGAGTATCTATATGGGATCAAATTGAAAACAGCAACTGGAAAGATTGGATCAAAAATTTAGGGTGTGGAGAATTTATGTTAATGAAGAACTACACAGGAAAGGAGGGTAAGAACAGTTGCCAGCTTGAAAAATATAATCAATGGCACTGAATTTTACAAGTAAAAATGGTTGAACTGGTGTATGTTCTGCTGTGTATGTTCTCATCAACAATGAAACAAAGTGAGAGTGTGCTATGACACTATCCCTGTGTATAATTTAGGGCCTACCATGTTAACTCTCCATTTTAGGGGTATGATGGACCTCAGACATCTAGTTCAAACCCCACTTTACAACTGAGAAAAGTGGGGCCCCAAAGTAGAGTGATTTGCCCAAGGTCACACAATTAGACAGTGACAGAATGGAGACTAGACAAATACATAAACTTCTGGTTTACTTTTCTTTCTACCTCACACTCTGTTGGAAAGTACCTGGATGAACACAGGAAAGTTTGGATGAGATGGCCTTGACAAATAGTGTAAGAAAGTTTTTACTGGGTACATAGTCGAATGTCCAAGACAAGGAAATATTTATGGTGATTATTTGGAAGCTATATGGTGTTCGTATCCAGCAGCACATAGGCGAACGACTGGTAGCCATACTTTAAACTGCAGAGTTGTGAACTGCCATCATCTAAGTGATAGTGACCCTGGGAAGGAACAATCTGAGAGCCTTGCCAGGATGAAAACAGTAGAATTCGGTGAGTGACTGAGTGTGAACATCGAGGAGACAGAGGAAAATATTGGTGGGGTTACAGGAGGTCGATAAACTGATTAATTACCAGGTGGTGGGAAGGAGTGAGATGGAGGGGTAAAACTCCTCTCAAGGGCATTTTAAATTATTTGAACAAGCACAGGAAGGCTGGGAATAAATATAATTCACGCTACCCTTACTTTCCCAGTTGGGAGATATTTTATCAACATTCTTAAATTAATGGCTGCAGCTAGTCCAACGAAAGAAACTCGACTACCATTCAGTGTAAGAAAATTGAGTTGTCTGAAATAAGGCACCAGTTGCCCGGTAGACTCCCAGCTGTTGCAAAGATCACATAAAACTATTAACATAGCACGGTATTTGGCACATTGTAGGCGATGAATTCAGGTATTGTCTTCTGCCCACATTCTGCCCTCCTCCGCTGGCATCATCACTACAGAAAGACTCATGTACACTTCTGAGACACCCAAGTTCTTTCCTTAGAACTGTGTGGACACTTCTGAGTTTCTCAGTTCATATTAATACCTTCCGTGGCCACATTTCTCAAACGCTATAGGGTGTGGGGGAAAGAAACCCGACCTCTCTGGACAAAGGGTGCCCACTGCAGAAGTAGAAGCTCCACTGTGAATTGAATCTATTGACAGCCCTAGAGCTACACGCTAAGGCAGCGGCAGTCCCAAGATTTGTGTAACGGGCCCCGCGAAGCAAGGGGTGGGGCTTCTCTAAGGTTAGGGAAAAAGACAATTCCAATCTTCAGGCCACCAGGCCATCCACTTCCTACGGCAAGCAGAAAGAGACAAACAGCTCCTTGCCTCACTCCCACCTACATCGCTCTCCTCAGAGCCTGCTCTCGCTCTACCCTCCCTTGGCCACACGGACCCTGTGTGTGCGTGTGTATCCGTGTGTGTGTGTGTGTGTGTGTGTGTGTGAGAGAGAGTACACCCCGCGCTCGTTACTCTGCTTCCTCACGGAGGTACCGCCGGAGACCTGAATCACTCCCTCTTCCCATTCCCTAGCCCGCCTTCCCCCGGAAGGCGCCTGGAGGCCTACGGGCTTCCGAATCCTGCTCCCGGGAGGGTGAGGGAAAGAGAGGTAGTCTGGCCAGGAGGAGGAGCAGCAGCTCGTGGCGTCTCCGGGCCCGGGGAACTGGGGGCGGGGCTAGGTGTCTCGCGCAGGGGGCGGGGCGCGGTGACGTCGACGGGCGCCCGGACGGTGCTGTGGCTGTGGCGGCGGCGACGGCTTTGGTAGTGGTGGCGGCGGCGGCGGCGGCGGTGTTGGAGCTCGGGCGGCTGCGACAGCAGCAGCTCAGTGGGAGGGTGAGACAGCCGTGGTGGCGGCAGCTCGGAAGTCAGGCGGGACCCAGAGCTTTCCGTCTGTCCCTGGCGCTGAGGCTCTTGCCTTTTCTTACCCGGCTTCTTCCCTTCGGCCCTGGCTAGGGCAGGGCAGAGCGCCCCCGGGGAGGGGCGGAGCTGTAGGTGAGGCTTCAGGACCCCTCTCCTCCTCCCCTTTTTACTGGGGGGCGGGGGGATGGGGAGGCCCGGGGAGGGGCGGACTCCACCCTAACCTACCCCTGCCCACCGGCGGGCTCCACCCAGTCGAGCTCCAGGATTGGGCGGGAGCTGAGGCGACAGATGTGGAGAACCCGGGGCGAGAGGTGGGAGTGTGGAGATGGGGGCTCTGGGCGCTTGGAGAACAGAGGGTGGAAGGTTTATTTATGAGGCGTGCATGATATTGCGGGCAAGGTAGTGGAAGGACGGAGAAATAGGGGTGCCATGAAGTTGGGGCGCGGTCAGGGTGGATTTTTGGGTTTAGGTGACTGAGGTAAAATGTTGGAAATGAGGATTCCTTTTCCTTTTTGTCAGACAGTGAGGTGGACAGTGAGGTATTTCAAAAGGAAGATGGGCTATGGATGTTGCCTTTGAAGCAGGTAGAGGAGCTGTTGCACTAGATCTCACGTTTCTGTTTGAGGCTTTTCGTTATGTTTCTTATTCTCCTAATGGGGTGGGTGGAGAGGGCATATATATATATATATAGGGCAGTGATCGAAGAGAATCTCATTGCTTTGGCTAGGTTTGGGTAAATTTTGAGCACGAATAGATCTAAAGTTTCACATCCAAGAAGAGTGAGATCTTGGGTTAGGCAACGTGATTCTGGCAGCAAACGTTAGGGAATAGGTTGGGTTACTAGTTCCTTAAAGGTATCTTCCAGCATTTTTTTCTGTGCCTAAAAGATCTTTTTATATTTCTGGTTCTGGTTGCTTTGAAGCATGCATGTCTGAATAGTAGTTGCACGTGGTTGGGATTGACTGAGTGAACAAAATGAACAATTTGAGCACTTTTGTTGTAGCTAATTATGTGAAAAATGCCCGCATGTTTCAAAGGGTGGTGGTTTTTACAGTTCTTGTTTTCAGTAGACCTTTACATTTAGACAATTTGGGTTCAGTTATTGGAGATTATTTCTCAACTGAAAAAATATATGTACTTATTAAACACATGAAAGAATGAAATTAATTTATCTCTAGGTAGACTTCTTAATTTCTGAGGACTGTATTTGGAATGGAGTGCTTGTAAAATGTTCTTTACTGAAGTCCTAGGGGGTATGGTTCCTGTCCCTTTATAGTGAGTTGTTAGTGAGAGTAAACTGTTCTTCGCGTCAGTGTTTCACAACTTAGCACAGTAAATCAGAATCTTCTTTTCCGGATTTCTGCTTCCTATTCGGTTACAGTATTCACTGACCTTACCTATCAGTGTCATTTAAGCTATTTATTGCCCAGAAAACGGTCCAGTGATATTATGTAATGGATGGAAGTAGTCATGCCTCTCAAGAGTTCATTTATGGAGGAAGAGAAGCTGTCATAAAGTGAAATTTAAACAGTGACTTTCCCAATGATTACCCAATTTATTTGGGAAAATAGCCAGAGGAGTCTTTCCTGTGTAACCTGAAAGAGAAATATTCAGATGTGAGTTTCAGTAATGGCAGATCATTGCCTCTCTACACGCCTCCTTAATGAGCAGACTATTTTAGCAAATACTTCTGCTTGTAGAGACAGAATACAGGTAAGAAAATGTAATACCTGTTAAGTGAGAAAGGGTGGGGTCTAATTTATAAGGATAAATAAAACATTTAATTAAATACATTCAGACGGGTTGAATTATAGGTTATTACATTGAATACTTTAGATTTTGGGACACTTGATTTAGAAGGAAAACATTAAAATTTGCTTATTTAGTTTTGGCTTTTCTATTGTATTTTGATTTAATTGTGTGCACATGGGGGAAAATATGACCTAAGAGACAAGGTAAAAACTTTGTGGGTGTACTGTCAAATGACATTAGCATGACTAATAGTGGGATGAGATTCTTCGTCTGGCAGGAATGAGATCATTTGAGTTGAAGGAAAGTATAAGGTAGAAATGACCTATTTCTAGGTCATTAGAATTCTGTATGCCTGAAAACAATACTGCATTTTATTTTTCAAGAAATGTTACTTAAAATATTCTTTAAAGAGGTAGAAAAACGAATCAACTGTACATGGAAAGGAAAGAGACTTTCGATAAGCAAAGCAGTACTGAAGAAGAACAAAGTAGGAAGCCTCACACTTCCCAGTCTCAGAACTGCTGTACAGCCACAGTGGTCAGAATAGCTTAGTACTGTACAGTTACAGACACCCAGACCCGGGACAGAATGGAGAATCCAGAAGTAAATTCATCTACCTATGGACAGCTCATCTTCCACTAAGGGCCAAAATCCATTAAATGGGTGGAAAAGAGAGTCTCTTTAACAAATGGTGCTGGCAAAACTGGATATCTGTTCACGGAAAAATGAAATAGGATCCACACCTCTCACCAGATGCAAGAACTAATCCCAAGATGGATTAGAGACCTACATGTAAGATCTAAAACTGTAAAGATCATGGAAGAAAACATTGGGGCAAACTTAGGGCCCTAATTTATGGCATAAATAGACTATCAGATGTAACGAAGAATACACAGAAACTGTATGACTGGGATCTCCTAAAACTGTATGACTGGGATCTCCTAAAAATTAAATGTTTATGTGTATCAAAAGACTTAATCAAAAGAATAAAAAAAAGAGAACCTACAGACTTGGACAAGTTTTTTGGCAATGACGTATCTAACAAGGGATTAATCTCTTGATAGAAAACTTCAGTACCTCAACAACAGCAAAGGCAACCAATTCAATTAAAAAAATTGGCAAAGGACAAGAACAGTACTTTAGGAAAGAAGACTTACAGGTGACCAACAAATAACATGAAGGGATGCTTGTGATCATTAGCCATTAGAGAGCTGTAAATCAAAACAACAATGACATATCTCACTCTGGCAGCAATGACAGTGATCAAAACACCAAAACAAAAGAATGCAGGTAGAGATGTGGGAGGTTAAAACTCTTACACACCACTGGTGGAATTGTAAAATGATACAACCAAAGTGGAAAGTTGTATGGAATTTCCTTAAAACGTAAGAAATAGAAATACCGTATGATTCAGCAATCCCACTAGTCTGCATGGATCCTGGAGAAACAAGAGCCATGATGTGAGTAGACATATGCACACCCGTGTTCACTGTAGCATTATTTACAATAGCAAAAAGATGGAAACAACCTAAGTGCACATTAACAGAAGAATGGATAAGCAGACTATGGTACTTACACACAATGAAATGCCACTTAGTGTTCAAGAATAAAAATGAGTCTGTGAAACATCTCAAAATGTGGATAGACCTGGGGACATTATGCTAAGTGAAATGAGTCAGAAGGACAAATACTGTATGAGTCTGCTGTTATAAAAAGTCAAAAAAAGGTTTACAAAGAAATGTTCCTTGATGGTTACCAGATATGGGAGAAGGACAGAGGGGAAATCACTAACTAGAAAGTAGAAATATGTTAACTTGGATGAAGGGAAAGGCAGCACATTTTAAGGGGAAAATGAGCACAACATGATCAACGCAAAAGACGACACTGGGAGTTAATGCAAGAGTAAGAGGCAACAACAGTGAATAGTGTGTACACAATCCTGCAGTAACAGTAATAATTTATGCCAAAGCCAAGTGGTATGAGGGGATACATATGTAGATATTTAAGCTGAAGATGTGTGTATCGTGTGTGGGAGTATACCCATGAGAATATGGAAGTTTGGCAGAGGATATTTCTGTGTATGCATTTGTTTGTGCTTCAGATATATCCATGTATGTGGTAGAGCATGTAAGAACAAAGTTATGAAAACTTAACAGGGCTTGAGGGTTTAAGACTAGAGCCTCGGGGGACATCTAGATCGATTGACGTAACACAGTCCATAAAGGCGGTGTTGTACATCCTTTGTTGAGTAGTGACTGAGGTATTAAAAGTTTGTGAGCAGTGATCAAAGACACAATTATTGGTCTCTTCCCATCTGGAGCAAAGAAGAATGAAGAAGATCAAAGACTCAAGGAGAGTCAAGGAGACAGTTCAAAAGTTTAATGAACTACAGCCTCCACTAGCTTGAAAACAGAATTAGATGGTTCCTGGCTGCCACTACTGACTGCTCTGATTGGAATCCCAATAGAAGGCTCTGGACAGAGTGGAAGAAAAATATAGAACAAAATTCAAATTCACAGAAAAGACCACCCTTACTGGTGTGATAAAGACTGGTGTAACTCCTGAGACTGTGGCACTTAAGATATCTTTTAAACCTGGAACTGAACCCACTTCTGGAGATAACTTTTCAGACAAATAATATACAGGCCTATAGAGAGAACCGTAACACTCCTAAGGGACTTGCTTCTCAGAACAATCATGAGGGACCAAAAGGGCAGCATCTGCCGAGAAACAATGTTCAGAAGTTGGGAAGGGGCAGGAAAGATGGGTGAATGGAAATGCCAAACCCAGGAAGGAAGGAAGTAGTGAATAGGGTACTGTCTCATTGAGGGGATTGCAGTAACTGTCACAAAACAAGATGTGTATGAATTGTTGAGTGGGAAACTAATTTGTAAACTTTCAAACAACAATAAAATGTTCACCCTCCCCAAAATGTCACTTACCTCCCCAAATGTCACTAACTAGTTGTAACTATGATATCTTTGTTGAGTGTACTGAAAGTTTTTTTCAATCACTAAAATTGTAGATGTGTATTTTAGTCTGCTAATTGAGCATTACATTAAGACTTGTTAGCTGCTGTTAACTCATGGAGACCTCACCATTATAGAGGAGAACTGCACCGTAGGGTTTTCTTGACTAATGTTTATAGAAGCAGTTCACCAGGCCTTTCTTTTGTGGAGCGGATGGGTGCGTTTCAATGGCCAGTCTTTAGTTTAGCAGCCAATCACAAACTGCTTGTGACATCCAGACTTTTATTTTAAGACTGGAAACTTAAAAGTGACAGCTCCCATAGTAACAGCTGCTCCTTTTTTCTACACTGTATTTATGCTTTTAGAAGGTAGTGTAGGAGCAGCCAAATGTGTAGTTTACACATACTATATCAGAAGCATCGGTGGAGAAAGATCAGAGAATGAAGTAGTTTGGGTAGTCAGATAATAATCAGTACATCAGTTATCAATTTTTCAGAGAAGTCTAATGTAACAAAATGTACTTAGCACAGAGATTATGTAGATGTAATTTAATTCTGTGGCTCTTTAGAATTGACAGTGTTTTGGAGTGTGGACTCTGGAGTCAGACTGTCTGGAGTCCAGTCCTGGCTTTGCCATGATGTGACCGGGACAAAGTACTTAATTTCATTGTCTGCAAAATGGGGATAATAATGGGTTGTACCTGCTGTGGATTCATTTGTGTCCCCCCAAAATATGTGTTGTGAAACATTTATACCTGTGGTTATAATCCTGTTTGGGAATGGATTGTCTTTGCTGTGTTAATGAGACAGGAAAGTGTAGGGGATATTTTGGTCGATCTCTTGAGATACAGAAGAGATTAAATGCAAGCAAGTGAGCAGAGATGTGGGGAGGTGCCAGGCACATGAAAATTGTCCAGGAGCAGGAGCTCAGAAGAGAAGGACCTTTCTCTAGAGCTGGCAGAGAGAAAGCCTTCTCCTAGAGCGTGTACTCTGAATTTGGACTTCTAGGCTCCTAAGCTGTGAGAAAATAAATATCTGTTTGTTAAAGCTATCCACTTTTGGCATTTGTCTGGTAGCAGCACTAGATAACTAAGATCCTACCTTGTAGAATGGTTACATGAGTTAATTCCTGTATTTAGGATAGTTCTGGCACATCATTAGCTGGTTTAATTGACTGAACTTTTACTGTGAACTTTATTCATCCTTTAAGTATGTATGTGTGTATATGAATGTATACACACACGTGCGCATACACCTACATAGAAGGTTCTCTGGGTGGCACAGATTGTTAAATTCTTGACTAGTTGCTAGAAAGTTGGTGGTTTGATCTTACTCAGAGGTGCCTTGGAAGACAGGCTGGGAAATCTGCTTTTGAATGTTTACCACTGTGAAAATCCTGTGGAACAGTTCTACTCTGCACACATAAGGTCACCATGAGTTGGAATTGACTGGATGGCAATTCACAATAGCAAAGTATATATAACCCATTGTTGTCGAGTCAGTGCTGACTCATAGCAACCGTATAGGACAGAGTATGTGTTGAGCATCTATTGGAAACCCTGGTTGCATAGTGGTTAAGTGCTGCATCTGCTAACTGAAAGTTTGGCAGTTTGAATCTGTGAGGCACTCCTTGGAAACTATGAAGCAATTTTAATGGATCCGACTCGACGGCACTTGGCTGGCTTGGCTGTAGGGTTGCTATGAGTCAGAATTGACTCGACAGCTCTGGGTTTTGGTTTTGGTATTATGCACCAGGTGTTCAAGGTGCTGGCAATATACCGGAACAAAGCAGACAAAAATCTGTATTTTCATGGAGCTTCTATATTCTAGTTAGAGACATAAAATAAATCAATTGCATAGTAAATTAAAAGTTGGTAAGTGCTGTGAAAAGAAATTAAGGAGGAAAGGGGGATAGGTATGTGGATATGGGAAAGGGGTGCCAGAGGCTTTATGTTGAGGAAGGTGGGGAGCCATTCTGGAGTTTTTAATGAAGGAATGACACAGTGTGACTTATGTTTTAAAAGAATTGCTCTGGCTGCTTTGTGGGGGCCTTAGACAAAAAAGAAAGATTAGTCCGAAGGATGAATGGACCACAACTACCACAGCTTCCATCAGACTGAACACAGTACAACTAGATGGTGCCTGGCTATCACCACTGACTGCTCTGAAAGGGATCACAATAGAGGGTTCTGGACAGAGTTGGAGAAAAGTGTAAAACAAAATTCTAACACCCTCCCCCCCCCCCCAAACTTAACTAGCCTGACAGGGACTGGAGCAATACTGAGAGTATGGCCCAGACACCCATTTAGTTCAGTAATGAAGTCATTCCTGGTGTTCGCCATTCAGCCAAAGATTAGACGAGTGTGTAAAACAAAATGAAACTAAAGGGGCACACCAGCCTAGAGGCAAGAATCTAGAAGGCAAGAGGGTACAGGAAAGCTGGTACAGGGAGCCCAGGTGAAGAGAGGACAGTGTTGACATAATTGAGGGATTGTTAACTGGTGTCACATGACAATGTGTGTAGTGTTTAATGAGAAGATAGTTTGTTCTGTAAATCTCTGTGTACAGTACAGCAAACAGAAATATATTAGAACTAAAAAAAAAATATATATATATATAAAATTCCTGCTTTCATGAAACTACATTCTCTATGTGGAGGAATGAACAGGAAGTCAGCAAAGAGGGCTGATAAGAGGACATTGAGTTAGGAGGAAGACCAGGGAAGTGTGATGTACTGGAACTGAAGGAAAGGAAGCTTCAAGGTGGAGGGGATGATCAAATGTCACTGTTTAAAGATGTGTCAGAGTGTTGGGTAAGGGAATTTTGCTTGATGAGACTGTCTAGTAAAAGAAATGACTAAATGCTTTTCAGTGTGAGGTAAATGAGACAAGTGTAGGAATCATTCAATTTTTTACTTCACTGAACTGAGTGAAAAAAAGAAAAAAATCTTTTCAGAACAAATTAGGCTGCCTAGGAGTGTATGCTTGCACTAAGATATGCTTGTTGAGTGTATGCTCCTTGTAGTCACTAGCCGTGTGCTCCTTATTTTTAAAAAGCGAATAATGGATGTACCAAATCAGAAGGTGTAAAAAAAATGTAGAGGGAAAAGTGCGTTTCTCTTGTCTCATCCAGTTGTCTTTTCTGGAGGCACTACTTTCAGTTTGTTTTTTCTACCGATGAAGTTCTGTGCATATACAAGCAATATTATGAAGCTTAACTATTTTAAAATGAAATAAATATAACAAATACTTTCTCTGCATTTTTTGTAGGCTTAATATTGGTTTTCATAATTGAAGCCTCGCTGCCTGCAAATTGTTTTCTTTCTTCTTTTTTTTTTTTTTAAAAAAAAACCTTTATTGAGGTGTAATCCACATACCATGCAACTCGCCCAATTAAAGTGTACAGCTCTGTGGTTTGGTATGTTGCAGAGTTGTGCAGCCATCTCCGTGATCAATTGTAGGACATTTTCATCACCATAAAAACAAGTTGGTGTCACTTCATGGCTTCTGGTATTTATATTTAAGTATTAATTGTTTAGTTTATTATGCCAAAAAAATGTTTGAGGAATACTTTGTTGCCAGCGAAATAAAAGCCATTTAATGTGTTCTTTTAGTAGTCTCAAGTTGCTTAGAAACATTGTTATGTTTAGTTGCGTTTGAATTACTTCCAACTCATGAGGACCCTACCTGTTACAGACTAGAGCTGCTCCATAGGGTTTTCAAGGCTACAACCTTACAGAGACATATAGCCAGACTTACCTTCTTCCCCTGTACTACTGAATGTATTCAAATAACCAATCTATAGGTTAGCAGATGAGAGCAAACTATATGCGTAAAGGCCAAATTGAGCCGAGGCCGAGTTTTTTTCCTTTTTTGGTTGACTGAGTACTTCTGAAATGTTTTGATTATCTAAGCATCTTGTTTTCATCATTTGTTCATTTATCAAATATTTGTGTTCCAATGCTGACCTAGGCCAGATGGATTCTGTGGTGAACTCTAGTGATGGTGTCCTTATTCTTCCAGAGCCTTCAGTCTAGTGGGAGAAGAGGAAAAGTTGGCAGGAGATTTGTGGTATGCTAAGTGCTTCAGCCAGTGACATGTAGGGTGCTACACCAGCTCCTAGGAGGGATCCCTAAGCTGGATTGTGGGAAGATCTAATTTGCAGTCTTCAGGGTAAGAGAATCTGGCAAAGATGCAAGTAATAGTGAACAGCACAACCATAACCCATACACAGGAGAAAATTTTAGGGCAAGTTGGGTGACCTAAAAGTAGATTGGTCTGGCTGGAGTGTTGGTTGCTAATGTGAGGGGTTTTGTCCCTCCTTTCTATTGTTTGCTTATGCCTATTTTAATGCTTATTGATGAGCTGAAAGGAAAGGTTGAGAGAATAAAATTGATCAGTTGTGCTACCATTTATTAGTAGTTTGGGGCAAACTTTGGTTTGTTTCTTATACTGTTATTCAAAGAGTACCTCTGAAGTATATCAGGGTCTGTGATGATTGTGACTAGACAGTATATGTTGGAATGGAGGCATTATTTTGTGAAGCTTTGCTAGTTGTCAGGAATTAAAGACACACCACTGATTTCTGAGTTTTACTTTTCCACATTTTCCGTTATCTTTTAGCCTGCCTTCCAGATGCGTTTCTTCCCAGTATGCCTTTAATGGACTTAACCAATTTTTTGAAAAGATCATTTTGTCTTTAGGAAAAGATTATTAGTAAAATGGAAATTAAGGAGAAAATACATTTAGGAAAATAGTAGGGTAGTACAGCTTTCCTATGTGTTTGTGAAGCATTGCTAGTGAATGAAACCAATGAATCATTGTTGATTTTGTTCATTGCTGCACTGGTGGCTTCTAGAACAGTGCCTGGCATATACTAGGCACTCCGTAATTAGTTGCTGAATGAGTGAATGAAAGAAAAAACAGTGGCCTAAGAGATGGGGAAAAGGGGAAAGACAGGTTACCTGGCTGATTGAGCCCTGGTAGCACAGTGGTTAAGCACTTGGCTGCTAACTGAAAGGTCAGCAGGTTTAACCCACCAACCACTTCATGGAAGAAACATACAGCAGTCTGCTTCTGTAAGCATTTACAGCCTTGGAAACCCTGTGGGGGCAGTTCTACTCTGTCCTGTAGAGTCACTGTGAGTCAAATTGACTCTGATGACAGAAGATGTATAGTAGTGCCTTCTGATCCTTTTCATGTCATGGCATAAATAAAAAGTGATGATGTTTGTAGGGCATGTTAGGGGAAACAGGAAGCTGCCAGTGGCTGGAGTTGACTAGGTTTAGGCCTCTGGTCCTACTCAGCAACTCAAATGGCTGCGGAAGTCAGTATCTCAGTAACTCAGTCATGGCTACTGTTTCAGAAGCTGAACTAAAGGAAAGGTGTATATTCGTATTATTCTCTTTTTTTAATAACTGCACAAGATTTAGATTGTTGTTTTGTGGTAGTTACTTTTAATGGAGTTGGTGTTATTTTTACTGAGATATATATAGATATTTATGTATTTTTATTTTTTTTATTATGACTGAGTGGAAATGTACATTTCCATATAAATTTACATGCCCACCTATATGCAACTTCCACTGCTCTCCCTGCCCAGTGACAGTACACTATTTCTCTCTGCTCCATACATGTCTCATCCTCCCAACAGTCTCCTTTCCCCTCCTCTCCACCCACTCTCCTTCCTCCAGCCAGGGGTCAGCAGGATGATATCCTATAGCTGCATAGAACCATAAAGTGCATCCCATATATGGTCACTCTGCATCTCCAAGTCCAATCCATTCGAGTCTGAAGAGTGGACCTTCGTTATGATTTATGGGCAAGGCAGCATCAGAGCCAGGGGCCATGCTCCCAGGGGAACCTGGAAACCACTGGATCATCAGTTGAGGTCTTTTAGTAGAGACCTCAGGGTGCACCCCTTTTTATTCTTGTGTTGCCAGTGAGACTCAACTTAGTGAGCTCTATCGCGAGAGCCATGTATTTTTAATTACAAACTTTGGAATTGTCTTGAATCTAGATATTTAATAGATATATACTTGATTGTAATTTTACTTTTCTCTTGTCTTTTACTCATTCATGCATGTGGCAGTCCCTAAAGTATAATTTCATTAGGAAAATATGCTTTAGTTAGATTATGTATTTGACGTCTGGTGTAGGGTTTTGTACCTTTTATGGATCTCCATTGTGAAATAGAGGAGTAACTTTAAAAAATGGTGGGTGGAAGCAGTGATTTAAGAATCTAAGATGAAAAGATACATACAGGATAATGTGCAGAAAATGAAGTCATATTTCTTGAGACTGACATCTGCAAGTTGATGCTTTCACTCTCTTTAGGAAACAGTAAGATGGGTTTGGTACTTTTTTTATTGTGGTAAAAATATAATAAAACAGTTGCCATTTCAAAATTATTTATAAGTATAACTCCGTGTCAGTAGTTTATCATGTTGTGCAGCTATTATCACCATCTGCTTCCAGAATTACTCCCTGAGGCATGACTCTCCCTTTTCCCTTTTGCCCCTGGTTTTTGTGCATTTACCTATTCTTGATATTTCATATAATTGGATAATACATTATTTGTCTTTTGTTGACCAATTTATTTCATTTAGTGCTTTCAAGATTCATTCATGTTGTAGCATGTGTCAGTTCATTTCTCTTTATTGCTGAATAGTATTCCACTGTATATACATAATCATATTTTGTTTATACACTCATCTATTGGTGGACATTCTAGTTGTTTCCACCATTTGGCTGTTCTGGGTAGTGCTGCAGTGAACACTGGTGTATATATCTGTTTGAAACCTTCAGTGACACTTGTTTCCCATTGTTTAAAAAACTTATTGTGATCATAGCAGCCCTACCAGGTGCTGTAGAGTCACTGCTGACTCATGATGACCCCACATGTGTCATAGTAGAACTGTGTTCCATAGGATTTTCAGTGGATGCTTTTTAGGAAGCAGACCTATGGGCCTTTTTTCTAAGGAGTTTCTGGGTGGATTTGAACTACCAGCCTTTTGACTGGAGCGTTTCATTGTACCACCCAGGGACTTCATCCTGGTTATTGCTTTATGATTTTGATTTGCATTTCACTAGTGATGTATGAAACCGTGGTGGCTTAGTGGCTAAGTGCTACATTTCTAACCAAAAGGTTGGCAGTTAAGATCTGTCAGGTGCTTCTTGGAAAATCTATGGGGTATTTCTCCTCTGTCCTGTAGGGTTGCCGTGAGTCAGAATCGACTCAGTGGCAGTGGTTTTTTGTTTTTGGTAATCATGTATGAAGGACCTCAGGTTTTGCAGTGGTTAAGTGCTTGGCTGTTAACCAAAAGATTGGGAGTTTGAACCTGTGCAGTGGCTCTACTGGTGAAAGACCTGGAAATAGACTTTTGTGAAAATTACTCCTTAAGAAAGCAAACCCTTTCATCTGTTGGTAGACATTCTGGTTGTTTCTGCTGTTTAACTTTTGTAGATAACTAGAAGGAAAATAGAGCTCTTAAAAATAGAATTAGTGTCTTTCATTGAATTAATGTGCAGGATGGAGCTCTAGGGGACATCTAAATTTATGAAAAAATTTCAATTAAGGAGTATTTGGAAGGAAATTCTGTTGTATGGTTTGTTTTTTGCATAAATCAATATAATTGATATAATAGTACTGACTATAAATGCTACTGAACTTGATTTAGTAAAAATACTAGACTCAGGTGTAGTTACTTAAATAGGTGAAATAATTACGTGACTAATTTGCTTAACAGATTCTTTGTGGATCGCCATTACTTTGTCCCCGTATAACTTTGATACACTTTCTTTCTTGTTTCAAATTTCTAATCTATAAAATTGGGTTAGTAAACCTACTTCATGTGATTGTTGTGAAGAATAAATGAGATAATAAACATACAGCCTTCAACAAAGTGCTTAGATCATAGCAAATACTCATTAAAAGTCCACATTGGTCGTGGTGGTAGTGATGATAAAAATATTGTCTGACTTATGGAATCTCTTAGAATATTATGGGACTCCAGAGAGTCAGTAGGAGGCTTGACAGTGGGATCTGTCACTTTATTTTTTTTATGGGTGGACAGGAAGCAGGTACAAAAAGCTCTAGACCAGCACTGTCCAATAGAACATTCTTTGATGATGGAGATGTTTTATATTGTCACTGTCCATTACAGTAAGAACTAGTCACTGGCTACTGTTTAGCACTTGAAATGTGGCTATTCTGACAGAGAAACAAAGTTGTTAATTTTCTTAAAAATGGATTTAAATAGCCAGTATGACTGGTTACTGTACTGGACAGCACACTTAGACAATTTGAGACTTTATGACTCTAATATTGAACTCAGGCAGTATTTTAGCATGGATTATTTTAAAGGTAGTTTTACAGACCTTGAAAATAGTGATCTCTAGGACCCAATAGAGATTCTGTAAGTCATGTGAGAGAATAATTCTAGTTTCCTAGAATTGACATGGTTACTGGGGTGATAAAGGAAGTACAGTAGTTATAATGTATCTAGACTTTAACTAAATCTTTTCATCTTGTCTTTGTTGTAAACATTTTTTAAAAATGCCTTGATTTCATGACTGTTCCTTACTGAGCAGGTAGGTATGTAGTTAAATACTTGATGAAGGAATGAGTGGGTAATAGTACAATTAAGAGAATTCATAACTTTTAAATAGCTGTAACCAGAGGGTAGAAAGTTGCTTGTTGGAGATTATGAGTTTGAGGGACAGTGTTGGAGGACTCATTCATATGTATATTATGAAAGGACTCACAGTGGCAGGAAATGGTGGTGTCTCTTACTTAGTTGGCAGCATGTCCTCACTGAGAGTTGAGGATGTTCAGATGGTTTTTACCTGAGTGAAAAGTGAAGATAAAAGACTGTGTTGCTGAATAGCATGAGAATCAGATTAACAGGGATTTTATATGAAGATTCAGAAATAATGGTCTGGAAGTGGCATTGAGAGAAAGGAACATAACAGATTTATTTCCTAGTATTGACTGTAGAGTGTGAGAGACTGAAAACCCTTCACTTGACAGGGCTGCATGGGCAAGCCAGCTTTCACTGAAGGTAGAGAGGTAGCAAGGACATTTTGTGAAGAAATTGAGGACTTTTAGAAGAGTTTGTTGGTAACTAAATTACCTTACAAGAGCAAATTTATTTCGTCTCATTTATTTCTGTCATCATTTAAACATGTTCAAGTCTCTCTCATTCTAACGAAGAACTTAATACTTTCTCTAAACTGTTATTGTAGGTTGCTCCTCCGTTATGACCAACTTTGAAAGAGTTGTCTCCATGTGCTGTATGAGGACTGCCTATTAAGTTTGTGAACTCATCCTAGAAAATGTGCTGCATACCTCACTGCTTTAACATCCTTACAGTCACCTTTGGATGGGACACTATGCACCGATGTGAGCACCTGGTCCACCCTTCAAAGCAATTTTGGAAACTTTTTTTGGAATGTCTATCAGAGCTGTTGTTGTATTACCCTTGATGTCCTGAATGTCATCAAAGTGCCTTCCTTTTAGTATTTCCTTTATCTTTGGGTAAAGAAAAAAGACATCAGGGGCCACATCAATTGAGCAGGGAGGGTGTTCCAATACAGTTACTTGTTTACTGGCTAAAAACTCCTTCATAGATAACTACACAGTTAAGTTCACAACCTGGAGATGGCCATTCTAGAAGAAAGAGTTCCAGCATTACTTCGAAGGGTGGACTAGGCGCTGGTGTCAGTGCATAACTTCCCAAGGAAAGTAGTTTGAAGGTGGCTGTAGTGATATTCAGTAGTGAGGTATGTAGCACTTAGAACAGTTAAGTCCATAGATATAATTATCACACTTTGTGTATCTCCATTTCTTTGTATATCATTTTCTTCTCAACCTTTCCCTGTCTTGTTTGCGTCTACTTTTGCATGGAAACTTCTTTGCTGGGTTTCTGATGTCTCTGAAACCGGTGGCTGTTTTTCTATCCTCATCCTGTCTAACCTCTTAGCAGTTGTATTAGTTGTCTGTTGCCCTATAGCAAATCACCCCATGATCTATCAGTTTAAAAGAATAAACATTATTAATTTACAATTTCTATAGGTGATGAATTTTGGTGGGATGCTTCTGACTCAGGGCTTCTAATCAGGGCTACAGTGTTCTCAAAGTTCCAGTGGGGAAGGTTCTACCTCCAAGCTCACTCAGGTGGTTGTGGGTAGGCCTCAGGTCCTTTCTGGCTCTTAGCTGGATACACTTACAACGTGAGTGTCTCCATAGTACTCTGCCCAACATGGCACTTTGCTTCTCCTTGATCAAGGGCTCTGTAGAGAGACGGGGAGGAGTCTTGTAATCTAATCTTGGAAATGAAATTGTATCACTTAAGTTGTTCGTTCGTGCATTGCTTAGTGTCCGTGATACTTTCTGTGAAGTAGGATGTTATGTGATTTGGGTGTTGTGTGAACACCATATTGCTGACAGTCCCCAGGTTATGAGCATTCGACTTGTGGGCAACTTGTACTTAAGAACAGGCTATCAAAAACCTATAATATTGAAAATTTGAGTTAAATACTATGGTTTATAATAGTGAATGCACATGCTACTTTGTGATGCTCATGAAAACGTCTCATGATTTGGAAGTATTTCTTACTTTTTTTTACGCATACCCATAAAGCCAAGCTCACTGCCATGAAGTTGACTCAGACTCAGAGAAACCCTATAGGACAGAGCAGAACTGCTGCATAGAGCTGCCAGGGACAGGCTGGCAGATTTGAACTGGCAACCTTTTGATTTGCAGCCTGAGCTCTTAACTCTTGCACCACCAGAGCTCCTTTATGTGCACAGAAAGGTAAATTACCTGCTGTGTATCAAGACACACGTTTTACTGACACTAAACTAGAACCGTACATGTTCTAACTTAACTTACCTGCAAATTTGACTTAAAGACCCATTTAGGAATAGATCTTGCTAGTAACTGGAGACTGCTTGTACACCTGTTGTGTGAGGGAAGCTGTTAGGTCAGTTCTCTGTTTTGGATTTTGTACTCTTTTAAAACCTTATGAGGCCACAGATGTATATACAGTCACATGTTGCTCAAATGGATGTTATGCAGCACATGGCTGTATGTGTATTGTGTTTTTTTTTTTTAAGCATCAACCAGGGTTTTCTTCAAAAGTTCAAAATTAGGGGGTGTTTCTTTACTTAAATTCATATTAAAATCCACTTAAATAGTATAGTAAAATATCTGCTATACAGGTTTTTATTTTCGTTGTTATCTAAGAGTACACATCTATTTACTTTTGTCCTCTTTCTGCCCTCGTTCAAAAATACTTATGGAAAATTTACTTCATTTATGTAATACAACTCTGTATTGTGCTGGGTCTGTGCAATATAATGTTTGAGAAACTGTCTCTGCCTTCAAGAGAAGTAAACAGGCAGTTTACAATAGAATGGCAAGAGTTGGTGATATGGACAAGAACTTAAAGAGGAGGAGAGTGGTAAAAATGAGGCTGGAGATTGGATTTGGCTGATGAAGGGCTTTGTAAACCAAGTTTGAGTTTGGACTTTAACCTTAGGGCGATGGGAAGACAGTGGAGACTTTTGGAGAAGGAACTATTAGGAGCCTGTAGCTATAATTCCTTGAAAGCTGTAAAACTATAGAAGTGACAGTGGGGAGAGAAAAGCATATGGAATTGAAAGATTTTAAGAAGGAAACTGGTTGCATGGTGGTTGAATGCTGCAGCTGCTAACCAAAAGTTTAGCAGTTAAAACTCACAAGGTGCACCTTGGAAACTACAGGGCAGTTCTCCTCTGTCCTATAGAGTCACTATGAGATAGAACTAATTCAGTGGCAGTGGATTTGGTTTTTCTTAGGGGGGGAAGGCCTGTTGAAAAAAACCAGTTGCTGTCAACAACATGACCTAGCTTAAGAAATAAAATATTATACAGTTAAAATTCCGTGTGTAGTTTCTCTTGATTATGAGTGTTTTCATTTACTAACAAATGATGTGGATATCTAGTTTTATCAAATAATATATGTCCATATCGAGATCTTTGGGGCCATAATTCAAAATTTCTCTGATTTAGAAAGGTGATGTGATATTTCTTTTTTTTAATTATGATTGAATGAAAATGTACATTTGCATAGAAATTTGCATGCTCACCTATATGCAGCTTCCACTGCTCTCCCTGCCTGGTGACAGCACAGTCTTCCTCTCTGCTCCATATGTATCCTATCCCCATCTCTCCACCCACTCACCTACCTCCAGTAAGAGGTAAGCAGGATGATATCATATAGATGCATAGAACCATAAAGTGCCCTGTTGGTCACTCTGCGTCGCCACATCCAATCCATTGCTGTCTGAAGAGTTGACCTTCGTTATGATTTGTAGACAGGGCAGCACCAGGACAAGGGGACATGCTCCCAGTGGAACCATCAATTGTGGTCTTTAAAAAGGTGATGTGATATTTCTGTATGTTATTACCTATCTCTCCCAAGCAGGGTCTGGGATAGGTACCCCAATTCTCTCCTTCAACACCTTGGTATTTCTGCATATCAATTCAGGTCAGATTTTGCAACCATATGAAAGAGAAATTTTTGGATTTTCAGAGAGCTTTGGAATTTGTGGATAAGGGAGTGTGAACAAATGGATCTACTGTGTTTGTTCAGTTTAATGGATCTGGAAAGATGTATCCAACTTTGGGATGAACTGACCATAATGTAATATGAACATGTGGTGTAAAATGCAACATAATTTAAATTCTGGATAACTTACTAGTTTAGAATTTTAAAAAATTGGGATGTGCCAGTGAGGACTGAAGTCCTGGGGGAAGGCTACTCAGGCTAGAACTTGTCTTTCTTTCTTTTTTACATTTTTTATTTAATATAACTCAGTGAAAATGTACATTCCCATATAAATTTACATACCCACCTATATGCAGCTTCCCCTGCTCTCCCTGCCCGGTGACAGCACACTATTCCTCTCTGCTCCACACATGTCTCATTCTCCCAACAGTCTCTTTTTTCCCTCCTCTCCGCCTACTCTCCTTCCTCCAGCTAGAGGTCAGCAGGATGACATCCTATAGATGTATAGAACCGTAAGGTACATCCAATATATGGTCACTGCATCGCCAAGTATCCATTCCTGTCCGAAGCGTGGACCTTCATTATGATTTATGGTCAAGGGCAGCATCAGGGCAAGGGGCCATGTTCCCAGGGGAACCCTGAAACCACTGGACCATCAATTGAGGTCTTTTAGTGGGAACTCAGGGTGCAGCGCTTTTTATTCTTGTGTTGCCAGTGAGATTCAACTTAGTGAGCTCCATAGCAGCTATCACTGGTGGTGGCTGGGCACCATCCGGTTCTTCCGGTCCTAAGTCCATGTAGGCACCCACTGATGTGTCTTCTGGGTTGTCTTCCCCCATGTCATTTTGGTCCTCGGTGAGCATCCGTTCCTGCTGAGTTGGGAGCATTTGCTGTGCCCTCAGATGGCAGCTTGGCAGCTTTTAAGACCCTAGACGGCACTCACCAACGTGGGGTGCAGAGAGCCCTCTTAGCAAAATGTTAATTGTGCCAATTGGTCTCACTTTCGCCTAAGAGCATGGTCCCCCGCCCCCTGCCCCAGCTACTCTATCCTTGCAATATTGGGTTAAGATGGAAGGAGTACTCATGTTATGTTTAAGTCCACTTAATATTGTTCTTGTTTCTAATGTGTGCTATCACCGATTTCACCCAACCAGATACCTAGCAACTATCTAATCTAAACCTCCCCTCCTCCCCTCCCTTGCAGCTGTCAAAGAGTCTTGTCTTCTATACACAAGTCTGTTTTTGAGATCTTATCGTAGAGGTCTCATACAATATTTGTCCTTTTGTCGCTGACTACTTTCACTCAACATAATGCCTTCCAGTTGAAACCGGGTCATGAGATGTTTCCTGGAGTCATTGTTGTTCTTTATCATTGTGTAGTGCTCCACTGAGTATATATACCATTGTTTACCTATCCATTCTTCTGTTGTTGGGCATCTGGGTTGATTCCATCTTTTTGCTATCGTGGACTGTGCTGTGATAAACATTCTGGTGCATGTGTCTGTTGGTGTGAAAGGCCTTGGTTCTGTAGGATATATTCCAGGTAGTGGAATTACTGGGTCAAATGGTATATCAATATCCATTTTTTTAAGGAAGCGCCAGATTGCTTTCCAAAGAGGCTGGACCATTTTGAAACCCCACCAACAGTGTAGGAGGGTTCCGCTTTCTCCATAGCCTCTCCAGCATTTGTTGTTTTGTGTTTTTGGATCATGGCAAACCTTGTTGGGGTGAGATAGTATCTCATTGTCGTCTCGATTTGAATTTCTTTAATAACTAAAGATCGTGAACATGTCTGCATGTGTTTTTTGGCTGCCTGGATCTCTTCTTTAGTGAATGTCTATCTCCTTTGCCCATCGCTTAATTGAATGGTTTATCTTCTTCTTGTTGATATTTTGTAGTATCCTATAGATTATGGAGATCAGATGTTGGTCTGACATAGAGTTGCCAAATATTTTTTCCCATTCTGTAGGTGTTCTTTTAATTCTATTAATAAAGTCTTCAGATGAGCAAAAGTGTTTAATTCTTAATAGATCCCATTTATCTATTTTGTCTTCTGATGATTGTGGTTTGTTTGACAGATGTTGGAGTCTGTCCATATTGTGTATTAAAACTTCTACTGTTGTTCCTACCTTTTCTTGGATGAGCTTTATCGTTTTAGGTTTGCTATTTATGTCTTTTATCCAGTTGGAGTTGGTTTTTGTATAAGGTGTAAGATATGGATCTTGTTTCAGTTTATTGCAGATGGATAACCAATTTTGCCAGCACCATTTGTTGAAGATACTGTTTTTACCCCAGTTTAGTGTCTTAATGTCGAATATCAGTTGTTCATAGGCAGATGGTGTCATCTCTGGGGTCTCAGTTCTGTTCCACTGATCGATCTGTCTGTTCTTATACCAGTACCAGGCTGCTTTGACCACTGTGGTAGTGTCATATGTTCTAAAGTCAGGTAATGAGAGGGCTCCCAGTGTGTTCTTCTTCTTTAGTAGTACTTTGCTTAACCAGGGCTTCTTCTCTTTCCAAACAAAATTAGTGATTTGTTTCTTCATCTCATTAAAAAATGTCACTGGAACTTGTATTGGGATTGCATTATGTAAATAGATTGCTTTGGGTAAAATAGAGATTTTCACAATGTTAAGGCTTCCTATCCATGAGCAGGGTAGGTTTTTCCATTTATCTAAGTCTCTCTTAGTTTCTTGTAGTAAGGGCTTGTAGTTCTCTTTATAAAGGTCTGTTATTTCTCTGATTAGATTAATTCCTAGGTACTTTATCTTCTTAGGGGCTGTCGTAAATGGTATTGATTTGATAATTTCTTCCTTAACAGTCTCGTTGTTGGTATAAAGGAATCCTACTAATTTACTTATGTTTATCTTGTATCCTGAGACTTTGCTGAACTCCTCTATCAGTTTGAGTAGTTTACGTATATATTCCTTGGGATTCTGTGCATATACAATCATATCATCTGCAAACAGGGAGGTTTTAACTTCCTCTTTGCCAATGCAGATGTCCTTTATTTCTTGGTCTTGTCTAATTGCTCTGGCTAAAACTTCTAGGACAATGTTGAATAGAAGAGGTGAGAGTGGGCATCCTTGTCTAGTTCCTGATCTCAAGGGAAAGTCTTTCAGTCTCTCTCCATTCAAGATGACGTGGGCAATTGGCTTTGTATAAATGGCCCTTATTGTGTTGAGGAATTTGCCATCTATGCCCATTTTGCTAAGAGTTTTTAGCATGAATGGGTGTTGGACTTTATCAAATGCCTTTTCTGCATCAATGGACAAAATCAGGTGATCCTTGTCTTTTGTGTTATTTATGTCGTTAATCACAGTAATTGTTTTTCTGATGTTGAACCAGCCTTTCATCCCTGGTATGAATCCCACTTGGTCATGATGGATTATTTTGTTGATATGTTGTTGTATTCTATTGGCAAGAATTTTGTTGAAGATTTTTGCATCTAGATTCATGAGTGATATCGGTCTGTAGTTCTCTGTCTTTGTTGCGTCTTTCCCTGGCTTGGGTATCAGTGTTATGCTGGCTTCATAGAATGAGTTTGGGAGTGCTCCATCCTTTTCTATACTGTGAAATAGTTTCAGTAGTATTGGAGATAACTCTTCTCTAAATGCTTGGTAGAATTCTGCCGTGAAGCCATCTGGACCCGGACTTTTTTGGTTGGCAGTGTTTTGATGACCTTTTCAATCTCTTCCTTTGTAATGGATTTATTAAGTTGTTCTGCTTCATGTTGTGATAATTTGGGTAGGTGGTATGAGTCAAGGAATTGATCCATTTCCCCTAGGTTTTCAAATTTGTTGGTGTACAGTTTTTCACAGTATTCTGTTGTGATATTTTTGATTTCTGTTGCATCTGTGGTGACAACTCCCCTCTCATTTCTAATTTGGGTTATTCGTTTCCTTTCCTGCTTTTCTTTAGTAAGTTTAGCCAGTGGTTTGTCAATTTTATTGATCTTCTCAAAAACCAATGTTTCGTCTTTTCAATTTTTTCAGTTGTTTTTCTATTCTCTAATTCATTTAGCTCTGCTCTAATCTTTATGATCTCGCTTCTTCTGGTGCCTGAGGCGTTCCTCTGTTGTTCTCTTTCTACTTGTTGAAGCTGTAGAGTTAGTTCCTTGATTTGGTTTCTTTCTTCCTTCCAGATGTGTGCATTTATGGAGATAAACAGCCCTCTGAGCACTGCTTTGGCTGTATCCCATAGGTTCTGGTAGGAAGTGTTTTCGTTCTCATTGGAATCCATGAATTTCTTTAATTCATCCTTGATTTCCTCTATAACCCATGTTTTTTTGAGCAAGATGTTGTTCAGTTTCCAAGAGTTCCACTTTCTATCTCTGTCTTTTCTGCTATTGATTTCAACTTTTATGGTTTTATGATCTGAGAAGATGCTTTGCAGTAATTCAGTGGTATGGATTTTGTTGAGCATTACATTATGGCCTATCACATGGTCAATTCTGGAGAATGTTCCATGTGCACTGGAGAAGAAGGTGTAGTTGTCTGATGATAGGTGGAAAGTTCTGTATATATCAGTGAAGCTTAGTTGGTTAATTGTGTCAATGAGGTCTTCTGTATCTTTACTGAGTTGTTTTCTAGATGATCTGTCTAGTATTGAGATTGGAGTGTTGAAGTCTCCCACTATTATGGTGGAGTCATCTAACTCTCTTTTGAGTGTAGTCGGTATTTCTTCGACATGTTTAGGTGCTCTGCTATTAGGTGCATAAATATTTAATATACTTAAGTCTTGCTTGTGTACTGAACCTTTCAGCAATAAATAGTGTCCATCTTTGTCCACGATGGTGGATTTGACATTAAAATTGATTTTGTCTGAGATTAGAATTGCCACCCCCACTCTTCTTTGTTCATTGTTAGCTTGATATATATTCTTCCAACCTTTAATTTTCAGTTTGTTCCTGTCTTTAGGTCTCAGATGAGTTTCTTGTAGACAACATATGGATGGCTCATGTCTTTTGATCCAAGATGTCACTCAATGTGTCTTTACTGGAGCATTCAGTCCATTCACATTCAATGTAATTATTGATAGGTGTGTGTTCAGTGCTGCCATTGTGATATGTCTATTTTTATGTTGATGTTTTCTCTGTTGTTCTTATTAGTCTGTTCTGGGACGTTCTTTTTTGTGAGTTGATTTTTCACCTTTTCAGAGCTGGTTTTGTGGTTGTTGAGACTCCTGTGTTACATTGCTTGAAATGATATGATACATCTTTGTTGTGCTTTACAGCTGCCCCATGACCCCCCCCTTAATAAACTATATATAAACCCAATTTTAATTACTACCAGTCTTGTCATCTTCCTCTCCATCTGGAAGGACTATAACAACTGTAGTACATCCCTTCCTCTTTTTAATATGATGACACCATAGTTTTCATGATGATTACTGGATTGCTTCTTTCCTTATCAAAGCTGTGATTGGCTTTGGAGCCTCCCCTAACTGAGCAGAGTTTTGAGTAGTAAAGTTGTTCTAAAATATAAAGTTAGTGGTTTTGTTCTTCTAAGCCAGAGCCAAGAACTTCTTTCAATATTTCTTGTAGTTTTGGTTTGGTTTTTACAAAGTCTCTGAGTTTCTGTTTATCTAGGACTGTCTTAATTTCATTTTCATATTTCAAAGATAGTTTTGCAGGATATATAATTCTTGGTTGGAAGTTCTTCTCTTTGAAGGCTTTGAATGTGTCATGCCACTGTCTCCGTGCCAGCATGGTTTCTGCTGAGAAATCTGAAGAGAACCTACAGGGTTTCCCTCTGAATGTTAGCTTTGCCTTGAGTCTTGCTGCCTTTAAGAGTTGCTGCTTATGTTTCATTTTGTTGAGCTTGATTATAATATGTCTTGGAGTCTTTCTTTTGAGATCTTTATTGGGTGGCGTACGATATGCATCTGAGATGTCTTATATTCTCTTCCTTTATGATTTCTGGGAAATTTTCTGTCAGCAGCTCAGTAACGATACTTTCTGTGTTCTCAGATGTCTCACGCTGTTCAGAAACTCCAATTAATTGAAGGCTGTTCCTCTTAATAGAGTTCCACATGCTTCTTAATGTTTCTTCAATTTTCTTGTTTCTTTTTTCTGATTTCTGCTCATAGATACTGGCCTCAGTAGCTCTGTCTTCCAAGTCAGAAATTCTTTTTTCTATTTGTTCCATTCTGTTTTCTTGGCTTTGCATTGATGTTCTATGTCTTTGATTTTGTTCTTGATCTGTTGGATTTCAGAGTACTAGTGTTCCATCAGATCGAACATCTTACTTAATTTTTCATTTTGTTCTCCTGCATTTTGGATAAGGTTTAGAAGGGCTCTGTATATAATCATTTTGTATTCACTTTCTGATGCTTTCATAAAAGTTTCATCTGGAAAACTCCTTGGTTGCTTTGCTTGGGAGCCTTCTGAAGCCATGGCTGATTTCTTGTATGCCACAAGTGTCTGTTGCTTTTTGGGACCCATGTCAGTATGTATAGGCTGGAAGAGGTACTGTGAGGAAGGACTGCAGATGTTTCTCTAGGCTGTCTTAAAATGTAAAGCAAAAGATATTTGACCACTTACAAGTCAGTTAGGTTTTCAGGTGTAGAGGTCCCTCTTCTCAACTGGCAAAATAAACGCCACTATATCCAACCCCAGATGATACAAACTAGTTCAGAATACAACAGTGCTACTGCCCTGTTGGCCTCTGCTGACAGGGCCTAGCCTTAGAGGACACTGCGTAGAGTACTACTTTTCTGATAGAAAAGTGCTCTCCTGTGGGCAGGCTCTGGCTCCCAAGCTAAGAATTAGGTCCAGCTGCGGCCCCTGTTTCCAAGATGGCATCCTCCACACAGGCATCAGACAGAGGGGCTAAAGGTGCAGAGAGGTAGTGATTCCTCTGATTCTGTTGCAGGACCCCCAAACCAGACGGCACTAGGTAAATTACTGCTTTTCTGTTGGAGAAACACTGTCCTGTTTGCAGGCGCTGGCTCCCAGGCTAAGAATGAGGTCCCGCTAGAATCTCCGTATCCAACATGGCGTCCCGCACACTGACTGCTAAACTCCGTACAAACCCCGCTGAGGCAGATACAAAATGACAGGCTCAAAGTGGCTAGATTAACAGGGTCCCAATCCTGGCTCTCAGAATATGGGAATTTCGCCTCCATCACCCCCCAGCAGCGTGTCTGAGTCTAGCTGCTAGGCAAGACCCAGCTCCGCCCGCCGGCTGAGACAGAGGAAAAAAAAGTCAAAATGGTGCGTTTACCTTCAGTCTGTGAGAGCCAGGGCTAGCCAGGCACGGGAGTCTGCGTAAGAGAGGAGGTTTTTTGCTCAGTAGAATGAAGTCCAAAGTAACAGCCCTGTGCCGTGTCCTGGGGCTGATTAGGTGACCAGAAGGCTCTGTTTGATTATCAATTCAGGTCTTGGTCTCCAGAGGGATATAAGGAGACGTGTGCTTAGTCTGCCGTCTTCACTCCACCCCCCAGAACTTGTCTTTCTTGAACTAAGTGGTATACATTGCTGATAGAAGGAAAGAACAACTATAATTAACAAGTTTTGTCTAAATATATGCTCAACAAGATACTTGCATGGTGAGAACTTTGTTAGAACTCACAATTAGCTTCATTAACTGATTGATAAGAATTGGTAAAAACTACAATTAACTTGATTGGTATAAACTTGGAGTTACACACCCTTCCATAAAACAATAATGAAATGGTTGCTGTATCAAACTTTAAGATTGCTCCTTTCCAGTTGATGATAGTGTCACTGTTGTTCCCAGCACACGTACCCTTTCAGGTAGATACATCACTGAAGAGTACTACTTTTGCCAAACTTTTGTAGTTTTTTTTGTTGCTAGACAGATGGGAAAATCGGATTAAGGCCATACAACCTGCTGCATGATGTTGTTAGGTACCATAGAGCCAGTTCTGGCTCATGACGGCTACATGTACAGCAAAACAAAACACTGTCCAGTCTTGTAGCATCCTAACAGTTATTGTTGTGCTTGTGTCCAGCTTTGCTGCCTCTGTGTCAGTCTGTCTCCTTGAGAGTCATCCTCTTTTCCTCTGACACTCTACTTTGCCGAGCATGATGTCCTTCTCTAAGGGCTCATCCCTGCTGATGGCATGTCCAAGGTATATGAGATGAAGTCTTGCTATCTTTGCTTTTAGGGAGTGTGCTGGCTGTACTTTTTCTAAGACAAATATGTTTGTTCTTTTGGCAGTCCGTGGTATATTCAGTATTCCCTTTCAGTGTCGTGATTCAGAGGCATCAGTTCTTAATTCTCTGTCTCCTTTATTCATTGACCAGCTTTCGCATGTATATGAGGTGTTTGAAAATATCATGAGTCTTCAAACTGACATCTTTGCTTTTTAACACTTGAAAGAGCTCTTTTGCAGCAGATTTGCCCATTGTCATACAGGGATACATGGTGTAACACTGTAATACAGTCATGTCGCATTATTCATGGTAGTTAAATTCTAGAATGTTACCTGTGGACACTGAACTAGAGAACGTGGACCCATTGCTCCTAAGGGAAATACAGGGTTTGGTTCCTGTGAGCTTCTGTTCACAGCATTTAATAATTTAATCAATGTGTAACCTTGTTTTATGTATTTTTTCTGTTTACAGACACCTTATTGTACGTTGTTGATTTGCTGTAGCCCTTGATAGTGCAGTAGTTAAGAGCTTGGCTGCTAACCCAAAGGCTGGCAATTTAAGTCCATCAGCCACTCCCTTGAAACCCTGTGGGGTGATACTGCTGTGTCTGTAGGGTCACTGTAAGTAGAATTTAACTTGACAGCAAAGGGTTTGGTTTGGTTTTGGTTGATTGATTAACACTGAAAGCATGTCCAGCAGCACTGTGACATGCCAGAATGAAGCTTTTCTAACATGTTTTTCTCTGTAAGGCACATCACAGCCTTCCTGTGTTTAGGAACACTAGACAGCACTTCAGAACTATGTTTAGGGGCTATTTTAAACAGTGGAGTCACAGCAGAAAGCATGAAAATGTTAAAAAGTTGGCACTAAGTAGACCATAAGAAGGACAGTTGTTTATAGTCTGAGAGCTGAAACAAGAAAAGCAGAGTGTTGCCTTGTTTGACCTCAGTGGGGAATATGAACATTGAGTGAGTCAAATTTTTTGCCTCTCTGCACTTGTCCATGAATGACTGTGAAAGCACCCTCGGTTGATTTTGGGCTTACAAATAAATTTTGGTGAGTGGGCAAATTCATGAACAAGAAACTTCAGAATAATGGAGAAGGATTGTACATTTCACCTACATGCTAAGGGTAGAAGCAGAGACATCTGTGCTTTAGCTTGTATTGTTTTTAAATCTCTTGCTACTCCCAGAGGTATTAACAGTCAACATAGTGACCTACCCCTTATGGAGGAGATTGTTAACAAGCTTGACTGGTAACAGAAAGATCAGAGATTTGATTCTATCTAGGTGCTGTGGAAGAAAGGCCTAGTGATCTACATCCAAAAAATTGCTATTGAAACACTTAGCAGCACTGCTCTGTTCCGACACACATGGGGTCACCCTGAGTCAGAATTGACTCAATGGTAGTTAGTTAAGTTGTCATTTTTGTTGTTAGGTGCCATTGAGTCAGATCCAACTCATAGTAACCATGTGCCCAAGAGAATGGAACACTGTGTAATCCTCACAGTCATTGTTCTTAAGCCTGTTGTGGCAACCACTGTGTCAGTCCATCTTGTTGAGGGTCTTCCTCTATTTCCACTGTCTGCTTTACCCAGTATGATGTTCTTCTCCAGGGCCTGGTCCCTCCTGATAACATGTCCAAACATGTGAGACTAAGTCTCACCATGTGTGTTTCTAAGGAGCATTCTGATTGTACTTCTTCCAACACAGATTTGTTTATTCTTTTGGCAGTCAGTGGTATATTCAATATTCTTCTCCAGCACCATAATTCAAAGTCATCAGTTGTTCTTCTGTCTTCTCTATTCATCCTCTAGCTTTCACATGCATAGAAGGTGATTGAAAACACCATGAGCTGAGTCAGATGCACCTTAGTTTTTAAGATGACACCTTTGCTTTTCAACACTTTTGAGAAGTCTTCTGCAGCATATTTGCCTGGTGCAGTGCATCTTTTGTTTTCTTGACCACTGCTTCCTTGGGTGTTGATTGTGGATCCAGGTAAATAAAATTTTTGACAACCTCAATCTTTCATGTTTATCATGATGTTGCTTATTCGTCTGTAGTGAAAATTTTTGTTTTCTTTGTGTTGAGGTGCAATCCATACTGAAGGCTGTAGTCTTGATCTTCATTAGTGTTTCAAGTCTTCTTCACTTTCAGCAATCAAGGTTGTGTCATCTTCAACAATACAGGTTGTTAACAAGTCTTTCTCTGATTCTGATGCCTCATTCTCCTTTATACAGTCTATCTTGTTGGATAATTTGCTCAGTGTACAGATTGAGTAGGTATGGTGAAAGGATAAAAACCTGACACAAACCTTCCCTGACTTTAAACCATACTGTAGCTCCTTGTTCTGTTTGAACAATTGCTTATTGATCTATGTACAGATTCTTTATGAGCACAATTAAGTGTTCTGGAATTGCCATTCTCTGCAACGTTACCCATAATCTATTAGGATCTACACAGTTGAATGCCTCTGCATGGTCAACAAAACACAGGTAAACCTCTTTCTGGTATTCTCTGCTTTCAGCCAAGATCCATCTGGCTCAGCAGTAATATCCCTGGTTCTGTGTCATTTTCTAAATCCAACTTGAACTTTTGGTAGTTCCCTGTCAATATACTGCTGCAGCTGCTTCTGAGTGATCTTCAGGAAATTTTACTTGTGTATGGTATTATTGATGTTGTTAGATAATTTCTGCTTTTGATGGGATAGCCCTTCTTGGGAATAAGCATAAATATAGATCGCTTCCAGTCAGCTGATCAGGTAGCTGCTGTCTTACAAATTTCTTGATGTAGACAAGTGAGAACTTCTATTGCTGCATCTGGTTGTTGAAACATCTATCAGTTCCCGGAACCTTGTTTTTTACCAGTGCCTTCACTGCAGCTTAGATTTCTTCCATCACTACCATTGGTTTCTACTCATGTGATACTGACTGAAATGGTTAAACATCAGCCACTTTGTTTTGGTATAGTGACTGTGTGCACGAGGTCTGACAGTTAAGTTTGTGAACTCATCCTGGAAGAAGTGCTACATACCTTATTGCCGAAAATCACTGTGCTCACCTTGTAAGTACTCCCCTTGGGAAGCTATGTACCAATGTCAGCACCTGGTCCACTCTTCAAAGCAATTTTGGAACTCTTCTCTGGAATGGCCATCAGAGCTGTTGTCATATATCTTTGATGTTCTGAATGTCATCAAAATGTCTTCCTTTCAAGTAAAGTACCTTTCAGGTAAAGAAAAAAGTCTTTAGGGGCCAGATCAGGTGAGTAAGGAGGGTATTCCAATATAGTTATTTTGTTTACTGGCTAAAAACTCCCTCACAGACAGCTATAGAATTAAGTTCAAGAACTTACTACAACGTCACTGTGTACAGTGACCCTGTCAGAAAGAATTCCAACTTTGCTTTGAAGGGTGGACTAGGCGCTGGCATGGGTGAATAGTTTCTGGAAGGGAGTACTTCAAAGGTGACCATAGTAATTTTCAGCAATGAGGTATGTAGCACTTAGAACAGTTAAGTTTGTGGACTTAATTGTCAGACCTTGTATTTTTTCTGTCTTGTTTTGATCTTTCCTGAGTCATTTAATATTTTCCCCACAGAATCCATCAATACTGAGATATGAGGTTTGACTTTTCCTTCAGCTTGAGAAATTCGAAATATGTTCTTCTTTTTTGGTTTTTCATCTTCAGGTCTTTGTACATGTCATTATAATATATTACCTTGTCTTCTTGAGCTACTTTTTCATACATTCTGTTCATCATTTCTTCCTGTCACCTTAGCTACTTGACATTCAAGAGTAATTTTCAGAGTATCTTCTGATACCCATTTAGGTTTTTTCATTCTTTTCTGTCTTTTTAATGACCTCCTGCTTTCTTCATGTATGATGTCCTTGATGTCATTCAGCATCTTGTCTTCTGTCATTAGTGTTCAGTGCATCAAGTCTGTTCCTGAGATGGTCTCTGAGCTCAGGTGGGATATACTGAAGGTCTGTCGGCCTGTGTCTTTGTTTTGACTGCTGATACTGAGCTTTTCCGTTGTTTCTTTACACAGATGTAGTCCATTTGATTCCTGTGGATTCCATCTGGTGAGGTCTATGTGTGTACTCACTGTGTTGGTGAAAAAAGGTAATTTGCAATGAAGAAGTTGTCATCATTGATCTTACAGAATTTGATCATGTGATCTCCACTATCATTTTTATCATCAAGGCTTTATTTCCCAACTGCTGATCCTTCTTTGTTTCCAGCTTTCTTGTTCCACTTGCCTGTAATTACCAGTGATCCTGATTGCATTCTTGATCAACTCCAGAGTACGAAAGTTGGTAAAAGTCTTCAATTTTTTCATCTTTGGTCTCAGTGATTGGTGCTTAAATTGATAACAGTCATATTAACTGATTCCTTGTAAAAAACCGACTGCTGTGGAGTTGATTCCAACTTATAGTAATCCTGTAGGATAAAGTAGAACTGCCCCATAGAGTTGCCAAGAAGCACCTGGTGGATTCAAACTGCCAGCCTTTTGGTTAGCATCCGTAGCACTTAATGACTGTACTACCAGGGTTTCTAGCTTCCTTGTAGTTGTATGGATATTTTCCTATGACTGACAGCATTGTGCTTCAGGATAGATCTTGAAATACTACTTTTGGTGGTGATTGCCACTCCATTCATTTTCCAGTTGTTGTACTTGGCATGGTTGGTCATACGATTGTCCAATTGAAATTGGCCAGTCTTAGTCTGTCTCAGCTCAGTGATGCCTAGGATTTCAGTGTTTTTGCGTTCCATTGCATTTTTGACAACTTCAAATTTTCCTGGATTCATACGTTGTCCATTCCTGCTTCTGATTGTTAATGGATGTTTACACTTGTTTCTTCACATTTGAGTTGTGCCACATCAGCAAATGAAGGTCCCAAAAGCTTTACTTCATCCACATCCTTAAAGTTGACTCTACTTTGAGGAGGCAGCTCTTCCCAAAGTCATCTTTGTCAGTGCCTTCCAATCTGATGGGCTAATATGCTGGCACTGTTCTACTGCTGTTCATAGGTTTTCACTGGTTTATTCTTTTCAGAAGTAGAGTCCTGGGTCCTTCTTCCTTGTCTGTCTTAGTTTGGACAGACTACCAATGACCCTGCTGGTATTTGAATACCAGTGGCATAGCTTCTAGCATCATAACAACACACTAATGCCCGTAGTATGACAAACAGACACACATAAGACTTTACACCTTTAGTTTATAGTAAGACTTGGTTTTTCAAATAAAGTTATGTAAGCCGCCATCTGAGATACTCGACTGGTCTCACCCCTTTGGGAGCAAAGGAGAATGAAGAAAGTTAAGGACACAAGGGAAAGAGTAGTCGAAAGGACTGATGAGCCACAGCTGACACGACCTGTACCACACTGAGTCCAGTATAACTAGATGATGCCTGGCTAACACTACTGTTTGTTCTGATGGGGATTGCAATAGAGATCCTGGACAGAGCTGGAGAAAAATGTAGAACCAAATTCTAACTCACACACACACAAAAAGTCCAGATTTACTGGCCTAACAGAGAGTGGAGAAACCCTGAGAGTATGGTCCCTAGACCTCTTTTTAGCTCATTAATAAGGTTACTCCTGAGATTTACTCTCCATGGAGAGGCTCATAAAGCAGAACACGACTGAAGGGACACGCCAGGCCAGGGGCAAGGAGTAGAAGACAGGAGGCGGCAGGAATGTCAGTAATAGGGAACCCAAGGTTGAGACAAGAGAGTGTTGGCATGTCATGGGGTTGTTAACCCATGCTGTAAAACAGTATGAGTGCTAATTGTTTAAAGAGAAGCTAGTTTGTTCTGTAAACCTTCGTCTAAAGTACAATAAAAAGTAAAGGTAAAAATAATGCTTGCTCATTGTAAAATGGCGTATAAGCGGGGGAAGAAATGGCTCCATGTGACTTCACAAATAGGCTGTTACCATTCATATACAGTGCAACCTATGAGAGCCGGAACTCAGTGGGACTGTGTTGTTTTTCTGGATCTTGCAGGTTTGCTCCCTTTGACAGTGTGCAGTCTTACCACTTTTCTGTCACTCACTGTTAATGGAATCTATTTGAGTTTGCCTTCTGTGACAGATTTCTGCTTTACACAGGTTTTGATTTTTGCAGGTGTTACTGTAATTTTTACATATAAACAAAACAGGAAAAATTCCTATGTGTATATAAAACATACTTATGTTTATGTGCTTTAGTATACAAATGGGATTGTACTGCGCTCATTTTGTGATATGTTTTCCATGTCACAATGTATTGTAGATGCATTTTCCTGTTAGATAAGTTTTCCTTAAAAATTACTTTTAACAGCAGCATTGTGTTTTATAACTTGGAGATGCTATAATCTATTTAACCAACACCTTGTTGGTGGACAGTGCAGTAACTGAACATCATTGCACATACATCCTTGAGCCTGAGGAAAGTATATCTGAGCAAGGAGTATTTTTAAAGGTGAAATTTCTGGGTCAACAGATAATGCATATTTGGATAGATTCTTTTAAATTGTACTTCCAAAGGACATAAAGTTTTGGCCTTTTGTTAATCTTTTCACAGAGCACTTAGATAGTAGCTTACTGTTTGGCTCTAGTAATGTTATAACCCTTTAAGAAAATTTAAAAAAAGATTAAATGGTGAACTATAATGTTTTAAAATACTCAACTCATTTTCTGATCATAAATACAAATTGTCAATGAGTGTTTAGCCCATTGGACTAGTAATATTGAGGTTTACGTCAGAACTTCACACATGAAGCTTTCAGTAGTTAATGGGTGGCGTATTTTCCATTTCACCTAACATCTCATAGCACATCTGTTTTAGCCTGCTGAATTGTAGTTAATTTGAAATAGGTTGTTACGTTGCTGTTAAAGGGTTTTCTGCTTTCATTTGACTTCAGAATATTTGGTGTTCCTGTGGAGACTCAGGTTGTACAAAGCTGTTATTACCCTCCAATCTGTGAAAAATGAGTGTGAGACTGCTGTCTGTAGTTGCATGTTATGCCTGTAGCTATTTGTGGGAAGAGGGAGAATTTAAGGCTAACATATAGTCATTGTATGTGGAAGCATTTTTATTTTTAGACACCTGAGTATACTCTGGGATTCTGAGTGGGTGTGTATGGTGTCTGTTGGTGTAGTAGAATGGGTGGCTTTTTCTGTTTTTTTTTCTCAGTGTATTTTGGGATCAGTGCTTTTCTTGTAGGGAAAGAGTATTCTGGAATTTTCTAGTAATCTTTAAATGTTTCCTGACCTGACAAGCTCTGTGGTATGAATATGCAGCCGCAGCCAAGTCTGAATTCTTTTTTGTTTGTTTGTTTAAAACAAACAAAAGCCTCCTGGGTCTTTGGTAGTAAGTATTGCAAGTAGGATTTAGGGCAGTAAGAAAAGCCCTAGACTGCAAAGAGTTGACCTCCTTAGCTGTACCTCTTCCATGTTCCTTATTTTTCTGTTTTGTCTCAAAACTATTTTACTGGTTCCTTTTGGAGGTTTGGAAACCCTGGTCACATAGGGCTTCTGCTAACCAAAGGGTGGGCAGTTCTTATCTGTCAGATGGTCTTTGGAAACTCTTTGGGGCAGTTCTCTTCTGACCTGTAGGGTTGCTGTAAGTTGGAATCAGGTCAACGGCATTGGTTTTGGGTTTGGAGGTTTTGAAATAGATTATTTTTGCTGCTGTTGCTGCTGGTACCACTGCCACCTTCTCTGTGTATATTCAGGTTAAAAACTAGCAAAAGCACTTATCCTGTTAGGAGTAAAAACTGAGAAATTTCAGAAGGAACTTAAAAAAACTAAAAAGCAAATTGAAATCTGACCAGGGAAGGAAAATTTATAGAAAGTTTTTAAAAAAATGAGAAATGGGTTATTAAAGTTAATGTGTTCATTGTAAAAATTACATTACAGAAACATATTTTTTTTTATTCTAACTTAATTTTTAGTTGAAATTTGCCTAACAAATCTTTTTTTCTTTCTACTCTAACTCTCTATCAGGTTGATGTTAGGGAATGGTTGTTGTATAAGGATACGTAATGTTCAGTTTAAAGTAGATTGACTCAGAACTCTTTGATAGCTTTCCTTTTTCTCCCCTCTCCTCCTTCCTTCCGCAGACCTACCTGTCTGTCTGTCAGTGAACAGTGACTGAATGTGTGCTGTGTGCTACGTACATGAGTAAAGGCTGTGTTCTAGTGAGCAGGGTCTGTGTGTGTGTGTGTGTGTGTGTGTGTGTGTGTGTTTGTGTGTGTGTGTGTGTGTAATTCCTGCTTTTATAGAGTTTGTGGGGTGGTAAGAAATATGGGCAAAACGTAAATAAAGTAGTTACAGGTGGTGATACAGCACTACGAAGGGAACAAACAGAATTATGTTTGTTCTCTATAGGTGCACCTACTACTTGGTTCTACAGTGAATAATGTTTATAGTATCATTATATTGTAGATGATTTATTGGGTTTTCTGTTTTTGGAATTGGCTTGTAGGCAGAGAGAAGACACTTTTATGTATATATATATATTAAAATGTTATACATCTATACTTATATACTGTAAAAGCAGTAATAGAGGTGATGACAGTGCAGTGTAGCTGGGTGTACTGAAAAGATAGGGTCTTCATCTCATACCAGTATAGGTGATGGGGAGGTTAAGTTTGTTTAATTGTGATGAAAGAAAAAAAGGAAGGTAAGTTTTAAAATTATGAAGGCAACCAGCAGAACAACTAAAAGTAAACTGTAACTCAAAAAAATTCAGAATGAAGAGGGATCAGGAACTAAATTCCTCACCTTTTATGAAGAGACTCACGGAAAATGTTTCTAGGTGAGCAGTCAAGAAATGGATATATTTGTTCATTTAACATACAAACACTACCAATTCTCATCCTAGTAAAAGTGCTACATACCTCATTGCTGAATATCACTGTGGTCACCTCACCTTGGAAGTACCCCCCTTGGGAAACTATGCACTGATGCCAGCACCTAGTCCACCCTTCAAAGCAGTTTTGGAACTCTTTCTGGAATGGCCAGCAGAGCTGTCATTGTATTATCTTTGATGTTGTGAATGTCATAAAAATGTCTTCCTTATATTTCCTTTATCTTCAGGTAAAAAAAAAATATCACTGAGGTCCTGATCAGGTGAGTAGGTGTGGTGTTCCAATACAGTTATTTGTTTACTGGCTAAAAATGCTCTCACAGCTATAAAATTAAGTTCTCAAACTTGCCACTGTGTTCAATGGCCATTCCATAAAAGATTCCAACATTACTTTGAAGGGTGGACTAGGCACTGGCACAGAGCCGTAGCTTCCCAAAGGAAGTGCTTCAGAGGTGTCCATAGTGATATTCAGCAATGAGGTGTGTAGCCCTTAGAAAAACTATAAGTTTGTGGACTTGTCAGACCCCGTATATTTATTGAGTACTTCCTGTGCTGGAAACTCTGATGGCATAGTGGTTAAGAGCCATGCCTGCAAACCAAAGCGATGGCAGTTCAGATCCACCAGGCTTTCCCTGCAAACTGTTTGGGCCAGTTCTTGTAACATGTCTGAAGTACATGAGAGAAAGTTTGGCCTTCCTTGCTTCCAAGGAGCACTTGCTTTGTCTTCTGGCAGTGCATAGTATATTTGGTACTTTTTGCCAGCACTGTAACTGAAGGGCATCAGTTCTTCAGTCTTCCTTAATCACTGTCCAGCTTTCACATGTGTAGGTCTTACACATCTTTTTAAAAACCTTCACTTGTAACTGTATCACTGATCCAAAAAAACCCATTGCCATGGGGGTGATTCCAACTCACGGTGACCCTATAGGACCAAGTAGAGCTGCCCCAAGATTTTCCAAGGAATGCCTGGTAGATTTCAAACTGTTGACTTTTTGGTTAGCAGACAGCACTTAACCATTATGTCGCCAGGGTTTCCATGTATCATTAAAGCTTCATTAATTTTAGTTTCCTTGACTTCTTTTCTGAAAAACGGTTGTGCCTTCTCATGATAGGAATACCTTGTATTTTGAGACCCTCAGGCTGCTTTTGGGTTATGCTTCTATGGTGAAAATAGAGAAACTCTAAAAAAAAATTTTTTTTTTTAATGGAAACAAAATAAGGTCCTAATTTAAGGTAAATCGGGTTCTGGCAGTGTTCTTGTCAGAAATAGATTTTAGGAACAAACATTTTCTAAAGAAAACCTAGCAAGCATATGGAGATTTAAATGCTGTACTGAGATTTTTTAGTGTTGCTAAAGACCTGGTGTAGGATATGAAAACTCAGTAAGTGGCTTGGTGGGTCTCTGGCTATGGTATTTGTTTAACAGATAATTTAATAGAGATCTTTCAGTACTGAAAATGATTTGTATCCAAGAGGCAGAGTATTTTCTACACATGATTGCTGTGAAATTTTAATTTGTTTCTTAGTTAAAGGACATTAGCACATTCTTACTTGGGCTTACGCAGTCCTTTTAGAATTCAGATTTTAGAATTTCCTATTTTTATTCATCCAGGAAAAGTTGTGCCTATTTTATTGCATTTATTTCTTGATTTCTAGGGGATAATGCTAGAGTACAGAAACACACATCAAGATATATGGAGAATGAGATTGTCAGTTTATGGAGTTTGGATACAGTTTAAAAAATGGAGAAAGATTCATTAGCACAAGGAAAGTGTTACAAAGGATTTCATTACATTTGTTTTATATCGTATTAGCTTTAAGTTTTCAAGATTACTATCACTTTCTAAATATATAAGAACTAACTAGTGAATTTTACTTCAATTTAGGTTAATTGTGGATTCAGCAAACATGTATTGCATGCTTGGTTTGAATTAGCCACTATGCTAGGTTTTAGAAATAGAGATAAGACGTTTCTTTGCCTTTAAGCCACTGTTTACTTAATACATAGTAGGTGCCTTATTTCTGAAGCCCTGATTACCTAAGAGGGAAACCTCAATTAGACTGAGGGGCTTATGGGTTCATTTAGGATTGTGACCTTTGAACTTAGCCTGAAAGAATGAGGAATAGCTAGCCAGTTGACAGGAAAGAGGAAGGTCATGGACCAGGAGTGAACATGATTGGCTTATGGAAAAGGAGAACTGTTAAGAAATAACTTTAGAAAGGACCCAAATTATGAAACATATCAACTACCAAGAAATTTAAATTTTTGGTTTTGAAGGTAGTGAGGAGCTACCAAGGGAAGTTTGTGAATGTGATTTTGTTGTGTTCAAATTTTAGAACAGTAGGTCTCAAACTTTTTTGTTCCGGCATACCTTTGTACTTGTAAAAATTAATGAGGACCCCAAAGAGCTTTATGTAGGTTATATCTATCACTGTTCACTGCATTAAAACATAACATTGAGAAACTTAGAAACATTCCATTGGTTGTCAGTGCTGTAGTATCATACATCATGTAGCTTTTGGAAAATTCTTGCGTTTATGAGAAAATGACAGTGAAAATGGTTTTGCTCTTACAGTCTCGGGAACTCTTTGGGAGTCTCTGAGACACTTTGGGAATTGTTGTATAAGATCATTCTGGCATTGGTGTTGAAGACCGTTTAAAACAAACAAAAAACCATTGCCGTCAAGTCGATTCCAACTCATAATGACCCTATAGGACAGAGTAGAACTGGCCTGCAGAGTTTCCAAGGAACATCTGGTGAGTTTGAACTGCTTGCTGATCTTTTGCTTAGCAGCTGCAGCACTTTAACCACTGTTCCATTAGGATTCAGAACCAGTTGTGACCCAGTATGCATGTGTATACCTGAAACAAGTTTCAAAGGACAATAAATACTATATTAGTTATCTCTTGTTGAGTAACATTGCATCAAAACTTAGTGGATTAAAAATGTGTTACCTGACAGTTTCTGTGAGAAGTTACTGGTTCTGGCTCAGGATATCTCTCGAGGTTGCAGTCCAGATTCCTGGGCCTGTAGTCAGCTAACGGCTTGACTGGGACTGGGGTGTCCTCTTTCATGCATTTTCAGTTGGCTATTGGCAAGAGGCTCCAAATCCTCATTGGATGTTGATTGAAGGTGTTATTTCCTTGCTGTGTGAATCTCTTCATGCCAAGCCAAGTGCTGTTGAGTATGAATCTCTTCATAGGGAAGCTTAAATATCATCATTGTGACTTGGCAGCTTGCTCTGCCAGAGTGATTGATCCAAGAGAAAGAAACCGAGACAAGCTCCAGTGTCTTTTATGAGTTAGTCTTGGAAGTTGTACATCATTAAAAGTAAGTCACTAAGTCTAGTCCACACAAGAGAAGAATTTTGCTCCCGCTCGTAAAGAAGTGTCAAAGAATTTGTGGGCATACTTTAAAATAACCACAAATGATGGTTGGAAGAGAAAGAGTCCTCTGTGGGTCTCTTGTGTGCCAGCGTGCTTTACTGGGTATGCTAACAATGCAAGACTGTGGCTGCTGTTAACCCAGGCCATTTCTCAGGACTGTGTTTGAAGTTAGCCACTATGAGGAATGAAGTAATGTATCCACTGGGACAATGAGCAGGCTTACTGTTTGCTGTAAAAGTGGATTTCCTAAGCTCAGTGTCTCTCAGCTGTGATGCAAGCCCATTGCTTCTGTGGCATCCATGTGGATTTCTCAGTTGCTTTTGGGACTGGAGGCTAACAGAAAACCAGTACAAACATGCAGATGCTCCTGCAGCTTGCTGTGCAATGAGTAATAAAGTACCTTGTCTCTGACAAAAGGAGACTTATGTTTTCTGTTAAAAAGTTGAAAAACAGTCTTTGCTGTCCAGGCAGTTCTAACTGATAGCAACTCTATAGGACAGAGTAGAACTGCCTCATAGGGCTTACAAGGAATAGCAGGTGGATTCGCAGTGCTGACCTTTTTTTGTTAGCTGCCGTAGCCTATTATAGCTCTTAACCACTGCTCAACCAGGGCTGTGTATCTTCTCTTACTATCCATTAAATAGCAACAAGTATTAACTTTTAAATAGAGTAAAATAAAATCCTAGATCCTTGACGGTTCTTGACAATACTTATTTTACCTTGCAGTGATGTACTCTGAAAGTGATATACTGTATTTTATGTTGTATTGTTGTTTTAATTAAAAAAGAAAAAAGGAAAAAAGAGAACGATCTGGTTGCAACTCATCAAACTGATTTCACAGTCTACTAATAGATTACAACTGAAAGTTTAAAAAAGCAAAAAACATTGGTTGGTGAATTGAGGTTAGAAAGTTATTGTAATTCAGAAAGGGCATGATGGCTTAAACCAGGGTTAACAAAGGAATGAAGGAAGAGCATCGATTTGAGAGAGACTTGAAAGTTAAATGGATAGAACTTGTATTCATTTATTACATACAGGGTATGAGGGTGATTTAGGACCTGGGAACAATTCCCAGATTTCTGACTTAAGCAACTGAAGTCATTCTTTGAATGAAGTGCGCCTCCCACGTTTTTCCCCCCTCTGCTGCAGGAGTCAATTTTGTTATGGAATGGTGGGAAGTCCTACATGTAGAGTTCACTTTGGGGGCATGATGAATTAGATGCATGTGAGATGTACAAGTGGAGCTATCTGAAACTCAAAACCCCCAAACCTGTTGCTGTTGAGTTGATTCCAACTCATAGTGACCCTATAGAGCTGGGCAAAACTGCCCTGTAGTGTTTCCAAGGGGCAGCTGGCAGATTCAAACTGCCAACCTTTTGTGTGGCTGTCAAACTCTTTTAACTGCTGTGTCACCATGTCGTGGAGCTGTCCAGGCAGTAGGATGTACGGTTCTGATTGTCAAAACTGGAGATTAGGACTGAAGATAGAAATTTTGAGTGTCCATTGAAGTTGTGGGAGCAGATAAGATTTACCAAGTATTCCCAAGTATTGTTGATAGCTGCGCTTGAGTTGATTCAAAACGTGGAAAGTAGGTAGCTAGGATATGATATGCATAGCAGAACGAAACACTGCCCAATCCTACACCATCCTCACAATCACTGCTGCAGCGTCTTCCTCTTTTTTGCTGACATTCTAATTTACCAAGCATGATGTCCTTCACCAGGGACATGAGATGAAGCCTTGCCATTCTCACTTCTTCTGAGACAGACTGGTTTGTTCTTTTGGCATTCTGTGGTATATTCAGTGTTCTTTCCCACAACCATAATTCAGAGACATCAATTCTTCAATTTTTCTTATTCAAGGTCTTAGTTATATTGCTCACTAATAATCTGTGTTGAGCAGTTTCACATGGGTTTTAACCACATTTAGATGTGGTGCAGGTTGAGTGAAATTGTGTGCTGCAAGTTGGTGGGAAAGCACAGTTGGACCCATGCCTACTTTGCTTATTGAGTAATTTGGTCCTGGATAGTTCCTGCTTTGATCTGTGTATTTTTTTGTGATACAGGAGAAGAGATCATTTCCTGAAATGGCAAGCAGAGGAGGAAGGTTTGAAATAACTAGAACGGATATTGGATAGAGCATTAACAAATATTCGATAGAGAACTAACTGATGGACTTTAGGGCTCTGGGGGCAAAATTAAGGGCTCAGTGGAAGAAGATAGTCAGCTGAATAGCTACATGATTTTCCCCAGTAGCTATCAGGATTTCAGGTGAATCAGTGCAAATATTGCTTGTGGATTCATCAAGGGCAAGGGAATTGGAGTGTGTGAGCTTTTCACACTTTTATAGTATAATTTATATATGATGAATGGCACTTTAAAGTGTAGAGTTTGATGAGTTTTGATGTATGATACAACTGTGAAACCATCATCCAAGTCAGTGTAATGAACATATTCATTACCCCTCCAAAGTTTACTAACAATTGAATTAAAAAATTTTTTTTTTTATTTTTATTTAACATAACTGAGTGAAAATGTACATTCACGTATAAATTTACATGCCCACCTATATGCAGCTTCCACTGCTCTCCCTGTCCGGTGACTGCACACTATTCCTCTCTGCTCCATACATGTCTCATCCTCCCAACAGCCTCCTTTCCCCTCCTCTCCGTCCACTCCCCTTCCTCCAGCCAGAGGTCAGCAAGATGATATCCTATAGATGTATAGAACCATAAAGTGCTTCCAATATATGGTCACTCTGCATTGCCAAGTCCAGTCCATTCCAGTCCAAAGAGTGGACCTTTGTTATAATTTATGGGAAAGGGCAGCATCAGGGCCGGGGGCCGTGCTCTCAGAGTAACCCCAAAACTGCTGGACCATCAATTGAGATCTCATGATGCACCCATTTTTATTCTTGTGTTGCCAGTGAGACTCCTCTCTGTGAGCTCCATCGTGGCTATCACTGGTGGTGGCCGGGCACCATCCGGTTCTTCCGGTCCCAAGTCGATGTAGGCACCCACTCTTGTGGGTCTCTCTGTCTTCTCGGTTGTCGTTACCGCATGTCATTTTGGTCCTCAGTGAGCATCCGTTCCTGCTGAGTTGGGACCATTTGCTGTCTCCTCGGATGGCAGCCTGGCAGCTTTTAAGACTCCAGACGCCACTCACCAATGTGGGGTCCAGAGAGCTCTCTTAGCAAAACACTAGTTGTGCCAGTTGGCCTGGAATTCGCCTAAGAGCATGGTCCCCCCCCCCGCCCCAGCTACTCTATCCTTGCAGTATTGAGTTAAGATGGAAGGAGTACTCAAGTTATGCTGAAGTCCACTTAATGTTGTTCTTGTTTCTAATGTGTGCTATCACCGCTTTCTCCCAACTAGATTTCTAGTAACTATCTAAACTAAACTCTCCCTCCCTCCCTTCCTCCCCTCCCTTGCAGCTGTCAAAGAGTCTTTTCTTCTATACACAAGTCTGTTTTTGAGGTCTTATCGTAGAGGTCTCATACAGTATTTGTCCCTTTGTCGCTGACTACTTTCACTCAACATAATGTCTTCCAGTTGAAACCAGGTTAGGAGATGTTTCCTGGAATCATCGTTATTCTTTATCATTGCGTAATGCTCCATTGAGTATATGTACCACAGTTTACCTATCCATTCTTCTATTGTTGGGCATCTGGGTTGATTCCATCTTTTTGCTATCGTGGACTGTGCCGCGGTAAACATTCTGGTGCATGTGTCCGTTGGTGTGAAAGGCCTTGATTCTGTAGGATATATTCCAAGTAGTGGAATTACTGGATCAAATGGTATATCGATATCCATTTTTTTAAGGAATCACCAGATTGCCTTCCAAAGAGGCTGGACCATTTTGCAACCCCACCAACAGTGTAGGAGGGTTCCACTTTCTCCACAGCCTCTCCAGCATTTGTTGTTTTGTGTTTTCTGGATCATGGCCAATCTTGCTGGGGTGAGAACTATTGAATTTTTGAAAAATATTGTTTAATAGGATGAAACCTGTTGTTACTTGACCTAAGTCAGTCCTTCATTAAAATGATATTAGGAAACCACAGCGACCTAGTTTAGGACTGTATTGATTTATCATTGAGAGAACTGTGGAAAGTGGGTAGCTATGACATGTATTTTTTAAATTTAATTTTAAATTACACTTGTAGAATATAAACACATTCTTCAGAAAATAAAAATAGGAAAAACGTTGACCTTTGTTAGTGAAGCTAAAGCCTCCACTGACATCTTTCATCCATTTTCTGCTTATGACTGAAGTTCCCTTCCCTCCCACCAGTGCCGTTTGATATTCCCACATCACCCTTCTTTATGTCCTCTGCAGGCAGATCTGTATACCTATGTTAGAAATAACCTTTCACCTCATTTCAGTTTCCCTTTTATTTCAAAAGAAGTGTTTTTTTTTGGTGTAGGATTCTGTCCTGACTTGAGTTCATAAGAACATTCTCCTAACTTCCGCTGGTCCTTCTAATAGCTTTTTAGATTTTAATGTGGATGGATTTTTATTTCTGTGTACTGTTTTTTTTCCCTTGTGTGCTGTTTTAACTAGGAGTATAATTTATTTTTTCTCCAGAACACCAGTTGTTCAAACCTCTTGATTACTGATCAGTTTGTCTATTACCTGCCAGTTATTCTAGCCACGGTTATTGACTGATTTGTTCTTTTCTGCACAAGTTTGAAATGTTACTTTTAGCATGCACTGAATTCTTATATGTAACTTAAGTCTCTGTTCTTGGGCCAATACCATATAGTTTTAGTTACTATAGTTTTACAAGGGTGTAATTTCTTATGAGAAATCCTGGGGGTCAGATGTCTTTTTGGGGCCCAGATTTTTCCCCCACTGGCTATTATGCACTATCCTGTAGTCACATGCAGTGTTTTCAATGAGATATGTAAATAATTGCACTAAGCAGGATACATATAAACAATATATAGTGTCGTACTAGTTCAAGTTTTCCTCTAAATGACTTAAAAAATTAACAAAACTCTTTAAAGCTGTTTGAATTTTTACATTGCAAGTGATGATTATAAGCATGTAATTTGTGCTATTAGGGCAAGTCTTCTTCCTTTGTTCTTCTGTTTCACATTGTTTAGATTATCCATGTACCTTTATTCCTTTATTTGAATTTAGAGTCAGTTTGTTGAGTCATATGAAAAAAATGCATTTTTTTAAAATTGTTCTTTAGGTGAAAATTTATACTGGTATTTAGTTTTTTATTCAGAAACTTAATATAGATTATGTTACAACATTGTTTGCAACCTCTGTAATGGGTCAGCCCTCTCTTCCCTTTTCCACACTGGGTTGTCCATGTCCATTCTTCCAGTTTTCCATCCCTTCCTGCATTCTCATTTTTGCTTTTGGGCTGGTGTTGCCCATTTGCTCTTGTGTATTTTATTGAACTAAGAAGCACGTTCCCCACACATGGTCTTGTTTGCTTTATAGGCTTGTCTAATCTTGGGTCAAAAGGTAGACCTAGGGAGTAGCTTCGGTTCTGAGTCAGCAGGATATCTGGTGGCCATAGTCTGAGGGGTTCCTCCAGTCTCTTCTCTTGCCTTGGTCATGTTGTGCTGACTTCTCCCATATTATGCACTGCTTTTCCCTTCACTGCAGTTGATGTGTATCTACTGTCTAGTTAGTGATTTTTCCCTCCTTCCCTCTGCCATCCCTGATAATTATTACAAAATGTTTCCTTCTGTTTGGAAACCTTTTTTGGATTATTTATAATAGTCCGGAATATTTGTCCTTTTATGATTGGCTGACTTAGTGTACTCAGCATAATACCCTCTGGATTTGCCCACACATTTTTGTTAGATTTATTATATAAAAGTTTTTAATGGTTTTCTGGCTATTGTGAAGTGGAATTTTTTTGTAATTGCATTTTCTAGTTATTATCAATGTACAGGAAAGTACTGATATTTATGTATTTTTCTGCTTTCCGGTCTAATAACTTGTTGGTTGATCTTGGGTTTCCAGTTAGAAATTGATATATTCGCACTCATTTATATCTTTTCTTTGCCAGGTTTTATAATTCTTCTTTTTCTTTTTCAGTTGTACATTATGTTTTCAGTGTTCATTTCTGAGACTGTAAAATATTTCTGAAATACTGTGTTTTGTACATAAATTGTGTCATAACTATATTTTGAATGTGTGAGTAAAGAGATAAATAGAAGCGGGAGATCATTCTCAAGTGGGGTTAATGAAAAGTTTCTGAGAAGAGTATTTATTATCAGAGGATTTAATGTGTGATCTTTTTATTACAGATATGGTGTAAGATATTTCTTCAAGATTGGACAGCTGGGGACCTGTTACTTTTGACTAGCTTTAAGCTGACTTATAGCCATAGAGAAACCTGACGGAGTTCCATTTTGTTTTTCTGCTTTACAACTTTCCTGGCATCTAAGTTCACCTTGCAACCATGTATGGAAGTGCTCGCTCAGTTGGCAAAGTGGAACCGAGCAACCAGAGCCCTGGGCGTTCACCTAGGCTTCCGCGTTCCCCTCGCTTGGGTCATCGTCGAACCAATAGTACAGGTGGGAGTTCTGGAAGCACTGTTGGAGGTGGCAGTGGGAAAACCCTTTCAATGGAGAATATCCAGTCCTTAAATGCTGCCTATGCTACATCTGGCCCTATGTACTTAAGTGATCACGAAAATGTGGGTTCAGAAACACCTAAAAGCACCATGACGCTTGGCCGTTCTGGGGGACGTCTGCCTTACGGTGTTAGGATGACAGCTATGGGCAGTAGCCCCAATATAGCTAGCAGTGGGGTTGCTAGTGACACCATAGCGTTTGGAGAGCATCACCTCCCTCCTGTGAGTATGGCATCTACGGTACCTCACTCTCTTCGTCAGGCAAGAGATAACACAATCATGGATCTGCAGACTCAGCTGAAGGAGGTATTAAAGGAAAATGATCTCTTGCGGAAGGATGTAGAAGTAAAGGAGAGCAAATTGAGTTCTTCAATGAATAGCATCAAGACCTTCTGGAGCCCTGAGCTGAAGAAAGAACGAGCCCTAAGAAAAGATGAAGCTTCCAAAATCACTATTTGGAAGGAACAGTATAGAGTTGTACAGGAAGAAAACCAGGTTAGTTACATGTGCATGCTTACCTTTATTGGCTGAGTTCATGCATGTAAATGAATACATCATTGTCTTTCTTCTGCAGATTTTTCCTGTCGTCATTTATCTCCTTTTTTCCTGCTTATTGTAATATTTTCTGCCCTCAATTTCTTGGCCTTTTCCAAATTTAGTCTCACATTTTGTGCCCTATTTTTTCTATTTGCCTTGTCAGCTTGCTTCCTATTCAAGCTCATCTCTTTCTTTTCCTTGTCTTCTCTTTCTCTTTCTGTCTTTTCTTTCAGCCTATTTTGTCTTTTTTCAGTTCTTGTGACAAGATAGATTTGCCCATATGCTAACACCTGTTACTACAATTACTTAGGCTTAAGGTGTAGTAAGAGTGCCATAATGTCAAAAAAGTCAGTTAAGGTAACAAAAAAAACAAAAAAACAAAAACTATGAAAAAGCAAATCAGTATGTTTTCTACACAGAAAGGAAATTGCTTTAAAGGAAATTACTTTTAAAAATTTAATATTGATGTAAATATTTATTAACTACCAACAATGAGTAATAGTTCTTTTTGATGACATTGATGAAGGTGTGATATCATGAAGGATGCTTATGTGGTTATTTCAGTTCTGCAAATCTTCAAATTTAAGATAAGGAGAAAGCAGCTTGGTGTGGTTGTGTTTAGAAAATAAATGAATTGATGAGGCATTGTAATTAATTGAACTTTAAGTCCTAAGTGCTGTCTTACTACATAAGGGAAACATGCATTTTATTGTTTTTCGCTACTCTTGCAGGTTAGAGTTGTTGTTGGTGATAGACAGCTATGTCCTGTTCAGTGACATATTTTATGACTCGAGATGTGAATAAATCAGTCCAAGCTTTAGCAGTTAAAATCTTGAACATAATTTCAATTTAAAAGACTTTTAGAACATTATTTTTAAGTTTGTAAGCTTAGATCATTTGCCTCCTTAAAAAAAGTGCTTGTTTCCTTAAAGGAGAGTTTTAAAGGAAGTAGGTCACTGTTTGCATTATACTTTATTTTTGGGTTGGGTTAGTGAAAATTGTGCAAAAAGTAATAAACTTACTTAGAATTCTGCAGTTTTTTATTTTTATTTTTTTTAATATATACTTTTATTTACTTTGTTGCTGTTGCAAACATGTACAGCAAAGCATACACTAATTCAGTGGTTTCTACAGGTGACATCTATGACATTCTTCATACTGTGCTATCTTTTCTCATCTTCAGCAGTGTTTTTGAATGGTGCTAGAAGTAAAGAAGGAATTAGAAATATTCTCTGTATCTGATGAAGTAAATCTGATTTAAGATGTGTTTTGGTTGCTTTGCCATGCTGTTACAGATAGTTACTCGGCTCTGCTCTCTTGGTTACTTGGTTTTATTGTTGTTACTATTACATTAAATTTTGTATGTTATGGCTCCAGACTCATTTTTTCACCAATAAAAATAGCTTATTTGTTCTTACCATACAAATAATATAGAAGTACCTAGGTAGCAAAGTAAAATCTACCCAGATATTCCCATTTGCTGATAACTTTTTTACTGTTAGCATTTTGATGCCTCTTCCTCATGAGTATCTTTATGCATACACTCAAGTTTTAAATGAGTGGATATGATAGGTGTTATGATTTTACCTCATTATTTGTAGCAAACAACATTTCTGCTGTTTATTAAAGTCTATAATATGTGTCTAAATCATCATCTGTAACACCTATATGTAATTCTGTTGCGTCTGTGCTAATTTGTTTAATATCACAGAGTTAAAAAAAAACTTTGAATTTATTTGATAGTACAATGAAAATTAAGAACCAAACCTTGGGTTCGTTTAAATCAGAAATTTCAGAGTGATTAAAAATTATGATACTTTATTTTTTCTTAAGTACGTTAACCACCTCAAACCATTTTGCTTTTTAAGCAGTGATTAAGTTTATTACTGTATAAAATCTGAATGTTTTATTGATGAATTTAGATGTCTAACTCTCTTAGAGACGTAGACTTTGTAAGAAATAGAAAACACCCTTAAAAAAAATAATTGTTGAGGAATCCCTGGAGACAGATTCTGGGGACCTATATTTTAAATAAGTTTTCTAGTGGTTCAGATGATAATCTTATTTGGGATCTCTGGAAGTTGCAGTCATTAGTTGAGTCAATTCTAACTCATAGTTACCTTATAGGATAGGGTAGAACTGTCCCATAGGATTTCCAAGCCTGTAATCTTCAGGGAAGCAGATTACGAAATCTTTTCTCCTGTGGAGTGGCTGGTGAGTTTGAACTGCTGACCTTCCAGGTAGCAGCTGTGTGCTTAACCACTGCGCTGACAGGGCTCCTTACTCTTGTAGAGTTTAGTGCATCTAATTCGTAGACTTATCTGTTGCCCATTTCCCATTGAGAACTTGAGGAATTTGAGGTAGTTTTATAATGCCACTTTTGAACTAAGTTATATGAGATGGGAAAAAGAGTAAGGGACCATTTGGCTCAGTGTTTCTCATCCTTTTCTGTGGCACATTACACCTCTGGAATGTGACATAAAAAATAACCAAACCCATTGCTATTGAGTCTGTTTCTGCTCATAGCAACCTTGTAGGACAGAGTCTGTCGGCTCCACAGGGTTTCCAGGGAGCAGCTAGTAGATTTTAACTGCAGACCTTTGGGTTAACAGCCAAGCTGATAACCACATAATGACCTTATAAGATAGAGTAGAACTGCCCCTTTGGGCTTCCAAAGGGAATGTGACGTATTCTTATTAATACTGATCATTATTAATATGTGATAGTAGCTCTTAGCAGAGAGTATATGTGTAGGGAAAAGAAGTGTTTCATGTCTTACATGTTTAGTTAAAAAAAAATCCCCTAGGTGATTTTGTTGTCTCCCTATGAATCAGTGATGCACAAGATAAAATATTCAAATAATATGACAACAAAGATGGGAAATGTTTTTCCTTTAAGTTTTAGTTGTCAGAAAGTAGAGTCCAATGTGAAAAACATGTCACTCTGAAATATAAAATACTAATACATTTTGAAAGATGTTATAGTTTAGCATTGAATTATTATATGCAGCAGGAGATAAAAAAGGGAGTTTGCTTTCTTTAGTCTGGTGGTAAAGTATCAATGAAGTGTAGGTTTTAGAAATTGTATTTGAGCATGTATTCTTAGAATAGGTATTAGGTCTTTTATTTTTACAAAAATGAGGTTAGTATATTTGATGTAGCTACTGAGAGTATATCAGTGCTTAAATAATGAGGTTCTTTGTATTTAGACAATTAAACATCGTAGTGCATCCTAGTTGACTATTATCTGACCTCAAATATATTGTTAGTATAAATTAGAATTTATTCCATTTACCTAAGTAGATAATAACTTATTATAGGAAATATTCTGGAAATATTATGTGTGAATAAACACTGTACATTTGTTTTTTTTTAAGCTCTACTTTTCATGAACAGATTGACAGTGTATAGTTGTTTTTTTTAAGTGCTTTTGTAGAAGTTGAATTAGCCACCAGTGTGTCTTGCTGATGATGCTGAAAGTATGCCCATCACTAAGATGGTCATTAATATCAAGTGACTCAGAAATACCCATTTTAGTGTGGAAAAAACTGGCAGCCTTCTTTATTTTGAAATAATTGAAGCGACTATTTATGCCTCTACTTAAAAGCCATGATGGGAGATGATGGGAAACAGTTTCCTTTCTCCTTATGTAGCTTCGTTCAAAAGCAAAATGTTTGAATTTTCTAAAAAGTCTAGAGCAGGTACTCAGTACTTTGTCCAGCTGAAGTGACATAGTCCAGAGGACAATGATGCCAAAAAAACCATATGTGCTGAAGAAGGGTAAACACTGCCTTGTCTAGATTCCACCCCTTGCCCTAATTAAACACCATTTCTGGCAGCAGTTTTTTCTTCCTGCACCCACTATAATTACTACACAATCCTAAAATTGTATAACTTTGGTCCAAAAACCAAAGGGTGCAATTTTAAAGTGAAGTGAAACACTGCAATGAGATACAGAGACTGAGAATGCTAATTAATAGATTATAGTCAGCCAGCAGTGTGCCCTAATTAAACTCTGCATTCATTATACCCTCCACAGTCCTCAGAGGTCGGACATCTCCTAGTTTATAAAGATTGGTTTAATAGGATTTACAGTAATTAAACCAGTTTCCTCATTTCAGTTTGAGACTGGGAATTTAGGTTCATTCTCAGTGTTTAGTGTGATTGGGCCACAGAGATCTTGGCCTAGAATCCTATCAGATATAAAAACACACTTGCTTAGAATTATCTGGTATGTCTGGTTTATTGTTACGAAGTTCCTTTAGAGGATTGTTTAAAAAATTTCCGGCCATTTTGTGCCTCACATCACTTTTGTTGCTGAACTTTCAATTACTGGTGGTTGGGGAGATTGAACAGTGTATGTTTCAGCTGGAAAGTATTTTTCTTTTTTTAAATTGAAATTAAGGAAGTTTTTTAGTGTCTGTTTACTTGATGAAGAATGAAAAATGTGACCATGAGCTTGGTGGGATTTGTAGAGCTTAGACTTTCAATGATTTGTATTTTTGATTTTTATTTCACCCAGAAAGAGGCTGATATACTTCTTTTTTGATTATGCCTTCTGGTAATTATATTAAATTTAGTGGCAAGTTTATTTTAAATTAATTATTTTCAAGGCTTTTGTGGGAATTCTGTGTGATTGGAGTGTATTGTGTTTAACATGATAAGGTGGCAGGTAAGTTTAAAATTTTGACTTGTGCATATTTTTATTTTTGTAGCCTGATTTTATTCAGGATTTTGAATTTTATTATCTGATTTTTATTTCTGTAGAGATCATGAGAGTCACAAGTTCAGAAATGCAAAAAAATAAAATTAGCCTGTGCAGATCTTTGGTTTGTCACTTGTCCTCACTGTCTGGGGAGTATTGACTATTAATGTTTGTATTTTTTCACTTGTTCCTTGATAAATCCATGATAAATGCCATTTTATTTGAATTTAAATCAGTTTTTTTCTGAGGTTAGTGATAGTTTCACTGATATTTATAATCTGGGTTCTGTGTTCTAGACTGCTGACTTTTCTTTCTGGTAATTTTGTTTTAACTTAGAAATGAATTATCAATGATTGTTCACAGTATTATGGATAAATTGATATTCTTGTCAGTTCTCCTGATAGACTTCATCTCTTTTAGTCTTTCAGCAGTGGAATGTATTCAAGGCATTAGGTAGAGTTCTGTGAGGAAATGAAACAGAAATGTGAAAGTGAGTTTTCTTTTCTTTTTAAAAATATATTATTGAGTTTTGGTGAAAGTTTGCCTAGCAAACTATGTTCTCATTTAACAATTTCTACACCTGTTGTTATTGACATGGGTTATGTTTTCTACATTGCATCAGTATTCTCATTACCATTCTGGTTGTTCCATTTCCATTATTCTTACTCCCTTGCTCCCTCTGACCTTCTCATCTTTGTTTTAGGGTACATTTTGAGAGTTTGGTCTCAAATAGGTGATTTTATTTTTTTAAATACAAAAGGAGCCTAATACTCTACAGGTGATACTGTTTATCTTATGAGCCAATCTGTTATTTAGTTGAAAGATGACCTCTGGGAGTAGTTTAAGTTCGAAGTTTGAAGGGCACCTCAGGGCAACAGTCTCCGGTATTCCCTTAGTCTATGCTGGTCCATTAAGTCGACCCTTCCCACCACTTCTTTTTTTTTCTTTTTTGGTAAGAATTTCCAGTTTTGTTCTACAGTGTTCTCCCATTCTATTCTGCAGCATCTATTGTGGCGATGGTTAGAATGGTCACTGGTGATAGCTGAGCACCATCTAGTTCTTTTGGTCCCTGGATAGGTAAGGCTGTGATTCTTGTAGGCAATTGGTCCTGTAGATTGCTTTCTTTTTTCAGTCTGTAATTTCTTTCTCTCCCTTTTGTTCTACATGAGGAGAGAACAATAGTGGCATCTTTAGAGGGCCAACTCAAGCATTTAAGACCTCAGAAACTACTTACCAAATTAGGATGTAGAACATAAACTTTGTATGCGGTGTTTTGCCAGTTGACTGAGATGCCCTCTGAGACTGTGGTCTTGAGCTTTCAAACTGGTAAGCTGATCTTGTAAGATGTCTGGTCATATCTAGGAGGTAGAGAGGTGTTTCTTTTGAGCAGTTTATATATAATCATTTTGAGAAGCAAAATACGAGCACATGTGGCTTACAGATATTTAAACTTACCTATTTACTGAATCTTGTCATAGATGCAAGTATGTAAGTGGATATAAGAAATAGGCTTCTTGTAAAAGTTGGTATATCTGTTTACATGGAATGTAGTTGAGTATTATGAAAAAGTGATTGAATGAATGAAATAAAAATTTTGTGTAAATATCTGACAGGACATATTTGTGAGGAAATAATGGCAAAATTTTCCTGAGGATTATAGTCTGTCTCTTTCTCTTTTTGGATTATACAGTGAAACCTCTAGTATGTGATTTCTTCTCAATGAAATAGAATTCTTTTTAGGAGTTTGCTAACTTATAGTAAATTTGCAGATAACAACTTTAATATGCTTTGAAAGACCCACTTTTTATTCTTCTGTGCTAAGGAAACCAGAAACCAGATTCAAGTTTAGTTACATTAATCCTTTTCTAAAAAAATTCTACTTTAGATGAAGATTTACAGAACAATCTAGTTTCTCATTAAACACTTAATATACTTATTGTTTCGTGACATTGGTTGACAGTCCCACAACATGTCAACACTCTCACCCTTCTTGAGCTTGGGTTTCCCGTTACCAGTTCTCCTCTCCTCTCCTGCCGTCTTGTCCTTGCCCCTGAGCTGATGTACACCCATTTAGTCTCATTCTGTTTTATGGGCCTGTCAGATCTTTGGCTGAAGGGTGAACCTCTTGAGTGACTTTATTTCTGCCACCTTATAAGGGTATCTGGGGCCCATACTCTCAGGGTTTCTCAAGGGTTGTATTAATGTTGATCAAGGAGGAGGTTATGGTTGCATTTTACTTTTTCAAATCATACCACCCCTGGAACTTGACATCCTGATATAGGTGATCTGTTAGTCCAGAGGCCTAGGAAACATGCTTTATAAGGAGTTGTTGAGGACCAAAAGAAGACACTTGTGACATTTTAATGATATCCTGTTTGGAGAACTGTTGTGTGGAAAGAGGTTTTTCTTTCTTTCTTTCTAGATATTTTCTTTGAAAGGACAGCACTGAAAAAATGAATGAGGCATTAAGATTCTAGGTGTTGACTCTGGGGAGGAATTTATTTCCTAATAAAACTGTATCCGTTTGATAGAGCAGTCAGTTTTACTTCGTAATGCTTCAGCACGACTTGAAGTGGTCACTGGGAGGTCTGGTTACTTTCTGACAGCAGTGTGGGTGACCTCTGAGTTCATTAAACTCTTCAGAATGCCTGAAATGACTTGGAGTGTGCTGGTAGTTTTAAGGGGTTTCATCCTATCCTCTTGCCTTTGTATGTCCTTCCATCACTTCCTCTTCGCTTCCTTTGTTTATGACTGCTTTGTTGAAATACAGTTCAGGTCATCTAAAAGTGTACAGTTTTTTCTTAATCTGATTTATTCTAACACTATTAGGAAGTTGTCCTAGAAAGTTCTTTAACAAAGGTATGACTAACATATGTTTAGATGTAGTTTTTGTTGGTATCAGCAGAATGGATTGAAGGAAGGCAGACATTGAAAGCCAATGAGTTTGTTATAGAAGGCCTGATTAGCTTTGAGTAATAAGAATGGAGAAGAATGTGCATATCCAAGAAATAGTTCAAACAAACATTTCATTTAGACTGTAATGGCCAGAGAGAAAATGAAGTCAAACCATGATAGTGAGATTGGGGAAATGGTTTTGCCACTGACTGAAAACAGATTAGGAAGTGAAGCTAGGTTTAGCATAAGTAATGGTGTATTAATTATTTGAATAAAAGTATTTTGTAGGCATTTGGAAATAAAGAGGCTGATGACTGTGACCTTAGGTACATACATAGATGTTACAGATTGTGTACTTCTTAGTGTAGGGGAGTTTAGTATTTTGCTTAATTTCTTACTGCAAACAATATGTCTCTGCTCATGGCACTAAGCAGTGGAGAGGAAAGGAAAAGCTACTAGATGATACATGTTTTATGTTTATTTACTCACTCAGCTGTTTCTGTGGTTCTCTTTCTTTGTTGTAGTGTTTTCTTTGAAGGCAGATAATTAAGTGATTCAATTCCTCAGTCACTGTTCATTAGAAAGGGTTAATATTGGTTTATATTTCTGTGATTAGCCAACTTCTGCTAATAGCTAGTTGCTCTTGAGTCAGTTCTAACTCATAGAGACCCTGTAGGATAAACTAGAACTAACCCCTAGGGCATCTAAGGTTATAATCTTTATGGAAGCAGACTGCCACATCTTTCTTTTATAGAGTGGCTGGTGGATTTGAACCACTGACTTTTGGATTAGCAGCTGAGCACTGAACCGCTTCATCTTGCTCATACAGAAGTCATTCGTTTTATTTTAGTTAACAAAAGCTCAAGGAGACCATGTATCTCTGCATGATGAATTAGGATCTGAGTAAGTTTTCCAGTAAGAAAAATATTGTAGAAAATGTGCTTTCAGTGAGGAGTGATTAACTTTGTACTTAAAATGTTCTGTTCTTTTTTTCCCTCATGACCAAGATTAGAAATACTTCTGTGGTACGTGTTTTTGTCTGCTGCCATATGCATTTTAAAAAGACCTATTTTTCTTTCTGGGGTTGGAAAGTTAGTTCTTACTACATATTTATTTATTTTACCATATAGTTAGTAATAATTATATATATACATTTTATTGTGCTTTAAGTGCATTGATGCTTATTGAAACCATTCTGTTTTTATTCTGCCTGGTAAGTTCTGTTACATTTAACAGTTCATGGAAGATTCTGGATTGAAACAACAGCTGTCCAGCCTGTTTCTATGTGGGGAAACCCTGTGGACTGAGAAGATGAGAAGTAATTTAGCTTTGATGTTCATACTGCTCAGATGTGTTCTGTCCTGGTTCTTAAGGATTTCTAGAGTATTTACTGTCCCAGAAACCTATTGCTGTTGATTCAGTGCAGTTTGAGGGCTATTTAGAGGCATATTTTATTTTAGTGTGAAACATGGATAACTGTTCTGGTCTTGGATAACCTCAGGGACCTGAATGATCTCCAGTAGCTGCAGTTCTTAAACTTTATGGCATCTGGACCAAGAATTAAGGACCGTAGGCAGTTTTTGATTTTGCAGACTATGTTTGTCAGAATTTATCATATTAGATACTAAAATAGAAATTAAAAAGTATTTTATTTATTTAAAAATAATAAATCCATTGAGAGTTAACATAAATAATATTTTAAATGAAAAATAGTTTTGCAGATCTCTTTAATGTCTGGCTTAATAGAAGACAGCTGATTCTGATAACCTGCTTCCATATTCAGTCTGGTTGCAGTATGTGAAAGAAGTCAACCCTCACATAAATGTGTGATTGGAAAAAGTAGGAGTATTTTAAAAACCTTTTCAGGTAATTGTGGATCTTCTTTGAAACCACACCAAAATCTGACTAGTGGTAGTTTTTTTTTTAGAAAAAATTTTATTTAGATATGATTTATGTACCATTAAATCTACGCATTCTAAATGCACTGATTTCTTTTAGTAAATTTACTGAGGTATACAAGCATAACCATAATCCAGTTATAAAGCATTTTCATCAGCAAATGGCTGTTTCTGAAAGCTGGTTGCAGTGTGACCTCTGAAACCTTATCAGTGAACTTTTCATATTTATTATATTAAAATCTGTTGGTCTGTCTTGTACTTTGAATGGTTCATTTACCCATGCAGAATTTTGTAAAATTGTATATTGTTCATTTGGAAAATATTGGTTAATTGAGTTATTTAGAGCTTCCAAGTATTGACACATTTCATTAGACAATAAATAAATAAGTAGAATAATAGCAATAAAAAAAATCATTCATTATCACCAGCCAGTCTCATCAGAACATTCTAAGTGTTGTTGGTAAGCTGTCAAGCTCACCAGGTGGCAGATACAGGTTTTCCAAATTTTAGTTTTTGCCTGAAACTCAACTTTTATCCTTGGCAAAAAATATTCTCAGTTATTATCCTTGAGGTGACAAGATCATGTAATTAATTCTTGAGAAAGTGCCAGCTATATGATGAAGTCTAAATAATCATAGCTTATTGGTTGAGTTTTTTAAGTTAAAATGTGATTCAGTGAAAAAAAGTAGCAACTCATGTAGTTACACAAGTACTTTTTTTGGACAACATTGTATTTCATATGCAGCCAAGAGCTTTCTGCTTCTCTGGAGATGACATGACCATTGCTTGAGCAGACAAAGACTTGAGTGATGGTACTATCTGGGAAAAAGAATGTTGCAAGCAGGGACAACTATTAAGTAGGACTTCATCTGGTTCTTCTGATTGCTAATAGAGTTTTGACTGGATTACTCTTTAGCTAATATCTCTCCTGTCATCAGTTCAGTGTTGTAATAAAATACTGTGGTTTGGTGACATCAACAAGCCTCTTGTTTCTTTGCCATGTTTAGAAAATTACACTATTTCTTTAGTGAGTAATGGAGAAGAGACTGGATAAAACCTACTGGCCAAAATTTAGCCCAGACAATATTAAAGAATGATGGAAGGCTTTGCTCTTCTAGATTGAAAAAGGAGTCCCTCAAAATTTTGAAATGAGTTTATTTGTACACATGGAATAAAAAAAATCTTGCTTGATATCTGTTATGTTTGCTAGTACATTCTCAGATAGCAACTGTAGTTATAGATACCACCCTATACTAGTTTTAGTGTTTAATGTTATTTGTTGATCATACAGATACTAAGCATCAACCTAGTGCTATTGTGGAAACCGTGGTGGTTTAGTGCTTAAGTGCTGTGGCTGCTAACCAAAAAGGTCAACAGTTCAAATCTGCCAGGTGCTCCTTGGAAACTCTGTGGGGCAGTTCTGCTGTGTCCTGTAGGATTGCTGTGGGTCAGAATTGACCCAATGGCAGTGGTTTTGGTTTGGTTTGGTGCCACTGAATTTTTTTCGTCAAGTGCCCTAACTAGAACTAAAGTGGTGTGAAAACTTTACATGAGAGCAATTGACAATCTTTAGTTTTTGGCCTCTTCAGTTAACATTAAAGTGACTCAGTGGCTTAGAGAATATACAGTGAAAGCTTTGAGAACTAGAAATCGATGGGAGTGTCTTGTTTTCCCAGGTCTGGCAAGTTTCTCAGTTTCAGTCTTGCCACTTTTCTGTCTCTGGCTTTAGTGGAAGATACTGACTTCTCCTTTTCTGACAGGTTTCTGCCTTACACAGGTTCTGGCTTTTGTAGGTTTTAGTGTACATCCCATTGCATCATTGTTGTTGAGTTGATTCTGACTGATAGCAACCCTGTGGAACAGAGTAGAACTGTCCCATAGACTTTCCAAGGCTGTGATTTTTTTTTTTTAATTGTGATTCAGGTGAAAGTTTATGTAGCAAAGTAGTTTTCCACTAAGCAGCTAATATACAAATTGTTTTGTGACATTGGTTGCCAGTCCTGTGATTTGCCAACACTCTCCTGTTCTTACCCTCAGGTTTCCTGTTTCCAGTTTCTTGTCCCTTCCTGCTTCCTTGTCTTTGCTTTTGACCTGATGTACCTGTTAGTTTCATGTACATGACTGAGCTATGTTGATCTTCGAAGCTTGTTGCTCACATGTGTTATTGTTGGTCCTATTAGAAAAATAACCAAACCGTTTGCTGTTGAATCATAGCAGTCCTCTGGACAGAGTGTAAGTGCTGCAGAGGGTTTCCAGGGGTGGCTAATAGATTTGAACTGCTGAGCTTTTGGTTAGTAGCTGTCGCTGTTAACCATTGTGCCACCATGGCTCTGTTGGCCCCATAGATCTGTCTTATCTTTGGCTGAGGGTAAACTTTAGAAGTGATTTCAGTACTGAGTTAAAAGGCTGTCCAGGGGCCATGGACTCCAGTAGCCATGAGACCAGTAAGTCTGGTCTGTTTTTGTGAATTTGAATTTCCATGTTTTTTTCCTGCTCTGTTTGGGACCTTCTGTTGTCATCTCTGCCAAAGCTACTGAAAGTGGTAACTGGACACCATCTAGTTGTTCTGGGCTCAGTTTGGTGGAGATTGAGATAGTTGTGGTCTGTTAGTTGTTTGGACTAATCTTTGCCTTGTGTCTTTGGTCTTTTTAATTCTTCTTTGCCCCAGCTAGGATGGGACCAGTAGATGTATCTTAGATGGACACTCACAGCATTTTAAGACTTCAGTCGCTACTCATGTAAAACTTTCTGCATAGACTGTGTTATCCCAGTTGAGTTAGCTGACCCTTCAAACTGTAGTTTCAAGGCTGTGCTCTTTAGTGAAGTACACTGTCACATCTTTCCCAGAGAGCAGCTGGTGGGTTTGAATGGCTAACCTCTCCACTAGCAGCTGAATGCTTGACCATAGTGCCACCAGGGTCCTTTATATAAAGAATACGCACCCTCTGTCTTGGATTTTTCTTTTTGTGCTATGAATTATTTTGCAGAATAAAATGGATTTAAGCATAATAGACTTGTAGAAATGCCTGTTAACCCTTACTGGAAGTGTTGTTGAAAAAAACAGCAGCAAAGTTGAAAACAGACAGAATATTCAGTGGATTGTTGTTGTTGGAAATATGTATTTGTGGTCCTTTAGAAAAGTTCTTTGAGTGGGCTATCGTAGGAGGCCTCAGCTACTGGAACTGGCTAACAAGGACTCTCTGAAGTGTTTGGTAGTCAGAATTCTTCTTTGTCTCATCAGTTACCTAGTTTTTACTGTGAAAGAATTAAAAAGGGACAAGTTACATTGATCAGTTTTGGGGTAATTGTATCCACACTAATACTTAATTTTAGTCTCCTATTTTCTGGGAATCATTTAATACAATCATATTCGTGGCCCCCAACTAGGAGAACTTAAATTATTTAACAGTGACTGCATTCTTTAAAAGTTACCTTGTGAGTAGTGCCAGTACTTAAACATTAAATTTTCTCGACCCAGAGAATGTGTATTACCATTGCTCAACTATTAGAAACTAAACCAAAAACCTACTGCTTTGAAGTCTGTTTGGACGCATAGTGACCCTGTAGACAGAGTAGAGCTTCGTGATAGATTAGAACTCTTGACATCTTAGTTAGCAGTTGTAACACTTAACTACTACACCCTCAGGGTTTCCAGCTGTTAGCATTGTAGAACTCTGAAAGAAAGTGATAGACCTCAATTTTAAAGATTCTAAATGTTAGTAGACAATGCATATTAAGCTATTTTCGTGGAAAAGTTTATGTAACTTTTTACTGTCTAATTCAGAATCAGTTTGACAGCAGTGTTTTTTTGTGGGGGGTTGTTGTGCTTGCGGAATATATTATTTTCTGTCCCCATTCCATTAACCTTGAAAGCAGGTATATTTGAGTGTTGAGCCTGTGATGTGTATGTTTTTTGGCTAAAGTTGTACTGTTTAGTACTGTTATTTTGTATATTTCGTCTTTTTTTTTTTTTTTTTAGTTTTCTCTGCATGGTGGGGGAAAAAAAATCATATATTTTTGTTTCCTGATACTCCTAGCACAGGATATGGAGTTCCTGGGTGGTGCAAATGGTTGAGAAACTTATTGCTAACTGAAAGGTTGTACATTTTAGTCCACTGAGATATGCTTCAGGAGAAAGACCTGATGATATGTGTTTCGAGTTATTGAAACATCTGTGGAGCACATTTCTCTGACACATATGGGGTCGCCACAAGTCAAAATCCTTCACAGCAACTGGTTGTTTAAGTCTAGTATAGGATGAAACTTCCGTAACAGTATCTTTTAGGCTGTCACCATTTTATTATATAATAAATGAAGCCAGGAATATGAACAAGTTAGCCTCCAAGTTTTTCTTCATGCTGTAGGATTTTGTGATGGGGAAACTTTGTCCTCCATTTTCACAGTATTTAGAACTATAACTGAAGAAGGTATTTCTTTAGGTTAAGTTTCTTGGCTATTTTGATTGTTCTGTGAAGTCTGTAAGAGATATGTGTCTCAATTCAGAGATTTTCATTGTGAAAAAAGAAAAATAGTGGTGTGTCACACTTTGTTTATTTTGATTGAAGCATTTTGTATACTAGTATCATTCTTGAAGGTTCCCTTAGTGGTTTAAATGGTTAAGTGCTTGCCTGCTGAGAGACTGGAAGACAGGCCCAGCGATCTGATAGAGCACTGCTCTGCAGATGCATGAGCTCTTCATGAATTGGAATTGACTCAGCAGCAACCAGCAACAGCAGCAACATCATTCCTGTTTTTGGCATGAGATAGTGGCATTAAAATGAAATCAAAACTGCCATACTTAGCCATTTATAAATACTTACACAGTATTTAAATAAACTGTGTGTGCGTGTATATATAGGAAGATACATTTCTTTACCCAATTGCATTCTATTTGCGTTATAAATCTCCTGTAACATACTTTTGGGAACCATGAAAACTGTTGTTATGTAAGATTAAAAATTTCGGGGGTAACTGGGAGATTGTATTAAGAAAATGTTCCTAGTTTTGATTATCTGTCATAGATATGTTAGCCTGAATAATTAGTGATGTATTCTTGCCTGATGGCTCCACTTCATGGGTGTAGGAACTTAAGACTAGCTGCCAGATTCCTAGCAGAGAAGCATCCTCAAGGGGCCACTTTTCATGAGTGTTTCTAGTCTTTCCTGTTATGCTCTTTCGTGAGATGTGTTTCTTATCTCTGTGTGTTCAAATGTTATGTGTGGTACAGGCATTTTCAAGAGGTGAAGCAGGTAAAAGAAAATTTACTCAAATTGCAGCAGGTAGATTATTGGCTTTCTCTTGATATTTCCGATGATAGGTAACGTATTTTCAAAGTGTAATGTGTTGGTTGTTCATTGTTGGTAAGTTGTGGGGACGTTGGTTGTCAGAGTAACTGGGGGTTGAGGGTGTTTCTGGCTTTTGGTGTGGAGACCATCAAGGGTTGCTAGTGCTTAGGAGAGCCCTACACAGTGAAAAGTTCTTCCTCAGTCCATATGATTTTCAGATGTTTTGTGAGACATTTAAAAGTAGGTTAAAACCTGCTTATAATAGTCTGAACTTAGATATTAACATCATAAATGTACGTAAATACATTAAGGATTTAAAAAATTGTTCTAATATACACTAAATTTTCTAGCAGTAGGACTACTGTAATTTGATGGAAAATTATACTTCGTTTTGTTTGAAACTTAAGTTCTTGCCAGTGTGGAAAATCATTTCAACAGCAGCATTACATTGAGTTGCAAGATGTATTCACTTATTCAGGCTACATTTGAGAGTACATATGTCTTTGGTATAACTTGGCTCCAGGATTTATGACAGTATTATTGTTTTATTATAAAATCATTTCCTGTATAGAGCATTATATTATTGTTTAAGTTACATGGGAGAGTGGGTTCATTATGTCTGAATTTTATTTCAGGATAGTAAAGAGCATATTATAAAATATTTGTTATAAAAAGGGGATGTATTGGATCTGATGAACTTTAGGATCCTGGTGTAGTGGATAGAACACTGAATTTCAGATCAGGATACCTGCATTCTCATTTTTGATTGTGGCTCTGCAACTAGGTATTTAACCATGGACATCTTGTTTAATATTTCTGGATGTTAGCTTCCTTGTCTGTAAAACCTAGAGAGTTGGATAAAGTACTCCCCAGAGTACTTCTAGAGATTCTTTCTTGATTCTAAAATTAACCTGATTTTGTTTTTGTCATTTATCCTAATGGAATTTCGTAAGAACCCTTTTATCTTGACTGGTATGCTGAAATTCAAGACTGATTCCATCTAATCAAGTTCCGTACTTCTGGGAATGAGAAATAAATCACTGTTTGAATTCTTTATGTAGGCATAAAATCAGTGCTTATAAGATCTTAGATACTCCACAGACACACTCAAACTTCAGGAGGGGTTGAACTGCTGGGCCTCAGGTTCCATGGACCATGGTCTTGGGGAACGTCTAGCTTAGTCGGGATAGCATAGTTTTTTTCTTTGCTCAAGTTTATACATTATGAAGAACTTAATCAATGCCACTGTATTACAAATGTAGAAATTTTCAAATTGGCAAGTGTTATATGGTGAATACTTTTGCCACACATTCATAATAAAAGATAATGGGCAGTCCTGACAAAATGAAAAGTCCCTTGCAGTGCAGATTTTAAGAAAGCTATGAAAAAAGACCCAGTTAACCACATTTGAAGAACATTAAGTTGTTCCATCTGGTGAAAAAGCTTAATCAACTTGCTAACGTTTTAGGGATTGTTACTTTAGGGATTGTTACAGAGGCAGTATAATAATATTTATAAAGCACTGTGCTAAGACCTTTATATATATATCCTCTCATAAAAAACCCAAAAAACCAAACCCATTGCCATCGAGTCAATTCTGACCCATAACGACCCTATAGGACAGAGTATAACTGTCCTCATAGAGGTTCCAAGGAGCACCTGGTGGATTTGAACTGCCAGCCTTTTGGTTAGCAGCTGTAGCACTTAACCACTGTGCCACCAGGGTTTCCATATCCTCTTACAGAGACTTTAAAAACACCAAGTTACTGTTGAGTTGAATTGTGAGTCATGAGAACACAGCAGGCATAACATAGTTTTATGAAGAACATGGTTTACATTCTACTTTGGTGCCTGAAGACTGGGGTTTTAAAAGCCTTTGAGTGGCCATCTAGGATAAATTCACTGGCCTTATAATAGATTGAATTAATGTTTGTTGAATTCTAATTGTAAAATTAGTTGAATTAGAGTTAAAAGTAAAGTATTTCATGAACACAAATAATATGTTTAACATTTCTTGAAGTGTTACATAAATGGACCTTATTTATATGAAATGCACTTTGTACTCTGCAACCAGAAAGCAGACAGTAGCATGGGAACTGTAAAGGTTTTCTAGAAAATAGGTCACAAATAAGCTTTATTTGGATGTCTATCTAATTACTACTGGTGCAGCTGTAATATTCCTGAAGGAATTACCAGGAACTTTCAGTAATTAGCTCTCAGTATTTTCAGTTACAGTCATATCTATTATTTAACATTTTTATTTCCACAATGACTCATCCATGAATTATAGAGTTTTTTCCCAAAAGGAATGTTATATTGCTGCAAATGTGTTTTTTTTTTTTCCCTGTGACTGGTATGCCGAAATTCAAGACTGATTCCATCTTTCCTTGGTAAGGAGTTCCTGGCTAGTTGTTTAGGTTCAGAACTCTCCACAAATAATTTCAGATATGTGACTTTGTAGGAGGAAAGCTTAGCCTTCACAAGGCTGTAGAAATTTAAGAGTGAGCAACACAGTATGCTTGTATTTGCTTATTCCATTTGTTTTAAACTATTTCTGTGCTATGTGTTCTACTTTTTCTTTAGCTGAGATCTTAGATAAGTGTATGTCACTAATAGGTGCTTTTTCCTTTGTATTATTCCTAAATAACTCTGTCAACTTGAAAGATATGAGCACTACATCTGATGATCCCTTTATATAGTACCTGCTGTTATACCCTTAAAAATATTGTAGGAGTTCATGGAATAATGTCCTACTTTGACATTGTTGTCAGAATATATCTGTAATAGAGCACTTATAGAGACAGATGCTAATAATAACAACTTATTTGTAGAAGACTTAAAGATACCATGTTAGATGCTTTTATGTACGTTACTGCTGATCCTCATGACAACCCTATAGGTAAGTGGCATTGTCCTCATTTATAGGCGAGGAGACTAAACCAGGAGAGTCACCTCTTCAGGTCTCACATCTGATAAGTGACATATCCAGAATATAACTTTAGGACTTTCTGGTTATAAAGTCAACTAAAATGTCATTGTGGTGTTTTCAACTAAAAACAGCTGAGTGAAATTTAGATACCATACTTGTTTAAAATTTTTTGAAAATTCAGCATGTATTCAGTTGTTTACTAAATGTAAAAGACAGTATCAAGGATCCTTTGTGTTTTACTTGGGGGAAATACAAGAATGTGGGGGTATCATAGGATTCAAAACCTTTCAGGGAGAAAATAACATTACATTAAGAGAAAGAGCAGAGCAAAGAGTTAACAGCTGATCAGTTGAGCAGGTAACAATGATGTAATTTTATTAGTTTAAATGATCAGTCTGTATCAGTGGGTATAAATGACATACGCATCAGTGCTTTTCTTTTTTGATAAAGCAGAAAGCTTTGAGTTCATTATTCCCAGGCTTGGATTTTGTACACCAGTAAAATCAAAAAAGAAAGAACAGTGACATTGATAATAGAAATATGGAAAACTATTGTGAGGTTGTCTCTGGATGGCACAAACAGTTAACAGGTGGCTATTAGTTGAAAAGTTGGCTACTTGAACCCAGTCAGAGGTGCCTTAGAAGACAGGCTTTGCTCATCTGCTTGTGAAATGTTCCAGCCTTGAAAACTTGATGGAGCAGTTCTCATCTGCACACATGCAGTCACCATGAGTGAGAATCGAGGAGAGCTAACAACAGTAACAACATCAGCATGGAGTTGTTGAAGATGATTGGAAACATAAATGGCCATATAATATTACTGTCATTTTGTAAGAGGAAGGACATCATGATACCAAAGAAGTTGGCATTGCATGATCTTAGTTTAAAGGATAATCTTCTCAAGAAAATACAGCCTTTAAGTTTGCAGTGACAGCTGTATTAAGGACTAGTGAACCTTTAGTCATGGATTACGTTTAAGGAGTATTGGTATAGGTTAGGCAGGTACTACAGCCTGTGAGCCAACTCCAACCTACAGGATTGTGCAGCCAGGGAGTTAGAGTGGTTTTATGTTTTTAAGTGGTGGAAAATAGTCAAAAGAAGAATATTTTGTAACGTGAAAATTATATGCAATTAAAATTTCAGCATCCATAAATAAATTTTATTGGAATATGACCTTATTAAAAAAAAAAAAAAAGCCAGTGCCACTGAGTCGATGCTGACGCATAGTGACCCTATAGGATGGAGTAGAACTGCTCCATAGAGTATCCAAGGAGTGGACTAGAACTGCTGACCCTTTAGTTAGCAGGTGTAGCACTTAACCATTATCCCGCCAGGGTTTCCTAACCTTGCTTACTCATCTCTAAATTGTCTATGGCTGCTTTCACAGAGACCATATAACCCACTAAACTAGAAGCACGTACTGTTTGGCCCCTTAAAAAGTTTGCCAACACTTGGTTTAGGAAACAGAATATGTATCAGTAGCTCACGCTACTGTACTGTTTACTAAGTACCAGGCCCTGTTTTATGTGCTCTGTTTATAAGGGATGTGAACAGGTTTCAGAAACTGTTTTCAGTGAAGGACGAAATACTGGCAAGTAAGTTACTAAATTAGAGTTAGTGTGACCATCTGGAAGCTCACAGATAATATACAGTGTTTAAAAATCCTTTTCTGTATTCTGATGAGCATGTAAAATGATGATATCAATAAATACAGGCTTAGTGGCTAAAGTTTTTCTGAAGTAAAGCTCACTGTATTTTGAGATTCAAAAATGGTGGTAAGCTAACATTCAGGCAGTTTTATGATCCTCTGAAGCTCAGAAATCTGTCTCACAATGGTTTTAATGTGTTTAAGACCATAGAGAAGCTAGGACATGTAAAGATTCTTTTTTCAAATCTATTTACTTGCCCAGTGACTTCGTCTTATTAAAGGCAAAACACTGAAGAAGTTACTATGGAGTTTTGCAGGAGGTAGAGGTGGGTGGGGAGGGTTTAAAGGCTGATTTTGGAATTGTGGATTCTTTCATATTAGGAAGTTGCTTTATTCCTGTTGTAATTTTGGGCAGATGTTCATAGGTTAGACATAAAATGCAGATAAAACTTAGTGTTTTTAATAATAAAGGAAATTAAATTTGTATGAGTGTTGACTTGTTTCAGATTTTCTTTGTCCATGTGGTTTTTACATACTGCTGTATTGCTTTTTCTGATAGTGAGATAGAGTTACAGTGTTGGTCATTTTTATTCCTGTTACCCATTTGACACTAATCATATGAAAACTATTGCTGATTACAGGGGTCAGTTGTAATTAAAATCTGAAACTAGAATGTGCCCAGGTTGAGATGGCACATTATAACTACTGCCACCTCTTTATCTGGTGACAGATGGCTTTCCCTCCTGGTTGTGAGCCACTGCTACTTTTCTTGAAAGAACGAATATCATGTGTTCCCCATTTTGGCTGTGGTTGTGTTCTGCCCACTCGTTGGCTTCAGAGGAACTTGAAATTGGACATACTTGCTGCTGGCATTTATGGCAGGAAGTGTATACAACTATGACTCTTTCTGCGAAGTGTTCATTTATTGGAAAAATTGTAGCTTCCTTAAACATTATTTCTGTGTCACATTGAGAGAAGCTGAATTTTATTACCTTTTTTATGTTTCTCATGTGATGTTATGTAGGTGTTTTTTTGGTGGCATATTTATTACAAAATAGGTTTTTTATATGAATTTAACATGCTCAAAGATTTATGTTATGTTAACCTAAGTCAGTACAGTATATTGAGAGAGTAGATCTAATTGCACTGACTATAGTCATGAAAGGGATTTGTATCACAGTTTCCAGAAACAGTTGCAATTGTAATGTGTGGTTTTGGACTTTGAACTTATATTTGGTACATGTGGAAAATAGCATTTGTCCATTTTAGCTTTCTTGCTCAGTGTCTCACCTGCTGAGTGATGAATATAAATGACATTATTTTAGGCTCTGAACAAAATTGTTAGTCTAAATCTGAGCTAAGTTAATTCTGTAAAAATAGTCTTCTTATTTGGACGTAGGACATTTGGTTTTAACACCTGCTAGGTCAGAGTAAATAAACATTCTTCCCTCTTTTTTTGGCAAAGAAATACCATAAGATATACAGCCATTTTCATATTATCTCTTTAGTGCTGGAATTTAGAATTGCTGTCCTCAAAAGCCACTCTGTCAGACTCTTCTGTATTTGACTGAGTGAATCTAGTGCAGGAATGGCAAAATGTTACTGAACCATGAAAGACAACCCCTAAATCTGTGTTAGAGAATCTCTCTACCTGAACCTAGATCAGAAGAAACCAAACCCGCTGCCACTGAGTTAACTCCAACTCATAACAACCCGTTAGGACACAGTAGAACTGCCCCAAAGGATGCCTGGTGGTTTCTAAGTGCTGACCTTTTAGTTACTAGCCATAACACTTCATCACTATACCACCGGTGTTTCTCTAGATCACTGGTTTTCAAGTTTGGCTTTCTGTTGGATTCACTTGGGTAACTCTTAAAAAAACTGATGCCTGTGTCTCATACTTTCATCTCCAGACAGTCTGAATAAATGAAGTCAAGGTGTCATCTTTCTATGGAGATTTCAGAATCCTCTCTGGGTAATTCTGATATACAGTCAAAGTTGAGAACCACTAGCTACTAATAAAGGATAAGAATTGGTATGAGAACTCAGACCTATTTGCCGGCCTGTGTCTGCTGGGGGCTATTTAATCGTATCATAATATATAAGCATTTAAAAAACAATTTACAATTTAAATAAATAGAAGATGTTTTTATCATTGGCATTTGAGAATATAACTATAGCCTCCAGGGATTAAATTTTACCAGTGTATATGAAATTACTTCAAAGGTTATTGGGAAAGTGAACAACAAAAGGTGGCCATATTAGCTTTATCATATACAAGTTGTAGGGATGTCAAGGAGGATGAGGGAGGTGAAAAGGTGAGAGCATACCTAGAATTAGGAGAGAGTCATGGCTTCTGGGAAACTTGCCTTTGGTGAGACTTGTTAGCTGCCACCGAGACAATTGTAACTCAGGGCGATCCCACGCACAGTAGGACCTCACAATTGCTGACATGCTTGTGTTCATCATTGTGGCCATTCTGCCGTACCGTCTCCCTGAGGGCCTCTTTGCCTGCTCTCACCCTCTCTTTGACCAAGTATGACGTCCTCATCTCAGTAATTGATCCCTCCGTGATGACAGGCACAAAGCAGTTGTGTCAGTCCATGTTCCGTTGTGCTCCATAAGGCTAATTTCTGAAAATAGACCACTAGTCCTTTTTCCTACTTTCTCTTAGTCTGGAAACTGCTGAAGCTTGTTCACCATGGATGACCCTCGTGGTATTTTTAGTATCGTGGCATAGCTTCTGGCATCCTGGCAACATGCAAGCCACCACAGTACAACCAGTTGATGGATGAGTGCTGGGCTGTGAGAAAATGAGGAAGTAAAATGGGTAGAATGAGAAGAGTCTCTTTTATACCCAATGCTGCCTAATAGTAAAAGGCTCAAATTCCTGTTATTAGAACATTGCTCAAGCTTTAGTGACTAAGAATCACCTGGCAGCATTCATGAAAACTAAACTTCTGAACCCCACTCCTGGGAATGTCTGGTTTACCAGGAATCTTTATGTTTTAATAAAAACGAAAAAACCACTTGCTGTCAAGTCCATTCTGAATCACAATGACTCTATAGATCAGAGCAGAATGACCCCATAGGATTTCCAAGGAGCACTTGGTGGATTTGAATTGCTTGTGTTTTGGTTAGCAACCATGGCTCTTAACCACTGCACCACTAGGGCCCCAGTAAACACCCTAGAAGAAGGTTGATGCAATGTATTGTTTGATTATCATCTTTGCAATGTTGCCTCTATACCTAGTGTTAATGTCTACTTAGTGTTTTTTAAAATTAGTTTATCTTGTATGTAACAAACATTTGCCAATTAATTTTTTTTTACGGTATGATTCAGTGACATTCATAATGTTCATTTATCTTGTGCAACCATCCCCACTATTTTTTCCCCAGTTATTCCACTATCGTTAACAGAAACTCAAATGCCCCCTAAGCAGTACTTCTGTTTTCCCCTTCCTCCCCATCCCTGGTAACCACTAATAAGCATCTGTCTCTGTGCATTGGCTTATTTTGTATGAGTAAGATCATACAGTATTTGTCTTTCTGTGACTGACTTATTTCACAGAGTATAGTGCTATCAGGTTTCATCTCAAGACCTCATTTTTCTTGATGGCTGAGCAATTATTCCATCACACACACACACACACACACACACACACACACACACACACACACACACACACACACTGGATTTTGTTTATTCATTCATCTGTTGATAATACATTTCAGTTCTTTCCACCTTTTGGCTATTGTGAAGAGCACTGCAGTGAACACTGGTGTATAGGTTTCTGTTTTCCTTCCTACCCTCACCACTTTTGGGTGTAAATACCTAGGACTGGAGTTGTTGAGTCATACAGTAGTTCTTTGTTCAGCTTTTGGAAGAAGCTGTAAACTGTTTTCCAGAGTGGCTGTGCTGTTTTACATTCCCAACAGCAGTAGATGAGGTTTTTAGTTTTTCCATAACCTGTCATTTCCATTTTTTTTTGTCATTCCCATTCTAATAAGGCTGAGGTGGTATTGCATTGTAGTTTTGATTTGCATTTTGTTGGTGGCTAATGCTGAGAATTGCAAGATCTTTCTTTTAGTTCGGTGATCTTCAAACTTGAGTATTGGAATCACCTGTGGGACTTGTTAAAACACAGATTGATGTGTCCCACCAAGAGAGTTTCTCATTCAGTAGGCCTGGGGTCCTGGTGGTGCAGTGGTTAATCACTCAGCTGTGAACCTAACAGTGAGCAGTTTGAACCCAGTAGCTGCTCCAAGGGAGGAAGCTGTGGCAGTCTGCTTCCTAAAGAAACCTCATGATTTTGCTATCATATAGGGTTGATATGAGTTGGAAACAACAACAGCAGGCCTTGGGTGGGGCCCAAGAACTTGTACTTGTAACAGGTTCACAAGGTGACACTGCTGCTGCTGCTGGTGGTCTGGCCATCCCCAGAAGGAGCACTAACCAACCATGCTAGAAATCTAGAACATTGGACATAGATTTATTTTCTCTGCATATATCCAGAAAAATTTAAAAGTGATTTCAGCAAACAAAACCATGCATGTGTACATTACTCCAAACTAGCAAATGGTAAATGGCATGCAAAGAAATATAAGTTATGGATAAATATTCTCTTTTTGGTGACCATAGGAAGTTGTATCTTACTTCATACATTTGAATACGAAGAGCAAAATGTGGTGACTTTTTGGGGCTTGTTTGAGATCAGGTTAAACTACTGTACCCTTAAAGAGACAACTGTGCTCCATTAACTTCTGTGATCAATCTTTTAGCCAACAGTGAAATAAGAAAAAAAACCCCACAAGATTTATGTTTAATATGAGAAAACATTGAAACCTGTTATATGTGTTTAAAAATGAGATTTTCAGGTAAGTCATTTTATCATGGGTTTTTCTGTTTGAAAATTTGTTTATTTGAATAGTTCATAGGCTTAATAAACTAAATTGATTTATGTATCCAGAAGCCTAATTGAAGGAGTAAGCTGCTATGCATGGTAGTTTAAGAAGTTTGATAGTGTCATGAAAATGTGGAAATTCAGAGCCTGAAGGGATAACTGTATTGTATTTGTTCAATTCTAAACCACTTGTGTCCCCCTGAAGTGTAAATGACATTCTGCAGAAGGTTATGGATCAAGTGAAAAAAGTATTAATGGATATTATTCATTCAGCAAACATTGGATTTGTTGTACCTTCAGCTTGATTCTTGAACTGTTAAAATAGATTTAATCTTGCCTAGATTTTTGCCATGCTTTAGGTAGATGCTTCATTCAGGCAGAGATCAAGCAGCCCAGTTAGTTTGGTTGGATAGAGAAAACACTCTTTTTACATTCTTATGAAGGGCATTATTAATTACCTCTGTAATTTTTCCTCGTGAAACTAATACAGGATTCTCTGCACTTGCTAACTTCTGTGAATTTTCCTCACTGTTTCTTGAAGTGAGGATTTATGTATGGTTTTTTGGAGGGTATGAGTTTACTGTCTGATGAAAATCTCTCTTCCTCCCGTCACTCCCCATTCATCCATCCGTATGTGTATTCAGTTCTTCATATCACATATTGCGTGTAATTGTCCTCTTGACACTTCTGTTTGTTTCTACTTTGCCTTTCAAGATTCTTGTCTTCACTTTCCTTCTTGTATTATTTGTTCCCTCTTGCTAGAACTCTTTGTCTTCACTCATAAACTTGACACTAGGAAAATAATTCTTTCATTTTTCCTCTAGCAGGAAGGCCAGCTTGTGTTTATATCCCACACAGCAGATGTGTGAAAGGTGGTAGAAGACAGGTAAAGCAAGAACCTTGCAAGTTACTGATTCATTTGCTTCAGTTTGTGTATAGTCTAGGGTTTGATCTTTTCTCTCTGAAACTACTATTTTTTTTTTCTTTGCAGGTGAGAATGTATTCTTTAAACTCGTCTTGACCTTTTGGCTATCATTTGCTCATCTTTCAAGTTCTTGCAATAATTAGGACTAATGTCAAAGTGTACTGTCTTTGTTACCTCTCCTGTCGTGGTCTTTTAGATTAAAAAAAATATATATAGGTTATTATTGTTAGTTTTATAATTGGATCCCTTGTATTTGTGGATAAGATCTGAAACTCACAAAAAGGAAATCATTTTCAATGTCATATGCTATAAAAACCATATACTTAAAGTTTCAGTGTCATAATTCTCAATTCATGAAGATTTGCCAGTTACTGACACTTTCTTTTTAGAGGTCTGCTTTAAGGCGAAATGCTTTTCTGGGATCTGGACTTACTGTGTAGTGTGATGAATATCACAGAACAACTGCAGTTAGTTAGGAAGTTGTACAGGTGAATAGGCTTCATCTCTTGATGCTGCATGTTGCAAGCTGTTTATGTGTTTTTGCCTGTTTGTGTAGTGTGAGGATTTTTGCTTTTTTTTTCTTTTACTTTAGTTTGTACCTTGCCTACTTGGCTACCAGATTTGTTTATCTGACCTTAGGCAGTGCAGGCAAAGTTCAACATGTAGGCAAAGTGGGTGGCAGTGCTAGCTGTTTTTCTTGTGGTGTGTGGCTGGTTCTCTGGAATTCTTTTGTGGGTATCTGTCTGGTGACAGAAGGGAAGTCTGGCTGCATTCACTCTCACAAGATGACCCTTGTTTCTATATACTCTCAGTTTCAACACAACATAGTCTAATCAGTCTATCAGTAAGTGTTTACTGAGTGTATTGTGTGAATGCCAGTAGTGTGCTGAGAATTTTGAGGGATTTAGAAAAAATGATGGGGATGAAAGAGAAACACACATACATTTGAGGAGTTTAAAATCATCGTAACATGAAGTATATAGGCCCTATTGCTTCATTAAGATGACTTTTTTGGAGGGGGTGGAATCTAGAGTGTTTGGGTTAGATTAGCTTTAAGATTTCATATACATGTAAGAGTAAACTGCTTCTTGTGGAGAGTGCAGCTTGTTGATGTAAGTGTAATATTGTTAATGTTAAAGATTTCCTTAAGTTTGGTATTTAGTATAAAGGTTTTTTTTTTTTTTAGAAAAAGAATGTTTTAAAGTACATACTTTACATAGTTTGAGGATTTAAAACAGTATGTTTATACTGAAATGGAAATATGTTCACAATATGTTGGGTAAGTTATGTGTAGTATATATACTGTGTTCAATTTTTGGAAGCAGTATAGAGTCATTGTAACATAATGGTTAGGAATGTAAACTCTGGAGCCAAACTGCTGGATTTTGAATCCTCGCCCTGCCACTTACTGTTCATCTGACTCAGAGCAGGTTACTTGTCTTCTCTGTTTCTTGGTTTCATTATTTGTGAAATGAAGATAGTAATAGAGCTGTATAGAGAAGATGTGAGAATTGAGTTAAAATACTTAGCTGTTTAGGTATTTACTCTTTCATTATATATATTTTTTGTTTTTTAAAAGTTGAAAATCAGCATAGGATAAATATTTTGAAAAATGCCCACCAGAATATTCTCAGTGACTTTTTTTTTCTTCAGATGAGTAGGATTATGAATGTTTATCTTTTTAACTGTAAGTTCCATTTTTTCCCTTTGAGCATACATTTCTTATGATTAAAGATAATGAAAAATAAAGTTTAGTCTTAAAGCTTACATAGCTTTTGTACATGATAAAAGCATGAATTAGTTGTACTAAATTAGGAAATATTTGAGTGATTCTGAATGGACTACAAAATAGGTGTGATTTTTTTTTTTAAATCATTATCTTGTTCCCAATTTAATATAGGAAACATGGTAGAAATACAGAGAAAAAGAATCTTAAACCAAATTTCCATCTAACTCTTCTATAGTGTCCTAACAGATTGTGTAATATCAACATTAAATTTCCAGTGACTGGCTGTTTCCTGTACTTTAAAGTAATTTATTCTGTTATTATTTTTAGAGACTTTTGCTAGAAAAATTTAAGTTAGGTCTGTCCTTGATGTTTAGGCTAGACTGTCAGCCTGGAACTAGGCAGAATACATTGAATGCCTCTTCCAGAATAATAGTGTTACAGCAAAGGAGTTTATCAGATATTGAGCAGTTCATGAAATGGCTTGGAGGGCAGGAGAATTAGCTTCTACATGGTGCTTTTACACTATGCTGTTGAGGAAACCACAACTGCTGCTGCTTCACTAAACACTATTGGAAACACTTCTGAGGACACTACTGTCACCTTGATGCTGCTTATGAGAATAAGAATTGACCTTATAACCATTGGGAAACTGCTGCTATTCCTATTTGAAATGCTTATATATGTGCATCTGATTGGTGGATTCTAAGTCACAGACTTGTGTTTAGCTACAAGGGATTCTGGGAGTTTGAGTTTTCAGTTTTACATTGGGCAAGCGAGATTCATAACATGAGGATGTCTTCAAATATAGAAAGATACTTAAAGGATTATGAGCATCCATGAATAAAAAAGATGTTCACCGTGATGCTGGTGGATGATGATGATGATGATGGTGATGGCAGTTACAACTACAATTCGTTGAGTACTTACTGTGGTTAGAGCCTTTACTAACACTGATTCTAATCCTTGTGATGATGTTGCAGAATAGATACTAGGAACAACAAACACAAAAAATTATGTTGGTTTAAAAAATCTTTATAATTTAAAATATTGCCTGTGTCCACTTGAATCCTAGTTTATCAATCCCATTGAGTGAGCTCTTGAACTTTATTCAGAGATTCGCCAGTAGCGAGCACTCTTGTTACGGACCTTGCTCTGCTTGTATTTGGAGCCCTGGTGGCATGTTCTGTTTAGAGCACTTAAGTCATAAAGTTAGATTTGTTTCATGAATTTGACACTTTGAAAATTATCAGCTTGCAGCATCTGATTATAAACTTGTACTTTTTCCATACAGTCTGTGTTTCAGCTTCCAATTTTCAGTATTGTAGTTGAAAAGTATAGGGGATGATTTGTGTTTGCAACTTCTTATATTTGAAGACTGACAGTCTTGATGTAACAAACTATGAAAATTACACTTAAAAATTTAAAAAAATTTATCAATGTTATGTGAAATAATTTAAAAGAGACTTATTTAAAAGAAATAGTAAATCAGTTTTTTTTTTTCCTCACTTGGAATGGAATTTCCTTTTAAATATTGTATCCCTCTCTTTTTTTTTCTCTGAACTAATCTGAACTCTGGTTTAATATACTACTTTTTCTTCTTGGTCAGATATTAATGTTTCAGGTGTAACTAGCTTGTCAAGAATATTGTATGAATAAAGGTTTGCCTCCTTTAGTATCATATTGAATTTAAAAACTGGTGGTCATTTTTATGAAAACTTTTAGTAACATTTAATATTTAATATACTTCTTTTTAAGCCAGTGTCATCTAATATATGAATTGTTTTGTGAATATGTGTGTATGTGTGTGTTGGGGGGGTTGTGTATGTATGTGTGTTGTAACATAAACTAAGTACACATAAACTGAGTACTTTTTTAGTCACAAGCTGTTCTAAAACTACACAGACACACAGCTGATTCCCATTATTTGCAGTTGTTATATCCTGTAAAATGTCCCTGGGTGGCAAATATGGCTTACTTTTGGCACTGCAGGAGAAAGGCATGATGATCTTCATCCCTAAAGATTATAGCCACAAAAATCCTCGGGAGCTCAGTTTTACTTTGTAACACATGGGGTTGCTAGGAGTTGTTGCTGACTGGATGGCAGTGGGCTGGCTTTGGGTTTTGATTATGTCCTATAAGGAGAAAGGCCTGGTGATCTGCTTTTGAAAATTGCCCAAAGAAAACCCTGTGATCACAATGGTCCACCTGCAGCTGATGATGGGGATGGTGCAGGGCCAGGCGGTGCTTTGTTCTGTTGTTCATGGGGGGGCCTTTATTTGGGTGCCAACTTAGTGGTATCTAACAATAACAACATGTTCTGTAAAGCTGCTGCCAATATTGAATTAAGGATCCTGAGCCATTGCTCCTAGGGGAGATAATAGAGGTAGGTTCTTGTGAGCCACGGGTCACGTTTTTTTGTCATCTGATTAGCACATACCCTGTTTTATGTGTGTTTCTTTTTATAGAAATCTTATTTAATAAATATTTCTTACAAATATTTGCAATATTTCTTTATAATAAAACGCTAGGCAGAAGAGTTTAACATTGTCCTGACCCTAGGTAACAGGACTATAAATTTCTTTGGCTTTCAGCCTCATGTTAGTGCTATCCACCACACTGTTTAAAAATCAGATGTCCTCTCAGGAATCCACAAATATAGCTGCTTTTCCAATATAGATTGATCATGCACTGTAGATGTTATTTTAGTGCTTTCTGGTGCTATATCATGTATAGATTGGTGAATTTCTTCTTTTTTTCCTAGAGGTCCTATACTGTTGATTCATTAAAATTGAAGTCACAGCGAGCAGTGCTACACTTCATGGCTGAATGAAGCTTGTATAACACATGTATTTGTATTTTCTCTGTAAGGCACATCACAGCCCTCCTGCAGTTAGAAACACCAGATAGTGGTGCAGCTCTACCTTGGGACCATTTTCAACAGCATAATCAATAACAAAAAGAACAAAATGTGCAAAAAGGGCACAGGTTTACAGTCTGAAAGTTGAAGCAAGAAGGCAGTGTGTTACCTTGTTCACAGCTAATGTAAAAAGCAAGTGTTTCTACTACTACATGAAGGCCATCAGGTTCTGCACACCCACATTTCTGGGTATGTGTGTATTTGTATATGTATGTGTGTATACGTGTATATATGTATATATATCCAAAACCATGGATGTTGAGTCAATTCCAAGTTATAGAGACCCTGTGGAACAGGGTAGAATTGCCCCATAGAGTTTCCAGGTAGCAACTGGTGAAGTCAAACTGCTGATGTTTTGGTAAGTAGCTGTTAACTACTGTGTTACCAGGGTCCTGTGTATATATGTGTGTGTGTGTGTAGAGAACACAACCAAAGCCAAACATATACATACACACATGCATATATACATATACATATGCTTGGTTTTGGTTGTGTTCTCTGTGTACATATACAGTAGCAAATATCACTATCAGTAATACGATTTCACTATAGGAAATTTAATATTTGGGAGAGACCAGGCCACTAACAGAAATAATAAATGCCATCTCAGGCAATAACTTTGATAGCCCCAGGCAAGCAGGTCATTGTTGCTGACAGCTACCCCAACAGATATTAAAAACTCAGAAAGTAATTGAGTAGTCATATTTGCCTGCAGTGCTGAAACAGTACAGATGGAAGTGGATCTCTGAGCACAAGGTGAAGTACAGCCTGCCTTGAACCTGGAGCTGTGCTGCTCAGGGGTGTCCTGTGTTCCTCTACAGGAGTGCACCCTGGATGCAGGTATTCATTTTTAATTTTCTTAAAAAATACAACTGGAAGAATTCCAGTCAAGCTGAAGGCATTCTCCTTTCCTGCTGTAGGCTATCATTCTGCTCTCCCGTTTTTACTTCCTTTGCCTAGGAAAAATTGCTTAGGAACCAGTACAGCTTTGATGTGATATTCTTCTGTTTACCCTGATCATTTATGAGCTAATTCATATTTTAAAAACACATTCTGTAGCAAGATAGACTGTATATGTATCCTTGGGAGTTTGCCACTTTCACTGAATTCCATTTTAGCTACTGTTTTTTAGAGTAATTGTCATAGCTGGTTGTGTCAGCTTGACATTTTGATTTCAAAGATCCTATTATACTCCTGTTCCAAATGTCAAATAGTGACTTCAGAGTAATTGAATGATAGGCATAAACCCTGACTGGTGCTTTGTTAGAGTGTAAGATGATTTTATAGTTTCTTTGTTATGGAATCTCTAAACTCAGAGTGTATTGCCTTAAATGAGTATTTCTAGAGCTTATGGAAACCCTGGCGGTGTAGTGGTGAAGAGCTACAGCTGTTAGCCAAAAAAGTCTGCAGTTCAAATCCACTAGGTAAGTGCTCCTTGGAAGCTATAGGCAGTTCTGCTCTGCCTTGTAGAGTCGCTATGAGTTGAAATGGACTTAACAGCAGTGTGCTTGGTTTTGGTATAGAGCTTATATTTATGTTGCTTGATGAACTGTACATATTGATTTCAGGTTATTTATTGCTAGGTTTTACACTTACATGAACTTTGAACTTAATTAGAACCGTGATGACACTGGGTGGGAGAGGGTTTCATTCACAGCAGGCAGGTTTTGGATGTAGGTTGAATTCCAAGGAAAACTAACAGTGTTTAAGTGTCCCCTATAGTATACACTTGAAGGATCAACAAATTTCTTAGATCTGTTGTTGTTGTTGTTAGCTGCCACGCAGTACATGACAGACATTTTGGTGCTAAATCTCTGCATAGTTCCAGTCAGTTTTTGAACGGAAACTGTTCTTAAGGACTGAACATGGAAGGGCCTGTGGAACTCTCGTGGTGCAGTGCTTAAGAGCTACAGCTGCGGGCCAAAGCGTTGGCAATATATGAATTCATCAGCTGTTCCGTGCCCTACAGGTTTGCTGCCAGTCGGAGTTGACTCATCAGCAATCAGTTTGGTTTTTTATGGGAAGTGCTTATACTCAGAGTAGCACTGTTAATTATCTGGGTATTCTTCAAGAAGAATTCATACACTGTCTTTTATAAACAGTTTTGTCATCTTTAGTAAGCAGACATTGTGTTTTGGCAGTATTACTTCTCTCTCTAAACACAAGATAGATACCGTAATTTGTGGAGTTTTTTCTCATTAAAATGACACGTATCAGCCAACCTACCTGTTGTCATCAAGTCAATGCTGACTCATAGCAACCCTATAAGGACAGACTAGAGCTGCCCCATAGAGTTCCAAGGAATGCCTGGAGGATTTGAGCTGTTGACCTTTTGGTTAGCAGACATAGGATTTAGCTATGATGCCACCAGGGTTTCCAAAATGATAAATAGATATGGCAAAACATTTAAAGAAACTGTTAACATATGTGGAAAAAAAAATTTCACTGTAACTCCTGTCATAGACATATCCAATGGGGATAATACTTATATGTGTTTGTGCATACATACACACAGACACTCACTTTGTATTACTTTAAAAGAATTTTATTATGAAATGAACATTTCTCTTGTGTTACTAAATGTTCTCTGGAAACATTTTAAATGACTACATGGAATTATGTCATACTTTTAACCATTCTTCTGTCAGACATTGGAGAGTTTTCCGTTTTTAGTGTCATAGGTAATATATATTGTTATGGCACTCTTCGTTAATAGGTTTTCACATTTCCAATGACTTTCCTGTGATAGATTGCTACAAGATTGAATTTATTGATCAAAGAGGGTCAAAGGAATTACAGAATTTATTATTTAATCATTCATCCATTTATGTTGAGAAGACATTTTATAAAAATGTCTACAATTTTCTTAATTATTTACCTTGTTTGGGGAGTGAAGCAATGTTGCTAAAATACAGTGTCTACTTTCTGAAGATGATGCAGTTGTATTTCTAAAAGGATTTAATGCAATATTCTTTTTAAAGAATACATTTTCCCTCCTCCCCTCCCCCCACATGATGGCTGTAGATCAGCCCTTCTCAGCTAGGTTCTTTGAGAGAGCTAAGTCCAAAGGCATCCATTGTAATGAATTAACATGTTTCCTGTGCATCTAGAAGGGAAACTGGCTGTGAATTAGCCTTGAGAGAATTGGCAGAATCATCACTGGCATCATCTTATGTGGGGCTTAATTCTTTAGCAGAACACCACTGTAAAAGGATGTTCTAGATATACGTAGTGACAAATTGTTTTTTACAAAGATTGGCACACTTAAGGTGATCACTAGCAATGTCTAAGAAAACATGTCTCATCTTACCTGTTAATAGAATATGTTTAAAAATCTTAAGCTTTTTAAAAAAACTTTTTAAAATTGTGCCTTAAGAGAATGTTTGCAATTCAAATCAGTTTCTTATACAAAAACTTGTACACATATTGTTATGTAACCCTAGCTGTTCTCCCCATACTGTGACAGCAAACTCATCCCTTTCTACCCTGTATTTCCCCTGACCAACCAGCTCCTATCCTTTGCTTTCTCATCTTGCCTCCAGACAGGAACTGCCCATTTAATCTCATGCATGTATTTCAGCTATAAAGGACACTCTTCACCAGTGTTATTTTATGTCTTACATGGCCTAGTCCAGTTTTTGAAGAGTTTACTTCAGGAATGATTTTAGTTCTGGGCTAACAGAGTCCAGGGGCCATGTATGCTCGGGTCCTTCTGGTCTGTCAGACCATCAGGTCTGGTGTCTTGCTTATTTTATGGGTTAAAAAGTATAACCTTGTTTGGATTTTCATTTGTTTACATTGTCATGTGTTTATTATCCATCTGCATATTATCTGCGAAGTGCATATTCCTATTTGTCAGTTTTTTTCTGAGAGAGGAAAGTCCAAGTATTTCATTGATTTATATGAGCTATTTATATAGTGGGAGCTTGGTGATGCAGGGCTTAAGATATTGACTGCTAACTAAAAAGTCAACACTTTGCATCCACCAGCTGTTCCTTGGAAATCCTGTGGGGCAGTTCTGTTTTGTCCTGTAAGGTCGCCATGAGTCAGAATCGACTCGATGGCAATGGTTGGATTTTTATGTAAGGAGGATAAAGTTTTTTTTTGTCACACTTGTTGTAAACAATTATTAGAGTTTGTGATTTTTTCTCTAGTTTTTAAATAAATTTATTTTTGTTGTTGAGGATGTACATAGGAAAACACAAACCAATTCAATAATTTATATGTGTGTAATTCAGTGGCATTGATGACATTCTTCAAGTTGTACAACTATCTCCTTAGTTTTTGATTTTTGATGCACACAAATTTTAGATATACCAGTTGTGTCTACACACTTTCTTAAATTTCTTTTTTAATTAGAAAAAGATTGTTGAATGTCTCTGTTTTCTTCTTTGGATTTTGTAATTGATTTGGATTTTGTATTTAACTTGTTTAACCTTCCTGGAAATTTATTTCTGTGTGAGAACATACTGCATTTTTGTACAGATAACCCACATGACTTACATTTGTTTGCCAGCTGAGTCCTCTTCCCTCAAGGTGTTTTCATAAGCCTGGTATGCCATTTTTAAAAAACATATATCTTTAAAAATATTAACGTAGCATGCATTTACAGTAACCCTTGGATAGAGTGGGTTGCTATTGGCAAACAAATGTAGAAGACCTGCATTGTTTGTGTAAAAATATAGTATTTGTTTTTGTATTTTCCCAATAATTGAATAACTTTCTGAATACTTATGAATGATCACTCCCTTTCCTTTCAGTTTGTGGCATTTCTTTTTTCATCAAGTATGTATCTATTGTGAAAAAGAGTTTTTGTGGTGCAGTGGTTGAGTACTTGTCTGCAAACTGAGAGGTTAGTGGTTGGAATCTACCAGCTGCTCTACAGTTCGTTGTAGCAGCTGGCTTTGTGCCTAACCCAGATAAATGTTTTTTGTGCAAATGCTTAAAGGAGGATGATGGAGCTATTATTACTCTTGCAATTTTGTATTCCATGATATTTCTTACTACCTTACTCCGTCTTTGAGAATAAAAGGACTGATTGAATCAGAGTCAGTGTCATTACTGCCATTTAAGTTTCATAACCTTATAATTAACAATTTCTGTTAGTTTGCCTAAGATTGCACCTGTGTAAACAATGAAGGGCTAAATTGTACCAAAATTACACAGGATTTTCTCTTTCATGCAAAGTAAAGTTGGTTAAGTTTGCTGTGATTAGCTTTCTTTTTAATATACCTGTGTGAAGGAAAACTGAATAGAGCATCAAAACAAAACAAAACAAATATCAGCTTTTTCTTACAGAAATTAGTACCTTTAGAGGCTTTTTCTTGATACCTGTTTTTCATTTGTTACTGGTTATTTATAATTAATTACTTTTCATGTCATCATTGTGTCTTGTTTGTGGTAGTTATCCCAGATACTCTTAAATTCCATCTAGTACAGCTGAAACTTTTCAGGGACACTAGCTTGAAACTCTGTGGCGCAGATGTCCTAATAACTTGTTTTAAAACTGAGACAAGGTTTTCCAAAGCTGTGCAGATTTTATGTCCTAGACACTGGCTGTCTTTTTCATTCAGGTGGTAATCAAGTATGTATTTTGTGAATATCCTTTTCAATAATAATTGTGTAATTTATACTCTTAAAAAGTAGTCATTCCTCTTAAATGATAGCATTTGTTAGCAGTATTTATAGTGGCAGATCAATTAACAAAAAGCAGTATTTTAGGAAGGCTTTAATTGTATCTTTTTATGTGTTTTAAAATTGTGTGCTTTTGAATTACTGTTGGGATTGATGGAAGAAATATTGAGCAATTAAATACAAGCTTATATTGAATCAGTAGTGGTCCTTATTTTGACAGCTCAGCTAATAATGAGGAACATGAGAGCTGAATTCGGAAGATTCGGTGTGAAAGGAAAGGACTTCTGAAGGTTAATTGGTTTATTTATGCTATACTAGCAAGTAAGGAAATAAAGTATTGATAAGAACCTACATTTATTGAACAGATTTGTAGTAGTGATGAACTACTCTCAGTTTCCCATGCTGCAGCAGTTCCATTGTGTTTGTGTGTATTTTAAACGTTTATAGATAATATGGGCCATGTGTTTTGTCTCTGGCTTCTGATTTCTTCTTTTTGATAAACAGAGCTCTTTGATTCATGACAGTATTATAACTAAGTAATTTTCAGTTAGCAGACATAAATTCTAAGGCTCATATTGGGAATTATGGTATCCAGTGGGTTGTTTTATTTCTATTACTCATTTTTTCTTGAGTGAAGAATTATTATAAACTATGTTCCGTATGAACTGAAGGGCCAGTTGAGATGACCCAGTAAGTCGTTTCTGAAAATTTTTTTAAAGCTGCAGACTCCTTTTTTCCAAAGAAATATTATTTTGCTATATAATTAACACTTGTTTTAAAGAAGGCAGTGATGTTCTGATTGAGATAAGAATGGATAGTTCAGACTCCCCAGTAGTGCATCTGGCATGCCCTGAAGATGCTTTCCAGAACTTCCCAGGGTCCCACAGATCCTTGAAAAGCCACTAACCTTTTAGTTTTACAACTAACTGCCAACTATAACTGTAACCTCCCATTTATTGACAACTTATAAGTGCTCTCTGTTATTGCTAATTATGATAATAACCTTGCAAGGTATGTTGTGTAATGTTCATCTTGTAGATTAATAAATTAAGGCTTATTTAAATCACTTCACTGAAGTCATCTGGAAGAAAGTCATGGAACCAGGAATTGTATTTGGAGCTAAATTTGTACTCACTTGTCTATTTTGAACAGTTTATTGTGGTTTGGATGGAAGGTTGCAGAGCAAATTTGTTTCCCATTCAACAATTTTTACACATTTTGTTTTTACCTCTTCCTGGCGTCTGAACTTTGTTTTTGGGCTAATGCTGCCCTTTTGGTCTCTTGTTGATTGATCTGAGATACATGTTCCTCACAGGTGTTACTGTTCACTTTGTAGATCTGTATATTATTTGATTGAAAGATGATCTCTGGAAGTGGATTCAGTTCCAGGTTTGATGGGTGTCTAAAGGCCATTAGCCTCAGGGGTTCTGCAGTCTCTATGAGACCAGTAAGTGTGATCCTTTTTATGAATTTGAATTTTGTTCCATAGTTTTCTCCCACTCTGTCTAGGACTTTCTGTGGTGATCCAATTCAGTGATAGGTAGTGGTAGAGCCACATCTTTCTTGGTCTGTGTTCTCCCCTTGACCTAAAGGTACAGCCTTATTACTTCTAGTTTCTGTGATGTTCTATGAATCTCCACCCATGTCCCTGATGTTCTGCTGCCTCCTTTGCCAGCCTCTCATGCTCTGCCATCGAGTGTAAGATGGATCCTGTGATTGTCTCCTCTTACTCATTTTCTTTTCGTAGGAAACTTCATTCACTGTGTAGCTTCAGTTCGCATTTGTGTACCAAACAAAACCTGCTGCATTTCTATTTTTAGCTAACATTGTTCCTGCATGCTCCACACCCACATATGCAACTGCTTAGTTGAAACCATCTCTCAGTATCTGAACCCCACCACCCCCACAAAAACCGAAAAAACAACAACAACAAAAAACCTCAAGCCCATTGTCACCTGTAATTTAAGTTGTGATTTCTTATGAAATCTGGACCTTTTAAAATTTTTCATCATTTTTATTTAGGGCATTACTACCTGTCTAGGCTAAGTCAGAAACTTCATAATCTTCCTTGACTCTCTCATTTCCTACCCTCTTAATCAAATCATAGTGATTTTTTTTTTTTTGTCTCTGACACATCCTTTAGTCCATCTTTACTGTTATTACCATAGTTTGGATCATTGTTGTTAGCTTGGATTACTGTAACAAGTCTCTTAATTTTCTCCAGCTTTGCTCTTTCCCTTAATGTACAGTCACACTACAGTCAGTGTCAATTTTTAAAAATGTACATGTAATGATTTGAATCCTGGCTCCACTACTCATTAGTTATGCAATCTAGTGAAAGTTACCAAGTTCCCCTGAACCTTAGTTTCTCATCTGTAAAATGGTTGTAGTAGTAATTCTTGCTTTATACTGATTGCTCTTGCAGGGGGAGGAAGGTAAGTTCGGCCCGCAGAGCAGAAAGCACCTCGAACACCACTTTGTTTTAAGAGGAAGGGCTTTTATTAAGCCTGCAGTGCAGTGAGTAGATTCAAGTCCCAAATAGTTGCACACTCCTATTCTGTTATCAGGCATTTCTATATACACCTTTCTTCAAGAAAGCAGACGAAGGAATTTGCATACATTCTTCTAGTTGGCAACTACAGGTATACAGATTTTCATACTGCTTTTCAATTGGCACAGCACACTTAAGGAAGCACTAGCTAGTCAGTTAGTGTTAAGTTACATGGGAAGGAGCTACTCTCTCCTCAGAAGCTAGGCTTATCTCAAGGAATTCTGTGAGGGGGCGGAGATTGTCCTTGGGCTGGTGCTGGAGAGATGCATCTGGACTTTTGGAATTTTAAGTGGAATCTTCTTAAAAGCTTTTTCTCCCTCTCTCTTAAGAATTAAGTACTGTCATGGTAAGCACTTGATTAATGTTAGTGATGATGATGATAATCCCTAGCTCAAAACTCTTCAGTGACTTCCTACTGCCTTGAAAGTCCCTTAAAACTCTTGCCACACTTCTGAAGTCCTCTCTGCTTCAGTCTTCTGTAATTCCTCAAATGTACTTCGTCCTCTCCTTCCTCAGGGACTTTGCATGAGCTGTCTTTTTTTTTGCAGAATCAGCATCGTGTCTTTAACTAGCAAACAGAAATTGTTAACTTATTCTTCAGATTTCTTTTCAGTACCCCAAATCACTTTCTTTGGTAAACTTTTCCTGACCCTCCCAAAGAAGGTCAGGTTCTCTTGGTATACATTTTTTTTAGTACTGTGAACTTGTAGCTTTTGTAAATGTTTCTAATTTAAAGGTATCTATCTATCTACTATCTGTCTATCTGTCTGTCTGTCTGTCTATCTGTTTGACTAATGACCGTCTTATCCTGGCACATAGTAGGTACTAAAAATATTTCTTAATTATTGAATGCTTATTCATACTTCAGTATTTTTCCTTTATTGTTCACTGTTTGGTGATAGTGCTTTTCTATAGTGCTGTCTCCCTATTTGTACAAGTAGAGCTTTTTGAAAATAGGCTCTTTTTCATGTTCTTGATGCAAGAACTCCCAGGGTGGCTAATGTCCCCTCAGAATCAGGCTTTTGGTTCAGTTTTTCTGCTTGAATAAAATGGTCTTCTTGGGTTGTTGATGGTTTCTTTTTTTTTGGCATTGGTCTTTAGATTGGAATCTAGTATTACCACAGATCTGCTTAATACATATATTCAGGGAAAGAACTGATTGTTGTGGCTTTAAATATTTAGGTTCCTTATCTCTAAGGTAAGTTCACAGGGATCTTTGAAAGTAGAAATTTGGTACTGAGACTAAAGTATTTACCTTTTGTAGGGGTACTTAGAAAAGCATGTTATATTGGGATCTAGGGTGAGAGGAGATGAATTAGAATTCTTTTTAGTATTTTCTGTTTTCCCCCATTCCTCTTTCAGAGAGAGAAGATAATAGTAGAAAAGAAGAGGCAAGGTAGGAAAGGACATAGATGGAGAGAGACATTTAGCTTTGTGTGGAATAATTTTTATTCCTCTAATGAAGTAGAATGTTAAAACCCTTCAAAAGAAAAGAAATGTAATTGAAGTTCATTATATGCCCTTGGAGCTCTGGCTTTAGTTACAGTTTTGTTTTTAAGAGGACCAGTACCTTAGAATATAGCAGCTTGGTAAGTTTATTAGTTTTTCCTCTATACATCATTGCTTATCAGTTTGATTCTTTAGTATAAGATAATCTAATTAGTCAACTAATCCCCCCCACCCCAGGAAGTTTCTCCTTCTTTACGAATTCTTACTGGCACTTTATCTTTTTGTAGGTTGCTCACAATTATTTTGTACCATGAGAGCTACAGATGACAGATACCTTTTGAGAAACTTGTTTGGTAGTGAGAATTTTAAATGTTACATACAAGATGGGATGTATGTTGCATATTTTTTGTATATGTAGAATGTGAAGTTGATCTGTTTACATATGCCTTCTAAAATCTTGAGATATCTTCAAAATAGTGGTAAGTTACAAATTAAAAATAAAGGAGTTTTTAGGGAAGGGGGTCTTTGTTTAATGAAGAAACAGGTTTAAAATTCCATGGGTAAATTTTTTTATTTTAAAATTTTTTCTTGCCTTAGAGAATGAACTAGGGCTCTGTTAAAGCAGTTTCATAATTCAAAGTTTTCTTTGAAAATCCTCTGTCCTTATTCCTTATTGATGGACTTGTATGTATAATCATTTGGTTTTTTTTTTGTGAAACAGCAACAATTCCACCAAAAGTTAGTGCTGCAGGATTAGTGGTTTTAGAGATACAAAAATTCCAAGCTGGATATCTGCCCTTCTTTTTTCTTTTCTGATGTCTAGTTTTTATTTTAAAAAATCATGAAAATAATAAGTACTTGGTAAAAGCTACAAAAAAACACTAAGAGTAAATTCCATATACTAACTGGTGTGAAGATGGTGAAACTGTGTCCTACATACTTTGGATATGTTGTTGGGTGGGATCAGTCCCTGGAGAAGGACATCAAGTTTACTAAAATTGCTGCTGCCCCTGTCCATAAATGATAATGAAGGCCAACTTTTCTGACAGCAATGAATTGGACTTGGCAGCACAGAGTGACCATATCTTGTGGGAATTTTGTGGTTCTGTGCATCTATAGGATGTCATCCTGCTGACGTCTTGCTGGAGGAAGGGGAGTGGGTGGAGAGGAGGGGATAGGAGACTGTTGGGAGGATAGGACATATATGGAGCAAAGAGGAGGGGTGTGCTGTCACCGGACAGGGAGACCTGCATATAGGTGAATATGTGAATTTATATGGGAATATACATTTTCATTCAATCATAACAACAACAACAACAACAAAAAAGTAGTAAAATAGAAGGTTAGTTAAAAAGAGGAAGACCTTCAAGGAGACAGATTGGCACAGTGGCTGCAACAATGGGATTAAGCATAAAAACAATTATGAGTTATGATGCAAGACCAGGCAGTGTGTTGTTCTGTTGTGTAGAGGGTCACTGTAAGTCAGAACTGACTCGACAGCACCTAACATCAGCAACTGTGCAGAGAAAACCAGTTTTCCCTTAAATACACTTTGCCTTTTTTCCTTTGCGTGTGTATGTGTGCATATACTTATATGATACAACTGTGTAGTCAGTTTATGGGCTTTTGTTTTACTTAATATATTGTAGAAAAATTTCTGTGTCATTAAAAAGCTGCAAGAACATGCAGCATAGCATGCTTACAAGAATACCTTAAGGGAGGAGGGTAATGTTGGCAAGCAAGTGTAGGAGGCATACATTATTTATGTAAAAAATACAGTAGTTGATCTTCTGCAGTGTGTTATCTATGGTAGTCTGTCAGTAACCTGGTGTAGTTAGCCTGATTCTGATATACTTAATAGCCAGATTGGATTTTTAGAGAAAAGCACATTACTAATAATGGAAGTCTTGGAAAAAATGCAAATAATTTTGGTTATCATATTCTGGTTTATTGATATCTTTGTGTAAGATTTATGCTTTTCTCCTGTAGAGGTATTTTTCTCCTCTTCTTCCCCTAGAGAATATTCTCCATGTAAATGATCATCTTAATTAAAAAAAATGATCATCTTAATTAAAAATTTTTGGTAGTAGTTTATATAAAATCACCTTAAACTGTTGTACTGTGTGTGAGTGCTTTTTGGTTCAACAGTGAGGTCATACATGGCCTTTTTGTACTCTCCCTCCGTATCACGCTTCCTTGCCTCCTCTCTCTCTGGAGGAAAAGGGTGGTAAAGAAGGAAGACAATTCATAGCTTCTTAAAAGCTTTGAGTACACAGTGACTTGAGTGTTGACATAGTTCTGCTGGGTGCAGACATGGGCCCCTGTCGGCTTTGCAGTGTGGGTTACCGCTGAATGTCAGCAGAGACTCCTTTCACAGCTAAGCTTGCCTCCAGTGTGTGTTCATTCAGCAAAACCCATTTCCGATAATAGCCTTGCCAAGATGAGCTGTTAACACTTTCATAGCTGAGTGGTATCACCCATCGCTTCTTTCTTCATTTATCTTTTCTGTTGTTGATTCATTTATACTGGTAGTTTATTGACTATGTTGGGGAATCTTTTATTCCTCATTTACCTCTGTAACAGGTATTTGAAACTTTTGAGAATGAGGCAAGAAGTGAGATTGATACTTAAAAAGCTGCTTTGTGGTCCTTTATGGTTTCTGGCATTGCTTGTTCCTACTGAGCCTTTTTTTTTTAAGCTAGCTGCTAAGCTAAGGCTTATCAGAGGATCCTTCTGTTGCTCACTTTACTTTGGAACCTTTTTCTTCTTAGTTATTTTGATATTATTTTTAATGGAGTCCATCTCTCCAGTCCTGATATTGCTAGTATGCTATTTTTAACGTTGTAATTTCTGGTTTTGTGTGCTATCTTTTCCTCTTTCCGTATTTTTTTTCCTACACTAATTGCTTCCTGTTTACATTTTTTTTCCTTTTCTCGTTTATCCATGTACTAACAGGACACTCTGGTGGCGTAGTAGTTAAGTGCTACAGCTGCTAACCAAAAGGTCAGCAGTTTAAATCCACTGAGCTTGCCTTGGAAACTCTATGGGACAGCTCTGCTCTGTCCTTTAGGGTCACTATGAGTTGAAATTGACTCAACAGCAATGAGTTTTTGTTTTTTAAACAGGATTACATGATGATTAAATCAAACCAATTAGCAGGAAAGATACCCAGCAGACTTTAATCTTAACCACATATGCTGAGGAGATTGCCATTATGCGGTCACTATACAAGTTGTTGGTAGTTCATTTGTAGAACTCTTGCCTTCTGTGTAGGAGACCAGGTTCTGTTCCTAGCCAGTGTGCCTTATTTTCAGCCACCAATTAACTGTCATTGGTGACTTACATGTTGCTGTGGTGCTCAGCAAGTTTTCTGGGAGCTTCTAGACTAAAAAGGATTAGGAAAAAAAGCCTGTGATCTACTTCTCAAAAATCAGCCAGTGGAAATCCTATAGATCACAGTCTTCTGATCTACAACTGCTCATGGGGATGGTACAGGATCAGACAGTATGCTCTGTTTAGTATGGGGTCTTTAAGAGTTGAGAACTGACTCAGTGGCAGCTTGTTAACAGCAGCAGCAGCAATGTAGCAGTTTGATGTTTCTTCTGATGTGTTGTAGCTTCATTTTCTTTCCTTCTTCCTTACTGACAAAGAGAAAAAGACATTCCTTTTTTTTTTTAAAAAAAATTATGAGTAAGTGAAAATTTACAATCCAAATAAAATTTGTATGCCTGCCTATCTGCAGCTCCTTCTGTTCTCTTTGCCTGGTAGCAGCACACTCCTCCTTTTTGTGCTATACTTGTTGTATCCTGTTAATCTCCTCTGCCCTCCTCTGAACCCTCTCCTCTCCCATCTAGAAAGAGACTAGTAGGACAGCACCCGATAGATGCATAGAACCATAAGGTACACACACCATATGATCACATTGTGTCCCCGCGTCCAGTCCATTTTTGTCAGAAGAGTTGACCTTAGTGGTGTTTTCTGGGCAGGGGCAAGAGCAGATCCATGCTCTTACAGGATCCCGCAGGCCATCGGACCATCATCAGTTGTGGAGAAAAAGACATTTCTTTGTGATATTGGTTAATAATTCATTTAATCAATTGGGCAAACTTTTTTTTTTGAAGGCCATCTATGTACCAGTCATGGTGCTCTGTGTTGGAAATGCAAAGAGGAGTACGATACAATACGTGTCTCAAAAGGCTTATGGTTTGAAGAGTATACTAAACTGATAACATTATAGTGTGCAATGGGAAATGTCACAATATGGATGCATTGAGGGTGTCATGAGGATACAGAGGAGACTCATTCATTTCTTGGGAAATGAGAACAGGCTTTCTAAAGTGGGTGATACGTGAGCTGACATTGAAAGGGCAAGTAGGAATTCTCTAGGAGAGGAAGAGGGGAAAGGACAGATGAAACTGCATAACACAAGGCTAAGGGGTTACTAATAAATGGCATGAGGTTTTGGGTAATGAAAATCTATTTGGGGTTTTTAGAACTTGTACTGCAAGTAGACTATTGTTACTGAAGTTGTTGATTATCTTTATCAGCCTGCAGTATTGATAATGATTGCCTTTTAATCTTTAATTTCAGTTTTGTGCTGTGCTAGCATAGAGATGGATTATGTTCATTACTGACATAATTCTATTGTCCAAATTTTGATGTTCCCCAGGGATATTTTGTCATGGAGATGAGAAAGATAGAATGCTTTTTTTTTTTTAATTCAGTGGCAAAAAGTAGTTGCGAGAATTCTAGCATAATCGCTTGTTCATTTCCTTGATTCTGACATCTGTTTTTAAATTTTTTTTTTTTTTTTAAAGAGAACAGCTTTCTCACTAAGATCAAAATAAGGAGAGAGAATGTCAATCAGTTTAATATGTCCATTTGAGTCCTGGTGTGGTTCTTGAATTTTTTTTTTGTGTGTGTGTCTCTTGCTGGTGTCTAGAGCAGTCTGAGAACTGTGTTTTGGTTTAATATTTGAGAGCTTATACTGTACTTCACAGCAAATAAAATAAATGTCATCCACTGAAAGAGCACTGGACTAATGTAGAGGAGAAAAAAATGACCACAGAGCCTCTTCTCTTTCTGAGTCTCTGAGGTTCAGACTCCATAAGTTGCTTACCTAGTTTCTTCTTCTAAAATAACAGAAATTAGAACACTTATTTTATAGAAACAAATAGTGATCGTATAGGTTCTCATAGTGAACCTCACAGGTTCTCAACTTCTATAATAAGTGCTTTGTTGTATGTGTCCTATCATTGTTTGACTTACGTCCCCTCCAAAATGTGTGTATCAATTTGGGACATGATTCCCAGTATTGTGTAATTGTCCACCATTTTGTCATTTGATGAGATTTTCTTATGTGTTGTGAGCTCTGTCACACTAATTTATTAAGATAGGTTAATGGCAGTTATATTGGTGAGGTCTACAAGACTGGATAGTGTCTTAAGCCAGTCTGTTGTGAGATATAAAAGAGTGAAGCAAGCAGAGAGACACGGAGACCTCCTACCACCAAGAAACCGGTGCTAGGAGCAGAGTGCATCCTTTGGACCTGAAGTTCCTATGCTGAGATGCTCCCAGACCAAGGGAAGACTGGGACGTTTATCCAAAGCTGACGCAGAGAGAAAGCCTTAACTTGGAGTCTGTATGCTGAATTCCTGTGAGAAAATAAACTTCATTTTGTTAAAGCCATCCACTTGCGGTATTTCTCTTTTGGCAGTACTAAATGATTAAGACATGCCCCTTTTCACTCTTTTGAATATTATTTGTAATTAACATTTATAATAGGGTATAGCACTGGTGACTGAATTGTATGTGACAAATCTGTATTACCAATTTGTAAGCATCATTTTGGACAAGAGCTCTATTCTGTGCTTTTTGTGTGCTATAGCTTTGTGTGGAAACCCTGGTGGCGTTGTGAATAAGTGCTACGGCTGCTAACCAAAAGGTTGGCAGTTTGAATCTGCCAGGTGCACCTTGGAAACTCTGGTGGAGCAGTTATACTCTGAGCTATAGAGTCACTATGAGTTGGAATCAAATGGATGGTAGTGGGTTTGGATTTTTGTGTAATACTAAACGTATGACTCTTGTTGACTATTATCTAAAAATGATTCCTTCGTTATAGGATAAATAGTGCCTTAACCTAGAATATATAATTAACATTTTTATAAGGATTATGTTTTATATTTTGGCCAGTTTGGTTTTAAAATAAAGTTATTTGTGACTTGTGAATAACTAGTTGTTAGAAATTAAGAGTAACTATCTTTTAGGGGAGAGATAGGACTTTCAAAGGTCTTGGATTCAATCTGCTTTCCAGTTGCCATTTACTGTCAAGATAGTTTCTCGAAATTTGTTTATGTCAGTCTTTCATTTTTATATGTGCCCCAGGATAGAAAGATGAACAGTCCAGTCCTAGAAAGGTTATTGAAAACAGAGTCAAACAGATAAATGAGGTTAATGAAAACAGAGTCAAAAGATAAATCAGTATGGTAAGTGCTATTCTAGTCACACGCATAGAGTGCTATGGCAGAACAGATCAGAATATTGAATAGCATGAAGAACCAGAAGCGTGACTTTGGTGACTTTAATAAGAATTACTATAAGCTCTTTTGCATTATACATTATTAATAAAGTTTACTTAATGTATATACATGTTTTAAAAGAATTAAAATCATTTATAACAGGGTGCAGTACTGGAATTTTTCTGTTACTCTGGTCACCTTGAGAACCCTGGTGGCATAGTGTTTAAGTTTTACGACTGCTAACCAGAAGGTCAGCAGTTCAAATCCCCCAGGAGCTCCTTGGAAACTCTGGCGCAGTTTTACACTGTCAACAGGCTTGCTATGAGTTGGAATTGGCTTAATGACAGTGGGTTTGGTTTGGTGGTTATCTTAATTAATGGTGCATTGAGTTCTCTGTGGATATATTGTTTGTGTTCATGACCATTTTCGTGTTTCTGTGATACTCTTTTTCTCTAGAAATAGCTGTACATTGTACAGTTTTGTCATTTTAGAAATCAAGAGAAATTGAAGTGTTCTCTTGTCCAGGAAAATGACAATGGTTTATTTGTTGGAAATTTTGGTCCCTAGAGATTCTCATATTTATCCAAAATATGTGAAAAAAATTTTGTAATCTGTTGTCATTGTTGCACCTGTGTATTATTTTTCTAATAAAAGTCAGAGTGACTGTCACAGCTTTGAGAATTTTCATTACTGTTGTTCCATTTCATTGAAACACAGCTTGCAGTAGTAATAACACAACCTTGTGGTAGATTAAAGGTAGCTACTTTTCCAGCCTTTCCAGATTAAGTATTTGAGTACAAAGACTAGTGGGTGTAAGTATAAAATTTGGGATGTGAGAAATGTGAGATCAATTTGCAGTGTATCATGAGCAGAATTCACAAATATAAATTTTCCTAGTATCATAGAACTGAGATCTTTCTACTAAATTGAGTGTGTCTGTTTTGGCTGATCATTGTCAATGTCTGTGAGATATGAGAATGTGCTTGTATATGAGTATGTTAGTAAAAGAGTGGCTGGGCTTCTAGCCTGCTTTGTTTTTACACAAGGGAGTCAACTGGCTGATGTTCTCTCGTGAAGTAAAGCTAGCTTGAGTGTAGCCTGAGGAAAGAATGTTGATTTGTATTACACTGGAGAAAATTGTTGTGTAGCCTTCCAGGCTAGGAGCAGAACATTGCTTTAGTTCTACACAGAGGAAAATGGGTGCCAGCAAAACTGAAGAAATAGACACATGATTAATTATGTTTTCTTTCTTCGTCAGAGTAGTAATTGCCAGACTTGATTTAGTCATATGTACCAAAGTGTCTGTGAGATTGTTAGCTGAAGTCAACATCTCTTTCTCCTGAATTAAATGAAGTGGTGATGAGTGTTCTAAAACGGGAGGGATGATTGTACCTGGAAATCAGTTTCCTTGTTGAATTTAACTTCTGGGATTTCTCCTTGGGATAAATTCACTTGAGAGTGTCTGGATTTTTGGCTTTTAAGGGTAGAAAAGGAACCTAGGATTGGTTATAGCCTTCAAGGAACTAGCATTTTGGTTCATCTTCTTGTGGAGGAGCTGGAACTCCAACTACTAATAAGAATTTATAAAAGGTGATGTTGACAGATAAATGCATTTAAAAAATCGTATTCAGTGAATTAAAATATCTGATAATTACATTGTAAGTTTATTCTTGGTAAGAAAAAGGAATGCTTTTCAATAGTTTGAAGACTGTCAGAATTGAAATTTCAGTACTTGTTAAGTATAATACCCAAACTCAAAACTATAAAAGTCAAAGTTGGTATCTTTTCATCAAAAAAAAAAAAAAGAAAATTCTACCAAAGTCACTATAAATAATGTTATAAGCAAAATAATGGACTTGCAAAAATGTAATATACACAGCAGGCAGAGAGTTATTTTTTCAAATATAAAGAATTCTTAAAATGGATTAAGAAAAAGTTGATAACGAAATAGGCAAAGAACAAGAAGAGATGAGTAAAAAAAGCAACACAAAATGTTGGTAAACATAAGACTACATTACAGCCTCACTTGTAATCAAAAAAGTACAAAACAGAGTAAGAATGAGTCCTCTCCATTGGCAAAGATTAAAAAGTTACCAAGAATATAGGAAAATGGCTACTCCCAGGCATGGGGAAAAACTTAAGATCTGTATGCACCGTTTTGGAGATCATGTGTAAGATGTATCAAAATTGTAAATCTGCATACCTTCTGATCTAGCAGTTTTATCTTTGGGAATTTATCTCCAAGACAAATTTGGATATGTATGTGAAGATGTACATATAAAGGTGCCTGTTGTAAGAATGAAGAATGAATACCAATCTCAGTAGTTTTCAGTAAAATCAAAAAAACAAACCAGTAGCATTTGAATGGATTCTGGCACATGGAGACCCCATCTGTTGCAGAGTAGAGCAGAAGCAAGTCACTAGGCCTTTTCTCAAGCACTCTGGGTGGGTTGGAACTACTAGTGTTTTGTTTAGTAGGTGAACATTTAACTGTGCTATCCAGAGACTATCAGTAGTTACGCATAAATTGTGTAATATCCATACAGTGGGAGTCTGTGCCAGGCATCTTTTAAAAATCACTGTAATTTGTTTTTTGAATGCCTAGTACATTCATGGAAACCCTGGTGGCTTAGTGGTCAAGTGCTATGTCTGCTAACCAAAAAGCGCAGCAGTTCAGATCCTCTAGACACTCCTTGGAAACCCTATGGAGCAGTTCTCTTCTGCCCTGTAGTGTCACTATGAGTCAGAATCCTCTCCATGGCATTGAGTTGGGTTAGTACATTCATATGGAAACCTGTGTGGCCTAGTAGTTAAGTCCTTCAGCTGCTAATGAAAAAGTCCACCCTTCGAATCCACCAGAAGCTCTTTGGAAACTCTTTGAGGCAGGTCTACTTGGTCCTGTAGGCTTGCTACAAGTTGGAATTGATTCAGCGGCAATGATCATGGTTCTTGGTTTGGTTAGTACATCATATGGTTCAAAATTCAAAAGGGTGGTTGGGGGAAAGGAGGCGTAAGGAATGAGTTTTAGTGGATATGGGATTTATCTTGGGGGTGATAAAAATCTTCTAGAATTCTATAGTGATAACTGATGTATAGCTTAGTGAATATGCTGAAAACTCTGAATTATGTTTTTAAAATGTGTGACATTTATAATCAAAAACCCAAACCCACTGCTGTCAAGTTGATTCTGACTCATAGCGACCCTATGGGACAGAGTAGCACTAACCCATAGAGTTTCCAAGGAATGCCTGGTGGATTTGAACTGCCAACCTTTGGTTAGCAGTCATAGTGCTTAACCCCTACTCCACCAGGGTTTTTATAGTAATAGAATTACAGTGAAACGTGTCAGAGCCAAAACTCAACTGGAGTGCCTTGTTTTTCTGAGCTTTGTTAAGTTTCCCTATCTTGGACAGGGTGCCATCTTAATACTTTTCTGTACCCTTTATTAGTGGAAAATATTGGAGAGTTTCTTCTCTAACAAATTTCTGGCTTTTACAGTTTCTGGCTTTTGCAAGTTTCACACTATAACCCAATAAAGCTGTTACTAAAAAATTCAAGAGGAATGAAACACTGTTAAAACTTATTTGCATAATTTGTCCTTCAATCATTCTCACTTTTTTCTTTTAACTGAAATTGTTAATAACTTCTATTACAACTTTTCAAAAATACTTCTTATACATATGTACTTTATTCACTTATAATACTGATAAATATTTATTATGTACTGAAACAACAGAAAGTTGAACACAGTTTTGTATCCAATCAGGCCTTTTTCTCTCATTTTTAGGTAAAATGTCATTTTTTGTTACTAAGGGAGAGCGTGTTTACTGTAGAAGATTTAGGTGGTATAAAAAAGTTACAAAGAATCATGTGGAAACCACTGTACCCAGATATAATCATTGGTAATTATTTATATTCTTTCAGACTTTTCTCTACATGTATACATTTTTTTATAAATAAAAAATGAAATCACCCTGTACTTGCTGTTACACAGTCCCCCCCAACGCACGCGCGCGCGCGCACGCGCGCGCACACACAAACAAACGATATCTTGTGACTGTTTTTTGGTCAGCAGATGTAAATCTACATTGTTACTTATTTCTGTTGTTGGGAATATACACAGCAGAACATACACCAGTTCCCCAGTCTCTACATGAGCAGTTCAGTGACACTGATTAGCTTATTTGAGTTGTACAGCCATTCTCACCCTCATTTTCTGAGTTGTTTCCTCTTAACATAAACTTACAGCCCTGTAAGTTTCTTGTGTAGTATTTCGAGTTGCCGTTGTTAGTTTGATATCATGTAGATAGATCTGAAAAGGGCACTGTACTCAAGGTAAACATTCTTTACTATTCTGGCTAAATTGTTGCTTGGTTTTAAGAAGATTTAAGGTTAAAAGCTTATCTTAGGACAGTACATCCAGTCTTCATGACTCCAGAAAGTCTTGTGTCCGTGAGGATTTAAAATTCTGTATTTTGAACCTTTTAAGCAGGATTCTTTTACAGACTTTTTTTTTTTTTTTTTAAATTATGATTGAGTGAAAATGTACATTCCTGTATAAATTTGCATGCCGGCCTGTGTATAGCTCTTAACTGCTCTCTCTGCCAGGTGACCATACACTCTTGCTCTCCGTTCTATACATGCTATATCCTCCTAACAATCTCTCATCCTCTCCACCCTCTCCCCCACCTCCGGTAAGAGGTCAGCATCCTATAGATGCATAGAACCATAAAGTGCACACATGATATAGTTGCTCTGAGTCAGTAAGTCCAATCCAGTTGACTTTCATTATGATTTATGGGCAGGGACAGCATCAGGGCCAGGGCCATCATTTGAGCTCTTTTAGTGGAGATCTCAGGGTGTACCCCTTTTTATTCTTGTGTTGCCAGTGCCACTCAACTTTGTGAGCTCCATCATGGCTATCGCTGGTGGTGGCCAGGCACTGTCTGGTTCTTCCAGTCACATGTTGATGTAGTCCTCCACTCACAAGGGTCCTCTGTCTTTTGGGTTCTCTTCCCCCATGTCGTTTTGGTCCTTGGTAATCATCTGTTCCTGTTGAGTTGGGACCATTTGTTGTATCTCAGGTGGCAGCTTGACAGCTTTTAAGACCCCAGATGCCACTCATCAATGTGGGGTGCAGAAGACTCTCTTAGCAAAATGCTAGTTGTACCAGTTGGCCTCAGTGTCTCCTGAGAGCATGGTCCCCCGCCCCCCACCCCAGCTACTCTGTCCTTGCAATATTGGGTTAAGATGGGAGGAGTAATCATGTTATGTTGAAATCCAGTTAAAATTGATCTTTCTAATGTGTGCTGTCACAGATTTCACCCAACCCAATTTCTGTCAGCTAATCTATACTCTACCCTTTCCCTCCCTCCTTACTCACCCTTGAAGTCGTCAAAGAATCTTCTATGTATGAGTCTGTTTTTAAGGTCTTATTGCAGGGGTCTGATACAATATTTGTCCTTTTGTGGCTGACTGCTTTGACTCAACATAATGTCCTCCATTTGAAATGAGGTTATGAGATGTTTCCTGAAATCATTGCTGTTCTTCATTATTGCATACTGTTCCTTTGAGTATATATACCATAGTTTACCTAGCCATGTCCCTGTTGTTGGACATCTGGATTGATTCCGTCTTTTTGCTGTTGTGAACTGTGCTGCAGTAAACATTTGTGTGTATGTATCAGTTGGTGTGAATGGCCTTGATCCTGTAGTATATATTCTGAGCAGTGGAACTACTGGGTCAAGTGGTATACCTATTTCCAGCTTTTTAAGGAAGTGTCAGGTTGCTTTCCACAGAGGTTGTACCATTTTCCAAATCCCACCAACAGTGTAGGAGAGTTCCAATTTCTCCACAGCCTCTCCAGCATTTGCTGTTTTGTGTTTTTTGGATCATGGCCAACCTTGTTGGGGTGAGATGGTATCTCACTGTAGTTTTGATTTGAATTTCTTTAATAGCTAATGATCATGGGCATGTCCGCTTCTGTTTTTTGGCTGCCTGGATCTCCTCTTTAGAGAAGTGTCTGTCCATCTCCTTTGCCTGTCGCTTAATTGGATGATTTATCTTTTTCTTAGTAATATTTTGTAGTACCTTATAGATTATGGAGATCAGACATTGGCCTGACATATAGTTGCCAAATACTTTTTCTCATTCTGTAGGTGGTCTTTTAATTCTTTTGATGAAGTCTTTGGATGAGCAAAAGTGTTTGATTCTATTTGTCTATTTTCTGTTGATTGTGCGTTGTCAGATTTTGAAGGCTGTCTACATTGTGTATTAAAAGTTCCATTGTTGATCTTGTTTTTTCTTGGATGAGCTTTATTGTTTTAGATTTGATATTTAGGCTTTTTATCAAGTTTGAGTTGGTTTTTGTATAAGGTGTGAGATATGGGCCTTTTTTCAGTTTACTGCAGATGGATATCTAATTTTGCCAGCACCATTTGTTGAAGAGGTTACTTTTACTCGAGTTTAATGCCTTAGGGCCTTTGTCAAGTGAATATCAAGTGTAGGAGGATGTGTCATCTCTGGGGTCTCAACTCTGTTCCATTGACCTGTCTTTTTTTTGTACCAGTACCAGGCTGTTTTGACAACTGAGGCAGTGTAATAGGTTCTAAAGTTGGGTGGTGAGAGGCCTCCCAGTGTGTTGTTCTTCTTAAGTAGTGCCATACTTATCCAGGATTTCTTCCTTTTCCAAACAAAGTTGGTGATTTGTTTCTCCATCACATTAAAAAATGTCCAGGAATTTGTATTGGGATTGCATTGTATAAGTAGATTGCTTTGGGTAAAATAGACATTTTCACAATGTTAAGTCTTCCTATCCATAAGCAGGGTAGGTTTCTCCATTTATGTAAGTCTCTCTTAGTTTCTTGTAGTAAGGACTTGTAGTTCTCTTTGTAAAGGTCTGTTATTTCTCTGGTTAGATTTATTCCTAGATATTTTATCTCCTTGGGGGCCATAGAAAAAGGTATTGATTTGGTGATTTCTTCATTAATCTCATTGTTGGTAGAAAGTAATCCTACTGATTTACTTGTATTTATCTTGTATCCTGAGACTTTGCTGAACTCTTCTGTCAGTTTGAGTAGTTTAGTTATGGGTTCTTTAGGATTTTCTGCATATACAATCATGTCATCTGCAAATAAGGAGATTTTTACTTCCTCTTTGCTGATGCAGATGCCCTTTATTTCTTGGTCTTGTCTAATTGGTGTGGCTAGAACTTCAAGTACAGTGTTGAATAGGAGAGGTGAGAGTGGGCATCCTTGTACAGACTCGTTGATCAAAATGTGTAGTAATGGTAACTGGACACCATTCTGGTCTCACGGTGGAAGAGGCAGTTGTTCATAGAGATTCCATTTCTTGCGCCTACTCCTGACTTTCCGTCTTACTCTGTTGTTCTAGGCAAATTGACAGCAGCTGTTGTGCTTTGAATGGCCACTTGCAAACTTCTAAGACTCAAGCACTTCTCAGTGAATTAAGAGGTAGAAAAGAAGCATTGAACACATTAATAGGCCAGTTAACTGGAATATCCTATAAAACTACACCCCTAAACCTCAAATCTCAGGAGCCAAATCCCATACGGTCTTTGATTGTGCATAGGCAGCCTCAGCAGCTGATCTTTTTTTTCCTTTTGTCATTGTTGAAAGTGCATCTGTCACACAACTTTTTGCCAGTTCAACTTTTTACAGGTATATAACTTACTGACAGCAATTACATTCGTTGGCTGCATAACCCTACCCTTATTCAGTGTGATTTTTCCTTTACAATAAACCAAAACTCAGCACTCCGTAAGCAGTAATCCTCCTCTTCTGTTTATTCCTTTCCTCCTGCTCCTGGTAATCACTAAGAAAGTGAGGTCATGTAATATTTGTCTGTTTGTGATTATTTTACTCACCGAATGTCTTCAGGCACCAGCCATATTATAGCATGTGTCAAGACTTCATTTCTCTTGTGGTTGAGTGGTAGTCCCTTGTATGTATGCATAATGTTTTGTTTATCCATTCATTCCTTGATGTATATTTAGGTTATGTACACCTGTTAGTTACTGTGAATAGTGCTGTAATGAACACTAGTTTTCAAGTATCTGTTCAAGTCTCTACTTTCAAGTCTTGGATCTATACCTAGGTGTGTAATTGCTGGATCATGTAGTAGTTCTAGTTTTAGTTTTTTGAGTATGTTATTACTTTTAATTGATAATAATCTTAAATTTTGTGGACTTCACTCATTTACTTAATCCCTCATTTATTAATATACATTAGATTGATTCCAATGTCATATTAATAGACGAGTATTTTTGTAAATACATCTTGTATAGTTGCCAAATGATTTCCTTAAGGTATTTACTGCTGTTTTGTAGTCTGCCAGCATTTTTAAACAACATGCTTTTTAAAACACACACCAGAAAGAATTCCATGATGTATATGAACTGTGAAAAGATAATGCAGGTATTAGTACTCTGATTTTAAAGAGGAACAGTACTCTCATTTTAAATAGAAATAGTATTCTCATTTTAAATTTTAAAGAGGAATCTGAAACCCAGGGTTACGTAACTAGTCATTGTCGGAGCTGGAACTAATACTCACATTCTGTGATCATGATGTAGTGTTCTTTCCACTGTGGCACACTAAGAGGACTCACCTAGGCTAGAAAGAGTGATCTTTTGTTCTTGCTTCTTCATTCCTAAAAATGAGATTCTTGATGTAACATCCATTTGGAATTGTTTGTATGATGTGCTGGAAATCGCTTATCCATGGATTAAAGGTTTATATACCGTTATTAGGGATACAGGCTAAGGATAAGCCCTCATAAACAGCTTAACTCCATGAACAGCTTCATTTACTTACTCATCCCAATTGTTATCATCCCTTGTACAACAAATTCACATATTCTCTTTTAAAACCTCAAGTTACTCTCTTTCCTTCGTTGGTGCTGTCTTTGTGTGCTCTTGGTCAAGTTTCTTAAACCTCTCTGAGCCTTCCTTTCTTCACTTAAGAAATCAAAATGGTAATACCTGTGTCTCTGTGAGGAGTAAATGAATGTATTGAAAAGTGTGTGATACAATCTGGAATGTAGAGTAAGTATTAAGACTTATAATACATGAAAACCATTTTGTGCGTTGATAATCCTTTGTACTTTTTGGTGAATTTTTTTAAATGAATATATTCTCACTCTTGTAGATATCCCATGTTCCCTTTACCATCAATCTCATTTTCTGTGTATTACATTGTATTAATTTTGGAGAATTGTCTTTAGTTTATTATTGCTTATGCAAAGTGAAGATCTGTTGATTTATCTGAGTTGTCCTGTTCCTTTTTGGTAATACATTAATTGAATTACTGATATTTAGTATGTTATCTCATCTATTTTTAAAGAAAATATAAAATGATTTAATGTGAATCTTGACTTGCTGAATGCAGGATTCTGAGAGCTCTTGAGAGGACTTTCTGACTCTCCCCACAGGATTACAGAATCTGTACCTTTTTTGCTGCTTGATAAGGAGTGCTGACTTGGGGCTTTCTGTTTGTCTTGGATCTAGCACATGCAGATGACAATCCAGGCTCTCCAGGATGAGTTGCGGATCCAGAGGGACCTCAATCAGTTGTTTCAGCAAGACAGTAGCAGTCGGACTGGTGAGCCTTGTGTGGCAGAGCTAACAGAGGAGAACTTCCAGAGGCTGCATGCTGAGCACGAGCGGCAGGCCAAGGAGCTGTTTCTTCTTCGAAAGACACTGGAGGAAATGGAGCTGCGTATTGAGACTCAGAAGCAAACCCTAAATGCTCGGGATGAATCCATCAAGAAGCTTCTGGAGATGTTGCAGAGCAAAGGACTTTCTGCCAAGGCAACTGAGGAAGATCATGAGAGAACAAGACGACTGGCAGAGGCAGAGATGCATGTCCACCACCTAGAAAGCCTTTTGGAGCAGAAGGAAAAAGAGAACAATATGCTGAGGGAGGTAAGTAACCATTTCAAGTTATTAAGTCTTACGTTAGTCAGCATCTTGGCAGGGATAAATTTGTGTGCTTTGTGTTAATAGTGGAACGAAATGTCTTCTTTTGTGTAATGTCTCTGATTTCTATTTTGAAATGCTCTTGCATGGGATGACAGTGCTATATATGCTGACTTGCTATGTTTCTGTCTTTTTTCCTCCTGATTTCTGTAGGCTTGTTTGTTGCCAGAGGGGCACAAAATTGTCTTGTTTTTTCATCTCTAGATTTGTTCATGGAGATGCACACAATCAAACCAGAAGTGAATAGCTGACTATTGTTCACTTTTTAAAAATTAATAATGGAAAGTAGGCAGTTATCTCAGTTTAGGTGTGTTTAGTCCTTGACAGCAGTAATGGATGGATACCCTGTAGTTTCATGGAAACCGTTGCCATGCTGTAAAAGCTATGTGATAAAAATCAGTTGTTGTTTTGGAGGCATAGTGAAAAGGAATGGTATACAGAGACATACTGTAATTTACTTTTAGAAAAGAAACCCAGATTTTAGCTGACCACTGTGACAATTTGATAATTTTTTTACTTTTATAAGCATAAAGAAATTAGCAGCTGCAATAACTTCTCTATATGTGGTCAGAGACTTCAAATACTTTTCCCAAACAGGTAGGGGGAAAAATCACAACATTTTGTTTGTGTAAATCTGAATAAATCACTTTAAAAAATGAAATGTGAGTAATTCAGTTATAGAAACAGTATATTCCGAAAGCATTTAAGTAGTAATGTTGAAAATGTGTCTCTAGGTTCATATTTTGTTTCCTAATTTCTCCTTTTGAAAAAAAATCTGACATGTTTATGTACAGTAAAGACATTCTTATTTTTGAAAGTTTTTATCTTGAAAAATGTGGTTTTAGTGTTCAAGAAATCCTTAGTGATAACTTGTAATAATATTAGAAATATGTGAGCAAAATAGTACTAAAAATTCTAAGTACTATTAATGATAACTGTTGTTAACTTGGAAACTCTAGTGGCGTACTGGTTAAGTGCTATGTCTGTTAACCGAAAGGTCAGTAGTTCAAATCATCCAGGTGCTCCTTGGGAACTCAGTGGGGGCAGTTCTACTCTGTCCCATAGTGCCACTATGAGTTGGAGCCAACTCAACAGCAGTGGGTTTGGTTTTTTAGATTTTGGCTATTAACTTTTGTTGTGTGTGTTTTGCAGTTGTTTTACTCTATATACCTTCCTCCATTATTGCATTTTTCTTTCTCTGTCTTAAAAAAGTAAGGTAGGCTTCTGGTACCATATTGAGTAGAGCTTTCTGTGATAATAGAAATGTTCTGTGAGATCTGACAATTAAATTCGTGAACTTATCCTAAAAAAGTGCTGCATACTTCATTGCTGAATATCACTACGGTCACTTTTAAAGAAATCCCCTTGGGTACCTGTGTACTGACATCAGCATCTAGTTTACCCTTGAGAGCCATTTTGGAGCTCTTTACCTGGAATGGCCATCAGAGCTGTCATTATTACCCTTGATGTCCTGAATGTCATCAGAATTTCTTCCTCTCAATATTTCATTTATATTTGGGTAAAGAAAAAAAATCATTGGAGGACAGGTCAGGTGAGTAGGAAGGATTTTTCAACACAGTTATTTGTTTACTGGCTAAAACTCCCTCACAGACAACTATAAAATTAAGTTTGCAAACTTGTCACCATGCCACCATGTACAGTGGCCATTCCAGAAAGAGTTCCAAAATTGTTTTGAAGGTGGACTAGGCACTGGTGTCAGCACATGCTTCCCAAGGGGAGTACTTTGAAGGTGACAGTGGTGATATTCAGCACTGAGGTATATAGCAGTTAGAACAATTAAGTTTGTGGACGTAATTGTCAGACTTTGTATATCTGATCGATCCAATGTGTAGCACTAGCCACACGTGGCTGTTGAGCCCTTGAACTGAATTTAAAAATTTTTAAAAATATAATTGTTTTGAAATTAAATGTAGTTAATTTAAGTTCAATCAGATGTAAATATGTGTGTGTGCCTGTTGTCCCTGTGCTGTAAGACGTAGCTGTGCATAATATAACATTGCTTGCTGTTCTTACCTAATAATTTGTCTTGACTTTTTCTGTTACTACGTGTAGATTTTCATAATTTCTAAAAAACACCAAGACCAAACCCACCACCACTGAGTTGATTCCAACTCCTAGCAATGTTGTAGACAGAGCAGAACTTCCCTGTAGAGTGTATGAGGAGTGCCTGGTGGATTTGAACTGCTGATCTTCTGGTTAGCAGCTGTAGCACTTAATCACTATACCACCAGGATTTCCATAATTTTCAGTGACTTTATAATATTATATTGCATTTATTTCAGCATGTCTTTATTACTGAAAATTTAGACCGCTGTTAACTTTTCAGTGTTATGAAACTGTGCATCACTGCATATCCTTCAGTATGTATGCCTCTAAACCAAACTAAAACCTATTGCTGTCAAGTTGATTCTGACTCATAGTGACCCTGTGCAGCAGAGGAGAACTGCCCCATAGGGTTTCCAAAGCTATAAATCTTTAGAGAAGCATACTGCTGCAACTTTATCCTGAGGAGTGGATGATGGGTGTGACCTGTCAACTCTTTTGTCAGCAGCCGTGCCATCAAGGCTCTAGTCATGTACCTTTCTGCATGAGCCATTTTTTTTTCCTTTAGAATAACTTCTAGAAATATATTTGCTTATTCAAAGGGGCTGCACATTTTTAAAACCTTTCACTAAGTTTGTTATGTGGAGTGATTGGCCCAGTTTATTCTACTGGGAGCATATGCTGTATTCTTAAGACTGATCCACAACTGTGTACATGTAGTGCTCTTCAAATTACCAGATTGTGCTATTTCAGAAAACTCCCTGTCAGCTATATATTATAGGCACACGGTGAGTTTCTTTCAGTTTTTTTTTAAAGACTTTATTTTTTAATAAGATGACTCAGAGCCTGGCCGTAGGACATTGTTAGAGAAGTTCCAGTAAACTCAGATAGCAGGCGATAGGAAACTGTAGTGGCTTCATGGAGAACTTTAAATGTTACATTGTTACTGCTTGTGTTTTGAGTATTTGGACCTCTGTCAATTTATTTTTGGTCTTTGGAGTTAATAAATGCCAAATAAGGAAGGCTTGTGGAAAACCTCAGTGTTATTCCAGCATAGAGCAATCAGAAATACTGTGAATTTGAAAAAATGGTTGAAAAAAAATGTGAATTTAAGTCTGATTTTCAAATAATGAGAAACTCTACAAATATGTCTCGTTTACATACACAATGTAAAAAGAAATACAGGCCTTGTTAACCACACAAATATGGAATTCCAGGTGCAATTCCAGAATTCCTTGGTATCTTAAAACAGAGTGTAAAGTGAAGAAGCAATTGCCATTATTTATATGGGAAAACTTTTTGAGCATTCCCAGAACCAGAAAATAGCCTACCAAATCATACTGAATAACACGTAAACACATATTGTATGACACAAGCAGCATCAAAAGAAGATGGAAAGAATACATAGAACCACTGTACAAAAAAGAATTAGTCAATGTTCAGGCATTTCAGGAGGTGGCATTATGATCAGTAACTGATGGTGCTGAGTGAAGATGTCCAAGCTGCACTGAAGACATCGGTGAAAAACAAGGCTTCAGGAATTGGTGGACTATGAATTGAGATGTGCAACACATGGATGCAACAGTGGAAGCACTTACTTGCTTATGCCAAGAAACTTGGAAGGCAGCTTTCTAGCCAGCTGACTGGAAGAGATCCCTATTTGTGTCCCTTCCAAAGAAAGGTGATTCAACAGAATTTGAAAAATTGCTGAACAATATCATTAATATCACACGTAAGTAAAATTTAGCTGAAGATCGTTCAGAAGTAGTTGCAGCAGTATATTGATAGAGAATTGCAAGATGTAGAATGAGGGATAGCATTGCTGATGTCAAATGCATCTTGGCTGAAAGCAGAGAATACCAGAAAGTTATTAAGCTGTTTTTATTGACTGCAAATTCAACTCTGTGGGTCATAACAAACTATAGGCAGTATTGCAGAGAATAGGAGTTCTAGAAAACTTAATTGTACTTGTGTGGACCCTCTACATATGAGGCCCAACAATTAAGTCCACCAACTTAATCATTCTAAGGCTGTTTACCTCATTGCTGAATATCACTCTATCACCTTCAAAGAACTTCCCTTGGGAAGCTGTGCACTGATGCCAGTGCTTAGTTCACCCTTCAGAGCACTTTTAGAACTCTGGAATGGCCATTGTGCATGGTGGCAAGTTCACAAACTCAATTGTATAGTTGTTTGTGAGGGACTTTTTAGCCAGTAAACAAAAACTGTATTGGAACACCCTCCTTAATCACGTGATCTAGCCCCCAATGACTTTTCTTTACTGAAGATAAAGGGAATATGGAAAGGAAGACATTTTGATGACATTCAGGATATCAAAATCCTGACGTTCAGGACAGCTCTGATGGCCATTCCAGATAAAGAGTTTGAAAACTGCTCTGATGTGTGGTGCTGGCTCAGTGCATAGCTTCCCAAGGGGAGTTCTTTGAAGGTGACCATAGTGATATTTAGCAATGAGGTACGCAGTACTTCTACTAGGATGAGTTTGTGAACTTAATTGTCAGGTCTTGTAGACCAAGATGGCAGTTGTTTGAACAGAACAAGGAATACTGTGTGGTTTAGAGTCAAGAAAGGTATTTGTTGGGGTTGTATGCTTTCACCATATTTATTCAGTCTGTTTGCTGAGTGGGTAATTTGAGAAGCTAGAAGAAGAAAGGGGCTATCAGGATCTGAGGAAACATCACAACTGTAGACTGCAGATGACACAGCATTGCTTGCTGAAATTGAAGAGGACTTGAAGCACTTAATGATGAAGATAAAAAAGCTATAGTCTTTGGTATGGATTGCTTCTCAACATAAATGAAACAGAAACCCTCACAAATAGCCTGAGATGCAGCATCATGATAAATGGAAAAAATGTTGATGTCAAGGATTTCATTTTATTTGGATCCACAATCAATGCCCCTCGAAGCAGCAATGAAGAAATCAAAGCAAATATTGTATTGGGCAGATGTGTTGCAAAAGACCTCTTTAAATCATTGAAAACCAAAGATGTCACTTTGAGGACTAAGGTATGTCTGACCTAAGCCATGATATTTTAAATTGCATCATATGCATACAATAGCTGGACAATAAATAAGACCAAAGAAGAATTGATGCCTTTAAATTATAGTGTTGGCAAAGAATATTGAATATACCGTGGACTGCCAGAAGAATGAACAAATCTGTCTTGCAAGAAATATAGCCAGAATGTTCCTTAAAAGCAAGGATGGCAAGACTTCATCTCATGTATTTTGGATGTGTTATCAGGAGGGACCAGTGCCTGGAGAAGAACACCACGCGTGGTAAAGTAGAGGCAGTGAAAAAGAGCAAGACCCTCAATGAGATGGGTTGACACATTGGCTATAATGGGCTCAAGCCTAACAGTGATTGTCGGGGTGGCCCAGAACTGTGCAGTGTTGCATCTTTTGTATGCAGAGTCGTATGAGTCAGAACTGACTTGATGGTCACATAAAAATAACAACACATAAAGTCCTTAGAATCTCTCTTAGACTTTTCTGATAGCTGACAACACGTCTTGCTGATGGATGCAGACAGTAAAGCATGGGGAAGCACAGATAGCTACAGACTCAGTTTGGACTCAGTTCAGAGCTATGGTGGCTTTATGCTGAGGCGCTGAGTGTAGTTCCTGGGGAAGGAGTTTGGCAAACATCTCCCGCTACTGGACTGTGTGCTATCTCTATAACATCTCCCTGCGAGGCAATTGTAAATGCTCTTTCTGCTATTTGCATTTTCTCCTAAAAGCAAGAATCCTCTTTGCATTTCATGAAAGAGATGTGATGTAAAGGGATCCTGCAGGGATCGGGGATACCTGTAGTAGGTAGGAAACCCTGGTGGTGTAGTGGTTAAGTACTGTGGCTGCTCACCAGAAGGAGGGAGTTCAAGTCTGCCAGGCACTCCTTGGAAACTCTGTGGGGCAGTTCTTCTCTGTCCTGTAGGGTTGCTGTGAGTTTGAATTGACTAAACAGCAGTAGTTTTGATTTTTTGGTAGCGTAGTGTCATCTAGTAGGAGACACAGTCACACTGATTAAGATTATTTAAGGGCAAGAGGAAATGATTTCATTAGAAAACATGTTTAGAATGCCGCTTTACCTTTCTTTTTCTTCTGGTACCCTCAAGATTTTTTTAAAATTTCATTTCTTCTGTGAAATGTTCCTTGTGTAACTGTATGGCATATGGAAAAAAGCAATCATACTATGGTATCCTCACACAGATGTTTGTTCATCATTCACTTAATTTTTTTGAAGCAAAGATTTGTGTTATCTTTATATTGCCATTGTGGGTTGAATAAATTGAAAGGTAGGCGAAGATACTTAAACCTAAGCTAAATTTTCAGTTAACAGAATTAGTAACTAAGTAGGTTACAATACTGTAGAATAATGGGTCTATTCATAGTAACGATGACAACAAAACTCTTGAAATAACTAGATTAAGCGTACGGAATTTGAAGGACTGCAGAATTTGTCACCAGGGATATTCTTGGTGTTGAAACCCGAAAATCCACTGCCGTTGAGTCAATTCCAACTCGTAATGACCTCATGCGATGGAAGAGAACTGCTCCATAGAGTTTCCAAGGAGCGCCTGGCAGGCAGGTCTGAGCTGTCGATCTTTTGGTTAGCAGCTGTAGCACCTAACTACTTTTTCACCAAGGTTTCCTTCTTGATATGTGGGGCTAGACAGTTCCATTGTGTTGTGGAAAATCATAACACCTCACTGTTTATTATGACCACCAAAAATTCCTCCCATCCATGAGTGAAGGAAATCTCTAAAACTCTACAAAAGATATATAAAAGAAATCCTACTAAATGGAGTCATATTTCTCATTCTTACCTCTTAATCTTTTGCTAATTTGAGAGTTTTCTCAACTCAAGCATGCTTTCTCAAGACCTGCCTGGTTGCTTTAGGGATTAAAGTTCTGATTCTTTTGTCTGTAAATTGGTAGTCCCTGTGCTATAAGTGGAAACCCTGGTTGCATAGCAGTTAAGTGCTACATCTGCTTATCAAAAGTTTGGCAGTTCGAATCAACCAGCTGCTCCTTGGAAACTATAGAATGATTTTGCTCTGACCTAAAGGGTCACTATGATTCAGAATCAACTTGAAGACAGTGGGTTTGGTTTGGTTTTTGGCTCTGTATACTATGGGTATTGACTTCTTGTGGTGTGGAAAATGGAAGGAATAATCCTCAAGTGTTTTGTCTTTTAAAAAGAGAGGTGTTTTTACAAGATTTGACACACAAAAAGAAGATAATTCCAATAGGAATATATGTTGTTGTAGGCAAGATGTTTTTGTTTGGTTGTTCAGGCTTCCCCTCCTTTTACTTTCTACATGTTTAACTGTCCTTAAAAATGTACTTAGAAAAGCCCAGCTCCCTGTATTGTCAGGTAGTTTATGGGCCTTAATTATCCTATCTGCGATTAAAAACAAAATTTTTATACAAATCTGGCTTATAGTTGAATTGGGAGTTGGCAGTCAAAATAACCCCTTTTTCATCCATTGATTGTTCTGGACATGTTCAGTTTACTTCGTAACTTAGTAGAAATTTTGGAGGGGTAATAAAATTCATTACTAGCTGAACCCAGAGAGAGGATGATGAATTTCATTACTAGCTGAACCCAGAAGGGACAGACCCGGACTGGATGTTTCACAGTGGGAGTATATTGTAAAGATAATAGCATGATACATCTTAGGTAAAAAAAAAATACAGTTGTAGTTCCTTATGTGTTAGACTTGTCAAAACTGTGAATGGAGATACTATAAGGAGATGAACATAAGATGATACTGAGGAATAATTAAGCAGTTGATAAGAGGGTGATGGAGGGTAGTATAGATAAATGCACCTTAGAACTAGGTTGAATAGTTAAGGTCCTATATACTGTAGATCTGACTCGATGGCACTTGGCTTGGCTTGGCTTTATATACTGTAGAAGAAAGAGTAAGAGTTTGTAGTTTCATGAGTGGAATCAAAAAGATAAAGCCACTATTTCACCAACCAGGACAGATAAGAAGGTTAACATAAACATGTCAGTCTTCTCTAAATCTCAATTGTATGAAACCCCAATGAGAATGCTCTTTAAACATGTACAAATGATTTTGCAGTTTATTAGCATGAAGAAAATTTGGCTAAGCAGATGATGATGGTGATACATATTTTTAAAATTCATTGACATTAAAAGGTGTGGTGCTAGCACAGAAATAGAAGGCTAAATGATTGGAACAGAATAGACTGTATCAAAATAAAAAGCTTCTAGATGCACTGATGAGTCGGATCCGACTCGACGGCACTTGGTGTAGATGCACTGAGGGTGCCGCCTTTCTTTTCTCATTCGTTTAGCTGTTATTTGTTGAACCTGTAATATATATTTGATAGTAAGATGGGTACTGGTGTACATTTTTTAAATATCAGGACACATGATATATGTTTTCTTGGAACTTAAAAATCTAGTGAGAGACGACAAATTCAGTATACTCGTAATTATGGGATGACAGAAATGGGTTGGGTGGCATGGTAATTATGTTGGGGGGGAGGGTTTCTGTTTATGGAGTGTTCACAAGTAAGAAGAGTCTGCCCTGCTGAGAGCTTGGGTAAACTCTTTTCATGAAGAGGGGTTAACAGTTATAAAGGCTAGTGGAGTTTTGAGGGAACAGGAACAAGGCCACAGGGCATGGGCGTGTTGTGTAAGGAGAAGAGTGATGAGCAGCATGAGATGAGAGTGAAGTGGTAGGTGGGACCACATTCACTAATCCCACTCATCAATTTGTGGGGCACCTGCCGTGTGCAGAAGGAGCCCTGGTGGGGCAGTGGTTAAGCACTTGGCTGCTCACCAAAAGAGTAGTGGTTCAAATCGGAGACAAGACCTGGCAAATTGCTTCTGTAAAGATTCCCCTTAACCCACTGCTGTCAAGTCAATTTTGATTCAAGATGACCCTGTAGGACAGAGGAGAACTGCCCCATAAGGTTTCAAGGTTGTAATCTTTGCAGAAGTAGATCACCACATCTTTTTCTCCACAAAGTCGATGAGGGTTTCCCAAAATTGACCTTCTGTTTAGCAGCTGAGTACTTAACCACTTGGCCATGAGGGCTCCTTCCTGTGAAGATTATAGCCTAGAGAACCCTATGGGGCAGTTCACTGTCACTCTGAGTTGCTGTCAGTTGAAAGTTGACTCTCTGGCACCTGACAACAACCATAGTAACAACTTTATACAAGGCACTAGAGGTATAATAGTGCCCCACCCCCAATCCATGTCTTGTAGGAGACAAAGGACCAGCATTCCTGATCCTTGCAGATCCTGGAGGAAATCTCAAGTGTTTAATTGAGGGAGTGACATGATCTGATTTATGCCTTAAAATTTACTCTAGCTGTATTGACAATAAATGGGGGAGGGAGAGTCCAGGGAGTCTGGTAAGGAATTGACTGCTGTACTGTCGGTTAGGTCAGTGGTGACTTACAATACCTGTTTGAAATGTACACTACATATTGTGTACTGAGAAAGGCAAAAATAATTGTGGGTTGGCAACAAAGATAATCCAGAGGTTTCACTGTTTATGGTATTATGGTCCATCTTTTAGAAATTAGATAGCTCGACACTTCTCAGATCTTGTTTTTGCCATTTTAACAACGTGAAATTGGGGTAAGGCTTACTCCTGATGGATTCACAGTCTCTTGAGAGGAAGACAACAGTTCTGACAGGGTTGTTTGCTTGTGTCCACACACTTCCTCCTGGCTGCTTGTTTGGTCCACACTTGAGCTGGCTTTGTTGGTATTTCTCTTGTTAACTTTCACTGTTGTAAAACAGGTCTTCAGAAATACTTTGTGACTCAATGTTGAAGCAGAAAGTTATTGGGTATGGAAAAAGTTATGAAGATGGCAATCATGATATGTGATGAGACTGTTTCAGTAAGTAAAAAGAGAAGTCTTACAACAGTAAATGACAAAGCTTTTTATTCTAAAAATAAAAAATTCTTAGTGTTGTCATTTATTTGGAGACATTTTTCCTTTGTTGACAGCACACAAAATCATGGTGTGTCTTAAAATCAGTGACTTTTTAGGTTTGATGAAGTAATGGTGACATTTAAAATGGCTTTTGTATCCAGTTACATTTGTGATTGTTTTTCCATTGTGTTTATGAACGTGATTCTGTAGACAGTAGGTAACTCTGCAAAAAAAAGCAAAGAAGAAAAAGCAGTGTTTTGATGAAGCTCTTTACATTTTTTAATAAACTGAGTAACTCAGTAAGGAGACTCCCTTCTGTTGACATTGTTAGATGTCCTATTGTTGTTCTGTATTTTCTTTTGATTTGTAGAAGAATGAGGACCTCTAGTGGACAAGTCTTGAACTACAGTCAGGACTTGGTTAGTGCTTGGGGCTTGGGCATATTGAAGTTTTAACAAGCTTTACCAGGTGATTCTGTTTTACACCAATGTTTGATTTCAGTCTCTTGACAGAAGATATCTAAGGGACCATGAGAGTTTTTGTTCTGCAATCCACATGTGTACCAAGCTTTGTTTTGGGTGAAATAAACAGTGTATCTTGGATACATACATGCCTCTGTGTATTTTTGAATATAGGTAGACGTTATTTTGATGGATCAAATGCAGAAATGTTTTAAGACATTTTTTCATGCTAGCTTTTTTTTTTTTTTTTGGTCTGTATGGTATTTTAATCAACACACTTTGTTGTAATACCTGCTATTGTGTTTTGGTTTGCAGAAATGCAGAAGCATTTAAGTTTAAAAAGTCCTAATGTTTGAACAAATTTTATACTGGAAGTTCTCAGTCTAACTAACTCATCAGAGGATTGCCTGTTGGTGTCATTTGCAGTCGTAAAGTATAAGCAGAGGTGATTTGGAGGTGGGATAGAGCAATGCTGCTCTGTCCTGTAGGGTCGCAGTGAGTGGGGGAAAGAAATAGAGACATGTAGAGAAAAAACAGAAAAGATAGACAGAAGATGGGGGAACTAAAGTAGAAAAAGGGGTCCGTGTTTAGCGTGATCTTGCGCACTGATTTTGGAAAAGGAGAACAGCTGCGGTATTTACTCAGATTATTCTGTTTCCCCCTTTTTTGTTGTCTTTTGTTACTCGTTTCCATTCCGAGCATAATGCTGTGACTAGAGATGGTAGAAGGGCAAAGTAACAACACTGTTGGACAGTGGGTGAATTCAGAAAAGGTAGTGAGGGTTCTTTTCATTAATCCCAGCCCACTGCCTCGTTTATTTCTATCTTCTCTGTGTTGTGAATACAGTAAACCCAGAATTTGTGTGGAGATTTGAATCTGTGAAAGGCTTTCAGAAATTTACTGTTGAGCCAAGGGTGCTGAAGGCTACAATTTGAAATTAAAAAAAAAAAAAAGACATTTCAGACGTAAGTACTACTTGTCTGTTACACATATGTCCTTTCCAGTTGTGTCAGTTGACTTGCTTTTTCAAAAAGAAACCAGTAAAAAAGAGGAGAGGACACATTTTATTTCTAAGTTATTGATTTTTCTTTAGTAATTTAGTGAGAGAAAAATGAGCAGTTAAATAAGTCTGCTATAGTTCACAGTGTAACAAGATCTTAGTAGTTCTAGTGATATTATTTTTTTGAATGAAAATTTTCAGGCCAAAAGGAGCGAAATAAATTGAGCAGTAGCGTATTCTGCCTCTTATAATTGTTCGAACAGTACATTCATTTCTATTCCCAGTGTCTCCTCTTTTATTAACAGTTGCATGAGTCAGAGCCTAGATGTGCTCAGTGGGAATGGGGAGTTTACCAGCTCACTGACTGCAGGATGTGTTCCTAATGAGCTTTGCTGTGCGGGCCTCTGAATGCAAACCTGTTCCAAGTGATAGGTTTTTAAATGTCTTAATGGGAAAGCTTTATGCCTGAGGATAGTTTAAGATGCATCTTTGTTCCTTTTTGCATGCAGAGAAGAATTTTTATTCAAATAGATTTACTTTATATTTTGCTTTCATGCTTCATAGGGTTTAAAATGAAACTGTAGTAGATGACTGTAAAGCATTTTGAACTTAACCGAGTTTGGATCTAGGAATTGCAGATGAGGAGAAGTCAGGTATAATTATTTCAAAATCTGAACTATGAGGATTTCAAAGAAATGCAGTTTTAATGATAAAGAGCAATGATGATAGCAGGAAATATCTCTTAACCTGGTTTCAACTGGAGGACATTATGCTGAGTGAAAGCAGTCAGCGACAAAAGGACAAATATTGTATGAGCCCCCTAGGATAAGAACTTAAAAACAGACTCATGGAGAGAAGAAAAGATTCTTTGACGGCTGCAAGGGTGGGGAGGGAGGGAGGGTGACAGGGGGAGGGTCTAGATTAGGTAGTTAATAGAAATTTGGTTGGGTGAAATTGGTGACAGCACACATTAGAAAGAAGATCAATAATAACTGGACTTCAGCACAATTTGAGTACTCCTCCTGTCTTAACTCAAAATTGCAAGGGGGGGTGGGGACCATGCTCTCAGGTGAAATTGAGGCCAGTTGGCACAGCTAGTGTTTTGTTAACGAGGACTCTCTGCACCCCACATCGGTGAGTGGCGTGTGGGATCTTGAAAGCTGCCAAGCTGCCACCTGAAGGTACAGCAAATGGTCGCAACTCAAGAGGAATGGATGATCACTGAGGACAAGAACGAGAACGACATGGGGAAAAGAGAACCCTGAAGACAGAGAGACCCACTCTGTATTGACTTGTGACCAGTGACCACCACCAGTGATAGCCACGATGGAGCTCACAAAGTTGAGTTTCACTGGCAACAAGAGAATAAATAGGGGTACACCCTGAGGTCTCCAATAAAAGACCACAAATGATGGTCCGGGGGCTTTGGGGTTCCCCTGGGAGCATGGCCCCTGGCCCTGATGCTGCTGTCCGTAAATCATAATGAAGGTCAACTTTTTGGACATCAGTGGGTTGGACTTGGCAACACAGAGTGACTGTGTCTCGTGGGAATTTTATGGTTCTGTGCATCTATAGGATGTCATCCTGCTGACCTCCTTCGGGAAGAAGGAGAGTGGGTGGAAAGGTGGGGATAGGAGACCGTTGGGAGGATAGGACATGTATGGAGCAGAGAGGAGGGGTGTGCTGTCACCGGATAGGGAGAGCAGTGGGAGCTGCATGTAGGTGAGTGTGATATGGGAATGTACATTTTCATTCAATTGTAAAAATAAAAGAAATGCAATTTTAATATTTTCAAGGAGAATAAAAAAGTTGTGATGTGTAGACTGATAATTTATTAATTAAAAAGCCCACAAACTCAACTGCTGTCAAGTCAATTCTGACTCATAGCAATCCTATAGGACAGAGTAGAACTGTTAAATAGAGTTTGCAAGGAGTATCTGGTGGATTTGAACTGCCAGCCTTTTTTAGCAGACATAGCCCTTAACCACTATGCCACTAAGGTTTCAAAGATATCAACAATTGGCAGAGTTCATTTTCTTTTTGCTTTTCCATTTTTGACTTTTATATTCCTCTATTGGACAAATATTTTTGAGTATCTGACCAGTTGGTCGCCTTGTCCTCAGTGTGAAGAATAGAATAAATAGGGACACACTGGAGACTGGGAAGAGACTGATTTTGTTCAGGCTTATGAGAGGTTATTATGGCCTGAGCTAATGTGTCAGAAGTTGCTCTTCATTATATGTATCATATGAGGACTGCCAGTTGTTTGTAAACTCATCCTAGAAAGAATCCTTCGTACCTCATTGCTGAATATTGCTATCACTACGATCACCGTCAGTGCACTCCAGATGGGAAGGCATGCACCGATGCCAGCACCTCATCTACCCTTCAAAGCAAATTTGAAACTCTTTTTTTACTGGAATGGCCATCAGAGATATCATTGTATTACCCTTGATGTCCTGAATGTCATCAAAATGTCTTCCTTTCAATGTTTAACTTTGGGTAAAGAAAAAAGTCAGTCAGGGCCAGATCAGGTGAGTAGGTTGGGTGTTCTGATACAGTCGTTTGTTTACTGGGTAAAAACTCCCTCACAGAGAAGTATGTGATTCAGTTCATGATTTGCCACTGTGTCAACATGCACAGTGGCCATTCTAGAAAGAGTTCCAAAAGTGCTTTGAAGGGTGGACTAGGTGATGGCATAGGTGCTTAGCTTCCCAAGGGGAGTACTTTGAAGTGATAGTCAGCAACGAGTTGTATAGCACTTAGGATGATTAAGTTTACAGACTTAATTGTTGAACCTTGTACATAGATTTCTAACTGGAGAACATGGTGGCACGGTGGTTCAGTTGGCTGCTAACCAAAATGCCAGCAGTTTGAATCCACCAGGCACTTCTTGGAAACTCTATGGAGCAGTTCTGCTGTGTCCTAAATGGACTCTATGAGTTGGGAATGACTTGATGGCAAAGGATTTTTTGGTTTCTATATTCCTAAAATTACACTATTATTACATTCTATTCTGCTATGTATATATTATACTAATAATATTATCACTGTGTTATGGCTTAGTTTTGTCTGTTCAAAGAAAAAAGTGTTCCTTATATCTTGTAATCTACAGAGTTCATTCAGTTCTCTTTTCCTAGTGCAGTTCAATGATTTATTAGTTGGAATGATAACTCTCATTTTTGTGATTTCTGAGTTTATTTCAACAAACTGGTTTTAGGTCCTCTTTTCCTGCTTCACATGTGTAATATTTTTATCCTTATAGTTTGGCAGTTGCTTCTACTTGTTAGTATAACGTTGCTGGATTATAATGTTGTTAGTAGCTGTTGAGTTGATTCCAATTTATAGTGATCTCATCCGCGTATGCAGAGAAGAACTGCTCCACAGGGTTTTCAAGGCTGTCGCTTTTCAGAAGCAGATTGCCAGGCCTGTCTTCAGAGGTGCCTCTGGGTGGGTTCAGACTGCCAACCTTTTGGCTAATAGTTAAGCGCTTAACCATTTGTGCCACTTAGGGTCGCCATCTAGTTGATAAAGGGAAAGTTATACTAGACCAAACCTAGTGACCCAAAATAATCTTTGAAAGGATCAAGTAAATCTGCAAATAAATTAATGCCCACAAGACAAAACTGACACTGTATTAAACAAAATGCATAATGACCTAGTATCAACAATGTCTACCATATAGTTAAAAAATACTAGGCATAGACTAATTTTACTTTTAAGGCTAGCCTTTTTGGTGTGTGTGTGGCATACTCTGGTGTTCTCTCTACTCTGGTTATTTGGAAGCTGAATTTTCTCCCAGTCCCAAGAGAGTTTAGGTAGTTGCTCAACTCTCAACTCCCTGGTAGTTGTTCTTTTCTCAGACTTGTGCAGGAGTCTTGCTCTGTACAGACACAGCTTGTTGTTTGGCCAAAGATTCATGGGACCCTGTGTCACACTAGACAATCCTTCTTTTCTGGCCAGTTCCTTTCTCTGTATTATCTCACTGTGCATATTTCCACTGCCTTAGGAGAGACTGTTAAATTGTGATTTCCTCATTCTGCGTCATATACTAGAAAATGCCCCCAAAGAGTCACAGCCCTGTGCTGCTTTTTGTCCAATATCTAAAAACACTTCATGCATTTAGTCTAATTTTCTGACGGGTTTTGACTGGAGGACCAGTTCTGTATCTGTTACTTTCATTATGGTCAGAATGTGCCAAGCTTGTAGACAGTGAGAAGTGTGATGGGAAACTCATTGAGGGATTTTAAATAGATTAGTGCCACGAGCTCATTGGTGTTTTATCAAGATTACCTTGGTGCTTGCTTGAAAACAGAGAAACAGAAAGGAAGGAGACCAGCTAGGGGCTGTTACACTTATTGGGGCTTAAACTAGGCAGGAAATGTAGTGAAGTAAGTGAATTCTGGAGAGACTTTGGAGGCAGAACAATTATAATTTCTGTTGAATCGGTTGTGAGAAGTTACGACCCAGGATGAGCATTATGCTCCTCTTTTTGTCTTGAGCCACTTGGATAGAGCTTGGTTAGGGGACTGAAAGTGTATGTTAAAGGTTAGTTGCAATTTAAAATAGAATGATACAGATGGACTTCCTTAAAACTTTCACTTTTGAACAGACTTGGAGAGGTAAGGAAATAAGCTATTTTGGCATGTCTGGAGGGAGAGAGAGCCAGACAGAGGAAACAGTGAGTACATTAAGTGGGAAGGAGAACCAAGATCAACAGTGCAAGGCTAACTCCTATGAGAAGGCCAGACAAACCTCTTGTCTCCACCATCTTTTTTGTCACCAACTGTCCCTCCCACAGAACTCTCTAAGGGGTTTGACAGTTCATTGCAATGGCCACACAAAAGTCACAGACTGTACTCATGATTATGGAGCTTATTAAGGGAGTCATGGTTACAGTTCAAGTTCAGGAACACTGAGGATACAGTTTTTTCATCAGGAGAGCCTTTCCCTGTGCTGTGCTCACAGGCATATCTCTCCTTGGCTCTTAGCTGTCCGTTTCTGTCTATTCTGTGGTGGTAGTAGGATCCTCCCCTCTGCTCTGGAATTGGCTCTCTTTAAGGCAACACTGACCAGTCCTCTTGGTGGGACACAATTATCTTGTCATGCAATCCTGCCCAGTCACCTGGGTGGGAGTTGCAAGACCATGGCTAGAAAGGCCACAGAAAAGTAATCAGTTACACTACAGTACAAAAGCCCTAAGTCAGGAGCATGACTGGTGCATTGAGGAAAATAAGTATTCCAATGTGCCTGGAGTAGATTAGGCAAAGGACAGAATAGTAAGAGGTGAGGCAACGAGGAAATGAAGTCAGATCATGTAGGGCCTGTTAGAGCAGTGTAAGAATTGTTATTTTTACTGTGAGTGAAATGAAGCACTTTTACAGGGTTTCAAGCATGTTTCCGTTTCTGTTTTTGAAAGACGACTGTAGCCTATGTGTTGTGAGTACAGAAATGACCTCTGGAGACTACTGCTGTAATGTAGGCAAGCGATAATGGCTTAGACTAGTGTGGCAGTGAAGGTAGTAAGTCGTGGTCAGTTTCTGGAGATGATTTGAAAAGGAATAACAGGATTTCATAATGAATTGGAAGTAGAAAGAAAGATAAATCAAGAATGGCTCCCATGTTTTTGGCCAAAGCAACTGAATATGACTGTATTACCATCAACTGAGATTGGGTAGGTTAAGCAGGTTTGGGGGAAGATGAGGAATTCAGTTTGGGACATATAGTGTGATGTGGAAACCCTGGTGCCATAGTAGTTAAGTGGTTAAGTGTTAACCTAAAGATTGACAGTTCAAATCTACCAGCTGCACCTTGGAAACTATGGAGCGGTTCTCCTCTCCCTTATGGGGTCACTATGAGTTGGAATCTACTTGACAGCAGTGGGTTTAACAGTATAATATCTATTAGATAACATAGAGATGCTAAGAAGGTGATTGTATATAAAAGTGGGAATTTCAGCTGGAGGTGTAAATAGGGAACTTATTACATGGGTGGTACAGAAAATCATGAGACTGGATAAGATCACTAAGAGAAAGAGTGTAGATGGAGAAGGGGACAAAAAACTGATGTCTGGGGTACCCCTAAGGGGTTGGGAAGAAAAGGAACCAGCAAGACAGAAGGGAAAACTAAGAGGCTTATGACTTGGAAACTGAGGGGAGAAGTTATAATAAGGAAGAAGAGTTGTGTCAGATGCTGTCGATTGATCAAGTAAGATGAGGACTAAGGATGAGTCGTGAGTTTTAGCAATGTGGAGGTTACCAGTAACACTGCTGAATTAGTGATGATGATTGACCAAAATGTCTTTTCCACTAGACTTGAAAAGTTCACTGAGACAAACGACCAAGTTTGTTATTTCTCACCATTGTGTCTCCAAGACTTAGCATAATTCCTGGCATGCATAAATGGATAGGTAGAGCCCAGGACTGTTTGAGAGAGCTGGAGAACTGGGTCCAGAAGTTCTTAAGGCCAAGAAGAAAGCCTCAGATCCAGTCATATGTGTGTCTAAAATATAGGGGCTTCCCTGCCCCCCATAATGCCTTTATCACAGTTAAGAGCCATATAACATGGAAAGGAATGTTTGAGCAAAGACTTGAGGGGGGTGAAGAAGTTGACCTGCAGCTAGAGCAGGAGAGTTTGCAGAGAGGCAATAGCTGGTGCAGAGGTCCTAGAAGTGGAGCATTCCTTATGTGTTTGAGGAACAGCAAGGAGGAGAGTGTGGCTGAAGCATCGCGATTAGGGGAAGGGTGAGAAGAGATAAGGCTTTGTAGGCTGTTGGAAGACCTTTTACTTTGAATCAAGTGGACAGTCATGGCAGTGTTTTGAGCAGGGAAGTGACAGGATCAAATTTATGTTTACAATGATCACCCTGAGTGCTCTGTTGAGAATAGACTATAGGAGGAGCAAGATAGGGAATGAGGAGTCCAGTTATGAGGCTGTTGTTGCATTAAAGGGTGTTTTTGATTAGTGGTTCACTTCAGGTGGTAGCAATGGAAATGAGATGAAGTGGTTAGATTTTGGATATGCTTTGAAGGTAGAGTTAAACAGGATTTCCCGACTGCTTGACTGTGGCTTGAGAAAGAAAAGCATTAAGACTCATCGATTTTTGGCCTGAATAACTGATAGGATAGTACAGCTGAGGGTATTGTCAGGAGTTCAGTCTTGAGTGTGTAGAGTTTGAGATGTTTGTTAACCACACACACAGAATACCTAGTTGGATATTTAGGGCTAGAGTCTGAGAGAGTGGTAGTAGAAAGAATGGTTTGTATGAATAGTGTGTTGTACTGTAGTAAGAACAACCAGATGGAAAACGATGAATGTTGTCTTAGTCGTCTAGTTCTGCTTTTAAGAGAAATATCACAAGTAGGTGGCTTTAAAACTGAGAAATTAATTTTGTCACAGTCTAGTAGGCTAAAAGTCCAAATTCAGGGTTTAGCTCTAGGGGGAGGATATTTCTGCTAGCTCTGGAGGGGGATCTTTGTCGTTGATCTTCTCCTGGACTGGAAGCTTCTGAGGCACAGGGTCCCTGGTCTTTTACAGAGGAGGTGCTCAGCTCCGGGCACTGTTTCTTGGTGGTGTGCGGTCCCCAAATCTGTTAGCTTTTCTCCTTTGTGTCTCATGAGGCTGCCTCAGAGCACACATACAATCCCACACATTGTGTCCTGCCCCACCAACACAGCTGCTGCCAGTCCTCCCACATTAGCATCATAGAGGCAGGGTTCACATCAGTAAGGAGCATCATGCAATACCAGGAATCATGGCCTAGCCAAATAAATGGCTACACACGTTTCTACACATTTTTTTTTGGGAAACACAATACAGTCCATGACAGATGTTCACAAATTTTTGACTGTTTATAATTTAGAACTGTCTGTCAGTTTCTTAGGACTGCTTTTTTGTGAGGAAATTAAAGAAATTTGCATTTATATTTTCTGTGTTCCTTAAATAATTCTTCCTGGTTAGGCAAGAATGAATAAATTAGGTGAAAGATATAATGACTGTATTGTACAACCTTTTGTTATGATTAAGCATTATTCAAATGGAAAGAATTCATCTGTGTATTCTCTGGGGTCAGTGATGGCTGGCCCCAAGTAGTATGGAAGTACTGACTGATTAACTCAGAAACATTCAGAAATAAGTCAAGAAAATAGCCTGAGGTGGTGTGGTAACTTTTCTGGTAACTTCTGCATGATCCTTGAAAAACCTAACTGAGATTTTATTGTCACCTCCTCTTTCTTCCCCTATTCTGAACTCACTAAAATTTGAGTTAAAAACATAGCTGTGTAGTTTCTGACGTTTTCTAAGCCTGAACTACTTAGGTAACCTGTTGGCCAGTCATATCTTTTTCTTTGTACTTGTAGCCGTACTGGAGTGAGATTTTCAGCATAGGTAACCAGGTGGTGGTGGTTCTGGGGGTGCAAGCTGTGAAAAGGATATTGTCAACACAGAGGCTTCCTGTAGCTTTGTGCAGTTCAGACTGATTGTGTCTGCTTTTATTTCTTCTTTTAAAAAGGAAGCATTTCTAACCCCCCCTTTGAATGATTTGAAGTTGTGATTATATGTTGTCTTGGAGTTATGGGGAAGATTGATGCAGTAGCCTGGGGACCGGTTGTGGTTCCAGCTGTTGAAGTTGTTAGGATGTGTGTGGCTAATTTTACCGAAAACTTGGTATTCAGAGACAGGAACCCTCTCCTATGCCCATATGATTGAATTAGCCTCCATGCAGTGTGGCTTCCCTAATACACAGAGAAAGGACAGGTGTAGAGAAAGGGGTCCGAAGATGTCAGAAGGCTGAGTTTCTCATACTTTGTGCAAAACGAGAGTTAAGTAGGGCACTTACTCTGTATTTTTGTTTCTTCTCTATAGGAAATACATCGGAGATTTGAGAATGCCCCTGATTCTGCCAAAACAAAAGCTTTGCAAACTGTTATTGAAATGAAGGTAAGTGACAATGTAATAAAGTTCACATAAAAACAAATTTTATTGTGATTAAGTGAAAGTTTACAATTCAAGTCCATTTACTATACAAAACTTTTCAGTTTACATTTTTGAGTGACTGGTGTTACCTTCCGTATGTAAGCTTTAGAAAATGGTGTATAATAAAATCTTACTCATTTTGTAGATCGAGAGGAAGTAGTAAGAATAAAGCAAAATCACATTTTGAAAGAACTTTAATTTCCTTTTGGTTGCAAATCACAACTCAAATTGGGTCAAAAAGATTATGTCCAGAAATTGATTAAATAAATCAGCTGAGTGATGGAGATGCAAATGAATTGGGGGTGATGGTGAGAGAATAGACTGGATAGTTAGTTCTGGAGCATAGGCTGGCTGTGAGAGGCAGGCAGTTCAGAATGGACTGATAGATTGGGAGAAAATGTAGAAGTTAAGAAAGTAGAGATCTTTGTGAGGTTATACAGGAAATAATGAGCATGAAGGTGTAATGGATCTGGAAAGGGTGAGGCTTGGTCTCATTGTGCAGTCGTATGAACTGGATATTTGAAATAGACTGGAAGATCAAGGAATTGTGACGTTGAAATCCTAGGATGACGGTAAGAGTGGTAATTAAGGAGAATATTGGGCAGCCAGATGCCAAAGACTTCGTGAAACAGACGGGAGTGATTGGGAAACCTCTAGGTGGCAGCAGTGAGGAACCAAAACCAAACCTAGTGCCATCTAGTGGATTCCGACTCATAGAGACCCTGGGAGTAGAACTGCTGTGTAGGGTTTCCGAGGGGCTGGTGCGTTTGAACTGCCGACCATTTGGTTAGCAGCCAAGCCCTTAACCACTGTGCTGCCAGGGTTCCAGCAGTGAGAAAGATAGAGCAAAAAGGAATATGAGCTTTACAAAAAAAAGCTAACATCAATGAGGAACCAGGAGAACACCAGTCCTTTCTTTCCCCTTGTTTATTTGTGGGGCTGGGGATTAGTGGTTTTCACTTAAGAAAGTTAAGAGAGATTATATCCTTTGGGAAAGCCAAGTTTTACTTGGAGGAGGAAGACCACGTTTGTGAAAAGGTTGAAGATGTGAAGAACTTAATAATGAGCCCAGAATTTCAGTAAATTCAGTGAGATTACTTGATCAATCACAGGAGAGTGAAGGTTGAGGAAGTTCTGGTGATAAGGATTGGGTTAATTTAGTTATTACAGATTGAGGACTAAGAAGCCTGGTTTGAGGGCTGGTCTTTCTTCACATAAACCCAGTCTTAGTAGATTTGAGTTGTTGCTAGAACTAGCTGAGAGTGCCAAGGGTTAATTTTCTGGCCTGTTTCCTAGAGCCTGGCAGGTTCTTTCTCTGGGCAGTCAGTGCCTGCATTATGCTTTTCAGAGCTGTACTTGTGAGCTCTTATGGGGGCAGAAGGTTTCATGGTATGTCATATGGTATTGGGGGTGTTTGTATGGATAAGAGCTGCCTGTCTTGTATTGGGGATGAGGGAGAGGATGGATAATACTTTGTGGCAAGGGCCCTGTTCTGGGTAGCCGCTGTCATGGGATGTGCAGAGCTGGTGTTGTAGTGAGTGCTGTCTTCCTGCCTGTTGCCTTCAAGTCAGTTCTGACTCATGGTGATCACATAAGACAGAGTAGAACTGCCTGGGAGTGTTTCTGATGCTGTAATTTTTATGGAAGCAAACTACCAAATCTTTCAGCTGTAGAATAACTGGTAGGTTTGAATTGCGAACTCCTTGGCCACTGGGGCTCCTTTTTCTCTTCTAAGCTGGAGGCTGTACTGCTGTGTGTGGAGCTGTTGTGGTATTCCCCTCTTCACACTCCCTTTCATTTCCACCAGACTACCTGTTGCAGCAGAACCCAGGTTACACTGTCTTTCATTTGCAGACTGTTATGTGCCACCGAGTCATTTCCAACTCACAGTGACACTGTAGGACAGAGTAGAACTGTCCCGTAGGGTTTCCAAGGCTGTACTCTCTACAGGAGCAGACTGCCACATCTTTCTCCCATGGAGCAGCTGATGGGTCTGAACTGCTGACTTTTCAGTTAGCTGGCCGAGTGCTGTACCCGCTGTGCCGTGAGGATGTCTTTATTTGCAGACCAGTCACACACATACAGACGCCTAGTATCTTACTCGTTCTGGAGAGACTACCTCCTGATGTTTTCACAAGCTTTATTGTAGTTTTAGAAGTCAGTTCTCAGATAATGCAACTGAAATAACTTTTTCTTTTCATATCAGAAGATTGAGGCCCACCAACTTTAAATGATGACTCAGAATCCTGGTTTGGGTTTAGAATGTATTGGATTATATTAAGCACATTTAATTTCAAACAAAATGTAACTTTAATTTGTATAGATTTGTAATGGAATTTTTTTGTTGTGATATATTTAAACATAACATAATCAGCAAGACAGAAGAGTACATTTCCCTCTCTTCTGAACCTGAAATAGTTACAGTTGTCTTTTATTGGAAACCCTGGTGGCATTGTAGTTAAATGCTGTGGCTGCTAACCAGAAGGTTGGCAGTTCTGATCTTCCAGGTGCTCCTTGGGAATTCTGTGGGACAGTTCTACTCTGTATATAGGGTTGCTGTGAGTCAGAATCAACTTGACAGTAGTGGATTTTGTATTTTAATGTTCTGGGAATTCTGATAGCAGGGGACATCAATGAAGAAATCTTTGGGGTAAGGTGACAAAGGAAGTCATTCTCAGAATCTCTTCCCATAGGAATGGTTTCCCTAGAAGTCTAAGTGAATTCAATTTATACTTAATTTATGCTCTTAAAGTTTTTATTTCTTAGGTGAATAGCATGTGCATCCATAGTTACTACAATATTAGTTGTGTGTAGGAGTTTTTCTTAATTGATGGCATCTAAAACATCTAAATCATGTGTAAAGACACTGATTTTTAAAAATTATTGTGAAATACTTAAACTAAATGGAGAAGTATAGAGAATAAGTCTTAACAAAAACTCTGGTTGTAAATGTAATTTTTTTTTTTGGAGTGGGGATGTTAGTAAAATTTTTATTATTGTAAAGATAGTTATGAACATTTTCATATAAATGTTTGTGTGAATCCTCACCACTCTCCTCTTGAGATAGAAATTTTCCTTTTAGAGGTCACCAAATATTAGAGCTAGCAAAGGCTTTACTATTAATTTTACATTTTTTTTTAAACTGGAAGTATTTTCATAAAAAAGTGCAAAGAAAATTTGACCAGTTTTCCATTGCATCTGCTACTTAGATAATTCTCTAAACTTTATTTAAAAGACATCAGGACTGGAGGAAGAGGGAGGAAAGATCATACTTGGATATAAGATTCTTCCTCCTCCACCCCAGTGGCCATAAAGAATGTACTTTAGAAGCAAGTCATCAATGCCGGGCAGCAGTTCTGCATATTTATTTGGCCTTTATTAAATTTAACATCTTTACACATGAGAGCTTTCAACTTCTCTGAGTTTTGGGGATGGTTTAATGTCTCAATATTCTATTGTCCTCAGGATTCAAAAATTTCTTCTATGGAGCGTGGGCTCCGAGACTTGGAAGAGGAAATTCAGATGCTGAAGTCAAATGGAGCTTTGAGTACTGAAGAGCGGGAGGAAGAAATGAAGCAAATGGAAGTGTATCGGAGCCATTCTAAATTTATGAAAAATAAGGTAATAGTGCCTGCTACTGTAATTCCTAAAAGGAGTTGGGAAAATTGATGTATAGTTGTGTTTCCTGAGTGATGAAGTTTGGGACACTTTCAACACATTGTTTTTCAAATGGAACTTTCCTAGAATTAAAGTCAGTTGCTGTTATTGTGTAATTTTTAGGAATTTTTATTTAAATGAATATTGTATGAATCAGACTGTATTGTCGTGGTAAAATTTCACAGTACTATGTCAGAGATGACTTGGTAGAATTATACCTAGATTTTTTTTTTTAAACTTATATGAGACATCAGGTTTTCAACCTCTTGTGAAGTATTTTAAAAATCAAAACCTTAAAGAGTCAGAACTCTTCTCCCTCCCCACCTTTTTTCCCTTGAAATGGATTAAACGACCAAACGCTGGTGGTGTCCTGGTTAAGAGCTACAGCTGCTAACCAGAAGATCAGCAGTTCACATCTAGTAGGCACTCCTTGGGAACTCTATGGGGCAATTCTACTCTGACCTGTAGGGTCATTACGAGTCAGAATAGACTCAATGGCAACAGAGCTGGTTTGGTTTTGCTTGGGTTAAGTGAAATCTTGTTCTCCATTCAGCTGTATTTCCTCAGAGGAAAGCCCCTTGCTCTGTTCCTTGGACCAAATCCATTTGCTGTCAGGCGTCTTGCCTCCCACGGGGCTGTGCGCGTGCCCTCTAGGCTTGTGTACTGTAGGATAGGTAACAGCAACACGTATCAGTCCATGTTTAGGAAACTCGGTGACAGTGGTGCTTCCTTCCATATAAAGTCATTTAATTTGAACCTGTAAACTCTGGCAAATTGAAGGGTTTATTTTATTGCAGTCATCAATTTATCATTTTGTCACAGTTTAATTAAAAATGTAAGTATAATACAAAATTTCACCTGGAAAACAGTGGTTTTCCTCCTCTAGATGAGGAAATTGTGCTAGTTCCCCAGTTTCTCAGAACTTAAAATGGAAACATTTCTAATAATGTTGAAGAATAACACAGTCCTAATTCCCTTTTCAGTTTCTGACGTGTTACCCTAATACCTATGCCCGTCATATACATTTGCATTCCTCTGTTCTTTTGTTAATGAATTCTTTGGCCAATTTCATTGCAACTTTAAAAGTAAAAAAATCACATTTCCCACTTTCTATTGGTTTGGATCCTCCCCTCCTCCAGTAATTTCAGAACAAATATATCTTAAGTGTAATCTTTGAATTTGTGAATCTTGTTTGCCGATGAACACGTTCCAGTCCATTTAAAAACCCTGTGCAAACAGGAAAACCATCTAGGGTTCTTTGAAGAGATTATTAGGGGGAAGAGTTGTGATTGTGTTAATGTAAGTTATTTCAGTTACTGCTCTGGCTTAAAAGCAGCTAATAAGAAAACCTTGGTTGACAATCAAAGTGAAAAAGTGTAACAATGTCGTGACAGGTAGAGCAACTGAAGGAGGAACTAAGTTCGAAAGAGGCTCAAGGGGAGGAGCTGAAAAAGAGAGCGGCTGGTCTTCAGGCTGAGGTCTTTGCCGTAAGATTTATCTCTCTGTGTGCAGTGGGCCCACAGTGGGACCCTGCTAGCTCTGGCTTCTGGGTGGCTTATACTTTCATTCTCTATGGTTGGCGGCTTTGCCCAATACTAGCACTAACCAGCCTGCTCTGCTGTTTAACCGACTCCTGTTCACCAGTTTGACCCACATGTCACTTTGTGTGCAGTGAGCCCTCACATGTTCCAGAAGTCTTATACTTGGTTCTTGTTGCTTTTTTCACTCTAAATGGTACTTCAGACCTTGTTTTTCTGCAATCCTTTTGCTATTGCTAGATGTTTGTTGATTTATGTGAATGGTGGTCTCTTTTCTCCTTAGGTACGAGATTATGCATACCTGTATGTTCTTGATGCATCATGTGTTTATTTGAATTTGGAATTTTTTTTTTTTAGTATCTTTACAGACCTTTTTAATATACATTCAGATACACACAGGTGCCCTCACAAGCCTGCTCCTGCTGCTCTTATACAGTACATAGTGTTTTGTTTCTAAACAAATAGGATTGTACTCCATAAACAGTTCTGTACCTTGAATTTGAAATTCTTTAATAAAGTGCTTTCTCTTCTGTTATAGAACTTAAGTCTGCATTAACTGATTTTGCAACAAATGTCACTTTCTTTAGAAAATAAAGCAGGTTCCTGGGTAGAAAGTAATTAGCATCTTCAGAGTTACCTAGTAAATTAGAGTTAGTGTGAGACTTTTGTGAGTCTGTATGTCTAGTTCATATTTCTAATGAACTTAAAATTTCATTTTAAAGCATACTGAAATAATAAAATAATAGCTAACATTCTATCAATTATAAACATTTTATAATCTGCTGAGGTAGATAGGTTATCAACTTAAAATTTTAGATGAGGAAACTGAGTTAACAGAGTGGTGCCCAGAGAAACACAGTTTATAAGGGACAGAATTTGATGTTTATGCAGGCATTCTGGTTCCAGAATTTGTGCTTTTAAGGGCTCCATTGTACTGCTAGGCCATGTGTACCTTTGACAACTGCTCAAGGAAAACTTTGTGAAAATAATTGTGGGCTAAGGCTGGAATGAAATATTTTTTAAAAATGCTGATTTGATGTTTACTGTTTATGGACTCTGCTGGCATAGTGGTAAAATGCTACAGGTGCTAACCAGAAGGTCAGCAGTTCAAATCCACCAGGCGCTCCGTGGAAACTCTAGGGGGCAGTTCTACTCTGCCTATAGGGTTGCTGTAAGTCAGAATCAACTCGATGGCAGTGATTATTTATGTAACACTTTATAAAATAAGTAAAATAATTGGTCTGAAAAGGTGTAGTTTGAATTATGGATGACTAGTGTTGTCTGAAGAAGTTGATCTGTAACTTTGTTTCTTTTTGAGCTACTAGTGTACATTTTTGCATTGTATCAGACAACAGCTAAACAGCATAGTCCATGCATTATTATATTTTTGTATTGTATCAGACAACAGCTAAACATAGCCCATGCATTACTATATTTAATCACTAAATTGTCTAGTGGCATTGGTATAACTTTTCCATGTTACTGAATAGGAGACTACAGTTTAGAGAGGTAATTTCTCAAAGACAGCGTGCTCCTTACGTTGCTTCCCATTTATAGTATTCTTCCTTTTTCTCAGTTTTTAAGGTCAATTTAGCATTATCTGAAGCTTAATTAATAAAGCTGATGGTCAGAAAGCAGATTTTTTTAAATGTATGTATATACATACATATGTGAATTATATGAACACATGCACACATAAATACTTATGTATACTTAATCACATGGTTAGAGGCAGCTGGTAGTTAGACTAGCTGAGGGACTGATACTGCTCTGAGTATTTCAAATATTTATATTGTGTCATTTATATACTATTTAATGTTTATTATACTTATAATAAATATGTAATATTTATCTGCCTGTTTTGGCTGATAGAGTGATATCATGAAAGAACCAAGACCATTATAGTCTGTGGTAACTTCTGGGTATTTAACTGTTCCACAGGATGAGAATAGCAGCCATTCACAATTATCTTCCGTGATGTTCTTAGTAATCTCCAGTGCTATGCATAGAACACATACTTGTTGAGTGAATGAATATCTGTTGAGTGTATAACTGTATTTGAACAGACATTTCCTGTGTATGAGAAAAAATTATTTAAAGTACATTTTATATTTCCTTATAGAAATTGTTCTCAAAATCTTCATTTCTTACACTTCAGATTATTATAGTGAAAATACTTTAAATTATAAAAAGTGTACCATTCACTGTTTTTTTATATTCCATTGAGTCAGTTGCGACTCACAGCAACCCCGCAGGACAGGGTAGGACAGCCCTGTAGGTTTCCTAAATTGCAGTCTTCACAGGAGCAGTTCGTCAGGTCTTGTCTCCTGGAGTGTGTGAACTGCCTGCCTTTTGGTTAGCAACTGAGTGCTTTGACCATTGAGCCATTTGACATCTTGTCAAATTTATGCTTCTGAAAATGAGTCTTTCTTTTGGTGGGCAGCTACTTTGCTAGGCAGTGGATATAATGGAAAAGCAGAATCTGGTTTCTGTTTATTTGGCTTATATTTAGAATAAAAGACTATTTAAAATATTCTTAGAAAAATGGAAATGTAAAGGAGACATTTGAAATGAAAGTATTTTCTAACAAGAGCAATTTATGGGGGTATAAATCTGATACTTGTTGATTTATAGATAACCTTTTCAGAGGTGTAGGCTTCAAATTGTTCATATACATTTTTATAGATTGTGGTTTTATGCATTCTTTATTTAGGTCATATGCTTCTACCCATTTAGTTACTGTTGATGTGTTATAGGGAAAAATTTTATAAATGAAGTCTTTTTTAGTTCAAGACACATAACTTATTAAAATTTTTGAGTTTCTTTAAAGTACATGTTTATCGTGTCTTACAACATCAACATAGCTTTTAAGGTAAGAATTTAATGTAAACTTTTGAGAGTAGAAAAAAAATGATTGAAAAATAAACACAGCAACAAAATCTTTCGAATTTACTTTAAATGGTAGCACCAGGAGATTTCTTTATTTCCTTCTGTGTTACATCTATACTAATCGTGCGTTTGGTCCAGCATGTTCTGAAAAAGTCTCACTTAATAAAATGAAAATGATTTTTTCAACACATAGTGTTTAGACGCTTACTGGTATTCATACTTACCTAATTCAGTTGGGGTTTCTTACCCTTTTATTCCTATTCTGAGGAGTTTCAAGGAATATTTAGCTGACACAGTCAATGAAAGTAGAAATTTTCCTGTTTGTTAAGTAACCTTTGGGGATGCGTAGATATGCCCTCCCCCCCAAAAGATAAAATTAATGCTGCATTTAGTTTTATATCTTGTGGTTCAGTTCTGTCATAAATCCAGATCAGAGGAGATTGTTTCCTTTCTTCCTTCCTTACAGTGTTTTATTTTGTTCTCTAGATTGGTCAGGTGAAGCAGGAGCTGTCCAGAAAGGATACAGAACTACTAGCCCTACAGACAAAGCTAGAAACACTGACAAACCAGTTCTCAGACAGTAAACAACACATTGAGGTGCTGAAGGAGTCCTTGACTGCTAAGGAGCAGAGGGCTGCCATCCTGCAGACAGAGGTAAGTCAGATTCTGGGATTTGGGAACAGTTATTTCATTGGCATCAGTGTATATGTGTCATCTGTACTGTTTCTGTTATGTTTAGAGTTGGAAAATAATGAGTAATTATATAATTAATTATCTAACAATATAATCAGTTATTAAGATGTGGCCATCTTCTTTCAGTTGTTATTTGATCTAACAAATTCAAACTGTACAATTCACTTACAGTTTTAGTTCTTTGGGTTTTCATCAAGTGCTTAAAATTATACTGTAAACTAACATTATTATGATGAAAGGATGGTTGTAAAGTAGAAGTCACTGATTTAGAATTTTAGTTCTTATCCAAGGAATTCTTCAGTAATGAATGGCAAAGAGCTTGGTTTGTCCTGTGCTTGGATTATATTTAAGTGTTCTAAATTTTTTATTTTATAAATATGTTTGGGTCAGGAAACCGTGGAATCTGGAGATGTTCTAGGTAGATCATTAGACAGTGTGTTTTCATATCCTGTTTGAAATAGAGTTAATATTTCTAGAAATCTTAAATGATTACATATCTGCTCTGTCAGCCCTGACTTCATGGAGGAATACACTAAAAACTTGCAAACAGATGAGTCTATCATGTTTACTGTGATGAGAGACAAGGAATTGATTATATTGTTGAGATTTATTGTTGTAATGTAGATACTTCTTAAAGATCTCAGTGAACTAGGAGACTTAGGTGGGAATAGCTAAGTAATTCTGCCTCATAAAAGAAAAAATATAAAACATAAGGGTAGTTTTTGTTTTTGTTAACAAACCAGATTATAGGTAAATAAGAACATGATTTGATGGACAAAAAGGAATGGGGAGGAGAAAGAATAAATAAGAGCATCATAACCTGGAAGACCAGAATCTTCAGGTGAGGAGAAGTAAGGAAAGGCAGAGAGAAGGGACTAAAACTTTATTTCATATGATGTTTCATTTTTATTTACAGTTTCGGGCTTTATTGAAAATGAGATTTGGATGATGGCATTTGTAATTTTTTGTGCATTTTAGCTAAAGAACCTACATTGTTTGTACTTTAATCATGTTTCACTTTATTGTGGTGTCTGGTCCGTTCTACCTCACATGGTATTTTGATTATAAAGATCATGAGATGCAGTAGGTGGTTAAGGGTCAGGCCCTGCGGCCATATTTACAGAGTTGACTACCAGGTGTGTAATCTCAGGCGTGTTATTTAAACTCATTGTGCCCTGGTTTCCACATTTATATGATGAAGAGAATAGTCGTGCCTGCTTCATAATGCTGTTTTAAGAGTTAAACTACTGTACTCATGCCTGCTGTGCATAGCAGTACCTTTGTGTGTTAGTCACTGTCATCATTGTTCTGAGTCTGGTCAGAAAATCAGATTGTTAGAGAACATAGTTGCTTTTTTCATTTCATTGGCATAAATTTTGCTTAGAAGGCCTGGTCTTTTGTGTTCTATCAAGCTAAGTGTAGTTTATTCACAGAGTTACAGTATCACCTAGAAGTACAGCTTTATTACTGAGTTTTTCACGGCCATAACTTGCATGCATGCAGTACCATAAGAGGGTCAGAAGAGGGTGCCAGTGTATTAGAAGTGAGCCCTACTTCCAAGTTTGCTGTTGTGATAGACTTGGCGGGAGGTGGCAAGTATGCACAACAGACAACCAAGCAGTTGGTTAATAACAGTGCAAGCATTCAAAAGCGTGTCACAGTCTAATAAATTACTTCTTTTTTCTTGGCAATCCATCGTTGTCTTTGCACCCCTCTCAAGTAAATTTTTTTTTAGAGAGGTCTCACACAGATGGGCTTGTGATTGGTTTCTTGTACCCTGGAGAATAAAGACTGTATTTGTGATCACTCTGAGGTCACTTTTATGCTTATTTTTAGCCATTTTGGGAGTGGCTGAGTCTCAGTGACTGTTGCATAGGTTACTAGGACAACTATTCTCAGCAGCCATGTCATATTAAAAGATAACAATGTAAACGCTGGCTTTTTGAATTGTGGATTATTGTTATTAACATTTACCTTTTCTAAAATTAGTCTAGTGGCAACTTGGCAAGGGTTAGTTTTTTTCTAAAGCGTGTTTTCCACATTGCTAAACCAAACTGAGCCCATTGCCATCAAACTGATTCTGACTGGTAGCAAAGCTTTTGAGACACAGTGGAACTGTTCTAGAGGGTTTCCAAGGCTGTAAACCTTTATGGAAGCAGACTCGCACATCTTTTTCCTGTGGAGCTACTGGTGAGTTTGAATCTCCCACCTTTTGGGACCCTTTGGTTTGCAGCTGAGCGCTAAACCGGTGCGCCAGCAGGGTTCTTCTTTCCCCTGTTAGACCCAGTGGAGGTCAGTTTGAACCAGCTCTTTGAAAGTTCTAATGTATTTCTGTATCAAAAGAAATACTCTATAAAGAGTTTTACAGGTTACTGTCATTCTGTCTTATGTGTAGATTTCTTCCATTAATGTCGTTTAATTGTCTCCCTCTGTTTCTTATGCCCTAACCCCAGCAGTTGGGGATAAACCAGTTGTCATCAGTCACCTATGAATTGTCAAAAGAATATTTTGGAGAATACCTTACAGTTTATAGGCAGCCTAACTGTTTGTTAATTATTGTTGTTAGTTGATGCTGAGTTGATTTTGAGTCATAGCAACCCCGTGTGACACAAAAGAACCCCTTCTTATGGTTTTCTTGGCTGTAATCTTATGGGAGCTGATCACCAGATCTTTATCCCGTAGAGCTGCTCGGTAGGTTTGAACCACCACCCTTTTGGTTAGCAATTTCAGTGCTCAATCATTGAACCACCAGAGCTCTTAGTGTTCATTAATAGGAGGTTGAATAAGTTCAATATATGTGCAAAGTCGAAAGCAATGATCTAGAAATATGCATAGGAGTATGGATAGATATGTATGTTTTTTAAAATAAGAAACAGGATGATGTTTATAGCATGATAGCTTTCATATAAATTAAAACCACATATATATGTAAAAGAAACCCTGGTGGTATAGTGGTTAAGTGCTACAGCTGCTAACTAGAAGTTCAGTAGTTCAAATCCGTCAGGTACTCCTTGGAAATTCTGTGGGTCAGTTCTGCTCTATCTGTAGTGTTGCTGTGAGTTGGAATCGCTTCAACAGCAGTGGGTTTGGTTCTTTTTATATTGTACAAATCACCCTCTGTATTTCTAAGTTACATACTATAGTGAAGAACTATCTTTACCCAAAGAAAGGTCTGGCCTGTGGTTCCAGGGTGGTAGCCATGGAATTTGCTGAGTGATTGGAGTGTCTTTATTATTCCTAGTGGGCGCCTCCATAGTATATGCTAACCAGGTGACTCAGAATGGAGGCTGGCCATACCAGGAAGAATAACTGATTAGGGGTTTGGAGCTCTAAGACACAAGACCTGACATCCAGAAATGGACACTGGAAATTAGTCACATGGCAAGTGGTTGAATAATCATGACTGCATAATGAAGCCCCAATAAGAACTCTGCCAAGTCTCAGGTGAACTTCTCTGAGTGACTGTATTCTATATGTTCACAAGTCACTTTGCCAGGAGCGTAACCTGTCATGATTTTACTGGGAGAGGATAATGGAAACTTCACATTTGGAACTCTCCCAGACTTTGCCCTATGTGTCTCACCCTTTGGCTGGTTGAGATTTGTATAGTTTTGCTATTATAAAATTGTAATTATAAGTATAGCTTTGTAGTGAGTTCTGTGACTCTAGCAAATATCCAACCTGAATGGGTCACGAGAGCCACCCAGATGTGTAGTCAGCTGATTAGAAGTGTAGGTGGCCTGGGGAATCCCTGGGCTTGCATCTGGTGTTGTAAGTGGTGGGGTTGAGGATCCTGAATATGTGGCTAGCTGGTCAAAAGTGAGCATGGCCTGGGGACTTTCGAGTTCACATCTGGTACTCTGAATTTGTGACTGGGTGGTCAGAAGTGAAGGTGGGTGTCATGGATTGAAGTGTTTCCTCCAAAAATGTGTGTAGCAATTTGGGTAATTGCTATTATTCTTCTAATTGCTAATTATGCTGTTGTGTTATGCTTCTCTATGTTGTAAATCCTGCCCCTATGGTGTTAGTAGGGGAGGATGGATGGTAGTTGTGTTGGTAAGGTAGGGTTCTGTCTATTAAAGAGTGTGTTGTACATTAGGCAATTTTTTTGGATAGAGAGGAAAGGGAAGCAAGCAGAGAGTTGGGTACCTCATACCATGAAGAAAGCAGTGCTGGGAGCAGAGTGTGTCCTTTGTACTGGGAGTCCCTGCACCTCAGAAGCTCCCAGTCTAGGGGAAGATTGATGACCAGGACCTTCCTCCAGAGTCAGTAGAGAAAGCCTTCCCCTGGAGATGATTCCCTGAATTTGGACCTTTACTGTGAGGAAATAAATTTCCCTTTGTTAAAACCATCCATCTGTGATATTTCTGTTACAGTACCATGAGATAACTACAACAGTGTATAGGGAACCCTGAATTTGTGGTTGGTTTTTAAAGTCTTGGGCAGACTTGGCAGCCTTGATGACTTTGGTTTTGACATGTGAAGTTTGGCCCAACTCTGGGTAGTTTGTGTCAGAAGTCATTTGAATATCGATATTCAAGGACATGTATTAAACACACTGGAATAGCTGTCTACTTAAAGGGGAAGTAAGCATGGGGATTGGACATGGATGGAAAAATAACAGTAAAATAACCAAGAATAAAACTGCATGGATGAGTTATAGTTTTAAATGAATGAGGAATATGGTAATTTGGTTCTGTCTCCAAATAAAGGTTTGGAAACATAAATTCTCACTGTGTAATTTCTGTCAGGGTAAACTGGATATAATTTCTGTTAACCACAATGATTCTCGGATGCCCCTATCTTATCTCTTCAAACACTAAGCATCTGTCAACAAGGATTCTGCACTAGGGTTGTCCTGAAGGGCTGTTATTTTTAGTAACCAAGATGCTTGGAATTTAACAGTGACATGTGGGCAGAAGATATGCCTTAATCCTAAATGAAGTAGGGACTTGAAACTGAGACCTCTCTGTATATCCAAGACCTTTATGAGAAAAGGTAGACTAGAAAAAATTCCTCCTACCAATATTAGTTGATAATGTGAGAGACTGACTGGTTCGCTTGACATTGGTTGGACTAGTTTGAGTTTTGGGAAAGAGGTCTCTTCTCCTGCAGGCTTGAGTTTTGAATATGTATAACTACTCTTAGGGGACATATTTGCAACCTAGTCTATGAAGAGTCCCACAGATAAAGCTGTGCTTAGGGTGAATTTTCAACTCTAAATTACTTAATAACATGTGGAATTTAACCTGTCATGAGCCAGTGTCAGGGTTAAGAATAACTAGAGTGATTAGACCCTTAGGAAGATCTGAATGAAACTGTAAAATAAATGATTAAAAGATGGAGTAGTGAGCTCAGGAATACTCTCCACGATGGCTGGAGCAAATAATACCATGTGGAGATGTTGTTTCAGGACTACTAGGAGTAAAAGCAATCTAATTTAGTAACGGCATTACTGTTTAATATAAAACCTGTTGTCAGCAAGTCTGTTCTAACTCATATAGTGAACTCTGTAGGACAGAGTAGAACTTCCTCACAGGATTTTCAAGGCTGTAATCTCTACAGAAGCATACTGTCCCATCTTTCTTCTGTGGGATCACTAGTGAGCTTGAACCACTGACCTTATGGTAGGCAGCTGAGAGCTTTAGCCCCTGACCACCAATGCTCCTGCTTTTTTGTTTAGTCTATGAATCTTGGCTTTGCCACATACTTTTCATGCCTCAGTTTTTTCATCTATAAGAAGAAGAATAGCATTACCTTGTACAGTGTTTTCAGAATTAAATGAGGTAATATACATATGTATGTAGTACACTTGGTAAACATTAAACAAAAAAACAAACCTGTTTGCTGTATACAGCATGAATGGCAACTCTTATCAGCCCTTTAGGGCAGTGTAGAACTGCACTCTAAGATTTCCAAGACAGTGGCTGGTGGATTCAAACTGCCACCCTTTTGGTTAGCAGCTGAATTCTTGACTACTGTGACACCAGAGCTCTGGTAAATGTTTGTTATGATTAAATGCATGAAGGAGGGATTTAAACATGAGCGAAGAACAAATCACTATGATACTGGACAGATTTTAAAAGAATTAGGCAGAATTTTAGACAATTTATTTAAATTAAAATTAAAAGTGGTGTTTTAAGCTATAGATTAGAGAGTTTCAGGGAAAATCCAGCAAGTTGGGAGATAATTCTGATATTACTTAGAGGTCAATAGGAGAGATTAAAAAGTACAGAAATTAATAAAAAGGGGCCAACAGATGTGGAAATAGAAAGTCAGATTTAAATGTGTATAGAAGTTTAAAGGAGAGAATAGAGGGAATGTGTGGCTATTTTAAAAGCAATAGTTGCTGAGAATTTTTCTGACTTGATATGGGTCCTTCAAGTCAGGAGTAAATTATTCTTGAGTGGGAAATTATTCACACCTGCATACATCATAATGACATCATTGAAAAACTGATTTTAAAAGCCTCCAGAGAACAAAGACAAATTACTACAAAGGATTAACAATTATATCAACAGCAACAAGAGGTGACACAATATAACCTTCAGGCTGAGACAACCTCACACCCTTACACCACCCCCACAACTCTGAATTCTGTACCTAGCTAAACTATCATTCATCCATGAAGGCAGAATAAAGATACTTTTTCAGACTAACAAAAATTGATAGTGTTTACCACCCATGGATTGTCATAGAAAGAACTGCTAAGGAATGTACATTAGAAAGAAGGGCATTGTATCCAGGGAGTGAGATGCAGAAAGTAATAGTAAACAAAAGGACATAAATGTAGCAAGTAGGAAAAAAGAGTCAACGATCAGTGTAATAGTTTGGCACAGACCTAACAGCAACAGTCCATTAAAGCCAAAACTCTTAAGATCTGTTAAAACCTCCCAAGGTCAAAGAAAGGGGAGACTTTCAGGGACAGATCATAAAAGGAAGAGTTTGTCTGGTGCATTTGCTTATTAGTATAAGATTGCTCGATGACACTGTTGTTGTTAATTGCCTGAATTTGATTCTGGTTCTTGACCCTGATCCATAGGGTTTTCAAAGCTATGACCTTTCTAAAATCAGGCCTGTCTTCCCCAGTGCTTTCTGGGAGGGTCTGAACTGTGAAACTCTTTTCTAGTAGTCAGTGCCTAAGCATTTGGTAGGTGAAGGAGCCAGTGAAATTCTGTGCATGGATTATTTCTGTCTTCCCTGGGAGGTTGGAAAATTTTGAGCCCTACTCCAGACATGCCGAGTTAGAGCCTACATTTTAACAGCATCTCCAGTTTGAGAAACACATAAAATTGTTTTAAGGAGCCCTGGTGGTACAGTGGTTGAGAGTTTTGCTGCTAATCAAAAGTTTGGCAGTTCGCATTCACCAGCTGCTTCTTAGAAACTGTATCGATAGTTCTGTAGGCTGCTATGAGTTGGAATCATTCCAGTCATTTAACGGCAGAAAGTTTCTCTTTTTTTGGTTATAAACTTGTTTGTTTTTTCACCAGGACAGTTTAAGTCCCAGGTACGAATAAAAGCAATGATCTACTGTTGATTGTCTTTGAGGAGTCATGAAAGTAGGAGCAGTTTCTAAGGTTGACTTAGAGCAAATGTCATTTGGATGTTCCAGAAAGGAAGAGGCTCATTACAACAATTTTTAGAGTGGAATATTGGAGAGAAGGCTTGTGAGTACCTTGAAGTGGAAGTGGTGATCACAAAGAGCCAACATTAAGTATACGTCACCTCAGCCTGATAGAATGGAAGAAAAATGTGAAACAGAACCTCAAATTCCTTAAAAAAACAAACAAAGTAATCAGACCTACTTGACTAGTTGAGACTGGAGGACTCCCTGAGACACAATAAAGTATTACTCAATAAAACAAAAGATCGTCTCAGACTGATTTTATATTCTCCTTTGATGGGTTTTTAAGACTGGTAGATTGGGAATGTATAGATATTGTATATCTGTACTCTTTCAAAGCAGTGGCAAGGCAATTTTAAAAAGGTAGAGAAATGTAAGCTGAGTAACTATAAAATAACTTTTCCCAAAAGGTGTTTTTTATTGCTGTATGATAACTTACTTGTAAGTTTCCAGTAACCTTTCTAACTTGACTTTGCCTTGTTAAATATTTTTATTAATGAATTGAATGGAAAAAAGATGGGGAGGAGGGAGGTAATGAGAAATTCAGCATTCCGAAAGATCTTTACAGAGTGGAGGAATGGCAAAATCTACAAGCAGAAAATTTATTACGATGAATACAGAATCTCTTCCTCTCTCCAGTGAAAAGCTAACAAAAACCCTAAAATGAGAAAGCCTCATTTAAGGAAAAAATAAAAAGTAAGACAAAACAGTCTAAGTATTCCCTTAGGGTCTGGCTTTTATTAGCTGTCTTCAAGTCGCTGTCCTTTAGCCACCTGATATACAACAGAGTGAAACACTGCTTGGTCCTGTGCCATCCTCATGGTCACTGTTACGCTTCAGCCCAGTGTTGTAGTCACTGTGTCAATCCATTTCTTTCAAGGTCTTGCTCTTTTCCACTAACTCTCTACCAATCGTGGTGTCTTTCTCCAGGGACTGGCCTCTTCTGATAACATGTTTAAAGTATGTGAGAAGAAGTCTTGCCATCTTCACTTCTTAGGAGCATTCTGGCTGTACTTATTCTAAGACAGATTTATTCTTTCTTTGACAGCCCATGGTGTATTCAGCATTCTTTTCTGACACCATAACTCAAAGGCGTCAGCTCTTGTTTGCTCTTTCTTATTCATTGTGTAGCTTCCCCATGCTTGTGGGACATGTGGCTAGTGGCTACCAAACACAAAAACAAAGAAATTATGTAGTCTTAGATTATTTCAGAAAGGTCTGGACTAAGCAGGTAGTCGTTAGATAAAATCTAAAATCATTATATTTAGTTTTGGGTGTAATCATTTGAGGGGGATTGACAGATGTAACCTTGTTTAGATGTAGAGCCTGAAATCACATCTTAAGGAACAGTTGAAGGATAACTTGGAAGAAAAATACTTTTGAGGGTACATAGTGGTCTACATGTGTTTGAATAGATATTTTATGGAAGAGAGTTTGGCCAGTAGGCTATAACTTAGACCAATGGATAGAACTACTAGAAAACCTTTTTATTTTATTTTTACTTCGTTATAACAAGTAACTTTATACTTTGCCTACTGTAACTAGGATGTGGGTTGCCTCTCTATAGAGAGGAATCATATACCTGATTATTACTGAAGGTATTGACATGCTAGGGAGGTCTGTGTGAAAGGGATATTGTGTAAGGAGCTTCAGTCTTTGGATGAGAGATTGAATTGGGTGACATTTAAAAAAATTTTTTTATTTAATATGACTAAGTGAAAAATGTACATTCCCGTATAAATTTACATGCCCACCTATATGCAGCTTCCACTGCTCTCCCTGTCCAGTGACAGCACACTATTCCTCTGTGCTACATACATGTCTCATCCTCCCAACAGTCTCCTTTCCCCTCCTCTCCACCCACTCTCCTTCCTCCAGCCAGAGGTCAGCAGGATGATATCCTATAGATGTATAGAACCATAAAGTGCTTCCAATATATGGTCACTCTGCATTGCCAAGTCCAATCCATTCCTGTCCAAAGAGTGGACATTCGTTATAATTTATGGGTAAGGGCAGCATCAGGGCTGGGGGCCATGCTGTCAGTGGAACCCCGAAACCGCTGGACCATCATTTGAGGTCTTTTAGTGGAGATCTCAGGATGCACCCCTTTTTGTTCTTGTGTTGCCAGTGAAACTCCTCTCTGTGAGCTCCATCGTGGCTATCATTGTTGGTGGCCGGGCACCATCCGGTTCTTCCAGTCCCAAGTCGATGTAGGCACCCACTCCTGTGGGTCTCTCTGTCTTCTAGGTTGTCTTTACCGCATGTCATTTTGGTCCTTGGTGAGCATCCGTTCCTGCTGAGTTGGGACCATTTGCTGTGTCCACGGATGGCAGCTTGGCAGCTTTTAAGACCCCAGACGCCACTGACCAATGTGGGGTGCAGAGAGCTCTCCTAGCAAAAAGCTAGTTGAGCCATTTGGCCTGGAATTTACCTAAGAGCATGGTCCCCTGCCCCCTGCCCCAGCTACTCTATCCTTGCAATATTAGATTAAGATGGAAGGAGTGGAATTGGGTGACATTTTAAGGGTTCCTCCAATGTGCAGAAATCCCTCTTTCTATGATTCAGGGTTTTCACATAGATAGGGCTGTAAAGCTTAGTTGGTCCTAGTTCTGATAGAAGAACGAGGAAATGTTACAGATATATTGCCTTAGGACAGTCAAGATAGAAGAACCGGGTTGGCCTTGCTTTATTAGTTTTACAGAGGCCAAGAGTAGTAGCATGTCTGTTGGGGCTGCATGACTGTGTCTGATGGCAATACACTTTGTATAGTTGTTACTGTGTCCTCTGCACTATGAATTTTCAAGGGAAAGTGGGTGGAGAAGATACTGACATTAGTTTTTAGGTTATAATTGGCAGCCCTTTTTTGGGTTAAAAAACTGTAAATAAACTGTGTGCTGTGGAATGGTACATCTCTACCACTGGCCTTTTGGGTAACAAAACTATGTTCTTGACTTAACCTTTTTTCTGTTCATATTAGTAAGCAGGTCTATCTAATTACATACCTATCAGTAGAAATAACTAATTGCAGGAAAAAAAGGGGCTCATATCCTATAATTTTTTTCTTGGTTTTGTCAGTATGGCTTCTCCCTTTCTTACACTCTAGGCTTTTGGTTCCTCTGAGCGCTGCAGCTTTTTTTTTCAGTCAGCTATGAAGGTTCAAATAGAGTTTAATACAGTTTACTGAAATAGAGTTTAAAAAAAGTTTACTCGAAATCGAGGTCAATAGGCACAACTAGCGTTTTGCTAAGAGAGCTCTCTGCACCCCACATTGGTGATTGGCGTCTGGGGTCTTAAAAGCTGCCAAGCTGCCATCCGAGGACACAGCAAATGGTCCCAACTCAGCAGGAACGGATGCTCACCGAGGACCAAAATGACATGCGGTAAAGACAACCTATAAGACAGAGAGACCTGCAGGAGTGGGTGCCTACATCGACCTGGGACCGGAAGAACCGGATGGTGCCCGGCCACCACCAGTGATAGCCACGATGGAGCTCACTAGGTTGAGTCTCACTGGCAACATAAGAATAAAAAGGGGTGCATCCTGAGATCTCCACTAAAAGACCTCAATTGATGGTCCAGCGGTTTTGGGGTTCCCCTGAGAGCATGGCCCCCGGCCCTGATGCTGCCCTTACCTATAAATTATAACGAATGTCCACTCTTTGGACAGGAATGGATTGGACTTGGCAATGCAGAGTGACCATGTATTGGTTGCACTTTTTGGTTCTATACATCTATAGGATATCATCCTGCTGACCTCTGGCTGGAGGAAGGAGAGTGGTGGAGTGGAGCGGAAAGGAGGCTGTTGGGAGGATGAGACATGTATGTAGTAGAGAGGAATATGTGCTGCATATAGGTGGGCATGTAAATTTATATGGGATGTACATTTTCACTCAGTCATGTTAAATAAAAAAGAAAAACAAAGTTTACTTGTGTATATAGTCTGTATGCTGTCAATCTTATGGCCCAATGCCCTTCATTTAGCCTACTTTCTAGATGGTAACAATGGAAAATGTGATGGTAGGTAATTGTACTTAATAACTTTAGATAAGTCATTTAATTAGGCTGACTTTTGATTGCCCCAACTTTTTTTTTTTAATTATGATTGAATGAAAATGTATGTTCCCATATAAATTTGCATGCTTACCTATGTTGAGCTTCCACTGCTCTCCATGCCCGGTGACAGCACACTATTCCTCTCTGCTACATACATGTCTCATCCTCCCAACAGTCTTCTTTCCCCTCCTCTCCGCCCACTCCCCTTCCACCAGCCAGAGGTCAGCAGGATGATATCCTATAGATGCACAGAACCATAAAGTGCATCCAATATATGGTCACTCTGCATTGCCAAGTCCAACTCCTGTCCGAAGAGTGGGCCTTAGTTATGATTTATGGGCAAGGGCAGCATCAGAGCCGGGGGCCATGCTCTCAGGGGAACCCCGAAGCCACTGGACCATCAGTTGCGGTCTTTTAGTGGAGATCTCAGGGTGCATTCCTTTTTATTCTCATGTTGCCAGTGAGACTCAACCTAGTGAGCTCCATCGTGGCTATCACTGGTAGTGGCTGGCACCATCTGGTTCTTCTGGTCATGAATCGATGTAGAGACCCACTCATGTGGGTCTGTCTTCTGGGTTCTCTTTTCCCCATGTTGTTCTTGTCCTCAGTGATCATCTGTTTCTGTTGAGTGGGGACCATTTGCTGTACCCTCAGATGACAGCTTGGCAGCTTTTAAGACCCTATACGCCACTCACCAATGAGGGGTGCAGAGAGTCCTCATTAGCAAAGTGCTGGCTGTGCCAATTGATTGCCCCAACTTTAAAATGAGTTTAAATTAGATTATCTACTCTTTTTTTTTTCTAATGAAATATTACAGGCTACCTGAAAAATACAGAGAATAATACAAGGTATACTTACCAGTCAGATTCAGCATACATTAATGTTTGACCGTATTTAAAGGTCATTTAAAGGAGATACTAAATCTTCAATGCAGATCTAATTTAAATAGAAAATCCTGTTAGAATCTCAGATTTTTAGAACTGGTTGAATTAGGAATACAGATGTGTAGCTGTCATTATGGAGGTGGTAGTTAAAGGCTAAGACTGAACTGGTTTCTCTAGAGGAAATTGTGTGAAGTAAGATATAAAGAGGAGAAAATGAAAGAAGATCCATTGAAGAAAACTGAAAAGATGCAGCCGGAAAATTAGAAAGGGAGAGATGATACTGGCAAAGCCAAGAGAAAAATTGTAGGAAAGAGGCCACTTTGGGGGGGGGGGCAATTAATTATTACCAGTGATACGTGTTAGATAGATCTGCTTACTAAAGTAAAAAAAAAAAATTGAGATAATCATCTTGTGACCAGACATGAGGCTAAAACAGCAGGTTAGCCATTTTTCTCTTCACTTTCGTGTGTAGACAAACCTAGTTCTGTTTCTGTCGAAGTTGGCATAACCTATTTGCCACAGACCTCGATGCTTAGCATGTGGCATGGATGCTGTTCCTGTAGCTTAGTTGATGTGAATAACAAGGCCTTATTCCTTCTGCCAGGAATGGTGTTAGGGTGATGGCTGTGTGTCTTGCTAGTCTTCGAAGGGTTTTCCTGAATACGTTTTTTGTGGTTTGTAAAATATGGACCTCATGCAAAAGTATACTACAAATTTAGTTCACTCCAAACCAGAAGATCAGTGTAGAATTCAGAGTAATTAATCTAGTGGTAGCGAAGTGGTTTTTGTGGTGGTTTTTATCTCGTGTCTTAGACCAACACATTTCAGTTCTGCATTGCATGAAAGATTTGACCAAGAATGAGTGTATGCAAGGGATTTGAATTGAATGCTTGCTAAAGCAAAGATCATTTAGTAAATAGAGCACAGACTTGGGTGATTTTTGTGCGTACTATTTGTGGTAGAAGTTTTTTTTTTTTTTGATATAGAAGACTGTTTCCAGCCAGCCACATTTACACCAAAGGTTTCTATGTTTATAACACATTTTCATTCCTTTACCTTTTTCAATCACTGATTCCTATAAATCCCATGTCTGACAGTTCCTCAAAATAGCATGTAGGTATTTGTGATTGGCTAGTACTGACACATTTCTAGGCCATTGAACTGTGTCAGGGATCTAATATAAAAATGTAGATTGGGTACCTAGGTACTTTGGGCAAAGAAGTTACATGTAGAGTCTCACAGGTACTGTCATTGGTACCATCAGAATGGAAGACACATTTAGAAATGATGAAGGATGTTTTCGTGCTCTATTACGATCCCTGACTTGCAGCTGAAAAGCGTTTTACTTTTCTGAAATTCATACTGAGAAGAAATGGAAAACAGGGAGTTATACAGTGAAGAATTCTCTACCAGTTTAAATCTCTCTCTCTCTCTCTCTGTGTTTATAATAATAGTGTATTTAGATGATATTGGGTAAAATAGTGTTTTTAGGTAAATTTTTTTTTGCTTGGGATTATTCGTTAGGTGTATTAAAGGTAGAAATTTATATTATAGAAAACACAGATTAGAATGGAGACCTTAAATAAAAATGGCTTAGCATTTTATTTACTTCTTTTTAAAATTTATGTCATTTATAATTTTCTAAGGAGTCTGTGCATGGTACAAATGCATAAGCTGTCAGCTACTATCTAGAAGTTGGGAAGTTTGAACTCTCTCAGAGATACCTTGGAATATAGGCCTGATGATCTGCTTCTAAAAGGTCATAGCCTTGCAAACTCTACGAAGCAGTTGTGCTCTGTACATGTGGGGTCTCTGTGAGTCTGAATCGGCTCAATGGCAACAACAACAACAACAACATATTTTTCTAAGACCCTGACCTCCTTAACTTTGCAGAAGGGTCAAAGGATTCAGTAAAGCATCCTGTTTACTCACTGAGACTGATGCCCTGTAATGGATTTAGCTAATAGGAACCAAATCTGATACTGTCAAATAGGATTAGCAGCCACGCAGGCTGCCTTGAGCTGTGCCTGAATACCAAGTGGATAAGGGTCAGTGGGTTCTTTTTTGGCATCTTGAGCAGTCTGACTGTTGAATTCATATTCCACAATAGTCTTTGCTTGGTAGGTGGCAGTCCTTTTCTCCCAACTGAATCAGTATTCAGTCTGTTTTGATATTTCTTCTTTGGACCTTTGTTCCTTTCTTTGCATGGTGCAGCATTTCTGATTTTTGATAGGTAGACAAATGGAAATGAAGTGTACCTTAGAAAAAACCATTAGAGATCTCAGTGATAATCATGTAGTTTAACATTGTTGGCATGAGTTTTTATTTTTACCCTGAGGTTTTTAGTTCTGAATCCAGGTACCCAAACTGGAATTTTTAGTGTCACATCACTTGAATTCACATGGCATAACTTGGGAAGTTCTGTTCTTCTGTCAGTAAAATACATTTTATATCACTACAAAACTAGCTTTTTCCTTGCCCCTGAGAAACATATTGAATAGACTGGCCATCATGACATATATGAACTCATAGTTTACAGTTCACTTAATCTTCAAGGGAGGAAGGATGTAGTTCTTCAGATTCTCTTTGATTTCTTTCACCAGCATTTTGTAGTAATTAGGGTTCAGGGTCTGTACATGTTTTGCTAGATTTATATGTATTTCATTTTTGGAGTGTAATTGTAAATGATCATACATTTTGGAAATAAAATTCGAATGTTGGGCCATTTAATTTGGGTCAACTCATAAAGTATTGATTTTTTTTAAAGCAGGTGTAAATATGCCTGTTTATACTTTAGAATTATTTTCGGTAAGAAGTATTGCAAGCATCTAAAAAAACAGATAAAACACTAAAACAAGCACTTTAAAATGATGTCTAGATGTGCAGAAGTTTTAAATTATAACATAGTTCGCTTTATAGTATTTTTCCTTTGTGATGTATCCTTTTGTGTGTCTTCAGAAATTTTTTTTCCTGTATGTCAGTGTCTTTATAGGTATTTTTCTATATTTTCTTCTTAAAGTTTAAAAAAATTGTCTCTGATATATCGATCTTAGTTCAACCGTAACTGTCTTCTGTGTGTGATGAGGTAAGGCTCTTACTCCTCCTTCAACCTGTATGAGTACCAGTTATCTAAAAACTGTTGAATAGTCTGTCCTTTCCTCACTAATTATGATATCACTTCTGTTTTGTATATGTAGGGGTCTTTTGGCTGGGGTCCTGTTTCCGTTGCAGTGGTGTGTTGATTCGTTCCTATCTTGCTACCATGTTGTTTTACTGTTTTTCCTTTTTCAAACGGATTTACTGATAAAAACTGCAAGTAATTGAAGTGTATAATTTGATAAATTTGGACATATACTCATATGAAATCCCACACCACAGTCAGGAAAATGAGCATGACCCATCACTCCCCCAATTTTTCTTGTATCCCTTTCTTTTGCCCCTCTCTGATATTCCTCGCTTCTTTCTCCTTCTCTGTCTTGTTGTTGGACAAGGACTGATCTGCTTTCTACTCCTCAAATTAGTTGTGTTTTCTAGAGTTTTATATAAATTGAATCATACAGTATGTACCCTCCCTTTACCCCTGTTGTTTTGAACTGGTTTCTTTGACTCAGTGTAATTATTTTGAGAGTCATTCATGTTTTAAAATGTACAGACACTTCATGTTGAGTTTTATCTGTGGTGTATCTAGGTACCAAAATGTTGATACAGTTATGGTATTGGATAGTGTTGTAGCATGTATTGATTGTTTCATTCCCTTTTGTTACTGAATAGTGTTCCATTGTATGGATACATGATCACAGTTTATATGTTTACCTGTTGATGGACATTTGGGTTTTTGTTGGTGTGAATAAAGTTGCTATGACCATCTGTGTACAAGTCTTTGTATGGACATGTTCTTTCAGTCTCTTGGGTAAGTAGCTTGGTGTGAAATGCCTGAATCATTTGGTAGGTAGATGTATGTATGCTTAGCTTCTTAAGGAACTGCCAGACAGTTGTCAAAAGTGGTTTTACATTCCCACTGTGACTGTATGAAAGCTTGTTTTTCTGTGTACTTGTTGATACTTGGTATAGTCAGTCTTTTAAGCGATTTTTAATGGTGTATGGTGATACCTCATTGTGGTTTTAAATTTGCTTTTTCCTGATAATTGTTGATGTAGAGGAAACTCTGGTGGTGTAATGGTTAAGTGCTATGGCTGCTAGTTCAAGAGTTGTCAGTTTTTATCCATTAGAATGGGTCCATTCTATGTACTGTAGGGTTGCTGTGAGTCAGAATTGACTCAACAGCAGTGGGTTTGGTATTTTTTTTTTCAAAAAAAATGATGTTGAGAATTTTTTTATATGCATACTTGCAATTCATGTATGTCTTTGGTGAAGTACCAATTTATGGCTTTTGCTCATTTTTAAAATTAGTTGTTCTTGAGTTTTGAGAGTTCCCTGTATATTGTGGATATAAGTTCTTGTAAATATTTTTTCTCAGTTTCTGTCTTGACTTTTTGTTAAATTATATGTGTATTAGAAAATAAGTGTTACTAGATGTGTTAAGGATCAACTTTGTTGTATGTGTGGATTAGTTTGTGGGCTCCATTGCAAGGATCAGTTGTTTATCTGTGTACTAATACAATGCTCGTATTTTTTATTAATTGTCTAGTAAGTCTTGGTGTTGTATAGAGTTAGTCGGCTTTGCTCTTTTTCTCCTTGTTTTTCATTCTGAGTAGTTTCTATTGTTATATTTTCAAGCTCGTTAAAGTTTTCCTCTGTAATGTCTAATCTGCTGTTTGTCTCATCCAGTATGTTTGTTATCTCAGATATTTGTAGTTTCGTAGTTTCATCTTTTTAAATTTTTTTGTCTCACATAGGGTCAGATAAACAACATTTTATATAGAAGTAGAGATGTATAAAGCAGACACAATAAAAAAGAGAGTAGAGAGATAAAGGTGAATGACAAAAAAGGTAAGGCTGATTTTTATAAATCATAGGTTTGCTGTGGAAAAAAGTAGATTTGGTAGGGTAGAAGAATAAAAGAATAAACAATATTTGTGATTAAAATAAAAGATTTTCAGAGTTTGAAAGTTCCTAGGTGGATCTTTCCAGAAGATAATAATGTTCATCTTGTGTGACTTATTGAGAAGCGGAATGGGGGAAATCGGAGGTGAAAAAGTGTTAACTGAGAGTGTGGTAAAGAATCATCACTGGAACCAAAAAAGATTACTTCCCTAATTATTTACTGAGTGAGACTGTTGGCACTGAAGTGACTGGTAGAAATGTAGCTTAGCAGAGTGAACTCTGGTTAGTCTACACATTTTTCCTTTCCAAGATAGTCCAGCATAATTTGTAAGTACTTAATGACTTAGCTACAGTAATCTCAGATGAGAGTGTTTTTCTGGGGAATTACTGTAGAATTTACTGAGCAGTACTTACCACTATACACACAGTACTGATTCTCACTCACCTTGTAGTTCATTATAATGTTAAATCATTCTTGAGGGTTTTGCTCTGCTTTCAAATTCTCATATTACCTGCTTGTCCTCTGTAGGTTAATTCATAGCTAGACAGGAAAATAATACAGGATAAGTTAAAGATGAGAGATGTGTTACAGAAACATACTTGGTATCTTAGATGCACACTATTATGGTAACTAAGCAGCCACACGTGGCTGTTGAACAGTTGAAATGTAACTAGTATTTCAAGTTGAGATGTAATGTAAATGTAAAATATACACTGGAATCTGAAGGCTTAGTACAAAAATAAAAGCAATGTAAAATAGCTCATGGTTTTTATATGGATTATGTGTTGAAATGAAAAAAATCTTAGATATAGCGAGATAAATAAAATAGATTATTAAAATTGATTTTACATGTTTCTTTTCTACTTTTTAATGTAGCTGCTAGAGAATTTTAAATTGAATATGAGGCTTGCATATATGTCTCACAGTATTTATCTGTGTGATAAGCTGTGTCTTAGGTGAAGAAATCCAGGTCCCTGTTCTGCTGTCATCAACGTATAAATGTTTGATAAATGATGATTCTTTAGTGGGAAAGCAGGAAACCCCCATGGCCTAGTGGTTAAGTGCGATGGCTTCTAACCCAAAGGTCTTAGGTTCTAACCCACCAGGTGTTTCTTGGAAATTCTCTGGGGCAGTTCTGCTCTTTTCTGTAGGGTCGGTAAGAATCAGAATCAACTCAACGGTAATGGATTTGTTTTTAGTGGAAAAACAGAATACAGACACACAAATTAGTGTGTAAGTATGTGTGGGATAACTATGGATTATAAAATAAATGTTATTAAATTTTTAGGTGTATTAAAGTTACATCTAATGAAAACTATTAAACTTCAGAGACGAATATAACTAGATATAAGATTTTAGCTGATTAGTCTTGGAGTATGAAAGCTAGCCTTTGCTTCCACTTTATGTGGATAGCTAAGTGTCCCTGGGGTTAGATTGTATTCTTTCAAGCACAGGTATCATGCTTGGTGATGGCTATACATTTGTATTTGATTTTAGATTTTCTAGAGCAGAAATGCTAATTTTTGGACCTCATTCCTGCTGAATCAGAAGCTCTGGTGGCTAGGCTTGGAATCTGTATTGTAGTAAGTCCTCTGGGTAATTTTGATGGGCAGTAAGTTAGAGAAAGTACTATTCTAGAAGTAGAAAACTCAACTTCTTTATAATGTCTTTATAACAGTTCTCCACTTTGTCTCCTTGATTCAGTCAGATCTGTGTATTCTGGTATGATCAGTGTAAAATTAACTGATTTAAAATGTATTAAAAGGTACAGAAGTACTCACAGTGTTTGAGAGTTTAATTTCAAAATGGTAACTGTAAATTTAGAGTAGTTTTTTTTTTTATTCTTATGAACGATTTACTTGTAAGTAGCATGTGGACAGCTATAGGCATCACAGTGCCTTCTTTTAAATTAATCATTTGTACTTTTACATTCTTAGGTGGATGCTCTCCGATTGCGTTTGGAAGAGAAAGAAACTATGCTCAATAAAAAGACAAAACAAATTCAGGAAATGGCAGAGGAGAAAGGGACACAAGCAGGAGAAATACATGACCTTAAGGACATGCTGGATGTGAAGGAGCGGAAGGTTAATGTTCTTCAGAAGAAGGTGAGGCGCGGGCACACTGAGTTTAGCACTCTGCTTGTGACACACTGCCTCATTCCTACCGCTAAGTTACATCTAAGAGCTATCGAAAGATTTTTTTCTTCTCTCTTTTTACGTTTTTTGTGGTTAGTAGATGAAACTTTTTGTAGTAGATAATTAAAACTGCTCTGCATATTCAAGTTTTAAAATTTTTAAACAAACACTGTTAGTATCCTTGAGGAATATTTTCCATGTTATTGTTTCTATTATGTGCCTTGTCAATTGTTAAGTATTTGAATGGGCTTTCCATTGCCTCTTGTTATCCTCTGTCTTTTATTGGAACTGTAAAGCCATGATGGTTGCAGCTCCAGGTATGTGATTAATAAGATGACAAATTTGAGTAGAAAAATTTGGCTTTTGTAATTAATGTATCATGGAGATGTGTCAAGGCAGGAAAGAATTTCTCTCTTTTCCCTTAATTTTTATTAGAAAAAGATTGGCACTGGAATATATAGAAAAAGTACTAGTAACAGCTGTCTGCCTCCCTTTTTTAAATTTAAGAGGTGCCTTTGAGATAAGTTACATTAGCCAGTGGTATGTATTGTTCACATCTATCAGGTGATAAATTAGAAACATTTGTCATTGTCCCAGTTGATTTTTAGCCTCTGATAATAGTCAAGAAATAGAACTCTGCTAAACCTCATTTTCAGCATTTATATACTGAGGATCATGTCATATAGCTGTAGTTTGTATTAGTGTGATTTTCATTTGCTGTCCACAAGTAATTATAAAAATTAAGCACTTTAAATATGTATTGTTTAGAAACCCTGGTGGTGTAGTGATTAAGTGCTGCGGTTGCTAACCAAAAGGTTAGTGGTTCGGATCCACCAGGCGTACCTTGGAAAACTCTATGGGACAATTGTACGCCGTCCTGTATGGTTGCTATGAGTCGGAATCCACTTGAGGGCAGTGGGTTTTTTGTCTTATTTTCTTATTCAGTGAGTGTTAATTTATTGTTTTAAATGTTATACATATTTGTAATTTTTCATCTTTCTTCCAGCCCACTCAGTTCCCCATATCTATTTTGTATTTATCCTTCCAGAAGCATTCTACATCTATTGAAGCAAAAACATTTACCTGTTTTTTAAATTCTTCCTGAAACGTTTTAGGCATATTCGATGTATAAGCAAAAATGTGTGTGTGTGTGTGTGTGTGTGTGTGTTTAAATACATATGGCACACATTCCTCATTGTTTGCTCTTTTTGTTTTTTTCCAGTTAATATATTTTGGAGCTTCTTCTAAGGGTTTTTTTACTGATGGCATTGTATGGATGTACTCCAATTAATTTAAGATGATTTGTACTGATGGACATTTAGTTTATTTCAAATCGCCTGCTTTTATGTACAATGCTGCAGTAAAAAATGCTGTACAGATCTATTCATGTGTAAAGTATGTTGCTTGTATAAATTCCTTGAATTAGAATTGCTGGGTGAAAGGATATGTGCATTTCCCGTTTTCATGGATTTTGTCAACTAAGGTTAAAAAGATAGTACCAATTTTTATTCTCACCACCAGTGTCTGAAAGTGCCACTGTCCCCATATGCTTGCCTAGAGTGTGTTAGCAAACTTTGTGATTTTTTTACTGCACTGATGGGTGAGGAAACATTATGTCAGTGTAGCTGCAGTTCGTTTTTTTAAGTAAGGTTAAATGTGTTCCTTAAATATGTATAAGATCTCTTTATTTTCTTTTCTGTAAATTAGCTGTTCATATACCTTATGTATTTGTATTTTCTTCTCTGTTTTTTTTTACCCAGTTGAAAAATTAACTGTTTTAGTCCGTGTGAGTTCCCAGTATTTTTTCAGCTTGGCTTTGAGTATGTGTAAAATATATTCAGACTTTTTAATATTTGTCAATTGATATTTTTAAGGCATTTGTGTGTTTGAGATGTATTTGTAAAGTTCTGGTTAGCATATTTCTTCTGTTGATCTTTGTATTCAGTGGCACTCTGTTTTAGTTATTGTGTGTTTAAACTAATATATCTTAATAACCAGTAAGGCTAGTTCCTTTCTTGCTGCTCTTCTTTTATAGAGATGTTTTAGCTATTTTTGTTTGCCCGTTTTTCTGTATGAAATTCATAATCAGCTTGTTTCATCCTTTGGCCCCTATTCTTTTGTGTTACGTTTTTTGTTGCAGTTGCATGAATTTGTAGAATATATTAATTTATAGAGAATTGACAGTCGTATCATGAGCTCACGTTTTGTGTTCTTCAGGAGTCTTTTACTGAAGCTTCATATAGACCATGTACATTTTTAAAATTTATTACTAAGTTTTTCTGTCTCCTGTAAACAGGGTTGTATTCACTGTGTCTTCTAACTGCTTTAAAAAAAATATTTGAAGGCTTATGATTTCACTGTTTCACGCTTAGTTATCACAGTGAATTCTCTTAAGGTTTGGATTGAATTTTTTTTGGTTGGTTCTTTTTGGTTTTCTGAGTATGTAATGATACAGTTTTCAAATAATAATATTTTTACTGTCTCAGTTTTAATGTTTGCACTTCATTTCTATCTTTAGTCTAATTGTGTATGCTAAGTAATGGTGATGATGGACATCTTTGTATTTGATCTGAATGGAAGTGCTTTTAGTTCTTAACTATGATGCTTACTTTTGGATTAAAATTGGCTGAAATAGCATGTTAAGAACTTATCTCATTTAAGTTGCATAAGTTTTTTCAAGGATGGGGACTTGCGTGGCTGTCACATTTTATCAGATGTCTTTTTGGCGATCATGTTTAGTGCACTTTTTTCCCTTTTGATTTTTAAATATGGTGACTTTAGATAATGGACTTCATAATTCTGGACCTTTCTTTTATTTCTGATCCACTTGATCATTGCGTATTTTTCTCCTATTGTGCTGCTAGTGTAGTGTATTTAGTTCTTATTAGGCACAATAGAATGTTGAGGAGAAATCTGACTTATAGTGATTAGTATTTTAATAACAAACCAGTAGCCTCTAGTGCTTTTAGTCTCTTTTTAAATTTTTGTTGTAGTATAGGATGTTACCAGTAAAAATGTTAGTGTCCTAGATTTCATTGTTTATCACAGTGGTGGTGTTAGTGAGATTGGCATTTAATTTCCTTGGTGTCATATGCACAGTCTGAAAGCATTTTGTTGCACAAAGACTTGTTTCACTTCTGTGTTAGGAACGTCTTGGTCTGCTGTAGGCTAATTACACCTACAATGGTGGCGACATGATGGATTATCACTTTCTTTAGATCATACACTTAAGGACATATATTTAACTTTTGAAACATTCGTTATCCAGCTTCTTTTCCATTTGACTTGCATACAGGATTACTTTATTTGAAACTAAAATGGAGAAAAATGGCATGAGTCTTTGGTCATCACTAAACTTTGCCTTTAAGGTCATAAGAATACAGAAGCAAGTTGCTAAGGAAATCTTAAAAGGATGAATGTCTCTAGAAAAAAGATATTGGTAAGAAGCCAAAGGCTTCTAACTAGGTAAAAAAGAAAAAGAAAAAAAAATTTTTTGAGGGCTTTTAATAACTGGAGTAGAAGTTTGAAGTTAGAATTAACACTGCATCGTGAGTTGGAATTGACTCGATGACCACAGGTTTGGTTTGGTGTTATCCTAAAGTAATTATAGTTTGTAAATGTAGTACGCAACACTATGCGAGTTACTTTTGCATCTGTAATCTTATTTAATCCTTATAATCCTGTGGCAGTAACTTTTAAATCCTGACTGTTCACCTACAGTCAGTGACTTTCAGGTTTTTGGATCATGACATACGGTAAAAAATATGTTTCACACTGTGAACCAGTGTATATACACATCTATGCTGTGTATAAGTGGAATTCTCTAGAGAGATGTAGCTAAAATAAAACTTTTACAAACTAATCTTACTGTTACTGCATCAGATGTACTCTGTTCTTTCTTCTCCTACTCCTTAAAGGAAATAAAAAATGTTAGTCCTGATCCATTAAGTTGATTTGAGTACCTGCTAGTAAAACAGTATTCCTCTGGGTATTCTAGTTCCCACACTACCCCATTCTTTCCTCAGAAAGCAAAATCAGACAGACAGAAAAGCAGTAATAGCAACAACCAACCAAAATAACCATAGAAAGTTAGACATCAGAAGTACGTTTGCAGAAATTTGTTTAGCTAGAAAATGGTGATTTCAAATTTTGACACAGAGTTGGTCTTAGTTGAAAATGCAGCTTTTCCTGGTACGACTACTCTGTTGTTGAGAGGATTATATGGTAATGTGTTCAAGTTTTTTGACACTAAGAAGCAGCACATAAGTATTATAAATATTGTCACTGTAGAGCCTGTTCGGTTTTCACAGGAGTCTGTGGAGAGCTGGTAATTGTGCTTTTTTAAGCACACTGCCCTGCTTCTGTTATTTGTCACATTGTAGACCGTTTTGTCTTAGAACAGGTATCAAATAGATGACAGTGCAGCTATATGCAAAACTAGTTTAGATTAATATGCTTCTTTTAAGATACTGATCTTTGTATTTGTTATTTTTCAGTGCCTAGAACCTTTGTGTTTTGTCTACTTTCTTTGTTATAGACGTTAGTGTACTAACATGGTCAGAGTCAAATTTGTGATGTATTTTCTGGACAATTGCTGAAAAAATACAAGCAGCTGTAATATTTAGATCCACATAAGCAAAATGAACACATTAAGTTCAGAGATAATTAAAGTTCCCAAAGGGTTTACATAATTTTTGTTGTGTTAAAAGACAAATATTTAGAAGGAACAGTTAGCTTTTTCTTGCTAAAACACAGTTTTGTGTATTTTTAGGCAAGAGTAACAACTTTTTCCGTATTTTCATTTAAAGATTAAATGTTAAAGCAGCATTTATTATTTTATGCTATCTGTATTTTTAAACCATCTGTGGGACCAGGGAAAGAAGAATGATACTGATAGCTGGAACTTAGTTTAAATTCAATGTCGTGTCCTTTTTTCCACTTATTTTTTAAAATGAATCTAGTAGACAACTTATGTATTTTGCTATATAGAGACAAGAGGAAAGAAATTTGACAGGTTGAAAAGCCAGGGAGTAAAATATTAGTTGAGCAAGAATTCAGAGTGTTATTATTTTTTTGTTTTCATGCTTTTGCTTGCTTGGTGGGGTGCTGGGGAATGATATAGGTGATAGTGGGAGAAAACATTTTAAAAATTGCTTACCTACCATCACTGAGGCCCTAAGAAGAACGGAATTGTCGTTGTGTTTTAGGACAAAGATACTCTGTTTTGAGTATCTTCAGGGGAATTTGCAGTGCACTGTCTTACAATTTATTGTCCTAAGCATTTGGTTCTGGATGATGTGTTTGTAAATGTGGGTGTTATTTGTAAACAGAGTAGACATTTGAGACAGTTCCCCCAGACAATAGAGAACATCATCCTAAACAAGGAACTCAGATACAGTTTGGACATACTTAACTTAATGTTGAATCTACCTAGCCCATACTTCTCCTTTTTGTTTTTTTTATAACTTGAATAAAAGCTAGTAGGAACAATATCCTGCTCCCTCTTTCCAGATCAGAAGCTTTTCTTTTAATAGCTAAGGTGTTTAAAGTAGACATAGAGAACTGAAATGTTTTTCAAAAACAGATCATATTGGTAGGGAAAGGATAAATTCAGTTACTTGTAACTTTTTATCGTTAAACAATTGCTTATAAACTAGTTAAATAGAAATAAGTCTGATTTGAACAATTCTTACTGTTAGTGTACATATAAATATTTGGTTATGATACCTCATGCTGTTTATTTAGTAAGACTCAATGTCCTGAGATCCCGGATGAAAATGGGATGTTAAAAGATAATTTGGATTAATGTAAGCAGCGATAAGTCATGCTGACAGTATGCATTCCTGATATGATGTGATGAAGATGGTACTCCACCTCTTGCCAGAAACTCACAACCCAGTTTAATCATGGAAAAAAAAAAAAGACAAGTCCAAGTGGAGAAACATTCTGCAAAGTACCTGATCAGTACTCCCCTAATTGTATTATATCTATATATTTAAAAAATAATTCCAGAGATAGACAAAACTATAGAGAATAAGTAACTGTAACAACTCAATTTAGGAAGTGAAATTTCAAACTAAGTTGAATTTCCCTGGCATATCTTTGCTTGTTATACCCCTCTGTTCCGTGATAAACTCTTGGTTTGCTGTTTATGAATGTCTCTGTATCTTATGTCGAGTGTGTAATTATATACTTTTAAAGCCTACATGGAGTCCCTGGATGGCACAAGTAATTAAATGCTTGACTACTAGCTACAAGGTGTTTGTATTTAGAGACACTTCAGAGAACAGGTCTGGGGTTCTACTCTAAACGGTCACATTGAAAACAGCAAGTCTACAATGAAACAGTTCAGCTCTACACACTCATGGTTGCCCATGAGTTGGAATTGACTTGATAGCATCTAACAACAACATGGATGTACTCGTAAGAAGATTATGTAAGAGACATATGTACCAAATAAATATGAGAAATTGTTTAACACTATTACAATTGGGAAAGTATAAAAACAAAGCCATGGTGAAGTACCAATTTATATTAGCTTGGCAAAAATTAAAACATCTGGCAATACCAAGTTTTGGTAAGGATGGCATTTGGATGCCTTACATGCTGTTGTTGGGTATTTAAATTGGTATTACTATTTCTGAAAACATTTATCTTGTTAAATTATATGTGAATATCCTCTGGCTTCAGGAGATGGGTAGTAACAGATTGTATTTGAAAGCAAGCAAGCAAAAAACCTGGTACTATGCAAATGTTCACTAACAGAAGAATGAGTAAATAAATTGGGACGTATTCATACAATGGAAGGTTTTACAATGGGCCTTGTGACTGAATTATAGCTATTGCAGCAGTGGAGATGAAATCTTAGAAACGTGAAGAAAAGCAAGTCATGGAAGATACAGGTATTTTTAAAGTGCAAATATAAACAAAATGAAGCATTATAATGTGTAGTGACGTATGTAGTAAAAGTACTATTTAAGCTGAGGGAATATTCAGGGTAAAAAAAGTCTTGATTGTGAGGACCATTATATGCTCAACTAGCTTTGACTGTCAGAGCCTCTTCCGCCCACCCATATTTCCCAAGTTTCTAAGTAGTGTATACATTTGTGTATACTGCAGTATTCTTTGATTTTTTCTCCTTATTGAGTACATTAGTAGTTGTGCTACTAAAATTACGTCCTTGCACACTTACTAGAATTCCTGATCTTCCTGAACAGTCTTCATTCATGCATTCAGTATCACACCCTATGTTTTATCCTAGGCGTTGTGTGAAGTATGAAGTCAAATAATATAGAGGGTCTGTGGAAGACATGGCACTGGACTTTCTGTTAGCCCAGAACTGAAAACATTCTGGAAGCCAGCTCCTCAGACAAAGATTGAATTGGTTTATAAAACATAAAATGATGCTGGTGAATAGTGTGCTTCTTGGCTTAAGTAGATACAGGAGACTTACTGGGAAACTCCTGTCCAGAGGTGAGATGAGAAGACAGAGGGGAACTGGAGCTGGTTGAGTAGACATGGGAAATAACAGGGTGGAGAGGAGTATGCTGTCACAGTGTGGGGAGAGCAGCTAGGTAAGTTTTTATATGAGAAATTGACTCCAATCATAAAACTTCAATTGGAAAACAAAAAAAGGTCATAGGAACCTTATCTTACAAGATGGATGAAAGTTTGCTAGGTAAACAGGGAAGGGTAATGGAACATTCCAGGCCCAGAGAGCATGTGAATAAAAATGTAAAGGAGTGTTATTTTTCCTAGTGCTGGGAGCTGGAATTAGACATCTGTTCTTCAAGCATTTTGAAACATACATTCTTAACAATCTCTGGTAGAGCTCTGCCTGTGAGCTCTTTACTGCCGTGTACTCTGAGGGTATCTGCTCTCTTGATAACTATACCTAGTTCTTAATGAGGATGATTTCAGTGTGTGTAGTCAACTTTATTGTCTTGAATTCACAATTTTTTATTTCTCAGTCCTTAAAGTTTTTCATGGGAAAACTTTAGGAATTTATCTGCAGTAGAGATATTGTAGTGTAATTTTTCAGGTAGAACTTTAGATCAACCTGAAGATGCCTTAATACTGCACGGCCTTTAACCTAGTTTGCTTTTTCATTCAGACGCTTATTCCATAGGGCAGAGGGATGTATTAGCTCTGCTTTCATCCTCTTCTTGTTCTTGAGCATCTGTGTTCTCTGATCATTTTTTTTATATTATTTATAGAAGAAATATTATAATATTTAAAGAGGAATACCGAGAACTGTGTGGTTCTTCGGCATTCATCTATAAATGTACTGAAAATTTTTTTTCTGAGTACATTGGCAGCAATGACAATAATTGTAAGTGGCATACCCTGGGCTATTTTTGGTTCTCCCTGGGCCACCACTGCCCAGCCATAGTCTCCTAGTTTCTACGTAGTGCGCATATTTGCATGCACTAGCGTAACCCATGCTTAGAGAATGAAATGGGACAATAGCAGATGGCCAAGCATGTCATACAATAGGATTAGTATTGGACTCCTCCTTCCCAGGGCTCTCCCCTATGGTTTGAAGTAGTTTTGTGTTACAGTAAATTTCTTATCTTTATAATAAATCACTGACCTGGAAAATGTAACTGAGCATTTGAATCTGAGCTGCATTCAGACTCTGTGTAAAATCGTGCAGCTTCTTGCTTGATTGATTATAAATGATAATGTAGCTTGGAGTTTAATTTGCTTACGCAGATGGTATCAACATTCCCTTCTATGCTCTGTAACTTCTGTTTATTTCACTTTGCTTGCTTCTCCAGTCTCCTGGTTTTTGGTATGTTGAGTTTTAGATTTAATAGTAGCAGAAAGCTGATTTAGAATTAGAAGAGGTTCTTTGTCCTCAGTTATTTCTCTAGGTCTTCTCTGTTACTTTGGGGGCAGAAAGAATGACTCGATTTGCCATATGTTTTATTTGTTTTCTGTGGATCTTGGGTAATGTGGTGGTTAGTTTCTTCACCTTTCCATGTTATAAAAAGAAAAAAAGAATATGTTTTATCATAAAAATTCATAATACATTTTTATTAGTTTGGGTACAGAAGATTAATGCTTTGTTTTTAAAATGTTGCCATTTTATTTTAAGCAAGGATTCAATTTTGTAATACTGTCTTTTATGTCTTTTTTTATTGTGCATTAGGTAAAAGTTGACAACTCAAGTTAATTTCTCATTCAAAAATTTATGCACATTACGTTGTGACATTGATTGCAATCCCCACAGTGTGACAGCATGCTCCCCGTTTCTACCCTGGGCTCTCTATGTCCATTCATCCAGTTGCTATCCCTTCCAGCCTTCTCACCCTGTTTTTGGACAGGAGCTGTCCATTTGGTCTCTTATGTCTGCTTGAACTGAGACACATATTCCTCCTTTGTATTATTGTTTGTTTTATAGGTCTGTCTAGTTTTTGCCTGGAAAGTGGACTTTGGGAGGGGTTTCACTTCTAAGTTAGTAGAGTATCCAGAAGACATAGTCTCAAGGTCCCTCTAGTCTGTGTCAGACCAGTAAGTCTGGTCTTTTATTATTATTTAAATTTTGTTCTGTATTTTTCTTTTGCTCTGTACAAGACTGTCTATTGTGATCCCTGTCAGAGAAATCAGTGGTGGTAACCGGGGACTGTCTAGTTCCTTCTGCTCAGGCTGATGGAGACTCTGATTCACATGGTCCTTTAGTCCTTTAGGCTGATATTTTCCTTGTGTCTTTCCTTTTCTTTGTTTTCCTTTGTTCTCAGTGGGATGGAGCCAATGCATATACTTTAGATGGCCACTTGAAAGCTTTTAAGACCCCAGATAATACTCACCAAGGTGGAATATAGAGCATTTTCCACTTTTTGCACAGTTTCTAATTGCATTATTTTTCTTTTTCTTATGCCTGTTGTTCTAGATGTCCCCTGAGACTAGGGTCCCCAGCCCCCAGCCTTAGCAACTGATTCCCTCAAAGTCTTTGGGTACATCTGGGAAGCTTCTGTGCCTTTGCTTTGGTCATGTTGTGCAGACTTCCCTTATATTTTGTGGTGGTTTTCCCTTCACCAAAAGTTGACATACGCTTACTATCAAGTTAGTGATTTCTCTTCACTCTCCCTTCCAACCCTTGTAACCATCAAAGAATGCTTTTTCCTCTGTGTAAGCCTTTCTTGAGTTCATAAAATAGTAGTTTCATGCAATATTTGTCTTGTTGTGATTGACTTATTTCACTCAGCACAATGTCCTCCAGATTCATCTGTGTTATGTCATGAATTTGTCATTGTTCTTTATTGTTGCATAGTATCCCATTGTCTGTATGTACCGTAATTTGTTTATCCATTCATCTTTTGATGGACATTTAGCTTGTTTCCATCTTTTTGGTATTTTCTGATGGCTAATGATCCTGAGCATTTCTTCATGTGTCTGTTAGCCACCTGAATGTCTTCTTTGGTGAAATATCTGCATATATCCTTTGCCTGTTTTTAACTGGATTATTTGTCTTTTTGTTATTGAAGTGTTGAAATATTTTGTAGATTTTAGACATTAAATACTTGTCAGGTATGTCAGAGCAAAAAACTTTTTCCTACTCTGTAGGTTCTCTTTTTGCTTTTCTGGTGACGTTGTTCCATGAATATAGGTGTTTAATTTTTAGGAGATCCCAGTTGTCTGGTGTCATTCTGATATTTTCTAGATGTTACTATTTTTAAGTCACAACCTAGCTGTTGACCAAACTTAGTTAAGAGAAGGTGAGGTTAACTCCTAATCCAATTCCTAGCTGAAGTTCATTTAGGCCTTAGAACTTTTTTTTTAGTTATCCTTGTTTAACAGAAGTCAGTTTAATAAACTTTTTGTTTATGAAGAATATGTGTAGCCAAGGCTTTAGCATACCATTTTGTTGGAAAAAAGACAATATATAGGAAATAAAGTTTGATTGATGATGCTGACATTTTAACTGGTAGCTGAGCAAGTGCTCTCTGTGAACTTACTATGCTTTATACAATTTTTTCACCTGTTATCAAGTAGACTATAAGGATATAGAGGATTGAACTTGAAAAGTTTGATTTATCTTCCAATGTATGAACATTTAACTATTTTAAATGATGTGGATCCTGTACAAATGACATTTTTTAGTATTTAAAGAATTAGTTCTCCCAAAAGGGGATCTTAGTTTATCCTGTTAGAAACTATTTTTTAATTTGTGGTATGCACCTAGCACAATCCTTCCGTTTCTGTAGCACATCTCTCCAAAACATAAAAATAATAAAACATCCCTCATTCCTACATTCTAGTAATGTAGAAACAATAAACTTCAGATATAAATGATTACAACAATACCAGTATTTTATGATAGATTTAAACAAAACCCAAAAAGTAAAGCTGTCTCTTTTTAGTCATTTTTGACTCAGAGGCACCCTATAGACCTAGTAGAACTACCAGGGTTTCCAAGGCTGTAATCTTTATGGAAGCAGACTGCCACATCTTTCTTTTAAGGAGCAACCAGTGGGTTTGAAACACCGACCTTGCAGCCGAGCACTTACCACTCTGCCACCAGAGCTCCTTTATGGAAGTGTTCTTGTTATGTGCTGCTGAGCTGGTTCTAACTGAGAGCTACCTTACGTACAACAGAAGGAAACACTGCCTGGTCCTGTGCCATCCTCGCAGTCAGTGTTACTTGTGCTTGAGCTGATTGTTGCAGCTACTGTGTCAGTCTTGTGTGGGGGCCAGTGTCTTCCTCTTTTTTGGTGACCCTCTACCAAACTTGATGTCTTTCTCCAGGGAGTGGTTCCTTCTGACACCATGACCAAGGTACATCAGTTGAAGTCTTACCATCTTTGTTTCAAAAGGACTTTCTGGCTGTACTTCTTCCAAGATAGATGGTTGTTTTTCTGGCAGTCAGTGGTGCTTTCATTATTTCTTACCAACACCATAATTCAGATGTGTCAACCTTTCTTAGTTTCCCTTATGTACTTGCCTGGCTTTGACATGTATATGAGGCAATTGAAAATATCCTGGCTTGGATCAGGCAGCACCTTAGTCCTCAGAGTGAACTCTTCACTTTTTAAAGAGGTCTTTTACAGCAAATTTACTTAATGCAGTATGTCATCTGATTTCCTGACTACTGATTCCGTGGATGTTGATTGTGGATCCAAGTTAAATACAATACTTGACAACTTCAGTCTTTTCTCTGTTTGTCGTGATGTTGTTTATTGGTCCAGTTGTGCGGATTCTTGTTTCCTTTATGCTGAGGTATAATCCATACTGAAGGCTTTAGCCTTTGATCATCACTTGGTGCTTCAAGTCCTCTTTGCCTTTTAGCAAGCAAGGTTGTGTCATCTGCATATTGCATGTTGTTAATGAGGCCTTCTTCAGTACTGGTGTTGCATTGTCCTTCATACAGTCCAGCTTCTCAGATTATTTGATCATTATGCAGATTGAAGAAGTATGGTGAAAGATGCAGCTAACGCACATGTTTCCTGGTTTTAAACTACATAGTATGCCTGTGTTCTGTTTGAACAACTGCCTCTTGAGGTTCCTCTTGAGAACAGTTGACTGTTCTGGAATTCTCATTCTTTGCAGCATTGTCCATAATTTGTTACCACCCACATAGTTGAATGCCTCTCTGTAGTCAATAAAACACAGGTAAACATTTTTCTGATATTCTCTGCTTTCATCCCAAATCCAGCTGACAGCAGTGACATCCCTCATCCACTTCCTCTGTTGAGTCCAGCTGGAACTTCTGGCAGTTCCCAGTCAATGTACTGCTGCAACCATTTTTTAATTGCCTTCAGCAGAATTTTACTTGTGAGTAATATAATGATATTGCTTGATAATTCCATTTTCTGCTGGATAAGCAGTTTTTGAAATGGGCACAAATGTGGATCTCTTCCAGTAGATTGGTCAGGTATCTGTCTTCTAAATTTTTTGGCATAGCAGGACTGCTTCTGGCATTGCATCTGTTTATCAGAACAGCTCAGTTGGTATTCCTTTAATTCCTGGCGCCTTGTTTTGTGCCAGTGCCTTCAGTGCAGCTTGGACTTCTAGCTTCGATACAATTGGTTTTTGAGTATAAGCTACCTCCTGAGATGGTTGAACGTTGACCAGGTTTTTTTGGTACAGTAATTTCGTGCATTCCTTTCATCATCTTTTGATGCTTTCTGTGATGTTCGATATTTTGCCCATAGAATCCTTTGAAATTGCAACTTGAGGCTTGGGTTTTTCCCTCAATTCTTTCCACTTTAAAAATGCCAAGCGTGTGTACTTTCCACTTGGTTTTCTAACCCCACATGTTAGCATATTTCATTATAATACTTTGTGTTCTCAAGTTACTCTTTGAAATTTTCTGTTCAGCTTTTGCCTGAGTATTCTATCCACTTAAGCTACTCTTGATTCAAGAGCAAGTTTCAGAATCTCTTCTGACATTTATTTTGGTCTGTTCTTTCTTTCCTCTCTTTGTAATGACCTTATGCTTTCTTCATGACTGATGTCCTTCTACAACTTGATTATCTTTGGTAATTAATGTTGAATTTGTCAGATCTATTCTTGAGAGAATCTTTTAATTTCAAGGTTGTACTTTACCTGCTGTGAATTTGTTTTAATTTTCTTCATCTTCATCTTTGTCTTTGTCTTCGTTTTCATTTTCATCTTCATCTTCATCCTCTATTTAAGCAATTGATTAGTCTGTTCTGCAGTTTGACCCTGGCCTTGTTCTGACCGATGGCATTGAACTTCTTCATTGTCTCTTTCCACAGCTGTAGTTCATTTGGTCCTGTACATTCCACATTTGCAGCTGTTACTTCTCATTTTGAGCCTTGCCTCATGAGCAAACGAAGATCCTAATAGCTTGACTCCGTTTTCATGATTAAGATGGACTCGACTTTGAAGAGGCAGTCACATTTGGAGGGCCTTCTATCCTGAGTGGCTTATCTTTTGGCACTGTATCAGACAGTATTCACTGATACTTAGAAGATTTTCGCTGGCCTTTTTTTAGTAGATCCCTAGGGCCTTCCTCCTAGTTTGTCACAGTCTGAAGGTCAGCTAAACCTTCGCACTATGGGTGACCCTGCTGGTATTTGAAATACTGTTGACAGCTTCCAGCTTCATAGCAGTGTACTAGCCACCACAATATGACGAGTCATGGTTATGGTAGAAAAATAGTGGAGAAATTTATTGCTGCATAAAAAGTATCCCTTAAATTTAGTGGCTGAAACAACCGTTTTATTATATTCCTCATTTATTTGTGGCTCAGGAATTCAGGAAGATTTTGGTTGCATAGTTTATCCCTGATTCATATGGTATCAGCTGGGAATGTCTGCACTTAGATTGTCCACTACCATCATGACTTCTGTGTGTGCATGGTTTCTGCCTTGGTGCTCTTTGGCTCCTCTCTGTGTGGCATCTCTTCCCTCAGGGCTTCTACGTATTCTCTGGGCTTATCATTGTGTGGCAGTCTTGGGTAGTCATATATCTTCGGTGGCATCTGGCTTTCCAGGGTCAAGAAGTGGAAGCTGCATAACCAGGGTTATGCTAAGAAGTGGCTAAATGTCACTGGTTAGAGGTCACTTCTGTATTTTGTTGATCGTAGTGGTCAAAGGACCCCCTGTGACTCAAGGAGGTCAAGAAATGGAATTTATCTCTTAATGGGAATGTGACAAAAAGCATGTGAGATGAGAGAGATTGTTGTGTCCATCACTGGAGAGTATTTGCTTCAGTGGAATATAGAATCAGGGGTGGAGAAAATGGGAGGGGAGGTAAGTTTTTTGTGTGATGATAAAGCTCTTATACCTTTTCTGTTGTCTTATAACTTTGCAACTTCATTAGTAGAAAGGAAGAGGGATTTCTCTATTTCCTTGCCCTACTTACTGCTGCCATTTCAAACCAGACAGAATTCTAAACAGTTTAAAATTGTTTGTACCTAATTCAGAGGCTACCATAGCACATAGAGAATAAGGGTATATGGGAAGGGAAGAAGACTTACAGTAGAAGGTGAATTAATGCTAGATGTTTATTTTGGAGAGTCACCTTAGGTCATAAGCACAAGCATGTAGATGAAAACTTTTGTGTGTTAGTGACCTAACTGGTGAAATTTTGCGTTTTAAAAGCTGCATCCTTTAGAACATAGTCGAACCGAGAACGTGGATAGGTGATAATGTAGAATGCAAAACAGTTTAGATCCATTAAGAACAGAGACCCTTGGATAAATTATTTTGTGTTGTTTGGAGAATGAAGCAGGATACATCTCAGACTTAGAGTGACTTCACACTTCATTGATGGGTGTTGTAGAATTTGGTCCTTTAAATTAATACAAAGGTTGATTTCCTTTTCAATGGAAATATAATTTGCTTACTAGAAAACTCACCGTTATAAAGTGTACTATTCAGTGGCTTTTAGTATGTTAACAAAATTGTGTAGCAATCACATCTGTCTAATTCCAGAGCATTTTCTTTCTTTTTTTTTTTATTTTGATTGAGTGAAAGTATACAATCCAATAAATTGGCATGCCCACCTGTCTGCAGCTCCTTGTGCTGTCCTTGACCAGTGACATCACACTTCTCCTTTCCATTCTATACATGTCATATCCTCTTAATGATCTCCTGTCCCCTCCTTTCTACCCTCTCTATTGCCCTCTAGTAAGAGGGCAGTAGGGTGACACCCTATAGATGCATAGAACCCTAAAGTACACATACAGTATGGTCACTCTGTGTCCCCAAGTCCAGTCCATTCCTGTCCAAAGAATTGATCTCAGGGAAGATTTATGATCAGGGGCAGCATCAGGTCTAGGGGCCGTGTTGCCAGAAGAACTCCAGGCTTTCGAACCAGTTGCGATCTTTTAGTGGAGTTCTTAGGGTGCGCCACTTTTTTTTCTCCTGTTGCCCCTGGGACTTGACCTTGTGAGTCCCATCACGGCTGTCATTGGCATTGGCTGGGCACCATCTGGTTCTCTGGTCACATGTTGATATAGTCACCCATTCACATGGGTCCTTCTATCTTCTGGTTTCTTTTTCCTTGATGTCGTTGTTGTCCTTGGTGATCATCTGCTCTTGTTGAGTTGGGACCATTTGGTTACCTCAGATGGCAGCTTGCTAGCTTTTAAGACTCCAGATACCACTCACCAATATGGGCTGTAGAAGACTCTCCTAGCAATAGGCTAGTTGTGCCATTTGGCCTCTATGTTCCCTGAGAACATTAATTCCAGAACATTTTTGTCACCCCCAGAAGAAATCATATACCTTTTAACACTCCCCTCTTCTCTCCTCCCCCTAATTCCTTGGCATCCACTAATCTACTTTTTTGGTCTATGGGTTTGCGTTTTCTGGACATTTAATATATACATACGAAGTTATACAGTATGCGGCTTTTTTGTGTCTGTTTTATTTCATTTGACATTATGTTTTCAAGGTTCATCTATACTGTAGCATGACTGAGTACTTCATTCAGTTTAATGGTTGAATAATATTCCATTGTATGGATACTTAAGGACCCCGGTGGCACAGAGTAATTGTGTGGCTGATAAGTGGCAGGTCAGAAGTTTGAACCCACTGGTTGCTCCACAGGAGAAAGAAGTAGCAGTCTGCTTCCTTCTGGATTTACAAACTTGGAAACCCTATGGGCAGTTCCTCTCTGTCCTGTAGGCTTGCTGTGAGTGGGAATTGACTTACAGCAGTGGGTTTGATTTTGGTTGGTATAGTTATAACACATTTTCTTTATGTATTCATCAGTTGATGGACATTGAGTTGTTTCCACATGAGCTGAAAGGTAGAAATGTTAATGTGATATTAATGATATTGTTCGATAATTTCTACATTCAGTTGGATCACCTTTCTTGGGGATAGACATAAATAAGGATCTCTTCCAGTCACTTGGCCAATTAGCTGTCCTCCAAATTTCTTGTCATAGATGAGTGAGAGCTTCCAGTGCTGCATCTGTTTGTTAAAGTATCTCAATTGATGTTCCATCAGTTCCTCATTAAATGAACATGGGAAATACAAGGCAGAGAGAAGGAGTGTGCTGTCATGTTGTAGGGAGAGCAGCTGGGGTCACATAGCAGTAAGTATATAAATTTTTGTATGAGAAACTGGAATTATAAACTTTCACTTAAGCACAATTTAAAAAATGGTTGTATATAGATGGCATTTATCAGTTTGAGGAAATTCCTCTCTGTTTCTTGTTTGTTGAGTGTTGAACCAGCCTTACATTCCTGGTATAATTATGGATTTTTGAAAAGTATCTGTGTTTCCCTCCTGGAAGAATTAAGAGGCTTGGTATGCCAACATTAGTACTAATACAAAAGAATGGGCAGTGGGTATACTTGAGAGCACATGGCCTTTGGATAAATGCTTTATTTACTGTCCTTAAGTATGTTATTATTAAGAATAGTGATAGTAAATAATAGTGACTTTTGAGGGGCTTATATTGGAACAACAGAAAAATAATTTTGACTCTTATTGAAACTTAATTTCTTTGTACTTTTAAGCAACTTAGTGAAAATTTTGAGAATTTGTCTTTTTTATTTTTTAACTTATTGATGATGTTGTTATTATATGCTGACTCATGTGACCTCATGTACAACAGAATAAAACACTCCCTGGTCCTGCACCGTCCTCACAATTGTTGTTATGCTTGAGCCCATTGTGGCAGCCACTGTGTCAATCGATCTTGTTGAGGATTTTCTCTTTCACTGACCCTCCGCTTTACCAAGCATGATGTCTTTCTCCAGGTGCTGGTCCCTACTGAAAACATGTCCAAGGTATGTGAGATGAAGTCTTGCCATCTTTGCTTGTAAGGAGCATTCTGTTTGTACTTCTTGAAAGACAGATCTCTTGGTTCTTTTGGCAGCCCGTGGTGTATTTAATATTCTTCACCAAGACTGTAATTCATAGGCACCAATTCTTCAGTCTTCTTTATTTATCATCCAGCTTTCACATGCATATGAGGCAATTGAAAACACCATGGCTTGGGTCAGGTGCACCTTAGTCTTCAAGGTAGTATTTTTGCTTAAACCCTCTAAAGAGATCTTTTACAGCTGATTTGCCCAATCCACTGTTTTGATATCTTGACTGCTGATACTGTGGGTGTTGACTGTGGATCCAAGTGAAATGAAATCCTTGCTAATTTCAGTCTTTTTTTGCATCTGTAATAATGTTGCTTATGGGTCTAGTTGTGAGGATTTTTGTTTTCTTTATGTTGAGGTGTAATCGACACTGAAGGCTGTAGTCTTTGATTTTTATCAGTAAATGGTTCAAGTTATCCTCACTTTTAGCAAGCAAAGTTGTGTCATCTGCATAATATTAATGAGTCTTCCTCCTATCCTGATCCCTCCTTCTTCATATAGCCCAGCTTCTCAGATTATTTTCTCAGCATAAAGCTTGAGTAGGTATGGTGAAAAAATGCAGCTCTGATGCATGCCTTGACTGATCTCAAACGTTGTGGTATTTGCTGGTTCTATTCAAATGACTGCCTCTTGATCTAGGTACAATGAGTACATGAGTACAATTAAGTGTTTTGGAATTCCCATTCTTCACAATATTAGACATAATTTGTTAAGAACTACACAGCTGAATGCTTTTATATAGTCAGTAAGACACAGGTAAACAAACTTTCTGGTATTCTCTGTTTTCAGCCAGGATCCTTCCTACATCAGCAGTGATACCCCTTGTTACACATCCTCTTCTTAATCTAGCTTGGATTTCAAGTAGTTACCTGTCAGTGTGCTGGTGCAGTAACTTCTCTCATGGTCTTCAGCAAAGTTTTACTTGTGTGTGATATTAATGACACAGTTCAATTCTTTATGCATTCTGTTGGATCAGTTTCCACTGAGTGGGAGTAAATGTAGATCTCCTCCACTCATTTGGCCAGGCAGCTGCCTTCAGAATTTTTCGGCATAGGTGAGTGTATTTATAGTGCTGTGTATGTTTGTTGAGACATCACAATTGAATTAGTGAAAAATCTATTGATTGACTATAATAAAAGTATTCTCAGAGACTTGCACACTCTTTGTGATTCAGATTCCTGTCAATTGTGTATTGAGTGAGCATACATTTTTAGCTTGAACAGTGATGATAAACAAGCTAATATGGTACAATCAGATTTCTGTTTTGGCTGAGGTGTTCTTAGTGGTCTCATGGGAGACCTGGTAGGATGAGCTTGTCAGAGTAATAAATACATAGGTAAAAAAAAAAAAGAAAAGAAAAACCCATTGCCATCGAGTACATTCCAACTCATAGTAATCCTGTAGGACAGAAAAGAACTGCTCCTAGGGCTTCCAAGGCTGAAAATGTTTACAGCTGACTGCTGCTGCATCTTTCTCCCATGGAGTGCTAGTGGGTTTGAACTGCCAGTCTTCCAGTTGGCAGCTGAATGCTTTAACCACCGCACCGTCAGGATTTCTAACTATACAAATAAGTATCTAGAAAAGGACAAAGGATCTGGAAAAACATGGTTGATCAGAGTTTTGAAGCACTGTCAGTATATTTGTCTGCTTAAAAAACCATTTTTAACTTGATGTGAATTAGCGTGTTGCATTCTCACTTGTAATTGCTGTTTGGATACATGCCTACACACCTGTCAGCTGTTGTTGAGAAGGTAAAGTAATGAACCACCTGAAGAAGTTATTAAATCAACCTCTGATAAAGCAGCTTCTTATGCTCATCTTCCTTTCTACCTACACCCATATGTATGCCCTAACAGAAAATAGCTGCAAGCATTAGACATGTATTCTGTTCTTTATCTTTGTTATCTTCCTGTAATTGCCAAGACTTCCTTGCTTTCTTAACTTTTTTTTCCCACGGGGAAGTTTTTTTCAGGTTAGAAAAGTCGTCCAGATTTACTGACAAAAATTTACCGAATCCTGTAAGATCTTTGGTTTCTTAAATGCGTTGTATGTTGGTAAGGAACTGATGTTAGAGTCTTTTCTGGTATCTCACCCATTGCCAAACTCTAATCATATATACAGTGAATGTATGCAGCATCTTAATAAGGCAGTTAAAGTAAGCAGCTGTCAGTGAAGTGACTGGCCATCTTAAACAACATTCTGAGGACTGGAAAAGAAGGCCATCAATCACCGATTTTTTCAGTTTTACTCTTTTAATAATTTGATGAAAGCTATAGTTTTCTCCAAGATGCACGCAGCTCATTTATATAAACTAAAGAAATGCTGGTGGCTAGTGGTTAAGTGCTGTGGCTGCTAACTGAAGGGTTGGTTGGCTGTTCAAATCCACCAGGTGCTCCTTGGAAACTCTGTGGGGTGGTTCTACTCTGACTATAGGATTGCTATGAGTTAGAATTGATAGCAGTGTTTTTTTTTTTCTGACATCGTACACACCTTGAATACCATCCATGAACTCCTGATTAAAAACCCCACCCTTTACAAAATACCAAATTGAGATACAAGGGTTTCTAGATGTTACAAAGCCATGAGCTTATTGATATATTTCAGATACAACATACATTGAGAGCAATTAGAATTTCATGTTAACTACAGTTTAGCTAAGTATGAGGAATGCTTTGATGAGTGGCTCAGATCCCTCCTTGGTTGAAGAACTTAATCTCCCTGGTGCTAGCATTGTTGCTGACAGAAAAATCCTCATTGCTTGTCCCTGTGGAGATTGCCTTGGCTGAAGAGAGCTGCCTTTTCCCTTTTGGCTTACTTCATGCCATAAAATTAGGGCTGACAAAAGTGAATTTTATTGAAATGAACATGATTTTGTTTTTAAAATAGGAGAATATTCCAAAACCATTCCCTTCAGACCTTATATTCAAATAGGTTTTTGAAGGTTCTTGTTTTCCTCATTTTAATTGTACTTTAGATGAAGGTTTATAGAACAAACTAACTTCTCATTAAACTGTTAGTACGTACATTGTTTTATGACATTGTTTAACAGCCCTGCGATGCTGGTTACCAACCATGTAAGTTGTCAACACTCTCCCTTCTCGAACTTGTGTTCTGTATTACTAGCTTTCTTCTCTTGTCTTCTAGTCTTTGCCCCTGGGCTGGTGTGCCTCTTCAGTCATGTTTTGTTTTATGACTCTGTCTAATCTTTGGCTGAAAGTGAACCTAGGAATGACTTCATTACTGAATTAAAAGGGATTTTGAGGGCCATTTTCCCAGGGTGTCTCCCGTCTCTTGTCAGGCCAGTTTTTGAGTTAGGTTTTTGTTCTGCATTTATCTCCAGTTCTGTTGGGCACACTCTGTTTGATGATCTCTGTCAGAGCAATCTGTATTGGTAGCTGGGTACCATCTGGTTATACTGGACTCAGACTGCTGGAGGCCATAGTAGTTATGGTTTATTAGTCCTTTGGACTAGTCTTTCCTTGTGTCTTTAGTTTTCTTCATTCTCCCTTGCACCCAAGTGGGGTATCTTAAATGGCTGCTTACAGGCTTTTAAGATAAAATGTGATAGTATCTGATGGTATTTATTACTTTTAAAATATTCTCATCTTTTCCAGTGTAAGAATAAAGGTCTGTCTTATAATTGAAAAAAAGTAGTGTTATTTTCTTTTGTTTATCAGATAAGGTAACTGGAGAGATTCAGTAACTTGCCCAGCATCACATTTCTAGCTATTCATATATTGCAGTAATCTATCCCATAAATGGTACTCTAAGAGAGTAGCACAGTTGAGAGTGAAATCCAATCAAAGAAACAGTTATTTATAAAAATCTTTCTTGGGGCATCAGAGACAGTAAAAAGTATTGGTAATAAAGGTGTGAAAAACCAAAATTAAGTTAAAAACTTGCTTAAACTTTCTAATTACTTTGTTACACTGTGCCTTCTAATGACTGAAATACATGATTAAAAAATAATAAGCCATACACACTGCTGTTAAGTCACTTCTGACTCATAGCGGCACTATATAACACAGTGGAACTGTTCCATAGAGTTTCTAAGGAGTGTCTGGTGGATTTGAACTACTGGTTAGTAGATGTAGCACTTAACCACTATGCCACCAGGGTTTCCAAAACAGATGATTAGGCAAGTAGAATTTAGAGGCCGGTGCAAATAGTCTGGGAATGTCTCCTCTTTCTGGTAAAATGTATTCTTGTCTTATAAGGACTGGAGTTTAGGGTGGTAAACAATTGAGTAGATGTCAGTATAGTTAGTGAATTTTTGCTTTATAGGTTTTATTAATTATTGTAGATCTCTCATAGCCAGCTGATTATGACCAATTCTTGAAACTCTATTTCTGTCATTGAAACTTGAAAGGTATTATTAACTGAAATGTATTCTTAACCAGGAAGATAAAAGCTGTTAACATATAAAAGCTATTGCTGAATAGCTTGATTCACACAATAAATTTGATGCAGACATCTGCTTGGAACAACTGCAAAGATATCATCAAAAAAGTTTCTTTCCTTTAAATGATATTTAAGGTGAGCCAGGTGATTTTGAGAAATGTTTTGGGATTCCTTCTTTTAGAACTCAGTATCCTTGAGGGCTCCTTATCTACCTTTGCTCCAGTGATAAGGGCCTCAAAGGCAGAGTAATCAGTTCCACTTGACTAGGCATAAATCACCCATGCTGAAACATGATAGCTCCTGACAACTGGCAGTGTTGATAAAATCCAAACAAAAGATGTCAATAAACTGGTGCCATTGTGGAACTGGTATGCATGTCTGACTAATTCAGCATCTAGCATTGTGTTCAGCATTATTCTTCCTCTGGTTTCATCTGTTTTTCTCTCTGTTTTATAAAATAAAAAAATTGTGTTAAGAGAAAGAAGGTGGTCATATAATATAATTAGGTCATTTCTGTTCTCTTTCCAACCCAGAAAAAGGAACTATACCATGATTAGAGAGATCATTTTAAGGAAGCTGTCTTATTTCTATATAGTCACTCAGAAAATATTTGCTACTTGGATTCTTCATTGTTAGATCTTCTGTATGATGATAAACCGTATGTGTAAACTCAGTTGATATTCCCCTTCCCTTCCATTCATAATTGAGGACGTAGATAAGTAGAAGCATACCATTTTCTGTAAATTTTCAATATCGAAAATAAGTTATTTAAATAAAAGAAGCAAAGCTTTTTCTGTTTCATGGTCAGGTGTGCCTTCGTCCACATGTGTATAAATAAACTAAAATAATAAGCCATGCCCCTTGAAAATGAGACTCTTTTAATAACACCATGCTGCTGAAATCCTGGGATCTAGTATCTTCGGCTCTCTCCACCAGCTTTAGCGTATTGTGATTAGGTATATGTTTCTCTCAAGAAAGGTATCCTTTTGTATTCTTAGTGGTTTGGTGCCTGTATCCTTCTTTCTGTGTTTCAGTAGGGGATAAATTTTAATGTAGATGATTATAGTAGTATCATACTCTGTTAATAAACCCTATATTTAATCATGAGAAATAGTTTCTAAAAGATACTTTGGGTCAACTTTTTTGATTCTTTTTTGTTATAGAAAAGCCAAAACCAAACTTGTTACTGTTGAATCAATTCTAATTCAGTAACGGTATAGGTCAGAGCAAGGCTTCTAGGACTGTAATCTGTACAGAAGCAGACTGCTATATCTTTCTCCCAAAAAGTGACTAGTAGATTCAACCACTCACTTTCCAGTTAGCAGTTGAGGATTTTACCATTGTGTCAGCACAGCTCCTTTTTTTATCATAAAATATATTACTTATGGCATAATGATTAAGATAGTATTCTGGAATTGGATTACCTATGCTTGAAACCGTACTCTTTTTATTTTTTATTAAGTAGCTTAATCTGTATGTTTCAGTTTTACCGTCTGTAAAAGTGTTAATAGTAATTACCTCATGGTCTTCTTCTGATCTTGACTAAGTTGTTATATATAACGTCTTTAGAACACTGCCTGGCATGTCCATGATATACTCTTTTTAAGTGTTGGCTGCTTTTGTTATCATCATACATCTTTCTGACTGTGACTACAACCACCACCATTGTTGTTGTTACTGTTTTATTATTTTAGAGATTCTGTGGCTTCTACTTCTACTAAATGGAATTAACTTTTTAATTGGATATTCTCCACATATTGAGAGAAATATTTTTCCACTTAACGTAATTCTAAACTACCCTCTTTAAATATGTGTATAGTTGATCCAGTTTTGGTCTTGGTAGTTTGTTGTATTATGGATCATCTATTTCAGATCTTGTGGCTAGTTGAACTTAGCATGCAGTAGGCTCTCTACTGTGTGAAGGTATGTACAGTGATAGATATCATATGGTAAGTGCTGAAATGATATAACATGGGACTTTTAGGGTGAGCAACTTTTACAACCTCAGCATTAGGTTAGTGAAAAAGAAGAGAATAATGACAAGCCTTTTATATAGTACTGTAGTAGCATTTGAAAGTAATGAGGCTGACTATTCCATGCACCAGCAGTTAGTGGTACCTATAAACACAGAAGTCCTTGATTTTTTGAATCACAACCAAAAGGAGGGTGTATTACTGGATAAATGAAAAGAAAAGTAATTTTACACCCCTCCCACCTGCATCTTTTTAGGTTTGTTCAAAGCTTAGGGCAGCTAGCTTGCACATTCTGTTTTTAGTTCAAGTCTTCCTCGCTGATGGCAGTGTGCCCAAAGAAGGCAATCTTCGCGCACGTTGTCCTTTCTTCATTTTGTCACATCCTTTCACTATGGAATGTTTACTCCTTCATTTTAGAAGGACATATGAGTTGCAAAATAGCCATCCTTTTTTCCCCTCCAACTCAACAGTCTGTTTAGAGAGCTGGGTAATTGAAGAAAAAAGTAGCTTAGGGACACCTTGCTTTTGGGACTTTTTTCTTGGCTCTAGAAGCTTCCGTCTGAGTATTTGTGCAAAAGATTTTACCAGCAAAGGATGGTAGATTCTTTTAATAGTTCGATTACATATAATTTTTAAAAGTGGACTTGTTGATATTTTAATTCCTTAACTTCTTCCCTAGATGCTGATGATGGGTGAAAAAGAAGGATTTATCTTTATTACATGTATAAGGCTTCTTTGTATATTAGGTGGACTCATGAAACAAGTCTTTTTTGTTGGATGTAAAACCTGCTTGTATTCTGTGCATGTTCATTTTAAATAATGGTTCTTTCAATGCTTTTATTCTTGATAACTGTAATCAACAGCATGGCCATATCTTTTCTTTGTATAACTTCTGTATGTTAGCACATACAGTGATCTGCGTAGCTAGTTAAATGTGTAAACACCAAGAGGTAGAATTCTGTATGTGTGTGGAGTACTAGAGTTTTGAGTAGCAAGAATCTTTTTAATGGTTGTGGGTTAACCTAAGTACTGATCTATATGACATTCCAATAGTGCTATCTGATTAAACCAAAGGAAGACTAACAATTTTCATCTATGATGACCTCATCTATTGTAACAGACTTTGGACTCTTATTGGACCTGCAAAGACTAGCCCATTGCAGTAGCTCAACTGTGTCATTATTTCATTATTCTAAGCCTTAGAGTATTCGTGTTATGCTATCTAAATTTACAAAATCTCTTCATTTAGCGTGTTTCATGTGCTTTTGGAGTTCTCAGAAACTCTGGTGGTGTAGTGATTGTCACCACTGCTAACCAAAAGGTCAGCAGTTCAAATCCACCAAGTGTTCCTTGAAAACTCTGTGGAGCAGTCCTCCTCTGTCCTGTGAGACTGCGATAAGACAAACGATTTGACGGCATTGGGTTTGGTTTTTTGGCATGCAGTTCTCATTGACTCTAGAGACGAACTTAAACAAAACAAAACCACTTACCCTGTGGAATGGAACAAGCCTTAAAGAACTTGTAGTAAATTGATTGATGTAGGAAATTTTTTGAAGATTGGATCAGGGTTTTTTGGTAGATAATTTGCTTATAGGAGTACATGTGTGTGTCTTAAATATATTTAATAAAAGATGTTTTCTAAGCCCAAACTTACATCTATTTACTGATTAATGAATCAGTATTTATTCAGGTGGGAGTGTGGCACCCAAGTTCCTTATGTGGTGCAGTGTTAAGAGCTCAGGTACTAACAGTCTGAACCCCCACCCTAGCAAGTCTGCACCTATGAGAGACCTGGTGATTTGCTCCAGTAAAGGTTACAACCTAGAAAACCATATGGGGAGGTTCTACTCTTTCCTGTAGTGTTGCTGTGAGTTGAAGTGGAGTTGACATACCACAGCAGCAAGACTGTGTACATTTACATATCCTAATGGAATACAAAGATTACATCATTCCCATGTATAGGAGAATAAATAAGAAAGTCTTCCTAAAGGAGGTAATATTTATGTTGCATTTCAAAAGCTACGTAGGGTAAACTAGCTTGTTGTAGTATTAGCTCAACTGGAAACCATGATGGTATCATCCTATTTCATTTTTTTCATAAACTGCATACTCTATGTACTTATTTGTTTATTCTGTCTGCCACACTAGAATGTGAAGTCCATGAGGGAGGGGATTTTTGTCTGTTTTGATTAATGCTATATTCTCAGTGCCTGACAAAGTGCTTGGTTCATAGCAGGACGTTATGTTTGCTGAGTTAACTTTGTAAGCTCTGAAATAGTTGGCTTAGTTGTAATTTTCTCCTTAGAGTTTAAATTCCTTGTATTTTTGCTCAGTATTTTTCACTATGTGTACTTGAATCAGCGATCCCTGATGGTGCAGTGGTTAAGCCCTCAGCTGCTAACTAGAATGTTAGTTAGCAAGACCAAGAACTCCATGAGAACCAATAGCTCCAAGACAGCAAGATGTGGCAGTCTGCTTCCATAAAGATTACAGTCTTGGAAACCCTGTAGGACATTTCTACTCTGTCCTATAGCTAAGAGTCGGAATTGACTTGATAGCAGTGGGTTTTGATATGTGTTGGTATACTCAGATCCCCCCTAGTGGTTAACATCTATTTCTACATTGTTTTTCAAATCCATTCCCTCTTTTCCATGACTTTTAGCTTATTTAGGCCCTATCGTCTCTTGCCTGATGTGATAGAAACCTCATAATTCATCTGTGTGCGATTTCACCTCCACATCCATCATAATTACCTTTCTAAAATACAAAACTGACCAGACCATTTCTTTGCTTAAACTCTGTAATGGTTGCCATTTCTCCAGAAATTAGAGCTGCTTAGGATGCTGTGAAAGGCCATTCATAGCTTGACTTCAGCTGCACACTGGGGAGTTCTCCTACCATTTCCCAGTATAATAAGAATGGATCTGTTCATTTTTCTTTGTGATATTACTGCCTGGCCTGTAATTGAGAATTCAGTAAATGCTTTTTGAGTGGATGAATGTATATAAATGTTTAGAAAGGAATGAATGGCTACAATAAGAAATTTCACTGAAAACTTAACACCAGCATTTAAGAACAATTTTTCCTTAATATAGTTGCCTTACCTTTTTCACTATCTAGTTCTTCGATTCTTAGTCTTCCCGTTGTTTTTTGGTGCAAGAATCTCTTGTTTTCTATAGTGTCATTAAAAAAAATGAAAAACAAAAAACATGTCCTCTCCACGGCCTGCCTTTCCATCCCCATTCCTGTATTGGATCTTTTGAGGCACTTTATTGATTTCTTTAGGAATTAATGTGTATACATGTATGTTCATCCCCGTGTGTGTACCTTTACTCCCTTGCTATAAATCCTGGCCTTGAGGTTTTGCATGCAGTTCTGGAACTTTTAGGGTTAAATTATTTCTGCAGAAAACATACATAAAACTTGGATCTACCTGTTTCCACCTTATAAATGTGACTATTTTTATGTCTTATTATTTTCTTATTTTTCCCCTTAAATATATATTCACACTCAGATTGAAAATCTTCAAGAACAACTTAGAGATAAGGAAAAGCAGATGAGCAGCTTGAAAGAACGGGTCAAATCCTTGCAGGCTGACACCACTAACACCGACACGGCCTTGACAACTTTGGAGGAGGCCCTTGCAGAGAAAGTAAGTGACTCGCCCAGGCTCTTCATAGGCACATCTCTTCTGCTTTCTCACTGATGGAAAAGCTTCACTAGTGATGGGACTTAAATATAGAGTAAAGAAAGCCCTTTGGGCAAAATGGAAAACAGCTCTTTTGTGTTGTTAGCAGCAAACACAGTGTAAGGGGAAGGAAAATCAGTTAGTTACTACCAGTTTAAGCATCAGCTGTTAGGCAAGAGGACAGTGGTGGCATTTTCTGAAGAATCAGATAGGTTTTTCCCATTTAATGTCTTCTGATGAAGAAAAAAAATTTTTTTAAATTTATATAGTTGGCTGGAATTGAGAATATGGAATTTCAGACTCTGATCGTTAGAAAGTTATATCAGGTATATCCTTCAGATACTTGTATCTGTCTGCCTGCCTGTCTAGTCATGTTTTAGGTATATACCTAATGTATTTATGGATTTTGATTGTTAATCTTGTTTACTGTTTTTCTAGTTTTGACCTTGTTACTTCATTTTGTATTTATGAACAAGCCTAAGTTTTCAGGAATGATTGACTAAAGCAGTAACCCTATATGACTTGTGTTAATGTCTTAAGAGAAAGTTTAGGGAATTCATTTTAATTGGATTCTTTTTAAACAGGGATGCTGTCACTGTTTCTTGAGCCTTATATTCAGAATGCTTAGGCTGCCTGCCAAAGATCAAGGCTTGCACTCTGTATATACCAAGAAATAACATCCAGAAATATACTCAAATTGCTTCAGCACTTAAATTTCCTGAGTGTATGTTGAAATAAGTTTTAATGGTTTCTTTTCTTTACCTTCCTTATAGTTTACGCTTAATACATTATAATCTCTCTCATTCTACACCTCCCCTTTTTTGGTGAATTTTAAGATGTTTCCATTGGCATCATAGGCAAATATGAATTATATACACAGAAGAAATAGTTGTTTTTTGTCACTAAGTGAGATATATTTTGGCCACTTGAGATTTAAATATACGTAATTATTCTGAAAGAATACTTTGGGATATCTGGTACTAGCTGAAGTTATAGGAAAGGAAACCTTGGGTGGTCAAAAAAACAAAGCCAGATCTTTGTATGGTAAACTAGAAGGGATGGTACTTTGTCAAGTCAATTATTATCAAGTTACCACTGTCTTTCTAATGGAGGATGGAAGTGAGACATTTTATAAGCTGATGGAAGAATTACAGCCATGTGATATCGTAACCAAAAGAAATTTCCTCATATATTGATGTGCTCTCTTATCAGGAACGGACAATTGAACGCTTAAAGGAACAGCGGGACAGAGATGAGCGAGAAAAGCAAGAGGAAATTGATAACTACAAAAAAGATCTCAAAGACTTGAAAGAAAAAGTCAGCCTACTGCAAGGCGACCTCTCAGAGAAAGAGGTTAAGATCACCGAAATGGAATTATTTGGTTTGCTTAGTCATTGCACTGTGTATATTTGTTGTCAGTGCTCACAAAATGCCTTCACTATAAAACACATTTGTTAGAAGTTTTTCTTAAGATTCATGTGGCAGTTTTTTTCTGAAGACTGTAAAGAATATTTCAGAAAAACCTTTGCAGGAACGTGATAGATTAAATCATTCGCTTCCTAAATCTTACCTCTTTCACTGTGTTATAAGTTAGCATCTTACCTGTTAGAATTTTTATAGATCCTGAATCACAGGAAGCCCAGTGAAATTTGGGAAAATATCATGCTAGTGATAAGAAAGGTGACAGACAAAAGGAATGTACCGAAGGAGAAATATTTATTTACAGTAGCTTTAAAAGTGCCTCTGGACATCGGTAGAGATATCATAAATGGCTTAAGTGGCTTTGATGACCAATTAGGTGACCTCATATACTTTGATCTTGCAGTTGGAGAACCCTGTTAATGTGACCTAACTCACAGAGATGCCCAATACCCTGTGATTACATAAAAATGCCTAAGCTTTAAGGTCTTTCTCTGAATTTTCGTTCTCATAGTTTTAGGACAACGAATGGAATTTTAAGTTTCTAACAGAGTTTTCTCTCTAAAAAAGAATATTGTTTCTAAAATTTTATTTTATGTTTGAGTCAGTGTAGTTTCTGAGGTAGGCTACTTTATTTTATGAGAATGGGTATGTATTGATACAACTCTTTGAATTACTGTTCAATTGGTGTTTCTGGGAAGTCTGTCTTATTTTATGTAGGGCTTGATACTAATTTTAAACACAGGGCCACTGTTTCTTAAAAAAATTGCTGTTACTTTATATTTATTGTTGTCCTTGATACAGTAATTGAAAGAAGTGACAAGCCTCCAAGATAATCAGTTTAGAAGTTTAAATCTTCACTTTGTTTATAGCTAGTATTTATTCTTAGTGTCTGTTTCTTTTAGGCTTCACTCTTGGATCTGAAGGAGCATGCTTCTTCCTTGGCTTCTTCAGGACTGAAAAAGGACTCACGGCTAAAGACGCTAGAAATTGCTTTGGAGCAGAAGAAGGAAGAATGTCTAAAAATGGAATCACAATTGAAAAAGGTTAAAGGAAAAATTCCCACTTTCTTCCTTTGTTTTAAATAAGAACATAGTAGAAAACTCTAGGGTATGCAAGTGGAGTAACTTTCTGATGAAATAATAGTCCTCTGTAGGTCAAAAGACCATTTTACCTTGATTAATTCTCTCAGCAGTCTTAGCCTACTTTATTTTGTTGATGAGAATCCCCAGATGCTCAGCAAATAGGCTGTTTAGAGGAGGATTAAAACATGTGGCTCCCTTGTGGATCAAATATGAGGCTACAATGTAAAAATCTCAATTATCTGACATTTTTCTTTCATTAGACTCAGTTTCTAGGGGGAGATAGTATAACAGTGCTAGTCATGTATACTGGTAAACATGGTGCAAATGCTTACTATCTATGTCTTTGCTTTATAGTAATACATCTCTAATTTTATATAGTAGTTTATAGTTTGCAAAGCTCTCTCGTATTTATTGCCTCTGAGATACCAGCTTTGTGAGGATTGGAACTGAGAGTGATGAGCAGTTATATAAACTGAGTCCAGTTTGTATGAATAGTAATATATAAGGGGTATAGCCTGTCTTTAGTTTTTTACTCTTTCCATATTAAGTGTATTTATTGTGGTACCTTTAAAATGAATCTTTATTTTGGGAATGCCGAAAATAACATCACATTCTAAAGCTAAGGAAAGGAGGAGTATTTGGTATCTTAATGTTTCTTTTGAATAAATAAGGAAGTACTTTTATTAAGATTGGGGCCCTAGTGGCAGTAGTTAACCAAAAGGGTCGGCAATTTGAATCTACCTGCCAGTCCTGGGAAAACCTATAGGGCAGTTCTCCTCTATTGTATAGGATTGCCATGAATTGTAATTGACAGCAATTTAAAATTTTTTTTTAAGATTAGGATTCCTGTCATAAGCAATTCAAATTTGATAGTTGGTGTTTTCTTCCTTGTTAAAAGAGAAGTGACATTTTCCATCTAACAGCTGTATATTGAAGATGATACTGCTGGATTTATTTGGGTTTCTGTCAGTGGTAACATAACTGTTATTTTACTTGAATCCCTATTGGTGTAGTAGTAAGATGTGAGGCAGGGCAAGCGTCCTCTGTCATTTTTAGATGAAATCTTGGTCTTTTATGAGCCTGTGTTGGGAAATCCTGGTGGCATAGTAGTTAAATATTACAATTGTTAACGAAAAAGTCCACCAAGTGCTCCTTGGAAACCCCATGGGGCAGTTCTACTCTGTCCTGTAGGGTCCTTGTGATAATTGACTGATGGCAGTGGATTGGGTTTGGTTTTCAGTCTCTGGCTGTGATCTTCACAAGTGTTAGAGGATACAGAAAGGCTCATAAGGGCTAGAGTAGGAGAAATGCCCTTAATCCAGGTAGAATGAAGATCGAGTAAATTATTTTCCTCTTCTGAGTCTCAGTCATATTTCATAATGATTACTCTTCCCTCCGCCTGCACTCATCTTCCAGCAATTCTTCCAAGTTACTGTTTCAGTTTTCATACCAGTGGCTTTTCAGCTGTGGCTCTGTAGATCTGTGATTTTGGGGTGGCCCTTTCTTTGTAGCCTGAATTCTCTAGTAGCTCCAAGAAGAGTCATTGACTTTAAGTTTGCTCAGCCTTTTCTTTTTACGAGGGTGGGAGCATAGTGATTTCTGGGCTCTTTGCCTTTTGCAGCTGAAGTTATTGTGGTATTCCTTGTGGAATAGCCCTATTCATTCTTCTTATTCTTATGAAGATATTTACATTAACTTTGCCATTTAGAATAAAAACTAAAGTAATGATAAAGTCACAGTTTATTGCTAATATTTGGGGATCAAGGTTAGTTTTGTTAATTAGTTTTCTAAATGGTATAACCCACTGCCATCGCATAGGTCTGACTCATAGTGACCCTAGAGGTCAGGGTGGAACTGCCCCGTAGAGTTCCCAGGCACACCTGGCAGATCTGAACTGCGAACCTTTCAGTTAGCAGATGTAGTGCTTAACCCACTATGCCACCAGGGGTTCTGTGTAAATGGTATAAAATCAGTAAATTATCTATTTCCAAGAATTTGAGAGTAGATTACAGGGGTCTGAGTCTTGTGTGGCTTTCTTAGTTCTGCTAGATATGAAGTGAAATTGAGTGTTTTATCATAGTATCAAAATGTTTCTAAGCCTTAAAGTTAGATTGGAAATTGCCTCTATTAGAAGGAAAAACCTTTGACTTCAGAAAGTCCCTTCTTTAACTAAGAACTCGTATCTTGAGTTAAGAATGAAATAAGACTTATATAGTAAAATACATCATAAAACAATTGTCAAATATCCTATTTCAGATTTTATCTCATTTGAGTAGATAAGTACTTCCCTAGCATGTTATATTTTAAAAGTAGGACAAATACAATATCTATTTTTTATTCCCTGTGATTTTAATTCTTAGCAGGTCCAGAATTTTGTTATTTTGGTCTTATGTATCTGTAGTCCTTTTTTTTGTTTTATTGCTTATTTGTAGATTTATATGAAGTAATATTTGGTATGTTTTCTTCTGACTGAAAACTGTAGCTGACCTGAGGTTAGTATTCTCATGTGTATGTCTTCAAAAGACTGCTTATCACTTGAAATTTTCAAAGTAAATTTCTTGTCTGTTTATGACTGGTATTAAAATAAATTGAAAGTTTTTAGTTTTTTTTTTACCTATTTGTAGTTCAAGAATTTATATTTTGTACTAAATTCAGATATTCTGTCTTCAGCATAAGATAACAACCTTAGAATTGTTAAGAAAAAGGTGGAAAACTCAACTTGAAACAGACATTTTTTTATTGTGAATAAATGAAAGTTTACAGTCAAAGTCTGCTGCTGTGCACCTCTTATATGCTCTCCTCTCCCTGTGACAGCACACTCTTCTTTTTCACTCATTGCTTCCAGTATCCACTCAAACAATACTTGTCCGTTCCTCTCTCGCTTCTCCTCTCCCGTCTAGAAAGAAAGCAGTAGGACAGCCTCATACATATAGACAGAAAACCATAAAGTACACACACCACATTCATCACTCTGTGTCCCCAAGTCCAATCTATTCTTAGTCTGAAGTATTGGTTTCCATACTGGGAAAACTCAACTGTAGAGTTATCGGATATTAAAAAATGCTAAAGATGCTATGTTTTTCCATGGAAAGAAATTTTTGTTCTTTGTTTTTGTTTTCTGTTGTTTAATTGAACCTTTTTTAAAAAAAAAAAAAAAAATTTGTGTTCTTTTTAACCTTTTACCTTTTTCTAGCTTGTCCTTTTCCTAAACCATTTTCTTCTACTTTTCTTCTGTTCTCCGTGATTCTTTTCCTTTAACATCATGAAATAGTTGTTGGTCACCCATCCAGATTAGTATGTGACTTGTCAAAATAGTGCCATCAAGTCCAGTGTGATTATTTTTTTCCTTCCTTCTGTATGTTGGACAAATGCCTTTTTCAGTATTCCTTAGAAAAGTGAATACACTTGACCTCATCATCTCTTTGTTTCTCAAGCAGCAATTCTTTCTTGAACGATTCCTTTGTAAACTATATTGGAGACAAATTTAAATTGGAGAACTTTTGTGAGACAAAAAGTCTTTCCTAGACTAAGAAATGTCTGTATTTCTGCTACTTTTCATTTGTCTTGTTTTTAGTGGGCTAATTTATTGAAGGCTTCCTGTTTCACTTTCCATTTGCTTTTACCATGTTGTAGCTTTTTTAGCCACTTTAATTAAGGGTAGAATTTTTTTAACATTAAAAAAAAATGCTGCTGCTACTAAAATATCTTCTGCAGGACACTGTATTTGCTAAATGAATAAAGTGCTTATCTGCTCATCATAAGGTTGTTGGTTCAAACCCACCAGCCATTCCCTAGGAGAGAGATGTGGTAATTTGCTTCCTAAAGAATTGTAGCCTTGGGAACCCCAGGGAACATTTCTGCTCTGTCCTGGAGGACTGCTATAATTTGGAATTGATTTGACAGCAGTTTTGTTGTTGTGGAGTAAAGACCACTCTGAGTAACTGTGGATTTTCACAACTGATGAAGTCTTAGCAACAGAAAAACTTGGCAAAGGGTATAATTTTAGAAAGTATAGACTTTGTTTTCACTGAGTATTTCATACAGTTTGCATAAACATTTCTCATTTGCTTAAGATTCTTTGTGTCAGAGCCTTTCTGAGTATTTCCTAAGTGTATATATTTTTTCTATTTTTTATTTTCATGCTATTTTAAGAGACTAAGTATGTTTTATTGTTTGTTGAATGGGGAAAAATAGAACATTTTTAGCCTTTATCTTTTTATTAAATGTGTTATATATGCCTGGCTTTAGGGATTCAGGAGAAAAATTAAAGCCTTGAAAATTAGTTTTTTACTGAAACTTCTTTGTATTCGGAATGCATTGAAGATATTAGTTACCCTTTGCAACAGGATCCTGAATAAAACTTCCTTTCTTACTTCTAAGTGAGGGGCAATTGATTTCTGACTTTGTTTGTCCCATATTATCTAGGAAACTTCCAGATGCTTACAATGGGGAGGTAGCTGAGTAGTGATAGTCATTCTCTTAACCTAACTCCATTTTTAAGTCATCAGACTTGCAGTGTCTAGTGGGAAGTAGGTCTCAGTCTGGGTGCCTACTATAGTAAGATAAGCAGTGAATCTCTGATGATGCCTTTTGATATTATCATGGAGAGCTGAGTAGCAGTCTGCTGTCATGTTAGTACATCTTACTGGACTCTGAACATCTCTTGGCTGATAGTAGTTTTTGGCACAGTAGTGAATAGTCAGAGGTCTGATAGTGAAAAAAATTAATCTAGTTCGAATCTAAGATGATTATTTCTTCAAGTTTAATTTAGTCTTTTGTCTATTGTATTTAATTAGAGAAACTGTAAAAAATGAACAATAGCTGTTAAAGTTTTTTTCATCTGCACCATAAAATTAGTTTGATTGTAAACTGCTCTTTGACTGTTAAAGAAGTTTGCTTTCTCTGGGTCTGCTCAAAATACAGTTGACATTCATCAGTACTGAAAGCTGTATGACAGCCTTCAATACTGTCAGATATTCTCGTTTTTTTCCTATAGTGATACAGAAATGGACTATGTTCAGTGAACTGTGTTCTGTCTGGTAATCTTTATAAATGAGGTTAAGATACAAGCTAGATTAGTAGTAGTAAATTCATTGTGTGCTGTGTTCAAAGAGGATTAAAGAGATGACCTCACTGAATCCTTAATGTCTCCTATAAGGTTGATATTACACCTGTCTTACAGATGAGAAAACTGAGACTGAAATAAATTAAGTAATAGTGCCAGAGATGTATAACTACCAAATTTTGGAGTCAGGGTTTGATGTTAAGTCTGTCCAATTTTAAAATTTTTGCGTTTTCTCTGTAAGATGCTGCTGCTGTAGCAACTCTGGCTATAGCCAGAATAGATATAAAATTTGTGTTAAATATAGCAAACAAAAATTAATTGTAGGCTTTTACAGCTTAAGTAAGTACAGATAACATTTAGAGGTAGATTATGGCTTCTAAAATAGTGTTCTCATTATCCGTGTTGTAGTGTCTCTAATTATAAATAGATGTTAAACAATTTAATTTGTAAACTGATTAATTACAGTGTACAATGCATTTTCCTATAGGACCACTGTATTGGTGGCTTGTGCTGTAGGCCACTCATAAAATCATATATACTCAGGTCTGTGTAGCACAGAATGGGATCAAAAACCAGCACTAATTTGTCAGGCAGATGAATGAGCCACCTAGATGGTACATCCTGTATCCCCAGTTAGACCTTCGGATGACTGTAGTCCTGGCCACTATCTTGACTACAACATCTCAGTGTCATGGGAGACCCTGAGCCACAGTCACCCAGCCAAACCCTCCCTGGATCATGACTCACGTGAACTAAGTCTGGCAAGTGGATGACAAAACAGAGAACCACCATGAAAGCTAAGACAAGTGTCTGTGGCAAGTTGCAGTCATAGACTAGAGAAAGAAACATTGACATATGAAAGTGATCCGGATAAAAAGTATGTGGAAAAATCATTTTGAGCACAGACTTATTTCTGTCAGACGAAGTGGTTCTAAAAGTTACTCCTGGGGAAGGTGCTGAAAGCATAATTTAAAACGGAACCTATTGCAACAAAAGAAAGATGATGAATGTAATGGATGTGGGAGAATACTCTTTCATATTAATCTTAATAGAGCTCAGCCTGGTATGAAATCTCTGAGCCTAAACAATGTGGGAGAGCCCTCCAACATAAGAAAACCCTTATAAAAATTAGAGAAGTCAAATGGAGGACAGAGCCAGTGAATGTACCATATATGGAAATGTTTTTCAAAAAGCAAATTTGTTGTGCAACAGAGAACTTATAATGGTGAGAAATTGACAATTGTTGTAAATGTACAGAAGACTTTACCTGTAAGTTGACATTCATTGCACCCTAGAGAACTCATGCAGAGCAGGCCTTTTTGTGCAGTGATATGGGGAGCCTTTATCTAGAAGACAGCCTTAATTAAACATCAGATAATATGCACTGGAGAGATACATTTTGAATGCAGAAATGTAGGAAAGCCTTTAGAGGGAAGACGTTTCTCATTAAACATTAGGGAGTTCATGCAGGAGAGGAAACCTAAGAATAAACTTGAAAGTGAGATGGTGTCATCTGTACTTACATCTCATTAGTCTATGTACCAGAGAGTTCATCTTGTCAAATAATCAGAAACCTTTCTGATAAAGCAAATACGATAAATTCTTTATCTACAGGGCAAAATACAATGTCTATCCAAGAATTCATAAAGAAGTTAAACTGTGAATATAGTGAATGTGAGAAATTTGTGCTAAAGATAAACCATCAAATTAATAAATTGGAAATCTGTAATTCCAGAGAAATTTATTATGAGAGAAATCATGTTCGACATATGATAGATGTTTTTAGCAAAGATTGCAGAAGTAACAAATAAGCATTCCATTATAAAGTATATACATACTGTGGAGTAGAGTATAAAGTCTTTTTTTTATTATTTTTATTATTATTTCTTTTATTATAACCGAGTGAAAATGTACATTCCCATGTAGATTTATGTGCCCATCTATATGCAGATTCCACTGCTCTCCCTGTCTGGTGACAGCACACTATTTCTCCCTGCTCCATACATGGCTCATCCTCCCAACAGTCTCCTGTCCCCGCCTGTCCACCCAGTCCCCTTCCTCCAGTCAGAGGTCAGCAGGATGATATCCTATAGATGCATAGAACCATAAAGAGCATCCATTATATGGTCAATCTGTGTCACCAAGTCCAATCCATTTGTGTCTGAAGAGTGGACCTTTGTTATGATTTATGGGCAAGGGCCTCATCAGGGCCAGGGGCCATGCTCCTAGGGGAAATCTCGAAGCTGGTGGACCATCAGTTGTGGTCTTTTAGTGGAGATCTCAGGGTGCACTTCTTTTTATTCTTGTGTTGCCAGTGAGACTCAACTTAGTGAGCTCCATCACAGCTATCACTGGTGGTAGCTGGGCACCATCCGGTTGTTCTGGTCCCAAGTCTATGTAGGTACACACTCACGTGAGTCTCTCTGTCTTCTGGGTTGTCTTTACCACGTCATTTTGGTCCTCAGTGAGCATCTGTTCCTGCTGAGATGGGACCATTTGCTGTGCCCTCGGATGGCAGCTTGGCAGCTTTTAAGACACTAGACGCCACTTACCAATGTGGGGTGCAGAGAGCCCTCTTAGGAAAACGCTAGCTGTGTCAATTGGCCTCGATTTCACCTAAGAGCATGGTCCCCTGCCCCCTGCCCCAGCTACTCTGTCCATGCAATATTGGGTTAAGATGGAAGGAGTACTCAAGTTATGCTGAAGTCCACTTAATGTTGTTCTTGTTTCTAGTGTGTGCTATCACCGATTTCTCTCAACCAGATTTCTAGCAACTATCTAATCTAAACCCTCCCCCACTTGCTCTCTCTCCCTCTCCTCCCTTGCAACCATCAGAGAGTCTTTTCTTCTATACATAAATCTGTTTTTGAGTTCTCATCATAGGGTGCTCATACAATATTTGTCCTTTTGTCACTGACTACTTTCACTCAACATAGTATCTTCCAGTTGAAACCAGATTATGAGATGTTTCCTGGAATCATCATTATTCTTTATCATTGCATAGTGCTCCATTGAGTATATATACCATAGTTTACCTATCCATTCTTCTGTTGTTGGGCATCTGGGTTGATTCCATCTTTTTGCTATCGTGGACTGTGCTGCAATAAACATTCTTGTGCATGTGTCTGTTGGTGTGAGTGGCCTTGATTCTGTAGGATATATTCCAAGTAGTGGAATTACTGGGTCAAATGGTATATCAATATCCATTTTTTTAAGGAAGCGCCAGATTGCTTTCCAAAGAGGCTGGACCATTTTGCAACCCCACCAACAGTGTAGGAGAGTTCTCCTTCCTCCACAGCCTGTCCAGCATTTGTTGTTTTGTGTTTTTTGGATCATGGCCAACCTTGTTGGGGTGAGATGGTATCTCGTTGTGGTTTTGATTTGAATTTCTTTAATAACTGAAGATCATGAACATTTCCACATGTATTTTTTGGCTTCCTAGATCTCCTCTTTAGAGAAATGTCTGTCCATCTCCTTTCCCCATCACTTAATTGGATGATGTATCTTCTTCTTATTGATGTTTTGTAGTACCTTATAGATTACGGAGATCAGACTTCAGTCTGACATACAGTTGCCAAATATTTTTTTCCCATTCTATAGGTGGTCTTTTAATTGTCTTAATAAAGTCTTTGAATGAGCAAAACCATTCTTAATAGTTCCCATTTATCTATTTTCTCTTCTGTTGATTGTGGTTTGTTGGGCAGATTTTGAAGTCTGTCTGCATTGTGTATTAAAACTTCCATTTGTTGTTCGTAACTTTTGTTGGATGAGCTTTATCGGTTTAGATTTGATATTTAAGTCTTTCATCCAGTTTGAGTTGGTTTTTGTATAAGGTGTAAGATGTGGGTCTTGTTTCAATTTATTGCAGATGGATATCCAATTTTGCCAGCACCATTTGTTGTATTTATCGAGTTTAATGTCTTAAGGCCTTTGTTGAATATCAACCACAGGCAGATAGTGTCATCTCTGGGGTCTCAGTTCTGTTCCATTGATCAATCTGTCTGTTCTTGTACCAGTACCAGGCTGTTTTGACCACTGTGGCAGTGTAACATGTTCTAAGATCGGGTAATGAGAGGCCTCCCAGTGTGTTCTTCTTCTTCAGTAGTGCTTTACTTACCCAGGGCTTCTTCCCTTTCCAAAGAAAGTTGGTAATTTCTTGCTCCATCTCATTAAAAAATGTCACTGGAATTTGTATTGGGATAGCATTATTTAAGTAGATTGCTTTGGGTTAACATTTTCACAATGTTAAGTCTTCCTATCCATGAGCAGGGTAAGTTTCTCCATTTGTCTAAGTCTCTCTTAGTTTCTTGCAGTAAGGGCTTGTAGTTCTCTTTGTAAAGGTCTGTTATTTCTCTGATTAGATTAATTCCTAGGTACTTTATCTTCTTAGGGGCTATAGTAAATGGTATTGATTTGATGATTTCTTCATTAACAGTCTTGTTGTTGATATAAAGGAATCCTACTAATTTAATTATGTTTATCTTGTACCCTGAGACTTTGCTGAACTCTCCTATCAGTTTGAGTAGTTTACTTATAGATTCTTTGAGATTCTCTGCATATACAATCATATCATCAGCAAACAGGGAGATTTTGATTTCTTCTTTGCCGATGTGGGTGCCTTTTATTTCTTGGTCTTGTCTAATTGCTCTGGCTAGAACTTCTACTACAGTGTTCAATAGGAGAGGTGAGAGTAGACATCCTTGTCTAGTTCCTGTTCTCAAGGGAAACTCCTTCAGTCTCTCTCCATTCAGGATGACATAGGCAGTTGGACCTTACTGTGTTGAGGAATTTTCCGTTTGTGCCTATTTTGCTAAAATTTTTTAGCATGAATGGGTGTTGGACTTTTGCATCAGTGGACAAAATCGGGTGTTTCTTGTCTTTTGTGATATTTATGTGGCTTATCACATTAATTATTTTTCAGATGTTGAACCAGCCTTGCATCCCTGGTATGAATCCCACTTGGTCATGATGTATTATTTTTTGGATATGTTACTGTATTCTGTTGGCAAGAATTTTGTTGAAGATTTTTGCATCTAGATTCATGAGTGATATCGGTCTGTAGTTCTCCTTTTTGCTAGGTCTTTCCCTGGTTTTGGTATCAGGGTTTTGGTGGCTCCGTAGAATGAGTTTGGGAGTACTCCATCCCTTTCTATACTGTGAAATAGTCTCAGTGGAGATAACTCTTCTTTAAAAGCTTGATTGAATTCTGCAGTGAAGCCATCTGGGCCCCAGCTTTTTTTGCTTGGCAGTGTTTTGATGACATTTTCAGTCTCTTTCTTTGTGATGGGTTTTTTAAGTTTTCCTGCTTCATGTTGTGATAATTTGGGTAGGTCGTATGAATCAAGGAATTTCTCTGTTTCCTGTAGATTTTCCAATTTGTTAGAGTACAGTCTTTCATAGTATTCTGTTATGATATTTTTGATTTCTGTTGGATCTGTGGTGACAACTCCCCTCTCCTTTCTAATTTGGGTTATTTGTTTCCTTTTCTGCTTTTCTTTAGTAAGTTTAGCCAGTGGTTTGTCAATTTTGTTGATCTTTTCAAAAAACCTGCTTTTTATCTTTTCAGTTTTTTCAACTGTTTTTCTATTCCTTAATTTGTTTAGTTCTGCTCTGATCTTTATGATCTGTTTTCTTCTGTTGCCTGAGGAGTTCCTCTGTTGTTCTCTCTCTACTTGTCCAAGCAGTAGGGTTAGTTCCTTTTTTTGGCTTCCTCCTTCGTTCCAGATGTGTGCATTTATGGAGATAAAGCTTCCTGTAAGCACTGCTTTGGCTGTATCCCATAGGTTCTGGTAGGAAGTGTTTTCATTCTCATTGGAATCCATACATTTCTTTACTTCATCCTTAATTTCTTCTGTAACCCATGGTTTTTTGAGCAAGATGTTGTTCAGTTTCCAAGAGTTCCACTTTCTATCTATGTTTTTTCTGCTATTCATTTTGACTTTTATGGCTTTATGATCTGAGAAGATGCTTTGCAGTACTTCAGTGGTACGGATTTTGTTGAGAATTGCATTACGTCCTAACAGATGCTCAATTCTGGAGAATGTTCCATGTGCACTGGAGAAGAAGGTGTAGTTGTCCACTGATGGGTAGAATGTTCTGTGTATATTGATAAGGTTTAGTTCGTTAATTGGGGCAATAAGGTCTTCTGTATGTCTATTAAGCTTTTTTCTAGATGATCTGTCCAGTATTGAGAGTGGAGTGTTGAAGTCTTGCACTATTACTGGGGAGTGATCTAACTCTTTTCTGAGTGTAGTCATTGTTTCTTTGACATATTTAGGTGCTCTGATATTAAATGCATTAATATTTAATATAGTTAAGTCTTACTTGTATATTGAACCTTTCAGCAATAAATAGTGTCCACCTTTGTCCATGATAGTGGATTTGACATTAAAATTGATTTTGTCTGAGATTAGAATTGCTACCCCTGCTCTTCTTTGTTCATTGTTAGCTTCATATATATTCTTCCATCCTTTAATTTTCAGTTTGTTCCTATCTGTAAGTCTCAGGTGAGTTTCTTGTAGACAACATATGGATGGGTCATGTCTTTTGATTCAAGATGTCACTCACTGTCCCTTTACTGGAGCATTCAGTCCATTCACATTCAATGTAATTACTGATAGGTGTGTGTTCACTGCTGCCATTGTGATATGTTTATTTTTCTGTTGATGTTTTCTTTGTTGTTCTTTTTAGTCTGTTCTGGGACTTTTTTGTGAGTTGATTTTTACCTTTTTCAGAGCTATTTTTGTAGTTGTTGAGACCCCTGTGTTACATTTCTTGAAATGGTATGTTACATCTTTGTTGTACTTTACAGCTGCCCCTATGATCCCCTTAATAAGCTATATATAAACCCAATTTTAATTGCTACCAGTCTTGTCCACTTCCTCTCCATCTGGAAGGACTATAACGACTGTAGTACATCCCTCTTTTTAATATGATGGCATCATAGTTTTCATGACAATCACTTGATTGTTTCTTTCAGTATTGAAACTGTGAATGAATTTAGAGCCTTCCTTAACTGCACAGAATTCTGAATAATGTGTCGTTCTAAAATATAAAGTTAGTGGTTTTGTTCTTCTAAGCCAAAGCCAAGAATGTCTTTCAGTATTCTTGTAGTTTTAGTTTGGTTTTTACAAAGTCTCTGAGTTCCTGTTTATCTGCCAGCCAAGTGCTGTCGAGTCTTAATTTCACTTTCGTATTTGAAAGCTAGTTTTGCAGGATATATAATTCTTGGTTGGAAGTTCTTCTCCTTCAAGGCTTTGAATGTGTCATGCTACTGTCTCCATGCTAGTGTGGTTTCTGCTGCGAAATCTGACGAGAGCCTACAGGGTTTCCCTCTGAATGTTAGCTTTGCCTTGAGTCTTGCTGCCTTTAAGAGTTGCTGCTTGTGTTTCATTTTGTTAAGCTTGATTATAATATGTCTTGGAGTCTTTCTTTTGAGATCTATATTGGGTGGCATACGATATGCATCTGAGATGTCTATATTCTCTTCCTTCATGATTTCTGGGAAGTTTTCTTTCAGCAGCTCAGCAACAATACTCTCTGTGTTCTCAGATGTCTCACCCTGTTCAGGGACTCCAGTTAATCAAAGGTTGTTCCTCTTAATAGAGTCCCACATGCTTCTTAATGTTTCTTCATTTTTCTTGTTTCTTTTTTCTGATTTCTGCTCATAGACGCTGGCATCAGTAGCTCTGTCTTCCAAGTCAGAAATTCTTTTTTCCATTTGTTCCATTCTGTTTCCTTGGCTTTGATTTTTTCTATGTCATTGATTTTCTTCTTGATCTGTTGGATTTCAGAGTACTGGTGTTCCATCAGATTCAACCTCTTGCTTAATTTTTCATTTTGTTCTGCTGCATTTTGTATAAGGTCTAGAAGGGCTCTGTATATAATCCTTTCCTATTGACTTTGTGATGATTTCAGAAGCTTCTTCATCTTGAAAACTCCTTGGTTGTTTTGTTTGTGAGCCTTCTGAAGCTATGGGTGATTTCTTGTGTGCCACAAAGCATCTGTTGCTTTTTTTGGCTTCATGTGAGTAAATAAAGGTTGTGAGATATACTGTGAGGATAGACTACAGATGTTTATCTAGGGTGTCTTAAATGTAAAATAAAAGGTATCTGACCATTCCCAAGTCAGTTAGGTTTTCATGTGTAGAGGTCCATCTTCCCAGATGGTGAAGTAAGCACGTCTGTATCCAACCCCAGTTGATATGAACTAGTTCAAAATACAGTAATGCTACTGCCCTGTTGGCCTCTGCTGACAGGGCCCAGCCTTAGGCAACACTGCTTAAACTACTGCTTTTATGGTAGAAAAGCACTCTCCTGTGGGCAGGCTCTGGCTCCCAAGCTAAGAATTAGGTTCAGCTGTGGCCACCATATCTAAGATGGTGCCCTCCACATGGTTGGTGGATAGAGGGGCTAAAGGTGCTGAGACGTAGTGAGTCCTCATCCTATGTAACTGGGCCCCGAGCGTAGGCGACACTGTGTAAACTACTGTATTTCTGTCGGAGAAGTACTGCCCTGTTTGCAGGCACTGGCTCCCAGGCTAAGAATTAGGTCCCACTAAAATCTCCGTATCCAGCATCGCATCCTACACACAGGCACCGCGGTTCGTTACAAACCACACTGTGGTAGTGATAAAAAGACAGGCCCAAAGTGGCTAGATGAACAGAGTCCTAAGCCTGGCTCTCAAAATATGGGAATTTTGCCTGCCTATCCCACCATCAGTGTGTCTGATACTAGCCATTAGGCAAGACCCAGCTCTGTCTGCCGGCCAAGGCTGAGAAAAAGAAAGTCAAAATGGTGCGTTTACCTTTATCCGTGAGAGCCAGGCCCAGCCAGAAGCGGGAGTCAGTGAAAGAGAGGAGGTTTTTCGTTCAGTGGTATGAAGTCCAAATTAACAGCTCTGTACCTTGTCCAGGGGCTCAGTAGGTTACCAGAGGGCTCCATTTGGTTATCAGTTCAGGTCTTGATTCCAGAGGGATGTAAGGAGATGTGTGCTTAGTCCACCATCTTTACTCCACCCCTGAGTCTAACGTTTTTGAAAGGATAAATACATGGAAGAATCAGAAGAACAGAGTAATACGCATATCGTATTTACAGTTTGTGGGACAAAATCCTAGGTTAATTCTTTTACAGAGCACTCCCTGTGTAGACTAGGTTGAAACAGGATGAGCCCAAGCAAGAGAACTTACACATACTCTTTGTCTGTCTTTAATGAAAAAGTGCAAGTTTTGTAGAGAAAAAAGTATAATAACTTCTGGGATAACTTTGTCACAATTTTATACTATTTCTCTTAAGCAGTAATGGGTCACCTAGGGAGCCATAGGAAGTTCAGAATTTGAAGAAAATTTCCCAGAAGTATTGATTAGAGTAATTGATAAGTAAGAAGCAGCCCAAAGAATATCTCATGATAGATAATTAAATATTGATATTTACACAGATGGAATGAACAGCCATTAACAATTGTATTTTTATGTTGTGTTTAAAAGTGTTGGGAAATGTTAATAGCAAGCTAAGTGAAAAAAACCATTGTAAAATTGTGTTGTCTTTATCATACACTAAAATGCATGGGTGCAATCTACATCATTATGCTGTATATATCTCTGGGTGATGGAAATATAAGCACTTTTTATTAATAAAAATACATGCAAATATCCTTATTTTGTATGTTACATGTTATTTTATATGTTTGTTTTATAAATATCTGTATTGTGTATCTTTTGAGAGAGGGAGAGAGTGATAGATATAGATAGAAAAAAGCAAGGAACGAAATACACACCAAAGTAAAATAGTAATTGGGTTTTGGAATTATTGGTGCAAGTTTAATTTATCTTTGGTTAATCTCAGAAATCAGTAAATTCTCATTATAGTTCTACCATTTGTTCAATTTGAAATCATTAATAAAGTGTTGCTTTTTTTCACTTAGATTATTTTTTATATGGAATTATCCTGGTGTGATCTAGATAATGAAGTGTTTCTGTGAAATAAAATATTACTCTACAAATATAAAAAATTAAATAAATACAAAGTATGACTAAAAGCAGCATAGTCTGCCAAGGTGTTTATGTACAGATAACATTGTGTTCCCATTGAGGTAATCTTTGGACAACCTACACATTCTCTAGAAATTTATAATAATAAGTATGATAAGTATTGTGTTCTAAATTATGTTGTTTTTCTGTTATCAATATTAATATTTGTAATGGTTAAAATTCATTTCATTCAGTTGAAATAATTGACGCTTTACACTATTGAAAGTAGATATTTGTTAATAATTTAAATTAGAATATAGGACAATTCCTTGAGATGTCACTTGCCCACTGTTGTTGTTGTGTATCTGATAGAATTTGAACACTTTTATTTGTAGGCACATGAGGCAACACTGGAAGCCAGAGCCAGTCCAGAGATGAGTGACCGAATACAGCAATTGGAGAGAGAGATTACCAGGTACAAAGATGAATCCAGCAAGGCACAAGCAGAAGTTGACCGTCTTTTGGAAATCTTGAAGGAAGTGGAAAATGAGAAGAATGATAAAGATAAGAAGATAGCTGAATTGGAAAGGTAAGGAAAGGGAAGCTAAATGGGGACTCACTAGGTTAGAGATGTTAAAGTATGATTTTAAAACTCTGTGTTCTGAGGGCATGCTTTTTGAGTATAAGTGCCTCTGAATTCTTCAGTGCTTGACTGCTTGTTTGTTCTAAGTATCTTTTCTAATAGTCTCTGAGGAGCAACATGGAATGGGAATATATTAAGGAGTTACAGACTTTAGTATTATTGATTAGCAGGAGAGAAAATGTCCAGTGATTAAGAAATTGAAAGTTTCTACTAATTAAGAGAGTACAAATTATCTATTGATTGATCGCTCAATCTATTTATCTGTCTGTCTCAGGGAGTTATATTATGTTGAGCGATCAATCAGTAGATAATTTGTACTCTCTTTGAATAGTTAGGCTTTTCAGAATTTGTATTGTGAAGAAGCAGGCTATTACATCAGTACATAGATTGAAAGTAGAAGGAGCAACATTTTTGAGGTAATTTAGGAAACTTGGGTGTGATATTTATTCAGCTCTGACTTTGAATTCTTTGAATTTTGTAAATGAGCTGTGTTTGAACAGTTTTACAAGCAGCTTTCAGAATTTTGTCTTTTTTTTTTTAAGAGTGTTTTACACTAAAGATGGGAAATGCTGGTGGCATAGTGATTAAGTGCTGCATCTGCTTACCAAAAGGTCAGCGGTTCACATCTGCCAGGTGCTCCTTGGAAGCTCTGTGGGGCAGTTCTACTGTGTTCTATAGGGTTGCTATAAGTTGAAATGGACTCAGTGTCAGCGGGTACATTGAAGACGAGGCATAGGCATCTTGACAGTTGACACCATACATTTAATATAAATTCCTAAGTGCCTAGAAATAGCTCTTCCATTAAATAGAGTGTAATTAGCTACATTCCTCTGAACACTCACTGTCATAGAATGAAGTCACTATTCTGTGTTGTTCTTGAAACAGCATGATCCTTAGGAATCATTTATATTCACTAAATTGTGAATCTGGGGATTATCCGTAGACCTCAGTATTTTCCCCTAGAAGTTACTATTTTCTTCTACTCCATACCCATAGAATTTTAATATTCAAGAAATCAACAGGCTCTAACCCCAATATTTCTCTTTCACTGAATAGCATGGGTTGATCGCTTTCTTACTTATTTCTTATTTTAACATTAACTCTGCTAATTTTCCCCAATTGTGGGTAAATACATGGAGCTATCCCTTTAAATTAGAATTAACAAGTTGTAAGAGTCCTAACGTTAGATTATGTGCAATTTCTATGTGCCTTCCTCCCTCTTTGTACTGTACCCATACCCACACACCTGCAAACATGCTTGCATGAGTACATACCTCTCTTTTGTTTGGGGCTGAGATTGTGGAATAGGATACTTTTGATCAATTAGTGACCTGCCACTTAGTACATTTCAGAGAACAAATTTCTTGGAAAGATTTGTTTTGGGGTTTCATTTCTTATATGAGAAATCTGCATTTGAAATTACAGTTTACTATTCTAGGCAGCTTATCTGAAAATGGTTTTAATTCATTTGGGGCCCCGATACTGATTTTGTGAGAATGATGTGATTTGAAAAAAAAAAGGAAATAGTACAAAGTGACCCAAATAGCACCTTTTCCCATATTTGGAGAAAAAATTTTAATTGATCTCCTCTTTCCAGAGTCTATAACTTGTGGGGTTGATAAAGCACTACATAGTTATGCCCTCTGGTCATATAAGGCTGTAATTTTGTTTTTAGGGCTTGACCCAAAGTTTTTTGCCCACTAACAACAACAGCAACAGCAACAACAACAACAACAGTTTTCCAAACACAGTCCTTTCTACAAGCCTTTAATTTTATTATTCTTTAACATAGTTTAAAATTCAGTTAAACAATACAATTACAGAACTTGTGAAAGACACCTTGGAGATCTACCATGGCATTTCATGAATGAGGAAACCAAGAATCAGGGAAGATACTCCTGAAGTCTCACGGTGATAGAGCAGAGTTAGTAGAATTGGTTTTATAATTCCCAGCTCAGTTTTCTTTCTGTTCTAGCAAGGTTAGTTATGGCTTTTCAGGATTTACTGGCAATGATTACTTGGACCTTCACTGTCCATATGAGATCTTTCTTTCTTCCACATCTTGACCCTGTGTCAAAAATAAAAGTGGCCGTAGTTAGTATTATGGGTTGCTCAGAAACAAAGATTTTGAAATTTCTGTTGTGCCTTTGAACTCTGTTTTTATAAACTGAGCTATACTTATTCTGGGATATAGCCAGTGCTTATGTGTCAAAGGACAGTTGGGCAATTGGGATTCTATTATAGCTTTTGTTCCTGATTTAGTATTGAGGTGCATGTGTGTGGCTGCTGTGTTTCTTACTAACCATTTTCTTCTTGTTTTGCCATTCCACTCTTCCTTTGTGTGGGTGTCTTGTCTCCCTGTAATTTATCATTTGAATTTCTTCACCTTTCATTTATTTTATCATGGTCCTGTTTCACTGTGGTTTTGGGTCTTTTTCTGTGTGTCTGTCTGTGTGTGTTCCCTTTACCCTGGCCATGCTATTTCTCAGAAAGCCGGTGTCCCGCAAACTGTACCCTCCACGCCAGATTTCTGTCCCTGCACTGTCAGGGGGGTTTGTTTGGGACTTCCTGGGAAAGTGAGTGTTATGTAAGGCTATAGTTTTATACTGGAGTTGATTGCTACTGGTGCTTTTGCTACTGCTGGGGCTTGCTGAGAATTTCACTTGATCAGAATTAAAGAACAGCCAGCTACTTGTAACGTTGAACTGTACCTTGTATGTACACTGCTTATGGATAAAATCAGTCTGTGTTTTGATGTTATTGATGTTACTGTGTTAATTTGTGTTTAGTCCATCTTTTACCTCATTGTTTTTCTGTGGGAATATTCTTTAAGTAGCTCCTTAAATGATGCAACTGTATTGACACACATAATTCAGCATGCATAATTAATTTCTAAGGTTCAGAAACCTTCAAAGTGCAAAAATAAAGGAGAATGTTATCATTAAAGAAAAGTATCTTTATTGTTAGCATTTCATAATTTTTATGTAGAGATTCCTAATATTAAACAGTTTAGATTTTATTATGGAGAATTTCTAAACTTATTCTTTATGACCTAGAGAAATAAATGAGTCGTCCCTTCCTCTATTGGATCTTGGAGAACAGTCAAAAACAAAACCTTCCTAGGTGCCATTGAGTTGATTGACTCATAATGACTTGTAGTTCCCTTAAAAGATGATCTGTGTTCTACCACTGTCTGGACCTGCTGCAATTTTTAGAAGATGATTATGCAAGCCCGCCCATATACCTGCAAATATAAAAGATTTTTGCCAATTAAATCCAAGACGACTATTTCTAAATGCATGTTTCACACTGCGATGTCTTATCAGTTTGAATTCAACCAGAGACCCAGGACCAGTAGGAGATACCCGTATATAAACAGAATTACTGCAAGGAATTAATTGGCTTGCATTATTGTGAAGGCTACCAGAGGAAGTCTGAAATGTATAGGGCAGGTGGCTTTCAAGAAGGGAAGATCATGAGTAGAATGGAACTCCACAGGCACGGGCCAAGGCTGTGGTCCACAGGCAGAATTTCTGGTCATGCTTGTAAGGCCTTCTGAAGGATTCATTTGGGCTTACTCACATTATCTAGAAAAATCTCCAGTACTTAAACTGACTAGAGGCTTTAATTATATTTGCAAAATACTGACTCAGGAACCTAGGTTTGTGTTTGATTGAATAACTGGGCACTTCAGTTTAGCCAGGAAACCCTGGTGGCATAGTGGTTAAGTGCTGTAGCCACTAACCAAAACCTGACAGTTCTTTTTTTTTTTTTTAAAAAAAACAAGTAAAAAATGTATTCTCTCACAGTCTAGGAGGATAGAAGTCCAAATTCAGGATGCCAGCTCCAGGTGACGGTTTTCTCTGTCGTCTGCTCTGGGGAATGCTCTTGTCACCAATCTTGCCCTGTAGGAGCTTCTTACTGCAATGACCCTTGGTCCAAAGGATGTGCTCTAATCGTCATTCTTCTTGCTTGGTGATAAGGAGATCCTATCCCTCTCCACTGACAGTTCTAATCTGCCAGGCACTCCTTGAAAACTCTGTGGAGCAGTTCTACTGGGTCCTACAGGGTTGCTATGAGTTGGAATTGACTTGATGGCAGTGGGTTTGGTTGGTTTTTAGTAGCTTAGCCAAGTTGACACTTGAAGAAAGTCATCACCTGGTGGTTCTGGATAGTCTGTTTGGAAAGCAAAGGGGGTGCGGGGAGCTGACAATGTCCTTAACTGGAAATGTATCTTATAAGCATATTAGAATTTCTATTTAGTTTCATAATAAATAGGTTTTTCCTTGGCAGAGTGTTTAAAATATTTAGAAAGCAGAATAATAAAGACTGACAAAATTTTGTGGAAACCCTGGTGGCGTAGTTGTTAAGTGCTACAAGGGCTGCTAACTAAATGTTAGCAGTTCAAATATGCAGATGCTTCTTGAAAACTATGGAACGGATACACTCTGTCCTGTAGGGTCGCCAGGCATCGAAATGGACTCAGCAGCAGTGGGTTTGGGACGGAATTTTTATATTAGCATCTTTGCCGATTACTGAAAAAATTGTTTGTCATCTACTCTTTTACTGCCCTGTTAAGCTAAATCTCCAGGGCATGATGTTACACTGGAGCATTGTCCTGTACGCCATTTGATGTGTTTTGCTTCAACGTTTTACTTTATTATTTTTTTTCTAGTACAGAGATAACTAATTAATTGTTAGAGTTTGGTGTTTGCAGTAGATATCTTCAGTTTGACTCTAATATGACATTCGTTCAGATAAGCTTTAACATACCAGTCAGTAGCTTTTGTATTTAGAAAGTGGCAGCCGTCTTCTGATTTTCATATCATTTAGGAGCAAAAAAAACCAAACAAACAAAGTAGAAAGAACAAGCTGCGGGCAGGTTGTCTTTTGCTGGTTGTTCAATGTTAGAAATTTTCAGTGATCTAAAGAATAATGGACTATATTATTGTGTGATCTGAAAAAGTAATACAAAGTTAATAAAAAATTAATACAAAATATTATTATATGCCCTGGTTTATAAGTGCTGAGATTTTTTTTAATTTTTAAATTTTTAAAAAATATTATTTTAAGTGAAAGCTTCCAGCTGAAGTTAATTTCTCATTCAAAAATTTATACGCAGATTGTTTTGTGACATTGTTTGCTGTCTCCACAATGTGACAAGATGCTTCCCCTTTCCACTCTTGGTGCACTGTGTCTGTTCGTCCTGTTCCTGTCTCTTCTTGCCATCTCATCCTGCTTTTGGGCAGGAGCAACTCATTTGTTCTTGTATATTTGATTGAACTAATAACAAGCATGGTCCCCAAAATGGGTAACACGTCATGACTTTGTATGTCATCCTTGCCCAGGGCCACGCTAATCTTCTGTGTCATTCCAGTTTTAGTTATATATGCTGCCAAAGTGAGCACAAGTAGTAAGATTTTCATGGTTATAGATTTTATATTTGGATGTGCTTTGAAATTTAACAGGAGGATTCACAGATGGGAAGAAAGAAAATACTATTGAAGAAAACAGTTTTGTTGTCTTTGAGAATATATACGGGAAAGCATATACCAATTCAGCTTTCCGCACATGTTCGATTCAGTGACATTGATTACATCCTTGGAGTTGTGCAACTGTTTTCACTTTCTTTTCCAAATGATTCCTCCCCCATAAGTATAACTTCTTTGCTCCGTAAATGTCTGTCTAATCTTTCAAGTTGCTGTTGATGTAATCTTTTAAATAATTGTACTCATTCATTTTAGTTCCTCCTTCTTGCATCATGCCTTCACTGTTTTTTTTTTTTTGGGTGGAAGGCTGAGGCCCAGAAATCTTAAATGCCTGATCAGATATCACCTGAATAGTTGGCAGTGGATTTGTGCCTAATAATTCCAGTGCTGTCACTTCTTGTCCTGTGTCCTGTCCCCACTTTGAACCTCCTACATTCAGCTTTCATTAATAAGGTCATTTCCTAGAAGAAGAGCATATAGCTAGCTAGACAATTTAGAGATTGTTCATATGAGGATCTTGCTGAAGCTAAAGACTTTTCCTATGTGCTAGAATGCCACCTTAGAGGACAGGTAGTATGGAGCTGGCATCTGGTCATTGTGCTGCCAGGTGCCAGTTTTTCCACCTCTGTGATTCTTAGTTCCTACATCAGTGTAGACTTAGTGCAAAGGGATGCATCTGGCTTCAGAAGACTAAGATCCACAAGTAGAACAACTATTGTTTTCATTATGGGTGATGATAACAGAGGCATTCTTCCACAGCGTATTTGATAGCTTAGAAGATCTAGTGATGAGGTTTCAACTTCCTAAGATCTGGTTGGGCAATCCTGTGAAATAATACTTAACATACTGTGTAGGCTAACCATCTCAATTATAAGTATGTCCAAGAAATGAGGAGTATCTTAGAGAGAGGACTTGTCATTGAACTTTGGTCTCTTAATGTTTGGAAGATTATTTGGTTGGAAAGCACCAGTTAATTCTGGATCCTAGACTGCTCATTTCAGGTCCTAGAATCCTAATAATGTATAGATACAAAATGGAGTGGGCAGGCCAGGATTTTGTACTGCTTCTACAACTCTTCTGAGGAAGACAGGAGAACTAGAGATCAGTTTGTCATATATATGTATGTGTGTGTCTGTCTTGGGCCAGCCTTGTGAGTAAGTACAAGGGAGGAAGCTTTGTTTCTCATCTTCTTTGCTAGCCATCTTTTCCAGACCTCATCTACAGCTGTTAGTAACAGGCCATTACATCATGACCGAACTTGAGTTTCGTGGGATGGGAAGTAAACCTAACTATTATTTCTAATACTGATTCCATGGGAACCACATTCTGAGTTATAAACAACTAGATAAATTTTAAAAGTGAGATATAATCTGATCATGAGATTTGGGATAATTTATTTATTGTGATTGAGTGAAAATTTACAATATAATTCAAATTTGCATGCCCTCCTATCTGCAGCTCCCTCTGCTGTCCTTGCCCAGTGATAGCACACGTCTCCTTTCCATTCTATATGTGTCATATCCTCTTAACAATCTCCTGCCCCCTCCTCTGTACCTTCTGCACTAGCCGTAAGAGGCTAGTAGGACGACAGTCAGTAGATGCGTAGAACCATGAAGTTCACACACGATATGGTTACTCTGTGTCCCTGAGTCCATTCCGTTCCTATCTGAAGAGCTGAACTCAGTAATGATCTATGGGGCAGCATCACATCTATGGGCCATGCTCCCAGGGGAGTTTCAGGCCTTTCACCATCAATTGCAGACGTGGGATTATTTTAATTGAGTTTTTTTTTTTTTTTTTTTTTTAAGAGCGTAGGTGTTACCAGTTTACTTAGAACTTAGGCCCCAAATAATTAGACCCTTAGTTAATTGTCTAAACTCATAACATAGTTAACTTTAAATCTTACCTTGGTGAGTGTCAGACACCTGTACTTCTGTAGACCGAGGCTAACATACTTGACCAGAGCTGGAACACAAAGAATAGGGCATTTTCCTATCATTAGGAATGCTTTCTAATCTGGGAGCGTTATCATCCGTTGTATGTATATATAAGGAAAAGAGGACTTCCTGGTGGTATTTAGAGAAATTATGGAACACAGTTACTAGGCTTAAACTTAATGGTTCATGGGTGTGGCCTTCTGAGCTTTTCATTTGCTTTTAAAGGTTTTTCTAGGTTCTGAAATTTTATACAATGAAAATAAAGAGAAATATTTTTTCCAAAAATCTTTTAAAATGTGTTGGCAAAGTATATACCTAAAAGGAGGTTTTGAAACTAGTATTCGTAGCAGCATTATTCACAATAGCCAAAAGGTAGAAATTATGTCTGTCAGCAGATGAATGGATAAGCAAAATGTACTATAAACCAAACCAAAGCTGTTGCCATCCATTCATTCCTAGTCATAATGACCCTGTTGGACAGAGTAGAACTTCTGTGTAGAGTTTCCAAGATGGGGCTGGTAAATTTGAATTGCCCACCTTTTGGTTAGCAACTAAGCTCTTAACCAGTACACCACCAGGGCTCCAAAAGTGGTATATACATATGAAAACAAAACAAAAATAAACCAGACCTGTTGCTGTTGAGTCAATTCTAGCTCATAGTGATCCTGTAGGACAGAGTGGAATTGTTTCGTGTGGTTTCCAGGAAGTGGCTGGTAGATTTGAACTACTGGCCTCTGGTTGGCAGCCGAGCTCTTAACTGACATGCCATACCGTCAGAACTCGGAAAGAACTGAAGAGAAAATTCAAACCTCAAGTTGCAATAGTGAAGAATTCTACAAGGAAAATGCTACATGACTGAGGAAACATCAAAAGAAGGTAGAAAGAATACACAAAGTCATTAAATCAGGAAGAACTGGTCAATGTGCAGTGATTTCAAGAGGTAGCATAGGATCAGGAACCAGTGGTACTGAAGGCAGAAGTCGAAGCTGCACTGAAGGCATTGGCAAAAAATGGGGTTTCAGGAATTGCTGGAATTTCAATTGAGATGTTTCAACAAATGGATGCAGCACTGGAAGTGCTCACTCATCTGTGCCAAGAGATTTGGAAGACAGCTACCTGACCAACCCACTGGAAGAGAACCATATCTATGCCTATTTCCTAGAAAGGTGATCCAACCAAATGTATAAATTATCAAATAATATCATTAATATCATACATAAGTAAAATTTTGCTGAAGATTGTCCAACAGTGACTGCAACAGTATATTGACAGGGAACTGCCAGAAATTTGAGCTGGATTCAGAAGAGGACAGGGAATAAGGGATATCATGGCCAATGTCAGATGGATCCTGGCTGAAAGTAGAGAATACCAGAAAGATGTTTACCTGTGTTTCATTGACTATGCAAAGGCATTCGACTGTGTGGATCATGACAAATTATAGATGAAACTGTGGAGAATGGGAATGCCAGAACAGTTAATTGTGCTCTTGAGGAATCTGTACATGGATCAAGAGACAGAACAAGAGAACACTGAGTGGTTTAAGTCAGGAAAGCTGTGTATCACACTGTACCCTTTCACCGTACCTTTTTAGTCTGTATGCCAAGCAAATAATCTGAGGCTAGACTATACGAAGAGCAACGAGGCATCACAATTGGAGGAAGACTCATTAACAGCATGTATTATGCAGAAGATACAACCCTGCTTGCTGAAAATGAAGAGTATTCGAAACACTAATTGATGAAGATCAAAGACCATGGTCTTCAGTATGAATTGTACCTCACCATCAAGAAAACAAGCATCCTCACAACTGAATCAGTAAGGAACATCATGATAAACAGACAAAGGATTGAGGTTGTCAAGGATTTTATTTTACTTGGGTCCACAATCAACACTTACGGAAGCAGCAGTGGAGAAATCAAAAGATGCATTGCATTGGGAAAATTGACTGCAAAAAACGTCTTCAAAGTTGTTGGAAACTAAAGATGTCACTTCAAAGACTAAGATGCACCTGACCCAAGCCATGATATTTGTAATCCTATCATAGGCATATGAAAGCTGAACAACGAATAAGGAAGACAGAGGAAGAATTGATGCCTTTGAATTGTGGAATTGGACAATGGACCTCCAAAAGAACAAATAAATCTGTCCTGGAAAGAGTACAACCAGAGTGCTTCTTGGAAGCAAGGATGGTGGGGCAGACTACTTCTTACATCCTTTGGATGTGTTATCAGGAGGAATCGGTCCTTGGAGAAGGACATCATGTCTGATGCAGTAGAAGGTCAGTGAAGAAGAGGAAGACCTTCATGAAGATGGATTAACATGGTAGCTGCAACAGTGGGTTTAGACTTAAAAACAACTGTGGGCATGGCACAGCATTGGGCAGTGTTTTGTTCTGTTGTGCTTTGGGTTGCTGTGAGTCAGAACTGACTTGACAGCACCGAACAACAACAACGACAACAGACTATTATTCAACCCTAAGCAGAAATGAAGTTCTGATATAAGCTATAACATGGTTGGACCTTGAAAACATTATAAGGATTGAAATAAGTCAAATACAAAAGCACAAATATTATATGATCTCACATGAAATACCTAGGGACAAAAGTTTACTAGTGGCCATGGAAGGTGGGGTAATGGGGAGTTATTGCTGAAAAACTTGGAAATGGATAGTGGTGACGGTTGCACACTGTGACAAATGTAATTAATGTCATTGAATTGTACACTTAAAAAGGTTTAAAATGGCAATTTTTTTTGTGATGTATATTTTACCACAATTAAAAAATATGTTGACAAACTTGAACTGGTTCCCAGTATTGATATTTGTAATTTTCTCTTAGATCAGTTAGCTCTCTTTTTCTTGCAAAATGGAAGCCAAAGTAGAATATCAGTGTTCTTTTTTCTTACCTGCTTTTTGTTATTCTTCCTGTTTGACTAAAATTTTCTTTCCCACCACTGTGTTGTGGGAATCTTAGTCCTTTTAACTATTACCTTTTTCAAAAAAGGAAACCTTACTGACTTCCCTTTTTTTAGTAATCTCTCTTTATTCATCGTTTTCCTGTGGCACCTGTCCCATTCTGCCCTGTGAGGATGCATTTTCAAGGGCCACTGTGTATTTTAAAAAAGTAAAGAAAGAGCTCTCTTCTCTTTCCATCCTCCCAGCATCCACATGTCCTCTTTTATATCTTTCCCTTGTTCATAAAATTCCACACTTTCAGAAATCAGACAGATGGAGATTCAACAGTCCCTTATGTGCTTGTTAATTATATGCAAAATGCTGCTTTATATATTCAGAATGTGCTGAACATGTGCATATATAAAGTGCCTGTAAATTCATATGCATAAAATGTTCTTATATAATTGAATAGGATTGCATTTTGATCTGTAGGTTAAACACAAGTGTACCTTTTCTCTGTGTGTCATAATGAACTGCCATTTCTAATCTTCAGCATCTCTGAAACTGGGAAAGAAGTTACTGGTAGGGCATAATTTACTTGATATCATTTTTCTTTGTTAGGGGCACATAAAGCAATAGTACATCTTCTGTGCCGGATGAATTGATGAAGATGCATGGGAAGAAAGTTAGTACAGTTGTTTCACTGACTGGGAATGGAAGAAAGTGGTACTTCTAAATTAACATCAAGTATTCCATTTTTAATGTATCTGTAACCAAATGAATATTACTTTACAATATTGATTATTATAATTAGGAGTTTGCCTGTTTTGCCTGCATCCTGGAAGTTCATATAATAAGGTTGACCTAAAAAAATTTTTTTTAAATCTTATCGTTGGGAAAATGGGCCTCTGTTTGCAGTTATTTTATATTTGTGATCGTGTTATGTGTAGGCACTGATAACATAGTATAACCTGAAAATGTAAGCCTACTTATTTAGTCTGAATATATGGAAGTATTCTTCATTTTTAAAGAAATTCTAGATTGGTATTTAATTTGTTCAAAGATCTACCATATAGAAATTAATAGTTGCATAAGCTTTGGCATAAACTGTGTAAAGGCTCTACGACTCAAGGAAAATGTGTTCTTCAGAAATTTCCTTATAAATTTATGCGTATCCATTTTTGATTCATGAAGTACAGTATCAGAATAAATACTTAATGTAGTTGGAGTAGAAGAGGGGTGACTGCAGGTGATGGTTGTGAAAAATCATACATCGTGTGTTCGTACTGAGTGGGAAGGAGCTAGGTTAAAAAAGAAAAAGATGCTAAAGTATTATAACTGAAGGTGACTGGTTCTTTATCTGATCCTGCTTGCTTCAGCTTACTTTCTGGGGAAGCTGCTTGTTTATTTCTGCTTCCTCCTTGATCAGTTTCACTGATTTCATTTTAAAAGAATAAATTACACAGTTTTGCAAAGCCCGTTCTGTTAGGCCATCTTCCCAAAGTTTCTTGCGGGCACCCTGCCTTATAACTTGTTACTGCAGCCTGATAAGACCTTGTGCTTTGTGACTAGACAGTGACTACTGTAAGTTTTTGCTTAAAAGTATAAACATTGGAATCACATACAATTATTCCATGTATATATTTTTTCTCCTGATTTTTTTCCCCAAGGACTTTAGTTCGATGCTAGCATGAAATATAATTCGTAAGCAATAAAATAGGTAGAAAGATTAAAATGTTGCTCAGTAATGGAAGGGAGAAGCTTAAGTTTTCCACACAGATTTATCCATGTTATATAAAGCCTGTTGATGTAATTGTTAAGTGCTACAGCTGCTAACCCAAATGTGGCCAGTTTGAATCCACCAGGCACTCCTTGGAAACTCTGTGGGTCAGGTTTTTTTTCTGTCCTTTAGGGTCACTGCAAGTCATAATTGACCTGACAGCAAAGGATTTTGAGTTTTTGTTTGTTTTTTTGTATGAAGCCTTACATCTGTAGGGGATTTCATTCAGTATCATTATTGATCTAAAATTATGCTAACTTTTTTGTATCAAACCAAGAAAAATACAAAAGAGCATTGGAAACAGTCATTTTGAGATTGGCTTCTTTTTGCCTGTGAGCACTGTTACCATTTTACACCATTCGTGCATCTGCTAAAGGGTCATGGATGTTACAGATTATAAGGAAGCAAAATAGAGTATATGAAGTGTGCCCAGGTGAGGTGTCAGCAGATCCGCATTCTTCCCCTGCACCTACCACTTAAACTCACTGAGGAGTTTATTTTTTTCATTTTTTATTTAATACAACTGAGTGAAAATGTACATTCCCATATAAATTTACATATCCACCTATATGCAGCTTCCACTGCTCTCCCTGCCCGGTGACAGCACACTATTCCTCTCTGCTCCGTACATGTCTCAATCTCCCAACAGTCTCTTTTTTCCCTACTCTTCACCCATTCTCCTTTCTCCAGCCAGAGGTCAGCAGGATGACATCCTATAGATGTATAGAACCATAAAGTGCATCCAATATATGGTCACTCTGCATCGCCAAGTCCAATCCATTCCTGTCTAAAGCGTGGACCTTTGTTATAACTTATGGTCAAGGGTAGCATCAGGGCCAGGGGCCGTGCTCCCAGGGGAATCCCGAAACCACTGGACCATCAATTGAGGTCTTTTAGTGGGGATCTCAGGGTGCACCCCATTTTATTCTTGTGTTGCCAGTGAGACTCAACTTAGTGAGCTCTATCGTGGCTATCACTGGTGGTGGCCGAGCACCATCTGGTTCTTCCAGTCCCAAGTCAATGTAGGCACCCACTGCTGTGGGTCTCTTTGTCTTCTCGGTTGTCTTTCCCCCATGTCATTTTGGTCCTTGGTGAGCATCTGTTCCTGCTGAGTTGGGACCATTTGCTGTGTCCTCGGATGGCAGCTTGGCAGCTTTTAAGACCCCAGACGCCACTCACCAACGTGGGGTGCAGAGAGCCCTCTTAGCTAAACGCTAGTTGTGCCAGTTGGCCTCGCTTTCGCCTAAGAGCATGGTCCCCTGCCGCCTGCCCCAGCTACTCTATCCTTGCAATATTGGGTTAAGATGGAAGGAGTACTCCTGTTATGTTTTAAGTCCACTTAATATTGTTCTGGCTGGCTTAATATTGTTCTTGTTTCTCATGTGTGCTGTCACCAGTTTCACCCAACCAAATACCTAGTAGCTATCTAATCTAAACCCTCCTCCATCCCTCCCTCCCTCCCCTCCCTTGCAGCTGTCGAAGAATCTTTTCTTCTATACACAAGTCTGTTTTTGAGATCTTATCGTAGAGGTCTCATACAGTATTTGTCCACTGAGGAATTTTTAAGGAGCAAATTGTTTTGTTTCTCTGATTTTTTATGTCTTTAACTTATATGGAAACCTAGTGGTACAGTGGTTAAGTGCTGTGATTGCCAACCAAAGGGTCAGCAGTTTGAATCCATCAGGTACTCCTCAGAAAGTCTAGGGGGCAGTTCTATGCTGTTCTATAGGATTGCTGTGAGTTAGAATAGACTCAATGGCAATGGCTTTTATCTTATAATGGAATGATAAATTTTGTTCTCCATTATTTTCACAATGACTTTTAAAAAGTCTGGTTTTGAGTACTAAAAACGTTAAAAGTTTTAGAAAACATTGAAGTACAAATTGAAATGATGCTTACATTCAAGAAAGAAACCTTTTACTCTAGATTTTAAAGTAATACTTAGTGAGGACAGTCTGGATGCCTGTGGCAATCAGAAGTCTGACTACAAGATAATACACTTTTCAGTGAAATTGATATGTTTTTGAACAGAGAAACTGCTTGTTATTATAAGAGGCAATAATGAACCCCAGGGGCTTCTCACTGTGTAGGATTATTAAGCATGGCTACTTTCATCTCCCACTGCGAGCAGCACTGAAAATGAATTGATGCTTACAGAGAGCTGTATCTTCTTGTTCATTATTGCCTTTAGATTGCACCATTTGGGGTAGATTTCGGTAGATTTGGATTGAGCAATATTGGTTAAGATAAGGTGAAAAATTAAAATTACTATTGTTTTCGTATTTGAAACAGTTATTTCAGGTTCTTCTGGAAAAAATTGGTTTGAATTCTTTTAGTAGAGTAGGATGGTGTAGATAATACTAGACTGGCTAAAGCTGTGAAATCAGCTGTTTTTTTTTTTTAATGCCAGCTCTGGCTTCTTAGATGAGAAGGAGAGTGAGTAACCTTTTACTTTGTGTTTAAGAAAGGGATTTTCTTCTTGTTCCGGGAAATGGTAAAATTTTAGAGAAAAAAAAATTCCTTTAGAAACTCACATTGAAATACAATGGTGTAATCTAATGAGATACGTGAGAGTTGAGGATCTGAAGTTACTGATTTTATTTGTTTGTGAAGAATCTGTTATGATCCCTTCCCCTCCTCTAGTCCTATGCTTATATTTTGTCTATGTCCGTGAGTTAATATTGCTCCTGTATATTGTCCTTATTAATTCTTTCTAACTTTCTCTTTCACATTTTCTTCCTGGATTTGCTGTTTCCTTCAGTCTCACCTCAAGGTCAGTATGCTTGTGCTAAAACAAAGATATTAATAGAGCATTGTACACTAATTCTATCTTGAATGCTAATAAAGTGAAAGAGTAGCTACTGAACTCAGGAGTGGCTAACAGCCTCATCTTGTCCTTGTGTTTTTTAAAAAAGGATGTTCTTCTTCCAGGAAATGGTAAATTTTAGACAAAAGTGATACATAGGACATGTCTAGAAATCCTTTTATTTGTATGTAAGATTTCAGGAGTGTTACCAGAAGAGTAAATTCAGCTTTCTGTGCTTTGTGAGAGAGTGTACTCAGCAGATATCAGACTGACCAGGTTTTGATTGTGAGAGAAATGGAGAGGAAAGATGCCATCAGGGCAATGAGGATCAAAAAAATGTTTTACTTAACAGTTTATCCAGGATGTTTTGACCATTTGGCAGGGTCAAATGCAGCATGAGTGATGGAGAGAAAGTTACCACAGTCTGTAGATTTGCATAAGAACCTTTAAATTATTTCACTTAGAAGACGTACTGTTACACAACCCTCCCTTTTTAAGTTTTGGTTTTGTTTTGTAATTCCCCTGAGTGGTAGAACTCGTGATAACAAAAACAACAATGCTCCTGCTGTTTATATGTATAAGATGTACTGTGGTAGCAGCTTTACATATTTTCATTAATCTCAGCTATTATGTAAAGGGTTTATTATTCCATCTTTTAGGTAAAAAACACAAATGCAAAACATTAACTTGCCCATTTTCATTAGAAAATAAATTAATCAAAAAAGCTGACAATAATCAGGAAATTTGCATTTTTAAAGTAATTTCTTTTATATATGAGCCATGACAATGTGAATTAGAGTGTGAGAATTTGATAGGTTTCAGAAAATGAGCTTGCTGATAACATGCATTTTACCTAGCAGCTATTACCTGATCGTAATGATACTATATATTTGATATTTATAAAGCACCTATCTCTTTGATTCTCAGAGCTAGCATGTAAGCTCTACGGGGGATGTTATTATTCTCACAAAGAACCATGACTAGGGAAAAGGACCAGGCCAACCAGCTATAGTGAGACCTGTGAGAGCTGGAAATGAGCGGACTGCCTTGGGTTTTGGTCTTGCAAGTTTTCAGCCTTTGACAGGTGCCGTCTTACCACTTTTCTGTTGCTCCGCTAAAATTAGTGGAGAATGTTTGATCCTTTCTTCTCGATAGGTTTCTGCCTTAAATAGGTTTTGCTTTCTCAGATTTTATGGGGGGGAGAGTGGTAGGGCTTAGGTTTGAAGACAGATTTTGTCATTTCAGTCTCAGGGCTCTAGGCATTCTCACCTGAGAATCTGGTGTGTGAGCTCTGGAGTTTCAGGTTGATTGGATTTCCTTAGACAGATTTCTCATTGACAGTTTCCCACTTGTAAGGTCAGGATAGTTATTTAAAGGATTACTGTAAAGCTTAAAGGAATTAATAGATGTAGCACTGAAAACAGTATCTGGCACAGGATAAGCAATAAATAGATTATTGTTATTGCTCCTTTTCACCTGTTCCATGGAGTCCTATGTGATCTGATATGTCATAGCATAAGAGCTTATAGTTCAAGTTCTTGAAAATATCATTCATTTCTTATTGAGCTGTACAAATATTACCAGAAAGTGCCAAGAAGATTCCATTATAAAGTTGTATCAGTGTATAAAATGGGGAAAAAGGAGATATATTTCTTCTGAAATGACATTTTAAGACTCCACTTGCCCTTTGAGGTGCTTAAATTTTTTTTACAGGGACAAAGATGAGATAGGCTTTCTCAGAAAGAGCTTATCTTCCCTGTTTCCGGTCTGTAAAATTTCTTATAAGTTATGGGGGATATTTAAATTGAATACCTAAACATTGTTTCTGAAAAGATCCCCTTCCTTTTGACTTCTTTTAAAATAAAAATAATTGTAAGGTTTAAGTATGTTAAAACAAAACAAAAACTCTTCTTTCATGTCTTACTAAAATAGTCCATAAAGTGGGTTCTTCTGCATACTTACCTCCAAAGACTTTACTTTGTTTAAGTTTTTATAGAACCTCCATGTCAAAATACTGCGTTTATCCCATAACAAGCCTTAAGACAACAAACCAGAAACTCACTGACCTGAGATTTAATTAGCAACAATTGTTGCAGACTATTTGTAATCTACAGTGTGCTTCCTGTTATCTACATCAAGACCAGAGTCTCTGTTGTTGTAAAGTAGAAGTTAAATATATTGTATTTTGCTCAGATGCATTCCTGTTCTATAATCTGTTTAATCTAATTTGATGAAAGATTTCTACATTGCTTTCAAAAATCTAGGTTGATCAAATAGCTGTTTCTCTCATTGTATACAAGAGACTAGCTACTAAACCTACATAAAATATCATTCACAAATAAAGAGCTTTAATTTTATTTTTAAAGTGGTGGCATAGTGGTTAAGTGATACAGTTGCTCTTGGAAGCTCTGGGACAGTTCTACTCAGTCCTCTAGGGTTACTAAGAGTCAGAATTGACTGGAGGACAGTGTGTTTGTTTTCTTTGTTTTTTATAGCTATTTTCTTTGTGTTTAGCCAGTCTTTAGGACTTTACATGCTCTAGAAGATTTCTCACCCTGTAGATCCAGTCATGAGGAGTTTTGGTTGTGTTTAAAAGTTTAAATCTTAGTAAATGATCTGTTTCAGTAGCATTTTTTTGCTTCCTGCCTTTCATTCGTTTGGCTTTCTTAAACAGCCTTACTGTTCAAGAGTATGTTTCCTTTCAAACAATCGTATTGCTTGGTGTTTTTTATAATAGCCCACACAGAGGTGGTTGGCACCTAATAATGACACTGATGCACATAGTTCCTTATGGTTATTAACATGGCCACATTATCAGTACTTTTGGAAGAACTGCTCTTAAAGGATTTGTAGTGTGATAAAGCAGAGTTTGGGTCCCCCCTCTTTTGTTCTTATTGTTATGTAAGAATTGCCACTGTTTACCACTTACAGCCTATTGTATGGGATGTTCCTCTCAAATTGATGGGATTATTCTCTGTGTTGGTCTGCACATGCATACATTTACAGTCTGGCTGAAGGAAAGCTGTATGACACAACTTGTGTCTTATGTATTGGATAATGATTGGATAATTGGATAATTGTTTGACAAGGTACTTCAGAAACTTTAAATCAAATGGAACTTGAAATGCAATTCTGACTTCGTGGATTGGACTAGGTTCTTAGTTTGTGCATTTCTATAAGTTCCCAAGTGGTAGTGGTGTACCTTGTCACATAGCATGACTAACGAAGCTTTAGAACACTGGACATGAGGTAACATTTTTGGAATTACTTTTCCTTTTTTAAAAATTAACAAGTGTTATCCCTGCTGTATCAGCTCATATATGACTGTATTACAAAAATCTGTTTCTCCTTGGTTGGAGATACCAGTGCCATCCTTTGCCTCAGTTAAAACCCTCCTGAGGTTTCACATTGGCATAGGTACAAGAGGCAAGTTAAATTTTCAGGATGTTAGAGCAAATGTACTGTTTTTATTGGCAACCATGACCCTGTTACTTAAATGTATAAAAACATGTTGAGCAGTCTAACAAGGTGACAAGAAATTAAGGGTGGAGCAGTGGGGTTGGGGGATGGCAAGAAATTGAAATTTCAAACTGGTTGGCTACTTGGGCATGGTACGGTGCTTTCATAGATATCTGCCCTTCAGACCTCTAGTTTATATTACATATATGTCTTTAAGCTGTCTGAATTTGGGATTGTAGACTGGGAAATGGATGAGGAAATCAGTTGTTTTATCTGGCAGCAAGCAGATCTCTAAGGCGATTTGATTTATTTTCATACACATTCTTCTAAAAAAAAAGTTTTAAGTTAAAATGTATTCGCTGTTGATGTTTTCTTTACTGGTAAAGTTCTCTTGTTTTTGCCATTGTACTTTTCACCCAAGAAAGGTGACCCAACTGATCACAGAAATTATTGAACAATATCATTAATATCATATGCAAGTAAAATTTGCTGAAGATCATTCAAAATGACTGCAACAGTATGTTGACAGGGAACTTCCAGAAACTCAAGTCAGATTCAGGAGATGATGAGGAACCAGGGGTATTGCTGATGTCAGATGATCTTGGCTGAAAGCAGAAAATACCAGAAATATATTTCATTGACCATGTGAAGGCATGTGACTGTGTGGATCATAACAAATAGATAACACTGAGAAGAGTGGTAATGCCAGAACACTTAATTGTGCTCATGAGGAATCTGTAAATGGTTCAGGAGGCAGTCATGCGAACAGAACAAGGGGACTCTGCAAATTTAAAATTAGGAAAGGTATGTGTCAGGGTCATACCTTTTCACCAAATGATAGCAAATAATCTGTGAATCTGGAATATATGAAGAAGAACGAGGCATCAGGATTTGAGGAAGATTCAGTAACAACATGTATTTGAGGATTTGAATTACTGATGAAGATCAAAGACCACAGCCTTTAGTATCAGTTGTACCTCCATGTCAAGAAAACAAGAATCCTCATGACTGAACCAATAGGCAACGTCATGATAGATGGAGAAAGGATTGAGGTTGTCAAGGATTTCATTTTACTTGGTTCCAAAATCAACACCCATGGAAGCAGCACTCAAGAAATCAAAAGATACATTGCATTGGGAAAATCTGCTGCAGAAGACATCTTTAAAGAACAAAATTGAAAATTAAAGATGTCACCTTGAAGATTAAGGTGAACCTGACTCATGCCATGGTAGTTTCAGTCATATCATATGCATGTGAAAGCTGGACAGTGAAGAAGAAAGACAGAAGAAGAACTGATGCCTTTGAATTACAGTGCTGGAGAGGGAATGTACCATGGACTGCCAAAAGAATAAATGTATTTGCTCTGGAAGAAGTGCAGCCAGAGTGCTCATTGGAAGCAAGGATGGTGAGATCACATTTTACATACTGTGGATGTGTTGTCAGAAGGAGTCAATCGCTGGAGAAGGACATCATGCTTGGTAAAAGTAGAAGGCCAATGAAAAAGAGGAAGACCTTCAGGGAGATGAACTAACACAGTGGCTGTAACAATGAGCTTAAGCATAAAAAGGGTTGTGGGCATGGTGCAGGACTGGGCAGTGTTTCATTCTGTTGTTTCTAGGGTTACTGTGAGTTGGAATCCATTTGACGACACCTGGCAACAAAAACATCTTGCTTTTTTCTGGGATGTCAGACTACACAGAATGATAGCAAAGATTCAAGAGATACTTTATTCTTTTTTGCAAGTAGGTTTCATATTTAAGGTACTAGTCTGATAGGATTCAGGAAGTTGACCAGTGTCATAGGCAGGAAGAAATGTGTGTATTTGGTTTCTCTTCATTTTGTTTTCCCTCACTAAGATGAGACTGTTTTGTTTCTCTTGTGCACAGGCTGTTTGCTGCCAGTGGCTACAGAAGAGATTTTTTTTAGATGCTGTAGCTAGCCACTTGGTCTAGGTATTTACAAATTTCAGTGTTAGTTTTTATGAGTTTAAATTACTTGAGAAACATGTTAAACGTAGTGATTTTCAAAGTGGTGGTGATATCTGATTCCCTTCAAATGTGATTTTAAAATTGAGATGTTAAAAGGAAAAGTTCTTTGCAGATGACTTTCCAACTAAACTAGAAGCAAATCATAAGTTTGGGGAAGTAATTGTGATAGTGTAGCTTCAATATAATCAAAACAAGTCTGTGTGTTGTGAGATGAAAACACTACAGACTATCTTCACGTAATTTAAAGGCAGTTAATTAAGTGCAAACCAGTTGTCTTTTCTCCATGATTAGATTGTTTGTTAATCATCTGTGGTAAAGTCTCCCCATGTGTCTGTCAGTTTGTCCTCCTGTGGGGGCTTACATGTTGCTGTCATGCTAGAAGCTGTGCCACCACTGTTCAGATACTGTCAGGGTCACCCATGGCGGACAAGTTTCAGTTGAGGTTCCAGACCAAGACAGACTAGGAAGAAGGCCCCGGCAGCCTCCTTCTGAAAAGGATTAGCCAGGGAAAACCTGGAATGGCAGTGGAACGTTGTCTGATACAGTTCCGGAAGGTGAGCCCCACCTCCCCCGGTTGGAAAACACTCAGAAAGACAGGAAAGAAAGGAAAAACCAACTTAGGTTTCAGAAGAGACTCTGAGACTTGCTTTTGAATGTCAGGTAGCTAAAGCAAGTGGAAGTAATGGTAAAGTAAAAAAATTGGAACAGAATATTTCAAAGATCATCTTGGAGAAGACAAAGTATTATGATGGCACATGCAAAGAGCTGGAGATAGAAAACCAAAAAGGAGGAGCACACTCTGCATTTCCCAAGCTCAAAGAACAGAAGAAAAATTCCGAGCCTTGAGCTGCAGCGGTGAAGGATTGTACAGGAAAAATACGAAAATGACTCAGGAAGCATCAAAAAAAGATGAAAGTAATACACAGTCACTGAACCGAAAAGAACTGGTGGATACTGAATCATATCAAGAGGTAGCGTATGAGGACTGACAGTTAAGTTTGTGAACTCATACTAGAAAAGGTGCTGCATGCCTCATTGCTGAACAGCACTACAGTCACCTTCGAAGTGCTCCCCTTGGGAAGCTGTGCACTAGTGCCAGTGGCTAGTTTACCCTTCAGAACAGTTTTGGAACGCTTTTTCTGGAGTGGCTATCAGAGCTGTCATCATATTACCCTGATGTTCTGAAAGTCACCAAAATGTCGTCTTTTCAATATTTCTTTTATCTTTGGGTAAAGAAAAAAAGTCATTGGGGGCCAGGTTGGATGAATAAGGAGGGTGTTCCATTACAGTTATTTGTTTACCGACTGAAAACTCCCTCACAGACAACTATACAATTAAGTTCATGAACTTCCCACTGTGCCATCCTGCACAACGGCCATTCTAGAGAGAGCTACAAAATTTATTTGAAAGATAGGCTAGGCACTGGTGTAGATGCATAGCTTCCCAAGGGGGGTACTTCGAAATAATGATGTTCAGCCATGAGGTATGTAGCACTTAGAAAAATTAAATTCACAGACTTAATTGTCAGACCTTATATGGTCAGGAACTGATGGTATTGAAGGAAGAAGTCAAAGGGTCATTGAAGGCATTGGTAAAAAACGAGGCCTCAGGAATTGATGGAGTATTAATTAAGATGTTTCAGCAGACAGCTGTGGCGCTGTAAGTGCTCACTCATCTATGCCAAGACATGTGGAAGACAACTGCCTGGCCAACCCATGGGAAGAGATCCATATTTATGCCTGTTCTTAAGAAAAGTAATCCAACTGAATGCAGAAATTATCAAACAACATCATTAATACCACACACAAGGGAAATTTTGCTGAAGATCATTCCAAAGCGGTGCAGCAGTATATTGACAGGGAACTGCCAGAAATTCAGGCCTGCAAGTTGTTGCTTGGCATGATACAATTATTTCACTTTTCCTTACTTTGTCTCCCTTTCTTTTCTGCCCCTCCAACTTTAAGCTATAGTCATACTGAACTGTGATGTTTTCCCCCAACACTCTCCTTTTCTCCAGGCCTTTGCTCATATGTTCCCTCTGCTTAGTAACTCAGACTAATGCCTTAGGAAAGTTTAAATGTTGCTTTCCGGGAAGCCTTTGCTGATCATCACCAGCAGGCAACTCTCTGGTCAGACTAGGTTGTGTATCTTTCCTGTCCACTTTCATAGCACTTAGCATTTACTGTATTTGTTTGCTTGCCTGGGAGGTATTTGAGAAGAAGAAGTGTTTTTGTTCATGAGTTTTATCCTCAGTGATTGATACATAATAAAAAATTGAACTGGTTAAAGCTTGAACAAGTAGAAAAAAATTGAACCAAACCAGTTGCCATCGAGTTAGTTCGGACTCTTGGTGACCCTATATGTGTCAGAGTAAAACTATCATCCTCAGGATTTTCAACAGCAGATTTTTTTTTTTAATTTATTTATTTTTATTTTTATTTAACATAACTGAGTGAAAATGTACATTCACATGTAAATTTACATGCCCCCCTATATGCAGCTTCCACTGCTCTCCCTGTCCGGTGACTGCACACTATTCCTCTCTGCTCCATACATGTCTCATCCTCCCAACAGTCTCCTTTCCCCTCCTCTCCGTCCACTCCCCTTCCTCCAGCCAGAGGTCAGCAAGATGATATCCTATAGATGTATAGAACCATAAAGTGCTTCCAATATATGGTCACTCTGCATTGCCAAGTCCAATCCATTCCTGTCCAAAGAGTGGACCTTTGTTATAATTTATGGGAATGGGCAGCATCAGGGCCGGGGGCCATGCTCTCAGAGGAACCCCAAAACCGCTGGACCATCAATTGAGGTCTTTTAGTGGAGATCTCATGATGCACTTCTTTTTATTCTTGTGTTGCCAGTGAGGCTCCTCTCTGTGAGCTCCGTCGTGGCTATCACTGGTGGTGGCCGGGCACCATCCAGTTCTTCCGGTCCCAGGTCGATGTAGGCACCCACTCTTGTGGGTCTCTCTGTCTTCTCGGTTGTCTTTACCGCATGCCATTTTGGCCCTCGGTGAGCATCCGTTCCTGCTGAGTTGGGACCATTTGCTGTATCCTCGGATGGCAGCTTGGCAGCTTTTAAGACCCCAGATGCCACTCACCAATGTGGGGTGCAGAGAGCTCTCTTAGCAAAACGCTAGTTGTGCCAATTGGCCTGGAATTCGCCTAAGAGCATGGTCCCCCGCCCCCCGCCCCAGCTACTCTGTCCTTGCAGTATTGAGTTAAGATGGAAGGAGTACTCAAGTTATGCTGAAGTCCACTTAGTGTTGTTCTTGTTCCTAATGTGTGCCAACAGCAGATTTTTTGTAAGTAAATTGTCAGGACTTTGATCTGTCTGGACCCAAATCTTGAGCCTTTGACTTAGCAACCAAGTTCATTAACAGTTTGTACCACTCTGATAAATAATTGCCCATTGCCATCGAGTCCATTGCAACTCATAGCAGCTGTACAGTACAGAGTAGAACTCCTGTATAGAGTTTCCAAGGAGCACCTTATTGATTTGAACTGCTGACCTTTTGGTTAGCACCCACAGCATTTAACCATTACATCACCAGAATTTATAATATGTGATACTGGTACTTAACCAAATATTGGTCTATTTCCTGAAGGATGAATATGCAAAGGATTTGCAGACAGTGAATGCTCAGGTAAATGTAGGTTTTCTTGCATGTTAGAGACGATGTTCTCCTGTGTAAGGCCTTAAGTGTATTGTTTCAGTTGTTTGGTAAAAGCCTGATTCTGCCCTTCAGTGAAGTTAGTCTTTCACTTTCTTTGCTTCTAACTGAGCATTTGGTCTATTTTTTTGGGCAGCCATGTGGCCTTGAGGTAGTTTGATGATTTCCTGTAGATGTGAAATTTTTCAGTGGTAGAATTCTCCTTTTCTTCATGGGACACCTGGATTTGATTGCTGACCAATACATCTCATGTGCAGCTACCACCATTCCATCAATGGTTGTATGTTTCTATGTTGTTGAACATGTTTCGTGCAAGTTTCTAGACTAAGATGGACAAAAAAAATTCCTGATAATCTCCTTCTGCAAATCAGTCAGTGACAAGCCTATGGATCGTGATGGTCTGACCGTCATGTAAGCGTGGAGACGGCACAGAGCGGGGTGTTTTCATTCCTTGTGCATGGGGTCCCCACGAAGGAAAGCCAGTTTGGTGGCAGCTAACAATTTCTTCCTGGCTAACCGGCTTTTTCCTGTGTCTTCTTTTTGCATTGCCTATATAGAGTTAAAAATGATGGCAATGCTTTACATTTATGTAGTATTTAATAGCTTAAACAATGAATTTTCAAATTCACTGTGTACTGTAAGTGAAGAGAGAAGTTTATTGGAAGGGCTAAAGACGCATTCTGTTATAGTCATTTCAAATAGAGTGAAAATAGTAGCTTTTTAAAGGCAAAGCATTTAGAAATGCTAGTAGACTTAAGAGGTGATGCTTTAGAAGAGTTGAACTGAATAACATAAAAATGGATGAATGTAAGGATGCTAAGAGAATAATTTCATTGTATGTGTTGCCCTTTTGGGAAAGAGAAAACCCCTGACAAATGAAATTTCTTAAGAAGGAAAGGAACGGTGATTAGTAGTGTAATTGAAATCCTGGTAAAGCACTGGGTTTCTAGCTTTGTATTTCTTTTTTTGTGTATTGTATAAGTCATTCTCATTCAATATATAGGATCAAAGGACTTAGCAAATAAGCCATTTTAGCTCATAATTACTGTAGCCGAGAGGCTGAGGAAATCATTTGGGGGAATGTCTTACAACAAAAGGCCACATCATGCAGTTTCATCATCCACATATATATGGTTATGATCTTTTTCTCAGTATTACTACTGTGATTGTCAGGGACCAGTGGAAAAAGGGACAGCAGATGTGGGACTAATACATAATGATGCTTTCATTATGTATTATTTTTTAGGAATTTGGCAAAGAAAAATTTGGGGGTAATTGAATCTTCTTGTCACCTAAAGGAACTTGGACCATAATGTTAAGTTCTATAATTACATTGACAACATCAATTTAACTGCATATTACATCAGTATCAATAGTTTGAATTTCATTATGTATTTTAGTTTTCCTTGTATTTAATTTTAAAGTCTAGTTTTAATATTTATGTTTTAAGTATTATAATTTATGAATAGAGTATAGAAAATAATTTTCTTTACATTTATAGTATGCCTATTATAATACAGATACAGATCCTTCAGCTCATGATGATGAAAGAGTTAATTCTAATTAGCAGAGTGCTAGAAAGCTTTGCTGAGATGCTGCCATTTGAGCTTCATCTTGAAGGAACAGATGTATACTAACTAGACAAAGACAGGACAAGAGAAAGGATTAAGGACATTATGACATCTGAAAGGAGAAAAAAAGTTTACTGCATAAGGAAGTGGCAGGAATAATTAGGACTTTATTGTGTAGTCGATATGAATATAACAAAAGCAAGATCAAGGGAATGTAAATTGAAGTTTATAGTTCAATCATGCGCATATTGAATTTTTGTAAATTAAATCATGCTTTACATAAAATGAAACCCCAATCTATAAAGGACTCCTTGGAAGTGGGATGTCAATGTTTTTGTCATGAAAATAAATTGTCCCATAAATTTTAAGATTTATGTTATGATTTTGACTGTTTTGTCTTCCTTCCTGCCTCTCTTTTTTCCCTCCTGGAAGCCCATTCTTTATTATTGATATTAGAAGCTCGTTACCTTTTTTTTTCTTTCTTCTTAGTGGGATACTTTAGTGATTACTAGTGTCCTACTTAATTGATTTAGTGCTTTTCATTGTATTTTAACCAAAACTTTCAGAGAAAACCACTTATGAAGCTTTCTGATCACTAACTTTATTTGAACTAGAGCAAAACTGTTACCATTATTTTTTAATGTATCTGCTTTTATTAATCCAGCAATTACCACTGCATCATGCATGTTACAGTGAATTCTGTAAATTAAGTTGGTTTTTAAACTGCTAAATCACTAAGCAAAAAACATGAATGGTATACTGTTTCTATATATATGTGTTTTATATATATTAAGTGAAGTAATAGTGTTAGGGAAGAATAAAACTTTAAAAAAGAAGAAAATAAAATAGGAGGAAAGGTTAACCATGCATATTTCCTTTCGTGCTAGACTTTTACTCCAGAGTAGAATTACTTGTCCTGTTTTAGGATAATGATAGAAATTAAAACAAGACGTAAGTGGATGCTCGCCATAAGAATGCTGGATACTTTTCTCTGTCACTAGGAATGAATCAGAGCCCTGACAGCAGTGTGGTTAAGAGTTCAGATACTAAGCAAAAAGTCAGTAGTTTGAATCTACCAGCCATTCCTCGGAAACCCTATGCAGCAGTTCTGCTCTGTCCTGTAGGGTCCCTGTGAATTGGAATTGACTTGAAGACAATGAGTTTGGCTTGCCTTCTTTGGTAAGAATAAATCAGAGAAAAATCTAGAAGAGAGTAACATAAAGTACCCCCCCCGTCTTTTTTTTGGGGGGAAAGACAGGCCAGAAAAATAACAATACCTGTTCATTCAGCCATAGTTACAAAAAGCTAAGTCATTGTTTTAAGATAGGAATTTTCTTTGGCTGTCTGTTTCTGTACCATACCTTCAGATTTGTCTCCACAGTGCAGTGCTACCGTTGAGTCATATCTTTGATCTGTTTGTTTGTTTTTTTTTTTTTCTCCCCAGATTTTATAAATGGATTTTGGGTATGTCAGGAGCAGTGTATTCTTTGGGAAACAAGTAAAGAATGTTTTAGAAGAGCAGCTCTGCAAATTCTGTTACAACATTCTAGATTAGATTCTTTTCTTTTGGTCTGCTGCCATTCATAAGCAGTGTTATTTCTGTGATTTTGGAATTGTGCAGCTGTTCTGGCTGGAATAAAACCTGCCTCTTTACTATGTTTTTAAGAATTTGGAGAAGACTGTTATGTCAAAAATGCTCCACTTTGGTTTTGTGATGCTGAAAAATACTGTGCAACTCTGACCGCCACTGACTTCCTCTTCCTTTATTCCGCTTCAGCTGTTCTTTGACCTTACAGAACCCTAATAAGCAATCCAAACCTTTATTTATTTTTTTTGACTTCTTATGTTCCCCTTCCTTTCCTTACCTGGCTCTGTTTCATGATCCCAACAGTATAGTCACTCTCCTTTAAATACCCTTAATTTACTTGCTTTTATCTTTCTTCTGTCATTCTTGCTTGCAAAACCTTAGTCTTGATTTAAAAATTAGTATCTGCCTATCCTGCCTCTGCACAGAGCAGCTGTATAGTACTAGGAAAAGACTCACAGAACTGTACTGACTAGCCTTGTTTTAAATTTATGAATACATGTTTCACATGAACTCCAAGTATGCAGGCCGTCCTAACGCAGATGGCTATTAAATTTGATTTCCTGTTCTCACACGTTCCTGTCAAATTTAAACTACAGCACCTAGCAACACCAGCAGTACCTACCTATCTTTATCCTATCTTTCTTTCTCACCTCAAGGATGCCGTGCCTTCAGCAATTTTTCTTTTTCCTTTATTTTCAAAAATTTTCCCTCTCCTGGCTTGTTTTTGCTAGCATAATGGCGTGCCTTACCAGTAGCTTCTTCCGTGTTTATAAACTCTTCCCTTGACCTGATGTCCCTCTCTAGCTGCTATCCATTTATCTTTTTCCTTCTCAGCAGAACTCATTAAAAGAATTGACTCTAATTGCTGTCTGCCTTTCCTCACTTTTCTTCCAGTTTGTCTAATCTGTTTATATCACTCCCCTGAAACTACTCTTGTCAGAATTATCAATAATGTCTACATTGCAAGATCCAGACATCACTTCTTCTCCATCTTGCTTTCCCATTCAGCTTTATTCTGTGCACTCCCTTCCGTGGAACACTTTTATCTTTTGGGAGCTCTGACTCCAGAGTCTTATTTTTTCTCTTCTCTATTGTCAGTCCTGTTTCTAACCCGTGCTCCTAAACCCCCGGATGGCTCGCTTTGCGGTCCTATTCCTTTTTAATTGATTTTATATACACTACCAGTCTCATTTCTAAACATCTAGATGGAGCTCTTAACAAGTAAAGCACCTAGATGTCATCACTCCTTGCTTAAGAACCCTGCGCTGCTTTCCCAGCATACTCAGAATAAAACGCAGACTCTCTGCTGTGACTTACAAAGTGCCGCAGTTTGGTTTCCTGCCAAATAACTTCTGTGAGGGCAGGGACCTTGTTTGCCTTGGTTAGTGTTCTCTCCATTGGAGCTCTGCAGCACTCAGTGGGCATTTACTAAATAATTTACTGAATGGATAAATTAAGCTAATGCTTTTTGAAAATTTAGCAGTTGGCTTGAGAATACATACTGATTTCAAATTCTGTTATAGACAAAGATGTAGCTTTACCTCAGTGAATACAAACTGGAATTTTTGTTAGGTTATCCTTATTTTTACTAGTCTTTTTTGAGCTAGCCTTTTGTACTTTGTTATACCAAGAGGTGGTTTCCTAAAGCAAAAAAGTTTTCCTACAATAAGGCTTGGCAAACTATAGCCTACCTATGGGGCCTGGAAGCTGAGAATGATTTTTTTCTTTTATTATGGTTGAATGAAAATGTACATTCCCGTATCAGTTTGCATGCCCACATATATGCAGCTCCCACTGCTCTCCCTGCCTGGTGACAGCACACTCTTCCTCTCTGCTCCATACATGTCTTATCCTCCCAATAATCTCCTATCCCCTCCTCTCTACCTACTCCCATGCCTCTAGTAAGAGGTCAGCAGGACAGTAACCTATAGATGCATAGAGCCATAAAGTGCACACATGATAATGGCCACTCTGTATTGCCAAGTCCAATCCATTCCTGTCCAAAGAATTGATGACCTCCATTATGATTTATGGACAAGGGCAGCATCCGGGCGAGGAGCCGTGCTCTCAGGGCAACTCTGAGGCCCCTGGACCATCAGTAGAGGTCTTTTAGTGGAGATTTCAGGGTGCTCCCCTTTTCCTTCTTGTCTTACCTGTGAGACTCAAATTTGTGAGCTTCATCATGGCTATCTCTGCTGGTGGCCGGGCACCATCTGGTTCTTCTGGTCACAAGTCAATGTAGTCACCCCACTCACGTGGGTCTGCCTGTCTTCTAGGTTCTCTTTCCCCCCTGTCATTTTGGTCCTTGGTGAGCATCTGTTCCTGCTAAGTTGGGACCATTTACTGTACCCTCAGATGACAGCTTGGCAGCTTTTAAGACCCCAGATGCCACTCACCAATGTGGGGTGTAGAGGGCTCTCTTAGCAAAACACTAGTTGTGGCAGTTGGCCTTGGTTTCCCGAGAGCATGGCCCCCAGCCCCTCACCCCAGCTACGCTGTCCTTGCAATAATCATGTTATGTTGAAGTCCAGTTAATGTTGATCTTCTTTCTAATGTGTGCTATCACAGATTGCACCCAGCCAAATTTCTATCAACTATCTAATCTAAACCCTCCCACCCTCACTCTCCCTCCTTCCCCACCCTTGCAGCCTGTCGCAGCCCAAGTTCCCCTTTGCCCGCAAAGGAGAGGACCGAGACACTGTTTCAGCAGGAGACGAGAAGCGGAACACTTTATTTCCTGTTACCACTGCTTTTATACCAAAGGGAGCGAGGCGCCGATAGGATGGGTACTGTCCAATGGGCGATGAGCTGGCTTAGTTGCTGGGCAGACACTGCCGTGGTGAGGGCTTAAGGCAGGGCGCGGTCCTTCCGGTCGGTGCCATTTTGGTGGCGCAGTCTCCATGAGCTCCCAACAGCAGCCATCAAAGAGTCTTTTCCTCTATGTACTAGTCAGTTTTTAAGTTCTTATCGTAGGGGTCTCATGCAATATTTGTCCTTTGGTGACTGACTAATTTCACTCAATATAATGTCTTCCAGTTGAAACCAGGTTATGAGATGGTTCCTGGAATCATCATTGTTCTTTATCATTGCATAGTGCTCCATTGAGTATATATACCATAGTTTACCCGTCCATTCCTCTGTTGTTGGGCGTCTAGGTTGATTCCATTTTTTGCAGCTGTGAACTGTGCTGCGACAAACATTGTGTGCATGTATCAGTGTGTGTGGCCTTGATTCTGTACGATGTAGTCCAAGCAGTGGGGCCACTGGATCAAATGGTATTATCTATATCCAGGTTTTTAAGGAAGCACCAGATGCTTTCCATAGAGGTTGAAGCATTTTGCAATCCCACCAACAATGTAGGAGAGTTCCAATTTCTCCAAAGCCTCACCAGCATTTGTTGTTTTGCAGTTTTTGGATCATAGCCAACTTTTTTGGGGTGAGATGGTATCTCACTGTAGTTTTGATTTGAATTTCTTTAGTAGCTAATGATCATGAGCATATCCACATGTGTTTTTTGGCTTCCTGGATCTCCTCTTTAGAGAAGTGTCTGTCCATCTCTTTTGCCCATCACTTAAATGGATAATTTATCTTTTTCCTATTGATATTTTGTACTACATTATAGATTATGGCGATTAGGGGTCACTCTGACATATAGTTGCCAAATATTTTTTCCTATTCTGTAAGTGGCCTTCTAATTCTATTAATAAAGTCTTTGGATGAGGAAAAGTGTTTGATTTTTTTAATTTTGATTTATTTTTATTATGATTGAATGAAGATGTACATTCCCATATAAATTCACATGCTTACCTATATGCAGCTACCACTGTTCTCCCTGCCCGGTGATAGCACACCCCTCTTCTCTGCTCCATACATGTGCTATCCTCCCAACAGTCTCCTTCCCACTCCTGTCCAACCACTCCCCATCCTCCTGCAAGAGTTCAGCAGGATAACATCCTATAGATGCATAGAACCATAAAATTCTGACAAGGTACGGTCACTCTGTGTCCCCAAGTCCAATCCATTGCTGTCCGAAAAGTTGATGTTCATTGTAATTTATGGACAGGGGCAGCATCAGGACCAGGGGTGATGCTCCCAGGGGAACCCAGAAGCCCCTGGACCATGAATTGCAAGCTTTTATTGGAGATCTCAGGGTGCACCTTGTGTGATTCTTAATATTTTCTCTTCTGTTGTTTGTAGTTTGTTTGACAGATTTTGAAGTCTGTCTATGTTGTGTGTTAAAACTTCCATTGTTTTTCCTACCTTTTCTTGGATGAACTTTATTGTTTTAGATTGGATATTTAGGTCTTTTATCTAGTTTGAGGTGTAAGATATGGGTCTTATTTTCAATTTTTTGCAGATGGATATCCAATTTTGCTAGCAACATTTGCTGAAGAGATTGTTTTTTTTCATCAGTTAAATGTCTTAGGGCCTTTGTCGAATATCAGCCATTCATGGGCAGGTGGTGTCATCTCTGGGATTTCATTTCTGTTCCATTGGTCTATCTGTCTCATTTTGTATCAGTACCAGGCTGTTTCGACTACTGTGGCAGTGTAATAGGTTCTGAAGTCAGGCAGTGAGAGGCCTCCCATTGTGTTCTTCTTCAGTAGTGCATTACTTATCCGGGGCTTCTTCCCTTTCCAGGCAAAGTTAGTAATTTGTTTCTCCATCTCATTAAAAAATGTCACTGGAATTTGTATTGGGATTCCATTATATAAGTAGATTGCTTTGGGTAAAATAAACATTTTCACAATGTTAAGTCTTCCTGTCTATGAGCCGGGTAGGTTTCTCTGTTTATGTAAGTCCCTCTTAGTTTCTTGTAGTAAGGACTTGTAGTTCTCTTTGTAAAGGTCTGTTATTTCTCTGGTTAGATTAATTCCTAGGTACTTTATCTTCTTAGGGGCTATCGTAAATGGTATTGATTTGATAATTTCCTCCTTAACAGTCTCGTTGTTGGTATAAAGGAATCCTACTGATTTACTTCTGTTTATCTTGTATCCTGAGACTTTGCTGAACTCTTCCATCAGTTTGAATAGCTTACTTATGGATTTTTCAGTATTCTCTGCATATACAACCATATTGTTTGCAAATAGGGAGATTTTGACTTCTTCTTTGCCAGTGCAGATGCCCTTTATTTCTTGGTCTTATCTAGTTGCTCTGGCTGGAACTTCTAGTACAATGTTGAATAGGAGAGGTGAGAGTGTGCATCCTTGTCTGGTTCCTGTTCTCAGGGGAACCTGTTTCAGTCTGTCTCCATTCAGGGTGATATAGACAATTGGCTTTGTATAAATGGCCCTTATTGCATTGAGGAATTTGCCATCTGTTCTATTTTACTGAGAGTTTTTAACATGAGTGGATGTTGGACATTATCAAATGCCTTTTCTGCATGAATAGATAAAATCAGGTCGTTCTTGTCTTTTGTGTTATTTTTGTGGTTGATCACATTAATTGTTTTTCTGATGTTAAACCAGCCTTGCATCCCTGGTATGAATCCAACTTGGTCATGATGGATTATTTTTTGGATATGTTGTTGTATTCTATTGGCAAGAATTTTGTTGAAGATTTTTGCATCTAAATTCATGAGTGGTATTGGTCTGTAGTTCTTCTTTTTTGTTAGGTCTTTCCCAGGCTTTGGTACCAGGGTTATGCTGGCTTTATAGACTATATTTGGGAGTATTACATCCCTTTCTATATGTGAAATAGTCTCAGTAGTATTGGAGATAACTCTTCTCTAAAAGCTTGGTAGAATTCTGCGGTGAAGCCATCTGGGCCCAGGCTTTTTTTGGTTGGTAGTTTTGGGATTACTTTTTCAATCTCTTCCTTTGTGATGTGTTTATTAAGTTATTCTGCTTCTCCTTGTGATAATTTTGGCAGGTGTTATTAATCAAGGAATTTGTCCATATGAATCAAGGAATTTGTCAATTTCCTCTAGGTTTTCCAGTTTGTTAGAGTACAGTGTTTCATAGTATTCTGTTACGATATTTTTGATTTCTGTTGGATCTGTTATGACAACTCCCTTCTCATTTCTTATTTGGGTTATTTGTTTCCTTTCCTGTTTTTGTTTAGTAGCTCTAGCCAATGATTTGTCAATTTTGTTGATCTTTTCAAAAAAACAGCTTTTGGTCTTTGGAATTTTTTCACTTGTTCTTCTGTTCTCTAATTCATTTAGTTCTGCTCTAATCTTTATGATCTGTTTTCTTCTGGTGCCTGAGGGGTTCCTCTGTTGTTCTCTCTCTACTTGTCCAAGCAGTAGGGTTAGTTCTTTGGTTTGGTTTCTGTCTTCCTTCCAGATGTGTGCATTTATGGAGATAAACTGACCTCTGAGGACTGCTTTGGCTGTATCCCATAGGTTCTGGTAGGAAGTGTTTTCATTCTCATTGGAATCCATAAATTTCTTTATTTCATCCTTGATTTCTTCTGTAACCCATGGCTTTTTGATCAAGGTGTTGTTCAGTTTCCATGAGTTCCACTTTCTGTGTTTTTTCTGCTGATTTCGACTTTTATGACTTAATGGTGTGAGAAGATGCTTTGCATTAATTCAGTGATATGGATTTTGTTGAGACTTGCTTTATGTACTAACACATGGTCTATTTTGGAGAGTGTTCCACGTGCACTGCAGAAGAAGGTGTAGTTGTCTACTGATGGATAGAAAGTTCTGTATAGGTCGATGAGGTCTAGTTGGTTAATTGTGACAATAAGATCTTCTGTGCCTTTACTGAGCTATTTTCTAGGTGATCTGTCCCAATATTGAGAGTGGAGTATTGAAGTCTCTCACTGTTATTGTGGAGTGATCTGTCTCTTATTTGAGTGTAGTCAGTGTTTCTTCGATGTATTTAGGTGCTCTAATACTAGGTGCATAAATATTTAATATTGTTAATTCCTGCTTGTGCATTGAAACTTTCAGCAATAAATAGTGTCCATCCTTGTCCACAGTGGTGGATTTTACATTAAAATGTATTTTATCTGAGATTAGAATTGCTACACCTGCTCTTCTGTGTTCATTGTTAGCTTGATACATGTTCTTCCATCCTTTGATTTTGTTTGTTCCTTTCTTTAAGTCTAAGATGAGTTTCTTACAGGCAACATATGGATGGATCATATCTTTTGATCCAAGATGTAACTCGATGTAACTTTACTGAAGTGTTAGCTCCATTGACATTCAATGTAATTATTGATAGGTATGTTTTTAATGCTGTCCTTGTGATATGTTTATTCTTGTGTTGATGTTTTCTCTGTTGTTCTTATTAATCTGTTGTGGGACATTCTTCTTTGTGAGTTGATTTTTCACCTTTTTCAGAGTTGATTTTGTGGTTGTTGAGACTCCTATATTACGTTTCTTGATTTGATATGTTGCAACTTTATTGTGCTTTATGGCTGCCCCTATGATCTCCCTTAAGAAACTATGTATGAGCCCAATTTTAGTTACTACCAGTTTTATTAACTTCCTCTCCATCTAGGAGGAATATAACGACTGTAGTACATCCCTCTTTTTAATATGATGACATCCTAGTTTTCATGATATGATCACAGGATGATTTCTTTCACTATTATAGCTTTGACTGAGTTTGGACCCTTCCCTAATTCAGTAGGTTTCTGGGTGATGTGTCCTGTATTTGCTTCTAAAATGTAAAGTTAGTGGTTTTCTTCTTCTAAGCCAAGAGATCTCTCGGTATTTCTTTTAGTTTAGGTTTGGTTTTTACAAAGTCTCTGAGTTTCTGTTTATCTGTGAATATCTTTATTTCATTTTCATATTTGAAAGATAGTTTTGCAGGATATATAATTCTTGGTTGGAAGTTGTTCTCCCTCAAGGCTTTGACTGTGTCGTGTCACTGTCTCTGTGCCAGCATTGTTTCTGCTTAGAAATCTGATGAAAGCTTCCAGGGTTTCCCACTGAATGTTAGCTTTGCTGTGAGTCTTACTGCCTTTAAGAGTTTCTGCTTATGTTTCATTTTGTTAAGCTTGATTATAATATGTCTTGGAGTCTTTCTTTTCTATATTGAGTGGCATTCAGTATGTCTCGGATATCTCTACACTCTTCTTTGATAATTTCAGGGAAGTTTTCTATCAGCAGTTCAGCAGTACTCTCTGTGTTCTCAGGTGTCTTACCCTGTTCAGGAACTCCAGTTAATCGTAGATTGTTCCTCTTAATAGATTCCCACATGCTTCTTAATCTTCTTCATTTTTCTTGTTTCTTTTTTCTGATTTCTTCTCATAGATGCTGGTGTCAGTAGCTCTGTCTTCTAAGTCAGAAAGTCTCTTTTCCATTTGTTCCATTCTGTTTTCTTGACTTTGAATTGAAGTTTCTATGTCTTTAATTTTGTTCTTGATCTGTTGGATTTCCGAGTACTGGTGTTCCGTCAGCTCAAGCAGCTTACTTAGTTTTTCATTTTGCTGTGCTTCATTTTGTATAAGGTGTAGGAGGGCTCTCTATATAATCCTTTTGTATTCACATTCTGATAGTTTCAGAGAAGCTTCTTAATCTGGGAAGTTCTTCGATGCTTTGTTTTGGGGGCCTTCTGAAGCCATGAGTGATTTCTTGGTTATACTTTTCTCCAGAGTTTGTTGCTTTTTAGGCACCATGGGGGTCAATAGAGGCTAGAAGAGATGCTGTGAGGATGGACTAAAGTTGTTTCTCTAGGTCATCTTAAAATGAAAGATAAAAAGTATCAGACAACTAGGTCATCTTAAAATGAAAGGTAAAAAGTATCAGACAACTTTCAAAGCCAGGTTTTCAGATGTACAGGTCCTTCTTCCCAGCTTACAAAGTAAGCACTGCTATATCCAACCCCAGATATTATAAACTAGCTGAAAATACAGAAAGGCTACTGTCCTGTTAGTCTCTGTTGTTGGGCCCCAGTTGTAGACGACACTGTGTGGAATACTGCTTTTGTGCCAGAAAAACGCTCTCCACCAGGCAGGCGCTGCCATCCAGCCCAGGAATTAGGTCCAGCTGTGGCTTCTGTGTGGGTATATCTGCCTCCCAGTGGAACAAGATGCTGTCCTGCACAAACTCACTGCCTGCATGGGTGCAGGCTACTTTATGGCAGACACAGAAAGAGAGACCAAAGGTGCTGAGATGCGCAGAGTCCACAGCCTCTGTTGCTGGGCCCCAGCCATAGGTGACATTGTGTAAAATATTGCTTTTCTGCAGAAAAAGCGCTTTCCTGCAGGCAGGCGCTGCCTCCCAGCCTAGGAACTAAGTCCAGCTATGGCCTCCATGTGAGTGTATCCACCCCCCAGTGGATCAAAATGGTGTCCTGCAGAAGCTCAGCTCTTACCTCATACTGGCTACTCTGTGGCGGAGGTGGAAACAGAGGCCAAAGGTGCTGAGATGCACAGGGTCTGAAGCCAGGTTCTCAAAATATGACAATTTCACCTGCCGATGACAGCAGCAGTGTGTCTGAGATTAGCTGCTAGTCAAGTTTCAGGTCTACCTGCTGGCTAAGAAAAAAAAAAAAGAAAGTTAAAATGGTCAGGTACCTTTGGTCCATCCGTGGAAGCCAGCATTTGTCACGAGTGGGGTCAGCAGAAGAGAGGGGGTTTTCTGTTCAGTGGTATAAAGTGCAAATTAACAGCCGTATGGTGCATGCTAGGGCTCAGTAGGTGTCCAGGAGGCTCCATTTAATTATCAGTTCAGGTCTTGGTTTCCATAGGGATTTAGGGAGATGTGTGTTTAGTCCGCCATGTTGACTCCTGATTTTTATATGTTCAAAGACTTGGCAATGAGGGAAGAAGAATGTGTGTGAGAAATTGCACATGGGTAAAAGCATATGTATTCTCTGGCGCTTTACACAGAAAGTTTTATCCTTTCTGCAGAATCTCACCCTTCATTGTCTCTCTGGGCTTGGCCAGTATCCTGTTGGTGAGTCCATGCCAGTTGCTGTAGCCTCCTGCCTGCTCCATAAGCATTCCTTAAATTCTTACCTCTGGATCTTTACATTTGGTGTTTCCTCTGTTAGGTATACTCTTCACTCAATATGCACATGGCTCTTGGAAACCCTGATGGTGTAGTGGTGAAGCACTTAACCCAAGAGTCAGCAGTTAACATCCACTAGGTGCTCATTGGAAGCTCTATGGGCCATTTTTACTCTGTCCCATAGGGTCACTATGAGTCAGAATCATCTCAGCAGCAGTGGGTTTTTGGTTTGGTGGCTTGCTCCCTCAGTTCTTTTATGTCTGTACTTAAGTATTACCACCTTTGTGGGGCCTTTACTGACCACTGTATCTAAAATTGTGATCTTATTCTTCAGTACCAAGTCCCTATCTATTTTCCTCTTTTACGATCTATTTTCATTGAAATTATCACCATCTTACATAATCTGTAGTTGACTTTATTTTCTATTTCCTCACAGTAGACTATAAACTTAATGAGGGCTGGGAGTGTTGTTTCCTTTATTCAGTGCCATATTCCCAAAGGTATTACCTAGCACAGTGAGGCTTTCATTTGCATATTTGTTGAATTAATGGTAATAGTCATTCTGAGAATCCATGTTTAAAAAAAGAAAACATTCTCTCAAAACACTTTAGTAAATTAAGGAACATCTATGAGAACCCTTGCTTCTGATCTGTGGAGCTGTGTAAGATAAGATCCTAGCCTAAAGGAGCTCAGTATAATTGGAAGAGCACAAATAAAAAAATTAAAGATGAGACTGTCATTTCATTTTCTCATTGGTTAAAAAAATGTTCAATTTATTCTTTACCATATTTGTGTAGAAGTTAAAAGACATTTCTGTAAAACCTTATCAGTGATTTTATATTCTATATTGGTGGCTTTTTTTTAAATCTTAGGTTTTTTTTTTTTTTTTAAGATTGTCAGGGATACATTTTCATAAGAATAAAGTCCTTATTTCAAGCATCTGTGTACCCAGAACAGGGAAACTATTATCATTTTACTCTTAGTTTCTTAGATAAGTTTTAGCAGGTATAATATGAAATTCATATTTTTCTCCCAGGTTTAGATTTTTAGGTTAGTATTATGAAATTTTGTACCTTAGTCTTTATATGACTTGAATGTGAATGTGTATACATATAATATATAAATTATAGATAAATATAGCTATATAGATGACACACAATAGGTAAGTGGCCAAAGTAAACACTGTAATATTTTAAAAAATAGCAGTGCAATATCATCAGAATATATATAGGGAGAGCAGTGTGGGTGATGAGCTCTTGATTATGTATTTAGGAACATGTATTCTGAGATAGAATCTGGGAAAAGGGAAAGCTTTTTCTTTTCCCTTCTAAACAGATCAATATGTAATTGAACTTCAGTGTGAGTTCACAGGAAAACCAAAGTATATTGATAAATCCATGACATAATGTGCTCCTAGAAAGAAAAGGATTTAATGGCTTAGTATAACTTATAAAAATTCTCTTAGACTGCAGTTGTACCGGAATTAGTTTGATTCAAACTCAAAGTAAATTTACATTTTTTAAAATCATTCAAGCCAGAAAAGAGGAGAAAGGAGAGCAACTCATAAATGAATCAATCCTATAAAATCAGATTCTCAATTGAGAGTTACTAAGTAGTATAATAAATAATGAAGACCTGAATAATAGGTTTAACTCTCTATACTCTCATGCAGATCTCAGCAAATGAAATTATAAGAAGAGAAAAAGAATGGAAGAGTTTCTGTGTCAGTCTTGACCTTAAGACATTTTATAAAATGTGTCCCACCATCTTGCTATTGAGAGTGTAATCTGTGAACTCAGGGCATCGGCATCACCTGAGAGCTTGTTAGAAATACAGAAAGTCAGGTTCACAACAAACCTGTTGAATGAGAACCTGCCTTTTAACAAGATCCCCAGATGATATGAAAATACAATAAAGTTTAAGAAGTACTGGTGTGCTACGTTGGCTGTGCCAGACAGGCTCTACCCCCATTTACTTACTTAATAGTGCGGTCAGCCTTCTGTCTCTTAAAATCCAAGTTCAGATTTAGGTAGAGCTGTTTGTTATTATCTCTTAAATGTCACTGAATATATTTTGTGACATGTTAATTTTTTCCTCAAATTGTCTGTGGACAGGTCATATTATCCTTATCAAAATCCCTTCTTAGAGTTAAAGATTTGTGTCTGTTGTTTTTGTAGCTCACAATTCCTACCACAGTTCCTTGTCATAATTAAATGTCCATTAATTTTTTTTCTTTTTATTGTGTTTAAGTGTGACAATATGATGTGTGTACTTGATGGTTCTATGCATTAATAGGAGTCTGACATACTGGTCTCTTTGTAGACAGGAGGGAAGAGGGTAGAGAGGAGGAGACAGATTCTTATTAAGAGGATATTAGAAATACAGAGCAAAAAGGAGGAGTGTGCTGTCACCAGGTAGGGAGAGCAGAAGGAGATGCAGATAGGTGGGCATACATGATGCTACTCAGAATAACACTCAGTTTAAAACTTGTGAATTGTTTATTTCTGAAATTTTCTATTTAATATTTTTGAAATACAGCTGACTCTGGTTAACTTAAACCACAGATGATGAAGGGAGGGATTGCTGTATTTAGTTTATAAGGGGCTTAAAAATACACAGATTCAAAGTAAAATGATACTGCTAAAATACTACATATGTAGTGTATATAGTTGAGATACAGTATTGAAAAGGATATTAGTGAGGCAAGAAAGTCATTCTTAGTTAATTCCTGAATTCAGAACTGTATATGTATACTCAACTGTATATGTACTCAAACGTGTCATTATGCAATTTTCTAGTCTTTTGTTGGTCATTTATAAAACCATTTTACTTTTGTATTTAGTTATCTTTTAGCCTATAAGAAAACCCTGGCATAGTGGCATAGTGGCTAAGAACTGTGTGGCTTCTCCCCAAAAGGTCAGCTGTTCTAATCCACCAGGTGCTACTTAGAAACCGTTCCACCAGGTCCCTATGAGTTGGAATTGACTTGGTGACAGTGGTTTTTTTTGTTTTAAACCTATAGAGCAAGAAAATAAAATAGTAAACAAAACTAAGATTAAGAAAATTGAAAATATGAAAGGAAGGTGGATTTAGAAATAGGAACACTAGATGTACTGTACTGAACTGCTACTGTCTAGTCTGAGTGAAACCCTTTTTCAGGATATAATCGTATCTCATTTTTTTAAATGTAAGTTTAAATAAAAAAATATATTTTATGCTGTAAAAATTTAGAAATGGCAGTAAAAAACTAATTTTTTTTAAATCAGTTTTCTTTACATCTGTACACACACATATGTCTGGGATTATGCTTTGTATTCAGCTTCATAGCTTACATTTTTAATTGAAGGTTCTGTTATGTCTTTTGAGTTGAAGAAAGTAACCATTAAAATTATATCTGTGATATTTTGAAAATCAAAAGAAACATTCTTTTTATAAAACACATACATGTAAGCACATACTGTACCTAGAGATTATGGGGAAAGATAGGAACAATGCATGTTTTCTTTTGTAAAACATGACTAAAAGTACCCTGACCTAGTGCCATGGCTTGAGGGGAAGCGCAAAAACAATACTTACTCTCAGATATAATTCACAAATGCTGAGGAATAAAATTAACTTTGTTTGAATCAGAAGTTTAGCCTGTAATATCTGCCTTCTGACCCAAATATAGTCAAATGGCTGTAATTAGGATCCTTACTCTGTGTGTCATAATGCCCTGAGATACCTGGGTGGCTGCTCCTGTGGGCATCAGTAGGTGCCAGCAACATTTGGAAGAATGCACAGATGCTGGGTCGAAAGAATTTAAGAACTATTTTAAATTTGGAAACCGTGGTGGTGTAGTGGTTAAGGACTGTGCCTGATAATGAAAAGGTTGGCAGTTCAAATAGGCCAGGTGCTCCTTGGAAACTGTGGGGCAGTTCTGATCAGACCTATAGGATCTCCATGGGGCAGAATTGGCTCGATGGCACTGGGTTTGGTGGGTTTTTTTTAATTATAAATTTGTTTCTTTTTTAGAACAGAGAACAAAATCTCTGCATTTAACAAGCCATTTTTATGAAGAATGTAATTTTGAGAAAGAAATTTGATTCATGGAAATAGAATTTTTCCCATTTTTCTGTCATTTCTGATGTAAAAATCTCATTTTTTTCTCATTAATATGATTGCTGTCAGATTAATATCACAATGGAAATATTAACACCGGAAAGTATGGAGTGAGAAAAATTACTTTCCTTTTTATTTCTTCTCGTGGTATAACTGATTTTATTGTAGTCTCTATGGTTGGAGTTCTAAAATAGGACTGTTAAATAGCTTATTAGACTACATTTCCATCAGAGAATGAATTTTTATCTTGCTAGCTGTGTCATTAATTCACTGTTCATCTTGAATAATTTGTTATAATTAAAATGTTATGTTTAAAAATTTCTTTTCAGTCATTCTTTCTTTTGTGGCAGGGCTACCCTAGCAGTGCAGTGGTTAAGAGCTGAACTTCTAACCCAGAGGTCAACAGTTTGAATCTGATAGTCATTCCTTGGAAGCCCAATGGGACCGTTTTGCTCTGTCCCTTAGGGTTATTGTGAGTCAGAATTGACTTGGTAGCAACGGATATTTTAGTTATAGGTAGAATAACATCTACAGACCACCTAAAAAGAGAGTATCTTTTCAAAACTTTAAAAAGAGGATATCACAGTTTTTTTTTTTTTTTGACAGTATGGTTAACTGTTTACTTTTAAAAATCGTCCTGGTACAAAATAATAAAAATGCCAATTTTTTTTTCCTGGTTTATAACTGTATGGTTAAGCTAAGAAGGAAGTAAATGTATGAGGTCTTGACAATCAAATCTGTGAAGTGCATTTTTGTAAATGGTGTGTACCTCATTGCTGATTATCACTACAGTCACCTTTGACGTACTCCCCTTGGGAAGCCCTGCCCTGATTCCAGTGACCGGTCCACCCATCAAAGCAATTTTGAAACTCTTTCTGGAATGGCTGTTGCACACAATGGTACAGTGGCAAGTGTACAAACTTAATTGTATAGTTGTCTGTGAGGGAATTTTTAAGCCATTAAACAAATAACTGTATTGGAACACTCTCCCTGCTCATCTGATCTAGCCTCCACTGAGTTCTTTCTTTACCCAAAGATAAAGGAAATAGTTAAAGGAAGACATTTTGATGACATTCAGGACATCAGGGGTAATATGAGGACAGCTCTGCTGGCCATTCCAGAAAAAGAGTTCCAAAATTGTTTTAAAGGGTGGACTAGGTAGGTGCTGGAGTTGGTGCATACTTTCCCAAGGGGAGTACTTTGAAGGTGACCATAAAAATATTCAGCAACAAAGTATGTAGCACTTTTTATGGGATGAGTCTATGAACTTAATTGACAGCCCTTGCATTCACAGAGGCAAAAGTCAAGCAAATAATAAAATAGGGTTGATCTCATGATAAGACTCATTTAACATTAGAAAATTAATGAATTAAAACATGAAAAGCATTTCATTGTCTCAGTATGTGCCAGAAGAGCAAAAAGTCTTCAGTAAATTCAGCATTCACTCACCCATGATTTGAACAACAACTTTTGGCAAATAAGGATAGATTTCTGCCAAAAAAAAAAATGGAGCAAATACTCTTAATAGTAAAATGTAAAAAACATTTCCTTTAGAATCAGGGGAAGACAAAGATGCCCACTATCACATCATCATTCCTGTTTCTGAAAGTTCAACAAAGTTCTGCAAGACAAGAAAAAAGAGAGTATGAAGACTGAAAATAATCATTATTTATGTATTGTATCTTTGTCTACATAGTAAACCCAAAATAATCCAAAGAAAAATTATTAGAAGGCAGATTTACCAAGTTTGACAGATATAAAATCCATGTATGGAAATCCAGTGAATATCTGTATGCCAATAGAAAAAAAAAAAGAAAAGAAAATGTAATTTTAAAGATAATACTGATATAGTTTATCACGGAAAATTTCATCAGTGCGTGGAATCATTAGATGAAACATTGATAAAAGGTGAACTTGAAATACAAGAGACCAGGCTGTCACTGTTGTTTTGGTGTGCCATTGAGACAGTTCTGACTCACAGTCACACTGTGTGACTGAAGAGAACTGCCCATAGGGTTTGCTAGACTGTAATCTGTACAAAAGCTGTGTGCCAGATATTTTCTCCCATGGAGCAACAAGTGGGTTTAAACTGCCAGCCTTTCATTAACAGCTGAGTATTTCACTGTTGTGCCCTCAGATGAGTCAGAAAAACAGGCGTTACATGCTTTCTGATGTGAAGCAATATGAAGTACAATGACTTTTTTTTTAGTATCTTTACTGAAAAAGTGGGAGCAATCTAGTCAAGCCGGTAAAGCTAAATTTAAGTAGTCTCTTCCCCCATTTTCTTTCCAGAAAATCACGAGATAAGAAGTTAAGTGAACCATGAAGAAACAAGCAGTCTGTAATGTGTGTCATTTTATAAAACGACTGACTCAGTTTCTTTAGCAAGTTAGTGGCATTAGAAAATTAAAAAGCAAAGGAGAAAGTGAGGCACTGCTAGATTAATAGAGACTTAAGGGATCCAGTCATGGTTTGAATTAAGTCCCCACAAGGTATGTGTCAACTCTCCTAAGCCATGGTTCTCAGTGGTTTGGTAATTATGCAGTGATGTAGTTATCTTCCATTTTGTGATCTGATATAATTATTTGTGTTGCAAATCCTAAAAGCTCTGTAAGTTGGAGTTAGGGTGGAATGTATCTGAAATCACGACCCTTATCTAAGTCTCTGAGTCACTTGCTTGAGTTACACCTTTTATCTTGCAAGAGTGAAGAGGAGAGACAGAAACATAGCGAAAAGAATGACCCCACTACTACTGTAAAAGAGTAGATCATGCCTCGTTGTGTTTCTTCTAAGTCAGATTTGTTTGTTCTTTTAACAGTTCACAGTACATTCAGTATTCTTCACTAACATCACAATTTTAATGTAGGAATTCTTCTGTCTTTCTTTCTTATTTCCAGCTTTTGAATGTGAAATACCATGGCTTGGACCTATAAATATGTAGCTAAACTACAGTAAAAACAAGGGAATTTAAATACAATACTCAAGATAGAACTTTTTCTTAATGGGGAAGCAATCAGATAGAATAAAGAGAAAAACATAGGGAACTTTAGAAGTAGATAGGATGTTCTGTTTCTTAAGCTGAGTTCCTAAGTCTTTATGTCATTATTATTTACCTTGCAAAAACCAGTCCAGACCCATGACCACTGAGTTTGTTCCAACTCAGCAAACCAGTAGGACAGAGTAGAACTGCCTCATAGTTTCTAAGGTTTTAAGTGTTTGCAGAACGCAGCTGCTGCATCTTTCTGCTGTGGAGCCATTGGCAGATCAGAACCACCAGGCTTTCTGATAGCAGCTGAGCACTTTAACCTCTGTGTGTCATCAGGGCTGCTATTAACCTGATATATATGTCATATGTAGCCTTTTGAGTGTTCAAAGTATTTAATGATAGCAAAATTAGAGTTGTGTTACAAAACTCGTCGCAATCACACATTGTAATGTTTCATAGCATTGATGACAGAAGACTGCTTTTCATAACTTTTGACATTAATCTCTCAGTTGGTTTCTGTTTTCTGTGATTTTAATGTATACCTTTCTTTTGTTTCATGATTTCATTGAGCTTGTTCAAAGTGTATACTGGGGTTCCTGTTCTTTAGAGGAAAGCCTAAACATAATTGCAAACAATTTGCTATTAGTAGAAAGGATTTGGAAGTATTAAAGACATTTTATAGTAGGAATGTTCTTTGGCTTTCAATGGTTCGTTAGTGTTAGTAGTGTTAGTCTATGTTTTCTATGCTTATATATGAAAAGATTGATTTTTCCCCGTCTCGTCAATAGGCAAGTGAAAGACCAGAACAAGAAGGTAGCCAATCTGAAGCACAAGGAACAAGTGGAAAAAAAGAAGAGTGCACAGATGCTAGAGGAGGCTCGACGAAGGGAAGACAATCTCAATGACAGCTCCCAACAACTGCAGGTTAGAGCACGCAGAGAGTGTGAAAGGATCCAGTGAAGAGATTTGATCCATAATTGCATGGTGTTTTTCTCTTCATGTTTATCCTCCTCTTTTTTCTCTTTCTAACCCTGCTTGCTGCCTCCCTCCCAGACCAACTGTTTAGCAGTAAAGGAATGGCTTTAAATAGAAATGGCAAGTTTTATTCCACAGCTTTATGAGGATACCTCAGCATAGGAGAAGGTTCACCTGACTTCAAGTTGATCTCACTCAGTTGGTAAGTATAATGCTAAGTGGGTTCTGTTCACCGTCAGGGTAGTCAGTATTTAAGTGTTGGCTAGTTCCAGTCATCAAAGAGTATTAGCATTCTTTGTCTAGTTTCCTTCCTTTTCCATTATTCCTTCATCTTGTCTTTCCCTGTTTTCATTTTTTAATCCCTCCTTGTATCTCTCCTTTCTTCTCGTTTTAAAAATTCAGTTGAGAGTAATTCAAAATGATACAGAGTAATGATAAATAGTGATAACTGATGTATACATCAAATTATTCAATGATTAACTTAAACCAAGCTCTGTAAAAATGTTAATATCCAGCATGTGATAAGTACCAATTAGATGCCCGCTATTTGGAAATGGGTCCAGGTCATTCATTGTTTTTGCCCTTCACTATAATCTAGTGAGGTAGGTGGTGGTATCCTCATTCTGCAAATGGGGAAGTAGATTGAAAGACATGTATGCGTTAGCTCTCTCCATATAGTTTTCTATGTAGTTGTGCCCTGGTTTTAGCCAGGACTTCCTGGAGCTATACTGTGTCTTTGTTGTCTTAACCGTAATACTTCAGAACAAAAGTTTCAGAGGCAAATACCATAAGCTTGCTGTTTTGTTCCAAAACTCTTGCTAAAATTGTTAAGTTGCTAGTAGATTGTTTTTCTCTCCTTAAAACTTCTAATTGGTTATGCTATGATTGCATGGGTAGTCAAGAATTTAAGTCTTTCCTGAGAGATTTAAAAAGTTTGCTTTCTAGAGAAATTTTTAGGCTTTAAAAAAATGTGTAAAGGTCCTACCTTTAAATTCATTTTCTCATTCTTCTTATATGCAGCTTTTCCTGATGATAAAATACATACTCCTTATAGAAACAGTATATAGGTCCTCAAATGTACCAACCTTTTGAAAAAGACAGAGTACCAGTATTCCCTCATTTTTGCCAGCGAACAGTTGAGAGTGGTGATTTCCTGTTCCTCTTGCTTCTGATTTTTATTGCAGAGGAAGGGTGTGAATGTTGTATTGATAGATTTTTTTTCCCTGTTGCCACTGGGATTGAATGTTTTTTCATATGTTTTGAATATTCATTTGTTAATGTCGTTCAGATCTTTGTTCTATAGTGACTTTGTCCTTAACTTATCCCCATTTTGAGAGCATATGAATTACTTGTAAATATTTTAAAAGTTTTTTGTGCTTTCATTTTTGTGTCTTCAGATTTCTAATTCATCTGGAAATCAGAGTATTTTAGGTATTTTGTTCTAAGGTATTTTTGTGTGTGTGGTGTAGGTTTTATTTATTGACTTAAAATAGCTAACAATTTTACTAGGATATTAGTAGGAAATTATTACTCACAAATTTGAACCGGTATCCTTATATTTTGCAAAATTGTGACATAGTAGACTGTGTAATTTCAGCCTTTGGACCTAGGACTGCATAATTTATACCCTAGGACCACATTGCTTCTTAATTATAGGAAATAGTTTATTTCGTGATAGAGCAAGCTTTTCTTTATGTTAGTCCTTCAACTATGTCATTTGTCTCTTGTTTCTTCCTTATTTAATGTGTTTTCTGTCATGTGTCTACTTTTGTAAACAGATGTTAGGATAATACCGTCTCAAAAGTGCTTTCCATTGTAGTCCTTTATTTTTTCTTTATGTAAGATGAGACATAAGACAGATTTTATTATTTGTGTTTTACATGTGGAGAAAACTAATTAGACCAAATAAGTGACTTTTCCAAGGTATGTCAACCATTAATAGATACTAGAGTTAAGACAAATAATAGCTTGTAGCCATATACAAGTTGCATGTGGATACTGTTCTTTCAAATATAGTGAAAAGAGCGCTGGATTATAAATTAGAATACTTAGGATCTGATCTCAGCTTTTTAACTGACTATCTGTTGATACTTAGTCTAGACCTATTTTGGTAATGGCAGTGAGCATACCTGGCATCTAGATTATCCTTTTTAAATACGATTCTCCACTAAAAGAAGCAAGAAGTTCTTGGAGACATGGTCTGTTCCAGGGTTGGAGGAGGAAATGTACAAGATACACCCAGAGCCGTGATTGCTAAACTTTAATGTGCATTAGTGTCATCAGCACAGCTGATTCAGTAAGTTTAGAGTGAGTCCCAGGAATTTGCATTTCAGTAATTCCTAGGTGATGATGATATTGCTGAGAAGTTCAAGCATCATGCAGTATAAGCAACTAAAAATCTGTCAGAACTACTGGGATAATATAAGGACTGACACTGAAGGGACTATCACTGCCTAGAATGGCAGTTTGAGCATAATAAAAGTGGATAAAGTGATACAGTAGATTAAAATAAACCCCAAATTTTTAAATCTGAATGTTCACAATGATGCTTCAATAATAATACAGAGATTGCTAGGGCACTCACGTATTACTAAAAACAGGTAATTAAAGAGAAAGAACAAAGTAGTTACACGGGTTTTATGAATGAAATATGTTTCAGGGAAAGCCAAATAATTGACAGTGGAAAGTTGTTCTGTATCACATTTCAGCTAATAAAGGTGGAAGGAATGATAGAATTGAGAAAATTGCCATTTTGAAACTACTGAAACAGTGGATTTAGGTAACAATCATCAGGGAGTGCTAAAAATCGCAAGGTGAAATGTTGGTGGGGAGCTTTACAATAAATGGAGTGGGCTGACACCACCTGAACCCATTGATAAACCTTTAGTGTGTTCAAAAAGAAAGACTACCAGACATTTTGATCCTCCTGACATGATATATATTAGGGAGGACACAGTATATGTTACAGAAGTCAAACCTGAATTTGATCATTTGAGGTTGGGAAATAATGTTCATTGCTCCTGGAAATAGTGACAACCATAATTATGAGACAGTCTGCTGATAAACAACTGGGTTTCTTCAACTAGTAAATGACAAGGGAGAAGAAAAGACAGATGAATATTAGAGATTTTAAAAAAGAATTAAAAAACATAAAAATTAAAGCAAATGCAGTATTTAGAATTTTCTTGGATCCTGACTTGAATAAGGTGACTGGAGTTTTGAACACTTAGAAAATATTAAATGTTATTTTTAAAAGTTTAAGTCATTTTAGGTATTATAGTATTATTTTATGTTATGAATTAGAGGTACATACTGAAATATTTATAGAAAAGCCACATGTCTGGGATTGTTTATTTATTTATTTAAATTCCAGTGGTAGTGAGGGGGTTGCTGAAAACATTGGCCATTTTTAAAATGTTAATTTATTTTGTTGTTGAGAATGTGTATAGCAAGATATACACCAGTTCAACTGTTTCTGCATATACCATTTAGTGGCAGTGTTTATATTCTTCTAATTGTACAACCATTCTTACCCTTTTTTTCTGAGTTGTTCTCTCCTCTTAATGTAAGCTCACCACCCCCTTTGGTTCATATCTTACCTCTCAAATTGGTGTTACCAGTTTAATCCACATAGAGAGTTCTTTAAAAACTTAGTGCTTAAGGCACGTATTTTAATAGTTAAGCTAAACTGTTGCTTGGTTTTAAGAAAACTTAGGAAGTATTTTGAATTTTGAAGATTTAAAGATTATCTCAGGATAATAATTTCAGGGGTTTACCCAGCTTTCATGGCTCTAGGCAGTCTAGAGTCCATGAAATTCTGTTCTGTTTATTTTCCACCTTTTAATCAGAATTTGTCTGTATAGTCTCATCAAAGTGTTCAGTAATGGTATCTGGGCATCATCTTGTGCTCCTGGATTTATGGCAAAGAATGTTAGCCAACTTTTGATGACTATTATAGCTGAGTAACACTACAAAGTGGAGTTCATATTACCTTCTGTGTACTTTTGTGGATGTTTGAAATTTTCCATAATAAAATTGCTGAACACCGAAGATGTCATTCAGCTTTTTTGGTGTGTTTCTGTATCTGTAAAATGAGGTATTAAACAATCTGATTACATGGATTTTAGTATATCTTTCAGTTCTGAATTAAGTTATTTAAACATATTTCCATTGTTTTGAAATGAAATCCTTGATTCTAGCTAGGTGTCTTAGCCGCACTCTGTGTTTTCATCTCACTTCCTTGAGATACAATTTTTTTTTCAAGTGTTGTTTTGTACTTTAGCCTTATTACTTGTAGTGATTTCTTCAGTTTTTTAACTCAGGTCATCTGCCTTTGCTTTCACTGTTAACTATAATTTTTAATTAACATACTGGAAAAATTAATCTATAACATTAAAATTACATTCTTCCTAAATTTCACCTAAATTTTAATTATTTGTAATAATATTATATACTTTTGTTTTTTAAAAATTTGGTATAGTATCATTAAACATTTCTATGAATTACGTGTTTTCATAAAGGTGCATACAGTTAATATTTTCAGTTGACTGTCAAGTTCCATAGCTTTATACTTTCCTCTTTTGCTGAATATATTATTTATTTCAAATTTTTACTGAATAAATTTGTCCAGATAGGTTTTTCCCCAGCTGATTGAGTTCTTTTGGGCGTTCCTCAAATTACTGTCTCAAAGTATATGAAATGTTGTAACTTTCCTCAAATTTCTGTTTAGAAATTTTGAGGCAGTTTATAATGCTCCCAGCAATATCTAAGCATTCTAATTTCCCCAATAGTGACTTTGAATCTATTTCATTTTTTTGCTTGTTTTATACACAGAATGGTATTTTCAGATTGCTTTGTTTTATTTCTTTAGTGAAGCTGTGCAGTTTTCCAAATGATGATTTATTATCTGAATTTCCCACGTGTCAAATTGTAATTACATTTGCTACTTACCAAGAATATGTACATTATAGTACCTGGTTTGAATTGATATGTTATATATTTGAGTAATTACAATAGTTGTCATATCTACTATGACAACTGTTGAGTAATAATAGTTGGCATATCTAGTTTTTTCCTTTCCATTGTTCTTTTGATACTGATTGGTTACATTTTATTCAGTAAACTTCCTGTCTTTTTTAAACTTCTAATGTGCTTGCTTTGTCCTTTGAAGGCTAAGTTTCCTTTATCTTCTGTCTCTAACAGTTAAGAACTGTATGTTTCCTGTAGTTCTTTAGCTATGTGTATATGTATATGTTTATTGTATTTATCTCTTTGATCTGTATGAAGTTTATTTTGATGCATCTTTATGAGCCATAAACTTGACCCCTTTCTTCTAGTAGCATTTAGCAAAAAATATTTTCTGATAATTTATGTACTAAATATTACAGAAATTTCTATTAACACCTAGATTTGTTGTGTCTATATTTAGTTTTGTACTTTTTTTTCCTCAATATTTCTTACAAATTCAGTAGGGAATCTCCACCATTGTTAACTTAATCTCAAAGCTTTTTTTCCTGTGTAAATTTATCAGTTTGTCAGTGAACTTTAAACTGTCCTTTGGAGCTCTTTACTTATATTAAATTATCATGCTAGTAATGATTGTTGGCATGGCGCAGGACTGAGCAGTGTTGTGTTCTGTTGTGCATAGGGTTGCGATGAGTAAGAAAGAACCTATTTGATAGCGTGTAACAACAACAACAACATAGTATATTCAGTCAGCTTTAGCCAGGAATAAAATTTCTTTATTTTTTAAGTCTATATCTTAATTATTCTTGGTCATATTAAAAAAGAACTGATAACTATTGAGAATAAAATCCTTGTATCTGGAATAGTAGATGTTCATAGGATTGGAATATGATTGTGGTGTAACTAGGGAAATATAACAGGTCATATTATTAATTTATGATAGGAAGCACCTATATCATTAGGAGAATCTCCCCCCCCCCCCCCGTAGAGTTCTCTGAAAAATTTGCCTAGTGGGATTTCACGGAGAGTGATAGTGTTCACTTTGTAATGATTTGGACCCTCAGGGACCATTTGGTGGTGTGCTCCTGGCATTTAGTGTATAGAGGTCAGATATGCTACCTTCTGTAATGTTCAGAACTATCACAACAAAATTTTCTGCAGACTGTAGTGTGAATACTGCTGAGGTTAAAATACCCAATTTATAGCCTTTGAATATCAGTTATTTATTCAAGTCCTGGTGGCATAGTGGTTAAGAATTCATCTGCTAACCAGAAGGTCACAGGATCACTATGAGTTGGGATTGCCTCAGTTGCATTAGGTTTAACACCAGCACTGTTTAGGTAAAATTCTGTAATGGTAGTGCTGCTGAACCGAGTAGTACTGATGAGAGTCATACTTTTCTGGTGCTCTAACTCACTGTGAGATAGTGCTAAAATTGTGACAAGTAGATTCCCTTGCTATACCTTATTCATTGCTTTTGGGAACACAATTGCAGACTGCAGTTAATATGCCAGATTGAGGCTATTCTGTGTTCCATTAAGCAAAGACTTAATGCTCTAAAAATGTTTGATGGCATTGATATTTGTCATGCTGTCATAACCTCCTTGGTTGTATGTTCTTTGTTTTGCTAGATGAGTGGAAAAGCAACTGATTTTTTGTTTTATTTTTTATTAAAATGTTCTCTTTGCCAGAATTTGTTTTCCTACCAAAATTTTTGGATGTATGTTTAGGACATCTATTCATGTTTGCTTTCAACATTTATTGTTTGTCATATTTTTAAATATTTCTACTTTTATGTAAAGTTGGAGTAGTGGCAGAAGATATTGTAGCTGTATTTCTATTTTGAGAAAGAATTCTTTTGTATTTTAGTATGTCCAGTGTAGGGCATAGTAATGATTAAAAGCCAAGTGTCGTCGTAATAATGATTATAGGTTTAAAATATTCTTTATCATGTTAAAAAAATACTTTAATGGTTGTTTTAGTCAGCTAGGGCTGCTCTAACAGAAATACCACAGAGTGGATGGCTTTAACAAAGGAAGGTTTATTCTTGCACAGTCTGGTAGGCTACAAGTCAAAATTCAGGATGTTTGTTCTAGGGGAAAGCTTTCCCCCTTGTCAGCTCTGGAGGAAAGTCTGGTATTGTATCAGTCCTTGTCCAGGTAACGTCTTGGCACAGGAACCTCGGTTCTGAAGGACACACTTTTCTCCCAGTGCTGCTTTCTTGATGGTGTGAGGTTCCCATTTCTCTGCCTGCTTCTCTTTCCTTTTGTCTCTTGTAGGACAAAGGGATTAAGGGTGGCCAAGCTATACTCTAGGAAAACTCCCTTTATAGTGGAGCAGGGAGGTAATCCTATGGAAGGGATTTGCAGTCCCACTCTAATCCTTTAACATGCAGCACAGGAAAATCACAGAATGGAGGATAATCACAAAATGTTGGGAATCATGGCCCAGCCACATGGCTACACCTGTTTTGGGGGGACACAATTCAATCCATGGCAATGATTATGAGACCAAAAGGGCAAAGTATACCCAAAGGTGAAGATAAGAAGGCAAGAAGGGTTCAGAAAATCAGACAAAAGGAAAACAGGAACTCCAGGGTGGTATTGAGGAGACTGTTGACACAGTGTGTGAATTGCAACCATTGTCATGAAACATTTAGTGTATTATTTGTCGAATTGTAAGCATTCACCTAAAACAGAATAATATATATATATATTTTTAAAAAGACAGTTCTTCCCTGTAAGTGTGGAATTCCTATGAATTTCCCTTTCTAATGTATGATCATTGTGCTAGACCCAAGACAATTAAGTATTTTATTTTAGAGCAGGTTCTCATATATTTTTCCTGTATTTTTTTATGTTTGTGCTAATATTTGTCATTCATTTCTAAGCACCCCATGGAGTGTTGTTAATAGATATCTTTGATGGCAGTTTCATTATTTATTTATAATGATAATATTCACTTGTGGTATTATCCTATTAAAATGGAGCAAGTTGACTTGCCATAAAAGAAAAACTTTATACTTACTGTTTCGAATTTTGATGAGTAATGAATACTTCCTTTTAATCTGATTTTATGTTGGCATCCAGAGTTAAGTTCTGCTAATCATATTTACAAGCATGCAATAAATCAAGTTTTGTTTGTTTTCTGTTATGAACATTAGAACTTAGTTCAAACTAGAGGATTTATTTTTCTATCTTGTCATCTAGTGGCTGCCAGTTACGGTGTTAGGTTCGTCAGTGACTTTACTCCTCCATGTAGAAGTTATAGTTTGCAGCAAAGCACAGAAGTACTGTTTTTAAAAATTTTACCTTTCTTCATTATGAAAAATAAATACATTTCAAAAAGTACATATATACAATATAAATAGCATATTGTGGTCACCTCAAGAAATTAGAACATTACTAGTATCCTAGAAACCATAAGTATATTCCTTCTAAATCATTCTCTCCAGTATTCCCAGATGGCAGGTAGTTAGATGCTTCATAATGTCTGTTTTTACAACAAAGACCCAGAAAACAAATGAGTTAGATATAGACGACAATTGTGGTACCCTGAGCATCAAAAGCCAGGCTGAATAATACAGCTGAGAGCCAAATGGAAGGAGAGACTCCACAAAACAGCAGTCATGGATAATTACAGATTACTGGCACCCTGCCAGTCAGACTTGTGCAACATGGTCATATTGAGACAAAGCAAGCAGTGTTCCCAGCTGAAGTCACATCATGTGGTACATCCAAGCAGGAGCAACTTTGCGGCCATGTCCAAAGCCAGGTAAGAGTGCACAGTCAAAGAAAGGATAAAAGTTTCGTGCACACATCCCACTCACCACTCTTCCCTAGCAGTACTGCAGTGCCCCCCACCCCTCATCCAGCCCTAACCCTGTACATGATTGTGGTCCCATGGCACCCACTACCATCCCTCCCCCTGAGCTGAAGGCTGGTGGACCAGTGGTACCTGCCTCTTTGTTCAAAGGGGTGGTGTCTGTTTCTCCACCTAGCCACCAGTGTAGAGGCTCATGGAACAGTGGCTCCTGCTTCTTTGCCTACCCACGTCTGCTAGGGACCTTTGGAGTGGTGGTGTACTGTCTTTTGAACACCCAAGGACACCAGGGCCTGGTGATCCAGTAGCACACTCTTCTTGTCCATCCACCTGTGCTGGGAGCCTGTCAACAAATGGCACCCCTTTTTCTGCCCACTCACCTGCACTGGGAGCTCATAATCTGGTGATGCTCTCTCTTCTGCCTACCCACCCATGATGAGTACCCATAGACCAGCAATGCCTACTCTTAAGCCCAGCCAGCTGGGCCAGAACTGACAGACTGGCAGCATCTGCTTCTCTGCCTGGCCTCCAGCACTGGAGGCTTGGGGGCTGGAGGCATCCCTTTTCACTCCCAGGTAACCAGCAGTGGCATAAGGACCAGGACATCTGCTCCTGTGCCCAGCTGTCCACATCAAGGGCCAGTGTCATGTTCTAGCAGACAGGGACACTTGCTCCTAGCAGGCACTCACTGGACTGGCATCATCTCTTCAGCTTTGCCATCATACTACCCACCCTGCACCTGGAGGGCTGTGCACACTGCGACCACCCCTGTGCAGCACTGCTGGCCTGGGACAGAGATTTTATGCCACCTTGCCAGTGACTTGATGTGAACACCCTTGTCTTCACTACTTGGCAGCTGGTAGTGTGCACACACAAAACAAACCCAGTGGCTAGTAAAAATGCCCGCTGTACCTTTGCATAGGTGACAGGCTGGATAGACACACCACCTCACCAGCAATGCCAGCTTTGTCCTTAGTTTCACTACAAGTATAGTCAACAGAGAATTGTGCTCACCCACTCAGCCACTGCCTCACCCACCCGGATACAAGTGATGAGAGCTCCAGTGCAGCCAGATCAGTGCCCAGAGTAGCTTGCATGCTCTGTGTACTCAGATATATTAAAACAAAACAAAAAACCAGGGTGCAGCAAACAGACATCCAATAAATGAATAAATAGGTTAATACTTTAATGCCTTGGAAACAATAGACACTATAAATCATATAAATAAGCAGGACAGAATGGCTGCAGCAAGTGAAGAAAATAAAGAATCAGAAATCCTTCCAGAGGAGGAAATGATAATGGCACTATGTGATAAGGCATTGGAAAGACTAATATAATAGGGTCCTCCAAGGGACCAATAAAGAGATTAAGGAAAGCAAGACAAAATCAAGGAAAACGTAATATAAAACAATAGAAGAATTTGGGAAGACAATATAAGAAAAAAATATCAAAATAAATAGATAATTAGAATGTATACAAAACCAGAAACTAGAAATCCAAAAGATTAACAGTAAAATTTTGGAACTAGACAACTCAATAGAAGGACATCAGCACATAGTTCAATCAGTGAAAGACAGAATCAGTCAAATAGAGGACAAATTCCTTTGAAACTGATCTCTTTGAGGAAAAATCAGAAAAAAAGAATAAAAAATAAAGCAAGCTGAAGAACTGTGTGGTACATTATCAGAAGGACAAATTGATGTGTGATCAGAATTCCAGCACTGGAGAAGGCAAATAAACAAACAAAGACCCAGAATAGTTAAAAGATTTGTTAGTAGCCAACTTCCCTAATATTGTGAAAAGCAGAAAAATTAACATCTAAGAAGGTCAACAGACCTCACCAAAATGAAAATCACTACAACTTACCGTAGTCAAACTTGCAAAACCAAAGACAAATAGAGACTCTTGAGAATAGACAGGGAAAAATGAAAAGTCACTTACAAAAGAGAACCAGTAACACCAAAAACAAAACAAAACAGAAAACCAAACCTGTCATTGTCAAGCTGATTCCAGCTCATAGCATTCTTATGGAAGAGAATAGAACTATCCTATAGGATTTCCAAGGAGTAACAGGTAGGTTGAAACTGCCAGCATTCTGATTAGTAGCCGTAGCTCTGAATTGGTGCACCACCAGGGCCCCTCAGTAAGATGAAACTCTGATTACCTGACAGAAACCATGCAGGCAAGAATGCAGTGGGATGACACATGTAAAACTGTGAGTAATAATAAAAATTTTTTAAAAAGCCAACCAAGAATTATATATCCAGAAAAAATATTTTTCAAATGCAGTGATGAAATTAGAAAATTTCTAGATAAACAGAAATTAAGGTAATTTGTGAAAACCAAACTAACTTTCAAGAAATACTAAAAATCATCCTTTGGACAGAGAACCAATAACATCAGAACTGAGATTAGGACAGAGGACACAGGACACCATCAGCTGTATACTAACGCAGATGAAGACGTCTCAAAAGTAAAACAAAGGTAAGACACTAAAAACAGAGAACAAGAGGAATCAGTTTGTTAATGGCAACAACATTAGAACAAAAGGGGGAGAATAAATCATGCAGTTGTAGAACTTTTATTTGAAGAGGAGGTCAAGGTGATACCAAGAAATAAAAGACCATGGCCCCTGGCCCTGATGCTGCCTGTTCCCATAAATTATAACAAAGGTCCACTCTTTGGACAGGAATGGAATGGACTTGGCAATGCAGAGTAACCATATGTTGGAAGCACTTTATGGTTCTATACGTCTATAGGATATCATCTTGCTGACCTCTGGCTGGAGGAAGGAGAGTGGACGGAGAGAAGGGGAAAGGAGGCTGTTGGGAGGATGAGACATGTATGGAGCAGAGAGGAATAGTGTGCGGTCACCGGACAGGGAGAGCAGTGGAAGCTGCATATAGGGGGGCATGTAAATTTACATGTGAATGTACATTTTCACTCAGTTATGTTAAATAAAAATAAAAAAAAGAAATAAAAGACCTTTTAACTTAAGTAGATAAAAGTAAATTTCAAGATAACCACAAAGAAAGTGATTAATAAACCTTCTCATCAAAATAAAGAAAAATGGAGCCTCAATTTAAAAAAAACGCAGTGAAATAAATGAAAAAATCCACAAATAATAAGAATTTACACAGAACAAAGAAATCGTCAACACCACACACACACATAAAACAGCATCAAAACGTGACAGCAGTAAATTCATGTCTGTCAGTTATCAAACTGAATGTAAAGTGCTTAAAGCAGTAGTAAAGAGACAGAGTGGTAGAATGGATAAAGAGAAACATAAAAAGACACACCAGCATTCTGTGGATCTGCTTTAGACACAAAATCGTAATTAAACTAAAATTCAAAATTATTTCAAACAGTCAATAACTAAAGGTGAATAGGTGTGGCAGTAAAATAGAGTTTAGAGCTAAATCCATCAAAAATAAGGAAGTAGATTATATAATGATTAAAGGGTCAGTGTACCAGGGGGACATAACCATAATAAGTATGTATGTACCCAATGATGGGGTTCTAAAATACGTAAGCTCTATGACAGCACTGGAAAGAGAAATAGACAGCTTCATGATAGTAGTAGGAGACTTAAACACACCACTTTCAGTGACAGACAGGGCAATTAGAAACAAATTCAGTAAAGATATGGAAGATTGAAATGACACAGTCAACATCTCAATTTCATAGGCAAATATATATGTATGTATATATATATATAATACTCAACCTGCAGACATAGCTGTGGTTGTGGGTAGTTCTATATATATGATTTTAAGTACGGCATATATATTAATGTAGACATTAATAGAGTATACAAGAGGCACAGTCATTGGAATTTCTTAGACATACGCAAACACCTCTTTGGACAGAGTTCCTAGGCTTGAAGGACTGTAAACTTGGGAGACATCTGCGTCAGTTGGCACAACATAGTTCTTAAAGGCGATGTCTGCATCCCACTTTGATGAGTAGCGTTTGGGATCTTAAAAGTTTGCAAACTGCCATTCAAGATACGGTTGTTGGTCTCTTCCCATACAGAGTAAAGGAAAGTAGAGAAAACCCAAGACTCATGGGAGCAGTTAGTCCAGAGGACTAATGGACTAGATGAACCACAGTCTGTGCTGCTCTCATACCAGAAGAACTAAGTGGTGCCCAGCTACCACTATCTACTGCTCCGAATGGGATCACAGCGGGGGGTCCTGGACAGAGTGGGAGAGAGTTGCAGATCAAAAAGTAAAATTCACGAAAAAGACTAGACTTATTTGTCAGACACAGATTGGAGGAACCCTTGAGATTCTGACCCTTAGACATCCTTCTGTCTTGGATCTGGAGGTGTTCCTGGAGACCGCCTTTCAGCCGAAGAGTAGACAGACCTATAAGAGAAACAGTAACACCGAGAGGAACATATTCTGTAAAACAGTTATACAAGATCAAAAGGACAACACTTGCTTAAAATCAAAGATGAGAGGACAGGAAGAGGTAGAAAATCCTGTCAAAAGGCACCAGGGAACCCAAAGCAGAAATGGAGAGAGTGCTGACAATTTGAGGGGAGTATAACCAATGTCTTTGAGCACTTGATACACAGATTATTGAATGGGAAACTAATCTGCTATGTAAACTTTGACCTAAAGTGTATGAGTACACACATAGACTGGTACACATCAGTCTTTCCTCTTTTCCTCCAGGGGATATCAATATTGTGGCTTTTATGGTTTTTTTCTTTGTAAGTGTATATATTTAAAAAAACAATGTTTCTAACTTAATATATAGTTTTGTGTGTTTTATATTTTACATAAATGGAGTCACAGTATTACTCTTTCATGAATTCCTTTGTTCAGCATCATGTGTGGGATCAGATTTGCTTATTCATTGTTGTTGTTGATCTGCTTTTTCATCTTGAAATTATTCTGAAATGATAATTTGTTTCTTTCCAATTTTCCATATTTTGAATAATTCATTTGTAACCAGAAGTATTGCCTTTTGGCAGAAAGTGAGTCTGGAAATAAGTTTGTTATTGTGCTTTTTTGGTTCTTGGCTCAGCACGTTAAAAGTGTTCCAAAGAGATTAAGCAAATTCTTTTTATGAAATGAAAATGATAGCTAAAAAATTGATGGAATCTGGGACTACTACAGCTTCTTGTAAACACTTGGACTTCTTATTTCATGACCTTAGTTACATGAATGACTTAACATATCGCATTTCCACTTGAGTGTATGTTGTTTATACCTTGTGTTTTGGATAGATCAGTAGAAGCTATGTCAGATGTTTTGTCTTAGAAGCCTCGTTATACTCTTAAAAATTATTCAAACTCCTAGAGTAATTTTTATATAGATTTTAGCTATGAGTAATTGGCTGTATTAGAAATTGAAATTTAAAACATTTAGTTTAAAATAACAGTAAACCAATTACATGTTAACATAAAATAACAGTTTAAAATAACCATTTTTTAAAAAAAAAGTAAGTGAGAAGAGTAACATTGTTTTACATTTTTCTGATATCTTAAATGTCTGGGTTAATAGAATTCAGGTGAGTTTTCATATCTTTTGCATTTAATCTGTCATGGTTTTTGTTGATGTATATGTTGAAAAGTTGGCTTATGAGAGAACATAGTTAGAGAAAAGCAGTATTTTAAGTTTTTTTAGATAATTATGGATATTTTTCTGTGGTAGTGAATCAGAGTTTGACAAATGGTAGTTTCTTGAGGATTACTGTAATATATAGTCTGAAACACTGTCAATGAACTTTTAGTAGTATTATGTCAAAATTATTGATCTGTCTTGCAATTTGGATAGATGTTGAACCCATGCTAATTTTTTATAATCTTTTGAAAGACTCAGTGTACCAGGTTATGAAGATGTTCTTCCATATGTTGATACATTCCATTCTATTGAGTGACATAACTACATGTGTGAATATCATAGACCTCATTGGAAAGGTCGCTTGAAAACTTGTCATATTTTTGGTAGCAGATACAAGTTTCCAAAAGGAAGTTTTACTTGATAGCTTGCCTTTTGTCATTGACAACGGATGCTGTCATTTGTTTTCCTTGATGTGATAAACTCAGTAGATTCATTTTTCAAAAAAACATATGGCAAGTACTCAAGTTTGAGAATAATGACTTTCCCTTCAGGAATGGGTATGGCAATGAAGACCCCTTTTCTTTTGTGGTAAGACTTGCTGGTGGGGCGTCTTGTGCTTTATGCATTATGTTTGGCAGTGTAGGTGGTACTGAGACTGAAGGAGTCAGAAACCTTTTTAAAAATAATTGAGGGGACTTCTAGGTAGCTGAAACATCTTTTTAAGGAATCAACTTTTGAACATGTAAAAAAACTTAAATCAGACATTTTAAACTAAAATAGAAATCAACATTATTAAAAGGGAGAAATGAAAAGAGATTGCTTGAACTGAAGTAGGAAATAGAGAAAAAAAGAAAATCACCTGGGAAATGAAGACTAATTTACAAGATTTCCATGAAAACGTAATATGAAGCTTATGAAATCACTAGAGAAAGGATGGATTTTTGTAATATACGTGGGACAGCTGGGTAGCAGTTTGGCAAAAAGTGAAATCATATCCACATCTCCCACTATATCCAAAATTCCAAGTGAATTGGTCTTAGAAAAATGAAGCCATCTAAGTATTAGGAGATAACCTAGACTATTTCACTATTTCTTTTTAACCTTGTTGTAGTGTAAGATTTTCTGTGACTAGAAATCCAGAGGCAATAAAGGAAAGAATGATAAATTTGGTTGCATATAATTTTAAAAGATCTGTGTGTCAGAAATGCCACCAAAATAGTAACAACTGACAAACTGGGAGAAACTTTTTACAGTATGTGCCACAAATGGATAATAACCCTTGTTACATAAACAACAGTCAAAGATTTAGAGACAAGGGACCAAAAAAAATTCATAGAAAAATGGGGAAAAGCCACTGACAGACAATTTGCTAAAATAGATATAAAAATGATTTCAAACAAAGAAAATGTGTTTACATTTGCTTGTTATTAGATACAAATTAAAAGAACACAGATATTTCTTTCCCATCACACTGGCAAAAATTTAAAGTGTATGGGAACACATTTTGCTCATGACTCTGGTTCAGTGCACTCATATATTGCTGATGGGAATGGAATTGATATATAAGTCTCCTAGAGGGAAATTTGGCAATACTTAACAGAGCTACATAGAGGTACCTTTTGACTCAGCTGTCGCACTTCTGTAGGATTGGTATGAGTTGGAATCAATAGCACAAAATAACAAATCTCATTTCTAGTAAGATACTCTGATGATACATCTACAAAAATAGGAAAATACAAGTCCAAAAGGTTATCCACTGCAGCTTTGTTTGTAATTGCAAAATATTGGAAACAACTTAAATGCCTTATAGGTAGGAGAGTGCTTGACTCAACTATGGTGCATCCACGCAGTGGAGTTGTGACAAATTGGAAAAGAATGAGGAAGCTCTGTAACGAATGATACGGAGTGATGTCTAGGGCCTACTGTTAAGTGTGGGGGGGGAGCACAAAGACTATAGCAGTGTACTTTTGATATAAGAAAATATGTATCTGCTCTTTTACCAAAGGAACGTAGGAAGGATGCAGGTGGTAGAAAAAGAGAGCAGTAAATAGAATGGGGGCTAGGGTAAGGAGAAAGTGGTCCTTTTTGAAGCTAATTTCTCTGTAGCTCTTGACTTTTAGAACCATTGTAATATTTCATATACCTTATAAATAAATAATACTAACTAGGGTCTGGGTGAAACACAAAATGGAATGCAAACACTAACAAATGAACCTGTTTTACAAATGAAGAAGATAACCACTCTAAAAAATGGAAGAAAACTGATCTTAGTAACTTGAGAAAATGTTAGCTTGACTTAATGTAAAGCTGAAGAAGCTCACCTTCTAGTAGAAGACCAAGCCAAATCTGTTGTCACTGAGTCTTTCTATAGAGCAGAGTAGAACTGCTGCATGGTTCCAAGGAGCACTGGTAGATTCAAGCTGCTGGCCTTTTGGTTAGCAGGCGTAGCTTCACCTCTACACCACCAAGAGGGATCTGTAGTAATAAGGTCAAAGTCAATGATAGAGGTTTTGGAGACCCAGAAAAGGAAAGAGAGGATGGATTTGAGATGTATTTTTGGTTAGAATGGTCAAAAATTTCTCATGGGTTGAAATACAGGCACTAAGGGATAGGGCTGGTTTAAGAACAAGGATGATTCCTTGGTTTGTGCCTTGAGTAACTCTATATATACTAATGCTAATTAATAAGATAGGGAAGCCAAAGGGTGTTGATAGACCAGTTTGCTGGAAAAAGAACAAATTTGTTTTCAGTATGTTAAGATATTTGTGAGATACACTAATGGAAATGTCAGGCAGGTAGTAGGATGTGCAGAATTGAAGTCGAGAGTAGGTAAATAGATTTTGAAGACATCAGCTTGAACAAACATTTAAATCCATAGGAATCAGTGATACCATCTAGGGAGAAAATACTAAGAAAAGACACAAGATCAGACCTGAGGATCTGATCTTAGGATCCTCGACATTTAGGGATGGAGTAGGGTATGACAAGGTGGTACTGGAAAGGAGACTAAGAGGAAGAGAACAGTTAGGGTAGGAAAGACAAGGGGGTGAGGGAGAATATGGTTATCACAGTAAGGCAAGAGAGATTTTCTCTAGCAGAGGAAGTAAGTATGATGAGTCATTTCTGTTGAGAGACAGAGTGTGACAACCCTGTTAGCTGTCTGATTTGTGTGTCCAGACTGGTTAAGAGATAACATATAATGGTCTCCCATCTAAGGAGTGTGTATAGCTCACATTATACTTGGTTGGCATTGGAGGTGGTGGACAGACCCATATTGCCTTGGTTGGTTTTTCTGTCACATGCTCATCAAAATTCACAGCCCCTCAGAGTATCTTTGGAATGTTTTCTCAGGCATTACAGTTGCCTTCTTGTGATTTTCTAAGACCTGTTCATACAATGACTCTTCATTTTTTCCAAGATCGTCCACACATACTCCCACTTGAACTTTTTTGCAGTTCCCGTTAACATGCACTAATATTGAACATGAATAATAAAAACAATGAAACAAGTATTTATGATGAGCCTTTTCTGTTTTCACGTTCCTCTATTATTGTGCATCTGCCTTTGATAATCTACATTTAATCTTGCCAAGTCATCTGTTTCCCTTACTCTAGAAGTTGGCTCATGCAGTTGTTGTGCCATTAAGTCAATTGTGACCCATAGCAACCCTGCCGACCCTACCGGATAGGACAGAACTGCCCGGTAATCTTCATGCAGAAGGAGCCATAGCGGCACAGGGAGTAGAGTGTCTCAGCTGTTAGTCAAAAGATCAACAATTCAGTCTGCCTGCCTAAAAATTACGGCCTCAGAAACCCTATAAGGCAGTTTTACTCTGTCCTATAAGGTCACTGTGAGTTAAAATCAACTTGAGAGCAGTGGGTTTGAGTTTGTTTTTTGGGAGGTGGGGAGTGGGAGGGAATCTTTACAGATGCAGACTGCCACATCTTTCTCCCACAGAGAAGACAGTGGATTCAAATCACCAGCCTTTTGGTTAGCAGCCAAGCACTTAACCACTGTCTCACCAGGGCTTCTAGCCTTTATATTGGTTAAAGTCAGTTCTGAATATGTTTTGTTAACATTTTGGTAAGCCATATTTTACTTAAATTGGCTCAGTCAGATTTCTAAATAATCTGTTATTACCTTCAGCAAGCTTTTTTGAGTGCCTATTAAGGAGCCCTGGTGGTACAGTGGTTCAGAGCTACGGCTACTAACTGTAAAGGTCAGCAGTTGGAACCCATTAGGTACTATTTAGAAGCTCTATGGAGCTGTTCTCCTCTGTCCTATAGGGTCACTGAGTCAGAATTGACTGAACAACAATGAGTTTTTGTTGATGGTAGAGGCACAGTGTTTAAAGAAATCAGTTGCTAACCAGAAGGTTGACGGTTCAAAACCACCAGCAGCTGCTTAGGAGAAAGATCTGCCATCTGCTTCCGTACAGAGTTACAGCCTTGGAGACCTTATGAGATCGCTGTGAGTCAGAATTGACTCAACAGCTGTGGTTTTGGTTTTGGGTATTATGGACTAGTCACTGTGCTAAGAGCTGTGAGGCTATAGATAAATAAGAAATTATTCTTTCTACAGACAGATGATATGCTTATTGTAACATTTTGTGTATATGTGCTGGACATGTCAAAAGGTGTGCTAAAGTACAGTTCATAAGTAATGGCTGTATAAAATAAAAAAACAAACCTATTGCCTTTGAGTCAGTTCCAACTCATAGCAACCCTATAGGACAGAGGAGAACTGCCCCCAAGGAGTTTCCAAGGAGCACCTGGTAAATTGGAACTGCCAGCCTTTTGGTTAGCAGTTGTAGCACTTAACCACAATGCCACCAGGGTTTCCACAGACTGCTGTATAGTGAAGTGAAATTAGGAAATCCCAGCAACCAGAGCCTCTCAAAGAAACATATGAAAACATAGTCTCAACTAATTTGACAGATGATGGTCTTGGAACCAAAAAAGCCTACTATCTTTTAAGGTATAGCTCAAACACTTCTACTCTGTAAAACAAAAACAGAAACAAAACTAAGTAATAATAAAAGAGTAGAACTGCCCCATGTGGTTTCCAAGAAGCAGCTGGTGGATTCAGAGTGCTGACCTTCGGTTAGTAACCAGATGGTTAACTAGTCTGCCACCATGGCTCTTCTTTAGAGCCTACCTAAATCTTCACAGTGGAAAAATTAATCATGCCCCTGTTATACTTCCACTAAGGTTGGTTTCTGCTTTGATTTCAGGACTTTCTTGATCTTGCCTTCTGTTATATACTAATAGACACAGAATACTTGTGTGTCCTTTTTTACCATGTATGCTAGTGTTTCAAGATGATGTATTGTTACTTTGTTACAAGTGGTTCTTCTTCAGTGTTTATTGATTTTAATTGTATTGAGAGATGTCAAGCATCTAAATAAACTGGCCTTAGCACTTTCCCATCAACCAAACCCATTAAGTGTTTCCAATCTCATGTTTAGTTGGAATTCTCACTAGGATACCTGCTGTGTTCTAGAAAAGCTGATAGTGTTGATGATCCTTGAACACGACTTACTGGTTTTCTAATCTAGGCTTTTTGGTTTTTATAGAACCTTTTTCCTATGAATTTCCAATTTTACTATGTAAAGATTCTGCTTTAAAATTAACCTTTGGTTTTGAACTTCATCATTGTTATTATTGGCTTATTGTTTCCGCAGTCTGTATGTGTAGTGATACTTGATTGGTCTGTACTTTTCAATGCATTGTTTTTATTATTGCCCCTGTGTGATTTTACTATTTTTCTTTTCCTTTCACCAGACTGGTTATATCTGCATGTAATTAAGGATTACTTTTTAAAATTTCTTTCTGGCATTTTAGAAATAAATAAATAAAAATATAGGTACCTTCTTAGTTGAATTATAAAAATAGAAATAATTTTTTTGAAATAAATTTTTTAAGTTTAGTTATATATATATTTGTAAAAACCTTTAGTGATGATACTTCCATTCCCCATAGTAAGCAGTCTCTGAAATTTCATAGGTTGCTCTTGAAGGGCCTCACATAGTTAAACAAAGGAAATGTCATTTTCCGTCAGTTTGGCATATTTACTTATTTTTATTCTTTGAGCAGTAACTCAGAAATAATGTCTTTTGGCAAAGCTGTGAGTTTTAGTCCCATTCTCATGAGGCAATGCAGAGTAGACTGCAAAGATCCTCATGTCACTAGTGGTTTGGGGCCTTGTTTTTAGCTTATTGATAACAAAGATAAGTATCTCAATTGAACCCTGATGAAAAACTGTCAGAGAGATTAATGGGACTGATGACAGCATGCTATGGCTGTTGTTGGACAGCTCTCCTGAGACCAGTGAACATTAAGAATGAAGTTCAGACAGAATCAGCTTTGCATATATTTGGACATATAATCTTCTTAGATGCTTAAGCATTTGTTTTTCCTTTAAAATTTGATTTGATTTGCTCTGTATATAAGTGTCTTTGTGATGAAGAGTTTTTTTCTTTTGAAATTATGACTAATCCGTTTTCAAGTTGGCCATGGAAATAATTATTTAAGAAAAATCTTTTAAGAAATTGAAGTGGCCTGATGCCTTTTACTGTAATAAAATGTGATTTGTCACATGCTGGGTGTTAATGTTCTTGTTTTGTAAAAATAAATTTGTTTATTCATTCTAGAACTTGTTTTGAACTATTTAAAGTTTTAATCCTATTCAGTTTCTTCCTTTTAAGTGACGTTTCTTTCTAGGCAAACTAGGAGTTTTGCTAACTAGAACACAGAGTTGGGTGAGTTTTTATGGTGTTCTCTACAAATGTTAACTGGGGTTGGGAAATACACTGGTAAACCATGCATACCATTCAGCATCCATTGTTTACAATTTACTGGAACATTGCTGAGATTACACATGGAAGTTCTCTTCACTGGCAGTTGAAGGAGCCACTCATATTGTTGGCATATGTACACATTTTTAAAGCTCTTGACTCAAAGTGCCATTTTTCATTATTTCGAGAAAAAAAAAAAAAGTCTTAAAATTATTTTAGGAAACACTATAGTGTTTGAAATGAACTCTTTAGATAGTTTTCTCTCTGGTCAAAATTCAGCTGTCTTTGATAGCCAATGGAATTTTTGGCTAATGGCTATTCAATAGTTGAATGACCTCAAGGAACAGCTCCAGGAATTCAGATATCTGTGTCATTAACAGTCACCCAGGCTTGTGATTTTGGTTTGGCTTAATTTCTCAATAGATTTATTGTTATGTGGAAATTAATCTTGTAGCCCCTGAAGAATAACATTTGGGTCTACTCAACTTTTTTTTTTAATACAGCTTTATTGAGGTATACAATAACTTGCACACATTTAAATTATATAATTTGATATGTTTTGATATAGCTGTGTACTCAAGAAGCCATTAAACATCTTTTTAAGCTGTAGAGTGCCCTGCATGTTATAATGACTATATAAATTTTCACTGATTTTTTTTATGCTTCTGTGAACTTAATGCATTTATTAGATTTTTTTTATTGGACATACGATGATGCGATTTATAAATGATGTACTGAACAAATAGCCTGTGAGTCTTAAATAAATTCCTGAATTTATAATGTAGTAGTCTGCTTGACTTTAGGAATATAGACATAGCTATAGGTCTACAAATCAACAGAAGACCAAAGAACAGTTACAACTTTTTTAGAGGAAAAATAAATAAGATTGGGAATTAAAAAAATCTGAAGAAGAAATTAATTGTTTCCAAATGAATGTTTTAGTGATGAAAGTTAAAATTAAGTATTTTGAGTAAAGAAGGCAGCACTATAAAAGAATAGTAAAATTATTGCTAATGGAAATGTTCTTATTTTCTCTGCTTCCATTCCCCCTCTGACTCTCAAGTTTTTTATTGTGTTTTTCTTTATCAGGTTTCCGTCTCTTGGTTTGTAATCTACTTTGACCAATTATTTTTGAAGTCTAGATACGTTTAGTTGTTCTTACTAGTTTTTTCATCACTTATTTTTCTTATTTTTTTCAAAAGTGTGCATGTGCATTTGCACACACATACAATATGCAGTATCTCTTTTGTCATTATAAGATCCTTAGAAGTTATTTAAGACATACTAAAGCAAATGGGCATAGTATTTTATTATCTTCCAAGTGGAGAGTCATGAAGCAGGTATTTTGAGTTTGATATAGCATTTTTTTTCTTTTAGCAGATTGTAGTTTCATAACTATGAGTCATATTTTCTATTTCCCAAAAAATTTTAATTTGGGAACTCCATAAATGTATTAAAGACTAAGGTCTGTTGACCCATCCATGTTAATTTAAGTGTTTGTGAATTTTAGACAGTTTCAGTGTGATGTTCGTAATACTCTTTTTTTATTTTACTTAAAAAAATTTTTTTTCTGTCTTTAAAATCTATTACTTTAGAGTATGATTACAACTATAGAAAACAAATAAGCAAACTCTGTGAAATAAAGCTGGAAGCAAGTGCAATAATACCAGTTATCTTTAGGCATGGGACAGTGGTCTGTAAGATCAGACAATTAAATTTATGAGCTCTTCTTCAAAAAAGTACTGCATGCATCATTGCTGAATATTACTGTGGCCGCCTTTACTCCCCCTGGGACACTGTACTGATGCCAGCACCTAGTCCACCCTTCAAAGCAGCCTTGGAACTTTTTCTGGAATGGCCATCAGAGCTATTGTCGTACAAAGGTCTGACAAGTTCGTGAACTCATCCTAAAAAAGTGCTACATACTTGATTGCTGCGTATCACTACAGTAACCTTTGTAGTACTCCCCTTGGGAAGCTATGCACAGATATCAGTGACCAGTCCACTCTTCAAAGCACTTTTTCTAGGATGAATGCGCCAACTTAATTGGCAGACCTCGTCCAATGACAGCTCTGGTGGACATTCCAGAAAAAGAGTTCCAAAATTGTTTTGAGTATTAAATATTAGTTTTTTTGTTATGTAAATATGTATCAGTTTTATTAAATGATGGTGTGGGAAGTCTTCCACTTTTCTTATGAAAAACTAACCTCATATTTTGCATTGTGTTTATGTTTTCAACTTACAAAATTCTGTTTTTACTATTTGTCTTAGTCATCTAGTGCTGCTGTAACAGATACTACAAGTGGATGGCTTTAAAAAGAGAAGCTTTATTGTTATACAGTCCAGTAGGCCACAAGTTCGAATTCAGGGTGTCTGCTCCAGGTGAATGCATTCCCTCTTTGTCGGTTCTGGGGGAAGGTCCTTGTGTTGCATCAGTTTTTCTTTGGTCTGAGAACATCTTGGCACAGGAACCTCTAGTCAGAAAGATGCGTTGTGCTCCAGTACTTCTTCAGTGATGGTATGAGGTCCTCATTTCTCTGTTTGCTTCCCTTTTATCTCTTGCAGGATGAAAGAATTAAAGGTAGTGCAAGCCACTCTCTAGGAAAACTCCCTTAGTAAGGGTGTTTGTAACAGAACCCTCAGTCATCTTTAAATATAATCCTGGCTGTAAACCACAGGCAGAGATTAGGATTTATATCACAGGAAAATTACAAAATGGAAGACAATCACATAGTACTGGAAATCATGGTCCAGTCGAATTGCTGTGTACATTTTTGGGGCGGGACACAATTGAATCCATGACACTATTGTTTTTCGTCGTATTTACTGTTGAATTTTCTGAGTGTTTTGCCCCAATACCCCATAATCTGTATCCCCACAGCCGTCAATTCTTTAATCACTTAGTTGGTCCATTTTGTAAGTACCTAAGGAATTGTCAGAGAATTTTGATTGGTCTAATATATAATCTACTAGGCTATTTCCTGCAGTTAAATTTAGCCCCCTTCTGTGGGAACACATAGCAGTATCCTTTGAGCTTATTAGAAGAGTGTTCTCCATAAAACAGTAAGTAGTTAAGGTTACATGTGGTACTAAAATTCTTAGAAGTAGTTTCTCACCTCTAAGATGAATAGTTTAATCTTTTCCTTTGGGAATTCCTCCTTGCCTTCCATTTGGAAGGTGAAGTCTTCATGAAGATTCACTTTATTTTTAAGAGGGAACAGAAGGAGGCCTGCATTAGCCCCTTTATCAAGACCTGAAAGGCAAGGGTTAGCCTCCTGTGGATTACATCCATTGTCTGTCGTTTTAAGTAAAAAGTCATCTTTGGGATTTTTGGTAAAGACTGAAAAGGTATGCTTGTCTTGTGTATATATGCATTCTAGACCTGAAGAGACATGTGTCCCAAGATTAGGTAAACCTCTTGTCCTTGCCCAAGCTCCTGGTGCCCAGCTGCTGGAGTTTTCAAGACAAGGACCTGGTTGGTCCATATGAGATTTCCTGGATGTTGTTGTTGTTGTTAGGTGCCACTGAGTCAGTTCCAACTCACAGTGACCCTATGAACAATAGAATGAAGCACTGCCTAGTCTTATGCCGTGTCCACAATTGTTTTTATGCATAAGCCAGTTGTTGTGGCCACTGTGTCAGTCCGTCTCATCAGGGGTCTTCCTCTTTTTTGCTGATCCTCTGCTCTACCTACCATGATGTCCTTCTCCAGAGACTGTGATCCCTCCTGACAACATGTCCAAAGTATGTAAGACCTCTTTACTTCCAAGGAGCACTCTGACTGTACTTCTTCTAGAACAGATCTGTTTGTTCTTTTGGTGGCCCATGCTACATTTCACATTCGTCTCTTAATACCACAGTTCAGAGGCATCTATTCTTCTGTCTTTGTTCATTGTCCAGCTTTTGTGTGCATGTGATGCGATTGAAAATATTACTGGGGCACACTTTAAGTGTACTCAGGTACACTGTAGTCTTCAAGGTGACATCTTTATTTTTCAATACTTGAAAGAGATCCTTTGTGGCAGATTTTCACAGTGCAGTGCATCTTTTGATTTCTAGACTGCTGCTTCAGTGGATGTTGACTGTAGATCCAAGTAAAATGAAATCTTGACAACCTGAGTCCTTTCTCCATTTATGACAATGTTATTTACTGGTCCAGTTGTGAAGAGTTTTGTTTTCTTGATGTTGAGGTGCAATCCTACTGAAGGCTGTGGTCATTGATCTTCATCAGTGTTTCAGATCTTCACTTCCAGCAAGTAAGGTGGTGACGTACACATAAACACAGATTGTTAATGAGTTGTCCTCCAGTCCTGATGCCTTGTTCTTCATATAATCCAGCTTCTCAATTATTTGCTTGGCATATACCCTGATGCACACCTTTTCTGACTTTAAACCATGCAGTGTCCACTTGTTCTGTTCACCAGACTGCCTCTTGATGCTTTCTATAAATTACTTATTTACATAAATCTATGGCCACCAAGTTGATTCAGACTAACAGCAACCCTGTAGGACAGAGTAGGACCGCCCCACAGGGTTTCTAAAGCTGTAGTTTGTATGGAAGCAGATTATCACATCTTTCTTTCTCTCAGTGGCTTTTGAGTTTGACTGTGTCAGCCTTTTAAGTTTGCAGCTTAGTGCTTAACCACCACATCAGCAGGGCTCCTCATTTATGAAAAACACGACTGTGTGTTTCTGCTTTTATTTCTTTAATGAAATACATCTGCTTTTGTTTTGATTTTGGTTTTAAACATTTAGGTTATAACCAACCTCTACTTTAACTTGTGAGGGCATATTTTAGGGACTTTAAGGAGAAAGGAGAAGAAATTATCATTTAAGTTTAACCTAAAACACGTCCTTACAATAAAAAGTGTTGGTGTGTAACCAAATTCTGTCTCTGCGTTAGGCTAGCTTTCTTCTCTTAAAATTGACTTCATCAATGCATCTGGCTTCAATTTTTCTCCCACTGAGCATCTGAGCAGTTGGTAATTGAATTCTGACATGTCCAATGATTTTAATGAAATCTTCTGAATGTGTATGTATGCTTAAGAGGGACGAAGAATAAGCAATAGGATTGAGAATAATAAAGAATTACTGTCTTTCTACATTAAGGATGGTAGATACAGTTAATATTAATGTATTTCAGAACATGTTAAAGTCTCTGTGGTAAGAAATGTTTACACCAAGGGGGAGGGGATCGCAAACCTACTGCTGTTATTGATTCTGACACATAACAATGCCAAAGGAAGCAGCTCTTAATATTAACCCAAGTGAATGACCTCCACCGCTATGGCAAAACGGAGTTGGGAGAGAGGCAAGAGAAAGTGGGAGGCAGTGTTACCTTGGATAATCTATGTGAAGTCTAAAATGGCTTTCCTGTCCCACTGAAAAGGGGAAAGGCTTACTTAGTAAGATTTGTCCTTATCAACTCATCTCTTGTTATGTCACTATATTTTGAGCCTCTTTTTTTTTTTTCTTTTAATTTTGAGGGAAATGTTTGAAGAAGGAGCCAAGTAATTTTTAAGAGTCATTTTTACTGTGTTCTTTGCCTTTGGCTTCCTTATCCAGTGTTTGATGTGAAAGAAAGCAATGGAAGTTGTTAGAGTCTTAAAACTGCGATGATGTGTAAGTAGCTTGATGGCCTTAGAGCTGCCATCAAGAAGCAAAGTTAAGGGAGTAGTATCACAGGAATGGTACTGCAGGGTCTAGTCATCTTGCTAATACGCCTGAGTGAAGTTAAAGTTGCAACTATTATAGATTTTGCCCTAATCTCTTTTGAAAATGGGAGTCTTCATGTCTAAGGAGATAAGGAATTCTTTGCTAGCTTCCAAATTCCTCTCCCTTTACCGACACCCCCACAATCAGTCACATAAACCTCTGGCTTTGAGCTTTGTACTCCATGAAGTGAAGTGTTCTCAGTTTGGCCTCAGCTGTAAGTATAGTTGATGTAATGAATAGCCATTGGCTATTTGTTCAGTGGTAGGAAAACTGGTATATGTTAGTTTTGATGAGTGCAAATGCATTTTATAGCAGTTGAAGTAAAAGTCTAAATATTCTGTTTTCATTTTAAGAGATATTCACTATTTAAAATGATAAAGCATGTTTCTCTACTGTGTCCAGATGAGTGCTATGAGAGTTCCATGTGACACATTGCAAACCTATATTTAAGGTTGTCTGAATTGGTTAAATAGGGTGAGCTATCTAAGCTAGGGCAAGTGAAGGGTGTTAAACTGTGTCTCCACTTAGGCTTGTTCCCACAGGCTGCTGATTTGATACTTCCAGATACTGAGTGCTAGAAACAGAATAACTCACAACAGTGCAAATAATCCCTTTCCTTGTAATCTTAAATTAGACTGTATTTTGGCTAGATATTGTAACTTTTTCTCTTAGTGTACTTTAAGACTAGAATAAATAGAAATCAAAATTCATGAGGGAACAGTTTACTGAGGCTTCTTACTCAGTAAGGGGCCACAAAGATTGAGTGCTTCAATGTCATGTTTTCTTTTTTAAAAAAAAAGGTTTATTTCTAAAAGAAGCGCTCGTAAAATGTAAAGACTAAAGCTGCTAGTAAACCTTTATTGTGTATATATTTTAACTATTTTGCAATTTTTTTTCAATTGAACGTTCACTGATTACCGTATCTTTGAGTATTACTAAACTCATAATGAATTGAGCTGGATTACTCATAATTTTTACCTAAATTGCAAGATAACTTTTCTTATTAGAGTACCAGTGTCCACCTGCAGACTTTCATCTGAATGGTTCTTGGTAGAATGTATATTGTTTTGATCTCATAGCCAGTGATAGGCTGATCTGTGTTTCAGTTTTATGAAGTTCTCTAATGTCTACCTTTTACATTTTAAGAATTGTTGGGTATTATTCCATTTTAATGTAGTCATATAACAAAGACTATGTCTTTCTAATAAAGGTCCTGTTATCCTAACACGCATTTTTCTCTTACAAGCAGTTTAGGCTTTGTTGATAATCCAGTTTCCTTATGTTGAAGCTAGCTACATTATTGAGTGCTATGGTAACCATCCTCCAGTATGGCTCTAAATCATCCTGACCTCCGGGTACCGATGCTGTCCTGTAGTCCTTGTCCCATTGTCGTAGAGCTGTTGTTAGCTGCCATTGAGGGGGCCCCATCTCGTGGTAACCTTGTGTGCAACAGAGCAAAACATTGCCCAGTCTTGCATCATCTTGATGATTATTGGTATGTTTGAATACATTGTTGCTACTATAGTGTAGTGCCTTCTAGGGGGGCTCATGATGTCTAATACTCTTGTTTGGTGTTCTGTTGTGATCCATAGGTTTTATTTGCTTAACTTTCAGAAGTAGATTGAGAGGCCTTTCTTCCTAGTCTGTCTTAGTTTGGAAGCTCCTCTGAAACCTGTCTACTGTGGGTGACCCTACTGATATTTGAAATACTGGTGATAGCACTTTCAGCATCGTAGCAACATGTAGGCCACCACAGTACAACAAACTGACAGGTGGCAGGCTAGAATTAGCCTGTTTATACAATAGAAGACAGTAGAAGTGACTTTATGTGACTTTTGAAGCTAGACAATAAAAGACATTGTTGCTCTTGCCTTCCTGTCTTGAATCATGCACTCAGGGGGATGCCAGCCACCATGTTGTAACAGCACTCAAGCATCCCTGGACCTCTCAATAGGCCTTTTGTCAATAGCTAACACCAACTTGCCAAGCATGCACATGAAAGTGGATCCTCCAGCCCCACCCAGGCATCAGAGGTTTGAAACTTGGTTTGTGTCTGACCACAACACCATGGGAGACCCCAGAACTTGTCCTACCATATTAGAATGCAAATGATGCATCCTTTCACAATTGTTTGCAATGAGCATTCCCTGTGTGAGGTATTTTCCTAAGCACACTGTGCTATTTTTTTTTTTTTTTCATAGCGGCACATAAGAAAATGTGCAGAGTGGCACTTATGAAAATGCCTCATGGGAGGAAGGTGTGACTGGCAAACAAACCTAGAAGGTTCATGTTATTTATGAAAAATAGGTGTGTGGCTAAGCTGGTTTTTAGCTCTTGTTCCACAGACTATGTGAGGTAATAAGTGTTTGCTCATGTTTTAAAGTACAAAGTTTTGAGGTAACTTGTTATCCAACAATAAACAACTAATATAGGCACTTTATCTACTAAATATTAGAGTGATTTTCCAAATATATGAATTTTTTTTCTCTTAAGTCCACAGTTTGATTCTCTCCGTTGGCAGGAAAGTACTGTTTGAATTTATTAATGTTAGCACTGCTTAGTTTTCACTGCTAAGGATTGATGGAGTGTTTGGCAGTATACAAGGCCTGACAGTTTAAGTCTGTGAACGTAATTGCTCTAAGTGTTACATACCTCACTGCTGAATGTCACTGCAGTCACCTTTGAAGTACTCCTCTTAGGAAGCCATGCGCTGATACCATTGCCTAGTCCACCCTTCAAAGCAATTTTGGAACTCTATCTGGAATGGCCATTACACACGGTGGTGTGGTGGCAAGTTCTCAAACTTAATTGTATAGTTATCTGTGAGGGAGTTTTTAGCTAGTAAACAAATTACTATATTGTAACACCCTCCGTACTCACCTGATCTGGCCCTCAGTGACTTTTTCTTTACCCAAAGATAAATGAAATATTGAAAGGAAAACATTTTGATGACACGCAGGACATCAAGTATAGTACAACAACAGCTCTGATGGAAGTTCCAGATAAAGAGTTCCAGAATTGCTCTGAAGGGTGGACTAGGCACTGGCATTGGTGCATAGCTTCCCAAGAGGAATACTTTGAAGGTGACTGTAGTGATATTCAGCATTGAGGTATGTAGCATTTCTTCTAGAATTAGTTCATGAACTTAATTGGCAGTCCTCGTATGTCATATTGACTATCACCTGTTTAACTCCTTATGGTGTGCTAGTGGGATATAAGCTAAGAAAAGAGCCACAATTTATGTAAAACTTGAAGTGTTTTATTATATCCTTTTATAGATACAGTTGATATGTAAAAATCACTCTTCTGGTTAGTGCAGTGTTACCTGATAGAAATAAATGACCTTTTGTGTAATTTTAAATTTTCTTGTGGTTTCACTTTAAAAGTAAAATGAAACACATGGAATTAATTTTAATAATATATTTTACTTGATCCAGCATACTCAGAGTATTATCACTTCAAAATATAATTAAAATTATTAAATAATTTACATTCTTTTGTACTAAGTCTTGGAAATCTAGTGTATATTTATAGGACATCTCAATTTTGACTAGCTGTATTTCAGGGGCTTAGTAGCCACATGTGGCTAGTGATTGTACCATATTAGACAGCATAGGTACAATTTTTTGCTGAAGGAATTAAGAAGACTTTATTCTAGGCTAGTAGTAAGTCAGGAATGCAAGGAAACAGCAGGGATGATATTCTCAAACTTAGATGTGGTATGTTCCATTTTAGCTGTAACCTCTGTCTTCATGTAGTTTCACAAATTAACCTCCTACTTCCCAGATACTTCAGATTCTTTGTATCTGCTGATTATTCCAAGGATAGAAGAATGGATTAACAATTTCAGAGGTTCTGTGTAGAATTCTCCAGGATCACAGACTTAGAATGTCACGACTGCCTCATAGTTTATATTGAAGACTGGCAAACACGAACCCTTTGAAAGAGAAAGCATAGTTTGAAATGTAAAGGACGACCTCAGGGCTTTAAGCTGTATCATATATAACCTCTCTGATTATTCAAACGACCAAGAAGTGTGGATTTCAAAATATTTGCTTAATTCTTCCAGCTTGGGTCTGAGAGCAGGTGTGTGAAGTCTGTTGCATTCTTTAGTTTTTAAAGTCCAGTACCTCATTGACTCACATGTTATTGGCTCATGTATATTCAAAAAAAGCGGTAGTAACTGGCACTTTGTCTATTTAAAGTTCAGACATTGAACAGATTACAGGTTTTACACATTTTTCAAACAAAAATATGCCATTAATCCTAGTGTAGGCAATGATTTTTTTCCCACAAAAATGTGTGGGGTGGAATCAAGAAGGCAGACTAGGCACATGTATCCCTAAATCTGTGTGGAAACCAAGACCTCAGTTGATAGGTAAGTGGAGCCTTCTGGTCACCTAATAAGCCCTAGGACATGGCATACTACTGTTAATTTGGACTTCATACCACTGGACACAAAACTTTTCTTTTGCTGACCCCACTCTTGGCGAGCGTGGGCTTGCACAGACCAAAGGTAACTCACCATTTTGATTTTTTTTCCTCTGTCTTGGCTGGCTAGTGGAGCTGGGTCTTGACTAGTGGCTAGTCTCAGATGCACTGCTGGTAGGATCAGCAGACAAAATTGCCATATTTTGAGAGCGTGGCTTAGGACTCTGTGTATCTCACCACCTTTGGCCTCTCTTTCCGCCTCTGCCATACTGTAGTTTGTACAGAAGTGGTGGTGAGCTTGTGTGGGACACCATCTTGGATGCGGAGGCCTCAGCTGGACCTAATTCTGAGCCAGGGAGACAACATGTGCCTGCAGAAGAGTGCTTCTCCACCAGAAAAGCAGTAGCTTACACAGTGTTGCCTGTGGCCCAGTCCTGGGAACAAAGGCTGTGGACTCTTTGCATTTCGGCACCTTTGGCCTCTCTCTCTGCCTCTGCCATAGTGTAGTTTGTGCGGAAGTGGTGGCAGGCATGTGTGGGATGCCATACTGGATATGGAAGCCTCAGCAAGACCTAATTCCTAGGCTAGGAGACAGCGCCTCCTGGCAGGAGAACACTTTACCAGCATAAAAGCAGTATTGTGCACAGAGTTGCCTATGGCTGGGGCCTGTTAGCGGAGGCAAACAGGGCAGTAGCCTTGCTGTATTTTTAGCTAGTTCATAGCATCTGGGGGTTGATATAGAGGTGCTTACTTTGCCAGTTGGGAGGAGGGACCTGTACACCTGAAGGCCTGTCCAACTTGGAAAGTAGTCAGATACCTTTTACTTTTCATTTTAAGGTGACCTAGAGAAACAATTGCAGTACATCCTCACAGCATCTCTCCCAGCTTCTATTGACTCACATGAAGCCCCGAAAGGAACAGACTCTGGAGAAATCCATAACCAGGAAATCACCCATGGCTTCGGAAGGCCCCCAAATGAAGCAACCAAAGAGGTTTCTGGATGAAGAAGCTTTTCTGAAATTATTGGAAGCTGAATACAAAAGGATTACATAGAGAGCTGTCTTAGACCTTATACTAAATGCAGCAGAGGAAAACAAAAAATTAAGCAAGCTGTTCAATGATGGAACACCAGTACTCTGAAATCCAACAGATCAAGAACAAAATCAAAGACATAGAAACTTCAATTCAGGGCCAAGAAAACAGAACGGAACAAATGGAAAAGAGACTTTCTGACTTGGAAGACAGAGCTACTGACTCCAGTATCTATGAGGAGAAATCAGAAAAAAGAAACAAGAAAAATGAAGAAGCATTAACAAGCATGTGGGAATCTATTAAGAGGAACAACCTATGATTAATTGAAGTCCCTGAAAAGGGCAAGACACCTGAGAACACAGCGAGTATTGTTGCTGAGCTGCTGACAGAGAACGTCCCAGAAATCATGAAGGAAGAGAATATAGATATCCAAGATGCATACCGAACGTCACTCAATATACATCTTAAAAAAAGACTTCAAGATGTATTATAATCAAGCTTCACAGGTGAAACAGAAGCAGGAACTCTTAAAGGCAGCAAGACTCAAAGCAAAGCTAATATTCAGAGGGAAACCCTGTAGACTTTTGTCAGATTTCTCAGCAGAAACAATGCTGGCACAGAGACAGTGGCAGGACACATTCAAAGCCTTGAAGGAGAAGAACTTCCAACCAAGAATTGTAAATCCTGCAAAACTGTCTTTCAAATATGAAAATGAAATGAAGACATTTACAGATAAACAGAAGCTTAAGAGACTTTGTAAAAACCAAACCAAAGCTACAAGAAATACTGAAAGAATCTCTTGGCTTTGGCTTAGAAGAACAAAACCACTAACGTTATATTTTAGGAGGACGCATTATCCAGAATACTACTCAGCGAAGGCTCCAAACTCCATCAAAGCTATAATAGTGAAAGAAATAATCCAGAGATCATGTCATGAAAACTGTGATATCATCATATTAAAAAAAGGGATGTACTACAGTTGTGTAGTCCTTCCAAATGGAAAGAAAGTTGACAAGACTGGTAGTAATTAAAATTAGGTTTATACATAGCTTATTATGAGGGATCATAGGGGCAGCAAAAAGCACAATAAAGATGCAATGTACCTTATCAAGAAATGTAATACAGGACTCTCAACAACCACAAAACCAAGCATGGAAAAGATAAAAAAATCAACCCACAAAGAAGAATGTCCCAGAACAGATTAATAAGAATAACAAAGAAAACATCAACACAAAAATAAACGTATCACAATGGCAACACTGAACACATACCTATCAATAGTTGCATTGAATATGAATGCACTGAATGCTCCAGTAAAGAGACATCAAGTGACATCTTGGATGGAGAAACATGAGCCATCCGTATGTTGCCTACAAGAAACTCACCTTAGACTTAAAGATAGTAACAAACTGAAAATTAAAGGATGGAAGAATATATATCAAACCAACAATGAACAAAGAAGAGCAGGTGTGGCAATTCTAATCTCAGATAAAATCAATTTTACTGTAAAATCTGCCATCGTGGACAAGGATGAACACTATGTATTGCTGAAAGATTCAATGCACAAGCAGGACTTCACAATATTAAATATCTATGTGACTAATATTAGAGCACCTGAATACATGGAAGAAACACTGACTACTCTCAAAAAGGAGATAAATCACTCCGCAATAGTAGTAGGGGACTTCAACATTCCACTCTCCATGTTGGACAGATCGTCTAGAAAAAAGCTCAATAAAGACACAGAAGACCTTATTGCCACAATTAACCAACTAGACTTCATCGACATATACAGAACTTTCCATCCATCAGTGGGCAACTACACCTTCTTTTCCACTGCACATGGAACAGTCTCCAGAATAGACCACAAAAATGTCTGTGTCAAATTATATTACCAACATGTACTCAAAAGCTATTTTTGTAGATAATAAGGAAAAAGCAAAAATTGGAGCTGTTTTTACAGAAAAGGCGATTGGGAACAATTTTGAAAACTCTTGATTTTGTTCTGTTTTAGACGTCTGCCTTTGGAATGTTTAAGTTTTAGATATCTTCAGAATCTTCAAAATAACAGCAGAATTTATTGTAATATATTCCCTTTTGAAAAAAACATTCTCATTTAGAGTATCCCATGGTTACCAAAAGACTTGAAAGGAATTTCTTATCATAGTTTTGATGCCATCGTGCGAATCATTGCCTTGAAGAAGTTCACAAGATATTTGAATTAAAAGCTGAAGAGCGTGGTGACTTACAATTCATATTTGCTTTGTTTTCGTCAGCTTTCTTTCCGCTATCAGCACTGTCTGGAAATATATTTGCCTAGACTACTTTCCTGTTTCTACAGTAGTTAACCTACATGTTTGGCATTTAAGTATCTGAAAAAATTACCAGGTTTGTAACTGTTTCAAGAAGTTCTTTTACAGCCTTAGGAGCCCTGGTAGTACAATGGTCAAGTGCTCAGCGGCTAGCTGATAGGTTGGCAGTTTAAGCCCACCAGTCTCTCTGCAGTAGAAAGATATGGTAGTCTGCTTCCGTCAAGATACATAGCCTTGGAAACCCTGTAGGGGAGTTCTGCTCTGTCCTATAGGGTCACTGCGAGTTGGAATCAACTTGATAGCAATGGATTGGGTTGTTTTGCCTATAACTATTTCCAGTTCTTTATATCCTTATTAACTTACTTGCAGTATGTTTTATTCTTTTAACATATTTAAAAATTTAATTTTAATTTTTTAAAAAATCAGAATAATATGTATTTAGATTATTTATAAAGTGAAATCATACTGCAGGGCTTTGGTGCAGTGATTAGGAGCTCAGAGTGCTAACCAATAGGTCAGCAGTTCGAATCTACCAGCCACTCCTTGGAAGCCTTATGGGACAGTTCTCTGTCCTGTGGGATCACTTAGTATAACTTAGAATTTACTTGATGGCAGTAGATGTGGTTTTTTAGGTATCTTGCTCCTAGGAGTCCTTGGGTGATGCAGTTGGTTAACATGCTCAGCTGCTACCTGAAAGATTTGTGGTTGGAGTCTACCCAGAGGCTCTTGGGAGGAAAGGCCTACTGATCTACCCTTGAGAAATCAACCATTGAAAACACTGGGGGACACAGTTCTTGTCTGACATGTATAAGGTCACCGTGAATTGGAACTGACTTGACAGAATGTCACTTAGTTTGGACTGGTTACCTCACTTTTATCTACCTCTGAGTCCTGCTTCCGTGAGACCATCACTATCAGCACTTTCAGTTGATTCTTTTCAGTTGATACTTCTGCTTCCCTTATGTCCTTCTAAATGATGTTCTTGTGTTGTGTTACTATTTCAACATTGTCTATTGACTTTTTATCAGTGAGGACTTTTTTTTTTTAACAAACTGACATAGCTCTCCATTTGCATCCTCCCGGGAAACCCTGGTAGTGTAGTGGTGAAGTGTTATCACTGAGAACCAAGAAGTTGGCAGGTGGAATCCGCCAAATGCTCCTTGTAAACTGTGTGGAGCAGTTCTGCTCTGTCCTGTAGGATCACCGTGAGTCAGAATTGACTCAGTGGCAGTGGGTAGTGGGTAGTGTAGTTATATCAATGTTTATATTTTTTGTGTTTGAGGCACATAGTATAGTGTGATTACAGTTTTTATACTTTCAGTTTTTCTTGATAGTAATAATTACCTTGGGATATTTTACTTGATTAGTTATTTGTGTATTGATCATCGGTTTATTCCTAAACTTGTTGCTAGAGATATAAAACTCCTCCTGATACCATCTCTGTAACTTACATTCAGGTAATCTATGTATCAGCTCCCACCTCCCACCAGCCTCCTTTTGGAAACAGCTTTCTTCGTGTTGCCATCATCTATCTGTATTTATCCTCTAGGTTTGGTGTCACCCTCGCGGTTTTCTTCACCACTCACCTCTGGTAGATTCTCTGTTTTCTGGATCCCATGTCATCTTCCTCTTTTTAGGTTTTCTTCTTTAGTTTTACACAGCATATTCCTGTTAGCTACTTAGAGACTGTGGTGTAAGGTAAATTGTACCCTCACACTCAATTGATAGATACAGAACTCTTGATTGCAAATTGTTTTTCATCTGAGTTTTACAGGCATTGATTTGTTACCTTCTAGTCTCCCATGTCACTATAGAAAACTCAAGTTCCTCTGATTTTTCATCCCTTGTAGGTAACTGTTTTCAACCTCTTTAAAAGGTTTTAAGATCTTTTCCCTGGTATTTAAAATGTTTTTTAGGATACATTTAAACCCACTGCTGTCAAGTAGATTCTTACTCATAGCAACCATATAGGTCAGAGTAGAACTGTCCCATAGGGTTTCCAAGGAGTGCCTAATGGATTTGAACTGCTGACCCTTTGGTTAGTAGCCATAGCACTTAACTACTACACCACCAGGGTAGAAGATCCAAATTATGCATGTAAGTACAGAAGAATGTATTTAATCTTCATTGAAAGAGTAAGGACAAGAAAAAATAATTGTAAATGCAACCAGGCAGTGTGTTTGGGATTCCAGTGTTTGTAGAACTAAAAAGTTCTCCTTTTTTGCTTATGGCATTAGCCCAGTATTTTATTAAATATGAGATTAAAAATGTAGTTCAATACAAAAGAAACTTTTTTGGTTTATCTTAGAAGGTATCTGTTCAGATTCTAAAAACCACATTGGACATCAGTTTTACTGACGCAGCCATGGGTTTTTTAGATGGATTAAGTACTTGTGGATTTATTGAAGATGATGGGATTATTTGTGGTTCCAGTTAGCTTTTATCCCTTGTAGTAGAAAGATTTTGAAGCAGGCTTTGCCATTAAGACTGACAAGTTTTTCTTCTTCTTTTTTTTTCAATTTTTTTTTGTAATTAAGTAAAAGTATACAATCTCAGTCAATTTGCCATATAAAAATCCCAAGCACCTCCCTGTGTGCAACTCTTACCAGCTCTCCTCACCCTGTGACAGCACGCTATTCCTTTCCACTCTTTACTTCCAGTGTCCATTCAACCAACACTTCAGGCTACCAAGGTTTTCTTAAATAAATGGTCCTGGACACTGACCTCATCTGGCAGACCCTGGTTTTACCACTTATTGCTATGAAAGCTTCATTATGAAAACTTGTACTGACCTGCTACATTATAACAAATTGCTCATCATCTTCCCTCTGTAAAAATAAAAAAGTTCTGCTGATAATGTCACAAAGCTATTTTTTCATCCCAGGCAGGAATGCAAGTAAACCTGCATGTTTGAAATAGATTCCTGGGAAGTTATTTAGAATAACTGTTTCATCTTTATTAGAATCAAAAATTTGGATTAGGATAGCAGAAGTTTCACAGGAGACAGCCAAAAGATAGTTTAAGGATGAAAGGTATGATAGCCTGCACAAAAATGTAATACTGAGCTATTCACCACAGGTTAATTTGGGGAAACAATATTTCTTTATGCTTATAAAGCAATCTGTATTTTAGAAGTGCATGTTACTGCAAATATCATTCATTTGAGGATTTGGGAGGGCTGAACTAACTTCGCAGCTGTCACTTTTCTGATAATCCTTTTGTTAAATTTAGTTTTCTTTGAATCAGAAGCAATCACCTTGGCTCTGTTTTTACTGGCATCCTTTCTTGTCTTTCTGCTCAGCATCTGTTTTAGAAACCATCACTGTATAGTACTTTGCAGCTCATAGCAACCTGACTGGAAGCGTTCGGACTTTGACAAAGCATTTTATAATGTAGCTAAAGGGCACTGCATAAAACAGATCCTTACTTATGGGAATACTGTAGATCATTTTATAACACTGTCTCTGAGAAGAATGAAGTCTTTTTCTTAAGGAATATAACATACATCTTAGAAATGTGAATATTCTTCTCCAAAACTCACCTTTTAATTGAGACAAAGGAGAACAATTTACAAACTTGTTATTAGGAAGAATGTTAAATAATGAATGGTATTTCTCTGAAGTTGGGGGGAAAAATCTGACTTCTCTTTGACAGATTGCAAGTTCTAGATTCTTGAAGACAAAGTTGTCAAGAGAATTCTCTTCTACCATGCACTTGTAGAGGTGAACTGCAGTATAACATGAAAATTGCATAGATAGAAGACAAAAATCCTTTGATATCTTTTGCTGATGTGAAAATTCTGAAAGAGAATGGTTTAACAGTCTTTGCCATTATCATTCATATGTTTAAGAAAGACGTCTTCACTTTATTCATAATCATCTGACTTTATAAAAATATAAAGAGAAAATGCTTATAATAATCCATTTAATCCAATTCTCCATCATCCTTTAACTCAGCTTCATTTATTGTTCTTGTTTAAGATCTCCCCTCTCATATGATCTTCAAGTCCTCCAGGAATTTTTGTCACTTTGATAGAAATACATGTTCGTTGCCCCACAAGTTACTTTTGAAATGTGTGTGAAAAGTATTAGGACTAATGCAAATCACTTGGTAAACTACATTGGTCTTCCTTAGCCAGACCAGTCACTTGGATTCATTTACCATATTCAACTTTCTTATATGAGCTTAAGGAAGCTTTGACTTCCTTGAAATCATTAGGACACATCACCTTCTATTTCTTTAAAAAAAATAGTTTGCTAACAGTCACCTGTATGAAGAATATAATGTAAAAGATCATGCTGTTTGCTTTGTTATTAGGCTTAACTTTTCAGGGAGAGAGAAGGTTTTGGTGCTCAGTGTAATTACTTAGGCTTCATCAAAGCTGGCTGTAAGCCTGATTGAGAGAGTAGTTCAAAAACAACTGTGGGTTCTTAAATGTTCAAGCCCTTGCTGCTTATGCTAACACAGCCAGTTTTATTCCTTCATCACAAGTCTGTCTTGCTTAACTAACTTGACCCATTGCTCTTAATAATATACTTCTTCAACCTCCTTCTTTTCTTCTGTTGTTTATTCTTTCCTCTGTGAAGGTATCTTTTTGACCTTTGTTTACTTCTGAAAGGAAAAACATTTAATAAGCAAATAACCCTTTCCTGATAAATAGGCTCTCTGTGAATTAACTAATTAGTCTACCTCACCTAGTCTTCCATCGTTTTCCAGGACAGTCTCCGTAAGAAGGATGACAGGATTGAAGAGCTGGAAGAAGCACTAAGAGAAAGTGTACAGATAACTGCAGAGCGGGAAATGGTGCTAGCACAAGAGGAATCAGCCAGGACCAATGCTGAAAAACAGGTCTGCGATTTTATATAGTTACTGGCAATGCTGCTGGGTAAACAAAAGGTAAAACCGAACTAGTATAGTTGAGGTAAATCATACATATTGTCTATTTATTTATAGGGTTTCAGAGGCACTTTGCAAGTGATAAGTATTTACACTTGAATAAAAATTGAAATACAGTTGTACAAGAATTGACTCATGTTTCAGAAGATCTGCATTAATAATTTAGGGCTGGTTTCATATATATGTGGTATGTAGTGTGTGCTTATCTGATGAGATGACATGGAACTTGTCTGCTCCTTACAAGACTAGGGACAGCCCAACTTTTAAGTTGATTGAGAAAACACAAGCATTCCTAGTTCATTGATGTTAATTTCTAAGAGCAAATCATTTATTTATTTATTTATTTTATACCCTGCATTGTTCCAAAGAGCAGTTATGTTCTAACATTTCAGGTTACTAGCAAGGATGACGGACACATATCCTGACACTTAGAGAGTCCCCGGTCTGCCTGTTGTAGCCTTGAGGTGATTTATTAAAGAGTTAAGAATTATTGCTGTTGGTGATGTTTGTTTTATGTTTTGTTGTTATTTCCTACATCTTTTTAGCTAAGCTTGGTTTGAAACACCCACCAGGCACACCTTGAATACTCTAGAGGGTGGTCTACTCCGGCCTCTAGGATCGCTATGAGTCGGATCCAACTCAACAGCACTTGGCTTTGGCTTTTTTAAGATACTGTTTTCAGAAAACTTTTGTGAAGACAGAATAGCTTTAAGATGGGAAATGTGCATGGAAAAAGTAGTATTACAGCAAGTTAGGGCTGTGACCTCAATTCCCATTTGTAAGAATGTGATTTGCGGTTTTGAATCTACCTCACATAGAAGTTCATGGGATATAATTTTTGCAGTGATTGTTTTCTTTGCTGGAGAAACACAGATGCTTAACAGGTAAAAACAAGTTCAATGAGAGAGTAACAGAATCCCTCAGAGAACCTTCTTAATCAAATTACAGGTGGTGTTGTGAGTTAGGTAGTTGGATAGTAAGAAAGAAGGGTACATTTTCAAGTCAGACAAATGATGGTATGTACCACCAGGTCCATTCATAGCCGTGTTAGATACATATATATGGTTTCCTTAGTGTCACGAATAGAAAGACAAACTGATATTTAGTAGCAGAACAAAAGGGAAATTGATCTTTTTTTCTTTGCATACTTTTTAATGCATAATTAAATAGAGTCTGGGTATAGGGGAGCTTCAGAGAACGGAGGGCAACATCCGTTGTTCCAGGGTAGGAAAGAATTTTATCTTGATTTTACTGTCCTATAGTCTTTCCTTTATTTGCAAAATACTCTCTCCTTTTTCTCTTTCTGTAAAGATTTTTGTCTGCTTTAGTCTCATTATTTAGAGAAAAGTCTTATACATCAGAGATCTTGCAAGGATTTGGCAATTAAAGATAATCATCCCATCTTGGTATATGGACTGCTGTTGTGTGTTTTCTTTTTTAAGCTATTGTATGAACTTATTATAATTTGCTTATAGTTGCATGCTTTTTTCCTTCTCTCTTTTCTGTGTATCTTGTTTTCCACCATTCTGGTACTCACTGCCTATCTGAAGCTATTCCGTGAAATACTGCATGAGACTAGTCATTTGGGCTTTAAGTGGTTCAAGGTATGAAGAAACTGCTTATATGTTTGTACTTCTGAGGCCTTACACATCTGCTCCCTTCATCCATTCTTCCTACCTCCATGCATTTTCTACAAAGCTCTTATTTTATTTTTTTCCTGTTTTCTAATGCCATAGTTAATTTTACTTATGTGTATTACTTACATGCATTGAGGTTGTTGTTGTTGGGTGCCATTGAGACAGTTCTAACTCACAGTGGCCCTGTGTACAACATGATGAAATGCTGCTTGGTCCTGCATCATCTTCGCAGTTGTTGTTATGCTTGAGGCCAGTGTTGCAGCCACTGTGTCAGTCTATTTCACTGAGGGTCTTGTTTTTCACTGACCTACTAACCGTGATGATATGCACTGAGATAATCTACAAATATTCTTTTTAAACACAGGCAGTTCCCAGATTACAAATGAATTCTGTTCCTTAAATCTGTCTTTAAATTGAATTTGTACAGAATAGTTAGATATGGTTTGATATTAGTTTGTCTTAGTGTATATTATATAGTGTACATTTTTTGAGGCATGAAAAACATTAAACACTTCCAGATGTACTACAGTGTCTTTAACATAATACTCAGTATGTCATATATTATACCTACTATAATAGGTTAGCTCATAAGTATACCTTGCATGTAACCCAGAGACTGCCTGTATCTGAAAGGATGAAGCTTTGGGGGCTAGAAATAGTATTCTTAGAATCTTAATGAGTTCCTAAAATTTCCTGTCTTTTACTTAAATTTAGCCTCTGAGAAGTAAATTGCTCCCTGTGCTAGCAGGAGGATATCGGTCGGCATCTCTTGATTTTTCAAAGAGCAAAGTAAAACTGTATGAGAACCATTTCTCTTATTAAAATAAGATATAGAGCCTTCTAAAATTGGAACAGGGAAAAACTCCAGAAGGAGAGCATTTCTTGAAGCCTTTCTCATATTTCCACAGGATTCTATTACAGTGTCCATGTTTCCAGTATGTGCTGCTCCGCATCGAGCCCATACCAAAAATTTAGAGAGGTTTGTGTAGTGATCCAGTGAAGGAAAGTATTCTCTAGCCTGTTTTGGCAAATGAAGAGGTGAAAGTCAACACTGCCTGTGGACACTCTGACTCTTCCTCTATCCCTCTGCATGTAAAGATTCTTCTTCTGACGTTATTTCTGTTCACACTTGGGCAAATTTTATGTTTTACTGAATGAGAGCGTCCATTTTCTTAAAAGGAATGTAAAGTAAAATTTATACCTTAAAAAAGTATGAGAATTGCTAGGGGATAGCAGAATAATAGCTTTTTTTCAGCAGAACTGCTCTGATTTTAAGAAGCCTTTTTTTTCCCCCTAACAATTGAAAAGAGTGTTTTAAATACTCTTACCGGTATTCTGTGAGGGTAATATTATTTTATGAGAAGCCATTAGCAGCCAGATCTGCTGACTAAAGGTCTGAAAAATGCCTGTGAGGTATTTAGACTGTGTGTGTGTAGCGTATTAGGCTGGATTTGTATGCTGTTCACAAAGAATATTTTTTTAATGTTTTGAGCAATGGTAAACATATATCCTCTCAAAATAAATAACGTTTTCATATGTAAATTCTGATTTTTAATTTAAAAGCCTCATTACTTATTGTAATTTAGATGGTTTACAGAGCAAATTAATTTCTCATTGAGCACTTAATACATATGTTGTTTTGTGACACTAGTTGCCAATCCCACGACATGTCAACACTCTCCCGTTCTCAGCCTTGGGTTCCCCTGTACCAGCTTTGCTGTCCCCTCCTGTCTTCTTGCTCTTGACCCTGAATTGGTTTGCCCATTTAGCTTTGTTTTTTTTATGGGCTTGTCTATTCTTTGGCTGAAGGGAGAACCTCAGGGTGACTTCAGACTAAGTTAAAAGAGTGTCTGGAGAAGGAAAGTCCCATTTTTAATAGTGAAACTCAAAATTGCCATTTTAACATTATTTGGCCCATATTTTAAGTGTAAACTCTTGACCTAGAGTTTTATCTGTGGTTTGCTAAGTAATTACACATTAATGAGCATTTTTTTTTAAAGATTATATCTTAGTTTCAAAGTTTTATTAAGTTCTCTTGACTATAAAGCTATCCAGTTATTTCTACAGCAGCTATCACTGTGATACCTAAGACTTTTCAGGTAGAACAGTTGCCACTACCAAAGCTGTACTGTTAGCTAGCAGACCTATGGAATATGATGTGTGCTGATAGAACTGGAATTGTGCTCCTCCAGTCCCCTTTTGCTGTTAGACAAGTTATTTTTTGGTGTTAGAAACACAATTCTTGTGCTGGTTTGAACATTTATACTCAGAAAATAAAATTAATATATTTATGCTGCCTTTTATTCTATACACGCTTATTGAATGCTGTGTATTTTTCCAGATCTGCACTAAGTACTGTAAATAAAAAGGAAATAGATGCAGCCTCTGCCTTTACAGAGCTCATAGTTAGTTGGGAAAGACTGAATAATGAATCTGTGATTGTGTTTAGTTTGATAGGTACCATGAGAGCAAAAACCTATTGTTGAATCCATTCCAACTCATAGTGACCCTATTGGTATGGTTAGTTTGATAGGTAATATGAAAGGGGTCTAAATGAAATATTTTGGGAAGAGACAGGAAAGGCACATTGGAGAGGTCTGTAGAGGGCTTCCGGGAGGAGATGGCTGGTGCATGAGGTGAGTCTTAAAAAGAAAGCAGGATGTAGAGAAGAGACGAAGCATAGTCAGTATGTTTATTTAGAGGAAGAAAGCGTGCAGGAAGCTTTCATTGGTGGCTGGTAGCTGCAGTTCAGGGTAAAGACAGGAATGGCAAGAACTAAGGAAGAAAGAGAGAAAGCAGTCAGTTCATGTCGAAGCTTTTTCATTTTATGTGATACACTCAGAAGTTTCAGATTTCTACTCAAGGTAGTGGGAAACCACAGAATAATTGTAAACAGAGATGAATACTTATACATTAGTTTGCTTGCACATTCCTTTGTTTATGCAGTCAGTCTTTACTAGTGGGTATGCTGGCAATCTTGAATAAGAGTGATGAGTGAAGTAATTGTAGTGTTCCCGAAGAGCGCTTAGAATTGAGAGAGAGACAGACAGTAAACCAAGTAAATGTTAATTATAAGTTACCATAAAGTACTGTGAAAGAAATGATCAGGTTTTTTGCAGTAGAATAGTTAGGTGAAGGTTGGAAGGATCTGAACGTATTTTCGACTGAGTGCTTATAGACGGTTCTCTGAAAAGTACCATTTATCCTGAGCCTTGAAGGGTGAGAACAATTCTACCATGTGAAACTTGGGGAAGAATCAACAGTTATGATAGCAGTGTGGTGGGAAAATGCTGGAAATGTTTGAGACATTGGCTTTATGTAAGCCGTGGCAAGACATTTGTGGTTTTTAAGAGTGGTAGAGGCCATTGACAGATTTTAAGCAGTATATGTCATCATCTGATTTGTGTTATGTGATTTTTCAGTATATGATGTTATCTGGCTGCTAGGTGGATGGGAGTGGTGCACCCATCAACAATAATAATAAGAGTGGAAGCGAGAAAATCAAATGGGTTTTTAGAGTATTCTGGGCTCCAAGTCCTCCAGCTGAGGTATTCATATTCCTGGAGATGCTCAGACACTTTCTCAAAGGGTACATGAGCACACCTCCTCAGCTTCCAAATGTACTTTTCCTTCAGATTGACCTGCCTAAAAAAGCATCTTAGATGTTTAGTTTCTCATTTCCCATTTCCCCTTTCATAATTATGCACCTGCTCCCCACCCCCACTCCTCTCTTCCCCTGCACTCTCCACTTTACAGTAGATACAACCATCCCAGATCTTACTAGTCTACATTCCTCTGGGGAGAAAAATATTTCTGGTACACCAAATAAAGGCACAGTTCAGATTGGTATTGAGAAAGCAGCTGAGTTTTAAGGGTGTTGTTTCTAATTCATGGTTCTCAACAGAATTAAAGGTGGACTAATCAAACTGCAAGCTGATATCGATAGTGGTGTTAGGTGCCATTGAGTAGATGCCAAGTCACTGTGTTGCTGTATGACAGAGTAGAACTGCCACATTGGGTCTGCTAGACTGTAGTCTGTACAGAAATAGACTGCCAGGTTTTACTCCGCAGAGCCACTGAGTAGATCTGAACTTCCAGCCTTTCAGTTAGCAGTTGTGCACTTAACCATCATGCCACTGGGGCTTCTTTGCCAGTGGTTAGGTTATTATAAATAATGTGATTTAGGGTACATGAGTCTAAAAGGATTAAAACAATTGAGTAATATTACTGTAATAAAACTCCTGTTCCTGTCTAATTATTTATATGAACAAAATTTCTCAGTGTTGACACCTATATAAATGAAAACCACCAGTAGAACTGAACATGAACACCTTGCATCATTCTAGCAATAGGTAATATTTATCATGGCATATCTAAACTACTTACATTTTAAATAAAAAATTACTTTACTCTATGTTTAATGATTATTTTCTTAAAATGTCTAATACTTTATTATTTTTTCATTAATTGTACATTACAGTTATAGTGATAGCTTGGTCCAGAAGAATTTTCTTAACAGAGTTAATGATTACAGGAAATTTTTTAGATATTAATCTTAAATTTATATACATATTTTTGTTCCAGAAAAGTACAATAGCGTATCCATAAAAATAGCCTAGCATGAAATAAATCATGTTAGTATAAAATTCTAGTGAGAAAATGGAATAGACACACCGAGTCAAAGAAAGGAAAATACAAAATTTTCAATCACTTACAAAAAATTTGCCTTTACATTTTCAAAACAGATAATGATGGATATCAAGTTACCATGGTGCTTGTATTTCATTGGATACTTTCTTTGCTAAAACAGAATGATGCTTTATTTTTTAATAACAGCTTTCAAAATACCCAGAACTTTAAGCACTGTTTGGGAAGACTTCACTCATCGCTGTATATTATCCAAGATTTCCAGCATACCCACTAGTTGATCAGTAAAGACTTAGTGCATAAACAAAGGAATGTGCAAGCAAACTCATGCATAAGTATTGATCTCTGTTTAAAATTATTGTATGGTTTCCTGTTACTTTGAATAGAAATCCGAAATTCCTGAGTATATCACATAAGAATGAACGCAGAAACTACATACTTTGCAACTCCGTAAACTTCGGAATCTGAAAAAATGAGATGTACATGCAAAATTGTATGTGGGACTCATAACTCTATAGCTGTTTTAGGAAGCATAAAAGCAAAACCATTTAAAGTATCCTGGTCTGGGAAGACAGAGCCCTGGTGGTGCCATGGTTAAGGATTTGGATGCTAATCAAAAGGTCGGCAGTTCAAATCCACCAGCTGCTACATGGAAACTCTGTGGAGCAGTTTTGTTCTGTCTTGTAGAGTCTAAGTCAGAATCGACTTGATAGCAACTCATTTGCTCTTGGTTTTGTTTTGTTTTGGTCTAAGGAGGTAATGACTGAGATTAAATAATGGCATTGGAGATGGAGAGAAGTAGATGGATTTAGAATGTCTTTCGGAAACAGCTGGAAATACTTGATGAACAGTTGAATGTGTGGGTAAGGAGGGGAGAGGAATCAAAGAAGACTTTCAGGTTTCTGACTAAGCACCTCAGCTAGGAGAAGAGGATACCATTTTCTGAGATGAGAAATGTCTTAAGGCTTCTAGTGCTGGTATAACAGAAATACCACAAGTGGATGACTTTAAAAAGAGAAACTTTATTCGGTCACAGTCCAGTAGGCTGAAAGTCCCAATTCAAGGCATCAGCTTCATGAGAACTCTTTCTCTTTTGGCTGTATCAGTCTTGGCTTGTTGGTCACAGGGACTTCCTCAGGCACAGGGACCACAGGACTTTTCCAAAGGACATGCTCTGCTTCTGGTGCTGCTTTTTGGAAGTATGAGTTCCACCACCCTCTCCTCGCTTCCCTTTCCTTTATATCCCAAGAGACTGCCTCAAGCCACAGTAGAGTCTTACATATTGAGTCCTGCCTGACCAACACAACTGCTGCCCATCCTCCCTCATTAACATCATAAAGGCAGGATTTGCAACATGCAGTAACATCACACAGTACTGGGAATCATCATCTAGCCACACTGCTACACACTTTTTTATTGCATTTAAGTGAACGTATACAATCTAAATCAGTTTTGCTTGCCCACCTATCTGCAGCTTAATCTGCTCTCCTCACTTGGTGACAGCACACTCCTCCTTCTTACTCTGTATATCTAGTATTCTCTTAACAAACATCTGCCCCTCCCTCTCCTCTCCCATAGAGAAATAGACTAGTAGGACAGCCTCCTGTAAATGCATAGCACCGTAATGTATGTGCACCAAATGGTCACACAGTGTCACCAAATTCAGTCCACTCTTGTCTGGAGAGTTGACTTATTACCGGTTTCTGGTTGGGGACAGCAATAGGTCTAGGGACCTTATTCCCAGGGTATCTTCCAGGTTGTTTGGCCATCAATTCAGGTTTTTTAGTAGAGTTGTTGAGCTGCACACCTATTTCTTGTGTTGCCTCAAGGAGGACTCTGCATTGTGTCCCTCCCCTCCCCCCACGAGCTGTCTTTGGTTCTGGTCTCATGTTGATACAGTCTTCCATTCATATGAATCCTTCTGTGTCTTGGGCTCCTTTTTCCTAGAATCTTTGTTGTTCTCAATGGTCATCTGTTCTGGATGAGTTAGGACTATTTTGGTGTACCTCAGATGGCAGCTTGATAGCTTTTAAGACTCCAGATGCCACTCACCAATATGGGGTGCAGAAGACTCTCCTAGCAATAGACTAGTTATGCCAGTTGGCCTCAATGTCCCCTGAATACCTGATCCCTACACACATTTTTGTAGGGATGCAACTCAATCCATGACAAGAAGTCCTGAGGGAAACGTTTATTTCAGTGTAAGAATCAAGATAATGTGTTAAAGAACTGTTAGCTGCTTTATCAATAGTAATAATAGTAGTAATGCTGTTATCACATCACATTATATTTCAGCCCAAATCTTTCTTCTGAGAGCCTAGGTAACGAATACAACAGGTTACTTAATATCCTTACTCTGCTGTTTTGTTGTTATCTCAACCAAAATCCATCTAAATCCAGATTACTACCCTCAAACCAGTTTTTCCTTCAGGCTTTTTCATCTTACTTTAGAAGTACTCTACCATGTTCCTTCTGAAGTTGAAATTGTGCTAAGGGGTGTGATAATTCAGAAGTCCGTTCCAGAGAAGTAAGGGAGTAGTATTGTCTAGTGGCTAAGAAACTGGACTTTGGAGTTAGAATCTTTGGTTGGAATTATGGTTCTACCACTTAAAAATTATGACCTCAGGCAGGTTGCTTCTGTCACAGTTCCACGAGCTGTAAAAGAAAGATGTCTGTTATATATCCCACATTAAAGAGATGGTGTGTAAAGCACTTACAGCCTAGCACACAGCAAGTCCTCTAAAAGTGTCGATACTTCTGTTGTTGCTTCCATTGCCCTTGATAGCTCCTAGGGGAAAGGTTGCCCTAACCAGACTCAAAGGCCCCAGAGAAACTTAGTATCTATAGAACCTACCTAGCTGACTCAGAATAAGCCCTGGTGGCAGAGCAGTTAAAAGGTTGGCAGTTCAAACCTACCAGCCGCTTTGCAGGAGAAAGAGGTGACAGTCTGTTTCTGTAAAGACTTACGGCCTTGGAAGAACCTATGGTGCAGTTCTACTCAGTCCTGTGGGGTCACTATGAGTTAGAATCAACTTGACAGCAGTGGGTTTTTGGTTTGGGGGTTAGCTCAGCACTAGTGATGGTATGTTTGCTGTTAAAAGTTTTAATCCTATAAATGGGAACTATTAAGAATCAAACACTTTTGCTCATCTGAAGACTTTATTAATAGAATTAAAAGAAAACCTACAGAATGGGAAAAAAATATTTGGCAACTCTATGTCAGACCAACGCCTGATCTCCATAATCTATAAGATACTACAAAATATCAACAAGAAGAAGACAAATCATCCAGTTAAGCGATGGGCAAAGGACATTGTTTTAGTCAGCTAGGGCTGCTCTAACAGAAATACCACAGAGTGGATGGCTTTAACAAAGAAAGATTTATTCTTACACAGGCCGGTAGGTTGCAAGTCCATATTCAGGGTGTCCGTTCCAGGGAAAGACTTTCCCCTTGACGGCTCAGGAGGAAAGTCCGGTATTGCATCAGTCATTGCCCAGGGAGCGTCCTCACACAAGAACCTCTGGTCTGAAGGACGTGCTCTGCTCCCGGTGCTGCTTGCTTGATGGTAGCGAGGTTCTTTTTCCTTTTATTCCTTGCAAGCTAAAAGCATTAAGGGTGGGGCAAGCCATACTCCAGGGAAACTTCCCCCATAGCAGGAATTCACAGCCCCACCCTAATCCTTTAACATACAGGTTAGTAAAACCACACAATGGAGGACATTTCCAAGATACTGGGAACCATATCCCAGCCACATGGTTGCACACATTTTTGGGGGGACACAATTCAAACCATGACATCCCACCCTTTGACAACCCAAAAATCACATCACAAAACATTTAACACATTCATCTCACCATAGCAAAATTATGTCCATCCATATAACAGAAGTCTTAAATCAGTTCCAAGTCCAAAATACAAAAACTCTTCTACATCTGTGAAACTTAGAAGGCATTAACAGGCAACACGAAAGTCAACAGAACACATTACATTAGCCCTCAAAGCTTTGGAAATACTCTTACGTTTTCTGAGACATTCTACACAACAGCAATGCTCTCCAGACTCTAGGTATCGGCCACATTCTCAGGTTTCTGAGTGGAGACCTCCAGCCCCGTGCTACAACTCTGCCTTCAAGGCCCACTTGGACAGAAACTCTGTCCCATCGGCTTTAGGAGCACCCTAAGCCCAACTGAGTGGCAATTCCACCCTTACGAACACAGCACGCCATGGTTCCACCCTTTCAAACCCCTGAGGTCATGGCCATACCTCCTGAGACTGAGGCAGCTCAGCTTCTCACGCTATCTGCCTCTTCAGCTTCAGCTTCCTATGGCCGCATGGCCGGGGCCTCAGGCCCACATCTGCCCTGCCGGGCAAGTGTTCCAAAGCTCTGTAGCTCCACTGGTTTAAGTGCCCAGAGGCACCCCACTCTTGCTGGAAAGCGTCCTGCCCAAAGGCACTCAACTCTCTCACTCCGTGGGTCAGCAAGGCCAGCTCACCGATTCAAGTGCCCAGAGGCACCCCGTTCCGCGAGGAAAACTCTGCACAGGCACTGACCTCTCTCGCTCCACGGGTCGGCTCCAGCGCTGCCTCTGGTTCTGCTGTTGCCGCTGCCGCTGCTGCCGGTCCTCTGTTGTTTCTCACCATCTGCGCCTTCTTCGTTCCTTCTGAATCTTCTATCCATTCGCAGTTTCAAAGTGGCTTCCACATTTTAGGTATTTGCTAGAGCAGCACCCCACTCCCGGTACCAATTCTGTTTTAGTCAGCTAGGGCTGCTCTAACAGAAATACCACAGAGTGGATGGCTTTAACAAAGAAAGATTTATTCTTACACAGGCCGGTAGGTTGCAAGTCCATATTCAGGGTGTCCGTTCCAGGGAAAGACTTTCCCCTTGACGGCTCAGGAGGAAAGTCCGGTATTGCATCAGTCATTGCCCAGGGAGCGTCCTCACACAAGAACCTCTGGTCTGAAGGACGTGCTCTGCTCCCGGTGCTGCTTGCTTGATGGTAGCGAGGTTCTTTTTCCTTTTATTCCTTGCAAGCTAAAAGCATTAAGGGTGGGGCAAGCCATACTCCAGGGAAACTTCCCCCATAGCAGGAATTCACAGCCCCACCCTAATCCTTTAACATACAGGTTAGTAAAACCACACAATGGAGGACATTTCCAAGATACTGGGAACCATATCCCAGCCACATGGTTGCACACATTTTTGGGGGGACACAATTCAAACCATGACAGACATGGACAGACGTTTCACTAAAAAAGAGATCCAGGCAGCCAAAAAACACATGCGGACATGTTCACGATCTTTAGTTATTAAAGAAATTCAAATCAAGATGACAATGAGATACCATCTCATCCCAACAAGGTTGGCCATGATCCAAAAAACACAAAACAACAAATGCTGGAGAGGCTGTGGAGAAAGTGGAACCCTCCTACACTGTTGGTGGGGTTGCAAAATGGTCCAGCCTCTTTGGAAAGCAATCTGGCGCTTCCTTAAAAAAATGGATATCGATATACCATTTGACCCAGTAATTCCACTACTTGGAATATATCCTACAGAATCAAGGCCTTTCACACCAACAGACTGATGCCCCAGAATGTTTATCCCAGCATAGTTCACGATAGCAAAAAGATGGAATCAACCCAGATGCCCAACAACAGAAGAATGGATAGGTAAACTATGGTGCATATACTCAATGGAGTGCTACACAATGATAAAGAACAACGATGACTCCAGGAAACATCTCATGACCTGGTTTCAACTGGAAGACATTATGTTGAGTGAAAGCAGTCAGCGACAAAAGGACAAATATTGTATGAGACCTCTACGATAAGATCTCAAAAACAGACTTGTGTATAGAAGAAAAGACTCTTTGACAGCTGCAAGGGAGGAGAGGGAGGGAGGGAGGGGGGTAGGGTTTAGATCAGATAGTTGCTAGGTATCTGGTTGGGTGAAATCGGTGACAGCACACATTAGAAACAAGAACAATATTAAGTGGACTTAAACATAACATGAGTACTCCTTCCATCTTAACCCAATATTGCAAGGATAGAGTAGCTGGGGTGGAGGGCGGGGGACCATGCTCTTAGGCGAAAGCGAGGCCAATTGGCACAACTAGCATTTTGCTAAGAGGGCTCTCTGCACCCCACGTTGGTGAGTGGCGTCTGGGGTCTTAAAAGCTGCCAAGCTGCCATCCGAGGGCACAGCAAATGGTCTCAACTCAGCAGGAACGGATGTTCACCGAGGACCAAAATGACATGGGGGAAAGACAACCCAGAAGACAGAGAGACCCACATCAGTGGGTGCCTACATCAACTTGGGACTGGAAGAACCAGATGGTGCCCGGCTACCACCAGTGATAGCCACGATGGAGCTCACAGAGAGGAGTCTCACTGACAACACAAGAATAAAATGGGGTGCACCCTGAGATCCCTGCTAAAAGACCTCAATTGATGGTCCAGTGGTTTCGGGGTTCCCCTGGGAGCATGGCCCCTCGCCCTGGTGCTGCCTTTGACCATAAATCATAACGAAGGTCCACGCTTGAGACAGGAATGTACTGGACTTGCCGATGCAGAGTGACCATATATTGGATGCACTTTATGGTTCTATACATCTATAGGATGTCATCCTGCTGACCTCTGGCTGGAGGAAGGAGAGTCGGTGAAGAGGAGGGAAAAAAGAGACTGTTGGGAGAATGAGACATGTATGGAGCAGAGAGGAATAGTGTGCTGTCACCGGGCAGGGAGAGCAGTGGAAGCTGCATATAGGTGGGTATGTAAATTTATACGGGAATGTACATTTTCACTCAGTTATATTAAATAAAAAATTAGAAAAAAAAAGTTTTAATCCTTCTGCCTCTAGGAAATCCTTGTCTCTGTCTCCTTCCTCAGCCTCAGAATTTGTAGTATTTGCATCAGTGGAGAGTGTCATGGTTTCTGGTTTAACAAAGAAAACCATGCTTCCTGGCAAACTAATAGATTGGTCACATGGACATTATTCTTATTATTATTTATTCTCTGAGAATCTTTCTTAGGCCACTGTAAGATGTTAATCATCTGTCCATTATTTTCCTCACAAAAATGGTTTGGATAGCTTTAGTAAATGGCTGGAAATGTATGCTATAAAGTCCAATTCTAATACTGCCTTTAAGTCGTATATGTATTGGGTGTTTTCCATTGAAAAGAAAGAGAAAGAAAGAAGAAAAGCTTTCTTAGTGCTATCATAAATAAATAAACAAACAAAACTGGAGAGCATCAGACCTTATTCTTAAAACTAAAAAAATAACATCAAATTTAAAAGCAAATTTTTTTTCAGGGTTTCATACTTGTTAGCTTAAATTGAACTTGGAATTGTATTTGAATTCATGACTTTTTTTCATGCCCATAACATGTAGACACACACAATATTTTAACTGTGTACTAAAAATACCTGGAAAATAATAATCATTTCCGTACAGATGCAGATTATTGACACTCAGATTATGGTCTCCAAATACCACTCCCTCTTAAAAGGATTTGAATTCCAATCACAAGTTCCTGTTTTTCCTTCACTTTTACATAAATAGAATAACAAGTAGTACAAAGTTTTCCTAAGTACTTATAGGTTACTGAAGCTTCTGTAGTCATTACGGCAGCACTAGCTAGTGGAGCATTCTTAGATGATAGAAATGTTTTATATCTCTTCAGTCCAGTCCAGTAGCCTGTAGCCACATGTTTCTGTTGAACACTTAAAAAGTGGCTAGAGCACCCAAAGAACTAAGTTTTGGCCTTTATTTCTTTTTTAATTAAATAATAGATTTCAAGGTTAGGTCTGGCAAGTAGCTACTGTATTGGACAGCACAGTTCTGTAATGATGGATCATTGGGTGGGTAGATGGATAGATGGATGGATCTATACCTGTATGCGTACATATATCCACACGTAAGTAGAAGCTCTTACTTTTTTCCTTTTCAGACTGACAGAATTGTAGTATTGGGATAGAGAAGTACATATATGTGCTATCTGATATAAGCCAGCCAAGCGGATATAGTTGATCATTTTATTGTTTTTCTTTTAGATATCTGATAATATATGTGTCAAAGTAATTCTTTAAAAAATAACACATAGTGATAGAGATTCTTGAGATCAGTAGCTAAGCCATTTAAATATCATATTGGTGTGAAAATCTTTTTGATCCTGTGTCATTTCCTTTTAGTCAGTTAGTAGAAGACTAGGTCACTTTTTTTCAAGAGATTTTGTAATTGTGTGTGTATTACCCCTTATAATACTAGACATTTAAATTTTTAGCATGAATGTATGAATAAAGGAATTCGTGTATGGAAAAGAAGTGAACAATAGTTACAGAAGTAACTGAAATGTGTCACTGACATGGAAATGAGAATGTACCACCCCAGCATTTAAAGAATTTAACAGTTACAGAGATCACTTGTTCCTGTATTCATTTAATGCATGTTTATGGAGAGCACACTAGGTATTAGTCCCTGGGTGGCACAAATGATTAAAATTCTGGGCTGCTAACGGGGAGGTTGGTGTTCAGATTCATCCAGAGTCACCTTGGAAGAAAACCCTAGCAGTATGCTTCCAAAAGATCCCCCCCCTCCCAAATCCACAACTGGCGAGTTGATTCTGACTCATAGCAACTCTGCAGATAACCCTATGGAGCAGTTCTACTCTGAAATACATGAGATTATTGTGCGGTGGAACTGACTCGATGACAACTGGTTTGACTTACTGTGTACTAGAAACTGGGAGTGTTTTAGTGAGCCAAGTGAATATGATCTTTTTCCTCATGGAATTTATATGGTAGTAGGACAGAGTAATCAAATGATCACAAAAATAAATATATGAGGTCTGCCAATTCAGTTCATGAGCTCATCCTAGAAAAAGTGTTACATATCTCATTGCTGAATATCACCACAGTCACTTTCTAAGTACTCCCCTTGGGAAGCTATGTACCAAAGCCAGCACCTAGTCCACCCTTCAAAGCAATTTTGGGATTCTTTTTCTGAAGTGGTCATCAAAGTTATTGTATTACCCTTGATGTCCTGAATGTCATCAAAATGTCTGCCTTTCAATATTTCCTTTACCTTCAGGTAAGGAAAATAGTTATTGGGGGCCAGATCAGATGAGTAGGGAGGGTGTTCCAATACACTTGTTTATTGTTTACAGACAGCTATACAGTTAATTTTGTACACATGCCACTGTGCACAATGGCCATTCCAGAAAGAGTTCTTAAATTTCTTTGAAGGATGGACTAGGCTCTGGTGTTGGTGCATAACTTCCCAAGGGGAGTATTTTGAATGTGACCTCAGTGATATTCAGCAGTGAGGTATGCAGCACTTTTTCTAGGATGAGTTTGTGATCTTATTTGGCAGATCTCATATACTTTAAAATTGGGACAAATACCAACAAATAAAAGATAATGTATTATAAAGAAGTATAACAAGGAGGTCAGGGAAGGTGTCTCTAAGATAGTGACATTTAAGCTGATAACATGAAAATTAGTAGGGATTACTGAGATTAAGAATCATAAGAAGTGTAGTTTAGAATACACTTGTGTGGTGGCCTAATAATGGAAAGAGCTTGATGTAATCAGAGAACAAAAACAAACCAGAATTCCTGGAGAATACTGAGTAGAAATGAGTCAGTGGCTGAGTGCATGGATAGGTGGGTGGGTGAGTGGGTGAGTGGGTGAGTGGGTGAGTGGGTGAGTGGGTGAGTGGGTGAGTGAGTGAGTGGGTGAGTGAGTGGGTGAGTGGGTGGGTGGGTGAGTGGGTGAGTGAGTGGGTGAGTGGGTGGGTGGGTGGGTGAGTGAGTGAGTGAGTGAGTGAGTGAGTGAGTGAGTGAGTGAGTGAGTGAGTGAGTGAGTGAATAAATGAAGAAATGGATAGTGTGATGCAAAACTGGAGAGGTAGACAGAACACCTAATTATGTATGATTTTATCTTAATCACCTTGGTTAGTCTTTAAATCATTTTAAGTAGAAAAGTGATGAGATCTGTTTCATGTTTTAAAAAGATTATTCTGGTAATTATATGAAGTCTAAATAGAAGGAGAGCAAGGCTTGAAGAGAGTAGAAGATATTACATAGCAGGATGGTGGCACTAAGAGATGGAAAGATCTATTTGCATTTAGATTTGTTGATGGGTTACATATGGAAGGTCATTTGGTGAGACTGATCCCAGGTGATAATCTAAGTGTATGGTTTAAAAAACCATTGGCATCCAGTTGATGCCAACTTACAGCAGTCCCATGGGACAGAATACAACTTCGTCATAGAGTTTCTAAAGACCAGCTGTTGGATTTGGACTTTGGACCTTTTGGCTAACAGCCAAGCCTTTTTAAATAATAATAATAATTTATTGTTCTTTAGTTGAAAGTTTACAATCTAAGTCAATTTGTCATGTAAAAACTTACATTGCTGTGTAACTCTAGCTGCTCTCCCTGCCCTATGACAACATGTTTCTCCTTTCTGCCTTGTATTTCCCATGTCTATTCAGCCAGCTCCTGGCTCCCTCTGCCATCTCGTCTTGCTCTGAGAAAGAGCTTCCCAGTTAACCTCATGTATCTACTACTTAAGTCAGGAAACACACTCTTCACTAGCATCATTTTGTATCTCCTAGTCCAATCCAATCTTTGTCTCAAGAGCTGGTTTTGGGAATGGTTTCATTTCTGGGCTAACAGAGTGTGGGGGCCATGTCTTCTGGAGACCCTCAAGTCTGTCAAACCAAGTCTGGTCTTTCTAGTAGAGTTCAAGTTCTGCAGACCTATTTTTCTCATGCTACTTTAGGGACTATATGTTGTATTCCCTTTCAAGGCGGTCATTGGTGGTGGCTGGGCACCATCTAGTTTTTCTGGTCTCATGCTGATGTAGTCTGGATTGTGTGACTGTCTCTTGGGGTCATATTTTCCCTATGTCTTTGATGCCCATTGTTCTACTCTGTTCTGTGTGGGTTGGGACCACTTGATGTTACCTAGATGGACACTTACTAGGTTTTAAAACACCAGACACCAGTCACCAAAATGGGGTGCAGAACATTTTGTTAATAAACTTTGTTATGTCAGTGACTTATGTGTCCCCTGAAATCATGGTCCCCAGAGCCCTAGCAGCTAAACTGTTAACCTGTGCTAGCAGGACTATGATGTTTATTGCAGGGCTTCAAACTCATTTCAACTGGGTCAGTTACAGCCAATGACATTAAACCAGAACAGACCTAAATTGTTAAAACTCTTTGTGTCAGAGACTCAGAAAATGCATAGTGATCCCTTTCAGCTGCTTGGTGTGTGTGATTGAGTTATCAGAGGGGCTGTGGAGAGTGACACACATTCAAAGCACCGCAGTCAGCTACCATCTTTAAGAAGGGTACCCTGCTCATTGTTTCCAGCTCTGCTCAGAATTTGTTTGGCAGAAGAGTTGGTTGCTATGCAGTATGTAGTCTGCACTTGTTTTCTAAGAGGAAGATTAAGTTTCTAGCAGGGCTTTGACACTAATGTTTCCTGTTTGGGTTATTATTCTAGTTTACCCAAATTTTAAAAATTTGGGCTTGTTTTCAGTTTTGTGTCCCTGGCCATGACTGAACTAGGAAGAAACAGTTTGAAACCCTGGTTTTATTGAACCATGGGAAAACTGGATGAGGAAAAGTTTAAGGCAGGGATTTAGCTTTGTGTATGTTAAATTTGAGATGGCTATAACTTCTTTCTGAGACCATGTAGAGTAGTGGTTAAGATCTACAGCTGCTAATCAAAAGGTCAGCAGTTTGAACCCACTGTTTGGAAACGCTATGGTGCAGTACTGATCTGTCCTGTAGGATCGCTATGAGTCAGTTGATGCAATATGTTTAGTTTGAGTTTATGAGCTCTTTCAAATCAAAATGACAGGTGGGTAGTTGGAATATGTATTGGGAACCCAGAGGAGTGTTCAGAGCTAAAATACAAATTTGGAAGATAGCATTAGTGGCTTTTCTTTCTTAACATATGCTTTGTGGTAGCCATTTACAGTTGTTCACAAACTGAGAGAAGCGTGTGTTTACTTTCTGTGTTTGTTCAGACTAAATTTTTATGACTGTAAGTATGTGATTGGCCACTTACTAGAAAGTATAACATTGATAAAATTTGTAGCTTCTTTTTCTTAATACAAACTTCAAGGTGTGAGGTACTGACAATTATAGATTGCTATCCAGTGGTGTAATAATTAAGTGCTGACCAAAAGATCATCCACGAGCTGCTTCTTGGAAACCCGACAAGATGGTTTTGTTCTGCCTGATAGGGTCACTATGAGCCAGAATTGACTCATCAGCAGTGGAGTTTATCTGCCAGTCACTGTGATATTTTCTTAACAGTATTTTTAAAGTGTTAAGCATTTAAGCAGCAAATTTTTAGACATATTTAAATCTTTTTTTGACTCCAAACGAGCATTGGTGCACGCTGTGTCCTTTTTCAGAATAGTTTCTTCATCCATGCCTTACCCTCTTGTCTAGATAAATCCTGTCTCTTCTTCCATGAAACCTTCTCTGACCCTCCAAGCCTGAGTTGTGTGCCTCTGTATGCTTTTTGACTGTAGACGTTTTTAAATCTCTACTTCTTATTTAATTTCCTATCCCTTTAAAAGACTTTCTGTTTTCATAGATTGAAAGTTTATTGAGGGCAGGGGATTTGTCTCCTTTACTTGTATCCTTAGTACCTAGCCTCATGCTTTGTACGTAGTGGCATTCAGTTAGTATTTGTTGAGTGGATGAAGGAATGAAAGAGTAAATCGGTAAAACTTCATTTCACCTCTCTGAGTTGGAATCAGCTTGACAGCAGCGGGTTTGTTTTTGGGGAGTTTGAATGTTTATACTCCTGATAATAGCAGCTTCAATTTTTTCATTAAACAAGTTAGTGTTTACTGATAATTTCATTATTTCTCACAGTAATTATCAAAACAGTATTTTGCATTATTACATGTTTTTATTCTTTAATGTAACTTTTAGGTTAATTTGTACTGATTTAGGAAATGAAGTTTGTACTGCCTGTATCCATGATAGAAAATTTGTAACTGTTTTTCTACTGAATTTGAATAAGCACTTTGTAATCTAAACAGAAAAACACAAGGATTTCAAAATTATGGAGATTTAAAAGATTAGATACTATTTAATTGGAAATTACTTGCATTTTTACCTCTTTATTTGTTTATTTATTATGATTGAATGAAAATGTACATTCCCGTATAAGTTTACATGCTCACCTATATGCAGCTTCCACTGCTCTCCCTGCACGGTGATAGCACCCTCTTCCTCTCTGCTCCATACATGTCCTATCCTCCCAACAGTCTCCTGTCCCCTCCTCTCCATCCACTCCCCTTCCTCCAGTATGAAGTCAACAGGATAACATACTATAGATGCATAGAACCGTAAAGTGCCCACAAAATGTAGTCACTCTGCATTGCCAAGTCCAGTCCATTGCTGTCTGAAGAGTTGACCTTCATTATGATTCATAGACAGGGGCAGCATCAGAGCCAGGGGCCATGCTCCCAGGGGAACCCCGAAGCCCCTAGACCATCAGTTGTGGTCTTTTATTGGAGATCTCAGGGTGCACCCCTATTTATTCTTTGTGGTGCTATTTTAAAGAATGAGAAAATGTAGAAATCATCATCATCCTTTTCCAGTCCTGCAGTAGAATAGAGGGTTTTGGGGGGAGATGGGGAGTTGAATGTTTACACTCCTGATAAAAGCAGTTTCAGGTTTTTCATTAAACAAATTAGTGTTTACCAGTAATTTTATTGTTTCTCATAGTGTTACATCTTAGATAATGAATGTGCCAAACTCCAGCTCTGTTGTTGTGATCTATTATCTAGTGGGAGCTAGCTAAAAGTCTTATATAGCAGCTAATCTTCAGCTCTGAAACAGCAGTGAGCCATGTCCTATAAAAACATTTAAGAATTCAAGAAATTCTCCAGAGCAGATTTAGACTGTTGTCAAATTAATATGGAAATCATCTTGATCCTGCTTTATTTCTTTTCTGTAGACTTGATAGTTCTGATCTTCATTTGGTAAATTCGACAGTAGGATTTTCAAGATTTTTATCATCTCCTTCTTCTCTGCTTCTGCCACCCTTGAAAACAGATTTATCATAATGCTGTTTTATAGAGTGCTGTATAGGGTAACATTTAATAGTTAATAGAAGTTTATTCTTAACATTTTGTACATTCTTTTTCTTTACGTAGCCTTATGAATCGTAACCTAGTTTCTGCATCAGTAGTGATAGAGATCCTTGAGATGAGGAGCTGAGCAGTTTAAACATATTACAGGCAAACCCATTTCTCAGAATTATTTAGACTCATTCAGTCTTTTAAGATGTCACAGTTCTGAGTTAATATCAACTGTGCTTATAGATTGGTTTACTGGTTTCTGCAGAAATGATCATGTGTGGTCTTTGCCAAAATTATAGATGCTCTTTACTTTGTTTTAAAAAAATTAAGATGTTATTTTAAAACATGGATAAATGTATGGAAAGTACATTTTTAATATTCCAGAGATCTGAGGAGATGTGATGGGTAAGTCCACAATCTTTTTTTCTTTGCCACTGTGTAATAAGTTCAGTATTTAAATCGAACTCTGTCTAGAGGAACCTAGTAAGTTTCATTGTAGACTCTTGCTCAGATGTAGAGGAGTTTGAATCTCCTTTGTTATTGTGACTGGTTATGAAATCAGTCACTTGACAGACTCTGAAGTGAGACTGCTGGAAATACGTCATGTCTGCCTTCCTGGTGACAGCTGGCTACAAAACAAACCCCACCACAGCCATTCTGCAATCGACAAGGGACTTCAAAGGCCAACAGAGCTGCCACTTCAAAGGGAATTCTGCCATCTCTGGCTTGTTGAAAGAAGAAGTTAAATGGCTATACACTGTCATAGCAGAAATCTCCATGTTTAGACTTCTTCCTTTGATCTTGGCAAGATATATGAAATGGAGTTTCAGTTAGAGGAATGATATAGTCTGTAGTAATGGCAACTCAATATTATTCTGCATTTCAATCAACTTATTAATGGGAATTACTGCAATATGTTCAAATAACACAGTTCTTAAAAACTCAGATGTCTCAGAAAGAATGTTCAAAAGAAGAGTTGAAATTCCATATTATTGTTGTAGCTACCTTCATAACTGTGCAGTAAGTCAGATGATGAATAAAATGAAACCATGTATTTATTTTTAAAACTTTACTTCCATTTCTTGTGATTTTTTTTCCCTTTCTTAAAAATAGCATCAAATATTGAAAGGTGGTAGAATGGCAGAGAACTAAAAACCTGTAATATCAAGGTCATTTCCACAGCTTAAACTGGTACTTCTCCACTCTTAAGTACCTCTGTGCTTAAAATTTGAAACTATCCTGCATTGTTTAAAATAATATTCATCTAATTATGCTGGATACAGTTTTAAAGCAATTACGTCATCTTTTTTGTTTTAAAAAAAATCTGAGTCCTAATGATACTGTTGGTATCATGAACGAGAATCTTTAAAAAATAACAAGGGAAAATACAGCAGTGCGAATTCTTTCTTTTAGCATACTGATAGTCCTGAAAGGACATGGTGGAGTCATGTTTGGTACACTGGGAAAAGAAAACAAAAACTTTTAATGTGGCAAAAAAAAAAAAAGAAAAGAAAAGGAGATTTTGCATGTAATATAAAGCAGGAGTATGAAATAGTTACAGCTTTTAATAACTCGATTACGTACTCTTCTCAATTGTTTTTTACATTTAGAGAAAAATGAAGCTTAGGATCTTTTGACCCAGTATTCTGTTTCCGTATTTCTCTTTACATAAAAGTGAGTTGGCAGAAGCTTTAGCCGCAATAACATCCTCTATAATTTTGCCAGATGGGGTCAGTAGACAACAACTAGTGAAATTCTGAAGCAAAACTGAAGTCCCAGGAAGTAACCACATGACATGATATGACAAAAACATCCATAGGTCCATACGTAGTTTGTGTATGTAGCTCTTAAAATAATGCATTTTTTGTGAAGTAGTAGACAATTGTATTATGCTAAGAATTCAAGAAATATCTGTGTCTCTAAATTTAGGCTTTGGTTTTTCATTTTTATTCCACACAAGGGCTAAAATGTATGTTTGCAAAGAATACAAACAAGTGAAAAAAATTAATTGCTGTGGAAAATAAAATCTTGGCACACCTCAACATTGAACCCCAGAGATCAGCACCAGAAATCTAAAGACATTAGTTTTCTAAGTAGCTCAAAGTAGTTTTTATACTTCCATCTAAGCTGTACAGTTGTACTAGGAAGCACTTTTGGAATCTCTGTGGCAGATCTGTAACAGATGATATATAGTTTGCTTGTAATGAGTTCTTGGTGGTGTTTGGCCCTTATTCTGTTGTCTCCTGCTGAGAAGGTTGATAAACCAAGTTATTGAGGATAGAGGCAGTCATCCAAGATATAGCTAGAGGTGAAGCCATGAGAGCCAGATGGCTTCCCACTGATTTTATGTGCAGTTCATGTTCTCCTTGGCTGCACCTTCCGGGATGTTTTCAATAAAACATATTTTCCTGGAGAAATAGGCACAGTAGGATTTATCCTACCCAGTGAATATTTTTGTGTGTGGTGTGTTCCAGGTTCTATTTTGGCACTCAGTTGTCTCTTCCTCTTATCTCCACCCTCTTTAGTAAATGACTGAAGCCGACTTTAGGATTATTGTAAAGTGCACTGGATTAAAAGTCAAGTGATATGGATTTTATGTTTTGTTCTGTTTATTAGCTGTAATTTAAGGTAAATCCCATGATCTCTCTAAGCCTCAGCAGCCTTGCCTATAAGGAAGAAATTACTAACCCCACAAACATCTGTTTGATATATCACACTAAGGTAAGGATTTGAAAGTGTTTCGGTAACCTGTATAAAGATATTCACAACTGGACTGATTTTTATAGCCATTTTTAAGGAGTGTATTGAAATAATGCATTTGTCCACAAAATATTTCTCTAATGAATGAAATATTTTTGTCTGCTTTTAGTAGCAGTTTAATCTTTTTTTTTTGTCATTGGAAATAAGAAAGGTTAAAGTTACCCTTTAACAATGACAGTAAACTTTTCTTCTTATTGTTGAAAACCCAAGCTGTTTTACCCAGATCATTTATTTGATCTTAGAAGTAGGCCCAAGTCTTAAGTTTTCATCTTTGTTGGTGACTTTAGCTGGTGAGAAAATTGCTCTTTTCTATAATAAAATGGAAATACAGTTAAGATTTTCTCCACTGGAAAGGTCCAAATATTTCAAATTAATAAAGAACTTTCTTTCTAAAACTTGGACAACTTCTGTAGCCACTCATCATTTACTTTATTGCACTGTCTTAGAATTGAGAGCTTGAAATTCACAAGGGAGGTCTTGTCATTTCACCTCTGTATTTCTTTTCCAGAATTATTAATTTCTTACAAACTCTAGTGAAATATAAAGAACTGTCAGAGCCAGATGCAGAAGAAAGTGTAAGATGATCATTGCTGCACTTTCTTTGAGGAGCCCTGGTGGCACAGTGGTTAAGCACTGAGCTCTAACCCAAAGGTTAGAGATTTAAACCCACCCAGCAGCTCTGAGACTCTGCAGGAGAAAGATCTGACGATCTACAGCTGTAAAGATTGTAGCCAAGAACACCCTCAGCAGGGGATCACTGTGAGGCAAGAGTAACTCAACAGCATCCAATGCCACGTCTTTGACACTGCTGCTTGAGAAAGGAGCATATGAGCTATTATTTCAATCTTTCTGTCTGTCTTGTTTCCACAAGTACAAAACAGCATAGAATTTATGTGGCTCCAGGAAAGTATTAACTTTTTGTTGTTCTTCATTCTAGTTCAGCTTATCTGATACTGAAATAAGCAAATCATTGGAGATAGTTAATCAAATAACAGTCCTTTGAAAAAAATAGTTTGTTTTCATGCATTTAATTTTTTTTTTTTGTATAATAGTATGTGTCAAAAGAATCATCTCAGTAGAATTGGCAGTGACGTAAGCATTGGGCCTTCTTAAAACCTTCTTCCAGTCTCAGTGACACAGAAGAGTCATCACAGTCTGGGTGACTTATGTTTTACTTGGAAAATGTGGGTGATTTTACTCACGTTATTTTTGAAGCTCTGTGTATCAATGATGAGTATTTATTATAGGGTTTTCCAACCCAAGCTCTATAAGTTGATTTTAAAAAACAGTAGAAGAAAGAAAACAGAGATGGCTTGAATGAGAAGCATTTCTTCCACACTGACTTGTTTCCACTCTTTGCTTAAATTTATCTTCAGTTGTAGAAGATTTGTTACCACAACATAATGTTTCTGGAAACTTAAAGGCAACTGCCAGTGAAGGATTGCAGCCAATCAATGTGAATATATCTACTCTATGGTTCAGCCTGTGGATACTTACAGTCCATATGCTTTTATAGAAATATCCAGCATTATTAAATGCCTTCTGGGAATGTAAGCCGTATTTTGAGAGATGGTAAAAACATTTGGTAAGTTCCCTAAGCAAGGAGCACATTAATTAAAGTGTCATTTGCTGATTTTTATTAGTTCTCACAAATCTTTGGCCACATTGACTTGATGGAATAAATGCAGCAGTGTAAAGGGTCTTCCAGTAAGGGTGTCTTGTCTTTGAACTTGAATAAAACAAGTTGTGTAAATGATACAGTTTCATTTTTATTTTAAAGTACATTTGATGGCGTTATGTGTGGAAAAGAACTTCAGGTAAATGGCCTCTGTGGCACCTTCCAAATGGGGCCCCAAATAATCAGAGACTCTCCTCATTCATCTTGGAAAGAATAACGGGCAGTGATTCCACTGGACCAAAATCCACACCAAATGACAACTTTTGGGGGATGAAGTGGACATTCTTGAATCTCCATTGGATTCTCATTGCTCCAAATTCAGCACTTTTGTTTCTTAACAAAACCATTCATCCAAAAATGGACCTTGTCTCTGAAGATGATTTTTCGGTCAAAAGTAGGGTTAACTTCCTATTGCTCCAGAGCCCAGTCAGCAAATGTACACTGCACTCTGTGGTCTTTGGACTTCATTTCTTGAGTTAAAGCAGTTTTGTAAGGGTAAAACTTCAAGTCCAGATGCAAAATCTGTCAGATTGTGATCAATGAAAGACTCAGTTCATGTGCTCGGTGAGAAATTCATTGGGGCAGATTCTCGTGTCCACTCTGACAAGTGGTGGCAGTGTTTTCATGGGAACATGCAGTTAATTGACACACAGGCATGTCTGATTGGCAACAGACGTGGCTGTCTCTGATTTTTTTTTAATTTATTTTTATTTTTATTTAACATAACTGAGTGAAAATGTACATTCACATGTAAATTTACATGCCCCCCTATATGCAGCTTCCACTGCTCTCCCTGTCCGGTGACTGCACACTATTCCTCTCTGCTCCATACATGTCTCATCCTCCCGACAGTCTCCTTTCCCCTCATCTCCATCCACTCCCCTTCCTCCAGCCAGAGGTCAGCAAGATGATATCCTATAGATGTATAGAACCATAAAGTGCTTCCAACATATGGTTACTCTGCATTGCCAAGTCCATTCCATTCCTGTTCAAAGAGTGGACCTTTGTTATAATTTATGGGAACGGGCAGCATCAGGGCCGGGGGCCATGCTCTCAGAGGAACCCCAAAACCGCTGGACCATCAATTGAGGTCTTTTAGTGGAGATCTCATGATGCACCTCTTTTTATTCTTGTGTTACCAGTGAGGCTCCTCTCTGTGAGCTCCGTCATGGCTACCACTGGTGGTGGCCGGGCACCATCCGGTTCTTCCGGTCCCAGGTCGATGTAGGCACCCACTCTTGTGGGTCTCTGTCTTCTTGGTTGTCTTTACCTCATGCCATTTTGGCCCTCGGTGAGCATCCGTTCCTGCTGAGTTGGGACCATTTGCTGTGTCCTCGGATGGCAGCTTGGCAGCTTTTAAGACCCCAGACGCCACTCACCAATGTGGGGTGCAGAGAGCTGTCTTAGCAAAACGCTAGTTGTGCCAATTGGCCTGGAATTCGCCTAAGAGCATGGTCCGCCGCCCCCCGCCCCAGCTACTCTATCCTTGCAGTATTGAGTTAAGATGGAAGGAGTACTCAAGTTATGCTGAAGTCCACTTAATGTTATTCTTGTTCCTACTGTGTGCTGTCACCGCATTCTCCCAACTAGATTTCTAGTAACTACCTACACTAAACCCTCCCCCCCTCACTCTCCTTCCCTCCCTCCCCTCCCTTGCAGCTGTCAAAGAGTCTTTTCTTCTATACACAAGTCTGTTTTTGAGATCTTATCGTAGAGGTCTCATACAGTATTTGTCCTTTTGTCGCTGACTACTCTCACTCAACATAATGTCTTCCAGTTGAAACCAGGTTAGGAGATGTTTCCTGTAATCATCGTTATTCTTTATCATTGTGTAGTGCTCCATTGAGTGTATATACCAGTTTACCTATCCATTCTTCTATTGTTGGGCATCTGGGTTGATTCCACCTTTTTGCTATTGTGGACTGTGCCGCGATAAACATTCTGGTGCGTGTGTCCGTTGGTGTGAAAGGCCTTGAATCTGTAGGATATATTCCAAGTAGTGGAATTACTGGGTCAAATGGTATATCAATATCCATTTTTTTAAGGAAGCGCCAGATTGCCTTCCAAAGAGGCTGGACCATTTTACAACCCCACCAACAGTGTAGGAGGGTTCCACTTTCTCCACAGCCTCTCCAGCATTTGTTGTTTTGTGTTTTCTGGACCATGGCCAATATTGTTGGGGTAAGATGGTATCTCATTGTTGTCTTGATTTGAATTTCTTTAATAGCTAAAGATCGTGAACATGTCCGCATGTGTTTTTTGGCTGCCTGGATCTCCTCTTTAGTGAAGTGTCTGTCCATCTCCTTTGCCCATCGCTTAATTGGATGGTTTATCTTCTTCTTATTGATATTTTGTAGTATCTTATAGATTATGGAGATCAGGCGTCGATCTGACATAGAGTTGCCAAATATTTTTTCCCACTCTGTGGGTGTTCTTTTAATTCTATTAATAAAGTCTTTGGATGAACAAAAGTGTTTGATTCTTAATAGTTCCCATTTATCTACTTTCTCTTCTGTTGATTGAGGTTTCTTTGACAGACTTTGGAGTCTGTCCTCATTGTGTAGTAAAACTTCCATTGTTGTTCCTACCTTTTCTTGGATGAGCTTTATCGTTTTAGGTTTGGTATTTAGGTCTTTTATCCAGTTGGATTGGTTTTTGTATAAGGTGTAAGATATGGATCTTGATTCAGTTTATTGCAGATGGATAACCAATTTTGCCAGCACCATTTGTTGAAGAGACTGTTTTTACCCCCAATTTAATGTCTTAGGGCCTTTGTCGAATATCAACTGTTCATAGGCAGATGGTGTCATCTCTGGGGTCTCAGTTCTGTTCCATTGATCAGTCTGTCTGTTCTTGTACCAGTACCAGACTGTTTTGACCACTGTGGCAGTGTAGTATGTTCTAAGGTCGGGTAATGAGAGGCCTCTCAGTGTGTTCTTCTTCTTTAGTAGTACCTTACTTATCCGAGGCTTCTTCCCTTTCCAAACAAAATTGGTGATTTGTTTCTCCATCTCATTAAAAAATCATGCTGGAACTTCTATTGGGATTGCGTTATATAAATAAATTGCTTTGGGTAAAATAGACATTTTCACAATGTTAAGTCTTCCGATCCATGAGCAGGGTAGGTTTTTCCATTTATCTAAGTCTCTCTTAGTTTCTTGTAGTAAGGGCTTGTAGTTCTCTTTGTAAAGATCTGTTGTTTCTCTGGTTAGATTAATTCCTAGGTACTTTATCTTCTTAGGGGCTATCACAAATGGTATAGATTTGATAATTTCCTCCTTAACAGTCTCGTTGTTGGTATAAAGGAATCCTACTGATTTACTTATGTTTATCTTGTATCCTGAGACTTTGCTGAACTCTTCTATCAGTTTGAGTAACTTACTTATAGATTCCTTGTGGTTCTCTGCATATACAATCATATCATCTGCGAACAGGGAGATTTTAACTTCCTCTTTGCCGATGCAGATGCCCTTTATTTGTTCGTCTTGTCTAATTGCTCTGGCTAGAACTTCTAGCACAATGCTGAATAGGAGAGGTGACAGTGGGCATCCTTGTCTAGTTCCTGATCTCAGAGGAAAGTCTTTCAGTCTCTCTCCATTCAGGATGATGTGGGCAGTTGGCTTTGTATAAATGGCCCTTATTGTGTTGAGGAATTTGCTGTCTATGCCCATTTTGCTAAGAGTTTTTAGCATGAATGGGTGTTGGACTTTATCAAATGCCTTTTCGGCATCAATGGACAAAATCAGGTGATCTTTGTCTTTTGTGTTATTTATGTGGTTAATCACATTAATTGTTTTCCTGATGTTGAACCAGCCTTGCACCCCTGGTATGAATCCCACTTGGTCATGATGGATTATTTTCTTGATATGTTGTTGTATTCTGTTGGCAAGAATTTTGTTGACGATTTTTGCATCTAAGTTCATGAGTGATATCGGTCTGTAGTTCTCTGTCTTTGTTGGATCTTTCCCGGGCTTAGGTATCAGGGTTATGCTGGCTTCATAGAATGAGTTTGGGTGTACTTCATCCCTTTCTATACTGTGAAATAGTTTCAATAGTATTGGGGATAACTCTTCTCTAAATGCTTGGTAGAATTCTGCCGTCAAGCCATCTGGGCCCGGACTTTTTTGGGTTGGCAGTGTTTTGATGACCTTTTCAATCTCTTCCTTTGTGATGGATTTATTAAGTTGTTCTGCTTCACCTTGTGATAATTTGGGTAGGTGGTATGAGTCAAGGAATTGGTCCATTTCCCCTAGGTTTTCAAATTTGTTAGAGTACAGTCTTTCATAGTATTCTGTTATGATGTTCTTGATTTCTGTTGCATCTGTGGTGACAACAACCTTCTCATTTCTAATTTGGGTTATTTGTTTCCTTTCCTGCTTTTCCTTAGTAAGTTTAGCCAGTGGTTTATCAATTTTGTTGATCTTTTCAAAAAACCAGCTTTTGGTCTTTTTAATTTTCTCAATTGTTTTTCTATTCTCTAATTCATTTAGCTCTGCTCTAATCTTTATGATCTCGTTTCTTCCGGTGCCCGAGGGGTTCCTCTGTTGTTCTCTTTCTACTTGTTCAAGCTGTAGAGTTAGTTCGTTGATTTGGTTTCTTTCTTCCTTCCTGATGTGTGCATTTATGGAGATAAACAGACCTCTGAGCACTGCTTGGGCTGTATCCCATAGGTTCTGGTAGGAAGTATTTTCGTTCCTATTGGAATCCATGAATTTCTTTAATTGATCCCTGATTTCCTCTATAACCCATGTTTTTTTTCAGCAAGATGTTGTTCAGTTTCCAAGAGTTCCACTTTCTATCTCTGTTTTTTCTGCTATTGATTTCAACTTTGATGGCTTTATGATCTGAGAAGATACTCTCCAATAATTCAATCGTATGGATTTTGTTGAGCATTGCATTATGGCCTATCACGTGGTCAATTCTGAAGAATGTTCCATGTGCACTGGAGAAGAAGGTGTAGTTGTCTGCTGATGGGTGGAAAGTTCTGTATATATCAATGAGGTTTAGTTGGTTAATTGTGTCAATGAGGTCTTCTGTATCTTTACTGAGCTTTTTTCTAGATGATCTGTCTAGTAATGAGAGTGGAGTGTTAAAGTCTCCCACTATTATTGTGGAGTCATCTAACTGTCTTTTGAGCATAGTCAGTGTTTCTTCGACATATTTAGGTGCTCTCACATTAGGTGCATAAATGTTTAATATAGTTAAGTCATGCTTGTGTACTGAATCTTTCAGCAATAAATAGTGTCCATCTTTGTCCACGATGGTGGATTTGACATTAAAGTTGATTTTGTCTGAGATTAGAATTGCCACCCCTGCTCTTCTTTGTTCATTGTTAGCTTGATATATATTCTTCCATCCTTTAATTTTCAGTTTGTTCCTGTCTTTAGGTCTCAAGTGAGTTTCTCGTAGACAACATATGGATGGGTCGTGTCTTTTTATCCAAGATGACACTCGGTGTCTCTTTACTGGAGCATTCAGTCCATTCACATTCAGTGTAATTATTGATAGGTATGTGTTCACTGCTACCATTGTGATATGTTTATTTTTATGTTGATGTTTTCTCTGTTGTTCTTATTAGTCTGTTCTGGGACACTCTTTTTTGTGAGTTGATTTTTCACCTTTTTCAGAACTGGTTTTATAGTTGTTGAGAGTCGTGCGTTAGATTTCTTGCAATGGTATGATACACCTTTGTTGTGCTTTACAGCTGCCCCTATGAACCCCCTTAATAAACTATTTATAAACCCAATTTTAATTACTACCAGTCTTGTCATCTTCCTCTCCATCTGGAAGGACTATAACGCCTGTAGTACATCCCTCTTTTATTATGATGACACCATAGTTTTCATGGTGATCACTGGATTGCTTCTTTCCAAATCAAAGCTGTGATTTTCTTTGGAGCCTTCCCTAAATGAGTATTGAGTAGTGTGTCATTCTAAAATATAAGTTAGTGGTTTCGTTCTTCTAAGCCAAAGCCAAGAACTTCTTTCAGTATTTCTTGTATTTTAGGTTTGGTTTTTACAAAGTCTCTGAGTTTCTGTTTATCTGGAAATGTCTTAATTTCATTTTCATGTTTGAAAGACAGTTTTGCAGGATATATAATTCTTGGTTGGAAGTTCTTCTCCTTCAAGACTTTGAATGTGTCGTGCCACTGTCTCCGTGCCAGCATGGTTTCTGCTGAGAAATCTGACGAGAGCCTACAGGGTTTCCCTCTGAATGTTAGCTTCGCCTTGAGTCTTGCTGCCTTTAAGAGTTGCTGCTTATGTTTCATTTTGTTAAGCTTGTTTATAATATGTCTTGGAGTCTTTCTTTTGAGATCTGTATTGGGTGGCGTACGATACGCATCTGAGATGTCTATATTCTCTTCCTTCATGATTTCTGGGAAGTTTTCTTTCAGCAGCTCAGCAACAATACTCTCTGTGTTCTCAGATGTCTCACCCTGTTCAGGGACTCCAATTAATCGAAGGTTGTTCCTCTTAATAGAGTCCCACATGCTTCTTAATGTTTCTTCATTTTTCTTGTTTCTCTTTTCTGATTTCTGCTCATAGACACTGGCATCAGTAGCTCTGTCTTCCAGGTCAGAAATTCTTTTTTCCATTTGTTCCATTCTGTTTTCTTGGCTTTGCATGGAAGTTTCTATGTCTTTGATTTTCTTCTTGATCTGTTGGATTTCAGAGTACTGGTGTTCCATCAGATCGAAGAACTTGCTTAATTTTTCATTTTGTTCTGCTGCATTTTGTATAAGGTCTAGAAGGGCCCTGTATATAATCAATTTGTATTCACTTCCTGATGCTTTCATAAAAGTTTCTTCATCTGGAAAGCTCCTTGGTTGCTTTGTTTGGGAGCCTTCTGAAGCCATGAGTGATTGCTTGTATGCCACAATTGTCTGTTGCTTTTTCGGTCCCATGTGAGTATATAGAGGCTGGAAGAGGTACTGTGAAGATGGATTGCAAATGTTTCTCTAGGCTGCCTTCAAATGTAAAGCAAAAGGTATCTGACCAGTTTACAAGTCAGTTAGGTTTTCAGGTGTAGAGGTCCCTCTTCCCGTCTGACAAAGTAAGCACCACTGTATCCAACCCCAGATGATAAAAAACTAGTTCAGAATACAGCACTGCTAGTGCCCTGGTGGCCTCTGCTGACAGGGCCTAGTCTTATCCAGTACTGCGTCGAGTACTGGTTTTGTGATAGAAAAGCGCTCTCTTGTGGGCAGCGTCTCGCTCCCAAGCTAAGAATTAGGTCCAGCTGCGGCCACCGTGTCCAAGATGGCACCCTCCACACAGGCAGCAGACGGGGGGGGGGGGGGGGGGGCTAAAAGTGCCCAGAAGCAGCAATTCGTCTGCTTCTGTTTCAGGGCCCCCAACGTAGGCAGCACTATGCAAAATCACTACTTTTCTGACGGAGAAGCACTGTCCCGTTTGCAGGCGCTGGCTCCCAGGCTAAGAACGAGGTCCCACTAAAATCTCGGTACCAACATGGCGTCCCACACCCTGACCACGGAGTTCCGCACAAACCCCACTGAGGCAGCTACAGAACGAAAGGCTCAAAGTGTCTAGATTAACAGAGTCCCGAGCCTGGCTCTCAGAACATGGGAATTTCGCCTGCCTATCCCCTCAGCAGCGCGTCTGAGTCCAGCTGCCAGGCAAGACCCAGCTCCGCCCGCCAGCCGAGACCAAGGAAAAAAAAAGTCAAAATGGTGCGTTTACCTTCAGTCCGTGAGAGCTGGGGCTAGCCAGGAGCGGGAGTCAGCGAAAGAGAGATTTTTCGCTGAATGGTATAAAGTCCCAGTGAACAGCTCTGTGCCGTGTCCTGAGGCTGATTAGGTGCTGAGAAGGCTCTGTTTGATTGTCAACTCAGGTCTTGGTTTCCTGAGGGATACAAAGAGACGTGGGCTTAGTCAGCCATTTTGACTCCACCCCCCTGATTTTTTTGTTAAATATCAAATTGTTCTCTCGGTAGGATGATAGCGTGCATCGTAAATTTCATGTTAACACCCATTTTGATAGTAAACTTTAATAATTTCTACGTATTGTGGAATTGTGTAACTTCATGGCTGTTTGTCAAGACTAATCAAAAAAATGTGAGAAATGTGGCCATTATAGCTTCACAAATACGTCCTTTGTGAACTGTCAAAAATAGGACATCCTTATTGGAAGACCCTTTATATTAAAGAGTAAAGAAGTCTAGTGAAGCTTAAAGCTGAACTGTAGGAATGTAGTTTCTTGTTTGTTTTAAGCCATGGCTTTTCTTTATACTTGGTTTCTTCATAAGGTCAGGAATAAAAGATAGCAGTAGTACCTGACAGTTACTAAGTTTAATACCATTCTGAATTCACTGGTATTTGTTACCGTTGGGTTATGTCAAGAATTACTTAGAATATCTTATTTTTAATAAACAATAGAAATTTATGACCAACACTGATTATAAGTCCTATATATGAATGGGAACTGAACAAAAGCTAAAATTTTAAATTTATTTTGAAATCTTTGGGGCCCAGTGCTCACCCCCTACAAAGAAACTATGAAAGCTTATTTCACTTTGCTTCTTATCCTGGATCTCTTCAGCATCCAAATAGAGGCTCATAATCATCTGTGCCCTACTGCACCATTCTTTCCTGTATTTTTCTCTGCTTTTTCACCTTAACCAAACCTGAAATTTCTCTGTTGCTTCCTGAATCTCCCTTCTGTTGTTGTTTGCAGTCACCCAACCCAGTGCCATTGAGTTGGGTCTGACTCATGGCGACCCTAGAGGCCAGAGTAGAACTGCCCCCTAGAGTATTCAAGGAGCACCTGGTGGATTTGAACTGCCGACCTTTTGGTTAGCATTGGTAGCAGTATGCAGTCACAGTCAGTGCTACCTTGTAGTGACCCTGTAGGACAGAGTTTCACTACCCCCATATGGTTTTCTAATGTGAATCTCTACAGAAGCAGACTGCCGCATCTTTCTCCCATGGAGCTGCAAGTGAGTGTGAATTGCTAATCTTTCATTTAGCAGGCAAGCATCCAACCGTTGCACCACTAGGGCTCTTTATCTCCCATCTAAGTCACCATAATTCTCAACTTCATCTGTATTCATTCATTGACCCATTCAGCAAATATTCATGAAGTATTTACAGTGTACCTGGTACATACATTCTTAACTTCCTTCTTAAACCATCTTTCACCTTCTCTGCCTGAATTATAATCTGGCTCTACCCTGGCTACTTTCAGCGTTTTCAGGTGATACATAAGTGTTCTTAACCTTAGTGTAAGGAGGTCTGGTTTCCCATTAAGCTTCAGACCATTCAATAATTATTTGATCACACTTTTAGAAGAATCCCTGCTTCTTTTAAGTTTGTGCCATTTGGCTCTATCATGGAAGACTTTGCTAGTCTCACTGACTTCAGAATCCAGAGAGATTAAAAAAATTTTTTTATTATGATTGAGTGAAAATGTACAATCCCATATGAATTTGCATGCCCACCTATGTGCAGCTCCCACTGCTCTCCCTGCCCTGTGACAGCATACTCCTCTCCATTCTAAACATGTCATATCCTTCTAACAATCTCCTATCCCTTCTTCTTCATCCTCTCCCCTGCCTCCAGTAAGAGGTTGGCAGGATGACATCCTATAGATGCATGAAACCATAAAGTGCACACACGATGTGGTCACCCTGTGTCACCAAGTCCAATCCATTGCTGTCCAAAGAGTTGACCTCCATTATGATTTATGGACAGGGGCAGCATCAGGGCCCGAGGCCATGCTCACAAGGGAACCGTGAGGCCCTTGGACTATCAATTGCGATGTTTTAGTGGAGATCTCAGCATGCACCCCTTTTTATTTTTATGTTGCCAGTAAGACTCAACTTTCTGAGCCCCATTACGGCCATCACTGGTGGTGGCTGGGCACCATCCGGTTCTTCTGGTCATATGTCGATGGAGTCACCCATTCATGTGGGTCTCTGTCTTCTGGATTCTCTTCCCCCATGTTGTTTTGGTCCTTGGTGATCGTCTCTTCCTGCTGAGTTGGCAGATAGATTTTGAATCTTTAAAGTAACCCTTGTAAAAGAACTCGACGGCACTTGGTTTGGCTGTAAAAGAAACTATCTGTTACTTTGTCCTCTGTCATGGATCAAATTGTGTCCCCCCCAAAATACGTGTAGCCATGTAGCTGGGCCATGATTCCCAATATCTTGTGACTGTCCTCCATTTTGTGGTTTTCCTAAACTGTAGGTTAAAGGATTAGGGTGGGGCTGTAAATCCCTTCATAGGATTACCTCTCTGCTCCACTGTAAAGGGAGTTTCCCTGGAGTATGGCTTGCCCCACCCTTACTCCTTTCATCCCATGAGAGATAAAAAGACAGAGAAGCAAGCTGAGAATTGGGAACTGCATACCATCAAGCAAGCAGCACCGGAGAAGCGCGTCCTTCAGACCTGAGGTTCCTGTGCCAAGATGCTCCCTGGACAAAGACTGATGTAATACCAGACTTTCCTCCAGAGGCAACAAGGGGAAAGCCTTCCCCTGGAACAGACACCCTGAATATGGACATGCAGCCTACGGGACTATGTAGGAATAAACCTTCCTTTGTTAAAGCCATCCACTCTGTGATATTTCTGTTAGAGCAGCCCTAGCTGACTAAAACATTGTCTGTTTCCTTTTTGGCCATGACCTTTGCCTCCTCTCATTTCTTTGTTCAATCCGAGCCACTCTAGAACTTACTGTAATCTAGTCATTTACAAATTCTTTCATTAAAGCATCTTGCTCCCCCATAACAATTTCCTGTCGTTCGGTTTTCTTTTTCAAGTATTCACACTTGTTAATTTGTGCTGCTATATAACAGAAATACCACAAGTAGATGGTTTTAAGAAACAAAAATTTTTCTTAATCTAAAAGCTAGATTGCTCTCTGACGGAGGGCCCTTTTTCTCTCTCAGTTCTCGGGGAAGTCTTCCACTGGTTTCTGAACTTCTTAGCTCAGGAATCCTGGGGCCACAGCACAGTGTGCTCCCTTCCTGGTGCGTCTTGTTGGTGGTAGAAGGTCCCTCTGTTCTCTGCCTCGTTCTCTTTCTGACCCCCAAAAGTACTGACTCAAGATCTGTAGATTGGTCCTGCCTCATGAACCTAACTGCCTCTAATTCCTGCCTTGTTAACATCTTAGAGGTTAGAATTTAATACAACACATTAGGTAAGGACATCAGACCACACAAATGGAGGACAACCACACAGTACTAGGAAATATAGCCTAGGGAAGTTCACACACCGTGGAGGGGGCATAGTTCAACTTGTGACGCACTACAGCTCTCGTCATATCATTGTAGCTTGTAGCTTATTGTCGCCTTTTGCTTTATCTTCATCTATAGTCCTTTTCTTGATCCTTAATCTGTCGGGTTTAGATTACTTAATCCATTATTTTAGTAATTATGATTTAACATCCTATACTCGCTTATTTTTCTATGTAATCATTGCTTTTGAAATAAAGGCCAAAATCTTTGTTGTAGTTACAGGGTCCTTCTTGACCAGACCCCTTCTTTCACCTGCTGTCAGGGTTTGTAATACATTGGTCTTTTTAAAATCTTCTTTTATAGTTTTCTTCCAACTGAGGACTGCTATACATGAAGGGTCCTTAGACCAGAAGCCATTTTCCTCTTCATCTGGTCATTTGGACTCTTGGGAAAGCCTTATCTGGGCCTCTTTCTGTCAGATTATTTAGGTCCGGGCCTCATGTTGCTTATACTCCTGGCATCCTCCATTTCCTCGCATAGTACTATGTACAATTTATAATTATTTGTTGTATATTCATGCATTTCATTAATTAACGACTATACCTATCTCTGGATGCTAAGCTCAAGGCAAGTAGGGAACATGTCTGTTTTGTTTTCTATCATGTCCTCAGTGTGTAACACATGATGCCATCACGTGGTGAAACCCAACTAATCCCGCTGCCATCAAGTTGATTCCTACTGATAGTGACACTCTATTTTTAGAGTAGGAGAGAAAGGAGAAAAAGGAAGGATAGAAAAGTCATAGAGTAGGAAAGGGGGCATTTATGAGTGACCTATTAGATATAACTTGTGGAAAGCTGTTAAACTTACGTTGTTGTTGAAAACTAATATGGGGTAGCAAAGCTGTGTTAGCTATGAAAAAATAGAGTAAGACTGCCCATTTGGAATCCTAGCTTGGTCCCCTCTGGCTATATGACCTTGGAAAAGGCACTTAAATTCCATAAACCTGTCTTTTTTGTGTATGAAAATGAGAGCAGTATTTTATTGAATCATTGTGTTTGATGATTAGTCCATGTAAAGCACTTAGAAAAATGGCTTTCAAAGGATTAAAATAATGTAAATTGCTATTATTAATACAACAGCTGTAGTTCTCCGATGCCCGTGAAATACTATACTATTGGTATATACTTTGTCAAAAGTAAGCATTACCATGCATTGCCAAAAAGAACATATTGGCATATTGGAGAAAAGAAATGTCTATTTTAAATACTGGAGCACTGTATGCGCAGTAGTTACGACCTCAACTGCTAACCAAAAGGTTGGCAGTTCAAATCTTCCAGCTGCTCTGTGGAAACCCTGTAGGGCACTTCTGTTTTGTGGCATCGTGTGTTATAAGTCAGGATTTAGTCAACAGCAATGGGTTTTGTTTTTTGTATTATAAATACTACCGTAAAGCTGTTAGGAAATGTAAATCAAATTATCTTTACCGTTGACCATGAGATACCTAAGAAAACAGGAATTCATTTATTTTTTTTTGAAAGTTCTCAGTAATACTTCAGAAATGCTCCACAACTCAGAAGCATGGTAACTTTTTAATTTTTTTAATTGTAAAAGAGAGTGGGTTTTACTCTAGAATTTTGTTCAATTTGAGAAAATAGTGGACCACATAGCCTCCAGATTGTCTTTTTGTACTGCTACCTTTTCCTTATGATCATTGTCTGTCTTTGGAGTCTTGTACTTCATACCCTACAAAGAAACTACAGTAAGATTTTCCGTAAGCATCTTGGAAATGACAAAAAATAGGTTTTTATAGTTATGGAAGAAAAGAAGGTGAAAAACTTGAAGGTGCAGGCTTTGCCAGGACCTGAAGTGTACCCTGTTGCTTTCTTAAGGAAAATGGGTCTGTGGTAGCGTCATAATTCGTTCCCTTCTTATTCTGAGTAAAGATTTATTAGCTTGTGATTTAAGCAAACCATCTGGTCCTGTTGGCAGTGCACAGTGTCGAGCCCAGTGTTTTCTCCTTAATATGTTACTTGAGGCAGTAAAATTACATACTTGAATCCCAGCTCTGGCCTGGGCTTTTTTGGTGTGTCTTAAAACATCTGCTTTTGAAAATCTTTCTGTGACCTGTAACATATTTTGAAATTCTGGAACACTTCTTCTCATTGTTCAAGAAATGAAACCAAACCCGTTGCCATTGAGCCCATTCTAACTCAGGGACCCTATGGACCAGGGTAGAACTATCCCCATAGACTTTCTGAGAATGCCTGGTAGATTTGACCTGCTGACCTGGTTAGCAGCCGTAGTTGTTAACCACTGTGCTACCAGGGTTTCCCTGGTTTATTGCATGGTTTATCTCTTCTACTCCTTCTTTCATGACCTTCCTTTCTTAGTTGGCTGTACTCAATACTGTACAGCTGCTGTGTGGTAGGCTTGTAATAGAATACGTAGCCAAGTGAGTCTAGCTGAATGTGTTCTCTTGGATTGTAGAAAAATAACAGACATTGAAATAATTCAATTTGACCTTGAAGCTTTTTTGCTAACTTGGATCCAAAGTGCTAATCAGATGATTAGATAGAAATCTTGGTTGATTACACAATTCTTCCTTGCATACTAAAATACTTTAAAACTGTTTTGAATGTGTGCATGTTCTGATGCAGAAATGTGTTGAAGAGCTGTAGTTCCAATGGGTGGGAAAATTAAGAAATTGTTAAGAAAACTGGATTTTACTAACAGACACATTTTAAAAGTTTTGAAGGTAAGACATGGCTGCACACATGTCAGACTGGATGCCAAGAGAATAGCTTCTACATAAACAATTGAAGATGAGTAATAGAATATGCATTCATTAATTGGCAAGAAAGAAAGAAATTCTCAGGGAAGGGGATAAGTACACAATCCAGAGATAAGTAATTGATAAACTAGTGAACTTGAACAGTGGTTTCTTTGGTTCTTGGCAGGATTAAGGAAAAAGTCCAGGACAGCCCAGTCTGATAGGCATTCTGCCTCTAAATATACAAACTAGAACTCATATATGCCATCAGTGTGTAAGTAAATTAGAAATAAATCTTTATTTCCTATCTCTACCAGATAATGCATGAAAAACCATGTTAAATTGGAATGCTGATTTAAAGGGAGAAATTCTTGCCTGAGAATTCACAATTATGGTTGACCTTCTCGTGTATTTGTTGTTCCAGTTTACTATTCTCAGTATCCAAAAAACCTTAATCTGTGAATTTAGTTTGAAAATAGCCCACGACTGATCCTGCTCCTAGGTTGAAGCCTGTTTTCCACTCAGGCTTCAAAATATTTCTACAGAGCACCAAGGAAAATTAACTTTACAGTTAAAAAGAGAAATAGAAGGAAAACAAAAAAAGAAATTAAAATACAGTGAGTGAGAGCCAGCAGAATCAGACCTTTAAAAAGTGACATGTTAGAATTACAAGACACTTAAGTAAATTTACTGTTTGAAGGAATGAGGCTATTCCTGAAGGCAACTCTGCTGCAGAGACTGGACTAGACTATAAGACATAAAATGATACTGATGAAGAGTATCCTTCTTGGGTTAAGTAGATACAAGAGAGTAATTGGGCAGCTCCTGCCTGGAGGTGAGATGAGAAGGCGGAGGGGGATAGGAGCCGGTTGAGTGGACACAGGAAATACCAGGTGAAGAGGAGGAGTGTGCTGTCACAGTGTGGGGCAAGCAACTAGAGTCACGTAACAATGTGTGTGTAGGTTTTTGTATAACCAACTGACTTAAGTTGTGAATTTTCACTTGAAGCACAGTGAAATACAAGTAAATTTTCTTAAGAAAGAAATAAGAGAGTCATGAAAATACACATGAGGAAGAAGTAGAAAAAGAACCAAGTAGGATTAGAAATGAAAAATATAGTATTTGAAATGAAAAATTTATTGGATGACTATAAAAGTAGATTAGACTTACCCGGGATGACGATTAGTGATCTGGAAGTAAGAACTAAAGAAACTGTACTTTATACAGCCTAGTATAGCAATAAAGAAGTATGCAAATATGAAAGAAAAGTTAGAAAACACGGAGAATAAGTGGTAAAGAATTGCAAAAATATCTTTTAAAAATTGGGGCAAAATAAAAATCTATTCAGATAAACAGTGACAAAATTCTCATGTGCATACCTTCAGTAAGGGAAATTCTTTTTATTTTTATTTAACATAACTGAGTGAAAATGTACATTCACGTATAAATTTACATGCCCACCTATATGCAGGTTCTACTGCTCTCCCTGTCTGGTGACTGCACATTATTCCTTTCTGCTCCATACATGTCTCATCCTCCCAACAACCTCCTTTCCCCTCCTCTCTGTCTACTCGCCTTCCTCCAGCCAGAGGTCAGCAAGATGATATCCTGTAGATGTATAGAACCACAAAGTGCTTCCAATATATGGTCACTCTGCATTGCCAAGTCCAATCCATTCCTGTCCAAAGAGTGGACCTTTGTTATAATTTATGGGAAAGGACAGCATCAGGGCCGGGCGCCATGCTCTCAGAGGAACCCCAAAACCGCTGGACCATCAATTGAGATCTTTTAGTGGAGATCTCATGATGCACTCCTTTTTATTCTTGTGTTGCCAGTGAGCTCCATCGTGGCTATCACTCTTGGTGGCCGGGCACCATCCGGTTCTTCCGGTCCCAAGTCTATGTAGGCACCCACTCTTGTGGGTCTTTCTGTCTTCTTGGTTGTCTTTACCGCATGCCATTTTGGTCCTCGGTGAGCATCCGTTCCTGCTGAGTTGGGACCATTTGCTGTGTCCTCGGATGGCAGCTTGGCAGCTTTTAAGACCCCAGACGCCACTCACCAATGTGGGATGCAGAGAGCTCTCTTAGCAAAACGCTAGTTGTGCCAGTTGGCCTGGAATTCGCCTAAGAGCATGGTCCCCTGCCCCCTGCCCCAGCTACTCTGTCCTTGCAGTATTGAGTCAAGATGGAAGGAGTACTCAAGTTATGCTGAAGTCCACTTAATGTTGTTCTTGTTTCTAATGTGTGCTATCACCACTTTCTCCCAACTAGATTTCTAGTAACTATCTAAACTAAGCCCTCCCCACCTCACCCTCCCTCCCTCCCCTCCCTTGCAGCTGTCAAAGAGTCTTTTCTTCTATACACAAGTCTGTTTTTGAGATCTTATCGTAGAGGTCTCATACAGTATTTGTCCCTTTGTCGCTGACTACTTTCACTCAACATAATGTCTTCCAGTTGAAACCAGGTTAGGAGATGTTTCCTGGAATCATCGTTATTCTTTATCATTGCATAGTGCTCCATTGAGTATATATGTACCATAGTTTACCTATCCATTCTTCTATTGTTGGGCATCTGGGTTGATTCCATCTTTTTGCTATCATGGACTGTGCTGCGGCAAACATTCTGGTGCATGTGTCCGTTGGTGTGAAAGGCCTTGAATCTGTAGGATATATTCCAAGTAGTGGAATTACTGGGTCAAATGATACATCGATATCCATTTTTTTAAGGAAGCGCCAGATTGCCTTCCAAAGAGGCTGGACCATTTTGCAACCCCACCAACAGTGTAGGAGGGTTCCACTTTCTCCACAGCCTCTCCAGCATTTGTTGTTTTGTGTTTTCTGGATCATGGCCAATCTTGTTGGGGTGAGATGGTATCTCATTGTTGTCTTGATTTGAATTTCTTTAATAACTAAAGATCGTGAACATGTCTGCATGTGTTTTTTGGCTGCCTGGATCTCCTCTTTAGTGAAGTGTCTGTCCATCTCCTTTGCCCATCGCTTAAGTGGATGGTTTATCTTCTTCTTATTGATATTTTGTAGTATCTTACAGATTATGAAGATCAGGCGTTGGTCTGACATAGAGTTGCCAAATATTTTTTCCCATTTTGTGGGTGTTCTTTTAATTCTATTAATAAAGTCTTTGGATGAACAAAAGTGTTTGATTCTTAATAGTTCTCATTTATCTACTTTCTCTTCTGTTGATTGAGGTTTCTGTGACAGATTTTGGAGTCTGTCCTCATTGTGTATTAAAACTTCCATTGTTGTTCCTACCTTTTCTTGGATGAGCTTTATCATTTTAGGTTTGATACTTAGGTCTTCTATCCAGTTGGAGTTGTGTTTTGTATAAGGTGTAAGATATGGATCTTGATTCAGTTTATTGCAGATGGATAACCAATTTTGCCAGCACCATTTGTTGAAGATGAGGGAAATTCTTGAGGAAGTTATTCAGGCAGAGGGAAATTGGTCTAATAATAAAGAATTGAGCTACAGGAAGATAGTAAAGAACAAGGAAAGTGGTGCACAGGTGGGTTAATTTAAACAAATATTGACTCTTAGCAAAATAAGAATGATGGAACTGAAAGAAGGAATTAAAAAACATGACTGAAATAGATATAAATCATCAGTTTCTAGGGTGACAGCTAACAAATGTGAACAGAATATTGTGTTAGGCTGGGTTCTCTACAGAAGCACAACCAGGAAAGCATGTGTATGTGTGTGTGTACACATAGGGAGAGAGAGAGAGAGAGATCCAGGAAATGGCTCATGTATCTGTAGAGGCTGGGAAAATCCCAAACCTGTGATTCAGTGCAGTACAATTGATTACTTTTATGTGGCCTTTCTAGCCATGGTCTTATAATCCCATCCAGATGACGGGTAGTATTGTGTGATTGGGTCATTGTGGCCCACCGAGACAGAGCCCATTTCAGAGCAGAGAAGAGGATCCTACCACTACCATGGAAGAACAACCAAGAGTGGACAGTGTGTCTTTAGGCCCAGGATCTCTGCTCTGAGAAGCTCCTGGAAGCAGAAAACCAAGAAGGAGACAGTAAGCTGTAACCTTGAAGATCGTGAGAAGCAGTGGCAAGAGAGAGCCGACAGCAGAGACTCAGGAGCAGGAGACAGCACAGTGAACTTCCCAGTCCCAATAGAAAGCTGAGTTGTCTTTAGGCACAGGCCAATGGTCATGGAAGGCATGCCTGCCAGCACAACTGGTAGGATGCTGTCTTAATTGAAGAGCTATATCCTGAGTATTCCTTAGCTTGAATTGTAACTGTTGCTTTCCTAATAAACTGCATAATTATGTGGCCATTGCAATGAATTATTTAATCTAGCAGAGAAGTAGTCAGTGCTGTGGGAGGGACAGTTGGTATCAGAATTGGTAACCACAGCAGAGAAAGGTAGCTTCTCTAGTCTTTACCTTATGGGAGTCAATCTTGCATTGTTGATCTTACTTCTCCTTCCCACTTGTGAAAATAGAGGTCAGATACTACCCCTAAGTCAACTGCTCCAGAGACTGATGAATCCTGAGATTGACAGGTAAACTGCTAGTTTATGTCACAAGAACCAGTGGGAAGATAACAGCAGCCAGCTGCAAGATGCAGAGCAAGCAAAAACGAGTGAGCCTTGTCTAAAAATCCACCTGTATTGAATACAGGCCGCATACCCCAAGAAAACTCTTTTTCAGCTGATTGGCTAATCACAGCAGATCCTGTCATGGAGGACACCATGTTATATCAGATCTCATCGTGGAGGTGAATGCATTCTGTGACTGCCAAACTACGTAACTGCCAAACCACTGACAGTCATGGGTGAGCCAAGTTGCTACACAACCTTAACCATTATAGTCACGCTTCTCAACTTGGTACATGTGCACGTCATTAAACCGTACTTAATCCTTTAGTAAAGACAATTACAGTCATACTTGAACCAAAAAAGATAAAATTAACATGTATACCACCAAAAATGCACTAGTCCTGTTAACATATTATACTTAATATTTGAAGCAAAGACATTGGATACACACATTCAAGGAAGAAATACTCATAATACTTACAGTTCTTGTTTCTGCAGTTGGTCACATAGTCATAACTGGTATTTAGAACTACCCTTTTCCAGCACCCATCCCGTATTCCCTGTGCCCTCAACTATCATCTCACCTGGTTCTGTTTCTTCACCTGGTTGGAGTGACCCAGAACTTCATTCCTGAAGGGCCTAGGTGGTTAGCAGTCTTGTCAGAATTCTGGTGCTGTAGTTTTCCGTTGATGGTAATCACAGGACATGGTAGTACTATGAGATATTGCAAGAGATTTCCTCAACTCTGGACATAACTCTTCTTTACCTCAGTTATGTGTTATCAATATGATTTCCCTTGGGCAATCAGGATCTGTTTTACTAGCCAGTATGGTAACTGCCTTCTTGGCCTGTTAATCTGGATGCATAAGGAGCCCTAAGTGGCCAGGTGTCATTCTTAACTTTCAGCTAGTGTAATCAGTGATGTGTCTGCAGGTGGGAGCATTCCTCCTTTGAGAGTTAAGATACAAGAAAGAAGCATGAAAGACCCCTAAACAAATGAAACTTACCCTTACTAGTAAGTGGGGAAATATGATTAAATTCATGGTATGTATTATTTAACATCTGTTAATTTAGCAGATCAGATCCACCAGGCGCTCCATAGAAACTCTGTGGGGCAGTTCTACTCTGTCTGTAGGATCGCTGTGAGTCAGATCAACAGCACTGGTTTTTTTGGGGGGGTTAATTTGGAAGAATTGAAAATTTTTTACAGTGAGAATTTAGAACAACAGAAACTCTTGTACCCTCCTGGTGAGAATGTAAATTAGAATACTGTTTCTAACATAAAACAGTTTAGTATTCTCAAGTAAATTATCCTGCAACAGAGAAGTTCCACTGCTAAGTGTACCTTTTATATTTGAGAAACTGTTCCATATATGTACTGTGACACATGGTAGTTTTTTCTTTAACAGCTTTTGTTGAGGAGTAATTTATGTGCCATAAAATTTAACTGTTTTAAGTGTGTAATTCAGTGGCTTTTAGTAAATCTAGAGAGCTGTAAAGCCATCACCACCATCCAGATTTAAGACATTTCCATCATCCCCAAATAGTCCCTCTTACCTGTGTACTGTCAGTCAAGTATTAGCAAATATTGTCCTCACCTTTAGCACACAGAATGATGTATCTGTTTTATGCATATAGATTTGTATTTCCTAAATACTATAAATGGAATCATACTTTACATAGATTCTTGCTGCTTTTACTTAACATAATGTTTCTGAGGTTCTTCTGTGATGTAGCAGATGCCAGTAGTTTCTTCCTTTTTACTGCTGAATAGTATTCCATTGTTTGGGTACACCACATTTTATTTATCAGTCTCCAGTTGGTGAATGCTTTGAATTGTTTTTAACTTTTCACTATTGTGAATAATACTGCCATGAATATTCGCATTCCAGTCTTTGGGTGGACATACAATACCATCTTTTAAAAAATAATTATTGGGATCTGATTCACATTCCGTAACACTCACTTGTTTAAAGTGTGCGGTTCAGTAGTTTTTTAGTTTCTTCACAAGGTTGTGTGGCTGTCAACACTAATTTTAGAACATTTTTGTCTGCCTGAAAGAAACCCTGTATCCATTAGCTGTTAACTCCCCATTTCCCCCTAACTTCTCTGCAGCCCTAAATAACCACTAATCTATTTTCTGTCACTATAGTTTTCAAGACTTATCCATGTGTAGCAAGTATCAGTACTTCATTGCTTTGTATCAGTGAATTTGTATTCCACTGTATGACTGCTACAGTTTTTCTGTTTTTGTTGATGTTTGAGTTGTTTATACTTTCTGCTATGAATAAAGCTTCTGTAAATGTGTGTATATGTGTTTGGTAATTTGTCTTCATTTCTCTTGGGCATATACATTGAAATAAAAGTGCTGGTTCATAAAGTAACTGTATGTTTAATGTTTTGAGGAACTGCCAAACTGTTCTCCATACAGCTGCACCATTTTACATTACTACTTGCAAAGCGCAAGGCTTCCAATTTCACCACATCATCACCAGCACTTGTTACTTTCCCTTTTTTAAAAAAATGCTAGTCATGCTAGTAGAGATCAAGTGGCATATTATTGTGGTTTTGATTTCCATTTCCCTAATGGCTAATGAGTTGGAATCAGTACAGCAGGTTTGGTTGTTTCGTTTAGAGGTTAATAATGTTGTCATGGGTTGAATTGTGACCTCCCAAAAGCGTGTGTAGCAGTTTGGCTAGACCATTATTCCTGTTGTTGTGTGATGTTCCTGTATCTTGTAAATGCTGCCTCCTTGATGTTAATGAGGGAGGATGGGTGGTAGCTGTATTAGTGAGGCAGGACTCAATCTAAGAAATTAAATTGTGCCACTGAGACAAGTCTTTTCAGGATGTAAAGGAAAAGAAAACAAGCAGAGTTGGGGATCTGATACCATCAGGAAAGAAACAGTGTAGGGAGCAGAGTGAGTCCTTTGGACTCAAGGTCCCTGTGCCTCAGAAGCTCCCAGTCCAGGGGAAGATTGACAACAAAGACATTCCTCTAGAATCAAGAGAAAGCCTTCCCCTGGAGCTGATGCCATGAATTCGGGCTAGACTGTGACAGAATAAAATGTCTCTTTTTAACGTCATCTACTTGTGGTATTTCTGTTACAGAAGCACAAGAGGACTAAGACTGATGTTGAACATCTTTTCATATGCTTACTAATCATTTGTGTATCTTCTTTGGAGAACTATCTATTCAAAACCTTTGCTCATTTTTTACAAGAAGTTATTGAGTTATAAGTGTTCTTTTTTAAAAACAAGTTTCCCATCAGATAAATGATTTGCAAATACTTTCCCCCAGTTTATGGTTTATCTTTGAACTTTGTTGCTATTTACAGCCCAAAAGTTTACTTTTTATGCAGTTCAATTTACTTTTTTTTTCTGTCACATACAACACACACATCGACTGTGTGTATAATAAATCATGGGTAACATTGTGGAATTCTAAAACCCTTAATTTGCTTGTGAGGAACCTGTGTATGGATCAAGGGGCAATCATGTGAACAGAAAAAGAGGACACTGTTATCATTTAAAGTCAGGAAAGATGTGTGTCAGGATTCTATCCTTTCCAGTCTGTTGGCCAAGCAAATAATCCAAGAAACTGGACTATATATAAAGAAGAATGAGGCATCAGAAGGAAGACTTATCAGCAACCTGTGTTATGCAGATGACACAGCTTGGTTGCTAGAAGCAAAAAGGACTTGAAACATTGGTGAAGATCAAAGACCAATATGGATTGCTGAATATTAAGAACAAAAATCCTCACGACTGAACAAGTAAGCAACATCATGATAAATGGAGAAAAGTTTGAGGTTGTCAAAGATTTTAATTTACTTGGTTCCACAGTCAACACCCACGAAGGCAGCAATCATGGAATCAAAAGACATATTGCACTGGGAAAATCTGCTGCAAAGGACATCTTTATGAAGTGTTGAAAAGTAAAAATGTCACCTTGAAGACTAAGGTGTGCCTGACCCAAACCACAGTGTTTGCAGTTGCATCATACGCATGCAAAAGCTGAAGACTGAGTAAGGAAGACTCAAGAAGAATTGATGCCTGTGAATTGTGGTGCTAGCTAAGAATACTGAATGTACCAGGGACTACCGAAGGAACAGACAGATCAGTTATGGAAGAAGTACAGCCAGAGTGCTCCTTGGAAGCGAAGATGGCGAGACCACATTATACATACTTTGGACGTGTTCTCAGGAAGGATCAGACCCCGGAGAAGGACATCATGCTTGGTAAAGTAGTGGGTCAGTGGCTGCACAGTAGGCTTAAGCAGAAAAATTATAGTGGGCATGGATCAACACTGGTCAGTGTTTTGTTTTGTTGGGCAGAGGGTCGCTGTGAATCAAAACCAACTTGAGGGTACCTAAAAACATAGTCTTGGTATTATATCTAAGAAATCATTGTCTAGCCCAAGATCATGAGACTTTACTCCTATGTGTCCTTCTCAGAGTTTTGATGCTTTAATTTGTACATTTAGGACTATACTCCATCCTTTTTTTGTGTACTTTTTTTTTTATTATGATTGAATGAAAATGTACATACCTGTATAAATTTGCATGCTGACCTACATGCAACTTCCACTGCTCTCCCTGCGTGGTGACAGCACACTCTTCCTGTCTGCTCCATACATGACTTATCTTTCCAACAGTCTCCTATCTTCTACTCTCCACCCATTCCCCTTCCTCCAGTATGAGGTCAACAGGACGACCTCCTATAGATGCCTAGAACCATAAAGTGCCCACACAATATGGTCACTGCATCACCAAGTCCAATTCATTGCTATCTGAAAAGTTGACCTTCATTGTGATTTCTGGACAGGGGCAGCATCAGAGCCAGGGCCCCTGCTCCCAGGAGAACTCCGAGGCCCCTGGACCATCAGTTGCGGTCTTTTAGTGGAGATCTCAGGGTACACCCTTGTTTATACTTGTGTTGCCAGTGAGACTCAGCTTTGTGAGCTCCATCATGGCTATCACTGGTGCTGGCCGGGAACCATCTGGTTCTTCTGGTCACAAGTCGATGTAGACATCCACTCATGTGAGTCTCTCTGTCTTCTGGATTCTCTTTCCCCTATGTCGTTATGGACTTTGGTGATCATCTGTTCCTGCTGAGTTGAAACCATTTGCTGTACCCTCAGATGGCAGTTTGGCAGCTTTTAAGACCCCAGATGCCACTCGCCAATGTGGGGTGTGGAGAGACCTCATTAGCAAAATGTTAGTTGTGCCAGTTGGCCTTGATTTCCCCTGAGAGCACGGTCCCCAACCCCCGCACCAGCTACTCTGTCCTTGCAATATTGGGTTAAGATGGGAAGATATACTCCATCCATTTTGAGTTCTTTTTATGTGTGTAGTGTGAGACAAGAATTTATCTTCATTCTTTTCTGGGTAGATATTCAGTTGTGCCAACATTGTTCGTTGAAAAGACTCTTTTACCATTTAATTGTCTTGGCAACCTTGTAAATTCAACTATAATAGATAGGGCTTTAAAATTTCTAGACTCTCAGTTGTTTTCCAGTGATCTATTTGTACATTCTCTGCTAGTACCTCCATGTCTTGGTTATTGAAGCATTACAGTACTTCAGCAGTTGAGAAGTGTGAGTCCTGCAACATTTTTGTGTTTCAAGATGATTTGGTTTTCTGGATCTCTTTCATTTCCGTATTAATTTACAATCAGCTTGTCATTTTCTCCAAAAATCAACTTTAGTTTTTTATTGAAATTATGTCGAATCAGTGAATCTATCTGGGAAACATTGCCGTCTTGAAAACATTAAATCTTTTGATCCATGAATATGAATGTCTTTCCATTTATTTAAATGTTTTTAAAGTTCTTCCAGCAATGTTTTATAGGTTCTAGAATGTACGACTTGCAATTCTTTTGTTAAATTTGTACCTAGGTATTTTTTCTGCTTGATGCTTTTTTAAACAAAATTTTTTTCATAATTTCATTTTTGGACTGTTCATTGCTAATATATAGATAATTGATTTTTGCATATGGTTCGTGCATCTTACACTTGGAAACCCAGGTGGCATACTGGTTAAGTGCTACGTCTGCTAATCAAAAAGTCGACAGTTCACATCTGCTTGTTGTCCCTTGGAAACTACGGAGCAATTCTAGTCTGTCTTATGGGATTGCTGTAAGTTGGAATCAGCTCGATGGCAGTGTTTTTTGTTTTTTGTTTTTTTTTTTATCCTACACTTTGGTGTAGTTTTTTATTAGTTCTAATTGTTTTTCAGTGAGTTCTTTAGGCCATTTCTCTATATAAGATCACATCATTTTCCACTAGAGGTAGTTTTACACCTTCATTTGCAATGCAGTAGTTTTGGTCATGTGAAAGGCATTGGATGTTATCAAATACTTTCTCTACATACAGCGATCTTTGTGTAGTTTTTGTCTTCTATTCTGTTTTAATTATAGTCTACTATATTTGCTGATATCCGTATTGTATTACTGGAATACATCTTGATTTTTTTTTATGTTGCTGGGTTCAGTTTCTAGTATTTTGTTGAGATGGTTTGCATTTTTACTTACAAGGGATAGCCCTCTGCAGTTTTTGTTTTACAATGTTTTTATCTCGTTTTGGTATCAGGGTGTCTGTGTTCTTTTGATATAGCCTCTATTATTTGACATTTATTTTGCTTGTTGACACAAGATGTATAAAGTTTATTTTGTACATTTCTCATTCCAAATCTGAAATTAAACATGTTTCTAAGGAGCCCTGCCTGTTTAGTAGGAAATGCAATCTGGGAGCTGGGGTACTTGTTGCAAAGTTGTCATTGCTTCTATCTCCAGGGTTGTGAGTATAGTTTTGCTTGAGAAAGTGTACATGTAGGGTGACTCCTTTTTCATGTGCGTACAAAAGCAAGAATGTTGACTGAAATATAGTCAGAAGATTCCATACAAAGTTTATAAGCTGGTCAAAATAAGCAGCATTGTATTTCAGAATAAAAACAAGAGTTAAATAATACAAATTAAAAATGATAATTGCCCCTCAGTGTGAACGTTAAGGGGATGCAGTTAAGTAACTGCACTTACAAAGCTTCCATGTGGTGAAAATATAGGTGTGTATTTTACTGTTGGTTCTGGAATATACACATGTGATGAACCCTTTTTTATATGCGTACAGTATTACACATTGCTCATTTCTGTAACTTAAAGGCTGTGGTATATAATAGAGACTTGATGGTGCAGTAGTTAAGGGCTATGGCAGCTAACTAAAAGATCAGCAATTCAGATCCTCCAGCTGCTCCTTGAAAACCTCTGTGGGACAGTTCTGCCCACTTAGGGTTGCTGTGAGTCGTAACTGACTCTAAAGCAATGAAATTTGTTTTGTTTTTGTATACAGTTAAATCATTTGTCCTACAATTTATAAATAATCTTTAAAAAATTTCTGATTTTTTGTGGAGTAGATAAGAAGTACTTTCTAATCATGACTGTTGAAATCTTTCTACTGTTCAGAGGGCTGAGCCAATTCAGTATCTGCATTGATAAAAATGAATTTTAACCACACAATATACAGAAATTAATTCCATATATATTATAAATCTAAATGGGAAATGTAAAAGTCAAGTTTTTAGAAGAAAGAAGAACGTGTTTATAATCTTGAGATAGAGAAAATTTTCTTATTCAGTATATGAAAACCTCCGAACATAAAGGAACATAACATTTTAAAAATTAACTGTTTGGAGTCCTTTAAAAAAATTTATAGCTTCTCTTAATCAAAAATTGTCTGAAATATGTTTTGATTTTTTTCATACAGTTTAGTATTACATAGTTATAAGAAAAACAGAACTACAGTTAAGCCCTGTAACATAGATGTATCTCACTCTTGTAATACTGAGTGAAAAAAAGCCACTGTTCAAAATTATATTACATATAATTTAATTTGCATAAAGTTTTAAAAAAACAGTCCACACCTGTCTAGTCTATTGGAAGTCCAGATAGTCTTTAGCTGAAAAAGAGGTGTTGGGGACCTTCTGAGATACTGGTAATACTCAGTTTATTGATCTGTGTGTTGACTACATAGGTGTACTAACTTTATAAAAATTGTTTATGCTGTAACATTTATCAGCTTTACTTTTTTTATGCATTGAAGCACAGTGCTACTTTGACAAATATGGTCATCGTGAGTCGAAACTGACTTGATAGCAAGCAACTAGTTGTTGGTTGTTGGTTTTGTGTATATATAAATGGTATTGTAATAAAAAGTTAACCAAAAATTTTCAGTGTAAGGGTTTTACAAAGCATTACATCTTCCTTTTGTGTAGAAAAAAAAGAGGATTAGGTTATTTGTATATATTTGGTGGTATACACATAAAGTATCTCTCCATACTTACAGAGCTGTGATACAGTTGGTTGCCTGGGGTAATAAAAGACAAGAATAGGCACAGCATCTTTTGGAATCTGCTGAAGATAAATCCATAAAAGACAGAATATCCCACACTTTAAGTAGACTACCTGTTAACCAAACGTTTTGCCATTCTGTAAATTGTGCTATCCACAATTGATTTAGTATGATTATAAGAATATAACTCATATATAACTTGTATTACTCATACCCAATTGTAGATAGCATTTTACATGAATTAAACTGAAAAAATTGCATCACCTTTGCCTGCAGTTTTCCAAAGGGTGAACAGTAATGTAGGTTTATGTAATACTTGCTGATATGTGAATATATATCTGAGTGTCTGCTTCATAGCGTGTATTCTCAAAGCAGCTGGGACTGAGAGGCACTATTAGTTAAAGACATTAACTTGATCACCTTGGAATGATGAACAAAGTTAAGTAATTCAGGGACCCCCATACTAAATGTATTTGTCTACTCTCAGTGTTTAGCAGCTCTTACCAGTCAACATGGTGATTTGTTTACATGTAAAGTACTAACTTTCAGGGGTCTGTTACTAACTCAGATTTGTCTTCTGCAGTCATATGTCTAAACTGCTGTCAGTTTTGTATCACACAAATGATTCTATGTAGGAGTCAATGAATGGCAGATGTCTGTTGTCTACCACTGCCTTTGCCCCTGTCCTGTCTCTGAAAGGGTGTGTCACCAAGATTATTTCTTGGTAAACAGCAACTTGAGATAAACTCGTGTGCAGTTTACTGTTGGTTTGGCTGGTGGGAGTTATTTTTTTTGTTAATAACAGATATCTTTCTCAACTTTTTTTTCCTTGTTTAAAAGATTCTAATGTGGGGCCTAGCCTAGCATAAGTGGAAATGACTGATTAAATACATACCTTCCTCTCTTAGTTTCTTTTTCTACATGCTGTGGCGTTGTGTCTTCTTTCTCTTAGAGTTTTTGTTTGTTTTTTCAAAGGTTCCTATTAACTCTTTTTTTTTCAGGTTTCTTTTCCTTTTTTTTTTTTTAGCATTGTGCCTTACTTCTGTCTGGTCTTTCCCTCCCGCCTCCTCCTCCTTTCTTCCTTCTTTAAAAACTGCCAACTTGGATTTAGAACAAGAAATTCATCTGTATGAATTTTAGCTGTTTTTTACTAAAGAAATTAGTTTTTAATGATAAAACAAGAAAATCTTCGCATAGATAAAAAAAGCTTCATCATTTTTGTGTGTGCTGAATCTGTTACTAGTCAGATTTGTATCTTTTCTAAGATCCTACTATCGATATTTATAAAGATTCTGTTCTTTATATTTTTACCTGTGTTATATTATTATTTCCATGGAAATTTCTGGATCACTTTCAAAGAGCTTCCTAGAAAGGATTGTCTCTGCAGTGTGATGAATTGAACTCATGACTTACATGCCCTTCCAGAACAAAACTTATCACCATCACGTCATTTGTGACTCAGAACAAACTTATAGGACAGAGTAGAACTGCCCCATCAGGTTTCCAAGGAGCACCTGGTAGATTCAAACTGGCGAGCTTTTGGGTACCAGCTGAGCTCTTAAACACTGTGCCACCAAGGCTCCTGCATGCCCTTACATGTATTAAAAAGAAAATGAGGTTTGTTCTGCCCTAATCTGAAAAGAAGTACAATGGAGGAATTATCAGAGATCCATTTTATTTTCTGCAATTTGTTTCATTCTTAAGTATGTCTGATGCAGAAAGCACAAAACTCAATATGTGTTCCTATATATCTTGAAATGTGTGGACCCAGGTGTTTGCCTATTGCCTGGCTTCTCTGACTTGAGTTAATCAAGATGTTCTGTTTTCCGTATTTGTCACAGGTGGAGGAGTTACTGATGGCCATGGAGAAAGTAAAGCAGGAGCTAGAATCTATGAAAGCAAAACTGTCCTCTACCCAACAGTCACTGGCAGAAAAGGAAACTCATTTGACCAATCTTCGGGCAGAGAGGAGAAAACATTTAGAGGAAGTTCTGGAGATGAAGTAAGTGTTTATAACATTATTTGTCAAACATATGCTAAGTAGAAATACTTTTTCTTGTATGATCTGTGTTATTACACATAACACACTTAGTGTAATTAATGTAAGTTCTTTTTCTCATTCTCCAGAACAAATATGGTCAAATTTGAAACAGTGGTCAAATAGAATTATTTCTCCCTCCTCTTAACTGAATTTTAGAGTGTTTTTGTGTTTTCGTCCATTTACTTGTCTAAGATTTCTAAAATCTCAAAGTTCAGGCAAACTGGTGAGCTCACTGGGGTAAGAAAACTCGGTTCTGAGGTCATATTATGCCTAGCCACTTTTCTTTTTTAATTTATTTTTGTGTTGTGTTTTAAGTAAAAGTTTACAATTCCTCATGCGAAAACTTACACATAATTTGTTGTGTGACCCTAGCTGTTCTCCCTACACTGTAACAGCACACCTCTCTCTGCTCTGTATTTCTCATGTACATCAACTCTGGATGAGAGCTGCGTGGTTACTCACTCTCCTGTATCTTCATAAGCCAAGAGGCACAGTCTTCACCAGTATAATTTTATGTCTTTTAGTCCAGTCCAGTCTTTTTCTGAAGAGTTTGTTTGGAGAATAGTCTTCATTCTGGGCTAACAAAGAGTCCTGGGGTCATGTCTTCTTGGGACCTTTCAGTCAGACTATCAAGTCAGATCCTTTTGCTAGAGTCTGAGTTCTGCATCCCACATTTCTCTTACTCCATCAGGGACTCTTTGTTGAGTTTACTATAAGGGCAATCATTGTTGGTAGTTGGGACCTATCTAGTTTTTCTGGTCTTATGCTGATATAATCTCTGATTTGTGTGGCCCTTTCTGCCTCTTGAGCTCCTCTTTTCCTTATGTCTTTGATATTTTTATTCTCCTTTGCTCCAGGTGAGTTGAGACCAATTGATGCTTTTTAGATAGCCACTTGCTAATTTTCAAGACCTCAGACAACACTCACCAAAGTGGAATGCAGAACATTTTCTTAATAGATTTTGTTATGCTAATTGACCCACATGTCCCCTGAAGCCATGCTCCCCAGTCCCTTGCCCCTACTATGCTGTCCCGTAAAGTATTTCATTGTATCTGGGAAACTTCTGAACATTTCCTCATGTATCTGTTAGCCACCTGAATGTCTTCTTTGGTAAAGTGTCTGTTTATATCTTTCACCTATTTTTTAATTGGGTTATTTGTGTTTTTGTTAGTGAGCTTTTACAGTATGTTATTGATTTTAAAGATAAAATCCTGATCAGATCTGGCACACCCAAAATTCTTTTCCTGGTCTGTAGGTTGTCTTTTTACTCTTTTGGTAAAGTTTTTGGATGAAAGTAAGTGTTTGATTTCTAGGAGTTCCCAGTTACCTGTTTTCTCATGTTTGTGCATTGTTAGTAATGTTTTATATTCTGTTTATGCCATGTATTAGGGCCCCCAGTGTTGTCTCTATTTTTTTTCATCATCCTTATTGTTTTAGATTTTCTATTTAGGTCTTTGATACATTTTTAGTTACTTCTTGTACACTGTGTGAATTACGGGTCTTATTTCTTTTTTTTGCAGATGGATGGGCATCCAGTTATACCAACACTATTTGTTAAAGAGACTGTCTTTTCCCAAGTTATGGACTTTGGGCCTTTTTTAAATATCAGCTACTTATAGGTAGATGATTTTATGTCTAGATTCTCTATTCTGTTTCACTGGTCTATGTACCTGTTGTACCAGTACCATGTTTTAACTACCATGATGGCATAATGGGTTCTAAAGTTAGGTAGCATGAGACCTCCCACTTTGATTTTCTTTTTCAGTAGTGATTTAGTTCTCTGGGGCTTCTTCCCTTTCCACATGAAATTGGTGATTTGTTTCTTCATCTCATTAGAAAATGCGGTTGGAATTTAGATTGAGATTGCATTGTATCCATGGATCGCTTTGGATAGAATAGGTATTTTCACAATGTTGAGTCTTCCTTTCCAAAAGCAAGGTAAGTTTCTCCACTTACACAGATCTATTTTGGTTTCTTGCAGCAGGGTCTTGTAGTTTTCCTTATATAAGTCTTTTGTGTTTCTAGTTATCTGTATTCCTAAGTATTTTCTTGGGGGCTATTGTAAATGGTATTGATTTGGTGATTTCTTCTTTGATGTTCTCTTTGTTGGTGTAGAGGAATCCAACTGATTTTTTGAGTGTTTTCTTTAAATCCTGAAACTTTGCCAAACTCTTCTATAAACTGCCAATTTTTTTGTGTGTGTTTGGATTCTTCACGGTTTTCAGTGTGTCTTAGGTGGGTTTTCTGGGGAAGTGAAATCAGTAACATGTATATGTACAAGGAAAGATTTATATAAAGGAAACAGCTCATGCAGTTGTAGAAGCTGAATGTCCCAAGTCCCTGTACAAGCCTCATGTAAGCACGGGAGCTGGTGAACCCAAAGTCAACAGGTCAGAGACCAGAGTTCTAGATCACTGGCCGTGTAGGTTGGTGGAGCCCAAGGTGGCAAGTAAGACTGCAGGGTGTCTGCTGACTCATGGAGCTGCAGGGGCTGGTGAACCCAGAATCGGCAGGTGAAGAATAGGACTCATTCATTGGCTATAAGGGTTGATGAATCTAACAGCTGCTAGTTCAGGTTCAGGAACCAGAAGCAAAAAGAGAGCAGGAGCAGCTGGCAATGTGAGCAGACAGGAAGCAGTCAGTGGAAGGCTGAGAGATGGGAGCTGAGGGGTGGGCAGCCACCACAGGCCCCACCCCTGCCACTTGATATAGCAGCCAAACATGGAGTTGCCAAGTTAACATAGTCTTAACTACCACACTGTGTGTAATATCGTATCATCTGGGAGTAGAGATACTTTTACTTCTTCCTTACCAATTTGGATACCCCAAATTTCTTTTTCTAGCCTAATTGCTCTGGTTAGAACCTCTCTAGCACAATGTTGAATAAAAGTAATGACAGAGGACATTCTTGCTGGTTCGTTTACTCAAGGGGAATGCTTGCAGACTCTCTCTGTTTAGGATGATGTTGGCTTTTGGCTTTGCCTAGGTCACCCTTATATTGAAGAATATCCGTTCTCTTCTTTTTTGCAGAGAGCTTTTAACATGAACAAGTGTTGTACTCTGTCACGTTGCTTTTCTGCATCGGTTGATAAAATGAAGTGATCCTTGTCTTCAGTTTTATTTATGTAGTTGATTACGTTGATTGTTTTTCTAATATTGAAGTGTCCCCGCATTCTGGGTATGAATCCCTCTTGGTCATAGTGAATTATTTTTTTGATATGTTGTTGAATTATGTTGGCTAGAATTTTGTTAAGGATTTTTGCATCTACGTTCATGACAGATACTGGTCTATAATTTTCCTGTTTTGTGCTGTCTTTACCTGGTTTTGGTATCAACAGTATGCTGGCTTCAGAGAATGAATTTGGGAGTATCTTATTGTCTTCTGTGCCCTAGGGTCACCATGAGTTGGATCTGACTCGATGGCACTTGGCTATGCTCTGAAATTACCTTTAGTTACAGTGGTGTTAACATTTCTCTAGAAATTTGGTAGAATTCTTCAATAGTCATCATGGCCAGAACTTTTTTTGTTTGGAAGTTTTGAAATTACCTAATCAATGTCTTCTTTTGTTATGGGTTTAGTTTTTGTACCTGTTCTTGTTAGTTTATGTAGATAGTAGCTTCTAGAAATTTGTCCATTTCCTCTAGATTGTCAAAGTTGTTAGAGTATAATTTTTCATTATATTCTGTTATGATTTGTTTAATTTTATTGTAGTCTGTTATGATGCCTGCCATCTCACTTCTTATTTAGGGTATTTTGTTCCTTTTCTATTTTTCTTTTGTCAGTTTGGCCAGTGATTTATTGATCTTTGATCTTTTTAAAAACCGGCTTTTGGTCTTGTTAATTCTAGGCAAGTATTAAAATGCTTTTATTGTAAAAAGTTCTAAGGGGTACACAAAAGTAGAGAGGATTAGGGTCGCCATGAGTTGGATCTGACTTGGCTTTGGCATGTACCTGTCTCCTGAATGCAACAATCTAGCCAGTTTTTAGTTAGTTTATACTTTTAGCAAAATTTTTCTTTGCATTGTTTTCCTACCTGCTTCATTTTGTGGTTCTATTTGGTTATAGTGTGTCTTGACATCTGACAGTACCTAATAGATACTCTTTTTTTCTTCTCTGTGTCTTCTTGACAAATTCTTGCTTGCTTCTCTTGAGGAGAGAACAAGTATCTCTTATCTGAAGATCAAGTAGTACTGTCTTTTTTTCAATCCTAAACATTCTCACTTAAAGGCTTTATTTTTATTTGATTTTACTGAAACCAAGTCTGTCTTGACATTCCTCGGTTACATTTTTTTAACCTTAAAAGTTATTTGTGTTTTCATTGTCTTCTGTTTTGTCTCAGAGACAGCCTTTCTCCTTCATAAGGCATAGGTTAGCTTCTTCAGCATAAATTCTGCCACTATTCCTCTCTTCTGCAAGCTTTCTCTGTCGGTTTTCTCTCATATAGTCAGTTACTCCCTTTCCGCCAGTTCCCTCTCCTGTGCGTAAATACAGTCTCCATATCATAAAATAAATAAACTTTTATCAGACCAGCCAGCTGGAAGCTACATCATCTCTTGTTGTTTTGCTACTTGGGGGAATATTGGATACCAGAATTACAGAGTAGCAGAGGATGCTACCATGATAACTTAGCATGATACCTTACCATGAAATTTTCATGGGATGTGATTATTGTAGTATTGTGGCAGGAATCCAAGAGTTGAAATGATTAATCAATTTCGAGGTGTCACCTTTTCATGCAGATTATTAGGCCACAGTGAAAGGTTAAGAGAGTTTGCCCTTATAGAAGAGAATTATGAATGATCTACTCTTAAAAGTGAAATAGGTTTATATAGTGGAGAATAGAGAGTGTTATTGTTTTGAGTATCTCCGTGAGCCAAAAGGTTTAACTATGTTTATCAGGAGAACAATTTAGTGAAAAAGGCGTAAGAGAATATTTTTGTTACCAAAGGGACAGTTTTGAGGTAGAATAGTAGACAAAACTCTTGAGTAGTAGAGGGTGAAGTCATTAGGTTTGAAGAGGTATCCGACTCTGGCTTAGAACAAAGTAGGAGATGAAATTGAGAAGAAAATTATATCAGGTCCCAAAGTTCTTAAGGAAAATGGAATGAAGGTGTGATATTCATGAGCATAAAGAAGCCTGTGTTAAAGTGGCAGTAAACTTGTTAAAGCAACTGTATTTAACTACTTTCTCATTTTTGGTCATCATCCCTATCTTGACATTACATATCAGATCTTCCTTATGCAGGTCAAATAGATGTTTGTAAGCAAATATTTATAGAAATTTCCTTTCTTACTAGAACTTTAAGAAAATAGCTCAGATTTTCTTAAGGATACTTAGCTTCATACCTTAAAATGAAAATTGCGTGTGACTTTTATATATTACAATACTAAACTGTATTATACCAGCCCAAGGGGAGATCATATTTCTGAAAAATGCAATGATTAATAAAAATGTTACTGATGGAATAAATAACATACACAATAACAAATGAGGGGAATCAGGTATGCGTAGATATTTTAAATGATATAGAAATTCTAAAAACAAATACTAAAAGTTCTAGAAACAAAGTGTTAAAACCTGATTCTGTCGGATGACTTGTCTCTTAAGCCATCTTTATTTGTTCAGGATATATTACAGGGATGTCACACTATTCTTAGATTTTCCAAAAGTTTCATATTATGTGGATTGTACCATCTTAAAGTTTGTAAAGGAGTTCCAGCTTTAATTGACACTGGAATCTCCCCTTTCTGTCATCTTTCATTTTCATATCTTAGTAAAATGCATATTTAATACCTTGGCTTTCAATAATTTATCCCAATGCTTTGGGACTAATCCTCTATCCAGACTTCTGTTGAGAGAGTGTTAGATCTTAACAAGTCTCTGTTTACGTTGCTTTGCAGATCAACCCACATGGGTTTACCAAGAGTGAAGAGCAACAATTTTTATTCTCTTGTTTCCATTTAGGACAGTAAATTGAAATCCCTGTGATTTTTTTTTTATTTTGAATATTTTACTGTGTTTCAACTGAAAGTTTACAATCCAAGTCAATTTGCCATATAAAACCCTGCATACACACTGCTATGTAACTCTAGCTGCTCTCCCTACCCTGTAACAACACACTCCTTCTCTCCACCCTGTACTTCCATATTCATTCTACCAACTTCTGCCCCCCCACCGCACCCCCCACCCCGTGTTGCCTCTGGACAGCACCTACTCTGACGGCCTCATGTATCTATTTAAGCCAAGAAGCACACTCCCTTCTCCAGCGTCACCTTATGTTTTACAGTCCATCAATCTTTGAAGAGTTGACTTCGGTACTAGTTTCAGCTCTCAGCTAACAGAAATATCCTTAGGGGGACACTCTAGTCTGTCAGACCATCAGTTCTGGTCTTTTAGTAGAATTCTAGTTCTGCATTCCTCTTTTTCTCCTACTATGGCAGGGACTTTACCGTGTATTCCCTGTCATTGCAGTCATTGGTGATGGCTGGACACCATCTGGTTGTGGTTTTCATGCTGATGTAGAGTCCTGATCTTAGGGCCTTTTCTGTCTTTCATTCTCCTCTGTTCCAGGTCGATTGGCACCAGGTGATGCTACTTAGATGGCAGCTTGCTGACTTTTAAGACACCAGATGCCACTCACCAAAGTGGGATGCAAAACATTTTCTTTAAAAAAATGTTTCCTGAAACTATGGTCCCCAGACTCCTGTCTGTGCTACTAAGTTTTTCAGAAAATTGAGTTATATTTGGAAACCTCCTAGTGTTTGGAAACCCTGGTGGCATGGTGGTTAAGTGCTATGTCTGTTAATCATAAGGTCGACAGTTTGTATCCACCAGGTGCTCCTTGGAAACTGTAGAGCAGTTTTATTCTGTCCTATAGAGTTGGTATGAGTCAGAATTGACTTGATGGCAGTGGGTTTCATTTTTTTTTTTTGGCTTAGTTTTGATTTAGTTCAGCAGTGTTAATCTCTGTTCTGCTGTGGGCTGTCACTCCCTTCACCTAACCAGATTCCTGTCTACTCTGTAATCTATAAGTAGCCGTCTTCTTCTGTCTCTACCCATGTAGCCATCAAAGATTATTTTCTTCTATGCTCCCTTTTCTTGAGTCCTTACAATAGTGGTTTTGTAGAGTATTGGTCGTTTTCCGACTGACTGATTTACTCAGCATAATGTCTTCCAGATGACGCCCATGTTATCCAGTGTTTCCCCAGATCATTGTTGTTCATTGTCATTGTATAGTGTTCCACTGTGTGAATATATCACACTTGGATTCTTTTTGGGGGGCGAGTTTTAGGAAGCCATCATGGTCTGCTTCTTTAAATAACTTGAAATTGACTGTTGTCTCTGAAACATCAGAAAGTTGTAATTTATTTATGTTTGGTTGTGTTCTAGCATATATTTATGTGTGTATATATATGTGTGTGTGCGTGTATGTGTGTGTGTGTGTGTGTGTTTATTTAGTTTTTAAGTGCTCAGATAAGTTTGTCATTTGAGCTAGTTTGATTATTAGAGCCTTAAAAATGCCAGTGTCCTGCCACTGGGTGGTTAGAACTGTTGATGTGTATGAGGCCCAGGAGTCACCTTACTTTTGTTGTGTGTATTCAGCATAGGAGCGGAGCCCAGTTAGCCCCAAGTGTGCAGTGCCTTCTGGGAAATGATGATTAGTGTGTGCTCAGGTTGCCAGGTGCTCAGTACATGCTGATAAAGTGTGCCTAGGGAAAGACCTGTTTCTGTTCTGAGTTCCTGGATCAGGGGAGCCAGCAGACCTGTGTTTCCCCACCCCAACCCACCCACATCACCCCACCCCCCACTTGTTAAATTGTTCCTTCTCCATGTCTGGGAGGATAGCTCAGTACTTGCACAAAGGGTCACAATTTCAGCTGAGGTAGAGCATTAGAATCTGGTGCTTAGTGTAGCACAGAGGAGCAGGGAGCACTGGGGAAAGGGAAAGAGGTTTTACCCAAAAGAAAAGTTTTAATCCACACAAGGCTGCAAGAACATATCTTTTCAAGTTCAAACAGAAGAGTTCTGCAGTTCTGTAGGTATGTCTGTGCAAAACTCAGCTTTTCCTATAAGAAAGATGCTCTCCGAACGTGGCTTTGTTTATTGCACAGGCAGCAGAGGGTCCTCACAGAGGTTGCAGACTCCCACCAGCCTGGCCTGTCTGGGTACTTCTGGACCTACTCTCTTCTCTCTGTCACCTAGTTTATTCTCCCTGGTGTTTAGGGCTCCTAGAGTGTGCTATATAATTTCTTAAGTTGTTTTTCTTGGTTTTTGTTGTTAGAGGAATCATAGGATGTGTCTGGTTGCTCCTCTGTGTTAGCCCTGCCTTCCCTGTGATTTTTTTTTTTAATGTATATTTTTAAACTTTGGAGTGCAAATATAATGATTGGTGCAACCTTGATTAAAAACTAAACAACCTATATGTAATTCTGTACAAAGCTGTATAAATGACATTTTGTGTGTATTTATAGAATAAACTTTCAATTTCTTCTCACTAAGTAGCTGACAAAATACAGCAGGAGTTTCTCTCCTGCTACAATCTGGACTCTCCCTTGCTCCCTGTGTTGAACAAGTTAGGCAAGTTATCTGGTGTGGGCTCAAGTGCAAGTCTTCGTTTCTAGAGCTTTCCTCAGTATTTATTCATTCTGTTGTCAATTTTTAAGTTACTTTCTTCCTTCCAAGTACTTCTGCATAGTGTCTGCCTCTGATTACTTACTGTATCTGGTAAGAACATAATTTCTAGAATAGATGAATCTGATTTCTGGCTGCTTCTTGTTAGCTGTATGACCTCAGCAAGTTGTTTAGTGTTTATATGGCATAGTCTCCTCATTTGTCAAAAGAGCATAGTATTTGTGTTCACTTACAGAGTTTTCCTGAAAATTAAGAAATAAGTTAATACAGAGAATTGATAATAATCCCTGTCACAGTAAGCACTTCATAATTAACTGCTTATAAGTTTGCTTAAGTATTTCCTGGTGATGATTTGCAATAAAGCAAACTTATATAAGTAAAATTTAAGGGAGTTAAGATAATAACTGTGCCCGTTGGCAGGGGCAAGTGGATTCTTTACTGTGTCACCATGGCAGGACTTACTATTTTTTAAGTTGTTTTTTTAAATTGTTTACTGATAATTGAAGAAGTAAAGAGAGTTGTGTAGGATAACCATAAAATTTGTAAAGAAAATATGATGGGAATACAAGATAGAATGAAACATGCATGTTTTAACTCTGGATCTGGAATAAGAAATAGTCTTTCCCAAGGAAAAGGAAATTGGCCCATTTGTGAAGAAAAGAGCAAAGTACTAAGAGTCTAGCTTTCTGAAGTAATCCACACCTAGTGAAATAGAAAGGAATGACCTAACAGTTTTCTTTCTAATCCTACCATTTATTGTTGTAAATTTTGTCCATCTGCTACAGATAAATGGTGGTTGTGAGTTTGGGGAGATGTAAAACTGTTCAGTTGATGGCCTGCCAGTGGTTCATTAAAAACGTTTGAGTTGTTTAGCCAACCTTGAAGTGAAGGAACATTTTTATTGGCAGATCCCACAGTTGTTCTTCTTTTCCTTATGCTGTGGTTTTGTTAGCTGTTATGTTTTTATTCCACTCTTATGTTAGCCTATTCCCCTTCAGAAAGAAAGGAGAGAATGGAGGGAACAGAAATAATAAAAGAACAACTATAATAAGTGTAATAAAATTTTAAGTGTCAGTTCGGATCATGAGGTTCACTATTAAGAATTCTAGATGAGCTGGTTTATTCTCCACTACCTTGCCTTCACACTCCTGTTACAGTCTCCTATCCCATGCAGGCACTCAGAATAAACCTTAAAGGTCTTACTTTTCATTTTTAATGAAGTTTTTGTCTATCTGTGAATCGGACTACCTTGAGGACTCATTTATGTGGGAAAGAATGAAAGAGAGCTTCAGTTTCTTTGAGAATTCAGAGCGATTTCATCAGTAGCATCGCATCTCCAGTTTCCTGGTAGCAATCTCTACTCTGCACCACTGCAGCAAATGTCACTGTTAGCTACATATGCTTTCACTGCTCACTCTCTGCCTGTGATTCTACATTTAATCGTGGGGTGTGTGTGTGTGTGTGTGTGTGTGTGTGTTTCTGTGTTTCTGTGTTCTTCTGACTTATATTACAGATAGATGGGTTTCATAGAAAGTTTTTATGTAACATTTGCTCTTGTAATATAAAATTTTAATCAGTTAGTTCACGTAAATCAGACAAAGGAAGAAACCAGCTGGTATGAATTAGATTATGTTGATTGGAGCTTTAAAAAATTAATAAAGACTTGTTATATAAAAGATTCTGTCAACATACAGGTTTAAAAAAATTAGAATCCACTAAAGCAGCTAGACAGCCACGCTTAGAAGACTGGCCTTCTGTGGATATCAGTAAAGTTGACAGAGAAGTTCAAATCTCTGTGGCCCAAATTTTACAAAATCTGACAATTAAGTCTGTGTACATAATTGTTCTAAGTGCTACATACCTCATCACTGAATATCACTATGGTCACCTTTGAAGTATTCCCCTTGGGAAGCTATGCACTGACCCCAGCACATAGTCTACCCTTCAAAGTAATTTTGGAACTCTTTTAGGAATGGTCATTATGCACAGTGGCAAGTTCGTGAACTTAATTGTCTAGTTGTCTGTGAGGGAGTTTTGAGCCAATAGACAAATAATTATATTGGCATGCCCTCCCCACTCACCTGATCTGGCCCCCAGTGACTTTTCTCTTTACCTGAAGATAAGGGAAATGTTGAAAGGAAGTCATTTGGATGATATTCAGGACATCAAGGGTAATACAACTGCAGCTCTGATGGCCATTCCAGAAAAAGAGTTCCAAAATGGCTTTGAAGGCAGGACTAGGTGTTGGTGTCCGTGCATAGCTTCCCAAGGAGAGTAGTTCAAAGATGACTGTAATGATATTCAGCAATGTGAGGTATATAGCAGTTTTTCTAGGATGAGTTTGCAAACTTATTTGGAGTGTTTGCATACACTTGAAATGACTTTTGGCTAAAGAAATGTCAACTTTTCATACACTGAAAGTGGAAGAGTTCATTAGTATAATCTGAATTCTGGCATTACAGAATTCTAGTCTTTTAAGACAAAAAAAAAATAGAGTATACTTGGAATTGTTTAAAGAAAGTGATAGAAAAAGCCTCTTGGTGAAAAATAGACTGAGAATAGTGCAGGTAAGTGAGTAATCTGTTAATGTCTCAAATAACTAGATTGAAATGTTTTAAATTATGTTAACCTTTTGATATCTAATAGTACATCAAATTTATTTTAAAATTTATTGTAAAATTACACTAAAAAGAAAAGTCTGTGTGGGGATGTGACATGCTTTTTATATTAACTATAAATTGTGAATATTTACACATATTTCCTCCCAATAATAAATTAGAGGGTAAATCAGAATTGAAATTCATTCCGATGTGAAATGCGGTGATTTTGTTAGGCATTATGTTTTTATTCCACTCTTATGTTAGCATCTTTCCCTTAAGAATGAAAGGAAAGAATGAGAGATGAATAAAATAATAACAACTCTAATAACTGTAATAACATTTTAAGTATCAGTTCAAATCATGAGGTTCTCTATAGAGTATGTAAGAGCATGTGTACTTTTCACAAAGCCATATTTATTTGTCTTTTCACCAAACCCATTGCCTTTGGTTTGATTCTGACTCATAACAACCCAATGGGACAGAGTAGGGCTAGCTGCCCCATAGCATTTCCAAGGCTATAAGTCTTTACAGAAGCAAATGGCTACATGTTTTTCTTGTAGAATGGCTGATAGGTTTGAACCACCAATCTTGTGATTAACAGCTGAGCACATAGCTACTGTTCCATAGGTTCCTTATACTTTCACCACAAGCCTTTATTTGAGTCATTAAAGATATGAAAAAGGGCTTGTAGCAGTTAGAAATACTATTTTTGTTATGATTGAATGAAAATTACGTTCCCATATAAATTTGCATGCCCACCTATATGCAGCTCTCACTGCTCTCCCTGCCCAGTGACAGCACACTCTTTCCCTCTACTCCATACATGTCTTATCATCCCAACAATCTCCTATCCCCTCCTCTCCACCCACTCCCCTGCCTCCAGCAAGAGCTCAGCAGGACAATATCCTATAGATGCATAGAACCATAAAGTGCATACACGATGTGGTCACTCTGTGTCGCCAAGTCCAATCCATTCCTGTCTGAAGAGTTGACCTCCATTATGACTTATGGACAGGGGCAGCATCAGGGCCAGGGGCTATGGCTCCCAGGGGAACCCGAAGACCCGTGGACCATCAATAGTGGTCTTTTAGTGGAGATCTCAGAGTGCACACCTTTTTGTTCTTGTGTTGCCAGTGAGACTCAACTATGTGAGCTCCAACACAGCTATCACTGGTGGTCGCCGGGCACCGTCCAGTTCTTCTGGTCACAAGCCTATGTATTCACTTACTTACATGGGTCTGTCTGTCTTATGGGTTCTCTTTCCCCCGTGTTGTTTTGGTCCTTGGTGATCATCTGTTCCTGCTAAGTTGGGGCCATTTGCTGTACCCTCAGATGGCAGCTTTTAAGACCCCAGACACTACTCACCAATGTAGGGTGCAGAAGGCTCTCTTAGCAAAATGCTAGTTGTGCCAGTTGGCCTCGATTTTGCCTGACAGCATGATCCCCGGCCCCCCGGCCCAACTACTCTGTCCTTGCAATATTGGGTTGAGATGGGAGGAGTAATCATCTTATGTTGAACTCCAGTTAATATTGATCTTCTTTCTAATGTGTGCTGTCACAGATGTCACCCAACCAGATTTCTATAAACTGTGTAATCCAAACCCTTTCCCCTTTGCCCTCCCTCCCTCCTTACCCTTGCAGCGGTCAAAGAGTCTTTTCTTCTATGCATGAGTCTGTTTTTAAGTTCTTATTGTAGGGGTCTTATACAATATTTGTCCTTTTGTCACCGACTACTTTTACTCAACATAATGTTCTCCAGTTGAAACCAGCTTATGAGATGTTTCCTAAAATTGTGATTGTTCTTTATCATTGCATAGTGTTCCATTGAGTATATGTACCATAGTTTACTGATTCATTCCTTTGTTGTTGGGCATCTGGGTTGATTCCATTTTTTGCTATTGTGGACTGTGTGCTATGATAAACATTTGTGTGCATGTGTCAGTTGGTGTGAATGGCCTTGATTCTGTAGGATATATTCCAAGCAGTGGAATTATGGGGTCAAATGGTATATCTAGATCCAGCTTTTTAAGGGAGCACCAGATTGCTTTCCAAAAAGGTTGCACCATTTTGAAATCCCACCGACAGTGTAGGAGAGTTTCAGTTTCTCCACAGCCCCTCCAGCATTGGTTGTTTTGCTGTTTTTTGGATTATGGCCAACCTTGTTGGGGTGAGATGGTATCTCAGTGTAGTTTTGATTTGAATTTCTTTAATAGCTAATGATCGTGAGCATGTCCGCATGTGTTTTTGGCTGCTTGGATTTCCACTTTAGAGAGGTGTCTGTTCATCTCCTTTGCCCATCGCTTAATTGGATGATTTATCATTTTCTTATAGATTGTGGAGATCAGGTGTCGTTCTGACATATAGTTGCCAAATATTTATTCCCATTCTGTAGGTGGCCTTTTAATTCTATTAATAAAGTCTTTGGATGAGCAAAAGTGTTTAATTCTTAGTAGTTCCCATTTATCTGTTTTCTATTGTTTGTGATTTGTTTGACAGATTTTGAAATCTGTCTAAGTTGTGTATTAAAACTTCCATTATTGTTCCTACTTTTTCTTGGATGAGCTTTATTCCTTTAAATTGGATACTTAGGCATTTTATCCAGTTTGAGTTGGTTTTTGTATAAGGTGTAAGATATGGGTCTTGTTTCAGTTTATTGCAGATGGATACCCAATTTTGCCAGCACCATTTTTTGAAGAGATTGTTTTTACCCCAGTTTAATGTCTTTGGGGCTTTGTTGAATATCAGCTGTTCATAGGAAGATGCTGTCATCTCTGGGGTCTCAATTCTGTTCCATTGATCTAGCTGTCTCTTTTTTACCAGTACCAAGCTGTTTTGACTATTGTGGCAGTGTAGTAGGTTGTAAAGGCGGGCAGTGAGAGGTTTCCCAGTGTGTTCTTTGTCTTCAGTAGTGCTTTACTTATCCGAAGCTTCTTCCCTTTTCAAAAAAAGTTGGTGATTTGTTGCTCCATCCCATTAAAAAATGTCACTGGAATTTGTATTGGGATTGCATTACATAAGTACATTGCTTTGGGCAAAGTAGACATTTTCACACTGCTAAGTCTTCCTATCCATAAGCAGAGTAGGTTTCTCTATTTATGTAAGTCCCTCATACTTTCTTGTATTAAGGGCTTGTAGGTCTCTTTGTAAAGGTCTATTATTTCTCTGGTTAGATTTATTCCTAGGTACTTCATCTTAGGGGTGATAGTAAATGGTATTGATTTGGTGGTTTCTTCCTTAATAATCTCATTATTGGTATAAAGGAGTCATTATTGGTATAAAGGATTTACTTCTGTTTATCTTGTATCCTGAGACTTTGAACTCTTCTATCAGCTTGAGTAATTTGCTTACGGATTCTTCAGGATTCTCTGCATATACAACCATATTGTCTGCAAATAGGGAGATTTTGACTTCTTCACTGATGCAGATGCCCTTTATTTTTCAGTCTTGTCTAATTGCTCTGGCTAAAACTTCTATTACAGTGTTGAATAAGAGAGGTGAAAGTGTGCATCCTTATCTAGTTCCTGTTCTGAAGAGAAACTGTTTCAGTCTCTCTCCATTCAGGATGACGTAGGCAGTGGCTTTGTATAAAGGGCCCGTATTGCATTGAGAAATTTGCCATCTATTCCTATTTTGCTGAGAGTTTTTAACATGAATGAATGTTGGACTGTATCAAACACCTTTTCTGCGTCAGTAGACAAGATGAGATGATTCTTGTCTTTTGTGATATTTATGTGGTTGATCATGTTAATTGTTTTTCTGATGTTGAACCAGCCTTGCATCCCTGGTATGAATCCAACTTGGTCATGATGGGTTTTTTTTTTTGATATGTTGTTGCATTCTGTTGGCAACAGTTTTGTTGAAGATTTTTGCATCTAGATTGATGAGTGATTATCAGTCTGTAGTTCTCCTTTTTGGTTGGGTCTTTCTGTTGCTTTTGTATCAGGGTTATCCTGGCTTCATAGAATGAATTTGGGAGTATTCCATCCCTTTCTATACTGTGAAATAGTGTCAGTAGTGTTAGAGATAACTCTTCTGTAAAAGCTTGGTAGAATTCTGCGGTGAAGCCATCTGGGCCCAGGCTTTTTTTGGTTGGCAGTGTTTTGATGACCTTTTCTATCTCTTCCTTTGTGATGGGTTTATGAAGTTGTTATGCTTCACCTTGTGATAATTTGGGTAGGTGACAGGAATCAAGGAACTTGTCCATTTCCTCTAGGTTTTCCAATTTGTTAGAGTACAGTCTTTCATGATATTCTGTTACGATATTTTTGATTTCTGTTGGATCTGTTATGACAACTCCCATCTCATTTCTTATTTGGGTTATTTGTTTCCTTTCCTGTTTTTGTTTAGTAAGTTTAGCCAATGGTTTGTCAATTTTGTTGATCTTTTCAAAAAACGAGCTTTTGGTCTTTTCAATTTTTTCAGTTGTTCTTCTATTCTCTAATTTGTTTAGTTCTGCCATAATCTTTATGGTATGTTTTCTTCTGGTGCCTGAGGGGTTCCTCTGTTGTTCTCTCTCTGCTTGTTGAAGCTGTAGGGTTAGTTCTTTGGTTTCTTTCTTTCTTCCAAGTGTGTGTATTTATGGAGATAAACTGACCTGTGAGCACTGCTTTGGCTGTATCCCATAGTTTCTGGTAGGAAATGTTTTCATTCTCATTGGAATCCACAAATATCTTTATTTCATCCTTGATTTCTAATGTAACCCCTGTCTTTTTGATCAAGATGTTGTTCAGTTTCCATGAGTTCCACTTTCTGTCTACGATTTTTCTGCTATTGATTTCGACTTTTATGGCTTTATGTTATGAGAAGATGCTTTGCATTAATTGAGTGGTAAGGATTTTGTTGAGATTTGCTTTATGTCCTAACACATGCTGTATTCTGGAGAATGTTCTACGTGCACTGGAGAAGAAAGTGTGGTTGTCCGCTGATGGATAGAAAGTTCTGTATAGGTCAGTGAGGTCTAGTTGGTTAATTGTGGCAATAAGCTCTTCTGTGTCTTTTTTCAGCTTTTTGTAGACATTCTGTCCAACACTGAGAGTTTAGTGTTGACATCTCTCACTCCTATTGTGGAGTGATCTATCTGATATTTGAGTATAGTTAGTGTTTCATTTTTGTATTTAGGTGCTGTAATATTAGGTGCATATGTTTAATATTGTTAAGTCCTGCTTGTGCATTGAACCTTTCAGCAATAAATAGTGTCCATCTGTGTCCATGGTGATGTATTTTACATTACAGTCTATTTTATCTGAGATTAGGATTGCCACACCTGCTCTTCTTTGTGTATTGTTAGCTTGGTATATGTTCTTCAATCTTTAGTTTTCAGTTTGTTTGTATCTTTAAGTGTAAGGTGAGTTTCTTGTAGGCATCATGGATAGGTCATGTCTTTTGATCCAAGATGTCGCTCAGTGTCACTTTACTGGAACATTCAGTCCATTCGCATTCAATGTACTTATTGATAGGTATGTGCTTGGTGTGCATCATTGTGATATGTTTATTTTTGTGTTGATGTTTTCTCTGTTGTTCTTATTAATCTGTTGTGGGCCATTCTTCTTTGTGAGTTGATTTTCACCTTTTTCAGGGTTGGTTTTGTAGTTGTGGAGACTCCTGTATTACGTGTCTTCATCTGATATGTTGCATCTTTATTGTGCTTTATGTCTGCCCCTGTTATCCCCCTTAATAAAGTATGTATAAACCCAATTTTAATTACTACCAGTCTTATTAACTTCCTTTCCATCTGGAAGGACTATAACATCTGTAGTACATCCCTCTTTTTAATATGATGACAGTCTAGTTTTCATGATATGATCAGTGGATCATTTCTTTCACTGTTACAGCTTTAACTGACTTTGGAGCCTTCCCTAACTCAGTAGGTTTCTGGGTGATGTGTCTTGTATTTGCTCCTAAAATATAAAGTTAGTGGTTTTGTTCTTCTAAGCCAAGAGATTCTTTCAGTATTTACTGTAGCTTTGGTTTGGTTTTTACAAAGTCTCTGAGTTTCTGTTTATTTGCGAATGTCTTCATTTCCTTTTCATATTTGAAAGATAGTTTTGCAGGATATACAATTCTTGGTTCAAAGTTCTTCTCCTTCAGGGCTTTGAATGTGTCCTGCCACTGCCTCCGTGCCAGCATTGTTTTGGCTGAGAAATCCAATGAAAGCGTATAGGGTTTCCCTCTGAATGTTAGCATTGCTTCCTTTAAGAGTTTCTGCTTATGTTTCATTTTGTTAAGCTTAATTATAATATGTCTTGGAGTCTTTCTTTTGAGATCTATATTAAGTGGCATTCAATATGCGTCTTGGATATCTATATTCTCTTTCTTCATAATTTCTGTGAACTTTTCTGGCAGCAGCTCAGCATCAATTCTCTCTGTGTTCTCAGGTATCTTGCCCTGTTCAGGAACTCCAGTTAATCATAGATTGTTCCTCTTGATAGATTCCCACATGCTTCTTAATTTTTCGTGTTTCTTTTTTCTGATTTCTCTTCATAGATGCTGCAGTCAGTAGCTTTGTCTTCCAAGTCAGAAGTCTGTTTTCCATTGGTTCCAATCTGTTTTCTTGGCTTTGAGTTCAAGTTTCTATGTCTTTGATTTTGTTCTTGATCCGTTGGATTTCAGAGTACTGGTGTTCCATCTAATCGAACAACTTGCTTAATTTTTCATTTTCCTCTGCTGCATTTTGTAGAAGGTCTAGGAGGGCTCTATATGTAATTCTTTTGTACTCACCTTCTGACAGTTTAAGAAAGGTTTCTTCATCTGGGATGTTCTTTGATGCTTTCTTTTGGGGGCCTTCTGAAGCAATGGGTGATTTGTTGGTTATGCTTTTCTCTGGTTTGTTGCTTTTGGGGCATCATGTGAGTCAATAGAGAGGCTGAGAGAGATGCTGAGAGAATGGACAATGACTGTTTCTCTAGGCCATCTTAAAATGAAAGGTAAAAGGTGTCCAACAACTTCCAAAGTCAGTCAGGTTTTCAGGTATACAGGTCCCTTTTCCCTGCTGGCAAAGCAAGCTCCTGTATATTCAACCCCAGATGTTATAAACTAGTTCAAAAAACAGAAAGGCTGCTGCCCTGCTCACTTCTGCTTTTGGACCCCAGCCCTAGGTGACATAGTGTAGAATACTGCTTTACTGCTGGAAAAACCCTTTCCTCCATTCAGGTGCTACCTCCTAACCTAGGAATTAGGTCCACCTGAGGCCTCCATATGAGTGTTTCTGCCTCCACTGGAGCAAGATGATGTCCCGTACAAGCTCTCTGTCTGCTTCTGTACAGGCTACTCAATGGCGGAGGCAGAAAGAGAGGCCAAAGGTGCTGAGATTCATAGAGTCGAAAGCCTGGCTCTCAAAATAAGGCAATTCTGCGTGTGAGTTCCCACCAGCAGTGCATCTGAGATTTGCTGCTAGTCAAGTCCGCACTCTGCCCACTAGCTCAGTCAGAGAAAACAAAGTTAAAATGAAGAGTTACCTTCGGTCCATGAAAGCCAGCACTCACTAAGATTGAGGGTCAGCAAGAGAGAGGAAGTTTCCGTTCCATGGTATGAAGTCCAAATCAACAGCCCTATACCGTGTCCTAGGGCTCACTAGTGTCCAGAAGGCTCCATTGAATTATAAATTCAGGACTTGGTTTCCAGAGGGATTTAGGGAGATGTGTGCTTAGTCCACCATGTTCACTCCGCTCCTTAGAAATACTTTTTACAGTGAACAAAAAGTGCTGGCATTTGAATGATTTGGAGGAAATCATGAATTATATAGAAAAGTTTTACACTTGAGTTGAAAAATAAAGCAGAATGTACTGTATGGGTAAGCTATGAAGTAGCACTGGTGGGACTACTCCTAGTTAATATTATAAAGTTTTATCTAAAATCAGTATCCTCTCAGAATTTCTGTCTAATTTTGGTTACCTCTCTAATCCTTCTCCTACTGTTTCTATCGTGATATCTAGCTTTGCTATGTGCCTACCTTGTAAATTTTATGATTTGGGTCATTTCTAACCTCTTTATCTCATCAGCACGTAATTGTTTAATTGAGACACTCAGTTGTTATACTGTATCTGTGGACATGAGTGTATTAGTTACTTGGGCCTTTATCTTGTCTTATACCTATATTTTGACCATCACACTCAGCTTCCCAAAGGGTGGAACCTGAACATTACAACTAATGATGTCTCCAACCCTTCTTGTGATCTGCTTTGAAATCAATTACCAAAAAAGAGAAAAAAAAAATCTTTGCATCTTTCTTCCATTAAAGCCTGAAGCGTTTCTACCTTTTAGCCAAATAGTATTAAATGTAACACCCCAACAGAAAGTTTCACAAATCATATTTCCTCAGTAAATTGTGCTTTCACATAAAAAGCATCAGATTTTGGACTAATCTCTAAGGTTCAAGTAAAGAATTTATTTTTTCTAATGTGTCTCTTTTCCAACTTTTATCATTCTTTTTCTCTTATCAGTAGGTGGTCTGTACAAAAAATTGTCCTCCCATGTGCAAGGATCAAATTAATATTTGTCATTCCCTTTTTCTGAAGAGGGAGGAGATGGATTGTTTTCTTACTTGTTCCACCTTTTCATTTTTTCTTGTGCTTGAGGTATAAGGTCAGCCCTAGTCCTTGTGTTAAATACAGTAGAATCAATGAAAGGGTTAATTAGCAATGGTAAGAAACCCTGGTGCTGTAGTGGTTAAGTGCTACAGCCAGTTACCAGGAGGTTAGCAGTTCACATCTGCCAGGCTCTCCTTGGAAATTCCATGGAGTCAGAATCAGCTCAACAGCTATGAATTTGGTTTGGATTTACCAATGGTGGGTGACCTAAAGTCTTTACCTAATTACAGTTCTTTTTTTTTTTTTTAATCTGTTATTTAATGTACCAGTGTGGGAGTTGTTTTGTTTGATTTGTCTTTTCCTAGCTTCCCTAACACTCCCTCAGAAACTACGTTATAGGCAGCTACTCATTTTGTAAGTGGGTAAAACTTCTCTTAAGCTGTGGATGAAAAATACACAGAAATCTATCCATTTAATCATAATTTTTTTCTATCAGAGGATCTATCCATTTAATCATAAGCTTTTCCTGTCAGAAGATCTTGGGTAAAATCCTGTGTAGCAAAGAATATGTTTTCCTTTTAAGCCAGTTTGCTAATCTATAAAATACGGATAATCATACTTACTTTATGAAGTCATTATAAGGACTAATGAAACATTTTGGGACTAATGAAACATTTTGAAATTGCTAGAGGCAGGTATTTGTAAAGCATGTTATTCAACAACTGAAAACCTAGTTTTTTTCTTCTTCCCAACTGGAGAAACTGCTTTTCAGGCCTGGCTGAAACAACAAAAAAAGACATACTGCCTTACAGTAAGGCCAACCTAACAAAACATAAAACAAAGTTCCAGTAAAATCAATATGATAGAGTTTGAAGGATAAGTCATACCAAGATACCACGAATGAGAAATACCCTGAGCTGTCAATAGATCAACACTAGTGAACTATAAAAGCAAACCAACACAAGTTCAAGGAGATCAGCTATTAAGTACCTGCTAGAATAAATCAGTACTCTTCAGAAAATATCAAACTCTAAACTGTTTCCCACTTATCATTTGCAAAATCCTATATTGATTTTTTTTTTTTTAATTGCCAGATATGCTAGGAAAACATAGTGGCATAATGGTTAAGTACTATGTCTGCTAACCAAAAGGTTGGTGATTCAGATCCACCAGGTGCTCCTTGGAAACTCAGTGGAACAGGTCTCCTCTGTCCTGTAGGGTCACTATGAGTCAGAATCAACTTGACAACAGTGGGTTTGGCTTGTGTTTTTGTTATATTGACTTTTTTGAAATTACATACATGCAAAGCAGTCGTAACGTATGAGCCATAATGAAGCAAAACATTCAGTAGAAGTTAACGCAGAGAAGTCCTACAAAGGACTTCTTAAAAGTCACTCTTACAAATATGCTTCATATAATTAAAGGAAAATAGAATCTCTGTGATGGAACACATCAGGAAGTCTCAGCCAAGAAAAGAACAACTAAAAACTGGAAAATTTATAACTGAAAAGTACAATAGAAATTAACAATTTACTGGGTGGCCACTAACAGATTAAAGCTTTTAAAAAAAAAAGTTAATCAGCTTTAAGATAGCTGAGAAGAAATGATCAAACAGGACTGTAGCAAAATGGTAAGAGTGTTGGGAAATACATAGGACAAGACCAAATAGGCAAATATATATGTTCTTCAAGTATTAGTGAGGTTGGAATAGGAAAGCATATTGAAAAAATAATAGCTAAAAAAAGTCTCAAATTTCTTAATTAAAAAAAGAAAAGCTTTGACTTACACATTCTAGAAACTCTGTAAAACTAAATAGGATAAATTGAAACAAAGCCGGATCTACAGCCATCATAATAAGATTTCTGGAAACAAAATATGAAAAGGAAAATAAAAGCCAGGCAAAAAGAGTACATACAGAAAATCTCCATTAAAAATGGTAGCTGAATTTTTAATCAGAAGCTGAGGAGGTCAGAAAAAAATCTTTTACAATACTGAAGAAAAAAACCGTGTTAGTCTAGACTTCAGTGCCAAGTGCCGCCAAGTCGGATCCGACTTATGGTGACTTCAATAATCAATGAAAAACACCCTTAAAAAACTAGAGTGTAATAAAGACATTCTCTGATAAGCAAAAATGAAAACTAGTCCTCTTTGGAAAACATACTTTACAAGAAATGCTAATGGGTATTCTTCCAGCTGAAGAAAAATGATACCAGATGGAAACATGAATCAGTCAATTTGAAGAAATATAGACTAACTGATATGATAAATTAGTAAATATATAGGCTTTTTTCCCCCTGTCTCTCAATTTCTGTAAAGGACTCTTTAAAGGAAAAATAAAAACATAAGGTGATGTTTATAGTGTGCATAAAGCTGAAAGATATGATGACATTAACATGAAAAATGATGTTGTGTGCCATCAAGGCAGTTCCTACTGACAGGAACACAATAGACAGGAGTATGGAATTACGTTGTTAGGTTCCTAGCATTTGTGAAGTAGAATACATGAAGTATCAGGTATGATATGATCTTTGATTAAAATTTAAAAATGCGCATTGTTTGTGTTCAGCAGCTATCAAAAGTTAAAAGCTGCAAGAACAACCTTGAAAAGCCACTAGAGGAATTAAAAATTACTTGATTTTCCTTGAAGAAAAAAGCAGGAAAGGGCAACAGAGGAACAAAGAATAGACAGAATCAATGGATCATACACATGCATTCAGTCATATAAATACTTTCATAAAATGCACATAAACTGATCTCCCCAATTAAAAGGCAGAGACTACTTGAATGGATTAAAAACAAGGGAAAAAAAAGCAGCAGCAAGACCTATATATACACTATCAAGTGTGTAGATGTAGATAGGTTGATATAGATAACAGATACAGATAAGTTGAAATAAAAAAATAGGGAGAGACATACCTTGAAAACAGTGATCACAAGAAACCGTGGTGTGGTTTTATGAGTATCAGACTAATGAGACTTCCAAAGAGAGTATTCCTGGAGATAAAGAAGGATATATCCTAATGATAACATGAGTAAGTAATCAAAAAGACATAAAAATCCTAATATGTGCCTAATAATGTAACTTTAAAATTCTTGAAAGACAAAATGATAGAACCGAAGAGAGAAACAGACATCATTGAACATCTTAATACCTGTTTCTTAGAAATTGATAGAATTAAGTGGAAAACAACAATGGCAAAAAAAAAAAATCGGTAAAAATATAAATTATCTGAAGCTTACCCACTTGATCTCTTCAGTGTTTATAGAACATCATATGTAACAATTCAAAAAATTCCATGTATTTTTCAACAGATGGGTTGATCACAATATGGACCACGTGCTACCTCCTAAAATAAGTCTCAATAAATTTCAGAAGACTTGAAATATGTCAGAATTGTTCTCTGGTCACTATGGTATTAAGTTAGAGATTAATAATAGTAAAGTATTAAAACATCCCGTAATATTTGGAAATTAGCAGTTCTGTGTCACTTATAGTTCATAAAGGTCATGAGAAATAATGAGAAGTTATTCTGAACTGAATGAAAGTGAAAATACAAATGTGAAGTTTTCTATTATTCAGGTTAAACATAGAGTAAAATGTGTTCTTTCAAATACCTATATTAGAAAAGAAGAAATGTTTAATAATCTTAGTTTCCACATTTAGAAACTACAAAAAGTAAAACACAGTAAAGAAGGAATAATAAAGATAAGCTCAAAATTAAAACAGAGAAAACAGTACAGGAAATTTACCAATCCAAACCATGGTTCTTCAAAAAATTACTAAAATGAGTAGTTGCTTAGAAAGATTGTGTAATAAGGAGAAAACACATATACAAACTACCAATATCTGGGTGAAAGAGGGTATCATTCCAGATTTTAAATGCATGAAAAAGACAAATAATATTTCAAACAACTTTATGCCAATAAATTTGACACCTTAGAAAAAATGTACATGATTCTTGAAAAACACAGCCTACCAAAAGTGACGCAAGAAGGAATAGAAAATTGAACAGGCCTGTACCTTTAAAGAAACTGAGTTTGTTATCAAAACCACTCCCTCAGAAAGATATTTCAGGCCCAGATAGCTTCACTAGTGAATTCTACCAAACATTTATGCAAGAAATAATACCAATGTTAAGGAAATACTTTCCAAAAATAACAGAGGAGGAAACACTTGCCAATTTATTTTATGAAATCAAAGTTTGCCTTGTATCTAAACCTGGCAAAGACATTTCAAAAAGGGAAAATTACAGATGAAGATCCCTATTCAACTTTGACATCATAATCCCCACAAAATCTTAGCAGATTGAATCCAGCATAACTAAGAAGGCTAAAGTGGCACAACCAAGCTGCACCTATTTCTGGAATAATTAAATTAATTCACAGCATTATCAGAATAAAGAGAAAAATCATGTAATTTTAGTACCTTCGGAAAAAGCTTCTGACAAAAGCCAAGACACGTTTGTGATAAGAACTTTCTCATAGACTAGGAATAGAGGGAATTTCTTCAGCTCAATAAACAGCATCTAGGAAGAATTTACAGTTAACATTATATGTAATGATGAACTTGAATACTTCTCCCTAAAACTGGAAAAGAGGTAAGGAAGTATATTCATCATTATGACTTTTATTTACTATCATATTGGAGATTCTAGTCATACAATAAGTCAAGAAACAGAAAATGCTTACAATTAGAAAGTAGTAAAATGAATCTTTCTTCCTAAATACCATGATTATCTGGACAGGGCAATACATCAAAGCTACTTGTATTGCTGTATAATAGCAATTAAAAAAAGGGAACTGGAATTGTGAAAAAATGTATTATTTTCAGCAGCATCAAGACACGCTGAGTACTTCAGAATAAAGTTAACAGAAGTTGCACAAGATCTTTACATCAAAAACTTCAGAGTATTGCTGAAATTAAAAAACACCTAAATAAATGGAGAGATGTATCTATCATAAACTATCTAGTTACTCAAATTTTGAGATGCCATTTCCGTGAAATTGTTTAATGGATGCAGCATAATCCTAGTCAAATCCGCTTTTTTTGTGGAAACTGATGATCAGATGTTAAATATGGAATTGTAATAGATCTAGCAGAGCTAACCAATTTTGAAAAAGAAGAGCTGAAAGACTTGCACTTCTTGATTTCAACTATTGCTGTAAATCTACAATAATCAAGACAGTTTGAGTATTGATGTAAAGATAAACATTTAGGTCAATGGAGCAGAATAAAGAGCACAGAAAGAGAGCCATATATGTAGTAGTGAAAAATGCCACGTAATTTAATGGGGAAGCAGTTGTGTTTTCACTAGATGATGTGAATGAAATTTGATGTCTAAATACTAACCTAAAATTAATTCTAAGTGGATCTTAGACCTAAATATAAAAGTTAAAGCTATAAGCTTCTGGAAGGAAGTAGAGAATTTAGGAGTAAACAAAGATATCTTGAGACACAAAGTGCATTAGTCATAAAAGAATAACTTGACCTGTTGAATTTCATCAAATTAATAGCTGGTCTTCAGGAGTGTTTTTTTGCCAGCTAGTGCTGCACTAACAGAAATACCACGAAGTGGGTGGCTTTAGTAAAAGACAGGCTTATTCTTACATAGTCCAGTAGGCTACAAGTCTAAATTCAGAATGTCAGCTCCAGGAGAAGGCTTTCCCCCTTGCCACCTCTGGAGGAAAGTCCTTGTATTGTATCAGTGTTTGTTCAGGGACCATCCTGGCACAGAAACCTCAGGTCTGAAGGACACACCCTTCTCCTAGTACTGCTTTCTTGATAGGGTGAGGTTCCTCGTTCTCTGCTTGCTTCCCTTTTATCTCTTGCAGGATGAAAGGATTAAGGGTGGGGCAAGCCATACTCCAGGGAAACTCCCTTTACACTGGAACAGGGAGGTGATCTTATGAAGGGATTTATAGTCCCACCCTAATCCTGTAACATATAGCATTGGAAAATAATAAAACAGGGGACAATCATAACATATTAGGAATTACAGCACAGCCACGTGGCTGCATATCTTTTTGAGCAGACACAGTTCAATCTATGAGAAGGAAACATCATTACAAAATTTAAAAGAATTAGATAGCAAAGATGAAAAAGTATTTATGTGAAAATTATGTTATATACAAGGTCAGACAATTAAGTTCACGAACTCATCCTAGAAAAAGTGCTACATACCTTTTTGCTGAATATCACTATGGTCACCTTCAAAGTACTCCCCTTAAGAAGCTATGCACCAAAGCCAGTGCCTCGTCCACCCTTCAAAGCAATTTTGGAACTCTTTTTCTGGGAGGTGTGTAGTACTTACAACAGTTAAGTTCATGGACTTAATTGTCTGATCTTGTATGACTTTACAGGTGATCTTTAAGTGTCTGTTGTATTTCTACAGGACTTAACCACACTTGTGTATAATCATTTACGCTCAGTTTTATTTATGTTACTCCAGACTGTTAATTTGTGGAATTCTTGCTCATCTTAAATCCCCAGGAACAAGTGCAATGCCCAATACATAGTTTGTACTGTTATGTTTTTTGACTTGCCTTGAATTATTGTATCCTCAAAGTGAAAACAAATAGGTATTCTACACAATAACTGATTGTGTTTAAAAAGCCTTTACATTGTGCCTTTACATAAGCTAGAGCTTCATGACAAACTGAACACTGTTTAGGTCCAGAGTTCACCTTTTCTCTCTGGTTTAAGATTCCTAGAAATTAAAGATGCCAGTTTATGTATCCTCAAAGTGAAAACAAATAGGTATTCTACACAATAACTGATTGTGTTTAAAAAGCCTTTACGTTGTGCCTTTACATAAACTAGAGCTTCATGACAAACTGAACACTGTTTAGGTCCAGAGTTCATCTTTTCTCTCTGGTTTAAGATTCCTAGAAATTAAAGATGCCAGTTTAGTTAGGAACAGTTACTGTGGAACATATTTGTGATGTGCATATCAGTATTACATATAAATTGTTCTCAGAATGAAAACAAACCTCTCCTTTTAGCAGAAACTAGCAGTTGCCATACGTTTGAAAATAACTGTGGCTGAAATCATTCTTTCTCTTCTTTGCCTTTTCGTACACAAAATGGCATTCTCATAACACATCAATATTGGTATAATTTTCCACCCAAAATGAAGTTATTTAGGGCCATTCATTTTGTGACTAGACATACTATTGCCCTTCAGAGGAGGTAATTACTAGTTTGCATGGACAGCAAACCTTCTTGATCTTGAAATTAAGCTAGAGTTTCACAGGTACCTGTGTACACACCAAGAAGGAACCTACCAGAATTCATCTGCCTCTTCAGGACTTGGGCTTCTTGAGTTGTGTTATCTTGCTAACTCTGAGTAGCCACAAATATACAGGAACCCTGTCAGCATTCCCTTGTCTTTGGTTACACCTACTCTGCATCCTTTTGTCTTTCATTAGTTCTTGCTTTTACCGTACTGTCTTGCTCCTTTGTATTTTGCTAGTCCGTTTCTAAAATATTTGTAATCCTCAGGATTGGAAAAGTATCTTACCAGTGGTCAAAACCTGGAGTTAGATGTTAAAATTCTAAAAAGAATAAAAGGCAGTGAAAATAGAACAGGTTCTCTTTCTTCATAAAAGGGTGACTTATGTGGATATATATATTAATATTATTCATTAACTTTCTAAAAGTAGAATCAACATTTGTATTCATTGTCACTCTTTCTATTGGTAAAACACATGTATAGGAATAGTCATTTGAGATCATGTTTCCTTCTCCCATAATATGTTATTGCTTTTGTGTACTTTTTTCATCACTGAGGTTGAGCATTACAATCCACTTCACTGAGCTGATTATGATCTGGATAAAAATACTGTCCTGACCTTTCTAATACATAGATGTGTATTAAAAAAGCACTTTATTCTAACCAGTCATTGGTTAGAATGGAAATAAGTTTCCTGTTTTCGTTGGCAACATTGATCTAATTATTTTATACTTCCATTAAGAAAAGTACCATATTTCATTCAGCCTCCATAGTTCTGTTCCAGTACGTATTTCCTATATATATTTCTGCTGCTCGTCTCCATTTTCCAGAAACGTGACTGTTCAGACTTACCATACATTCTCCCTCCTTCATGCTTTTGCTAAAAACTCTTGAATGCTTTCTCCATAATTCTTCTTTTTAGGATTCTACCCTTTTCTCACAGCTCCCATCAAATCATGCTTTTTAAATCCTCTGAAGTGTGGCAGATTACGTAACATGGTCTTTCTTCCCATGGTCTTATAATTCCCACCCAGGTGGTTGGGCAGGACTGCATGATAGGGTAATTGTGGCCTACCAATGGGACAGATCAGTTTTACCCCACAGAGAGCCAATTCCAGAGCAGAGAGGAGGAATCTGCCACCACCAAGGAAAAGCAGCCAAAAGCATAGAGCACATCCTTCAGACCTAGGATCCCTGTACTTGGAAGCTCCTGGAAGCACAACTGAGACAGAGCAAGAACTGTAACTTTGAAGACCATGAGAAGTGGTAGTGGGAGAGACCCAGCAGCAGAGATCTGGCATCAGGAGACAGTGTGATGAGCTTCCTGGCCCATGGAGAGAGAAAGCTGAGTGCCTCTGGACAAAGGTCAAAATGTCTGGGAAAGGCATACCTGCGAACACAGCTGGTAAAAGGCTATCCTGGTGGAAGAAGTATGTCCTGAGTGTTCCTGCACCTGAGTTGTAACAGTTACTTTCTTAGTAAACCTAGTAATTGTGAGTATGGTCTGAGTCCTGTGTGGCTATTGCAATGAATTACAGAACTCAGCTGAGAAAGAGAGTGGTGTGGGTGCAATGGTTGGTGTTAGAATTGGTAGGGATGGTGGCGAGAGGAGAGTCGTGTGACCTCTGCCTCGTAGAAGTCAGCCTGTGCCACCACTGGTCTTGATTCTCCTTCCCTTGTGGATACCACTGCTGTTTTTACGTCCTTCCGGTCAGTACACATCCGCCTCCCACTTAGCCCTTCATTTTGTTTTTCTCTTGTGTTTTAGTTTGTGAGACACCTGGGATAAAATACATATTGAAATGATGTATGTTTCTTACATTCACTGAGCCCTAAATGTTTTGTAAAAAATGATTGTATTACATAGTGAAGCGTAGGGTTCTGTGGATAAACCTACACACAAAAGGCCAAGCGTGATAGGGATGCATCTTTTGATAAAACATCTTAGAGGAGATAAGATGTTTTAAGAGAGTTGTTTATAGACATGTTGAAGTTTTTTTTTTTCTTCAAATTTAAGACTTTAATGTAGTTCAGTTGTTTGGTGTGAGGCAAGTTTTGGATTTTAAATTTCCCTGTAGAAAGTCAAATGTAGTAGCACCTACTAACATATTTTTATGCAAATAACACGTGTCTTCTGTGTTTGTGTGCTGACTGCTCTCTCCCCCTACCCCAGCCACTATGCTGGCTTTTTTTTTATTATTACATGTTGTTGTCCAAAAAAACTAGTGTAGTGGACTTACGAAAATGCCTCATGGAATGAAGGAGCAGTCAGCAAACAAATTTAGAAAGCAACTGTTACTGGCATAAAAATATGGTAATATGGTAAGCTCCTTATGTTCTTGCATCTGTTTCTGGACTGTACAGTTTTCTGTTGACCTATGTGTTATTGCTGTGATAATTCGTTACTATTCTATGTACTGTTTTAAGGTCTGGTATATGGTTGGATACATCTCTCTGGGTGTTCTAGAACCTTTTCCTCTTTAAATGTTGTTGTTAGGTGCCTTTGAGTTGTTTCCAACTCATAGGGACCCTGTGCACAACAGAAGGAAACAGTGCACAGTACTGCGCCATGCCCACATTTCTCTCCCCTTCTGTCAGTCTCCATTTGTTGTAGTTGGTAGTGGTAGTTGGGCAGAATTTAGTTCATCTGATTTCAGGGTAAAGGAGGCTGTGTTTCCTGTAGGCTATCAGTTCTATAGTCTAGATTCCTCTTCAAGCCTTTGGTTTCCTTCTTTCTATCTTGCTCCAGATGAGTAGAGACCAATTGTATCTTAGACCACTGCTTACAAGCAAAGACTCCAGACACAACTCACTAAACTAGCATGTAGAACATAAACTTTATGGACCATATGATACCAGTTTACCAAGATGTAACATGAGAACTATGGTCCGAATCCTCCAAACCCAGGAAATCTGAAGTATCTGTAACTGTGGCTACTTGTGCTTTATTATGAACTCTGTGACAGTCAGTTTGGTTATTTGGTTTATGTGCGTATAGTCACATACGTACACATGCATGTGCGTATACCTGTGTAGACACACATATATGTGTATATGTTGATGCTTATACACATGTATGTCTGCATACATATGTACCCACACATGTATTTTTTGGTTATTATTCTTGTTTCAAATTTGTATATGCCATAGCAGTTACTGTAAGGTCCATTTTTGTTGTGTACATTTTAGTAACATTGTTTACCTTCTTCAAGCTATACACACTTCACCCTCTTCATTGCTACCTTTCCCATCATCAAAAATAACAAGTGCCTGCTGTCTAGAAAGTGAGCATCCATCCCTTGTAATGACTGAATAATACTAGTTTCTGTATATTTACCTGTTTGTATGATTTCATAAAAGTGAGAGCATACGATTTTTTCTTTTTCTTTTTTTTTGCGATTGACTGGTTCATATTTATTTTTAAGAATCGAGATTTTGATTTATTGAATATCTGTTTTTTAGGATTTACTTCATTATTTTATGCTATATCATTATTTCCTTTTCTACTTTGTTTAAATTTCCTGTGTTTATTTTTCCAAGTTATGTGAACTGGATATTTTCAGTCACTGTAAAAGGCTACAGATTTTTCTTTTTTTCTTTTTATTTAACATGACAGTGAAAATGTACATTCATGTATAAATTTACATGCCCACCTATATGCAGCTTCCACTGCTCTTCCTGTCCGGTGACAGCACACTATTCCTCTCTGCTCCATATATGTCTCATCTTCCCAACAGCCTCCTTTCCGCTCCTCTCCGTCCACTCCCCTTCCTCCAGCCAGAGGTCAGGAAGATGATATCCTATAGATGTGTAGAACCATAAAGTGCTTCCAATATATGGTCACTCTGCATTGCCAACTCCAATCGATTCCTGTCCAAAGAGTGGACCTTTGTCATAATTTATGGGAAAGGGCAGCATCAGGGCCGGGGGCCTTGCTCTCAGAGGAACCCCAAAACCTCTGGACCATCAATTGAGGTCTTTTAGTGGAGATCTCATGATGCACCCCTTTTTATTCTTGTGTTGCCAGTGAGACTCCTCTCTGTGAGCTCCATTGTGGCTATCACTGGTGGTGGCCGGGCACTATCCGGTTCTTCCAGTCCCAAGTCGATGTAGGCACCCACTCTTGTGGGTCTCTCTGTCTTCTCGGTTGTCCTTACCGCATGCCATTTTGGTCCTCGGTGAGCATCCGTTCCTGCTGAGTTGGGACCATTTGCTGTGTCCTCGGATGGCAGCTTGGCAGCTTTTAAGACCCCAGACGCCACTCACCAATGTGGGGTGCAGAGAGCTCTCGTAGCAAAACGCTAGTTGGGCCAATTGGCCTGGAATTCGCCTAAGAGCATGGTCCCCTGCCCCCCACCGCAGCTACTCTATCCTTGCAGTATTGAGTTAAGATGGAAAGAGTACTCAAGTTATGCTGAAGTCCACTTAATGTTGTTCTTGTTTCTAATGTGTGCTATCACCGCTTTCTCCCAATTAGATTTCTAGTAACTATCTAAACTAAGCCCTCCCCACCTCCCCCTCCCTCCCTCCCCTCCCTTGCAGCTGTCAAAGATTCTTTTCCTCTATACACAAGTCTGTTTTTGAGATCTTACCGTAGAGGTCTCATACAGTATTTGTCCCTTTGTCGCTGACTACTTTGACTCAACATAATGTCTTCCAGTTGAAACCAGGTTAGGAGATGTTTCCGGGAATGATCGTTATTCTTTATCATTGCGTAGTGCTCCATTGAGTATATGTACCAAAGTTTACCTATCCATTCTTCTATTGTTGGGCATCTGGGTTGATTCCATCTTTTTGCTATCGTGGACTGTGCTGCGGCAAACATTCTGGTGCATGTGTCCGTTGGTGTGAACGGCCTTGATTCTGTAGAATATATTCCAAGTAGTGGAATTACTGTGTCAAATGGTACATCGATATCCATTTTTTTAAGGAAGCGCCAGATTGCCTTCCAAAGAGGCTGGACCATTTTGCAACCCCACCAACAGTGTAGGAGGGTTCCACTTTCTCCACAGCCTCTCCAGCATTTGTTGTTTTGTGTTTTCTGGATCATGGCCAATCTTGTTGGGGTGAGATGGTATCTCATTGTTGTCTTGATTTGAATTTCTTTAATAACTAAAGATCATGAACATGTCCACATGTGTTTTTTGGCTGCCTGGATCTCCTCTTTAGTGAAGTGTCTGTCCATCTCCCTTGCCTGTCGCTTAATTGGATGGTTTATCTTCTTCTTATTGATATTTTGTAGTATCTTATAGATTATAGAGATCAGGCGTTGGTCTGACATAGAGTTGCCAAATATTTTTTCCCATTCTGTGGGTGTTCTTTTAATTCTATTAATAAAGTCTTTGGATGAGCAAAACTGTTTGATTCTTAATAGTTCCCATTTATCTATTTTCTCTTATGTTGATTGAGGTTTCTTTGACACATTTTGGAGTCTATCTTCATTGTGTATTAAAACTTTCATTGTTGTTCCTACCTTTTCTTGGATGAACTTTATCGTTTTAGGTTTGATATTTAGGTCTTTTATCCAGTTGGAGTTGGTTTTTGTATAAGGTGTAAGATATGGATCTTGATTCAGTTTATTGCAGAATGGATAACCAATTTTGCCAGCACCATTTGTTGAAGAGACTGTTTTTACCCCAGTTTAATGTCTTAGGGCCTTTGTCAAATATCAACTGTTCATAGGCAGATGGTGTCATCTCTGGGGTCTCAATTCTGTTCCATTCATCCATCTGTCTGTTCTTGTACCAGTACCACCAGGCTGTTTTGACCACTGTGGCAGTGTAGTATGTTCTAAAGTTGGGTAATGAGAGGCCTCCCACTGTGTTCTTCTTCTTTAGTAGTACCTAACTTATCCAGGGCTTCTTCCCTTTCCAAATAAAATTGGTGATTTTTTTCTCCATCTTCTTAAAAAATGATGCTGGAACTTCTATTGGGATTGCGTTATATAAATAAATTGCTTTGGGTAAAATAGACATTTTCACAATGTTAAGTCTTCCTATCCATGAGCAGGGTAGATTTTTCCATTTATCTAAGTCTCTCTTAGTTTCTTGTAGTAAGGGCTTGTAGTTCTCTTTGTAAAGGTCTGTTATTTCTCTGGTTAGATTAATTCCTAGGTACTTTATCTTCTTAGGGGCTATCGTAAATGGTATTGATTTGATAATTTCCTCCTTAACAGTCTCCTTGTTGGTATAAAGGAATCCTACTGATTTACTTATGTTTATCTTGTATCCTGAGACTTTGCTGAACTCTTCTATCAGTTTGAGCAGCTTACTTATAGATTCCTTGTGGTTCTCTGCATATACAATCATATCATCTGCAAACAGGGAGATTTTAACTTCCTCTTTGCCGATGCAGATGCCCTTTATTTCTTCGTCTTGTCGAATGCTCTGGCTAGAACTTCTAGCACAGTGTTGAGTAGGAGAGGTGAGAGTGGGCATCCTTGTCTAGTTGCATCTCAAGGGAAAGGCTTTCAGTCTCTCTCCATTCAGGATGACATGGGCAATTGGCTTTGTATAAATGGCCCTTATTCTGTTGAGGAATTTGCCGTCTTTGCCCATTTTGCTAAGAGTTTTTAGCATGAGTGGGTGTTGGACTTTATCACATGCCTTTTCTGCATCAATGGACAAAATCAGGTGATCCTTGTCTTTTGTGTTATTTATGTGGTTAATCACATTAATTGTTTTTCTGATGTTGAACCAGCCTTGCATCCCTGGTATGAATCCCACTTGGTCATGATGGATTATTTTCTTGATATGTTGTTGTATTCTGTGGGCAAGAATTTTGCTGAAGATTTTTGCATCTAAGTTCATGAGTGATATCAGTCTGTAGTTCTCTGTCTTTGTTGGATCTCTCCCTGGCTTAGGTATCAGGGTTATGCTGGCTTCATAGAATGAGTTTGGGAGTACTCCATCCCTTTCTATACTATGAAATAGTCTCAGTAGTATTGGGGATATCTGTTCTCTAAATGCGTGGTAAAATTCTGCCGTGAAGCCATCTGAGCCCGGACTTTTTTTGGTTGGCAGTGTTTTGATGACCTTTTCAATCTCTTCCTTTGTGATGGGCTTATTAAGTTATTCTGCTTCGTGTTGTTATAATTTGGGTAGGTGGTATGAGTCAAGGCATTTGTCCATTTCCCCTAGGTTTTCAAATTTGTTAGAGTACAGTCTTTCATAGTATTCTGTTATGATATTTTTGATTTCTGTTGCATCTGTGGTGACGACTCCCCTCTCATTTCTAATTTGGGTTATTTGTTTCCCTTCCTGCTTTTCTTTAGTAAGTTTAGCCGGTGGTTTATCAGTTTTGTTGATCTTTTCAAAAAACCAGCTTTTGGTCTTTTCAGTTTTTTTAATTGTTTTCTATTCTCTAATTCATTTAGCTCTGCTCTAATCTTTATGATCTCCTTTCTTCCGGTGCCCGAGGGGTTCCTCTGTTGTTCTCTTTCTACTTGTTCAAGCTGTAGAGTTAGTTCCTGATTTGGTGTCTTTCTTCCTTCCAGATGTGTCCATTTATGGAGATAAATAGACCTCTGAGCACTGCTTTGGCTGTATCCCATAGGTTCTGGTAGGAAGTGTTTTCGTTCTATTGGAATCCATGAATTTCTTTAATTCATCCTTGATTTCCTCTATAACCCATGTTTTTTTGAGCAAGATGTTGAGTTTCCAAGAGTTCCACTTTCTATCTGTGTTTTTTCTGCTGTGGATTTCAACTTTTATGGCTTTATGATCTGAGAAGATGCTTTGCAGTAATTCAGTGGTATGGATTTTGTTGAGCATTGCATTATGGCTTATCATGTGGTCAATTCTGGAGAATGTTCCATGTGCACTGGAGAAGAAGGTGTTGTTGTCTGCTGATGGGTGGAAAGTTCTGTATATATCAGTGAGGTTTAGTTGGTTAATTGTGTCAGTGAGGTCTTCTGTATCTTTACTGAGCTTTTTTCTAGATGATCTGTGTAGTGATGAGAATGGAGTGTTAAAGTCTCCCACTATTATTGTGGAGTCATCTAACTGTCTTTTGAGCGTAGTCAGTGTTTCTTCGACATATTTAGGTGCTCTGACATTAGGTGCATAAATGCTTAATATAGTTAAGTCTTGCTTGTGTACTGAACCTTTCAGCAATAGTGTCCATCTTTGCCCATGATAGTGGATTTGACATTAAAATTGATTTTGTCTGAGATTAGAATTGCCACCCCCACTCTTCTTTGTTGATTGTTAGCTTGATATATATTCTTCCATCTTTAATTTTCAGTTTGTTCCTGTCTTTAGATCTCAAGTGAGTTTCTTGTAGACAATATATGGATGGGTTGTGTCTTTTGATCCAAGATGGCACTCGGTGTCTCTTTACTGGAGCATTCAGTCCATTCACATTCAATGTAATTATTGATAGGTATGTGTTCACTGCTGCCATTGTGATATGTTTATTTTTATGTTGATGTTTTCTTTGTTGTTCTTATTAGTCTGTTCTGGGACACTCTTTTTTGTGAGTTGATTTTGCACATTTTTCAGAGCTGGTTTTATAGTTGTTGAGACTCATGTATTAGATTTCTTGCAATGGTATGATACATCTTTGTTGTGCTTTACAGCTGCCCCTATGAACCCCCTTAATAAACTATTTATCAACCCAATTTTAATTACTACCAGTCGTGTCATCTTGCTCTCCATCTGGAAGGACTATAACAACTGTAGTACATCCTTCTTTTTATTATGATGACACCATAGTTTTCATGGTGATCACTGGGTTGCTTCTTTCCATATCGAAGCTGTGATTTACTTTGGAGCTTCCCTAAATGAGTAGAGTATTGAGTAGTGTGTCGTTCTCAAATATAAAGTTAGTGGTTTCGTTCTTCTGAGCCAAAGCCAAGAACTTCTTTCAGTAATTCTTGTAGTTTGGGTTTGGTTTTTACAAAGTCTCTGAGTTTCTGTTTATCTGAGAATGTCTTAATTTCATTTTCATATTTCAAAGATAGTTTTGCAGGATATATAATTCTTGGTTGGAAGTTCTTCTCCTTGAAGACTTTGAATATGTCGTGCCTCTGTCCCCGTGCCAGCTTGGTTTCTGCTGAGAAATCTGAAGAGAACCTACATGGTTTCCCTCTGAATGTTAGCTTTGCCTTGAGTCTTGCTGCCTTTAAGAGTTGCTGCTTATGTTTCATTTTGTTAAGTTTGATTATAATATGTCTTGGAGTCTTTCTTTTGAGATCTATATTGAGTGGCATATGATATGAATCTGAGATGTCTATATTCTCTTCCTTCATGATTTCTGGGAAATTTTCTTTCAGCAGCTCAGCAACAATACTCTCTGTGTTCTCAGATGTCTCACCCTGTTCAGGGACTCCAGTTAATCGAACATTGTTCCTCTTAATAGAGTCCCACATGCTTCTTCATGTTTCTTGTTTCTTTTTTCTGATTTCTCCTCATAGACACTGGCATCAGTAGCTCTGTCTTCCAAGTCAGAAATTCTTTTTTCCATGTGTTGCATTCTGTTTTCTTGGCTTTGCATGGAAGTTTCTATGTCTTTGATTTGCTTCTTGATCTGTTGGATTTCAGAGTACTGGTGTTCCATCAGATCGAAGAACTTGCTTTATTTTTCATTTTGTTCTGCTGCATTTTGTATAAGGTCTGGAACGGCCCTGTATATAATCAATTTGTATTCACTTCCTGATGCTTTCATAAAAGTTTCTTCATCTGGAAAACTCCTTGGTTGCTGTGTTTGGGAGCCTTCTGAAGCCATGAGTGATTGCTTGTATGCCACAATTGTCTGTTGCTTTTTCGGTCCCATGTGAGTATATAGAGGCTAGAAGAGGTACTGTGAGGATGGATTGCAAATGTTTCTCTAGGCTATCTTAAAATGTAAAGCAAAAGGTATCTGACCCGTTGAAAAGTCAGATTTTCAGGTGTAGAGGTCCCTCTTCTCATCTGACAAAGTAAGCACCACTGTATCCAACCCCAGATGATAACAAAGTAGTTCAGAATACAGCAATGCTACTGCCCTGTTGGCCTCTGCTGACAGGGCCTCGCCTTAGCCAACACTGCATCGAGTACTGGTTTTGTGATAGAAAAGCACTCTCCTGTGGGCAGGTTCTGGCTCCCAAACTAAGAATTAGGTCCAGCTGTGGCCACCATATCCAAGATGGTGTCCTCCACACAGGCAGCCGACAGAGGGGCTAAAGGTGCAGAGAGGTAGTGATTCCTCTGCTTGTGTTGCAGGGCCCTCAACGTAGGCAGCACTGTGCAAAATCACTACTTTTCTGACGGAGAAGCGCTGTCCCGTTTGCAGGCGCTGGCTCCCAGGCTAAGAACGAGTTCCTGCTAAAATCTCGGTACCAACATGGCGTCCTGCACGCTAACCGCGAAGCTCCGCACAAACCCTGCTGAGGCAGCTACAAAACGAAAGGCTCAAAGTGGCTAGATTAACAGAGTCCCGAGCCTGGCTCTCAGAATATGGGAATTTCGCCTTCCTATCCCCCTAGCAGCGCGTCTGAGTCCAGCCGCCAGGCAAGACCCAGCTCCGCCTGCTGGCCGAGACAGAGGAAGAAAAGTCAAACTGGTGCGTTTACCTTCCGTGTGAGAGCCGGGGCTAGCCAGGAGTGGGAGTCCGCGAAAGAGAGGGGGTTTTTCGCTGAGTGGTATGAAGTCCCAGTTAACAGCTCTATACCGTGTCCTGAGGCTGATTAGGTGATTAGAAGGCTCTGTTTGATTGTCAGTTCAGGTTTTGGTTTCCAGAGGGATAGTAGGAGACGTGGGTTTAGTCCGCCATCTTGACTCCGCCCCCCAGATTTTTATTGAAAAATCCCTTTAACTGTATCCAGATTTTGGCATACAGAAATTCTGTCCCGGTGTATTTTAAAAGTCTTGATTTCCTCAATGCTTCTCTCTGACCCATTCACCATTTAGTGTGTGGTGGTTTTGTTTAATAAAGTTGAGGGAGAGTATTCACTGTCGATATTGCAATATTATTAATTGTGGTGAGAGAACACAGTTTATGGAAGGAAAGCAAAGGAAGCTTAAATACAACAATAGAGATTTTTCTTAATCATTTGTTGACTGGGTATACTGGCAGTGAACTGTGTAGTGATTTTTATCTTCTGGCTAATGATGATGCTACCACTTCTAAGTATTCCTAGGCCTGTTTTTTAGGAATAAGAAAATGTTTCTCAGAAGTCTCTCTATGTTGCGTCTTCCCACAGTAGACTTGTACTCAATATCTAATTGCCCAACCTGATTTACATTGCAGGTCATTAGGACAGCAAGACAGGAATACTCTTTTTTGCTGAGACTAATCAAGATGTACCCATACGATCTGAATACAGTTTTGTTGTTGTCTATTTTGTTTTTTGGTGGTGGTGGTCTTTTGTTTTAAGTCCTACTGAAGAAGAAGTAGTTACATGAAAGTTGAAGGAAGTGGGATATAGAAGTTTGGTTCTCATTTAGAGAACCAACAAGAGTCTTTTACTGCCTCTTAGTAGCTATCTTTCGGTATACCTTGGGGATCAACAAATTTACTGAAGGGGAAAAAAGCATATTGCTTAATCGAGAGAGTCTGACACATAGCATTCTGTTAAGAGAGCTTCAGTTATACTCATTTAAAGGGCTCTTTTGAAACAGTTCTTGTTAGTTTTTAGTTTTCACACTGTAAAGTCTACTGTTTGCTGTAACTCTAAACTTTCCCTCATGGGAATTTATTTCCTTGTTTGGTTAGTAATCCTTGATTTATAAGCTCATCATCTATGTGGCTAATTTCCTTGGGAGTCCTGTCACTTCAGATCAGTTTTGGTTGCTCTTTGCTGGGTCTAGACCAGTTTTTATTTTAATTTCTGTGCTTGGGATTCTCTATACCGCATAGGTACCACAGATTTCTCACTGATAGTCCTTTTCCCACCCTTGATTCTCTGCTGCTTTAGATAATGTGCAGTTGTCTGCTCTCCATTTTATAGGTGGAACAAGCCTTTGTGACTTTCTTTAGGTTTTTGCTATTAGGTTAGCTCCATTCTCCACTGTTCCTGAATTCTGGAAACTCCTGCCATATCTCGAAATAACAGAGTTTTTGACTCCCATGAGTCATTTCAGTGTAAGCTTTCTTCAGTGATCTGACTTTGAGTTTTGTCTTCATTGTTGGCACTTTGCCTGGTTTAGCTCATTCTTGAAAGCTAATTGTCACTTTCTATTTTATACAGTTTCCATGAGTTTGGAGCAAGAGGAGAGGGTCCTTTTGTGATTGCATAGTTCGTGATATTTATCAGAAGTGTAAATTCTAATGTAAATGAAATTTATTTTCCATTTCTGTTAGGTTTTTTTTCCTGCTTTCTTAATTTTTATCGACAATGGGTTTATTTTTGTATACAAACTTTCCCTTTCTGACGTTTTAAAAATTCATCACATAAATTTTGATCCCTGCTCTTTAGACAGAGGATCTCTTGCAAAAAATTTGACATTGTTTGTAGGGTGGGGTGAATTACAAGTCTTCCTGAACTAAAATTTTATGTGGAAAGTCAGTATAAGATAGTGTGGAAAAGATGTGCTTGCCCTTCCTCATCTCTGTTTTGGAAATGTTATTTTTCTTTTTCTAAATTTCTGTAAGATGGCGAGTTATTTCTGTTTAAAACATTCATCTTTAGCTAAACTTTATGCATGTCTTACAGAGATAGTGTATTTTTCCAGTATACCTTAGGGCAAAAAAAAAGTAAAGCAAACTTTCTGTTCCCAGCCTGCTCTTGATATTCAGCCCAGTTGCTTTGGCTCACAGTTCCATTCTACCTCATGATAAACACCTTTGTATCTCATTATATCTCAAACTCTGTAAGCCCTAGGAGCAGCTTGTAGAGGGAGTGGACTGTACTATCTAAATGAGCCATGACAAGCCTGGGAGTGGAACTTACTGCTGGGAAATAGACCAGGTGGTATTAAAGGGGCTTGTTCCGTGTGGTAATTGCTCCACAAATTAATATTGAAGAAGTGGGGAGTAAACCTCTTTCAGCTACTAATTTCCTGGAGAGATAACACAGTCGCACTATGCTGTGTATTTATACCTCTATGTAAAAGTGTAATGGAAAAAATTCCTTTTTTTTTCCTGGCTCTGATTTTTTTATTTCTTTTTAATAATTTTATCATCAAGCTTAATGTGTCTAAACTCTTCAGTACTTCAAGTCTCAGACACAGGAGAGGAAATAAATTGTTCTTGTCTTATTAAATTGATCCTACAGCTCTCTTTGTTAGGTATAAAGCCTTGTTATGATAAAGTAATATGGTTAGAAACTGTCAGTAATTTCCAGACTCAGTAGAGGGTCTAATCAGGAAGTTTCTTGACCAGGACAAATATGCATGTTCCAGTTGTGTCAATGCCATTTAAGAAAGTATTTTTTTTTTACCATTTTTATTACATTATTAAATTGATTTTTAGAAATTGCCTTAAAGTTTTCCATTTGCCAGAAAGTACTCAAATAATTATACATCTTACACAAACTGTTATGTACATCACATGCAGACAATAGAAACATTTTCAATCTGGTTGTAGTTAGGAGATTTCATTTGGAGATAACCCAAAACCCAGTGCTGTCAAGTCAATTCTGACTCTTAGCGACCCAAGGAATGCCTAGTGGATTTGAACTGCTGAGCTTTTGGCTAGCAGACATAGCACTTAAACAGTATAATAACAGAGTTTCCTCATATGGAGATACTGTGGGCAAAACCCTTTTCCCAGCCACCATGTGCAGAAGTGCTGATTGACTCCGGAGCAAGAGCAGCACTAGAGTCAATTTGTGACATGCTGGTATTCATTCGTGCTCCATGTCTTGCATCACTAAGAGGGAACTGTGTTAGCACATCTTAGCCATTATCAGGGTCTGTGGATTCTTTTTGAAAAGGAAAATAAATCAGTTTTTTTCCGCTGAAACAGTGGAATCAGGTTACTGAATGTTGGACTAAAAAAGGAAGACGCAGCATGGCGGAGTCTAGTAAGTGTTGCAGAAAAAAAGTTGTTTGTGATTCCACTGTTAGGTGAGTCAGCATGTCTTTTCTGTCCACAGCCGCCTCCCCCAGCTTTCTCCCCACTTTGTAGTTTTGCACAGACTCCTTTAATGAATCTGCAGGCTCATATTAGGTAGAGTATGTGTGTGTGTGTTGTTTTTAGTAGTTGATACTCAGTAGAAGATACATGTTGAGTTTTGAATCAAGTGACTTCATCCCCTTGCAGTTAACTCTAAATCTAAATCTATAGCCTTCAAGTCAATTCTGACTCATAGCAACCTTACAGGTCAGAGTACAACTGCCCCATAGAGTTTCCAAGGAGCACCTGGTGGATTTGAACTGCTGACCTTTTGGTTAGCAGGCGTAGCACTTAACGACTAAGCCACCAGGGTTTCTGCAATTAACTCTGGAGTATCAGAACTTGAAGGAAAGACTTTCATTGTTGTAGCTGCTGCAGCCCTTCTGCTACTACTTTTTAACTTTGGGTGCCATCCCCATTGTAGTCTCCTAGTAAGTACATCTTTGTTTCTGTGTGAAGCACAGCCAGTTTCAAAGCTTTGTTGGTTACTAATGCCAGACAGAGCTCCCCTCCAGCCACCAATCACTATTTAAGTAAACTGATGACTCAGTTATGATGCCCAAGATTTTTTATTTAAAAATATGGACAGTTTTTACTTGCACTTTAGATTGGAGGAATCCTGTCCTCTGTGGTGTTCCTCCTCCAAATCAGCTTTTTAAAAAAGTTTGTAAATAGGGTCTTTCAAACTGGAAAACACTGTTTATTTCATTCAGCAGAACTGAACGGAACTGTAGGCTAACAGAAATACCAAATGAAAATATTATGATATCTCATTGCACTCTATTGTAGATGCAATGTAGTGTGGATAGTAGTAGCTTTGAGTCATTGTAAATCCCATCTGAATACTGGCAACATGATTCAAAGTATCAAGAGATAAACCCCAAAGGTCTCATTTGTCTGAATGGTCACTGTGCGTATGTAAGGCCTTAGTTCATTATTTTAAAAACAGCAATATTGCCCTTAACTAGGGCAGGCAGGGTAGAGGTAAGATGACAGCTTGATTTAGAGCTGCTGAATTGGAATACTTTTGCAGTTATGGTTTCATTTCTTCTTCAGGTTTATATATTTTGATGAATACTAGAGACTGGCTTATGGGAAAATTTCCCATGGATCCCAGAAAGTTGCAGCAGATTAGCAGCAAATTAAGATCTGATATAAAGAAAGAACAACTTAAATTCAGTTTATTAAAATGAGGAATTTCTAGTGAAAAACAAAAACAGTTTATGTTCTACATGCCCAGTGTGTGAAAGTACTTGAAATCTCTCCAAACTTAAATGCTAGATTTTGTCTAACTTTCTTAAATGAAGGCCATTTCTTTGTAATTGGGTAGAGGCTCACAAACTGCCTTGGTTCAAGGGCCATCATTACTTTTTTCGTGACCTCTAGCCCGGGGTGGTACAAATGATTAGTGTAAGCAGTTGCTAACTGAAAAGTTGGCTGTTTAAGTCCACCTAGGGGCGCCTCGGAAGAAAGGCCTGGTGGCAGTCTGCTGAAAGCTGGCCATTGAAAACCCTGCCGAGCACAGTTCTGTTCTCATACATTTGGAGCTCCAGGAGCTGGAGGTGACTCAATGGCGCCTGGCTGAGGCCAAAGTAAATGTCTAATGGTTCCTAACAGTACTTAGATCTGTACAGAGTTTATGTTCTTGTCATTTAGTGGCCATTTCAAACAGAAGTAGATACATACTGGAGGAAAAATAGTATTTTAGTTTTTTCTTAAATAACCCCAACTACTTACTCTCTAGTACTTTCTAGACACTGCAGTTTTTCAGACCTTAACATGAGATTGTATTGTTCATTGCCTCCTCATTTCTTGTTCCCATTGATTTCTGTACAATACTTCCTTTAATCACAGCAATTATGAAACAAACAAAAAACACTCTGCTTCATAATAATAGAATGTCATGAAGATGAATACAGCATATTCTAGTGTTGAAACTGTGAACTTCTTTGAGCTGGTAATTTGCGTAGTGTCTGACTGAGGTCACTATGTTTCTTCCAAAATTTAAAATACTCTGCAGTGCCTCTGAATTCCCTGGGTGCTTTGGGGCACAAGTTGGGAAACTTAGTAGTATTGTCTGGGGTAGAAGTATCTAATACTAAGTATTGGTGGCATCTCAGTTCAGGTGTAATTACTATGCCAGACTAAAGGAGAAATAGGTAAATTTTGGTAGGCTGTTGACAGAGAAACTGTCATTTCACCTACCTGTAGGGAGACAGCATGACATGTTAATTAAGAACAGTGGCTTTCAAACTTTTTAGACTCAGATACTATTCAGAAAATCATCTTACATCTTTGTCTCATAGACACACGTATACAACTGAAACTTTTAACAAAAGTATGTTGTTTTTACTATTTTACTTTCACTATTGATGGTTTACTTTTATTTTTTTAATTTTACTATGTGCACTGACATTTTCTATTCTTTTTTTATTCTTGTTTCCTTCATTTTTAAAGGTTGCTCCCGAGAACCCACTAAACTGAAAAAGACTGGTTAAGAGCACAGATGCTGGGCCAGACTTATTTGAATATTGCCCTTAACACTTTCTAGCAGTGTGGCCATGGGTGTGTTAGCTGTTTCCTGCTGCAGTAACAGAAATACCACAAATGGATGACTTTAACAAACAGAACTTATTCTTTCATACTTCAGGAGGCTAAAAGTTTAAATGTAGAGTATCAACTCCAGGGGAAGCCTTTCTTTCTCTGTCTGCTCTGCGGAAAGATATTCATTATCAGTCTTCCCAGGTCAGCAAGCTTCTCAGTACAGGGATCTCAGATATCTTGATGATGTGAAGTCCTTGTCTCTCTCCCTGCTTCTCTCTTTTATATCTCAAAAGAGATTGAATCAAGACATAATATAATCTTGTAGATTGAGTCCTGCCTCATCAACATAACTGCCTCTTCTCCTGCCTCATTAATGTCCTAGAGGAAGGATATATAACACATAGGAAAATCACATCAGATTATGAAATGGTGAACAGTCACACAATACTGGGAATCATAGTCTAGCAAAGTTAACACACATTTGGAGGTGGGGACGCAATTTAATCCATAGCAGTTACCCCATTTCCTCATCTGTAAAATGGGGGTTAATAGTACATAGTGCTGAGGGGATTAAATTAATACATGTAAAATATTTAAAGCAATTACTGGATGTTAATTGCTGCTGTTATTATTTAGTACTAGAATGTCAAAGAATAATTATAGCCTAGGAGAGGTAGAAAATCAGAGAAAAGGAATAGTTCCAAGCTCTGAATAGTATTATATGTAGTAGGAGAATGAATTTTTCGTTAAAACTGAACTCTCGTGCAGATAGGTTTTGTATGCTGTTCCAAAGATTGTATGCATTTGGTATCTTTTGAATTTTAACGCATTTGAGAGATGAACAAGGTGGATCAAGATAATTGTCTTTATTCTCCCTTGGAAGTTCTTCTCCTTCAAGAGTTTGAATATGTCATGCCACTGTCTCCGTGCCAACATCGTTTCTGCTGAGAAAGCCAATGAAAGCCTACAGGGTTTCCCTCTGAATGTCAGCTTTGCTTTGAGTCTTGCTGCCTCTAAGAGTTTCTGCTTATGTTTCATTTTGTTAAGCTTGATTATAGTATGTCTTGGACTCTTTCTATTGAGATCTATATTGAGTGGTGTTCAGTCTGTATCTTGGATATCTATATTCTCTTCTTCCTTAATTTCTGGGAAGTTTTCTGTCAGCAGCTCAGTGATGATACTCTCTGATGCTGTCTGATGCTGTTCAGGAACTCCAGTTAATGGTATATTGTTCTTCTTAATAGAGTCCCACATTGCTTCTTGATGCTTCTTCGTTTTTTTTTGTTCTTTTTTCTAATTTCTCCTCATAGATGCTGGAGTCAGTAGCTCTGTCTTCCAAATCAGGAATTCTCTTTTCCATTTGTTCCATTCTCTTTTCTTGGTTTTGAATTGAAGTTTCTATATCTTTGATTTTGTTGTTGATCTGTTGGATTTCTGAGTACTGATGTTCTGTCAGATTGAACAGCTTGCTTAATTTTTCATTTTCCTCTCCTGTATTTTTTATAAGGTCTAGGAGGGCTCTATATATAATCCTTTTATATTCACCTTCTGATAGTTTCAGAAAAGCTTCTTCATCTGGGAAGTTTGAAGGTGGTTTATTTTGGGGGCCTTCTGGTGCCATGGGTGATTTCTGGGTTGCCGTCTTCTCTGTTGCTTTTTGCGCTTCATGTGGATCAGTAGAGGCTGGGAGAGATGCTGTGAAGATGGACCACAGTTGTTTCTCTAGGCAGTCTTAAAATGATAAGTAAAAAGTATTTGATGACTTCCAAAGTCAGTCTGGTTTTCAGATGTATACATCCCTCTTCCCAGCTGGCAAAGTAAGCACCTCTATATTGAACCCCAGATGTTGTAAACTAGCTCAAAATACAGAAAGGCTCCTGGCCTCCTGGCCTCTACTGTCAGGCCCCAGCTGTAGGCCATACTGTGTGCCAGCCAGCCAATTCTGCTCTTCTGCTGGAAAAGCAGTCTCTTCTGGGTAGGCACTGCCTCCTAGCCCAGAAATTAAGTCCAGCTGAGGCTTCCATATGGATAACCTCACCTCCTAGCAAAACAAGAAGGCGTCCCCCACAAGATTGCCAGCTGGCCAGGCCCAGACTCCTGGCACAAAGAGAGGCCAAGAGTTCCGAAATACCCAGAGTCCACAGCCTCAGCTGCTGAGCCCCAGCCCCAGGCGATGCTGTGCAAAACACTGCCTCTCTGCTGGAAAAGCACTCTCCCCCTGGCAGGCACCACCTGTTAGCCTAGGAACCAAGTCTGGCCGGGGCCTCTGCGTGGGCTGCCTGGGCTTCACTATTTCCCAGTGGATCAAGATGGTGCCCTCACAAGTGTGTCTGTACAGCTACCACATGGCGGAGACAGAAAGATAGGTCAGGGAAGCTGAGGTGTATAGAGTCCAAAGCCAGGCTCTCAGAACCTGATAATTACACTTGCTGGTCCCACCAGCAGGGCATCTGAGACCAGCAGCTAGTCAAGTCCCAGCTCTGCCCGCCAGCCAAGAAAGAGGAAAAAAAAAAATCAAAATGGTGAGTTACCTTCAGTCTGTGTAAGCCTCTGCTCACAGAGAGTGGGGTCAGTGAAAGAGAGGAGGTTTTGCATTCAGTGGTATAAAGTCCTGTGCTGCATCTCACGGCTAAGTGGGTGTCCAGAAGGGTCCATTTAACTATAATTTCAGGTCTTGGTTTCCAGAGGGATTTAGGGAGATGTGTGTTTAGTCCACCATCTTAACTCCGCCCCCCAAGATATTGTCTTTATTCTCGATAAAGCTGATTAGGGAACATGAGTTTATATTTTTAGCCAGGTGGCCTTGTTAATGTTTCCTCTCTGAAAGTAGGCAGACCTACCTACTGGCACAGCTGAATAACTGTAGACCTCTTGTTACATAGCAGAGAGCACTGTGAAATGGCATTTAAGACTCAAGGAATTTCTAAGAGTAATCAGCTGACTAGGGGGGTTAGGGAAAGGATTAGGAAAAGAGAACTTCAGCCACAGGCTCAGCATGAATGAGGATCCAGAAGTGGCAAAGGGTTTAGTTTATCCAAGGGTGTGAAAGGAAGCTAGTGTCAGAAACTAGGTAAAAATATTCAAAATGTGTGAAGAAGAGATCGGGGCTTACATCACAGAGGGCTTTGAACAAAGATCCTGAGATGATTGGTTTAAATTTTCATCTTTGGCTTCATCTTTCAAGTTGCATTTACAATTTTGATATAGTATACTATGGTCCAAGCTTACCTGAATGTACTATTTTTTAACATTTCATAATATTTGTTTTTCCATATTTCTATTAATGAAGTCAATTGCATAACCTTTTAGAACTCAGAGGTTATGATGAGTGTAGACAGTTTTTTAAATTTTTCCTCTAGTTGAGAAATGTGGAAGGCTTTATGATCCTGAGGTAGCAAGAGAGAGATGTGCCCTTGATTGATGTTTTTTAGGAAAATAATTTATTAACCCAATTGTGACTATCACTTTTAACCTAGATGTATGGTTGCCCTATTAAAAGGGGACCTTTGTTTTGCCTTTGAGAATCAGAAAAAGCCAGTCTTTTTCGATCTAGTGATATTCTGGTGTCTGGTCATCCAAAAATGAACTTGTACGACTCATTTTAGACCAGAAAGAAAGTCTTAGAAATGACAGCTATCCATGGCGTAAAATTTGCAAGCACTGGTCTACTTTTATGTAAAAAAAAAAAAAAAAAAAAAGCAGTTGCTTTACTGTATAGCATTGTCAGTTACCCTTATGGCTTCAACTAGCCATACTTTTCTTTCTTCCTTTAGAGATACATTATTTAGCCAAAAACAAATGTTTTCAATACCTGAATGGTATGAAATTTGATCAAGTCTAAGTAGTATAAAAACTTTTCCATGAGCCTTAAAAAATGTTGCCATCAAGTCAGTTCTGACTCCACTGGCCTTATATGATTGAATATCCAGTATATAAAATTAAACCAATTATTAGTTATTCTACGTCAAATTTATAGTTGCATTGTTTTAAAACTACATAGCCTTTTCTTCACAAGAACATCTTTTTGGGCTCTGCATCGCAGTATGACTGGATAACAATTTCCTCTTTTCTGAGAAAAGGAATAGGAAGAGATAAGAGAGCCATAAGAAGAGATGGGTATCTGATATCTATCTGTAATCAGGGATATATCATTGCATACTACATTTGGAGTTTTTGCTGAAGTTAGTACTGCTGATTGTCCTTCTAGTTCCTTGAGCTTGACTTCTGCCCTTAACCAGCAAATGTGCTAAAGACAAGCAGTGACAGTGACTCTTTGACAATGTATTTATTTCTCAGTAAAGTAGTTGTTAGACTGATAAATATTTAATATATTAACTTTGGTTGATCCTTTCATCTCATTTACCTAATGTAAATTCCCCTCAGTTAAATACATTTCTAGACTTGAATCATCTGACATATTTTTGGGCTGGCCCATTCTTCACAAGAGTTAAGTTTTTTTTTTTTTTAAACTTTCATGTCCAAAGTTCTTTGGATTTTGTTTCTTCTCTATTTATGTTATAGCCATTTTCACTTTATTATTTATTCTGAGTATTATTCCTGAATAAGTACAACCAGTCTTCTTAACTCTCCTTTCAACTCTAAGCTGTCTGACATGTAAATGCTGGAATGATTTTTCTCATTCGTTTTTTTGTTTGTTTGGTTTTATATTTTTTCTTACTACAGACATGTTAATAGTTTATTCTTTTAAAGTACAGTGGGTTTTAGCATATTTACAAGGTTGTGCAACTATCATTGCTGTCTAATTCAGGAACATTTCCATCATACAAAAAAGTAACCCCCTAACTATTTGCAGTCATTCTCAATTATTACTTGTGACAGCGTATTTCAGTATCATTTTAGATTGTCTTTGGTTGCTTTTAATGAAAATCCAAGTAATACCTCTATTCCAATAAAAGCATGAGGCGTTATTGGTAGAATAAAGGATTATTTTTCTCACCTAAGAAGAACTATGCCCTGGTGGCACAGTGGCTAAGAGTTTGGCTGCTAACCAGAAGCTCAGCAGTTGAGATCCACCTGCTGCTCCTTGGAAAACCTATGAGGCAGTTTGACTTGATGGCAGTGGACAGGGTCACTATGAGTTGTAATCCACTAGCCAGCAACTGTTTGGTGGTTTTGTGGTTGTTAGTTTTTTAGGAACTATTAAAAAAAAAAAAAACGGCCAAACCCAGTGCCGTCAAGTTGATTTCAACTCATAGTGACCCTATAGGGCAGAAGAGAGCTGCTCCATAGAGTTTCCAAGGAGCACCTGGCAGATTTGAACTACCAGCTTTATGGTTAGCAGATGTAGCAGTTAACCACTATGCCACCAGAGTTTCCTTAAGAACTGTAGAGGTGCACAATCTAGGAGACCAGAAGGGTGTAAGCTCTTTTTATTTGTTTTCCTTTACCATTGTTAGTGTGTGGCTTTCTTCTTCAGTCTTGCAAGATAGGTGTGTGCTATAGACCTTGTGCACATATTCCAGACTAAGAAAGACATGTCTAAGGGGCAAAAGGTCTGAGTCAACTGAGTCTAACCCTGTTGGCCCAAACTGTGTTTCAGGCCCTTACTTCTTACTGGAGAAGAACCTAGAAAATCCTGTTTCAGTTGGGCAGTGCCTGTTCATTCACAATCTAGAGTCTGTTAAAAAACAAGGAGGATAGATACTGAACAGGTGACTAGAATATTGAACAGTGTTTGCAACAATTTCCTTGTTTAGAATTTTTTTGTAATTCTGTATTGCCTAGCATATTAGACTCTTCAGTCTAGAGTTACAATATCAATATCAGACCTTTGGAGGCAGTAACCACTGAAAGAAAACAAGTGAATATAATCCAGACCTTTATGAAAAATCTAACCAAATACATGCTGAACAAAATATATGTAAAGAAAACGTGGTAAGTTCATTTTTAAATATATGTTCTGACTTATTCTCTCTCTGCTTTGGAGGGAGGGTGATAAACCTCCATTGTGGATCTCCTAAGCTTAGACAATCAGTACTTTAGCTGTACTTATTATACATCCCTATTATATTAAAAAAGACGGGAAAGATACCTTAATTTGAACTCCAAGAAGGTGATTCATTTGCTGTGGAACCTTAAAGAGCTTAGTTAATTTCCCTGGGCCTCTGTTTATTCATTTATAAAATGAGGACATTGGCCTTAAGGGATAAGTGAGGAATATAAACAAGTAAGTCACAAGAAATTTATATATAGCCAGTAAAACTGTAAGAAAATGTTAAGCTATATTTACAGTTTAAAAAAAGAAATTTTAAAAGGTGCCTTTTTTATGCAAATCAGAACCACAGATTACACTTTATGCTCACTAGGAAACCAAAAACAAACTGACTGCCATTGAGTCGACGCTGACTCTTAGCAGCCTTCTAAGAAGAGTAGAACTACCCAGCAGAGTTTCCAAGGAGCCTCTGGTAGATTTGAACTGCCAGCCTTTTGGTTAGCAGACATAGTGCTTAGCTGCTGTGCCAGCAGGGTTTCTAAAATGGTATATATTTAAAAAACAAAAAGGAGGGGAGGACTATAAATGTTAGCAAGGGTAGGGAGAAATTGAAACCTTCATGCATTGATGATAGGAATGTACAGTCATGCATTGGCTCTGACAGTTTGGTGGTTCCTCAAAAAACTGAACATGGAATTGCTATAAACTCATGGCTGTTGAGTCGATTCGTATTCATAATGACTCCACAGAACAGAGTAGAACTGCTTCAGCCACTCTGAGAGAGACGGATATGGGAGTCTGCTCTTGTAAAAATTTATAACCTTGGAAACCTCATGGGGCAGTTGGTTCTACTCTGTACGATAGGGTCACTCTGAGACAGAATCAACTCCTCAGCAGTGGGTTGGGAAGATTATACAACACGATCTATGTAATTAACGTCACTGAATTGTATACTTAAAACTGGTTAAGATGTCAATTTTTTTACTGTATACATTTTACCACAATAAAATTTATTTTAAGAAAAACCAAAAGAGGCTTTTTAAAAACAATGCTAACGCAGTAGCAGAGATGAGGAATACTCACCAGTAGAACATAAGAAAACAACTACTCTCCTACACAACCAGGTCAGTGTCTAAAGTAGTCAAAATTTTCACAGAGGGAAATTGGGAATATTTATCAAAAGCTTTAACAGTAGGGCCCTGATGTCACAGTGGTTCAAGAACTCCGCTGCTAACCAAAAGGTCAGCAGTTCATTTCTACAAGCCACTCTTTGGAAACCCTATATGACAGTTCTCTTCTGTCCTATAGGGATAATATGAGTCAAAATGGACCAGATGGCAGTGGGTTTTAAAGAGGCACATACCTTGTAACCCTGCAATTCTACTTTAAAGAAATTTTCCTAGGAAATTTCTGACAAATACATGCACATTGGCTGACCTGGTAAATTGGTATATCATAAACTCCAGCCAGTTTTTCCTTTCCTGTAGCGATTAAAATGCACAGAGCTGTGTAAGAGAAATAAATGTGATTTTTGCCATTGTGTATTATTTTTCATTTTAAAGAAAATATAAAGTATCAGCTTATTTTTCTCACCTTGAGTTAAGAACAAATGGCAACCATCTTTAATTAGATATAAATATGTAACAATTTTAAATAAAAATTAAAGTTATTTGAGGTTTGGGCTTTTTGTTTTGTTTTGTTTTTTCGTTTTAGCCGTAGAACTATTCATTTTGGTCTTGCCTATTTTACCTGTAGAAAAACCTCAGCAAAACATTTCCTAATGGACTTTGCCTTAGGGTCTGTTGCCATAGGAGACTTTTCCTTCCATCTTCTGTGTCTTCACTGAGTTTTAGTTGGTAAATACCTTGCTCAGAAGCTTTTCTACAAGATTTTAAAGCATGACTCTGTGTCCCCTCCTAAATTTATCCTCAGACTTATTCCTTCCTTAGTGCTGTTGTACCTTTAAAATACTCTGTCTTAGTCATGTGGTACTGCTCTAACAGAAATTCAACAAGTGAATGGCTTTAACAAAGAAAAGCCTATTTTCAGAGAATCCGGTAGGCTACCAGTCCAGACTCAGGACTCCAGGGGAAGGCTTTCCCTCTCTGTGGACGCTGGAGGAAGGTCGTTGTGTTCCATCAGTCCTTCTTTGGCCTCAGAGGATCTTGGCACAGGAACCTCAGGCCTGAAGGATATTAATACAAGCAGAGATTAGGATTTATGGCATAGGAAAATCACAAAGTGAAGACAATCACACAATACTGGGAATTATGGCCAGCCAAACTAGTACACACATTTTGCCGAGGGGCACAATTCAATCTGTGTCATATTCATTTTTATTGTAACTTCACACTTACATAAGAGAGGTAGGTGGTATAATTGTATTTATAGGAAGATGGGAAATCAAATCATGACTTTTAACCATCATTACTTTGTAAGCTGATAACAATCCTTATTATCCTTAGAATCATAAATCTATAGCTTAAAATAGTAAATAAACACTTTTTTTTAAAGCTGATGGGCACTTTTCAGCTAACTAAGCATTGACTGCTATTAAATATGTTAGACATTCTTTTGACCAATCTCCAGCTTAACCCCTAACCTGCTTACTAAATTGCTTGAGGGCTTGTTTTCTGTCAAACATACTGATTGATGTCCGCAGCAGGCTGAAAGAGCCAAGTAGACTTCTCTTGAATACACGTGGACTTTTAAGTTAACTTGTTGAGAAGTATATTTATTAAAAGTTAGTTATGTTTGTTCCTAAACTCATTTATTCCAGTAACTCAATAAATTGTAATTATCTCTTTTCTCTTCTGTGTAAAACTAACAATATAATTGTATGTAAGAGTATTTTTCTAAGAAAAACTACATGCTTTGGAAAGAGGATACAGATAAGTCATTAAAGAATTGTTCTTGAATTAGATAGAAGATAACTGTTAAATATTAGAGAAATCTTTTTAATCTAAATGTGAACTGCAATTGTTTTCAAATATCTTTAAGTACTGGCCCTACTAGAAAGTATTCAAAAAAGGCAGTGTGCTAGGTCACTGGATCATATTCAAAGAAAAGGCTTTGAACTCTGCCATCAGAAATTAGCAAAGCAGTGTACATTTATATTCTTTAGCTTAAAAGCATTTTAATGATATATGTATACTTTTTTTTATTCTTCAGGGAACTTTTTTAGTTAATCAGTGGACAAACTTAGTGCCATGTGAAAGGGTTTCTCTTCTAGTTTCTCGTTAGTAATCTGTTTATTCTGAGAATTCTAAAGGCAAACTTTTGTATAACATGTTGTGTGTTGTAAATTATTCATAAAAATGTTATAAATAGTAAATAACTAAAAATCACAGCATCTGTTCCAGCATACCATATCTTTATGATTTAACACAAACTGAATTACTGAATTTAGTGGTGTGAACTTGGTTTCAGTTCCTTAAAAAATCTGACTTTTAATTTTTTTTTCATTGTAAAAAAATCACTAATTTTGTTGTTGTTGTTATACCTAATGCTGAGCCTTGGACAATCTGTAGAGATGTATCATGATCTTACTTGTCTGGGTTTGGTATTTTAGCGAGATACCTGCCAATTGGAATTGGAACCCTGTGGGCACAACCAGGATAAACTTAATTATTGGCTTGCTATATTTAAATCGAAATGAAAAGCTCATATAAAATTTTGTACCCGTAGCCTGAATAAAAAATGCGGAGCTGTTTTTGGACTAAAATTTCATAGCTTTTGTGGCTAATGAGGCATGAAATAAATTGGCAAGCTCAAACAGCTCCAAGTACAGTGGTACAGTGTGCATTTTCTAATTCCCAGCCCTTGGGATTTCAGCAAAGGTCACAAATTAAACAAAGTCAGGATTAATCAAAACTACAATCAAATAAAACCCAACCATTAATCCTCTTCAGAGTTACAGTGGAGTGATTGTGTAATTGTGTGAGAAGCACTGGAGAGGGCTCTTTTGTAGTATATAGGAAAATCAACGTTAAGGTGTCAAACAGAAAAATGAAACCCTGCAGGTGAAGCTGTCTCTGGAGCCAAGAGAAACTGGCAATTTATGCAGGGTTGCAAGTGAACCTTTGGAGTACTGAAAGGGGTGCTGGCACTGAGCTGCAAGGACATGTGGGGCGCTCAGTGGGGCCCTCCGCAGAGATGAGTTTATGGGCCACAGCAGGTTCTGTTTGCGGAGAAGCTCAGTGCTTGGGTAGAGCAGTGCCAAGCAACAGTCTCTCCAAGGTTAACAGCCAAAAATTTGCTGTGTAATTCTCAGCTTTTCACAGTTTTAAAGAAGGGGCTATAGCAATGTCTCTCCTTTGTGGGAGTAATTAAGTGTCAGGATGTGTTGTTCCCAACAAAAGGGGAAAAACTTTTGCAAAAAACAAGACCTTCAGCCCATGATTTTCTCATGTTTCTGACTTACTGATGCTTGCTTTATGATACCTGTCTTATTATTTCTGCTATTTCACATCCCACAGTGATCATTTCCTTAACTTTTCATCCTGTAGTCTCAAGTCTGTCGTTTTATTGCGTACTTTTGAAAGTTGATGGTGCTTTATCTATCAAGTTATGTTAGGATTATAACTTTAAGAGTCAGTCTTGATGTTTAATTCATCTCGTATTATTATGTTTCTTGTGGATGTATTCTATCGTTTCATATACCAGATGGGAAAATTCGAAATCTCTCCCACAATGTCTAATGTGGTGACTTATTTGAAAGACTCAAAAACAGATGATTACCCGTTGTTAGGAGATTCAAATTTCTATTCCTTTTTGCTGTTAATATACTAAATCCTTTGTGTTTGCAGAACAGTGTTAGGTGCTATATCCAATACATATTTTTTTCTTTCAACTAATGCCCGTCTACAGCTGACCATAAACTTACATTACTGAAAGGATCACTTAAGTTTTATGGTAAGATTTTATTCTAATGATTTATTATTTCAAATTTTCTTTCTGTTTATGTTCTTACCTCTTATATTATTATCACTAAAACAAATTCATGAGTTGAATTTATCATTACAAAATAAAGGTCTAAAAATCTGAATAATTTGACTCTTGTTTCCAAGCCTCTGGCTATCCCAAAAGATGTGCTTAACATGTTTAAATCCTCTATTTCTTTACATAGCTCTAATACATTGGTATAATAAACGTAGCAAAAGCTGTGGTGAAAATGGGATGGCGTACAGAATGCTTGTGTGAATGTGTAGTATTTCTTGTTTCTTTTTTTTATTTTATGTAAATGAAGTTAGACACATTGTTCTGCAGTTTACTGTTTTAACTGAAGAATATATGATAGTTATTAGTTTGTTATCAATATAAAGTTCTATTGTATTCTCTTTAAGAACTGCATAGCTTTCCTTTCTAGACATTGTGTTAAGTCATTTTTCTGTTAAAAGTCATTTAGATAATTTCCACTTTATTATTATAAGCAGTACTACAGAGAGCACTGTTACACTTGCATCTTTTTACATTTAGAAAGTCATTTCTCTGGGATAGATTCTTTAATGGAATTGCTGAGTAAAAACATAGGTATATTCTATTACCTGTTGCTAAATTGTCCTCAAAAGAAAGGGAGGGGGCTCTATCCACAGATACCATCACCTATGTAGGAGGGGATTCATTGTCTCCATACTGTTGTGCATACTAGGTCTTATCTATCTTTTTAATTTTAATGACATTTTTATATTGAGAATATTTTTCTGTCACAGTGGTATAATCTTTCATAGTACTATTTATGGACATTTAAGTTACTTCTAACAATGTGCAGTTGCAAACAGTGCTATAAAATAATAAATTTGTGATATAAAAAGTTTTAATAAATTTAAGAATAACCTTATACCTACATCATTCTCACATGTATGTAAGCATGTTGGTAAAATCCCAGAAGTGCAACTGTGGTGTCAGAGAATAAATACATTTGCACTTGGATACTGTTTAATGAAAAAAACAAAATGGAAAAATGTGCAGGGTATACTACCATTGGTGTAAAGAGGGACGGGGGATAAAATATACATATGCAAATATACGTCCTTGTATAGTCACAATGGTGTTAACTGTGTCGGTGTGGGGAAGTGAAGAACAAGGGTAGGAAGGACATTTTTAACAGTGTTTATCTTTTTATACTTCGTGATTTTTTTTTAACCACTGTAATGTGTTACCTACATAATATTTTTGGAAAGCCTGGTGGCATAATGGTTAAGTGCTGTGGCTACTGACAAAAAGCTGGCAGTTCAGATCCTTCAGGTGCCTCAGGAAACTCTATGGGGCAGTTCTATTCTATCCTATAGGGTTACCATGAGTCCAAATCAACTCAATGGCAGTAGTTTTATATAATATTTTAAATATTTCTTTAATGTAGATGTAAAAGTGTGAGCTTTTAAGTTAGACCTAAGTTTAAATCTGAGCTTTGTGAATTTAGGAGTACATTTAATCTATTTCGAACCTCAGTTTCCTTGTGTATGTAAATGAAACTAGTAAATATTTGGCTTGTAGAATCCTGAAAATTAAATGATAAACTTCTCATGTATATGCAGAAGTATGCAACATAATAGCCAGCTGTGATATACATTAGTAAACGATTCGTTTTAGATTTGTTTTCATTCTGTTTGCCAAAAGTTTACTTGTAATAGGAAATGCCTCAGAGATGATTTTTAGTGGGATAAATACATAGTCACAGAATGTCTGTTATCTGTTCCACTCTCTAAATGTGATTATCAAGGCAAAAGTCAATCATTACTAGGAAGAAGGCTGATAATAGTGACTTTTGCGTTACCAAATAATGTGACATGAATATGAGTAGGATGGCAATATATACAAAAATGAGTATACATAGAGCTGGTGTATTGCGTCAGTGAGTAAAACACTTATTCGCAATCTGTGACTGGTATGGACAATCCATAGGCTAAGTTTGTTCATCATCATGTGTGTGTGCACTCTTGCTTTGGTGTGCATATGTTTACATGTGAGTGCTTACAAACGGGTATTAGTTAACCAGCAATAACTTACTGGGAATTTCTATGTAGAAATAAGTTTTTGTTGTTTCTAAAGTGATACACTGACACATAAGTCATATGTACACATGTGTAATATAAGATAATCAACTTAATTTCATAATAGTACCTATTAATGCAATATAATAAAGTGTCATGTTTTCCTTCCATATTTATTCTACTAGTCCTCCCTCTTAAATCATTTGAACCTCAATGATTTCATAAAACTTTTCTTGGCAAGGATTTCTAATTTGAAAAGATTGCTGGAAGTTTTATTTCTAGTTTCTGTTGACATCCAAGTGGACTTGAACTTAACAACTCTAAACAATTGACAATGTCTTAAGTGTAATTCCTTCTGTTTTCTTTTTTCCTTCATTCTATCCCTAAGTTTTGCTTCTTCAAAACTAATGTACTTGTTTTTTTTTCTATGCATTACTTTGCTTAAGTAGTCTTCACGTTGCCCATTTTACGCTTACCTGGTATCTTTTTGCCACCTCAGATTATTGGCATTTATAAAAGATAAATTATTTACTAATAATAGCCAAGCCAAACTAATAATACGTAAAGGTAATTTTAGGTGCCATAGTTAAATTGAACTACAGGATATTAGTATTTTTAGTCTATGGACTTTCCTCTGAAATTTTACATTAATTCATATTCAAAAGCATATGCAATATAACTTTCTCTCAGGTAAAAATATTATTTTTTTTCTGTGAGTCTCTGACTATTCAAATTCAGTCTCTATAATCATGTAACACAGATACATAAACACTGTACATTCTGAATTACTTCTTTTGAAAAGTTGCATGAAATAATACTTTCCTCCTTACATTCAGAACATTCAAAGATTTTGCATTGCTTCACTTTTGAGGAATACATTTAGGACAACACTGAATTAATGTGCTTCTTACTTTGTTTATTGTGGATTCTGGGTACCACTGTTTTTACTCTCTTTGAAAGGTCTTGTAACACTTCAGTGTGTTTCAGGTGTTTTCCTGTAAGATCATGTTGCTTATGGGCTGGCTTATCTATAAACATTGTAATTTCTGCATAGGCACTGTAACATACACAATTATGTAATTTTCTATTTGTATCTCATCCTGCCTTATCTACCCTGAGACTTTTAATGTTACAAAAAATATCACAAGGAAAAAAATAACTTCTGCTCCTTCCAAAACAATTGTAGGACTCACCTTGCACTCCTCCGTCTTCTTCAAGATCACAACCATTTAGACAGGAGTTCTGTTGGTTCTGTCTCCGTGATTTCTTGTCCTTGCTGTCACTGTCCTACTTCATACTTGGATTTTCTTAAATTGTCTTAAGTGGTCTTTTTGTCCCATTTTAATACATTCTTTACTTTGTCTTCAATATATGCTGAATTTTCTACCTAAAATTCTTTGCTGCCCGTCTTCTGCCTTTCCGCATCCCTCACAAAAAATACATTTTTTTCAGTGTGGTATATGTAGCCATTCATGATCTATCTCCTGCTCTCTGCTACCTCCATGTACAGTTATGGAGCCCTGGTGACACAGTGTTTAAGAGCTCAGGCTGCTAACCAGAGGTTGGCAGTCTGAATTCACTAAGAGCTCCTTGGAAACTCTATGAGGGCAGTTCTGCTCCATCTTGTAGAGTTGCTATGAGTCTGAATCAAATTGTTAGAAACAGATTTGGGTTTTTTTTTAAATATATACTTGTAGCTCATTCATTCTTATTTTTCTGTAGTATTCCACTGTGTGTATATATAACTGTTTATCTGTTCAACCATAAATAAACATTTGGTAACTAGTGAATTCTCATATTACAATGACGTGATAATAGAAGCAGCTAAAAATGTAAGCCTAATATGATTCCCAGGGTGAGTGTGTAAGATTATCCAGAAAAATAAACAAGTAGGGACTTGGGTGTCATAAAGAATGGGAACCAAGAGTAGTGGAGTGTTTAGTCTTTGCTAAAGATGATAAATCAAATGTATGTACTTGTTGTAGAGAAGTGGTTTTCCTAGCTTACTCTTTACAAGTCAGTGACGGTAATAAATTATGTACTTGCATATCCAAGTTGTCTTGCCTGTTCTCTTCATTGCTTCATGGAAGAAACCATGAGCTGGGAAACAGTGAACATTTACTCTCCTGGTGTTTTGTGTGTGTTGGTCTAAGATAGCATAGTCTACTGCTTAGATTGTTTTCCATGCCCAAGAAGATTTGGCCTTTCCCAAGTAAGGAATAGACAACAAAGGTATTTGTTATTATAGTAGAAAAATTCATGTCAGGCTGATCAAAAAGCTCATCTTGGCACAATTGTGTTGACCTGTTATAGTCAGAGCCTTGCCGTGCTTTAACAGAATATGAACTGTTTTTATTTGTTTGTTTGTTTACTTTTGCTTTTGGTTTTACTAACCCAGCAGACACATTAGCTGCTGTTGAGGAAGCTGTAGAGACCTGCCCCTATTCCTCTGAAGACCAGCGGTAGCCCTGAGCGTCATACTTGGGTCGTTGCTGATCCAAGTGAAATAGGTCATAGAGACATGGATGATTTGGGCTGTTTGCAAAGGAATATAGTGATCAAGTTATTTCTATTATGCCTTCTTAAACTAAAAGAAGTCTAATCTTTGGACTTGAGAATGTGAATGACGTTTACACTGAGACAAATCAGGTAAAAGAAAATGAGTGACACAGATAATAGTTTTGAAGAGTATGCTTAGCATAGTAACTAAACCTCTTATCAGGTACTTTATTGTTCCTTACTCCTGGTATTATCAAGCTGGATTTATTCTCATTTTCTCAGAGTCTTGTTTTTTTCCAACCCTTAATTACAGATCAGTCAGTTTCACTTTGCTACAGATACTATGCCTTTAACTTTATCTTAAACAGCCCTGATCGTGCAATGGTTGTGTGCCCAGCTAGCTGAAAAGTCGGTGGTTTAGACCTACCCACCAGCTCCATGGGAGAAAGACCTGATGATCTGCTCTTGTAAAGATTACAGCCTAGGAAACCCTGTGGGGAAGTTCTGCTCTGTCACGTGGTGTCACTGTGCATTAGAATCAACTCTGCAGCATGTAATAACTTCACCTTAAGCTTCCTTTTTTTTCTTTTTATATATCCTGAGCTATCGTAGGAGACACAGGTATCTCATGTAAAGGCAACAGTTGTTGCTGTACTCGTACACTGTGGAGACTCACTGGGAACGATATGTTTATTTAATAATCATGCATTGAGTTATCAACATAGAAAATGCAGCTTCTGCATTAAACTCTTTTGCTTCTTAATTATCATATAAAGGCAAAATAATTTCTCTCCTAGAAACTCGAAACATGGAAAGCTTGCTGTCTTCACGCTAAGTATTCTCTATGGGCATTTTAAGTAGTGTACCTTTTACCCAGAGTTTTAGGTGATAAATACTGGAAAAACATACCGTTGCTTTAGAATGCTTTAAATAACATTTGGATGTTGAATATGATGAGTGTTTGTTTTTCTTAACCATTTCTTTTGTCTCTTCCATAAATTTATTTAATTTGTTGTACCTAAGTACATAAAAACCAAAAAAGCCTGTTGCTGTCAAGACAATTCCAACTCATAATGAGCCTAGGGGACACAGTAGAACTGTGTCATAGTGTTTCCAAGGCTGTAGTCTTTTTGTGTTTGTGTGTCTATGTGCTTTAGGTGAAACTTACAGCTCAAGTTAGTTTCTCACTCAAAAATTTATACACACATGGTTGTGTGACCCTGTCTGCCATCCCTATAGTGTGACTGCGCATTCTCCTTTCTACACTGGTTTTCCAGTATCCATTCAACTAGCTCCTGTCTCCTCCTGCCCTCTCATCTCACTTGCAGGCGGGAGCTGCCCAGCTAGTCTCATGTATCTACTTAAATTAGATAGTTATTCTTCATGAATATCATTTTATGTCTTACAGTGTAGTCTGTCCTTTGTCTGAAGGGTTGACCCTGGTGGTGGTTTCAGTTCTGTGCGAACAGATTGTCTGGGGTCTATATCTTTTGAGGTTCTTCCAGTCTCAGACCACTGAGTGTGGTCTTTTTACTAGAATTTGAGCCCCTTTTATCTCTTGGTATAATAGCTTCCTTGTGTCTTTGGGGTTCTCCGTTTTCCTTTGTTCTAGATGGGTTGGGACCAATCGATGAATCTTAAATACATTCTTGCTCAAGGCTGTAATTTTTTCGGAAACAGACTGCCACATCTTTCTCCTCAGAGAGGCTGGTGAGTTCAGACCACCAGTCTTTTTGTTAACAGCTGAACATGTAACCACTGCACCCTTAGGGCTCCTTCCACAAGTACGTGGAGTAAAGCATTTCCCTCCTTTTGTGCTCTTAAAATTAAGACTAAGAGTCACTCCCAATTAAATAGCAGGATTCTAGAAATAGGGTTTATGTCTCTCCATATTGTTGGAAATACTCTGCTGTGTTAATCCTTTTAGAACTAGTAATCAGAGCATTCTCTGTTTTAATGTTTTGGGAAGTAGTCAGTCATCTACTTCTAAATTTATAATTGGGGAATAAATAAATGTCCTTGTGCTTATTTCAGGTTATGTATTTAAACTGAAGTTTTCCTAGTTTATGTATGTGAGGGAACAGGCAGGACTTCGATCCCAACCTGGTAAAGTATTTGACGCTTGAATTCGTTACATGCAGTATTTAGAATTATGGAAATTTCAAGTCTATAATTTAGGAATTTTCTCCAGTATGGAATTTCAGAGTTTGTTTCCTTTCAAAAGTCAAGAAACAAAGTAGAATAATCTTTGTGGTCTTCATCTTATGTGACTACCCGATAGCATTTACCACCTTAGTGATGGTTCTTTTTTCTTACTTGGATTCTGTGATACCTGCTCCTCATACTTATTTGTCTTTACTCATTTCAGTTATTTGTAAATCTGTTTACCCTACTTGACTGTGAATTCTTTCTTACTTGTCATTTTATATCTCCCGATACCTAGCACACATTTATCTACACATTAATATATAGTAATTACTTAGTAAGTATTCACGGAAGTGAACTGTTTGTACTCCTTAAAGGTTGGTTGCCTAGAGTTCCAACCTGAGCATGCTCATCTCCTATTTACACCTCACCCTGGGCAGTGTTTCCTCCCTTACACCACTGAGAGGAAGTTCTGAAACCAGATTGCCTGTGTTCAAATCCCAGGTATACCCATTTCTAACTGGGTAAACTTAGCAATACCCTTAAAATGTCTTTGTCTAAGTCTCCTTGTCTTTAGAATGGAGATGATGGAAACTATCTCCAATATTATAAAAATATAATGAATTAATGCATATATGCCCTTAGAATAGTTCTTGACTTATAGAAAGCACTCGATAAATGTCATTTTCTCATTTAGTTTTTTTAGTCTCAGCTGCCATGTATGACTTCCAAATCTCAAGGCGTTTCTCATGAAACTTGCTGGAGTTATGTTTTCATGTGACCATTAGCTATTTTCAACTCAGTATCCCACTGGAATCTTAAATTCTTAAATCTACAAACTTAACATATTTTCCGTGCCTGCAAACTAATTGTGTCTTCTGCACTACCTGTCTTAATTACTGTCACTAACCTCAGTCCCACTCTTTAAACTTTAAAACCTTAATTGCCCCTCCTCGCCACCCCACATTGCATCCCTTTACCCCCTACTTCTTCATACCCCTACTCTGCTTCCCACCCAACCCCAGGCTGGGCTACTGCTGTCTGTTCCTTCTCTGACCTCATGCTACCTTAGTTCAGGCTCCTCCTCATCTCTTACCTCACTTCTTTAAATTACCTTTTGATTATACTGCTTTCAGGCTGTTTTCGCCTTTCACTTCATCCTTATCCTTTCTTTTACTAAATATTCTTTTACATTCTACAAAGCAGATATAGCTAGATCATTTCCCAACTTAAAATCCTTTAATAGTACCCCATCTACTTCAGGATAACAGTCTCGGCTCCTTCTAAGGCTGTGCACAATCCAGTTGTAGCCTGTCTTGAATTCCTTCTCTATCTTTTCTTTCTCCCTCACACTACCCATATCCCATGCAACGTACACATACATCAAAAACTAGATGATTTTGACCTCTTGTTGTTTCATATGTTTTGTTGGAAATGGGACCACTTTCACTGTCTGAGGAAGTGATGATATTTACTAATGATGAAAGCATCATCCATTCCAGGTTTGTTAATTGATTTAACAAACTTTAAATACTGTTTGCCAGCCACTCTGGTAAACGACAAGAGGAGAGAAATAATAGAAAGATACATAAAACGTTGAGAATTCACTGTAGAGAAAATAGGCTCAAAAACTACTATGTCTTATACAGGTGTGCATGAGATACAGTAGCTCAGTGGAAGAATCAGTTCATTGGTAAATTGCGGGAGAAGGATCACAGAGGAAGTGACACTTTGTATTTAAATAATATAGGAAGTGTTTACTAGTAAAGGAGAGGAAGAAATACATTCTGGGCTGATCAGCCAGGTGACTGTAGAGAGAGTTACTTGGAGCAAACAGACTCCATTTTAAGAGTGCGTTGTATGATTGAAGCAGGTAGGGCATTCTACTTTAGTCTTCAGCCCTCTAAAAGGTATAGATATGTTTGAACATATGACCGTATTGATGAGCTTAAGAAGGAAAGTTGGAAGCAGCTATGAATATGTTCATATGTTGTTTCCAAAGATTTTTAGCATTTTTCCTGTATTTGGAATGTTTTATGCAAGGGTGTGAAAATAGCAAGTTTGTGTCACTTAGGAATATAACTCTGGAAAGGATACGGGCAGTAAATAAGAGGATGGGCCAGGAAGAACTTGCCAAGGAGCTGGTACAGTCAGCCAGAGGATCTGGAGTAGGGCAGTGGTGTTAGGGATGGCAAATCTCTTATCTGAAAAACCACAGAAAATTAAGGTTTCTGGCACCACTTAGGTTGTTGAGAGGCAGCAGTATTTCACTAAAATGTGGACTTCAGAGTCAAAGATGAACACAAGCCCTGTCTCTGCCACCTGTTTGAAAGTCATGAGTAAATGATTTATGCAGTCAAAAGACCAGTTTACTGACAGAGTTGAGACTAGATCTACAACTTGAATAACTACTAGATGCTTTTCATGTTGTTAAGCAGCATACATGTTAATTTATTCTCAGTTTGCTCAGCTTTTGGTGAGAAAAATGTGCAGAAACTATTGCTTATCTTTTTCTGTCTTAATAAGATGTAACATTTCAAGAAATTGCCAAGAATTAAGTGTTTATTACACTAATCCTATTCTAGAGAGGTAGATGTTGAAGTCCAGCATAAACATCTTCAGTAATGATAATTCCACATTTTCAGCAGTTTCTTTTAGGGTCGTCTCTTCTGAACTGATAAGATTTTCCAATGCTGAGTTTTTATCCCCTTTTAAACTGCTGTAACTTTCCTCATTAGTCCTTTTTTCCATTTTGAGCATGCTTATGTTTTCAAAGCTTGGTTTTCCAGTTTGCCAACCTCGGTTTCTCTATTTAAGGATAGCCAGATTTCCTCAATTTTGCTGACTTAATTCAGTTCTCTCTGACTTCTTTTTCCATGTTGCTTTAATCTTGCTGACTAAAGGTTAATAAGAATTTGTATGTCCTGATAGTAGATTGGTGAAAACAAAGCTCTAGTCTAGGAATTGAAAAAAACTATTTTCTCTTCCGTCTCTCTTCTTCATAGCCAGGCTACTTCATTTCCAAAATAGGAAAAATTACATTTGTAAAATAAGCTGTTGTAAAAAATATGAGGACCTTCTTCTTTGGTACAGAGTATGTATGTGGGGAATGTGAATATTCAGCTTTTATGCAGTATTCAACTTGTGACAAATAATGGTGGACATGAGTGTACAGTGTCTGAAGCCTGAAAAATGTTAATGTCGACCATGCTTACTTGATTAGTTGAATTATGAGGTTGGTAGCAGATATCAGATGAAAGTTACTTACAATTTATTTTGCCTTTACTTTAAATGTTACCTTTCCCTTCATCCACTGTAGGATATTAACTTTAAAACTTGAAACACCTTCTTAAATCTACATATTGCAAAATACTTTCTTATACATGTGGCGAAACTAAATAATTAAAGCTATATTTCTGAGTAAAAATTATGGTCATTGTCTATGATTGTTTTACTCTCACGCTATTTGACAAAGGCCTCTCTGCTGATTATTCTGTGCGTATTAGGCAAGGCGTCAAACAGTTCATTTATGACCAAGGAAGCAACACAAGAGCAGACCCAGATTTTTACATTTGAGTAATTTGGAACCATGACTGGAATGAGAAAAATTACAGGTTAAAGCCCTAGATAGAATGTGAGTCTCAGAAAAGATTTAGTGAGCCCCTTCAGGAGCCTGATATGTGAGATTGGATTGTTGCCAGGACCTAGGTGAATAACGCACATTCAGAGCAGTACAGTGGACGGTTCTCTTTGAGCAGGACACCAACTCTGTGCAAAATCCAACTCTGTGCAGAATCTGAGGGGCAAGAGATTGCTGTGCAACACATATACTGCCCTTGTTTTCTAAGAGTGAGATTAAGTTACTGTCAGAGCTTCCACTTAAAATTTTCCCATTCTAGTTATGGTTCTGGCTTACCTAAATTTTAAAAATTGAGGTCTGCTTCAGTTTCATTTTGTCAGCCATGACTGCACTGGTTCAAAACCCTGGTATTGTGAACATTGAGAATCAAATGCAATACTTTAAAAGGCAACACAATATACTCTTTTTTTTTTTTTTACTATGAGTAAAATATATATTGAATTAGTTGAAGAAAGGTAACTGTGCCACATTTGAACGAGGAAAAATTAAAGATTGAAATGCAGAATTCAAAGTAGAAAAGTCATTTGGAAAATAGTTTGTGTAGAAGAAATAACTGCCTTTTTATTTTTTTATTGTGATTAAGTGAAAGTGTACAATCCAAATCAATTTTCATGCCTGTCAGTCTGCATCTCCATCTGCTCTCCTCCCCCAGTGACAGCACCTTCCTCCTTTTCACTCTATACTTCCAGCATCCTTTCAGTGAGCACCTGTCCCGTCCTCTCTACATTTCTCTCTCCCATCTAGAAAGAAACCACGAGGACAGCCTCCTGTAAATGTGTAAAACCATAAAGTATACACACCACGTGCTCACACTGTATCCTCAAGTCCACTCCATACTTGTTTGAAGAGTTGACTCAGCACCAGTTTCAGTCAGGACCAGCAGCAAGTCTAGGGACCATGTTCCCAGGAGACCCTCCAGGCTGTCAGACCATCAATTCTGGTCTTTATTAGTAGAGTTCTTGAGCTGGCAGCTTTTTAGTTTTGTTTGCTGTAGTCTTTAAGTGTTCACTGGAGAACTGTTCCTCATCTTGAGACCTAAATGGTTAGCTCTTTCTACCTCCCAACCTTCTTCACTCCGTTAACTAGAATTTTGCTCCTGCTTCTTTGCTTTGTAAGCGCTGAGTCTCTATGAAACTTAAACTCTAGTTCTCAACAGTGCATGAAAAGTGGGTCAGTGCTCTTTCTCACCTAGCTCACTTACAGGCTGTCTTAGTCACCTGGTACTGTTTTAACAGAAAATACCACAAGTGGAAGGTTTCATGTAGAGAAGCTTTATTGAGACACTCCGGTAAGCTGCAAATCCATTTACAAATTGTTTAAGTCCATTCAGTAAGAGAATTTATCACATTCCGGTAGGGTGAGTCCACATCCAGTGAGAGCATCTCGGCACTGGAACCTCGGGTCCAAAGGACATGCTCTGCTCTCGATGCTTCTCTCTTGGTGGTATGAGGTTCCCAACTTCCTCAGCTCACTTCTCTCCCTTATATTCCACAAGTCTGAGTCCTGCCTCACTAACACAACTGCAAACCATTCTCCGTCATCAGTAGCATGGAGGCAGGATTCACAACACATGAGAGGAAGGGCACCATATTGGAACTCCAAACCAAGTCAAGGCAACACATACATTTTGGGGGGACACAATGCAATCCATGACACTGGCTTTCTTGCTTTTAGTCTTTGTAACAGGGCATTTGAATGGTACCCATTGAGTGACGTACCTAGTGCCCGTTTGTCATTCCTTTTCTGAGTTGTAAACTGAGCTGATAGAATACAGTGAGCTAATATGTATAAACCAAAACTAAACCCAGAGCTGTTGAGTTGATTCCCACTCACAGTGACCCTATAGAACAGAGTAGAACTGCCCCATAGAGTTTCTGAGGAGTGCCTGGCAGATTCAAACTGACAACTTTCATTTAGCAGACAACACTTAACCACTGAGCCACCAGGGTTTCTATAGCGGCTAAGTGCTACAGCTGCTAACCAAAAGGTGAGCAGTTCAAATCCACAAGGTGCTCTTTAGAAACTCTATGGGGCAGTACTTTTCTGCCATATAGGGTTGCTGTGAGTTGGAATTGACTCATTGGCAGTGGGCAGATGTGTATAATGGGTTTAAAAGGCTTTCATCTCCTTGATTTGCTTTGGCTTGAGAGAAGGCAAAAAGGCCAGGAATTAGTGAGTGGGTTAGTCTTCTGTCACCATTGGCAGCTAACAGACATACTGATGAGGTGATAATGAACTCAGAAGTCTGCCCTGCTGGCTGGGTGGGAAAAGAACCCAGACAGCGGGCATGTCTCACCCTGCAACCTGCCAAGTATTTTACTTTTTAATAGAATTCCTTTCAGGAAGGTTAACAGGTAGACAGACTTTCCTGGATGCACATCTGAAGTATAATTTGTCACTCAAGGATAGCAAAGAATGTATGCTGTGTTACTCTCAACATACTCTCAGAGATCTTAGTCAGTTACTTGTATGCTCTAGTCAGAGAGAAAGGATTGGAAACAGGGCTTGAGTGTGAAGTTTACTAAAGATCATATGTGTGTGTGTGTATGTGTCTGTCTGTCTCCCAAGGTGACACAGTTTGCATGTGGCTACTAACCTAAAGGTTGACAGTTTGAATGCACCCAGCAACACTGTGGTAAAAAGGACTTAGGGATCTGTTTCTTTGAAGATTACAGCCAGGAAAACCTTCAGAGCAGTTCTGTCTACGTGGAGTTGCCATACTTGGAATTGACTCAACAGCAGCAGTCTTAGGGTTTTTTGTTTTTTCTTTAATGTGTATGTATATTCTATTGAAAGAAATATTTGATACATATAGTATACCAAGTTAGAGATTCCCAGGATATTAGCTATTTCTATTTGATTTTCATTTTGTGGAATTGTTTTCTAACAGTCTGAAATTTAATTGAAAACAACGTCAATACTTAAATAGTCCAGTTTTGTTTACAGTTAGAACTATTAGTAACAACAACAACAACAAAATTCCTGTCACTCTTTAGTCAGTTCTGACCTATAGTGAGTGACCTTGCTGGGCAGAGCAGAACTGCCCTGTAGGGTTTTCAAGGTTGTAATCTTTACGGAAGTTAACTGTTGCATATTACCTCTGGACTGACAGGTCAGTTTGAACTACTGACCCTATGATTTGCAGTCCTGCACTTAACCAGTACACTAACAGGGCTCCTTTGACTGTTGGTTGCTCTCTCATTATTCCAAATTTAGTTTAAAATTCCACTGACCCTAGTTTTTTTTCAGTGTTTGTAATTTGTTTGCTTTCCCATGTACCCATCCATCGCCACTTCTCATTTTCTGACTCCAAGGATTGCAGCCACTCGTACGTGTATGCTTGTAGTGCACACAGTAGGAAGTTTAATGTGAAAGTGCAGAAACATTTTTGCTTGAGTCCTACATCTTACCACATACCAAAATTAACTCAAAATGGATTAACAGTGTAAACATAAGTGTAAAATCTAAAAACTGTTGGAAGAAAACTGCTACATCTTCATGACCTTGGATTTGGCCATAGATTCTTAGTATGATACTAGAAGTATGAACAACAAAAAAAGAAATCGAAAAAATTGGATTTTATCAAAATTTAAAACTTTCTTGTATCAAAGGACCTGATCAAAAAATTGAAGCAGTGACCTACAAAATGGGAGATAATATTTGCAAATCATATGTCTGATGATGGACTCTTACTCAGAATATATAATGAACTACAACTTAATAACAAAAAAGCAAATAACTCAATCAAAGATTGGGCAAAAGAGTTGAATTGGCGTTAAAATCTCTGCTATATTTTGGTTCCTCAGAAAGCTAACTGCAAAATTAACATATGATTTGCAGTTCTGCTCCTAGTTATATACCCAAAATTATTGAAAGCAAGTACTTGAACTGTTAGGGTCCGTGATTTTCAAGATGTGGTACTGTTACTTTAAAGGTTAAATTATATTAAAAAAATATGCCCAATAGGAAAAATACTGGTGCACCAGGGATGCACCCCAAGCTACACAGAGCAGAGTGCGACTACGAGTTTCCTCAGCGCCCAGTATTTAAGTCGTGAGATTACGAAGCAGGGAGGGTGAACTGACCTTTACATTGATTGGTTAACTCCTATTAGTTGTAAAATGTGGTCAAGGTCTAGGGGTCACTTGCAGGCTGTCACTTGCAAGGTTGCCCCCAGGCTTGTCTTATGACAGTGTTTTGTAAGACAGGTGAGATTATTCTATGGTATTTTCTGCTATTAAGTTGTTTCCTGGGGCTTTCTTTAATACCTCCAATTTTTACCACACCCTTCCTCATTTCAACAGAACAGATACTTGTACACCAGTGTTTGTTGTAACATTATTCACAATAGCCAAAAGACTGCCAGTTCAAGTCCATTCACAGGTACTTCATAAGTATTGTATACATGAATTTCTATCTAGAATGCAAAATGATACAGTAAATACAGTAATACAATTTTATAGGGTTTTACCTTTTCCAAGTATGTATTTTATTGGTAATGTATGGAAGCTTCACAGCAGTCTGAGAAAGATCTGACTTCATTTTATACTTGAAGAAATTGAGGCTTGAAGAAAGTGACTGATTATTGCAATTACAGTAAAAGAAGAAAGAACTGAGGACTAAAACCTTGGTTTCCTTTTCCTACCTAGTGCTGCCCTTCTAGAACTTACCTAGTTAGAGTTAGGGGAAATGTGAACAATTAGCATACAACAAAAGAGGATGTTAAAGTAATCTGGACAAGAAATAATGAATTAGGGTTATGTCAGATATGGAGGCTGGAGAAATATTGAGATAGAATGAACAAAAGATTTAATGACAGAGGGATATGTGGGGTTTGAAGGAAAGGGAAAAGTCAAAGATGATTTAAGCTAAAAGCCCTCAGAGCTTTTGACCTCAATTTTCTAGTGTGCTTGGTTTGCCTTCTAAGAAGTTCTGGAGAATAGTTCAACAATTCCCAGTGGAAGTAAATTACAAAAGCTGAGATGCGGGTATTTAAACCCTAGAACCAGCAGTAGTAGATTCAGTCTTGAAGTCTCAAGTGGTATCTTTTGTTTTATGACTGAGAACCGGTCTTCTCTGTTATATAACTGGGAAAAGAAACTTCACTTTTATACAGGATCAGTATTTTCTGTTCTTTTCTGAAATAATTAACGTGACACACACCACGGTAAAAAAATGAAACTGGACAGAAGGACTTACACAGAAAAGATACTACCTCACCTGTTTTGCTCCCAGTCACGTATCCTGTAAAGACTTCTTTTTTTCTTTTTAACATTTCCTTCATCACTGTATATTTTAGATCATGCTGATATTTCTTGTTGACTCACTGCTACAGAGCATTAAGATTTAGCTAACTTCAACTGTGGCCTTCCTTGCCACATTCTGTCTCCCAATTTTCACGATATTATTATTTTAGTACTCCTATTTGTTAGCATTTAATTTTAAATCATACACTTAAAACTTTCTGTTCTGTCAAATTCTCATAGGAACTTTTTGATTAGCCACTATTTAAAGCAGGATTATCAGTAATGAGAGACACATGACATTTAATATTTATAAAAACTCATAGCACTAAATAACACAAAGAAGGAAACTTAATGTAAGCTATAGAGTTTAGTTAATGACATACCCATATTGGTTCATCAGTTGTGTCACAAGAATGGAAGATGTTAATAATAGAAGGAACACTGGGACAGATGCAAATGGAAACTGTACTTTCTTCACCATTTTTTAAATAAATGTAACACTGCTGTAAAAAATAGTTTGTTAAAAACAATAACAAGGTTGTCGATATTTCTTTCCTGTCCTCTAGTTCTCTCCCCTTCCTCCTCCAGGTTCTGACTTTTGACAGTTGTACTTTTATTTTTTATATAAAGACAAAGCTTTTTCTTCTATTTTGGAAAAGTAGCACCAATTAACTCATCAAATGTTGTTTTTACCCATTTGCTGGAGTTCTCTTCTGTAGCTCATTAGATTTAGATTATATCGGTCTTTCTTCCTTTGTCTCAATTTTTGTTTTCTAGTTTTATCACTTTCTGTTTTGGGTCTCTGAGTCTTTCTTTGATGTCTCTTAAATTTTCTTTTCTGTTTGTTATCTCATTATCTCTATCTTCTGTGTTCTGAGTGAATTCCTTGTATTGTTTTCCCAGTTCACTGATTCCCTCTTGAACTATGTCCGATGTAGTATCTTCACTTATTTAGTTTTTTTTTCTTTACTGATAGTAACATATTTAATGAACTTTTTATTGAAATATACTAAACCTGTAGGGTCACTGTAAGTCTGAATTGACAGCAGTAGGATTTAAACTTAAAGAAGAATATATATACTGTCACTTCATCTCAGTATGTTTGCACAAACTGAAAAACTTACCTAACCAAGATCAAGAAACACCAGTACTCCAGAAGTCCTCCTTGCGCTCCCTTCCCGTCAGTAACACCTACCCTGGATGACCACTGTTCTGACTCTAGAAGCATATATTGATTTCCACCTGCTTTTGTATTGTATTTGGAAATACTTGTGGCATATTGGTTAAGTGCTGTGGCTGCAAACCAAAGGTCAGTAGTTTGAATTCGCCAGGTACTCCTTGGAAGCTCTGTGGGGTCAGTCATGAGTTGGAATTGACTTTTTGGCAGTGAGTTTGGGTTTTTCTTTCTTTTATACATATGCATATGTACATATATGTGTGTATATATATAAATAGAATTATAAAGTAAGTAATCTTTTATCTGAGTACTTTCACTTTACATTATGTTTGTTTTATTTAAATTACCATATGTAATTGAAAAGTACTTTCACTCATGCTGTGTCGTGTTACACTGTGTTTGTGTTACACTGTGTCTGTTATGACTGTTTGAGTCACTTATCTATTCTAGTCACTATTATTTTTAAATGCCTCAAACTGTAAACAAACAAAATGGGTTGTTGACAATTTGAGGCACTTACAGATAGTAGTGGTATGAACATTTCCAGTATAATGGTGGTTTCTGCTATGGGTGATATGGAGGCTGGCACTAAGGTCCAGTCATAGGAGCCAGTAGATGGTGTGGTTCTGTTGGAGTTCTTGAAGCTGTCTTCCTAATTCTGTAATTCAAGAGAGGCCTTAAAAGTCAGACGGAGACAGGTTGCTTTCCCTTCATAAGCCATTTAGGAATTGTAGTTCCTTGTTTTAAGCAATGAGCCTAACTCTAGTCTCCTGTCTCCTATGAAGTGCTTTTAATTCCTATTGACCTGTAAGAATCAGATTCCCAGTCACCTTAAACTGCTGTCTGATGCTTAGGAAATTTTTATGTTATTTCTTTGGCCATTCACTCTACTTCATTTTCACGTTCTCACCTTCTAAAACCTCGACTAGCTAGCTTTGGGAACCCCCTAGATTAATACTTTCTGTTACATTTTTAACTTTTTAACATTAATGTCACCTTTTAGTTCTTAGGTTGTTTCCTTGACTTCATTGTATAGTCCTTGTTTTGAATGTCTTCCAAATCTGACAGTCAGCATTTTAACTTTCTGATAACCCATATATTTTTTTCATAGCCTCCTATATCTGTTTTATGGCTTTAATGTCTTTGAATTTCTCTAAGGAAATTTTTAAAAATTTCTTCTTTTTCTTGCATTATTTCTGTTTTCTTCAACCTCATGTTAGATTTATTTTAGGTGTTTTTTTAACATATGTCTGATGATCCTTAGTTGTTCATTCATATTTAAGAAGGGCTAGATTGATTGTGTTGGGGCTAGCTGAGATTCCTTTGGTAGTGTTTGGAGGTTTACTTCCCTGTTAGACTTCTCTAAGTGATGCAGCTGACTGAGCTTCACATACATTGGAGAACTTGTCTGTAGCAGACTTCTCTTTAGGATGAGTGGGCCATGGATCAGGTTGTTAGACTGGAGGCCAACCTCCAGTGAGAAAGTGAAGAATTTAGCACCAACTCTAAGATAAGCAGCCCTAAATATCCCCAGATACTTTATTCACTAACAAAGAGATAGTCCCTTCAGGGGATTTTTGTGTGTGTACTTTCTTGCTTGCTATAGAAAGGAAAAATACCTTGCTGCCTTTTCTGTGTAAGAGGGAAGTGAAAAGGGGTAACTATTGCAGCTATTCAGTAGGTAGACTTTAACTGAAGCTCTTGGTTTTTGGCTTCTCCTTGCTACCCTTCACAGATGCCGATATTGAGTTCTGGACTCCTTTTGGAGCTTCGCAAGTAAGCTCTCCACCTACCTGTACATTATTCCCATTGACGTGCATTCTTAGCTACACATTTTTCCTGTTGTATTCATCTGTCAGCATACTTACATTTATTTTGTTTCTTTTAGCAGTTTGTTAAACTTCTCATCTGGTACTGACCATCTTTCCACTAACTTCACTTGTATGGCTTTATTTTCTGTTTCTGGAACCCTGTTAGTGCAGTGGTAAAGAGCTTGGCTGCTAACCAAAGAATCAGCAGTTCAAATCCACCAGCTGCTCCTTGGAAACCCTACAGGGCAGTTTTCCTCTGTCCGTATGGTGACTCTGAGTCAGAATTGACTTGACAGCAACAGATTTCCTGTTTTGGTTGGTTTGGCTCCTGTTTTTATTCCCCTTATGATTCAGAACTGACTCGATGGCGATGGGTTTGGTTAGTATCATTTTAACAGAGTAACCACTGGACTGGAAGAATTTCCAGGTACTGGACTAACAGGGAGAATTGGGAAGTTCAGAAGCTAGTACCAAATAATATTATTATTGAAGATTAAGCATTTCATTCAGCAAACATTTATTAAATATCTCTGATGTACTAGAAGGCATTCTGCTCGAGATAAACAAGTTACCAAAACATATAAGGCCCCTGCTTTTATAAAATTTATATAAATAAGTGAGGAAATAAGGTGATTTTAGGCATTGATTAACTGATGGAAAGAACATGCAGGAGTTCTGTGACAGACATTGCTGGGGGTTTGATGATGTGGTAAGGAAATTTTTAGAAAAGATGGTCAAGGAATGCTTCCTTCAGGTTTCCCTTCAAATACTTTCTCTTAATGATGAGAAGTTAGTGAAAGTGAATATTTGGCATAATAGCATTCTAGGAAAAAGATAGAACCTGTTTAAGAGCTCCTAGGCAAGAAGGAACTACGGATTAGTAGAAAATGAGACCAAAGAGGTAGGCCAAACCCAGGCCACTGAAGCCTTGAAGGAATTTGAACTTTATTCAGAGTGCTATTGGAGAGGTTTTGTTGTTTGTTTTAATCCTTGTCATTCTGATGGATTGGATATTGGGACTGAAGGAAATGGGGGAACCAAGTGTGATTCCTTGAGTTTTCAATTGTGCCCTTGCTGGCCTGGATTTCTGTACAGGCCACAGTAGTGACCCCTATTTAAAACAACCCACTGCCATCGAGTCAATTCTGACTCATACTGACCCTAAGCAACAGAGTAGAACTGCACCATAGAGCTTCCAAGGAGCACCTGGCACAATCAGACTGCCCACTTTTTTGGTTAGCAGCTATAGCTTTTAACCACTATGCCAGCAGGATTTGACCCTAGATTTTTAGTCTCTAGTCAGATGTTCACATATTTGTTTCTCATAACCAGGTGGATGAAACTAGACAAGCTTCCAGGTTTAGCAGCGTGTTACATTGGAACCAGTCCTCTCCCACCAAGCTCTGATGCTTTTGAGTTTATGAAACACTCTTGAGTTTTAAGCAGCTACCTGAACACGAAGAGGATAGTATTCAGTCTGTATAAATGAGGAGACTCTTCCATGGTTGTTGGGTCCAGTTTTTCACTTCTAGAACCTCAAGTTAGCAAATTCAGATGTATTCTAGGACCAAGCAGACAAATTATTGAAGTGGGATAGTCAAAAGGCATTCAAGTTTGTTTAAACCCCAAACAAATAAAACATTTATGTAAAACAAATTCAGCCCTCAGGAAACAATTCTTGATCTCTGATCTTTTTCTACGCTTCTTTTTGGAGACAGTATATATTTCAAGGAACTCCTTAGGCACAGTGGTTAAAAGCTACAGTTACTAGTCAGAAGATGGGCAGTGGCATCCACCAGCCACTCCTTGAAAGCCTGTGGGTCATTTCTACTCTGTCATGCTGTAGGGTTGTCATGAGTTAGAACTGACTCAGTGGCAGTGGGATTAGTGTCATGTTTTTCAAAGTGGAAGGATCATTGTTGCCTTTTTTTCTTACAAATGTGGCTCATGGTTATTTTTTCACTTTAGACACTCCATGAATATTTAAAGAGGAAAATGAAAAGCACTTATAATCCTATGTAGGGTTAACTCATCATTTAGTGTATGGTTATTCAGACTGGGTATATGTTCATGTAGAGATTTTTCTCCCAGTAAACATGAAAATCTTTCTTAATCCAATAATATCCAGCTACACTATTATTTTCCACTGAATGGTATGCCATAAATTATTTATCTGATCCCCTTTTGTTAAGGTTATGTTAGTTTCTAGATATTGCTGTTTTAACTCTTAAGTAGTATGTTGACACTTTATTCCTTTAGTTCACTACTGTCTTAGCTGTTGCTCTTCCAGAACATACACATATGGACTTAAAATGTTAGAAGATTAACATTTCTATTTTCCCTGAAAAGGTCCATATATAACATGCTGTAAGAAATATTGAAGCTCTGAAGTCAAAGCTTATTAACTTAGAATTGTGAATAAAGTTAAACTGTTTGATTAAAAACATATAGTTTGCTGAACATAATCAGACACTTTAATACCTTGCTTTGGAAATATATTTGGAAGGTCCTCCCTACATTAAAAAAAAAAACTTCTCCTTTTTCAAACATAGCCTATATGTCAGCACCTTTGAAAATCTTTCTTGGCTCACTATTCCCAATTTAATTTTTCTCTCTGTTGTGAGCTCATAGTATAGCAATTTGTTCATAAAATTCATATACCACATGCTAACATTGTATCTAATAAATTATTCATTTAGGATTTTATGTGACTCTCCCAAGAAACATTGTTGAGGGTTAAAGGAGTAGATGAGGACCCAAGGGTTACATAAATGAGACAACAGGTAGATTATTCAGGTAACATAGTTAATACAGTTTTAGATCTTCCCAAAGCTCAGAGGCCCAGACCTACTGAACAAAGATCATCCAGGAGGCAAAAAGGATGTCTCATTTGTAAGATGAAAGGTAGAGAGAAGAGGAACATTCATGTAATTCTTAGAAACCCTGTAAGTATAAACTGTTATTGGTAACGTATGCTAAGATATAGCCTTAACTGTACATAACTGTGGAGCCCTACTGGCTAAGTGTTGAAGAGCAGAGTTACTAACCAAAATGTAAGCAGTTTGAATCCACTAAACTTTCCTCAGAAACCTACAGGGCAGTTCTCCTCTGTCCTATAAAATCACTGTGAGTGGGAATCAACTGAATGGCAGTGGGTTATGGGATACACGACTATACGTCGTAGTTGGTAAGGTAGAGGGGTCAGTGAGAAAGAGAAACACCTTGATAGAGTGACTTTTTGGCTGCAACAATAGGCTCTAACATGAGAATGATTATCAGGAGGTCACAGTACCACACAGCGTTTCATTCTGTTGTACATAGGGTCGCTGTGAGTCAGAATTGTCTCTGCAGCACCTAACAACAGGAACAATAATAAGACAATAAGAAGGTTATCCAGTTAACAGTAGTTAATACATGATTAACTGCTATTAATAATGAAATAGAAATAAAGTTATTTAGAAATAATTTGGATAGAAATAAAATTATGATCCACATCGGTAACTCATCAGAATTTGACAGTGATTAGGTTTTGGTATAATTTTAAAGTATAACAAGTTAAGCTTAGGACCCATTTTCTCAGGATTACAGTGTGAGAAGGAGTTGGCAAGGGATGACTGGAACTTTAATCCACATCTTTTAAGTGTGTGGAGAGATCCCTGGAAGGAGTTTAAGAAAGTAAGTGAAGCACTGTTAGCTGTTCTTGGAGACTGAAGATAGGTGGAAGCAATAGTGCTAACATCCTGGAATTTGTTCTGATACATCAACAGCCTAATGACTGGCGTATCTTCTTTGGGAACTGAGCCATTCACACAGTCTCCTTACTCATGAAATGAGGCGCTAAGATGTATTTGGAGATCTGTGTCCTGCTTTGCTAACCTCAAAAAAGACCTCCACTCTCCCTAACAGTGTAGCCCAGTGATTAGACAGGTGGGCTAGCTGGTGAGTGAGCAGCATGTGTGATATTCAGGACAGCCTTGGGAGCCAGCTTTAGTTAATTCCTGTTGAGGAATGTGTGCTACGGCAAGTGAGTTTTAACTACTTTGCATTTCTAAGTCATATGTGAAGGTCACATTTTTAGATATAAAGTAAATCCATAATTCCTGAGCTCCATCTCATTAGGATAGGTTTCTATAATTGAAGATAACTGCAGCCTGAGTCTGCCAAGTATCTACCTACCTATCTGCCCACCCTTTTTCCCTCCTTTTCTTCCCTCTACCCTTTCCTTTATTTCTTTCCCTCCCTTCCCTTCCCTTTCCTTTTCTTCCTTCCCTGATGCTAGCTATTATTGTTTCCCTCTCCCCCCTTGACTTCTTATATTTCAGTATGGTTGTCCTGAGAACAGTGAGTTTCATAAAATTCAGGAATTCATCTGGTACCTGTACAGAGTTACCCTGTTTAAGAAATCTGGTAGCTGGTCACACTTTGGATCTGTAACATAGCCTTTTGGGATCAGTATTTCTGCCAGTACCTGAGGGGACCAAAGCTCTGTTTCCATATTATAGCCACAAGAGGTTGGACAGGATTTGGGGATGAAATGAAGATTCCCAGAGATATAAACTGGATCGTGGAAACACAAATACCTTATTTCAGAAATTCAGTTATTCAGCATATTCAACCATTAAAACTCATTGATTGTTTATTGAGTGCTGGGCCAGGCTCTAAAATAGACTTTAATAGAAGTTTTATATACACTTTCATTGTAAAAATATAAAGAACGTCCAGTTTGACATTACTCACATGTAACATTCAATAAAACCAATTTTGTGCAACCATCACCATTATCTGCCACCAAATTTTCCATCTCCATAAACAAAAATGCTCTGCTACCTAAGCAACTAAAACCTTCCTCTAATCCTGTCCCTCTCACTCCTGGTAACCACCATTAAACTCTAATCTCTGTACCTTTGCCCATTCTAGGTACTTCATATTCATGAAATCATACAACATTATCCTTTGTCCTAATTTTACTCAGCACTGTTTTCAAGCTTCATCTATACTGTGGAATGTCTCAGAACTTCAGTTCTCTTTGTGACAGAGTGGTATTCCACTGTATGTATGTACCACATTTTGTCTATCCATTCATTTATTGATGGACATTTAGGTTGTTCCCATCTTCTGTCTATGGTAAATAGTGCTGCAGTCAACACTGACATTCATGTATTTGTCACTGGAGTCATATCTTCATATGTATATTTATTGTGCCTTAAGTGAAAGTTTGCAGTTCAAGCCAGTTGGTCATACAAAAACTTACACACACATTGTTATGTGACCCAAATTGTTCTCCCTACAATGTGGCAGCACACTCCTCCTCTCCACCCCAGTAGTTTCCTTGTCTTTTCAACCAGCTGCTGTCACCTTCTGACTTACCATCTTGCTTACAGACAGTAGCTGCCCATTTAGTCTCCACTGTGTGACTATGCCACAATTTGTTTATCCAGTTACCTGCTGATGGTCACCTACGTTGTTTCCATCTTTTTGCTGTTGTGAACAGTGCTGCAGTGAACATAGGTGTTCCTGTGTCTATTCGTGTGACGGGTCTTCCTTCTCTAGTATATATTCCAAGGAGTGGGATTGCTAGATTGTGTAGTATTTATATTTTTGGCTTTAAAAAAGTGCCAAGTTGATTTCCATAGTGGTTGCCCCGGCCCGCGGGACAATTCAACGAAAGGACGAGGGGGAGCCTGTGAAAGTAAGCAGGAAAGGCGGAAAAATGGAGGCAAGACAAGAATCTGATCAAGCCTCGAAGTTTTTATTGTGACAGCCCGGTATATATAGCAGTGGGAATGGAGGGAGGGATCAAGTGACATAGGGATGGAGTGACATTTGGAGTGAGGTAGTTGTCGGCTGGGGATTGGATATACATGGGACTAAGGCAGTGACATCAGGCAGGAAGTTTTTCGCGCGCGCGGGCCTTTTGAATTTCGCGGGCGCGGGCTTTTTCAAACTTGGCGCGCGGGCTTTTTCAGCCCTACAAGCTTCCTGTATGTCGGGGCCTGGGGGCTCACCCACGGCTCCCGACAAGTGGTTATACCTTTTTACATTCCCACCAGCAGTGTAGAAGTGTTCCAGTCTCTCAGTAAATTTCTCCAACATTTATTATTCTGTGTTTTTTGGATTAATGGTAAGGAGTCATAATTTTCAAAAGATAAGGAATTTAAGGCTTTCAGATCAGTCTAGTATACTTTACGTAAATTCTGTAGACAAGATTTTTTTCTCAGTCACTTTACATGGATATTCAAAAGTCTGAACTTCAGAAAAATATGTGTAATAATCTGTTTTTATATTTTACAAAATGATAAGCAGCTTGTCAGTTACTGCACTTTTGGGGGTCCCTGGGTGAAAGTGCGTGGTTTTCATCTTTCTTGGTCTATGGAGAAATAGAAAAAAACAGGAAATTATAATATACTGTCATAATAGAAAGAAAGTATGAACATGGTTCATTGGAATCATAAGGAGAAGGACCCAAGTCTACCTGGGAATGTAAAGACAGGCTTCACAGACTCTTTCATGTCTTCTAACGGAGGAGTCAGTAAAAGAGGACTTTGAAAGTGTCCTTAACAGAGAAAATAGAATATGAAAAGTCATTTAAAAAAAAAAAAAGATTGCCATCAAGTTGATTACAACTCATACTGACCCTATAGAACAGAGTAGAACTGTCCCATAGACTTTCCAAGGAGCTCCTGGTGGATTTGAACTGCTGACCTTTTAGTTAGCAGCCATAGCACTTAACCACTAAACTACCAGGGTTTCCAAGAAAAATCACAGAGATGTCAAAAATTAAAGTGTCTTTGGGGTTTTATTCTGTAGGTATAGGGATGAGGGAAGTGATATGATCCAATTTACATTTCAAGAGGACAACATTGATTTTGTTATGCATTGTTTGTCATGTAAAGAGACTAAAGACTGCCAGTAAGGAATTTACTGTATGTGTCCAGATAGGAATCCTCTGTGCATTTAAGAATTAAGGACACTCTGTAGAACTTTCATGAGAAAGCATAAATGTCTCTGTCCTCTGCCCTTTCTGCCTGTTACTCCTGCTGTCCCCACAACTCCCGTCAGCCCCTAAACTAATCATTCCTGGCATTGGGCAGTACTGAAATGGTTGTTAAGAAAATAACCCTGTTTGAACAGACAGCGGTGGGAGCACCTGCACTTACAGCTGACTTGACAGCTCTTCTGGAGATGGATCTCTCATGTAGGCAACATGAGGTCAACAGAGTCCCATGCAAACAAGCTTCCTAAGCAAGTAACAGTTGTTGTTCTGCCTCACCTTGTAGACTTCGTCCCCCAAAAGAGAGTTCCATTTGTCACAACTAGTCTTTCCTCTTTTCACCTGTAGCAGTATTCTAGGGTAATTCATGGGACTTTCAAATTATAGTGGCTTTGCAAGAGAGTGAGGAGAGTGCCGGGAGCCAGCCCCGACAACTTTTTCCAGCCCACACGGAGGGAGGGAAATGGCGTCGGCAGAGGAAATGAGAAAGGAGACAGAAAAAAGTTTTGGAGAAAATGGCAGCCCCGAAAAGGTCTGTCTTTCTTTATTTTTATAGTTGAGTTGGGGTGATTTTCACCCTGCCCCCTGACCACACAAGCTATTGGCTACTTTGAAATCGAAACCTTGTGAACTTGAGGTGACTGTGATTTTTACCCTGCCCCCTGACCACATAAGCTATTAGCTAGCTTGAAACCGAAACCTCGTGATCTTTTTGTTAATTGTCAAGGCTTTCTAGATCATGGCCTGAGGCAGGTGTGTTGTGGTCATAATTGACAGTGAAAACAAAGTTATGCCCCAGCTCAATCAGCCCCACCAGTACCTCAAGGTTAAAAGGTACAGGAGGCGGGGTCTAAAGGTTATAATCTCTACTTGTTCCTACTTTGCTCTTTATTTTATCTTGTGGAGACAGTAAACACCTACCGTCCCCCACCCTGTGCCTTTCTTAAACTGTTCTAAGAAGGGTAATTCTTTTCACATGAATGGGGATGTGCAGCTGGGAGAAGTCAGCGGGGCTGGGCCCGCTTTGGCATTCCCGGGCTGGGCGTTCCCGGGCTCAGCATTTGTCCTTGTGCTGGGAGATGAGGGGATATTTTTGAGGAGAGTTTAATTATGATGAAAAATATACAGCCAGGGGTGAGATGCATTCGTCCGCCATCACAGAGGCTTGTGGTTTTGCTCACAGAGGTCTATGTGGGTGACGGGCTTCAGCAGGAGAACAGATGGAGTTACAGAGAGGCGAGCACTCAGAGTTTTTTATGGCAAATTGACTTTGATTGTAAACTTTCATTTAATCACACACAAAAAATTAAAATTTATATATATAGTGGCTTTGGTATTAATGTTTGTATTTCACAGTTTTGTAACTCAGTGGCATGTCGTTTTGCGTTTTGGATGAAAATATCTCAGTCATCATGCAGCTTTCAGCTGAAGAAGTTGCTATGAGCTACATTAGGAATGTTGGATTTAGGACAAAGGCTAACATGTCTGTTCTTCCTTAATGCAGGTTCTCTTGAAGAGTTTAGTTATCTTGGTGTTGTTAATGAGTTACTGTTTTAGGGAGTCGTGAGACTATTATTAGCTCGTTACTTCATTGTGCAATCACTTAACTACGTTTCCTTACCTGTCTTGTTGTGGCCATCTGTGATGTGCTTCTCCTTTACTCTCTCCTTTGCACCTAACTCTCCATTCTTTTTATTTGATTCAGTATAGTATTAAGAAGGATTAGCATACCATGTAATTCCTGTTACTTTAACTTCCCTGTAGTGCTTCTGTATGCTAATATGCTGAAACAGACTAATGTTCTGAGGTATAGAGGCTTATCTTTGAAATTATGGATTTCATATGTAAACATTTCATCCTAATTTTAAATGAAACATGTAACTAGGTTAAAATACATTTTAGGGCTGAAAAGTGGAGTGGGTGAGTATTCAAGGGGCGTGTATTATGTTGTCAAGATATTTGATCCGTTCCTGTGATGATTGTTTATCTTTACTAATCATGACCTTTACTTAGACCATGCAGTGTAGATTCTGTCAACCCCTTAGAGGGGCACATAGGATCTTTCCTATACTTTGAATATAATACTCTTTTTGCATTGCATCTAGAAGATGTTGATCAAGATGTTGATCCAAGAAGCTAAGGAAATTCTCTAGAACCACATTATGTTGTTAAATCCCTTACATTACATTTCACTTATGTCTCAGCTGTGTTAATCTTGGAGAAGTAAAACTAGCATCCATTTCACTCTTTTTGTTCTTGTTGTTATGATTCAATGAAAATGTATGTTCCCATATAAATTTGAATGCCCACCTATATGCAGCTCCCGCTGCTCTCCCTGCCTGGTGACAACACACTCTTCCTGTCCATACATGTCTTATCCTCCCAACAATCTCCTATCCCCTGCTCTCCACCAGCTGCCCGGCCTCAAGTAAGAGGTCAGCAGGAGGACATCCTATAGATGCATAGAACCATAAAGTGCACACATGATATGGTAACTCTGTGTTGCCAAGTCCAATCCATTCCTATCCAGAGTTGACCTCCATTATGATTTATGGACAAGGGCAGCTTAGGGCCAGGGACTATGCTCCCAGGGGAACCCTGAAGCCCCTGGACCATCATTTGTGGTCTTTTAGTGGAGATCTCAGACTGCAGCCTTTTTTATTCTTGTGTTGGCAGTGAGTCTCAACTTTGTGAGCTCCAGCATAGCTATCACTGGTGGTGGCCAAGCACCCTCCAGTTCTTCGGGTCACAAGTCAATGTAGTCACTCACTCACATGGATCTCTCTGTCTTCTGGGTTCTCTTTCCCCTGTGTCATTTTGGTCCTTGGTGATCATCCATTTCTGCTGAGTAGGGACCATTTGTCAGATGGCAGCTTGGCAGCTTTTAAGACTGCACCAATGTTGGGTGCAGAAGGCTCTCTTTGCAAAATGTTAGTTGTGCAAATTGGCCTTGAGTTACAGAGCATGGTACCCTGCTTCCTGCCCCAGCTATTCTGCCTTGCAATACTGGGTTAAGATGGGAGGATTAAGCATGTTATGTTGAAGTCCAGTTAATGTTGGACTTCTTCTAATCTTCTTTCTAATGTGTGCTGTCACAGATTTCACCCAACCAAATTTCTATCAACTACCTAAACCTTCCCTACCTCGCCCTCGCTTCCTCCCCACACTTGCAGCCATCAAAGTGTCTTTTCTTCTATGCGTGAATCTGTTTTTAACTTCTTATCTTACAGGTCTCATACAGTATTTGTCTTTTTGTCACTGACTACTTTTACTCAGCATAATGTCCTCCAATTGAAACCAGGCTATGAGATGTTTCCTAAAATCATCGTTGTTCTTTATCATTGCATAGTGTTCAATTGAGTATATATGCCATACTTTACTTGTCCATTCCTCTCTTGTTGGGCATCTGGGTTGATTCCATTTTTTTGCCATTGTGGACTGTGCTGCAATAAACTTTCATGTACATGTTTCAGTTGGTGTGAATGGCCTTGATTCTGTAGGACATATTCCAAGCAGTGGAATTACTGGCTGAAATGTTATATCTATATCTAGCTTTTAAGGAAGCACCAGATTGCTTTCCAAAGAGGTTGAACATTTTACAACCCCACCAACACTGTAGAATAGTTCTAGTGTCTCCACAGCCTCTCCAGCATTTGTTGTTTTGCATTTTTTGGATTATGGCCAACCTTGTTGGGGTGAGATGGCATCTCACTGTAGTTTTGATTTGGATTTGCTTAATAACTAACGATCATGAGCATGTCTGCATGTGTTTTTTGGCTGCCTGGATCTCCTCTTTAGAGAAGTGTCTGTCCATCTCCTTTGCCCATCACTTAATTGGATGATTTATCTTTTTCTTATTGATATTTTGTAGTACCTTGTAGATTATGGAGATCAGGCATCAGTCTGACATATAGTTGCCAAGTATTTTTTCCCATTCTGTAGATGTCCTTTTAATTTTATTAATAAAGTCTTTGGATGAGCAATAGTGTTTGATTCTCAGTAGTTCCCATTTATCTATTTTATCTTCTGTTGTTTATGGGGTTTTTTGATAGATTTTGAAGTCTATCTAAGTTGTGTGTTAAAACTTCCTTTGTTGTTCCTACTTTTTCTTGGATGAGCTTTATTGCTTTAGATTTGATATTTACGTCTTCTATCCAGTTTGAGTTGGTTTTTGTATAAGGTGTAATATTTGGGTCTTGTTTCAGTTTATTGCAGATGGATATCCAATTTTGCCAGCACCATTTGTTGAAGAGATTGTTTTTACCCCAGCTTAATGTCTTAGGGCCTTTGTCAAATATCAACTATTCATAGGAAGATGGTGTGTCATCTCTAGGGTTCTCGATTCTGATCCATTGATCTGTCTGTCTCTTTTTGTACCACTACCAGGCTGTTTTGACTACTGTGGCAGTATAATAGCTTCTAAAGTCGGGTGGTAAAAGGCCTCCCAGTGTGTTCTTCTACTTCAGAAGTGCTTTACTTATCCAGGGCTTCTTCCTTTTCCAAACAAAGTTGGTGATTTGTTTCCTCATCTCATTAAAAAATGTCCTGGAATTTGTATTGGGATTGCATTATGTAAGTAGATTGCTTTGGGTAAAATAGACATTTTCACAATGTTAAGTCTTCCCATCAATGAGCAGGGTAGGTTTTTCTCTTTATGTAAGTCTCTCTTAGTTTCTTGTAGTAAGGACGTAGTTCTCTTTGTAAAGGTCTGTTATTTCTCTGGTTATTTATTCCTAGGTACTTTATCTTCTTAGGGGCTGTAGTAAATGGTATTGACTTGGTGATTTCCTCCTTAATAACCTTGTTGTTGTTATAAAGGAATCCTACTAATTTACTTCTGTTTATCTTGCATCCTGAAACTTTGCTGAACTCCTCTATCAGTTTGAGTAATTTACTTCTGGATTCTTTAGGATTCTGTGTGTATACAATCATATCATCAGCAAACAGGGAGATTTTGACTTCTTCTTTGCCAGTGCAGATGCCCTTTATTTCTTGGTCTTGTCTAATTGTTCTGGCTAGAATTTCTAGTACAGTGTTGAATAGGAGAGGTGAAAGTGGGCATCCTTGCCTAATTCCTGTTCTCAAGGGAAATTGTTTCAGTCTTTGCATTCAGAGTGACGTAGGTAGTTGACTGTGTATAAATGGCCCTTATTGCTTTGAGGAATTGGCCATCTATTGCTATTTTGCAGAGAGTTTTTAGCATGAATAGGTGTTGGACTTTATCAAATGCCTTTTCTGCATCAATAGACAAAATGAGGTGATTCTTGTCTTTTGTGTTATTTATGTGTTTGATCACATTAATTGTTTTTCTAGTATTGAACCAGCCTTGCATCCCTGGTGTGAATCCAACTTGATCATAATGGGTTATTTTTTTGATATGTTATTGTATTCTATTGGCAAGAATTTTGTTGAAGACTTTTGCATCTAGATTCATGAGTGATATTGGACTGTAGTTTTCCTTTTCTGTTGAGTCTTTCCCAGGCTTTGGTACAAGGGTTTTGCTGGCTTCATGGAATGAATTTGGGAATATTCCCTCCCTTTCTATACTGAGAAATAGTGTCGGTAATATTGGAGATAACTCTTCTCTAAAAGCTTGGTAGAATTCTGCGATGAAGCCGTCTGTGCCTGGGCATTTTTTGGTTGGTAGTTTTTGGATGACTTTTTCAATCGTTACCTTTGTGGGGTTTATGAAGTTGTTATACTTCACCTTGTGATAATTTTGGTAAATGATACGAATCAAGGAATTTGTCCATTTGCTCTAGGTTTTCCAGTTTGTTAGAGTACAGTCTTTTGTAGTATTCTGTTACAATATTTTTTATTTCTGTTGGATCTCTATGACAACTCCCCTCTCATTTCTTATTCGGGCTATATGTTTCCTTTCCTGTTTTTGTTTAGTAGGTTTAGCCAGTGGTTTGTCAATTTTGTTCATCTTTTCAAAAAACCAGCTTTTGGTCTTTTCAATTTTTTCAATTGTTCTTCTGTTCTCTAATTCATTTAGTTCTGTTCTAATCTTTATGATCTATTTGATTCTGGTGCCTGAGGTGGTTCCTCTGTTGTTCTGTCTCTGCCTGTTGAAGCCATAGGGTTAGTTCTTTGGTTTAGTTTCTTTTTTCCTTCCAGGTGTGTGCATTTATGGAGGTAAACTAACCTGTGAGCACTGCTTTGGCTGTATCCCATAGGTTGTGGTAGGAAGTGAATTCATTCTCATTGGAATCCATAAATGTCTTTATTTCATCATTAATTTCTTCTACAACCCATAGCTTTTTGAGCAGGATGTTCAGTTTCCATGAGTTCTACTTTGTATCTGTATTTGTTCTGCTATTGATTTTGACTTTTATGGCTTTATGATCTGAAAGATACTTTGCATGAATTCAGTGGTATGGATTTTGTTGAGAATTGCTTTATGTCCTAACACACGATCTGTTCTGGAGAATGTTCCATGTGCACTGGAGAAGAAGGTGTAGTTGTCCGCTGATGGGTAGAAAGTTCTTTATAGGTCGATGAGGTCTAATTGGTTAATTGTGGCAATAAGGTCTTCTGTGTCTTACTCAGCTTTTTTCTAGATGATCTGTCCAGTACTGAGAGTAGAGTGTTGAAATCTCCTATTGTTTTTGTGGAGTTATCTGTCTCCTTTTTGTGTGTAATCAGTGTTTTTTTGACGTATTTAGGTGCTCTGATATTAGATGCATAAATGCTTAATATAGTTAAGTCTTGCTTGTGTACTGAACCTTTCAGCAATAGTGTCCATCTTTGTCCACGATGGTGGATTTGACATTAAAATTGATTTTGTCTGAGATTAGAATTGCCACCCCTGCTCTTTGTTCATTGTTAGCTTAATATATATTCTTCCATCCTTTAATTTTCAGTTTCTTCCTATCTTTAAGTGTGAGGTGAGTTTCTTATAGACAACATATGGATGGTTCATATGTTTTGATCCAAGATGTCGTTCAATGTCTCTTTACTATAGCGTTCAGTCTATTCACATTCAATGTAATTATTGGTAGGTATATGTGTAGTGTTGTCATTGTGATGTGTTTATTTTTGTGTTGATGTTTTCCCTGTTGTTCTTATTAATCTGTTGTGGGACATTCTTCTTTGTGAGTTGATTTTTCACTTTTTTCAGGGTTGGGTTTGTGGTCATTCAGACTCCTGTATTATGTTTCTTGATTTGATATGTTATATCTTTATGGTGCTTATGCCTGTCCCTATAATCCCCCTTAATAAACTATGTATAAACCCAATTTTATTTACTACAAGTCTTGTCAACTTCTTCTCCATCTGGCAGGACTTTAGCGACCATAGTACATCCATCCCTCTTTTTAGTATGATGACATGCTAGTTTTCATGATACAATCACTGGATCATTTCTTTCACTATTATAGCTTTGATTGAGTTTGGAGCCATCCCTAACTGAATAGGTTTCTGGGTGATATGTCTTATATTTGCTTCTAAAATATAAAGTTAGTGGTTTTGTTCTTCTAAGCCAAGAGATTCTTTCAGTATTTACTGTAGCTTTGGTTTGGTTTTTACAAAGTCTCAGAGTTTCTGTTTATCTGCAAATGTCTTCATTTCCTTTTCATATCTGAAAGATAGTCTTGCAGGATATATAATTCTCAGCTGGAAGTTCTTCTTCTTCAAGGCTTTAAATGTGTCCTGCTACTGTCTCCATGCCAGCATTGTTTTGGCTAAGAAATCGGAAGAAAGCCTCCAGGGTTTATCTCTGAATGTTAGCTTTGCTTTGAGTCTTGCTGCCTTTAAGAGTTTCTGCTTATGTTTCATTTTGTTAAGCTTGATTATAATATGTCTTGGAATCTTTCTTTTGAGACCTATGTTGAGTGGCATTTGACATGCATCTTGGATATCTGTATTCTCTTTTTTCATAATTCCTGGGAAGTTTTCTGTCAGCAGCTCAGCAACGATACTCTCTGTGTTCTCAGGTGTCTCACCCTGTTCAGGAGCTCCAATTAATTGCAGATTGTTCCTCTTACTAGAGTCCCACATGCTTCTTAATGCTTCTTCATTTTTTTGTTTCATTATTCTGATTTCTCCTTATAGGTGCTGGTGTCAGTAGCTCTGCCTTCCAAGTCAGAAAGTCTCTTTTCCATTTGTTCCATTCTGTTTTCTTGGTTTTGAATTGAAGTTTCTATGTCTTTGATTTTGTTCTTCATCTGTTGGATTTCAGAGTACTGGTGTTCCATCACATTGAACAGCTTGCTTAATTTTTCATTTTTCTCTGCTGCATTTTGTGTAAGGTCTAGGAGGGTTCTATATATAATCCTTTTGTATTCACCTTCTGATAGTTTCAGAAGGGTTTCTTCATCTGGGAAGTTCTTTGGCAGTTTCATTTGGGGGCCTTCTGAAGCTGCGAGTGATTTCTTTGTTATGCTTTTCTCCAGAGTTTGTTGCTTTTGGGGCATCATATGAGTCAGTAGAGTGGCTGGGAGAGATGCCATGAAGATGGACCACTGTTGTTTCTCTAGGCAATCTTAAAATGAAAGGTAAAAGGTATTTGACCACTTCCAACGTCAGTCAGGTTTTCAGGTGTGCAGATCCCTCTTCCAGCTGGCAAAGTAAGCACCTCTATATCCAACCCCAGACATTATAAACTAGCTGAAAATACAGAAAGGCTACTGCCCTGCTGGCCTCTGCTGTTTGGCCCCAACCATAGGCGACACTGTGTAGAATACAGCTTTTCTTCTGGAAAAGTACTCTCCTCCAGGCAGGCACTACCTCCTAGCCTACGAATTAGGTCCTGATGAGGCCTCTGTAAGGGTATAACCACCTCGCAGTGGAAGAAGATGAATTCCCACACAAGCTCCCGCCTGCCTTGGTACAGGCTGCTCAATGGTGGAGGTGGAAAGAGAGACCAAAGTTACGAAGATGCACAGAGTCCAAAGCTGGACTCTCAAAATATGGCAGTTTTGCCTGCCATTGCCACCAGCAGTATGTCTGAGATCAGCTGCTAGTCAAGCCCCAGCTCTGCTTGCCAGCTAAGAAAGAGAAAAAAAAAGTTAAAATGTGGAGTTACCCTTGGTCCGTTCAGTGTTTATGAAGTCCAGATTAACAGCCCTATGCCATGTCCTAGGGCTCACTAGGTGCCCAGAAGTCTCCGTTTAATTATAAATTCAGGTCTTGGTTTCCAGAGGGATTTAGGGAGATGTGTTTAGTCTGCCATCTTGACTCTGCCCCTTTGCTCTTAACTAATGGTTGAAAGTGTAATTGAAGTGACATATAAAACTTAGAATGTGACTGTTGTTGAAACCTGAGCTCTCTAGGAAAACTACACTTAAGTGCCTACCATGTGCTGGGTTCATAGCCATATTAAGAGGATATTAAGGTTTAAAACTGTTTCCACCTGAACAACTCTAGGAAATTAGGTGTTTCTGTTGCCATCTTATTGATAAGAAAAATGAGGTTCAGGAAGCTACTTGTTTAGGATGACACAGCTAGTAAGTGACAAAGTTGAAGTCCAAAGCTGATGCTTTTTCTTCTTTTACTGCTCAAGTCAGAGTTCACCTTAGCACATATAAAAATTACAATGTGTAGTGTAGCTATGAATCATATATTAAATAAAGTTGGAGGAATGTACTTTCACTTGGAAATTTAAATACTCTTTTAATGTATTTCTTTCTAGAATTTTATTTAACTTGTAAGGAATGAGAACTATATAGTGTTAATTTTAAAATAATAAATCGTTATTGTTTTTAAAAACTTAAGCAGTAACAAGAAGTAGAATAAAGAGTGCAAACATATAGCCAGAAGTCAACTACCTGAAATCATCATCAATTATAGTAGGTCAGCATGATTCTTGTCCTATTTCTCCACATACAGAGGGAAAATGAAAGAGGAGTTAATGGGATTGTAATAACATGCCATTTTTGATAAAACATTAACTTCTTGATCTTAACAGAGTAAACGTGCAATTTGAATTGATTATTCCTTTACTATACAACAGAAGAATTTCTTAAGACATTCTTTAAAAAAAGAGGGAGGGATTGGGGTCATCTTTTTTATTTTAACCAATGTTAATTCACCCCCTGCTCTGAAAAATGAGGCGTTTTTCTCACCAACTTTTTAAATTATATACTTTTATTAAAGCTTGGCCAAGGTTTATAATATTTACATTTGGCTTTGTAACAGTAATTCCCAAAAATATTTATTCTAGGTCCTTTTAGTATCGGTTCTTATCCTTTTATCACATTTTCTCTGTTCTTAAATTCTTCTCTTTAATTCGTCTTTTTGTTTATTGAACTTTATCTTTAATCACTGTGGGTTTTTTCCAGGAAAGATTCTTGAATGCTGAATTGTTTTTTCATTTCTTATTTATATGTACATGATAATATTTATGTGACATTATACTTGAGGAACAACTTGACTGTTAGGAAATTCTTGAGTGTGTTTGTTCTGAGTGGGTACCTGATACATGTCCCACCACATTTTATCTGAAGCATGGTTGATTTCACTCCAAGTTGGAGTGTGAGGGTTGGGGATTTCCTTCAGTGTGCTTTCTATAACCTAGGGGATATGGACAGCAAGACATTGCTCCGCTTGGGCTATACACAGTCTTTTCTCGGAAGGCCAAGACTCAGTTTTTCTCAAGTTTTGATAGATGTCATGTATTCATCTTACTAAGTGGGTTCATATTTGGTTTTTTTTTTTTAATTAAATAAAAAAAATGAAAGTGTACATACTCTGTGCGTACAATACTGGGTTAAGAGAGGAGGAGTACACAAGTTGTGTCCAAGTCCGATTAATATTGATCTTCTTACTAATGTGTATTGTCACCAATTGCATCCAACCAAATTTCTAACTATGTAATCTAAACCTTCGCCTCTTGCCTTCCCATCCTCCCACCCTCCCCACCCTTGTAGCCATCAAAGAGTCTTTTCTGTTATGTATGAGTATGCTTTTAAGTTTTTATCATAGGGGTCTCGTATAATAATTGTCCTTCTGTCGCTGACTAGTTTCACTCAACATAATGTCCTCCAGTTGAGACCAAATTGAGAGATGTTTCCTGCTATCATCGTTGTTCTTTATCAGTGTATAGTACTCCATTGAGTACATATACCAAAGTTTACCCATCCATTCTTCTGTCATTGGGCATCCAGGTTGATTCCAACTTTTTGCTATCATGGACTGTGCTGTAATGAACATTTGTGTGCATTTTGCAGTTGGTGTGAATGGCCTTGATTTTGTACGATATATTCCGAGCAGGGGAATTACTGGGTCAAATGGTATACCAACATCCATTATTTTAAGATAACACCAAATTGCTTTCCAAAGAGGTTGCACCATTCTGCAATTTTTTCATATTTGTGAAATTATTAGCAAAACCCTAGAAAATGCAAATACCTTGTGGAAGCACCAGAAGATAGCTTTTTTTCCTGACTTTATTTCTTGAAAGCTGCTAATTCACCCTTTCACTATTTTCTTCACCCAAACTGGGGCTATTAGTAGGAATACTCACAGTTTTGTCACTTCGCTTCTTACCTTACCCTGGTATTCTTTCTAGGCTTAGGAGTAAGAGTGCCACCCTTACTCCACCAGAATTTTTCTTTTATTTCCTTATCTACAACTACAGTTGATGTTGTGTCCTTTTCCTTGTTTAATTGCTGCAGATGAATATTTTTCAGGCTTTTATAGTGTTTTGTTTCAGTGCTGGGGAAGAAATTCTAAAATCTAACTCCTTTAGGCAAAATTTGCTGTATTTTAAAGGCAATGTAAGAGACTACTATATATACGAAGCAAGATGCAGCTATGTATCAAATGGATTTCAAGTATTGGCCAAGAGCAGCCTCATATCATCATCTCAGTGTGCCATACAAATGTTATCATTTTCTTTGTGTCTCATGATGAGCAAAAGGTAGGGAAACCCTCTTCTAAACTCCAGGACCTGAAATCCACAGGCTTTGTTCTTTCAATGCTAAAAAATTGTTTTTGTTTTGGATATGGATTGACCAGGATACATTCTTTACATCTCTATAGCCTCTTCCTTTTCTAGTATAAAAAGTTTGTATCTAAAGTTAGAATAATTAAAAAGTGAAACTTAGAATTGTTGCTTCTGTGTCATTCTTATTTCTTAAAGCTGTTTAAGTGTTTGTGTAACATGGTTATATTGAAAGTGTAGTACAAGTCTGTTCATTCAACAAATGTTTATTGAATACCTCCTATTTTGGGTGTTAAGGGCAGACATATAAACAAATACATTAAAGCATAATCAAGTGCAAAAATGAAAGCACATACATAAGGCTACTGTGTGTGGCTACACTGTACCATTCATACACTAACTACAACTCAAGTGGTACAGTGCATCTGGCCCTGCAAAGACCGTGTATAAAGGTAGCATGGCATTGAGGCAGTGGTCAAATTATCTGAGATGTAAAGGGAGAGAGGAAGTGATGATCAGGAACAACATCTAGGAGGGTTTAATGTCAGAAACAGATTTTCAAAGCTGGATTCCAACTCATAGTGGCCCTATAGGACAGAGTGGAACTGCCCCAAAGGGATTCTAAGGCTGTTATCTTTACAGAAGCAAATTGCCATATCTTTGCACCATGGAGTGACTAGTAGGTTCAAACTGCCAGCTGTTTGCTTACCAGCCAGATAGCTAACCATTGCTCCCCTAGAAGTTGATAAGATGTGGGAAATCACAAGCAATTCAGTAATACTGAAACATAAATTAGAATAGATAGTAGCAGAATTTAAGACTATAGATGAATAATCATAGATCAAAAGGGGCTTTATGTGCTGTGCTAAAGGACTTTAGCTTTTATACTGTATGTTAATAACCTAATGTTACATAACAAATTATCTCAAACTAAATGGCTTTAAACAGCAAACAGCTATGACCTCACAGTTTTCTAGTGGTCAGGAATTCAGGAGCCACTTAGACAGGTGCTTCTGGCATTTAAAGTTGTCAGCTAGGCTGGGTTTTACTGTCCTATTGTGTGCAAACATAATCCATTATTATTATAATATAAGCTAATTTATATTTACTTCTTATGGTTGGTCTGTTTAATGCTTATTTAACATCTGCTTAAGTTTTTATTGCAAATCAAGAGAAACCGTTATCCTGTGATATCTGATCTACAATCATAAGATTAATAAAAGATTGGTTTTATATGAAACTCTGAATTATGAAAAAGAAAATATATTTTCATGATTAAAACTTAAATGGCTTTAATCTTATTTTATAATTTTGAGCAGTATCATACCCAGTTAGCTGATTTCATGTTCCCTATAAAATGTATGTGTTCTTTCTTTAGAAGCCAGCACCAAACTCGTAGTCATCAAATCAATTCCAAATCGCGACAGCCCCGTGTGTTTTGTGTAGACCTATCCCATAGAGTTTTCTTAGCTGTACTCTTTATGAAAACAGGTATCAGGCCTTTTTCTGACATTGCTGAATTGAAACTACCAGCTGCCCACATGTATCTAAAAGCCTTAGATTTTGCACATTGACAGCTTATCTTAATTTTAAAACCTGTAGTAACTAGTGCTGTAGGTGAGAAATGGGCCTGAGTGGCAATAAGTTTGTCTTCCTCTCTAGGTGTTTATTTTTCGGAGCTGTGGAGGGTAGGAGAAGCTAGGACTGTGCTCTACTCTTGATCTTCCTCCAAGTATCTAATGTAATCTGTTGCTGTCAAGTCTATTCTGTCTCATAGCAATCCTATAGGACAGAGTAGAACTTCCCCATAGGATTTCCAAGGCTGTAATCTTGACCAATGCAGACTGCCATGCCTTTCTCCTACAGAGCAGCTGGTGGGTTGAAGCTGCCAACATTTTGTGTAGCAGCCAACTGCTTTACCACTGCATCATGAGGGCTCCTGTTCTTTAGTTTTGTATGGAACTATAAAAAGCATTAATCGTAGAGAGAATACCCAAAGGTTTTCCTTAACAGTAAACTGAACTCTTTCCACTTTTCTTTATATCACTTTATTCAGTGTTGTTTACAGATGTTTATTAATCTTCATAGATATCTCTGATACCAATCAGTATTAGTCCCTCTGTTTTATAAAGGAAGAAACTGAGGGGAAAAAGGCATGGTAAACTCAAAAAGGATCACTGTTTCATGCCAGCAAGAATCTTGATGCTTTATTTTTTAAAAACTTAGCACAGCTTCTCTTAACCTAATATTGAGTAAGAAATATAAAGAATGTAATGAGAAATTTGAACAACTATGGCACAACTTAGAAAACTGACGATTCTTTGATTTCTAGGAGAATCTCTAATTGATCCTAATAGAATAAGTAGATAACTATCAGTAACTATAGTGTATAGAATTTGATGTGACCTTTTTTTTATTTAGGAGATGGATAGTTTTAATGATGTCTTTGTTTTTTGGAGTCCAGAGAAGGTATTTAGATAGTATGGAATTGTGGTAGACATGGTTCTTTGTGTCAAGAGCCACTCTTGATAATTTTCAAATATAGCTCCTTAAAATATGTCATTAAAACATTAGACTATGTTTTGCAGCAGGTAATTTTTTGTTCTTTGAAAGTATAATTTGTTAGTGAGTAAAAAATATACCAAACCAAGATTAACTACTGTGAAAAGGGAAATTGAGATCATGTAGTGATTACTATCTAGAAAAATCATATCATACTCAGGCATTTCTACTTTGATGGTGCTTAAAATGTGTTCCCTACGAAATACTCACCCAGTTTTGTGATTGCTATCAGTTTTCACATTGATCACATTCAGCATGCTTTTTACTGAAATTCAAGGATTCAAGACTTACCTGGAAATGAGTGGGTTTTTTTTTTTTTCTTACACAGGTTTCTCATATTTCTCTCCAATTAATTGATTCTTTAGCGTGTAATTCATTTTATAGTGTGTTATCTACAGTGTTTATTTACACTGTTGGACAGGCTGCAAAGGTTGGTGGAGTTTCCTGGTGAGAAACTACTCAACTACCAGTTAAGTGGCCTGCCACTGCCTCCTCCTGGTTTAAATGCTTGCCTTTTCTGGTGAGACACAGATGCAAGAAGTGAGCCAGAGGCCACTAGGGAGAAACATACCTGTTCCTCTTGTTCCCAGGAATTTAAATATTTATTAATTAAAGAACTGTTGTTACTGAATTCTTCTTAGGAAAGTTATTGGACTATATGGCCATTTATGAAAAAGCAACCTAGTAGAAAACTGTACAGTGTCTCACAGTGTAGTGTAATAAGATATCCTGCTTAGGACTTAAAAAGATCTGTGTCCCTTAAAATATAAAGGAAATCACATTGTCATCTAAATGTTAAGTTTTGTAGATGTTCAGAATTCCTGTAGTCATTCCTTTTTTCTTCATGATTCACTGGAAAACTTTGATCATTGCAGTTTCTGTTGACTTCCAGTAGTCATGCTCATGTTTGAATACTTCATATTTAAATACTTCAAACATTGAATAGTCATATTTGAATACCTCATGCATATGTATAGTTCAGTCATTTCAACAACTTGGGAAGATACAGAGAGGCTAATGAACTAGACTCCCTTGGTCTGTTTCATAACGTAAGGGTGATATAGTAAAGTACTGTATCTGTCTGTGTCTATTGTTGGCTCCATGTTCCCAAAACAAATGCATCAAGTAGGTCTTTATTGATTCAAAATGAGGTGGCCTCAGCAAATGGTCCCAACTCAGCAGGAACGGATACTCACCGAGCATCAAAATGACCTGGGGTCAAGACAACCCAGAAGATAGAGAGACCCACATGAGTGGGTGCCTACATTGACTTGGGACCAGAAGAACCGGGTGGTTCCCAGCCACCACCAGTGATAGCCGTGATGGAGCTCACTAAGTTGAGTCTCACTGGCAACACAAGAATAAAAAGGAGTGCACCCTGAGATCTCCACTAAAAGACCTCAATTGATGATCCATTGGTTTCGGGGTTCCCCTGGGAGCAGGGCCTCTGGCCCTGATGCTGCCCTTGCCCATAAATCGTAAAGAAGGTCTGCTCTTCGGACACGAATGGATTGGACTTGGCGATGCAGGGTGACCATATATTGGATGCACTTTATGGTTCTATGCATCTATAGGATATCATCCTGTGGAACTCTGGCTGGAGGAACGAGAGTGGGTGGAAAGGAGCAGAAAGGAGACTGTTGGGAAGATGAGACAGGTATGGAGCAGAGAGGAACAGTGTGCTGTCACCAGACAGGGAGAGCAGTGGAAGCTGCATATAGGTGGGCATGTAAATTTATACGAGAATGTACATTTTCACTCATTTATATTAAATTAAAAAAAAATGAGATGACCTCAAGCGTACCCACAAGAACCAGGATATTCGAATCAGGTCATGCTAAGAGAACTGTAACACTTTTTTCCTCCGGGGTTCTGTAAGAAGTAGCATAAAAGCATTGTTAGTATGTGATTTGCCTTGGAGGCTTCAGTAAATTCATAAACTGAAATTGATTAGGTGTAATAGCTTTTTGTGTGGCTAAAAACTGTTGAGGATCTTAGCTTTTGAGTTCTTGATATCTAGGTATGTGGTTTTGTTGTTTGTAGCTATTTTAAGCATTTCAGTGAGGCAAAGTCTTGAGAACATAAATGCCGTCTTGGTAATTAAGCTTACATCTTAAAGTGAAAAACCGTAAGAGGGTGGGCAAACACCTTTATAACCGGTAATATTTCCAGTTTCCCTAAACAAGAGTATGGCACTATTACCAATCTTGGTTTAAAGCATGTTATAACATCTACATAAATAGCACTGACTGTAGTGTAGGACTCCAAGGGCAGAGAATGGCCCAAGCAATAATGTTCTCAAGATCACTCTTAACCTGTGTCCTTTATTAGGTTATTTAGAAGGAAACCAGATTCACAGTCCTTTGATTTTTGGTTTGGCTTAGATGTTTTAGGGGCTGGGAAAAGGACTGAGAAGGAAATTTGACATGGGGAGTATTATTTTCTTGAGTGGGTAAATAAAGTCAGGCTGAACCAGAGGACAGTAGACATAAAAGGGTGGAATTTTTGCACTTCACATTTATTTTGTAGTTCTGTTACTGTAATAATTCACCTAGAGGGGGCTCACTTTGGTATTCAGTGTTAAAAGGAACAGGCCGGGGGCAAGTGCAGACCCTCACTGAGAAACAGTGGTGGGTTGAGACCTATTGTATTTTGGAAATGGTTCCAGGGCTGTCCAGGTGTCCTGATTTAAAGACTGCTTCTTGAGTCAGGAAATTGTATCTTGTTCTGAGGTTTATTGTAATAAAGTACACAGTCCTAGGGGATGGTACTGCTGGCTCTATGAATCACTTTACAGACTAGCTGTACTGACCCAAGCCTTATGATTTATTTTGCCATAATGCAGTAGGAATGGCAAATATGTAAGCCACACATGGTCTCTGGGATGGGCCTTTAACTGGGAAACTGCCATAAATCCATAAAGTGAGATAGGGCAGAGCTAGCAGCAGCTTATGTCATGTTCAAGAGATCTCTTTCTGTTTTATAGGGATGTACAGTTCAGCATCCTTCTTGAAATGTGTCTGTGAGCTTTTTGTGTGCTGTGTTTTAGTTCGTCTAGTCTTCAATTCATTGCTTACAAATAGAAACATAGATCTGAAGTTTAGTATTTTTGTCACTATTATTTTCTCTTGGATTTATGTCTACAAAGTGGAACTGATTCCTTTAGATCATTGATCGTTATGTTTTTCAAGCAGTTTCATTTTATGGACTACTAAGCCTGGTATCAGGAATCTTGATTTGTATCTGAGCTTATGATTGATAGTACTGCAGTACGAACAGAATTCTGCCTAGCTTTTGAACTTCACTTGATTCCCCAAGACTAATAGAGTCTGTTAGAATTGCATTTAGGATTTATATGGGATAGCCAAATTTTGACCCAAAATACACAGTGTAATAAATTATTTTTTTCATTTTAACCTGAACAAAATAGCCTATTCTGTTTCTTCAGTGGAGCTTTTTAATTAAAGATAGTTATGCATTCACGTGGAGTACATACCACCAACTTTTATGACTCTCAGGTTCTTGGGAGTATGCTTTTATCACTAAGATTGTGGGCATTCTTCTACATGCATAGTGATGGAAGGCATTAGTTTAAACAAAATGTCTGGAGTATGAGGCTTGCAAGTAAGGTAGTGTAACCAAGAAGTGTGATTAGGTAAAAATTTTGTCTCATTTAGCTTTTGTTCCTTTAGATAAGCCTTGTAAGCGTATCTGTGGTTTCTTGTGTGATGGTTAGGGAGCCCTAGTGAGTTTTGTTTTGTTTTGTTTTTCTATGATATTTGGAAAACCAGAGATTTCCCTTGTGACCTAATAGAAAGCAGCACAAAAAATAACAACAACCGAAGTCTGGTGGCATGGATAGGTGACCACTAATTATGGGTTTGAGAACCTTAAAAGTTCTGTGGTAACCATGTAACACCAGATAATGTTTCTCAGAAATTCATATTACCAACCAAAAATTTAAAAATACTCCATGACTCAACATGCTTCCATTAATGAAAACAGTGCCCCCCAAAAAAACAAAGCAGAGAATAATTGGACCTTGATTAATAAATGTATCCTAAACTGAATTTAACTGAACCAGTAGGGATAGGAGGAATTAGAAGATTGCCATTTTAAGTGAAAAGGATTTAAAAGTTAGTGGAAAAGGAAAATCAAAAGCCCATTGTCATCAAGTGGAATCTAACTCATGTAACCACACAGGACAAGGTGGAACTGACCCATAGGATTTCCAAAGAATTGCTGGTGGATTTGAACTGCTGACTTTTTGGTTAGCAGCTGAACACTTAATCACTACACCTCCAGGGAAAGGAAAGGGTGGCATATGCTTTTTTTTACAGAACAGTACAAATCTCTAGATATCTGGAGATCGGCCTGGAAAATTGGGGTTGATGCCAGATTACAAGTGATTTGAATGCACTCATGTGTAGTTTGTGAACTTAAGTAACTATCTTGTAAACTTACATAATTAATCACCCAAAATGCATAAAATGGTGAATTTCTTTGGCTGGAATATTCTTATAGTTTATCTTCTTAATCTAGAAAACAACCAAATTGTGAGGGGGTCCAGACCTTGGTCACAGGGTCACAGGAAGTTCCAAACAAAAGGGGAAGTGTGCTGTCACCTGAGGGCAGCTAGACTAGAATAGCGGTGAAAGTTCTGGATGTTATATGGCAACATGATAATAGATTGTAAAATTGTTCTGCATTCATAATAAAATATATTTAAAAAAACAAAAGAGAACACCAAATTGAGATCCATTAGTAATTCTTGCTCTCATAGACTTACTTTAGTGATAGACTCTTAAAGCATGTGTTCGTAAGTACGTGCACACACGCGCACACACACACAGTGATCATAGAATTTGGGAAAATAAAAATAATACATTTAGAGATGATCTGTTACTTTTTTGAAGATGATTAACACTTGCTTTTTATATTTTCTATTTGTTGCTTTCTCTTTCAAGGTACATACAAATAGGACTTTTTATATTCATAATTTCCTTTGAAAGATGTGTGTATTTATTCTAGGATTATTGAGTTTCAATGAAATTTTAGTTGTCATTTTTATTTTTAAAATTTAGCCGTAGAAGGCTTTTTACCACCTGTATTCAATCAAACCTATTAGTTCTCATTTTGATAAAATTCTAAGGCATCTGAAGCTCGAGTTGTCGTACCCAGAGGTGTTTTTGAACAAGTCAAATAATAAACTTTCTAAGTTAAAAGACAGTATTACATTTTAATCCCTATAAAATTCCTAAATATCAGCCTAATCATGAAAGAGCCATTGAAGAGCTACATTTATTATTTGTATTCTTTGTGCTAATTTCTTAAGACTAACTTTGTTCCCCAAAATAATCAAAGCAGAAAGTTCATCATCTGTCAGCTGTTTAACAGAGATTTAAACAATAGATTTTACACATGATACAGCTGATAAATTGCTTTAAATAAAATATCTAAATATTTTTGCTTATCCTAGAAATTCATGAGCAAGTCAACCCTTCAAATGCCATTTCATACAGGTCTGTGTGACCTTTATTAAGTATATTTGGACTGCTGTCCACCTGCTATTGAGTCATTTCTGACTCACAGCCATCCTATAAGACAAAGAAGAACTACCCCATAGGGTTTCCAAGAAATGCCTGGTGTACTCAAACTGTCAACCTTTTTGGTTAGCAGCCGTAGCTTATAACCACTGTGCCACCAGTGTTTCCATATTTAGGCTTAGAAAGGAACTGAATTAAGCTACAGCACCCTGGTCAAAGTCTTGACAAATTACTGTTTAGTGCTGAGTCAGAATAGCATTTTTTTGTATTTTAAGGACAATCATGTGGAAAGAGAGATTAAATTTCTCTTATAAGACCAGAAGGCATAGAACTAAGGAAATTTCAAGGAGGCAGCTTTCAACATCAGTTTTGTAAAGAAGTAATATCTAAGAGATTCTCAAAGTTGCTTTGGGACAGCTGAAGTTCCGTGTCATTAAGTGTGGTTAAGCATCAACTGGAGTGACATTTGCCAGCAGTACAAGAGCACAAAATCAGCAATGATTTTTGTAGATATATTTGATTATCCGTGGGTCTCTTACTGTGTTAGGAGTACGTGATTCTGCTTTTGCGCTGTGATCTTGAAAGACTAATTTATGATCTCTTACCACTTCTTAAGTGCTCTTCACTCCTCAAGCCTTTTCAGTGAAGCTCCTGTTCTTGTCAGGGAAATGGCTTTCCAGAGAAACTAGTAACCTTCTCATGCTAAATCCAATGAAAGTTTTGCATTTTTTGACCTATGTGTATCTGCTTTAAAGTATTTGGCCACTTCCTATTTCTTGAAGCTTCTCTTTCTTCTGCTTCAAAGACACCACTTTCTCCTTGTTTTCTTCAACCTCTGAGACTATTATACCTGTTTGGTTCTTTAAAGATTCTTCTTCCACCTGTGCCACAAGTCCCTCCTCTGATCTTAGTGGTCTTATCTACTGTTACAATTTCAACTATCTCATATACTGATGAGCCACGCAGTCATCTTTAACTCAGGTCCTAGCTTCAGGCTTGTCAGTCAGTCCTGCTACCTACTAGCTACCTCCTTTGGATGTTTCATAGACACCTTAAATTCATAGTTATTGTAAAGATTAAATTATGTAATCCATGTAAATAATTAGCAGAGTTTCTGACTCTATAGTAATCCTGCTGGCAGCGTTAATTGTGGTGAATTTTTACCCTGTTCATTCAGTACTCTTTTACCCAGTTTGTTTTCTTGGCTTGTAGTATCCTTCAAAATGCAGTGACTGTCTGACCTGTAAAACAAGGAGGGTGAGCCTCCATAGTCAAGTCAATTTAGAAAATGCTTTATGATAGGATTGACAAACTTTTCTCCAAAGACCTAGGTAGGAAATATATTGGGCTTTTGTGGACCCTTCAATCTCTATTAAAGCTCTAAATCAGCCATAGATAACATACAAAGAGATGAGCAAAATGAGCATGCTTGTGTTCTGATTAAGATTTTCTTTATGGGTATCAAAAATGAAATTTCATGTAATTGTTCACATATTCTCTGCCCCTCCCCCCTAATTCATTTGAAACTGTGAGAACCGTTCTTACCTCCTGGGCTGTACGTTAACAGTTGACTGGCTAGATTTGAGCTGTAGTAGTTTGCCAACCTGTTCTTTAAAATACAGCCTCCTATTAAAGATAAATATGGTGCACCATACAAAGCCATTAGAAGTTCTGCAGCAGTGATGTTTGGCCTGGTGTTTCTCCAACTTTATTTGTTCATGGAAATCTTTTTTTTTCTTTTTGTGGGTCATTTGTTAATATCTTTTGCTATATTTCTGTGGAATATGTGTTTGTGAAGTGCTGACCTAGAGAACAGTTGCTAGAGGTGGAAATTTTGGCTGCATATCACACTAAAAACAACAAGCTTACATGAGAAGGTGTCTCATCTTTATTAGTCTTGCTTTTATCAAGTTGAGCTAACTAGTTGCAGACATTGGAACACTTTAGAAAAGTCGGTTCAACAAATAAATTTTCAGATTACACCTTGTCATGGTTTGAATTGTGTCCCCCCAAAAATGTGTGCAGCCACGTGGCTGGGATATGGTTCCCAGTATCTTGGGACTGTCCTCCATTGTGTGGCTTTGCTAACCTGTATGTTAAAGGATTAGGGTGGGGCTGTAAATTCCTGCTGTAGGGGGAGTTTCCCTGGAGTATGGCTTGCCCCACCCTTAATGCTTTTAGCTTGCAAGGAATAAAAGGAAAAAGAAACAAAGGACAATTTGAGAACTTTGCTACCATCAAGAAAGCAAAGGGAGCAGAGCGCGCCCTTCAGACCAGAGGTTCTTGCGTCAGGACGCTCCTTGGACAAAGACTGGTGCAATACCGAACTGTCCTCCAGAGCCGACAAGGGGAAAGCCTTCCCCTGGAGCGGACACCCTGAATATGGACTTGCAACCTACCGGACTGTGTAAGAATAAATCTTTCTTTGTTAAAGCCACCCACTCTGTGGTATTTCTGTTAGAGCAGCCCTAGCTGACTAAAACACACCTATAGGGAAGGCATCATTTAAGGCTAAGCTAAGCCCTAAATGGCTGAGTGGAAGATGGATTGGTGTTCATGCCATCAATCAGCTTTCAAAAAAGGAAAAAATATGTATGTTCCTATAATACAAGGAAAAATAGAGGTGCTCTAAGAGAAATGAAATATTTAGTTAAGAGGAGAAAGAGATCCAGAAAGTCATTATAGGAAATACAAACACTAATCAGTATCAGTTTCTACAGTTTTTAAATCTCTGTTACTCTTTAAAAAATGCTAATCAAGACTTCAAAAATATATCTGGGATAAAAAAAAATTTAAGGTTTTAAAAATGTTTTAGCTTGCACATGTAAAATCCTAAAACCTGCTTTGAAATAGTATTTTCTATGGTAATTTTTCTATCTTTGAAAAGTGAATGTATGACTCAGAACATTGTGAAAATTATTGCTTTACTGCTTCTTGAGTGTATTTCCCACACTAAAAATTAGACCGTTGCTATGTTGAAAAACTTCGGATTAAACCAAAAAGCATTTTTAACCAGAGATTGTGCATTTCTTATATTATTAGGCCTGTTTTAATTATGTCTCCTTTCTAAGAAGGAAAAATGAATGTAGAATGCATTCTTTCTCAATTATATCTGATGTTTGGTAAGTAGCTGGGACCTATGGGAAGATGCAGAGATGGAATCATCCCAGTTCATAATAATAGTATTCATCTACCTAATGCACATAGAGTCAGTTGGCCATTCCTACAAGATTTCCGCACCAGCTATTTTTACTTCAAATCTGTGCAGGAAAGGAGTTGTTCTTGCAGTTTTTGCCAGTAAATGGCTAGTAGGTGAAATCATTGAATTAATAATATGGGAAGTAATATAGTGTTGGCCTCATTCACTTTGGCCAATGGATATTTTTGGTAACCAGCAAGATCTCAGCAGCCCCTGTGTTTCACTCCTCTCTCAACATAACCAAGCAGTCATTATATATCCTCTGCAACTCTCATATGCTTCATATGTGGCTTGAAGAGTATCTTATTAACTGATTGGCACAGTTTCTATTTTTTTTTGCAGGCAGAGTACAAGTCCAGAGATTAGATGTTCTGTGTAATGTTGGCTGTTTTGTGAAATCAAGACACAATTAGCTCTTGATTGTGCTTAGAAGGTGGAGGAATGAGTGCCATGATACCACTGACATTCTTCTAGCAAATGTCATAGCAAACAGACTTGGAATGCAGTGCAAGCTAAAGAAAAGGCAAGCAATCTTCTCTGTAGCACAGTGTAGACAGCTGGTATGGACATGTTATCCATCTCTAGGACTGGAAAAGGTTAAGTAAACAGTGGGACAGTGACAAAGTGCAGGGATTAATTGCTTAACTCATTCAATAATTCTTAAAACAGACGTCTAAATAAATGGAGCTGTTCTGTAGTTTGAGTTCTGAGAAATGGTGTAAGATTTTTTTTTTCCTTTGGAAACGGAGACTTCTTAAAGAAAGAGGGTGCGGTAAATGGTGTAGCCCCAAAGTATGAGCATACAATAACAGGTGTATTTTTTTCCAAAGGGACTGTGTCTTCATATGAAATGTTTGTATTATGAAGTGTTTTCTTTCTGTTATACTGTCAAATGTAAGGCAGAAAGGACATACTGTTCTGAAATAGTAAAGGCAAAGTGGAAGAAAAAAGTCAGTATAAACCCAAATATACAAACTGTCCCCAGATGTCACTCTGATTCCACCACTTAGGCGTCATCTTTTTAGGCTCTTGCTAAGCTACTGATTCTAGGGGATTCCTGCAAGCATATGGATCAGTGGATTTCAGATACAGGGATTTGAAAAGGATTTGAGTAAATTCTCAACAAAAGTCTCTTGACTTACTGTTTTATTTCCCATAAAATAGCTGTAACAAAAAATTTGCCATGTTGACCACCTTTACATGTACCATGTTGTACAGCCATTACCATTATGTGTTTCTAAAAGTTTGTGCGTTCCACGTGGAATGTGGGAAGTATGAATCTAGTAAGATTAGAAGTTATCAGAAATGAAATACTTGGCATTAATGAGCTAAAATAGACTGGAATTGGCATTTTGAATTGGAAAGTCATGTGGTCTTCTATGCTGGAAATGATAAAGTGAAGAGGAATGGCATCAAATTCATTGTTAAAAAGGACATTTCAAGATCTATCCTGAAGTACAACACTGTCATAATATCTGTATACCTACAAAGAATACCAATTAATATGACTGTTGTTCAAATTTATATGCCAATCACTAGCACCCAAAATGAAGAAATGGCAGATTTTTAGCAATTTCTGCAGTCTGAAATTGATCTTGTAATCAAGATGCATTTATATTGAGGGCAATTGGAATGCCAAAGTTAGAAATGAAGAAGGGTATCAGTAATTGGAAAATATGGCCTTGTTGGTAGAAACGATGTTGGAGACTGCATGATAGAATTTTGCAAGACCGAAGACCTGTCTATTGGAAGTACCTTTTTTTGACAACATAAATGATGACTATACATGTGAGCCTCTCCAGCTGAAAGACACAGGGATCAAGTTGACTACCTCTGTGGAAGGAGACAATGGAGAAGCTCAGTATCATCCATCAGAACAAGGACAGGGGCTGACTACAGAACAGACCATCAGTTGCTCATGTGCAAATATAAATTGAAGCTGAAGAAAATTAAAACAAGTTTACAAAAGCCAAAATGTGGCCTATAGTATCTCCCATCTGAATTTAGAGACTGCCTCAAGAATAGATTTGACTCATGGAACACTAATGACCAAAGACCGAATGAGTTGTAACATCAAGGTCATTATACACGATCTGACAATTAAGTCCACGAACTTAATTGTTATAAGTGCTATGCACCTCATTGTTGAATATCCTTGTGGTCACCTTCGAAGTACTCCCACTGGGAAGCTATGCATCTATGTCAGTGCCTAGTCAACCCTTCATAGTGATTTTGGAACTCTTTCTGGAATGGCCATTGCACATCGTGGCATGATGGCAAGTTCACAAACTTAATTGTATAGTTGTCTGTGAAGGAGTTTTAGCCACTAAGCAAATAACTGTCTTGGAACACTCTCCCTACTCACCTGATCTGGCCCCCAGTGACTTTTTTCTTTACCTGAAGATAAAGAAAATATTGAAAGGAAGACATTTGGATGACCAGGATACCATGAGTAATATGACAACAGCTTTGCTAGCCATTCCATAAAGAGTTCCAAAATTGCTCTGAAGGGTGAGCCGGGCGCTGGTGACAGTGCCTAACTTTCCAGGAGGAGTACTTTGATGGTGATCATAGTGATATTCAGCAATGAGGTATGTAGCACTTTTTCCAGGGTGAGTCCATGAACTTGTCAGACCTTGTACATGGAGAAAGCAAAAGGTCATTAAAAAGACATTAAAGAAAGAAAAGAGTAGAATTTCCCTATATGGTTGTCTAGACTGTTGTCTCTATGGAAGAGATTGCCAGGCTTTTCTCCTACAGACCTGCTAAGTCAAGTTTAGTCCTCCAACTTTTCAGATAGCCACTGAATGCTTAACTGTTTGTACCACCATAACCGAAAAGAAACCCAAACCACTGCCACTGAGTCGATTCTGATTCAGCAATCCTATAGACAGAGCAGAACTGCCCCATAGCATTTCCAGGGAAATCCTGGCAGATTTGAAATGCTGAAGTTTTGGTTAGCAGATGTGGTGCTTAACCACTATGCTACCAGGGCTCTTTGTGTTTCATGTAAGTGGGATCACAAGATATTTGTCCTTTTGTGTCTGAATTATTTCACTTAGCATAATGTGGTCAAGGTTTATCAATGCCCTAATGTATATCAAGAGCTTCATTTCTTTTTGTAGTCGAATAATACTCCATTGTACCACATTTTGTTTATCCATTCCTCTGTTGATGGTCACTTAGGTTGCTTTCATGCCAGCTATTTTAAAAAAGCATATATAGAAAGTAGAAGATCCTGTGTTCACCTGTCTTATGACATACCTTTGTCATAAAGATAGGAGGTAGTTTGCCTGTGGATATGTTATGAGATGCTTCCCTCAGCTTTCTTTCAAATGATCTGGCAAACAGGACACACAGAATTCATCTCCACATATTCTTGATTCAATTATGAGTCATTGTTATGTCTGCAGTATAATCAGACTTGAAAAGTTGAAAATATCTTTATTTTCACCATAGAATTGGAAGATTGGTTATTGAATTAAGAAAAATAAATACAAATGTTCACTCTTGGCAAGGATGTGGGGCATCACGGACACCTTATGCGTTGTTGATTGTCTTTTAAATTAATCGTGCCATAAAGAAGAAACTATAGGTTCTAGCTGCTTGTCATATGCTAAACGTAATTTAGACAGAATGCTTTCTACGTTCAGAATTACCAGAGGGGTTTATTGAAAGTATAGATGCCTATCCCCAGTAATTCAGATTCAGTAGATGAGGAGTAGAGCCCAAGTTTCTGGGGCCTTTTTGTTTGTATGTCTTCTTAAATGTTTGAGAACTACCATTTGTAAAAGACTGAAAATACCTACAGAGGGAGATATCTATAAGAGGAAAATAGATTTATCTTGAGGACCCATGAAAGACTCAAGATTGATTACTTCCATAGCTGTTAAAAGTTGTATAGCTTATTACAGTGAATCAGATTTACCTTACAAATGGTAGTTCTCAAACATTTAAAAAGACACACAAACAAAAAAAACCCAGAAACAGTTGATGGTCAAAGACCTGGAAGTAACCCTGGGAGCCCCTAGACCTGATGGTGCCCCAGTCATAGATCATTACTGACATCAACTCTTTGGATAGGGATGGAATGGACTTGGGGACACAAAGTGACCATACCGTGCACGCGCTTTATGGTTCTATGCATCTATAGGATGTCATCCTACTGGCCTCTTACTAGATACGGGAGTGGAGAGGGTAGAAAGGAAGGGACGAAAGATGGTTAAGAGGATATGACATATATGGTATGGAAAGGAAGAGTGTGCTGTCACCGGGCAAAGAGAGCAGAGGGAGCTGCAGATAGGCAGGCATGCAAATTTGAATTGTATTCTACACTTTCACTCAATCACAATAAAAAAAAAGAGGGAAAAAAATTGCCAGTTTACTAACTTTTAAAGGTACTATGTGCCATTATTTTACAAAATAATGTGAATTCTTTAAGTTTTTGTAGGTCTTTTTCAGATGGATAAGTAAAATGTCATAGTTAGGGAGCAAATATTCTCAAAGCCTTCCTTTCTACTCTAGCTTTTTTTTTTTTTTTTTTTTAAGAATGCATTCTGAATCTTACTCTTATCTCTGTTTCTCTTCTATTTTTTAGGTTTCAGTTGTATATTGTCTGGTTTACTATTTGTAGGCTTCATAGACTTTAACTTATATATATAAAATGCTGAGCAGATTTAAAATAATCTCATTAAAACTGGCAGTTTTTGTTTCTTTGACAAAAAAATGACAAGAATAAACTTATATAAGTTTATGTCTCTGTCATATAGAAATCTAAATTTCTAGTAATTCTGTTCTGTGAAATTGGCAGGGGTTCCAAATTATTATTTCTTGTTGCATCACTTTGTTTGGTGTTACTTTCATCCCCAAGATTCAACATACCTCACCACCATATTAGATCTCAGAAAATTAGAAGGGAAGAAAGAAAGGCAACTATTGGCTACATGAACAATAAGCTACTTTTATCAAATGTAATTCAAAAATAAAAAAGCATAGCAAGCCCATGTGACACTATAGACACAAGTTTGACACACCATCCCTTCGCAGTAAAGACCTGAAAAACTAAGTAAAACAGAGATGGATATCAGTCCTGGAACCTTAAATTATCAAATGAAGGGATAACTTGATCAAGCACTGAATGAAATAAGAAACAGAGAACAGAAAGAGGAGAGATACGGAATGGAGGTTCCTTATCAGCTAATGCAGCATGGATGTGCCTTCTTGAACTCCTATTGGAGATCGGGAACAGGGACTACTGGATAGCAGCTTCATGGAGCTCCCAGCAGGGGACAGAGCACCTGGTAATGAGCAATACATGATTTCCCACCTAACTCCCTTTTTTATCCTCTTCACCAGCCCAGCAGCTACTTACTTGGGAGCCACTGGCTCTCTGCCAGTTGAATTTGCCCTACCCTCACCAGCTGTCTCCTTCGGTGCCATTTCTTTGTTGCTGCTGTTGCTTTTCTCAGGGTTTGGTTTTTGTTTGTTTGTTTTGATTGCTTTCTAGTCTCTCATCTCTTCCTCTCCTGTCTCTTGAACATGTAGGTCCATTTTTTTGCTTCTTGTTGACAGACTGTGAAATGCTTTTCAGTTAGGTAACTGCTTTCTTGGTAGAGGCCACAACACTGGAAGGATCTGTCAGGCCCTTTTGTTTGTTTTTTTCTTTTTTCAGTTTTATTTTCCTTCTTATCTTGGTTTCTTATCTTGACTTACCTTCTTGCCCTGTCTCCTGAATACATGGCATTGTGTGCCACCTTTACCCATTCTAGCCAGGCTGTTGCTCAGCTTGGAAGCCACTGCACTGTTCTGTGCAGTCACTCTGGTGGGATCCCTGGAGGCTTTTCTTTTTAAATTTATTTTCCTTAATTATTTTTCTTCCTTTTCTTTTTCCTTCTTGTTTTTCCATTCTCAGTGCTTCATGTCTCTACCCTCCTTCTTTTCCTGTCTCCTGCATACACAGTGTTGTGTGTCATCTCTGTCTCTGCTAAATGGGCTGTGTCCTGAGGCATGGGAGCCAAGACACCAGTTGCTGGTGGGATACCTGGAGTCATTTCTTTTTGTTTCTTTTAAGTTTTGTTTTTTCTTTTTCTTTTTTCCCTCCTAATTTTCTTCATTTCTGTTTCTCATCACTCTCTACTTTTTTTCCCCTGGCTTCTGAATACCTAGATCTGTGTGCCCTGTCCAGTCCTTTCCTATATGGACAGTGCCTGAAGACCTAGGAGCCATTTCCCAAGCCACCAGTGGGGTCCCTGGGCACATTCTTTTTATTCATTTACTTTTTTTCCCCTCTCTCTTTTTCTTCATTTCTCAATTTCTCATCTCTCCCCTCCAGTGGCAGGCTTCCTTCACGCATTTCCTTTTTTTTGCCCCTGTTTTCCTTCTCTTTTCTTTCCTGTGACTCAGTTTAGCTCCATACAGCACAAATGCCTCCCTCATTCCTGCTTATCTGCACTGTGCACTGATTGTCACAGCCCTGAGCAATACAGGCATGGCCTACTGGAACCTGTCCTTCAGTGACCCTTGACCCCACCAGTATGTGCCACAAACAGCCCAGCCAAGCCCCTGCCGATCAGTAGCATCTGCCTTGCTGCACCATAACTGAATGACTGCCAGCTGAACATGGAGGTGAAAAGTATCATGCCCACAGATGAGCAAAAACAAAGAGCACACAACCTGCCTGGTCAGAAATAACTAAATAAACAGGACAAAAAAAATGAATTAACATCAATAAATGAAGAAAATAATGACTGAATGTCTCAAATACAGCAGACAAAATCAAAACATATTTAAAAAACAAAAATAGGATAGGGTGGTACTGGTAAATGTCCATAATAGAGCACCAGATTGTATTCTACTAGAAGAAAAGACACCAGAACTACCTGGTAGGGAATTCATATCAGTACTATTCAGAGTTAGCCAAATGATGAAGCAAAAAGCCACCAAAAAATGAGGGGAAAATAGACAAATTCATAGAAAAGGTAGAAAAAAGTCATGGAAAATGCAGATGAAACAGGATGCAGGGAAGTAATACAGAAACAAAATGTCTAAATAAATTCACAACTGAAATCATATAAAAACAACAATTAGAAATGTGAAAGATAAAGTTTCAGAAATGAACAGTGTTGTAGAAAGTCTGAGGAGGTAGGAAACAATGGAAGACTTGATCAGTAAGATTAAGGACAGCTGGATGCCACTGTGAAGAAAATCAGCAAAAGGAACGAAGAAAAATGAAGAAACCCTGAGAATTATAGGAGATACTGTAGTCCAAAGGAAAATTTGTGAGTGGTCAGAGTTCTAGAACAGGAAGAGATAACAGAAAACACAGAGAGGATCGTTGAAAAACTGCTGACAGAAAACGTCTGTAATGTCATGAAAGATGCAAAGCTAACCATTGAAGACGTTCAACAAACCCTATATAGGATAGACTCCAAAAGAAAATCATCAAGTTATAGTCATACTTGCCAAAACAAAAGACAAAGAAGTCTGAGAGCAGCTCCAGAAAAAGAAGTCACTTTCCAAGGGGAAACAGTAAAACTAAGCTCTGATTACTTGACAGAAACATGCAGTCTTTGAAGGCAATGGGATAACATATATAAAACCTCAAGAGGAAAGAACTGCCTACCAAGAAAAAGACATCCTGCAAACTCTCATTCAAACCTGATGCGAAATGAAGACATTTTTGGAATATGTTAAATTCAGTCAGTTCTTCAGTTTGAGAACAACCATCAGGCAACAGCCTGAATCTAGGATGCAAGGCTGCACCAGCCAGATGCCAACCTACGAATGAACTCTCAAGAGCTGTTCAAAACTAAAAGATTTACAACAGGGAACCAGGGAGTTTATCTGTAAATGCCAACTATGTCAGAACCATAAAAGAGGGAATAAATAGGATAGGTATAGAGCCTTCTAATGGAGAGGGAGGCGTGGTGACACCAAGTAATAAAACACTGGTTGAAACGCAGGAAGATACAGGCAAATTTCACGGTAACCACAAAGAAAGTTAACAGCTTTCTCCTCAAAATAAAAAAGAAACCAAAAATCTCAATACAAACAAAATCTAAGAAAACAATAGAAGTGGGGAAAAGAATCCACAGACAAACGAAATTCAGCACAGATCAGGAAGAGGAACAAAGAAAAATGTCACTTACTCATCCTAGAAAAAGTGCTACATACCTCATTGTTAAGTACTGCCACTGGAAAGATACGCACTGATGCCAGTGCCTAGTCCACACTTCAAAGCCATTTTGGAAGTCTTTCTGGAATGGCCAGTAGAGCTGTCATTGTATTACCCTTGCTGTCCTGAATGGCATCAAAATGTCTTCCTTTCAATATTTCCTTCCTGATCAGGTAAAAAAAAAAAAAAAAAAAAAAAAAATGTCATTGGGGATCAGATCAGGTGATTAGGGAGGATGTTCCAATATAGGTATTTGTTTACTGACTCAAAACTTCCTCACAGACAACTGTAGAGAATTAAGTTCATGTGTTTGCCACCATGCACAGTGGACATTCCAGAAAGAGTTCCAAAACTGCTTTGCAGAGTGGACTAGGTGCTGGTGTCAGTGCATAGCTTCCCAAGGGGAGAACTTTGAAGGTTAACTGTAGTAATATTCAGCAGTGAGGTATATGGCACTTAAAACAATTAAGTTTGTGGACTTAGTTGTCAGACCTCATGTGCACACCTATGTTCATTGCAGCATTATTCACAATAGCATAAAGATTCCCATCCTCAGATGAATGAATCAACTGTGGTACACATACAGTGGCGTACTATACAGTGATAAAGAAAAGCGACACAGCATCTGACAACATGGCTAAATCTGAAGTACATGCTGAGTGAGATAAGTCTATCACAGACGGACAAATACTACGCCAAAAGCCAAGTGCCGTCGAGTCGCATCCGACTCAAAATACTATATGAGACCACTAATATAAAAATTCTTGAAGAGTTTTATACACGAAAAGAAACAATGATGGTTATGCTTGGGATGGGGGATGAAAAAACACTAAACAAACTAGATAAGTGGTAACTTTGGTGAAGAGTAAAACAGTACACAGTGCTAGAGAAGCCAACTGAACTGATACAAAGCAAGGTCATGGAAGCTCCATAGACACATCTAAACTCCCCGAAGAATTACTAGGCTCTTGGCTGTGAGGGCCATCGTCCCTAGGAACATCTAGCTCAACTGGCATAAAACAGTTTATGAAGACCAAGTTCTATGTCCTACTTTGATGCTTAGTGTCTGGGGTTTTAAAAGTCTGTAAATGGTCATCTTAGATCTTCCACTGGTCTCATCCCTTGGGAACAAGTGAGAATGAAAAAAAAAAAAAAACTAAAGCTACAAGGGAGAGATTAGTCCAGAGGACTAATGGACCGCAACTACCATGGCCTCCAGCAGACTGAGTCCAGTACAAGTAAATGTTGCCTGGCTACCATCATTGACTGTTCTGCCAGGGAGCACAATAGAGCATCCCAGATATAGCTGGAGAAACATATAGCGCAAAATCATAACACATACAAAAAAAGACCAGACTTACTGGCCTGACAGAGAATGAAGAAACCAGGAGACTATAGCCCCCAGACACCTTTTAGCTCGGTACTAAAGTCACTCCTGAGCTTTACAAAGTGAGACTAAAAGGGCACACCAACCCAGAGGCAAGAACTAGAAGGTGGGAGGGGACAGGAAAACAAGTAATAAAGGAACCTAGAGTCGAGAAGGGAAGAGTGTTGACATGTTATGGGGTTGTTAACCAATGTAATAGAAAAGTATGTGTACTAACTGTCTAATGAAGAACTAGTTTGTTCTGTAAACCTCTCTCTGAAGTACATTTAAAAAGGGGTAGGGGATAGCTTAGAATATCAGAAACATGTATCTGGGTGGTCATACTCAACAGAAGGTAATCACTAAATAGAACAATAAAGAAGACCATGCCATCCTGATTTATTATGAAGAATGTAAGGTTTAAGTATGAAGTAACATGAATTTTTTTTAAAAAATAAGAACATCCCATCTTAGCATCTAGTTGAATCTCAAATTTTATATTGATTCCCTTGTTACTGCCGTTGTAGAAACTTACTTGTCACCCTTTCTTGGGAATTGCTTTCAGAGTCAGTTTACAGTATATCCCTGAAAATAAATATATTCTTACTCCTCATTGAGGTCCAAAAAGCCTATCACTTGACTTACAGTCTTTGTTCTAGACAAGGTGTCAAATATAAAATTCAGTCTAATAACAACATTTGTCATAATTCCAAAATCTTTGATAACACAATAAACTTGAAAGCTAGTTTGAAAGATAAATTTGGCAGGATCTTTAGAATAAATGTTGTTACATAACTTTGCAAAATGAATTATTTGAAGTACTTTCATTTGAAACAGTAAATATGGGTATGTTTGTCTCTTTACATTGTTGTACACTTCATCAAGGAAACAGCTGGGTAATTTTTGCTAAAAGAAATTTTAGAGAAATACAAGATAAGGACATATTAGTAATAGTAAACCTTCGGTAGTACCAAGGAAGCTCTGGAGTCGAACATATTTACTTTGGAGCAAGCTTATTTAATTGTAGAATGTAGATTATTTTCACATGACAAGTGACTCAGCATTTAACAGTCTTAACAATGTCAGTTGTTTTGTTGTCAGTGTACAGAAATTTAAAGTAGGTGTCCTAGATTTTGTTAAAGGAAAACTTAGATAAATTTTTTGTTTTCAATACAGAACAAATTTTTAGTGTTTTGACACGTGGATATTATCAGTAGAACTAAAAAGAATCCATTAAAGTTTCTTGTATAACATATAACATTAAAAACCAAAGAGAAATCTCAGTGATAATTATTTTTGTGTATAATTTTGTTTAATGTCTAGCTTCCCTTACAGTCTTTTAGGTTCTATGAAGTCATGGTTTTCAGTCTATCAGTAGCACTTAACCCAAGTCCTGGCCCACGGTGGGCCTTCACCAGAAATGTGATAATTGGTGACTTTTATCTTGTTTTGTTTGTGATAGTAGTATTCTAAGGTCTCAGTCATCAGGGGTAGCAAGTAAATGCTTTGGACCTGCAGGTAGCTCAGTGCATAAGAATACTTAGGAAATGAACTAGCATAATTTATTAAATTACTTTTCTTAGTGGTTGGCTTTAGTGACTTGCTATAATGTAATTTTTCAGAGCTTTCAGTTTTGCTCTGTGCATTTCCATCCATTGTTGCACTACTGTGGTACTTTACTGTGACATTTGTAATGTCTGTAGTATCTAAAACAGTTGTTCCACTGCACTTTCATTTAGTTACATTCATTTACTTAAAACTGTTTTCCATGTTTGTTAAGATCATATTGCATATTAATAGAATAAATGTCTTATGTGTTTTTTGATAAGTTAAAAGAAGTGATATTTTTTTCTTCCTGTGTAAGAATCAGTAAGATATTAAATTGCAGGGTAGCTTCAGGCAGAAGGCTTGGTTCAGAAATTTTAAGGGATTTGGCTTCATGCAAAAGTGTCTGCTTCCTTAGACGTTATACCATACTCTGCCTGTATCATCCTATGTAGATTTTACTATAGATGTTTCTTGTAGAGTCAGAAAGGGCTGCTGTTTGCTGTAGGGCTGTAACCACTTTTCATGTACTAGAACTTACTCAAGTTTCATCTGCAGAAGTGAGTGTAACAGTGACCTAGATGAGCTCATAACACAGAAAGTTACTTGCGGCCTATGATCAAATTGTCTTTTAAGCATTCAATAAAATCTTTTTGACTACTGGAAAATCTACCTTGTTGCATGTAAAATGAATAATGCTAACAATAATCACATGCCTTACTTCTCTTGTATTTGGGTAAATGGGCTTTACTAACCTTGCTCTGCATACAGGAGACCAAGAAGGACTTTATGTGCACAATAGATCAGCTTTTAGTTAATTGACTGAAATTTGCAAAGTGTGTACTATATGAAGAGCTTATATGTGGAAAGCACAGTGAAGTTAAGACATAGCCTTAACCTCAAGAAGCATACATCATAGTTGATTCCTTAAGCTTTGAATATACAAAAAGTTCCTTTTAAAAAGAAAACTCTCCTCACTCAATCTGTGAGCAGCATTCCTTCCAAAGCAGTATATAGTCTTGAGTATTGGACCAAGGTGTTCAGTGTGGTAAGAGAAATGAAAATGACATTGGAAGAGTGAGACAGTGTAGAATGATGTGGGAATTAGAGAAGAGACTTTAAAAATAATATAGGCCTAAACTAAAATGATCGTAGTAAATATTGCAGCAACCATGCAGATATAAAGGAGTGGAGTTTCTTTAAAAACCGTGGAAATAATCAATACTTGAATATTGGCTATGAGGAATAAAGAATTCAAATAATTTGTTGTTACCTGTGGACCCTCATATATGGTGGCTATGTTAACATTGCAGGGGAAATTTGCTGCAGTGGAAGGGAAAGTTGATTAGTGTTGTTGACATTTTGTGTTAAGGATAGTTCTGGGGAGTTGAAAAAAATTATCAGAAGGATCTCTTTAGGAAATAAGAGGTAAGAAAGAAAGATATCCTGGTAGTCTTCTGCTCATTCTGAGTGGTTAATTGGTTAAAGAACAAATCAAGGACAAGGCAGAATCAAAGGTTTTTTAATCCATCAATACTAGAATCTGGATTTTAGGTTTGTCTTAAAGCTAGGATAGATTAACTGTACATATTCATGACATTAAAATGTCTGAAGCTACTCATCTCATTCTTGCTTTCATTCCGTCTCTTTCCTGATGTTTTCAGGATTGCTGTATATATAGGAATCCCTGGTGGTTTGGTGGTTAAGAACTATGACTGCTAACCAGAAAATCAGTAGTTCAAATCTACCAAGTCCTCCTTGGAAACCCTATGAGACAGTTCTGTACTATCCTGTAAGGTGACCTTGAGTCAGAATTGACTCAGTGGCAATGGGATACACATAAAGAATGTGATTATATGAAATACCCAGTTAGAGGAAGAGGAAATAAATAATAAGCCTTAATCCATCACTTAACGTACTACCTTTTGATTGTTAGCCACCATCACTCTAACACTGATTTTCATCCCTTATTTTACTTCTCACAGAAGCTAATGTGTTGTTCTCAAGGATGCAGGAATTATCTAAAGGATTTTGAACTTTTACTTTTGCCTCCTGTTTCTGAATTTGCTCAGAAGGGAGAAGGGGAATGAGGGGGTGGTCTTTCTGTTTCCTGAAGCTCAAATGATGTCACAGCAGAGTACTTTTAGAGACATCTTGATTCTATTAGAACTTGCAGGTCAAAGGGCAGGTTCAGCTGGTCTGGTAGTTTAAAGCGTCAGAGATGGAGTGAATAGACCACTTTAATGACTTAAAGTTGAATTTCTGCTGCTGCCTACTCATTATGCAAGTAATACAGCATGTTAGTCATGCAGTAGGGGGTTGCTAATCGCTTTGAAAGGTTCTGTGTCCACGTTTAGAATTTTTTAACTGAGGAAAAGACATGAATAGAACAAGGAGAGTAGTTTGGCAGGAAGAGCATTGCAGTTCTTACTTTGCTTTGGGCTTGTGGCATACACATATTACCTTTCACATTTTATGTGCTTGTATTACTCCCCAGGGGCTCATGGGAAATGAAATCAGAATGTGTTCTGCTAGTAAGCCTTCCTTTTCTGTGGACAGTCTGTAGTTAGTAAAGCTCTTAAAGTCAGTTGTTAATCCTCATTAAGTTTATTTTCTTTAAAATATTAGAATTAGAGTGGATGACTTTCAGATATCAAGACATTGACTCAGATTAAAAAGGAATAATTTCTGGTAATTTTTATTTTTTTCACTACAGTTTTCAGTTTTTCCCCAATGAAGGTATACTACTTCTATCAGAAAATACCTTCCTTACAAAGAAACAATTATATTGAGAGTAGGTGGTTACTGAAATAAGATTCTTTTTGCATTGCCTGTTCTCCCCCTTTCTGAATTCCATTCCCTCTGAGAAGCAGAGTTATTTGTAACAAAATGTTTTGAGTGTAGACATTTGAAGAGTGTACTCCCTGAAACTTAAACGAGTAAGTTCAGCTATCCATATGGTCTTTTCTATCAGCTGTGTTAGGGGAACAGCAATTTTTCTTACTCCCTTGAAATGATGGCTGTTAATATGTACTAGCTTCCATGTTCTTGCCCATTGTCCACATTTTTTTCCTTTAAGTTATTCTTCCCATAGTATCCATTTCAAACTTAGCAAAATTATAAATAAGAGAACAATACTATCTTTGTAGCTTTCTAAAAAAAAACTACCTAAAGACCAAATACCCGCAAAAGATTTTAACATTAGCCAGAATTTATATGATTATATATACAATATATAATCAAAACATTTTCTTCCCGTGAATATGAATTGTCCTTTTAGGCACATACGTGTGTAGAAATCAGTATCAAGGGTCTCCTTTTCACATAGACAAGATAGCAGTATGATCATCTGTTAGGGCGCAAGCCATTGGGTGTGGAAGAAGAAAGTTTGGTTCTGTACCGTTCATAGCATGCTACAGTGCTAGAAAATTGTGTCAGTGACATGATAAAATCTCTGAATTGTACTGGGAAAAAAAGACTTCAGCTTATATATCTTATTAAAAAGGCAGTATTCTAGTGGCTCAGATTTCACTGCCACAGGCTTTATTTTCAGACTCAGAGTCTAAATTGTCACCTGGTTTATCGTATTGCAGTGTGGGCATTTGACATTTTACCCTTGAAATCAACCATACCACCCTCACTGACCAAGCATATTATTCATGAAAAGAGTTTGGAACTCAGTTAAGATTCTTCAACAGTGTATAATCATTTTTGCTATTTCATGTTTTGATGCTTTCCTTAAACACACAGTGGAGCTCAGATCCTGTAGCCTTTGTGTCTTGCAGTCAACAAAAGTAGTGATGATTCTTAATCTAACTGGATAAAGTAGTTTCACTTTCCTTTATGTTCTACTGTGTTCCTGCTCCTAAATGTGTGATTCTGACTAATGGCCTGCAGAAATGCAACACCCTGATTGAGAAAGCACATTTCTCCTCCTAGCTTTGTCAGTCTTGGAGCTTGCCGAAGGGGAGCAGATGACAGCAGTCAACAGGAAACTGTGCATAGCAAAACCATCTTGAACTCTTTCACCTTTAAACTCATTTCACCACTTAACATATTTTTTTCAAGTGGTTAGTGGATATATTTAGGCTGTCGTTATCCCTTTGGTGTTGACTGGAGCCACATTTTGTAAGCCATCTGCCATCTCTTAGAATTACCAGAGTGTGGAGACAGCAGAAAGTGATACTGAGAGGAATGAGAAGGTTCTCTTCATCATTTCCAGCAGCAAACACTAGTTGAGCAAATCATCATTTCCATGATACAAACTGATATACAGTCTTCACATGTTAGTATGGCTTCTTCAGAATTCAGTATACCTAAGCACCCAGAATATTGTCCCCTTGAGAAGACTCCAAAGATAATCTTCTCATTTGTGGCTAAACTAAAACTCTTCCACATGACAGCCATTGAGGCATAATTATCTTAACAAAAGACAGAAGCAAAGTTAAATTTGGCAAAGCCTTCTCAGATTCAGCATTTCCTTAGGTCAAAAGCTCAGACACTATACGTGTGTGTGCTTATACATTGTTGTATCGATCTGTACATATGTATATGTATATATTTAAAACCAACCTGTTTGCCATCAAGTGGATTCCAGTGCATAGCAAGACAGAGTAGAACTGCCCCCATAGGTTTCCAAGTTTGTAAATCTTTACAGAAACACATCATTCTTCTTTGGAGCAGCTGGTGGATTCAAACCACCAACCTTTCGGTCAGCAGCCGAGCACTTAACCGCTGTGCTACCAGAGCTCCTCAGCCATTTTATATAGTTCCTGTAGTCCAAATCTGTCATCTTCTGGATGACTTACATAAAAGATAAACTGCCAGGGAAGGCGTTTTGTACTATTAGATTAATTATTCACTGACTTCATTCTGTTAATTTTGTAAATTTGTCATGTTGTCCACAGCTCTACTAAATCTCTTTTTTCTTTCCCACTTCTCGACATGAACCATAAAGTAGTTAGCTAAACCACAAGAAATCTATAAAATTTAAATTACTGTTTCAAAGTGTGCGGATCATTGCCAGATAAAGCCACAACTGGAAACTTATTTGATTGATGAGATTAAAAAGAATTTTCAGTGTTCAGAATGCCCCAGGAACAGATGGCTGTGTTTCTAAATCCTGTTTACTGAGGTTTACGATCTGTTACACACTCTGTACATGAAAATGTTTTCCATTTCAGCATTACTGCTTTGCCTGGAAGCTGCAGAATACTTATTACAGGATTGATCTAAATGGAAAAACATATATAGGTGACAAGATTATTCTTATTAAACATATAAGTCACTAACTGGTTTACCTTGAAATTCTAACTGTAGCTATATCCAGAAACTCTTGCTTAAGATAGCAACGTGACGGCATGATAAGGACATTTGGAGTTGGAAAGACCTGAATGATATTCCTGGGTGCACCGGTTACTGTAAGTGTGAACTTGGGCAAGCTATATAAACTCTCTAAGCCTCATTTTCGTCACCCATAAAATAGAGGTGATCATAATATTGACTTCAGAATATTGTTATAAAAACTAAATGAACTTTTGCATTTTCATTCTTTTGCAGGCAAGAAGCTCTTCTGGCTGCCATTAGTGAAAAAGACGCCAATATAGCCCTTTTGGAACTTTCGTCCTCTAAAAAAAAGACCCAAGAGGAAGTGGCTGCACTAAAGCGAGAGAAGGATCGTCTGGTGCAGCAGCTCAAACAGCAGGTATAAGTCAGTGCTGGGGAGGATCCCAGGGACAAAGATCAATGGGACCAACTTTCATGCCATTTGCTGCACTTGTCCTAGCTTGAATCAGCAGTCTTGAAGTTCTGAGATCTTGCATCTTATTTTAGATATCTAATAACCGTGTCCCATTGACTTTCAATAGGAGATACTTTTATGTTCTTCACAGATCTCTGGCTATGTCTAGGAAACTCGGAGTATTCTTGGAAAGAGAGCTGGTTTGGAAGTTGTCACAGATCTTCTGAGAGGATACTTTGTAACTTTGTGCTGTGGCTGGGTAAAACTCTGCCCATTTAAAATGAAAAAGCCTTCTATTTTTTATGTCCGGTTAGATATCCTGTTGGATCGGCACTGAGGATATTTTCGTCAAAGAGGTTCTAAGTTATAGAGGGTTGAGTAAACTCTGAAGGTAAAAGCAAAGTTTGACCTTCTGTTTCCCAGCCTAGGCCTTCCAAAATTGAATGCTTCATATTTATGTGAAGCCTTCCATCTGTGAAACAAAAGCAAAAAATTTCTCCTTAGAAAGAAAAGGCAAAAGCTGGATTCGTAAATCTAAGCCCACTCCTTCAGCATTAACGCTTGTCACAGGCCCTTTTGGTACTGTTTTCAGTGTTCTCAACTCTGTCTTCCAGTGTCATCGCCTGCATTCTCAGTCACATCTTCTCCCCACATCTGCTCTTCTGTCTGAAGCAATGAAACTAGGGAAGAACTTTTCAGGTGCAGGAATGTCCCCTTTTCTGCTCTGGGGAATCAGTGATCAGTTGATAGTATTTTTGTCAAATATCTTATATTCAAATTACCCAGAATCAACATGTATGCCACTGAGATTTTCTCTCTGTTAGACCAGTATTAAAACTGCTTAGAAATAGGCTTTATTTATGTCACTGACTTTGCTGATAAAATGCCAGAAGAATGTCCCTTTTCTTCAAGATAGATAGATGACCAGCAAAAAAGCAACATCTTGTTCATTTACAAGCGAGAGAAAAACCTTTCCAGGGTCCTAAGATAATTTGCAGCAAGAAGAAAACATTATTTAATTTTTGGGTGCCTACTAAGTAAAACCCTGGTGGCACAGTAGTTAAAGAGTTACAGCTGCTAACCAAAGAGGCTGGCAGTTCAAATCCATCGGGTGCTCCTGGGAAACTGTGTGGTATGGTTCTGCTCTGTCCTCTAGGGTCACTGCAAGTTGAAATTGACTTAACAGCAATAGTGTTTGTTTTGTTTTTGTTTTTTTAAGTTAAGTAAAACATGGAGCCCTGGTGGCACAGTGGTTAAGCACTTGACTGCTAACCAAGAAATTGATAAAGTTGAACCTACCAGGGCTTCTAGTGGGAGAAAAGACCTGGCAATCTGGTCATATAAAGATTACAGCCTTGAAAATCCTATGGCTTAGTTCTACTCTGTTGTATAGGTTTGCCAGGAGTTGAAATGGACGTAACAGCACACAACAATAACGTAAACAAGACAGGGACTCTTATTAAAGTCATTTAGTTCAGAAAAACTGAGGTTTGACGTGGCATTATCAGTTCTCTTAAGTAGCTAGGCCTGAATGATATTTACAGGCATATGATTGTAGCACTTTATGGTCCTTCTTTCTTGAGACACTAAATAGGGTAGAGTATCCAGCAGACCAGATTACTGGGTGTCATTCACAGTGGTTTTTTTAATAAAAACATTGGCTTGTAATACAGTATGTCTTCATTAGATGAAAGTTAAGGAAGTTAATTAATTTATGTGCTTATTACCTTAGAAGGCAATAGCTAAAAAAATTCCTAGTATCTTCACATCTATCCCTGTACCCCAAATAGTCTGCAATGATGCAACATGTGAAAGGAAAAAAGATAACATAATTCTTGAGAGTCCTTCCTAACTGTGTTTTTCTTTCTCACATCCATGCAAAGCACCACATTCCTGCCCTCCCAAAATGTATCTGGGATGCTGTGAGCAAGAAGGAGGGAGTCTTGCCAAAGACATTTTGGTTCTGTAATTTCTCTAAGTGTGTGTATTAAAGTTTGGACAAGGGAGAGGCTTTTTGGAAAGAGGATATGGCATCAATGTTGTTTTAATTTAAAACTTCTAGTTCTTGAATTGCTGGAATGTGCCTCAATCTAAGGGCCATTTCCTAGTGGGGAAACGGTCAGCACTGACCAGGCTTTCCCGTAAATGGAGCTGCCACTGTCTGATAGGCTATTGGCACTCACAGGCAATTCCTATTGTCAGAGAAAGGCAAAGCAAGGAGAGATTTACAGAGTTTTGGGTTGCCCTCTAATGTGGTCCCAATTTACTTACCCCCTCCCCCAGGGTAACATGTCTCCTTGGCTCATTCATGGCAAGGCAACATTCGGAGTGGCTGCATCAGAGGAAGGGACAATGACCAATTAAAAAAACAAAAACTAGAAGTTGTCTAACAAACTCCAGATGTCTGTGGCGGGTGTCCACTCGCATGTTCAGATTTGGGGTCATGAAGAAGCCTCTGCTGTGATGCTCATGAACCCAGGCTGGACTTAATGTCAGATAGAACCCCGGAAGGCACTGACACAGTCTTTTGAGCCACTACAGCTGTCACAGGATTACCTTCCTCTCAGCATTAGTTTCTTCTTTTTTTTTTTTTTTAACCTAAAGAATTTTACAAACTCCACATTGTGTTTGCTATTAATGTGAAGTTTGGCTTTGCCTCTCCGTGCACTGTTCAGATATGTCAGGGCAGGTTGGGCTTTTCAAGGCAGGCCAGATGTTTTCTCTGTTTTCGAAGGTCGACTGTAACAATGTAAAAGTAAACACTACAAACTTAGAATGATTTGGCTTGAGTCTAGACAGTCTCATTTGAAACTACAATTTTACAATCCTCTGCATTAGGATTAATTGTCTGATTTAATGTATTCTTTCATTCCAGTACTTTCTAGGCATGAGAAATATCAAAACATAGTACTTGCCTTAAAAGAAACACTCTAGTGCTTAAAGTATCAGTTCTAAACATTTGGCAAACCCATTGCAAGGGAGGATGGTCACTGGTCTTACTGACTCTTCCTGCTGATGGCCTCAGTCGATCATCCAAGCAGGAAATGACTTTTTTGCCCATTCATTTCAGATTCAGTGAGCATCTGCTATGTGCCAAATATTGTATTAATGCAAAGCAAATGTCTGTCTTTCTGGTAGCAGCCTGTAGGGAGGTAATGAGACCTAAACTGTAGCTCTAGCTATCAGTTTTACCAGCTGAACAAATTACTTTTCTGTGATTCCTGTTCCTCATCTATAAATTGGGATAACATTACCTATCTGACAGGATTTATGTGAGATTAAGTAAAATAGCAAACCTAAAGTGCTTAGATTCCCACTTCCTAAGCTCAACTACTCTATCCAGCATTTCTAGGTATTCTGTCACGCAGTCATCTCTTCTGACAAGGAAGCTTCCTTCAAGTTATACAAAAAACTGAGCAAAGGAATATATCCTTAATTTGTCATACAATCTCAAATTGCTCAGTACATCTCGTTTTATGAGTTCCAGACTAATTTTAATTTATCCGTATTTCATATTTTCTAAACAAATGGTCAGTTTCCAGTATGCTCAATGAGGGAATTCTGAGTGGATGCTAAGATGACTGAATAGGACTGAAGAATCGCAGTATGTTATTTAGACTGTATTCAGCTCAGATTTTGCTATACAAAGCCCAGAGTTGTTGTATGTTTATGTCTTATTTTCTCTCAGCTCCAAAATGAATTTTGTCTCTATCCCATTCTTACTGGGAACTTTGAAGATCCATTGAATAGTATCTTCAATAACCAAGATCTTCAAAGAACTAAGATCTTCTTGAGAGAGGTAATAGAGAGATGCAGAGCTGTGTAGTGTGTTAAGATATCCTGGTGTATAAGTGGCAGAAACGTATTTATTGCTTCGGAAAACTAGCTGATCATCCAGCAGGTATTAGTGCCAAGACTCCTTCATCAGCTTAGTGCTCTTGTCCCTTTGATTTTCCTTTATTTGTTCCAGGCTCATTCTTATCCTTCTCTTCAGTCTTCTCATTTGTCCCGGTCCTACTTCCCTGATACTAAACCAGCTGCAACCATTTTTTATATGCGTTCTTAGTTTTCTTTTGTGTTATATGTATTTTTCCTGTTTAACCCTGAGAAGACCAAAAAAAAAAAAAAAAAGCAAACCCACTGCCATTAAGTTGATCCCACCTCACAGTGATGCTATAAATCAGTAAAACTGTTCCATAAAGTTTACAAGGAGCACCTGGTGTATTCACATTGCCCATCTTTTGGTTAGTGGCTGTAGCACTTAACCACTGTGCTACCAGGGTTTCTCTAACAAGACCACTTTCTCTAATTTCTGAATTCTTGATGTGAAGGAGTAGCTTCATTTACTGTCTTCAGGTACTTTCATTAGGTATAGTATTAAAAAATGTGAATTTTAAATAAGTGCATTTTATTAAGTGTTGTTCACTCTTTACTTGGCAGTATTTAGTGAAGTAGAAAGTGAAGAGATACATGTGATACCTTGCTTTATCAGGCAGAGCCAAGGACTCTTCATGACCCCTGATTGGGTTCAGGAAACTGACCTGTATTCTGAATTGAGACATTCTCCAATCTACCTTAGCACACATTTACTCCTCTGTAAGCTCACATAGTATATGCTCCAGGCCTTTTCTCATACCCATTAGGATACAGGTTACCACAATAACACATCCCACTCAGAAATAATGGATTTCCTGTCCTATAATACAGATTTACTCTCCTTTGTTTTTAGTTATTTTCTTGTTATTAGTGAATAAAATGTGTCTTTAGTTTAACTCCTTTCTTATTTTGACTTTTTGTCACATACCATAGGGCTGGCTGTGGGCCTGTCTTTCAACACAAATATGTCATTTATATTGTCCTCCTCACAGGATTGAAGGTTGCTGTCTGTTAGAGCAGTGTGGTGTAGCAACTATGAAGCGTTGTGACTGAAAAGGCAGTTTTATTGTAACTGCTGTAGGCTTTGGAACTTTTCAAATAAGTCATTCTTTGGAATTAAATGTATCAAGCTTATTCATGCTCCAAAGAGGATACAGTTTTGAAAGTCCAATAAATTCTTTGTGTTTGGTCCTAAGGGTTACAACAACAACAAAATACCATCATTTCTTCCCTCTCCAACTTTAGTGCACATGATTTGTGATCATAGTTTCTGTGAAAGCAAATGCAATTTTGATATTGATTTTTTCCCCAACCTAAGCTCAAATCTTCTTACTTTTGAATTGTGTCATCCTTTACCTATATCAAAGTTTTGCCAGTGTCAATCCGTCTGGCTGATGTATGTGTAGAGGAGTACTTTTCTTTAATATTCTTAGATTCACTCTGTTTGAAATTCCCATAATCTCCTAAAGGTCCAAGCTAAGCTGTCTTTGAGGTGGCCTTGTTGGTGTATTTCTCTCCTCTTACATTTTGCTGTAAGCAGAAAGAAGAAATAATGTGGCACCTTCAACACTCAGGCTGGGTGTCTCCTTGGCAGATCATTGAGTTCGTTTTCTACTTCCCACATAACTGGTAGGTAGCAGTGTTGCAAAGGATTCTGGTACTACATAACAAGGATCTCAGTAGCATGTTTCTCATGTGTTATTTGCAGTCAGACTGTCATCCAGATGCAGATGCACAGTTATCTGAGAACTTGGTGGGCTTCCAGGTTTGCTCATGTGGCTCTTGACTGGAGGCTTCAGTTCTTCTATATGGGCACCTCTCCAAAGAGTTGCTTTGGATATGACAGCTGACTTCCTCCCAGACTCATAATCCAAGAGAAAGCAGAGCAATTAATATGGAAGCCATAGTGTCTTCTATAAACTAATCTCAGAAATTATATATCACCACTAATGCCTTATTCTAGTGATTACTCAGACCTACCCTTGTATAATGTAGGGAAAACACAAGGGTCTGAATAATTTTAGATAGGCATCATCAAGGGATATCTTGAAGGCTGTACCACAAGTGAATGGATAAACAAATTATGGTATACTTACACAATGAAATACTACTTAAACAGTAAACATGAATGATCTCCAAATGCGTATAACAACATGGATGAATCTCAAAAACGTATTGAGCAAAGGAATCCAGATCAAAAAGAGTACATGCTGTATGATTCTACATTTAGATTAAGCTCTTTTACAGAAGCGTGTTCCAGTCTGTGGTATCAGAAAGAGACCAAAAAAGAAAGTAAAACTTGTTGCATCTTTTCTACCCTACTTCAGCTCACTTGGAGGTCCTGCAGTGGGAAAGGGACAAGGTCTATTCTCTTTCACTCTTTGTTTTCCCTTCTCTGATGATTCTCTTTGAGCCTCCAATCTCTTAGCTAAGGCAAAAGGGACCCTCTTGCCCATGAGCATAGGCTTCCCATGAAATCAAGATTCCTTGTGCCAGTCTTTAGACTGAAGAAGACATACATTTAGGTGGTGGATTGTTGGCAGTAGTGCCTGTTCTGCTACTTCTTGCTAAACTCTCGTTATAATTTGGGCTGCTTAGCGCTTCTTTGTCTCCAGCTTTGGGTACTAGTCTCCAGTTCTGGAACAACTGAAAAGCCCACTCATCATATTATTAAAACTAGTTTAGAAAGTTTTGTCTAAAATTGGAGAAAGAAAAACGGTAAAACTATTTTAAGCCAAGCCAGGTGCCTTAGAATGGGATCTGACTCTAAAAAAAGAACAATGGCAGAACAAAGCTACAAAGAGCTCTTCTATTGTTAGTGAAAATTAAATAGCAAGTGTTAAACAGCTTGAGCGTTGCCGAAGCTGTTTGTGGATGGTAAAATGTCATAGACGTCTACCAATCTCACTAAACAACTTAATTCATGAAAATGATACCAGGCTCAGACAGCATCTACTTACCCATTAGTTCACCATACATTTATAGGGCTAGATACCTTTTCCATGACTGAGAAGACCTTCCTCAAAACACATTTATGTTAGATATTCCTTTATGTTGAGTACCTACTTTCTCCTGTATTTGCTGTATATACAAATGTCTACTTCTCAACTATCCTATATGACATTATCTTCTGTCGCCATGAACCGGATCCGACTTGACAACACTTGGCTTGGCTGGCTCTGAATGATGACATGTTAGTTTGTGATCCTAGAGAGTTAAAACTGTCTATCTAATTAGAATATACAGTATTCAGAAAGTAATACAATAGAAAAATGCAATTCTGTCAGTATTTAGTGATTGAGTAGCCTTATTGACCTGTTCAGATGAAAGTGTTATTAATCTCTTTAATTGTGCTATCTCCGTCATCTAGGTTTTTATGTATTAAATGTCCAGTAAGTAGATTTCTTCCTCTTTACCACCACAAACCAGCTAGACTGTTCCTGCTGATGGTATCCAGATTTTTTTTGAAAGGAAATGGAGGCAGAACATTTTCCATTCACTGTCCTCACCTCTGGAATTGCCTTCCACTTCCTCATCTTAAATCTTTCTTTAATCTGCACTTCAAGCCTCATCTTTGTAGTTTGCAATTTCCTAGCCATGAAATCAATTTCTTTTTTCTTGTTGTAGCAAGTCATTCTATGCTTTATTTCATTCACACATTCATCCTCTTTAGGGCATAAGTTGAAACAAGAGGGAGGAAGGAAGAGAGGGAAGAGAGAAAAAGAGAAACTATTCACTCACTACTCTACAATTGTTAATTTATTCTTTATTCTAAGCTAATTTTGTCTCATTGGTGTGGCTTTTTTTTTTTAAAGATTGGAACTCCTATTGTGCAATGGTTGCTGCCTTTTTCCTTCAGTTCATATAAAGCATTATATGGAAATAGCACTAAACGGAGTGTCAAGAGGTCCAAGCTGTAGCTTCAGCTGTGTTGATAACTAAACATATCATCTTGAGCAACAGTAACACCGTCAACTAGTATACAGTACTGTACAATTTACAGAGTAAAACCTATTGCCGTCAAGTCGACTCTGACTAATAGCGACAGAGTAGAACTGCCCCATAGAGTTTTCAAGGAGTGCCTGGCAGATTTGAGCTGCTGACCTTTTGGTTAACAGATAGAGCATTTAACCACTATATCAGTTTACAATGCATCATTTAAATACTTATATGCCACCTGACACTAGGGTTATGCGAGCTAGGCACACATCGTACAGAAGCGATGTAAACAAATAGGAGAGAGGGAACTGTGATGAACTCGTAGTCATGAACATGCTTTCTCTACAGAGGACAGCAACGTTTAATGTGACCAAGTAAGATGTCAGGCCAGTGTCACCCAAGCATCCATTTTTTTTTTCCCAGAGAATATGGACTTTATATACAAATCTCTTGATTTTTAAGTATTGATAACCAGTCTATTATTTTTAAAATATAAACCCAACATTATAAGGCACAGGCTGCCTTCTTACCCTCTGTGGGCTTTATCTTCCTTATCTGCAACACTAGAGGGATGTATCAAATTAATTTTGAGATTTAAAATTCTTTTTTATAAAACCAGCATAATCACTTATATCTGTATTATCTGTTAATTACATTAGGAATCATCTTAAAAGAACTATAACATATAACTTATATGTAAGGATTATTTAACTCTGTCTATAGAAATTTGCCTATTTTGTGAAAGAACTTTATTTTGCTTTTTGAAGTTAAATTAAAAAAAAAAAAAAAGCCCTTTGGTTACTCACTATCCCCTTAAAGCCATTTTTGCATCCTATAAAGAAATATATCATGTTTTGATGAGCCCTGCTTGATTGGAGTAAGTAAAGTCCAGAGGTTGGGGAAGATGTGGGGAAATCTGGCTTCAGCCCAGTCTGTCTTCATCCATCTGTTCCATCTTTTTTGTCATCAATTCCAGATGTAAGAAAAATTTTCACAAAAATTTGATAAGACTTTTCCTTTCCTTTTCTTGCATCAAATCTAACTTGCTCTTCCTATTGTCAGACTTCTGCCTTTTATGATGCCACAGGGAATTTATAAACCTTCTGGGTTTCTTGATCCCTCTTGAATTGTCTCAGTGCATATAAATCAACCTAGATTTCCTGCCTGATGCTTGTGCCCCTCCCATCCCTGCTTCTTCCTCTGTGTCTGTCAGGTGGCATGATTTATAGCTGTGTTTCCCCTAGTTAGTGACCTTGGCTTGAGGATCTCATTAAGCTTGAGTACAACTAGAAAGATTGGTTTGAGAATGTTTTCTTTTTCCTGTTAAACTTTTCTTGGGAGAATCAGTAAAAACTAATTTATTCCACAGACTCTACCCTACTGCTTCTTTCGTCTCTTTTAACCCTCTGTGGTTAAGTGATATTTATTTTACAGGGTAAACAGTCATCCTCTAGTTAATCCTGACTTACATTCACCTCGTGTGTTTCAAAGTGGAGCTGCACTTCATAGCGTTTTCAGTAACTATGAGCTTTCAGAAGTAGATCTCCAGTTCTTTCTTCCGAGGAACCTCTCGGTAGATTCAAACAACCAACATTTTAGTTAGTAGTGGAGCACTTAACCATTTGTGCCACCAAGGCACTCCATATTCAGAGGTAAGAGGAGTGGTATTATATAAACTAGAACATTTAGTTGTCACTGTGTCTTTCTTAGTAAGCTGTAATTTATATGACCAAGTTAAGTCACCCCTGTTACTACCTGGAAACCCTGATGGTGCAGTGGTTAAGAGCTATGGCTGATAACCATAAAGGTCAGCAGTTCAGTCATTAGGCACTCTTTGGAAACTATAAGACACTTCTGCTTTGTCCTATAGGGTTGCTATAAGTTGGAATCAACTTGAGCCATACCAGGTTTGGTTTTTTTTGTTTTGTGTTACTATGTAGCTTTCTAGAAACCACTATTCGTGCCATTATTTATATTGCATATAATAATATCTAACATATTTCAATAGCTTTGCATGCGTTAGCTTGTTTGATCTTCACAACAACTTTGTGGAATAGTTTTCCGTATTTTACAAGTGAGACACTAAAGGAAAAGGGCTTAAGTAATTTTCCCAAAGTCATGCATCTAGTAAGTGACTGAGCTAGGGATAAAAATAATAAGTCATTATCAGTTCAGAGCTAACTCTCTTAATCTCTGCACCAAAATGTGTTCACTATCATTACGTACTTTGGGTAAGAGATTCCAGTACCCATGTAATATTCTGTTTTCAGAAATACTGTCTTAATCTACCCTTATTTTAAGTTACAAAATATAAATTAGTTTTTATATTTATAATTTTTAAAATTTGTGTTTATAAAAATATATAAATTACCATTAAGAACTGCCCTCAATTTTTAAAAAATTAGTTCAGAATCTTGACATACTAAAAAAATCTCTTTACCATCTTATAGCAAAAGATGTCTTCTCAAAAATATAGAACAAAATTCGTATTCACAAAAAAAGACCAGACTTACTGGTCTGGCAGAGACTGTAGGAACTCCCTAAGACTAGGACCTCTGGACATAGTGGTAACTTAGAACTGAAGCCACTTCCAAAGGCCACCTTTCAGCTGAAGATTAGACAGACCTATAAAATAAACAATAACACGTGAGGAACGTGCTTCTTTGTTCAGTTGAACACAGGAGACCAAATGGGCAACAGCTGCCCAAAAGCAAAGATGAGAAGCCAGCAAGGGACAGGAAAACTGAATGAACTGACATGGGCAACGCAGATGTAAAGGAAAGGGGGAGAGTGCTGACACATGGCAGGGATTGCAACCAGTGTCACAAAACAATTGTGTATACATTTTTTAGTGATAAACTAATTTGCACTGTAAGTTTTTACCTAAAACACAATAGAATTGTGTGAAGAAAAAAAAGTCTTCCTATTTCAGCAATTACAGGTAGTCCCCAGATTATAACAGGGTTCCATTCTGATGACTCTGAGTTGGTTAAGATGTAAGTTAAATACTTCTTTTTTTGTTTGTTTTCATCTTAATTGCCTTTTAATATCAATGTTTTTATAATCTGATCTTTGAACATCGGCAAGTGACCATCTGAGAATGATAACATCAGCAGATTTTGCACTGTGATGTTGGATGTAGTACATATTACTATTATAAGATGTCCCCCCAAAAAAGATGGTCATAAATGTGGTTTGCTGTAAGTTGAATATGTTGCAAGTCCAAGGCTACCTGGATCTAAAAAATTACTGACTGGATTAAAGAACAACACTATGTCAGAAAAGAAGATCAAAATGATAAGCTGATATTTAAGCAGCCAATTTTGAAAACCAGTATTCTGGTAACCGTTTATCAACATCACAGATCTGTTATTAAAAGACTGTTACTGTTGTATATACATAGGCACATATATCTGGTATCAAAATAGCATTCTTCGTAGTTGGTTATTAAGGTAGAGATTGCTTAAAATAATGTTTATGGTATTGCCAATCTTGTTCCTGAATGGGGCATTTTGACTTGGATATGATGTTTTCCCTGGGCTTATATAAAATTACAACCTACTGTTGGTCAAATCTGTAATTATAGGATTTTTTAAACCAATTTTCAGCATGCACATTCAGAGCCTCCATAACTTTTAACTTGCTGATTCATTGGAAACATGCAGAGAGATTGAATGACACTGCTATGTTTAAATATATATGTTATCTTCACAAGTGTCTCTAGATTGCAGACCTGGAGCCATCACCAAACTGTCTTTTAAGCCCCAGATGGTAAAACACACGTAAGAGCCTACTCAACTAAGTCTTCATTGGCTTTTACCAGTAACTGGAAGAGGCAAGGATGGACTTTCCCCTAGAGCCTCCAGAGGGGATATGGCACTGCCAGCATCTGAAGTTTAGACTTCTGGCCTCAAGAACTGTGAAAAAACAAAATTAGGTTGTAACAAAGATTGTGTTTTTTTGTTAAGCAGCAACAGGAAAACTAAATACATGGTTATATGTGACACAATTTCGTCAGTCCTTAGTATTAAGAGTTTTACTCTCCTGTGTCTTCAGGATTAGAACTGGTTAGATTAATGCTAGTATTTTATTTTACCTGTGGTTTACTCAGAGACTGTAGACAAAGTTATTGGAATTTTCTAGTCAGAAGAGCAAAAAGAAATGAATGAAGCAAAACGAACAGAATAGCTTAAAGGGTAGAATTTCTCTTGGGGGTGATGAAAGAGTTTGGGGACTCAATAGTTGTGATGGTTGCAAAATATTGTGAATGTACTTAGTACCAAGAATTTCGGCCTTTTGAAAGTGGCCAATTTTGTATGTATTTTATGACAATTTTTTTTAAACTTAAAAATATAGAACAAAGCCCAAGGGACCTGTGATATTTCTTCAAGAATGCCAGCATACATATTACAGGAGTCCAAAAAAAGAGAGAGGGAAAGAAAAGAAATAAAGGAACATTTATAGACATAATGACAGAAAAGTTCCCAAATTTGATGAAAGGTATTACTATACACATCCAGTAAGCTCAGCACTCTAAATAGGATACCTTCAAAGAGATCCATATCAAAACACATCAAACTGTTGAAAGACAAAGAGAAATCCTGAAATCAGCAAGAGAGAATCACCTCCTCTTGTGTGAAGGAGCCTCCGTAAGATTGAGACCTGATTTCTCATCAGAAACCACAGAGGCTGGAAGGCAATGGTATGATGTGTTTAAAGAACTGAAAGAAAAAAAGAAATTACATGTGTGTGTGTGTATATATATATATGTATCAACCATATATAGAGGGAATTAATTAAATTTTCAACATTAAGTATAAGGTTAGCTTTGGTTTTGTTGTTAGGTGCTGTTGAGTTGGTTCTGACTCATAGCATCCCTGGGTACCATAAAATGAAACACTACTTTGTCCTGTGCCAACCTCATAATAGTTGTTATGCTTGAACCACGCTACAGCCACTAGTCCAACTTGTGGAAGGTCTTCCTCTTTTTCGTTGACCTCTATTTTATCAAGCATGATGTCATTCTCCAGGGACTGGTAACTTCTGATAACATGTCCAAAGTATGTGAGATGAAGTCTTGCCATCCTTGCTTGTAAGAAGCATTCTGACTGTACTTCTTCCAAGACAGATTTGTTTGGGCTTCTGGCACTCAGTGGTATATTCCATATTCTTGGCCAACACTGTAATTCAAAGGCATCAGATTCTTCTTGATCTTCTTTATTCATTGTCCAGGTTTCACATTCACATGAGGTGACTGAAAACTGTAGCTTGAGTCAGGCATGCACCTTAATCTATAAAGTGACATCTTTGCGTTTTAACTTTCAAGAGGTCTTTTCCAGCAGATTTGCCCAGTGCAATGTGTCATTTGATGTTCTGACTGCTGCTCCCATGGGTATTGATTGTGGGTCCAAGAAAAAGAAGATCCTTGACAACTTGAATATTTTCTCCATTTATCATAATGTTGTTTATAGTCCAATTGTGAAATTTTTTCTTATGTTGAGGTGTAACCCGTACTGAAGGCTGTGGTCTTTGATCCTCATCAGTAAGTGTAAGTCCTCTTCCCTTTCAGCAAGTAAGATTGTGTCATCTGCGTATGACAGGTTATTAATGAGTCTTCCTCCAATCCTTATGCTACCTTTTTCATATACTCCATCTTCTCAGATTATTGGCTTCATGTACAGATTGAATGACTATAGTATACTATTATACTATAGTGTAGTATAATAACTGTAGTATAATAGCCATATAGTATCCCCTCATTCTGTTCAGGTAACTGCCTCTTGGTCTAAATACAGGTTCTTCATGAGCACAGTTAAGTATTCTGGAATTCTTCTCAGTGCTATCCATAATTTGTTACTGTCTGCACAAGTCAGATGCTCTTGGTTGGTCAGTAAACACAGGCAAACGTCTTTCTAGTATTCTCTGCTTTCAGCCAGGATCTGTCTGCCATCAGCATTAATCCCCCTCATTCAGTGTCCTCTTCTGAATCTGGCTTGAGTTTCTGGGAGTCTCCTGTCAGTATATTACTGTAACTTTTTTTTTTTTATTTAACATGACTGAGTGAAAATGTACATTCCCATATAAATTTACACGCCCACCTATATGCAGCTTCCACTGCTCTCCCTGTCCGGTGACAGCACACTATTCCTCTCTGCTCCATACATGTCTCATCCTCCACAGTCTCCTTTCCCCTCCTGTCCACCCACTCTCCTTCCTCCAGCCAGAGGTCAGCAGGGTGATCTCCTATAGATGTATAGAACCATAAAGTGCATCCAATATATGGTCACTTTGCATTGCCAAGTCCAATACATTCCTGTCCAAAGAGTGGACCTTCATTATGATTTATGGGTAAGGGCGGCATCAGGGCCGGGGGCCATGCCCTCAGGAATCCCGAAGCCACTGGACCATCAATTGAGGTCTTTTAGTGGAGATCTCATGACGCACCCCTTTTTATTCTTGTGTTGCCAATGAGACTCATCTCTGTGAGCTCCATCGTGGCTATCACTGGTGGTGGCCCGGCACCATCTGGTTCTTCCTGTCCCAAGTCAATGCAGGCACCCACTCATGTGGGTCTCTCTATCTTCTAGGTTGTCTTTACCCCATGTCATTTTGGTCCTCAGTGAGCATTCATTCCTGCTGAGTTGGGACCATTTGCTGTGTCCTCGGATGGCAGCTTGGCAGCTTTTAAGACCCAGACGCCACTCACCAACGTGGGGTGCAGAGAGCCCTCTTAGCAAAACGCTAGTTGTGCCAATTGGCCTCGATTTCGCCTAAGAGCATGGTCCCCTGCCGCCTGCCCCAGCTACTCTATCCTTGCAATATTAAGTTAAGATGGAAGGAGTACTCAAGTTATGCTGAAGTCCACTTAATGTTGTTCTTGCTTCTAATGTGTGCTGTCACCAATTTCTCCCAACCAGATTTCTAGCAACTATCTAAACCCTCCCCCCGTCGCCCGCCCTCCCTCCCCTCCCTTGCAGCTGTCAAAGAGTCTTTTCTTCTATACACAAGTCTAATTTTGAGATTTTATCGTAGAGGTCTCATACAGTATTTGTCCTTTTGTCACTGACTACTTTCACTCAACATAACGTCTTCCAGTTCAAACCAGGTTAGGAGATGTTTCCTGGAGTCATCGTTATTCTTTATCATTGCGTAGTGCTCCACTGAGTATATATACCATAGTTTACCTATCCATTCTTCTGTTGTTGGGCATCTGGGTTGATTCCATCTTTTTGCTATCGTGGACTGTGCTGCAGTAAACATTCTTGCACATGTGTCCATTGGTGTGAAAGGCCTTGATTCTGTAGGATATATTCCAAGTAGTGGAATTACTGGGTCAAATGGTGCATCAATATCCATTTTTTTAAGGAAGTACCAGATTGCTTTCCAAAGAGGCTGGACCATTTTGCAGCCCTGCAACTGTTTTCAAATGGTCTTCAGCAAAGTTGGCATAGAGGAATGAGTGCTTCAAGCACTGCATTCATTTGTTGAAATATCTCAGTTTGTACTCTGTCAATTCCTGGAGTCTTGTTTCTCACGAGAGTCTTCTGAGCAACTTGAACCTCTTTCTTCTTGACCACTGGTTCTTAATCATATGCTACCCCATGAAATGGCTGAATGTCAATCAATTCTTTTTGGTACAGTGGCTCTGTGTATTCCTTCTATCGTCTTTTGATGCGTCCTGCATTGTTTAATGTTTTCTCCATGGGGTACTTCAGTATTGCAGTTTGAGGCTTGAATGTTCTCCTCAGTTCTCTCAGCTTGAAAAATGTCAAGCGTGTCCTTCCTTTTCAGTTTTCTATCTCCAAATCTTTTCACATTTCATTGTAATATTTTACTTTACTCTTCTCAAGCCACCCTTTGAAATTTTTTCAGCTCTTTTAATTCATCATTTCTTCCTTTCTCTTTAGCTACTCTATATTCAAGAGTAAGTTTCAGAGTCTCTTTTTATTGTGAATCAGTGAAAGCATACAATCCAAATTAATGTTGTATGCCTGCCTGTCTGCAGCTCCTTCTGCTCTCCTTGCTCAGTGACAGCACATTCCTCCTTTTCATTCTATATTTGTTGTATCCTGTTAACAAGTTCCTGTCCCCTCCTCTCCACCCTCTTCTCTCCCATCTAGAAAGAGACCAGTAGGACAGCCTCCTATAAATGCATACAGCCATGGAGTACATGCCACATATGGTTACATTGTGTCCCCGAGTCCACTCCATTTTTGTCCGAAGAGTTGACCTCGGTAGTGTTTTCTGGTCAGGAGCAGCAGCAGATCTAGGGGCCATGCTTCCAGGGGATCCCCAAGGCCAATGGACCATCAATTCTGGTATTTTAGTAGAGTTCTTGAGCTGTACCCCTCTTTTTCTCATGTTGCTACAGGGATTCAACATTGTGTGCCCCATCACAGCTGTCACTGGTGGTGACCAAGCACTATGTGGTTCTTCCAGTCACGTGTTGATATAGTCTCCCATTCACATGGGTCTTTCTGTCTTCTGAGCTCTTTCTTCCTGTGCCTTTATTGTTCTAGTGATCATCTGTTCCAGATTAGCTGGGACCATTTGGTGTATCTTAGATGCAGCTTACTAGCTTTTAAGGCCCCAGACACCACTCACCAATATGGGGTACAGAATCAGTCTCTCCTGACATCTATTTTGACCTTTTCTTTCTTTCCTGTCTTTTTGATGACTTCATGGTTTCTTCATACATGATGTCCTTGATGTCATTCTACAGCTTGTCTAGTCTTCAGTCATTAGTGTTCAGTGTGTCACGTCTGTTCTTGAAATGGTCTCTAAATTCATGTACTCAGGGCTGTACTTTGACTCCCTGAACTTATTCTAACTTCTTCAACTTGAACTTGCATATGAGCAATTGATGGTCTGTTCCACAGTCAGTGCCAGGCCTTGTTCTGACTGATAATATTGTTCTGAATGACTGATGAGCTTTTCCATCATCTCTGTCCACAGATGTTGTCAATTTGATAGCCGTATAAGCCATCTGATGAGGTCCAAATATATAGCTATTGTTTATGTTGTTGAGAAAAGGCATTTACAATGAAATCATTGGTCTTGCAAAATTCTATCATGCAATCTCTGGTGTCATTTCTATCTCCAAAGCCATATTTTTCAATTACCAGTCTTACTTTGTTTCCAGCTTTTGCATTCCCTTTGCCAATAACTATCAATGCATCTTGATTGCATGTTTGATCGGTTTCAGACTGCAGAAGTTAGTAAAAATCTTCAATTTCTTCATCTTTGGCCTTAATGGTGCATAAATTTGAATAATAGTCAAATTAACTGGTCTTACTTGTAGGCATGTGGATATTATCCTATCACTGTGTTTCAGGATAGATCTTGAAATGTTTTTGACCATCAACATGCTGCCATTCCTCTTCAATTTGTCATTCCTGGCACAGTAGAACATATGAGTGTCTGATTCAGAATGGCCAATATTGGTCCATAACAGCTCACTGATGCCTAGAATACCAGTATTTATGCTTTCCATTTCATTTTTGATGACTTTCAGTTTTCCTAGATTTGTACTTTGTGCATTCCATGTTCTGGTTAGTAATGGACGTTTGCAGCTATTTTTTCTCATTTTAAGCCATGCCGCATCAAGAGATGAAGGTCCAGAAAACTTAGTCAGTCAGCTGCACTGGCGAAAGTCCTGACTCTTTGCTGGATCTCTTGACAACTGTAACAGAGAAGCAACTCATTAATGTCAGGTAGAAATTAAATTCTAGGATCCCCACCTGATATTCACTGTAACGGTGAAGGGAAGGCCTCATTACAACCCAGTGGGGATGAAGGTCCGGCTTCCTCCTGTGGCTGTGTCTGCCACCACTCCAGCAAGGGGAAAGGAAGCTGGTGTACCTCATGACAACTGAGTGCAGATGAAAGTCTTGATGCCCAACTTGGCCTTTGCTGGCATGATGGCAGTGTAGCCACAGTTTGTTCTGTGTTCTTTGGCTAGAATAAAGCAAAAGTTTTATGTCTCACAAGGTTTCATCCCTCCTTGTTCTTTGACTAAAGACAGCAGGTTTCTGTTGGGACTTTTTGTTTGTTTGTGCCTGTTACCATTGTCAGGTTGCCCACTTCTTCCGTCCAAATCTAGAAAATCCAAAGAACTGACCTTTATGTTGTTACTTGTTCCCAAGACCCCCTAACCAGTCTTCCTTTTTCTTTCCACCTTTCCAGTGTTTGTTTTATTTATGATGTCTAGTACTTTTGGAACCCTGGTGGTATAGTAGCTTAGAACTCAACTGCTAACCAAAAGGTTAACAATTCAAATCTACAGCCAGTCTTTGGAAACCTGTGCAGCAGTTCTCCTCTGTCTTATGAGGTTGCTGTGAGTTTGAACCAACTCAGTGGCACCTAACAACAACAACAGCAACAGCATTTTTAGTTGTACTTAGTAGGAGGGACGGGGGAAGTAGTTCCATTCCATTTTCCTAGATCAAAAGTTAAAATGATCATTTATTTTTGAAAGATGCAAGACTTAGACAAAAGTACTTTTTTTTCCTTTGGAAAAACAAAAGGTATGTTCTGGACTTGGATATCTAAGTAATCATGGGTTGAATTTTAATGCTTGCATTTACATAACTCAGTTTTTTTACCTGTAATTTTCATTGCTGCCCTACCCCTAACCTCAGCCATATATTTATGTTTTAGGAAAACATACCTCTAGTATCAGAGAAGTTTTGCTGTCTAGTATTATTAATTCAGCCTGTAATTTCTTTCAAATGAAGTTTAATGGATAACTATTTCTTATAAGAATCTGTCTTAAATAGACTTGTGTACTCCTAGAAATCAAAGTTTTTCAAATATTTGGATTTTTCAAATGATAAATGCAGTTAACAATGATGCATCCAAATCAAAACCAAACCCAGTGTTGTTGAGTTGATTGCAACTCATAACGACCCTGTAAGGCAGAGTAGATCTGCTCCATACAGGTGTGCCTGGTAGATTTGAACTGCCATCCTTTTGGTTAGCAGACATAGCAGTTAACCACGACACCACCAAGTTTTCCACAGTGATACACAGAAGAGATCATTTAAGATATTTTCTGTAGTCTTTTTTCAGTATAAAAATGGGAGTTTTCTTTTTCCCTTCTATACAAAAATACACTAAAAGCAGTTTAACTCACTTCCACAAAAAGGAAGCCATTTTGGAGAATAGAGAAAATACCAAGGAGGCACTAGTCATGGTGTGACAATTTTAACAATTTAACTACATTTATTAAGTTTGCCCAAGCACATACATACAAAGAAATCCTTTTATAATGAATTTTCAGAGAGCAGGAGTAAAAGGTGGTATCTCAGAATTTGGCCTTGTATCAATTGCTTTCGGTCTGAATGGTTTCCAGCAAGAGTCTGATTGCTTTCATACCCCGGGGTTTATTTAAAGATTCTTTAGTGTACGTGCGCGTGAGTTCACAGTGTATGGTTACCTTATTTTTGAGTCAGTTCCATTCTTTGCCTGCCCATGTATTGATCATGATTTTGAAAAATGTTTAAAATTCTGTTCAGTTTCTTAGTTTAGGAACTTTGATTCTTGTGATTTAAAGTGAGTTCCTTTACAGAGTGTATGTATGTGTGCTCACAGTTCTTAGATAGCTTGAGAATCACTGCTGTCTCTTTAGCTGCTCATCAGTAGGAGAAAAAAAAACACTTTTTTATTTTAAAAGATGTTGAAGAATGTAATTTCTGTGTACCAAGGATAGTGGTGTACTTTTATTTGAAGGAAAGATAAAAACTTTTCTACTCCATAACACTGAATTGTTGGGCTGGGGTGCCTTGTAACTGACTGCTGTAGTTTGTGCCAGTGTCCTTGAGAAAATAATTTTCTGCGTTATGTTTAGTAACATCTAAAATCATTCAAAAAAGAAGTCTGTCTTTTTGGTTAGGTGTGAAAAAATTTAGCGTTCACTTGTTTTTTTCACTGCTTTCAGTATGTGTTGAATTTTAATTGCATACTCTGCACTCACACAGACTAAACCATAGACAACACTCCATGTCAAATGCTCTCAGATCCTGGCCTTTGTTTACTGATTTCTGGAATAACAGAACACACCTGCCTAAGTTTTCCTCTTCCTTTAGATATGATATAGAGTCTTACTGGATACAGCTAATGTTCACCGTAAGCCTTCTAGTGGCTTTGCCGAGATGGCAAAACATGTACGTGAAAGTATAGCATTGATCAAGAATAAAGTCTCAGCTTTGTACTTTGTGAACAGTCTCGTTTCCGTTATTGGATTGGGTCAGTTTAAGCAAGCTGGCCTGCAAAGTACTTCATTCCTGGAACTTAGATCTGTGACCTAATTTTAGGAATGGCTTTGTGGCTCTGGCTCTGACTCGTTCCCCAGGGTGTACTGCAATTGACATTGCTATAAAATAGGACAGCTCTTAAAAATTAGGATAGGGTTAGAAATTTCTATAATTTGAAAATGTTGACTGTATCTTTATCTTCATGTAAATACTTGTTTGAAGAGAGGGATAGATGTGGGCCATTTTCTTCAGAGTTCAAAGACAAGGTATATGTGGCACATAGGAAAGTGATAATTGGAATAACCACTAAAATTAGGTATTTTCTCTGAGAACTAGAAGGAATATCTTCTTGGGCTCCAGGAAGTCTACTGAGCATCTTTGAAAATCCTCCCAGCTATATTCTGTGTCTCTATGTTATGGAGAGGTCACACAAACCATTCTAAGAATTAAGGAAGTGGGCATAATAAGATAGAAAAGACAAGATTCTTGGAAACAAGCTAACTGGCAGTTTGGTGTGTGGTTTTTGTTTTTTCCTTACAACCAAGAGGAAAAAGAAATGCAGGGTTTTGGTAGGAAATAGAAGATATGTTAAAAGAACAGATATCCTATAAGTTTAATGCCATAAATGGTTATGTATTTAAGAATACTGTGAGATAAGAGGGAAAAAGTAAATGGAGGCTTTAAAAATATCTGCTGAATCCTGAAATAGATAAATGGATATCTATCTCAGCAGTTCTCATTTTTATATATGATGCTATTTCTGTGTGAGGAAACAAACAACTTTATAAATAATTAGAAACCAGAGTTTCAGAATTCTAGAGTTCTTATTTGAAACTAGTATAGGTCACTGAATAGAATTGTGTCTTTGTCTGGGATAAGAGTGGACTAATTAGTTAAATGTGTTTGCTTTGCTTTTGTCTGAGAATAATTCACTATGTTAACACTAGATTTTTTCATAATCATGAGAAATTTTGATTGGTGAATTTATCTTTAATATGAATAGAAATGAATTATTTAACAAAGGAAGTTTAATAGAAAGAACTTTCAACATAGGGAGCTCTTTGCTGGAGAATAATAAAAATAGTTCTTAATGTTAAAAAATTTTAGAACTACTAGCTTGTTATCACTTTATATAAATCATAGAAATTGATTTATTTAATTCAGCAAACATTCTTTGATGATCCCATATGTGCTGGCAGTTTTGCTAGGAACTCAGGAAATACAAAGATGAATGAGATTATGTCATAGTCTGCATAAACTCACAATCTGTTGAAAGAAAAGATATGTAAACAGATTATTAAATTCTGACAAAGATTCCCGATAGCACTGAACCCCTTTTGTTCCAAACCTCAAGGTGCTGGGTAAGCTTTAACCACTTCTCAACATTTGTGATACATGGTTGGCGTGGCTTGGCTGGTTGAGTTCATGGAGTAGAAAGTAAAATCTCCAAGTGTCAGAAGCAAAGGGGTTTGAAACACAGAGGTGAGACACTAATATAGCAGCAGCCTTAAGAAGTTGTCAGACCCCATGTATGGAGCAGAGAGGAATAGTGTGCACTCACTGGACAGAGAGAGCAGTGGAAGCTGCATATAGGGGGGCATGTAAATTTATATGTGAATGTACATTTTCACTCAGTTATGTTAAATAAAAATAAAAATTAAAAAAAAAAAGAAGTTGTCAGACCCAGTTATGACTAGGAGCTTGGGTTTTAATGCCTACACAGGGAAAGGAGGTAGGAAATTGTAACATAGGCCAACTCTGCTAAAAATAAGACAGAGAATTTGGAACATAGGACAACTCTGCTAAAAATAGGTCAGTTAGAAGTCCACAAGCCAAGGGAAAACAGGACTAATTCAGTCAAACCTCTACCACTGATAGATGACGGAGAAACTTTTATCTGCTCTCTGGAAAGAAAAACAAAAGTCTCCTCTAAGAAATCAAAATTTTGAAGCCAGTGCCTCTTATAGGTTTAAGTATAAATGTACACTACCACTTGGTATGAGAAGTTCCTGTCTGAGATATTAGTATAAAAATGGACCCTAAGAAGAGCTAGACAGTGCCTGGCTACTACCAATGACTGCCTTGACAAGAACCTCAACAGAGAGTCCCTGAAGGGGTAGGAAAAAAGTGGGATGCAGAACTCAAACTCTAATAAAAAGACCAGACTTAACCATCTGGCTGAGATGGGAGGGACCCCAGAAGACCTGGTCCCTGGACTCACACTGTTAGCTCAAAACTAAAACCATTCCCTAAGGTAACTCTTCAGACATAGATTATACATAGACATATAAGACATAAGAAGATGCTTGTAAAGAGTGTATTTCTCAGCTCAAGTAGATAACCCACTGCCACAGAGTTGGGTCTGACTCATAGCAACCTTATAGGTCAGAGTAGAACTGCCCCATAGAGTTTCCAAGGAGCCTGGCGTGTCTGAACTCCCAGCCTTATGGTTAGCAGATATAACACTTAACTCACTATGCTACCAGGATTTCCAGTGCTCAGGTAGATACAGGACACTAAATGGGCAACTCCTGTCTGGAAGTAAGATGAGAAAGCAGCAAGAGACTAGGAGCTGATTGAATGGGCACAGGAAATACAGGATGGAGAGTAGGAGTGTATCACATTGTAGGAGAGCAGCTCAGGTCACGTAACAATGTGTGTAAGAATTTTTATATGAGAGCGAATGGTAAATTTTCATTTAAAGCACAATTTTAAAAAATAAAGACTAAAATATATATTTTTTAAATTAACCCTAAACATGTAGACGTCTTCAGCACTAGCAGAATCTAATACTGATATTGTTGGTGGGATTCTTCAACAAGCCAGACTCCATAGTATTCCCACGGAAAAAAATAGGCCCACTTAAGATGAGCTCACAATGAATCCTTCACAAGGAAGATATAACAAACAAGAAGACTGCCTGTCTAAGGACTTGAGATCAAAGAATAGCTTTAATAAGACTTTAAAATAACTAATGAGATTAAAAAAGGTATAAACACCAAAGGAAAGAACAGTGAATATAGTAGAACGATTAAGAGTACAGACTCTGAAAATTAACACAGATGAAGTCAGACTGTAGAAAATAAATTGCTGTTTACATCACAAAGAGCTAATGTTGCTAGTAAAAAGCACTCATAAAAGTTTAAAGAAAAAATGGAAAAAATAGTCAAATGATATATGCAGTTCACAGGGAAAAGAATGTAGGTGCTTCATAAACTCATGGAAAGATGCTCATCCTTATTCATAATAAGTAAAAGCAAAATACAAAATAATAAATGTTGGAGAAGCTGTGGAGAGACTAGAAGGAACACACATACTGCTGATGAAATGTAAAGTGGTACAAACACTTTGGAAATTGATTTGGCACTTCAAAAAAAAGCATGAAGTAGAAATATCGTACAATCTAGCAATCCCACTTCTTGGACTATATCCCAGAAAAATAAGAGCTGCCACACGAATATATACATGCCCACCAATGTTCATTGTAGCAGTGTCTACAATCCCAAAAAGGTAGACTCAACCTAGGTGTGTAACAGCAGATGAATGGATAAACCAGCTATAGTGTATTCATACAAGGAAGTATTATGCAATGATAATAATGATGAATTTGGGAAACATCCACAACATGTAGGAATCTGGAAGGCATTATGTTGAGTGAAATTTACAAGTCACTAAAGGACAAATATTGTGTGAAACTACTATTATAAGGACTCAAGGAAAGGTTTGAACACAGAAAAGAGTCTGATGCTTATGAGAGGAGGGAGGAAGAAAGATATTCACTATTTGATAATGGACAAGAATTATTTTAGGTGAATGGAGGGACAACATAATGGTAGAGAAGAAGTCAGCACAACTGGACTAAACAAAAAACTCAGAAGTTTCCTAAATACAACCAAATCCTTCAAGTATCAGGGGCACAGGTCTGGAGACCATGATTTCTTTGGACATGTAGGTCAACTGGGTAACAAGTTTTATTAAGAAATTTGTTCTGCATCCTACTTTGGTGAGTGGCTTCTAGGGAGCAGCCATCTAGGGAACATCAGTTTGGTCTCACCCTACTTGGGACAAAAGAGAATGAAGAACTGCAAAGACATAAGGAAAATACTAGCCCAAGAGTCAGAAAAGGTCGTGTAAAGCAGAAACTGCATCAATATGAAACTAGAAGAACTAGATGGTACCTGGCTGTCACCAGTGACTGCCCTTACAGGGAACTCAGCAACAAGTCTCTGATGGAGCAGGAGAGATGTGGAATGCAGAACTCAAACTCAATTTGAAAGACCAGATTTGATGGTCCGAGAGACGAGGGTCTCCAGAATATACAGACCCTGGACTGTCTTAGCCCAGAACTGAAACCATTCCAGAAGTCAACTCCTCAGACAAAGACTAAACTGGTCTGTAAGACATAAAGTGATACTACTAAAGAGTGTTTCTTGGATTAAGCAGATACAGGAGACTAAATGGGCAGCTCCTGTCCAGAGGAGAGATGAGGAGACAGAGGGGGGTGGGAGCTAGTTGAATGAATGTGGGAAATAGAGGGTGGAGAGGAGGAGTACAGTGTCACAGGGTGTGGAGAGCAGCCAGAGTCATGTGACAAAATATATATAAGTATTTGACTGACTCAAATTGTAAACTTTCACTGAAAACACGATAAGAAATTAATTAAAAATTTTAAGAGAAGAAACAGCAAATTGAGATGCCAGTTGGCCAAAATCGAAACGTTAACAATGTACTTCTGGTATATCTTTGGTGGGAATGTGTAATGTGCAACCCCTGTAGAAGGAATTTGGCAGTTTGTTGTAAAATTCCTTATTTGTAACATTGACTTTTTGGTCAAGAAGTTTCACTTGCAGAAATCCATCGCAAAGATGTATTTTCAAAAAATAAAACATAACATAAAAGTTAAAATACTTCATTGCTACACTCTTTGTAATATTAACAGGTTAAGGATAACTCACATGCCCACCAGTGCAGTAATGATTGAATCATTTATAATTATATCCAACACAATAGAATGCCATGCAGCTGTAAAACAAAATGAGAAAAACTCTATTGTTATGGAATGATTTCTAGAATACATTGTTAAAAGAAAAACACAAGATGAAGAAAAATGTACTAAATGTGCTGGGTTTTTTACTTGAGAGAAGGAAGTAGCCTACACAGATATGTGTGTTTGTTTATAATTGTAAACAAGAAACAATTGAAAGGTAAATAAAAAAACCAACCCCAAAAATTACTTCTAGAAAGAGAGAACAAGATCAGGAGACAAAGATGGACGAGAAGTCTTCTCCACGTTTACCTAGTTATATAGTTTTGACTTTGAAATCATGTAAATGTTTTACATAATCAAAAATAAGATTAGGTCAGAAAGGATGAAAAGCTACCCTTAAAATCTGGAGACAGACAAACAAATGAATCTAATTATATATTACCCACTTAGGCACACAGTGCAAAGATTTATTTCAGCTGGTCTTACCACACAGCTTTTTCTCTGTACTGAAGTATACTTCAAGGAGAAGAAAAATACAAGGAAATTTTAAAGTTTATTCCAAAGTTGTATTGACAGTAATTATTTTTTTGGTATTGTTATTTTAAAAGCATTACATTACTGGATAAAACAAATAAATAACTATGTTATTGTTGTTAGGATCCAAAGATTTTAAGCACATGAAGAAAAAAAGTATAAAGTAAAAAAGCTTAATCTTAAAGATCAAGATCTATGGTCTGAAATCTGTATTAGAAATGTTAGTGTTAACTCACTTTTTTCCCTTATCTAAAATAACATATTTTGTATGTGTTCATGTGTGCATGCACACATCGCTGGCTCATACTGAAACAGCCAAGATGCAATGACTCCTCCACAGAAATGAGCATCCCAAGTGAGGTTTCCCACTGAATTGAGTGACTCCTTGGAAAAATGGCTGATTCCAGATTTGGGACAAGAAGTATACAAGATGAACTTGACAAGTCTTTTGCCAGAAAGCAAGAGTAACAAGACACAGAAACCTTCTTACCAAACCAGATGAACATGTCACAAGGAAAGAGAAATACAGACAAATATCCTTTAAACAAACACAAAAATCCTTAGCAAATATAATCAACCCTAGTTGTCCCCAAATTCCATAGTTATGAATCCATCTACTTGCTAAAATTTACTTTTAAACCCAAAGTTAGTACTTGTGGCAGTGTCACAGTCACTCACAGACAAGCACAGAGCAAGGAAAAATTTGAGTTGCCTGACACATCACATTCCCAGCTGAGGTCAAATGAGGCAGCCTTCTGCCTTCTTCCTTCAGCTCTCAAACTATAAGTGGCCTTTTCTGTGGTCTGTTTTGTGTCACATTTTTGCTTTATTGTGCTTTTCATTAGCGATTTTGTGTTCAAAATGGTCTTCAAGCATAGTGTTAAAATGTTGTGTAGTGTTTCTAAGTGTAAGGATGCTGGGAGGTGCCTTGTGGAGAAAATAATGTGTGTTAAATAAGCTTCATTCAGACATTAATTGTTGTGCTGTTAACCTTAAGTTCAATGTTAAAGAATAAACTATATATTAAATAAGATATCTTTAAATAGAAACACTCATAAAACAGGATTGTATTGATAGTTTGACAAAAATATTGTGACCAGAGGCTTGCATGAACTTGCCACTTTATTGCTCTGGGGTGCAGTGATTGAGTATTCACTACGTTCATTATGGAACATAATTACCAGAGTAGTGAGAACTGATTGTACAGGTTGTCCCCAGGTTAGAAGCACTCAAGTTACCAACAACTTATACTTGCCCTTTACTGTTATGTAAATTTGCCTTCAATTTGAAATGGTGGAACCAAGCCCCACTCACTCTTAACCTGAGAATTCCCTCTACTAACAAGGCTAATTAAACAGCATGCATAAAAAGATTGATTATATACCGTAACCAAGTGAGAGTTATCCAAGGAACTCAAGGTGAATTCAAAGTAAGAAAAACAATCAGTGTAATTTATATTAATAAAACAAAGGACAAAATCTATCTAATCGTAGAAATAGATTAAGAAGAAGCAGTTGCTAAAGTGAGACTAGTGGTAAGGTGGAGCCAGATAGAGGTGGACCCTGGTATGCTATACACTATAAAGGCAGGACTCTGAAGTGTGCGAGATGGCGTTGGAGAGATGTTTTCTTAATTAGGTTAGGGTCATGATCATATATATATGTATATATATATATATATGTATGTATGTATATATGTATTTTAAATAGGAGAGTACCACTGATGGCAATTTAAAGAAATAAAAATATAGTAGTGCATCAGTGGTAATGAAGATGAAACAGTGCAGTTAATTAGAGGGAAAATATATAGAAACATAATTATCAGGACTTTGTGACTCAATTAGATGTAGATGTTAATGGAAAAGGGGCAGTCAAGAATGATTCTAAGGTTTTTAGATTGAGCAACTCAGTTAATTATGACTGTACTCATGGAGACAAGAAGTATTAAGTGGATGATTATACCTGGAACGGTGAGAAGACCAGGGTTGGGGAAAGAAGGGAAGAACACACTGTGCTGTCTGCATGGTAGTCTATTTGACATGATGCTGTCTTCCTGTCTCTTACTATGAAGCTGTGACTCTGATTAGAAGCAATAAGATATCTTAGTTATGTAGTTCATCTGTAACAAAAATAACCACAAGTAGATGGCTTTAACAAAGTGAAATATATTCCCTCATGATCAAGGAGGCTAGAATCTAGGGTACCATCTTCAGGGGAAATGGTTCTTTCTCTGTCAGCTGTAGAGAGGGTTTTTGTTCTCAATCTATTTGTTGTCTATAAGCTTCTCCACACAAGGACCCCAGGTCCAAAGGACACACTGTTTTACTGGCTCTTATTTCTTGGTGGTATGAGGTTCCCCTGTCACTCTGCTGGGCTTCTCTCTTTACTGTCTCAAAAGAGACTGACGTCAGTCACAAACTAATCTTGTAGGTTGAGTCCTACCTCATAAATGTAACTGCCACTAATCTCATTATCGTCATAGAGATAGGATTTACAACACATAGAAAACTACATCAAATAATAAAATGGTGGCCAATCACACAATATTAGGAAATATGGCCCAGCCAAATTCCTACAGTTTTGGGAGACACAGTTTAATCCATAACACAAGGTAAAAAAAAATTATAGAGCCACTTGGAAGGCTAACTTTTTATTCATACAGGTCCTAAAAACTGCTTTGAAATATTAATAAATTTTTTTTAGGCTAGTAAATAGAGCTCACTGTGATAATTCTCAGATGTTTTACCAAGAATGAGAGCATAATATAAACTCATGCATTCTTCGAAGCCTCAGAAATGCAAAAGTAGGTGTAAGTTCTGTGTTTGAATGCATTTGACCTTTCCATATCAAACAGAATAAATTTTTCCAACAAATTTTTCTAATGTCATGATCTTCATTTAAATATTATAAATATGTACTAGACACATGGGTGTTCTTATCCACTGTCATCCCTACTCACTTTTCTGTAAAATCCGTAGAAATTTTAGGTACCTGGATTTTTTAGCCTTTCAAGCTGTATGATCAAATAATAAATTTAGACATTTCACCTTCAAGAGAAACCTGTTATTTGGGGGAACAGTCATCCATAGCATAATGATAGTTACTTTTGACAATTCAAATTTGTCAATTTTTTATATGTACAAAATTATTCCTTTTTTACATGTGATTTATTCATTTTGGTGATAACTGTGCATAGCAAAGCATATATCACACCAACCATTTCTAGTGTATGATTCAGGACGCTGATTTCATTCTTTGAGCTATGCCAAACATTCTTACCTTCCTTTTTGCTCCCCCCAGTTAACAAATTCACTATCCCCTGAGGTTTCTGTCTAATCCTTCAGGTTGCTGTTGTCAGTTTGATCCCATACAAATAGTTCTTAAAAGAGTGTAATACTTACGGCAGACATTTTTAGCCATTAAGCTAAACTGTTATTTAGTGTTAAGATGACTTGGGTGTACGGTTTTTGGTTTAAGGTTTAATGATTATGTCAGGGCCATGGTTTTAGAGGGTTATCCAACCTCCATGGCTCCAAAAAACTGAAGTTAATGGGAATTTAAAATTCTGTGATGCAGTTTCCCGCTTTTTGTCAAGATTCCTGCTCAGGGATGGTAGTTGGGTACCATCTAGTTCTTCTGGTCTCGTGGCAAAGGAGGCAATTAGCCACAGATTCTTTATTCTCTTTCTTTATTTTTGTCATTGTTGTAAGCATGTCTAGCACATAACATTTGCCAGTTCATCTTTTTACAGGTGTACAATTTATTGACAGCAATTATTGTGCCGTAATCTGCTCTGCAACCTTACTATGAATCAAGGTGATATTCCCATCACTGTTAACTCCCCCACCATTTACCCTTTCTAGCAGCCACTAATAAACTTTTCTCCTCTATGCATTGCCTTTTCTTGTCTTTTTTGTGACAACCAAAACCCACTGCTGTCTATCCAACTCAAGGCAACTCTGTAGGTCAGGATGGAACTGCCACGTAGACTTTCCAAGGAGCGCCTGGCGAATTTGAACTGCAAGCCTTTTGGTTAGCAGATATCCATTTGTGACAAACTCATTTCACTCCAGCCCTATCCATATTGTAACCTACATGAAGACTTCATTTCTCCTACTGGCAGAGTAGTAGTCCATTATATGTATGTACATTTTGTTTACCATCCATCTGCTGATAGGCATTTAGGTTAGTTCCACTTTTTGGCTATTGTGAATAGTACTGCAATGAACAGTAGTATACAAGTCTCTTGAGTCTTTGCTTTCAAGTCTTTTGGGCATGTACCTGGGAGAAGAATTGCTGAGTCATGTGGTAGTTCTACTGTTAGTTTTTTACGGAACAACCACTTTGTTTTGCACAATGACAATATTATTTTTCATTCCCACTAGCAATGGGTAAGGGTTCCAGTTTACCATATCCTCACCAACATTTTTTTTCTTTTTTTATCTTTGCCATCCTAGTGGGAGTGAAATGAAACCTCATTGTAGTTTTGATTTGCATCTCTGATGACTAGTGATTCTGAACATCCTTTCATGTGACTGGTGACCATTTTACTGTCCTCTTTGGTAAAAATGCCCAGTGAAGTCATTTGCCCACCTTATGATTGAATTACTTGTCAGGGTTTTTTTTGGTTGTTACTACTAAGTTGTCAAAGTTTTACATGTATTTTTTGGTTATTAGATTCTTGTTGGATATACAGTGTCTGAAATTATCCTGTCAGTACCGTCTTTTTGGTAAAAACTTTGATGAACAAAAGTTTTTAATTTTTACGAGGTCTCATTTATTTTGTCATTTGCTATTTGTGCTTTTTATTATAATTCATTGCTGAAAGCTAGGCCTGACAGCATTGCCTCTGCTTTTACTTTTTAAAAATTTTATGGGTTTATTTTGCATTTTCTTTTTTATATGTATAATGTTAAGCATGCATTCTGTTTCATTTTTCGGCATATGAAAATCCAAATTTCCCAGTAACATTTATTGAAGAGATTCTTCTTTCCTCATTGTATGGACTTAGCTCCTTTGTGAAAAATCAGTTAACCATGGATGTGTGGTAAATGCTGATGCTGTAGTGGTTAAGTGCTATGGCAGTACAAATCCACCAGGCACTCTTTGGAAACTCTGTGTGGCAGTTTTCCTCTGTCCTGTAGGATTGCTATGAATCAGAATTAACTCAACAGCAATGGATTTTTAATATATAGGTGGGTGACTCTCAGTTCTGTTTCATAGGTTAATGTGTCTAGTGTTATACTGTACCAGGCTGTTTTCATTACTGCAGCTGTATAGTGTTTTAAAATGTGAAAATGTGAGTCTCCTTGCTCTGTTCTTCTTTTTCAACATTGATTTACCTATTCAGAAAACCTGTTATTGTTGATTCTGACTCACAGCAACCCTATATGACAGAGAAGAACTGCCCATAGAGTTTCAAAGTAGTGTCTGCTGAATTCAAACTGCAGACCTTTTGGTTACCTTCTGTTAGCACTTAACCACTGTGCCATCAGGGTTTCCCACACATCTGGTCTCTGATTTTTGACAAAGGTGCTAAGTGCAGGGTTTTCTTTTGGTATAGCTCTTAAGTGTTGTGGCCTCTAACCAAAAGATCATTAATTCAAGTCCACCAGGTGCTCCTTGGAAGTTCTTTGGGGCAGTTCTCCTCTGTCCTTTTGAGTTGCGGTAAGTTGGAATCAACTTGACAGCAGTGGGTTTCGTTTTGTTTCTTGATTAGCTATTCAGGGCCTCTTGCCATTTTGTATAAAGTTGGGGGTTGTTTTCTGTTTTTTATACTGAAGGCTGTTGGAATTTTGATTGGGATTGCATTGAATTTACAGATTGATTTGGGTATTATTCACATCTTTCAATTCATGAACATGGAATATCTTTCCATTTATTTAAGGCTTCTTTAATCTTTCAGCAGTATCTTACAGTTTTCATTGTATGAATCCTTCATGTATCTGCTTAAATTTAGTTCTACTTTATTCTCTTATGTGCTATCATAAATGGAATTATTCCTCTAATTTCCTTTTCACATTTCTTATTTCTTCTATATGGAAACCCAGCTGATTTTTGTTTGTTGACCTTGTAACCTGTGGCTTTGATAAATTTCCCTATTAGCTCTAGAAGTTTCCTTGTGAACTCTTTGGAGTTTTCTATATATAGGATCGTATCATTTATACATAATGGTAATTGTACTATTTCTTTCCAGTCTGGATACCTTTTATTTCTTGTCTGATTGCTCTGGCTAGTACTTCTAATACAATATTAAATAGAAATAGTAAGAGTGGATATCCTTGTCTCATTCCTGATTTCAAGGGGAAGACTTTCAGTCTTTCTCAATTAAGTATAATACTGGCTGTTGGTTTCATATATGCCCTGAACTATATTGAGGAATTTTATTCTATTTTAGTCTTATTTAAGATTTTCATCAAGAAACAGTGTTGTATTAGATGATTTTTCTGCATCAATAGAGACAATCATGTCAGTCTTTTCCTTTGTTCTATTGATGTAGTGTATTGCATGTATTATCTGATATTTAAACATCCCTGCATTCCTCAAATAAATCCCATTTGGTCATGGTGCTGTTAATAAACTGTTGCATTCTGTTTGCTAGTATTTTGTTGAGGTTGTGGTGTCTTTGTCTAGTTTGAGTATCAGGGTTATGTTTGCTTCATAGAATGAATTAATAGGAGTATTCCTTCCTTCTCTATCTTTTAGAAGAGTTTAAGTAGTATTGGTGATAATATGTGCACAAAATTATTCTTAGTAGTGTTGGTGACAAAAAAATGTTAGAAATAGTCTGTGTGGCAATTTGCTGTCCTACATTTAAGTAGTGGAATGTGCTAAATCAGTAAAAAGAATTGTTTTCTTATGTGCCATCAAGTAAATTTTCAATGCACATTTTCCTTATGTGACAGAGTAGAACTGCCCCCATAGATTTTCTAACCTGTAATCTTTCTGGAAGCAGATTGTCAAGTCTTTCACCCACTCAGCATCTGGGTAGTTTTGAACTGCCAACCTTTCAGCTAGCCTTTTAGTAACTTTTATACCTACAGCTCTTTATTGATATAGAAGGCTCTCCAAGATAGTACTAGGTAAAGAAAGAAAAGAAGCAATGTAGGGCAGTGAAAAGGGTGTGCTGCCTTTCACTGCCGGGGAATTTGTGGATGTGAAACCCTGCTGGTGTGATGGTACAGAGCTACAGCTGTTAACCAGAAGATCAGCAGTTAAAATCCATTAGGTGCTCCGTAGAAATCCATTGGGGTGGTTCTGCTCTTTATGATCAGGTCACTGTGAGTCAAATCAACTTGACAGCAGTGGATTTGGTTTGGTTTTGGTTTTACACATGCACTTACTTTTGTAAACACAGAATATCAAAAAACACCTGGAAATGCACATAACAAACTTGTAACAATGCTTGCCCCATCAACAGAAACTAACAGTAAAAGGAGGTAGACTTAACTTTTACTAATACAAATCCTTGCACCATGCAAACCTGCCAAAAGATTCCAAAAATAGTAATTAAATTTCAAAAAATATTGTAGCAAAAGTGGTATCTGAGTTTCTGACTGTTGCTGTAATGAAAATATCACAAGCAGGTGGCTTTAAAGAATCGAAATTTATTTTCTCACAATTTAGGGTGCTAGAAGTCCAAATTCAGGACACCAATTCTAGGGAAGGCTCCATCTATTCTGGGGGAAGACCCTTATCTCAGCTTCTGGAGCCTCAGCATTCCTCAGTGTCTTGGCAATCTTCAGGTGATGCTCCTAACGCCCACCACACCTTTATGCTTGCCCCTGTGTCTAATCTACTTTATAACTTAGAGGTGATTAGATTTAAGACACACCCTATACTGATATGGCCTCACTAACATAACAAAGAAATCTGTTTTCCCAAACAGGATTATATCCACGGTTATAGAGGCTAGGACTCCAACACATATTTGGAGGACATAATCCATAAAAGATGGGAAGAATTTGTCAGTTTGGGGGTTGCGGCAGCTGAGATTCTTCATCATTTCATTTTCTTGGTGCCTAATAGGAAGTGTTTACAAAATAGTAACTTTAAAAATTTCATCACAAAACTAAAGATACTCATCAGGGCCAAAATTAAACTACCAATTCGATTTATTCAGAAAACAAAACAAAACCACTGCAAGACAAACTTTGTTATCAAAGATCGTATACTCCAGTCAATAAAATAAAATAAAATGATAACCTGGGTATGACAACTCTTGGGCTAAATTCAACACATTTCTTTTCCTTTAACCCTTGCTACTTCAGTGTTTCATGTAAGTTCTTCCCAAAGCTGTTCCATCAGTGGAAAAGGAATTTTCTCAGCTAGAAAGATAATCCTCAGTCAAGTGGATGTTGGAAAACAAAATAAACACATAGAGCCACTCAAAGATAATTAATGACTAATTTATGTTCTTTATGAAATGAAATATAAAACCAAATGCACAGTTAGCTTGTTGGGGTTTTTGTTCAACTTGACTGTAAAATTTATACTAACATGAAGTCTGACCTACCTAACTGTAATTGATAGCCAAGCCAAGTGCCGTCGAGTCGGATCCGACTCATGGTAATTGATAAGCGTTATACATTTTACAGGAAACCTTGGTAGTACAATGGTTCATTTCTCAGTTGCTAACTGAAAGAGTGACTGCTTGAACCCAGTATCCATTCTGCTGGAGAAAGATGTGGCAGTCTGTTTCCATACAGATCAGCAGCTTTGGGAACCCTTTGGGGAAGTTCTCTTCTGTCCTATAGGATCTCTATGAGTCAAAATTGGACTCAGTGGCAGTGGGTTTGTTTGATTTACATTTAGATATACATTTTGCATGTCAAATAGCAATATAACAAATTAAATTTAATGCAGATTTCTTCCAAGGTTTAATAAATGTCTGCTGAAAGATTTTAAATGTTTTATAGATAATAATTGTAATTGAAAATAACCTAAATTAGTAAGGTTAAATAACCAGAATTAGTCAAGATGAGATTTATTGTAAGTTTTCTAAAACATCTCAGGATCTCTAACCCTTATTTCTAGAATTTATTTAGGCAGGTTTATAGCATTATCAGGCACTTAAAAGCAAGGGTTAGTGTATCACCAGATAACTCTGGAATTCAAACTTTTAATATCTGAGTTTAACTAACTTACGCTGTTTCTCAACATCACTAAATATTTTTCTATGAAATCTAGCTTTTATAACAACCTTGTTTTGGGCATCAACATTTCAGTCTTAGAAGAAAAGATTAACAGAATGAACAAAACTCATTTTTCTCTAGGAGGGCTATGTGTGTGTATATGATTTATAGCTAAAGAAGTTTATTTCAGCAAATTTCATCCTCCATGTCTTTTTCCTTCTTTCCTTCTTTTTTTCAGGGACCTGGGGAATTTAGCTATCTGCACAGGCACACAGCTTAGTTCATGAGGCAGTACGTTTGGATAGATACTCTCTTTCATGTCAGTAAAACATGAAGGACTTAATTCCTTTTGCTTCTTGGTCTTATCTTGAGAATAATATAATACAAGAGCTCTTTAAAAGCAGAGTCCTTTATAGGGTCTGTATAACATCTAATACTCTGTGAGCTATAAGACATTGAGTGCCCAATATTATGACTATGCAGAGAACAGAGACTGTATACCAAATTGCTGAATACTGGACTGAGGCACATTAAACTTTGATAATCTACATGTTTTTTTCAAAATGGAGAATTAAGTTCCTGTAACTATTTCTTCATTCACATACATGAATTAAATAAGTAGTTTTGGGTCTTATCTGTCTGCTGTAATCAGTTCCTTCAAAGAAGCTTAAATACTTAGGCATAAGAAGTATTTGAAATGCATTCTGCCTTTAGAATGGATTTGTATGTGCTTTATTAGTATTTCTTTTAAGTTCTTAACTTGCACTGTGTATTAGGTACTTAAGAGTAGGTGTCTTGTGTTCTAAGAAAAAAGCTAGCCAAAGTGTGCTTTCACCTTAGAAAGCTGACATAGAGAAGTCCTGAATCCAGTGAACGACATGCAAATAGTTTGCACACACTCTGGGTATTCCTCTCTCTCCTTTCCTCTGTCCCTGCCTGTTTCTCAAGAGCTGCTTTGCAAAAGACTTGCCATTTGTCATGTAATACCACTTACCATAAGAAAAATTACCCTACAAATTTTCAAGGTCAATGTAGGTCACCCCAGAAAAGAGAAATTTGATATTGTATACAATTTATTGACAAGCATTTTCTTTGCTATCATCATGTACTGGAGGGAAGAACTGGCTTAAGTATGAATATATATATTAGGTGACAAATGAAAAGACTCTAAATGCCACAATATGGGACTCATTAAATACCCATTCAATTGCTTGCTGTGCCGCCAGTTAAAATTATATTTTCGAATAATATTTAATGACTTAAAAACAGAATTCGTGATGATAATGATTTTAGTTAAAGTTTGTTGTGCATTGCTTTTGTGCCAGGTGCCTTTTTAAGTGCTGTATTAACTCAGTTGGTTAAGTCTCACAACAATCTTATGAGGAAAAAATATTGTTATTTCCCTTTTAAAAGTAAGGAAACTGAGGCTCTGAGCATGTAAGTAGCTCACCCAAGGTGAGACAGATAGTAGGAGGCAGGGCTAGAATTCATGCCCACTGGTTCGAGAGCCCTTGCCTTGGCATCATTACATGAAAAAAATTCCAAAGAAAATCTCTGTAAAGTTTTTTTTTTATTTTATGAAACTAGACAAACTGTTTTAAATTCTTCTAGAGAAGACAATATATTGAAGATAGCCAATCACATTTTGAAAAAGTGGAATTGGTGATGTGGTAGAGAAGAGAGAAAAAACATATCCCATCAGATGTGAAAATACACTGTAAAATACAGGAGTCATAAAATGTACCGTATTGTAAAATAAAATCAAATCAGTCAGAAGAATGTGCCTCTTTGAATGTCCGTAGGGAATAGGATGACTGGATATACCTAAGTATTAACAATGATTGTCACAGAGTTGAGGGATAGCAGGTGGCTTTTCTTTTCTTTTTTGTTCTTTTTAGATTATCTACAGTGACCATTTCAAAATCATACAAGTTTATTTTCTGTGCACATTCTTAAGGTCTTAACAGTTAGAGTAAGATAATATTGCAGTTTGTTCAGGTATAGTGAATCATGCATTTTCTCAGTCACTTGCCTTGCAGTGAATTCCCTAAAATGTTGGATATATTATTCCCTTATTCACTTAAATTGGCTGGTCACACAGGATCAATCCTCCTTTTTGATAAAAATGGAGCAAAGGGTTGAGTAGAAGGATTTCAGATCCTTTGCCTTGTTTTTACAACCTGAATTGTTTATTGATAGTCAAAGAAAAGCCGCTGAATTTTACGTATGTAGCTTCTGTCTGTTCATCATACTGAATTCTGTTGTAATTGTTTTGCAGTTGATTCTCTTACATTTTGTAGGTATAAAATCATTTCATTTACAAATACTAACTTTTGCCCCTAATAGTTACAGTCTGTACGTTATATAAACCACCAAACCAAACCCAGTGCCATCAAGCTGATTCTGACTCCTGGTGATCCTGTAAGACAGAGTGAGAACTCTACTCCATAGGGTTTCCAAAGAGCCACTGGTGGATTGGAACTTTTGACTTTTTGGTTAGCAGCCGTAACTCATAATCTCTGTGCTATGGAATACTGTATAGCTGTTTAAAGGGGTGGGAGATTTTTACATAGTAACACAGTAGGATAGCTTCCATATATCATAAAGTGAAAAAAATAAAGTTAGAGTCCTAAATGTCGAATCCAGTCTTTATTAAAAATAAAAAGAAAAAAGTACTGCTTAAAGTACTTAATTTGGGGTGATTGCCCTTCCCCCCCAAACATTCCTGTGTCAGTGTAGATGGATACCTAAACTTTTTTCCCCCCAATATCCATAGAAATCTTATGTTTCATTTATTTTGTTGACAGGATTAGTTTGTTTTTGTTTTTGTTTTATGAAACCCCTAAAGCATTTGTTACTTCACAGTGGATTGTAAAAATTATATCAAAATGTAAGTTTATGAATCATTTCTTCTTAGACACAAAATCGAATGAAGCTAATGGCCGACAACTATGAGGATGACCGCTTTAAATCCTCCCATTCCAATCAAACCAACCATAAACCCTCCCCAGACCAGGTAAGACTGCTCTGAAGTGCTTAATCAAAACTAGTGTGCTTTTATTTCAATGTCTTTTATAGCAGCATGTTGCAAAGTCTGTGGCATAAATTATATTCTAACACAAAGTTAGAAAAATAGATATGGCTAACTCAGCGTCTGAAAATCTGTGTCTGTTTTGAAAGAAAAAAAAGCAGATTTTGTTTTTGTATGGAAAGGTGGTAATTCTCAGTATTCTAAGGACAGCTACACCAGATTGATGATGATGATGATAAAGAATCTTTGAACTGGGTTTTAAAAAACTTTAACCTTCTCAGTGATGCATACTAATTTATACCTGCCCTAGTTTTCTTATCAAAGAAACAGTGTCTTACTAGAAGTAGTAACTTTTATTTAGCTGCAAATTGTAAATTTCTGCTCATCCTTTCTGAAAACTGAAGGTTTTAACTTAGGCTCCTTACTCCATTTTCTTGGTGGATCCTTCCAGAAAATGTCATTCCCAAGGAAAATTGTTGCCCTCATCTTCTCATCAGTGCAACAGAGGCATTAGATGAATCTGAAGGGAACCATATCCAACTCCAGAAATTTGGAAGAAGGAAGCTCTCCCACGATCTTGAAAGTGATGGATGGGTTAGAGTGGTGAACAGATTACCTCATATCCCATTGCCAAAAGTCAGATTTCAACATCTCCATCACACCCAGTCTTAAAATATATGGCTGAAGGAAAAAAAAATAATGGTTAAGTAATTATATCCATATGAGTAAAAAGTCAAGGAAATCTCCCTTACTAACCATCTCTCCTAAATGACAGCTATATAGCACTGCCTTAGGAGGAGCAGCAGAAATATTTTATATGAAAGCAGCAATGATATCCAAATTGCAAGTTTTTCTAAGATCCAGAAAGTATTGTCCTAGAATGATGACATTTAATAAACAGTTGAAGCAAGCCTTGTGTGTCAGTGGGAGAGCAGTACCAATCTTTAAGATTGGCAAAACCGAGAGGTGTCTGCTAGTGTCAGCAAACTTTCCCTGCCAAGAAATCACTGTGCTTTCTCTGCCTGCTTCCTAATGCATGGAATTAAATTTATCTCAGGGTGTATAATGTACGTATCAAATTCTTTCCTTGAAACAGTTTTGATAATAGATAGGGAAGAAATTTGATATCTGGGATTAGGAAGAGACAAAAAGAGAAGGAAAAAGGAAAACATAAAGGACAGGCTTTCAACTTGATAATTTTGCCCAGATGTTGCCCTGGGATAGAGAATGCATTTTGGAAAGGTAGGAAGAGTAGAAATTTAATGGCAAACTACTTACTGATTTTAACAGTTTAAGGAATTAGAATTAAATAGAAGAAGAGTCAAGAAATTAGACACCATTTTCTTTTACTACATTATGCTTATGCCTTTGTTTTAAATACTAACCAATTCTTTTTCATTCCCATGCTGCTCTGGGGCATCGTTCCCTTTGTCATCTCTCTCTCAATAGGATGAGGAGGAGGGTATATGGGCATAGCCACTCAGATGCTCTTAGCTCAGCCATTTTGTTCAGAACGGTGAGAAACAGCTTTCCTTAACTACAGAAATGTTGTTTTGTTTGTTTTTACACAATCACTATCATATCTTGTTTTGTGCAATTCATGAAATCCCTCAGTGTGCTTTCTTTTTTTCACATGATCACATGATTTTTGTGTGTATTGCTGTGCTTCTGACATAGTGGGATTTAGAGTTTGTGGCTTTTTTTTTCTTGCTATGTTAATGATCACTTTTTAAATTTCCTTTTATGTCTTTTTTTTTTTAAACTTCCAGGGCATGGAACTAAATTTCTCCAGTTATGATTTTTTTCCCCCATAGTGTCCTGCTAAGAATTATAACAACTATATCTACATAGAAGTAGAAAATTGATCACATGCTCTACCATTTGCCTAAGTTTAAGGTATACTTTTTATGATAATTAATTGTAAATTTATATAGTCTTTTTAAAAAATCTGAACGATAGACTAAAACTTTTGTTTGTTTCTAGCTGTGAAAAAAGACTCTGAGTTATCGGGGTCAGTACCAGTAATTCATATGGAGTGCTTACCAAGAGGGTTGAATCATTCAAACTATCTCTACAAGTAAGGAGGAGCAGAGAAAGACCTTTTTTTTTAAGTCAGTATCAAAATCTCTTTTCCCTCTCCTTCATGGATTGCTGCTGTGTTAAACAGTTGCCAGGACACTGTCTAGATTCTCCTTTCCAGGCCAGTTGGCTGTAAAATATAGTCCAGCTGCGTCAGTATCTCCCTTTGATCCAATGCCCTGGAGGTTTGACTAAGGAAATCCTTTTCTTAGAAAAAATAATAATTATGATTAATAAGTTCACACATATTGGTGGCCTTGCACTCCCTGGATCCACTGTGGATTGGTGAGCTCACTCGTTTAGTCAGTTCTCGCTGAAATGTCTGTGTCTTGGTGTTAAACTGCTTAGGACATGTGTAGCTCTCTACTAGTGAACACAGCCAAGAAAGATGATGAGGTAAGTTCTGGAAAGGGACATCTGCTGTGAAGACGGGAAGCTTTCCAAATGCCTTTATCCTGAGGATGTGAAAAAAGGTGAAATGTGCAATGGGAACCAGAAAAATCTTTGGGTTAGAATGCTGCGTGCCAGAGAAAGCTAAAGCTGAGAAAATGAGTCTCCTAATTCTCTTTGTCTGCGCCCTACAAGGATAGTTATTTGTCTTCGTGTGGGGGTCATACAGTAGTTGGATGTATCTTATTTAGAAATGAACTTGTTTCTGCCCTGTCTGTTTTGGCGAGGCACAGGACAGGAGCTTCTTAACATGCCTCACAGGAAATGCCCCTACACACACATGAGCAGGATTGTACTCTGCTTGCAAACCCTTTCTCCATCCAGTGAGAAGAAGCATGTTAGTATTCTGGGAAACAAGGCTTATAGAAAACACCACCAGGAGACTGAAACATTAGCAAACCTACCATAGACTTGTTTCTCAAGTCTCCATTTTCCTTTCTAATTCTACTGTAATAGAATTAACTCTTCTTGAGAGTTCAAATGCTCTTTATTTTGCTTTTCCCAATCACTGCACTATTGAGTTTACCATGCTAAATATTAACTGCTTTGAGTTTAACACAGTAGAGTTGTAGTTAGCTGACCATAGCTGGGGTTCCCATGACAATGTTTCAAAGTTTGTAAAATGCACTGCAAACATTCTAAGAGTTTCAAAGAAATGTATGCATGACCCCTAAAATGTTGGAAAGTCCTGACTTGCTGTCCAGTTTCCTTGCAAGGAGGACAGATCTTTCTGGACAAAATTTTACACCTTGGAAATTTATGGCTTACGCTTATCAAATATGAGAATATAAATATTATGCAACTAAAACATTTTATAAGAAACCAGTGGATGCTGGCAAACAGCGAGCATTACTGGATAAAATGAGTACTCAGCTAGGAAGAGAATCATAAAATTAGAGAGGTGAAAGGGATTTTGGAATTAGGCCATTTCATGAGAGGTGGTAAAGCATAGTGGTTAAGATTGTAGGCTTCAGAGTTAGAATGTTGACATGCTAACACTACCACTCATTCTCCTGTGACCTTGATACTCTCCTCATTTCAGTTTCCTCATCTTTACAATGGAGGGCCTTCTCAGAAGTATATGAGTGACAGTGTAATGTGAACTGGGGAGCCAGACTGCACAGCAGCTTTGAATCCAGGTTCCTTCACTGTGACCTTGGGAAAGTAGCTAAACTCTCTGAACCCCAGTTTATCTATAAGATGGGTTTATTAATAGGACCTACTTCATAGGATTGTTGGCAAGATTTTTGTTGTTAGGTGCCATCAAGTTAGGGCCAACTCCTAGTGAACCTATGACCAACAAAACACAACTCTGACCAGTCCTGTGCCATGTCCACAGTCATTGTAGTACTTAAGCCCATTGTTGCAGCCACTATGTCAGTCTGTCTTGTTAGGGTCTTCCTCTTTTTTGCTGACACTCTTCTTTAGCAAGCATGATACCCTTCTCTAGGAACTGATCCCTCCTGACAACATGTCCAAAATATTTAAGGTGCGGTCTCACCATCTTTGCTTCCAAGGAGCAGTCTGGTTATACTTCTTCCAGAACAGATCTGTGTGTTCTTTTGGGAGTTCGTGATATGTTCAGTATTCTTCTCCAACACAATTCAAAGGCATCAATTCTTCTTCTGCCTTTTTTATTTATTGTCCAGCTTTTGCATGCATGTTATGCAATTAAAAACACCATGGCTTGGGTAAGGCACACCTAAGTCTTCAAGGTGGCATCTTTATTTTTCAGTACTTTAAAGAGATCCTTTGTAGTAGATTTTCCCAGTGAAGTGCATCTTTTGATTTCTTGACTGCTGCTTCCAGGGCTGTTGATTGTAGAACCAAATAAACTGAAATCCTTGACAACCTCGACCGTGTCTCCATTTATCGTGAAGTTGCTTATTGGTCCAGTTCTGAGGATTTTTGTTTCCTTAATATTGTTCTGTTTGCATGACTGCCCCTTGATCCATGTACAGATAGATTCCTTGTGAGCACAATCAAGTGTTGAGGAATTCTTATTGTGTACGATGTTATCCATTATTTGTTATGCTCCACACAATTGAATGCCTTTGCTTAGTCAATGAAACACAGGTAAGCATCTTTCTAGTATTTTCTGCTTTCAGCCAAGATCCATCTGACATCAGAAATGGTGTCCCTGGTAGCACATCCCCTTCTGAATCTGGCTTAAATTTCTTGCAACTTGCTGCCAGTATACTGTTGCAGTTGCTTTTGAGTGATCTGGAGCAGAATTTTACTTGCATGTGATATCAATGATATTGTTAGATAATCTCCCACGAAAAGAAGATGGAAAGAATACAGAATTGTAGACCAGAAAGAACTGGTCGATGTTCAGCCATTTCAAGACGTAACATATAATCAGAAACCCATGGTGGTGGAGGAAGAAGTCAAAGCTGCCTTGAAGGCATTGGTGAAAAACAAGGCTCCAGGAATTGAGGAATTATCAACTGAAATGTTTCAAGAAATGGATGCAGCACTGGAAGTGCTCACTCCTCTAGCTGAAATTTGGAAGACAGCTACCTGGCCAAGTGACTGGAAGAGATCCGTATTTAATAGAATGATTAGATAAGTTAATACATATAACATACTTTGAGCAGTGCCTTCCACATAGCAAATACTCTTACGTGTGTGCTGTTACTACTTTTATTGTTATTGTTGTCAACCTAGGTCCATCTTAAGGAAACAGTAAGCTTTCAGTAAATGTTAGTTACTGTTATAGTCAATATCATTCTGTAGCCCAGCACCCTCATTTTATAGCTAAGAGTGCAGTACGAAGATTGAAAGTTACAACTTTAAAGTCCCCAGGCATTTCTGTGGCCTGGAAAGAAGGACTAGTAGCTAACAGTGAAATCAGAGATATCCAGAACATATTAATGATTGTGTCTCCCTTTTCATGGCCAAAAGTTTACTCCCCTGCGTGTTGAGAAGTGTTTCCCTCGGGAAAACATTTTGGATTTTATACAGAAATCCCAAGTAACCCTCCTGAGAACACACAGAATGTGTGAGGCTAAGGGTTACCTCCACTTTGGAGAAAAAAAAAAAAAAAAGTCCTTTTTTTCTCTTCCCTTAGCCTATAGAAAAATCTTTATGAGACATAAATCAGCTATTTCCTTTCGTATTTCTTTCTGCTCTTTTCAGACACTTCTTTCAGGTGATCAGAATCCGGTAGTTAAATAAGGTTTCAGGGTGCTATGATGATGGCTACGTAACCATTCAGCAAGTCAGTTGGATAAATGTCTGTGTTGTAACATGTTTAAATTACACGGGGTCTCAGTGCCATCAAATGTGACTCATAAAACAGTCTATGTAAATTAGCTATACTGCCACTCTTTATCCCCTCTTTTTTCTTTCTTTTTCTGCTTGTTTATAGTATGAAGGCAGGGACTTTGATATGTTTATCTGTGTATTCCCAGAACCTAGAACAACAGCTACTATACAGTAGAGCCTCAGTAAATGTATATTCAATGAATGACTGGACATCTTTCAAAAGATGAAACCGAGAGCATAGCATTGGCTTAGCTATATTATCACAATTATCTCCTTGTATAAGGAAGTATAGTTTAGAATAGGAAGATAGGGAAAGTCTTGAAACAAAAGAACTCTAAAGAAATGTTTGTGTAAAAGAAAGTCATAATCCTGGAATTTGGCCCCTATAATTCTTGCAAAATGAAATGGAGTCCAGTATAATTCAGAAATTCTTTCTGCTGGCTAACTGAACACCCCTCAGGTAGATTTCTTCTATTAGTAACCTGTGATTCAAAGCCATTGGGAAGAGCTGGGAGCATAGTAGGTACCATGACCATGTGTTTTTTCTGGCCTTCATCCTGTAGAAGCAACTTATAATTTATATACTGGTCCTAGACCTCTCAAGTAAAGGATGCACCTGCCAAGGTCTTAGCACTGGTTTTAGTGTAAGAAGATTCCACTGACTGCATCTGAAAAATGAGTTTCCTGCCTATTAGATCAGCACTACAGTGTTCTAAAACAGGATTTAGACCAGTATGTTCCACAACTTTTTTCTAAACAGATGATACAAATATTAACACAAGCTCTTAAGACAAATGTCTCTCTTCAATACATCCTGTTTATTCACCCTACTTGGGTTGTCCACATAGTTTCCTTATCAATTTGAAACCTCCTAAAAATTACTCTCATTACAACAGTGCTACGGTGGGAATCTCTTCTTTGTGTAAAGAATATACCTGTGAGGGGGTGGTGTTAAATCGTCTTGCAGAATTAAATGGGGTAATGAATTGGAATATTTTGCCAGTATGGAGAAAACAGTTGATCTAGTAAAGCACTATAGCATCCTCAATAATTAGTGAGACCAATTTTTAAAAATTCTTTTATTGTGATTAAGGGAAAGTTTACATTCCAAGTCAATTTGCCATATAAAACCCTGAGCATCTGCCTTTGCGAAACTCTATGTGTTCTCTTCACCCTGCTCACATAGACAGCAGCTCCTTCTTTTGTGGCATCTGGTTCCTATAACTGAACTAGTAGCTGTTGGATTCATCAACCCTTATAGCCAGCACTTGAGAGTCCTGTTCCCTGACATACCAATCCTGGGTTCACCAGCCCCTGCAGCTCTGTCTTGCTGCCAGCTTGGGATCCACCGACCTACGCGACCAGTGATCTAGAACTCTGGTCTCTGACCTGCTGGCCTTGGGTTTACCAGCTTCTCTGGCCACGTGAGGATTGTGCCAGGACTTGGTACATTCAGCTTCTGCAATTGCGTGAGCTGTTTCCTTATATATAAATCTTTTCTTGTACATATATATGTTGCTGATTTTGCTTCCCTAGAAAGCCCAGCTTAAGATAGCATGCTTTAAAATTAATCTTTATTTATGAAAAATAAGATACTTAGAATGCTAGAAATATAAGAGAATTATTTAAATTGACATCTATGGAAAAGCTTTTAGCAAATATTATAATTACATTTAAACCAACTGTGTTGCCACTAAGTTGATTCCAACTCATCATAGCATGATTACTAGAAGCATTTGATGGAAAAAGAATTACTGGTGGTTACCACTATATTAGAAAATGTAATGGAAATAACCCATTCACAATAATAACAAAATCATGAGGTCTGTGTCTTAGTTATCTAGTGCTGGTACAATGGAAATACCACGAGAGAGTGGCTTAAACAAACAAATTATTTTTCGCAGTGTAAGAGGCTAGAAGTTGAAACTTGGAGCGGACTAGGTGGAGGCTTTCTGTCTGTGTTGGCTCTAGAAGAAGGTCCTTGACTTGCCACTTCTGCTTTCTGCTTCCTTCTTCCTTGGAGATATCCATGTGTCTTGGCATCAGTCTTAAACCCTATCTCTATTCTTGTTGCTTATTTAATCTCTTTTATATCTCAAAAGAGAGTGACTCAAGCTACACCATAAACTAATCCTGTCTGATTAACATAACAAAGACAACCCATTACCAAATGGGGTTATAACTACACTTATAAAAACCAAGGAACAAACTCAGTGCCACCAAGTGGATGCCGACTCATGACGACCCTATGGAACTGCCCTATAGGGTTTCCAAGGAGTGCCTGGCTAATTTGAACTGCTGACGGTTTTTGATTAGCAGCCATAGCACTGAACCACTATGCCACCAACCACACCTATAGAGGTTAAAATTTACAGCATGGGGGAACACAGTTCAATTCATAATGCTATTATACTGTACACTTTGTGGTCTACAATATACAATAGTTCATATAGTAAGAAACAGTAGTGCACACTAGTTTCACATTTGAAAGCTCTAGGAACATTATGATGGACAGATTTGTCATACTTGGGTGGCTTACATATTGTCATGATGGTGGAAGCTATGCCTCTGTTATTTCACATACCAGCAAGATCACACATAATGGACAGTTTCCAGGCTAGGACAAAGATAAGAGCCCTGTGATCTTCTTCCAAAAAGTAGCCAGTAAAAATCCTGTGGACTCGTAGTGCTAGAAGATGTGTGTCCTTTGGGTTAGAAGGCACTTGAAATGCACGTGACCACAACCGTGAACTCCAGCACACCAATGGTGAAGATGGTGCAGAACCAGTCAGCCTTTCATCCTGTTGGAAGTGGGTCTCTGTGAGTCACAGCCAGCTCAACAGCAGCTAACAACACGAACATTTTCATAGGAATGGAATGTTACTTTTATTCCCAGATGATAATCATGTCTAAAACACTTTGCCCCAATTTTTCTCACAGTGGCTATCTTTGTACTTCTAAATTCATTTTATGTTTCTTTATAACTTAGAATGGTTTGAGATTTAGCCAGTTTCTGTTTCCCCTTTTTTTCCTCTGCTATAGGAGGATTGTAACTGTTGGGATTCTTTAAAATAGCTATTTGCCTTCCTCAGGAAACCGTGATGGCATAGTAGTTAAGTGCTACATCTCTTAATCAAAAGGTTGGCAGTTCACATCTGCCACGTGCTCCTTGGAAACTATGGGGCAGTTCTACTCTGTCCTGTAGGGTTGCTATGAGTCAGAATCAATTCAACAACAGTGGCTTTTGGTTTACCCTCCTTCTAATGGCCGACTTGGACATTAGCTCCCCCCTCCCCGGAATACAGGGGTATTCCAGGCAAATTTATTTACATACTTTATTTCCAACTAGGAGTTCTCTGATCACTGGTCACAGTCTAGAGGGACTTCATACCCCCATCATCTATCTTTCCAGAGCCTTCTGAAACTGAATGATGAGCCAGACAGTAGCACACCCAGTCTCATCTGCCTGTTAAGTAGCCCTGGTGGTGCAGTGGTTAAGTGTTCAGTTGCTAATGAAACAGTTGGTTGTTTGAACCCACCAGCCACTCTGCAGGAGAAGGATGTGACAGTCAGCTTCAGTGGGGCAGTTCCACTTCATCCTGTAGGGTCACTGTGAGTCAAAATTGACTCGATGCCACTGGCTCGTTTGTTTTTTGGGGGCTGGCAGATAAGGAGAAATGCCTTCAGGTGTAGTATGTATAACGGTATAATAAATCACTTAAATTCTTCTCTAGTCATCAGATATCTATTGGTTAAATAGCAGTAATAAATCTTACACAATAAGGTTATCATGAAGATTAAATGTAATAATCTATTTGATGCCCTTTGCCTGGCACCCAGGAACCAGCAAACCAAACCCTCTGCTGTCAAGCCCCTTCCAATTCATAGTGACCCCATAGCTCAGCATAGAACTGCCCCATAGAGTTTCCAAGGAGCACTTGGCATATTTAAACTGCCGACCTTTTGATTAACGCGCTATGCCACCAGGGTTTCCAGCCTGCAAGAATAAATGACAGTGCCAATGATAGTGATGGTGGTCAAGTTGCAGCCCTAGAATATTGATGAGATCAGTTGCAGCTAGTGTTCATTTTGCAGATTACTCTTTTCTCCTGGTATGATAATATTTCTCTAATTGCACAATAAACCCACAATCCCAGTACTTGTTCTGCAGAAAAGGATAATCTCTCTTTTAAAAGAGATAAAAGAAATCAGCCTGTTTTTCTAAATGTCTAATTCACTTGTTAGTGACTTTACTAATACTGCCTAAGCAATAGTGTAGATACCTCCTGAGGGCACCAAGAGACAGGGTATGTTAGCCACAGAAGTGAGTCTGACCTAATCACTTGTGAGAAGCACCCCATGGTGGCATGGTGGCAAATGGCCTTTTCTTCTGAGTTTTCTGACCCAAGCATAATTTTCAGGCCATAGAAAGAAGCAGAAGTCATCCTCTCCTGTGGTTCTGAGTCATTCTTCACAGGCTTAGTGACTATGTGAGCTTGACAGAGGCAGGGAGCTCTTGGGTCTCATGAGTATGTTGTAAATAATTTGGGACAAAGAACCTTTTTCTTAAATATTTTTAAGGCATCAATTAGAGTGTTCTACCGGTGCAGCCTACATTTTTGTGGTTTCTGCTGAGTGATTTATGGTGACATTGTTTTGTGACTCACTTGATTTATGTTTTAGAGCCCTAGTGGAACAGTGGTTAAGAACTACTGCTGCTAACCAAAAGACTGATAGTTCAAATCCACCATCCACTCTTTAGAAACCATTATGGGGCAGTTCTGCTCTGTCCTGTCGAGTCGCTATGAATAGGAATGAGATTAATTGCAACAGATTTGATTTGAATTTTGTTTGATTTATGTTTTAGACTGAAAACAACAGAGTGGTGTATGCATGTCTAGAACATGCTTTCAGATGCAGAAGTTCATATCTTAATGATTCTGAGCATTTAAATTAAATAGGAAAGTTATCCTGTTTGTGGTATTTTTTTGTGTTTTAGACACAAAAATACTCTTGTGCTTTATGCAAAGTAAAAATTCTTCACATCTTTTTTTCATGTAGTCTGGCAAAAATGTGACCTACAGAGCTCAAAAAATGTTTACTAAATGAAAAAATGAATGAGCTTTTACCTTTAAGAAAGGTGCTATGTGTTTTATTTATAGTTTTGTGTACTAGTAGTAGACATTTTTAAGCTTTTAATATCCCCGTGCCCTGTAACAGATTATCCTATAATCTTACATTATTCATGTGTGGTGGTTTTCCAGGCTTATGCTAGTTTCAGATGATACCTAGTGCACCTTCTAGAATGTCATATCATTAAGTTTATTGTCTGTCCTCTCCCCACACTTGGCTAACATATGATAGGACCCATTTTAAATACCAGTTCTAGTCCTCACACCTGCCTGTTATATCAACATTTTTATTTTACTGAGTTATGTGTTGGGGAATGTAATTTGATGTATATTTTATCTGAACTATTAAACAACAGTCTTATTACAGTAGGGTTCTGCAGTACTCTTCATTAACTTGTCCTTAGTTCTCCACTAAATTTGTTATTTTGTGTACAGTCTTTCTGCCTTTAGGATGACTATCTGTTTGGGGTTAAAGGAATATTTTATTGAACACAAAACTGCATCATGAACCAAAACAAAAGAGCTATTCTCCCTTGATGTGTCTTCCTTCTTCCTGATCCTAGGATGACGAGGCTAAAGTTTCCAGCTGGATCTGGCAGTCAGCATTTCTGGGATAAATTAAATGAGCACACTTGATTAAGGTGTAGCTGGACTGTATCACTGTCTTCCTATTATCCTAGGAGATCAAAGCAGAGCACAAATAGAGGCTTAGTCTTTAAAATATTCAAAACAGATGGCTGGTTCTTTTTGGTGAAAATTCAGATTTTAAGGCAAAACACTTGTTAGCAAGACTTCATTTCTTCTTACCGAAATATAGTCATAATGAACACATACCAGTTTCTCTCTAAATTTCAAGACTTGCACTACAAACTTTTTGCATAAGGAGGGACTTGGCAAGCCTAGATAGCTCATAGACTGTCTGGTCTCCTTTTCATCTGACTGTGTAGTAAGTTGTTCCGATTTTGGTTTGGGAATTCTGAATATCAAAGGAAAAAATCTTAAATTTGGCCTCCATCATTTTGGTGGTGGACCACTATTTAAAATCTAGTATTCACGTTGTTATATCTGTGCAAGAATTGAACCAGAATGTTTCTCCCTGATACTATGTTTCAACAAACCAAAAATCACATTCTCCACACTCCTTTGTCACTGACATCTGGATCTTCAAGTTCATGTAGAATAATTCTGTCAGTATAGTTTGAAACTTTTATTGTTTTGTTTGGAAAGTGACTGAAATGAGAAATAAAGTGTGCCATACTTCACTAGGTACAGAGGTAAAAATGCTTGCTTTAAGACCATGAAAGAAATTCAGTAAATTTTCTCCAACAGAGAAAGTTGCAGTGACTCAAGAGCTCAAAGGAGGTGACACTTGAGCTGACTCTGGAAGGAGCAGTAGGCGTTTGCCACAGATAAAACTGTAGAGAACACAGCACTTAACCATAAATCAGCAGAACAAATTCAGTCAACTCTAGGAGTTCGCTGTAGATGATGTTTAATTATCTTTTGCCACTTAACAAATTACCCCAGAACTTGGTAGCATAAACCAACAGTAACATTTATTAACATACATGGTTTCTATGAGTCAATAATTCTGGAGCAGCTTAGCTGAGTAGCTCTTACTTTGTGGAGTTAAAACTACCGCAGGGTGACCGAGAGGGAGGGACAGGACAGGAGGCTGGTTCCGGCAGCACCAGGTGGGTACTGAAGAGCGTGGACTGCCATTTCAATCAGCAGAGGACGAAGAAGAGGAAGAGCAACGCTGTGAACAGGAAGACCAGTGGAGAGCATCGTTTTGTTCTGGAGAGTAATGCTGAGGGCCCGAAAGGGGCAGTAACAGATGAGTTAGAGAAGTGGAAGTATAGTCATTATCAAGAAGTGTTGACTCTTCCAAGAAATGTCCCAAGTGGTTTCACGTCTTCCTTGGTTTAGAAAATAGAGAACATAGTGTGAAAGTACACTTGTAGTTGAAAAAGTTATCCTGCCCACAGGAGCTATTCAGATAAAAGCAGTGAACTGAAGTCGTATGTTCTTCAACAGGTCATGGTGAGAGGCATCAAGCTAATTCAGTCAGTCAGCTCCTACCTTTATTTAAAGTTTGGGTTACCTCTCAGGGCCTTAAGTTTTCATTCAGAAACTGGGGCAGGGAGGGAGGAATAGATGATCTCTTAAATTCCTTTCATCTTTTATGTTCTCCACTCAGAATGAGTACAGGATGCTGTTTTGATCCAGTTAATGTTTTGAACTTGTATAAATCTGAGTCAGTACAAACACTGAAATCAAGTTATACCAGTATGGAGAAAATGTATTTTCTGGAGCTGAAACTTAAGCCAACTTAACTTCTTGATCAATTTCCTATGTATGTAATTCCAAGTATCCATATTTTAAAGTTCTGTTATTTTAAATTAAATCATTTTAATCCGTATTTGTTCTTTTCCATATGTAAATTTTAGTTTAATTTTATTTACTCAACCAGGGCCTTTTGTCCATGCATCAAATTTTACTAATTATAAGTTTGCATCTGTTTATGCCTGTTACCAAATCCAACCTTCCATTTCGACCTTTTAGAGTTTCCTCAGTATTACAGTTACTCTGTCGTCTAGGATTGTTGTATTGCAGACTTTCTTGTAAAGGTTTGAATAGTAAATATTTCAGGCTTTGCGAACTCAGCAGTCTCTATCAAAAGTACTCAACTTGGCTGTGATAGCATTAAAGCATCCATAAACCAAACGTCAAACCTGTTGCCTTCAAGTCTGTTCTGACTCATGGAAGTGTGCTAGCACAAACTAGAACTGCCACATAGCATTTCCAAGGAACAGTTGCTAACCAACCTTTTGGTTAGCAGCTATAGCTCTTAAGCACTGTAATACCAGGGCTCCAGAGCAGCCATAGACAACATGTAAACAAATAAACAATGCTGAGGCCTAATGAAACTTTACATATGGAAACTGAAATTTGAATTTTATTATTTCCACATGTTACAAAATATTCGTTTGATATTCACAAAGATAAGTATTATTTATTCCCATTTTACAGATGGTGCAATAGATATTTAGAAAGAATGATAGTTAATAATTATGGAAGACAATATATGGTAATAACATGGATTATAACAACTTTATAAAATATACTGTCCCCCCAATAACTTGTTCTTGGTCTTCATAACTAGAAGGTTGTACACTTTGGAGTTAAGTCAGACAGTCTGTCTCTGGGGCCCATGCTCTTAACTAACCACTGTATTGCTCTGTGATTCTGCTGTATTTCACTGAGTGATCAATAATGTGAAGATTTCATAGTGTATAACATAAATGATACAAATCTGCCTCTGGTGAGAGCAGCCTCTGGGCAAACAAAGCCTTTTCTCACCACAGCCTCTGAAACTGGATACCTGGCAGACTTGTATGATGTCACCAGCGGAAGACCTGCATGCCTCTGGCGATAGTATTTGAATGCATCATGTTTCTGGCCCTGGCCATGGCCAGCCATGTCACCTTCCCTGGCACTAAAGAGTGGAGACTCCTGTATCTACATTAAATGTAATGCTGAGAGGTGCCGAAATGCCACAGCAGCTTTGCCAGAAAAATGTTCAACTAGATGAAATTCTTAATTGAGATCATACGACACAGAGGAACCACCAAGGTTAATTCCACAGCTAACAAAAAAATTTCCTGAGAGAAGTAACAAGAGAGTAGATAAGGGCAAGCAGCCGGGTAAGCAGCTGTTGTTTCCTAGAAGGTACAGTTGTAATTGCTCCAAGAGATAGCAGGATGCAGGAGCTCCAGTTCAGAGAAGGCTGGGCTCAGTCAAACACATTCGATGTGTGCATGTATGTCAGAAACTCGTGAACTTGATGCTTTATCCTCAAGAAAGAAAGCTGTGGTCATTGAAGCAGGGCCTGTTAATGGAATCAGGGAAGGCTGAAAACCTTCAGGTAAATTTACATAACCTTATAGAACAGTGAACCCACAAGACAGTCGGAGACATGATGTCAGCCATAAGATGGCTTTGCCACATCCTTTGAAATAGTTCACACGGGAGAAGATGTGTGTGTAGTTTAGTACATAGATGACTGAGAAGTGTATCAGACCAAGGAGCTTGAGATCTTATTGCTTAGATGAACAAGTCGGGAAGGACTTTGTTCCTTGTGAGTGATCCAAGAAAGGCTTTTTGTTTCTTAGCAGCAGTAGCATCTCACAGGAGATTATAGCTGCTGAAGCTAGCAAGTATAAAGAAACTGAGTATAGAGTATCCCCCAAAGACAAATACTCCTCTCAGTTGCTGTTGAAGTCTGTGACATCAAGAATGTACTCTCTGGAAAGAAAACCAAGGAAGAGCACTAGTAAGACAAACAGATTTGCACAGTGAAGAAAGGATGTCTCTCTGCATTCTCTTGTCCCTCTTTTGCTTGATCTCTGGAGTTGGAATTTCTGTTTCACCCTTTCACTCTGCTGGGTATTTTTTAACCATTCATAATATAGTAGGTACTTTGCTTACGAGTATGTCAGAAACATGGTCTCACTTTTGGATTTCCTCATTAAAATCGCCACAACATTTGGAAAGGTACAGGTCCTCAAGTGATAGCTTTTTCTCGAACACTACAGGGTGGGACTAGAGTCTAGTAGATGAAACAAATATGAAGATTTTGAACAAACCTAATTTTGTTTCTTGTTTTTTACTCTCAGATCACTTTATGACTGAGCTGAGAACCTAATTAATCCTTTTAGGGCTCATATCTGTATGTCTTCAGTCCAAATGTACTCTAATTTCTGGTTCCTCCAAGCTTTCCCCTATGGCCTGTCTGAACTGGGATTTTTGACTTGCTGTAGTACTCTGCTGTTTTCTTCTGAGAATCTGTCAGCTCTGTCAGAGTGCTGGAGTTTGATCTTCCTGCCCAGTCTGTTTTTCACATTCTAGTGGGTCTGCTCCCACCGGGGCTGCTGCTGCACTTCAGACTTTATCTTCGGCCAGCACTTAGTGAGCCCTGTGTTGTAGCAGAGGGAATCGGGGCACATGGCCCTTCTTCCAAAGATAATGTTATATGTATATGAAAGGATACTATGACTGAAGATCATGGGACTCGTCATGCTCCTGGTTATTTAATCCTGAGTTCCCCTGGCTGTTAACTTGTAACATACGACATCAGCCACAATTTATAGGATTTCTGGGTATTTTCTATGCCAGGCTTCTTTTCTCAGAGTGACTTTTATATCCTCTAATGATAATGACTAGTAATATTAAAATGGTAATGTCCATCAATGTTTTTATTATACTAAGCAATTCAAACTTCTTGTGAGAGCAAGAGATTAATTCAGTGACTGCATGGGAGGCTTTTTTCTCAAGTAAAGAAAGTAAGTAAACAGTCTTCCTCATTTTTGTTTTTCCCACTTCTTTTCTACCCAAAGCCTGGATTGCTCCCAAGGTGAAAGGGGTGAAGTCTGGAAATCGTTAATCCATGGGATTTCTTCATGGTGTATAAAATTTTCAGAAAGAATTTGCTTTTTAAATACGATTTCCTGATTGACTGTGGCAGACATAAATCCAGGGAGGACAACTCTGTCAAAGCAGCCAAGATCCCTCTTCGCTCATCAGATGTATGGAATATTTTTGGTGTGTGTGGAGTGGGAATAAATAGAAGCTTCTTCATGTGGGCAGGTCAGGAAGAGGAAGAGGCAGTAGAAAGAAAGAAGAAGAGACTAGTAGTGCCTAGGTAAAAAGCCAGGCAGCTGGAGTGGGTGTGTGGGTAGCTTTCTTGGAACTGGCTGGTGTCTCCCTGAGAACCTTGCTTTATTTCAGTATATAGTAATGAGAAGTTAAGGTGACGCTTTCTGTGTCTCCTGCTTGGTGCTAGTTTCAGTTTTTGATGTGCTGTTTTATAATATTCAGAAATGTTTCCTCATTCTTTCACAGTTTTGCCAAGTTCTTCAAGCACTCTACTTTCAGAGACAGCTGAAAAGACTGACCCAGGGCCATTTTGCTCAGCTCTTTCCTTCATCCCACACCCTCGCCCCCTCGTCAGTGCAAGCATATACATGTACATTCTTCTGCACACCAGATCCCAGATGTTTCTAACCTGTCACCGTTTGTTTCTAGGTTGAACATTAAGAGATCAAATTCCTGTAGGTAGCTTATCTTTGACCACATCGCAAAAGTACCCATTTCTGGCGTTTATATACAACTACAGATACATTTATATTTTCCACTGGATTCCAGGTGATTGATAAACTCTCCTTTCTGCCTGCTTTACCCTTTTAGACCACATTCTTGTGAAGCACTGTTAGTGAGGCATTGTTTCTACCAAATGCAATGTGACACTCAGTGGCCACAGCTTGGTCTGGGAGCATTCAGCAGATTTTGAAATATATACATGGTTTGTTATGTTTGATGTGACACTGGAGTTAAAATAATAATGTAACTAAAGGCAGATTACCTCTGTCTACTCTGCGGTTCTCGTGTGCACGCACACACACCCACAAACACACACACCCTTAACATGACTCTGAGATACCCGCTGATCATAGGACTGTCTCCACCAGAGACTGGCCTCTGTTTAGGAGGTTTTGTACACCCAGCCTATCAAATCTCATAGTTATTAGGTAATCTCACCTGGCTCTTTTCTTCTTTGTATCCCTGTAGTTTGTGAGAAGAAGCCAATGGATGTGTCCCTTGTAACCTAGATGCACATTCCTTCTTATATTATTCTTTGTTTCTTGAGATGCTATCAATGTCTGCAGCTTTCTTTGGCGCATTAGCAGGGCATATCCACCTGCCTTTTCCCCTCTGTTATGAATGCAGTGGTACCTTCCATTAAACAGAAAAGAAAGTGAAATGCTACAGTGAGACTGTTGTTGTGTTTTGCCCAGCAGACAACAAGCCTGATGCTGTTTTTCAGATCCATCTGTCTAGCAGACATGTAATAATGCCACTAAGTGCAGTTGTGCTTGACTGCAGCAAACAATTCTAGCAAGGTACTTCAGGCACAGACCTCAACAGATCAGAATTGGATGTAAGTTTTCAATTTCAACACTTGAGAGTGCGCACAGACACCCAAGGAGCTGAGGTCACCACCTTTGCCTATGGCCAACTGCCTACCTATGTTTTCCTTTCAAATCCAAACATCAGTCCATTTTGGCTTACCGGCTTAAAAAAATGTGAGTTTCTTGTCTTCCTTTTTGTCTTATTTTTCCCCACATGCCTAGGTTTTGTCCCTCATAATACCCTTCATAAGTTTATAGCCCTGGGAATGTACTATACTGTATGAATGACATTCAGCTATTACACATATTTGAACTATTATTTACTTCCCAGAATACTTATGGAGAGGCTAGCCTCAAGCCAAAATGAATTGAGGATGGTTTTTCTATCTTTATTCACTCTTAGGGGTGAGGAATAAGAATTATGGAATACATACCTGCTTGTGGCATTTCTGAATCCAGCAGAGGATGTGGCTTTCAGGGTTCTGATTACTTCACTGCCTTTCGTCCAACTACTGCTTCAGGGTACATATCATGCACGTACTTGTGTGCCCTTGATTGGAATAGCTTCAGTGCCTCATAGTAGCACTCTCTGTACTTAATGTCCCCTCACTGTCTTCATCTCTACATACTTGTACATGTGTATACCCTCCTGCTAGTAAATGACCTTATTTCATGTATCTTTCAAGTTTCCAAGTATTATAGTAAGTGCGTAAAATACCACCATCACATGAATGGACGTGCCTAGCAGATTCACATCCCAGGTGCCCAACATTCTGCTCAGTTTTCACATCCCTTAGATTTAATTTGAATAGCATTTATTACAATGCATAAATTGAGATAGTTTTTAACTGAATGAAATTGCATAGGCAGAATGCAGTTGGCAAATCTGTAGTTGAGGTTTCAAGATTTATCTGATTCTGAACCCTATTTCCTGTTTCTTTACAATTTTGAAGACAGTATTTGTTCTTTCTAATCTGAATTAAGACATAATTGTTAGTTGCCATCAAGTCTGTTCCATGTGTGCAGAGTAGAACTCCTCCGTAGGGCTTTAGATAGCTGATTTTTGGGAAGTAGGTTGCCAGGTATTTTTCTTCTTCCAGTGTACCTCTGGGTGGACTTATACCTCCAAACTTTCAATTAACAGTTGTCTTAGTCATCTGGTGCTACTACCAGACAAATACGACAAATGGGTAACTCTGTCAAAGAGAAATTTATTCTCTCATAGTCTAGGAAGCTAGAATTCTAACTTCACAGTGCTAGCTCTAGGAGAAAGTTTTCTCTCTCTCTCTTGGCTCTGGGGCAAGGTCCTTGTCATGAGCCTTTCCCAAGAGAAGAGATTCTCAGCACAGAAACCCCCTGGTCCAAAGGACATACTGTTCTCCTGCCTCTTATATTTCTTGGTATGAGGTCCCCCATCTCTCTGCTCCTTCTCTTTTATATCTCAAAACAAAGTCACTAAAGACAAAACCCAATCGTGTATATTGAGTTCAGCCTTATTAACATAACTGCCTCTCTCACCGACATCATAGAGGTAGGATTTATAGCACATAGTAGAATCACGTCTGATGACAGAATGGTGGACAGTCACACAGTAGGGGGAATCTTGGCCAGCCAAGTTGACAGATACATTATGGGGGACACAATTTGATCCATGACAGTGGGCTTTCAGTTTATACCTTCCAGGGACTCTCATGTCAAGGTTCAAACTATGTTGTCATCGTCATTTGAAATCTGAAAATATTTTTACTTACATCCAAAAAAGAGTTCTGACAGATGAGAGGAAATTAAGTGAAATTCTAAACAATAAAAAAAGAAGAACTTCAGTGTATTCAGCTGCAGAATGGCAGGGTTTGTTGTTTGTCTACATGAGGATGAGCCGGACAGTTACAGAACCCCTGTCTCAGACATCAGGGTTAGCAAGATGGCATGTGTAAAGCATCTGTAATGTTAGACGTTCCGGGATTGGAGCACAACAGTGACATAACCAGGGAAACATGAGAGGTTGTCTAGTTGTCTTATAAAAGAAAGGATGTTTTCTCTCACTGGAGTGGTGGGAAAAATGGACAACAGATTCCTAAACTGTAAAACTGAGAGAAATTGATCCCTTGGTAACTTTCAAAGCTCATTCCCACTTGTCTTCATATTTCAAAGCCTATGGCATTTTGTGGAAACCCTGGTGGCGTAGTGGGTAAGTGCCACATGTGCTAACCCAAAGGTCAGCAGTTCAGATCCACCAGGTGCTCCTGGGAAACTATGAAGCAGTTCTGCTTTGTTCTATAGGGTGGCTGTGAGTCGGAATCAATGGCATGGGGTTTGGTTTTGGTATAGCTTTTGGTAGCTTTCAAAGACACATAGGGACTTTAACAAACTATAAACTCCTTTTCATCTAAATCCTTTGCAGGTAGTTTTTACTTTTAGAATCCTATTCTGAGTAGTTGCTGTGTCTCACATGTAGAGAGAAATGGAATGAGCCAGTTAATAAAGGCTGATTCACTGGTAACAAATACCTCAATAATTAAACAAATAGTAATAGTAGGTCATCCATACTATTGATGACCTATGATAAAGAAGGGGTCTACGTAGTATAGAACTGCTATCCTAAGTAATAGATAAATGTAAATATTTACAGTGTGATTTCATTATTCTGGGTTTTCATTTTTCTCATTGTCATATTTTTGTTTTGAACGTTGTCTTAGTTATCTAGTGCTGCTATAACAGAAATACCACAAGTGGATGGCTTTAACAAAGCAGAATTTATTTCTGCACAGTAAAATAGGCTAGAAATATTCTGGCATCAAATTCAGGGCATCAGTGCCAGGGGGAGGTTTTCTCTGTCTTTTGGCTTTGGAGAAAGGGCCTTCTCTTCAGTCTTCCCCCAAACAAGAAGCCTCTGGATATTTTAAGTCCAGAGGATACACTGTATTCCCAGAACTGCTTTTTTGGTGGTATGAGGTCCCTGTCTCTCTGTTTTCTTCTCTCTTTGGTATCTCAAAAGAGATTTGCATAAGACACACACTAATAAATCTCATCAGTGTAACTGCTGCTCATCCATCCCACTGATGCCATAATGATAGGGTTTACAACACATAGGAAAATCACATCAGGTAACAGAATGGTGGACAGTCACCCAGTAGTGGGAACCATGGCCTAGCCAAATTGATTGATGCATGTATTTTAGGGAAACAGTTTAATCCGTGACAGAAAATAAATGTAAGATAATCTATCACAGGCTGTAAACTCATTTTAAAAAGCAAGTAGATACACATGAAAAACAATTATGAAGTAAGGCTTAGGCTTTGCAGCTCTAGAGTATCTTGCCTTTAACTAAGTTATGTTTTGACTTTTTCCCCAAACTGTAGAAGTGTATTGGCTACCCTGAAAAGAAAGGAAGCTATGTCATTATAGATATTCTTTTAATTGTCGGTAGCCTTTTACCTAAGCACAAACTCAGTCTAAGACTACTGAAAATTTCCAGATTCTCAATGCTAACAGTAGGATTTGCTTTCTGATGGAAATTTAAATAGGTGTACCAAGGAGCCTACATGATGCAGCAGTTACGTGTTTGGCTGCAAACCAGAAGCGGGTTTGCCTCTTATCCAGCGGTTCAGATCCACCAGGTGCTCTTTGGAAACCCCATGGGACAGTTCTACTCTGCCCTGTAGGGTCACCATGAGTTGATTATTGACTCTATGGCAATAAGTTTTTAAGGAGCTCTGGTAGCAGAATGGTTAAGTGCTTGGCTGCTAACCAAAAGATTAGCAGTTCAAACCTACCAGCTTCTTTGTGGGAGAGAAGACCTGATGATCTGTTACAATAAAGATTACAGCCTACAAAACCCTGTGGGAACATTTCTGCTCTGTTGTGTCAGAATCAACTTACTGGGGCACACAACACCTTGTTATAAGGAATCCCTGAGTGATAACAAGTAGTTAACATGCTTGGCTGCTAAGCTTCAGTTCAAGGCAGAGGGTTTTGTTTAGCAACTTGAGAGTTTGTCTGAAGTAAACTTAAAAATCAAGGTTCAAACGTGAATTTACACATTTTAATCCCAGTGTACACTCAACATGTTAGTTATATTATTTCTTTATTTTTTTAATGTACAGTAGAGCTACGTCTTATTCTTAACAGTCCTGTTAGCTAAAATGGGATACCATGACGCAAATACATTCAGTAAATATTTGTTAAGTGAATCACATGGTTTTTTCAGTTCCAACATATGTGACTTGATATGCACTATATCTAATCAGCGTTGCAACCAACTAACCTATATTTAGTGTAAATATTTGATATAGAAACAGTGAAATGAAAAGAGAAAAGCAAACCATGTAATTGACAGGTTTGGAGCTTTTCACGATGCACTTGTCCAATCCTGGTGTTGAAAACTCAGATTGTTCTAGAAAGTATGTTCAGGTCTGCTAAAACAGTTGGAATGTTGTCAAGTCTTTATTCTATGTATCAAACCATGCAGAAACAGCTCATCTATCTTTCTAAAAGACCTGTAGTCATCTAACCTTACTTAAGTAGAAAGGAGGTTTAAAATAAAAACCTTCAGAAGATCACTGGTCCTCTCTCACCAAATGCCATCAAATTTTGGCCTCTGAAACCTATTTGACAATCTCGTACATAAGTGAATAAATTCTTGTAACAAAGCTTTCAGTACTTCATATCGCTCATCCCTTTTTACAACTTGAAGTATTTTCCTTAATAACTTAGTAAACATAGGATTGAGAGATTATTGATGTTTGAGCACTGCATTTAGTCCAAGCAAAGTATTCTTGCAAGTACATTTTTTTACTTCTTTTTCCCCAATGTAAAAAAGCTGCATAATTATAGTTCTGCATGGTGATAGAAACAGTGTCATTCAACCATATTTCTGACAAGTTTTGATGGTATTCCTTGCCTACGTTATAATGTTGTATGTGAACAAAAGACGTAACTTTTGGACCCTGTAAGACATTTCTTTTTCTGCTTGGCAAGTGTCTCTTTTCTCTCTTGAGATTAGACAGTGGCCATTGTACCTTGGGGGAAGTGCAATTTCTTTTCTAAGTGGCCTGGTCAAGTCAGATAATGGAGAAAAGGAAGAGATAAGGGCATTTCCAATGTGATTGACAGGGTTAATGTGTCTCAGAGAGGCCACAGTCACCTGGACACTACATAGAATGAACTTCTATCCTGGAAAAAATTAAAATTCCACTATTTTTTAAGTTTGCAATTGGACTTTGAAAACTTCAGAGTATGAAAGCTGTATGATTTTTTTTAAGACACCACTATGGCATTAGATGAATCTGAATCGGTTTGAAATTCATCTTTGATTAAGAACAAGAAAGTCATTTTTCTGTCTGTCGCCATGTAGTAGTAAGCTAGTACCCTTGTAAATTCCATTTTGCTATAGAGAATTTGACCTTTCCATGGCTACCATTTGTCATATTGTCCCTTTCCTCAGTGGTCATACTTTTTTACGCCAATTTTCCAATACAAAACAGCTAATTACCTAAGGTATCAGCTCTTTCCACCTTTTAGCCCAAATGTAGCACTTTTGTAATGGCAGAAACCCTAAAGAAATGGGAATAAGGTTATTGTTCCAGTTATCTCACAAGTACATTTTTCGAATATTGAATATACATACCATGGGCTACCAAAAGAACAAAGAAACTCTGTCTTAGAAGAAATGCAGCCAGTGTGCCCCATGGAAATAAGGGTGGCAAGACTTCATCTCACAGTCTTTTGACATGTTATCAGGAGAGACCAGTCCCTGAAGAAAGACGTCATGCTTGGTAAACTAGAGAGTCAATGAAAAAAAGAGGACTGTCAACATGTTGTGTAACCCTAATTTCTATCTCTATGATGTGACTACCCATTTCTCCTTCCCACCCCAGAATTCTTGTGTTCTTTCAGCCAGCTTCTGTCTCTTTCTGCCCCCTCATCTCACCTCTAGACAGGAGCTTCACATTTAGTCTTGTGTATCTATTTGAACTAAGAACCACACTCTTCATGAATATCACTTTATGTCTTAAATTACCATCTGTTCTTGATCTGAAGACTTAGCTTTAAGAATGGTTTTAGTTGTGGGTTAATCAATTTAATAGTGTTAAGTTGATTCACTTTCTCAGGCTACATTTTCCACATTGTATCTACTATACAGACCTCTCTAATTTTTCTTGTTTTCTCTTCTTTTGGGGAGAATCTGAACTTTGAACTCTTTAGTAGGCTGGAGATTGTTTTAACACTAAGCTCTAGTTCTTCACTCCCTTGACAGTAATTATTTCATGGAGATGGCCATAGAAACAAAGAAAATATGATGTATTTATTATGCAGCCATTAAAAGCTATGTTTTCTAGAAGTTTTTCAATGTCATGAGCAGTACTCACAACATAATGTTAAATGAATAAACAATATATCAAGCAAAATGTGAGGTGTGATACTACTCAAAGTTGATTTATAGAAGTTTATAAAGACAGACTACCATAATGATGTTTATACATGTTCTGTTGACTGTGCAAAGGCATTCAACTGTGTGGATCATAACAAACTATGGATAAACTTACCAATAATGGGAGTTCCAGAACACTTAATCATGCTTCTATGGAACCTGTACAGAGACCAATGGCAGTCATTCAAACAGAGCAGGGGTATAATGCATGATTTAAAAATCAAGAAAGGTGTTTGTCAGGGTTCAATCCTTTCACCATACTCATTCAGTCTGTATGCTGAGCAAATAATCTTGAGAAACTGGATTATATGAAGAAGAATGTGGCATCAGGATTGGTGGAAGACTGTTTGACAACTTATAATATGTAAATAACACAACCTTGCTTACTAAAAATGAAGAGGACTTGAAGCACTTACTGATGAAGATCAAAGCCTTTAGTAAGATTTATACCTCAGCGTAAAGGAAACAGAAATCATCACAACTGGACCAGTAAGCAACATCATGATAAATAGAGGAAAACTTGACACTGTGAAGAAGTTCGTTTTACTTGAATCCATGATCAGTGCCCATAGAAGCAGCAGTCAGAAAATAAAATAGTATTGCATCAGACATAGCTACAGAAGACCTCCTTGAAGTGCTAAAGAGCAAAGATTAACAGAACAAAGGTGCACCTGACCCAAACCATGATATTTTCGGTCACTTCAAGAACTGATGTCTTCGAATTATTGTGTTGGTTAAGAATATGAAATATACATACCATGGGCTACCAAAAGAACAAAGAAAGTCTGTCTTGGAAGAAATACAGCCAGTGTGCTCCATGGAAATGAGAGTGGCAAGACTTCATCTCACATTCCTTTGACATGTTATCAGGAGGGACCAGTCCCTGAAGAAAGATGTCATGCTTGGTAAAATAGAGAGTCAGTGAAAAAGAGGACTGTCAACAAGATGAACTGACACAATGGTTACAACCACAGGCTCAAACATAACAATTGTGAGGATGGCACAGACAGGCAGTGTTTCGTACTGTTGTACATAGGGCCACTATGAGTCAGAACTAACTCAGCAGCACTTAGCAATAATGACAAAGAGATCAAAAGATGTCTTAGTCACCTAGTACTGCTCTAACGGAAAATGCCATGAGTGGAAGGTTTCATGTAGAGAAGCTTTTATTGTCTCAGTCCAGTAAGCCACAAATCCATTTACAAATTGTAAGTCCATTCAGTAGGAGAATTTTTCACAGTCTGGTAGGCTAAGTCGACATCCAGTGAGAGCATCTCGGCACAGGAACCTCGGGTCCAAAGGACGTGCTCTGCTCTCGGTGCTTCTCTCTCGGTAGTATGAGGTTCCCAACTTCCTCTGCTCACTTCTCTCCCTTATATTCCACAAGCTTGTAGCTTGGGTCCTGAGTCACTAACACAGCTACAAACCATTCTTCATCATCAGTATCACAGAGACAGGATTCACAACACCTGGGAGGAAGGGTACCACGCTGGAACGCCAAACCAAGTCAAACCAACACATACAGTTTTGGGGGGGCACAATTCAATCCATGACAGAAGAGAATCACCAAAATGTTATAAATGTTACTTCCTGATGGAATACTTAAAAGCAAATTTATTATTTCTTTTATACTTGTCTTTTTCTTCCCAGTTTTTCCAAAGTAAAACATATATTAGTTTTATATTAAAAAATACACATAACTTTATTCATTTCAAAACTCTTAAATAAGGAACAACGATTTTCTGAGGGAGCCAAGAAGAAATCAGTGTCACTGTTGGAAGTAATAACCAGGCCTTGTTTCTGTTGACTTCAAGATTATTGAGCTCCTTATTCTTTAGGTGGGTCAGCAGTGTCCTGTTGATGAAAAATGCCAGCCTGGTGACATGCAACAAGTGTAAACCTCTGCCTTGTAAGCTCAGGGAACATTGTGAGGACTGCCGGCATTTTGGCAGGGCTTTGCAGCTTTCACAGCTGCTCTGTATCAAGCAGAAGCTAGCTCTAATGCTTCAGTGTTCTGAGGTGTGAGATCTGGCCCAGCCTACCGAAACCAGGGCTTTGAACTGCTGCTTCCTGGTTCAGTCATGGCCAAGGAAGCAAAACCAGAACAGACTTGCATTTTTGGGGGCGGGGGGGGTGAACTGGAACAATAACCAGAATGGGAAAAATTACAGGTCAGAGCCCTGCTAGAAACCTAATCACCCACTAAAAAAAAAACAAGGGCATCATTCATGTTGCATAGCAACCAGATCTCTTGCTGGATTGTAGCAGAATCTGATGACCACACCGCTTTGAAGGTACACTGCCCTCCACAGTCCTGCCGGTAATTCAGTCTCGTGCATCAGACTCCTGAAGAGTTTACTATGCCTTTTCTGAGTCTTCCAGTCAAGGACTTCAGCCCATATTTTTCCATTCTAGTTGTCATTTCAGGTCACCCAAATTGTAAAAATTCAAGTCTGTTCTGGTTTTGCTTTGTCAGCCGTGACTAAACTAGTTTGAACCATTTTGAAGCTCTGTCCTAAACACCCTAGACTGACTGACTGCTGGCCAGAATAGTGCCAAGAGAGCTGACAAGTGACATTCTGAGGCAGAAGTCATCAGTTATTAAGCTATTAAATGTATTTCCAAAGGGAGTCAAAGTGATAGGTATTCATCCAGGGTAAAAAGGAATAAAGACAAAATGTAGAGCAGGTCTGTTATTCAAGAAAAACACGGAACCAGTGTAACAGCTAAGAGAACTTCAGTCCCTGGCTGGGAGTCAGGTGTTTGGTGTAAGGATTTATCAATCACTATTTAAAAAGAATATCGGATAACCTCTGAAATGAATGAAGGGAGCTTAAGCCAAGATGAGGCAGTTTTAGTAATGAATTTGCTCATCACATCTGTTGGCCAAAAAAAACATGCGCCTACTCCAGAGACAGAATTTTTTTTTCTCCCTTCTAGGAGGTGAAGAAACACATGAAGTATGTGTAGTCCGGGCTTTCAGATGAGTAATTTTCATTGGCAGTTTTTTTTTGCAATCTACTCATAAATAGAAGAGAGAAATTGTGAGGCAACTGAAGTCATTCTGTATCAGGAATGTCATCTCTGTAAAAACAAGTTAGCCCCATGCTTACTCTTCTGCCTAAATATAGACTTCTCAGTCTCATGTTGATATACTAAACCAGCATTCTCTCCCTGCCTCCTAAACTGGTGGTTGATTGTGACCCTATAAATGTGCAACAGTTATGTGGGACTGTTTATTTTTCTAATCCTGAAGATTTTAATAGTGATTAGAAAAGCTTTAGCCTTTGGTCCATCTGCTGTGACATGGGGCACAGAAAATATATCAACTTCTCCTTTCAGATTGACCATAACTTTCTATGTTTTTTTTCCACCTCAGATCATCCAGCCCCTCTTAGAACTTGACCAAAATAGAAGCAAATTAAAGTTGTATATTGGACACCTGACAGCCCTCTGTCATGAGCGAGACCCCCTGATCCTCCGTGGACTCACTCCACCAGCTTCCTATAACTTGGACAATGACCAGGCAGCTTGGGAGAAGGAGCTGCAGAAGATGAGCCAGGAACAGGTAAGTCTTTCATTTGAGCTTTCACAAGAACCTGCTAAAACTCAGCTGCTATTTAGGTTGAGGCACTGGGAGTGACCTTGGGAAACTTAGTGTTCAGATTTAAGATTCTTGCAGTGGATAATTTTTCAACAGATATTAGGAAGTACTGTTTGGTGGAAGTGCCACTGAAGTCTTCCCTCAATGCAAATGGCTCAGATATCAAGGCTGCTTTCTCAGGGAGAGAGTTGAGGAGAATTTGTTAACATGCCATGTGTTATTACATAGAAATGATGGCCACTTACAATTATGACTGTGGAAGGCAAGTCTGAGTTAAGGATGTTAAGTAATTTTTGACAAGGCAGATAATATGTATCTTTAATTCTCTCTACTAATCCACCAGGAACTCCTTGGAAACTCTATGGGCAGTTCTACTCTGTCCTGTAGAGTTGCTCAGAGTCGAAATCAACTCAGCAACAATGGGTTTTGGGTTGTGTTCCTGGAGCCCTGGTGGCACTATGGTTAAGAGCTCAGCTGCTAACCAGTAGATCACCAGGTCACATTCCGTAACTGCTTCTTGGAAACCTAGGGGCCAGTTCTGCTCTGTTCTGTAAGATTACTGTGAATCAGAATTGACTCAACAGCAATGGATTTGGTTTTGGGGGGATTTTGTTCTGGTTTACAGATAGAGGTTGATGATATCCCAAGCTCTTGTAGACTATAAATTAGACAAACCAAAAGAATAAGGAAGTAGTGGAGGTTTGAAAATTCTCTAAAGCCTTTGTCAGAATTTTAGAGGTAAATTTGATTTTTCAACTAAATATCTTCTGATGTTAGATGTTGGTTTAGGAGCCCTGGTGGTACAACAGTTAAGTGCTTAATTGCTAACACAAAGGTGGTTGGAACACACCCAGCAGCTCTGCAGTGGGGAAAAGACCTGGCAGTAGGCTCCTGTGAAAAATTACAACCTAGGAAATATTATGGGGCAGTTCTCCTCTGTCATGTGGGGTTATTATGACTTGATACCTACTCAACAACACCTAACAACAGAAAAAATTAAGCATTATTTGTTTACTGATGGTACATGAAGGAACACATGTTAAATACAAACCTTCTGTGGTAGTGTGTTAAAGATATGGCAACTGTAATTCAAGAAACACAAATTGGAGAGCCTTCAGGCTGCGCTTACGTCCCCATGATGCGGAGACTGCCTGATAATAGACATTTCATAACCTGGTTATTCAACAGACTCTATAGCAGGAAAAAAAAATGCGTTGCTAATTGAGTCGATTGTGACTCGTAGCTACCCTGTAGGACAGAGTGGGACTGCCCTGTAGGGCTTCTAGGGAGCGCTTGGTGAATTCAAACTGCTGACCTTTTGACTAGCAGGCTAAGCTCTTCTTACTGTGAAAAGGTAAGCCCTGTATCTCAAATTTGGCAGGTTGTCATAGAAATTGTAATTCTTTTCTTTTTTAATAGAGAAATTTAAAGGACAAAATTAAATTGAATTCATAGTAGACATTACTAGCCACACAGTGAAAATATACCAAGCCCACTGAGAACAGAACACTTGCTAGTTCATTTTAGAGATTTTTAATTCAGAATTTTGCAGACAGTGAATGCTTCTGAGAGCACTTACCATGGTGATGCATCCAAGTGTAACCAGCAGTTAAATTATTTGTTTGTAAAACAGCTTGTAGTTAAAATGGAAAAAAGTGTTTTCGCTCAGTCCTGTATTTAACATATGTCTGGGTGGACTTAACTCAGTCTTTCCAAAGGGAAAAAAATGTCTTCAGAATGAGTCATCTAGTGCTGCTATAACAGAAGTACCACAAATGATAGCTTTAACAAAAAGAGAAATTTATTTCTTTACAGTAAAGTAAGCTAAACATCCAAATTCAGATCAGTGTCTCCTCAGACTAGGAGCTTTTAGGAGCTTTCCCCTAGACTAGGAGACAGGGACCCTTGGTCCAAAGAACATGTTTGCTCCTGGCACTGCTTTCTTGCTAGTATCAGGTACCTCTTCTCTGTGATCACTTCTTTATATTCTGTCCGAAGAGATTACCTCAGCACAATCCATGCTTGTAGATTGGGTTCAACCTCACTAACATAGCTGCCACTCATCTTCCCTCATCACCGTGATAGAGGCAGGAGTTACAACATATGGGGAAAATCACAATACTGGGAATCATGGCCCAACTAAATTGATAACAGGGTTTTAGGGGGACACCATTCATTCCATAACAGAGACTGAACGTAGAAAATTTCAAACTAAGAATTTGTCAGAGGACTTTGAATGAATGAAATCAGGAATTCATCAATACATACAATGTTACATATTGTATTACAGTCAGGATACTGCAGTCATAAACAGTTTTGTACTCATATATGCCATCTGCTAGTGTTTTCATGTTATCCGGTTATTGAGATTATACTTCAGTTACTTAAGTTATTGTTTGAGGTGTGTGAAGTTGTCATCTTCAGTGATATTCCCTGGGAAACCTGAGAAACATGACTTAGGTCATCTTTAAAGAAAAAATAGAGCATAGCAACTTTAGGTCATCTTTTAAAGGAACATAGCAACTAACACCACCTTCTGTAAGCTTCTGCGTATCTGCTATAGATTAGTGCAGAAACCAACTAGTTTTCTGCTTCCTGGGAACCCTGGTGGCACATTGGTTAAAGCATTTTGCTGCTAACTGAAAGTTTGGTTGGTGGTTGAAATCCACCAGCCACTCCGGGGAAGAAAGATGTGACGTGACAGTCTGCTTCTTTAAAGATTTACAGCTTTGGAAACCATACAGGACAATTCTTCTTTGACCTATAGGGTCAGCATGAGCCATAACTGACCCAATGGCAACAGGTTTCGGATTTTTTTTTAATCCCAAGTAAGAACTGAGAGAATAATGCAGGCTGTTGGCAGAGATGGCCTTTCACAATACAAAATGATTTACCTGTGAAAATATTGGGATCAAGGCATGACTTTAGTTTTTGAAGCCTAAGACACAAGAGTCACTGCCACGTATGTGTGTTGATTTTTTTGTGTGTGTATTTACATTTTTGTATTGTAGAACCTTTTTCTCCTGGTGTTTTGTATTATTCAGTTCTATCTCCAGTGCATTTCAGTGCCATCGCAGTCTCTCTGAGACCACTCTCATGAGGAAGGAACAGACTTGTCTGTTATACTCAGTGCTCTATGAAGAGCAGTGGTCAGTAGATGGTAGTTGCTAAATTAATATTTGTTGAATGAATGGTTCAGACAGATCAGAAGAGGAAAGCAGGCAGACAGGATAAGTCCATACTCCTTATTACATCATGTACAAGGCCTTTCAATTGCTAATTACTAAATGCATACTTCCTTTCGCTCTATCCTTGAAGCATACTGAACTGCTTACAGTTTTGTTTTTTTCCAAAGGCTGTGCTGCTTCAGACTTCCATGCTTTTGCTCATGTCGATCCTTCTGCCTAGTATGCTCTTCCGTACCTTGTCTCCCTGGGGAATACCTAAATCAAAATCTGAAAATTCAGCTCAGACATACTTTCTTCTGTGTATTCTCTCTTGAAACCGCAGGCCAACTGTGCCACGCCCACTCTTGGGCATCTCTAGTACACGCACAGTTTTCTCCTCACCTGTCTTCCCTTTCTGGGGTCCTGGTTTAGAGCTCGGCTGCTAACTGAAAAGTCAGCAGGTTGAATGCTCCGGCCAGTCCTTGGAAACCCTGTGGGGCAGTTCTACTCTGTACTGTAGGGTCACTGTGAGTCAGAATCAACTCAACAGCAACAAGTTTGCTTTTCGTGTTATAGACTGTCTGCCTGTTGAAGGCAAGAACCATGTCATTTTTATCTTAGAATAATTGCCATGTTGTTGTTGTTAGGTGCTGTTGAGACCGTTCCGACTTGTGGTGTTATACACAGTGGAACAAAATACTGTCCAAGCCTGCACCATTCTCATAATTGTTATGCATGAGCCCATTGTTGGCAGCCACTGTGTCAATCCATTCTAATTAAGGGCCTTTCTCTTTTTCCCTGACCCTCTTATTTACCAGGCAGGATATGCTTCTCCAGGAATTGATCATATAAGCTACCTAATACTTGTTCAATAACTGTTGCATAAATGGATGAATTCTCATGGGTTCTTTACAGTTTAGTAGCTGATTGGCTTATAAATATTTCCTACTTGTAATTCTTATTTCTGTGACTAGATTGTAAGTTTCGTCATTGCTAGAACCATGTCTTGTATTTCTAAGGTGCCTAGAATGATACAGTATCTATGGAAAATGCCTACTGGATTCTTACCGGATGATTTGCTTGTCTGTCAACCCAAGACAGTTTCCTCAGTGCTACTGAATAGCTTTGAATAGTCTGTTACTGATGATGGTGGAGGTTACTAGAAAATATTCTCCCCCTGAGTCTTAACCTTAAAATCTGGAATTGCCTGGCCTATAAACCAAGCCAAACCCAACCCAACTCACTGCTGTTGAGTCGATTCCACCTCATAGTGACCCTATAGGACAGAGTAGAACTGCCCCATAGAGTTTCCAAGGAGCGCCTGGCAGACTTGAACTGCTGACCTTTTGGTTAGCAGATGTAGCACTTAACTACTATGCCACCAGGGTTTCTGCCTGGCCTATAGAAGCCTAAAAATACAGCCTTGCCAGAAGTATTTTGTTTTCCTTGTCATCTTAGAGGCTGTCTACCATACCAGCTAAACTTCTGTAGATATGTTTCTTTTGCTTAACTTTTCCATCAGTGTTTTTGCTTTGTGTGCTTTGAAGCAGTTACTGAGTGCATACACATTAAAGATTATTATGGTTTCCAGGATGAATTGACTATGTTGTTATTATTATGTAATGGCCTTCTTCAAAGCTAATAATAATCCTTGTTCTGAAATCTGCTTTTTCTGTTACTAAGGTAAACCACTCCAGGTTTATTCAGGTTATGTGTGCTTGGTGAATCTTTCCATACATTTGTTCATAAATTCTCTGTGTCTTTAGATTTAAAGTAAGTTTCTTGTACACAGCATATATCCAGTCACTCAATCTCTTGTGTTTTAATAGAAGTGATTAGGCCATTTGCATTTGATATAATTATCAGTATAAAACCCAATCAAACTCACTGCTGTCAAGTCGGTTCTGACCATAGAGCAGTCACTGAAAGACACAAAGGGACACAGCTTATAAGCCGTTGTTGTTGCTAGTTGCTGTTGAGTCAATTACAGCCCATGTGGAAGGAAAATGACATTATTAAAAAAAACACTGAAGACAAAAGAAAGCAAGGAAAGACTGAAAACAGGAACAAGTAACAGATGAAATAAACAGAAAACAAATAGTAAGCTGACCTATTGATCAATACTAGACTGATAAAAATTCATCATGTATACTTATAAAACCAAAAAAACCAAATGCACTGCCACCAAGTCAATTCCAACTCATAGCAACCCTGTATTTATTGTGTATACTATGGCATACTAATAATTTATCATTTATGCTATACTATACTGATAATTCATGATGTATACTATACCATAAGGGAATTATGGTGGCATAGTAGTTAAGTGCTGCAGCTGCTAATCATCAGATCAGTAGTTCAGATCAGCCCGGTGCACCCTCAAAACTCTGTGGAACAGTTCTACTCTGTTCGATAGAGTTGCTATGAGTCAGAATAGACTTGAGGGCAGTGGGTTATGCTATACTATACTGATAAGTTATCATGTATACTATACCATTTTGATAATTCATCGTGTGTGTTATTATAATATAGTTAAATATGTCATTTTGCTCTTTTCTATTTATTTCATCTGGTATATGTCCCTTTTTTTCTATCTTTCTTTTGTATTCACTATTTTTTTTAAATGATCCCATTTTCTTTCCACATGGGTTGTAGTTGACGCAATAGCAACTAGCAGCAACAACAATGGCGCATAAGCTGTGTCCTTTTGTGTTTTTTAATGACTGCTCTGTGGTTTATGGCATACATCTTTAATTTATCATAGACTGTCATGAAGAAATGTGTACCAATTCATGTATAAGAACCTTTCAGTAGCATACTTCTGTTTCCTTTGTCCTGAACTTTATGCTGCTGTTGTTGTATGTTTTTATTTCTCTATATGTTGTAAATCCTGAAGTATAATATTGTTGCTTTTTAAATTTCTTGTGGTACAGATCTGCTGGTAATGAAGTCTATGTTTTGTTTGTCTGGAGATTCTTCTTTTTTTTTAAACTTTCTTCTTGAAAGATGTTTCCCTCTGAATGTAGATGTCTAAGTTGACAGGGTTTTTTTGATTATTTATTTTTTCATTTTAATACTTTAAAGATACTGTTCCATTGTCTTCTAGCTTACATATCTGTCAAGAAATCTGTTATTTGTATGTTTTTTGATTTTGTCTTCCTCTGACTGCTTTCAGGATTCTTTACTTTTAGGTTTTCATTTTATAGTGATATGCCTAGTTGTGTTTTTGTTTGTACTTGTTCTGTTTTGGCTTCTCTGAGATTCTTAGATCCATGTTTTGTTACCTTTCATATCATTTTGAGAAATTATTGGTTATTATCTCTTTAAATATTTCTTCCTCTTTTCACTCCTCTCCTTCTGGGTCTAAAATTTGTCTTATATTATCCCACAGCTCTTGGATGCATGTTCTGCTTTTTGTTTGTTTTGTTGTTTTACTTTTTTCCTTGTATTTCAATTTGAATAATTCTTACTGGTCTATTTTTAAGTTCATTTGATTTTTGTGATTTTAATAATTTTATAGTAAATGTTAAATATTATGTATAAAAGAACAGACAGACTGGTAAGTAATATTTCTATCTAGAAATGGACATTCCTCTTTTGTCAGGTCATTTGCATGGAGGACTGAGTTAAATAAGTCAGTAACTGAACTGGGTATGAGTTTTGTTTTTGTTGGGGCCCTGTGAGTTAGAATTGACTCCACAGCAGTGAGTGTAGTTATTTCATTGTACCACAGGCTTTAAGTTTTCCAATAGTGGATTGCCACTACCATATACATAGTGTGAATTCTGAAATTCCACTTTTTCTCAGTTTTCTTGCTTCACTCGCAGCTTCCAGCAGGCCCTGCGTGCCTGCACTGCGGAGAGCACCTTTCCATGCCCTTGCCCTTCTCCAGGCAGTAGGCTGCGCTTACCTGTTACTCAGGGTGAGACTCGCGATGGCAACAAGGGTGTTGTCTGCATTCTCCTGCTCCGGTTTCAGTCTTAGGCAGCCTTAGTTTCAGTGTTCCTGTCCTACCCTCAACAATGAGAGAACATCTTTGTACTACTCAGTGAAGGTTCTAGACTGCAGACGGATATCCTGCCCCTTCTCAGTAACAGAAGACTTCTGCTTTCAATCAGTTGAGAATTTTCTGCTTCTTCCTAGTGTCACTGAAAGGGGTAGGGTGAGTGTTCTACCTCTTCTTTAGTTCCAGCCAGTCTTTAGATTTAGAACCATGAGAGTTTCCTACCCTTACCCCGACAGCAAAAAGTCAGAACCTAGGCACTGAATAGTTTCTGGCCTCTGGACATGGTATTTGCTTCATATCAAAGAATAGTCCAGAGTATCAGTGAGATTTTGTATGCATGTCTTGTCACAGCTGCATGTCACTACCTGTGGTCATACAGTACTCAAAGCATGAATAGATTTCTCTAGTTCTCCTACTCCACCCTCAAACCTTGGCAGGCCCGCATACCTGGGCCGTGGAGGGATGGCTGTCTCAGGTTTCCTGCTCTGTTGCTAGTGTTTCTCACAAACACTCACTGGAGGGCCGTGGAAAAAGTTTCAGTAGTGGTTGTGGACTCTTCTCATGTCTGGGGCTCCAGGTTATTCTAAGTTGTCAAGTTGACCCATACTCTAAGAATTTGTTTAAATTTAGTTAATTTCTTCTTACCCACCTTTAGAATCACTACCTCTTCCTCCTCAGATGAGCTAGTCACCCTTAAATTCAGTTTGTCTCATTACCCTGTTAGTTTTGCCCTCTGATGGCTCCAAGAAATTATTATTTTGTAGATTATGCAAGCTTTTGTTGTTGTTAGGAAAGGAACAATATTCTTTTAGGATTTTCTGTATTCTAAGCAGAAGTGGAACACCCTATAAATTTGGATTATTGTCATCTTGCAAGGTAAATGCACAAAGGGTGTTATTTTAAGACTTCCAGCATCTCCTGGCCCTTACTTACACAAAGTTTGCACATATTTATACAAAGCTTCCTTTATTCAAGTTCCTCAAATTCTGCTTACTTAGACAGCTGGAGTATATTAAGCTTATGCTTCAATATTTTTTCCTGTACGTTTCTGTAGAGAATACATATAAATGAGAAATGCAGAAAGCAACGCATTGCATATGCTTTCTAGGTGCTGATATGTAACTGGTCGTCTCATTTGTGCTTACCTTGACAATGGACTGTGGACTCTTTGAAGAGCCAAGAGAGACCAAGTAGAAATAAAATTCTTTGAATATATTCAAAGGAATTGTTCCCACATCTTTAAACACATACACACACAGACACAGGCAGAGTGGCATAGCAGGAAAAAATAATGACACTGGTGCCAAACAAATCTGGATTCAGGGCCCAGCTGTTGTCGCTTTCTGACTATGGGCCATTGAACAGTTTTCCTTTTTTTCTTTTAAACTTTCTGAACCTAAGTTCTTTCAACACTAAAATAGGAATGATAACACACTACAGAATTGCCTGAGGTTTAATGAGATGACGTTAACTAAATTACCTAACATAGTTACTGACAAATACTGTTGTTGCTGAATTAAACAGAAGTGAATATCTGAACCTTACTTTCAATTATGGGTCACCTTGTCAAAGATTTTCCCTGTAGACTTAGTTAAGCTTTCTGAATTCCGTTAACTTTTTTTTTTTAAACAGTTGCACACTTGGCACTTATTGTTATATGATCCATAGTGTTTTAAAGAATCAAAATAGTCCAAATAGATGGGAAAAATGAACATAGCTTTTTTACAAGTACAGAGAGTTAAAGGAATGTAAAATTTTTTATCAAAACTAATAAAACTGAAAAATTAAAAATCACTGCTAGGCCTTAGAGCCCAGAAAGGAAATGAGAAGTAAAATCCTGTCCTTGTGTCAGAATTCCATAATGGTTCATTTAGGAAGTTTGATGATTTGATATCATTTTATTCCTGGTGTTGCAAAATTGACAAAACTGGCATTGATTGACCCCAAGTAAAATGTTCTGTTTTGGAGAGTTAGAGGATTATTTAGCCCTACATAAATACTAAGATTTTTTTCCCCCAACATATCAAGCTTCCTGTTATAGCTTAATGACAATTATAGGATAACTAGATAGTAGATGGAAGTGATGGAATTCCTTCTAGCCTCTACCTTGAGTCTATTGGTAACAGTACTTTTTAACTTTTGAGTTCTGTCAGTTTACCCCAAATTCTGCACTCTGGAGTTTTCTTTGGATATCATATATTTGTTTGAGTTGGAAGGGACAGATGAGGAAATGGATGACAGACAGGTACATGTGCCTTAGTGTCATGTGCTGTTACTGTCATCTTAAGTGCAGCATGGAAGTTTAAGCACACAGGTTTTAGAATCAGGTAGACTTGGATTTGTGTTCTTTTACAATTTCCTATCCGTTTGATCTTGTATAGTTCTCTTAACACCTCTACACCTGTTTCTTCATTTTTCAACAGAAGTAATACTGTCCTTGTGAGAATTGTAGTATATATAGATGATAGTTGTTGCTATTATCAGCAATTGTTTTCAGTTAATGTTTTACTAAGAATTAGCTCATCTACCTTGTTCTGGAATCTTAGACATGAAAAATTCTGGTACTACATTTCTGGCCATACCAATTTTTTTCTTAATTCCAAGTTTCCTGTCATTCTATGTCTCTCTTTTGATTTGAGGTAGCAATCTTAAATATGTATACTTTGCAGAGGATCCCAGCATATGATTTTCTTTGTGAAAACCTAAATTGACATTTTTTATGTCATATATATATATATATATATATATATTATATATATACACTTAGTTCCGGTTTGGGTTCCTGGCTGTTTTTGTTTGTTCTTTTGTGTGTGTGGTATACCAAATTTTTTCTTCCCAGTCTTTAGCTTCATAGCTAATTATACAATACACATGGTCTTGTATGTACCAAAGTGAATGTGGTAACCAGCTTGAAGCATAATTACAGAATTTTTAAAACATTCAGAGAAATACAGAGATTAGTATAACATCACCTTTGTCTCCAGGATTAACAAATATTAGTTTGCCATATGTGCCTTGGATCCTTTTTTAATTGTAAATATAGTTTAAGTCCTCTTCATACCCCTTCTCAAATGCATTTTCTTCCATCTCTAGTGTGTGTTAGCCACTGTCTGTCCTAAATTCGTGTGTATTTTTCCAGATCACATTTTTACCTTTTTAACATGCTTATAAACAAAATTCACTGCTTTCACGTCAATTCTGACTCATAGCAAGACTATAGGATCGAGTGAAACTGCCCTGTAGAGTTTCCAAGGAGTGCCTGGCAAAGCCTTTTGGTTAGCAAGCATAGCACTTAACCACTGTGCAATCAGAGTTTCCAGCACACATAATGTATTTCCACAAACAATATGCAGTATTATTTAGTGTGATGTAAATTTGAGATATACAGTATCATGATGCTCAAGCTATCTTTCTGTTCATCATTATTTACTAAATTCAGGCCCTTCTAGTCACTTGGTATTGGAAGAAGAGACTTTTTTGAAATTTCTCAGATAGATATGAATCTTTCACCATTTTACATATGATCCTAGAGCCCTACATAAGCTTTCTTTGAAGAAGCAGATTGATAGAGTCCCAAAGTAGAAGGCTATCAAGGTACAAAGTGGCTTGACCTAGCCTTAAGAAAAAGATTTTGCTAAGTTTGGTTTCTGATTTAAGCATCTTCTCTATTTATGATAGGAGACTTCCACATTTGACCACTGTCTATTGTCTTCCAGAATTTACAGTTTATTATTGAAAGTGCAGGTCCAGTCTCACTAGCTTTCCCACATTGCACTGCTAACTTCTCCTCTTACTTAAGGCATCCTCATGTCTCTGCCAAGCCCTCTTGTCAGCTGTTGGGCAAGAAAGCTTGGTCAGTGTCTCCATGATTCTAGCACTGACACTAGCAAACATAGAACTAGCAGTCATTCAAGGAGTTGATTCATCAGTTCTTAGGTCAGGTATTGTAGAACTAGATGAAAATGGTGGCAAATTTTCAACTGAAACTTTTCAGACCAGTGGCTTTTCTATTCATTGTAAATACCAACAGTTTTGACTTTTAAAATCTCCAATGTAGTTTTTTTTTTGTAAAACATAAGGATGTTGGGGTGTCCTGTGTGTTTGGGAGAGGAAACAATAGCTTTAACGTAAACATTGTATATGATTATAAGAGACTGTACTGAACATATGCTATACATTAATTCCATAATTTTAGAAAGATGTAACACGTGGGGGATACTCCAGATAGTTGCAGGTGCAGATATTGGAAAGACCACACTCATATGGAATCTTTCTCATAGCTGCAAATGATTGTGTCCAACTTTACAGTGAGGTGAGGAAACTTTTATGCATCTCCTATGGCTGTCTTATTCGTATACTGCTGTGCTGTATAACACAATTCCCCTGCAACAATGAACTTCAGCTTTTTAACTTGTCACCAGAGCAGTGGCTCATACAGTTACAAAGTGAATGTGGTAAACAGCTTGGAGCGTAATTATTGTTCTTTGGTCAAGGTATCCTAGCCTGAAAAAATTTTATGTATTGTGATTTTACACATACTGAACAGTCAATACATAGATTTGGCCTTAGCTACCTACAGTTAATTGTGTGCACTTTAAGTAGTTTTGTTTGTAGGTAAGTAGATACATACAGATTATATCCTGAAGACTTAAGTATTTAGATCTACTCCTTCTGCAAGTTGTTTATTTATCTATTTGTAATTTTATGGTAGTAAAATATATATTTATATAAAATTTGTTATTTTAACCATTTTTGTACAATTCAGTGATATTAATTATATTCACAGTGTTGTGCAACCAACAACATTGTTTGCAGAACTTCTTCATCACCCTAAGAAGAAATTCTAAACTCATCTATAAGTATCTCCGCATTCTACCCTCCTTTGCCCTTGGAAACTCTAATCTATTTTCTATTATGTGAAATTGCAACTTTTAGATATTTCATATCAGTGGAATTATACATTTTTGTCTGCTTGTATCTGATTTATTTTACTTAGCATAGTGTTTTCAGAATCTGTTCACCTTGTAACATGTGTCAGAGCTTCACTCCTTTTTATGGATGAATAATATTCCATTATACATGTATACTACATTTTGTTTATCTGTTCATCCGATGGACACTTGGGTTGTTTCTGCCTTTTAACAGAACAATGCCACATGAACATTTGTGTGCAAGTGTCTGGGACCCTGCTTTCATTTCTTTTCAGTATATATTAGAAGAGGAATTGCTGGTAATTTTGTATTTACCTTTACTGAGGAACTGCTCTCTTAGGACTCTCGAAAGAAGCAAAAACAGTTAAGCATACGTATATAGACATATACAGAGAAATGTATCTCAAGGAAATGACTCATACAATTGTGGAGGCTGATGGGTCTCAAATCCCTGGGTGGGTGTCAGGTGTCAGGCTGGAGTCCTCTCCTGACTGGCATACTTGCATGCAGGGGTTGAATAACACACAAACAGGAGGTCAGATGGTAGGCTGTTGGCTCGCAGGGCTGCAGAAGCTGACACATTACAGAATCAGCAGATCAGACAATGACAAGCCAGATGCAGGATCCAGAGCAAGGGAGAGCATTGCCAGTGTGAATAGCTGTCCTGGTGAGTGTAAAGTACTATCTTACTGTGTTTTGGGTTTGCATTTCCTGAATACTGATATAGAGTATCTTTTCATGTACTTGGAGAAATGTCTTTTCAAGCCCTTTGTCTGTTTTCAAATTGAGTTGTCTTTTTGTTGTTGAATTGTAGGAGTTTAGATATACTGGATGTTAAACTCTTATCAGATACATGATCTGCAAATATTTTCTCTCATTCTGTAGGTTGCCTTCACTTTCTTGATACTGTCCTTTAATGCACAGAAAGTTGTTGTAGCGGGTTTTTAATTTACTTTTTATTTTTTGCTCACATTCCACAGGTTCTAGACATAATAATCAGCAATATTGTTTATATCCTTCATGTATCACCATTCTCATTGTTACTGGTCTAGTTTTTTACTGTCTTTAACTTAAACTCCCTGCCCCTCAACTTTCTTGTCTGTGATTTAAAATAGCTGTTGACCATTTGGTCTTACATACCTAATGATTTTAAAAGAAAACAATATTCAAGAGTGACAGTCTTTACTTTTTGAACTAAACCAGTACTTAGTTTAAAGGTGACTTCAAGGGATAGTTTCAGTTCAGAGTTTGAGAGCAGTTCAGAGTTGTAGTCTCTCAGACTCCTCCAGTTCAGTTGTAGAAGCCAGGCACTGTCTATTTTTCTTTGTGTCAAGGTAGAAGAGGCAGTGGATCATGGAGACAATTAGTCATGTTGTCTGGTTCCTTCTCTGAGTCTTTGGTTTCCTTTTTTCTTCCCAACAAATAACTAGCAGTTATTATATCTTAGATGGCCACTCATATGCTTTTAAGACCCCAGACACTGCTCATGATACTAAAAGGTAGAATGTCACCTTTAAGAACAATGTTATGCCAGTTGTCTGGATTGTCCCTCGAGACCATGACCCTAAACCATCACAGCAAGAGAATTAACCCTGTGAGGTGATTGCATTTATTATGTCTGATTAATATCAGCATCTGTAGCACCCCATGTTTTTTGTTAAGTTCCAACAATTAAATTTCATCTAGGTAAAATTTGAGATGCTTTATACTCCACAAAAAGCATTGTTTTAAGTATCTTGCATATATGCAAAAACAGCTGTTATTTTATCTCTTAAAGATATTTTTTTGTCTACTTCATATAATGTTTTTTACATCATATAAGATTAGAAATTATATCCATAATATTGTATCAGTCCAGCTTTAAGGTTAACGGGGAGCATTGTTACGTGTTGTTAAGAATATGTAATCAGAAACCCAGTTCTACTTGCTTAAAAAGACCCAATTTGATAGTCTCACAGACTGGACGCACCCCAGAGGATGTGTCCCCAGTATTCTCTGTTAGTCCAGAGCTGAAACCATTCCCAAAGCCAACTCTTCAAACAAAGATTGGACTGGACTATAAGACATAAATGATTCTGGCAAAGAGTGTGCTTCTTGGCTTAAGTAGGTACATGAGGCTAACTGGGCAGCTTCTGTTCAGAGGCGAGATGATAAGGTGGAGGGGGACAGGAGCTGGCTGAATGGAAACAGGAAGTACAGAGTGGGAAGGAGGAGTGTGCTGTCATGGGATGCGGAGAACAGCTAGAGTTACATAGCAGTGTGTGTGTCAGTTTTTATATGACAAATTGACTTGGATTAAAAACTTTACTTGGAAAAGAAACACAGGTCTAAATCTAAACTCTGGATTAAATGAGTAGTTCTTTGAGTAGTGCTTCTCAGAGAATGGAGGAGATACAAGAATCACCTACAGAATGTTCCTCCCTTCTGCAGTCACATCCCTATGATTCTAATAGTAAGGGGAGATGAAGATAGAAAACTCTAGGAGTGAGCTATTGTCTTAGCCATCTGGTACTGCTTGAACAGAAATACCACAAGTAGGTGTTGCGTTAACAAAGAAAAGTTTATTCTCACACAGCACAGTAATCTAGAAGTCAGCATTCAGGGTGTTGGCTCCAGGGGAATACACTCTCTCTCTCCTGCCTCTGGAGGAAGGTCCTTGGGTTGTATCAGTCTCTTTTGTCTGAGAACCTCTTAGTGCAGGAACCTCAGGTCCAAAGGATGTGCTGTGCTCTCGGTGTTTCTTTTTGGGGTGGTGTGAGGTCCCCAATTCTCTGCTTGCTTCCCTTTCCTTTTATCTCATGTAGGATAAAAAGCAGTACAAGCCACACTCCTTTTACATTGGAGCAAGGAGGTGACCTTAGGAAGAGTGTTACAGTCCCCCCCAATCCTCTTTAACATAATCCAGTCTATTAACAACAGGCAGAGATTAGAATTTACAGCATAGGAAAATCACAGAATGGAGGGCAATTACACAGTACTGGGAATCACAGCCCAACCAAATTAATACATACCTTTTTGTGGGAATACAATTCAATCCTTGACAGTTACCATGCAATGTCAAGAGAGATACATGATTAGCTATGTAGTATCTCACAAGACTAAAGCAAACCAGTAGCTCAGCAAAAACAGAACTTTTTCTAGTCCTCATATCTGAAAGAAATTTCTTCCCCATGATTCCCCATAAAGAATCAAATTACAAGGAACAGCTTTAGCATCCTTCTGTTATGTACCACAGAGATTTTCATTGTGCTGTTTTTGTTTTTAACATCCCTCTAAAAACAGCAACATAACACCAAAGTGTATTTCAATGTACGTAGTTCTGTAGAAGATCCTAAGTGTTGCTGCCCAGGTAATCAGATAACCAGTGTATTATTTAAGGAATGATCTTTCAAGTCTTTGGTGGTGCTGTTTGTCAGGTGCCATCAAGGCAGCTCTGACTGACAGTTAACCTTACGTGTAACAGAATGAAACATCTTTCCATCCTGAATGCTCCCTAAATGTTAGTAGTCTCAACAACAACAACAACAGTCTATATGTTAAGCAACAGTGAGTTTCAGGATGCCAGGCATATACCAGACTGCAGATAGTCTATCTTCCTTTTAAACGCAGTCATGTACTTTAAAACTCAAGTCAGTCTACCCCTTCTCCTGTATCATGGCTGAAGGGCTCAGTGGGCATGGTTGGTGGGGCTCGAGCAAGGATTTGGCTGAAATAGCTAGAATGGTCAGGGGGACCCATGACTGGCATGTTGGGCAGAGGAGCTGGATCCAAGGATTAAAACCAAAAACACTGCCCCTGAGTCAGTTTCAACTTAAGTAACCCTGTAGGACAGAGTGGAACTGCCCCATAAAGTTTCCAGGGAGCATCTGGTGGACTTGAACTGCTGACTTTTTGGTTAGTAGCTGTAGCACTTAACCATTATGCCACCAAGATTCCCATCCAAGGATTGGGGCCTATATACTTGATGGGACAAATGATTCTACCAGCACAGCTAGCATATTTGGCAGACTGGAACCATGGATTCAGGTGGCATGGATGAAACTAGGGGACGGAGCCAAGAAGATGACTCACATGGTGGGAGACTGATTACATACAAGGAGATTGAACAAATAACTGTATTGGGGGTAATGGCAGCCAGGTTTCTCCCTTTAGGAGAAGGGAGGAATAATACAGAAAGGGTAAAGAATAGAATAAATGCTTTGGCATGGGATTATTATTGTAGGTACTGGTGTGAACTTATGGTTTGCAACAGACTGAGAAATAGATTTCTCTGTGTTGTACGTGTGTGTATGTATGTTTACACATGTATTCTTGCTTTGTCTGCTAAGAAAACCTAGAAGTAATGACATCCCGGTAATAAGGAACTCACAGAGCACCCAAATCTTGCTTTCTAGATACCATTTTTCACTGACAGTATCCGGGGCTCCTTGAAGAAATGGCTCAGTCTAGGATTGTATGGAAAAGTACAAGATAAGCTCAAAACATCTTACTGTACCAGAAAGTAAAAGAATGTTTCAAAAGTGATAAGGATGTGGCAGAAAGACATGGAGTATCCCACTGGCAGAATTTTAGCATCAAAATAAATAATGATAGATAGTAACCAAACCATTGCCCGAGAGCTGATTCTGAATTGTGGCAATCCTATAGGACAGCATATACCGCATAGGGTTTCCAAGGGATGGCTGGTGGAATTGAACTGCTGACCTTTTAGTTAGCAGTCAGACTGTTAACCACTGTGCACCAAGGCTCCAGTAGATAATCCATGAATAAATGAGAAAGCCACGAGTCTGTACTAGTGTCAGTTAATGAACGAATGCTTAAGCAGATAAGTGGAGGAGAAAGGAAAACTGTATGCTAACTAATGCATGTAGAGGGATGGTGGAACTAAAGGTGCACCACTTGGCGGCTGTTGTAGTAATAACTAATGTAGTCAGGAATCATCGGTGAACGGGGAAAACAGTAGGTAAGAGTGTGTTGAAGAATAGGGCACTTGCATAGTCTGAAGTGTCTCTTCCCCCTACCCCCAAATTTTTTCAATTAATTAATTAGCACAAAATAATTTACATTGAAAAAACCTGACAAACATCCACTAAACCAAGCAAATTTGATTAACATCAGTCAGCAGTTGTGGGACAAGTCAGCACTGTATGCTTCTTGACGTGATGCACTGAGAAGAACACAGCTGGGTGTACCTGCCAAATAACGTGTGACCTGAGTATAACTGCTGGGAAACGTGTATATAGTGATGTAGCTGTAACGGTAGAAATAGAGAAATAGGTATGTACATGCACCTATATCTAATGAGAGAATGAATGAATGATAAAGTAAATGTAGTAAAATGTTAGCAATTGAAAATTCCAGATGAATGAGAGTTCTTTGTACTATTTTTGCAACTTTTCTGTGTGAAATTATTATTTTCTGTTTGTTTAAAAATTTTTAATTCAGTGAATCTGAGGGATAAGATTTATATCCAGCTGTGAAAATTGAGAAGCCTAAGACTATTGAGAATATTAAAAAGAACATTAGCCAAAATAGAGGTCTAGTACCCAGAGGCAACTGGAAGAAGTGAGCTTTGTGTTGGTTTGTAGAAGGAATTCAGGATAGGGATGATGATTTGAGTTAGACTACTTCCAAAGTTTCTTCCAACCCTGGTTGTCTATCATTCTAGTGCAATGCAGAATAGCCAGACACTTTTAGAACTATGTTTAAATCTGATATCCAGGCTTAAAGACTGTGAAAAAATGAGTTGCAAAACTTGAAAGGGAGAAGGTAAGAGTAATGAAAAGAAACAATTGTTTATGTCAAAGGATTAAAGATGTAGACCTCAGATATGGGATGAAGAGTTTTGCCTGATGGTAAGGAGATCCTCCCTTCCCCTTTTCTTTCTGTTGAGGACAGAAAGAGTATACTAAATTTAAAAAGAAATATTTCAGTAAAACATAGGAAAGAGCTGTCTGATTATGGAATTATGAAACTTGGAATAAGCTTCAAAGGAATGTTGTAGAATTTCCTTTTGGAGAGTTAAAAACATAAGGTTGATACTTAACTTACTGCTTCCAAACAAAGTCCTGGTGATCTGCTTCTGAAAGTTCAGAGACTTGAAAACTCTGTGGACCACAGTTTTGTGCTGCAGCACGTAAGGTCACCATGACTCAGAATCAACTCAGGTGTGACTGGTTTGGTGTTTGGCTCCTCCTCTTCACCTAACTTGTCAATACTGGTCCCAGCTGATAACAGATCATCTTATCTTTTAAGTCCTTAGTATATATGTGTTGAATGATTAGATATTTTTGAAACTTCAATTTTTATTTTTAAAATCTTAGTAGCTCTGGAATTTTAGGTAAGGCAGAGATTTTTGGTTCTAGAAATGAGCCTCTGTAACCAAAAATTAGCAATTAATGCCTACTTTTAAAACCTGAATTAAAAAATGTTTTAAGTTCAGTGATTAGCCATGAAGCGCATATATTGCTGACCTACCCTAATTCAGCAGGCATGGAAACACAAAATGCTAAACAGACAAGAGAAAAATTGACAAAATAGACTTCACCAAAATTTTAAACTTATGTTCATCAGAAGACTAGGGAAAAAATGCTCACAGTATGTATACTGAACAGAGGACTTGTGTCATAAATATATTTTTAAATAAAATCTGTGGTAAAGGGACAAAACAATACACTTAAAAAGTAGTCAGAAGACAGTCATTTCACAAAAGAATGTACGCAAAATCAGCATGTTGAAGCCACAGTGAGGTGGCACTACACTCCTACTACAGTGACTAAAACTAGTAAGACTGACAACATAAAGTGTAAAGATGTGGAGTGACCTGAACCCAGATACATTGCTAGTGAGATTATAAAATGGTATTGCCAAGCCAAGTGCCATCGAGTCGGATTCGACTCATGACGATAAAATGGTATTAGCATTTTGGAAAATTATTAGAGTTTCTTACTAAGCTAGCAAACATCTGTGCCTCAGCAGTTCCATTGTTACTTATTCAAGAAAAATGAAAACATGTATCCACAAAGAAGACTTGTACAAGATTGTTCATAGCAGCTTTGTACATAAAAGCACCAAACTGAAAACAACCTAAATGCCCATTATCAGGAGAATATTTTTTTTTTTAATTATAACATATCAGATATGAAATACTACTCACCAGTAAAAAGGAATGAACTATTACAGGCAATTTTATGAATAGTTCACAAAAACATTATATTAAGCAAAAGAAGCTTGATACAAAAGAATATGTAGTTTGTATATGGTTTCATTTATATGGTGTTTAAGAACAGCATAAAGTATCCTATGGTACTAAAAATTGGAGCAGTGTTTGCCCAGAAGAGTTGAGACTGATGGAAAGGAAGGAGTACAAGGCAACTTTTCTATACTTTGGTTGGGAAGATAGTCATGCAGGTGTATGTACTTATCAAAATTTGTGTAATTATACACTTAAAGATCTATGTATTTTTCTGTGTGCAAATGCTAATTTGAATAAACACTATAACCCACCTCCGGTATTCTTTTGAACTGGTTGAAGCAGTCCATGTGATTGGCAGATTCTGCTAAAACGTGAGAAATGGAAATTTCCGCCTAGACTGCCGCCTTTTTTTCCCCCACCATAAATGCCAGCCTTGCATCAGGGACAGAACCAGACTGGAATGAACTTGTATGGGCCAGCATGCTCTGTGGGTCATTGAGCTTTGGATTTTAGGTCCTTTTCCCAGCATTCAGTCCCACTTTTAATTTTCAGGAAGTATTGTTCAAAAACTTGGCTCAGATCTGGCCTCCTTGGATTCCTTCTTCCATTTGTGTTCTCAATTTTGATCAATTGCTCTTTGGCTTGCACCCCTTCCTTTTCAAGGTGGTGGATTAGGGGGTGTTAATACTGGGGCAGTATTGAGCACAGAACCTGTAAGTCATCTCCCTCACTCAGGGAGTGCATCAATCATGAGCCACAGAGATGACATTTCATTCTTCTGTCTTGAATGCATTTTGCGCAGATTGTTGTACCACACAAGTCAGCCAAACAGACATTTGAGCTGTCAGGGAGCAGGGGAAACAGGGCAGCAGGGAACAAAAATAAAAAAGAAAGAAAAAAGAAGAATGGTTCTTTGTGGGGCAACAAACTTTGTTCTGGTTCCCAGCCTGAATGTTTCTGATCTGGTTTTCTTCTTTTTGTGATGTTTAAACTTATTTCCTCAGCTCTGATGCTGGACTCTTGTCCAAAAAACCAAGAGCAGCAGGGTGTGAGAGGCTGAGGGAGGCAAGACCAGCAGTTCAGGAAAAAAGAACTGCAGAGCCATGAAGATAAATGTGTGTCTGCAGGACTGGGCTTGTGTGTGTGTGTGTGTGTGTGTGTGTGTGTCTTAAGAAAGTTACAAGAAAAACACTGTGATGTAGCCTCCCTTTCTTTCTCTCCTCTGCACTGTCAAAGTCTGGCAGTTTCTCCTGACTCTGGCAGCTGCCATTAACCTTTTTATGCAAAGAACAAGATATCTTGCCAACTGGATGTTGAAATCTCTGGCAGAAAAAAATTTTTTACAAAAAAAAAAAGGTGGAGGAGGAGGGAGTTAGGGAAGAGCTGGGCAGACCCATAACAGGAGAGGCACAGAGCCTGACAGGGTGATAGGTTGGAACCCAGGACACAAAACTGCTGCCTTACTTCTGATAAAGTTCCCAAAAACTAAGTTGGGGAAAGGAGGAGGAAGTGGGGATTTGAGTACCGAGGAGATAAGGAACTCTTTTACATAGTTAAAATTGCACAGATACAGTGCATTATTGACAGTTCACCCCCAGTGTGAGAACAGCCGTATGGTGTTTCGCTGTACACGTGGTTGGAAACACTTAGATAAGGACAAAACTATACACTTCGTGCTAAATGTAGAATAGTCTTATTTGCGGAGTAAGGGAGGGAGGGAAGGAGGCAGGAAACGGAGAGGAGAGATATTAAGAAAATAGGAAGGCTAGATGAGTCTTCTTCTAGAATATTAAGAGGTCTGTCTAGCTCCCAGGCTTTTTTGCTACAAAAGATCCCTCCAACCATTTCTATGACTTGTAATGGAAAAGGGAATTGTGCAGTTCCTGTCTTGTCTACTAGTCTTTCCCCATCAGTTCTTAATTAGAGTAGCTCTTGTTCCCTTTTACTGGTGCCTACTCACCAGGACTAAATAACTGCACATAAAACACCTACTCTGAATTCAGGTCTCATATGCCCTCAGCTTTGCAGCATAGAATTCAAGAGCCTTGCACTGAACTCTTTAGAATTATAAAGTATGACTATGGAATAGTCTTTCAATTAGAAAGCTCTGTATTTATAGAGATCTTAATGCTTTTTTGTTGTCTGTTTTTTATCTGCCTAATTGCCTTCTTTCCTCTGTGTATAAAGTATTCCCATGGGAGAGGAAAGTTTGTCCTCCTGATTCCCTGGAGGTCCTGCAGAAGCAGTTATTTACCATCTTGGAATTTTAATGAGTCTCAACAATTTCTACAGTCCCCTACATTAAACACATTGGATCTGTCATCTCCAGTGTTATCTTCTGGAGATAATGCCCCACCCAACTAAGCAAAGAAGAAAATTAATCCTTATGAATGCCAAAAACTGCGAATATGACCAGTGTAGGCGCCACAAGCTTCAAGCCAATAAAATCTAGAAATTTTGGAAATGACAGTTTTGCAGTCCAGTCAGAGCATTTTGAAATATGTTGTCTTTGGTTTTCTTCTAAACTGTTTAGTTCTTTACAAAAGATTTGGTGGTGTCAGTCTTACTGGGAAAGTCTAGAAATTGAAGTAGTGTTTCTTTTTGACAGTATCCTGCTGTGGTGTATGCTAGGGGCTCTCAGCTTCACACCTGTAAGATACGAAGATCCTGTAGTAACAGTGGCTACTCAGGGGAAAAGACAAAGAAACTCATTGCCCCCAAGTCTATTTCAACTCCTAGTGACCCTGTAGAACAGAGTAGAACTGCCCCATAAGGTTTCCAAAGAGCGATTGGTAGATTCAAACACTAGACCTTTTGTTAGCAGCCATAGCTCTTAACCACCATGCCACCAGGGCTCAGTGTACTACAGTAATTCTGTAGGGAAACCTGTGTACATTTTTGAGAAGGCAAAGGTGTGGAACCATACCTCTCCATCAGTGTGGCATGAGGTGTCAAATCAAGGGGGTACCCTGAAATAGAAGGAGTCTCCAGTTTACATGCTAGCAGAATTGCAGTCATTCCCCACGTTACCCCCTTGTACCGTCTTAATTCAAAGCTCTGCTTCCCTTGAGAACTGGTGGAAGCACTGCCATGGCTTCCTTTGTTTGTTGTGTTACTCACTAGTCCAAAGAGTGCTAGCTACTTGAGGTATGCAGACCTCCACAGCAGCCACTGGGTCCTAGCTGCTGTTGCTGTTACTGCCTGATCCTCTAAGAGAAACTCGTGCACCCTTTGTAAGGACTTCTGACTGGTAGAGCCACTACCAGAGAAGTGAGTTTTTCTTCCTTGATCCCCTACCAGTGGGAAAGGTGGGGTTAGACCACACACATTTGCCACAAAGGCAGGTGAGGATGCATTCCTGGCATCTGGAGTTAGAACTCAGAGACCTCTTCCTATTTATAAAATCTTACAAATGGTGCCTAGGTTTTATAACTCTATATACCAACAGAATTGTGGGTAAAATCAGGCTCATGGGGAGCACTTGGGAACCTAACTGCTACTTAGGAAATTATTTCAGGGTTTCAAACAACTACTTCAAAATAAACTCTAGAAACTGATTCCAAATAAACCAAGGGGTTCTGTTAAAAGGTAGGGGAATTCTGCAGAATCTACTACATCCACTAATTACAGAATACTCCCTTAGGAGAGCTGCGAAGCCTGCTGGTTATTACTTCAGTCCAAAACTAGTGCTGTGTGAAAAGAATTCAGAAACTGAACCTTTCAAAGAGCTGTGATAGACAAAGCCAAAAATATGAACTGGACACTTGTTTAATCGATTGATGAAATTAGGAGTTTTCTGGAGATAAGACTGTGGTAGTCTTCCACACTGTATAAATTCCCCCTTACTGCTCTGTTGAACTCCTTTTATACAAAAGACCACCTAGGCACACACAAAAAAAGACCCTACCTGGCTTGTACTCTGGTAAAAGGGAGCCTTTCATTCTGACACTAAAGATAACAGCTGTTACTGTAAATTGCAGTGATGCTTAATAGTCCTAAAGATCTGGCTTTGATTGATGGAGTTTTTTATGGAGTTCTTGTTAGAGATAAATAGTGGTCTTAGTGTTGTCTGACTGGAAAAATCTTACCCTTTACTAACGTAAACCCCTAAGCCAAACTTCAGACACTAACATTGCCAACTTGAGAAAAAAGCATGCTATACCAAAAAAAGCAAACAAAAACCACTGCCAGCAAGTCAATTCTGACCTTAGAGGTTAGAATAGAACTGCCCAAAGAGTTTCCAAGGAGCACCTGGTAGATTTGAACTACTGAGCTTTTGGTTAGCCACTGTAGCACTTAACCACTATGCTATCAGGGTTTTCAAAGCATGCTATACCCAAACCAAACCCACTGCCATCGAGTCAATTCTGACTCATAGTGACCCTATAGGTCAGAGTAGAGCTGTCCCATAGAGTTTCCCAGGGAGCACCTGGTGGGTTTGAACTACCAGCCTTTTGGTTAGCAGATGTAGCATTTCACAGCTATGGCACCAGGGTTTCTAAGTATGCTATCCGTCAAGTTGGAGCTTAACTGCAGTGTGATGGGATGTTTCAGTAAGACTCCTGCCTGTTGTCATCTCTCCTAAGTGCCTGTTCTATTTAATTAAGCATCTCTCCCACTACTGCCTCTTTAAATGCAGGTATTTCCGGGAAGGCTAGCGTACCTAGGGTGCCTGATCACTAGGATAATAAAAACAGGGAATTGTTGGGGAAAGAGGAGGTCAAAAAAAAGGACATAATTGTCAGATTAAAAACTGGATTAAGCTCTCCTGTGTAGCCTAAGCCTGGTGATAAAGCATCGTGGTTGGTCCTCAGGAGTCTCTAGGCCCCTTGGTACATGCAGAGTATATCCTAAATTTGAATCGATAGATATTTATTTCTAGATGATTATTATAGATGGATGTCACAGTACAACTAGCAGGAAAGGAGGCTCTTGAGTACTGTCCAATACGCTGCAGCCCACAGGCAACAGCCCTATGGGCCTTGCGAACCCCTGGAGAGAGTCACGTGTAGGAGTAGCTAGGGCTATTGTTTATTTGTATTGGCCTCCTCGAATCGGGTTTGGTGGGATGATTCTGTGATTCCTCAGTCTTCTCTTGGCATGTGTGGAGCTCGCTCTCTCCCTTGGCTTCTCCTGAGAGTTGAGCCCACGTCTCTCCAGCACCCTCCTTGGGAAGAGAAATAGAGAACAGATCTAGTGATCCTTCTCCTCTTGAACAAGCAAGGTGAAACTTCCCAGCAGTGCTTGCTTTGGTGTGGGCTCTCCTCATGTTCAGCTGTTCCCTCCATGTGGAAATAAAGCTGTGTGGAGCCGTATGAGCCCTGGAATGTCATGGCTTTGCCCACACGTTCTAAGGGAGTTGTACTCACAGTGTGGTGAGCTGTAAAGCATTCATTCATTTAGCCAGACTGGAATGGAAATGTCCCTCGAGTCTCTCTTTCTCACCCTTCTTCACCTAAGTCAACACTGACTGAAAAAGTCTCTGAGCTTTAGGGGGCTGTGGGAATATTTTTCTTTCAACCCCAGCCTTTCCCAAGAGCTTCCCAATTATATCATGTACTTTCTTCCCTTCAGCAATCCAAATTAGTAACTTACAACTCCAGACCCCCGCCCCACCCTCAGTCTTCTTGATACAAGCCACAACTTTCCAATATTGTTATATTATGCTTGCCCCATACCACTGCACATAATTCTCGTGAAATAGTCACATGTGCCCAGAAGGTCACGCAGAGCAGCCCACATGACCACAGAGCTTTGGTAAGTAATGGGACCCCTTTCATTAGCCCGTCTGAGTTATGGCCAAGAGTTTGTATCACCCCAAAGGGTCACTACATCACCTTACCAGAGAGTCAGGAGATACTGCCCAGGGACTCTGTTGAGTTGGCATTTAAAAAAGAACAGCAAGATCCATAGCTGTCTCTGGGAGCCTTTCCAGTCTTACCCTGTCACACTGGTCTGAGAATCAGATACTATGTGCAGGGAACAACAGTGAGCAGTTCCTGCACGTACGGGGTGCATTGAGCACGTACTTGCTGTGGCTGCGGAAACTTCTTCTTCCCTTTCTGCTTAGCCAGAGAGATCAGCTAGACATGGCTTGAGCTTTGTACTAGTTTAACGCTTATAAATCTCAGCTGCAACAAAGACATGTTCTTACCGCCCTGACAGTTTCAGCATTAGGTTTCTTATTAGTTGTTTGGGGATTTTTTTTTTTTTTTACCCTCTCTCTCTTGACACTTTTCATTTCTGAGAGCCAAACCAAATACACTGGGCTGGCTAGCTAACCTGGCTGTGTCTACAATTCCCAGAACCCCACTGCTGTTCTGATGGATCCTTTGGCAAAGAGGGGAATTTTTCTTCATGTTGATAATGACGAGCCCTTAATTTGAATGTCTCTATTCACTTCACTTAGCAGATTTGTAAGAGATAATGTGAGATATTACCAAATCCACTTAGACAGCCATATTAAAATTCTGCCTAGCTGGGTAATCTGGTTCTTTGTTTAGAACACGCCTGACTTTCTCAGGCCTCAAGTACTACATCAGCAAATCTTTGGACGTGTAAAGCCTTCTAGAGACCATGCCATCCATCTCTGTGCCCCACAACTGTGCTTCATTTAGGCATTCCACCCAGTGGGTAACTGGCTTGTTCTTTGAGTGGGGTGCTACATCTCAGCTCCGTCAGTGTTCCAGAAGCTTTTTTACATGAGAGATGATTCTTCTGGCTTTTAAAACTTAATGTATAAAGGGCTGATCTAACAAGTGTAGATCTCCTATTGGCTTTTAAATTTTCTATTCTTACTTTTGTCTTTTATACCCATGTTTTCTGTTTTCTTGCCCTACTTTCTCTGTCCATGTCCCCTTCACTTATTCAGAAAGGTATAACATCTATATTGTTCAGCCTTTCAGGAAAGAGGGTAACCTGCGAAGTTGTAGGCATGAAATATCGTATAGAGAAAACTCAAATGAACTCAGCCTGCAAAGAATGCTTTAGGTGGGGAAACAGCCAGCATTCTAGAAGTGTCTGGATATAAGGAGGTTAGAAATTAAGGCATTAGTGTATTAGTGACATCTGTAAATACAAAATAGAATCATCAGATAAAAGCAAAAGTTTGTGCTGATATATGTCCACATAAGTGCTAGAAACTAGATTATTGCATCCAGCGTACTTGGTTGGTTACAGCTCCTGCTGTCTGTGAGATTAGTTTGGAGTGACAAGTGTTAACAGGAGCCTATTGGTGGAATGGTTAACAGCCTGGCTGCAAACCAAAAAGTTTGTTAGTTCAAATCAACTAGTCACTCCTTCTAAACTCTATAGGGCAGTTACAGGGTCACTGTGGGTCAGCATCAGCACAGCGGCACCTTTGGTTGTTATTAGTGTGGATTTGGGTCCTGTAGGTTGCCACTGATGCTAGATGATTTGTCCACTTTTACCTGGGTTTCCTGACTTCACAGTTGTTGACTTTAACAAAATCATAATGCTGGCTTTAACTTTCGAAAGAATCATAAGCAACAGTGAATAATGTGACAACCCTAAAACTACTGGTAGTTAGCTAGGAAGACCAGACTTCATTTAAAACTTGCCTCTGGGGATAAGGAGACTTCGTCTTTTTCTCTACAGAGAGCCTGTACATCTAGAGACAGAGTTTGATCCCCCAGCTACCGGTTGGGCCTGAAGAATAATACACACTGACTTTTCGTAAAGGAAATAAGTTGTGTCAGTCTAACCTGTGCTAGCCAGTGTAGCTTTTTAGGCTCCTACTTGTAAGTTTATGGAATTGAACTCTAGTTTTGTCAGCTCCTGTCAAGCTTTATTCTAAATTTCGCCGTTAGCCGGCTTTGGATCTAGCGTTAGCCTGTGTTTGGAATTGCTTTGAGGGCTAGGAGATCCACTGCTGTCTGTGGATGAGAGTTGAGGATGGGAGGAGTATTTAGTATTGTGAATTTGTATAAAAACAAAGCTAAATTATGTATGAGCTTTGTTTTTATACAGGTTCACTAGAAATACTGTTTTACCTCTTTCAGAGCTAGGATGTTGCCATACTGCAGAATTTGCCATAGCAACAAAGCAGAAAAACTCTTGATGGGTTTTTGTTTCATTCGTAACCTTTGAAAACTAAAGGTAAAAAACATGTGATGACATAGCTACCCTAAGGCATACAGTAATATAATGAAAACTATTAAGACACTACAGCAAGAAACTAGAAGTGACGTTCATAAATGGAAAAACATTCCATGCTCATAGATGGAAGACTTAACATTGTGAAAATATCAATACTTCTCAAAGTGATCCATAGATACAATGTAATCCCAATTCAAATTCCAACAGCGTTCTTCACTGAAATGGAAAAACATACCAACAACTTTTTATGGGAAGGAATGAGACTCTGAATAATCAAAGCAATATTGAAGTAGAACAAAGTAGGAAGCTTCATGCTCCTGAATCTCGAAACATACTGTTCAACTGCAGTTACCAAAAGAGCTTAGAACTGGCTGAAGGACCAGTGGGATAGAATTGAGGACCCAGAGATAAATCCATCCATCTGTGGACAGCGGATTTTCAACAAGGGGTCAAAGTTAGCTCACTGGGGAAGAAGCAGTCTCTTTAACAAATAGTGCTAAAAAAAAAAGAGAATTAAAAAAAAAAAAACCAGATAGTGCTGGTAAAAGTGAATATTTGTTTGCAGAAAAATAAAACAGGATCCATACCTAATACCATGCACAAAAACTAACTCAAAAACAGATCAAAGATGTAAATGTGAAAGCCGAAACTGTATAGTTCCTAGAAGATAATATAGGGACAAAATAAGGATGTAATATTTTCCAGCATTAGAATATCAAACACAACTACAAATATATGAGTAACTGAAGACAGATAACTGGGATCTCTTAAAAACTAAATACTTTCATCAGAAAGCTTTAAAGAGTGAAAAGAACCTACAGACGGGGGGGGTGGGAAATCTTTGGGAATGATCAATAAGGATCTGAAGTCTAAAATATCTAGAAAACTTTAACAACTCAATAGCAAAAAGACAACCCAATTAAAAAATAGGCAAAGGACGTGAAAAACGCATTACCAAAGAGGACATTAAAGCGGCCAACCAACTATGAAAAGATGCTCACGATCATTAGCCATCAGAGAAGTGCAAAACTATGATGAGAAACCGTCTCACCCCTACAAAACAATGACACTGGGCAAAACAACAACAACAACAACAGATACTGGCAAGGTTGTGGTGAGACTAGAACTCAGCTCTGGTTAGTGGGATTATAAATTGGTTCAACTTTGAAGGAAAATGGTGTGGTGCTTCCTTAAAAAGTTGGAAATAGAAATACTGTGTGATCCAGCAATCTCACTCCTAGGTATATATACTAGAGAATTAAAATTACTGGCATGAACATACATATGCACGCCTATGTTCATCACAGCATTATTCACAATAGTGAGAGGATGAAAGCAGCCTAACTGCTCATCAGCAGATGAGTAGATAAACAAACTAGGGTATGTACGTGTGGTGGAATATTATACAGCCATAAAGAATAATGGTGAGTTTTTGAAATCTGGTATAACATGGGTCGCCATGAGTCGGATCCGACTCGACGGCCCTTGGCTGGCTGGCATAACATGGGTGAATCTGGAGGTCCTTATGCTGAGTGAAATAAGTCAATCTCAAAAGGACAAATACTGCATGATCTCACTATTATAAAAAGACAAGACTAGATACACATTATATATGTGTACATACACACACACATAGACATGACATTACTATATATGCATATAGTAAGAAACATTCTTTGTCAGCTACCAGAAATGGAAGTAAGATGGAGGGGACAATCACTTTCTAGAGAGCAGATATTTCGTTGATTTGGGTGACAAGTGTAAGACATTACCAGGTAAGGATGAAGTCGACACAACTTGAACAAGGTAAAAGATGACAGTAAGAAGTACACAAGAATAAGAGATGATTTGGGTAAAAGTTACAACATACACAATTTTACAACAGCAGTAATAACAAAAAATATCTGGTTATGTAAGTAGATACGTGTGTTTTTATTTGTGTAGATAAGCACATAAGAATATAATGGTGCCCATGTATGGTGTTTCTCTAAGCATTTGTGTGTGTTTAGACATGTTTGTGGTGCTACATATATGTTCATATATGAAATAAAGCACTTAGGTGATACAGTTATGGATATTTCCTAGACATAACTACCTCATGGAATTGGATTGATGGGTCTGGGTGCTGTCATGGATTGACTGAATTGTGTCTCCCCAAAATATCTGTCAGCCTAGTTAGGCCGTAATTCCCAGTGTTCTGTGATTGTCTTTCAATTTTGTCATTTGGTGAGATTTTCCTATCACTGTATTGTAATAAGGTGGATTCACAGCTGTTACATTGATGAGATATAAAAGATAGAGTCTTGAGCCAATCTCTTTTGAGATATAAAAGACAGAGGCAAGAGAAAAACATGGGAACTTCATACCACCAAGGAAGCTGTGCTGGGAGCAGAGCACATACCTTGGACCTAAGGCACTTGTATTAAGATTCTCACAGATCAAAGGAAGACTGATACATCACGAAGACCTTCCTCCAGAGTCAACAGAAGCTTTTCCCTGAAGCCGGTGCCCTGAATTTGAACTTAGAGCCTACTAGACTGTGAGAGAATAAATTTCTTATTAAAGCCACCCACTTGTGGTGTTTCTGGTATAGCAGCACTAGATAACTAAGATAAGAATTTAGAACTATAGTATCAGGGGGCAGCTCAGTCAGTTGGCATAACATAGCTCATAAAGATAATGTTTTAACTTCTAGTGTGGCGAGTATCATCCAGGGTCTTAAAAGCTTGTGAGTGGCCATCTAAGATACAGCTGTTGATCTCTATCAATGTGGAGCAGAAGGAAAGGAAGGAAACTAAAGACTCAGACAAGGAACTTGTGTACATGACTAATAGTCTGCACAAACCACAGCCTCATCTACCTTGAGACCAGAAGAATTAGATGGTGCCTGGCTATTACTACCAACCATTCCAACCAGGGACACAATAGATGGTCCTGGACAGAATGAGTAAAAATGTAGACCAAAACTCAAATTCTTTAAAAAAAAAAAAAGCCCGACTTAATGGACTGTTATAAATGAAAAGAATCTCTCAGACTGTTACCCAAGGATACACCTTATACTTGAGCTCAGAGTCCTCCCAAAGATCAGCCCTCAGGCAGAAGACAGAGTGGTGTGTAACACAAATAGTATCACCTGTAAGTACTGTGCTCAGCAGCACTGCCAAAGAAGCAGGCCCAGTTATCTGCTTCCACGAATATTAAAAACCAAACCCATTGCAATCAAATCTGTTTCAACTCATACCAGCTGTCTTGGGCTGGGTTCTCTAGAGAAACAAAACCAGTGAAGCATGTAAACGTGTATGTGGACAGATATTTATACCAAGGAAACATCTCACATGATTATAGAGCCTGGAAGATCCCAAGTCAGTGGATCAGATTAGAGGCCTCTCCCACTCTCAGGCCATGAAAATCCTCAAATTCCAAGATCGGCAGGTAAGCTGATAGCTCAGGCCCCAAGAGCTACAGTTCAGACAAACAAGAGGCAGCTGCAGGATACAAAATGAAAAAAAAGAAAACAAAACAGAATATCTACTTATATTCTGATCCAGGTCACACACCCAAGGAAACTGTCTTTAAGCTAATTGGCTGTTCGTGGCAGATTCATTTATGGAAGTGATCACATACAAACACTGAAAATCATGACCCAGCCACGTTGACTCACAATCTTAACCATGACACCAGCTGTATAGGACAGAGTAGGACTACCCCACAAGGTCTCTGAGGCTCTAATTGTTACAGAAGGAGGCCACCACATCTTTCTCCCATAGAGTACCTAGTGAGTTGAGACCACCAACCTTTTGGTTAGCAGCTGAATGCTTTAACCACTGCACCAACAAGGCTCCTTTCTGTAACGACTCTGGGTAACAAACCAGTATGGAACAGTTTTGTTGTATAACACATAGAATATCTGTAATTCCAAAAAAAAAAAAAACAATAACAAAAATTTAAAAGACCAAACTTGACGGTCGGACAACCTGGAGGGTCCCCTGAGAACATGGCCCCTAGACTTGCTGCTAGCCCAGAGCTGACACCAGTTATGAAGCCAACACTTCAGACAAAGAATGGATTGCACTTGGGGACACAGAGTGATGCAGGTGCTGTGTGTACTTTATGGCTTAATACATATATGAGGCTGTCCTACTGGTTTCTTTCTCGAGGAGAGAGGAGAGAGTGGAGAGGAGGGGACAAGTGTTGTTAAGTGGATACTGAAAGAGTGACAAAGGAGAGTGTGCTGTCACAGGGTAAGGAGAGCAGATAGAGTTGCAGAGAGGTGGATATGCCAGGTTTTATATGGAAAATTGGCTTTCACTTAATTATGGTAAAAACAGTAAAAAAAAATTCAGACATTGTCTGGCAAAGGGAATGATTACAAGGTAGGAGGAAAGAAAGACAATGAGTCAGCAGCAATCTCATGATCATTCCCTCTTCGGTACACATTGCACAGAGCCTAGGGCCGTAGGGTCGTATGCTTCAGTCTCGTGCACATTCCTGTGCTCTACATGGCAGGCAGCTGGGGTGCATGGAGACATCAGAAAGAAACCTGGGTGAAGCCAGCTGTGAACTCAGCCTTTCTATTGAAACATCAAGGAAGAAAGGATTTGGGAGTTAGCCTTAATCTGTGGTGAATAATCACAGGAGAAATTGTTCAAGGACAGCTCCAGTTTTCCTCAGTTGTAAGTGCAAGAGAGAGTCTACAAAGTAAGAATAACCAAATGCCTACAGAAAAATAAATGCCCAGGCAAGAAATATCCACCATGATTTCAGATGCCTGTAACCAGATCGTTTTTCTACTTTGTCCAATAGATACTATGGCAAAATACATGCAGTTGATTCTTGTTCAAAAACTCAAAGTAGAAAGTTATTTTTTGTCTTTGTATTTCCTAAGCAGGTGTATTTAGATAGCCTGCAGATTCAAACTGGGCACTGTAGGTCAGGCCTGACCACAACAGGCATCCATTTCAATTTAACTCTTTGGACCATTGTCCACTGATTCTTTGAGAAAGCTCTAATCGTCATGCTAGTTTATAGTTCAGACCTCATGGCATGTACATTCTAGGATCCAGCTATTAAAACCTCAAATGTAGATTCTTGTCTGCTTAACCCAAATGAGGCAACTCTGTATAGTTTCCTGTCCACCACCAAATCATCTGCAGAAAGGAAATCAATCTGAGTAACTGCCAACCACAGCTGAATGTATTCAGTGACCCCTCTTGTAAGTATCCCTTTATACCCATCAATACATCCTCCTTTTTAACCTCATCCTTTGTGACTGTGAATTCAGAGTTGTTTACCTTGAAATAAGGCCAAGTCTACAGTATTCTTAGCTATTTTCTCTCTTTTAAGGATTGCTTGTATTGTGGATTTCTAGTAGCTTTACTTTACTGGGCTGCAGAGAGGACATGTAAAACCTAAAGTCTTGACCTGTGCTGAACAGTAAACTAGGGGGACGGTTTCTCTGAGTCAGCCAGCCCCCCTCAGCTGTACCTCTGTGCCTCCATCCAGCCCACAGCTGTTGTCCTTCCCATTCTTCATCCTGTCTGTTCTCTGTGCTGTGTTCTCTTACGGGAACCCTAACAGTGACAGCAGGAAGGAGGCCTGGGCGGCTTCCCTTACAGCCGGCGTTCCCAGCAGTGCTGTTGCTTGGTGTCAGTTTGTGGAAGAACATCCCTAGATTACCTCAGTTTCCTTCTGATTTTCTTCTGTCCTTTCGTCCCCTCAGCAGTGGCAGATGCAGAAGCATTTTTGTCTTCTCCTCTGCTACACACACTTGCAATGTTTGTCGCTTTAAGCCTTCAGATTGGCTTGCTATTGCATTTTTTATTCTTGGCCTGATTCCCTCTAGAAATCATACCATTAAGTCTGAGTTCAAGGAGGGCTGGAACAGCCACTAAGAGCAGAATACATTTTAATAACATTCAACAGACAGAAGCCAGAAAATTCTTGCCAGAGGCCACTTTGGTATCCTGGGCTTGTCGCATATTCTACCTTTTGAGGATTCTAAGCAGAGTAGTGTGGCATAGTGTGTAGTTTTTATGTGCCCTGCCATCTGGCAAAGGTCTGTGTCATCAGACAACTAAGATTTGGAGATGCCTCACATTGGATCTTAAAGGCCTTTCTGAAAGCTATCGTTGCTTTCCCCGAGACCAACATCTGTTAGTTCAGTCATCACTCATTTTTAGATTATCTGACACTTTTAGATCTGTATGCAACATATTTTGCTAGGTAGCATTGATGTATAGAAAAGATTTCACAAAAGAGTTTGCAGAATAGCTAGGAAATTAAACAACTAATTATAGAAACAAAGGCAAGACAAAATGAATACTGTAGCATTGGTCACCTCTGACTTGGGAAGTCTTCACAGAAGAAAAAGGCAGTTGAGCTCAAGCAGAGGATAAGTAAAACAGAGAAGAGAGGTATGTAGGGGGTCACATTGTCACAGACTAGGATGGGAGACCTATAATTAAAGACAGCAGACAAGGGAATGGCACATTTATACCAGGGGACGAAACTGAAAAAATAGGATGGGGCTAAATTTTGCCATGCCAAAACTTTGGACTTTACAGGTGCTGCTTGTTCAGAAATCCTGGTGGTGTAGTGGTTAAGTAGTATGGCTGCTAACCTAAAGGGCAGCAGTTCAGATCCATCAGGCACTACTTGGAAACACTATGGAGCAGTTCTACTCTATCTTGCAGGGTCACTGCGTTTGTTTTTTTGTTGTTGTTAGGTGCCATCAAGTCAGTTGTGATGCAGCCACTGTATGTGCAACAGAACAAAACACTATCCAGTCCTGTGGCAGCCTCACAATCATTGTTAGGTTCGAGCTCATTGTTGCAGCCACTGTGTCACTCCATCTCATTGAAGGCTGACTCTCTGCTTTACCAAACATGATGTCCTTCTCCACAGACGGGTCCCTCCTGATAACATGTCCAGAGTAGATGAGACAAAGCCCTGCCGTTCTCATTTCTGAGAAGCATTCTGGCTGTGCTTCTTCTAAGACGTATCTTTTCATTCTTGTAATAGTCTGGGAGGTACCTAATCCAGGCTTAGTTGTAATTTTGGAAGGATTATTAAATTGCTAAACCAGGTAATCCATCCTGGTAATTTTAGAAAGCTTACTCTTAGACCAGGATATAGTGATAGGAGGCTACCGTAATAAGCAAAAGATAGAAAGCAACAATGTGCATTACAGTCATGGCCATGAGACCAGACATGAAGAAACACAATCAATAAAAACAGTCTGGAAGAGGCATTAGCAGGAAATTCACAGAAGAAATGGCCAACAAATATCTTTTTAAATGTTTCACCTCTATTTTGGGCTTCTTAACAAATGAAAAAACACAGAGAACTAGGAACAAAACAGTCTTGTCTTATTGGCATGGTCAGGTTTATTTGTGTTCACACTGTAGCAAGAAGGTTACGAAATGGGGAAACTTGTTCTGTGTAAAGTGAAAATTGATACAACTGTTCAGGAACAGCTCGGTAACATATTAAACACTTTAAAGAAGTGTATAGTCTTTTGGAGAGGCTGTGGAGAAATTGGAACTCTCCTACACTGCTGGTAGGATTACAAAATGGTGCAACCTCTTTGGAAGGCTATCTCTTGCTTCCTTAAAAAGCTGGAAATAGATACACCTTTTGATCCAGTAATTCCACTGCTTGGAATATATGCTACAGAATTAAGCACAGTCGCACGAGTAGATACATGCACATGGATGTTTATTGCAGCACAATCCACAATTGCAAAAAGATGGAACCAACCCAAATGCCCAACAACAGATGAATGGATAAGCAAGCTACAGTATATATACTCAATGGAACACTATGCAATGATAAAGAACAATGATGATTTCAGGAAGCATCTCATAACCTGGTTTCAACTGGAAGACATGTTGAGTGAAATCAGTCAGTAGCACAGTCAAAATACTGTATGCAACCATTACTATAAAGACTTTAAAACAGACTTACATACAGAAGGAAAGATTCTTTGACTACTGCAAGGGAGGGGAGGGAGGAAAGGAAGAAGGATATGTATAGATTAGATAGCTGATAGAAATTTGGTTGGGTGAAAGCAATGACAGCACACACCAGAAAGATGATCATCTTAACTGGACTTCCACATAAGCTGAAAACCCTTCTATTCCTAGCCTAATGTCACAAGGATAGAGTAGCAGGGGCGGGGGTCTGGGGACCATACTCTCAGGGGACATTCAGGCTAATTTGCAGAATTCACCTATTGCTAAGAGAGTCTTCTGCACCCCATATTGGTAAGTGGCATCTGGAGTCTTAAAAGCTAGCAAGCTGCCATCTGAGGTACACCAAATGATCCCATCTCAACTGAATCAGATGATCACCACAGTCAACAAAGATATAAGAGAAAAAGAACCTAGAGGACAGAAGGACCCACGTGTATGAATGACTGTACCAACATGTGATCAGAAGAACCAGATGGTGCCTGGCCATCACCAATGTCAGCTGTGATGGAGCACACAGTGTCGGGTCCCAGTGGCAACATAGATTAAAAGAGGCGTACACCTTAAGAACTCCACTAAAAGACCGCAGTTGATAGTCCAGTGGCCCAGGACTTCCCCTGGGAGCATAGCTCCTGGACCTGCTGCTGCCCCAGATCAGTATTCATTACTGAGGTCAGGTCTTTGGAGAGGAATGGATTGGACGTGGGGACATAGGGTGACTGTATGGTGTGTCCACTTTATGGTTCTCTGTATCTACAGGATGCCATCCTACTGGCCTCTTACCAGAAGGCAGAGGAGAGGGTAGAGGGGAGGGGATAGGGATTCTTAGCAAGATAAGACATGTATGGAACAGAAAGAAAGAGTGTGCTGTCACTGGGCAAGGAGAAGAGAGGGAACTGCCGATAGGCAGGCGTGCAAATTTAACTTGGATTGTATACTACTTTCACTGACTTACAATAAAAAAAAAAAAATGTATAATCTTTGTCGTAGGGGTTTTAAGGAAATACGTACAGACATGCAAAGATTTAAGTACAGAGAAATTCAATATGTTAATATTTACAGTAGTAAAAAACTGAGAACAAACTAAGAATTGCTAATAGGAATTAAATAAATCACAGAAAAATCCATAAAACAAAGTACAATGCATCCCGTTTAAAAATTGTATTTTGGAAAAATATTTAATCACATGAATAACTGTTTTTAGCAATTATTAGATGAAGTAGCATTCTACCTCGGCCCAAGGGTCGCCAAGAGTCGTATCCAACTCGACAGCACTTGGCTGGCTTGGCAGCAGTTTATAAAACAGTCCGATTAGATATGTAAGTGGAACGTTCAGGAAGAGATGTTTATCAGTAATTTGAAAAGTATGAGTCTGAAACTCAGGAGATAGAAGGGTGCTAGGGTTATAAATAAATTAATATAATACCTTGGTGTCATATTCAGGTGATGTACATTTAAGGGTTATTGTGCTATTTTCTTTTGTATATATTTGAAATTTTCTTGTATAAAAGGTTTTTTTAAAAATAAAAGGGACAAAAACCCACCTCAAGAGAAAGTAGAGATAAATGTCTTCATGCAATAAAGATTTAAACAATAAGCCCAGTAAGTTAGTTGCTATTATTGTTACTACTTTTTAAGCCAGGGATAGAAAGGGTTACTCAAGCAGAGGATACAGTGAGAAAAACATGAACTATTCCTAGAGCTTGGGAGTGAGCAAAAGGAAGAGAAAGCAGCACCAAGTCAGAGAAGAAGTAACGTGGGCAGGCAGAGGAGAGCCAGAAGAATGTGGATGTTCTTACAGTTATTGAAGTCAAGGGGGATTAAAATTTAGAAAGAGGTGGCTATTTGTCAGATATCACAAAGGGGTCAAGTAGGATCAAGATTGAGTAAGGACCATCGGATAGAGCAGGTAGGAAATCCGTGGGTTTTTATTTTGTTTTTCCTTTAAATAAGTTTTAAGGTACAACTGAATACATTACGTGAAATAGGAAAGTGCACTCACCGTAAGTGTATAGTTCAGTGGATTTTTATATACTAATACAGAGAACAGCTGAGATAAGCAGCAGGAACTCAGAAGACTGTCTTACGTCTTTCCAGTTCTTATCCCACCCTTCAAGGGTAACTGACTTGGAGATGAGTTTTGGCCATTTCATAACTTTATAAAAACCCCAACCCACTGCCATCAAGTCAAGTCCAATTCATGGTGACCCTATAGGTCTTATAGCTTTATCCCAGCTGTGGGATAATACAATATTTAGAGTACAAGCTAGTACACAGGGGAGAAAAGTACTGTTGTTTGTCTGACTTCTTTCATTTAGCATCATGTTTCTGAAATGCCTCTATTTTGTTGCACATAGTTATTGCTCATTCATTCTCATTGTGGTGTAATATTGCAGTATATGAATATACCATAATTTATTTACAATTAAACTATTTAGTGATAAATTCAATAACATTTGGGTTGTTGTCATGTTTTGGCTCTTGAAAATAGTGCTGCTAGTCCATGTCTTTTTGTCAAATTATGTATAGCTAGAAGGCCCACTGTTCACTCACAGAGTGTGCATATGTTCAACTTTAATAGATTCTGCCAAATAGTTGTCCAGAGTGTTTGTACCGGTATACACTCCCACCACGGGTGTATGAGAGTTCCAGTGGGTTCCACATCCTTGCCAGCCCTTGGTATTGTGTGTTTTTATTCGTTCTAGTCATTCTGGTGGGTGTAAAGTGGCATCTTACTGTGATTTAAATTTGCATTTCCTTGATGCCTAATGAAGTCCTATGCCTTTTTAATATGTTTTGTTAGCCTTTACAATATAGGCTTTTGTAAGGCTTCTGTTTAAATCTCTTGCCTATTTTTTACTGTTGCTTGCATTTTGTTACTGATCAATAGTTCTTTATGTATTTTAGATATGAGTCCTTTGTTTAATATATACATTGCAAATATCTTTTCCTCTGTGGGCTGCCTTTTTACTCTCTTAAGAGTGTCTTTTAAGAGAAAGAATGTTTTACTTAAAACGTGGTTCAGTTTATCAACTTTTTTTACTTTGTGGTTAGCACTGTTTCTTTTACTGAAACTGTTGCATTGCCCAAAAACGTTCTCCTATGTTTCTTTTAAGACTTTCTTGTTTTACCTTTCACGTTTATATTTATGATCCATAAGGAATTGATTTTGTGTATGGTGTGAGGTAGGAGTCAGAGTTTTTCCTTTTTTTTCCATGTAAACCTACCATTTATCAAAAAGACCATCTTTTCCCCACTGCATAGTCATGTCAGCTTTGTCATAAATCAAGTAGCCGTGAATATATGCATTGTTTTTTCTGGATTCTCTTTTTCTGTTCCCATCAGTCTATATGTCTGTTCTTGTACTCTTTAACAAATTATGTTAGTGGCTATAGTTTTGTAGTCATGTTCTTACAGTTTTGTGTTTCACCAGTGCTTTTGCAATTCCGCCTGAATGTAGAATCAGCTTGTCAGTTTACATGCACACATATACACAAGTGCCGCTAGGATTTTGATTTGGATTACACTGAATCTGTTGATTGGTTTGGAGAGAATTAACATCTTTACAGTATTGCATTAGCCAGTCCATGATCATGTTATGTTCCTCCATTTATTTAAGATATTTTTAATTTCTCTAAATGATTTGTAATTTTTGATGTAGACATAGCATTTTAGTAAACGTCTGAGGAAACAATTTCAGTGAAATAGCAAAAACTAATTTCTTTGGTATTAAAGGAATGAGAAGCTGAGACAGCAAATATGCACTATTTTTTGAGACGCTTGATGGTGAAAAGAGGAGAGAAATTACTGCTAGCTTAAGAAATGCAGATTCTGAAGGTCTTTTCAGGATGGGAGAGATTTGAATGTGCTAGGAAGCCACGGTGAAAGACCAGGACAAGTGGAGCAGTTGGAAACACAGAGTTAATTGAAAGGGTAGGTGGAGGGGCAGCTCAAGAGCATGGACAGGGAACACTTTTAGCCAGGAAAGTAGGGAAAGCCTGTGTTGTGGGGTTATTTTGAGGGATGCTTCATGTTAACAGTTTCCTTGGACTCACTGTGTATACAGTAAACAAGTAATGCTCTACTGTGAGTGCTGTGACCTGAGCCACTAATAGTACCTACCGGATGTCACATGCAGGATGCTTACGTTGCTAACACTTCAAATCCTTGTTTCTTTTAGGAGAGCATATTGTTTTGTATTTTTTTACTGGAGGTACTGACTTCTTCATCTGTGATTCTAATTGATTCCTCCAGAGTATCTCAGTTAAGTTGGGATTTAGTTAAAAAGGGGTTTTCCACTAAATCTTGCTGTGCCTAAGAGGCTTAAAAAACATTTTGTAGCAGATACTTTATATGTGGAGGAAATGGAGGTGCTAAGAACTAGAACTTAATGCTTAAGTTATAGAAAGAATTTGTAGGATTCATGAGAACAAATTTGTTTTGCCATTTAGTGAAAATTCTTATACTCTGGATGTGGTTTTAAGTTTTTAGTGTTTGTCTTTAGATACAAAAACCTATGCAGAAAATTGCATCTCTATGCAGAGAGGAAATCATGTAAACTTATATGCTACATATAGTTGTGGTGCTTTTAAGTAAGCAAACAAACAAGAAAATAGTATTTTTTACTTTAGTATTTGAAGCAACCAGATTAGCCTGCCAATTTTAGAAACTAGAGAATTGGAAACAAAAGATCTTGTAACATTACTCAGTTTTACAGGTATAGCGATTATGTTTGGATTTGGAGTCTTAAGGAAGGGAAAGATGGAAAGAGAAGTAATGAATTCATTGTGGCTAAGATGTAATAAACATTTTCATTAAATCCCAAATATTACATGTTTGGATACCTGAGGAAGTCTTTTTCTTATGTTAAGCCTAAAGGGGCCTTTCTTTCGGGGAGATGAAAATTTGGTAGGTGTGGGGGTGTATAGGTAATAGATAACTGGTAGAAGAAAGCAAAAATATCTTGAGTTAGATCTGGTAGGTTAAGTTTTAGAAGTGAAAATACACCGGTGCCAAAGTATCCATTAAAAAAAAATCAGCTGCCATCCAGTTGATTCCAGCTAACAGTGACTCTATAGAATCAAGTAGAACTCCCCCATAGAGTTTCCAAGGAGCATGTGCCTAGTAGATTCGAATTGCTAACTTTTTGGTTAATAGCCATAGCTCTTAACCATTCTGCCACCAGGGCTCCATAAAACCAAAAAAAAAGGAAAACATTGCCATTGAGTCAATTCCAACTCATAGCAACCCATAGAGGTTCCAAAGGATGGACTAGAGCTGCCCCGTAGTTTCCAAAGAGCACCTCACGGGCTCAAACTGCCAGCCTTTCAGTTAGCAGTTGTAGCTCCTGATCACTATGCCAGCAGTGCTCCCTAGAACCTACTGTGTACAGAAGTCATACAAAAACTTCCCTTTTTGCATGGAATGCACATGCTAAAGAAATATTTTAACAAGTTGCCAATCCATTTCAAAAATTTGTTTTCAGACCTATGCTGTGTAACACCACTGTATAAGATTTTAGTTTGGTCGTTTCCATGTTGCCCTTCCTAAGTGGTCTAATGGTTTAACCTGTTTTTCTGCTCCTTTGACTTCAGAATGAGTCAAGTTGTGCATTTCAAAATCCGCAGAATAAAAATCTTAATTTTAAAACTAATTCCAGTTTCACAAAAGAGGTTACTCTTTGCTATTCTTTCGTACCAGGAAAGTGTAGCATATAATGGATCACGCGCCAGTGAAATGTCGCACTGGTCAGCCATGCCTGCATTTAGTAAAACTTCCAGGTAAAATTCAAACCATGCGTACTCCCTGGGGGAGCAGGAAAGCCCCTCCTCAGATGGAAAGCAGCTCCAGCTAATGAAGGAGCACGCACTTCTCTCAACTTTTTGGCTCTTCTGATGCCCTCTATTTTTAAACACCTTTTCCCAGGCAAGCCATTCATTAAAATTTAAAAAAAAAAGAAAAAAGAAAGAAAGTGTAGCCTCACAATCTACCTCTGTTGCTTTTCCTTTTATTTTTTTTCCTCCTGAATTTGATTCTCTGGAGTCTAGTTACACTTCTTCCGCTGGTGCTAAGTCACTCTTCCCCCTTCTTGTTTACACCCTCCTGACATTTGTAGGTAATAATCACATTCCCACCCCTTAGTTTTACTTTGTTCGGGTCTGCATATGTAGTTCTTCTAATCCTGCCTAATAAAATTATCCTTTCAGCTTCTTAGTCATGCCTTCCATTTTTCTTTAAACTTTTCCAGTTTGTCTCCATTTTTCCGATAATGAGGTGTCTGAAACGGAACACAGTGGCCTAAGTGAGGCTTCAGTGAAACCATATAATGGAATGTGCCTCCTCTGAGGGGTAGTGCCCAAGCCTGGCCAGCCTGGGGCCCTTTTGTCACACAGAGCTGGGATTGCTTCTGTCAAGGCCCAGTAATCCCTGCATTACGAAACTGCAACCAGCAGCCGGTGCTTTTCCTCCTCCATGCCGTAAGCTCGTACCATTTTCCCATTTGGAATGACCCATTTCCTGTCCTCTACTACCAAATCTGACTGGATGGCACTTGGCCTGGCTGACTACCAAATGCTGCATTCTTGAAAAAAACTCTCTTTCTCTCCTCCTTTCTGCCGCAGGGCAATAATGGCTTCCTACTTCAAAGTCAAGAGTACTTTACCTGTAGATCTCTTTGAGCATTTACTACACATTGGTCGTAAGTTTTTACTCCTATGTATTATTATTTGACATATGTGTGTATACATTCTTGCTTTTTTTTTTTTTTTTAGTGTTATTTCTGTAGAATATGCTTTTAGAAGTGGAGTCATTTGGCCAAAGGATATATACTAAGTACATTTGCTTGATGATGACCAAATTCCTCACTGATCTGTATTCCCACCAATAGTTGTATGAGACTACCAGCTTCCCTAAGCCCTTCCCAACACTGATCATCAATCTTTAAAACTTATTAATGAGGTTAAGTGTAATTTATGTGCATATTAGCCATTTATATTTCTTCTGTGGGTGTTTTGATTTATATCCTTTACCAGTTTTTTTCTGTTGTATCTTTTAAACTTGTAGCACCTCCTGCATAACGTTGACATTAATTCTTTGTTTTATTTATTATAAATGTATTCTAAACTATCAGTTGTATTTTAATTTAATTTATATCTCCTCTGTGTCCATGCAAACATTTTAAATGTCTGTTTTGTCAAATTTACTCTTTTTGTTCTCTCTCTCTTTTATGGCTTCTCCAGCCTAAGATTACAAAATTATGCCCCTAAAGTTCCTTCTAGTACCTTCACTGTATGGTTTTTAATTTTATATCCTTAACCAGTTTTCAATGTCTGTCTGTGTATGATAAAAAGGCAGGAATCTAACCACAGGTCGACTCAGGTGACCTAATACAGTTCACTGATTTCAAATGCCTCCTGATCATATTCTAAATTTTTCTGATCTAATTTTGACAATATAATAATATACTAATTAGTGTACTTTTATACTTCGTGTTTTGTTATCTGTAGACGAAGTCCATATCCTCTTGACTCTTACATATTTAAACTTCAGGATAAATTTTATACTTAATTGTCAAGTTCCAAAAGCCATTGGGATTTGACTTGGAAATGCAGTTATGGTACACTCTAAGGTGAAAACAAAACCCATTTACAAACAATCTAGATAATGTTATTGCTGTTTTGTTTCCAAAATGTGTACATGTATATATTAAAGTCTCAGACTATGTGACAAAATCGTATAGCAGTGGTTATCTCTAGGGGACTGTAGTATTGTAGGTGGGTTTTTTTCTGGTACTTTCTTTTCTAATTTTTCTACAGTACATATGTAGCTCTTTTAGAATCAGGAAAAATGAACTGAAAAATTGTTATCAAACTACATTGTATCCATTAGTAACCTTATGATTACCTACTCAATGTAGCAGAAATCAAATTATAATTTAAAATAACAGATCATGAGAAACGTGTGTGGCTAGTCAGGCGTGAACTGCAAAACATGGTACAGCATTGCCCAGTGGAGTGCTAGAGGGACTAAGAGTCGCAGCTCACAGCCTCCTCACGTGCTCTGCATGCTTTACCTAACTTCGATCAAAGAAGCTTGAGAGCTGAGTTAGCCCTTTCACCTGGCAGCATTTCTGTGTTGCTGAATTTACAAGACATCTGGCCTTTTAGGTTTCTCCATTGCAAGGATTCAAAAGCACGTGTCATAGCCAGATGTTGAGGTGCACTAAAAGTTAGTGTGGCCTAAATCTAGGCATCGTGTGTCCTGGTCTTTTAGTCAGCGTGTAGCGGTAGAAGGATAGCTGGAACTGTTTCCAACTCTTTAGTGTATTTAAACAAGCATCATGCTAATTCCTGGCTAGGAACAACTAGAGTTTTATCAGCAGTGGATTTACAACTTGGTCTTCTTTGCTTTTCAATGTGTATGCTCTCTGTTGTGGTGGTCTCATCTATTTCATAACAACTGTAATAGTAGCTACAGCAGTATCTCACATTTATCAAACATTTCCTGTGTGAGACATTGAACTAAATACTTGATGTGACTTTCTCGTTATGTCCTTAAGACAACCCTACAGTGTTATTGCTCCATTTTACAGATGAGAAAACTGAGGCTCAGAGAAGTCAAGGTCATATGAGTTAATAATTGGCAGAGTTGCCATTGAAACTGGGCAGCCTCACTCCAGTCCGTGTTCCTAACTACATTTTAAAATCAGTTTAATTTCCCTTCTTTCTTTCCTAAAACCTGCTGTGCTTCCTGTATTTTCAGTCTTACTTGCCCAATCACCCCAGTTAGAATTTTCAGAATTGTTCTCCAGTCTCTGTCACTGTAACTCCACCTCATATTAATCCTACATTTTAAAAGTCTCAGACCTGTCTGTCCCTCTGCATGTCCCCCAACTACATTAATTTTAGCCCTCCTTAACTTTCATGTGGACTTCTAACAATAGCCTTCCTTGGAGTATCTGTCCTTCGAGTCAGTGTAACACATTTTTCTTATTGTCCAAGTAATGTTCTAAGATAGCAAAGTTGATTGTGTCACTGTACTGTTTAAAATCTCTTGAACTTCATTCATTAACAGGTTAAATCCCAATTGTTTACATACACAGTCTGACCCGAAACTGTCCCTTCAACTTTTTGCTTCCTTCCAGTGTTCCAAAGCCCTCAGTGAACTTCTCACTGTTTTCTATTTCACACCTCCAAGCATCTACATTTGTTTCATCTGCTTCAAAGCCTTTTCATCATTGGATCTCCAAACAGATACCTATCCGGCCTTCAGGACCCGGATCACATATTAACTGTAGTAACACTTTCTCAGACTCCTCCAGAATGATCTAGCCATTCTCATAGTTCATGCTTATGCCTCAGTTATGGCCTTTACTGCACCTGTTGCTGTTAGACGCTAGCGAGTCGCTTCCGACTCATAGCAGCCCTGTGTGCAACAAAACAAAACAGTGCCTGGTCCTGCACCAAGCCCATTGTTGTTATGCGTGAGCCGTGGTTGCAACCAGTGTCAATCCATCTCTCTTTTTCACTGACCTTCCGCTCTACCGAGCATGGTGTCCTCCTCCAGGGATTGATCCCTCCTGACAACATGTCCAAAATATACAAGAGTTAGTATCATCATCCTTCCTTCTAAGGAGCACTCTACTTGAACTTCTTCCAAGATGGATTTACCGTTTTTTTGGCAGTCCATGGTATATTCAGTATTCTTCTTCAGCACCGTAATTCAAAGGCATCAATTTTTTTTCTGTCTTCCTTATTCATTGCCCTGCTTTTGCATGCATAAGATGTGATTGAAAACACCATGACTTGGGTCAGGCTCACCTTAGCCTTCAAGGTGATATATTTGCTTTTCAACACTTTGAAAAGAGGTCTTTTGTAGCAGATTTTCCCAGTGCAATGTGTCTCTTGATTTCTTGACTGCTGCTCCCATGGGTGTGAATTGTGAATCCAAGTAAAATGAAATCCTTGACAACCTGGTGACTTCAGTGGCTAAACACTCAACTGTTACCCAAAAGGTCAGCAGTTCAAGTCTACCAGCTTATCTGTAGGAGAAAGATGGTAGTCTGCTTCCATAAAGGTTCCCCAAAACCCAAACCAAAAACATTGCTTTTGAGTTGACTCCAGTTTCACTACACTGGGTTGTAATATATTGTGTACATTTTTATCTCCTCCAGTGACCCAAATGGGTCTTTGTGGTAGGGATCAAATCCGTAAGTCTTTCAACACTTATCACAAAGTAAACCAAAATGAAACGCATTGGCATGGAGCCAGTTCCAGCTCATAGCAAGCCTATAGGACAGAGGAGATCTGCTACATAGATTTCCAAGGCTATAATCTTTGGAGAATCAGATTGTGCATCTTGTTAGCTGAATTAGTTTGCAAGGTAGAGTTGTCTAATATATTGTATGATAGAGGTACTTAGCATAGAAATAATAAGAATGTTCCTTCATTGTGAAGAGCGTAACCAGTGTCACCAAACAATTTGTATAGAAGCTGTTAAATGGGAACACAAACTGCTATGTTAACCCTTACCAAAAACACAATTTAAAAAAAGAAAATTAATGGTTTTAGTAAATGGGGAAGTCCTGTCAGTTTGCAGTTTCTCTAGGGCAAAGACCATTATGCCAAAAGACAATAGCAAATCAAGATCCTGGCTAAAATAACCCTTGTACCCATATCCTGCTTCCTGTGCATGTGCGTGATATAGTGCTGCCGTGGAGAGGACACTCCACTTGGAACAGAGGACCGGTGTTGGAGTGCCAGCTCTGCACATTACTAGCTTTGGGGCTTGATCTAGTCACTAGCTTCTTTGAGCCTCACCATGGTAAAGCGACACTTGGTATTTACTTTTCCACTTCCATTATTGTTACTTTTGATGCAGGGGCACTTTACATAGGAAGTACTTCCTTTTGACATTTCTTTATTGATGGAACAAGCAAGTAAGGTCATTTTCTTTGATCTTAAATCATGTCTTCTTTCCCTTTCAGCTTCAGCATGAGTTAGAAAAAGGTGAGCGGGACAATGCAGAGCTGCAAGAGTTCGCCAACACTATCCTCCAACAAATAGCAGATCATTGCCCTGACATCCTGGAACAAGTGGTCAACGCATTAGAAGAGTCATCATGACCCTGCTTCTTGGGGAGTATCTAGCCCAGCAGCCTGATATAGTCAATCCAAGAACCAGGAAAGGAGGAGTACAAGAACCTGACACCTAGAAACTTCTTGGCACCAAACAAACACTACAAACTACACACTGTCTTGCTGAGTTCTTCAAGAGTGATTCCAGCACCGTTTATACATGCATCATCTTACTCTGCTTTTCTGCTTGGATGTTGTCCCTAAATTCCCTTGATATCTAGAATGGGCAGGTGGCTGAGTCTTCATGAATAACTTCCACCTAGTCATCAACAGTGAAGAACTATGGAAGCTGGTGCTTCTGCCCTTGCAGAGGGACACAGAATAGAGAGTCCTCTTACTGTCTATCATTTGATGTGCAAATTAAGTCTGGAATTTACTTGGAGTTCAACATATAGAGAGAATGCCTCTCGGTGGACCAGGCAAATGAGTGTGCTAATATCATAACAGGTGCTTTCTCCTGAAAGGGTGGAAAAAATATATATATCAAAAAGAGAGAGTATTAAAAAGAGGGAGAACTGAGACAGAAAACCAACTCTTCTTACTGTCTGTTGCTTATTTTTCATGTACAATATTTTATGTGCTGCAAAAAACCTCTTTAAAGTGTTAAAAAGCAAAGATGTTGCTTTGAGGACTAAGGTGCACTAGACTCAACCTGTGGTATTTTCATCACCTTGTTTGCATGCAAAAGCTGTACAGTGAATAAGGAAGGCTGGAGAAGAATTGATGTATTTAAATTATGGTGTTGAGGAAGAATAATTGAATGTACCGCGAACTACCAGAAGAACAAAGAAATGTATCTTAGAAGCAAGGATGGCAAGACTTTGCCTCATGTACTTTGCACATGTTGTCAGGAGGGATCAATCCCTGGAGAAGGACATCATGCTTGGCAAAGTAGAGGTCAGTGAAAAAGAGGAAGACCTTCAACCAGATGGACTAGCACAGTGGCTGCAACGATGGGCTCAAACATAGTAGTAATGAGGCTGGTGCCAGAGCGGGCAGGGTTTCATTCTGTTGTACATAGGGTTGCTGTGAGTCAGAACTACTTGATGGCACCTGACAACAACAACGGCAGCAATATTTTATACAGGGAAGCTTCATGCAGGCCTCCTAATGACTGAGCAAACACTAACACCCCAAGTCTGGAGTCTTCACTACAACCCTATCTGTCTCAACCTTCCTGGCTCTTCTCCTCATCCAGTTTCCCTATAGCCTCTCTTGTTTAAGACCTTTGACCCTATTATGTTTAGTGTGTCAGATAGAAGATCTCAAATTAGAAAACAGGAGTTTGACATGTGAGGCACTATAGTCCCTACCTGCAACTTTGCTGCTGTGGAAGGTGACTCTTCAGCCTGGTTTCTGCTGAACATCTTCCTCTTCAGTACCGAAAGTCCCTGGGTCCCAAAAGAATGCTGTCTCCTTCCCAGCACGCATGTTCCAAAGCTCTTGCAGCCCAGTAGTTGCTCAAGTGTATGACCCGTCTGCCCTCCTGTGAGCTTCACCCCAGAACCAGAGCCGTGTGCATTGCCTGAAACCTTCTTCTGACACAAATGAGTGCTCCTTGTCCCCCACACGTTTCTTCTTCCACTCACTCAGAAGGTATTTATGAGCTGCCTAGTGTGTGTAAGCCACTGTGCTATGCACCCATCCTTGAAAAGGTCCATCTTCAGTGAGGGAGAGGATTCTATGGGAAATACCTGGTTGATTCAAAACAGTAAAAGCATACCCTTCCCGTCCTGCATCTTAATAGAAAATACCTTTTTTGGAAAAGTCTTTCATGAATGAGCATTTCTGAGTCTGATGAAATTAGTGTCTTTGAGAGAGTTGAAGGACTTGTTTCTGCTGGATCCCATTTTGTGAGTCAGAATTTGGGTGATGGGTGATTCCCCTGAATGAATGAACTGTTTAGGGAGCTGTGACTACCCACTCATGGAAAGTTTTCTCAACACGTCCATGAGCATCTGTGGAACTGGGCCATCTCCTCGTTACCAATCAGAAAGCTGACCCCAGAGTTGCAAAGGTGTTGGCATTTTGAAGGGCAATTGTTTTTTCCCTGTAAGCCTAGACAATGGCAGTGGTAAGTAATCAGGCACCAAGAAATAGACCACTTAACCCAAATCTAGCCCTTTGACCAGCTATACCATCAGACACCTACCAGACACTCACATCTTCTGATAAGAGTTGCTAGGCCGAATGATTTTTGTCTTGCATTTTCTCCTCTCCCCTTCCCCCAATTACTCACTCAAAGAATTTAACACTGCCTGTAAAGTCGTCACAGCCATCAGTCCAGCATCTTCCCACCACCAGCCTTTGACTGTCCCGTTAACTTATATGGTCAAATTCCCAGCTGCCGTCATTCCCCGCTGTAAAACAACCCCTCTCCCTGTGAGAAGCTGTGGAGTGTTCCTTATCGCTGGGTTAAATGGACTCTGCTCATAAACCTCTTACTGAGATGCTTCCTGATAGTGGGGCTGGCCAGGGGGGGCTACAAGGGTTAGGCAATAAGTGGTGGTCGTTTGTGGTCAATTACCTCAATTCTGTTTATTTATTGCACTGCCCATAAATCCTGTAGAAAGCCCCCAATACTTCAGGAATGGAGTATTAGACTCACTTTACCTACCATAATGCAGGGAACTGAGGTGTGGTGACAAAGGACCACAGCCAACCAGAAAGCAGGAGAGGTGGCCTGCTGTTCTTTGCTGATATGGCAAGGGAAAGCAGCAAGCAGATCTCCTGGATTCCACCCATATGGCCTTTATCTTCAAATGCAGCACCTGCCACTCTTGTCCACTTAGCATGTGACTCTTACCAACCTTCCTTCTCCCGCACCCCTTTACTCCCATCCTCCCCATAACTTTTCCCTTCAAAAAGCTTATGGAAGCCATCTGTGGCAGATGCTTTCTAAGAAGAAAAATTTCTGGGACACGTATCATGTGACTGGTCTGTGAGCCACAGCAGAGAATCGCCTTGATCCTCCTTGGGTGGTGATCATGACATCTCAAATGATTATGGAAGTGCTTGGCTTTAGATGAAAGTGGGCTCCAGTGAAAGTTTAATAGAACATGCCTTGCCTTTATGTTGTAGGGGCGAAGTTAATGCCTCTTCTAGCATTTAGGACGTCTGACTGAGTTTATACAGTTCATTGAGCCAGACTTTATTAAGTACACAGCTTCCATCCCACTAGGATTCCATGACCCTCTGCTGGTGTTCACGGCTTCACAAGGTCACTCAGTTGCTGTCAAAGGCCCGTAGTCTTGAAAACCCACTGCCGATTACCAGATGTCATCCAAACTCATCCGTTCCATTGGCAAGTCGAGTTGACCTTTGGTGTCTGAAAAAAGATCATTATCAAGGAAACTAAGAAGAGAAATGGGTAGAATCCAACTTGAAGTTCATGATTAAAGAAATACATTGTCAGTTTCTCATCTTTTCTTACCCCTGTTCTAGGTGCTCATTCTGTTATTAATGAAGTATCTGAATTAAGATTTTTTCAAGGACTTGGACACCATTAGAATTGGATAGAGTTTTCAGTAGGCTTTAACAAATTAAAAAGTATCAGTGGGAATCGCCAGATCTGTGTCATCTCTTAACATTTGACCTTGCACTTTACAATCTTAAGAAGATCCAAGTGCTTCTCTCTTTTCCTTTCCCTTTAGATTCAGAAATCCTAATAAAGCCAGCCGGACCTAAAGCTCCCTTCAGTGTTGATAGTGGTGATGTGACTTGCTACTTTTTGTCAATCCGAGTCTTTTGTTTTTCTGTAAGAGGCCCGTGGACTCCCCAGAGGGAGAGAAGAGGAAGTCGTCATGACAGTTTAGTTAACTGCCTGAACGGCACCCCCATTCATGGTCAGGACTGGCATTTGGATTTGCTGCTCGAGTGTCCTGCTGATGCCAGAACCACTACCCTTCTCCTGTCCTGCCCCGTTACCTAAGCACTAGGCCCGTTGACTGCCCTCAGGAGTCTGAAGAAAGGATAAAGCGTCCAGGAATATGTCACTGCATAGACAGTGACCCTCCACAAGGCCTCTCCTGAGTCCCAGTGGCCTTGTGTCAGCAGTATCAGTAATGTTCCTACCTGCCTCCCCAGCATCCCCACCCCACGCGGGAGAGTTCAGAACTGTGGAGAAGGTGATGAGGAGAAAGAAGAGACTGCAATACAGCAAGGTGTCCTTTGCAAAGCCTGCAAGGCCAACCCACCCATCACTGCCAACCCCTGGGCTTCTCAGGACAGTGACTTGAACCATTCAAAGAAATGTTTTTAAAAGTATCTGGGTTTTCCCCCATGTGAACTAAGGGAACATTTAGGCAAGAGAAAAGAGATACATTACTGGGAAATCCTTCTGAACAAAATGGCTACCTTTACATACTCTTTTTAATCAAAAACCGTTTCCAGACTTTTTAGTGTCAAAACTGTAACCAAGTGTCTCCTGATTTTTTCCAATGTGTTTGGCAAGTGTTGTGACCCTGTTGTAGGTATTTATCCTCCCTATCCTTGGGGGAGAGGTGGTTTTGGGGGCTGATCTGGGGGAGTGGATTTTGTCCCGTCCCACCTCCTCTTTGATTTCTCCGCTTGTCAATATTGTCTGTGTGTTTCAGAGAATTGGGGCAGTTATGTTGTGTCTGTTGTTGAGATAATTAAAATTTTAGAAAGTAGTTGTAGAACTGAAAAATTAAGGAGCTGTGTTTTAAAAAATACAAACCAATATGTTCATAAAGGAATTCAAGCTATAGGGCAGCCAAACTCCTCCCCCTCCTCCCAAATTGGCTTAGGTAGCAGCTGGGCTGGGCTCCAGGTAGGTGCCTGCCTGGGCATAACAGACAACTGCTGAATAAAAGGAAGAGGAGTCTGGGGGCGTAGTCCTTGTTGTGCCAGAGTTTCCCTATGTCTTAAGGACCTCTGGTATAGAGGCCTCCGAGATCATACCGCAGAACCACCCTCGCCCTGTGTTGGTCCTAGCTCAGAGTACCTCATTTTATATGGTCATCTGGGCTTGACTCTGAACTTCCACTCCTGGCAGCAGCTGTTCTAGGCCACAGAAGCTGACCTCTCTCCTGCCCACTTGGTGCTATCTCATCCAATCACCCATCCAGTATGGACTCAGCACTGGCCAGCCTGGAGCCTACAATCCAGATAGAATGGATTGCACTCAGATCTCAGTTCCTTCTGGCTTCAGTCCCTAGATTGCTTTCCCTGTAAGCTTTTTCGACTCCAGAGCTTCCAGGTCCAAGATACCTTCTTTGGCCTCAGATACCGTGGTCAGTAAGGAAAGGAAGTGATTTCTGCTGAAGCCAGAGCATACACCCCTGGACCAGATCCAGCAATGTGGGCCTAGCTCGTCCCGCACCACACCAGTATTGCATTCATCCTCTAATGCGTCTAGGCCTACCCAAGGGCAACACAGCACCCATCCTATGGCCTGCCTGCCCCTTTCCAGGACTAGCCCAGGAGCCTGCCAAGCACATCAGAGGTCCAAGATGGGGCTTGGGGGTCACCCTGGGGTTGGCTTCCCTGTGCTTCAGAAGAGAAGGGTTGCACTTTAGCAGAGGCACTGAGGAGTACTGGGTACTGACTCCTTGTAGCTTGAATTCCTTTTGATAACAGTAGCAGCCTAAACTTAGGTGGTGTCTGTGATGCAAACACACCCACTGCCTTCAACTGTACATGTGTGTTCTTGCTGGAGTCTTGTTACTAACAGGATAATGACACTACAAAGAAATTGTGTTATATTCAACTTTGCCTTGATAATTACTGTAAACACTTTGTTCATTTTTTTCTTTTTTATTCACAAACTAAATCCATCAGGAAATTATAAAGTTATTTAAAAATTGTGTGCTGTCTCCTTTGAGCCTCTTCTAAGTGAGATGGATCCTCTGATGCTGAAAAAGCCAAGAGCGGCCAGAGGACCCCAAGAGGTCAACTCCAGTGGTAGGTAACCTGAGAACCAGCAGTGCCCAAGGTTAAGAGGGAGTGATTTACAGTTCACTTAGCCCCTAACAAGGTCTCGTTCCACACCCACAGGCCTGGTGGGTTGATCTCATCGGGAAGAAGATTAAGCCTCCTTTCAGTTACCACCTCAGCTCTGGACTGGAAGCCTTTGAACTGCCTTTCAGAATCAGTTTCCACCTCCCTCCTTCCTTCCGCCCTAGGCTGTGAGCCAGGTCCTCATTTCCAGTCTGTGTTCCAGAGCTTAGAGTAAGTGGCCTACTGGTGAGGGGTCACAGAGCGGTTCACGTTACAGTGGAAAGAGCACCAAGGATGGTCACACCTTGCAAGGGCTTCATCCCAGGTTTCAGACTTCACTGCGGAGCATTCTGCTTCATGAACCCTGGGGTGCTGGAGCCATCTCAGCTAACAAAGTGTGAATGCCGAGCTTGAAAGGGAGCTGAGAGCACCTATGCTTTTGAAGAGGTGGTGGTTTTCGTGTCTGATATTTGTCTTGGGCCTTATGCATTCTCAGAGGATTTATTTAATGAGACCTCCTTCTCTGCTAGGCTTTAGCTGTGTTTACCCCAGAAAGGAATCAGAACATCTCTGCTGGCTGCACTCCCTCCCTCTCCTGCACTCCTCAGTGTTGGGGCATTTAGGGCTGTAACCCGAGAGCCAAGCATGACTCTTCCTGGCCGGCTCACCCAGTGCACAGATTCCACATCTCCAAAACAGCTGTTCTAAAGCTTTGCCAGGTGGAGGGCACACCTGGGAGACTGGGGCCACTTACAAGCTTACCTTGAAAAACTGATGTTGCTTGTAATTCTGTCATAGGAAGCAGGAACAATTTTATTAGCAGAATGTGTATTAATACAGCACAATGTGAAATCACAACCACGGATGTATCCACAGAAGTTGTCAGATTACATTGGTCAGCTGTTTCCAGGGTATTCCATTAATCTTTTTTTTTTTTACTATTTATTAATTCACTCTGTGGTCTACCAACTCTCAGTTGCAGGCCTTTTGGGCACAGAAACCGCAGGTTTTAGGAAAATATGTGAAAGGAGAACTTTAAATTGAGAATTCCACCCATCAACTTAGTTTTGTCTGTAAATTGAAAAAAAATCACTCAGTGGTGGAATAAATATCTCCGGCTGGCCTGAGGGAGAGATCCTGAGGAAGCTGGTTTGAGATCCACAAGGTTTCCTAGATATCCCGCGAAAGCCCTGAACTTATGAACTGGATCCCCTGGCTGCCCCTTGACCTCTCAGCCTCTCTTCAACGTCTCCTCTCTGTAAAATACACAAGCTACAAGTCATAATGAGAATATGAGATTCTGTTTTTCCTCTTTGAAAGCTCCCTTGAGAGTATAAAACATAAAATTGCTTTCTTCACATCTACAATTTGCTTTAAAATAATCCAGTGTGTGCTTTGGGGAGGGAGAGCAGGATATAGATGCAAAAAGATGAACCATGAGTCAACAATTGTTGAAGCTAGGCACTGGGTGTGGGGGGGATTTCGCTATACTATCCTCTGTCTTGTGTATGTTTGGGATTTTCCTGAATAAGAAATATATCATTCAGTGGTTCTTGCCCAATCATCTTACGTGGGTCTCTTCCCTGGGATCCAAGCAATATGCATTTACACATTTCCACAGTAGCACTCAGTTCAGTATTTGTACTCCACTGTGTTTTGGGGGGAAACCCTGGTAGCATAGTGGTTAACAGCTACAGCTGCTAACTAGGCAGTTCAGATCCACCAACCACTCCTCAGAAACCGTGAGGGCAGTTCTCTGCTATAGGTCTGATATGCTTCAGAACCAACTCAATAGCAACAGATGTGGCTGTGTGTTTGTTCTTTGGGGTGTGTGTGTGCGCGCGCGCGTGCGTGCGTGTGTGCGTGTGTGTGCGCGCGCGCGCTAGGTAAGGATCCCTGGTGGCACAGTGGTGAAGTGCTTGGCTGTTAACTGAAAGGTTGGCAACTCCAGTGTGCCAGCCATTCCATGGGAGAAAAATGTGGCAATCTGCTTCTGTGACGATTCACAGCCTTGGAAACCCTGTGGGACAGTTCCACTCTGCCCTATAGAGAGACACTGTGAGTTGGAATCTCCAGTAGGATAACAGCATTTTAGGTTCCAGTGATGCAAATAATAGTAGTGGTATATGTTTACCATGTGCTGGGTTCAGCTGTGAGCACATTGAGGATTTTATCTCATTTAATCTTTTTTGTAAGTATTTTATTGTGCTTTATGTGACATTTACAATCTAAGTCAATTTTTCATACAAAAATGCACACATTGCTAGGTAACTCTAGCTCTCCCAACCCTGTGACAGCCCGTTCCTCCTGTCATCCTCTGCCCTCTCATCTCACCTCTGGACGGGAGCTACCTGGTTAGTTTCAGGTGTCTACTTAATCCAAGAAGCATACCCTTTACCGATATCCTTTTGTCTTGTGGTCCAGTCCAATCTTTGTCTGAAGAGTTGGCTTCGGAGATGGTTTCAGTTCTGGGCTAACAGAGTCCAGCGGCCATGTCTTCTGGGGACCCTACAGTCAGTCTGACCACCAAGTGTAGTCTTTTTAATAGAGTTCATATCTCATTTAGTCCTAATAACAATCCTATGAGATAGGTACCGTTCCCATCTTCCAGATGAGGCACAGAGTAGGAAATCAGCTTTCCCAGTGTCACACTACAGCTAGTAAGTGGTAGGGCTGGGGTTTAAAACCACCTCTGTCTCCCCAGCCTGTTCTCTTCTTCCCACTAGCATGACCACTTCTCTCAGGGAGCAACTGGTTGGTGGAGGAAACTAACCCCAATAAAATGTGTTCTGGAAGTACGCAAGAGCAGGAAATGTTCTTCACAGATCTTCGAGTTTGACCCTGAAAGAATAATTAGATTTTTGACCAGAGGAGTTCAAGGACGAGGTGAGGCAGAAGAGATGACGTAAAAGAAGACAGGTAAGAACATACATGGAGTGCTCAGAGAGAGCAAGGGGTTCAGTGTGGATAGGTGGGGTGCTGCTTGGCTTATGAGGGCCGAGGTGGAGACATATCAAAACCAAATCAAACCCACTGCTGTCAAGGAAATCCTGACTTACAGAGTAGAACTGCCCTGTAGTTTCCAAGGAGTTCCTGATGGATTTGAACCCCCAACATTAACTGCTATACCACCAGCGTTTCCAAAAGCTTGAAAGGAGGTTGCCTGAGCCCTCATTGTGAAAGATCTCTAATGCTGCAGAAAGGAAAGAGTAGTAACCTCTCAACGCCAGTAACTGCCCTACCACCACCAACTGTGGCTTGGAGCTGTTGGTTTCCCCAGATTTAAGATGAGAAAACAAAGCCAAGAGTATGTGTAAGGCCCAGAGAACTTAACTTTTTTTAGCACATCTAATATGTGCCAGGCAGATGGGCTCTTTGCAAAATTTAAACTTCAGTTACTCTGTGAAGAACGTATTCACTACTGCTTTTCTGATAAAGAAACGGAAGATCAAAGGTGTCCAAAGTCACACAACCAGGATGTGACGGACCTCTGGCTCAAACCTGGGTCAATTTGCTTCTCAGTCTCCCTCTCCCTGCTCTTCCCCCCTGGCCCACAGCACCAGCAAAGGCTCAAAGCCATGTGAGAGGCTGGTGGTGTGGGGCACTGAGGAGAGACCTTCACAATAACCTTTAAGGCCAGGTGAGGTGGGGTTTCAGAGGACAGAGGGAAATCATCTGCCTGGCTTGCTCACCATCAGGATGGATGGGAATCACAGCAGGATTTCATGCTCAGCTGGACTCTGGGCACCACTTATTTCCTGGGAATCAGGTGATGAAGCGTTTATGAACATTCCCTCTTCTTGCGAGTCCTTGGTGGGAAATGAATGAAGCTTGGAACCTTGGTAATGCCGCATCAGCCCTGCTCATCCACATTGGCCATGGCCTTGCCGTGCTGTCCGGGGAAGAAGTTAAGGAGACTGTAGAGCATACACAGCCCTGTGAAGGTCCCAGCTTTCAATCACTGTCATCCTTCCAACTGTTCTCATGACAGCTCTGTTAACCCTTGTTTCTGTCTTGACTGCTATGGCTCCACCCCGTCTCTCCGTCTCAGTCTCCCCTAGCTCTCGGTCTCCTCAGCCTTGCTTGTGGAGGGTCAAGAACTGAGCTGTGTTCCTCCTAAGAGGGAGAATTGGAAGCATGCAGAAAAAAAATGTCCATCAGTTGTCTGCAGACGTTCCATGCCAAAAGGCAGTCTCTGACCTGTGGTAGAATCCACACTCAGGAGCTGTTTCTGCTCGAATTGTCTTGGGCTTAAATTTCTTTTTAGGATTTTATTCTTTAGGGTTGTCAGAAATGAGGCTTTGGAGAGAATCTGTTTGCAATCTTAGAGTTGTGTGCCCTGTTTAACGGGTTAGTTTTCCCGAGACTCCTCACTGTGCATTTGTGCAGCATGTATGTGTGGGGCACACAACCCAAGAGAACTTCTGTGTGGCAGCATTCCAGGAACCACTGCCCATCCCGTAGCATCCATGGCTAGGTGTTGAGGTCAACAGTAAACCCAAATGGATGTAGGAACCGATCTTGGAAACACAGGGCAGGTTCATGTTTACGCGTATGGAAGATTTTGTTTGCATTTTTTTATCCTAAGCACTGATGTCAGGAGTCATTTGGCTCTTTCAAGTCAGTAAGCCAGTCTACTTTCCTGCCAGTTGGGCTCATCCCTGGACATTCCCATGGGGCTACCTACATTCCGTGGTGGCCCAAACAGTTTGTGTTCAATTCCTAGTCTTAAAGGTTGACAGTTCAAACCCAACCAACAACCCCGCAGAAGAAAAACCTGGCTATCTCAGCTTCTGTAAAGATTACAGCCAAGAAAACCCCATGGAGCAGTTCTACTCTGTAACACTAGAGATTGTCATCAGTTGGAACTGACAGCAAGGGGTTTGGATTTTGTCTAGGGGAGGCCCTGCCTAGGAAGGACCGTGGCTTCTCCGGAGAGCCGTTTCCAAGCTGCACTGGTTCCTTGCTCCATGCAGCATCTCTAGGACCTGAGGGAGCTATGGGGGAGAAAGATGCTTATTTATCCTGCCAAATGGACCAAGAATCTGCTTCTTGACTTGAGGCCAAAGTAGGACTTGGAATGTGGCACTCGGCCTTGATCATGAAGGCAAGAGTGAACAAATACTAGGCAAGAACTGGGACACCTTGGAGTCTCATTCTGGTGTTGCCACTTCTATTAGGTATGGGGCTTAAGCAAACACACTTGACTTCTTTGACCTTCAGGTATTGATCCCCAATTTCACAAGTGTATTAAAAAAAAACAGCTGCCACTGACTCAATTCCCCCATGTGCATCAGAATAGAACTGTGTTCCATGGGGTTTTTCAATTGCTAATTTTTAGAATTGCCAGACTTTCTTCTAAGGCACCTCTGGGTGAACGTGAACCTGCAGTCTTTCAGTTAACAGCCAAATGTGTTAACCATTGGCACCACCCATGGACTCCTCACAGGTATATGATGAAAATTAAATGACATGGTTGATTTGCACTGGTAGACACCCAGCAGCTTTTTGATAAATGAGATTAGGTAAATCAGTGCTTGCCAGGGAGGCTCTTGCTTCACACAGGGCCTTTGAAGTAATCCATATATCGTTTTGCCCAAAAGCTGAGAATCTTGAAAATGGGACCAACATAAATGGTCACCCAACTCTGACAAGACCCTACTCTGACAGCTGTTTCCTCCCATCTGAAATCCTCAGTATTCTCACATGTGGGAAAACTGAGGCCTGGAGTAGAAGTCTCCTGGAGATGGGAGGGAAGGAAGAAGCGAGCACTTCACTCTGCCCTGTTCCCCTCTGTCTGCTGGCCCTCCATCAGGGGCTCTGAGAGGCCTTCATGGGAGGCTGGGCCCTGGGCTTGGCCTTGGCCTTCGGACCCCTCCCCTCGGGGGAATTATGTGCCAACAATCATTGTTTCTGCCTTAGGAGGTAAAAAGAACCCAGATGCCAACGGCCCCGCTTCATCATCTGGGAACACATTACCCTCCTGCAGGGAAGAAATCCTGAATGAGAGCTTTGTCTGCCCTGCAGCCACAGCCGGGTAGTTACTGTGACAGTCACCAAAGAGCCAGGAAGACTGGGGCCCAGAGGTGGATCTTTAGGCCAGGACGTCACCATCACAGAGTTCAAAGTACAGTGTTCAGACAAACCTTAGAGGCCCAAGATTTCCTAGCCCTCCTACAAAGTGTAAAACTTGTAAACGGTGCCTAAGGGGTCTGCAGTCCATCTCAGAAGATGTCACTTTGATCCCTATCCCTCCCACCCCAGACCACAGCTACCTGATGTCATGGCGAATCCCATCCGCTGCCTTCCATCACATTCCTGGTTTCCAGGCCAAGGTCCCACCAGAGTTGCAGCTACCACCCACAGACAGTCCTCTGTGGGGTCTCAGATGGTGTCTCCTGTGCAGACACCTGGGAGGGAAGCAGCTCCAGCTTGACCTGGGAGTCTCAGCATCTCAACTGAGGGATCTGACCCTGGCCTCTGTTCTCTCCTGGGCCAGAATCACTGCTCAGATCCTCTGGTGCTCTTTGAACTTTTATCCCCTTCCAGAGTCTGATGAGACAGATGCCTTCTCTGTCTCTAGTGAAGCTAAGTGCTGTCCTGGCTCAGGGAGTCAAGACTCACAGTTCAGTGCAGGTATCTGCTCTTCAGAGGAAAATCTGTATGGTGAAGAGTTTTCTCGGTGTTTGGGGAACTTGCCAGTGACTGGGATGCAGCCAGTCTTTCTAAAGATTCCCTTCTCTCCCCTGAGTGTGTGTGTGTGTGTGTGTGTGTGTACAGACAGCCATACAGCACCACTCTGTGCTAATACACACCCACCCACACACAGAGGCTTTGGCCAAGTGTGAGAGTCTCCATATTATGAAGGAAATGAGTAAACAACTTCAACATTTTTGTTTCCCTCTGAGGCTTGCAAAGAAGGTGTTAAGAGAACAAGATTTAAATCATAAACTTTATTAAAAGCCAAACAGCCCAACGTGTGGCTCTTGCCAACTTGGACAGAGTCTTTAGGGTAATGCTACACTGAGCTAATCCAGAAGGCATCAAGGGGAGGAAGACAGCAGGGTGGGCATGAGCCCAAGCATCCTACCTATGAGAGGCAGGGTAGGAGCTGCCGGGTCTAACTCAGCCGCCCACTCCAGGGCCAGGGAGGGGTGGCACAGGAGCCCAGGTAAGGCCTTCACACAATTTGGTTCTTTTTTCTCCTTTCCTCTTAAATTTCCTGAGCAACTGAGCCTTGCTTCATGCCTAAGGACCCATGGCAAGGCATTGGATGGTCTGTGCCAGCAAAACCCAGAACTGGTCAAAATTGCCCACAGAGTAGCTTTGAGAGGTGCTCCACTTCTCTGATGCCCCATCCCTCTTACCCATCTGGAGGTACCCTCCCTACTCCAAAGACTAGCTTTGACTTTCCTGAGTGCAGGGACAACACAGCACTGCTTGAAACCAGTTGCCATTGAGTTGACTTTGACTCATGCCAAGCCCGTGTGTATCAGAGCAAAACTGTGCTCCCTGGGGTTTTCCGTGCTGGTTTTGGGGACACAGGTCACCAGGTCTTTCTTCGGAGGCACACTGCATGGACTTGAACCTCCAATCTTTTGTTTAACAGTCGAGACCATTAACTGTTTGAACCACCCAGAGACTACGTATGAAGCACAGAAAAATAAATCAGACCCCTGCTTACAAAGAGTTTTAAATCTAGTTGAGCATCCAGAATGAAGACCTCAGTTAACGTGGGAATGTTCTTAGGAACAGGATCCAAGTGGAAGAATTACCTGGGGAAAAAGCTTTCACAGTGCCCAGGGGGTCTCTCTTATCTCCAATCTGGATTTAGCTCTGAGAAGTCTTCCCACAGTGACCCCGCCAAAGCTCAGGCATTTCACTAACACCCAGCGCAGCTCTTGTCCTTGATCTCTTCCATCTCCTGAATTCTAAGAAGCTATGAGGCTGTTGCTGCACCACTAGGGTCTCTTGCAAATTGTGTAACTAAATTCACAAGTGTCTCATCTGACCTACCTTGACATGAGCTCCCCAGGGACAGGAGCCTACCTCTTGCCTCCTTGCAGTTGCTCTGTGACATCTGGAAAAAGGACTGTCGTCCACCACCTGATAGAAGCCCTCTGTCTACTGAGCAGTACTAAGAGGTACCTCTGAGCTCTTTCACTTGAAGGACTGAGAAGGACTGAAAGGACAACTGTGTTATTGCACACAGGACCACACACATCTTTTCTGGCCACTTAGACTTCTGTGGCTAAATGACTTCAGGAAACCTGCTGATCCCACCTGTCTTAATGTAATACCAAAAACAAAAGACAAAAAAACCAAACCCACCCATTGCCACTGAGTCAATGCTGACTCATAGTGACTGTCATGGGTTGAATTGTGACCCCCCAAAAATATGTGTTGCCATGTGGCTGGGCTGTGATTCCCAGTATCTTGTGCCTGTCCTCAATTTTGTGGTTTTACCTATGCTGTGTGTTAAAGGATTAGGGTGGGGCTGTAAATCCCTCTATAAGATCACCTCCCATCTCCACTGTCCAGGGAGTTTCCCTGGAGTATGGCTTGCCCCACCCTTAATCCTTTCATCCTACAAGCGATAAAAGGAAAGAGAAGCAGGCAGAGAATTGGCAACCTCACGCCATCAAGCAAGCGGCACTGGGAGAAGAGCGCGTCATTCAGACGCGAGGTTCCTGCGCCAAGACGATCCCTGGGCAAAGACTGGTGCAGCACCGGACTTTCCTCCAGAGCTGACAAGGGGGAAAGCCTTCCCCTGGAGCAGACATCCTGAATTTGGACTCGTAGCCTACCGGACTGTGTAAGAATAAACCTTCCTTTGTTAAAGCCATCCACTCTGGTATTTCTGTTAGAGCAGCACTAGCTGACTAAAACAGTGACCCTATAGGATGGAGTAGAACTGCCCCAGAGTTTCCAAGGAGCTCCTGGTGGATTTGAACCACTGATCTTTTGGTTATCAGCTGTAGCATTTAATCACTATGCCACCAGGGTTTCCAACATAATGCCAGTTGCCATTAACTAATGAAATCCCTTGGGGAGAGGTGAACTGTGCTCCATAGGGTTTTCAATAGCTGTGATCTTTCATAAGCAGATCTCTTTCTTCAAAAACACCTCTGGATGGCCTTGAACCTCCAACCTTTTGTTTTAGCAGCCAAGCATGTTATCCATTGCACCACTCTAGGTAAATGTTGGTATTATTACAAGAAGTTAAATATCATCAGGACATTTTGGGATTGGCCACAAAATTCGTATTGTTCTTGGGGTGATCTCCTAGAGCATGGAAAGCCTTTGCGCAGAATTTTTGCCACCTTGACGGCAGGACCTTGTGGGACTCCATATAATATCTTTGGCATGATATCCAATATATGGGTGTCTGTGGTATAGGTAGGAACTCTGGTGGCATGTGGTTAAATACTACGGCTGCAAAAGGTTGGGAGTTGAAATCCATCAGGTACACCTTGGACACTTAGTGGAGCAGTCTGACCTGTAGGGGCACTATGAATCAGAATGGATTTGACAGCATCAGGTTTGGTTTGCTTTGGTTTAGATACAGTTGTGAACAAAAGGAAACCCTGGTGGCATTGTGGTTAATTGCTACATCTGCTAACCAAAAGGTTGGCAGTTCGAATCCACCAGGCACTCCTTGGAAACTCAACAGGGCAGTTCTACGCTGTCCTGCAGGGTCACTAGAAGACAAAATTGACAGCAACTGAGTTTTTTTTCGTGTAGATGTCTATATAGATTGTGCTTAAATATACCTGACTGTCTGTGTCTGCAAAAGGAGGCTTCTGTTAGATATAATGGAAACCCTGGTGGTATAGTGGTTAAGTGCTACGGCTGCCAACCAAAGGGTTGGCAGTTCAGAGGCACCAGGCACTCCTTGGAAACCCTATGGGGCAGTTCTGCTCTGTCTACAGGGTTGCTATGAGTCTGAATCGACTCCACGGCACTGGGTTTGCTTTTGGTTTGATGTGAGATGTAGTTACTTCCTCCTGGAGTTTCTTTAAATTCTCCCCCATGAGAGGTGTGGGCCATAAGCCTCACTAGGAAAGTAAGGGACTGATGGTGGTACACACAGGGTATGGTGACTCCTCACACTGGGATTCAGTGACCAGGAGAAGAATCAGCCTCTCAGTGACTGTGAAATGGGACACTCAACAACCAAAGGAAGGTGAGGCTGCATCCCTTTGCCCTGACCCTCACCTATGCCCTGCTTCTCACCTGGCCCAGGAGGGTGCTTCAACAACCCCAAACCCACCAGGCCCTTTCCCAACACCACCCTTATTTTCTTTCTTTTCCCCATTTTTTTCTTTGCTTAAAAAGGTCCCACCACAAGAATGTTTTCCTCTTTTCCTCCATATGTAACAACCGGGATCAGGAAACCGCAGGGACTGGCAATTGCTCTGGTCTGAGGGCCAGAGTTTGCTATATTCGGGTGCAGACCAGGGATGGTTTCAAGGCCTGATCTATTCCCAGAAAGACTGGGACGGAATTTTTCCTGGGTCTCCAGGACACAAAATCCCAACTATGTGCAGCTGGGCCAGGTTGGCGGAGGCGTCTCAAACCTAAACTTCATTATTTATATTCTGTCTCTCACCAGCTTTTCTTGGGATGCCTTTGAGGTCTGTGATACATGTTTATTTCCAGGTTTGCGTCAGTCACTGTTGACTGTGGGTAACTTTAGTTAGCAGAGCAAGCCTGGGCTCAGTCAGCGCCCGCCCCCCCGCCCTTTGCTGCCTGACCTCCCACCCTCTAAGGACGGCAAAGCCATGGGCAGCAACATCTGTCCTTCTGGAGCAACCTGCCTCCACGGACCACTCCTATCTCCCTTGGAAGCACCCCTTGGGTTTGTTTTTATTTTTTCCACTATAGCTTTCTTTGAGTTCTGAAATTGAGAATGAGAAAGGAGTTTATTTATATGAGAACATACAGCGTCCTTGATCAACCAACATGCTCTCCCAGCTGCCGAGTGAAAGGGGAAGCAAAGAAGGGTTTATGAAGTGCTTGTGATGAGTCAGACACTGAGAGGGCCCTTAACATGTGTTCCTGGGGATCGCTGTCCACATTTCACACAGATGTTGCATGAGAACGCGGGCAATGTCTACATTATCATACATGTGTCCCTGTGCAGAGAACAACAGTGGGAGAGCTGTTAGGTGTTCATCAAGGTGCATTCAGTACTGAATGGGAGGGAAACTGAGGCTCCAAGTGGTGAAGCAGCTTGCGTGGTGGTGCCACTGAGCAGATTCCAGCCCTCACCTGCCTGGTGCTAAAGCCAATGCTTCCTCCTCAGCCTTCCGCAGTCCTCTGGCCCTTCTCTGGATGAAGCGTGTGGTGTTCTTTCACAGCTGGCCCCACGCCAAGTGCCTTCACCTTGGGCATTGCTTTTGTCATATTGGGCTCTAGTCCAGAATCACTGCAAGGCTTCTTTTAGCCAAGGGTAGAACCTAAAGTCATCAGCTTGTCATCATCGCGACCTTTGTAATAGTCCGGCTGCTTCACCCAAGGCCACCCTCCCAATATCAGCATTCCTGGGCCTGGCCACCACCTTAGCTCAACCTGGGTCCCTGTTTGGGGCTAACGTCTCTGGCATGTTGGAAGGCTCCTGACGGAAACTTGCTTGCTCTAGTTCTTTCCCAAGCAGTCAGACTGCTTACCTCCCCAGCCCTCTTGACCCAGGCTCTCTGTCCACTATTTTGTTTCTTCTGTCCCCAAGCTTTCCTGAATGACAATGTTACATTGCCACTTTTCTGGGTATACATATGCTTAGGTGAAGTTTTATAGCGCAGACTAGTTTCTCATTAAACCACACACACGTTGTTCTGTGACAGTGGTTGTTAACCCTGCGATATGTCAACACTGTCTGCTTCTCAATCTTGGGTTCCCCGTTTCCACCTGACCAGCTGTCCCGTCCTGCCTTCTCATCCTTGCCCCTGGGCTGGTGTGCCCATTTAGTCTTGTATACATGCTTGAGCTATCTGTATTATTGTCTGCTTTATAGTGCTATCTAATCTTTGGCTGAAGGGTGAACTTCAGTTGAAAAGGTATTGGGAGCCATACCCCTGGGGTTTTCCAGTTTCTGTCAGACCAGTAAGTTTGATATTTTTTGTGAGTTAGAATTTTCGTCTACCTTTTTCTCCTAGTTTATCTGGGACTCTCTTTTGTCATCCCTGTCAGAGCAGTCAGTGGTGACAGCTGTGCACCATCCAGTTGTGGAGGACTGAATATGACAGACGCTGTGGTAGTTGTGGTCCATTCGTCCTTTGGACTAATTTGTCCCTTGAGTCTTTGGTTTTCTTCGTTCTCACTTGCTCCAGACAGAGTGTGACCAATAGATAGATCTTAGATGACTGCTCACAAGCTTTTAAGACCGCTGATACTATTCACCAAAGTAGGATGTAGAATACTTTCTTTGTAAATTATATTATGTCAATTGAGCCAACTGTCCCCCCACGACCATGGTCCCTAACCACCTGCCTAGTGACTTGGTCCCTGTGGCAGTTTGGATGTATCTGTGAAGCTGCTATTGCTTTGCTTTGGTCAAGTTGTGCTAACTTCCCCCAGCTTTGTGTACTGTCTCACCCTTCACCAAAGTTACCGTTTATCTATTGTCCAGTTAGTGCTTTTCCCTGTCACCCCTCCCCTCCCTTATAACTGTTGAAGTTCGTTTCTTTCTGTGTGGAAATCTGATCATGAGTGTTTATAATAGTGCTTGTATATGATTTTGTGTCCTCTTGTGAGTGACTTATTTCGCTCAGTATAATGCCCTCCAGATTTGCCCACGTTGTGAGGTGTTTTGCAGATTCACCATTGTTCTTCATTGTTCCATAGTACTCCATTGTGTGCGTGTACCGTAGTGTGTTTATCCATTCATCTGCTGATGCCACTTAGGTGGTTTCCATCTTTTTGCTATTATGGACAAGGCTGCAATGATCATGGGTTTGAGTGCCCATTTGTGTAATGGCTCTTATTTCTTTAGGATATATTCCTAGGGGTAGGATTGCTGGATTATATGGTATTTCTGTTATCAGCTTTGAAGTGCCAAATCCTTCTCCAAAATGGTTGCACCATTTTACATTCCCACCAGCAGTGCAAAACAGTTCCAATCTCCTTGCAGCCTTTCCAACATGTATTATTTTCTGTGTTTTTGATTCGTGTGGGTAGTGCTGGGATGAGATGTTATCTCCTCGTGGTTTTGATTTGCATGTCTCTGATGGTTACTGATTTACTGATTGCAAGCATTTCCTCATGGGTCTGTTAGCCACCTGAATGTCTTCTCTGGTGAAGTGTCTGTCTATATCCTTAAAAAACAAACAGTGCTGTCGAGTCGATTCTGACTCACAGCGACCCTATACATCAGAGTAGAACTGCCCCATAGAGTTTCCAAGGGGTGCCTGGCAGAGTCAAACTGTTGACCTTTTGGTTAGCAGCCATAGCACTTAACCACTACACCACCAGGGTCATTTGTAAGTTGGATTGTTTGCTTTCTGTTGTGGAGGTGTTGGATTTTCCTCTAGATTTTAGAGATTAAGTCTTCGTCAGATATGTCATAGCCAAACATTTTTTCCCCGTCTATAAGTTCTGTTTTCTGGCCACTGTTTTTGCTCTCCCTTGTCTAGTTAAAAAGCACACCTGGATGCTTCTTCCATTTCCAGATGAGGAATAGGGCATAAGGAATTGAGTAAATTATCTTTTCTAATAGGTTTGTTTGGTTTAGCGTGATAGCCTCCTGAGGAATTCCCTTTATATTAGAAATAAGGGCAGGCTACCATTTATTAGGGACATTGGTGGCTCAGTGGTAGAATTCTTGCCTTCCATAAAGGAGAAAAACAAAACTCAGTTGCCGTCTGAGAAATTCTAATTCATAGCGACCCTGTAGAACAGAGTAGAATTGCTCCACAGGGTTTCCATGAGAGAGACTCTGATTCAGTTCCCAGTACTGATGTATCTCGTGCACAGCCGCTACCTGTCAGTGGTGATTTAGCATTACTGTGACACTGAAGGGCTCACCTGTCTATGCCAAGAAATCTGGAGGATAGCTACCTGACCAGCTGACTGGAGAACATCCATACTTATGCCCATTCCTAAGAAAGCTGATCCAACTGAATGTGGAAATTATCAAACAATATTGTCAGTGTCACACTCAAGCAAACTTTTGCTGAAGACCATTCAAAGATGACTGCAACAGTATATTGACAGAGAACTGCTAGAAATTCAAGCTGGATCCAGAAGAGGATGTACAGCCAGGGATATCATTGCTGATGTCAGGTGGAGCTTGGCTGAAAGCAGAGAATACCAGAAAGATGTACACCTGTTTCACTGACTATGCAAAGGTATTCAGCTGTGTGGATTATAACAAATCATAGATGACATTGCGAATAGGAATTCCCGAACACTTGTGTTCCTGAGCAATCTGTATATCAATCAAGAGGCAGCTGTGCTAACAGAAAAAGGGACAACAGCTGGTTTAAAGTCAGGAAAGGTATGTGTTGAGGTTGTATCCTTTCATCATACCTTTTCAATCTGTCTGTGGAACAAATAATCCAAGAATCTGGGCTATATGAAGAAGAGCAAGGCATCAGAATGCAGGACGACACATTAACAACCTGCGTTATCCAGATGACACAACCTTGCTTGCTGAAAGTGAAGAGGATTTGAAACACTTTCTGATGAAGATCAAAGACCACAGCCTTCTGTATGGGTTGTACTTCAACATCAAGACAACAAAAATCCTCACAACTCGACCAATAAGCAACGTCATGATAAATGGAGAATGGACTGAGGTTGTCACGGATTTCATTTTACTTGGGTCCACAATCAACACCCATAGAAAGAGCAGTCAAATCAAAAGACACAATGCATTGGGAAACTCTGCTGCAAAGGACCTCTTCAAGGTGTTGAAAAGTAAAGATGTCACCTTGAAGAATAACGTGTGCCAGACCCAAGCTATGGTATTTTTCAGTCGTGTCATATGCATCCAAAAGCTGGACAGTGAATAAAGAGGACAGAAGAAGTATTAACGCCTTTGAATTGTGTTGCTGGAGAAGAATGTTGAAGGTACCATGGACTGCCAAAAGAACAAACAGATCTGTTCTGAAAGAAATCTAACCAGAGTGCTCCTTGGAAGCAAAGATGACAAGACTGCGTCTTACATACTTTGGGCATCTTGTCAGGAGGTATCAATCTCTGGAGAAAGACATCATGCTTGGTAAAGTAAAAGGTTAGCAAAAAGAAGGAAGATCCTCCGCAAGATAGATTGACAGAGTGGCTCCAACAATGGACTGATGCATACAAACAATTATGGGCATGGTACAGGACTGGGCCGTGTTTTGTTCCATTGTGCATAGAGATGCTATGTTGTGCATAGGGTCAGAACTGACTCAAAGGCACCTAACAATAACAAACAACATGATGCTGAACAGGTTTGAGCACAACTTTCAACCTAGTAACAGATGAAGAAGAAAGGCCTAGCAATCTATTTCTGAAAATCAGCCAGTGAAAACCCTACAGATCACAACAATCTGATCTACAACTGAACATGGGAATGGCATAGGACCTGGAAATATTTTGTTCTGTTGTGTGTGAGGTCACTTCAAGTTAGGAGCCAACCTGACTGCAAACAACAACAACGTTCTGTTAAGGGCGTCAAGAGGCAGCAGTGGGGTCACTCTAACATCCTGTTTTTGCACGCTCCACTATGTGCATCCCCTTGTCTTTGTCATCTAGTTCTGCTATAAAAGAAATGCCATGAGTGGATGGCTTTAACAAAGAAAAGTTTATTCATTCAATCCAGTAGGCTTAAAGTCTGAATTCTGGCTGTCACTTCCAGGGTAATATGCATTCTCTGTTGGCTCTGGGGAAAGGCCCTTGTGTTGTATCAGTCTTTCTTAGGTCTAGGAGCATCTCAGCACAGGAACCTCAGGTCTGAAGAATGCACTCTGTTCCTGGCAGTGTTTTCTTGATGGTGTAAGGTCCCCAACTCTCCGCTTGCTTCCTTTTCCTTTTGTCTCTCTTATAGGATAAAAGGCAGTGCCAGCCATGCCGCAGGGAGACTCCCTTATCATTGGATCAGAAATGTAACCTTAGAAAGGGTGTTACCAAACCAAACTAAACCCACTGCCATTGAACTGATTCTGACTTACAGCAATCCTATTAACAGAGTAGAACTGCCCCATAGAGTTTCCAGGATCACCTGGTGGATTTGAACTGCTGACCTTCTGGTTAGCAGCCATAGCACTTAAGTACTATACCACCATGGTTTCTAAGGGTGTTACCATCCCTTCCTAATCCTCTTTAACATAATCTAGTCTTGCCCTATTAACCACAGAGATTTGCAACATAGGAAAATCACAAGACAGAGGACAACCATGCAATACTGGGAAGCATGGCCCAGTCAAATTCAAATTTCTACACACATTTTTGGGGGGAATACAATTTAATCCATGATACCGCTGTACCTCACTAAGGTAGCCAGTTCTGTCCTTGAACAACTTTTTATGTTAGGAGATTCTTCCTTACAGATTCACAGATGATGTGAACTGGAAAGAACATTAGAGAAAATACCGTCCGGTCTCTTGATTTTAAGTGACATGCTAAAGGTCACACAGCCACTTAGTGGCTGTGCCCAGCTCTCTTCACCCAGGGCTCCCTGCAGTCTGGAAGGCGAGCTCTCCAAGCTTGGTGAGCCTGGCCCTGGCTGACTCGGGCACCAGCTGGAGTCCTCCTCCTACGGCCAGCTCTTCCACCTGCATCAGCCTCTACAGTGCTCCCAGCTCAGGGCACCTCCCTGTCCAGAGGAAGTGAAAAGCACGTCTTCCCCGCACTGAACTCGTGAGCTCGTCGACTTGGGAGATGAGACGCAGGCTGAGCTGGGGTTCCATCCCCTGGCCCTTCCCACCTCAGAGAGAACAAATCTCTTCTACTGGAAACAGCCAAGGTCATTCCCATTGGCTCCAACTGGAAAAGGAAACCACATCGGGGCTGCCAATGGAAGTTGCATCTCACATCTTATTCAATAAGCTGATGTCATCTAGTGGAGACAGCAAAAGACTGCAGAGTATCGAAAGCTCTGAGATCCACCTGGATTCTCACTTTCCAGCAAACAGAAGCCTTTTGAGCTTAAGGTGGGGATTCGCTCACTCTCCATTTTGGAGCCAAGAGATGTACCTGTAGCCTAGGTGTGTGCCAAATTCAATTTGTGTATTTGGCAAATGCTCGTGTGTACTCAACTTCAGGCACAGCTCTGAAAACAGCTTGAGAACAAATCCAAATACCTTTCAGAAGTTCCCTCTCAACACAAGGCGATGGCATATGGTGTAGACTTTCAAATGCATTTTCACGGTATGAGAGAAATATGAAGTTTCCAAAATTTACACTTACAGACTTAACTTCGTGCATGAAGAAAGTATCCACATCTTTCTTGATATTTTGGTATAAACGTAGGACCAAGTAGGTGAATCGGAAGCCTGTTACCTGTGTCTGTGTCATTTGCCACCCTTGCTTTAACGTGTCTCCCATCACAACAGTTAACAGCAAAAACCAAAACAACTGGCCGAGAGTCAGCTCTGACTCAGGGCAACCTCAGCTATGTCAGAGTGGATCTGTTTTCCCTACAGTGTTCATTGTTTAATAGTAGATTGCCAGGCCTTTCTTCTGAGTCATCTATGGGAGACTTTGAACTGCCAACCTTTTGGTCAGTAGCTGAGTGCTTAGCCACTTGCACTCCATAGGCACGCCACTAAAATTTAGCCTTACTAAAAAGGAAATTTTGGAATGATTTCTTTGTAGGAACCCTTGTTGTGGCCTGTTATTGTTGTTAGGAGTCATCGAGTAGATTGTGATGAGCAGTCAGCTGTCATAGACACAGGAGAACTGTCCCAGAGGCTTCTGGGATGTAATTTTTATGAAAGCACATCACCGGGTTTTTTAAATCCCAAGGGGTCACCAGTGGGTTTGAACTACTAACCAACCTTTCAGTTAGCAGCCCAGAGTTTAATCATTGCAAGTATAAAGTCAGTTTAGTCTCCAAGGTGGTGCCTGTAGATCTGCTGCTTTTGCCTGAGCAGAGAACAGAAAGGACCACAGAGAGACAGAGAACAGGAGGGACACTAGAGGGACCAGGGGATGGTAGGACACTATCAGTCAGAGGACAGGAGGGACACTAGATAACTCATCTTGAAGACACATATGTCTGAATCCTTTCCTAGACCCTCTTCCATGAATTCCCCAGGGATTTTCTGGTAAAAGAGGCTGGGTTGTTGTAGAGGTCTCAGTTCCCAACGGACAGCTGCTTCCATCAGGGAACACATCACTGATCCCATTGAACTGGAAGTTAAGAATGCCACTTGGCCACTTTAGGCTCCTCATGGTTCTGGATCAGCAGGCAAATAATTGAGTTAATATATTGACTGGGAAACTGGGTAGTAGAAGAAGGTAGTTTTAAATACCTGTTATGACACATGACCAGTGGCAGAGATGAGGACTGTAATTGTTACGGGCATTCCTTACTTGTATGTGTTCATCAACTACGTTTATTCTCTGCACTTCTAAAATACAAGAAGTAAATGAGGCTAGTGTGTTTTCAGTTGTATCATGTTAGGCACAAGTATGACAGTGTAGTTCCTTATTTAGAGTTTATGTGTGGTTTAAGGAGATTTGTACAGGTGCCAAGTTGTCTAGGGGTGAACTGTGATGGTTAAGGCTGTGTGTTAATGTGGCAGGGCAATGATTTTCAGTGGTTTGGCAGTTTTATAAGGATGTAATTTGGCAGTTATGTAATTATCTTCCACTTTTTTGATTTAATATAAGCATCTTCATGATGTGATTTGATGTGTCCATCCAGTCAGTGGTAAGGTGGGTTTCTTAGGGGTGTAGGCTGTGTCTGGTACATATGGGCATTCTGGCAAAGCTCACTTGCTCTGGATCCTGCATCAAGCTTCTTACTGTCTGACCTCTGGTTGTAGGGACTTGAGCCGGCAGCCTGCTGTCTTACCTGCTTTTGTCTTGAGTTAGCCAGCCCCCGCAGCTATGTGAGACAGAAGAAGCCTCCAGACTGACACCTGACTCACAGCCTTGGGATTTGACAGCATCTACAATCACCATTTCCTTGCCATTTATATGTATATATATGTTTGTGTGTGTGTGTCTATATTTCTGTCCTTCACTAGTTTTGCTTCTCTATAGAGAACCTAGCTTAAGACTGATGATGCTACATTCTGACTCCTGATCTCCATGGCAAGGGCTCCAGAATTCAGGATTTCCCTCTGAGCAGCACCCCTTGAACTGATGCCCTTACTTGTAGCTGGCTCAGAGGACTGCTCAAGTCTCCCAATGCTTGATTTGGAAGAATCTGAACAGCAGAAACGGGAGGCAGCTTTTCCTACTGACTGTCTGTGACACCATCTCATTCTGCAAGCAGTCATCTGAGTTTCACAAACACCTTCCTCCCTCTGGCGTCTCCCTCAACGCCTCAAACCCAAGGTGTGTTATGAAAGGCGATGAGGTCCGCCCCCTCCTGACAGCAGCCACAGCTCTTTCCCCAGCCACTAACTGATTCTGCTTCAGTTCCACCTCTCCGTTGCTCTCTCCTAATCTGGAGAGATGGATGACCACAGCTGTGAGCACTGGTGTCTGAGTTCATTTCAGACATGGCCTTGACACTTGAAGAAGCCAAATCAAGCCCCTGCCCCGCAGGAAGGCTGTAATTGCTGGAAGAACTAATCCTGAGGCAGGAGGTGGGTGAGGGCTGTTGCCGATGGATTCTACAACACAGGACCTCTGCAACTCAAACTTCTCCATGGAAGAAGACCTGAAACAACCAAACAAACTCACTGCTATCGAGTCAATTCTGACTCATAATGACCCTATAAGGCAGAATAGAATTGTCCCATAGAGTTTCCAAGGAGCACCTGGAGGATTTGAACTGCTGAGATTTTGGTTAGCAGGCATAGGTAGCGCTTAACCACTACACCACCAGGGTTTCCCTACAAAAGAAGAGGAGGAACAAAAGGAAGAAAATCAGTGGTGGCTAGACCCTGAGCCCACCTGCACCCCTATCAGTGACTGTCTGAGGCAGGACTGTCCAGATTGTTGAGCGGGAATGAAGGTTGCTACCCAGTTTTAAGTATGAGCCTGTTGAGTTGATTCTGATTCAGGGTGGCCCCAGGTATGCAGAGTAGAACTTCTCCAAAGGGTTTCCAAGGCCCTGATCTCTCTGGAAACAGATCACCAGGCACTTCTGGGTGGATTTGAATCTCTAGCCTTGCAGTTAGTAGTCAAGTACCTAACTGTTTGTACCACCCAGATGTGAGAATCAGCACTCATTAGTGGCTGTTTTAAAAACTGATGAACAGACTGGGCTAGGGGCTGTAGAAAATGCAACATAGCCTTGACTAAGGAACTTGCCCCTTGGTTAGAAAGGTAAAACTAACATACAAATATACATTCAATGTCAATACAAGGCTATATGTGATAGGTTCACAATTCATTCATGAACCTTGTACTGAGTGCCTTAAAAAAAAAAAAGGTGCTATCAAGTCAATTCTAGCTCATAGTGACCCAGTGGGTGTCAGAGTAGAGCTGTCTCCAAAGTTTTCAGTGTCTATGCTTTGTTCACAAATTGCCAGCCCTTTCTTTCAAGGTGTCTCTGGGTGGATTTGAACCTTTAACCTGCTGCTTAATAAAAGAGTGCTAACCATTTACACCACCCAGAGACCCTTTAAAAAAACCCACTGCCATCAAGTCGATTCTGACTCATAGCAACTCTATAGGACAGAGTAGAACTGCCACATAGAATTTCCAAGGAGCAGTTGGTAAATTTAAACTGCTGACCTTTTGGTCAGCAGCCCTAGCACTTAACCACTAAGCTACCAAGGACCCCTTATTGCTGCTAACTACAGACCTAAGTTCTTTTTAGGATTTTTTATTGTGCTAAAATACGTGTAATAACAGAAATTCCTCCTTTTTAACCATGTTGAGTTTCCATTTCAGTGGCATTAACTAGGTCATCCACAATGCTGAGCCACCTTCACCACTGTCTACTTACAAAGCTTTCCATGACCTCAAACAGAGACTCTGTACCCTTCAGGAGGTAACTCCCCATGCTTCCCTCCCATTCCTGCCCCTGTGAACCACTAAATCTATTTTTTGTCAATTCTAGAAATTTCACCTAGGTGGGGATCATACACTGTTTATCCTTTTGCATCTGGTTTCTTTCACTTAGCATGTTTCCAAGTCTCATCCATGTTTTAGCATGTGTTAGAACTTTATTCTCTTTTATGGCTGAATAATAATCCTCTGTTAAAAGTATGTGATACATGCTTTTTTCTGTTGATGGATACTTGGGCTGTTTTTACCTCTTAGCTACTGGAAAAATGCTTCAGTAAACATTGATATGCAAGTATGGGTTTGAGTCCCTGCTTTCAAGTCTTTTGGAAATACACCTAGCAGTGGAATTTGTGGGGCATGTGGTAATTATGGAAACCCTGGTGATGTAGGAGTTAAGAGCTATGGCTGCCAACCAAAAAGTCACCAGTCTGAATCCACCAGGTGCTCCTCGGAGTGTCTATGGGGCAGTTCCACTTCTGTCCTACAGGGTCACCATGAGTCAGAATCCACTCAACAGCAATGGGTTTGGTTTTTATGGTAATTACAGGTGCTCTGGTGGTACTCCCGTAAGGACTTGGCTGCTGCCCAGAAGGTTGGCAATTCAACCCACCAGCCACCCCACAAGAGAAAAGATCTGGCCATCTGTTCCCATGAAAATTACAGCCTAGGAAACCTTAGGGGTCAGTTTTACTCTGTCTTATGAAGTTGCTGTTAGTCAGAACTGACTTGACGGCACACCACGTAATAATTATGTTTAACTTTCTAAGGAACAGCCAAGCTGTGCTCCACAGCAGCTACAGCCTTTCACATTCTCACCAGCCAAGCAGAACGGTTCCCACTTCTCCACACCTTCACCATCACTTATCATTTTCCTTTTTGTTCATTTCTTTAGTGACAGCCATCCTAGTAGGTGTGGTGTGTTATCTCATTGTGGTTTTGATTTGCGTTTCCCTGGTGACTAATTATCTCAAGCATCTTTTCATGTTTTTATTGGTAATTTGTGTGTCTTCTCTGCAGACTTGCCTATCCAAGTCCTCTGTTCTTTTGGGGGGCAGGGGGAGTTGTCTTTGTTGTTGAGTGTAGGAGTTCTTTATGTATCCTGCATATTAAATCCTTATGAGAAATATGATTTCCAAACATTTTCTTTGTTTCTGTAAGTAGTATTTTCACTTTCTTGATGAAATTTTGAATTTTGATGAATTTGTTTTTGTTTGTTTTTTCTTTTATGGATCATACATATGGTGTCACCTCTAAGAATTCTTCATGTACCCCTAGGTCTAGAAGGTTTTCTCCTATATTTTCTTCTAAAAGTTTTGTTTTACATTTAAGTCCAATGGCTCATTTTGAATTAGTTTTGTATACAGTATGAGGTTTAGATCGAGGTTCTTTAAAAAAAAAAAAACCTATAATGTACAGTACCGTTTGTCAAAAAGACTATCTTTCCTCTGTTGAATGACTTTTTCACCTTTATCAAAAATCAGTTGGGCATGTTTTGTGTTGGTCTGTTTCTGGATTCTGTACTCTGTCCCAGTGTCCCCCTCAAAGCACACTTCCTTTAATAGTTTAACCATAGAGTAAATTTTAAAGAGCTTTAGCTCAGCACTTGGCTGCCAACTGAAAAGTTGATGGTTCTTGCCCATCCAGTTGCTTTGTGGACACAAGACCTGGCAGTAGCTTCTGTCAAGATCACAGCCTGTGTAAACTTTCACTGAAAATGTGATAACTGTCTGTCAGCTCTACTCTGCCACACAGAGCCACTAGGAGTCAAAATCAACTTGATGGCACCCAGCAATAACAGTGAATTTTCATATTGAGTACAGTGATTCCTCCCACTTTAATCTTCTGAGCTAAGAGGATTTTAATACAGTATTCACTTTAGATTTCATTCTAGGCCGAGGCCAAGCACAAAAAATTTCAGCCTACATTAGATGATGTGAGGAAATTTTTAGGAACCTGGGAAGCTATGGTTTTGTGGGTCCATTCTCTTTTTCCTCAGACTCTGGACTTACTCAGCAACCTGCCCTCTTCTCAAGGCCCTGGGGCCATTAACCAGTGGGTCCACTGGGCCACTAGGGGGAGCTCCCCACCCTGGGATTTCGTGGGGTCTTTGGTTCTTTTCTCCCTCTGGATGGGTAGAAGTGAAGAGGAACCGGTAGATCAAAAATGAAGGAAATCCCAGCCCTCCCAAGTTTTCAGAGACCATTTTTCATTGGCCCATGTACAGCCTGAGCCGGCTTCAGCGTCTTGTTCCCTGGAGTTCTGAGCACCATTTGAATTTGCTTTATTAAAGCAACACCTTTCCAGCCCCTGGGGTGAGACATGGAATGAGAATCAAAGGATTGCTCTTTCTGCATTTCTTAGTTTAGGGGAAATTGGTTTCCTGCTTCACTATGGTTATGAGTAAAACAGATTATGTTTTAAAAACACAATAACGTCTGTGTTGCTTGTCTCTCTCGAGTAGTCTGGCTCAACTCTTCCATGCTCATGGTTTACAGAATTCAGGCCAAAATAGACTTCCTGTCTGAGAGAAATTGTATGGACAGGTAGGAAATTTAGGGGCAGAGAGTTTGTCCCCAGAAACAGCAAAGATTCTCCTAAGTCCCTCTCCAGAAAGGACCTTCTGCAACTGAGCCTGAAGCCTGACCTGGCTCCTTGCTAGTTGTGCAGTTGTGGGAAGGTAATTTAACCTCTCTAAGCCTCAGTGTTTTCATCTGTAAAATGGGATAATAACAGTGTCAATCTTATAGTGTTGTTGTAATGATTACATGAGTACTGCATCCAAAATGTTTCCTTAAACGGACAGGAACTTGTCAGACAGGCAGAACCCAGGGTGGAAAGGCAGAGTATGCTGTCAAATTGTAAGGATTGCAACTAATGTCACAAAACAATATGTGCATAAATTTTTGTATGAAAAATTAACTTGAGCTGTAAACTTTCACCTAAAGCATAATTAAAAACAAAGAAGTGACTCTGAGAGAACAAACTAAAGCCCAATTAAAAACAAAAAAGTGAATCCAAGAGAACAAACTTGTCCTTGTTAAAGCCATCCACTTGTGGTATTTCTGTCATAGCAGCACGTGATGATTGAGACAGTGAGAAAAGATGGGAACAGTCCTCTGAAGCATTTGATGAAGCCAGTATAATCTGACACCAAAACCAGAAAGAAAGAAAGAAAAAAGAACAACTAAAAATATCCCTCATAAACACTGACACCAAAATCCTCTAAAGAAAAAAGTACTGGCAACCAAATCCAGACAGCAAAAGGATAATACGTCATGACCAGGTGGAGTTTATCTTGGGAAGGGGAAAAAAAATAAAAATCTTCCTCATTGTCATTAGGTGCCCTCTGTCCCCTAGGGTCGCTGTGAACTAGAATCGACTCGACATCCACCGGTTAGCTTTTTTGGCTTAAAGCTGGATTATGCTGGAGAAGGAGTTTGTTTGCCTAACGTGTAGACTACCATCCTACCTTCATCTGGGCCTGCTGAGGGAGAGATCCTCGTGCACTCAGAGGGTCCCCTGGAGGGACAGCAGAGTTTCTGGAGGGAGGAGGTGGTTGGGCCTGGCTGAGATAGAAGGCAAACATCCTCTTCCTTCTTACCCAGATAGAGAACAAGAACCAAAGAGAGTCTCTCCCACTTCATGACTTCCATCTTTCTCAGCTGCCCTCTGGAGCAGACAAATGGTCAAATTAGGAGCCATGGAAAGAACCACAGGTTGAGAGGTTCTCCTTGTGGGAGCAGCGCTGAGAGCTCAGGAGTTAGCTAACTGAAAGGGCTACTGCCCAAGGACCATCCCATCCCTGGCCCTGGAACTTCTCCATGATCCAACTCTGTCCAGTCTTTATGGGTTCAATTGCTCAGTGGCTACCCATCCACTGGCTATACCCACCGCCATAGAGTCAATTCCAACTCATAGAGACTCTATAGGGTGCAGCTGCTGGTATCCACTGGATACTACTGTTAAAAGTCATGCTTTCCAGCCCCAAGGGTGAGATATGGAAGTACTAAGGTACTCCCTGACCCTATTAAGACTGAAAATAAAGATGGCATGAGGTCTGGGCTAATCCTGAGCCTAGGGGTGGGGGTTAGGCTGCAGCTGATCGTGGTACCTGGAGAAGGCACACCATGTCCAGCATAATCCATCTTCAGGACCACCTTCTTGGTAGCATGGATTCTGGAACCCAGCCCTCAGCAGGGCTGGAACTGCAGGCCCTTGGCAGCTGAGTGGTGCCGGGGCCTTGCTGTGACCCTTCTCCCTCACTGGGGGGTTATTCTTTCTGCTCCTGTCTTTCCTTTGCCCTCTAAGAACAAGGCTGATATTCTAGCTTTTGTTTCAAAGAATGGTGAAAACTCAGCCAAGGCCTTTCTGGCCCTTGGCATCTGCTGGTGGGAGAACTGCCCAAAGCCCTCCCCTGGCAGAGCCAGGGTCCTCCTGGCAGTGCCCACCAACTCCCCTCTTGCAGCCTCTCCGGCAACCCCCATGCACATCTCCCCAGTCCTGGAGCTCCCTTCCCACTCCGGCTCTCAGACTGCTAGGAAGAAACTGAGAAGGAACTTCCCTGCCGCTCCCCAACTTGGCCCAGCTACCGACCTGGATGACTCATGCCTCTCTCCCAACCACATAAAAGCCACTGGAGCCATTGTTTGTACCTAAGTAAATATTTATGTGCTCGGTATGTGTAGCAAGTGGGTGTCCTCTGTCTGTCTGGGTCACTGTCATCTGTCATCATGGCAAGCAGGGTCATGGCAGAGCGTTCTCTCCGTGGAAATCAAGAAGATTTTAAAGTACTGACTGTGACCACATTTATTCTGATCCTTTAATTGTTACAGTGAATGCTTCTTTAACACACACAAACAACCCCACCCAGAGAGGGGGCATCCTGAGAACTGAGGCTCACCTGGCTAAGGCTTAGATTACCTGGGCAGGATCCTCACTCCCAGTGCCTGCAAACTCAGATAGATGTTTAAGCGGAAGAAACTGAGCAAGTTGCTTCTGGCTTGCTGCCACTGGCAGGGATGGTGGGTGACTCCTGAGCAGAACTGCCTTAGAGGCTGGACTCCAGGCTGCTGCCTGGGTGGTAAGATCTAGAGGTACTACGAAGGCACCCACCAGTTTGCCACCTGCCCTTGGGGCCATGAACTATCCCCTCCACTCAGATGCTGTGGTACCTGTAATTCTACTATATGTGTGCTGTCTGGTGGGGATCTGGTTAGCTTTCCTTTTTCCAGAAATTCTTGCTTGAAATGCACCACAGATGGCAGCCCAAGGATAAAGCAGGCAGGTGAGAGTACAGGTATAATTACCAGGCTGCAAAGATGGTAAAAACCCATGCCATTGCCATCGAGTCAACTCCAGCTCGTTGTGACCCCATAGCACAAAGGAGAACTGCCCCATAGGCTTTCCAAGGCTGTAAATCTTTATGGAAGCAGACAGTGACATCTTCCTCCTGAGGAGTGGTTGGTGGATTTGAACCACTGAACTTTGGATTGACAGCTGAGCGCTTTAACCACTGCACTGCAAAGCTCCTTTAAAAAAGGTAAGAGGACATTAAAAAGGAGTACAGGCATTAAGAAAGCTCTTCAGCGGCTTGCATGGGAGCGGGATTATTACCAGCCAGTGCTTCTCCCTCCCTGGGCTAGTTGCCTCTTGCCCTGTTCTCTCCGTATCTGTTTCCCTCCCACCTGTTCAGGTTTGGGAGACGCAAGTCAGCACCTCCAGTACACTTCTAATCCTATAAACACTGAGGGTGTTCATTTTTCTCATAATCGAGCGTGTTCAAGGCCCATATTTGAAACTTGAAAGGAAAGGAAATACTGAATGTGATTCACATTTTAATCTCTTTGCTAATCACCCTTCTCTGTTTTGGTTGCTCTGTGGTTAAATCATAAAGTCTCAGGAAGGATGTCTTGGAAGGGAGAAACGTTACCGTCTGATGCATGTTGTGGGATCAGTGGTGGTTCACTGGTAGAAACCTGCCCTCCATGCGGGAGACTGGGGTTTCATCACTGGTCAGTGCCCCTCAGTCACCACCCATCTTTCAACGGAGGCTGTGTGTGGCTATGAGGACTGCAAATTAAGTTCACAACTCATCCTAGAAGAAAATGCTACTTACGTCATTGCTGAATATCACTATGGTCACCTTTGAAGTACTCGCCTTGGGAAGCCAGGTACCAACGCCAGACCCTAGTCCACCTTTCGAAGCAATTTTGGAACTCTTTTTCTGGAATGGCCAGCAAAGGTCTCATTGTATTACTCTTGATGTCCTGAATGTCATCAAAATGTCTTCCTTTCTCCTTTATCTTTGGGTAAAGAAAAAAGTCAGCGGGGGCCAAATCAGGTGAGTAGGGCAGCTGTTCCAATATAGTTGTTTGCTTACTGGCTAAAAACTCCTTCATAGACAACCATACAATTAAGTTTGTCAACTTGCCACTGTGCCACCATACACAATGGCCGTTCCAGAAAGAGTTCCAAAATTGCTTCAAAGGGTAGACTAGGCGCTGGCCTTGGTGCCTAGCTTCCCAAGGGGAGTACTTCAAAAGTGACCACAGTAATATTCAGCAAACAGGCATGTAGCACTTGGAACCATTAAGTTCACAGACTTAACTTGTTGGACCTTGCATATGATGCTGAACAAGATAGACTAGGAAGAAAGGCCTGGTGCTCTACTTCTGAAAAATCAGCCAGTGAAAACTCCATGAATCACAATGGTCCAATCCCGTTGTGCATGGATCCTCATGAGTCTGGGGCTGACTTGACTCAACAGCAAAAACCAGACCAAACATGCTGCCATCAAGTCGACTGCAATTCATAAGGACCATATAGGGCAAGATAGAACTGCCCCATAGAGTTTCCAAGTAGTGTCTGGTAGATTTGAACTGCCGTCCTTAATTGTTAGCAGCCATAGCATGTAACCATTACAACTCAACAGCAGCTAATGGCAACATTGTAAGTGATTGCTGTTTCCTGTGACTCATTTTTATTGATCAACATATCTAAGAATTTAAAGAATTAATGAAGGATATTTAAGGCAATCATTTCTGAGGACCTAGATGCCTGTATGAATACATAAAGTAAAAAACATCAGAGAATAAGTGCAGATGTTGGGCTAAATCCTTTAGATTTAATATTCTGAGTGTTTAACAGTTCTAGTTGTTAAACAGTGGTCTGCTGTTGTTAGTTGACATCAACTAAACCTCCTCCACCAGGAACCTCCTGGCACCTAAAAGGCCAGGGATGCTCCTCCAGGAGTGCTCCTCCCCGGCGGGCTTGTTTCCCCCTTCTCTCTTTCCCTGGCCTCTCCTTGGTGTCTGCCCTTCCAGTCATCCTAAGGGGCCCTGGAGAGGAAGGAGAAAGCAGCCCCTTTGTGCTGGGGAATGCCACCCCCTCGGTGAGTTCCTGGCCTCTCTCTGCTTCCAGGGAGCCAGAGCCTACTCCCAGACTTCATCCACTTTTTTCTAACGGATTCTACACTCTCCTGACTTTTCTTCTCTGCTGTCGGGATGCCCCAGGCTCCCTTACCATGGTTAGTGTGTCTCTTGACCCCAGCGGCCCATCCCACTACCATGCAATTCCTCCACTCCAGTTCCTAGTTACACATGTACGCATTCTCTGCATGTGTTGCCCGCTTCTTCACTGTCTCTTCCCACCTTGACCCCGGGCCATTCTGCTTTCATATTTCACTTGGCTGAAACGGTGTCTCCGTCCACCCTAACCTCTAACCCTACTTCCCAGTCCCTATTTCTTGCTGTCAACACTTGAATGCTCCCCTTGACACTCAAAACTAAATGTATATAAAGTAGAATTCTTTGTCTCCTGCCAAACCTTCATATTTCTTAACCCTCTTCTTCTTTTTTTTCAGTTGGAAACTTGTTCCGTTCTAGAAGGAATCTTGGGGATTGTTTTGTTTAGTCAGACCTACGCTCTTTACAGTTAGGGGTACTGAGGCCAAGGAAGGGAAGTAGCCTGCCCAGGGCAAACCTGCTTCGGGAATGGGGAGGACAACCACCACCGTCTTTTGGTCCTGATGGCCTGAAACTGCTGGGGCTTTGGTACCAGGGAATTTATGACATGGGCATCTATTGGTTTTGTTTCTGTATGCTTGTACTTTGGCCCCACCATGGAAGCAAAATCAGGCACCCTGTCTCGTTGTCCTCCATAACATCTTTTAGGTTGTCACCATCTGCCATCAAGTCAGCCACCAACTCACAGCAACCCCATGTGCAACAGAATGAAATGCTGCCTGATCCGGCACACCCCCATGATCCATCAGCTGTGAACTGAACTGTTGTGATCTACGGAGTTTTTTCATCAGCTGATTTTCAGAAGTCAATTGCAGGCCTTCCCGCCTCAGCTGTCTTAGTCTAGAAGCTCTCCTGAAGCTGTTCCTTATCATAGCAACACTGGCAGGTGGTGCTGGGTGCACAAAAGATGTCCTGGCCGGGCATGGAGCCTGGAGTTCCTGCATGAAAGGTGAGAATTCTACCACCGGCCCTAAAACACTTTAATCCCAGCATGAGTCATTGTGAGTCGCTCGCCCAGACTAGGTAGCAGCTGGTTAGGTTGGAAATCATCTTCCTTGAGAATACTGAAAGCATAGTGTCATCATTTCTCTTCACTGTTGCTGGTAAGAAATTTGAAGTGAATCTTATTTTTTGTGCTTTGAATGTGACCTCATTTTTATTTGCGGCAGGTTTGCAAGATCTTTGCTTTGTCTCCCTTCCTGAGTGATGTGATAGGGTCACAATGAGTAGGAATTGACTTGACGGCAGAGGCAACAACAGTTTGATATGGATTTGCTCATGTCCACTGCACTGGGCATTGGTTAGGGTTTTGGTGTTAATGCGTTGTTGTTTTCAGTGAAGGTTCACGCAGCAGTCTAGGTTCCCCTTCAGCAATTTCCACACAAGTTGCTCAGTGACATTGGTTACATTCTTCACCATGTGTGAACTTCCTCATTGTTTGCCTCCTGGGTGCTCCTATGGTGAGCCACTTTCCAAAGATCAGCCATGGAAAGCCCTAGGGAGCACGGTGCAGCCCAGACGTACATTGGTCACTATGAATTGGAATTGATGGTAGCTGATGTTTTTGTTTTGTTTCATTTTGTTTACCTGCACTTAGTACAACTCCCTCTACCCCCTTCCCATACCACCACAAGCAGCTGCAGAGATTAGAATTTATGATACCTAGCATAGTTTTCAGGCATTGTGGTGGTGTGGTGAGTTAAGTACTACGTCTGCTAACTGGACAGTCGGCAGTCCGAAACCACCAGGCACTCCACGGAAACTCTATGGAGCAGTTCTACTCTGTCCCATAGGGTTGCTATGAGTCAGAATTGACGGCAGTGGGTTTGCTTTTTTTTGGTTTGACATAGTTTTCTTATTAGCTCTGCTGCCTCCAGCCCTTAGAATTCCCTGTGATCCAAATGTTCCAAAATTTTTCAGCTATTATGAGTTGGTAGTAGCCCTGGTGGTGCGGTGGTTAAGCGCTTGCTTGTCTGCTAATCAAAAAGTTGACAGTTCAAACCCACCAGCTGCACCACAGAAGAAGGACAATGCGCTTCCATAATAACAGCCTTGGAAACCCTGTGGACTAGTTGGTTGGGTCTTTTTTTTTTTTGGTATTGGGCATTTCTGGGGCTCATCTGTGGATAGTCTGGGAATTTGAGTTAGAGTCTATGTTTTTTAAGCCCTTATTCTTAGAAAAGCAGTGATTTCTATGTTGTTTCCAGGTAGGAAGTATAACATGAACACTGGTTAGCACAGGCCGTAGAGCTAGAGTACTTGGAAAACAGCTGTTGGGATAAAAGGTAATTAATTAGCTTTGCCTGTCAGATAGCCCTGTTCTGGGCTTGGAAGGGTCATCAAGCTGGTTTCACCAAGGAAACTTTCTGTGTATCCCACATAAATCCTTTGAAAGAGACCAGAGAAACAGGTGGAGCAGAATAAGGGTTGCCCCACAATAGGGATGCTTTCCTCCTTCCCCCAACAGCAGCTGGAATCATGCTGCCATTTGAAGCCTTCTTCTTGGACTTGAAGACGGTGACAAGGATGATAAAGAGCAACAGCCCTAAAAACACACTAGGAGTCCCCAGGTGATGAAAATTGCTAGGTTCTCAACCTCTAGCTGAAAAGTTGCCTGTTTCAAATCTGGAAGACAGGCCTGGTAATCTGCTTCCAAAAGGTCACAGTCTTGAAAACACTGTGGAGCAGTTCTGCTTAGCGCACAGGGGTTTGCCACGTCGTAATAAACTGGGAGGCAACTAACAGCAACAAAAACACACTTGCTGAGGGCCAGAGGTCAGCGCTAAGGAAGGGCTCTGAGATCTTTGATGGGAGCAGCTCAGTTCTCCTCTTTGACTCCTTCAAGCAGAGTTTTTGCTAGACTCTGACTTGGAGGCAGCCTCTGAGTGTGGCTGGTAGCCTATGAGGGGATGACCACGAGGAAGGAAGACGTCTCCAACAAACACAGTAGGAATTATTAAACATTTCCATAGTGCTCCCCCTCCCACCTCCGTGTTTCTTCTAACCACAAATACCACGTTAGGATATATTTTATTTGGGGGAAAAGGCAAGAGACCCACCCAGCAATCACAGGCAAAAAGATGAGGAGGTTCCTATGGAGCTGGTTGTAGATTCCCTAGTCCTTTAGTGACTCAAGAATGGGGTGCTCACCACTTCCCTTGGGAATCTGGCCCATGTCTCTTCTGTCTCCTTCAAATGTTTTCCTAGCTACTCAGCCACAAGCTGCTTTCCTGGGGGCACTGGAGTTTCCCTCTCTGGGTCACAAGTTTTGACTCATCTGTGATGGAGATGGTGGGACGTGCATCTGGTGGCGGGGATACTGTCATCTGGTCATATGCTTTCTACCTATGTCATCATCTGGGGACTAAGCTAAGTCACCCTACTCATTCTAGAGGTTCACCTCCTCCCACCTACACATACCTTTTCAGATTTTAAACTTCCTGAGGGTGGGAACTGGTCCCAGTCATCTCTGTGTTTAAACCAAATGACTGCCATCGAGTCGGGTCTGACCCATAGTAACCCTATAGGTCACAGTAGAACTGCCTCAGAGTTTCCAAGGAGCACCTGGCAGATTTGAACTGCTGACCTTTTGGTTAGCAGATGTAGCACTTAACCTATTATAGCATCAGGGTTTGTTTAGGGCTCAATAAATATGTGTTGAAGTGAATCCTCAAATTCCCTCAGGTTACCTTCTGGAGTGAACAGGGCTTCCTGGACAAGGCTTTTCCTTAACATCCTGCAAAGACCTTAACCCTAGAACTGCTGCTTTATTCTGAGGAGAGGAACTGAGCCTATTTGTAATTCAACAATATAGATTCAAAGCTTTAATGCCTTCTTTAGACAAGTTCTCCTCCCTGTCCCATCTGTCCCCAAAGATAAAGCCTTGAACTACCTCCGCTTGGTGAAGGTAGGCCCCCATGACCATTATAGGCATTCATTTAAGGTTGCTGGACCTGGTCTATAAACCCCATTCATCCAAAGTGAGAAAAATCACAGTGCACCTCCGGCCCAAGCCAGCACAATTCCAAGGAAGCGTTTCCCTCTAATTAGTGGAGTATTTGCTAGAACAGCTCTTACTTTCCTTGTTATCAAGTCCAGAGGACAATAGCACCTTATTGCCTAACCAATGTGTTAAGGTACTGGTCCCGTCCGTTCCCTGACCCTTCCCTGCTACTTTTTCTCCCACTGAAAGAAGGCCATCACTAAGGAGGAGGGAGGCTGTCTCCTTGTCAGATTACTAATTAAGGAAAGGCAAAGTCTTCCATTACTACTATTGTTTTCTTTTTCTCACTATTTCCTTCAAAGGCAATTTCTTGAGCAAGGCAGACTCCCGCTCACTCAGGGAAGAGACTTGGGTTTTCAGAATGTGAAAGAAGAGACAGCTGGAGGGCAGGCCTCAAATCACACTGGCTGCTCTCCACTGATGCCCTGTTACTGGGGTCAGTAACAGGGTCCTCCGGGAGCTGGAGCCTGAGTTCCTGCCTTCTGTGAGGTCTTGGACAATTCACCCAAGAGGGCTGCGAAGTAACTGTACTGGCAAGACTTGGGGACCTGAGTAAAAGTATTTAAACTTCAGTCCGAGCTGAGAACCAAGCACTGATCTCGAGCGACCCCCTTTAGTGACTATGGTCTGGCCGCGCCACTTTTTTGGTGCCTCTTTCTCCATTAAGCAATCGGAATAATTCAGTACCAAACCCCTTACAGTGTTGAAAGGAGGCATTTCCCCTCTGGGAACATTTTTCTTCGTGTGGTCCCCTTTCTCCGGCACCTGATTTCCCAGAGATCTCCCTGTCCCGGACGCTGTAGAAAAAGGACCAGAGACTAGGAGGGGAATGCCTCTAGTCTGCAAAGGGCAAATAAAAGCTCGCTAATGATTCGACTACTTTTGGAGATTCGAAAGAAGATAAGGCACATGCAAGTATCTGATGTAAATTCAAAAGATACTGTTGCAACTCAGTCTGATTCCCTAGCCCATGAGGTGGGTACCCCAGCCAGGAGCGTCAAGAAAAGGTGCAGGGTCCCTTGCGGCCCAGAGTGGGGGGTGCTGGCCCCGTTGAGTCCTACAAGTACTCTCGGAGGCAGAGTTCGAGCTCTCAGAAGAGGAGGTGATGAGGATGCCCCGTTGGGGAGAGGGCTGTAAGTGGGGGCTCCCGGTGGCCCAGGGTCCTTATCTGCATCGCAGTGGCCACAGTCAGGGCTTCTCTGCGGAGCAGTTGGGGCAGATCGGCCAGCGCGCCTGGGCAGCAAGAGGCAGGTGCGGGAGGTCATGGTCCCGGCTCCTGGGAGGAGTCCACAGAAGGGGTGTCTCGGGCCCGGCGGGTGGGAAGGAGCAAGCTGGGGGCCTGCACGGCTGCGGGAGGGCGGGGAGGAGGAGCGGGAGGCGGGGCGGAGGCGGGGGAGCCCCCGGGATCCACTCGCCCAGCGCCGGCCCCTGCAGTCTGAGCCGCTGCTGCCACCCGCCCCACAGCCAACTTGGGGCCGAAACTTCCCTGGGGTTCCGCACTCGGTAGAGAAGTGTTTAGGCCAGCGACTACCGACGGCAACCGGCCGAGCCAGGAGCCCAGGGCCGAGCCCCTCCCTCCTAGTGGGCCGCGGGCCCTGCGCCCCCGAATTCCCTCCACTGGCGGAGCTCAGGGGTCTTCAGCGCCGAGCGGAGAGCCGTCCGGGGTTCAGTCAGTAGTGCGGATTCCGAGGCCCGGGACTGCCCGGACCAGGCACAGCGGGCCCTGCGAAGGCTGCCTCAGCATCTGGGGGGACGGGTAGACGCCTCGCTGGGACCCCCGGAGTGGGGCGCGCCCGCCCGCCCTGCCAGCCCCGCGCCCCAGCAGCGGATGCAGAGTCCGGTGCAGCAGCCGGAGCGATCCGCGCTCTGAAAGGAGCAGGCAGGGTCTGCTCTGGGCCCTACCGACGGGACAGGGCACCTCACCACCCCCCGGGCTCCGCGGGCCGTACCTCCGCGCGCCGCGGCGCCCGGCAGAGTTGAGCGCATTTGGGCGCTCACAGAGCAGGGCGGAGAAGAGCAGCGAGCCGGCGTCCGTGGGGCCTGACAAGCAGCGGGACATGCAGGTAAGTGCCAGACTCCCCGCTGCGGGAAAGGGGGCGCTGCGCGGGGCCCGAGCCACCGCCGTCGCCGCCCCTCGGCCCCAAGGCTCCCGCAGCCCGGAGGCGCCTGCTTCCCCTCCTCCGGCCGCCAAAACTTCCTAGAGCCCCTCCAGCTCCCCGTTCCCCCTGGGTCTGGGCACTCAGGGTCTGCTTGGGGATTGAGGAGCCGGCAGGGGACTCTGAAGGGAGTCGAGGACCAGGGACCGGCGGGGCGGCCACCGGAGCGGGGCCCTGCACTTCTCTTGGAGACTTTGTTGTGCTCGCCTAGGAGCGGGGTCTGCAGAGTAAGCGGCGGCCGGTCAGGTAGGGGGGATGGGAGCGAGGAAAGGGAAGGGTTTCATCGCCGACCCCGGCCGCGAACAAAGCTGGGGCTGGCTCGCTCTCGGCCGCCTGCGGCTGCCTCCGTGGAGTGCGCTGCTGTGGCGGCGGAGGGTGGCGCTCCCGGCCCCGGGCAGGTGGGGTAAGGTTTCCTCTCTCGCCACCGATCACATCCTTCCCCCGCAGCTCTGGCGCGGCGTCCCCAAAGGGTGGGTGACAGTAGAGGTGGCCTGAGGAATGGCCGCCCCGGGGCGCGTGTAGGGTCGGCCCTCGGGCGCTGCCCGCGGCTGCCCAAGAAGTGTGAGCCTTTCGGAACTTCCCGCGCCCTTTCCCGGGTTTGGCCGGGCCCAGCTGGAATTCTCTGCTTGAGGTCTGGTGGGGGCATCAAACAGACAGGAGCACGGACTACATCTGGATCATTTTAACCGCAGGGAGGAGTGGTCATCTGGTGCCTGAGTTCCTGTCCCGAGCAGGTAGAGCGTAAAGCCCTGAGTGGGATTCAGGTTTTCTTTTCTCTCCTCATGCTGTCCGTGGCTGCCGTGGGAAGAGTGGGAAGTGACCCGCTTTCTTCAGCTTCTGTGTGGAGCCTCAGTGGATATTTGCCAAGCTCTCTAATTGGAGCCAAATTTCCTAGATACTTTCATCCTGCAAAACGTTGCAAGAGATAATTAAATTTTCTTGGAGAGTGATTGCTTCTCTTAGAGGGAGAGAAAGTGAAGTGGCCCGGGCCGTGGATTGATCACTCCGCTTTTAACGGAAGGGTTTGGTGTCCTCTTTCCCCTGTTCCTTCAGCAGTGTCCTTGCCACCTGGCCATGTTGGCGACAGCTTTCAGTTACTACCACCCTGATCAGAGTTTCACCCTGGTACCTGAAGGAGAGGGGCTCAGGATAGAGTTACCAGTCCCCTGATTGGTTGCTAAGGAATGTGCCCATTTAACAGAGTTGGAGACATCTGTCACTGAGCCATTGGCAGGCTGCAGGAAACGCTGGGTTAGCAGCAGCATTCTTGCTCCATCCTGGCCAAATATCAGCATGCATGCAAGTGGGTGGAAGCTTAGGGTGACCCCTCATATGACTGGCCCCTAAAGGTGACATAGGATCTTGAAGTGGGCACACCCCTCAAAGCCCAAGGACCCTTCCCTGTGCCAGCCACTCTTGCTGGGGTCGGAATGGAATGCAGGTTGTTATAAAAGGCAGGACTCCCTATTCTCAGGCACAGACTAGTGGATGCCAGTCCCTAAGCTTGTGCCCACATGTCTGTCCGGGCTCACATACACAAGTCCTGGCAAACACGCTGACCCATTAGAGGTGGAGGGCTGAGTGGTGGTTTTCCTCCATTTCAAAATAGTGTCTGTTCTTTCTGTGACACAGAAGATTTGTGGTTATAAATAGCAAGGAGTCAGGAGGTGTGTCTCTTCAGAAGTGAAGGCAATGCTGAAAGAGACCTCTTGTGCAGTTGAGAGAGGAGAAACATGGCTGGATCTTCATGGGAATGTCAAGTCCAGGAACCCAGGAAAACAGGTTTAAATAAAGCCAGGGCTGCAGAAACTGCATATGGAGCTGGCACCAGGGTAGGAGGTGCAGAGAGTAAAGGGGCACCATAAGGATGACTGATGACAAGGGTGGATGACACCTCTCCTTCCGTATCTTTTTCTTTATAAACACACACTCTGTGACACACTGTGGAGTTCACCTGCCAGGCTTAGAGGAGATGACTGACTCTTTTTCCATCCATGCAATTCCTGCTTTGCCAGGCTCTGATTTCTCATATATTGGAGTGTGAATATGGGACCAAAGGTGGGGGGACGGTTAAGGGGGGGGGAGTGGGTGTGCTTTGCACGAGGTGTCTGAAACTAGTTCCATCCGTAGTTCGCTTGGTGGTTGTAATATCTCCAAGATTTTATTTGCTTGGGAAACCTTTCCCTAAAAAAAATTTTCTGTCCAAAAAGCATGAGTTAAAGGGCTGTTGCCAAATTGCTGGGAGCCATATGCTATGAGAGAAAAAAAGTGGGATTGTTCTTCACCTGCATAATTCACTTTTCTCTCAGTGTGGTGGCAGCTGAAAGAATTTTGTTCACGTTTCTTTGAGAAGGGCAGTGGACCAGACTGATCTGTTCTCATTTTCGCTTCTGGAATGGTTCTGCTGGTTTCTGGTCTGCTGTGGCCTGGCACCTCCAGCGTGGGGAAAATTTTTACGTAAAGTGACAGTCCTTGCTGTCTCTGTTAGCAATTAGGTTGTTGTGTCCCTTTGCTGCTTTTCTGAGCCCTTGTGGTGCAGTGGTTAAGAGCTCAGCTGCTAACAAGAAAGTCAGCAGTTCAAATCCACCAGCCTCTCCACAGAAAGGCTGTGGGGAAGTACTGCTCTGTCCTATAGGATCCTTGAGTTAGAATCAACTCTATGGCAACAGGTTTTTGGTGTGTTCCTTTGCAAGCTGTCATCCCCTTAATCTTTTGGATTCTACCATTTTCTAGCTCCAGGGCTGAATACACTCCTCATATTTGTGGGTTTTTTTTTGTTGGTTGTTTCTTTGTTTAGCTGTTGTTGTTTTGGTATCTCTGAGTAAACATCAGGCCTCACAAGACTCCAGACGGCACTAGACCTTAGATATGAAAATCCGGTAGTGGTGAGAACATATGAAGGCAGCTTCCTTATACCTCCTTAAGGGCATCCTTGGGCTAGTTTCTGTTGAACATCTTGAAACTCCAGGAGTCCAGAAACATCCAGCGGAGGGATTCCAGTTGCCTGCTGTGATAAAGACGCAAAGGCTTGATAGACTCTAACCGGAGCCACCTTTTAAGGTGAAGATAACCTTCTGCCTATCTCTGAGATGCCCTTCACGCCCCTAATGACCTGTTGAGAGGGGTGCTGACACTGCAGGCAGGTGACTGCTTTGCTCCTCCCAGGCTCTCCCCACCTCTGGCTGGCTCTATTTACCTGGCTAAATTTAAACCTCTGCCCGCCTCCACCCCGGTTTGACCCACTGGCTGGCGGTCTCGCCACTGGGCTGGCTGCTGCGGTTGCATTTCCTGACTTCTTCGCCCCTGTGGTTGCCATTTGGTCTTTCTGTGCTGCAGGAATTCTCTTCTAGACTTTCTAAAGTTGATCTCTTTTCTCCCCACTTCTCCACCCAGATGGCTTGTTTCCCCCCAACTCTATTTTCTTCCTAGGTGATTTGGAACCTGGTTTGCTACTGGGGTAGGTGGGTGGGGACTAGCTATGTTGGTGCCACCCAGCATGAACTTTCTGTCTAAACTCTGCTCCCTCCTTGTCAACTTGATGGTGCAGTTAGTTCTACTCTGTCCTATAGGGTTACTATGAGTCGGAATCCACTCAAAGGAAGTGGGTTTTGGATTTCTCCTCTGATACCTTCAGGTAGTATGTGTGCAAGTTGCAGTAAGCCTAGATTCACACTGACCCTTAAGGTTCTCAGGGGGCTGTTCTGTAATGATTACCAGCCTAGCCCACCAGGATCAGGAATCCCCTTTGAGAAGGGACCCCGCTGGCCTCAGTATAAGCCTTAAAGGGACAGAGACATTTTCTCAGAAGTTCTTTTTACACACCTAAACCTTCCAAACCCTCAGGCCCCCAAAGATCCCACCCCACCTTTGTGCCTTGCTCTTTGCATAACTGTGTGGTTCTTGAGGTCTTGCTGTGAGGTTGTCGTCTTTAAGAGGGACATGTCCTAGCTTCTCTGTTCTGGTCCTCTGTTGCCTTTTCTATAAAGGGAGGTTGTTGCATGAGATTGTCTGTGGAGGATCCTTCCAGTTCTAACATTCTATCTTTTTAAACAACATTAGCTATTTCTGGTTTTGGAAATCCCTCTGCTCTGGACCAGGCCTGGAGGTGGAGAAGCAGGCCAATCAAAAGCCAGGAGGCTGTTCCCACCAGAGGTGGACAGAGCCAGGGCCTGTTGCTTTCACAGAGTTACTGTTTCACAAATTGTGGTCTTGCAGGCAGGCTTTGTGGTTGAGCAGGAGGCTCAGGTTGTGCTCCTGGCAGGGGCCTCTGTGGTTAGCTGGCATCCTGGGGATTACGATGAGGCTCTGCCTTCAGCTTTGGGTGACTTTGGGGCCATTGCCTGAGTTCCTGGGGTGAGGCTCCCAGACACCATTCTTCAGCTGGTGTATACACCTCTCTCCTCTGTAACTTCCTGGGCTCCAGAAAGGCCAACTCCTAGAAGGTGCCTCCTATCTGATATAATTCATGAAGGAAGAGAATGGATTTATGAAAGGTGGGCTTGGGTGAGAAAAGGCAGTGACGTGAAAAATTCTTGGTTGACAAACTTGACTTGTCAAAGATCCCTTTAGAGTGAGCTGTCCATGAATCTTCAGTGTTTGATTGGCTCTAAGGCCTGCTGGGGAGGGAGAAACAGGGTAACAAAGCTTCTCGGACACTGGCTTTTGGTGGTCTGTTTTCCTCTGAGACTCACTGCCCTCTTGGTTGAGAGAGGTAAGGGCAGTGTGGCCTGAGTATCGGCCTCAGTTCCTGGGGCTAGAGCCGCACTTGTGATGTGTCCTGGATGTGCACCAGGATTCTGTTTTTCCCTAGTCTGATGGGCATGGCAGGAGGCCAGTGCCCCCCCCCCACCTATTTCTCTTCCTACTAACTGCCTGAAGGTGATAGGTGATTCTCATTGTCCCAGGACAATGGAGTAAGGTGTCATAGACACTTGCCTCTCAGACTAAACAGGCAGTCCCTGAACTGAAACATGTTCATTTCTAAGTCTGTCTTGAAGTCGAATGTGTGTGTTGAGCAGTTAGGTACGGTTCATATGTAGTGTCAGTCAGATGTGTGTCTTAGTACATACTGTACCTTTCTATGCATACAAAACATTAAAGAAATACTTCCCGATACAGTAAACAGAATAATGCAGTAATGATAATAATGTTTTGATGCATAGCTAAGTAGCACCTGTTTGTGGTTATGAACCATTGTGTATACCTCAAATTTTTAATGGGATAGGCTTGCAGGGATTGGTTTATAACTATGATGTGTCCATTAAGTTGAACATTTGTCACCTGGGTTTGACTGTATACCAGAAAAAAAGTCGAACTCACTGTCTTCAAGTCAGTACTGACTCACAGCAACTGTGGGTTTCAAAAAAGAACTGCGCTTCGTAGGGTATCCCATGGCTGTGATCTACTTTCAGAAGTAGATCACCAGGCTTTTCTTCCGAGGTGCCTCCCAGTAGATTGATGCCAGCCTTTCAGTTAGTAGCAAAGTGCTAACCATTTGTGCCACCCAGGGGTCTTAAGTCTATAAACTTAGTCACTGGAAAGTTTCTTCTGGAATAATTCGAATAACAAATTACTAAGCCATACTTCATAAATTTTTGTTTCAGGTCCATGACTTACAAGGAAGTCAATTAAACCTTTAGAGAGATTTTTAATGTGTGTTTAGAACTAGAAAATGTTACATCACACTCAGGAGTAGGAGCTGGTGTATAACGGAAGATGGGGGCGTTCAGACTATGTTAAAAAGAGATCCTGAGACAAGGGGCAGTAGAGGCTACAACAGGGCTCTAGAGTCAGACTCTGGGTTTGAATCCCTGCTCTGCTGCTTGTTACGTGATCTTTATAACACTGGGCAAGGCAGGTCCCCTGACTCCTCCGTTGCCTCCGTCTCCTCACTTGTAAACTGGAAACTGTAATCTCACATGGTTGCTAAGGTGAGTTGTAGTGAGGGTTAATGTATGTAAAGCATGCAGTCTGTGTACAGACCTCTGTAGGGCTGTAGAAACATTAGCTATTGTAAAGACATTGATGAGCGCTTAATGGCAAGGCAGACAGGACCCCTTGGCACCCTGCCCCTGGGTTGCTTTGCATTTAAAGATGGAGACTGATTGGTGTGGGGCCTCAGCAGCACACCCACGGCTTCTGTTAGCGTGTGATGCTAACACACGCACATTGGCTCAAAGGAAAAGCCTCTCCTGAACATCGACTGTGTCCCATGAGGCATAGATGTCATTTTGATCATTACATAGATGGGGATTTGGAATGATGGGGAGAAGGCAAATGTTGAGTTGGCTGTAATGAACGGAAGGAAAAGTGAGAGGTTCTCAGTAGGAGAGTTAGAGTCTGATGTGGCTGGTGTGGTTGAGAAGCGAGTGACCTACTAGTTGACAAGGAGGGGGTCTTGCTGACCCCATCTTAAACAAGTCTGTTGTTTTAACTCAGTGAGTGCTGATACTTGCCCCATGTTTGGAAGTTACCAAAAAACTTAGCTGTATTTTGTTACTTTTAAAAGCAGTATTGTTAGTTGCCATTGGGTCAGCCCAGACTCAGTGGTGACCTTATGTGTAATAGAAAGAAATATTGCCCAGTCCTGTGCCATCATCGTGGCCAGTTGTGTGTTTAGTGCCTTTCGGTGACTGTTACGCCCTTCCATCTGGGTTTCAATGCTGTCTGTGGAAATGCTGATGGCATGGTGATGAAGTGCTGCATTTGCTAACTGAATAACCAAAAGGTCTGTAATCTGAATCTGCCAGGCGCTCCTTGGAAACTCCATGGAGCCGTTCACTGTGAGTCGGAATCAGCTCGACAGCAGCGGATTTGTTTTTTTTTTTTTTTAATAACATTTGAAAACCCTGGTGGTGTGGTGGTTAAATGCTATGTCTGCTAACCAAAAGGTTGGCAGTTTGAATCAGCCAGGCACTGCTTAGAGACTATGGAACAGTTCTACTGTGTCCTGTAGGATCTCTACGAGCCCAACTCGACAGCAGTGGGTTTGGTTTTTTAGTGTTGAATGACATATGCAAAGTGAGCAAGCTGCAGTCTCACCATCCTTGCTTCTAAGGAGAATTCTGGTTATATTTCTTCTAAGACTGAGTTGTTTGTTCTTTTGGCAGTCCACAATATATACAGCATTCTTTGCCAATACCGCAAGTCGAATGCTTCAATCCTGCCTTCCTTTTTCATTCTCTAGCTTTTGCATGTGTATGACGCAGTTGAAAATGCCATGGCTTGGGTCAGGTACATCTTAACCATCCAAGTGATATTTTGCTTTTTAAAACTATAAAGATGCTTCTGGCAACAGATTTGCCCAGTGCAACTTGTCACTTGATTTCTTGAGGGTGACTTCCATGGACATCAATTGTTGATCCATGTAAAATGAAACCATTGAGGACTTTAGTTTGTCTCTCCATTTATTGTGATGTTATCTATCGGTCCAATTGTGAGGATTTTCATTTTCTTCATGGTCAAGTGTAATCCATACTGAAGACTGTCGTCTTTGATCTTCATCAGTAAGTGTTTGAAATTGTCTTCATTTTCAGCAAGCACAGTTGTTTCCTGTGCATATAGTAGGTTGTTGAGTCTTCAAGTCCTGATGCTGCGTTCTACTTCATGTAGTCTAGTGTCTCAGTTTATTTGTTCACTGTCCAGTCAGGTATACCTTCTGTGAAATAAAATCTGAAATATAAGAGGGAGATCAAATTTAAGAGTTTTCTTTTTTTTCTCCATTTTAACTCTGTCTACCCCTGTTAGTTGGGGCACTAGGACTTTGAAGAAAAAAAATGTCTGAGTCTCACACTCAGGTCCCTCCAAGGGGCCAACCAGTAGTTGAAATCATCGAGGAAGAGACTTAAATAACAATAGGAAATAGAGAAGAACATTTTGCTAACCTGAGAGTATATTTGCATCTAAAGACATTCGAGTTCACACACTGAAGAATCACGGAGTTGGCCTTTCCTTTGTCACCTTGGGGCTCTTTCAGGTGGGAGCCCTTTGGCTGAGGATCAAGGATCTTTGCTTTCTTGGCTGCGTGAGTGCTGCAGCTGGAGGGTTAGATCAGGTCCTGTAACTTGTCACAGCCCCGGGGATTACCTGTCCCAGTTGTACTCCTAACCTAATCTCAAGGCTCTCTAAGATAATGGCAGTTCTTACAAAGACGTCCTGTACTATGTTGTTACAAACAAGGTTTTAAGGCATGTCCTGAGATTCCTCTTTCTAACAGGATTTTTATCAACAAAATTTACGTATTATGAGGACTGCCAATTAAGTTCAGGAACTCATCCTAGAAAAAGTGCTATATGCACTTCACTGCTGAGTATCACTGTGTTCACCTTTGTAGTGCTCTCTTTGGGATGCTATGCACCAATGCCAGCACCTAGTGCACCCTTCAAAGCAATTTTGGGACTTTTTCTGGAAGGGCCATCAGAACTGTTGGCTTACTACCCTTATGTCCTGAATGTCATCAAAATGTCTTCCTTTGAATATTTCCTTTATCTTTGTGTAAAGAAAAAAGTCATTTGTGGCCACATCAGGTGAGTAATTATTTGTTATACTGTTATTTTATTATATGTTATAGTTATTTGTTTACTGGCTCAAAACTCCTTCTGAGACAAGCATACAATTAAGTTTGTGAACTTCCCACCTTGCCACCATATACAACGACCATTCCAGAAAGAGTTCCAAAACTGCTTTGAAGGGTGACTAGGCACTAGCATTGATGCCTAGCTTCCCAAGGGGAGCACTTCAGAGACAATGGAGTGATATTCAGCAATGAGGTCTGCAGCATTTAGAATAATCAATTTTGCAGATACATCAGATCTCGTACTCCAGATATGAACAGCGAGTATTTTCATTGCCAGGAGAATACCATCCTTATTTCCCATGCAGTTTAAAATAAAACTCACAGCCTCACCATGGTCTACCAAGCCCTCCATAGTTTGGCTCCTGATTCCCTCTCCAGCCCCATCTTGGGCTCAGTTTCTGCTGCCCAGGCCTCCCTGATGCTTCGTGAGTGTACTGTGCTTCCAGGGCCTTTGCACCTGCTGCTCCCCCCTATTTGGACCACTCTCACTCCTCCCTGTGCCACCTGGTTCCTTACCACCCCCAGGATCCAGCTTCTCAGAGAGCTTGAACTATTAGAGTAGCCATCTGCCCCCAAACATTCTCTGTTCCTGTCTGGTTCCTCTATAGCATTTATTGCCATCCATAAATACTAGTTGACTTGTTAAATGTCTGCTCCCCTACGTTTGCCGTGTTCTCCACTACTTCCCCAGAGCTTAAAACAGTTTCTCACTGTAGGAGATGCTCAGTAAACAGCTGTTGTTGTTAATATCTCAGGACAACAGACATTTCCATTGTATTGCATTTTCCTTGCTAGAATAAGCCCATTTTCCCATCCTTAACACTTTTCTGTGGCCTTTGAGTTACTCATATAACAAGTATTGATTCAGCCATGTCCCAGGTTGGCGCGTGACTCTCAGTGACCCCAGGCACCATGGCATATGACCGTTGTGATCTACAGAATTTTCATTAGTCAATTTCTTAGATGGAGTTCATCTCTTGCATGGAAGGTAAGAATTATTATGTTTTTCTTTTTTTGCCATTTTAAAGAAATATTTTATTGTGCTTTAAGTAAAATTTTACCGTCCACTTCAATTTGTCATACAAAAACTTACACACACATTGCTATGTAACTATCTGCTCGCCTCACCCTGTGACAGCACACTCCTTTCCACCTTGTATTTCCTGTGTCCATTCACCTCACTCCTGTCCCCACCTGCCCTCCCATCTTGCCTGTGAATAGGAGCTGTCCCGTTAGTTCCATGTATCTACTTAAACCAGGAAGCACACTCTGCTGGCATCATTTTCTGTTTTATAGTCTGATCCAATAGTTGTCTGAAGAGTTGGCTTTGGGAATGGCTTTGTTTCTGGTTTAAGAGAGTCCAGGGACCATGTCTCCTGGGGACCCTCCAGTCTGTTGGACCAAGAAGTCTGGTCTTTCTAACAAGGTTCAAGTTCTTCCGTTTTTTTCCCTCCTTCATCAGGGACATTTTTGTTTTCATTTTATTGTTACTGTGATTAAGTAAAGGTTACAATCCAAGTCAATTTGCCCTATAAAACCCCAAGCACCTGTGTGGTGGTCAGGATTATGTCAACTTAGCTGCTCCATATTTGGCTGCTGCATTAAGTGGCAGGGCGGGGTCTGTGGTGGCTTCCCGTCCCGCAGCTCTCGTCTCTGAACCTCCCACTACTACTGCTGGTCTGCTCACCTAGCCAGGTGCTTCTGCTCTCTTCTTCCAGCATCTGGTTCCTGGACTTGAACTAGCAGCTGTTGGATTCATCAATCCTTACAGTCGGCACTTGAGAGTCCTGCTCCCTGCCAACCTCTGCTGCTCCGTCTCGCTGCCAGCTTGGGATCCCCTGACCTACACAACTGGTGTTCTAGAACTCTGGTCTCTGACCTGCTGACTTTGGGTTCAACAGCTTCCGTGGCCATGTGAGGGTTGGGCCAGGACTTGGGGCATTCAGCTTCTGTGATTGCATGAGCTTTTCCTGTATCTACCTATCTATCTATATTATAAATCTTTCCTTGTACCTACACGTGTTACTGGTTTTGCTTTCCTAGAAAACCCAGCCTAAGACAACCCACTTCTATGCAACCGAATCTGCTGTCTTCATCCTATGATAGCACGCTGTTCCTTTCCACTTCATACTTCTGGCATCCATTCACCCGACACTTGTCCCCTCGTCTCCACCTCTCTTCTCCTCTCTAGAGAGGAACCAGTTGGACAGCCTGATGTATACATATGTCCCAGAGTCCGGTGCAATCTTTGTTGAGTTGGCTTCAGTACTGGTTTCAGCTCTGGGCTAGCAGCAAGTCCAAGGGCTGTGTTCTTAGGGGACGCTTCTGGTTGGCAGAATGTCAGGTCTGGTTCTTTAATTGAGTTCTAGAGCTGGACTCCCTTTTTTCTCCTGCTTGGTCAGGGACTGTACATTGCGTTTCCTGTCAGGGCAGTCTTCAGTGATGGCCAGGTGCCATCTAGTTCCTCTGTTCTCCTGCTGATGTAGTTTCCCAGTCATATGGACCCTTCTGTCTCCTGGCTCATGTTTTCCTCATGTCTTTGATGCTCTTGATTTTCATCTGCTGCAAGTGGGTTAGGACCAGTTGATGTTCCTTAGATGGCAGCTTGCTAGCTTTTAAGACCCCACGCACCACTCACCAATATGTGATACAGAACAATTTCTTAGAAGAAAAAACTAGTTATGCCAATTGACCTCGATGTCACCTGAAACCATGGTCTCCAGACCTCATCAGGGGCTCTTTATTGTGTTCTCTGTTAAGGCAGTCATTAGTGATGGCCAGGCACCATCTAGTTCTTCTGGTCTCATGCTTATGTAGTTTCTGGTTCATGTGGCCCTTGCTGTCGCTTGGGTGTGCCTTAAGTCTTGGATGTCCATCATTCTCCTCTGCTCCAAGTGGGTTGAGACCAGTTGATGTTACTTAGATGGCTGCTTGCTAGCTTTCAAGACCCCATATCCCACTAACCAAAGTGAGATGCAGAGCGTTTTCTTAAAAAGTTCTGTTACGTTAATTGACCTGGATATCTCCTGAGACCATGGTCACCAGACCACCCTGCTCCTGCTACTCTGTCAACATCCTCTCCTCCTTTTTACTTTCCCCTGAGTATTTTCATATTTCCCCTTTTGCATCTCCTTTCCATGCTAGTACTGTGAGCCCTTAGGCATCAGATATTGGTTTCGTCAGTGGCTTTCTCACCAGTTGTTGGTGTTTTGCTTCTTTTTTCCTCCCAGGACAACTGTCACCCTGTTCCCACATGAATTGTGCCACTGCTGTAGGTCCTTCTTCAGTTCAAAATTTGTGAGTGAACCCTCGTCTCACTACTGAATAGCTGTAGTATTTATACTTGGATATTCGGTACCTTTCAAAATCTTACTCAAAGTTACTCTTCTAGACTTCCATCCAATCACGTCCCTACATTGCAGCCAAACTAAAATTTCTGCCTGCTTATTCTTGTCCAGACATTTGCTCCTGTGGGAATCCTTCCCTCTTCCTTTTCTTCCTATTCATACCAACTATGTTCTTTAAGGAAACCCTGGCAGCATATTCGTTAAGTTCAAATCCACTGGGTGCTCCTTGGAAACTCTGTGAGGCACTTCTATTCATATTATAGGGCTGCCATGAGTCAGAATTGACTCAACGGCATTGAGTTTGGTTTGGGTTTTGGATGTTTTTCAAAGTGCAGCTCAGACGACCTCTACAATCATCCCTGTTGAAAGTAATCTTTCTGAAAGTGGAAGCTCTAAAGGGCTCTCAGAGCTCTCAGAGTTCTCAGAGTTGAGTCCTCTCTGAACTAGCCCTAGAGTCCCTCTCTGGATTGTTCATCACTATGACACTTTTCATACCTTGCCCTTTATTGTAGTTTTTTGTGTTTGTGTCTTATCTTCACCTCTAGATTCATGCTCTTTGAGAGAAGAACTGCCTCGTTTATGTCTTTTAGTGCCTACAGGTCCTGGCACCGTATTGTCGATAGTCAGTGAATACTTGCTAAATTCATCATTAACCTGTCTTCTCAGGTAGTTTCAAGGATCCTGGGAGAATCCTCAAGGAGCCCTGGTAGCATACTTGTTAAGCACTCAGCTGCTAACTGAAAGGTTGATGGTTGGAATCCATCAGGCACTGTTCAGGAGAATACACCTGGAGATGTTTTCCAATAAAATTTACAGTCTAGGAAACCCTGTGGGGCAGTTCTATTCCCTCCTGTTGGATCCCTATGGGTTGGGATCCACTTGACGGTACCCAGCAGCAGTAAGAGGCATGCTTCTCCATGTACATCTAGGGCTGTACCTGAATCACCTCAGAGAAATTAATAGCCAACCTATTGATTAAATAAATTGAAGGAGGAATCCTATAACTGAAGAGGTTTTGCTGCTTACTATGTTATACTTTAAAATAGCTTATCAACTAGTGATTGGCAAGCTTTTAAAAGTCTTTGCCTTCTCTGCTTTCTTGTTTCCTACCATGGTGCAGTAGAAAGCACCCGGTTGTTAGTGTTTACTGGACTTGAGTTCAAATCTCAACTCAGTCTTTCCCATCCTGATTGAACTCACCCAGTTAGTCAGTATTTTTGACTCTAGTTTCTTCATCCATTAAACAAGGATAATAACATAATGTCCTACTCATAAGATTAACTTGAGAACTAATGTGATCACTTATACGAGTAGGGCAATTCCTGATGTATAGTACTCACCCAGTAAATGTTAATTCCTTTTTTACCATTTCATTGACAAAAGGGTAAGTGTCAGAGTGTGGTCCAGAGGAATTCAGTGTTTCATAATTTGGTTTGGCCTGACAGTTGAGACAACAGAAGAGACCTAAAAATTTATTTATAAGGTAGCCACTTTTGTCAAAGAGGTGGAATTTTGAAACTTCCCTGTTAAGGATCCTAGTCTGAGTGGTGGGTTCACAGATGACAGGAGTGATACCCTACTCCTCTTTGTTCCTCCTTCTCTACTGACAGTCCCATCACTTAGCAACATTCCTTCTCAATAATACTTATAAATTGTAGATTTACCGTGGTAGTCGTATTGTTCAAAGACTAACCTGGTTTTCTAGACTTCTCTCCTGTCGTTTTCCTGTATTGCAGCCAGGCTAGGATTTCTGCCTCCTTAGATTTGCTCATGCCATCTGCTTCTCTGGGAATCCCATCTTCTCTTCCTTCTTTTCCTGCCCATATCACCTGGTCTTCAAGGTACAACTCAGATGCCACCTTCCTGACCAGTAAATATAAATCAGTTATGTTGACAAAATCAATGACTTCAAGGAGGTTATAATTTCCACTTTGAGAATTATGTCATCAACGCTAAGACAGTTTGGAAACCTCGGTGGCATAGTGGTTAAAAGCTACGACTGCTAACAAAAAGGTTGACAGTTCTAATCCACCAGATGCTCCTTGGTAACTCTATGGAGCATTTCTTTTGTGTCCTGTAGGGTCACTATGAATGGGAATTGACTCGATGGCAACAGATTTGTTTTTTTGGTTTTAAGACATATTTTAACATATCTGAGATCAAGATGTATTTTAAAATCAATATTATATCTTAGTTTAATTAGGAGCGTTTTTCTTAGTGATACAAAATAATGATGGATTTTTATCTTTGGTGGTATCTTAGATTTAGTGACGTGGGGTGATTTTCATTGATTACTATTTACTTAGTTGACTTCTGATCGTTTCCTAGTGCACACTTTAGTATGTTCCCTTGGATGTGTGCATCTGTTGTTTAGACAGACAGTATTGAAGAGTGTCACCTTCATGTTGAATAGCCATTGGCTAAGAGAGAAGAAACTCTAGGCAGAGACCAGAAGTTTCCGGGACTCTGGATACTTGAGTGTGCTGGACCTTACGGTTAACAGAGATCTTGGGAAAATGACTTCACCACTACAAATCTCTCCTTGTTTGTAAGTGGATTCACAGTGTCGCTCTGCCCTTGACCTTTTCCTGGAGTTGTTAGGATGAAATGGGATGGAATGTATGATAGTGGCTAATGACAAATGTAAGTCATTATTCCTGCCTGTAGGCTGTGCAGAGTGGAAAGGTGACCCAGAGATTTCTTTAAATCCACTGGCAAAACACAGCCCCAGGTGACTCAGCTGTGATTCATAACTGGGACTTGTCTTCTTCTTTGTCTATTTCTAGGAGAGAGGTTTTGGAAACTTTGTAGAAGCTTGTCTTAAGGTGAAATAATGTCCTTAAGGATAAGAAAGAAATTACAACCTATAACTAGAGTCTGGAGATTTTTTTCCCTTTCATTTTATGAATCCCTGTCTCATTGCCTTGGCATTGGACAATATGCCAGGTAAACTATTACAACATTAACACAAATATATCTGTCCTTCAGGAATAAGTCTGATCTCTCTGTGCTTAAAAAAATCAAGATCTGTAGCTGAGCATGTGCTGGTTCAGTCCTGGCTCCAGGACTCACTGGCATTGCGACCGCCACACAAAGGTGACTTTAAGCAAGTTACCTGAGCTCTCTTGAACTCAGTTCCCTCTCTGTTAAAATCCTTAAAGGACTGTTATGAGGATTAAGTGAAATGCTTAGTAAATGCTTAGCAGGGCCTGGCACATAAAAAGCACCCAGTCGTTGTTCACTCTAATTATGCTCCTAAACAACCACAAAAAATGCTATTGTGCAATTGCCAGTGCCTAGTTCTGCTGACATAATCAAAAGCTTGATTATGTCTGGGAAGAAGGGATAGAGCTGGTTTTATTTTCATAGTTAAGCATGGCATTAATAACCTACACAAACGTCAATTCTGCAGTAATCTGACCTTGATATCATTGCATTGACACGTGCAGTTTGTTATATTTCAACCAAATCAAGTATCCTGTAGTATGCTGGTCAAAACCTGAGACAGCTTTTAAATATTTCAAGTAAGATTCTTGCAGTCTGATTGTTTACCGTTCCATGTGTTGAAGAATAGTCTTAAGTGACATCTCATTTTTATTTATTTATTTATTTTTAGTTTTTTCAATTGTGCTTTAGGTAAAACTTTACAGAATGAATTAGTTTCCCCTTTGATAGTTTGTTCATCAAGCCATGTCATTGGTGGCATCCCCCTCAATGTGTCTGCACTCTCCCTGTTTCCACCCTGGGTTCCTGTTTCATTTTATTTGGATTTTCTACCCCCTCCTGCCTCTCACTTTTAACAGTCTGGGAGGCCTGCTCTCGAAACATGGTTGCAGGGTGACGGTGCCCCACTGAAGTCTCTGGTTCCTTATGGAACACGGACTTCTGAGAAATTATCTTGGACTTAACATCCACAGTCCGCTTGCATTTGGAGGTTAGGGGAAATTTTAGCAGTGTGAAAACTGGTAAGCTTTATATATTCTGCACTTTTTGTATTTCTTTCTCCATCTGCTGCGCGACACGGCCACAGCTAAAGGGTGGGGATGCTACTGACTTTTTAATCAACTTTACGTAAATGTAATTTACATACAATAATATTCACAGATTTTAGGTGTGCAAGTCAATACATTTTGATAAATATATATAGCTGTGCTGCTGCCACCCAAGTCAAGATATAGACCATTTCTACTTTCTCAGAGTTCCCTTGTCCCCTTTTGCAATCTCCATGTACCATCCTACCCTGCACTGAGGCAACCATTGATCTGATTTCTATCACTTTAGATTAGGTTTACCTGTTCTGTAATTTCACAGAATTAAAATTATACAATAATTTCGTGGGCTTTTTTCCCTCCCAGCTTCTTGGTGTCTAGCCTGCTTTGGACTGCATAATGTCTCTTTAATTCATCTATGTTGTTGCAGGTATCAGAGGGTAACATGCCACTGAATAAATATGCCAGAATTTATCTGTTCACTTTTGATGGATTATTGTAGCTTTTGGTTACTATGGCAACCCCTGCCTTTTAATTGGAATGTTTAATGTATTTAAATTTATTATTACCTTTTATCTTGCTATTTTAAAATAGTATCACACTTACAGAAATGTTGCTAAAATAATTCCTATACTCCCGGTCTACCCTCTGCTTAACTTTCCCTAATGTTAACATCTTACATAACCATAGTATAATTATCAATAATACATTAACATCATTACAGTAGTACGAAGTAATTCACAGATTTCACCAGTCTTTCCACCATTGTCTTTTTTTCTTCACCCCAGATCCGACCCAGTTGTTTTTACCCCTTTGCTTCTTCCAGTCTGTGACAGTTCTTCAGTGGTTCTTTAGTTTATCATGACCTTGACACTTTTGAAGAGTATGTTTGTAGAATGTCCTTCTGTTTGGGCTTGTCTGGTGTTTTCTCATGATTAGATTGTGGTTATGCATTTATGGCGTGAATACTATGCAAAAATGTTGCACCCTTCTCAGTGTGTCTAATCAGGGGGTAATTTTCTGTGTGACTTGGTTTATGTACACCACTTGCTATTTGTTTTCCATTCATCTCTCTTCATCTTTTTTTCTTTTTAGTGGTTGTTCTACAGCTAACTCTGCAGGGTTATTTAGAATCAAAGGCTTGCCTCTTCACACTCCACACTTCACAAATGGAATAAACTAACAACAAACCCTCTGAGCTCACTGCCGTTTAAGTCAAATCCCAACTCACAGCAACCCTATAGGACAGAGTAGAACCGCCCCTTAGGATTTCCAAGGAGCGACTGGTGAATTTGAACTGCGGACCTTTTGGGTTAGCAGCTGATCTCTTAACCATCATGTCAGTGCACAGTTCTGTTTACCTGCGCCCTCCCTTAATGTACTGTCATAGCTTTTGCTTCTACATAGGTTACAAACCCCACTTTAGACTGTTAGTGTTTTGCCTTTAAAAGGTCAGTTATCTTTTGATTATGAGAGGAAAGAAAATAGTCTTTTTAAAAGGAAAAGTATTGTGCTTACAGTGAAAGTTTACGGTCCATGTCAATTTGTCATACAAAAACTTGCACAGACATTGCTCTGTAACTCTAGCTACTACTCCTGTGACACTCTGCTTTTCCTCTCCACCCTGTATTTCCCATGTCATTCTACCAGCTCCTGTCCCCCTCCGTTCTCTCTCATCTTCCTTCCAGACCATTGCTGCCCAGTTAATCTCATGTATCTACTTGAGCCAAGAAGCACATTCTTCACCAGGATCATTATGTCTTATAGTCTAGTCCAATTCGTGTCTAAAGAGTGGCTTTGGAAATGGTTTTAGCTCTGGGCTAACAGAGAATCCTTCTGGGGACCCTCCAGTCTTTCAGACCATCAAATCTGGTCTTTTTAATAGAGTCCTAGTTCTGCACACTGATTTTTCTCCCACTACATCAGGGAGTCTATGTTGTATTCCCAGTCAGGGTAGTCATTGGTGGTAGCTTGGCACCATCTAGTTCTTCTGGTCTTATGCTGATGTAGTCTCTGGATTATGTGGTCCTTTCTGTCTCTTGGATTCATATGTTCCTTATGTCTTCGATGTCTTTCGTTCTCCTATGCTGCAGGTGGGTTGGGACCAGAGGATGCTACTTAGATATCTGCTTGCTAGCTTTTAAGACTGCAGATACCACTCATCAAAGTGGGATGCAGAATATTTTCTTAAAAAACAAACAAACAACTTTGCTATGCTAATTGACCTAGATGTCCCTTGAAACCGTGGTCCCCAGACCCCTGCCTCTATACTTTGAAGAGTTGGGTTATATTTAGGAAATCTCTTAGCTTCTGGTTTAGTGCAGCTGTGCTTAACTCCATTCTTCCGTGGGCTTTCCCTCCTTTGACCTAACACAATTCCTAGCTATCTAATCAATGGAAACTCTGGTTGCATAGTGGTTAAGTGCTACAGCTGCTAACTAGAAGGTCAACAGTTCAGAATTGCCAGGCACTCCTTGGAAAGTTCATAGGGAAGTTCCACTCTGTTTAAAGGGTCACTGTGAGTCGGAATTTTCTTTGACAGCAGTGAGTTTGGTTTTTTGTATCTAATCAATGAATCCTCCTCCCCACCATTGTAACCATCAAAGACTGGAAAGTAGTCTTTTATATTTACATTTTTATTTACCACTTCAGGTGTTTTTTGTTCTGTAGATCCAAGTTTCCATCCCAAAGGGCATCTTTCAGCATTTTCTTATAGTGCAGGTATGCTAATAATGAATTTTCTCAGCTTTTAGTTAGCGAAAATGTTTTTATTTCATCTTTGTTTTTGAAGGTTGTTGCTGTTGGATATAGAATTCTGATTTTCTTCCTTTCAAATTTTAAAAACATTGCTTAATTGTTTTCTGTCCTGTGTTGTTTTTGATAAGTTGGCTTTTTAAAACCCTTGGTTCCTCTGTGTATAATGTGTCTTCCAACTTCCAAGACTTTCAGTTTAATTATGATATGCCCAGTGTGATTTATTCTTCTTGGAGTTTGGAGCGTCTTAGACGTCTAAATTAGTGTTTTTCATCAAACTGGGGAAATATTTAGCCATTATTTCCTCAAATATTTGTTCTGCTTCCATTCTCTTCCTCGTACCCTGATAATTCAATTATACTTCAGATACAATAATTGATGTTGTCCCTCAGGTTCTTAAAACTTGTTTCATTTTTCTTTAATCCTTTTTCTCTCTGTTCTTCAGATTAGGTGATTTCTACTGTTGTGTCATAGTGTGCACTGACTCTTTTTTTGCCTGCCATGTCCAGTTTCCTGTTAATTTTATCCAGTGAGTTTTTCACTTTACTTACTATACTTTTCAGTATTTGAATTTTCACTTGATTCTTTTTATAGTTTCATTTCTCTGATGAATTTTTATTCCCACATTTTGTTGCTGTTGTTGTGAGTTGCTGATTTGTTGATTCCAACTCATGGCAACCCCATGTGTGCAGAGCAGAACTGCTCCTTACGGTTTTCAAGGCTATGACCTTTAGGAAGCAGATAGACAGGCCTGTCTTCCAAAGTGTCTCTGGGTAAATTTGAACTGTCAATCTTTTGGCTAGTAGTCAAGTGCCTTTTATAGCACCCAGGGATTCCTATTTTCACATGAAGAACATGTTTTTATTTGACATAACTTTCCTGTAATTCTTTAAATGTAGTTATAACCCTTGTCTTAAAAGTCTTTGCCTGCTTAGTTCAATCTCTTTACCATGTTGACTTTCATTTCTTCTGAGTATTTTTTGTCTGCATTTTCCTGTTTATTGTCCAGTGATTTTTTTTTTTTTTTTTTTTAGTGACTACTGGACATGGTGGATAATGCATTTTAGCTACTCTGGATTCTGTTACCATCCTCTGAAGTGTGTTGATTCTTGTAAGCCTCCAACTCTGTTAGTAGTTGTTAAGACTTGAATAGGTCTTACTCTAAAGGAAACTCCATACTCACTTGCAGCTCCTCCCCATTTTTCCCCAACCCTCCCCTCTTTGCCTTCTACACCTAAACCTAAACCAAACCCGCTGCTGTCAAGTCCATTACAACTCATAGCAACCGCACCCATAGGCAAAAGTTAGTCTACTTTCTGTTCTGTAGATTTGCCTAGTCTGGACATTCCATTTTGTATAAATGGAATCACATAATATATGATCTTTGTGACTTAGTTTTTGTTTGCTTAGCATGATGTTTTCAAGATACTCCTGTTGTAGTGTGTGTCTGTACTTTATGTCTTATTATGGCTGAATGATAATCCATTATGTATAATGTATCCCACCTTTGATTTCTTCTTACATCAGTTGATGGACATTTGGATCATTTCCAGATGTATTATTATGAATATAATGCTGTCATGAACACTTGCATAAAGATTTTGTGTGGGCATCTTTTTTTTTCTGAAGAAAGGCTGATCCCTAGGAGTGGAATTACTGGGTCGTATGGTAACCTTGAGTCGAATCCGACTCGACGGCACTTGGCTTGGCCTTTTTATGGTAACCTTAGAAACCCTGGTAGCACACTGGGTTAAGTGCTATGTCTGCTGACCAAAGGTTGGCAGTTTAAAAATCTACCAAGTGCTGCTTGGAGACTCTATGGGCAGTTCTGCTCTGTCCTATAAGGTTGCCATGAGTCAGAATCAACTTGACGGCTGTGGGTTTTTGGTTTTTATGGTAGCCTTTTGAGGAACTGCCATACTGTTTTTCAAAGTGGATGTACCATTTTATACTTCCAACACCAGTGTGTGAGGGTTTCAGTTTCTGTACATTTTTGACATTTATTATTAACTTTTGTTATTATTATTAAATCTACAGCCATCTTAGTGAGTGTGGGATGCTGTTTCTTTGAGGTTTTGATTTATATTTCCTGGGTAGCTAATGATGTTGAGCTTTTTATTGGCCATTTATGTATCTTCTTTGGAAATCCTAGAGGCATAGTGGTTAAATGCTACAGCTGCTAACCAAAAGGTCAGCAATTCAAATCCACCAGACACTCCTTGCAAACTGTATGTGTGGTTCTCCTCTGTCCTGGAGAGTCACTATGAGTCAGAATTGACTCAGTGGAAATGGGTTTTATATCTCTGGAGAACTGTCTATTCTGATCTTTTGCCCATTAAAAAAAATTTTTTTTTGTCCCTTTATTGTTGAACTGTAGGGTTGCTATGAGTCAGAATTGACTTGATGGCAGTGGGCTTGGTTTCAGTTTTGGTGTTACTGAATTATAAGTGTTCCTTATAATTCTGAGTACAAGTTCCTTATGAAATATATGACTTGTAAATATTTTCTGTTTTGTTGTAGATTACTTTCTGATGCATCACTTGTGCCACTGATGAAAGTTTCAAACACATTAAGTAGCTAATACATACATATCTCTAAGATGTCATGCATTACTTTTCAATGGAAGAAGTGACCTGTGTATGTCTTTAGAAAATCTAGTCAACCCATAATTTTGAGAAAACTTAAATCTTCATGTATTTGGAGTATTTAAGCTGTTTTCTTGTCTAATGGGCAGAAAATACTCTTAAGTGGTCACTGCCAAGCCAAGTGCCATCGAGTCAGCTGATATTTTTTAGGTTTTAGGAGTTCAGATGCCTCAGGATGTTCCTTGGGGACAGATGGCTTGTTCATCAAAGCTCCCCCTGACAGTTGGCTTGTTAAATGGGAATGTTAATCAAATGAGGCACCTAGGTTAGGATGTAGGGATGGTTAAGGGTGTTAAATTCCATGGCAACTGGAGCTTCATGCCACAGTGTCTTTGTACAATTTTAGAGGTTTAGGGGGACATGAAAGTCATTTGAAAATAAAAGTGAACTTTTTGGAATGGAAACATCTGTCATTAGATATTCTGACAACTCTTCTCTCCCTTCTCCTAAAAGTTTGCATGGTGCATGTCATTTAGATAAATGTGAATTCAAATTAGTTTTGTGTTTCATAGCCTTTCTTAATTGGAGCTAATCAGAGGTAACAATTTCTCTCGCTGAATGTTACTTTTTTGTTATAAGATTTTGAAGAATACTTCTAGGAGTCATATTTCAGTGGCATGCCCATCACTGATTAGTCAAGTCCCCTATGCCAGGCAGTTCTTTCCATCAACCAGCAACCTCGTCATTTGTGGGAATCATTTCCCAAGAGCAGGTGATAATACGATAATGCTTTGCATGTGTATATGACCTCGAGCAAATCGCTTCCCTCTGCCTTTTGCCCATTTGTGTGGTGGTAAGAATGCTTTGAGGTGTTTGGATTAAAGATGAGGTAGACAAGCCTTGACTTGGAGAGATCTGGATTTGAGAACTAGCTGTCTGACCTTAGACTAATATTTACCTTTCATGAGTAACAGTTTCTTCGGGGGCTAATGTGTGCCTTTCCACTTCACTGAAGTGTTGTGAGCAGCACATGGAATGATATATTTGAGGGTGCCTTGGAAACTGCACTCACGTCCACAAATGCAAAAGATCGTAGGATTTTTTTGCCACCTTCTTGCCCAGACTGCCCACGTTGGAATGGGCAGTAAGAGAACCAGGAGGCCTGGGAGGAGGAATGAGCACTTTTGGCCTTTGCGAGGTCTCCAAACTGTGCCCCCAGATTGTTTCCGTTCAGCCCTGTTTACTAGACTTCGTGTCTCACGGGGAACTTCCACCGATGATTTCTGTGGTCTCAGGAGATCTATGAATCCTGTGTTCTTAACTTGCTGTCATTTCAGAGCTGCAGGGGCTTGTCAGCATTTCAGTGTGGTAGATCCATTTGATCCTTATAGCGTTTCTCCTTGGCCATTTCCCTGGGGACACATTTGCTGTCAGCCACCCCATATTAAACATACGTACATACCTCGGTCTCAGGATTTAGGAGGGTACATGAGGTGAAGTGAATTAAATGAATTCCTGTGGAGAGCGGTTTTCCCTCCAACATACTCTGCACTTTCTTCAGAGGTGATCTTTCTTCAGAGGTGAAATAAAAGCTCTTTTTTAAGACAGATAACTCGGAAACACGGCTCACACCCATGCAGTGTATAAACTTGGGCTTTTACTGTGTTTGGTTGTTAAAGCAGAAGTCCAGTTGGGAAGCCTGAAATACAGTTGGCCCCTCAGTGGTGTGAGCAGATTGCTGTTGGCTACTGATGTACAGGTTGGCAGTTCAAACTCAGCCAGGGGCACGCACCATGGGGGAAGGGCCTGGTGATCCGCTTCTGTAAAGTGGACAGACAAGCCTGCGGAGCAGTTCTGCTCTGTAGCACGTGGGATCGCCAGGAGTCAGTGATAATGGGCTTTTTTTTTTTGTCTTTTTTGGAACTAACAGCTGGAGACATGTAACAACACGTTGCCTTGTCAAGGATCCTACTATAAAGGTGGATAAAGCAGAAAACCCAGCACCGTCAAGTCAGTGCTGACTCCTAGTGACCCTACAGGACAGAGCAGAACTGTGCTGTAGAGTTTCCAAAGAATGCCTGGTGGTTTTGAACTGCCAGTCATTTGGTTAGTAGCTATAGCATGTAACCACTCTGCAACCAGGGTTTCCATAAAGTTAGATACCAAAAAAAGACCAAACTCACTGCCACTGAGTCAAATCTGACTATGGTGATCCTATAGGACAGAGTAGGACTGCCTTATAGAGTTTGCAAAGAGTGTCTGGTGGATTTGAACTGTTAAACCTTTGATTAGCAGATGTAGCAATCAACCACTGCACCACCAGGGTTTCCATAAAGGTGGATAGATGGCTGTAATTGTGATGGAAACTTTTATTTCCATAAACTGACATGAGCTCACCAACCACCCTCACGGAGACCCCTAACTGCTGCTACAGAGAGTTGGGTATCAGACGCTAAGAGCTGGGTACCAGCTATCCCCTCTGAACCAATGACAGTGAGCTCAGTGTTGTTTCTGGAGCTGCGCTCCTCTCTTTGCCTCTCTAGCCTTTGCTCTTTAGTGTTGTTGGTTTTCGTATACCTGTGATTAACCCCTTGGTGGCCACACAGAAGTACTTTTACAATGGAATTCATGCGTCGGTGATTAAACACTTGACGGCCTTTCTGGAGAGTTTGCCTTGGCACTCCAGTGGTGACTGGGATGTGTGAAAATCAGGAAATGAGAAGGCTCAACAGGCCAGGAACAGCTTGCGAATTTAAGGCTTCCCCAGACTTACTTGTTGGTGAGGAGGTTTCACTATTTGGGTAACCCTTGGTCCCCTCTGTCCAGCCTACTAAGATCAACCATCTTCTTTCCATTTCTTTTGGTATCTTTTCCCCACCATCCTCTTCCATGTAGTAAGCACAGTTATCTACTAAAAATACAAAATGGACTTTATTGGGGGGTTGGGTGAGGTCCTTTTGGTAGAGATTATTTCAGTCAAGAAATATTCATTCCATTTCTATTTGTTGGAAGGCACTCTATGAGGGTCTACAGAAGTAAGTAAGGCGGAGTCCTTACCTTAAAGGAACATATATGGTACTAGAAGGATAAGAGAAACTATACCAATCACTGTATTATAAGACAAAACTAGTCATTAACCTGGGGACACTGGGAAAGTCACTGAACTACTCTGAGCTCCAACTTTCTGGTCTCTAAAATGAGGTTTATGAAATTTGTCTCAAATGGTTGTTTCTAAGATATTTAAGAATGAAATACAGACATTTATCCTTCAGTTTTGTGTGTCATTTTTCCAAATGGCTACTAAATTGTTGACACAGAAATATGTAAGTTGTTTGGATTTAACTGCTTAATAAATGGAACTCTTAGTTATTTTTTTAAGCCTCAGAGCTCCACATAAAAATTACTGAAACACCCAAGTACCATACAAACCACGAGTTTATCGATTCTAGGTTATCCTTGGTTTTGTGCTTTTGTTTTGTTTTCTGGATCACAAAGAGAAAACATTTCCAGTTACGTATGACACAGTGCCTTTAAGACAGCCCTGTCAAACAGAGGAATTAATCATGCCAGTCTCTCTTGCTTTGCAGTTTCTTTCATCTATTCCAAAAGATTTTTCTATTTCTCTCACTTCCTGTTGCATTGCTCTGCCTGTGATAAGCCACAGCTCAGTAAGCAGTAACCTGAGCAAGCTAGCTTTTTCTACCTGTGGGAATCTTCCTTCCTTAGGTCCAATGAAGCTTTTGGTTGTTTCTAAGAAAACAAGAAATTTTCATAGTTCCCTGTCCCCCGCAGTGAAATATTACAAGTTGAAATGACTCATGCCTTTAAAATTCTCGTTGATGTTTGGTTAATGATGTAAGCCACCAAAGACTGATGAATTTTCTAGGTAATGAATATAGTACATTTCCTGTAATATAGATAGATAGGGGTGTGTGTGTGTGTGTGTGTGTGTGTGTGTGTGTGTGTGTTTGGAATTTGGGTCATTCCTCTGAGCCCAGACATTGATTCACTGATTCAGATTTTATTTTCTGTCCTTCTGTGTCCCTGCCTTTCTGTACATCAATAATTTTGTCTTTCATTGCCCAGTCATGGTGTCATCTTTCTGAAGACATTTTGAAATGGCAGTTAAACTAGGCAAGTGTAGTACCAGCAATGTATGTTATTCAAAGTGACAACATTCAAACAACTGTGACCAAGTCCTGTCATTCTGAGGCAATAACGATTATGTCATGACTGCTGTTTGGCTGACAGCATTATAATTTGCATTCATGTTTCAGACTTGTTACATGGTGATGAGTGTATGCTTGAGTGTCATCTTGGGTGTCACTGGCAGCTTCTTAGGATTGGATACTATGTTAAGATGGATTGTGAGCTGAGTCTTGGTTCACAGGAAGGAGTACTGTGATCAGCTACCTATGACTTCTAGTTGATGCCTGGGTAAGTTAAACAGGAGTGCCCCATGTGTGACGGTTTGCCCTTCTGGGTTTAGAGTCTGGAGGACAGATAGAAGACCACGGTAAGGGGAGGTCAGGTATAAATTACAGTGGTGCAGTGGGACTATCAAGAGTGGCAGAAATATAAGAGATTAAAAAACAAAAGCAAAATTCATTGCCATCAAGTGGATTCTGACTTATAGCAACATAGGACTCCCAAGGTTGTGATCATTACAGATGGAGCCCTGGTTGCACAGTGGTTAAAACCTCAGCTGCTAACCAAAAGTTTGGCAATTCTAATCCACCAGCTGCTCTTTGGAAACCTTATGGGGGCATTCTACTGGATCCTATAGGGTTGCTGTGAGTCAGAATTGACTGATGGCAACTTTTTATTTTTTATTTTTAAATCTTTATGGAAGCAGACTGCCACATCTTCTTATCACACAGTAGGTGGCGGGTTCAAATCGTTGACTGTTCGGTTAGCAGCTGAGCTGGTTAACCACCATTCCACTGGAAATATCTCAGAGGTAGAATGTATAACACGTGTCACTTATGTGGGGAAATGGCTGTGATTTTAACCTGCCTGGCTGGAACTGGGTCACAGCACTAAAGTAAATAACTAGGGGCTGGATTGCAGAGAAGGGGGAGGTTTATTTCTGGGCAGGTCACATGTGAGCGGCTAGTGTATCCAGGAGAGGAGCTTGATGGCTCAACAGTTAAAGCACTTGGCTTCCAACCAAGAAAGTTGGGAGTTTGAACCCATCCAACAGTTCCACGGGTGAAAGACCTTGGGATCCACACCCATAAAGATTACAGCCTAAGAAACCCCGTGGGGCGGTTCCACTCTGTCACACCGCATCACTGAAATCTACCCAACAGCACCTAACAACAGCAGTCTATCAGGAAGTTGTAAATATGGTGGTAGAACTTCAGGAAGTTTGACAGCGAAGAGGACAGAAATTGGGCAGTAGCTTGAGAAGGGTAGCGGAGTCCAAGGAAAAGTTGGAGGCAGGTTGGAAACGGCCAGAAGGTGTGTGCCGAGGGGGTGTGGTCCCAGAGGCCTCAGTGGGGACCGAGAGTGAGAGCACCCGTCAGGGGGTTAACCTCTAACAATTCGTACTAAGTGGTATCTACTCAATTTATCTCAGTTTAAGATATTCATTAGCCTTTTTTTACTTTCTTCCTTTTCCCCCCAAGCTTATCTGATTTCCCTTCTTAGGTCTTGCAGTCACAGTAGGCTTTCTTGCTGGTCCCTTTTTTCTTTCCTTTTACATAGTTCACAGCAGGCCACCTTCTCACCATTCCTCTGGTCCCTGAGGACACGAATTTCTTTAGCTTGAAGGCAGAGGCTGGTCCATGGCTCTTGGCCCCTATCTCAGGTTTTCTTTATGCCCAGAGAATTTCTGATGAACTGCCTCACATTTTGCATAAAATTAACTGATACCCTGACTGGATTTTTTTTTTTTTTTTTAAATTCCTATCAAAGTTTTCTCAACTGTCTTCCAGCCAATTTAGTTTCCTCCTAGGACTTTTTCTTTTTCCTTTCTTCTGTATTTTCTCTATTCACTTCTGGTCCTCTAGACCTCCTGTTTTGCTCTTCATCATTTTCATCAGACTCTTTCATAAAGTCATGCCCCATTTCCAGTTTCACTATCTTCTCAAAGTAAATGTTAGTATGTATAAAACTATTTGCATTTTGATGACTCTGGTTCCATCCCAATGGCTTATTCTCAATCCATAGATCATTGGGTTTTAATGGCCAAAGGTGAGTTGGACATCATCTAATTCAGCACTTTCCAACACATGTTCCTCTCCAGAGTTTAACAGGTACTTGGTGAAAGAAAAGGAGGGAGAGGTTGTTGTTTGATTTAATAAGGGCTGAGCACTGGATTAAGCCAAATTGAACACCTTTTTTTCTTTTAAACCAGATGTACAATGTGCATCCATCAGGTGGGGGAGTGTTTCCCATGCTTATTTGACTTGGAACCCTCTTTTTTTTTTCAGAGTAAGGCACTGATTCAGTTCCCAATATATTTTGCAGATAAGTAAACTTAAAAACATTGAGCGTCTGATGTCATTCAGGTTATTCATCTTAAATAGACTCCAGCGGCTGCATCGTGGCTTTAACAGGGACCACTGTGACAGTACCATTCCATGAGATGTTTATGTACCTTGAGCAGTGCATTCATTGAGGTTTTGGCTCTGCTGTGAACAGATGCCGAGGGGAAACAGTTCTGAACTTTCCCAACTGCAAATAAGAATTAGGTACAGAATCCAGTGAGATCATAGCCAATTTAAGCCCTTCTGCAAGGGAAATCTGAGCAGCATGCTGTGGCCCCAAGAGGAAGCTGGATTCTCACTTCTTAGTGTGGAGTTTGAAGCCCTTCATGACTTCCTCCATTTCTGGCCTCTCCCCAGGATGGGCCTTGCATCATAGCCTCCAAGACATCACTTGCCATTTTCCTGAGCATGGAGCCGCCCAGATGGTCGTGCTGAGGGCCTTTGCACATGCTCTTCTGCTGTTTGGAATGCCATCTGCCCCTATAAGCCTGTCAGATTACCATGGTTACTGCAAGACTCACTTAGAACAATCCTCCTCATACCTCCCTGATATCCCCTTCCACAGAGATGCATTCTCCTTACAGCGCCCGAAGACTTCTGTATGCAATAATTCTGGTATATAAAACCTAGCACGTCCCTTTAACTATTTGGTGTTAGTCTGTCCCCTTCGCTGGACTTGGGCCCTGCAGGCAGATGCCATTTTCCACTCATTACTATGTCTTTGGCACCAGTGCAGTGCTTGGCCCATAGCAGGGACTTGGTGACTGTGGTTAAAGAAGCAAGCCTCTCCAGTGAGATGAGTCTAAATGGGTAGGGAAAGCTTAAGGAAAGCCACCGGTGTGGGAAATCCAGTGGAAACCTTTGTGATACAGATGGCTTTTGAGGTAGGAAACCATCAGACTGACAGGCAAGAAATGCAAAAACTCTTCCAGGTGCAGAGCAGAATCGAGGGGGAAGACAACAGAGATGTGACAGGGGGAAAAGGAACAAAGAAGGCAGGAGAAATTGCTATTCTGGGCAGAGCGGTAAAGTGAGATAGGACAGGAGAGCAGAGGAGAGCAGTGGTCTTGGCAAAAGAGGGGATAGAAGGCTTTGAAGGCAGAGAAGTGCAAGGAGGCAGAGGGAGGGGCATCGCCGGGGCTGAGGGGTTCCGTGCCCATATGGCCTCCAGCTGCTGGGTGGCTTTCTGGCCAATACCTCACCCAGATGTTTGCTCAGTGCCCAGGCCAGGATCTGGCTGGCTCTCAAACATTTAAATAACTGAAACCATCTCAGTGGAGGTTGTATTTTTAGCCAGGGGCCCTGGCTGTGGTAGGCGATGACTCTAATCGTCCAGAGAGTTCCTGGAGTGGCAGAAAGATTCAGCTGGCTGAGTAGAATTCAAGTTTAATTCTGACTTTTCTCCTGACAGACTGTGAGATGCTGAGAAAGCCACCTGCCCTTTCTAGATCACACTTTGCCATCTGAAGGCTGAGGAGAATGGTAAATTCTCCTCTATGATATTGAAGCATGAACATGTGATGTTTTGCTGCTAAGGTACTATGCCCAGGTGCTAGTCAGAGTTCTTTCTGGGTGCTAGAGTTTAAAACGCTTTATCTTCTCATTGCTTATGTGTATTTCCCGTACTTTCTGCAAATGAACATGTGATAAAGTGAAACCTGAAAGTTACTTTTAAAGATGCCAACACTAATTAATTGTGATAAACAACTTTAAAGTAGGTAGTATACACTGAAATGGCAGCTTTGGTCTGTGGTCTCTCTTGAATTTGAAATTGACTGGAAGAGAGTCAATCAGTTAATAACTTCACCAAAGCTTTTCTGTTTATTAAAAGAAAATTTAGAATGCTGGCTATTAAGATAAATATTGATAGTTAATGTCAGTGGTAGCATGCCATTTAAATTAAATAACAATTTCCCTGGTTGCAGACTGTGTTGATCTCTTTCTGAGTTGGATATTGTAGAAGTTTGTTTTTTAGAAAGTGGAAGGGAGGGAACGAGTTGGGAAGAGTCCTTATTTCTCCCTGATGGGAAGCAGTAGTTGCTGAATGCCTAGAATGGTGGATCAGCTTTGTTTATTTCCTGATGATGAAGGGTGAAAACATTTTATACTGCAAGTCACAGTCAAAAAGTCCTCAGTGTGTCTTTTGATCCATAGATGCTGCTGTCCATCACAGTGGGCAATAGCAAGCTGGATCTTTTCCTTGCAACATACGTTTATTTATGTATCTAGTAGCCCAACAACTTAACCACTTCCTGAACTGAAAAATCAGCCTTATATTCTGATAGGGACTCATGGAAAATGACTCATGATCAATTTGTTTATTTGGTAGATTGACAGACATTATTATTACTGTTTCAAGTTTATCTAATTAAGACTCTAACATGTTTGTAACTATGCAATAATGTGTGTATTTCTGCCTTGGGCTGCGTAAGCTCCTTGATGGTGGTGTGTGTAAGCGCCTTGATAATGGTATTGATCCTGTCCTCAGCTCTGAGCACTGTGCCAGGTGCTCAGTGACGCCTTGAATGTAAGAATCAGTGGAGAGCTTGGATTTCATTATTTACCCCAGAACTTGATTTCCTGGGTAACAGTGAGTCATGAATCCTTATTTCTCTGGGCCTTCTTTTCTGGCGCACAGGGAAATGGGAGACTCTTTAACTAGGTTTTTCACCTGCATAAGTGCACTTGGAGCCCTTCAGCCAAAACATGCAGAATGAACACTAACAGTTGCCACAATCCCGTACCTTTTCTTCAATTTAAGAAATTCAAAATCTGTTCCTCTTAAAACCATTCAAGACTTACCGTGGACTTCTGTTAAAAGAAAAAAGAGCCACGGTTATACAGAAAAAAAATAACTTGAAACATGTTACAATGCATATCTCCCGTTGTAGCTAACCCTGCTTCTTGAAACCCTCCTCTTCTGACTTCTGTGACACCAGATTTGCCTCTGTGCCCTTCTCCTCTTTCTCTGTCCTTCCTGAGACCCCAAATTATAGCACATCTGCCTTTGGCTCTCTTTCTGTATTTTTTTTTTTTTTTTTTGGTAAATGCATTTATCGGTTATCTCTGTATGGGTGATCCTCATAACTGAACCTCTGGCCCAGACTTCTCTCCCAAGTTTCACTTCTGCATTCCAGCTGCCTCTGGATCTTTCTCTCTCTGAGAAGTCTAGCGTGTCCGAGACAAATGCGTATGTCCTTCCAAATCCTACCTTCTCCCCAAGGATCCCTGTTTCTCCTCTTTCTTTTTTTCCTCGTTATTCATTGAACTCTTGCTATGTACTGGGTTAACCCAGTTAGCTGGTTAGCCCAATACTTGAGAAAATCAGTTGTTAAGCCTCTAACTTGCAGTCTCTAATAGCTTTCCTTTAGCTTTTGTTTCCTTTGCTATTTACCCTATTATCTCTCCTCTGCTTCCAGTCTTTCCAGGGGACAGTCAGCTCTCTGGGCTCCCTTATGCAAATGTACATGACTTCTCTTAGTGCTGGGGCATCTGTAGTGACCCCAGACCAAGCAGCTAGACCACCTGGAGTATGTCTCTGTCTTTCTATTGCCCAGGCTTAGAATAGTGCTTGAATGAATGCCAGGCAGTGCAGTAGGTTCTTATAAACATCATCTCATTTCCTTTGTTCCAACCATAATCCTTGGTTGTTGTTAGTTGCCCTTGAGTCACTGTTGGACTCATAGCAACCCCATGTGACATAGTAGAACTGCCCGCGGGGTTTTCTAGGCTGTAATCTTCCTGGGAGCAGATCACCAGGTTCTTTCTCCCATGGAGCCACTGGTGGGTTTAAGTGCCAACCTTTTGGTTAGCAGCTGAATGCAACTAACCATTGCCCCACCAGGACTCTTTGACCCAGTGAAGTAGGGTTTTGGTTTTGTTTTTTCCTGTATTAATTTTGTTGTTGTTAGAAGTGTACACAACAAATCATACACCAGTTCAGTTCCTACATGTAACATTTGGGTTGTACAACTGTTCTTCCCCTCCTTTTCTGAATTGCTTCTCCTCTGCTGACATAAATTCACTGCCCCCTAAATTTCCTGTCTAATCTTTTGAGTTGCTGTTGCCAATCTGATTCCATATAGATATTTCCTATGAAATCATAGTGTTCAAGGCAGACATTCTTTACTACTTAAGCTAGGCTACTGTTTGGTTTTGAGAAAACTTCAGAGGATGTTTTTGGTTTCAGGTTTAAAGATCATCTCGACAGTAGCTTCAGGGTGCATCCGACCTTCCTGACTACAGAAACTCTGGAGTCAATGATTTGAAATCTTGTTTTGCATTTCCCCTCCTTTTGACCATGATTCTCCCATACGTTCTTTGATCCAAACCTTCAGTTCTGGTAGCTGGGCATCATCCAGTTCTTCTGGGTCTCGTGGTGAAGGAGACAGTTCACTGAGGTGATTAGCCCCATATTCCATATTCTCCTTCTATTCTCAACTGTCCTTCTTCTGTTATTCTAGAGGACAGAGACTAGTTGATATGTCTAGGGTGGCCACTTGCAAGATTTTAAGACCCTAGGCGCTACACAACAGACGAGAAGGTATAGCAGAAGCACTGCTGTTGTTAAATGGCATCCGGTCCGTGCCAACTCAAAGTGAGCCTGTGTACTACAGAAAGACATACTGCCTCGTCCTTCGTCATCTTCATAATCATTGCTATACATGAGCCCATTACTGCAGCCACTGTCTTAGTCTATCTCATTGAGAGTCTTCCTCTTTATCTCTAACTCTTTACTTTACCAAGCATGATGTCCTTCTCCAGGGGACTGTATCTCCTGATACAGTCTTACCATCCTTCCTTCTAGGGAGAATTCTGGTTGTATTGCATCCAAGTCAGATTTATTTGTGCTCTGGCAGTCCACAGTACACGCAATATTCTTTGCCAACATCATAGTTCCAAGGCATCAGTTCTTCTTTGGTCTGTCTTATTGCCGAGCTTTCACATGCACATGATGCCACTGAAAATGCCATGGCGAAGTAGGCTTTAATAATCTCCATTTTTCAGTTGGGGAAATTGAGGATGAGAGGTTAGGTAACTTGCTTGTGATCATGCAGTAAATAAATAGTTCAGAACTGACTTTTGAACTCCAGTTCCTTTTCTACAGTGCTACAGAATTTGTATACTTATCCTTCTTCAGAAAGCTGTAGGTCACTCCAAAACAATATATGAAAATCCACTGCTGTGAGCTGATTCCAACTTGTAGCAACCCTGTACTGCAAGATATTTGAAAGTCCCAGATGTTTAGAAGCTTCAGTTTGGATCTCAGCTCTAACTTAGTCTTCCTACACCATGAAGTAATATGCAAGGCTATTCTATTGAAGGTTTTATTATGTATGTTATAGAACATACAGTACTCTTACCACTTGCATGCTTATATGTGTATGACTCAGTACTGTCAAAAGCTTTACAAGTGTTTGATCGTCTTTCCTCTCTCTTTGTGTGGCGGAAGTCCCAAGACTGGGGCAAGCAGAGTTCAGAGAGTGTCCCAGCATGAACTCTTCTAATACCAGGTTTCAAATTAGAGCTAATGGTTGAGAAACCCGAGTAGGGGATGTGAGTTGGCCCTGCGCACCTAGTCCCCTGCCCAGATCATAGCGTGGTGTGCGGGTTCCATCTGTACCAGAGGCATCATATGCCAGGGAATTGGCCTTGAGAAATGACAGGGCTCTGGTTCCAGCTGTCAGACATGAGAGAGAGGCCTAAGTAGCCACATCCCAGGGACAGAGTTTCGGATTCGTCATCTGAAATGTTTCTAATATATTTATTTTTTTCTTTCCAGTTTGATGTTTTACTTGGATCTTGGCCTTGAATTTCCCCTCCATGTAGAAGGTTTCCTCATTCCTTGTGGCCTCCTGTTCACTGCTGTCACTTCCATGACCAATCCTTTCTGAAACTGCATCACTCTGACCTCCCTCCCCAGTGGTGTGGGAATAAGGAGGGACCCCACTTACAGATCTGACCCTCTACCTCATCCCTGAATTTTTCAAATATGTGCATGCATGGCTGTCAAAAATCTTACTTATCTCCTCCTCTTTGAAAAAGCCTTGACCATAATTAACAAGGACTGGCTGCGGTCTTGAAAATAACCCAAGGCTCCTTAGTGACAAAGCCAGAATCACAGAGTCACTCTCTTACCTCCTCCACATGAGTTCCCAGACAGAAGTCACTGGTCACTGAGGCCTTGGGTGAACCAGGCCTAGGCCTGTGGAGGTGCTGATGGCTCTTTTCCTCTTCTCTGCGCCCAGGTAGCAAATCATGTGTATAACTACCTGGACGATACTAAATAACAACAAAAAACCTTTGCCATTCAGTCAACTCATAGCAACCCTGTAAGAGCAGAGTAGAACTGCCCCCTAGAGTTTCCAAGGGGCACCTGGTGGGTTTGAACTGCTGAGCTGTTTGTTAGCAGCCATAATGCTTAACCACTACCCCACAAGGGTTTCCAGTACTAAACAGGAGGAGGGATAAACCCTAAGGCATCCTAGGTGAGGATGTGCTAGCATTGGAGTTTGTGATATGCAGCCGTTTTATAGTAATGGACTTGGAAGGAGTCAGTTGTCTGAATTCTTGAACATACCAAAATGAGGCCAATATATACAATATAGGCACGATCTTGTTCCAATAAATCTCAAAAGACTAGCCATATTCTTTTGTAGTATAGCATTAAATTCTTGCTGATTGAATCTTACTGGAGTGTGTAGGAGATAAGCTGTTTGATTTTTTTTGTTTTTGTTAAACTGATTTTTCATTGTAGTGATATATGTTTAATGGAATTTGACCTATATTACTTCTGCCAAGAAGAATTCGTAAGTACCAATTGGAGTTGATGTGGTATGAAGAACTAAACCCCACTCGTTCTCAGGAAATGGGCTGGTGGGAGAGTCTTTAATAAAAGGTCGAGTCAGTGATTTTTGTGGATTAAAATCACCACATGTAAGACCTTTGGTTGAGAGCAGAGTCTCAGAGATAGGCTGTTATAGTAAAAAGAGCAAGAGGTGAAGCAGTAAGAAACTGGATATGTCCCTAGCTCTGTAACCCTGGGCAATTTACCCAACCTGTCTATGCACCCATTTACCCACCTGTAAAATGGAGGGACTGGGCTAGGTGTTTTTTGAGACAGTTCTATAGAGCATACTTAGGGTTGGTGGGATCACTTGCTTTCTCCCCATTTTAATGACATAAATGTTTTTATTTAGTCTAGTTCAACATACAATTATATATATACATACATATGTACGTATACATATAGACACACATGTATACGAGGTCTGACAAGTTTGCGAACTCATTCTAGAAAAAGTGCTACATACCTCATTGCTGAATATCGCTATGGTAACCTTGGAAGTACTCACCTGGGGAAGCTATGCACCAGTGCCGGTGCCTAGTCCACGCTTCAAAGCAATTTTGCAACTGGTTTTCTGGAATGGCCATCAGAACTGTCGTTGTATTACCTTGTACATCCTGAATGTCATCAAAACGTCTTCCTTTCAATATTTCCTTCATCTTCAGGTAAAGAAAAAAGTCACTGGGGCTGGGTCAGGTGAGTAGGGAGGGCGTTCCAATACACTTACCTGTTTACTGACTACAAACTTCCTTACAGACAGTGTCGTGTGAGCTGGGGTATTGTCATGATGCAGGAGTCATGGGTTGTTGGCAAAAAGTTCAGGTCGTTTTCATCTAACTTTCTCACGTGGCCTTTTCAGCACTTCCAGATAGGAAACTTGGTTAACTGTTTGTCCACTTAGTATGAATTCTTGCAATGCTTTCATCAGTTCTGCTCGTTACTGGCTGCCTCCACCTCTCTTCATCAGTGATGCTTTCTCTCCCTATTAGAAAGATATTTAATCCTTTGTACACCGCCATTTTCTTTATGGCATTATCCCCAGCAACGTGGACAAACATATCCCTGATTTGACATCCAATCTTGCCAAGTTTAACAAGAAATTTTATGTTTGTTCATTGCTCTAACTCAAAGTCCAAACTTCTCATGACGGCATACAAAAACACTCAGCAATAATGAATACCACTCAGCAAGACACCACCACGTGTCAACTCAAACACAGCTGTAAGACACTGATATACCAAAGTTATAAAACCTTGTTTGTATAGTGCTACCAACGTATGCTCAAGTTGGCAAGTTTGCGAACTTAATTGTCTGACCTCGTGTGTGTGTGTGTGTGTGTGTGTGTGTATGTGTGTATGTGTGTATATGTATATATATATACATATGTCCATATGTATTATATATAGTTGTATGTATATTATATTACATATGTACATTATTGTGCTTTGAGTGAAATTTAGGTCAGTTTGTCACACAAAAACTTACGCATTGTCATGAGACCCTAACTGCTCTCCCTGCCCTGTGACAGCACACTCCTTCCCTCCAACTTGTATTTCCTGTGTCCATGCAGCTAGTTCCTGTCCGCTTCATCTTTTCATCTTGCCTGCAGACGGGAGCTTCCCATTTACTCTTCAGTGGTATCATTTTATGTTTTATATGCCAGTTCAATCTTTGTCTGAAGAGTTGGCTTCAGGAATGGTTTTAATTCTGGGCACACAGTGAGTCCAGGGTCTTTGTCTTCCAGGGACCTTCCATTCTGTCAGACCGTTGAGTCTGATCCTTTTACTGGAGTTCAAGTTCCGCACCCCACTTTTCTCTCACTGCATCAAGGACTCTTTATTGGGTTCCCTGTTAGAGCAGTCATTGGTAGTAGCCGGGCACGTCTAGGTCTTCTGGTCTCTTGCTGATGTAATCTCTGGTTTATGTGGCCCTTTCTGTCTCTTGGGCTCATATTTTCCTCATTGGTGTTCTTCATTCTCCTTTGCTTCAGGTAGATTGAGACCAGTTGCTGCTACTTTTAGATGGCTGCTTGCTAGCTTTTGAGACACCATATAACACTCACCAAAGCAGGATGCAGAGCACTGTTTAATTGAAAGTTTAGTATTCAGGTGAGTTCCTGCTCACTGCTATATAACTGTAGCTGCTTTCCCCACCCTGTGACAGCATGCTCCTTCTTTGCACCCTGAATTTTCCATGTGTGTTCAGCCAGCTCCTGTCCCCCTCTGCCTTCTCATCTGGCCTCCAGACGGGAGCTGCCTGTTTAGTCTCCCATATCCATTTAAGCCAAGAAACACACTCTTCACCAGTCTCATTTTATGTCTGATAGACTAACAGAACATTTTCTTAATACTTTGTTATACCAGTTGACCCAGATGTACCCTAAAACCATGGCACCCAGACCCCCATCCCTGCTGCTCTGTTCCTTGAACTGCTTGGTTGTATTCAGCAAACTTCTTTGCTTTTGCTTTAGTCTAGTTGTGCTGACTGCTTGTGTATTATGTGTTGTCCTTTCCTTTACTCAAAGTAATTTTAGTCTACTGTCTAGTTAGTAAGTACCCCTCTTCTCTTCCCTCCCAACACTTGTAACCATCAAATAATGTTTTCTTCTGTGTTTAAACCTTTTCTTGAATTCTTATAATAGTGATCTCATATAATCTTTGTCCTTTTGTGACTGATTTCACTCAGCATCATGCCTTCCAGATATCACCATGGTATGTTTCACAGATTCATCATGGTTGTTTATCAGTATTCTGTTGCATCAATATACCATAATTTGTTTACCCTTTCATCCATTCATGGGCTCTTAAATTGTTTCCCTCTTTTTGCTATTGTGGACAGTGGTGCAGTGAACCTTGACGTGCATGTATCTATTCGTGTGATGACACTTATTTCTCTAGGATATGTTTCAAGAAGTGGGATTGCTGGATCATATGATATTTCTATTTCTAGCTTTTGAAGGAAGCGCATCATCAATTTCCAAAATGATTGTACCATTTTACATTCCTACTAGCAGTGTGTAAGTGTTCTGGTCTCTCCACAACCACTCCCACATTTATAATTTTTGTGTTTTTTAGATTAATGCTAGCCTTGTGGGGGAGAGATGTTATCTCATTGTAGTTTTAATTTGTATTTCTCTAATGGCTGATGATTGTGAGCATTTCCTTGTGTATCTGTTAGCTGCTTGAATGTTCAGCATAAAATTTTGGTGGAAAACAGATTCTACTAATCTACTAATTTTTTTTTTTTAATTTGAAAACCACTGGACTATGTGATATAATCACTACCTTTAAACCTTTGTGGTAGTTCTTGAACAGGCTTGTCTATAACTGAAAGGTGAGAAGTTTGAGTCTATGCAGAGGCACCTGGCAGTGAACTTCTGAAAAATCAGCCATGGTGTACAGCTCTACTCTGACAGACACGTGGTGGTAAGTCAGAGTTGACTCAACAGCAACTTGTGGTCAAGGCTTTGTGACTCAGTATAAGGTCTACACCACTACAGCCATCAAACTGTCTGCACCACTGGATGGTGGGAACCCTCATGTTTTTAGAAAGGCTTCCCACACCGGAAGCTCAGGCTAACTAGGTTCAGCACGTAGGCAATTTCATACCAGAGTCCAAACCAGGCACCAGGGAGAGGATTCTTGTCAATGAGTAATTAGGCTGGGCTAGAAAGGAGTTTCTAGAACCATCATACTGTCCAGGCTCAGCATCAGTGCTCTGCTAGCTCAGTTTACCTTCTCTGCAGCTTCCTTTCATCTCCAATTCCCAGTCCTCCTTAGATTTTTATTGTTTCGTCAAGCACTCCCTGACTCCCAGAAGTGAAATGACTCAACTTAGTTTATGAAAGCAGAAAATTATTCCTATAGACCAGAAAGAGGCAAAACAAGGAACAGCAACAGCCTCAAACAGAATATGTAAAAGGAAGGCATATGTAGTCTACACTGTCAGCATTATAATGAAAAGCCTGTTGGGGGAGGAATTGTATCCGTGGAATGTGTAGTGAAGTTCTTTCACATATGGGCACTCAGTAAACATTATTAATGAATGATAATGACTTGTCGAGTGATTGAAGCTGTTTCAGGAAAGGACCAGGGAATGAAATATGGAAACATTTCTTGTATCTCTGGGGAGAATAGCTAGGCAGGTCATCCAGATGTATGTTCTCTGGGGAGCCGTGAATTCCTTGTTTATCCAGCTGTTGCTGTGTAATCATGTTTTGTTTTCTCAGTAATCTATATCATCACTTTATATATATATATATATGTGAATGAAGTGTGCTTCTTCAAGGTCATTTTGGTTTAGGCAGCAAAACTCAATTGATGGCTTGAGACATCAAGAATAAACCAGAATAATTATCTTTAATAAAGTAGCAATAAGAATAATCATATGAACATTTTCAGGGGGCGGGGCATAAAGAGTACATCAGGGTTCTTGGAGAGCATCCTTATCTCTGTATGTGCTAATATATATAATGACTGAGCTGTTGTGTTTGGGTGTCTGTCCCTGTATTTACAGAGGCTGTGAAGGAGCTCTTGTGACGCAGTGGTTAAGTATTCAGCTATTAACTGAAAGCCACTCCATGGGAGAAGGATGTGGCAGTCTCCTTCCATAAAGATTACAGCCTTAGAATCCCTATATGGCAGTTCCACTCTGTCCTATAGGGTCACTGTGCATCAGTCAGAATGGACTTGACGACAGTCAGTTTGGTTTTTTTGTTTGACGTAAGTCAAAAGAAGGAGGTGGCCTACATTTATTCTATTTCTCTGTTGCATTCTTTTCCTTCTTTTGCTTTCTAAGCTGAGAAACATAATGGTTACTTGTGAGGGGACCATTTGCTCTTGTAATCTTATTTTTATTTCTCTGATTTTCTATTTGTCTCTCCCCTTCTTTTTCCCTTCTTTATCCCTCTCTCTCTTTCTCCCTCATCCCTTCCCTCTTGATCTTCAGCTACTGAATTAAAAAATAAACCATTTGGTTCTTTCTAGCACTGCATAGCTGTTGAGAGTAGTTTACCCTAGAAGCTTGTTTAATACTCATTTTATGCAGAAAAGATCCTTTCCAAGGAGCAGAGCCACTTTCCCTGAAGGCTTGTGCCCCTTCACGCAGGCTTCCTAATCCAAAGGAAAGAGAGGTGGCCTCAGAGTGGAGAAAGAGTTGGGGTATGCCTGTGTGCACTTGCAGAGACACCATTCCCTCCTTCTGTCCCTAAAGAGCTGAGTCATTTTCCTCAGACTGTATTGCCTGCTCAAGGAAGGGTTTTTCAGGCATGCAAGACATGGGCCCATTTTTTGAGGTAGAGACTCTTCTAGAAACCACTTTTACTGTTGTTTGTTTGATGGTTACATGAAGTTAACATCGTTGTTCCTCTCCGGTCTCCTCCTCCCCCACCTTGGTCTAATACGGTGTCTTGCCCGGAGAAGTCCCATTGTCTTGTTTTGGTTTCCTCCAAAGCTGACCTGAAGCAATGACTCAAGGCAAGTAGATTGTGGGGTAAAAGATACTGACTGGAGAGTAGGAAACTGAGACAGGAAACAGGAGGCAGTCAGCAGAGGGTGGTTTATCAAGGTGATTACTACTGCGGGCTCCAGGAGCTGAAGACCATGGGAGAACTTGGTCAGAGCCAAACACCCACCCCCTGCAGAGCCAGGGACCTGGAGTCCTTATTCTCTAACCCCGTCAGTTATTAGTTGAATGGAGAGCTGTCTCAGGGAGCATTTGTCCCCTGGCACTTAATTCCTACAGGGATCCGCAAAGATGGCTTTGGAGCCAGACACAGTTCTCAAGCAAAGACATGCAGGAGCTGCCAGGGAGAAAAGTTGGGCTGTGTGTTGAAGACTTGAGGGTCTGGGTATGTACCAACCTCACATACCTGCAGTAAATAGTAGCTGAATTGAAGCCTTTTTTTTTTTTTTTTTAACTTTTTGTGGTCCCCCATACACAGGACCCTTTTTAGTCATTCCTGGATCTGATGGCAGGAGTTAGTATTTTGTCTGGTTTTACAAGTATAAAAAGTGAGGCAAGACAAGGTCAGTCAAGTTAAGCCAAGCACGAAGTGAGTGAAGCAGAATGGAACCCAAGTGCTTGGCCATTTTTATCTGTTTTAGTTCAACTATACACCAAATATTCGGTAAATTTCTGATGATCTCATCCCGGAGACCAAATGATGTTAACTCCCCTCTGTCCCTTTTGACTTTTGTCCTGTTAGAGGTCTCCCAAGTGGTTGTGGTAATGATGGGAGGGATAGTGATGACACAGGCAATACTGTCATCCACTTGGGCTGTATTACTGGGTGACAGATCCCTGCAGGATGACAGCAAATTCAGCGCTGCCATTATTGTCAGCAGCAGTCCTTTCCCTGTGTTGCACCTGTTTATGATTAATAATCTGTCACTGCTCTGAGCATTTGATTAGACCATCCTTCAATCTCTAGAGTCTTGTCTGTATCTTAGATTTTAGATACATTTGTGTATGTCTGCACTAGTATGGCACTAGTTATTTATAAAACACTGTTTTAGTCACCAGAGCTGTGTGACACAACGCATCAGTTACATAAATGTACATGTTGTAGTTAGCTGCCATCAAGGTGGCCTGGATTCTTGGCAACCTCATGCACAAGGGAACAAAGTGCTCCATCCCCATGATCCTTTGAGGCTCAGGCCATTCTGACCCATAAAGTTTTCAATGGCTAATTTTCAGGAGCAGATCACTGTGTCTCTTTTCCTAGTTCATCTTAGTCTGGAAACTCCACTGAAACCTGTTTAACATCTTAACAACATGCAAGCCTCCACTGAGAGACGGGTGGTAGCTGCACAGGGGGTGCATTGGCCATCAGTCCATCTCAGGGGTCCCATAAGGAAGGCAAGAAGTCTACCACTCAACCATCAGTACCTCGTATGGACCTACATAGCCATTGCCACTGCCGTCAAATCTATTCCAACTCATAGCAGCTCAGTAGGTTACAGAAGGAATTTTCCATCGTTGCCAGGAAGCACCTGGCAGATTTAAACTGCTGAACTTTTGGTTGGGAGACACAGCACTTGGCTATTATGCTACCAGGGTTTCCATCAGCCTATGTGGTACTTTTAAATCGACACTTGAAATATTTTAATCATGTGTGTTGTTTCTTAGTCTTTGAAATGGTTACCTTGGGGCAGGGACAGAGCATTTATCAGAGTGACTTAAAAAAAAATTTCTCACTCTGTTGTTAGTGCCTGTTCCACTGTGATCATTACTAGTAGCTCTATCTGTTTTCCTCAAGTAAGAATTGCTTGAGCCTAACGCACACAGTATTTATAACAACTTCAGATCTTTCTGTGCAGTTGTTCTTCAAATACTTGTTGAACAGCTCCCATATGCCAAACACTCTCCTAGGTGCACCAAACCAAAACCAAACCTGTTGCCATCGAGTTGATTCCTACTTGTAGTGACCCTATGGGACAGAGCAGAACTGCCCCACAGAGTTTCCAAGGAGGGCCTGGTGTATTCAAACTGCCGACCTTTTGGTTAGCAGCCATAGCTCTTAACTACTATAAGACCAGAGTTTTCTCCAAGTCAATTCCAACTCATAGTGACATTATAGGACATAGTAGAACTGCTCTGTGCAACAGTTTTGATGGAGAGAACATTTTTCATAACTACGTACAAGATTTATGTACAAGAAAAACTGCAACCATGTAGCATATGCAATATACATCTCAACAAATATATGCACCTATGGAATCACCACTTCGATCAACATTTTCTCACTCCCACAAGTTTCCTTATGCCTCCTTATAATCTGCTGCAAGAAACATTTAATGCAAATAATGTACATCTTTCAACTGAGGAACAGTTTGCCCTGATTAAGACGCCATTCGTTAATCTTTTGGCTTCCTCGGTGACGCAGTAAGAGGTCAGGTACCCTCATCTGTCCTTAGGTCACAGTACATCCAGTACTTCAAAAAGCCATTTGCACAGGACCACCACCTCAGGGGTCCTGCCCCAGCAGAGGGTGCAGTGGGTGCACAGGCTGGGGTATGAGTGGACATGGCCAGCTGGAGGAACCATGACTGCTCATTGCTGGTGGCACTGAGGTTGGAGTGGGGAGTAGTGGAGGGGAAGATGGGGGCAGATCACCAAGAGCCTCAGGTGCCATACAGCAGAGTTTAAATTTTAATCTAGAGGCAAACAGGAACCATTGGGGACTTTCTGGCAAGGAAATGATAGAATTAGATTTGTACATTAGAAAATTCACTCTTGGAAACTGGTCAAATCAGAAATGATGAGGATTGACTTAGGGTGGTGGTAAGATGGAGAAGAGAATAAGGTGCTTGGAATCTACACAACAGAAGTGACAGGACAGGAGTCTAGTTGGGTCAGGAGACAATAAATGACAGCAAAGAGTTGTACCTGACTCCCAGGTTTATTATTTGGCCAGGTGATGCCTTTTATGGAAATTTTAAATTCAGAAAGGTGGAGTAGGTTTAGAAGGCAAGATGTTTCATTTTGGTGTGTTGGCTTGACATGTCCGTGGGATATGCCAGTAGAGATTTCTGATTAGTTGGACCTATGGCTCTGGAGCTCTGGGCTAAATACTTGAGGACCATCAGCATTTGAGTGACACTTCACTGAAAGACATCCATCGAGGACCTTCCAATATACAAGCCATAGTGCTAGGAACACAAAGATAGCTAAGTCCTGACATTGTCTGGGAGGCATTCTATGGACCCTAGACCAGACTAGGTCCCCCTAATTTAGATTCTGGCACTGCTAGGCACTTCTGTCAAAGCAGTCATCACAGTTACAGGTAGTTACTTACTGATCATCTCTTTCCAACAAGTTTGTAGGCTTTATGAAGATTTGTTTATTATTGTATCTTCAGCCACCCATACAGAGCGGGCACCCTGGTAGAAGCTACAGCCTTTCGTACTTGTCAAATGAGTGCCCCCTAGCCAGGCTTCACTAGGAGGTCCTTCTAGGGAGATAGAACAATGCAAAGAAGACATTACAGGACAGTCCCCAAACTGCTAACATCAGAGCCTCGGATGCTGTGTTGTGGGAACCCAGATGAGGAGATAACGGGAGGTCTTGTAAAGTTCACAGGAGCCAGGCCTTGAAGGGTGCAGCAGAGCCCTCCAGTCAAACAGGGAGGGAAGAGCATTCTAGGCTGTGGGTGAGCACACAAGGTCTGACAAGTCTGCAACAGAAGTGCTACATACCTCATTGCTGAATATCACCATGGTCACCTTCGAAGTACTCCCTTTGGGCATCTACACACCAGTGCCAGCGCCTAGCCCACCATAAAAAGCAACTTTGAAACTTTGTGGAATGGCCATTGCACACAGTGGCGTGGTAGCAAGTTCATGAACTTAATTGTACAGTTGGCTGTGAGGAGTTTTTAGCCAGTAAACCAATAACTGTGCTGGAACACTCTCCCTACACACCTGATCTGGCCCTGTCATGGACTGAGGGGTTCCACCCAAAATCTATCAGTTTGGCTAAGAGTAATGCATCGTGTGATGGTTCTCCATGCTGGAATTCCTGCCTCTATGATGTCAACGAGGGTGGATGGGCAGCAGTTGTGCTGAAAGAGCAAGATTCTCTGCGTCAGTTTGTCTGGTCCTTGAGAGCATCTCTTGAGGTATAAAGGACGGGAGCTAGCAGAGACATTTGGGGGACCTCATGCCACCAAAAAGCAGTGCTGGCAGCTGAGCAAGTTCCTCGGAAAGGACCGGGGTTCCCGCGCTTGGGAAGCTTCCCTTCAAGGGGAAGATTGATGACGAGGACCAGGACCTCCCTCTCGTGGCAGCAGAGGAAGCCTTCCCCTGAAGCTGACACCCTGGATTTGGACTTGGAGCTTACTGGGTTGTGTAAATAGTCCAGTAATAAACTTGCCTTTGTTAAAGCAATCCACTCATGGCATTTCTGACAGAGCAGTACCAGATAACTAAAACAGGTCCCCAATGACTTTTTTATTTACCCAAAGATTAAGGAAATGTTGAAAGACTTTTTGATGACACCAGGAAATCAATGGTAATACAGTGACAGCTCTGATGTCCATTTCAGAAAAAGAGTTCCAAAATTGCTTGAAGGGTGGACTAGGTGCCGGCATCGCATAGCTTCCCAAGGGCAGGACTTGCAGTGATATTCAACAATGAGGTATGTAGCACTTTTTCTAGAGTGAGTTTGTGAACTTAATTGGCAGACCTTATACACAAGGACAGAAAAATGAAGGGGTCACACGTGAGCAGCCTGAGAGGCTGGCATTGAGGAGGATGAACACTGGCCAGAAAGAAGTTTGAGGAGTATCTGGGGGAATGCTGGAGGCTTTTATTACTGTTGTAGGGAGTTGGGACTTTATTCTTTATGCAAAAGGAAGCTCTTGGAGGTTTTTAAGCAGAATACCAGTATGATCAAATTACGTTTTTAAGATGAAAACTCCATGGAGAGAATAGAGGTGATGAACCTCTCCTGCAAAATGTGTTTTTGGCAAGCATCCAGATGGTTCTTATGTGGGTGATCCAGAAATCACACCTGGAGAAACAGTAGTGTAGATGAGAAGCTGGAGTCAGTCAAGACTGGTGGGGAGGCACCTTAGGAGCAGGGAAGGGAATCCCACCAAGAGCTGATAGGGCCCACCCCCCAACTGGTGAGCAAATGATTCTTCAAAATCCTTCTTTGTGTGATCTAAAATTCAGGGCCAGAGTGATCCCGTAGCATCCATGACTTAAAAACAAAAACCGACACGGCTTTGCAGTCCTGCCTCTTGTCTGCTTTAGCAGTTGAATGTGGACAGAAAGCTTTGGGAACACAGCCACACCGTGTGAAGTCAGCAGAACCCTGCATTACCCCAGAGACCAAACTAGTGTCCTGACGATCGTTTTAGTCCAATGTGGTAATGACTGTGGCTTTTGGAAAGGAGTTTATTTGAAAAGTTGGGGTCTTCATTTACAATTCATTTTTAATAAACTTACTAGTTTATTACAAAAGTACTTTTTTGGCAGGTATTCAATAAACAAGTTGCCTCTGAACTAGGGAACTAGATGGGAAATATCTAAATGCATCATGAAGTCCAACAGTGTCAAAAGGATTTCTGCATGTCTTTTATTTGCCTTTTAAAGTCTACACAAATAAATGGGAACAGACTCTGGACTGTACAAATAATATTTTCTGTGGATATATATAAACAGATAAGCAAAACCCCAAGGGAGAAAAAACTTGTATTGAAATAAAAGTAAGGATCTCCCACAACTTTATCCTTCTTTGCTTAGTGCCAAGCCAGCCAAGTGCCATCGAGTCAGATATTTCACTTTGAGATATAAGTAGTGTAGATTCTCAGGAGATTCTAATTGAGTTGAAAAAGAACATATTCATACCGATGTCTGTTTATTGGTTTGCCTGCCTACCATCCATGCATCCATCCATCCATCTGTCATCTGTCCTGGTTCTGAATACTCCAGCCATAGTTAATTGACCTTTATTCTTGTCTAGGATTAAGGGTAATTTGAGTAAACACTAACACTGTAGCATTTCAGATGCTCTGGGAAAAAAATTCTCCTCCTCATTGGTCAGTGACAATACTGTGCTCGCTGCTTCTGCTACTCTTCAAAAGCCCATGTCTGAAGCTCACGAAGGACTCTCTGGGATCAGACCCAACTCTCTCCTCCCCCAAGCACACTCTGATCCTGTGACTGGGGTGATCCTTGGCTCCTGTCCATGCTGTGTGTCAGTACCCATAGCTGACAATCGTGGGAGCTTATGAAGGCGCCTGGTGGTATCTTGGTAGGAAAAGTGTTTGGAGTGTGTATAGTCAGTTTTCATGTGTACTGTAGAGAAGGAAACCCTGGTGGCATAGTGGGTTACGTGCTATGTCTGCTGACCAAAAAGTCGGCAGTTGAAATCTGCCAGGTGCTCCTTGGAAACTCCATAGGGCAGTTCTACTCTGATCTCTAGGGTCTCTAGGGTGTCTATGAGTTGTACATGATTCAGTGGCAGTGGGTTTGGTTTGGTTTTTTGTTGTTGTTGTTGTTACAATAGAGGAAGAGTGATGAGAGGATTCCCAGTCTCTGTGTGTCTTTAGAGACCTGTTTCTGCTTGGATTCTAAAGTATCATTACAGAGTGCAGACTTGGCATGAAGTTTCTGCCTTTCCAAGATCTTTGTCGACAAGTTCCTGTCTTAGGGAGGTAGTTTAGAGGAATTTCCCCTTGCTGGTGAACCTGTCAGTGTGTACGTGTGTGCGTGCGTGTGTGTGTGTCACTGCTGAGATGTACACACCAGCTTGTACACAGCACCTCAGCTCAGCCCAACAGGTTTTTTCTGTTTACATTTAACTGGCCTTGAACAGTAAGAGGAAGCTTTAAACATTTCCTTTTCTTCTCACAAGCCTTTTCTTTAATACACGACATCACCAGAGGTAATGCAGGGGATAATTCAAATAATCAGTTAGATCGACAACCTGGTTTGGCTTGGCCACCCTTGGAGAGTTTTTAGCTTGGACTGTGCTGCTAAAGGCTGGGCAGTTAAGCTGACCCAGAGCAAAAGGCAGGGTGGCAGTTCCAGTATTGCTGTGTGCAGGGAAAGTAGGTCAGTGCTGGCTCTTTTAGCCCCTCACCCTCATTATTTTTGTGCCAGTGAACTCAAGTTGAAACTACCATCAAGCAGACTCAAGGAGGCAGGGGAGAGACCAAAAAACAGCAGTACTGAATCTGAATCCTGGAGCCACTGTTTGGGGAAGTTAAAGAGAATCTAATAACTAGGCAGACCTCAGTTCTGCCTGGTTTTCTTCTCCTGGCTGGCTCACTCCCACCCTGAGAACACGAAGCAGCATTCTATAAAGCAACGTTTCCCAAGTGTTTTTTTTTTCTCCTTCTCCCTAAAACACACAAGGGACACATTCCCATAGGCATATCCAGATTACAGGCTGTGGCACAGATAAATCAAGCTGTGGGTTAGGAGAACTTCCCAGTAAAATGCCACTTCTTTCTCTTCCACTCAAGAAAGTATACCTCAGTACAAGTAAGTGTGTGCATGTGAGATGGCACTCTGTATCTTCAGCCCCTGGCACAGAACTAGTCTATAAAAACCTGTTGTTGTCACATCAATACTGACTCATAGAGACTCTATACATCAGAGCAGAACTGCCCCATAAGGTTTCCAAGGAGCAGCAGCTGGATTCAGATTTCTGACCTTTTGTTTAGCAGCCAAGCTCTTCACTACCATGTCATTGGGTCTCCAGATTGGCTTGTGACAGCTACGAAATGAATACTTAGAAGGTGAGGTCTTGAATCCACAATGATTTGTTTGTTTTAAAATCATTTAAAAATTGTCACCATTAATAATTAATCCCAATAAACTAGCATAATCTTGAGGCTGCCAATAACTGTTGTAATGGGTTGTTCAGAAGCAGGGCTTCAAACTAGTTCTTTCTGGCTCAGTTATGGCAGAGAAAGCAAAGCAGAACTCAAATTTTTTAAATTTGGGTAAACCAGAATGATAATCAGAATGGGAAAAATTATGGGTTACAACCCTGCTAGAAACTCAATCTCTGTCTCAGAAAACCAGGACAGCTTGCACATTGCATAGCAACCAAATTGCTTGTCCAGAGGCCCCCTCTCAAAGGTGGCAGCTGACTGTGCTGCTTTGAAGGTGTGTCCCTCTCCACAGTACTCTGAATAATCCAGTCTCATGCATCAGGTTCCTGAAAGGTTTCACTGTGCCACTCCAAGTTTTCCAGGGCTTTGATCCATCAAGTTTCTCTTTCCGGTTATCATTCTGGGTTGTCCAAAAATTGTAAACGTTCCGGTCTGTTCTGGTTTCATTTGTCTGGCCATGACTGAATCGGTTTGAACTAATTCAAAGTCCTGGTCAGAAGCAATTGTTGGTAGCATTTTTATAGGCAATTGAAATAGTCTTAGCTCTATAACTAAAAAAGGCAAGCACAAGCATTGTCAGTCCTGCCACTTGACTGTGAGCATTATGTGGATAAACTTCTAATACTTCTCAGGGAGGAATTTGAAGAGATTCTTGAGCAGAAGTCCAGGGAAGAGACGTTCTTAATGTTGTCTCAATACCTTAGACCCTTTGAGGGCCCAATCCTAAACTATGCTGGTGAATGTTTAATTTTAAGATCTTCCACAGTCAATACTCTTCTGTTGGAACTGATCAATCTATGCTGAGCAACTAATCTGACAAGCTGGGCCATCTGAAGAACTCAGCATCAGGATTGGAGGAAGACTCATTAACAACCTGCAATGTGATACAACCCTGCTTGCTGAAAGTGAAGAGGACTCAGAAGTACTTACTGCTAAAGATCAAAGACTACAGCCTTCAGTGTGGATTACACCTCAACATAAAAAATCCTCACAACTGGATCAATAAACAACATCATGATAGAGAAGATGCTGTAGTTGTTGAAGATTGCATTTCACTTGGATCCACAAACAATATACATGCAAGCAGCATGTATGACCTATCACACTAGGCAAATGTGCTTCAAAAGACCTTTTTACAGTATGAGGAAGCAAAGCTGTCACTTTAAAAGCTAAGGAGCACCTGACCCAAGCCATGATATTTTCAGTCACCTTATATGCATATAAAATCTATACAATGAATAAAGGAAGACCAAAGAAGAATTGATGCATTTGAATTATGGAATGTACCACAGACTGCCAGAAGAACTGTCTTGGAAGAAGTACAGATCTGCCTTAGAAGAAGTACAACCACAATATTCTTAGAAATGATGATGCCGAGACTTCATCTTACATACTTTGGACATATTTTCAGGAGGGACTAGCTGCTAGAGAAGGACATTATGCTTGGTAAAGTAGAGGAGTAAAAGGTCAGTGAAAAGGAGGAAAGACCTCACTGAGATGGACTGACACAGTTACAACAATGGACTCAAACACAGAAATGGTTTTGAGGATGGTGAAGGACCAGGCAATATTTCGTCTGTTGCACATGGGGTTGCTGTGAGTCAGATATGACTCCATGGCACCTGTCAACAACATCAGAGCCAAGTTGGGGGCATAGTGTCATCTCAGTGATGTTGGCAACTCTGAAAACTAGAGCTGAATTCAGAAGAACACAGCCCATTATATTACCCGTGGTGCCTCAGGAGAGACGATAGAGTTACGATGAAGACAAAGGAGCAACTTTGCCATGTCATCCAAATTCTTCTATCCTACAGTTTTTTAAATTATGATTAAGTGAAAGTATACAATCCAAGTCAGTTCTGCATGCCCGCCTTTCTGCAACTCTTACCCACTCTCCTCACCTTGTGAGAGCACACTCCTCCTTTTCACTATTCTCATATCCACTTAATGAACACCTGTCCCCTCATCTCCAGGCTCTCCTCTCCGCTCTGGAAAGAAACCAGTAGGACAGCCTCCTATAAATGTATGAAAATCATGAAGCATGTACACCACATGCTCACTCTGTGTCCCCGAGTTGAGTCCATTCTTTGAAGTGTTACCTCAGTACTGGTTTCAGGTCTGGGCTAGCAGCAAGTCTAGAGGCTGCGTTCCTAGGGAACCCTCCAGGTTGTCAGACCATCAGTTCAGGACTGAGGTCTTCACCTGCACACCTCTTTTTGTTGTGCTGTGTCAGGGACTCTATATTGTGTTCCCTGTCGGGGCTGTTTTTGATGGTGACTGGGCATCATCTGGTTATTCTGGTCTCATGCTGATGTAGTCTCCTAATCACATGAGTTCTTCTGTCTCCTGGGCTCATTTTTCTTCGTTTATTTGATATTCTCAGTTGTCATCTATTCCAGGTGGGTTGGGACCAACTGATGTCCCTCACATGGCGGCCTGCTGGCCTTTAAGACCCAGATGCCACTCACCAATATGGGGTACAGAAGACTGTCTTAGCAAAAAACTAGTTATGCCAATTAACCTTGATGTCCCCCAAGAACGTGGTCCCCAGACTCCTGTCCCTACCACTCTGTCCTTTGAAATGTTGGGTTGAGTTTAGGAAACCTTTTAGCTTATGGCATAGTCCGGTTATGCTGATCTGGCTTCTACTGCGTGCTGTCACTCCTTTCACCTAACTGAATTCCTATGGGTTATCTCATCTATGAGTAACCCTCTCTTTCCCTCCTCTCCCTTGTAGCCATCAGAGTCTGCTTCTGTGTGTAAATACTTATGATAGTGGTTATCCTAGACTCTTTTTAAAATAATATTTTATTGTGTTAGGCAAAGGTTTATTTACATAGCAGTTTAGTTTCTACACAAATTGTTCATTGCTGTTGGTTACATTCTTCACAATATGTGAACATTCTCAGTATTTCTGTACTGGTTGTTTTGTTTCCATTAATCTAGTTTCCCTGCCCGCTGACATTCTCATCTTTGTTATAAAGTAATTGTTGACCATTTGCTGTCATACAGTTGATTTTTTTTAAAGGTACACAATACTATTTTGTGAGCCAATCTCTTATTTTGCTAAAAACTGACCTCTGAGGCTAGTTTCAATTCAAAATTTAAAGAAATATCTCAGCCAGTAGTTTTGGGGAGTTTCCAGTGGGTCTGTTGTTTTTGCTTTAGGAATTTGAGGTTCTGTTTCATGGTTTTCTCCCACTCTGTTGGGGTTCATCGACTGTGACCTGACCAGAAAGGTCAGTGGTGGTAGACAGGCAGCATCTACTTCTGGTCTCAGAGTAGATGAGGCAGTGGCTCATGTAGATTGGTTGCTTCTTGGAGCCTTTGCTTTGCTTCTTTCTCTTTTGCTCCTGAGACCAATAGTTGTGTCCTAGATGACGGCTAAAGGAGGATTTACATCTCACTTTGTTAAGAACAGCCTTAAGTGGGCATATTGTAGTGAAAATTTATTTTAAAAACCTATAGGGAAGATTGCCACCATATGCACTAATAATTACTATTTACCTGGTGTTTTAGTCAGCTAGTGCATTTTAACAGAAATACCACCAGTAGATGGCTTTAACAAAGGAAGGTTTATTCTTACACAGTCTGGTTGGCCGCAAGTCCAAATTCAGGATGTCCACTCCAGGAGAAGCCTTTCCCCCTTGTCGACTTTGGCAGAAAGTCCAGTATTACATTGGTCTTTGTCCAGGGAGCATCTTGGCTCGGGAACCTCACACGAGCTCTTCTTCCAGTGCTGCTTGCTTGATGGTGTGAGGTTCCCAATTCCCTGCTTGCTTCTCTTTCCTTTTATCTCTTCTAGGACTAAAGGATTAAGGCTGGGGCAAGCCATACTCCAGGGAGACCCCCTTTACAGTGGAGCAGGGAGGTGATCTTGTAAAGGGATTTACAGTCTCACCCTAATCCTTTAACATACAGCACAGGAAAGTCACAAAATGGGGGACAATCATAGAAGACAGGGAATCATGGCCCAGCCACGTGGCTACACATATTTTTGGGGAGACACCATCCAATCCATGACACCTGGCCACCACTAGCTGAAGGAAACAAGAATGAGAGGACTCTGGGAAATTCCATGGCTGCTGGGGGGGCACCTGGGATGGACTCAGAGAGCAGAACAGCGTGAGATGAGAGCTACAGAGTCAGGAGTGGGGAGACACGTGGTAGGGTCTGTGGATGCTGAACTGAGATAGTTAGGTATGGGAAGGGTGGCATTAAGAAAACCAGGTGAAGCAGATAGTAAGTGTGCCTTTAGATGATGGAGAATGAGTGGAGAATTTTAAAAATACGAAGCAATACGAGACTAAAACAGTTTGAGCAGGAGTTAGGTGTTGATCTTGGTCATCAACAGCACGAGAGAAGGAGCTATAGAAAACACTCTCAAGAGGTGAGGCTCCACTTCTCCCTGTAGGTTACAGCATTCCATGAAGGCTGAAGAAGCTAGTATTTCATCTCTTTTTGTGAACTCAAGGGCACTTCCCCACTCTTTTAGGTATGACAGACAGATGGCATGTTGACATCAAGGTACAACTTCTTGCTCTCTGCAAACTTGAGCAATATTTTCTGTTGGTTATTTGAAAGCCCATATGGTCCACTTAATTCTAATTCTGTTCATTTTGTTCTTTGAATAGAAAATTAAGAAAGTGCGACTTATAAAGGGCTTTTAGATACTTTGAGATCAGATGATAGGCTGAAAATACTTACCTTCTGAAGTAAGAAAATTTTTCACCTGCCTTGGAAAATCTGAAGTGCACGGTTGCTATAATTTGTCAAATTACCCTTTCCAAATTGCTGTTTTATTTTTTTGAAAACTGATTTTGATAGGAAGGTCAAGTTTTAAAACAACTAATACTTCTTTCAATGTGATATGTTAAAAATACAGAGAACTATAAGAATAAGGATGAATACTAAAATAAGGGTGGTTAGCAAAGGAAAGAAATAAATGAACATTCTGAGTAGTAAGAGATTCAGGAAGTCTGTCTGCGAGAGGAAGCTTTGGAAAAACTCTCCCTGATGTACAGGCTTATCTCACAGTTTGTTTCTTATTCAAGAAATCTGGCCACTTCAGACTTGATTAAAGATACTCCACTGTCTTCCTTGGTGCCCTTGAATGCATCACTGTGCCTTTCCAATGAAGTGCATCTTTTTCCAAAGTAGAGTTAAGATCATTCACCTCTAGAGAAAACTGGGAAGAGTTTTAGGATAACCAGCAGAAGTGACTTAACAAGCTGGTCTATTACTATTTGGGGAGGAAAGCCCAGAGAATATGCCCTTATTTGCTTTCTAATTTTTTTCTTAACATCCTTTGAAAGATAGCCAACATAAAAACAGCAATATGATATTTGCATTAAGTGTTAAATGTAATATGTCATCATACTGTGTCTCTCTATCCATAAGAGTGAACCCCAAAAATCAATAAGGCAAAATATGTCAATAAGCCATCTATACTGATGAAAACAGACAATGGTTCTTCTTTGTTTGTAGTTACTGTTTTTGACCAAAGGTATTTTAGGGGCTTCAAAGAAAACACCTGAAAACGTATTACTTAGCCTGGTATTCAATTTGAAATATATGCTGACTCTTAACTTCCAGAGCTGGACAGTCTAATCCTTGATTATCCCAGAATGAGTTTAGGAATTCGTAATCATTTCCTTTTTATTGGGTATTTGCATGTATCACTGGCCAGCAAGGATGGGAACACTTAGGGCCAACTTGCAGTGGTTATCTTTAACAATTAACCTGGACTGCATTCATGTGCAAATGTCATTGGAGAGGGGCCTTCATAACATACAGAGAAGACAAACTTCTTGCCACAATGTACGCTCTTAACAAACATTCCAAATAGTGCAACTGGTTAATGCTTTATATTTTCATCCATCTTTTGCCCTGAAAGTAAGCAGTCGCATTTTGTGGCTATTTGCTCAGTGTTGAGGGGAAGGGTCAATGTGGTTAAATAAGAAGGATATCTGGCAAGGTTGGGAACATGACCTCTTGCCCTCCAAAGCCTGGGAAGCCTAAGTGAATGCCCCCAATTTTCGCAGTGTATGGACACAGTGAGAAGTCTCCCCTCTGCATACAGAGTGGGGTTAGAGGTTAATGAATTAGTGCTCTCCCCCGCCACAACCCCAGTATTCTGTTCCATGGTGGTTTGATAAATCAGGGCTTAGATAGGGTCAGAAAAGGACCTGCATATCCCTTCCAAACTCTCTAAATCTTTTTGAAGTGATGGTGTTCAAAGATGACGTGCTTCAACCACGGAAGGGAGCGAGAAAGGCTCGCATGGCTGGAGAACTGGATGACTACTACTGGCTCAGTATGTCTAAACACAGGACCAAATGGAAAACAAAGGGGTGGGGGGAGGTCCTTGCTGCCCCCTATTCTTCTCTAGTAATCCCTTAAAAAATAATTGCAGACCCAAACCTCTGGCCTCCAGCACATTTTCCACTTGATTAGAGGCCTTTGTGAGGTAGGGAAAGGGACCTGCAGACTTGTACATTGTGCTGGGGCCTGAAACGTCCAGCTGGGATTTTTTTCTATCAAAAGGGGATTTTAGTAAAACTATTATCAGGGGCTTAAAGGAGTAAAGCTGTTGAGCAGCAAGTGAGGGGGTAGATTAGCATTTGCGGGCTTGCTTTGGGCACTAGTGGACGGGTGGGAAGGTGTTCCCAAGCCACTGGCACACAAGCTCCTTAGTTTCTCTGTAGGTTTCTGGCAGGTGCAGAGGTAGGAATGAACACAGGAACAGGAACTAATGGACCCCAGGGCTTGGCAATGGTATGTGGAGGCTTTCAGTCTGGGTCATCAATTGGAGGGCAACCCAAGTCAGTGAGGATGGCAAAGTATTGCTTGGTTACTGTTTGGTGGCTTGTAAGAAGCCATAAGACCTGCTTTACTACAGGTTAGGAACATCCATGTCACCTGGAATCACCCACTGATAACATTCTCTATTCCCTCTCGACAGTCTCCCTAGATGACAACAAGAAATCAAGGAATTACATCAAAGGGCAAATAAGTATCTGTATGGAAACTTTGTTTTTTGGAGGTGAGGTAGGCAGAGAAGGCAGGAGCACAGAGGAAGGTGAAGTGCGGCACAGCAGTGGCTGTCCAGTCTGGCATTAAGCATTCAGGCCGTGTGGGTTTGCAGGCTAGCTGTGGGAGCCCTCTAAGGTGAGGGTTCAGGGAATGTTACCAGAAGTAGAAACTTCTGACTTCTTGGCATTAATAGAGTTGTAAGCTATACCTTCTTTGCCAAAACAGGAGTCGGAGCCATGTGGGGGTGATGGAGACTGTTTGCGGCCCCAGAGCCAGCTGATACCTGAAGGGTCCTGTGACGGATGCTGCAGTCAGCCTGCACTGGGAACACTTGTTTTCAGTTTCTCTCTGCGTATGCTAAGCCACTGTAGCTTGTTTTGACCTGTGAAACTGGGATAATGCATAACACATCCCTTTCTTCCTGACTGCTGTGAGCATGGTCAGAGTTGATGGTGCCATGGAGGGTCAGGCCGAGGCAATGGCTCCTTTGAGCAGGGCCTCTTCAGGCTTGCAGTGGCTGTGGCCTTACAGAGAGCTCTTCTGTCACCAGTTCATCATCAGACCAGCCCAATGACCCAATTCATTAGAATTTTTGTCTCAAGTCACAATTCAAACAGAGAAAAAGGACCTATTTCTTGAAAACATTGGCCAACCCAGGAAAGCTGTTTCTTAGAGACTGCAAATCCAAGAGCAGCCCTGCTAACTCCACCTAAGGACCACCTTTAAGAATTGCTGGTGGTTTCAAGTTTGTACTTCTCCACATTTAATTGCATGTCACTTATTTTTATTCTGGCTCCTCAACCTGACCTGTCTTCTCTCTTCTCTCCTCAGCTGTGTATGGAGATATTCTCTTCTTTCTTCTATGACTTTTTTTTTTTTTTAATTGGGTTGTTTTTTCCTGAACTTGTCTTCATTCAGTATGGTCACTTAATAATGGCAAATTTCAGCTCTGATTTCCATAAAGTTGCCCAGGGAAATTTTTCTGCTCATGTAAAGCTTTCATGAATGGTTCCACGAATAATAATTTGCTTCATGCCTAGGCCCTGAGTTCCAGAAGCTTTCTCCTCCTTTTCTTTCATTCTCTAACCAGAAATGATCCCTACTGAGCTAATGAACTGTGACAGGCCCATCCAGTGCAGCTTGGTGGATGTATCCACAGGGGGTATCCATCTTCCACTTTCTGAGTCCACGTTTGCACCAACTGCCCTCAGATCCACGCTTTGATTTCCTGAGGCCAGATAATTCAGTGCCAAGAGGGCAAAATTCCCCCTCCCCCCAGCCTGTTCTGTACTGTGACATTTTATGGATGCTGGCCAAGTTCAGTCAGAAGATTCTTTTTCTTGCTTTTCATTTTTGCTACTTATCCCAGTATCTACTTTACACAGGAGGCATTTAGGTCATGTAAACAACCTCACTTCTTTATCAGGTCTCTTATTTTCAGTTTCATAAACTCCTTTAGATTTTATGAAGATGTCTTTACCTGGTCAATACACTCCTTTTATAATTAAAAAACAACACTCACAAAAAAGAATGTTTGTTCTCCTCAAAGGACCTCTAGCATTTTCCATGACAGATAATACACTTAATTTTTCTATAACAAAAATGCTAGACCATTTGCTTTTGTTAGTAAAACTGAGAACGCCTTATTTTCCCCATTTGTCCTCCCAGGTTTCCCCAGTGTGGCAAACAGGACATGTAGGTAGGAGATGGCCCTCAAGAAGAAAGAAATGGCCCTTGGTAACTGAGCGCTGCAGACTCCAAAAGCAGAGAGCTGCTAGGAGGTCTGGGAACCTGTCACTGCTCCAGAAACAAAAAATGCTCAGCTCCTGGAATCCTGGGTGTAACTTGACTGGTATTTCATCTTTCCAACAATGAAAGGAATCGTGCAACTTGTCTCTTGTCAGCTCCTATACCCTGGGAGGACTGTTTGGGGGCGGGATGGGTAAGGGACCAGAAAGGATTTGTTCCACAGGGAGGTGGTGGTTCTCCATCGGCAGCAGCCTCCAACTCGCGGACAATGCTGCCGCCTGCTGACAGGACAGAGGACTTGCAAATTTCGTGGATCAATTTCCTTTTTCCGTTTTCTGCGTTGAAGACCGTGTAGAGCTTTTCATTAAACTGTAATTTTGCTGCCTTGCATTGGATCTTAAAATAATCTTCATAGTCTTACAGAAAAGGAAAACGCATGGTCAGACTCCTAGCTACTGCTGATGCTGCTTCAGACATAATCCAATTAGGAACCTCTGTTACCCATGCATGGGCAGGTAGGAGAGTTCTTTTTATTTGAGGGGGACTGGTGTAGAGAGAATAGAGGAACAGTCCAGGAGGAGACAAAAATTATTTTCCACCCCTACCTTTCACTAAGGAAACCCCGGTGTCATAGTGGGTTAAGTGCTGTCTGCTAACCAAAAGGCTGGCGGTTCAAATCCACCATGTGCTCCTTGGAAACTCGGATGCAATTCTACTCTGACCTATAGAGTTGCTGAGTCAGACTCGACTCAATGGCAGTGAGTTTATTTTTTTACCTTTCTCTAATGTATTGTCCTTACTACCTTGTAACCCGTGTATACAAATTTCTCAAATAATTGGTGATGAAGCTGCTAAAACCTGTGAGTCTGTTCTAGTGTCTCTGCAGCACCTCTTGTGGTTCCACTGAAAATTGAGGCTCTGCTGTGTAGGGGAAAAGAGGCCAGCTGCCTGGCTCTGGGTCATGCTGCTGATTGTCGCCATTTGACTCTCAGCACAATGGCAGGGCTTCTGTCTCAAGTACACCGACATCAGCGAGGGCTGGAGGACATCTCAGCTCCCCTGGACTCTGAAAACATCAAACGCAGCCCCACTCCCTAAGCTGCCAGCCAGGAGGCTACCCCTGAATTGAGCCACACCCTTCTTGCACACTCCTGACCTGGTCGATTTTGTGCATCTGAAATGAACTAGAAGTGCTAGAAATTGATGCTTTAATTTAGCTGGACTGTCCTGCTGCTTTCTTAAAGCACACCTCCTGGCCATCTTCTTTGTGTGTGTATGGTACTTCCCAGTAGTGGGGCTTTAGCTCTGAAGTCAAGGTTTAAGACATGGGAAAGAAAAGCACAAGGTACTAATTATTGTCTTCTGAAAACACTAGAGATCTGAGGGATTTAGCTGTTGCACTTCCTTCCCTTATTTTACCCATCTGTCCAATTTTAGCCTCAGCAATTTTTATAAACATTCTAAGGGATATTAGGACTTTTTTTTTTTTTTGGAGGCCTCCTATCTAGAGACCGCATCTCAGAAAGCCTTGCCCTTGGCTGGAAAATGGAAGCAGGTGGCTACTGCTTCATATAATGCTAGTCTGGGATAGGTTTCCTAAAGAGAAATACTATGAACACTTACAGTATGCATTTTCATTCTCTTTTCAGAAGAGGAAAATAAATGCTTTCCAAGCCATAGTGAGTAATCCCACACTAGTTGTGAAAAATTAATCTGCTCTCAAAGAAGTCTTTTTCCCACAGTCCAATTCCAGTGTCTTGGCTCCATGATATAATTCTTGATGGGCAGCTGGGATCCTCCTGGAGTATGGATTACATAAATTGAGAACTAATATATGTAAGCAGGTACCTGGTGTTAACAAATTAGACTCCTTTACTCTTCCCGGGTAAGAGGGATTTGTAACTAAAACATCTGTACAAAGTAGCTTGTGTTCTTATGCCTTAATTCTGTTCCCTAAGACTGCAAGGGTCCTTGCAGAGCTGTGTGACAGGTATTTTGTGGTGTTAAACGTGTGTAAATTCTTAGCTTCGAGGCTGTCCCAAGCATACGTTTACAGCATTTGTACCTCTCAGCACTATTCGTGACAAACCTGTTTTTTTTTTTTTGGAACTGTCTCAAGTCCTCTGAGGACAACAGGTGACAGATTTGACACAACTAGCTACTTCATTCCGACAGCCCATTTGTCAAAATTGCAATGGTTTTCAGCTTATGTTGACAGTGTACATGATGGTTAGAGGCCGTATCGAAGAAAATCTGCGTAACTTCGTGATAATTAAACTGTCATAATATATATATTTTTTACACTCCCATCTTTCAAAAGAGAGGGGCCAGGGTGGGACTCTGCAGTATCTCAGGGAAGGACCACAGTGCCGCCCACAAGCTGATCACCTGAAGTTGCTGTGAAGGTCTAGACTGCCCTGACCTCTGAGGTTGACTCATCATGTCAGTTAGGCAAAGTCTTTCCCCTTTAGAAAATTAAAGGTACAGTATCTCCCAGAATTGGGAATCTTCAATTTTCGAGGCAGAGAAACTTGAACATTATCAAAGTATTCCCAGCAGAAAGCATTTATATTCCTGATTTGTCTTACTTGGGTCTCTGCTGCTAGCTTCAGAAGACCTCTTTTTTCTTCTTTTATATTTGAGACTCACTACTTCTTACTATCCCCAATAAAAACAAACGTACAAGGGCACATGGCATTTGTCCCGTGAACAACTTAAATAGAAAAGTAGTAAGGAAATGGTAAGTCTTCCATTCTAACAAAATGTGTGTGCATTTCTGAGTTAACGAAACAGTAGACTGAAGAATTCTGCTATTTTATTTGGGGATAGATAACACACCCCGCTCTAGAGTTGTACAGTTAAGATCTTAAGCTTACTCTCTCTCCCGCCTCAACTGGAGGACTCGGCATTACAAAGTACCAAATGTTCTGGGCTGATAAACGCAACTCCACCAGGCAAAATCAGAGCAATCCCTGGAAAAGAGGAAAACACTGAAACTGATCATTCATGGACACTTAAATTTACCAGTTATCTAGAAATACCCATTTTCCACTCAAGTGCTGCCCTTATTCCAACTGTACACTTACCTGTGATGAATTAATAATAGTTGATACTGATCAAAATATGGATTTATATAATCAATATTACAGCAATTTTTTTTTAGTGAAATAAATATGTGGTCCAGTCATAAGCTTAGGATTTAAGCCTGTGTTTACTCATGAGTCACATTATTTCATCAAAAAGCCTCACCCCTCTGGACTCAAGGGTACACACTGGCACAAAATTTAAGTCTCTACTAAAGGGACAGAATTAACTTTTTAAAGGGGTGATGTTTGATGCAGAAAGACAACAGAGGGAAGGAACCACTAGATGGCTTACTACAGCCCCTCCCTCTCTACAGCTGAACAGAGCTAAGATCAGAGGCCAGGGGCTTTCCCTTTCAGGGAACTGGAAAGAGACAGTTGTCAGAAGCTGCATGAGGTCTTGGTTTTGTTTTACAAATCTGATCTTTTAATCAAAAAGCTCTTTTTCTTCGGGAACACAGTGGTCCCGGGGGGCTACTACCCACCCCTGCTTTGAAAACTTGAGTTCAAATTCTCTAAGTCAAAGGTGAAAGGTTTTATTTAAGATTCCAAGACAGGCATCTACCTCGTAGTCGCTGCAGGAAGGAACCAGGATTTGGGTGAGGCTGTGCTTCAATTCTGCTTCCTCGGATCATACGTCCTTTAAGAGAAAGTTCTCACCTTTAAAAAAAACTCTCCAATAAAAGGAAAATTTACTTTTTCAAAGTTTTGTTGTTGATGATTTGAATCATGAAAGAATACAACCAGCTTGAGTTTCAACTAATTTATGGATGGATGGGTGTTGGCTTTTAGTTTTGGTAAATGCACTCTAATGGTTAGGAAAAGCATCTCTGTCACTGTTGCTAGGACTGAGGAGTTCAGCAGGAATGAGTCTATGCCAGGGAGAATTATGCAACAACGAAGTACTCCTAGCTAGGGGCCTTTAGGGGACTGCAAAAACAGACAGAACCTCACAGCTGCAGTTTCTATAGATTATCTTTTCAGTACAGACAGTAAAGGTCTCCTGGCCAATCGACTTACTACTACAAAGTTTTATTTTGGTTTTTCAGTTCTGAATGGTTCCACACATACACGAGCCAGATTTTTTTGTTGTTGTTCTAAAAATTGCCATAAAGTTCCTTTCTAACTTTTGTACAACCTAGGAAATCTGTATTGACACATTTTTCGTGCATTTATTCTTTAAAAGCATTTCTTTCAGTTCTTGTAAGAACACACCCATACTCCCTTTGAAGTACCGTATTTTTACACAACTAACGCACAATTCATGTGTTTGCCAACCCTGCCCTCCCCCCATGAGGTATTTGCTTAACCATGCTATGCTAATTTTTTTTTTAACAGTAACATGTTTTTTAAGAATAGTGGGGCTTATGAAAATGCCTCACAGGGAGAGAATGAGATTGGGCAAATAAACGCAGGCAGCACACGTTACTTGCATGAAAATACAGCAGGGGCAGGTAGCACATTATCTGTGCATGTTGGGTTCACAGGGCAACCCTTCCCTTCTCTGAGGTTCAACTGACCGGAAGCCAAGGTGGGATGGGTACTAACTACGCCTTCTCAGAGCAGAAGGCTTCTGGACTTTGGAACTGGCCCTGGGTTTGAATCTTGGCTCCCTCCCTCACTGGTTGGGTGACTTTAGGCAAGTATTATGCCTCATCTTTTTTTTTTAAAAAAAAAGATACCTGTTTTAGCAAGTTGCTCTGACAATGAAACTAACCAGTTTACAAAGGATCATGCAAACCACAGATTTTCAATACATACTCATTTTCTTCTACCTACAAACACTGAAAGATAAGCAGTTGACTTTGACTAAGAAAGTTTATTCTTTTCTAGAGAAACTCCAGACAGTATTCTTAACTGTGTCCAGCTCAGGATAAGGACTCTAGGCCTATGTTCTTAACTTTCCAACATTAATTTACCAACCTTTAGTCAAGCTTATATGGAACTGTTAAAAGTAAAAAGCCAAACAAAAATAGAGAAAACTGGGGTGATAGCTGGGAGGCTTATTTTGTGTATTAAAATGAACCATGTGAGCACACAGCCTGACTTAGGAGGAGCTCAGATATTTACTGACTGTGTACAGCCATGCCATCTCTTGGAAGGAAAAGAAGCTATGGCCTGTGTAACCCTCACATGTGTAGTGTCAACTGCTAAACTGAAAAGGTGACCCTAACCCAGAGTCCCTACTTCTTACTAGAGCTCACACATCATTTTCTTTCTTTCCTTTTTTTGTTCCCAGCAATAAGTATTGTAACCTAAGTGGGAAGAAAAGACATCCACACCTTCCCCAAAGAAAAGGAAGATGGATCTAGTGTCAGGCTTAATTAGACCCAATTGTGACGGCTCTCCAAAAAGAAACAATGCAGCTTTTGTGATAGGCTCAAGCAGAATGCTTGGAAATTTTACAAAACAATCTTACCCCAAGAGAAACCTGGGCTCTAGCCCTCTTCCTGGAAAGAAGAGTTGATCCAGGAAAGTTATATATTACTCTTAACAGCTCTTGCTGGGAGCAGGATTTTTATGTTAAAAAAAAAAAAAAGCCTCAGAATAGACTAAGGAAGACCTATGTGAAACCAGGAATATCAACTACTCCACTGTTAGAGCATTTATACTCTAAGGTTTCCACAGTACAACCATGGTGTGTCAGATTATTTAGTTACTGTCTGCCAAAGGGGACTCCACTAGAAATGCCAGGATTCATTTATCCATCCAAATTCAGTCTGAGAGCCCTCCACAGAGGAGCATCAGTGGCTAGCCTCTGTATTGGAAATGCTTAAAATGCAAATGTGCAGGAACTCCTAGCCAACCTCCCCATCCCCCAGGAAAACGCTTAAATACAGCCAGGCCTGGAGGGGAATGCTAAAAAGAGGGGCTGAACTGCCCTCCTTCCTTCCACTGGGACCCTCACTCACACTGCGAGATTCAGTACGCATGACTGCGCCGGGCAAGCTGTAAGGACAGCGCTCTTTTAACTTCTCTGAACAATGGCTTCAGTTCCCTCCACCCTTCCCCATTCTACCGGTACCCACTCTAGGGGCAGAGAAACCCATCTCTCTCCCCCACTTCCACAACTCATGACCCACTTTTTCAACATGTCCTCTACATCTCATTTACACTCAAAGGAAAACTGGTGACCCTAGCGAAATTGTGACTTACAAACTGGCTTTTAAAAAAAGCTTCACTTAGTTCAATTTCTTTAAATTTCCATGTTGTTGACAGTTTAAAACCAAAAGTTATATAAGCTTCATGTCTAATCACATTTCTAAGGGAAAAAAAAAACGTTTGGATGTCAGTATTAAACCTTATACAGAATAAACTTTTAACTGTGAACTTACAACCCATAGACTACACAAAACCGTATCTAATTTCTTTTTTGTTCAGAACACACAAACACCTTCTCTTACTTTGGCATGTACTCAAACACACAATGCCTTAAAAATAATTCACAGATACAAGGCTTTTTTTTTTCCAAAAACATACTTCATATTTCCTCTTTTATTATATAAATATCAGCTTAACCTTTTACTGTAAGAATATAAACGTTTTAAGAGGATCTTTGTTATTATTTATACAAATTCACAAACAGTACAATTAATTGATAAAGATCTCTGGGTTTCTTAAACTCCATGGTCTCGAATGTTGCTGTGGAGGATTCCAAAAAAATACACAACAGAAAAAAAAAACTCCAACAAAAATATGCATCCTACTCAAAAGGGAGTTTTTTCTGAAAAGCAACAAAGTCCTAACCCCCACCAAAATAAAATTACCTATTCCTCCATTCAGAAACAGAATGTTTTAAAACCCACCAGCTCCATTTTATTAACAGAACAGAGATAAAACATGAATTTCAGTCTCCTCCCCTTCACATTACTGCCCCCAGGGGCTCTGCAGGCCCACCCTACTCCTCAGCTTCCAACAGGAAGCCTCACTGTGACCTTTCTGCGGGGAAACTAGGAAGAGGGTGCGGGAAGGGCAGAATTTGCATATATAATAATCATTTTTCAAGACACAATCTGCATCTCAAACGAACAAACAAAAACAGTTCAACTCTCATTTCTCCCACACATTTGTGCTATAAATTAAGTCGAGACTTAGAAATACCACTGGGTTCTCAAATGCCAGTGGATAAGGAGCAAAAGAAAATTGTAGCCAGAAAGTGGGAAGTGGGACATACTAAATGATCAGGGCTGGGAAGAGGCCAAAACAAACAGAACAAAAAGATGGATAAACCCAATGGGCATCTTTCCAGTCTAGGCACAAAAATGTTTCAGTCTCAAAATATCTCTCTTGTAGAATTCCAGGGCTTCAGAGAAAAAAGTAAACTAAAACGAGGTAGCCAGACACATATATATATGTATATATATACTTGTTTATATATATATACTGTATAGAATATATTCAGCAAAAAAAAAGGTATTTAAAAAACTTGTGACTTCAAATTTCTTTAAAAAACAAAAAGAAATGAGCATGTATATAGCAGAGTACTGTAAAAGGAGAAGTGATGAGAAGAGACTGGGATTAGTTACTGAAGTAGAAGCGGGGTGAAAAGGCCGTTGTAGTTGGGTTTCCTTTTTATACACTTCAAAATAAAAACCAGATCACAGTATTCAAATGAAAGCTTAAGTGAAGGCAGACATTTTTCTCAACTCCCCAAAGGCTGAAAGGACTAGTCACTCCCCCTACCCCACCCCCATTTCCAAATGCAACGCGGTGGGGAAACGGTAGCTGAATCAGTCCTCCATCCCTTGCACAGAGGAGTGGGTGGGCAAGTAGCTGAGTCCATCTCGCCATCCTCAGGGAAAGGGAGAGGGGGAGTAGGGTAGGGGCAGCAGAGGAATGACGGGTCAGGTCAGTCTCCATCCCCAACTGCAGTGAGAATGAATGGTGGGGAGGGGTGCTGGACACGGGAGGAGAGAACCAGCCCGCGAGGCTCTGTGACTGCCCCCGCAGCCACTGCAATGATGTGTAAGCGTGGGTGTCGAGGGAGCCTATGGGGAACGGTAGTGGTGAAGGGAGGATGGACAGGGCAGGACAAGGGGAGCTGGTGCTGCCGCCCTCACCTGACCTTCTCACTGTCCGTCATCTGCCAGAGTCCCAGGTTGAGTACCTTGAGGCAGGGCAGCTGTGTGATGCGCTCCAAGCCGCGCTTGGTGATTCGGGTACAGCCGTACAGGTCGATGCCCGTGAGCTGGCTTAGGTGCTCAGCAATCAGCTCCAGGCCCTTGTCCGTGATGCGCACACACTGTCCGATGTTGAGCGTGCGCAGCCCGTGCATCTGCCGCACCATACGGTTGATGCCATCATCACTGATGTGGCAGGAACAGAGGGAAAGGGACTTGAGGCCGTCCAGCCCCTGAGCTATGTAGGCCAGACTCTGGTCCCCCACCTTGTCACAGAACGACACATCGAGCCCCGACAGGCGCAGGCTGCCCATGGCCAGATGCATGATCCCTGTGTCACTGATGTTGTCGCAGGATCGCAGGTTAAGGCTGCGCAGGCTGCCCATGTGTGACAGGTGCAGAAGGCCGGCGTCCGAGATGCCCCCGCAGAAGCTGAGGTTGAGAAGCCTCAGGCCCGTCAGCCCTCGGGAGATGTGCTTTAGAGAAAGATCAGTGAGCTTCTGGCAGTCCTGCAGTGTGAGCTGCTCTAGGCCCAAGCAGCCCTCGGCTGCGCTGCGCGTCATGCCGGCCAGGTGCCCGATGCCCACGTCCGAGAGGTGGCGGCAGCTGCGGAGGTTAAGGCTCTTCAGGCGCTGCAGGCCCCATGCTATGAGCAGAAGGCCAGTGTTGGTGATGTTGCTACAACCCCCTAGCTCCAGCACCTCCAAGCCCTTCAGGTACTGGGCTATGCGGCCCAGGCTGCTGTCGGTGATCTGCTTGCAGAGGCTCAGGTTGAGAGCGCGCAGAGAGCCGATTTCCTGCACAAACGCGTGGCCCAGCCCGTTGTCGGTGAGGTTGTAACAGCCGCTCAGGTTGAGGCTCTCTATGTTGGCCATGCCCTGGATCACGTAGCTGAGGCTGCGGCGGAGGCTCAGGATCTGCACCCGGCGGATGCCCCGGGCCTGCAGGCTGGGGAACAGCGACGGGTTGGCCCGGCGCAGGTGCAGCTTGGCCTCCACCCCCCGCCACACCGACTTGTGATAGGCGGCGTCCCGCCAGGCAGTGCACACCTGCGCCGCGCGCCCCTTGTCCCGGACATCCAGATAGCCGAAGATCATGGCCAGCAGCTCCGGGAACAAGCACGAAATGTGGGTCTCCATCTTCCTCCTCCCCCCTCCGTGGTGCTGGGGGGAGGAGGCGCGGGCGCCGCCGCTTCTGCCCCGGGGAGGCGAGGAGAGCCTTTCGACACCGCCGCCACCACTGCCGCCGCCACCGCCGCCTCGGGCCCAACGGACGGCCCCTCCCCGCCTTCCGGCTCCGGCCGCCGCCGCCGCTCCTCCTCCTGGTCCGTCCGTCCTTCCTTCCTTCCTGCCGGCTGCGTCTCCCTTCCCTTCCCTCCCCCCGCCCCGGGCTCCGCTCGGTCCTCACATCCCGGGCGGGGAAAGAGCCCTCTCACTCACTCCTCAAACCCGGCCCGTCGCAGCCGCCGCCGCCTCGGGTCTAACCACACAGCCTTCTGGCCGCGCCGCTCCGTCCGCTCCGCGGTCGCCGCTCCCACGCCCCCTGCTGCATCCTCCGTCTTCTGCCGCTGCCGCCTCAGACTGCCGCCGCAGCTCCGCGGGCCGGCGAGGAGGGCCTCCCGGCCGGGCGCTCCGGACGCCGAACAGGCTTCCTGCTGCCTTTGTCTCTCGCCCGCTTTTCAAACCTCTCGGCCCCGGGCCGCCCGCACTCCGCTGCCGAGGCGGGGGGACTAGGAGGCCAATCCGGGCCACCGGGCGCACGTTCCTTCTCCCCCCGCCAGCCGCTGGCAGTTGGGAGCTGCCGGCCCCGGCACCGAGGAGCGCGGCTCAACACAAACCCTGGGGCGAGCAGGCGGGCCGCGCGTTTGGTAGAATCCGGGATGTACCCCTCAGCTCCGCAGTTCGTTGGCGAGTCCCCGCCTCCTTTTCTTGCTTCTCCCCCGCGCGCGCCCGCGCAATGGTACGGGCCTGTGCTGCCGGAACTGTGAGCCGTTACCCTGGAAACCGAGTTCTTCCTATTCTAGTCGCTCCTGATTTTTAACCCTCTAGGCGCCAAATGAGAGCAGCTGTCAGTAAAGCTCTTCCCCACCCTCCCTCTTTTCACCCCTTAGCCCGTTATTGAGCCATTCCCTCTCTGGGCCACGCCCCAGCCTTGTTCTTTCCGTTTTTCTTTGCGGCGTACGTCTGCAGAGCTGCTTGCCATAGTTGACCCTTACAACTCCTTACTTTTACTTCACACCCTTCTCCATTTATTATCCGTGGAAGACTCTCCTCCCAGTAACGGTACTCAATAATCATCACCCCAGCTCTCTGTCTTCTTTTTTTTTAACTGTCCCTAATGCCCCTTAACACGTCTCTGCTATCACACCCCTAACCACCAATGGAGCTGTTTCCTACTGGTTCTGTGCCTTAAATTGCGGAGAAATTCGACTTATATACTATCTTTGTTTAACACAAGTTCCGATCCTCAGTCTAGAGTTTTCTAGAGTTGCCCAGCATCTTCTCGTCGTTTCAGAGACAGCTGTGTGTTTTCCTCGGTACTTTTCTTGGCTTCTTGGCTTTGCCTTCAGTTATGAACGGTTGAGTGTACCATCAGTGCCCTCGCAGCCCTCAGCCTGCGTTGCCTTTAGAAGGGAGTGGCTTCCCCTAAGCCTTGTAATTTTTTTTTTTCATTAACCTTAGAATATGTATAAGTTGTTTGTCTCCAGTTACACTGATAGCGAATGTATTTGTATGTGCAAAGAGGAATTTACTATTCTTTTTTATGAAAGAGTGACTTTTTACAGTACTTGATTTGAGGTATCCCAGCAGGTATCTGTTGGTTCACAAACTTGTGTTTTATGGAATAAGGGCAATGTCCATTTTAGAATGTGACTTAAGTGACCCAGAATGTAGGTCTTAAGTGTCCATACAGAGAATAAGATTTCAGAGTTTCATTCTTACTACACTCCAAAACAAGAATTGTTGGATCAGAAAAAAATGAAACTATATTCTTAATTGATTTACAGGCCCACACAGCTAGACAGAAGATAACCTGTCTGATTTATCTGTCAGAGAAGGCAAATGGTTTCACTGATTCTTAGATGACTTAAACCAAGCTTTTGATGAGATCCGTATTTAGTGCATGAGACTGTTAACTTTAGGTTACTTTTTTGCCCAGGAGACCAACACCATACCAAGTAGACAAAGATTCAGTAGTAGGTATAGTAAATTTACACCAGACCCACCTTTCCTATTCCTAAATCAGGAATGTGGAAATAAAAATTCTTAAAAGTTTGTTACCTCACCCACATTTTGCGTGGTGTGAGGCCCATAGATTTTTATAACTGACCTGAATTACTAGCTTTATATTGTTAGTCATCCCAGATGACTCCAGAGGGGCTGTGGCTGTGTCTCAATTCTAGGGTGTATCTGGGCTTATACACTATCACTTACATCTAAAATTTTACCTAAAACTGTGCATGAAAGTTAATTTTGTTTGGGTTTTTTGAATGTAGATGTGTTTGTGTTGATGTTGAGATCTTTGTCCAAAGCCCATATGAAACTCCAAACCAAACGGTTGCTGTTGAGTCAATTCTGACTCATACTGAACCTATAGGACAGAGTGAAAAAGCCCCCATAGAGTTTACAAGGCATACCTGACAGATTCAAGCCACTGACCCGTTTGGTTAGCAGCTGTAGCACTTGACCACTACACCACCCTGGTTTCCAAAGCACCTATACTGTACTTTAATCCTATTTAACACAAATAAAATACCAGACCGTCCATATGGGATAGATTTTTAGACAGAGAACCTGGCCTAAAGAGAAGTGGCTGCATGATTTTTCTCCTCTGGAAAGGCCATTTTTTCTTCAGTCTCAAGAGTCATTCAAAGGAGCCTCAGAGCCCTTTCTCAAGTATTTGGCTCTCTGCAAACTTAGTAGTTAATAGCAGTATTTTTTCCTAGAGTTGAACTCTAGAATTTAATTAATATCAAAACTTTTGTGTGAGCATTCAAAAATACATTACAAAGATTGTCTGGATATGAAATATGGTTATTTCACATTAGACAAGTAGGAAGATACAGTATCAAAAGACACCACAGAAAATGATCATTAGCAGAGAAAAAAGAAGTGTGGTGTCGAAAGAGCCCTGTGCTGAGTCCAGAGACCTAGTGACTTTTTTTTTTTAACAGAGTGGAGGAAATGGTTCCCCTTTCTAGGTCTCAAGTTTTTCTAAATCTAAGGCGGTTTGACTAGTGAATCTTCAGTAACCTTCCCAGCAGTAACACTATGTGAGACCATTAGTCCAGAATTGGTCCTTCCCTGCCCTTAACCCTGGGAGTATGCATTGTTCATAACACAGGCCCAAGGTGAAGACTATTTTCACACACTGGCTTCATGGGGGTTTTGGTTTCAGCTCGGATTTGGGGTACAAAAATGTATGAAAGGTATGCATGGACTAGAGACTGTATCTGGAAAAGATGTAAACCAGTGTAGCAAGCCTGTGGACAGTGTTCATATTTTAAGGAGTTGAGATTTTTGACAGGTTGCAACTAGAATAAAGCTATGAACTTCTGTGTTTAGAAGCCAAAATGATACCCTTGTGTAGAGAGTTTCTCCAAAACTTAACCAAGAATTATGAAGAAACTAGATTTTTGGAAGGGTGTGTTTCCACCTGGGTGGAGCCTGGGAACACTGAGAGGCCCAACCCAAAGATCAAGTTTAGTTAAGGATGTGTACTTCCTCCTCCAGAAGGAGATCTGCCAGGAATGGTCAGAAGGCATGTGCAGCTCTTTACAGCTCGTTGAAGAGAGGGGAGAGGGAAGGACGTATATATAGATGTAGCTTCACAAATAGTGGTCCAGAGTTTAGCTTGTTGTGGGTGTTAGATCGAAAGAATGAAGATATTTTATGTGTGTTTTCCTTTAAGTTAACTCTGATGCATCCAGCACAATGCCTGCTGTGTAATACTGTTGGAATTCAGTGGATTCCAATTCCAACTCATAGTAGAAGAGTAAAGCTACAGGGTTCTACAGAATTGAACTGCTCCATAAGGGTATTCTTGTCTACAATCTTTACAGAAGCAGATCACCAGACCTTTTTTCTGAAGCACCACTAGATGGGCTCCAACTGCCTGCCTTTAACGTTAGTAGGAGGCCACTCAGGGACTGTGTAGTAGGCATTCTATAACTGAATTGAAATCAATGAGATGTAATCATACCATAATGAAACACTTCATACGTATCAAAAGTTCTCCAAGAGTTGTGGATAACCAATAGCAATGGGTATCTGAAGTTTCCATCCCTTTTAAAACGTGTAGAGTTTTGAGAGCAACATTCTCTCTGTTCCTGAGTATTTCTAAGAAGGGTGACTTGGTGGACCCGTTAGAGAATATTGAAGATAAGAGAGGGTAAGGACTTGATTCACGGACTGCAAATAAAAGCTTAAAGCAGAACAAACATTTTAAAACACAGTTGCAAATAAAAGGGAAAAGTAAGTGAAAATTGTTCTCATATCAATATATCGCCACAAACACCCTAAGATGTTTGTTTTCTCTCTCCCAAATTATTAATTTGCATCCGACTGGACAGCACTTGGCTTTGGCTAGTAAACATAGAGTTAACATCTTTATTACCTACCACTATAAAAATAAGGGCTTGAGATCTGGCTGGAACCTTTCGCTAAGATGACTGTACGCTTTGTAATCAAAACTGAAAAACTCAACAAGAGTGAAAAACAAAAAGTCGAAAGAGTTGCTATCAAGTCCGTTCTGAGTCATGGGAACCCCCTGTGTTTCAGAGTGGAACTGCACTCAATAAGGATTTCAACGGCTATGACCTTTTGGAGGTATATTGCCAGCACTTTCTTCCAAGGTGCCTTTGGGTGGCTGGAACTGCCAACTTTTTGGTTAGTTAGCCTAGTGAAAGGGGATCTATTAGTAATCATGCCCATCTGATGGAGCAAATGGGTCAATGATCACTCACTCCCAAAATGGAGTAGCTGTTTGTTATCTGCAATTTGCCACCTGTGGGTGTTCCCTCTAATGTGTTTTCATGACTTCATGCACTCCGCCAAAGGATTATAAATACTATCATAAAATAATCCCAAATATCAGCTATGATTTGTTACTATTAACAAATTCCTTGGGTGCTTGTTACTAAACAGGTGGCATAATGGGTCAGCAGTTCAAATCTGCCAGGTGCTCCTTGGAAACTTTGGGGCCCTTCTGCCTTGACCTATAGGATCACTATGAGTTGGACCTGAATCCGTGGCAGTGGATTGGTTTTTTTGTTTGTTTGTTTGTTTAGGGGAAAAAAAGCAGTGCTGAAAATGTAGCATTACTCACCCTCAGTACTTAGAAAGGTAGGTTTCAATTCATTCAACTGTTCAAGAAATATTAACTCAAATTATATGAGCTGCTCTACTGTCTGAAGGAAACAAGGGTGTTAAAGATGGTATCTCTACTTTTAAGGATTTATTACCATACCTACTAATAGGGCCAATGATAGCAACAAAGTGTTCTCAGTTTAGAGTATCTTGACAGTGATTGATGGAAAGAAGGTTATTGCGTATGATAGGAATTTTATTAGGAAACACGCTGAAGTTCTTCCTTTCTTGTGTAGGAAAAAATAAAAACAATAAAATGGTATCATAACATTGTACATTGGTATGGTTCTTCCATATGAAGGCATTGGTTTCGAAATCACCATTTTGAAGAATGCTTAGCATTTTTCCCTTAAGAGTAAGGAAACTGTCCCCCTGGGTGGTGCAAACCCTTTAGCACTCTACTAGTAACGGGAAGGTTGATGGTTGGAATCCACTCAGAAGTAACTCAGAAGAAGAGCCTGGTGATCTGCTCTGAAAGGTCACAGCCTTGTAAACTCTAGAGAGTACAGTTCTTTTCTGAAACACCTGGGGTCGCCAGGAGTCAGAATTGACTCCAGGGCAACTGTTTTTTTTTTTTAACAAAACGGTTATGTATCTGGAGTTGGAATTTGGTACCTGAAAACTTTAGTTCATGCTTTCCACTTTGCTAGTGACTATTTTTACAACCAGAATCATTTTGAAAAATAGTTTTGATGAACTGTCTTTTTGCCCAGTTTACTGCTCTGTGACCACAGCTTTTTCCAGGCAGAGATGGAAAAAAAAAAGGCGATGTTTAGAGTGTTCTGCCAGGGCCCTCTGGAAACCCCCTGGGTATGTAGGTGGTTTCCATGTGTGAGTCTCCCTTAGGTACCTGGGACACGCGGGGCTCCTGAGCGCACAGGAAACACCGCAGCACATGTCTGCCCCTGAGCCAGCATTGTGAGTGCAGTTTGTGCCAGACTTGGTTCCAGAAACTTGGCCTTTGAATGCTCGCTCTCCCACTGTAGTTGCGTAACTTACAGCAAAGTGACTTACATTCTTTGAGCTTCTAGTTCCTCGTCTTTAAAATGAAAGTAGTTCCTGCTTGTGAACTGTTGTGAGACTTCACTGAAACCAAAAAATAAAATAAAATAAAATAAAACTCTTGAGAAACAAAAGGCCTAGAACAGAACCTGGCACAAAGTAGGGATCTAATACCCGCTACTTTTGTTTTTTCCTTTATGACTGCAGCATGAGGAAAAAAAAAAAAAAGAAACATGTATGTGCCCTCAAAATGTGCAGATACACATTTGCTGACAGTTCAGTATTTAAAACACTTTTATTTCCTGTTCTTTAAAAATATGCAGGTTCAAAGGAACAGAAACAAAGTAAACGTGTAAGAGAATAATAAAATGATCTTTCAGTTACAGCAAACCACTTATCTCTTTGCACCTCATTTGGAGTAGTGGTGAAGAGGTACCTGCTAACCAGAAGGTTGGCAGTTCAAATCTGCCAGGTGCTCCTTGGAAACTCTATGGAGGCAGTTCTGCTCTGTTCTGTAGGGTTGCTATGTGTCAGAATTGACTCAACAGCCATGGGTTTTGGGTTTTTGGTTTCTATTAGTTAATTTCTCCTGCCTATAATTTTTTTCCTAAACCGTGCATCTTAAAAGGCTCTCCGTTTTTTTGTAAAATAAAAACAATGTAGAAAGAAACTATAGTATTTTGGTCTTTTGTCTTTTCAATGATGAACTCTTTGGGGCAGAGACTGAGTTTTTTCCTTTTTGTCTTTTCAATGATGAACTCTTTGGGGCAGAGACTGAATTTTTTCCTTTTTGTCTTTTCAATGATGAACTCTTTGAGGCAGAGACTGAATTTTTTCTATGGTAGTCTAGTGGAAAAACATCAGTTTTGTAGTCAGATGGATTCTGCGTTAAAATCTCGACTCTGGTGCTCATTAGTCTGTGACCTTGGACAAGGTTTTTAACTACCTGGATCCTCAGGTTTTTAATCTGTAAAATGGGACTGGTTTCTACATCTTAGGAATTTTGTGAGGATTGAATGAAATAAATGCATGTAACCTCCTAGGACAGTTCCTGACCATAATGAAAATAGTTAATGTTTATTGAGTACTTATTGTGTATTAGGTATTCTTTCAAGATCTTTATGTATATGAATTTATCTAGTCCTTGCAAGTGCCAATTCTCACATCTATGAAGAAAGTTGTATGACTATCTCCGTTTTATAGATGAGAAAACTACATAGCACAGAAAAGTAACTTGCCCAGGATCAAATAGCTAACAGACCTTGAATTCAAACACTGTATCTGGTTCTGTATCCCACATTTGAAACCACTGTTCTTTGCAGCAAGGATCCTGGTGGTGTAGTGGTTAAAACTACTTGGCTACTAACCAGACTGTTGGCGGTTCAAACCCACCAGCTGCTCCACAGAAGAAAGCTGTAGCAGTCTGCGTCCATAAGATTTACAGCCTTGGAAACCCTGTGGGCCAGTTCTGTGCTGTCCTATAGGGTCGCTGTGAGTTGGAATGGGTTGCAACGAGTTTTGGGTTCTTTGCTGCCTTAACAATGTAAATTTAGCATTCTATATTGCGAGGATCCTGTTGCTATATGACACCAAATAAAGGGTGGTCCGTGAAAGCAGTGCTTACCAGGAAATAAGACATTGACTGTACTAGCCATGGTAAAGTGTGGCTTTTATGCAAAACTATGGATGGCACTGGTTGATTTATTAGCCAAAGAAGTTGTGTATGATGTGTGTGTGTGTGTGTGTGTGTCCATGAGAGAGAGTCTATGTGAATGAGCATGATATGAGCTTGCATGCTTTGAGTAGGTCCTGTTTTTACACTTGCAGGTCCACAGCTGAATGCAGGGCCGGCTCTGGCCTTGCAGAGTCCCAGAGGAATGTGCTTCTGTGTAATCATGTCACCCTCTAGTGGTTACTTCCCTAGTAGCCCTTTATTCATCAAACAGCCCACCACTTCTGTCTTCCAGCTGAGCTTCAGTCAGCAGAACCTAGGGGAGATTTTGTCATGAAGGGGCAGTGCTGAGGAAAGAAGTATGACTGGGGCAAGGAAAGAGGCTGCGGTTCTGAACAGAGGGAAAAGGACTACTAGGAATCATTGCTAGTCTACTGCTGACGGAGAAGACATGGAAAGCAGGAAAAGCGGAACATCGGGACAGTCATGCAGAATGAAAACAAGGTCTCCTGTGAGCCTCTTGGTAGCCTTGTTAATCAAGTGTCGTTTTGTGTTTGTGTAATGGGGTGGCGCAGTGGTTAAGAGCTCAACTGCTAACCAGTAGGTCAGCAGTTCGAATCCACCAGCTGCTCCTTGGAAGTCTTATGAGGCAGTTCTACTCTGTCCTGTGGGAGGATCACCATGAATCAGAATGGATTCTCTAGCAGTCGGTTTGGTTGTCTTTTATTTTTTAGAGCTCTTTCCAAAGGTTCAGTACTAAAGGCTGCAGTGGGAATGGTGAAGGAATATTTCTAAACAGTTTCAGTTCTCTTTTCCAAGTAGGCATAGGCTGAGGGACTTCCTTGGGTTGACTGAATGCCAAACTTTTGCCACTGTGGGATGGACTTTTCTGCTGCTCTGTAGCCCGAGGCTCTATTCTCACTGCTGGTAAAGGTCATTTTTATCTGGATCCTCATAGGTTTGTCATCTCTTGATAAATATTTCAGAAGGCAAGGGGAGATGGAGATCAATCTTAGTCAGAACTGGTTTGTAACTCCACATTAGGCCTGGGACCCTGCTGTCCGAAGCCCACTGAGCTGGAGCTTGAAGGTTATTCCTTTTTTGAAAAGGGGCTGGCACTGAGCCAACCTCTGCTGGAAACTCCTATTTGGATGGACTGAAGCATTTACATTTCTTGTATAATGTCAGACCCAGAGGAGTTTTAGAGATCAGGGCCCTGTTTCAGAGTTCACAGCCAGGTGCCCTTTTCTGCCAAGAGGTTATAGTTAAGGGTTTTTAAAAAAATAGCCAGAATCTCAAAAGGGTAGAAGAGCCAAGTCTCAGCCTTGGAATGTTAACTCTTACAGCCCAGAAGAGATGGCTAGCAAATAAAAATCAAGTATTTATATGATATGGCTGCTGAATTACTAGTTATTACCCAAAATGTCAATAACGCCAAGTCTTGCCTTGGCCATGCCCCTGCCATCGTAAGCAAAAACAGTTTTCATAATCCTGTCTCATTTTTTTCTGAAGTTGGCACAACTTGTCTCAGTCTTGGGACCTAGATTCAGTGAGGTTCTTTGTTTGTTGTTTGCTTTTTATTTTTAAACTTCACTTTCAGTTTAAGGCCCAAGAGTTCCAGTTGCTGACTCAAGTACTCAGTGGTTTATTTAGCAAGCATTTGTTTTAACCATCAGCATTCCTGACTTAGCTGGTTCAGGGACCCTAAATGAGAGTTTTCAACGTAAGAGATCTTATGAATTAGATGATGCTTTTGTTAAGAAGCTGTGAGAGCTGCAAGTAGACATTTAGTGACAGAGCTTGTTTTTGACATGTGAGGAAAATGAGGCATAGAATAAAGAAATAACTTTATCAGGGTTATAGGGACAATTCAGGCATCTTTCATCTGACCTGCAGAACATACAGGCTTCACTCAGCATGGCAGTCTCTGTGGTTGTTGCTCTGTAGTCAGTGTTTTAATAAAACTCATACACAGTCTGAATATAACAAGCCAGCCAACCAAGTGCCGTCGAGTCAGGTATGACTCATGACATCAGCAAATATATATAAATATGAAAAACATTGGTTGGTTCAAACCTGCCTAGCAGCTCTATGGAAGAAAGACCTGGCAGTTACAGTCTGGAAAAACCTATAGGGCAGTTTTACTCTGTCACGTGTGGTTCCTACAAGTTGAAAAACCTGTCAGAAGGCACACAACGCACTGCTTGTGCAATTAGGATCACTAATTGATGTAAGTGTAAAAGGCTGAAAAGGTATAAATTTTAAATGGCATGATTGGCGGGGGTATCCAGATGTGTTAGCGGCTGTTGAAGCACCAAGGGGAAATGAAATATACAGTCTTTGGGGTCTTCTCTCAGCCTCGTTCTCCATTTTCCTGATTTTACGCTCACACACTTAAAAAAAAATTATGGGATACTTTAAAAAAGAATATATGAACTAACAAGTTGTTGCTGATAAAGTGAAAACTGAATTCACTCTCATTGTGGTTTCATCAGTCGCCTGTCTCAGTCTGTAACGCTTCACTGTAGAAAATGCACAGGAGATGCTAATAAAATGTAACACATGTGTGCTTCCTTATGCTGCAGCTACTATCCTAAGCATCATAGTTTTCTTTATAAATGTGTCATTTATTTAAAAACACCTTGTAAAGTGTCATAAGTTGATAGAAAGCTGTGACTTATTTGAATTATTATGCTCTTGAGTGACTCAAGAACCCAGACACTGCCATAGCCATTGATTCCAACTCATAGTGACCCTATAGGACAGAGTAGAACTGCCTCATGGGATTTCCAAGGAGCTGCTGGTGGTTTCTGACTGCCAGACTTTTGGTTAGCAGCCAGGCTGTTGACCACTGCTCCACTAAGGCTCCATGTAGCATAATATAGTGCTTAAAATTTGATCATTTTAAAATCACTGACTAACATAAAGAATCACATGGTTCATATTAGATCATTTTAAATTATCTGTGGCTCCGGGAGAAACTGCTCGGTTCCAATATATGGATCAAGTTCAAAACTGAGATTTGCTTTTGTTTCTTTCTGTAAAAAAAAAAAAAAAAAATCAAGTTTCAGTTTTGATCCTGTTTGTTTAAATTCTAAGGTAAAGTTGAAGAAGAGAGAATGGAAGACCTGGAAAAGAAACAAACAAACAAAGAAAACATTGTCTACTATTGCTTTTCTACCATGGAGAAGAAATGTCTTTCCAAAAAAAAAAAAAAAAAGTTGGAAGGAATTGAAAGTTTGTAGTGTTATGCAAGAGAAGGCACCCAGATTACATATAAAAGTTAAACTGCTTCACGCCCTGTTCCTAAACATTAGGATGCAGATGTGTGGCCAGTGTAGGGCAAGCTTGAATATTTTCTTAATCATTTTTTTAAACACTAGAGATCTTGAGAGATCTCTAAACAAGCAGAAAATTCTATCTTGAATGCAGGCATGCCTGTGAGCCTGTTGGGAGAGAATGTTTCCTAGGTCCTTCTGAGGGATTTTCTCTACCCTAAGCTCAAAACAAAATCAACAATAAAATTTTTAAAAATTATCTTTTATTTGCCAAAGCCAAATGCTGTCAAGTCAGATCCATTATTGATGTATAATTTAAAAGGCATATTAGAGATCCATCTGAGTTCCATTCCTAGGTTTTTCAGTGGCACATCAGGTTAGCTGACTCCATGGAAAAGTCAGAATCTAGTTCTTAACCTGGGTAATGCTTTCCTGGGAAGATACACATGTAAAACTTGATCAAGCTATCTATGCAAGAGTTGCGCATTTTATTCTAGGTATGTTTTGCTTCAACTAAAAAAAAAAGAAAGTTTCACTTACCTTTTTAACACAGAAGGTTGAAGGAGTCAAAGAAACTTTACTTTTGATGCATACAAATTGTCTCAAGTTCTGTTTGTTTTTGAATGGTCACCAAGTACATCCATATCCTACAGCAGCTGTTGCTTAGAATGTAACCAAGAAAATCAACCCATCGCTGTTGAACTGATTCCAACTGATAGCGACCCTGTAAGACATAGTCAAACTGCCCCGTGAGGTTTCCAGGGACTGCCATCCTTTTGGTTAGCAACTGTAGCTCTTAACCACCATATACCCAAGTTTTCCAGTAGGTAGCAGGGATGGAGGTTTGGCCCCACCTCTCACCCCCCACTCTCCCTTGCCTGTGATGACTGCTACCTCCTTGGACTTTGTAGAGGCCTGGACCATTTCACTACTGAATTAGGCAAGGATTTTGTCTTTCTGTTTTTTATTACGCTTCACGTGCCCAGGCCTCTACTCACCCCATCCTTCAGCCCCCGGTTCAGTTGACTGAGTATGCAGTCCTCACTCAAATTTTGACCACATCTGATCATTTTTTTTTTGTTTGATGTTGAGACAATTCCAACTCATGACAACCGTGTGTGTACAGGGCAGAACTCTGTAAACTGTGTGACCTTTTGGAAGCAGGCTGCCAGCCCTGTCTTCCAAGACATCTTTGGGAAGTTCAGACTGCCAGCCTTCTGGTGAACAGTGAAGCACTTAATCGTTTGCAGCCCCCAGATCATGTTGTGTGGTTAATGTCTATGTAGAGTGGTTGGAAGGTACACTGGTAGCTCAGCTGTTAAGCACTTGGGTACTAGCTGAAAGGGTGGCATTTTAGACACCTCCGGCAGTTCTGTGGGAGAAAGAAAGACCTGGTGATCTGCACCTATAAAGATTACAGCCAAGAAAGCCCTCTGGGACAATTCTACTCTGTCATATAAAAACTACCACTGCTGTCGAGTTGGGCCCAACTCCTAGAGACCCTATATGTCAGGGTGGAACTGCCCCATAGAGTTTCCAAGGAGTGCCAGGCGGATTTGAGCTACAGCCCTCTTGGTTAACAGACATAGCATTTAACCCACTATGTATCTGTCACATAGGGTCACTAAAACAAAACAAAACCCAGTGCCGCTGAGTTGATTCCAACTCATGGCAACTCTATAGGCAGAGTAAAACTGCTCCGTAGTGTTTACAAGGAGCATCTGGCAAATTTGAGCTACCACCCTTTGGGTTAGCAGACATGGCACTTAACCACTATGTCACCAGGGTTTCCTGTATGTGGTTAAGAGTTAGGCTGCTAACCAAAAGGTCAGCACTTCAAAACCACCATCCACTCCTTGGAAACCCTGTTGGACAGTTCTACTCTGTCCTAAAGGGTTGCAATGAGTTAGAATCAACTCAGTGGCAATGATAGGATCACTAGGAGCCCCAGATTGAATCAACAGCAACCAACAAAAGCAACAACATGGGCGGTAGGCGGACAATGAGAGTGGGGAGAGAAAGAAGAAAAGACAGTTTAAAAAATACACTGATTGTTGAATTTGAGTCATAAGGAGCAACCTGGGCTGGGCGGGAGCTGGGACAGAGCACAGACTATCTGTTTTGCTTCAGCCTTGTAGAATGTTTTCTTCAAGTTGGAAAAAATGCAAGACTTTAATCATTTGCTGCACACCCATCCATGCTGCTCTCTACTGAACCAAAGCAGGTCACATTACCCTCCCTACATGATGCCGCACTGTTTTCCATTGACTTTTTGGTTGTTGATACTGGCTTTTAGGGTTGGGTGTGTGGTTTCTCTCGACACAAACATGAGTCCATTTTCCCGGTGGTCCAGTCATTTTAAGCTGGAAATTGTCGTCAGGATGCATTTCTGCATTCCTGTTTTTGCTTTCATCTGTGGGTACCACCCATATCATATTCTTTCTGTGGTGTAATGATTGTGTGACATGTGAACAGAAAAATGCCGGCATCTCTTGTGCAGCCAGGCAGGCCAGAAACCATGACGATGCTGTGTGCCATGTACACATATTTATTTGTGGTGTACCCGAGTTTCAGACCCAGCTGTCTTTGCCTTTTAATGCCATGCCAGACAGGATGAGGCCCTTTTGCAGAAGTCACAGAAGGAGCCTCCCTTGTCCCTTTCCCAGTGATTGACGTCTTCCAGAGCATTCTTGCTAATGCTTCCTGGATTTGAACTTGAGGGCTCTGGCTTCTGGACATTTTTTTACAGAGGATCCTTATTGGAATTTCTTTCCCTGTCCATTTTCTATACCTCTTTTTACAGTCTAAATTTCTAAATGCATTTGAAAGCAGCAGTGGTGTTTTATGTTGCTGATAGAACCCAGAAGGAAGCAGAAGATAAGATATATATATATATAAATATATATATATTTACCCCCATCGTTTGAATCAATGCACAGGCACAGTATCCTCTAGACTTGGAAGGGTTATTTCAGGACAAGGCTGAGGCCCAAAGCTTGGTTAGGTTTCGGAAAATGACTGGACAAAAAAAAAAAAAAAAAGCCTTCTGATTCAACATATCCGCTCTCTCTGTGACTTAAGCGCATATCTAGTTACAGAGTTTCTTTCACAGAAACACATTTTGCACTAGAGTTAGCCAGGCAAAGCCAGTGCCTCCCTGGCCAGTTGAGTTGGAGGACCCATCTGCCTCACACATCATTAGCAGCATTGTTTGTTTAGGGCTCCTCTGTAGAATCTTTATTCACCACGAAGTAGAAAGAAGCTCAAACAGCCCAGCTGGATTTCCAGGTCCTGGGTGGAATTTGTAACCCTTTTGACTTCTCAACTGAGAAAATTGGACGCGGCTGTCAGGGAAAGAGAATAAATATGGAACCCCACAATGCTATGCATGCAGCCACTTTTATTCCATTGAACTGAACACATAATGAAAGGCAGACGTACACTGGGAGGCACAGAGCTGAACTGATGCCAGCAGCCCTGTGATTCCGAGTCAGTTGAGATGGGGACAATTCTGGGTACCAGACGTTAGCTCCTTGAGTTGGCTGCTGGCAACAATGTCTTCTTCCATGATCTGCTACAAGCATTGTAATTTTAAAACTAAATCACCTATGAAAGGGGAAGTACAAATATCTAATAAACATCTAAAAAATGTATGCCCTTGCTAGTAATCAAAGAAATGAAGTTTAAAATGAGGTAGTATTTTTTAACCCATTGTGCAGTCTGGGAAAACTCTGGTGGCATGCTGGTTAAATGTTACGGCTGCTAACCAAAAGGTTGGCAGTTCAAACACACCAGACACTTCTTGGAAACTCTATGGGGCAATTCTACTCTGTCACATAGGGTCGCTAGGAGACAGAACTGAGCCACGGCAATGGTTTTTTTCCTTGTCCTTTTTGTTAATGATACTAGCCAAACATCTTAATTGACTTCCGTCATTTAAAACTAAAACTTAGTGTTTTATTAGCCTGTACTTTCATTAAAGGCTGGGAAGTTTAAAAATATTTTGAATGATTAATGAATTGCCCAATAAACTTAATGAAGCAATTTAACTGGGTTGGTTGACTGGTCAGAAGATGCCAGAGATGTCAGAACTGGAAAGGCCTTAGGGATTACACAGCCAAGCCCTTTCATGTCCTAGTTGAGAAGTCGGGAGCCTAGAGACATTGTTATGACTTGTCTAGGATTGTGTAGAGCTGGAACTGCATCAGTAAATATAATGTGCTGTTATTTAGATTTTCCTGTAGGTCAATACAAGTCCCTTGGTGGTGAAACAGCTGATGCGTTCCGCAGCTAACTGAAAGATTGGAGGTTCAAGTTTACCCAGAGGCACCTCGGAGGAAAGATCTGGTGATCTACTTGGGACAAACCAGCCACTGAAAACTCAGTGGAGCCTAGCTGTACTCCGACACTCAAAAGGGAGATTCAGAATGTGTGTCTACAGATAAATCTGAAGGGCAGTGGTGGTTCAGTGGTGGAAGCCTTGCCTTTCACCAGGGAGACTGGGCTTCTTTCCCTGACCACTGCACCTCGTGTGCAGACACTCTTTGTCTGTCATTGGAGGCTTGTGCGTTACTGTGATGCGGAGCAAGTCTCAGTGGTGCGTAAGACAGGCTAGGAAGAAAGGCCTGGCAATTTACTTCAGAAAGTCAGCCAATGAAAACCCTATGTACCACCTCATTGTGTGTGGGTCTCTGTGAGTTGGGGACCTGACTCAGTGGCAGCTAATAACAACAATAATAATAACAGATACATCAAATGTGAAGTAGAATGAGTGCTGTAATAGTCTGTGTTCTGTAACACTAGCAAAATGTGAATAAGCTCCCCAAAAATAGAGCTTTATTTTTTGCACATGTAAAAACCAAAATGGATATTCTTTATTGTCTGGTAGTTCTTTTGCCAGGTGGGAATGTGGAGACCTGGGCCTCATCTGTCTAAGACTGTGTCTTCAATCTTGACTTTGAAGATGGCCATGCTTGTCTGCATCGAGCTGAAAGAATGGGAGAGAGCACGGAGCATTGCTCGTTGGAAGTTCTCCTGGGCCAGTCCTGGGAGCTGCGCACAGCCCTTCTAACATTTCATTAGCTAGAACTCAGTCCTGTATATTCTCCTTGCTGCCCTAGACCTATCCAAACTAAATCCACTGCTGTCGAGTAGATTCTGACTCATAGCAACTCTACAGGACAGAGTAGGATCACTCCGTAACATTTCCAAGGAGTACTGGCAGATTCGAACTGCCAACCTTTCCATTAGTGGGCATGGCACTTATGAGGCTGGAAAATATAGTGAAGCTATGTGCCTGAGAGGAAGAGAAGACAGTTTTAGTGACCATCAAGTAACCTCTGCCACAGGGGAATAAACAAATAGCTATGAGAGTCCCATGTGAGAGACATCATATGAAGCCATTTTCGTGGACAAATACATAGGTACCCAGGAATGCAGATGTTATCTCTACTTTTAACTGTTAACTATAATTTTTGTTAACTTTAATATGAATACTTCTGCTGACTCATCCTAAGTGGCTTCTGTACGTCAAGGTATTTGTTTTTTTTTCAGTAGTGAACGGTGTTGATTGCAGGCATAATTTCTGACCCATGACATGGTTTGGGAAGGTGGCCAGATTATGGGCATCAAACTTGTTCCACTCATTGAATGTGCTCCTCCCAACCACAGGCAGATAGAGATTGCAATTAGCATTCTTGACTTTAATTCAGCAGGTGAAGGATCTGAAGGCCTGCACTGGTGGTGGGTTCCATGGCTGAGTAGCACAGAGACCACACCTCCTCCTCTCCATCCCCTCAAGCTGATGCAGTTCTCTTTCTGACCACTATGGTGTCGCTTGTCTCCACTGCATTAGACTTCCCCGCTGGGCTCCTGGCCTCCCAACTCTCACATGCTACCGGCCATCAATCATATTGCCAGCAAACCACTGCCAGAGTTTTCCTAAATGCAGATTTGAGGATGCCTCTCCCTGTATAAATGCTTTGGACAACTCCTGCAGATTACAGAATAAATACCAAACTCCTTGATGTGCCCTCAAGGGCTTCCACAATGAGGTTCAATACAGAAGTCCTGCTTCATCAAGAATTAATGACTTTTATGTTTCCTTGGATTTTGGCTTTGACTTTGGTACTCTCTGTCTCTTGTTCTCTTTTTCTCAGTTTTTTTCCCCCTTTAGTTGAATGTGAAACCATGGACATGAGGTACTTGTCATTCTCTTAATATGTCCTGTGTTTTTCAAAACTCTGTGACTTTGCTCAGAAACTCTAGTGATACAGTGGTTAAGAGTTTTATCAGCAGTTCGAATCCACCAGCCACTGCTTGGAAATCCTATGGTGCAGTTCTGTTCTGTCCTGTATGGCTTTTGTGAGTCAAAATTAACTCAGTGGCAATGTGTTTGGTTTGTTCTTTTGGTGTCTTTGCTCAATGAGAGGGTCTCATTCTCCTGTATCTTTTTCTACCTATCATCTTACTAGCAAGGTCAAAAAACATCTCTCCCATGAAATACTACTACTTTGGAATTAATTTTTTCTTACATGTTTGGATCACAGTTTGTACCTCCACTGTAACATATCACTCTGCTAAATATTATAGCCTTGTACATGTCTGTCTCACCCTTGCAAAATTATAAAAATTTTTCTTACTCATCTGTGACTACCAAAAAAAAAAAAAAAAAAAGCAAAAAACCACTGCCATACAGTCAATTCTGAGTCATAGCAACCATTAGGGCAGGGTAGAACTGCCCCATAGAGTTTCCAAGGAACACCTGGCAGATTTGAACTGCCAGCCTTTTGGTTAGCAGATGTAGCATTTAACTGCTACGCCACTAGGGTTTCCCATCTATGAATATGACCTAGTAAGTGTTCAGTAACATTAGTTGGTTTGAACTGGATTCATGAAAAGAATTCCATTTAAAGTACTTCCTGGTGGCATTTTCACTGGATCTGAACTTTGCCCTTTACTCTGAGTAACAAATACAACTAAAACAAAAACCTCCTTGTTGTCGAGTCAATGTTGACTCATTATGATCCTATAAAACAGAGTAGAACTGCCCCATAGAGTTTTCATGGAGTGACTGGTGGATTCAAACTGCCAAACTCTTAACCACTGCGACAAGCTAGCCATTTAGTTCTGGTAACACAGTGATTAAGCACTCAACTGCTAACTGAAAGGTCAAGGTTTGAAGCTACCAGATGCTCAGTGAGACAAAGATGTGGGTGGCAGTTTGCTTCCACAAAGGTTACAGCCTTGGAAACCCTATGTGGTAGTTCTACCCTGCCCTATAGGGTCACTGTAAGTCTGAATCAACTCGGTGACATACGACCACTACGGCATAATGGGAAATTGTTTCTAACTTCATTACAGAGTGTCTTTTTCCTAATAGTTGTAAAGACAAGAAGTAGAGGTTGTCATTGTAACTGAAAGCGTCTCCACAGCTGGTAGGTGGGGAGCTGATCTTGGGTCCACGGGTTACAGTTAGTTGTCTGTGTCATGAAGGCCCATAATACTTTGCACATACCTTTACTTGCATGTCAATGGAGCTTCTGGTTTTTATGAGTAGTGATTTGATTTCTCTTCTGGCTTTCACTCTAGACTAGTACTATCCAATAAAATCTGTGATGAGGGAAGTGCTGTATAATCTGCACTGTTCAGAATGATAGCCCCTAGCTACTTGTGGCTATTGAGCACTTAAAATTTGGTTAGTGAAGTGGAGGAACTGAGCCTTTTGTTTTAATTAATTAAAATTAAAATTTTGAATTTTGAGTCTCTGCATGTGCTGGTAGCCAGTGCAGGAGTGCTGAATTTCCTGGAAGGGACCACATCTTACCAACTTATTGTAATCTCCCATATAACCCAAGGCATTAATAAAATCAAACCAATCCCGGTGCTGTCGAGTCAATTCTGACTCATAACAACCCTACAGGACAGAGTAGAACTACTCAGTAGAGTTTCCAAAGAGCACCCGGTGGATTTGCACTGCTGATCTTCTGGTTAGCAGTCGTTGCTCTTAACCACTGTGCCACCAGAGTTTCCAGTAGGACTTAAACATTTGTTAAGTAGTGAACACCTAACATATGCTCTGCTCCTGAATGTTGGGTGCTTACAGGCGTATTCCTTGTGTTACTGCCATTTTCTGCAGCTCTCCTTGTTGGGTCGGCACTACAGATCACAGGGCTTGGCCACCACCACAGCCAGAGGAATTTGGAAAGAGGATTGGGAGTGTTGGAGAAAGAGGGCTGGCAGAGCTGTAAATGAAACTAAAGAATCTCAGTGGTGAACCAAAAAGCCTCTTCAACCTGCCCAGGCCTGTGCTTGGTGATCATGCTTCTTCCTGAGGCAGCCACTCAAGCTGTTTAGCTCCAAAAATCAGAGCCTGTGAGACCCACGAACCTGGTCTGATGATTATAGGGGGTAACCCACGTGTTGGCAAAGGACGCGTGAGCTTTTTAGCACTGAATTGGGACAGTGAGAGGAGCTGAGCAGCCTGGCTTTGCATGTTTTTATCCAGTGAGGAAGAAACCAGGGTTGTGCCTGAGTGGGAGTGAACCGTTTTTTCCCTGCAGTTTTAATTAGAAAGTACCTTGGCATTTCTTCTCTCTGAGGATTTAGGAAGGCTTCCATAGCGCAGTCAAAGGGTCAGTGTGAGACACAGGGGCAATAGCTGTGGGCAGCGTTAGGCAGACCCACCTAATTTAGAGCAACTAATTCTCCAGAAATGAAAAACCCAAGTGTCAGTTCTACATGAACAGTGAGTTGCAGAAAGAGTTAGCTTGCAGCCTCTCCCGGTCTCCCCCTGCCGTTAGAGCTCGGCGGGCCACAGTCCTGCCTCTGCCCTGTTGGCACTGACTGAGGGAGGCTGAAAGACAGAGTCTCCGGCAGTCTGGTCTTTTAAGGCTCTGCGGACCCAGGCCTGCTACTCTCTGCTCCTCATTTCACTGCAGTTTTCACCTCCTATAATCAGCTTCCCTTTTATGCTGCTTGTTTATATTAATGAAATAACCAATCTCTTTTTTCCAAATGAGAGTTGCTAATTTTTGAAGCAGAAGACTGGCAGGTTCTGTAAGATTTCAAGAGACCAGAAAGTCTAGAATAAGCTGAGGTTATTAACTCCCATCCAAACTCAGTTTCTGGGATAAAGTTATAGAGCTGTTTAGAAAAAAAGAATCAGTACACCTACTTTTAGAAAATACTGTATGTGAAAAATTGGGTTTATAAATAGATAGTGAAGATTGATAATTCATATATTAAAATGAAAATTATATATAGTATGGAGAGAGAGGGCAAACCTTGGTGCTGTAGTGGTTAAGAGCTACGACTGCTAACTAAAAGGTCGGTGGTTTAAATCCACCAGGCGTTCTGTGGGAACAGTATGGGGCAGTTCTAGTCTGTCCTGTCAGGGTGCTCCCAGTCAGAGTCAAGTCGATGTCAATGGGTTTACACACACACACACACACACACACACACACACACACACACACACACACACGCACGCACACGCACACGCACACACATACACGTACACATACATAAACTCATCGCTGCTGTCAGGTTGATTTCAACTCATAGTGACCCTGTAGGACAGGGTGAAAAACTGCCCCATAGGGTTTCTAAAGTTGTAACCTTTATGGAAGCAGACAGCCACATCTTTCTTCTGTAGAACACCTGGTAGGTTTGAACTGCCCACTTTTCTGTTAGCAGCAAAGCACTTAACCACTGCACCATTAGGGTTTCTTACATATAACATTTAAGAATTATAAACACACACATACACATGTATGTACAGTAAACCTATAGCGACCCTATAGGGCAGAGTAAGAACTGCCTCACACGGTTTCCAAGGATCTCAACTACCGAATTTTTTATGAGGAGTCATAGCTTTTAAACCACTCTATCACAGGATGTGTGTGTGTGTAGACATATTATATAAATAGCAGGGTGGCAAATTTAAAAGCCTTTGGAACCTGACTAGCAAATGAATGTGTAAAGTAGCCAGGAGAAATGCTATAGGGAGTGGTGGGGATTTTGGAAAATTGAAAAGCCTATGTGCCCCGCCACCTCCGTCTACACCAAGGCATTCATATTCCAGAAATACAATGGCATTGTGCTAGCCCCCACCAACCAGCCACTCCATGGGAGAAAGGTGTGACCATCTACTTCCATAAAGTTTCAACCCCATTGGCACTGAGTTGATTCCTACTCATAGTGACTCTATAGGGCAGAGTAGAACTGTCCCATAGAGTTTCCAGAGAGCACCTGGTAAATTTACACTGCCAACCTTTTGCTTAGCAGCCATAGCACTTAACCACTGTGCCACCAGGATTTCCTCATAAGGATCACAGCCTTGGAAACCCTATGGGGTGGTTCTACTCTGCCCTACAGGGTCACCATGAGTTGGAATTGACTTGATGGCAACCGTCCTTTTTGGTTTGGGTGCTAGTGGAAGAAATCTGGCTGCCTACTAGCTGGTGATCCCTGTTTTATAAAATAGCTTTTCCCAGCTCCTTTTAAAATATGCTTCAGTTTGCAAAAACAGTAACACATCTACTTTGTATAACAAAATATATTTTTATTTTGATTAGCCATGATACAGAGCACGGATCTTCAGCCTATACATGTCTGGGTTATTGCTGACTCTACCTAAGCTAAGGAATTTATGGAAATGGGTGGCACTTGCCCAGGGAAATGTTTTCTCCCATACCTACCCATTGCCATCAAGTCCATTGCAACTCATAGCTAGTGAAAAGAGATTACTCAGAGAGAGCTGAGAGACATCAGTCAGCTTTCCTTTTTAAAATAGTCCATGCCATGCATCTGAAAATAACTTCCTATACCACCCTGACTCCTGGGCCACACATTCCTGTCTTCTTTTCTGCTGTCATGTTCTGTGGAGTTGATTCCAGTTCACAGTGACCCTGTACGACAGAGTAGGGTTGTCTCGCAGGGTTTCCGAGGTTATAACCTTTACCAGAGCAGATGTCCAGGTCCTCTTTCCCATGGAGCGGCAAGTGAATTTGAACTGCCAACCTTTGGGTTAGCAGCTGAGCACTTAACCATCATGCTACCTGGGTTCCTTTCCTTCTTTTCTAGAAACTTTGAAAATTTATTTTATCAGGATTCAGGAATAGAAAAAAAAATTCCTTTTTATTATTTTCTCCACACATTAAGACATCCAGTGGACTTTTGTGTGGTACCTGGAGAGAAAGTCATGTTTCTCCAAGCAAGAAGGGTTCGCTGGGATCTACCACTTGCGGGAACTGCCCAGTGACTTGACGTCTTGGGGATTTCCTCCACCTGCATTGTGGAATTTTTTCTAGTAATGTATGCATAGGTCACTTTCATACTTCCTGAGGCCCTAGGAGCTGGAGACCTGGGAATCCCTTTTCTCTGAAAGGTCAAGAAGAGCTAGATGTTAGTGTGGAGGTCTTGGGATCTATTTTGGTGTCCCTGTCCCCTGGACTGGAATTGGACCTGTTTTGCCCTCTACCCACTACTCCCAGTAGTGTACATCAGCATTGCAAATAGCAAAAACATTTCTCTGGAAGGACAACTTTGCCATTTTTCTGGTGGACCAGAATTTAAATCTCATCCCTCCTGTCTTGCCTAGCCCCTCCCTGCATACACAAAGGCACTATTGCTCCTGTGAGCTAGAGAAACAAGCAGAAAGCTACAGTGTATTGGGGCAATGAGGCTGCTACAAAACAATGTGACCGAAGCTAGGACACTTTCCTCAAAAAAAAAAATGTTTTATATTTTCATCTTTAGCAACTGTCAAGAAAGCAGATCACACAAAAGAATATTATGCTTCAGGGCTAAGAGAATTCCTTGAGCAAAGCTGGAAGTTAGAGCCAGAGAGAGAGAGAGACACTGAGAGACAGAGAGACCCTTGGGAGAAATAATTAAGGCTGGCAGGGAAAGGCTATGTTAATTGAGCTGAGAACAAAGATGACCACCTGGGGATTTTTTCAAGAGGTTATGAAATTTTCTGATGAAGTCTTGGGTAAGTCTTGGGTACAATATTGTATTAATCTTTGGTCACTGTTTTTTTTTTTTTTTTTTTTTTAAGGGGAAAGGTAACTATGGAAAAATATTCGTGCAAGAGGAACAGCTAGCCCCAGAACTAAATAGTAATAATTGACAAAGAAAAGGCAGGCTGAAGGTGGTTTTCCCGGATCCTGGAGTGAGAGAGAGGAGACTAGATGCTGAGCAGGTCCCGTGCATGGTCACTGCTGTTTTGTGTAGAGTTAATCCAGGCCAAGGTACTAAGTATAAGGCGCAGATGCAGTTTGCATTGAATCCCTGCCCCAGCCCTTCAGAACTACCTGCCTTAAATAGTTTATATGTCTATCGCTGTACCAGACTTTCAGCATGCTTTTAAGGCAAAGGGTTCTTTTTGAGAATAAGGACCCTGATTTTTTGTTTTTCAAAAATACTTTATTATGCTTTAAGAAAAAGTTCTCAATCCAAGCCAATTTGTCATATAACAACCTACACACACTGCTATGTAACTCTAGCTGCTCTCTCCGCGCTATGACAGCACACTCCTGCTCTCCACCCTCTGTTTCCTGTGTTCATTCAATCAGCTCCTATGCCCCTCCATCCTCTCATCTCACTTCTGGGACAGGAGCTGCCCAGTTAGCCTCATGTGTCTACCTAAGTCAAGAAGTACACTCTTCGCCAGTATCATTTTATGTTGTATAGCCTGTAAGGACCCAGTTTTAAGTCAGGGTCGGGGGGGTCATGTTTCCCAATAAGGCTATTGTACTTTCCAATGAGAAAATATATAAAACCATTAAAGACTAATGACTTTTCTTCCACCTTTGAAGGTTTGTTTTGTGTGATGTGAAGTACTGCAGAAAAGTGCATAGAACATATTTGCACAATAGTAAATTGTTGTAAACTGAACCACCTGGTACTTGTTTCTCAAGTTAAGAAATAGGACATTGTGGACACCCCAGAAACTCCCTTTGCTCCTTCCTGATTATCACCTCTTTTATCCCCCCTGAGGAAACCACTTTCCTGACATTTCCTGTCTTTTTTTCTTATGGCTTTACCAGCTGTGCATGTGTCTGTAAACAAAACAAACAAACAAACAAACTTGTGGCCACTGAGTCAATTCCAACTCATAGCGAGCATATAGAACAGAGTAGAACTGGTCCGTAGTGTTTCCAAGGAGCAGATAGTGGATTCAAACTGCTGACCTTTTGATTAGCAGAAAAGCTCTTAACGAGCTGGCCAGCACGGTTCCCTAAACACTATAGTGTGCTATAAATGGAATCACAATGTCACGGATTGAATTGTGTTCCCCTAAATTGTGGGTCAACTTGGCTTCCCATATTGTGTGATTGTCCACCCTTGTGTCATCTGATGGAATTTTCCTGTGTTAGAAATCCTACTGATGTTAATGGGGTGGGATTAGTGGCAGTTATATTAACGAGGCAGAACTCACTCTACCAGATTAGGCTGTGTCTTAAATCAGTCTTTCTTGAGATATAAAAGAAAAATAAGCAGAGACTGCCACCAATCAAGAAGAGCCATGAGTGTGTGTCCTTCAGACCTGGGATCTCTGCACTGAAAAGCTCCTAGACCAGGCAAAGGAAGATTGATGATACAGATGTTCTCCCAAAGCTGAACAAAAACACCTTCCCCTGGAGCTGGCACCCTGAATTTGGACTTCTAGCCTGCTAGACTGTGAGAGAATAAACTTCCATCTGTTAAAGCCACTCATGGCATTTTCATTATGACAGCACTAGATGTCTAAGACACACAGTTCACACATTCTTTTGTAACTTGCTTCTTCTAACTGTTATGCTTGTAAGAGTCATCCATGTTGTTGCTTGTAGCTGTGGTTCATTCATTTTCATCAATGTAGAATTTTTCATTGTATTAATATATCACAATCAAGTTGTTCTATCCTTTCTAATGGTGACGGATGTTTGTGTTGTTTCTGGCTGGAGGCTATGAACAGTGCTGCTATTCTTGACATGTATACTGAAACACACATGGGCTGAATTCTCCAGGGCAGTGAATAGCTGGGTCATCAGAGATGCTTTTGTTTTAATAGAATAGCTTTATTGAGATATAATTCACATACAGTACAATTCATCCATTTTAAGGTATGTAATTCAGTGGTTTTTATTATATTCACAAAGTTGTACAACCATAACACTGTCAATTTTCAGTAACATTTTTAAATGAATTAGTATATTGTTAATTACTATGGTCTACATACATGTGACCATCAGTAAAAACACAGAATAGAAATAGAATATTAATTCATTTGAGTAACAGTGCCTGGCTTGCATATGTATTCTCAGGTCCCTGGCTCTGTGGACCTAGAAGGCTTCACCCCTCAGGTCGGGGACAACTAGTTTAACACATTCACATGGGAAAATTTTCCACTAAAATACACATGTGTTACTTGAAATACTGAATGCTTGAATTCATTGTGCGTTACTATGGGTGGATTTGTGGCAGTGGCTCTCAAGTTTTTGTGAGTGTCACTTGGAGGGCTTTCTAAAACAGATTGCTTGTTCCCACCTCCAGTTTCAGATTCAGTAGGTCCAGGGTGGGGTTAAGAATTTATATTTCTAACAAGTGATGCTGATGCTGTTACTCTTGGGACCATACTTTGGGGACTCTGGTAAATGGCTCTTACCTTTGGAAATTAGAGAATTGGGTAAGGAAGGAATTCGTTGGATCAGATATGTTCTATGTAATGTCACCACAAAGTTATACTAAAGCCAAAGATAGAGAGAGAAAAAGGTTTCATTTGGCATATGTCCAAAGAGGCCAGAGTAGGGAACGGACAAGCAAGCTGCCAGCCATGTTTGCCAACATCCAAGGGATGTTACAGAAGAAGCACAAGTGGAAAAGCAGACAAGCATGCTGCCAGAGCCCTGTCCGTCAGAGGGCAAGCGAGGCTGCGGAACAGTCAATACAGATTCACATTACAGCTGGGTAAAAGCACTGATAACTTTCCCTTTTCAGATTGGCTAAAAACTGCCAAATCACCACGGTTCTACATTTTTGAATTGTTTTTCTTCATAATTTTGTTACAGGTTCTAGTGAAGACACTCAGGAGAGTCTTTACTGGTCCAACAAATCTTACTATTTACTAAATGCTAGTAGGAAAAAGGGAAACCCTGGTGTACTGGTTAAATGCCACAGCTGCTAACCAAAAAGGTCAGCAGTTTGAACCCACTAGGTACTTCTTGGAAGGTCTATGGGCAGGTCTGCTGCATCCTATAGGGTCACTATGAGTGGGAACCAACTAGACAGCAGTGGGTATGGTTTGTGGAAAAGGTTAGAGTGGAAAGTATGAAAGTCTTTTGTGTTCTGCCTATGATTTCTATGAAAGTTTCTCTAAAAGATCTTTTTCAATACTGTACTAAAACCAAAGGTGAACCGGTTGCTATTCAGTGGATCTGGATTTACAGTCACTCTACAGGACAGAGTAGAATCAGCCCAGAGGGTTTCCAAGGAGTGGCTGGTAGATTTGAACTGACAATTTTTGGATTAGCAGCCAAATGCTTTGCCACCAGGCCCAGAGATTATCCCAGCTGTTGTCTTTATTGCTAGGGGCTGTAAAGGGCCTCAGGACACAGTCAACCTGTACTTATGAAGCCTTTTGAGTTCAGCTCCAGCTGGGTCACGCTGCTTCGGTTGAGTGACCATATAGGTCAGAGCAGAACTGCCCATGGACTCTCCAAGGAGCACCTCGTAGATTTGAATTGGTGACCACTTGGTTAGCAGACACAATGCTAACCACCATGCAACCAGGGTTTTCTCTTTATACTCAAGGATGGTAAATAATGGCTCAAATTTTATCTCCTAAATCAGACAGGAATAGGACAGAGGACATGGAGAACTTGTTGGAGAGACAAAGGTGGGGTGATTAGAAGGCATTTGTAGTAGCTCAGAGTATGAAATGAAGAGTAGGGAGTAAATTCAAGAAATATTACGGAGACACTATCAAGAGGCCCTGGCAATTGATTTGACACAAATGTTAAGAGGAGGGAGGAGTTATTGTGGACTGAATTGTTGTCATTTTGTTGGGTGCTGTTGAGTCAGTTCTGACCCATAGCAACCCTGTGTACAACGGCACAAGGCTGCCCAGTCCTGCGCTGTGCCCACAACCGTTGATGGACTAAAGCCCATTGTTGCAGCCGCTCTGTTGAGTCATCTTGTTGAGAGTCTTCCTTTTTTTTTGGCTAACCCTCTGTTTTACCAAGCATGATGCCATTCTCCAGGGGTTGATCCCTTCTGACAACGTGTCCAAAGTATGTAAGATGTAGTCTCACTGTCCTTGGTTCTCAGGAGCACTCTGGTTTTACTTCTTCTAGAAGAGATCTGTTCATTCTTTTGGCAGTCCATGGAACATTCAATGTTCTTCTTCAGCACCACAATTCAAAGGTGTCAGTTCTTCTGTCTTCCTTATCCGTGGTCCAGCTTTCGCATGCATGTGATGCGATTGAAAATACCGTGAACTGGATCAGGCTCATCTTAGGTCTTCAAGGTGACGTCTTTACTTTTCCACACTCTAAAGACACCTTTTGCAACAGATTTTCCCAATGCATCTTTTGATTTCTTGACTGCTGTTTCCAGGAGTGTTGATTGTGGAACCAAGGAAAATGAAATCCTTGACAAACTCAATCTTACCTCTGTTTACCGTGATGTCGCTTACTGGTCCAGGTGTGAGGACTTTTGTTCTCTTGATGTTGAGATATAATCCATACTGAAGGCTGCAGTCTTAGATTTTCATCAGCATTTCAAGTCCTCTTCGCTTTCAGCAAGCAAGTTTGTGCCATCTTCCCAAGGCAGGTTGTTAATGAGTCTTCCTACACTCCTGATACCCCTACTTTTCATATAGTCCACCTATATTTGCAACAGAGAAGCCGCAAATTCTTGCAAAATTCTACCATGTGAAAACCAGCATTACTTCTGTCACCAAGGCCGTATGTCCCACGTACCACTCTGTCTTCTTTGTTTCCAACTTTCATATTCCAATCATCAGTAGTTATCAGTGCGTCCTGATTGTGTGTTCAGTCACTTTCAGACTGCAAAAGCTGGTAAAAATCTTCTACTTCTTCATCTTTTGCCTTAGTGATTAGTGCGTACATTTGAACAATAGTTGTATTACCGACTGGACAGCACTTGGCTGGCTGTATTACCTGGCCTTCCTTGTAGGCCTATGGATATTATCCTATTACTGAGAGCATTGTACTTCAGGATAGATTTTGAAATGTTCTTTTTTTGACCATGAATGCAACACCATTCCTCCTCAAACTGTCATTCCCAGTGTAGTAGACCATATGATTATGTGATTCAGAATAGCCAATGCTGGTGCATTTCAGCTCACTAATGCGTAGGATATCAATGTTCATGCATTTCATTTCATTTCTGATGATTTTGAATTTTCCTAGATTCATCCTTGGTGCATTCCACCTTCTGATTATTAATGGATGGATTGAATTGTGTCCCTCAAAAAGATACGTTGATGTCCTAACTCCTAGTACCTATGACGGTGACCTTGTCTGGAAACAGGCACTTTGAAAATGTTATCAGTAGGTTAACAAGAGGTCATACTGGAGTGAGGAGAGTACGAATCCAGTCTGAGTGGTGACCTTCTCATAAACAAGGAGAGACAAAGGAAAGTCATGTGAAGATCTATCTACAAGCCTGGGGCCACCGGGAGCTGAAAGATGCAAGGAAAGATCTTCCCCTACAGACCATGGAGGGAATACAGCCCGGCTGACATGCTGATTCGAGTCTAGTAATCCAGAACTGTGAGACAATACATTTCTGTTCTTTTTGTGTGTTTTAGGTGAAGGTTTACAGAGAAAAATAGTTTCCCATTCAGTAGTTCACACACAGATTGTCCCATGACATTAGTTGCAGTCCCTGCAATGTGTCAGCACTCTCCCTGTTACCATCTTGAGTTCCCTGTTTCCACTGGTCTGGTTCCTGCCTCTTCCTGTCTTCTCATCTTTGTTTTTGGGCAAATTCTTTTGGGTGTGTCCTTTTGGTCACATGTAGATGATTGTTTTAGGGAGCGCTTTCTTCACATGTGTTGCTGCTTATTTGTAACATTAACTTATTTAGTTAGAAGGTCATCTTTGAGAATGACTTCAGTTCCAAGTTTGAAGGGTGACAAAGCCTATAATCTCAGGAGTTCCTCTAGTCTCACTCAGACCAGTAAATCAGCTTTTTTTAAAAATGAATTTGAATTTTGTTCTGCATACTCCCCACCCCGGCCCACTCTAACTGAGACCTTTTATTGTGATCTTGATAAGAGCAGTCAGTATTGGTAGCTGGGCAGTATCTAGTTCAAATATCTGTGCTTGTAATCCACCAAGTTTATGCTATTTTTTGTCACAGTTACCCTAAGAAACTAATGTTTTAATAAAAGAGTTGCTATTGAATCAATTCTGACTGATGGCAACCCCATACATTTCAGAGTAGAACTGTCCTCTGTAGGGTTTTCAAGAGGAAAAATAAAAAAAACCCACCAAGGTTTTGTATACCTGGATCCATGAAGAGAACTGAAGGACAAGCATGACTGGGAGGAAAAGACTGTAATGAATTGGCATCTTTTACTCATTCAACTGTTATTTCATGATCAGAAGGACAGCATGCAGGATGACTTATCCTCTAAGTCTGCAGCCTTGCTCTTTGAGTATTGCACTCTTCCCCCCAAACTAGAAACCTACCATCATGACAACTTTCCTTGGTGATTTGTACTGAAAGGTCAGTGAAAATTCATACAGTACCTCCACTCCTGCTCTTCTAACTTCCTAGTACTGTGGAATTTTCTGTCTTTGACCAATCCAATCATGTCTCTTGAAACTCTTTTTGATATTTTCTTCCTATTTCAAGTCCACACCTTCTTCAAGGCCCTGTTCAAATCCAAGTTCCTGATTATATTCATTTCCCTGCATCCTCTGGCACTTCTTGTGTCCTGCCTTTTAGAGTAAGTTTTTCCTGTTTCCACAAGCTAGATGAAAGCGTCTCAAGGAGTAGTGGACTTTTCTCATGTTTTATTATAGTGAGCAATGTAGAATTTGACTCTTAGGAGCTGAGTGTGCCTCCTGTCTTTCAGGAAAAGAGAGAGAGAAGGCTGGGACCTAGAATCTCAAAATCTCAATTAGCGACTTTCAGTAGATTTGCCAAGAAGAAGCTACACCAATAAAAGGAGTTTTTCACTGGTGAATGAGTGAGCCATCCAGAAGCCAAAACAATTGGTTCTCTTGACCACAAAGAGAAGCTAGCCTTAGTGGCCTACCTTCTCTTCTCTGAGAGCCAAAATTGGTCCCCCTATGTGGAAGCAAGAGCTTCTCTCTTCTTCCAGTCAACAAATACTTGTCTAGCACCTATTAGGTACCTTTAGGCACTAACCTAACCAGTGGAAAGAAAATGGTGAATAAGACCATTTTCTGAACTCCTGGTACCTGTAAGAAAAAAGGCAAAAAACCCAAAAGAACAGACGAGCACATCAAATAATTCCAAGTTATGTTAAATGTTATATAGGAAGCTAGGACTGGGAGTAATGGAAGTAATGGCCTTCTTTGGGTAGCATGGTTAAGGAATGCTTCTTTGAATGCATGACCACAAGGATGAATAACCCTGCTACACAAAGAGTGAGGCGAAAATGACCTTATAAGTCAGGAAGGGTAAAGGCAAAGACACAATGGGGAGAAGCAGCACAGGGAATGAGTAAAGATTTTGGAAGCTCTTGTATAATGTAGTGAGGAGTTTTGACTTCATCCTTCAAGAGATAGAAAATCTTTGAAGGGTTTTAAACAGAGAAGTTACAAGGTCAAATTTCAGTTTTCGAAAGAGTTCCAAACCAAAAACACAAGGAAAATTCTAGCCCAAAGGACTAAAGGACCACATGAACCACAGCTTCCAACAGCCTGAGCCTACCTGTGCTGATAGGGATCACAGTCAAGGGTCCCAAACAGAGCAGGAAGAAAATATAGAACAAAATTCAAATTCACAAAAGAAGACTAGACTTACTGGTCTTACAGATACTAGAGGAACCCCTGAGACTGCAGCCCCCAAACACCCTACTATGAGACTACTCATAGAGTCCAATTTCCAGCCTAGTCTTTGGCAGACCAATATAACAAACAGTAATTCACTTGAAGAACATGCTTCCTAGTTCAGTTGAAAATGTATGACGCTAAGTAGGCAATTCCTGCCCCAAAGCAAGATGATACGGCAGGAAGGGCCAGGAAAACTGGATGAATGGACACAGAAACACAGGATGGAGAGAAAAACAGTGCTGACCCATTTCAGTGAATACAGCCAGTGTCACAAAATCGCTGTGTGTAAATTTTTGAATGAGAAACTAATTTGCTCTGTAAACTTTCCCCTACAGCACAATACAAATAAAAGCATTCCACATCTCATTACTCACGTTATTCATAATAGCCAAGGTATAAACAACCCGAGAGTTCATCAGCAGATGAATGGGTAAACCAAAGGAGCTATATACATACAAGATGGAATATTATTCAGCCATAGAAAGGATCCACGTTCTGATACATGCTATAACACGGGTGAATCTGGAAAACACTAGGCTGAGTGAAACGAACCAGACAAAAAAAGATTGTTATTGTATGAACCCACTTACATGAAATATCTAGAAAAGGCAAATTCATAGACACATAAAGTTGATGAAAGGCTACCAGGACCCAGCAGGGAGGGAGGAACAAGGAGTTATTGCCTAATGAGAACAGAGTTTCTGTGTGGGGTGATGAGAAAGTCTTGGAGTACTGCTACTTGTTGCACAACACTGTGAATATAATTAATGCCACCGAAATGTATGCTTAAAATGGTTAAAAGGATGATTTTTTTGGTTATATGTATTTTCTTACAATAAAAAAAAAAGAGAGCTTTGTGATAGCTGTACTCATTGAAGATGATACATACCATCTTATGCTATCAAAGTAGAGTCTTCTTTTGGTGAGCACTTACCTCCTCAGTTAGTTCTCCAGTTTTAAGATTCACCTAAAACCTCTTTCCACTTCCTCCTAAAACTTTGTTTGTTTATGTAGTCACTTTTCACCCTTCCCTCTGCCAGTGTCTCCCATAAGACCCTCACACTATGCCAGGGCCCATCTTCCAGACTCTCATCTCTAGGCCTTTTGAATCTTGGAAGTTGTCAAAAATGAAGTGAAATGTATAAAGATCAATACCCTGGGCTTTAGTGAGCTGAGATGGACTGGTCTTGGCCATTATGAATCAGTCATATCATTTACTGTGCCAGGAATGACAGATTAAAGAAGAATGGTGTCACATTCATCGTAAGACCTATCCTGAAGTACAATACTGTCAGTGATAGGATAACATCCATACTGCTACAAGGAAGACCAGTTAATATGGCTAGTCAAATGTACACCTAACCACTAAGGCCAAAGATAAAGAAACTGAAGATTTTTACCAACGTCTCCTGTCTGAAATTGATCAAACATGCAATCAAGATGCATTAATAATTAACAGTGATTGGAATCCAAAAGTTAGAATGAAAGAAAAAGGTTTGCTAGTTGGAAAATATGGCCTTGATGACAGAAACCATACTGGAGACCTCATGATACAACTGTGCAAGACCAATGACTTCTTCATCACAAATACTTATTTTCAACAATATAAACAGTAACTATACACATAGACCTTGCCAGGTGGAATACACAGGAGTCAAATCAACTGCCTGTGTGGAAAGAGACAATGGAAAAGCTCAGTATCATCAGCCAGAACAAGGCAGGGGGCTGACTGTGTAACATCAACTGCTCATATGCAAGTTCAAGTTGAAGTTGAAGAAAATTAGAACAAGTCCACAAGAGCTGAAGCATGACCTTGAATATATCTTACCTGAATTTAGAGACTATCTCAAGAATAGATTTGGTGCACTGAACACTGATGACAGAAAGATGAATTGTGGAATAACATCAAGAACATCACACCTGAAGAAAGCAAGAGGGACATTAAAAAGACCAACCTAACAGCAACAGTACCTCTTGGCCTGAGTTTGTCTTTTCATCCCAACATGCGTATTAGCTCTTTTATTCCTCTTTTGACTGCCCTTGCTTGGGTCCAGCCAAGCTTAACCTTGCCTATTTTCAATCCATATGCCGTTTTGATTGGGGAAGAAATCCCCGCCGTCCCCCCCGCACCAGGCTTTTTTGGGTGTGTCTGGTTTATACAGTTCTAGTAACTTTGCAGTCTCGTGTTTTTGACGAACACTGCTCTTTGTTTTACTTCCTGTCAGTCAGGATATTTTTCTCTGACTGTTCTCAGCCTTAGTAACTGTTGTTTAGCAGTGAGAAGGGAAGAATAAAGCACAGATGGCACAATGTTCTGGTGACAAGGAGGAAGTACCAAGCAAGCAATATATTTACTTGTGTGGAAAGATCTAGATTCCCTACCAGGATCTGTCATTCAGTATCTGTGACAGCAAGTTGCGTAGCCTCTCTACCTCAGTTTACTTATATTCGAAGGGTGGATAACAATAGCATATATGAACAGGATTTTGTAAGGAGCCCCTGTGATCCAGTGGTTATGCTCTTAGCTGCTAACTGAAAGATTGCTGGTTCAAGCCCACCCCTCACCTTTACCAGAGAAAAGACTGAAAACCAAACCTACTGCCATTGAATTGATTCTGACTCATAGTGACCCTACAGGACAGAGCAGGACTGCTCTATAGAGTTTCCAAGGAATGGTTGGTGGGTTTGAGCTGCTGATCTTTTGGTTAGAAGGCACAGCACTTAACCATTACGTTATCAGGGTTTCTAAAGAAAAGGCCTATCCATTTGCTCTTGTACAGATTAAAGTCTAGAAAACCTTATGGGGCAGTTCTACTGTGTCCCATAGGGTCACTGTAAGTTGAAAATAGACTCAATGGCCTCATGTGGAATTCTAGTGAAAATTAAATGAGAAAGATGCATAACAGCACTGTGCACAAGATAGGTGCTCAACAAATGTTGGCTAATATTACTGATTATGGACTAAAAATCATTTATTATTATCTGAATAAAACTACGGTGTGTCTGGCTGGTACACATAGTTAATGCACTTGACTACTAACTGAAAGATTGGAGGTTTGAGTCCATGTAGAGGTGCCTAGGTAGAAAGGCCTGGAGATCTAATTGTGGGAATCAGCCATTGAGAACCCTATGGAGCACAGTTGTACTTTGACACACATGAGGTCACTGTAAGTTGGAGCTGACTTGGTTGCAGCACTATACTAGGAAACCCTGGTGGCGTCAGGGTGAAGAGCTAGAGCTGCTAACCAGAAGGTCTGCAGTTCAATCCATCCACCAGGCACTTCTTGGAAACTCTATGGTGGCAGTTCTACTCTGTCCTATGTGGCCGTTACAAGTTGGAATCAACTCAGTGGCAGTGGGTTTGGTGAAAAGACTGAAAAACAAACCCACTGCCATTGAATTGATTCTCACTCATAGTGACCCTACAGGACAGAGCAGGACTGTTCCATAGAGTTTCCAAGGAGCACCTAGTGGATTTGAACTGCTGATCTTTTGGTTAGAAGACACAGAACTTAACCATTACATTGTGAGGGTTTCTAAAGAAAAGACCAAGTACTAATCAAGTGCTATGGCTGCCAACCTTAAACGAATAACACACATATTGTTTTGTGACATCAGTTACCAACCCCAAGAAGTGTTAGCACTCTTCCCTTATCAACCTTGGGTTCCAGTCCCCTCCTACCTTCTCATCCTTGCCCCTGGGCTGATGTATCCATTTAGTCTCATTTTGTTTTATGAGTCTGTCTGATCTTTGGCTGGCAACACTGGAGGCATAGTGGTTAAGTGCTATGGCTGCTAACCAAGAGGTTGACAGCTCAAATCCACCAGGCACTCCTTGGACACTCTATGGGACAGTTCTACTCTCTCCTGTAGGGTCACCTTGAGTTGCAATCGACTCACTGGCAAAGGGTTTGGTTTTTTGTTTTAATCTTTGACTGAAGGATGAACCTCAGGAGTGACTCATTAATGAGCTATAATGCCGTCTAGGGACCATACTCTTGGGGTTTCTTCAATCTCTCAGACCAGTTGAGTCTGCTTTTTGTGTGTGTGTGTGTGAGTTAGAATTGTGTTCTGTATTTTTCTCCCACTCTGCCCAGGATCCTCTATTGCGATCCCTGTCAGAACATTATGGGCACCATCTAGTTGTACCAGACTCAGTCTGGGGGAGGCTGTGGTATTTGTGGTCCATTCATCCTTTGAACTAGTCTTCCCCTTGCGTCTTTGATTTCCTTCATTCTTCCTTACTCCAGAAGGGGTAAGACCGGTGGAGTATCTTAGATGGCTACTCACAAGCTTTTAAGACCCCAGATGCTACTTGCCAAAGTAGAACATTTTCTTTATACACATGTGATGGGGATTCCCCTGGGAGCACGGTCTCTAGACCTGATGCTGCCCCTGAGTGTAAATCATTACTGAGGTCAACTCTTTGGATAGGAATGGGTTGGACTCGATGACACAGAGTGACCATATCGTGTGTGCACTTTATGGTTCTATGTCATCCTACAGGCCTCTTACTAGAGAGGGGTGGAGAGGGTGGAGAGGAGGGGACCGGAGATTGTTAAGAGGATATGCATGTACAGAACAGAAAAGAGGAGTGTGTTGTCACCGGGCAAGAAGAGCAGAAGGAGCTGCAGGTAGGCGGGCATGCAAATTTAAACTGGATTGTACACTTTCACTCAATCACAATAAATAAATAAGCGAATATAAATTACATCATGCTAGCTGAGCTCGATGCTCCCTGAGCTCGATGCTCCCTGAGACTGTGGTTACCACAGCCCTCAGCCCAGTAGTTTGGTCCCTCAGTGCTGGTGATCTGCTTCCAAAAAAATGAGCCCCTGAAAGCCCTATGGAGCAGTGCTACTCTGACATACATGGGCTTATCATGAGTCAGAAGCAGTTCAACTGGACTGGACGATTGGGATAATAAAACGGGATCATGCAGTTTCAGTTCAGAGGGGTTGTGGATATGTAGCAGGATTATACCCCTCCTACCATCCCGTGTACGTGGCGGCTTAGAGAGCGGTGGCCATATTCAGAGAATAGCCTTCCTCGAGGACCTTATATAATGTAAACCACCACTTTTTAATTAATTAATTTTTAAATCATTATTTTTCTCCCTGCCTTATTTTTCTTCATAGTGTTCACAAAACTAGTGATGCAGTGGTTAAGGTGCTCAGCTTCTAACCTAAAGCTTGGCAGTTTGAACCCATCAGCCCTCACCAAGGGAGAAGGGTGTGGGGGCAGTTCTACTGCTATGAGACAGAATGGACTTGATGGCAGTGGGTTGGGTTGGGGTTTTTTTTTAACATGGTATGCATTTACTTGTTCATGGTCATACTCCTGGCACTTTGAAAAGAGCCTGGCACATAATAGGCACTCAGAGCTTATTTGATAAATGTGTGTATTTGTTCAGTGAATGAATAAATTGAGTGAAGAAGTAGTGTAGAGCAAATGTCTCACTCACTCGGGCTCTCTGGGAGGGTCTTCACTCAGATTTTGTATCTTTGCCTCGTGCCTCTCAACCTCCTCCCGTCATCTCCTTTTTCCCACCCTCCCACCCTCAGTCACTACCAAAGAATAGACACCGTGGATTCGTTCCTACTCCAATACCACGTCTAGTGTATATGAAATGACAGTGGCCACTCTGGGAAGGGAAACTGCTTAGTTCTCCAAGGGAATCTGTAGCTTACAGCCATGGCCGCAGCAGCAATTCTCTTGCCTTGCCGTTTGAATAGTTTCTGGATTTTCCCATCAGCACAAAGGAGAGCCTTCCCTGATTGAGTCCTGCTGTAAAACTCGCTAGTGACCCACATGTGGGGCTTTCAACGACTCCTGCTCATCAGGACCAAACCATCACTTCCCACACTGCTTCCTTCCTCCCCATTTGGGTTGAGGTAAGGAGTTCCCATGCTGCTCGGGCTAATTAAACCAACTGCTAACATTTACCTCTTTGGCTACCTTTCTCACAGCTGCTTTCTCTTCCCACTCTCACGCAAGGAAAGCAAAGAATGTCAGAGGGACAAACAGCTGCCCAGCTTCAGGCTCTGCTCCCACTCGCAGGGGAGGCGCACATCTGTCTGCCAGGCAAGAGGGCAGCAGGGAGGAAGGGGAACGGGCTGTTGGGAGGGAGTGTTCAATTTCAGGTACCACACATCTGGAAGCAGAGAAAGAAAGCATCACATATGCTGGAATCTTTTTCTTTCTTCTGCATTATTATTATTTTTTAATGGGCTGAGAGTTTGGTGGAAACAATATGGTTGTGGAAACAGTTGCTAGGAAGGATTCCTATCTCCATTTATGTTTGTAAGGCAAGGAGAGGTGGGATTAGCAGCTCTGACCAGTTTGGCCTCAGCCCCGTCTGTCAGCCTGTCACTGGGGAGTCAAAGCCACAGTGACTGTTTGCTGGCACTGACTCCCTGTCCTGGGCTCAGAAATGGTGGCCCCGCCAATGTGGCCTCACTTAGACCTAGGACTTGTAGAAGCAGAAAGATTTAACAGGAGTCTGATGAAAGGGTGTGACAGAGGTGAGAGACACTGGTGTGACAGCGGCAGCAAGGGGATAAGAAGTGTCACCAGTTGGGAGAACACACACAGCTATCTAGTGGTGGCAATGTGTAAGGATACATGTGGGCTAGGGAGTATGGGGGTTTTGTGAGGCAGTGGGGATGAGGAGGGGAGTCGGGAGGGTGCTGCGGTAAGGGAGAAGGGGGGTTGGGGAAACGAGGGGGAGGAGGCCTACAGGGAAAAGGGGCAGCTAGGACCCTTCAGTCCCCACGAAGGCCTGGTAGGTGGAGTTGAGGATGTTTGGACAAGGAAGCTCTTTGAAGCTTTTCTCTAGTCCTCACTACTCTGGACCCGGTCCCCTCCCGTCCATAAAGCCATTAGCTTCTGGTGCCAGCCCTATCTCAGCTCCATCTCTCGGTTCCAGTCGGTGCATTCACAGACCTCCTGCCCTGAGGGATGGGGGAGGATTTATGGGGGGTAGAGGGCTGAGGGGGAGGAGGTGCCCTTCAGAGGAGGAGAGGTCTGTAGGAAAGTAGGGTGTGGGGAGCTGTTAGTTGGCTGGGGTAGAGGCACGATCATTTCCGAGCTGGCTCTGCATGACAAAGGGGAAGGAGCAAGTTTCTTCTTTGATGTGCCCCCTGCTGGCCCCACACACCTGCCTGTTGGTACTCCCCGCCCCAGCTGAGACCTCGAGAAGAAAAAGCCAAAAGGGGGTGGGGAAAAGGCTATGTCCCAGCTTCCCTGGATCCTGCCCAGGCCACCTTTCCTCTCTTGGTGGCCCCAGGACAAACAAATTTCCTAGACTTATGACCCAAAGCACCTGCCGCCCCCTCCCGGAGAGCTTGGAGACCAGAACTGCAGACCGGCACAGTGAGCTGGGGGTGGGGGCGGCTGAGTACGTGCACGCGCGTGCGTGTGTGTGTGTGTGTGCGTGTGTGTGTGTGTGTGTGTGTGTGTGTGTGTGTGTCTGTGTGTGTGTGTGTGTAAGTGTTTGTATGTGTAAAGTTGGAGGTGTTAAGCGGTCGTGGGAAGAAGACTCACTGGGGATGTGGGGTCACGCCCTAGATGGATGCGCAGGGAGAAACGAGGTGGGTGTGAGGGTTGGGGCGTGTGTTTATAGACTTGCTCTATGGTCTGTCTATAAGCATGGACTTTGCTATGTTTTTCCAGGCTCAAGGAAAGCTGTCTTTGGGGAACACAGACATTAGTTTGTAAAAGTTGAAAGCAAATATGTGAGAAGCTCTCCTGCAAGGGAGAGGTCGTTGCTTGTAAAGAGGTGTCCACAGCACAGCTGTTTTATGCAGGAGGTTCAGACTCGGAGCTGGCCACCACCGCTGCTGGGAGAGGTGTTCATGGTGGCTCAAGAGGATCACAGTGTGCACAGGAGGGGACCGGGCCACCTAGGAAGACAACACATCAGCCCCCAAAGCTTTAGCGACAGGCAGGCAGTTCCTCTGCATGGCTTTTCACATTCCTCAGAGAAGTTGCCTTGCAGAGGTGAAAAGCCCTGTTTTACTACTACCACTACTACTGTTACTCCTTGTTTAGCAAAGGATAAACAAGGCTGGAATTCCGAAAACTTGGTGAGAGTGAGAAGGGTATGGACTGAAAGGGGAAGCTCCTATGTAGGTGTAGATAAATCTAACTACTAATTACTTTGTTACCCCACAAAAGAGAGCCTGATGTCAGAGAAGAAAATCTCTGGGCTGGAAAGAGCCCTAAAGGGAGGATTGGATGGCTGGTCATTCTCGTTTCTTTCAGTGTTCCAGAAGAAGGACAGATGTGCTTTGCAGTAGCCAAAGCATCTTCCTGAATACTGCATAGAACTTACTCTGCTCGAGATGGTTTACTTTCATTTCTTTTTTCTGGTTCTCATCTCATTGTTTCCCGTGGAACTGGCTCCTGAGAAAAGTGTCCACAGCTTTGGGTAAGAGGCATAAAAACTCCATGGTGAGAAGATAAGCAACAGGAGACGGAAGTTGGAAGGAGGCTGAATTCTGTCAGTGGTACCAGAACTTGGCTTCAGATCTACCCCAGAACTCATCTTTTGTACTTCCTACCACCTCACCCCTCTTTTCAGGTCTTCCCTTATCTGTAGTATTTCCACATTGATGCTCCCTTCATTTCTGCTTTCTCCAGGGAACCCCATCTTGGAAGCTGTCTGTCCCCGGAGTCTCCCCAGGGCACTGGAGCGGGGTGAGACCGATGATGCCCGTCCTGCTGCTGCTCCTCACGGCTGCTCTGCTCTCCAGCTGGGCACAGCTTCTTGCAGAAGCCAACTCCTGGTGGTGAGTGACAGGGGACTGAAGTCCTGCTTCTCCAGCCTGTGCCCTCTCTGTTTTGGTGATTGGGATGTGGAGAAAGGTCCCCATAGGTTGTGATCGTTCTGTAGTCTCTAGGGCTACTAAGGGGCCTTGTTTTATCCTAGGAAAGCAGAGAGCTCTTTTTTCTCTCAAGGGATAATGGGCACCCCTAAATATGAAGGACTAGGAGTTCATTTGACCTTTTTCTCTGCTTCTGTTCTCAGTTCCTCTTTCTTGGACCTTTCCCTATCCCCATGAATTTTTAGAAATAGTGGTCTTGTTGCTATTGGATCAATAAGAATGTTGATATCTTTTGTTGGAGAGGGGAGTGGAATGGGGCAGGGAGAGGAAAACACCAGCTTGAACAGTCTGAAGACCAGATGAGAGGTTGGCAGATCACGTGTGGCTTTCTTTCCTGTTTTTAAGACTTTTGTCACTGTCCAGTCAACATGGAAATGGCAGGCGATCCTGTCTGTTTTTCATGGTCTGTACACCACTTACCCACAGTTTTACTCAGACGGCAAATCTACGGCCCTCTCGTCTAACCTAAGACTTTGCTGTATGTGGTAGACAATTGCAAAAGGAAGATCCCCCGAGCAGATAAAGCGTGGTTTTGGAGATGTGCAGAGGAAGACATGGCTGTGAAAACACTTAGAACGTATGATGATACCGGTAAACTAGACTCTGTGTTGAAGGCACAAGGACATTTCTGTCTAAAGGAATTTGTTGCTGTCTATCACTACCCTGGGAAACCCTGACAGTGTAGTAGTTCAGAGCTATAGCTGCTAACTAAAATGTCAGCAGTTTGAATCCACCAGATGCTCCTACGGGGTAGTTCTACTCCATCCTATAGGATTGCTATGAGTCAGAATGGACACAATGGCAGTTTTTTAAAATTGTATATAGTGCACTTGGGCGAAACGGAACTGATTTCTCTTGCTCCTTGTATAAGCCATCTACCTCTTGATGCAGCTTGGTGTCTTTTGCTCTCTCCTTCAGATGAATACCTGTTCTTCCTGTCTCATTTTCCACTTGTCCCTACCGCCCTTCAAGACCTAGTTCAGATTCTGGCCATCTCTTCAGAAAAGCTTTCCTTTTCTCCCCCGTGGTGAGATGTTTCCCTGTCTGATCACTATGGATCTAGAAGCTGAAGGCTGCCTTAAACTCTTGGCATCTCCCCTTGTCGTAGGTGTGCACGCCTTGCTTTCCCTGCAGTGCCATTTGAAGGCAGGCACTCTGCCTTACTAATTTGCCTCCCCAAGCCTTGAACACAGAAAGCACTTGATCGACGTGTGGCACGAATGACTTCCTGCTGCTCACTTGTTGGCCTTTTTCTTCCTCTCTGGGTGACTCTTGTAGGTCACTAGCTATGAACCCAGTGCAGAGACCCGAGATGTTCATCATCGGTGCCCAGCCTGTGTGCAGTCAGCTTCCCGGACTCTCCCCTGGCCAGAGAAAGCTCTGCCAACTGTACCAGGAGCACATGGCCTACATAGGGGAGGGTGCCAAGACGGGCATCAAGGAGTGCCAGTACCAGTTTCGGCAGAGGCGCTGGAACTGCAGCACTGTGGACAACACGTCTGTGTTTGGGAGAGTCATGCAAATAGGTAAGAGGCTACTAGAACATGACTTGGCCCAAGGAATGGTGCTGGTCTTGCCAGGGCCTTTAAGCTCTGTCAGGATTGGCACGGTGTCAACTAAAAGTGCATGAAAGAGCATGCGTTCCTATGACAGCCTTGGAAGCAACAGGCGAGAAGAGAGAGAGAAACACACACAGTCATGTGTTAACCACACATCTTGGTGTTCCTCTGTTTTCCAGCTTCGCACTGGGTCAGGCTGTCTGTGACTCACTCTGAGAAGGGGTCCGAACATCTGAGTTGAGTGAGCGGATTAGGAAACCCGCCCACCACCACTGCCCTTTGTCTCTCAGTACAAGGGCCTTCTTTGAGAGCCTTGGCTAGAGAACTGAAAATCACAACCCTGAATGTCTGTAAGGCTTTTTGCCTCTTTCCCTTGGACCCTTGAGAGAGAGGGGAACTTTGGGCCAAATTGATGATAGCAGTCATTAACCTGACCCAGATCCAGCCCTGGCTTTTTCATTTGAAAGGGGACCTGTGTGGAAGGTGGGGGAAGGGACAGACTAAAGAAGAAAGATGAGAGAGCCCTCCCTTCCAGGATTCCAGCCCTTCCCTCTCCCACTCCAGGTCTAGGATTCTTTGGCTACCCTATTGCTTAGATGGAGGTGTGATCTGGGGTCTAATTGTTTTAGGTCCTTTTGAAATGCAGTCCTTCGCTCCCTGGCAAGAAATTGAGAAATCCGGCCCCATTCTACTGGGTTTTATCCGCAGGGCCATAAAAGGAAGGTGTTAGAGCACTGTGTTGCTCCCATCTCACGTTCTCCCAGAGCAGATCTCCTCATAGGCAGGGGTTACCTGATGGTTCCCCAAAGAGAGATTTAAGCACAAAAGGGAGTTAGAGGTTCTCTACTCCTCATTATGAAGGGTTCTTGGAAGTCCCCTCCCCTTCTCACCCCACTCTTCGCAATTTATTTCAGACGTCTTTTCCCTAACTCCCCAGCCCCGTATTGAGAAGTAAGGATGGGGAGGAGTATGCTTTGAACTTTGTTGCTCTCTTCCTTCCTTCGTTATCAACTCAAAGTACATGAAAGAGTATAAGTTCCCATGACAGTCTTACTGGGTCACTTTCCCAAAAGAACAGACATGGGGTTTAAGTGGGATTGTTCATAATTTATCTAAAACCAACCAGAACCAAACCCACTGCCATAGAGCCAATTTCGACCCATAGAGACCTGATAGTACAGAGAAGAATTGACCTATAGAGTTTCCAAGGAGCGCCTGGTGGATTTGAACTGCCGATGTTTTGATTAGCAGCTGTAGAACTTAATCATTATGCCACTCGGGTTTACATAATTTATCGCAAGTCTTCTTAATTCCACTTGGCATTTGTGCCTTCTGGATCAATGTCTTAGTTGTACTGTCCTGCCCTGTTTGGGGTCAGAAAGTGAGAATGGCCCAGGTGTAGTGAACAGGCAGTCTCTAATCAATTCTGATCTTTATTGGGAATCTAATATATGCCCTGAGTGCCCCTGTGCGGTACAAACAGTTAACACGCTTGGCTGCTAACCAAAAGGTTGGAGTTGAGTCCGCCCAGGAGCACCTCAGAGGAAAGGTAAGCTACTTCTGAGAAAATTAGCCACCAAAAACCCTATGGAGGCCAGTTCTGTTCTGACACACAGAAGTTGGAGTCTGCCAGATGGCAACTGGTTTTCAATGTATGCGTGACATTGGCTGGGATCTTGTCATGTGTCATCTTGTTTGAGAAAAGGCCAAGAAGCAAGGCTGTCCCTTGGGAAGGAACGCAGTTGGCAGGAGTAGCTTAGTCTCTGCTGGGTTCAGCTTTGTATGTGGAGTGACTTGTGAAAGCAGACCATGTCAGTCTCTGTTTCCTGTTCTGTTATAAAACAGAACCAATATATTTGCCTTATTTTTACCACTCCTTTTTTATTAACCTCCCTGCAGGCTTGTGTTACCTGGGAAGCTGCTCTCCATCCCTCCCCCTGGGCCCAGAGTAGCTCCTGGTGAGTCTTCTCACTGCTGTCTTGTACATGACACCTCAGACTCCTTTTCTTCTTGAAACAGCTGCAAATGTCAGCCACCAGAGGGCAGAAGAGCAGCTTGGAGGGAGCCACTGGCACTTCAGGGAGCCTTTGCCCAGGGGAGCGTGGAGGCACCTTCCTGGGAGTTGTAGGGCCAGGAAACCAGAGGCCATACCATTGCTGTACAGTCCCCTTGTGCAGGGAGATGCAAGGTCTCTATTGGCTTCATAGAAGCTGGTTTATTAGCTTTTAACCTTGAGATGCTTTCAGTTTCACCTACGGATAAGATCTCCACTCTGTTCATCCATTCTGAAGGCGCTGGTTATCTCTTGCTCGCTAAGGGTAGCACTAATACCTTTACTAGTACCAGTGAATTAAAAAAAAAAAAATGTACTAGTACCCTGAATTTGCCAGGGGCCGAACTGCCGCTACATCCAGACAGAGCTACTTGCACCAAAAGAGGCTGAGAAAAGGTCTGCGTGTGACAGCTGATAGGCCAGAGGACAGATCAGGATCCCAGGCTATCAGGAGGGGCTCAGTTTGTCAGAGCACATTGTGCCCGGTGTGTTACGTTCAGCTGCCAGCACATACTTTATAAGGCATGTTGAGAACCTGGGGCCAGTTCTTAGAAGGGTGATTCAACTCTGGAAAGCTCGTTTGCTAAAGAATGGTAAAAGCAATCAGACATATGTAGTTGGGAAAAGTGAAAACATAGAAGGCATAGTAGTTGTTTTCAAACACTGAAGGTCTGTCAAATGGAAAAGGGATTAGACAGTGGAATTCCAGCCGGCAGAAGTCATAGGGAGGCATATTTCAGCTTAATGTAAGAAAGAGCTTTCTGGTGATTATAGTCCAGAAAAAAAGAAAGAGAGGAAAAAAAAAAAAGTGGGTGGGTTGCCTTGAAAACCTAGCCAGCTTCTCTGAGGATTGCTGTACAAGGAACGCTTATAGTGGTTGGAATGTAGACCCAGGCTGGAGCGTCAAAGACCCCTTCCTGCCCCAGGATGCCATGTCAGGGGATTGAAGTTGCATTTCAGGAAGACTTCCCAAGGATGAATCCCTCAAAGTGGGGTCCAGACCCTCTTCCATCATAGCCTCTTTGGCCATCTTACCATCTGAGGTGCTCATTCTCACAGCCTGGTTTCCCCAGACCACTCCCTGGTCTCTGGCCATAGTTGAGTACTGACTCAAATGTCAGTCCTGATGACTGAATCATGAGTTTAACTTCCTGCCATCATCTGGATTTTCCTTGGGTGGCTCCTGTTCTATAACTGACTGGAAGCTGACTCCTGGCTAACTGAGAAAAACTGACTTACCCAGTGTGGTCTGGCTGCAGACGTCACTGTGTCCTGATAATCAACAAACGGGCCAAGGTGGGAGATCATCCTAGACCTGTCAGTTGATTGCAGACTGCTGCCTTGTCTGCCTGCCAGGACAGAACTATGGGATGCCTAGTCTACCACAGGGACTCAGGAGAGGAGAAATGGAAGGCTGAAGTTTCCACCTGGCTTAATCTCAAACCATCAGGACTGAATCCTAGTATTCTGCTAAGAACTACTGCCTTCCCTCATGTCTAAGTCCATATGACTATTATTTATTGTAACAGCTTTATTGAGATGTACCTTGTGTATCATACAATGTACCATTTCAGAGTACGGTTAAGTGGTTTTGTGTATCTTCATGAGGTTGTGCAGCCATCTGCACCATCTAGTTCTAGAACATTCTCATCAGCCCAAAAGGAAACCTCATACCCGTTGTTAGCAGTCACTCCTTATTCCTACTTTGCTCCAGTCCCTGCCAACTGCTAAATCTACTTTCTGTCTTTATGGATTTGCCTATTCTGGACATTTCATACAACAGAATCATATAGTATGAGGCCTTTTGTTTCTGGCTTGTTTCATTTAGCAAAATACTTTCAAGATTCTTCCAGGTTGTAATATTTATCAATAATTCATTCCTTTTATCTCATTGTTGGAAACCCTGGTGGCATAGTGGTTAAGTGCTATAGCTGCTAACCAAAAAGTCAGCAGTTCGAATCTCCTAGGTGCTCTTTGGAAACTCTGTGGGGTGGTTCTACTCTGTTTTATAGGGTCACTATGAGTCGGAATCAACTTGACGGCAGTAAGTTTGATTTACCACCTTATTGTATGATACACCACATTTTGTTTATCCACTTATCAGTTGATAGACATTTTGGTTTTTACCACTTTTTGATTGTTATGAATAATGCTGTTGTGAACATCATGTACAAGTTGTTTTGTGGATGTATATTTTCATTTCTCTTAGGTACATGCCTAGGAATGGAATGGCTGGATCATATGGCAACTTTGGAAACCCTGGTGGTACAGTGGTTAAGCACTGTGGCTGCTAATCAAAAGATTGGCAGTTCAAATTCACCAGGTGCTCTTTGGAAACTATAGGGTAGTTGTACCCCATCCTGTAGGGTTGTTATGACTCTGTCGAGTCAGAATTGAGTCAGAATCGACTCGACAGCAGTGGATACAGCAGCTTGGTGTGTCACCTTTTGAGGAACTGCTGTATAAAGCAGCTGCATCATTTTACATCCCTAGCAGCACCATGTGAGGGCTCTAATTTCTCCACATTGTCATTAGCTTTTTAAGTGTCTTTTGATTACAGACATCCTAATGGGTGTGAAGTGGCATCTCATTGTGCTTTTGATTTGCATTCATCTGATGAGTAATGAATGCTATTTTTTAAAAATGTATTAAAGTAGAACATCTACCATAAGAGTTTTTAAGTGATTCACTGCAGCAATGCACAGGAACGTAGCTCAGATTTTCTATTGGAAAACATACCTTGCTATTTACAAGGACGAAGCTGAGCGTCTGAAATTGTAGCTGTCGCCAATGTGATTCCCCAGTACTCTCAAGTTAGAGGGTAGGCTGGACCCTGTGGAAGAGAAAAGGGGACAGCTTGGGTTACCTGGGACATTGTTCTTTCTTAGTTCACTTTCTACTCTTGGTCTCTGGCTCTGTCTAGCTAGGTAACGGTAGCAATAAAAGAGACAGATGTGTAGCTCGTAGAATACTGAGAAATCACATCCAGGAGGAAGAAATTTTTGCTTAGAATACCAAGTCCTACTATTGATCCCCTTGTTTCTTGACTCAGTCTCGTTGTTGGCCCCACTATTCCCTAAATTCTTTAATGCCGACACTTCCCTCCATTTAGATTTGCTTCCTAGGGATTACTGGTCACAAAAACTTCTCTGGAATGGATCTTAGTTTAGGCCAGGATGGAGGGGACAGAGACTCATTTTATTCTGGTGATCTCACAGGGCAGAGCCACGGCCCATAACCGGCGGGCGATCCCAGCTCATTATAAAGGGAATTCCTAAACATCACCTGTGGGAAGTGGAAGCCGCTCCCTCCTGACTTTATTTCCCGTCACCGGGAGCTGCCAGCAGAGGTTGTGGCATAAGGGTTGGGAGGAGGCAGAGAAGGAAAGGTCTGGCCAGAGGAGGAGAGGTGACCTCCTTTACCACCTCTCTCGTTTCTCCTGCAGGTAGCCGGGAGACTGCCTTCACCTACGCGGTGAGCGCCGCCGGGGTGGTCAATGCCATCAGTCGGGCTTGCCGCGAGGGGGAGCTATCGACATGTGGCTGCAGCCGGACCGCGCGGCCCAAGGACCTTCCCCGGGACTGGCTCTGGGGTGGCTGTGGGGACAATGTGGAGTACGGCTACCGCTTCGCTAAGGAGTTCGTGGATGCCCGGGAGAGGGAGAAGAACTTTGCCAAAGGATCAGAGGAGCAGGGACGAGTGCTCATGAACCTGCAGAACAACGAGGCGGGCCGGAGGGTAAGGCGGACCGCACCACTCGCCTCCGCACGTGCTCAAGTCCCAGTGAGCCGGCTGCTCCTCGGGGCTGGGCTGTGAGCCTGTGGCCTGGCCACCCAGGAAGGAAGTGAATCCTTCCATGGCGCTTCTACCTACCGTTTACTGACCTAGATGCCCCCGTGTTGAACTCATCCATCTCAAAATGCCGTGTTTCCCAATGGACACATTGGTTGTTATTTTTTTAACCTGATTCATGACTTCACAGTCTACACAGGACGCTGTAGACAGGACATCTGTCCCTATAGAATTTAGGTGGAATGTTTAGATTGGAATTCCAGACATGTAGAGTAGAGGTCTTGTCTTGATATTCCCCACTTAATAATTTGAACAAATAAAAACCGTTGGAAATTTAGGCCGTTAAGCCTTAGCTAGGGTTTACGCTTTTTTAAAGTCTCAGGTAAAAACCAAGGCTGATTTTTAAAGCTGCTGTCATATATATCCAGAGACTCAGTCAAAAAGCCCATTCAAGCATTCATGACAAGCACACTTCTAGCCTAGGAGTTTTTCTCATCAGTGGGAATGTGAGACACTGATCTTTTTTTTTTTTTTAATTGTGTTTTAGGTGAAAGTTTACAACTCAACTTAATTTCTCATACAAAAATTTATGCATATATTGTTCAGTGACACCACCTACAATCCCTGTAAAGTGGCAGCACATTCCCGCTTTCCATCCAAGTTTCCCAGATCCATCCAACCAGCTCCTGTTCCTTCCTGCCTGCAGGCAGGAGCTACCCATTTAATACTGCGTGTCTGCTTAAACAAGAAGCACACTCTTCACGAGTATTATTTTGTTTTATTGTCTAGTCTAATCTTTGTCTGAAGAATTGGCTTAAAGAATGATTTTAGCTTGGGATTAACAGAGTATCTAGGGGCTGTGTCTTCTGGGATTCCTCTGGTCTCAGTCAAACCATTAGCCTGGTCTTTTGATGTGAATTTGAATTCAGCACTACAGTGTGCTCCTGCTCTGTCAAAGACTGACTGTGGTGTTCCCTGTCAGGGCTATCATTCATAATAGCTGGGCACTATCTAGTTCTTCTTGTCTCAGGTTAATGGTGTATCTAGTTTATGTGACCCTTTCTGTTTCTTGGTCTAATATTTTCCTTATCTGTTTGGTGTTCTTCATTCTGCTTTGCTCCAGGTGGGTTGGGACCAAACTGATGCATTTTAGATGGTCACTCACAAGCTTTTAAGACCCCAGATGCTGCTCACCAAAGTGAGATGTAGAACATATTTTTTAATCCGTGTTGTTATGCCAGTTGACCTAGATGTTGGCTGAAACCATGGGCCCCAGACCCCCACCCAGTGTCTGCTGTTACTCTGTCGCTGAAGGTGTTTGGTAGTGTTCAGGAAACTTCTTAGCTTTGGTTCCGTCCAACAGTGGTGACTTTCCCTGTATTGAAAACACTCATTTTTTCAAGGCTCCAGCAAGCATCTTGCTAGTCTCATGTCAGATGTGATGCTGCTTTCTGAGCCTCAATTTCAGTTGTTGTTGTTGTTGTTAGGTGCTGTCGAGTTAGTTCCGACCCATAATAACCCTGTGAACAACAAAAGGAAACACTGCTCGGTTTTGCGCCATGTCACAATTGTCTTTATGCTCAAGCCCATTGTTGCAGCCACTGTGTCAGTCCACCTTGTCAAAGGTCTTCCTCTTTTTCACAGACCCTTCACTCTACCAAGCATGATGTCCCTCTCCAGGGACTGATCTTTCCTGACAACATGTCCAAAGTATGTAAGACGCAGTCTTGCCATCTTTGCTTCCAAGGAGCACTCTGGTTGTACTTCCTCCAGAACAGATCTGTTTGTTCTTTTGGCAGTCCATGGGACCTTCACCATTCTTCTCCAGCACCACAATTCAAAGGCATCAATCCTTCTTCTGTGTTCTTTGTTTGTGGTCCAGCTTTTTGCATGCATTTGATGCGATTGAAAATACCATGGCTTGCGTCAGGCGCATTGTAGACTTCAGAGTGACGTCCTTACTTCTGCATACTCTGAAGAGGTCTTTTGCAGCAAATTTTCCCAGTGTAGTGGTCTTTTGATTTCTTGACTGCTGCTTCCAAGGGCATTGATTGTGAACCCAAGTAAAATAAAATCCTTGACAACCTCAATCCTTTCTCCATTTATGACAGTATTGCTTACTGGTCCAGTTGTGAGGATTTTTGTTTTCCTGATGTTGAGGTACAATCCATACTGAAGGCTGTGTCCTTGATCTTCATCAGTAGGTGTCTCAAATCTTCATTTCCGGCAAGTAAGGTGGTGGTGTCTGCATAACGCAGGTTGTTAGTGAGTTGTCCTCCAATCCTGATGCCTTGTTCTTCTTCGTATAATCCAGCTTCTCAGATTATTTGCTCGACATATAGGTTAAAAAGGTGTGGTGAAAGGATACAACCCTGACACACACCTTTCCTGACTTTAAACCATGCTGTATCCCCTTGTTCTGTTCTCATGACTACCTCTTGATCCATATACAGATACCTTAAGAGTACAATTAGGTGCTCTGGAATTCCCATACTCCACAATGTTAGCCATAATTTAGTATGATCCCCATGTGGAATGCTTTTGCATAGTTGAAACACAAGTAAACATCTTGCTGGTATTCTTTGCTTTCAGCCAAGATCCCTCTGGTGTCGGCGACAATATTCCTGGTTCTACATCCTCTTCTGAACCCAGCTTGAATTTCTGGCAGTTCCTTGTCAATACATTGTTGTAGCTGCGTTTGAATGATCTTGAGCAGAATTTTACGTGCGTGTGATATCAATAATACTGTTCGATAATTTCCACATTTGGTTGGATCACCTTTCTTCAGAATGGGCCTAAATATGGATCTCTTCCAGTTGCATGGTATAAAAAGTTAAGAAGCTTGGATGCTAACCAAAATGATAGAGTTTGTAGTTACCTGCAGGCACCTCGGAAGAAAGGCTTGGTGATCTGCTACTGAAGAATCTGCCATTGAAGCAGGAGTTACCGTGAGTCAGAATAGGCTTGGAAACTGCTTTTGTTTTTTCTTTTTTTGTGCAGAACACAGGTTTCCCTTTATGATCTGCTGGGGAGTCTATTTATTCTCTGCCCGCACCTTGTTCATAAGGACCTCACCAGAGCTGAGTACATGCTCTGGCCTTTTGTTTTCTTGGCTGCTCCCATCATAGCTGGCCTCTGTCACAAGGAAACCTGCGGGCTTGCCACAAGAAGCTCTGCCTTTTACTGGTGCAGCATGTCCAGTGACGCGAGGGACTGGAGGGGAGGGCTGGTGTGCCTCCGGTTTCCCACTTACGGAAAGTTCTGAAGTCTGAGTGCTGTGTGATGGGATAGGCCTTCTCTTGGCAAAGGGCCCACAGACCATAGACCTCTCAGGAAATAAAACAGATCTCTATTTCTTTCTTCGAGTGTCATCCAGACTCAGGTCTGTGTTAAGCCACTTAGCTCTCTAGTCCAAGCTAAGTGTTAGAGTAAACCCAAGCAATTAAAAGATTAGAATTCAAAAGCTTTTAAAAATAATTCTGGTGAATATATGAGGTCTGACAATTAAGTCTGCAAACTTAACTGTTTTAAGTGCTGCATACCTCATTGCTGAATATCACTACGGTCACTTCCAAAGTACTCCTCTTGGGAAGCTGTGCACTGACACCAGCACCTAGTCCACCCTTCAAAGCAATTTTGAAGCTCTTTCTGGAATGGTGGTTGAGCATGGTGGCATGGTGGTGAGTTCTCAAGCTTAATTGTGTAGTTGTCTGTGAAGGAGTTTTTAGCCAGTAAACAAATAACTGTATTGGAGCACCCTCCCTGCTCACCTGATCTGGCCCCCAATGACTTTTTTCTTTACCCAAAGGTAGAGAAAATATTGAAAAGAAGATATTTTGATGAAATTCAAGACATCAAGAGTAATATGACAACAGCCCTGATGGCCATTCTAGAAAGAGTTCCAAAATTGCTTTGAAAGGTGGACTAGCCCCTAGCTTCCCACAGGGAGGACTTCAAAGGTGACCATAGTGATTTTCAGCAATGAAGTATGTAGTACTTTTTCTAGGATGAGTTTGCAAACTTAATTGTCAGTCCTCTTGTATATGTGTGTGTATATATATATATATGCATGTATGAAATAAAATATTTGCCATTCAACAGTTTTTATATATGCAATTCAGTGACATTAATTATTCTTCAGGTTGTACAGCTGTCAGCACTGTTTCTATTACCCTTAACAGAGAGGGGCAGTTTCTTGAGAAGAAAAAAGCTCAGAAATGTAACGTTAGTCCTTGGTGACTCAGTAACAAGATATATTTCTAAAAATTGTTTATGTGTGAACTCAGAAAATTAATTCCTGTTTTATAGTAGCATGTATCAAATAAATGGAATTAGAAATGCCCTTTGTGTGAATCAGGATCTTGCAATAATTGGCTTGTTAGCACAAGGCTCAGGAGCCCTCAGGGTGCAGTGATCAAGCCCTTGGCTGCTAAGTAAAAGATTGCAGTTGGAACTCACTTGCCCAGCCTTTCCACAGGAGAGAGATGTGGCAGTCTGCTCCCATCAGGATTGCAGCCTTGGAATCCCTGTGGGCCAGTTCTGCTCTGTCCTAGAGGGGTGCTGTGAGTTAGAAACCACTTGACGGCAACAGATTTTTGGTTTTGGTTAGCACAACGTATACCTGTGTAAATTTGGTGTGACACCAAGTAAAATTTAGATTAGATCATCTGTGTAGTATCTTCCTTAGGCACTCCACAGCTACAGAGTACTTTTGTGTAGCCAGATGTGGGGGTCAGAGGCGTTAATCTGTGGTGATGCTGGGAGTTCTGGCCATTGGTCTGATCTTGTTATAATACAAGCCAGGGCAGAACAATTACAGCCATCGTTGATGACCTTCAACTCTGAGGGGCCCCCTGAGACTTCTGGCTCCCAGGGTTTCATTTCGGGAAGTCCATTAGCCCTCCTGTTTTCAAGCATCTAACCCCAAGGAGTAGAAAAAGGTTAGTGAGAAAAGGGTTAAGAGCTTCACTTTATCCTCTGAATGCCCAAATGCTATCCACTTTTAAGATCCCAGTTCAGATACCATCAAGCCCTTAAAATCCCCTTGGTGAAGAGTACCTCTAGCGTCTGAACTCTAGGAGAGCATTTCCTGCAGATAGCTCTTATTCTGCCTTTTCCTTGTAGCTGTTGGTTCCCAAGGGCAGCCACTGAAATCTCTGCTGCTTTGCCACCCGCACTGTGCTGTATGTGGGTGAGTGACTGTGAATATGCAGAGAAAAGTTCCCATATTGCCTCCTGGCAAGAGGTCAAATTCACGGGAGGTTGTTGGTTTCCTCTCTCTGCTCAGAGCGACCCTTGTGGAATTGTGGCAGATGTCGAGGTGACTGGACGTTCATTCGTCTTAATCTGGGGTGCTGTGGAGAAGAGGAGACAGCAGTTCTTCCCCATCTCAGTCACTGTCTTGACCCTAGCTCTGCTGGCTTCTCCTTTTATTACCCTTAATTGTTTTTGTTTGTTTGTTTGTCCTGAGCCCTTATCTCGGCAGTGCCTTCCCCTCCATCTGCCTTGGTTCTCGCTTACACACCTTTCCAGTCTTCCTCTGTCTCCTTGTCTTCAGCTGCCCCCCTTCCTCCAGTCCCCACACCTCTTCCATTGCCCTTTATCTTGTCTCCCTTTGCCTCTGTCTGCCCCGGGTTGGAACGCTTCTCCCTCCGTTTTCCTTTTCTTTTTTTTTTTTTTTATCATCTCTCCAAGGAACAGGCTTTGGCAATCAATCATTCACCTCCCACTCCCTCACACCTACCCAGAAAGTTCTCCAAGGAGGACTGCAAGTGGTAGTGACTGCGCATTCCCTGGACTGGTACTTTGCCACTGCCTTTTATTTATTTATTTTTAAAGCAGAACATCTAAGATCTGTTACCTTGATCACAGAGTTAATCAGGCTTTGCAAATAATTTCTCTAGTGACTCCATTGGAAACCCCAGTGATCTAGTGGTTAGGTGTTACAGCTTGCTAACTGCAAGGCTGGCAGTTCAAATCCACCAAGTGCTCCTTGGAAACCATGCAGCAGTTCTACGTACTCTTATAGGGTCACTATGAGTCGGAATTGACTTGATGGCAATGAGTTTGGTTTTTTTTTTTTTTTTGCTGTTATTACGTCTCTGTACATTCTGGTGGCAAGACCAGTAGGTTGGTATTACTCAGTCAAGGAGGTTTTCTAAGCATTTTCCAGATCAAAATTCCCTAATCTTTGTGATGGAAACCCTGGTGGTGTAGTGGGTTAAGTGCTACATCTGCTAACCAAAAGGTTGGCAGTTCAAATCCACCAGGCGCTCCTTGGAAACTCTGTGGGGCAGTTCTACTCTGACCTCTAGGGTCGCTGTGAGTGGGACCAGACTGGATGGCAGTGGGTTAATCTTTGTGATGGAAAGCCTGGTGGTATAGTGGTTAAGGGCTGTCTGTCAGTCAAAAGGCTGGCAGTTTGAATGCAGCAGGTGCACTCCTTGGAAACCATGGAGCAGTTCTACTCTGTCCCATGGGGTCGCTTTGAATCAGAATTGCCTTGATGGCACTAGGTTTAGTAGATTGATTGGGTAATCCTTGTGACATTCCTGTCAGTGACCAAGCTCTGTCACACCATTAGACAGAACTGGAAGAACTTAGAAAGGCTGTGACAGGACAAGATGTGGAGCTAAAACAGATTTTAAAAGCATTTCATGGCATTTTCAGTTAGCAGGAAGGGCCCCAAATTGGAATTCTCTCCCCTGTCTACAAGAGGAGCACACACACACACACACACACACACACACACACACACACACACACACACACACACACACACACACACACACAAATCAATAATAAAATAACAGAAACATAATAGAAATATTATCTCTGCAATGTCTTTCTATTAGAAGAATGATTGTCTCATTAGTGAGAGTCTGTGGAACTCTTCCTCTTGGATTGTTCTCTTAAAAATTCTTCTTCTTACTCAGAAAATTCTTGCTTTGACTCTCCTTCTCGAAATCTCCCTAAGTGTTTACTCCCACTGGAGATGCTTATCCTGTCCCCTTAGTCACTTAGTGGCAGGGTACACAATTTTAAACTGTTAATGCTTCCTCCTCTCAGCAGCGCCAGATGCTTGCCATCCCTTCTCTAAACCAAGGACCATTTCCAGAGGAATGTCAGGCCTCAGCACAGACCCAGGGGATTTGTGCCAGAAGGATAATTACAGGCTCTGGCTTTGAAGTGCCTATTGGAATGGGGTGTCAGTTCCTTTATGCCTTGTGCCTGGAGCTTCCAAGCTAAGTGCTGGTGCCTTTAACCTTGGGGAGGAGCCTTCCTTACCTCTCTACCCTAAGCCTTTTTAGAGCTCCAAGATTGGAGTGCAGGAGCAGATAGGCATTCTGACTCCCTTCTGGGTGGCCCTGAACATGTTATTTAGCTTCTCTCAGTCTTTAATTTCCCTAACATAATACAGCAAGAATAGTTTCATACCAGAAAAAAAAAAATCAGGAAGCATTTTGGCAATAGTAGTATGAGCTGCTGATGGTTAAGCTCTGCCTTGCACCTGCAGTGGTCTCAGCATAGAGCTGAATAAAGACACGATCTGGGGGCTCTTGAAAAGAAAGCTCAGAGAAACCCTTGAAAAGAGAGTCCTGACTCAGTTGGTGACAATAGCTGTGGCATAAGGAAGTATTCTGCAGTGGGCTTGCATTTTCATCCTGCCATCTGCACTTCTGGGCCTGCTGCCAGGCTTATTCCACACAATGCATCAGTATGCTTTCATTGAAAAGTGCTTGGTAAGCAGCTTTCTGCTCTACACCTGCTTTTTAAATTCTGATTTGGGATAACCCAAGTTCAGTTCCACTCCGGGTTGTTGTGGGTGGATTTCTTTTCTAGTGAATCGCCCCACTGTCTTGCTCTTCCACTGCACACGGGCTCACCTTTCTCCTCCATCCTCACAGCCTGGCACAGAGGAGGTCTAGGGGTGCTGGTGATGGAGGAATGTGGTCTTTTTTTATAAATATGGTGTGGTTCGTGGCTCCTGATAACTTTTTGGACTCAGTGACCAAATGGCACCAGGAAAAGGGACTATTTAATTCTTAGGGGATTTGGTAGGATTGGGAAAGAGCTTTTGGCTAGCTAGGGCCATGCTGTTGGCTTCTGTTACAGGCTTGCAATCCGACTGGATTTTTTTTTTTTTTTTGACCTATGCCCCATATTATGTAAAAGCTGGGCATATTTTGCTGGTTTTCATTTGTCTGGGAATTTGTTCAAGACGGAAATGTCTTTCTTCTTCTCCGTGATGGTGCAAATGACATGTATTTATCACAATAAATTTCAAGAAATGTGTAAAGGAGAAAGTGAAAGTACCCATATGTCACCTTGGTGGTCGATGACATGGTGTTCTGTTGCCTCACTGATGTCTTTCTATGTGGTGCACCTTTCCTCTGCTTCAGTCTGAGTAACGGAGGATTCTGGGATAATCTTCATATGCTTTAGAAAAGCTCTCTCTTCTGCCTCCCCACATTAGCCCCTCTTCTATCCTTGGCCTGTGGCTACCGTAGCCTTCCCTCTCTACATCATCCCTCAAGGACTGTCGTCCTTATCCCTTTCTCTCTCTCCCCATCTCTCCCTCAGGCTGTCTATAAGATGGCAGATGTAGCCTGCAAGTGCCACGGCGTCTCAGGGTCCTGCAGCCTCAAGACCTGCTGGCTCCAGCTGGCCGAGTTCCGCAAGGTGGGAGACCAGCTGAAGGAGAAGTATGACAGCGCTGCCGCCATGCGCGTCACCCGCAAAGGCAAGCTGGAGCTGGTCAACAGCCGCTTCAATCAGCCCACCCCAGAGGACCTGGTCTACGTGGACCCCAGCCCTGACTACTGTCTGCGCAACGAGACCACGGGCTCCCTAGGCACCCAGGGCCGCCTCTGCAACAAGACCTCGGAGGGCATGGATGGCTGCGAGCTCATGTGCTGCGGCCGGGGCTATGACCAGTTCAAGAGCGTCCAAGTGGAGCGTTGTCACTGCAAGTTCCACTGGTGCTGCTTTGTCAAGTGCAAAAAGTGCACAGAGATCGTTGACCAGTACGTTTGTAAATAGCCAGAGAAGGCCCCTGGCTTCTGGCCCTCTCCTCCACTCTGCCTCACAGAAGTCTATATATTATATAAAGCTCTATAAATATATTTTATATTTGTATAAAGAAATAGATGGATGATAAATAATTAAAAGAAGAAAACAGAGAGGAAAAGCTTATTTAAGAGACACTGAGATCTTGGAGGACTGGACTTGGGTGGTTCTCAGCTCTTGGTGGGTGGGAGGAAGGGCTTCTTTCTCTCCCTTTGGTGGAGATGCTCAGGTTGTAAGGACTTGGAAATTGTTACTGTCCACCCACCACTGTCTTGAGGAGAGAGGTGGTGGTTAGGTGGAAAAGATGATTTTGCCTGGAAGTCAGGAGTCTGGTGGGTAGGTGACTGCTCTGTGCCCCCTAGGCATTAGGTCTAGAGGCCCTGTGGAAGGTGGAAGAAATTCATCTGGGGCCTTGATGTCTTCAGGGTCCTGCCCAGAATGCTAATGGGTTCAGTAGGAGGCCCGGTGCTTCCTTTTCACTCCTGTGCTGCTTTTCACTTGTGTACATAGTTGCAGAATCCGTAGTGATGGCCTGACACCTTTCCCCAAAGGAGAAGCAGTCTGGTGTCATCTCTAATGGGGTGCCCACACCTGAGGAATCACATCTCCCTGAACTCCCGGGCTTGCCTTTCCAGCAAGAAGTCTTTTTCCTCCTCACTTTACTAGCTCCTGCTGCCAGATCTCTGCACCAGGAGCTAAGGAGTTATTTGACCTGATGTTTTAAGAAAGATGTGAACTTAGTATTTGTGCCTGGGCTGCCAAAATCCAGGTGCATAACTGAACTGAGTGAACATTGCACTGTCCTCACACACAGGGAGGGGAAACTTGTGATGCTGCTGCTGTCACTTTCTCCTTCGGGAGAGGCCTCAAGGACCAACAGGATGCGTTGACAGGTCGGGCACAGCTGGCCTGGTATGGTCTTTTCATCTCTGCCCCAGGTGTACAGTTTTCTGGATGACATTAAATACCCTTCACTGAGGTGTCTCTCCTTGTCCTCATTTGGACACGTGATCATCTTCAGCGAGTCTCCTTTTATTTCTTATGTGACCCTTAGAACTGTGCTACATGGTGCGTGTATGGAAGAGAATAAGGAAATTGAGACATTCTGGAATTCTAGTCTGGTGTTTAAAGAGACGGACAAGAGAATATTAGGAAAATTAAGAGTAAGATAATACATCTAGCCTTGTCCCCAAGGCCTGGCACAAAATTAAATAATAACTCAGTGGTGCAAATGGTTAAGTACTTGACTACCAGCTAAAAGCCTGGCAGTCTGCTTCTGAGAGGGCACACCCCGAAAACTCTGTGGAGCAGTCCTACTGTGCACACCCGGGGCCTCCAAGAGTCAGAACTGACTCAGCAATGTTACTGTTACAAACAGCAACAACAAAACTCAGAGATTACGTTAGACCCCACTTTGCCTCCTTTTCTTCCCTTCTTCCTCGTTTCACAGGGTCCTCGGTAAAGCGCAGGCCATGGGCTGCACTCTGTGAGCGTCTCACTTTTGGGCCCCAGGATCTGAGGCTGGCAGAGACAGTAGGCAAAGCTCGGGGGTGGGAGCTAAGTGGGGGGCGGGGGGTGAGGGGAAAGGTGCTACTGTCCTAGAAAGGGAGGAGGAGGATTGGGAGAGGAAGGCATTGAACCAGGATACACTGGGTGACAGACCTGGAAGTGAGCCAGGAACCACATCAAGATACCAGTTCTATTCCAGAAAAGTTTATTTCTGGAAAATAATGAAATTACAGAATTAACTTGGGTTATAACAAGGAAAAGATGCTGCAAAACAATCTAAAGGAGATTCTGCCTGAGAGTGTCTGTGGTCCTACACACATACTCTGGTATCTTTAGAATCCAAAGAGGAACCTGCTGACTCCACATCAAAGAACATCAGACTAGGGTTATTTTACTGGTATCTGTTACTGCATTGTTACTCACATTCCTGACGTCAGCATTTTAAGACGGCTCGTCCACGTTGTAGCCATGAAAGAAAGTGATCGAAGCCAGCTGATCTACAAAAGATCAAATCCTTGTCTGTATTAGTTGGCATTTAGCCAAATAAGCTAGAGAGGCATGTGGAGGGAAAGTTAGAGGGGACATTTGCCACTGGGTTCAAATCCAAGGAGGCACTAGACCATGCCAGCTGGCCAGCCAGTGAATCACTCCCTCCCCATCCCAGCCCCTACCCCCTGCCCCATCCATGAGGCTGGTAGGGGGTGGTAAGGGATAGTGTGGGAGGCTGCAATTTAGAGATTGCCTCTGGACGCCAGTTATCCTCCCTCTGAGAAGCTAACCAGTAACACAGATCAACCGTGATAGTAAGGGTTTTGAAACACTGCCAGGCATCATCACTCTTTCCTACATCCTTATTCTGTAAGCCCACAGACTTACTTTCTATCAGGTACTTGAAGTCTTTGAGAGTTAAAATTTAATTGATCCTTTGAGACCTTGAGAAGTTAATTGGGAGAGACCTGTCCACAATCCCCCAAAAGTGACTTCCATATTCATGAAAGAAGATGGATAATCCCTAGTGTGTCAAGGTATTCCCTCAGAGTTACAGCAAGGGGAGTGAGTAACTATGTTCTTTTTGTTGTTGTTGGCCTGGACAGTTAAGTCATTTATTTGTTCGGACGCCAGGATGATTGTACCATCCACTGACAAACCAGGCTTAGGAAATATTTCATTGCCTTGGTTCAGTTCTTTTCCATCATTTTAAAAATAGATTGGGATGGAGTCACAGTTATTGCCACATGCTTGTTAAATCCTGGGCGTTGTCTCTGAAGTGACAAGTAACACTGCAGGAATGTGGCCGCAGTTATGGAGAACCAACCTAAAAGAAATGAGCTGTTGCTGAGACCCACAGATGATTAGAGCAGGAAGGGCACGTCACAGTGAGATCTCCAACTCCTGGCTTTCCAGGGAAGGGCCTCTGAATCATAAGCAGGTTCTAAATCTTGTGAAAATGCAGAGTCCTAGGCCTCTGACACCAGAAATTTACTTTCAATTGGTTTGGGGTAGAGCCTGGGATTAGCTGCACATTTAACAAGGACCTGAGGGCATTCTGTGCCGGTGGGCCAAGACAACACTTTGAACAAATAAAGGTTTTTAGTTGTTAAGAACTAGCTCAAGATCTATAGGGAGACAGGAAGTCAGATCCTAACTCCCAGCCAAGTGCTGTTAGCAGTCCTGAGCCCAAATCCCTAGTATCCGTAATTTATTATGATCAACATGTCATCCTGAAAAGATCAGTGCATCAGATGTAATGCCTGGACGAAGCAGCCCAAAGAACTTTTGTGATGAGAGAGAGAAGGACATTCTGGCATACAGCGAAATGGATTTGCCTAAGGGGGTTCCGTGTCCTCCATCTACCTGCAGGACCTGCCTGCAAATCCTGTCCGGATAGGAATACAAGACCAGCAGCTGTCAGATGGGTTGATTTAGCCCCATAGGTGCTGGAATAGGACTGTGCTCCACAGGGTTTTCAATGACTGATTTTTTGGCAAGAAGATTGCCAGACCTTTCTTCTGAGGTGCTCTGGTGGGAACTGAACCCTCTAAATTTTCAGTTGGCAGCCAAGTGCACTAACTGCACCAGAGTGAGGAGGTATTTGCTTAGCTATTTGCATACATTCCCTTGTTTTCAAGATTGAATAAGGGGAAAGGTTTGCCCTAAATCCTCCCTTTAGAAGACAGGATGGACAAGTAGCAGCTCTAAGGGTGGGAGAGCACTCATTCACAGCTGGAGTTACGCTTAGGGAAGGCCTCCATTCATAAAAGCAACCTGAGTGGTCTCAAGAAGTTGGTTTCTGAGTCCTAACTGGGGGGGCTAACTTAGTTGCCAAGGGGCCCTGGTGGCACGGTGTTCAAGCACTTGGGTGCTGACTGAAAGATCAGTGGTGCAAACCCATCCGCCTCTTGGTAGGAGAATAATGTCGCTGTCTGCTTCCATAAAAAAATCTACAGCCTTGGAACCCTGTGGGGCACTTCTACTCTCTCCTGTAGGGTCACTATGATTCAGAATCAACTTGACGGCGGTGGTATGGAGTTGTCACCTGCTTTCTGTTCTTTGAAGTGAGAAACAAAACTTGCTTCATATGTGTTAAAACCCCAAATTGGTTATTGCCTTTGAAATTCTGCCCTGCTAAGAAGCAAGAGAAGATCATAAGGATCTTTTTAAGCTTTGTCATCCCCTGGATTTCTACAAGCTAGAAAGACATCCTGTGGTTGAGACTGCCCCACAAGATAGAAACCTTCCAACCACAATAGTTTATCAAGAAAGGAGCCTATTGTTTGGGCAGAGAGCCGCACTACCCCAAGAGGGTGGAAAAATAGCCATTTCTATCTTAAAATGGGCTCTGATACACTGCCAGACACCAGTGACACTGGTCACATGTATTTTGAAAGAACCTCGGGATGTGTGGGGGGTGTGTGTGTGTGTGTTGCGTTCAAGCACACTTATACACACAGGAATGGATGTTTTTCATTAATCTGGGGTGGGGGAAGGTAGGGAGGCACATGAGGCATGGAATATGTAACAAATTAAAAATAACCCACCACTTCTGGCTGAGACATTGCAGAACACTGATTGTCTAGCTTTATTTGAAATCCCTGTCTTTTGATTGGCTAGCAGTGACAAGCTCAAGCCTCTGGAAGGAACATTTGAGAAAGACCACGTGAGCGGTGGTTGCTAAGTGTTATTGTTATGTAAGAATCTCTGCATTGTGTTTACACTGAAACGATAAGTAGAGGGCGCTCTAATTCCCGGTTTTGCATACACACTATGGACACTATGTAAAATTAGCCTTTATTTGCATAAAGAAAGTGTTGGTTTAGGTATGAAGACGAGGCCTCAGGCAACATGGAACAAGATTGAGTCCTGTGCACGATTAATTTGCTAGATGGGCCCTTCCCCAGCTAGACGGTCCACAGTCCGAGCCTTCTCCTTCCTGCTGCCTGCCTTTTGGTCTGTCGCACCTCTCTGCTCACCTGCATCTCCACCAGAGACAGCAAGAGAAGATAGGACCCAGTCAGTTAATTTAGGCTGGAGAAATAAGTGGATGGGGAGGAAGTGGATAACCTGAGATTTAAAAACTGATCTGTGAATTTGTTGCGTATGTGTGTTATCTACTGTTCCGGTGACAACTGAAAACAGAATGAGAGCTTCTCAAAGTCGAAGCAGTAGGGGACTACAGGAATACTGAGACAGAGAGAGTAAGACAGGGAGACAGACACAGACACAGAGAGAGACAGAGAAAGACAGGGAGACAGACACGGACACAGAGAGAGACAGAGAAAGACAGGGAGACAGAGACACAGAGAAAGGGAGAGAGAGAGAGGGAGACAGACAGACAGACAGGGAGACAGAAAGAGAGGAGACAGAGAGAGAGAGACAGAGGGAAAGAGAGACAGTGAGGATTTCTATTCCTACCCCTTGGGTGTGGAAGCCAAGCGGCCTATCAACAGAGTATCCAACCAACCCCCCTGCCGTCAAGTCGGTCTGACTCAAAGCGGCCCTCTAGGACAGAGTAGAATTGCACCAGAGTTTCCAAGGAGCGCTTGGAGGATTTGAACTGCTGACCTTTTGGTTGGCAGATGTAGCACTTAACCACTACACCACCAGGGTTTCCAGCAGAATATCAGAAGGGGACTTCAGCAGTAGCACCAAGAAAAGTTGTGAAAGAACAGACACTGTAGAATGGGTGACCCCTTTAGTCCAATTTCATTTTAAAACCAAACAGAATGTCTACTGTTTTCAGTCTGACCCTGTAATAAGTTTTCTAAGACTTGTGCTTTATCTGTTGGGTCAACCAGCTCTTTGGCACCTGATTTTAACATTGTCTTCTTGCATGTGTCTGCTTTATTTCCAGTGATCTGAAAATTAAATCTCATGAAGGAAGGTTTTTAAAATGTTTTTAAAAATGTATTTCGTTCCCAGCTATGTCTCCCAGAACCTAAAACAGTGCCTACCACAGAGAAAGTACTCAGTAACTATTTGCTGGATGAATGAATGAATTATAACTGTCACTGGTGAACGTGAGGAAACTGAGGCACAAAGAGATTTAACTTCCGAGACCACTATATAGTTAGTTCTCTCAGAGTTGCGAGTAACAGATAATGAGTTTGAACTAGCTTAAAATCAAAAACCAAACCCACTGCCATCGAGTTGATTCTGACTCATAGCGACTGGATAAGTTAGAGTAGCACTGCTCCGTAGAGTTTCTAAGGCTGCCTGGTGGATTCAAACTGCTGCCTTTTTGGTTAGCAAACACAGCGCTTAACCATACTCGCACCAAAGTTTCCAAGCTTAAAAACTCACAAAACCCACCCATCGAGTCAATTCTGACTCACAGCGACACTGCAGGAGGAGTACATTACAAGGGTTCTAGAAGCTCTCATTGTTTCAGGGTCTTTAGGAGTGCTCTCCTTCCTTCCTCTGTCTTCCTGTGGTTTGCTTCCCCCTCTCGCTGGAGACCCTTTTCTCCTTCTCATTATGGGAAATGTGGCTTGAGTTTACAGGCTGCAGTTCTAGGCGCAGGAGATAACAAACTCTATCCTGACCCTTGTTCCAAATTCCCGGGAAGGGGCTTCTGAGCCAGGGTTCTTTCCATCCCCTCATGTGGGACTTTGCGGTGGTTCAAGTCTGCAAAGCAAGAGGTTTAAGAATTCAGCAAAGGCAGGAGGAACTGGCTATGATCTCCCTTTCTCTGATTGATGGTTAGATCCAGAGAACATGCAAAACAGTGTGCTGGTGTCAATAGCTAAAGAATTTACTCTGGAAGTACTTGGCATTTTTTTCCTGAGCAACACTTTACCTGTGAAAAATGCGTAATGACGGGACAAGTCCTGAGACTTCTTTTTACCAGAGCACACTAGCATAAAGAGGAAGGCTTCTGTTCCGTAAATAACTTTCAGGATAGGAAATGCACTCATTGGTCCTTCTGATGTGTAGAGTTGCTAAGAAGCAGAGGGCTGGGTTAGACTCACTGGCAGGTCTCAGGCTGTCGTTCCATCCTAAGCATATACTGTTGTCATTGTCAGGTGCCCGTGAGTTGACTTTGTTTTGTAGCAACCCCATGTGACGGAGCAGAACTGGTTTCCAAGGCTGTAATCTTTATGGAAGCTAACGGCCACTGCTTTCTCTGGTGGAGGTACTGGGTGGCTTTCAACCACCAACCTTCCTGTCAGCATCTGAGTGCTTAGCTGTTGCGCCACTAGGGGTCCTAAAGAAATACTGATTTTTTTAGGCTGAACCATGTTTGAAGAGGCAAATCTCTCCTGTCAATGATTTAAAAGACATTTTTCCTTGGTCAGTATAACTCTACATTAGCAATTGTTTACTTCCTAATTTTCCTTGTTCTTCAAAGAATATCTCCAAAGAATATCGGAGAAGGATAAGAATTACTAAGACTTTTCTATCCATCTTGCACAGTTCTAGAGGGGCAATACACAAGCATTTTCTAAAACATTTCTTTGAGTTGTGGGTAAGTGTATTGTGTGACAAAACATGACATTTCAACCATCTTCACACGTACAGTTAGTGATGTTAATTATGTCTATCACATTGTTTAGCCCTGACCCTCATCTATTCCTCTTGTTGCCCGACTCAGGGCAACCCCACACAGAAGGGACGAAATGCTGCCCCACCCTGCATCATTGCCTTGATTGGCTGCAGATCAGACTGCTGTGACCCAGACCATTTTCACTGGCTGGTGGTGCAGTCGTTAGGAGCTCGACTGCTCTCGAAAAGGTCTGCAATTTGAATCCATCAGCCACTCCTTGGAAACAGCCCTGCGTCCTGCAGGATCACTGTGAGCCTGAAACGACTTGACGGCAATGCAGTTGGTTTGCTTTTTGGTTTCCGGAAGTAGATCACCAGGCCTTTCTTCCTAGCCTGTCTCAGTCTGAAAACTCCCCCAAACCTGTTCAGCATCAGAGCAACAAACAAGCCTCCACTGACAAATGGGATGTGGGAACTGAATCCCTGTCTCCTGTACAGAAAGGCGAGAATTCTTCCACGTGACCACTGCTGCTCCTCCCAGATTATACCTACACCCTAACAGGAGCTCAATGTCCCTCAAGTACTGAGTCCTGATTTCCCCTCCATCCTGCCTACCACACATTTGAAAATTTACATATGTTCTATGAGTAGTCCTCTTTTGTCCTTTTTCACTGGAGAACACAAGCTATCCAGCCCTAGATCGTTAGGCTGCAGACAGGAAGGATATTTTTGAAAAGTAGGAAACAATTCCATTCATACTTTTAAAGTAGTATGAATTTTCTTCCTCATTTTATTTTCTAAATGAAAAAGAGAAATGACTGTAACTGCTCACCCCACAGAGAACGTTTCTCCAGGCAGTCTCCAGCTATACGAGCCTGGAGACTGCCTGATCATCCCAGTGCACACGCTGGGCTAGGCTGCAACTCTTCTTCCTGGCCACACTGTGTCGCTGTTTTATCAGTTCTGGCCAAAACATCCTGGAGACTCAAAACACCCGTTGCTATGGAGTTGATTCTGGCAAGTTTGGTGATGGGTCCTTGCGGACTGACGGCAGAAAATAGACTCTGGTCAGCAACGAAGCTGAGTTCTAGATTTTTCATTTGGTCGAATTTGGTTACAAAAATACCCCAAACCCATTGCCCTAACCACCCTATAGGACAGAGTAAATCTGCCTAACAGGGTTTCCAAGGCTGTAATCTTAAGGAGAAGCAGACCGCCACATTTTCCTCCTGAAGAGTTGTTGCTTGGTTGGAACTGCTGACCTTTTGATTAGCAATTGATCACTTTAACTGTTGTGCCACCAGCAATTTTTAGGTTAGCGTTATTTATTTTTGAAAGACTGGAGGTGCACAATTATAAAGGAAACTATAGGAATGCTGGTGGCATAGTGGCTATGTGCTACGGCTGCTAACCAAAAGGTCAGCAGTTCAAATCCTCCAGGTGCTCCTTGGAAACCCTGTGGGGCAATTCTACTCAGACCTATAGGGCTGCTGTGAGTTAGAATCGACTGGATAGTGTTAGATTATGAGGGGAATGCTTAGTCTTATTTGGCTAGACTAAGACATCACAATTGTGAGTGTCTGCAGGGGAGCAGCTGTGGCTCGGCACATGCTTGGTTACTCCTAAATGATTACCAGGAAGCCAAGTACTTTGCATGCTTGAAAGATGGGTAATAATTGTAACTACCATTTATTGAGTGCTTACTGTATACCAGCTGCTTTATATGTCTTACATATAATTCTGTTGACACCTGTGCAAGGTAGGAATTATTATTCACGTGTTGTGATGGGGAAACTAAGAGTCAGAGAAGTTAAGTAACATCCTTTTCCTCACACAGCTAAAAACTACTGCTGACTCCTGATCTCTTTCTGGTGGCTAAGTGAGTTTCTGGGTAATTGAGAATCTAGTTACCTGAAATAAGAAGTGCCCCTTTCCTTCTAAGTCTCAAGGCATGCATGATCATCTTCCCCATCTCACCACCATGAATTTTGAATGAGAAGAGCCGGTGGAGAAAACTCATTTGATAGGGGCACACGGCAGAGGGAACGTGGGGATCCCCAATCTAAAATAAACAGAAAAAGCCTATAGGGCTATCAACACCGAAAGAAAATTCACTGAAAGTGAAGGCAGAATATTGACTATACAAAGTCTGACAATTAAGTCCACAAATTTAATTGTTCCAAGTGCTACATACCTCGTTGCTGAATATTACTGTGGTCAGCTTTGAAGTCTTCCCCTTGGGAAGCTATGCACTGACACCAGCTCCTACTCCACCCTTCAAAGCAATTTTGGAATTCTTTCTGGAATAGCCATTGTGTGTGGTGGCACAATGACAAGTTCACAAAATTGTATAGTTGTCTGTGAGGGAGTTTTTAGCTAATAAACAAATAGCTGTATTGGAACGCCCTCCCTGCTCACCTGATCTGGCCCCCAGTGACTTTTTTCTTTGCCCAAAGATAAAGGAAATCCTGAAAGGAAGACATTTTGGTGACATTCCGGATATCAAGGGCAATACCATAGCAATTCAGATGGTCATTCCAGAAAGAGTTGGAAAATTGCTCTGTAGGGTAGACTAGGTGCTGACCTCAGTGTACAGCTTCCCAGGCGGAGTACTTTGAAGATGACTGTCGTGATGGTCAGCAATGCGGTATGCAGCACTTTTTCTAGGATGAGTTCATGAATTTAATTGGCAGACTTTGTATGCTGAGGCAAAGAGAAAAAAAAACATACTCAGCATGGGGAGCTATCTGCCTAGGACCGCAGAACTAAATGGGTAGCTCATATTCAACATGAACTATAGACCTGCCTCACGGCAGCTCCGTCTCACACAAGGGCTATGGACCTTCACTACGCTGGCTCTTTCCACAAATTTGCACCAAGGGAAACTCTCTCTCCACTGTCTTTCCTCCGGGTATTCTGTGCCTGAGGTTTTCAGCAATAGTGAAATGGTCTTTAACAGTTCAGATGTAGTCTGAAGATGTTTGGTGTTGAGCCAACAGGGTGGTGAGCTCAGCTTTAGAATTTCTTTTTCCAGTTTGCTCCTCCAGCCTCTTAAGTCTCTATGCCAGTATTTAACTACCACAAACACATAGTTTCTGCCACAGGAAAAAGAGACTGCCTCAAGTACCTCCAAATTGAGCAGCCTGTTTTCAGCTTCTTAAAGGCCTCTCTCCTAAACTCAGTCAAGCCTTGGCGCTCAGACATGCTGGCGATACAGTTGTGACAGTGAAAGGGAATCGTGTATCCCTCTGGAAGGAGGGATGGGACACTGCTGGAGCAGGAGTGAGGAAGTGCAAACAGGTATTGTGAGCAGATTTTACGGGTGACTACAGAGTGCTTCCTGCTCCCACCTCTAGGGTGTGTGCACTGAGGATGCAAGAGCAGAAACAGCAACTCCTGTCTCTATCTGACTCACATTCTTGCTCGGGACTTCTGAGTTCTGAGCAGGGGGCCAGTGGTGAATTAGGTGAAAGAGTTGGAATGAGCAATGTATTCCAACCGTTTTCTGCCTGCTCTGAGAGAAATGCACCCAGATTAAAGTGAGATGATGTTTATATATTATGGAATGTCGTTGTTAGGTGCTGTCAAGTTAATTCCTACTCATAGCATACCTATAAGCACAGTAGCACTGCTCAGGAGGCTTTCCTAAGCTCTAGTCTTGTTTTCTTATCCCTTTTTTTTCTTTCCAAAAAAGTAGGGAGCAGATCACCAGGGCTTTTCTCCTACGAAGTCACTGGGTGAGTTCCAATGACTGATCTTTTGGTTCGCAACTGAGTGCTTAATCATTGCACCACTAGGTCTCATTTATATTATCGGGTAGGAAGCTTGGAATGGGCGTTGAGCAGAGCTTGGATTACAGTTAGCTATCTTGGATCCTAGTCTGAAATGCTGCTCAGATAATGTGGAAATGGTACAAGCTGTGATTTTTTTCCGCCTGTTTGGTGGTGGCCATATGGAGAGGTTTGCATTCCATGTGGTGAGATGGCTGTTTACATAAAGAATTGCGTTTACAGCAAGTGTGGCCAGGGTTGCTAGCCTATAGAGATCTGTAGATGGGGACTCAGAGTAAGTCTTCATGTCCATAGATTTCAGGCTGAACCTGAGAGAGGAAAGTGCTTGGCTGCTAAATAGTCATCAGTTCAAACCTACCAGCCACTCCAGAGGAGAAAGGTGTGGCAGTCTTCTTCCACAAAGATTGTAGCCTTGGATACCTATGTGGCAGTTCTACTTTGTCTCATAAGGAAGGTAGCTACAAGTGGGAGTTGACACAGTGACAAGGGATTTTGGGAGAGTCTGTCACCAAATCCTCCCATATGATGTGAGGGCTTCCTGGGTGTATTTCTAATCTCCACTACAGTCAGTTGGACAGATGTTGCTTTATATGATCAGATGAGCAAATAATTTTTTGGTACCAAACCAGAGTCTGAATTTTGCCTGCATCTTTGTTTTTCCTAACTTCTCTAGCTTTGGATGGATGCCCCCTGAGACAGTGTCCAGCAAAAACAGCGTTGCACTCAGGGACTGTCACGCAATAGGTAAGGTGGGCACAGGCTTCACTGTGCTACTTGCTAATCTGTAATGCACAGTTTCACCACAAAGGTGTGGTGACATTATTCAGTATGAATTAGTAAGTAAACACTATTAAGCTGGTATGTACCTTGCTTACTGTAAACTGGTACACATACTACATTAATTGGTTAATGCACTGGATTGCACACAGATTGTACAAACTGCACAGTTTACAGATTCTGGATGAATCTGACGGTTAGCATCCCAAGGGAAACCTCTGTAACATTTCTGGTGCCACACAGGCCCAAGCAAGGTAAAGCAACAACTGTACCACTCATCAACACAGCGCCAGCATGCCTGCTAGCAGCTAACCAGGGTTCTGTGTTCTCTCTAAGGGAGTTCTCTGAGGACCTTCTCGGTTTCTGCCTTCTTGAACTTGGGTCCTGGGTTAAGAACTAACCAAATACAAACCTACAAAGTCCACCTGATTTTTGACAGGTGTAGAGACTTGGCTTCTCAGTTTCAGGGTCAGGAGACCTGATTTCCAGTCTAGGCTCCATTGCCGATTTGTGCAAGAACCTTGGATGAAGACTCAGGCTTCTGAGCTTTAGTTTGCTGGTCCACTCGTGGTGTTGATGCCAGCTCTCCCTGCTCCTCCTCAGGCACTGGTGTGAGGTTTAGCAGCCATACCAAAAAGTCAGGGCTGTCTAGTCAATTGTGACTCATAGAGCCCCTTCAGGCCAGAGCAGAACTGCCCCCCAGAGTTTCCAAGTGTGCCTGGTGCGTTCAAACTGCCTACCTTTTGGTCAGCAGCCATAGCACTTAGCCACTATGCCATTAGGGTTTCCTTAGCAACTATAGAAGATGAAAAATCACCTTAGAAAACGTATACTATCCCATTCTTGTATCAGTTACTGCTTCAGTTCCGCCTTGGACTGTTGTGAACTGACCCAAGAAAACAGGCTGGTGCCATGTTTTCTGAGCCTCTTGTTTTCCTTCAACAAAGCAGTGACAAACATTTTCTCCACCAAACTTTTTTTCTGGTAACAAAGAACCAAAGTAGAAATAAAGGATGTCTTTTCTAATCAGAGAATGGTTATTTGTCGCTAGGACAGGTGACTGAGAAAGGTTACGGATTTCATTCCCTAGAGAAGTTCGAGAAAATAAGAGGCATTTAGATGCTTAGGATAATGGAGTGGAGTCTGGAGACAAGAGGTAAACCAGGTACCCTCTGGAGGCTCATTTTAGGTGCAGGAGGCTGAGCCCTGCCTCCCCTGGGACTTAACCAACCTCTAAAAAACATCGATAGAACTGGGGCCAGACAAAGACTGAACTGGACTGTATGAAACATAGAGACTGGAGACGAACAAACCTTTAAACATGCATACGGGGTTGTCTGAGAGGCTGTTTGCTAGAGCCAAGAGGATTGGGTGAGGAGGGCCAGACCTTGGTCAAAAGGTCACAAGAAATTCCAAATAAAAGGGAAGCCTACTGCCATGTGGGAGGGGGCACCCAGACTACAATAGAGGTAAAAGTTCTGGGTGTTATATGCCAACATGATATAGAGTGTAAAATTATTCTTAATTCACAATAAAATATATATATTTTTTAAAAAAATCCACATCACCAGAGGCACAGGATTTGGTATGGAAGACCTGGCTTCCCAACCAAGTAGCTAAGTGATCTCAGGCAGTTTCCTTAGCAGTAAGACAGGGATAAAATATCACTCCCTCAAAGAAGACAGAAAATGTGAAATCTTCCCGTGAAATAGGAAACCTTTTGGAAGTTGAGATATTGACATGGATACAGTGAGTCTGTATCAAGGCAAGATCAGAGATAAGATGATTTTTTTTTAAAGGATGTAATTCAAGATTATAACATGTAAGATTTTAGCCATCATCTCTTGATTGAAACATCACAACCACAAAGGATCTAATGCTGCCGTCTGAATTTTCCTCCCAGTACAATGGGCCTCTTTATTCCGTTGGCAACCCTGTTGGGCAGTGGCGAAAAATTTGGCTGTTAACCAAAAGCTTGGCAGTTTGAATCCACCAGGCACTCCTTGGAAAACCTGCAGGGCAGTTCTACTCCATGTTATAGTGCTGCTATGAGTCAGAATCCACCTGACAGCAATGAGTTTCAGTTTTATTTTTTTGATTCCCAGAAAGCTACCCTTCTTCCCTGTGTCTATGTTCGTCTTTCCTGAGAGGGCCGTTAACTGAAAAAAAGAGGACTCCTGCCCCTGCAAAAGGAAGGCTTTTTTTTTTAAAAAAAAAACTCCAGTCTGCCTTCCATTGTTTCTAGGGCACAAAGAACTCATGAAACTTTATAAGCAGAAAGAGAGAAGACCTATCCTTGCGGGCCTCAAAGGCTGTGCACAGGACCTGCTCTGTGCCTACTATAGGGTCTGTGACTCCATCAGCACCGAGACCACTATCGGACCTGTTCAGGCTGGACCTGCCCACTCTGCACACCGTCATCAGTAAGATCATTGACGAGGAGCTGATAGCCTCCGTGGACCCGCCGAGATAGGCAGCATGATGTACCGCACTGAGCCCCTTACCCAGTAGGGCCTGGCTCTGCAGCTGGGGGAGAAGCTGGGCGGCCTGGCGAGGTATAGCGAGTGTGTCTGACCACAGCACGACACCTGTGGTGGCTCCTTCAGAGGCCAGAAGGATGGTCACCACATACATGAGGGATACGTGAGCCATGGAGGCAATCAGCCTCAGCCAGCCGGCAGCAACCTCAGGGGGCCTCCTGATCTGTCCCCCTGGCCCTGACCACACAGTTTTTAATTACTAAACATATCCCAGTCATCAAAGGTGTATTTAGAGTTGTTGCTGTTAAAGAAAGGGGCAGGGGTGGGGGGTGGGGGGATGATGCAGACAGGGAGTTAAGAGTCTTAAAGGAATGCTGGGAGTGTACTCTGCCCTGCAACATGCTTGGCTGTCAACTACAAGTCTGGATGTTTGAGTCCACCCAGCAGCTCCTTGGCAGAAAGGGTTGGAAATCTGCTTCCAGAAAAGCCACTGAAAACACAGCTCTACTCTGCACACATGAGGGTCACCATGAGTTAAAGTCAGCTCAACGGCAACGGGTGGTTTTGTGCCGCCCTGCCCCAGATCTGACGAGCCCACTCCCAGGTCTCTCCCCACCCAGGTCGCTGCTCCAGGCCACTGGCGGCCTCACCCAGGGCTTAGAGAACATCCCTCCGCCCTGTTCACAGCTGGTCTGTGCTGCAGGAGGAAGGTTTCCAGGATCTCAGGTTTGAAGTTGGAAGGCATTTCCTGAAGGAATGTGTGTTTACATCTGGTAGGATTTCTGGAACTATTTAATGGTCCTTGATTTCAAGGATGTAAGAATTTCTTTTGGGCCATCCTGAATAATCAACGCTACACATAATCTTGTTTTTCTGGGGAAAACGCCTTTCAATTCTAAACAATTGACATACATATTCTCTTTCTGAGAACAATACTCCATTCATGAGTTGGGGACATTCTGTCTGTGTAACTTCTGGCTGGGTAGTCACAATTCTCACAAGAGGGTGGTAGGTTGGGTTTTATCTGGGCAGAGTGGGCCTGTGATTAGAAATGCTGATCCCAATGTTTGCTAGGAGTGCATGAGCACACAGAGGTGACAGGTCCAAGCCTGCTCTGAGCAACACACCCTGTGCATGTGACAGGCACATGTCCTGCCAACATGCCACCTAATTTTTACCCTGAGCTGAAGAATGTTGGCTATCAGACTGGCTACACCCTTGAAATTTGTCACTTCCCGTAAGTTCTTTACTAAGGTAAAAAATTGAATGCCTAGATCCCTTCTCCAGTGCCAGGCCCCAACCCTGTACGTTTGCCACGCTTTCACTGCCTCCAAGCCTGCTTGTTGGTCTCATCCCAACACTTTCTTCCCGGCTGCCTGCCCTCTTCTGAACTCATTTTCTTCTTCCCTTCTCCCTGGGCCCTCCCATGGCCAGCCGTTTCAAATTCCCCACCCCTGCTCCCAGCAGCACCCTCAAACCCCATCTTCCCTGGACCACCTTTTAAGAGAAGCAGCACGCAAGCGGCAAGGCTACAGGCAGCCGAATTCAGCCTCCTAGGAAATACACATCAATGTTCTCACCCGCTGGCTGCAGGAAACAGCCTCTGCAGAGCTGTTAAGCAATCTGATCCCTGACCCCCACAGGGTAATAATCATATCTTACATCTTCAGGCGACGTTTATAGTCTCCAAACCGCTGACACATGCATTAACTCGCAGGATTCCTTCCCCTCGACCATCTCATTTCTCTCCTGCTGCAGTGTGCTGAAGAAACCAGCATACCTGTGAGGTCTGGTTTCCTTACAAACTCCTGATTTGTATCTCGAGGGTTCTACCTCACCACCCCAGCCTTTGGCTCTCTCTCCAGTTCCCCACTCCTGCTGTTCTTTCAGCTGACCCTGACACTGTCTGGCTCAGCTAATGCAAAAAGTATCATAACTTTCTGTCACTTGTCTTCCTCTACCTCCAATTCTTTCGTATAATGTTGCTCTCCTTCCAAGAGAGCCTTCATTGTGGAGAGGAGAGGATTTGAGAACAGTCTCACTGTGGCGTTCCACTCGTGCCACCGTGAGATTACCTCACAGCTTGCGGTAGTTGTCCACACACTTGTTCAGCCTCTTTGAGCATAACCCCCTTAACAAGGAGGCTTGTCTTCCTCATCTTGTCATCCCTGAAGGCCTAATCTACTCTCTAGAGCGTAGTTGCCTGATTGTTTTGCATTCCTGATGAGTCTAATGATAAATATGAAAATCTAGATGTATCCTCTGAAAGTTAAGGAAGGAAAATACGGAAGAGGTGTGCATTTGCAGTGCTAAAGGGATGCAATAAATACTCCTCAGGATAATCTCAACAGAGTCCTGATGGCATAATGGTTAAAGCACTCAGCTGTTAACTAAAAGATCGATGGTTTGAATCCACCTGGTGCTCCTTGGGAATTCTATGGGCCAGTTCTGCCTGGTCCTTTAGGGTCATTATGAACCAGGATTGACTAGACAGCAGTGGCTTTTTGGTTTTTTTATTTGAACCCATACAGTGACACTCCAGAAGAAAGGTTTGATAATCAGCTTCCATAAAGACTACAGCTGAGAAAACCCTCTGAAGCAGTTCTACCCTGTAACACATGGGATCACCATGAGTCAAGACCAACTGGATGGCAATGGGTTTTATGATCATCTTTGGAAGGAGGGCCACCGCCAGCTTGGCCTCTTATCTAAGAAGGTGATGCCAGTCAGGAGATTTGGGGAAGAAACTGAAGCAGCAAACGATTGGTAGGATTTAAGGGCTTTCAAAATCTCTTCCAGCCCTGAGAGTTTCTCTTTTACCAACACTAGCTTTGTACTAAAATGGTCTGTGATCTTAGGCAAGTCACTACTTCTCATCAGTAAGATGTAGATAATGACATCTTCCTTCTTCCCCTGTGAGGATCAAGTGAGCCAATGCAGGTGAAACCACAAAGTCTCCGCTCTTATTAAAATATGCTAGAAACAAGGAAATTGGGGTACACAATAGACACCTGCCCTCTTTCAGTGGGAGAGAGAAACGTGCTTTACTTGAGGACATAGTTTGACTCTAGAAATTTGATAGATGCCGCATTTAGGACTTGCTAATTGCCTCTGTCCTGGTGAAGGACCAGCCCCTGGGAGGAGGGACACAGATTTATTTAGTGGCTCACTGTATGATGCTGTTTGATTGTTTGCTTGCTGAAGAAGGTACCTGCATCTGTCAGACAATTCACTCTGAGTCGCCAGGACCATGCACAGGGCTGACTCGTATTAGGAGCTCAGTAAACATCTGGGGAAGAAAGAAGGAAATGATGGGCTTAGGGAGGACACAGCCATGCTGAGGCCACTGAGAAGGGTCATTGTCTCAGTGCTGCTATAACAGAAATACCAAGAGTAAATGGCTTTGACAGACACAAATTTTATTTTCTCAAAATTTAGGAAGCTAGAAGCCTGAACCCATTTCACTGGCTCTAGGGAGAAGACTTTTCTGTCTCTGTTGGCTCTGTTGGCAGGTCCTTGTCTCTTTTTAGTTTCGGATTCTTGGTTCCTTGTCGGTCTTCACGTGGCATAGCTTCTGTCTTTCCTCATCTGTGCTTTCTTGCTTCTATGCCTAGCCTGCTTTTTTTATATCTATATTAATATGGCCTCAGTAATATAACACAGCAAAACCCTATTCCTAGATGAGATGACATTCACTGGTATAGAGGTTAGGATTCCAACACATTAAATAAGGAAAATGGAAGAACTGACTCCTTTAAATTGTGGTGTTGGAGAAGAATATTGAGTGCACCATGGACTGCCAAAAGGACAGATAGATCTATTCTGAAAGAAGCACAACCAGACTGCTCCATGGAAGCAAGGATGGTGAGGCTACATCTTACATTTTTTGCATGTGTTGTCAGGAGGGACCAGTCCTTGGGGAAGGACATCACGGTGGGGAAAGTAGAGGGCCAGCAAAAAAAAGAGGAAGAGCCTCAGTGCGATGGACTGACACGGTGGCTACAACAGCTCAGGCACAGCAACAATCGTGGACGCAGCACAGAACCTGGCAGTGTTTTGTTGTGTTGTGCTTAGGGTCACTATGAGTCAGAGCCAACTCAATGGCACCTAACAACAACAACAACATTCCAACACATATTTTGGGGGAACACCAATCAACCCATCGCAGCAGTGGAAGACAGCAAGGAGGAAGGAAGGTGCCACTCAGCATGCAACAACAAATAATCATCCATTTTTGTTTTGTTTTCCTCTTTTTTTTTTTTAAACATCTCCAGTACATAGATAATGATATTTTGTACAGATCTTTGTAGTTGTGGAAGAAGAAATGGGGGGAGGACACTGGTAGTAATTGACCACGCCCCTGCCCTCACAAACTAGGGGAGACTGAGCAGATGAAAATTATGTCAGTGAAAAAACTTTAAATATGTGAAAGCAAATTCAAATGACTACACCCACGTTTACATCTGTATCTATCTCTACACTTAAAAAAAATTGCAAGTTCATAAAGATACCTCCAATTCCCATCCAACACTGTAGAGTTCATTCTTGCTGTCTCCATTGCACTTCTCTGACTGTGCGAAACCTGGCGTCAGTGAGGAGGTTTTTAAAGAGTTGGAAAGAATGATAGGAAGGGATAGCTCATGATGTTCCTAGCTCTCCACATGCTTGCCCACTGTAATGCCTCCAAGAGAGGAGGGCACACAAGGGCAGAGACGATCTAAGAAGAACAGGTTGGTTGCCGAGCATTCCCATGTTGAAAGAAGTCTCAGAAGTTCCAGCACCTGGGGCTCATTTAGGATAGGTCTAAATAAAGACACCCTACTAATACGCCAGGGTGAAGAAGAGCCAAGGGCAGCAGCAGCCACTGAGGTTGCATTGAGCCTCTAGGGCTCATCTGGATTAGCTTCGGAGTAGCTTCCAGTTGTTGATTTGCCCTTGGTGGACCCAGGAACCTGGGCGGCCATGTGAGTTACAGTGGTGTCAGGTTACTTTGGGGATTTGGTGGAAATAAGGAGGTAAGAGAGAAAGGAAAGGAAAGGAAAGGGGAAGAAAGCAGTTTATTTACCATCACTTAAAAGCATTGCTAAATACTGGTAAAGCTGATTGTATAAACATTATAGTTTTGTATTAGGCAAGAATAGCAAACTAAAGTCAATCATAAGCAAGAAGCCTGGAAAACACTGACAGTACACATAACATAGAACTCATTTTCTTCACATGCAGTATATACATAAAAGTCAATAGAAAGCTCGTCGTGCCAATAGGAAAACAGGCAAAGAATCTTGAAAAAAAATCCAAAGTAGAAGTGGGTGTGGCTTTCAAATGCATGAAAAGGTAGTCAATCTCATTTATAATAGAAGTAGGTAAATTCAAGCTATAAACGAGGTGATTTTTCACCTATTAGATGAGTAAAGATTTAAGATTTGTATAAAGAATGAAGATATGGAGAAATAGGTACTGCACACTGGCTAGCATGAGTAAAAATGCATACAAACTTCAGGAGGCAAACTGGCAAAATCTATCAAAATAAAAAATGCATGTATCTTTTAATCCAGGGGAATCCACTTCTAGGAGGTTATCCTACAGATACACTCACAAAAGATGTACAAAGTTGTGTGTGCAAGAAATTCCCTGCAGGATTATTTGGGGAGCCAGAAATCTGGAAGAACCTAAACACCTATCTATACCCATTGCCACTGAGTCAGTTCCCACTACAAGCGACCCTACAGGGCAGAGTGTAAGTGCCCCATACGGTTTCCAAGGAATGACTGGTGGATTCAAAATGCCAATCTTTCAGTTAGCAACTGAGCGCTTAACCACTGTGTCACCACCAGGGCTTCTCTATCTTGTTTTATAAAAGTATTAGAGAGAATAAAAACGTTTCTGAAAGGATACAACAATTTCACCGTTGTGGTCACCTCTGGGAACGAGAGCAGGGGAGGAAGGCAGGCTGTGAAGGCCCCAGAATACTTCAGCAGTATTTGTAACATTTTACTTCTTTTATGTAAGGAAAAAAAAAGAGGGGGAAAGAAACAGCTATAACTAAATGGTTTTATCAATTCTGAAGCATAGGCACTTGGTATATCACACTCTTGCTTTTCTGTGTTTTTCCACAAAGCACGATACAGGTCAGTAGCGTAAGGTGACACCTTTGTGCAGAAAGGCGTGGGAGCCTGTCAGTGTGCTCTGCATCTGGAAGGATGAAACAACCCCACAGAGGTTGGGAAGAGGAACCAAGAAGCAGAGATCAAGAACCGGATGGAGATTTATTTTATAGGGCACATTCTTTTCCTCCTGTTTATGTGCTTTACCCTTTGAGTATACTCCTTCAAAGAATAATTATAAAGAGCAAACAAACAAAAAGCATGTATGAACAACCTTCTGTGCTTGGTGGATGCAGGCCAACTTGCTGGGTTAGGGCTACCTTTAGTTTTGAGGGGAAGACAGGGCTTCTTTTAGCTCTCTGAAGTCTTTGCCTTAGAACAACAGGCAAATGCTGACAATGGGGATGAGAGACGGGGAGAGACAGACACACAGGCAGCAACCAGGAGGGCAGCACAACCTTGGCTTTCAAAATCCTGTGATCGGTACAGGGGAGCTGTGCAGGCAGAGCTGAGAGGCAATGCACAAGGGAAGAAGTGGACAAGGCAGGAAAGAACCCTCAAAAAGGTCCACTACAGCAAAGATGGGAGTGTTGTGGGGTGGTAAGGAGGAGGTTTCCACCGCCAGGCACACTTGCAGCCTGCTATCCTGTTTTCCATCTCAGAATCCTCCAAAAGGACGTGAAAACAGTCCCCAAACTGAAAAAACAAGCGAACAATTGAAGCAAACTAGAAATAACAAACAACTCCACAGAGATGAAAGCTCTGAGTTTCAGATTTCCTTTGTCAAGCTGGAAACACCCAGTGAACCTATTTTTTGGTGTTGAACAAGAAAGGAGAAAAGTGGCTCCTGTGAGAACTTACACACACGCGTGCACACACACACGCACGCGTGCACACACACACGCACGCGTGCACACACGCACGCACACACGCACGCACATACACACACTTTAACCTTTGAAAAGATAACATTCTATCAGCAGTGCATGCTGACCAAAACAAGAGAAAACAAGAAAAAACAACCCTGTAACTTGAAAATCACAAGAGAAATAAATCGTCACACAAACTTTTCCACCCGAAGTTGCTCTTCTTCAATTGGGTGAAGGAGGTTTCCCTGCTTTCACCTTTTCTCCCCTATCCTAACCGAATTTCTTCCCAGTGGCAGTGCCATGGTGGGTGAGAGTGCGCTTATCTTGAGCTCTGGGCCTTAGGGAGAGCTCTGGCTTTGGAATTTGAACACAATTGGGACAGAGGTAGCCTGCTATCTTGGAAACAGACGGCTGTTGCCTTACCCCAGCAGAATACTGGTTTTGTAACTTTCCGTAGCAGTGACTCAGCTGCCACTTGCCCCAGCTGTGGTCAGCCCCTTCATTTCTACTCATTTTTGAAATAACAGTCTGGGTGACAGCCCAGGTGTCCTATGGCCAAGTTACTCAATATTACCTCTGCCAGTGACAGGGTGCCTCTGGTCTGTTTTCCCAAGAACTGTTCTCTGGACTTGAGCCTCTACATGTTGCCACAGGATCGTGACCTGGTCAAAGGGCATGGAAACATAATTGCTGTCAGACTTGGACTTGAATGGAAGGATAAATGGAAATACCTGATGTTCATCGGGCAATGGAGCTAAAATAACTATTCCTAATCTGGCTTGATCCTAGTGTATAAAGAGATTTTGTCTCCGTTGTAGTTTACTTGCTGGCAACCAAGAGCTTTGGTTCAGGGAGGAGTACTGGAGAGAGGTAGACTATTACAATAACTAGGTATGATTTGAATCCCTTACACTTAATTTTTCCTGTATCACCCTCAGAAAAACTCTAATAAAGTCTCAGAAACATCACAAGCCCTTTCATGGACCAAAGAAACTCTATACACAGCTTGCTTTTCCTGGTATTAACAGGACCCATTCTAGAGTCCTATGCAAGGTTTGACAGTTAAGTCCATGAACTTAATTGTTTTAAGTGCTACATGCCTCACTGTTGAATATCACTATGGTTACCTGTGAAGTACTCCGCTTCGGAAGCTATGCACCGATGCTAGTACGTGGTCTATGTTTCAAAGCAATTTTGGAACTTTTTCTGGTAGGGCCATTGTGCACAGTGGCACGGTGGCAAGTTTGCAAACTTAGTTGTATAGTTGTCTGTGAGGGCATTTTTAGCCAGTAAGCAAATAACTGTATTGGAAGACCCTCCCTACTCACCTGATCTGGCCTAATCACTTTTTTCTTTATCTAAAGATTAAGGAAATATTGAAAGGAAGACATCTTGATAACATTCAGGACATCAAGATCATAGGGCATCAGTTCTGATGGCCATTCCAGAAAGAATTCCAAAATTGCTTTGAAGGGTAGACTAGGTGCTGACATCACTGCATAGCTTCCCAAGGGGAGGACTTCATAAATTCAGCAACGAGGTATGCAACACTTTCTCTAGGATGAGTTTGTGAACGTAAATGGCAGTCCTCATATGTCTCCAAAAGCTCAGGAGGAAGGGACACTTGGCTCCTTCTACACACTAACGTGGCTCTCTGGAGGAGCTTGAAGACCTGACTGGCTAGTGACACTTGCAGCAGTTGGATGGGATGAGTAACCGCCCACTGAAGGAGAAAGATTAAACCAACACAGAGAACCCTTTACAGCTTTGCTGGAGACCTTGCTTAGAAATGAAAGATTCTTTATCTTCAAGGAGCTATGTTATTACCATCTTTCTGCTTGGCTGTTAACTCTGTTTTTTTCTTCTGTTGTGCATTTGAACACTGGGACAAATGTTTGCATGGGTGACAGAAACAAAGAGAATTTTTTTCTGTTTAAAATATTTTTGATTGTACTTTAAAGATGTACAGAACAAATTAGCTTCTCCTGAAACAGTTAATAATATATTATTTTGTGACACTGGTTGCTAATTCCATGACACGTCAACACTCTCCTCTTCTCTATTTTAGGTTCCTCATTACTAGCTTTCCTGTCCCTTCCTGCTTTTCGTCCTAGCCCCTGGGCTGTTGTGCCCCTTTAGTCTCATTTTTCACAGGCCTGTCTAATCTCTGGCCCAAAGTGAACCTCAGGGATGACTTCCTTACAAAGTTGAAAGGGTTTCCTCAGTCTCTGTCAGACCAAGAAGTCTGGTCTTTTTGGGTATGTGTGAGTTAGAATTTTGTTCAACATCTTTCTCCAGCTCTGTTTCACTTGGGACCCTCTGCTGTGATCCCTGTCAGAGCTGTCAGTGGTAGCCAGACACCATCTAGTCGCACTGGATTCAGTCTGGCGGAGGCTATGGGAATAGTGGTCATTAGTCCTTCGGGCTAAGCTTTCCCTTGTGTCTTTAGTTTTCCTCATTCTTCCTTGCTCCAGATGGGGTAAGACCAGCGGAGTATCTTAGATGACTGTGCACAAGCTTTTAAGACCCCGGTCTCTACTCACCAGAGTAGAAAGGAGAACCTTGTCTTTATAAACTGTGTTATGCCAGTTGAGCTAGGTTCTCCCCGAGACCACGGTGGCCACAGCCTTCAACCCAGTTTTTTGGTCCCTCAGGGAGTTGGGATGTGTCCATGGAGCATCCATGACCTTGCATTGGACAAACCGTGCTGACTTCCTCAGTACTGTGTACTGTCCTGCCCTTCACCAGAGTTACCACTTCTTTTATCTATTTTGTATTTTTCCATCCCTGCCTCCCTTCCCTTGAAACCATCAAAGATTGTTTCTTATTGTGTGCAAATCGTTTCATGGTCGGCTCTCCACATTAATAATGCCAGCCTTCAGGTTTTTACTGCCTGCTCTCCTCCACACCACCCCTGCAGCTGGCACCCTCATTTACTCTCGCCTTCTCTAGTTTCTGCCTCTCTTCTTTAACACTGGTATTCCAGCTCTCCCACAGCCAAAGGAGGAAATCTCAGGGATTCTTTCCTCCTCCATCCACCGTATATTCATGGAGCACATGATCTAAAATCAGTACAGGTTTAGACTTCCGTCCACTAATTAATGATATTATAAAATGTACAACTCGTTTGAAAAGACTACTTATTAAGTTTAAGTCTCTCCAACTATGTTATTGTTTGTTTGTTTTTTACATATGAAGCTGTTGATACGTTATCAGGTAATGCTTAATTTAGTGGGCTGAGTCACGTATCTACAGAGGGCCCAGAGCCTGAGAGCTGGGGGAAGGTTGGCCATGTTTGCCTTTGCTTTGTCAGGGCACATTTTTAAGTGCAGTTGTCTTAACCAGACACAGTGTCTCAGTGTTGAAGTTGGAGTAGCATAGCTTTTCCCTGAAGTTCAAATGCACTTACTTTTTCATCTTACAAAAAGAAACAATACATTAACTTTATCAACACTGCTAAGGAGACCTCTTTTCTCCTCTCCTCGCTGCTCCTAGACCCTACAGCTGGACATTCACGCAGTGCCGTGTTCCCCCCAGGCCCATGCAGGTCCACAGTAGGGATAAGAAGTACATCAGAAGTTTCCACCTAAGTTCTGCTGCTGTAACGCTGCTGCCCCGGTTCTGGCATTCCCTCTCTGGTTCTCGCTTTTTGATTCCTTATAAAATGCAAATCTCTTTCTATTGAGTCAACTCTGACTCACAGTGACCCTATGGGACAGAGTAGAACTGCCCCATAAGGTTTCCAAAGAGTGGCAGGTGGATCTGAATTACCAACATTTTGGTTAGCAGCCATGCTCTTAACTACCGTACCACCAGGGCTCCTTGGGTTTTTGTTTGGTTTCCCTGCTTAGGTATCTAGTTTCCTACTTAAACTAGAGACTTCAGTAAACACATGTCTGCCCAGCACTGGTTCTTTCAGGCACTCCTGTATAATTATTTTAAAACTACGAAGCAGATATATATAGTTATTGTGATTAAGTGAAAGTTTACAGCCCAAGACAATTTTCCATATAAAACACTGAGCACCCTCCTCTCTGCAACTCTATCTGCTCTCTTCACAGTGACAGACAGCACACTCTTCTTTTCCATTCTTGATACCCGGTATCTACTCAACCAACAGTTGTCCCTTCCCCTCTTCCTTCTCCTCTCACCTCTAAAAAGAAACCAGTAGGACAGCCTCGTATATATACTAAACTATAAAGTACACGTACCACATGTATCACTTTGTGTCCTCAGGTCCAGCCCACTCTTTGTCTGAAGTGTTGGCTTCAGTACTGGGCTAGCAGCAAATCTAGGGGTCATGTTCTCAGGGAACCCTCAAGGGTGTCAAACCATCAAGTCTGGTCTTTTAATAGAGTTCTAGATCTGCACACACCTTTATCTCATGTTACGTCAGGGACTCAACATTGTGTTCTCCATCATGGCTGGTTTTTTGGTGGTGGCTGGGCACTGTCTAGCTTTTCTGTTTTTCAGCTGATACAGTCTGCCATTCATAGAGGTCCTTCTGTCTCCTAGGCTCATTTTTCCTTCGGTCTTTGATGTTTTCCAGGAGGACTGGGACCAATTTATGTTCCTTAGATGGCAGCTTGCTGCCTTTTAAGACTCCAGGTGCCACTCACAATGTCGTGGGAGGCTATCAATGCATATTTACCCTCCATAATTAAGTGTGGGTATGTGACCTAGGCTGGTCAATTAAAGGACCCGGTTTTTCTTGGCTGTGTAATTAGCTTGGGGATAGGCATAGAACCCATGCCCAGACAATCAGAACCCTTTGTGGACTTTTTTTTTTAAACTAAGGCTGACTGAAAAAGTGGAGTATATTGATTAGGGCTGCTAAGCCCCAAGAAAGTAAGACAGGTATAGCCAATAGCCATCTTGCCCTTGGCAACAGAGGCTGCATGCGGGATTACGTCACGTAGAAACAAGCAATGTTCAGAGATAGTCTGATGGTTTGGCTTATTATTCTTAGCCCTTCATTCCTTCTCTGAGATAGATTTGCATGTGTACACATCCATTACCTTTCGTCATGTGCCTTTGTTGTACCTTCCACTATAGTAAGTGGAATGTACATTTTTGCCCTTTGACTTTGAGCTCTTGACTTTGAATAACAGACTGTGGGTAGAAGTAACCAGCGTGCCAGTTTCAAGATGAAACCTTAAGAGTTTCCACCAACGGTTTTGGAGTTTCTGCTCTCTTACAGACAGCTGTAGATCTTTCCACCTTTGTCCTAGGATAAAGACAAGGAGGAAATCCACACAACTTGAAGCCCAGAGTCCAGCCAATAGTCCAAGCCTAGTCAATATTCCTTTAATCATAGCTAACCTACAGATCTGTGAGCATGAAATGAGCGTTTGTTGTTGTAGGCCATTGAGATTTGGGGGTTACTTATTATACAGTATTATTACAGCAAACCTCGCATAGCTGACAGGTGGAAAAAAGTTCTGAATGTATCATTCTAGATAGTATTCCATCTGAAGTTAATGCCATTCAGTTGTAAGACTTGAGTGTCTACTATTAGGAACCAAATAAATCCTAAGGAAAAGCCTTTCCTGAGCATCTAAGATGCTGTCAGAATACCTTGGCCAGCCACTGCCTGTTCCCTGCCCTAGAAGGGGAGGTGTCTGAAGCAGAAGCCATTCCAGCTACGGCGATGTCAACACCCAACTCAGAAATCCTAAACCTTCTACTGTTGAGTCAATTCCAACTCACAGAACATTGCAGGGCAGAGTAGGACTGCCCCGGAGGGTTTCTGAGGAGCAGCTGGTGGATTTGCACCGCTGACCTTCTGGTGAGCTGAGCTCTAAACCACTGTGTCACCGGAGCTCTACTGTTAATGTAGCAAATATGAAACACAAATGTAAAATGGAGTTTTCTCACTAAACCACAGCATTATCTTTGACTTCAAACAGAATGTTCCTTTCTAATTTACCCTGAATTCTATCCTCAAATTAAACTCTCAAGGACAGGAAACCTGAAAATGAGGATCAACTTATTGTCAGAGTCTAGAAATGGGAGAATAAAGAGCAAAAGCGAGAGGTCCAACCATCAGGCATGCGCACAGCTCCAAGAGAGTACGTGTGTTAGCAAGGATGATTTATATGACACAGACTGCCTTGGGCTTAGATTTTAGATTGCTCTAGTGACTCCTTAATTCTCATTTTCTTTCTTTCCGTCTGTCTGTTGGAAACTTACTGGTATAGTGGTTAAGTATTATAGCTGCTAACCAAAAGATTAGCAGTTCAAATTCATCAGGCACTCCTTGGAAACTCTATGGGGCAGTTCTATGCTGTTGGAATTAACTTGACGACAATGGGATTGATTAAGTATGGGTCTATACACATACTCGTAATTTTTAGCATTTGTATTTAAAAGGTTTAAATAGAGAAACCACGTAGAAAACACAAATAACATAACAAACATCCCTATTTTCACAATCCAGAATTGTTATTCTTTTGTTCTGTGTGCTTTGTCTCCTTTTACCAAAGTAAGCAAACACCATTAATCACCCCCATTAATCTAATTCTCATTTCCACTCCAACCTAAAGGCAGATACTGTGGTAAGTTTACTTTTTAATCAAAACAAATGACTTTTTCCTGTTCATGTTATTTATAATTTATTGCTTTTCCCTATGTTTTTGAGATCTACGCACACGGATCTAAAACAATCTAATTTATTCCTGTTAATAAACACATACTATTATGGTGTATATACACACCATATTTTATATATCCATTCCCTTACTAATGCACACTGAAGTTGTTTCAAGTGCCAATTTGCTATTACAAAGAATGTTCTATGAACATCGTCATTGATGTTTTCCAGTGTCCTGTACAAGAGTCAGTTATGTTAATCAGTGTCTCTTATCTCTTCTTGAAAAATACAAGGCCTTTAAAAGCCAAAACCAAACCCATTGCCTCCAGTGGACTCCAATGCATAGTTACCCTAAAGGACAGAATAGAACTGCTCCCCAGGGTTCCAAGGCTATAAATCTTTATAGAAGCAGGCTATCACATCTTTCTTCCATGGACTGGCTGGTGGGTTTGAACTGCTACTCTTTTAGTTAGCACTGTACTGCCAGGGATCCATACAAAGCCCTTAGTACACTTCAGTTCTACATACTACCATTCCATCTTCGTGTTATCTTCTCTGGTACCTAAGCCTCAGTTTCTTTATATATTTATCATTAAAATAATACTGTTAGACAGTAAATGGATGTTCAGAGCTACTTAAAGCTATACTATAAACCTTGGTGGCAGAGTGGTTAAGAGCTACAGCTGCTAACCAAAAGGTGGGCAGTTCAAATCTACCAGGTACTCCTTGGAAACCGTATGGGGCCATTCTACTCTGTCCTATAGGGTCGCTATTAGTTGAAATTGACTCAATGGCAGCAGGTGTGGCTTGGTTTTGGGAAGCTGTACCAATTTCTTGGCTCCCCACTCTTTCTTTCTTTGGGGGGAGGAGACGCACTCATGTATTCCATTTGCCTGCATATGTTTGCTTGTGAGAAATAGATCATATTTGTAAAAATACTCAAAAATATACATATACTACAATATTTTTAGATGACTGTTGTAATATCTAAATACACTTTAAAATAATCTGGGAGGAGATGAAGTAGGTAAGGGCATAGTGAACATGATGAAACAAGATTGGTCGTGTACTAACGGTTAGTTAAGCTGAGTTATAAAACTAAAAACAATAGAGATCATAGAGAGAGAAATAGGGTCAACACTAGAGACCCTAACAGAACACAAACCATGACTAACAATACGTAAAACACTAGATGATAAGCTAGATGATTGGAATCTTCTGAAAATTAAACACCTGTGCTCAGTGAAAGACTTCACCAAATGAGTAAAGAGACAACCTACAGACTATGAAAAAGAGAAAAAATTGGCTGTGACAAATCCATCAAAAGTCTGATACCTAAGACCTAGAGGAAAATCCAACACTCTGTAACACAGATAAATATTCCAATTAAATAATAGGCCAAGAAAATGAACTGATATTTCACCAAGGAAGTCATTCAAGTGGCTAACAGTCATATAAGGAAAGGCTCAAGATCACTGTCAATTAGGGAAATAACAAATCAAAACCACGATGAGATCTCATCTCACCCAGACATTACTTGCATGAATCAAAGAAACAGAGAATAAGAAATGTTGAAGAGGCTGTTGGGAGGCTGGAACTCCTATGCACCACTGCTGGGAATGTGCAATGCTGCAATCATCTTGCAAAATGATCTAGTGTTTCCCTAGAAAGCTAGAAGTAGAAATAATGTATGATCACTCCTGGAATTATATCCTTGACAAATAAGAGCCATCACACAATAGACACATGCACACCTGTGTTCACTGCGGCACTGTTTACAATAGCAGAAAGATGGAAACAACCTAGGTGCCCCTCAGCAGATGAACGGATGAACAAACTATGGTACGTACACACTGATGTACTATGCAACAATAAAGAACAACAATAAATTTGTGAAGTATCTCATCGTATGGAGGACATTATGCTGGTAAGGTAAGTCAGTCACGAAAGGACAAATACTGTTCGAGACCACTGCTGTAAAAACTCACAAAAAGGTTTACACGCTATCATGGGTTGAATTGTGTCCCCCAAAAATATGTGTAGGAATTTGGCTGGGCCAGAATTTTCAGTATTCTCTAATTACCCTCTGTTTTGTAATTTTTCTCGTGCTATAAATCCTGATCTCTGCCTGTGGTTAACACTAGTGGATTATGTCAGAGAGGATTAGGGTTGGACTGTAAATCCATTCATAAGATCACCTCCCGGCTCCATTGCAAAGGGAGTTTCTCTGGAGCGTGGCTTGCATCACCTTTTATCCTTTCATCTTACAAGATGTAAAAGGCAAGGGAACCTCACACCCTCAAAAAAGCAGCATCAGGAGAAGAGCGTGTCCTTCAGACCTGAGGCTTCTGCGCCAAGACACTCCTCGAACAAAGACTGATACAATACAAGGACTGTCCTTCAGAGCCAACAGAGGGAAAGCCTTCCCCTGGCGTGGAACACCCTCAATTCGGACTGGTAGCCTAACAGATTGTAAGAATAAACCCTTCTCTGCTGAAACCACCCACTTTGTGGTATTTCTGTTAGAGCAGTACTAGCTAACTAAAACACACACAAAAAGAAACAATCTTTGATGGTCATGAGATAGGGGAAGGATGGAAGGAGAAAAACACTAAATAGACAAAGCAAAAGTAATAACTGTGGTGAAGGGTAAGAGAGTACACAGTGCTGAGGAAGCCAGCACAACTTATCCAAGGCAAGGTCATGGAAGCCCTGTGGGCCCATTCAAAGCCCTGAGAGACCAAATTACCGGGCTGAGACGTGGGGGGACCGTGGCCTCCGGGAACGTCTAGCTCAACTGGCATTACGTACTTTGTAAAGAAAATGTTCTACGTTCTACTTTGGTGAGTAGCATCTGGGGCCTTAAAAGTTGTGAGTGGCCATGAACTCACTACTCACAGCCAGATACTCTTCTGGTGTCACCCTTTCAGGAGCAAATGAGAATGAAGAAAACCAGGGACACAGTGAAAGATTAGTGCAAAGGACTAATGGACCCCAACCATCACGGCTGCCGCAGACTGAGTCCAGCCCAGCCAGATGGTGCCTGGTTACTACCACCGACCTCTCTGACAGGGATCACAACAGCGGTTCCCAGACAGAGCTGGAAAAACATGTTGAACAAAATTCTGACTCTCTCTCTCTCTCTCTCTCTCTCTCTCTCTCTCTCTCTCACACACACACACACACACACACACACACACACGCATGCACAACAGACTTGCTGGCCTGACAGATTGGAGACACCCTGAGTGTTTGGCTTCTATACATCCTTTCAGTTCAATAATGAGGTTACTCCTGAGGGTCACCCTTCAGGCAAAGATTAGACAGGCCAACAAAACAAAATGAGACTAGACGGACACACCAGCTCAGGGGTAAGGATGAGGAGGGAGGAGGGGACAGGAAAGCTGGTAGTCAGGATGTTAAAATGGAGAAGCGGAGAGTGTTGACATATCCTGGGGTTGGCAACCAATGTCACAAAACAATATGTATGTTAATTGTATAATTAGGAGCTAGTCTACTCTGCAGATCTTTGTCTAAAGTACCAAAAAAAAAGAAAAGATGAGTTATGAATACAGGAGTGTGTAAAAATGGTGTAGCATCAAACCTCCTCTAACTTCAGGGGGAGGGGAGGGAACTACCAAGACCCGTGCCAGCCCAGAGCGGACTGCTATGAGGGTGAGGTCACACAAGCCTCCTCTCCAACCTTTCCACCAGTTCTGACAACGGCTGTCTCTCCTATGGCCTTCTTTACTTCTCAGCCAGGTTCAACAATTGTTGCACTGGGCCCACAGAACTCACACACCATATTCAGTATTATAGGGCTTATTAGGGAAGTAACAGGTTATGATTTGGGATGAGAGTCCACAGGGTACACCATAGGATCAGTATCAGGAAGTAACGCAGGCAAAGTCTCCTTTCTTCAGTGCTGGTCAGTTGAATCAGCTCTTCACAGCCTGAGCAGGCCTCTGCTAGGCTCTCTGAGGACACGTTCTTCTCTTGGCCCTTGGCCCTTGGCCCTCGGCCCTCACCTCCTGCTTGGTCCTGGCCCCAGCCCTGCTCAGGCAAGTGTTACAAAATTCTTTATCTCTGCTGATCAAGGCCTGGGAACATTCCGCTCCGCCAGCAAGCCTTGTTTATCTTACTCTGTGGGTTGGTAAGCCCACTGTGTCACCTTGCTCTCTGTACCAGCCTGTCTTGCAACAGTCTCCCAGTTCTTGGAGCTCCTGATTGTAGCAATAGACTCTACTGTGTTTGTCATGGACGCTTGTCATTTCATGCTGTCTCTGGTTTTACAGCTCTCTCTTCTGGGCCCAGGAGGTTCTTAGAAGAGGTATTGTAGGTCCAGAGGCTACGCTCTGCTCCTGTCTCTTCCGGATGGTAGTGAGGCTCCCTCCTCTCCTTCTGGGATTTGCTCCCTTTAAGCTTGGCAGAATGGCAAAACTGACCAATCTCTTATTACCAAAAAACCAAACCTACTTCTTTTTAGTAGATTCTGACTCATAGCTACCCTATAGGACAGATTAAAACCGCTCCACAGAGTTTCCAAGGACAGTCTGGCAGATTCAAACTGCTGACCTTTTGGTTAGCAGCCATAGCACTTAACCACTATGCCGTCAGGGTTTCCAATCCCTTGTTAGGGTTCCAAATACTTTATTTGCGTGCTTCCACATCTGCAAGTGTCTCGTGTACCTTATCTGCTTTATTAGCAGGCTGTCCATTCCTCTTGGTGTTTACATAGTCCCCAATCATTTTGTGGGTGTCTCAAAACCATGCGTGGCTTAGAAGAGCCCTATTGTGTAAAAGTCACTGCACCATGTGGTAGTTAGACCATTTGCTCTACTTTTACAAGTTTGAGATTTTTCATAATAGGTTAAAGAACACAGAACAAAGAAAGCACTGGACTGGCAGCAGGGATCCTGGGCTCCAGTGCCCATGACAGTTGACTGCTGTGTCATGATTCTTGAGTCACTCCCCTCCTTTGGGCCTCAGTTTCTTTCTCTCTAAAATAATGGGATTGGATTAAAAGACGTTTAAGATCTCTTCTGCTTTGACATGGTTAGAAACACCATAAATCATTACTTCGAGGGTATAATTCGGTGTTTTTTAGTATACTCACAAGATTGGGTAACGATACCACCACCTAACTTTGGAATATTTTTATCATCCCAAAAGGAAAACCACACCCATTAACAGTTATTCTCCATACTGTCCTTGCTTCAGCCACTGGCAACCACGCATCTACTTCCTGCCTCTGGGGATTTGCCTCTTGTGTAAATAGGATCGTTCAATATGTGGCCGATCCCTGATCAACACCCTTACAACCCCGCTGGTTTTTTTTTTCTTTTTCCATTTAACATATCCCTAAATAATACACTGTTTAGTTTTGCCCTTTTTTGTTTGTGTAATTTAAATTGTATTGTATGCACTGTTTTCTGATTTGCTTATTTAAAAACAACAGCATAGTATGAGATTCAATCGTGCTGATACTGTTTTTTTATTGTTCATTTATTTTCATTACTTAGTTTTCTGTTAATACACAGCACCTTATTTACCCATTTGAGTTGTTTCCAGTTATTTGCTATAATGAACTATAATACTCTTATGTTTCTGTATGTGTCTCTTAGTAAAATACACAAGAGTTTCTATACTTAGCAGTGGACTTCCTGAGTCATAGGGTACATGTACATTCAATTGTACTGGGTAATCCAAGTCGTATTCTAAAGTGTCTTCAGTAGGCAAAAGTTTTTACTGTTGCTCCTTTTGTTTCATTCATTTCTTCTGGATTTAATTTCCTCCTTCTTATGATATATACTTTAGTTATTTCTTCAGAAATGATCTGAGAGTCTTCAACTGTTTCTGTTACTGTTTATTGAAAATATCTATTTTTTCTATACTATTGCATGATAATTTCTCTGTATAGGAAGTTCTGGAAACCCTGGTGTTGTAGTGGATAAATGCTATGGTTGCTAACCAAAAAGTCGTCAGTTCAAGTCTGCCAGGCGCTCCCTGGAAACTCTATGGAGCAGTTCTACTCCACCTTCCAAGGTCACGATGACTCAGAATCAGCTCAATGGCAGGGGTTTTTAAATATAAAATTCTAGACAAACTCTTTTTTTTTTCTCAGTGCTTTAAAAATGTTCCATTGTTTGGGGGATCTTTATTGTTACATTTAACTGCATTTCTCTGTCTTCTGTCTTCATTTTAAGATGTTTTTGTTGTCTACGGTGCCTTCAGTTTCACCATGATGTGTCTAGGTATGCATTTATTTTTGTTTACTGTACTTGAGACTCATTCTCATTGGGTTTCCTGAATCTGAAGATTCATATCTTTCAAGAATTCTGGAAAATTATCTTTGACTATTGTTGACTCTCCTTCATTACCTTCCTTTGTTCCTTTTATATCACTTACTGGAGAATATATCGAACATATTATTCTTTGTCTGCAAATCTTCATTTCTCTCTCTCTCATTCTGTGCTGCCTTCTGATTAAATTCATCCAGTTTATTAATTTTCTCCAGCTATATCTAATTTGCTGTTTAACTTATACATTATATTTATAATTTCTGGAAGTTCAGTTTGATTATTTTGCATACCAGTTTTTGTTTCATACATGCTTGTTACTTTTTCCATTTCTTCTTTTAGGTATTTTATAACTTAAAAAGATTTATTTTGGAACCTCAATCAGATCATACTAAGTTTAAACGCTAAGTTCAAATGCTAAGTTCACAAAAGGTACAGGCCCATGGTGACGAATTTCTCACGAAAGACGCCTTTTCTTTCCTCTGCTGTTTACTTCTATAGGCAAATACAGCTTTAGCTTATGCTTTTACTGCAGTGATTTCAGTTCTGTTTGTGTTTCTGGCTCCTAGGGATATAACTTTCTTTCTTGAGTGTTCAGCTTTGCATTTAAAGAAAACTGATTGAATTTATTCAGCAGCTTTAAGTGTTTGTCTCCAGAGAATTTTCAGGTCATTTGGCCTGCCAAGATGCCAAACTTGAAGAGTATTAATTAACTTTTTATACGATAGTAAATTTGCAAAAAGAGAGTCAATTTTTATTTGCTGTATTAGGAAGGGACTTCTTGACAAGCTACTAGACAGGAAAGAATTTCCAAAGCAATAAAGGTCAGAGAAGCAAAACCTAAAGGACATCTTTTGGGAATGGTAAATAGTTGGTTTGGATCATAGCACATGGTATGTAGAGTAAGGTGAACAAATTTCTGGAGGAATCAGTCAGCGACAGACTGTGGAGAATCTTGATTTCAACTTAAGGGAATTTAGACTTTGAGAACCTCCAATGGTTTTTTAATTTAATTTCTTCTGAAGGTTAGTGTTGGTAGCAGTATGCAGAATGGGTTGGAGGGTGGCGAGAATAATGGGGAATTTTAGGAACTAAACGCAGTAATCTAAGAAGACACAAAGGCAAATAATAGGGGTAAAGTGTGAGAAAAGCACAGAGTTGTTGAAACTACCGAATTGGGGCTGAGAAAAGATGTCAATACAGACAGACATGTGACTGCCCTCTCTAGAGCTAAGTCCCCTCATAGTGTAGTAGCCCTGAAAACTCTTAGAGACTTGCTAATGTCCCCTAATGAAGTCACATGCTATTTATAAAATATCTGCTAATTATCCTCTTGGGCCAGAGCTCTTCTTTGATTTGAACTCAGATTTTAAAAAACATGCTTCAGTGTGACTTGAAAATTGGTATTAGAATAGGAAAGAAGAGTGAAACATAGACAGCCATAGCTCTAATATCAGCCAAGAGTGATGTGGTCTCCTGAAGTTCACTTCTAACGTTAACAAGACCTTTTAAATTGTTGCTCAGGACTTTCAATCCTCTAATTTATTTTTTAACAAACACAAAACCTCATTGTTACTGAGTTACTTCTGACTCATAATAACTCTGAAGCCTAGAGTAGAACCGCCCTATAGGGTTCCAGGGAGCAGCTGCTGGATTTGAACTGCCTTAGCAACCAAACTCTTAATGACTGCACCACCAGTGCTCCCCGAATTTCTCAGCAGGTCACTTTGACTCCCTGTTCCTGATGGCTCATATATCCAGTTGCCGCGGTGACAACCCAAGTTCTCTGGGTTTGTCTTTGTTTACTCTCATGAGTGTCCCGTATGTGAGCCCCTCTTTACTAAATTGTTATGGAGTGTATTCTAACTTGTTTCTTAGTTGTTGTTAGATGCTGCCAAATCAATTCTGACTCATAGCGACCCTATGAACAACAGAACAAAACACTGCCTGGTCCTGAGCCCCTCCCACAGCTGTTTTCATAAAACCCATTGTTTTGTAAACCCATTGTTGAAGCCACTATGTCAGTTCATCTTGTTGAGGGTCTGCCTTTTTACTGGTGACCCTCCACTTTACCAAGCATGATGTCCTTCTCCAGGGATTTATCCCTCCTGAAAGCATGTCCAAAGTATGTAAGATGGAATCTTTCCATCCTGGCTTTCAAGGAGCACTCTTGTTGTACTCCTTCCAGAACAGATCTACTTGTTCTTTTGGCAGTCCACAATCTGTTCAATATTCTTTTCCAGCACCTCAATTCAAAGGCATCAATTCTTCTTCTGTCTTCATTTTTCATCGTCCAGCTTTTGCATGCATAATATTGAAAATACCATGAGTTGGGGCAGGCACACTTTAGTCTTCAAGGTGACATCTTTACTTTTCAGCACTTTAAAGAGGTCCTTTGCAGCAGATTTTCCCAGTGCGGTACGTCTTTTGATTTCTTGAGTGCTGCTTCCATGGGTGTTGATTGTGGAACTAAGTAAAATGAAATCTTTGACAACCTCAGTCCTTTCTCCATTTATCACGACATTGCTTACTGGTCCATTTGTGAAGATTTTTGTTTTTTGACGTTGAGGTGCAACTCATACTGAATGTAGTGGTCTTTAATCTTCATCAGTAATTGCTTCAAATCCTCTTCACTTTCAGCAGGCAAATTTCTGTCATCTGCACGATGGAGGTTGAATGAATCTTCCTCCAATTCTGATGCCTCGTTACACTTTATATAGTTAGGCTTCTCAGATTATTTGCTTAACGTATAGGTTGAAGATGTATGGTGAAAAGATATAACCCTGACACACACCTTTCCTGACTTTAAACCATGCAATGTCCCCTTGTTCTGTGAGAATGACTGTCATTTGATCTATGTGCAGATTTCTCATGAGCATAATTAAGTGTTCTGGAATTAATTCGCTATGTTTAAATGAATGCCAGCTCTTTAGAGATGCCACATTTAGTATTTAACTGATGAATGGACTGATGAAAAGTAACAAGACTATGAAGCTAAGAAGTTAATTGGGGAAGAACTTGATTCTACGAATAGGTGACACAGATGTGAGTGTGGAGAGGGAGGTTGTCAGGGAAAACAGAACATAGAAAACAAAGGCAAATACTGTGTTTCCCTCAATCCCACATTTATATAGATTTTTCCTTCTGCTTTTCTCTCTCATTCCTCTGTGTGCTTCTCTAATTGCTAAGTTTGTTTATCACATAAAACCTCCTGCCGTGGAGTTGATGCTAATTCAGAGACCTTATAGCACAGAGCAGAACTGCCCCACAGGATTTCCAAGGCTGTAAATCCTCATGGAAGCAGAAGGCCACATCTTTCTCCCATGGAGCAGCTGGTGGGTTTGAACTCCCAACCTGATGTCTAACCTAGTTCTTATTATGTAGTAAATATTCTATAAATAAACGTGATAGCAGTCATTATTGCTAGGTGCTGTTGAGTCATTTCTGACTCACAGCAACCCTACAGCACACAGTAGAACTGCCCCATAAGATTTCCAAGGACAAACTGGTAGATTTGAACTGCTGAAATCCCTCAAACGGATTGCTGTTGAGTCCACTCTGACTTAGAGTAACCCTACAGGATAGATTAGAACTGCCCCATAGAGTTTCCAAGAAGCACCTGATGGCTTCAAACTGTTGATCTTTTGGTTAGTAGCCATAGCACTTAGCCACTATGCCACCAGGGTTCTATATATAAATGAGTGAGTGTTACTTAAAAAGAGTTGAGTGATATTTTGAAATCACACTTGGCATACTGCTAACAATATCAAGCCATCTTTGCCCACTTTTTCTCCCTTTTTTCCTTCTACAAATATTTACTGATCATTCTGTGTGGGCCAGGTACCATGTTGTATGATGCAAGTTACAATGGCTTACTTCTCAACCATCCTGAAATGATTTGGCAGTTGATAAAAAGCTTTAAAGTTTACTATTTAAAAATGACCGTTTCTTGGTGAATTGTTTCGCGGCTTCAGAAAATACAGAAGACTAACTGGGCAGCTCCTGTCCAGAGGCAAGAAGAGAAGGCAGACGGGGACAGGAGCTGGCTGAATGGACACAGGAAATACAAGTGAGAGGAGGAGTGTGCTGTCACCGTGTGGGGAGAGCAGCTGGGGTCACATAACAAACTGTGCCTAAGTTTTTGTATGAGAAACTGACTTGAATTGTAAACTTGCACTTAAAACAGTATAAAAATAAGAATTGTGTTAGTTATCTAGTACTGCTGTAACAGAAATACCATAAGCGGATGGTTTTAACAAAGAGTAATTTACTCTCTCACAGTCTAGTAAGCTACAAGTCTGAACTCAGGGTGCTGGCTTGAGGAGGAAGGCTTGCCTTCTTTGCCAGCTCTGGAGGAAGTTCTTTTTGTTGCATCAGTCTTCCTTTGGTCTGGGAGCATCTCTGAGCAGGAACCTCCAGTCTGAAGGACATGCTCTGCTCTTGGTGTTGCTTTCTGGATAGTTTGAGGTCCCCAACTCTTTGCTTGTTTCCCTTTCCTTTTATCTCTTATAGGATAAAGGGTAGTAAAAGTCATACCCCAGGGAAACTCCCTTAATTGGATTGGTGAGGTGACCTTAGTTAGGGTGTTACCAACCAAAACCCTTTGCTGCTGGGTCAATTCTGACTCACAGCGACCCTGTGAGACAAAGTAGAATTGCCATCCTGTAGGGTTTCCAAGAAGCTCCTGGTGGATTTAAACTGTCAACCTTTTGGTAAGCACCAGCAGCTTTTAACCACTATGCCACCAAGGTTTGCAAGGGTATTACAGTCCCACCCTATTTTACTTTTTAACTAATGATCACAGTTGGAGACTAAGATTTACAACACTGGAAAAAAAATCACAAAATGTAGGACAACCACATAAAATTAGGAGTCATGGCGGCCGAGCCAAATTGGTATACATGTTTTCTGGGTCAACATAACTCAACCCATGGCGATCATAAAAAATAAAACTGGCCAGTTCTTAGATTTTGATAACATGGTATGTATGTAAAATTTATGGTTTGTTATTACTCTGAGCACACACTCCATAGAGTTTTTAGTGTTTTGAAAATCTATTCTATTTGTCTTTGATATTGATGGCTATTTCAAACATTTTAAATTCCTGATGGTTGGACTAGGAATTGTTAACTGTTGATCCAACCATAAGGGCAAATGTATGATCTTTGAGAATCAAGGGCAGTCCTCTGTGAACTTGGTGAATATGTGATGTGTATGTTTATGTTTCTGAGTGTTTCAGATTCTCTAAGAAATTTGTTACCTACCCCCCCACTCCTCACCCTCCAAAACTTGAGAGCAACTCTATTTTCATTGCTTCATTAAGTTCCCAGAATCGTACCATTTGCTACATATCCTAATGGTTAAGTGTTTGGGCATCAGGGTCACCCTGCCTGCATTTAAATCCTGATTCTACTATTTAACATGTGTGTGATCCTAAGCAAGTCACCAAACTGCTCTGTGCCTCGGCTTCCTCATCTGTAAAATAGGAATAACAATAAGCAATATTTTAGGAAGTTGTGGTGAGGATTGCATGAGTTAATGCATGTAAATAACTCAGAAAATGCTCAGCACATAGTAAATGTTCTATAAATATTAGTTATTATCCTAATTATTGCATAGATGTGGTATTGATGATGAAAACCATGGTGACATACCTTCCGTAAGCCACTTAAGAGTGAATGAAAATGAATAGCCACAAAAAAATGTGGACTAACCAGATGATCCACCAGGATAAAGCTAATGCAGCATTCCTTTTTCATTCTACATCATGTCCAGGGAAACTCCTGGGTGGTGTGGGTAGTCCAACCAGGTGGCTGAGACGAGAGTCTTCAAGCTAAATTACAGTTGCAAAAGCCAGTTGTTTTTTAGACTTAACTACAATGCATACTAGTTCTGTATTTTAGTCTGGGTTGAAACTGACTTGTTACCCCACTGAAGGTGCACTGTTGGTACTCGATAAATGATAAATGAGGAAATGCAAATTTTTGATTAGCTTTCCTCATGTTTATCTCTCATACTCTCCACCAAAATATCGTGACAACCTGAGACCTTATCTGTAAGTTCCCATCTCTACCTCCTGACTCTCACTGCCTAAAGGGTCAATAGGATTAGACTAGATTAGAACTCCTGTCAAAGATCTCCAACTTTTTCTAGCCACTATGACCAAAGTGTCCTCTAGATAATTGAATTTCAAAGATATCTGTTGACCTTTTTTGGCGAATTTTGTCTCCCCTCAGATGCCTGAGAGAGATTTTTTCCTCATGTATTATTTTTGTGTTCTCTGCTTCTTTTTTGGAAACCCTGGTGGCATAGTAGGTTAGGTGCTACGTCTGCTAACCAAGAGGTCGGTGGTTCAAATCCGCGAGGAGCTCCTTGGAAACTCTATGAGGCAGTTCTACTCTGACCTCTAGGGTCGCTATGAGTCAGATGTGACTCGGAGGCAGTGGGTTTAGGACTTTTTTTGGTACTTCTTTTTATCTGTTCCCTACATAGATCACTGCCAGTGCCTGCCGCAGCACCCTCCTGAAATCTGCTTCCTGCAACAACAACTACTTTTCTTTCTGTGTTCTTTCTGTGGAAACAAATGCCTTCCGGGAACCCCTGATCCAAGAATGCCCCGTTAAAACAGCATAAAGTGATTTCACTCAGATGCCGTCTGTCAGGCTTAAAATCTGTAGATAATGTAGACACAACTGAATGTTTTCACTAGTGGACGATTGGCTCCTAGGTTCTAAACTCCACCGCAGCGTTTTTCACAATGTGACCCGTACGCCTGGCCATGTAATTTGTGAGACCCAGCGCAAAATAAAAACTTGGGGCCTTTTGCTCAGAAGGAAACTGTGGTGGCTAGTGATTAAGTGCTGCAGCTGCTAAGCAAAAGGCCAATAATTCAAATTCACTAGACATTCCTTGGAAACTGTGAGGCAGTTCTACTCTGTCCTACAGGCTTACTCTGAGTCAAAATCGACTTGATGGCAATAGGTTTATTTTTCAGTGTTTTGGTCAAAAAAGATAAATAAAGTTAAGGGGATGATGATACAGCATGAAGTCACCCACAGGGCCCTTTTGAGTACAGGAAGATCGCACACCTATGAAGCTGGCCCTGTACGGAGTCTAAAGCGTCAGAATTTACAAAATCTGGTTAGTAAAAACCCAATTTATGAGGGCTAACAGAGAGTTAAAGAGTCTCTGGATTGTGAAAATGGTGAATAACTTTGCTGGTCTAGTAACAGAAATACTGGCAGTTCAAGCGCACTCAGAGGTGCCTAGAAAGTAAGTCCGGGTGATCTGCTTCCTAAAGGTCACAGCCTTGAAAATGCTCATGGAGCAGTCGTACTCTGCACACCTGGGGTCGCCATGAGTTGGAAATGACTTCACAGCCACTAACAACAACCAGAGAGCTAGTAAATCATAATCCCTGGGGGACTCAGCGTCACTGACAAGCTCTCCAGAGTTGATCTTGTACACTTTGCTTGGGAAGCAAAATAAGAAATCCCATCTTTTGAAGACCTGTGGCTCCCTTGCCTGGATACTACCTGAGGCAGTTGATAGCATCTGTCTTGTACCAGCTGCAGTGTTTCTTTTGGCTCTCTGGTTGTTTATTTCTCGTCTTTCCTCATCTACACTAGGCTTGCTTGCACTTGTCGGTGACCCCCTGGAATGGCTAACTTGGTTGATAATACCCACTAGTTGCCATTGAGAATTCCAATTCATGGCAACTCCATGTATTACAGAGAACTGCTCATAGGGTTTTCATGCTGTGATCTTTCAGACACAGATTGCTGGGTCTTTTTTCCTGAGGTGACTGTAGGTGAATTCAAACCATCAACCTTCAGGTTATTAGCCCAGCACTTAAACTGTTTGTGCCACCCAGTGACACTTCAACTCCCAAACCAAACCTGTTGCTGTGGATGCCAGTTTACTGAACTTCCCCACAGCATTTCTAACAAGTGGCTGTTGGGATTTTGAAACCACGACCTTTCAGTTGGCAGCCAGACACTTAACCACCATGCAACCAAAGCTCTGAGAAAATGAAACCGTTAAACAAAGAGGAAGTTCTGTAGGAAAGAGTGGGACTTTGGATGGTTGGAGGACAATTCCAACAGGATTTACACCTTTGTGCCACAGTCCCCTTTTCTGACCCAGTTTGCTTTTGCCTCTAGTCTAAACCAACAGAACAAAGAAAACTATCAGAAGGCAAAATTATGGAAGAACAAAACCAAAAAACACCTCTATCCTACCGCCGCAGCATTAGTGACTACTCAGTCCCCATCACTGGAATTCAGCTTCCACCCGTCCTAATTCTTCCACGGAGAATGCCCACTAGTTCTTGCAAACTACCTTTGCAAATTATCACTTCACTGCACAGTGAGCCCAAGAACTCAGGAATTCATACTGAGTAACTTGAGAGAAATCTTATCGAATTACCCTGACTAAGCATCTGGTCCTAAGTTCTGAGTTCAGCTGTACGTCATCAAAATATTTCAAGGTGAATAAACCTCTTCATATTATGGATTTTAAAGTTTAGCACAGCAAATAAAATGCTCTTTTTATGGCTCACAGTTTTCTGTGTGGGTGATGTGATTGCTTAAGCAGTTACTGAGTGGAACAGATGCTGTCTTGAATTTTTTCTTAATAAAAGTCTCATGGATTTTTAACTTACAGTAAAACTAAGACCCATTGCTGTTGAGTCTATTCAGACTCATAGCTACCCTACAGAGTAGAACTGACCCATAGGGTTTCCAAGGACTACCTGGTGAATTTGAACTGCCAACCTTCTAGTTAGCAGCCATAGCACTTGAACACTATGCAACCAGGGTTTACTTAACTAACAAATGCTTCTCAGTTAGTTGAAAACAATTCTTTTCCTTATCTATTTTCACCTCTGTCCCCTGCTTTTCAGTATTTGTACCTTCTGCACATATAGCTTTATCACTCTGTTTTTTAAAGCAGTGAAAACCTTTGTGTTTCCTCTAGTTCCATTCAAACAGCAAGTGAGACACTAAGTGGAGACAACTCTAGATAACTTTTAATCTTGGGAATCTTAAAATTTTCGTTTGTTTTATCTTGACAAATAGCTTGTATCCAAGAATATATAAATAACTCATATCTCAAAAATAACCCATTTTTTTTAAAAACAGGCAAAAATTTGACCATAGTTCAAAAGAAAATATAAAAATGACCAATAAGCACATGAAAAAGTCTCAAGGAAAGGCAAATTAAGACCACAATGACATACCACCAGCATACCCATAGTTGTGAGTTGTTGTCGAGTCAGTATTCACAACGCCCTGCTGTGTGCAGAGTAGAACTGTGCCGTAGGGTTTTCCAAGGCTCTCACCTTCTGGAAACAGATGACCAATGTACCCACTGAAAACCAAAACCCGTTGCTGCTGAGTTGATTTCGACTCACAGAGACCCATAAGATCAGAGTAGAACTGCCCCGTAGGATTTTCAAGGAGTGCCTGGCAGATTTGAACTGACAACCTTTTGGTTGGCAGCCACAACGCTTAACCACTGCAGCACCAGAGTTTCCAATGTACTGTCTAGAAGAAATAAAATAAAAAATAAATCTGACAGTACCAAAATTTGGTGAGATTGTGGAGCAACAGGAAATCTCATACATTGATTGTGAGAGTAAAACATGGCACAACGATGGGAGGAAACAATCTGGAAGTTTCTCATAAAGTTAAGCATAAACTTAGATACAAAATAAGACACCCAACCTGTCGTTGATGAGTCAATTTCAACTCATGGCGACCCTGTAGGACAGAATAGAAAGTGCCCCATAGGGTTTCTGTGAAGCAGCTGACCTTTTGATTAGCAGCCGTGCTCTTAACTGCAGGGTCACCAGGAATCCAAATTTATCATATGGTACAGCTACTTCACCCAAATGTATGTCCTCTCAGAGAAGTGAAAGAAGTCAAATGAAACATATGGCTTCTCAAAGACTTGTTCATGAATGTCTGTCTTAGTTGTCCAGTGCTGAAATAACAGAAATACCACAATTGGATGGCTTCAACAAAGAGAAATTTATTTTCTCACAGAAAAGTTGGCTAAGAGTCCTTATTCAGGCCGTCAGCTGCAGGGGAAAGCTTCCTCTGTTGGCTCTAGAGGAAGATTCTTGTTATCAATTTTCCCCTGTACTGGGAATTTTTGAGGTGTAGTGACCCCATGTCCAAAGGACACTCATGGTACCAGTGCTTCTTTTCTTGTGGTATAAGGTCCCCTGCTAGAGAGCTCTGCTTGCTTCCCTTTCCTTTATATCCCTAACGATTGCCTCAAAGCACAATACAGTTTTATAAATTGAGTCCTGCCTCACCAACACAACTGCTGTCCATCCTCCCTCACTAACATCATAGAGGCGAGATTCACAACATGGAGGAGCATCACACAATACCAGGAATCGTGGCCCACCCAAACTGGGGCACATATTTTTGAGGGAGAACACAATTCAATCCATAACAATGTTCATAGCAGCTTTATTCATAACAGCCCCAAACTGAAAACTGCCCAAACGTTCACCAACAGATAAAAGAATAAACTTTGGTACATCCATCTGTATAACGAAATTCTACTTAGGAATGGAGAGGAACAGACTACTGGTATATACAACAAGAGTACATCTCAAAAACATTATGCTGAGTCAAAGAAGTCAGACACAAGAGCACATACTTTGTTATTCCGCTGATATGAAGTTCTAGAAGTAGCAAAACTAATATACAGCAGCAGATGGCAGGTCAGTGGTTGCCTGTGGCCAGGTTTGGGAGGGGTCTCTTGACTGCAAAAGAGCATGAAGAAAACTTTGGGATGTTGGAAATCTTTTATATTTTGATTGAGGTGGTGTCTACACAGGTGTAAACATTTGTCAAAACTCATTTGACCTGTGTACTTAAAAAATAAGGGCATTTTATTGTATGTAAAGTATATCTCAATAACTCTGATGCTTAGAAACCGCGAAAAAAGTTCAGAAAACACATACATGTACACACCACCTGGGATTAATAAATGTTAACCATTTTTTCATTTGCTTTATCTTTTTTCATGTTACAGAAATGAAATATTACACGTGAAGGTGAAGCCTATAGTTCCCAGAACTGTGCTTTACCTCTTCCCATGGAAAGCGCCTTCATAAAATTGTGTATTTAAAACATTTAAAGCATCTTGTTTACAACCATCTTCACTGTATTTATGGAGGTACCCAAATTCCAACATCTAGGACATAGGACTTAGCTAAACAATGAGTCAGTCAGCAGAGCAGCCTGTAATGATGTTCAGACTTACGCTCATTCCCTAGGGCTATGTTACCTATCCTGTGTTTGAGACGCCGCTAATATAATTTGTATAATTATGAGACTATTTATATTGTTCTTTACCTTCAGTTTTAAGTATGACACACAACTTGGCACAAATGGGAATTTAGGGTGTTTTCATGTGTCTCCAAGTTTTAAACCTGACTGCTTGTAAACCTTCAAGTCCCAAGATTAATGTGGGTTTTTACAATACAGTTATCTGACACCAGTGCTTTGTTTTAATTGCAATTAAACCAGAATACAGATATTTGTGTATTCCCCTCTAATCAGCCACATAGATTACTAGACTACTTTGAAAACAACTAGCAGCACTGAATCCCAATGCTTCAGACAAAGCGCAGTTGGCATGCTGGATTTTTTTTACTTTTGTTTCTTTCCTTCCTATGTATCAGGCAACCACAAGGATTAATTTGACATGCCGTGTCTTTTCTTTTGGTTTATTTATTGTTATTATTCTTATGATTCATTTTATATGTTGTCCAGACTTTTCCCCTCAGTTCTAATGTTTATATTTCAAAAGCTGGCAGGTAACGAGAGAGAAGAGTTTAGGCTGGTATCTTACCATGGTCCAGCCAAACTGATAGTCACATTTTTGGGGAAGGGGACATAATTTAATCCATGACAGCTGGTTTTAAGTATTCTGTAACAACGAAGCAGTTAATTTTCCTATAAATTAAAAAAAAAAAATTCACAGACACAGGCCTCTCAAAGAAGACTACTAATTTTGGTTTCATTAGCATAACAAATGGTCTCTGTCTCTCTATTGCTATTAGCAATTGTTCTGCTTAGAAAAACAATACACACAATAGTTGCTCTTTTCCTTAGGGTAGAGGCATGAAAAACAAACCATTTCTGAAACAGGCTATAAATTTACAATGGGATCTAGAGTTTTTTTTTTCCTTTTGTTTTAGAATCTGAAAGCTTCACCTTCACTTCCTCGTAGCTTTTGACATGTCTTCAAGTATTATGGAAGCTCTAGTGGCTAGTGGTTAAGTACTACAGCTGTTAACCAAAAGCAGTTCAAATCCACCAGGTGCTCTTCGGAAACTACGGAGGGTTCTACTCTGCCCTGTAGGGTTGCTATGTGTTGGAATTGACTTGACAGCAGTGGGCTTTTGGATTTTCAATTCTCATTGTCTATGCCTTGCATATCACAACAGAGGCTAAGTCTGCCACCCAGAACAAGTTCCATTTCCTCACAGATATGGCATCACTAAAGCCTCGTTTGGGCATGGCCACAACTGGATTATGCATGCTACTCAACCAGTGATGTGTCGTCCCTGGCAACATCTGATAATTGCAGAGATGACTACATCAGACCAGCTGTGCCACAGAGCGCTGTTGGATCATTTGTGACCATTAAAAGGTATAGGGGTACAAGGGAATCTTCTCGTTGCTGCAGAAGACAGAGGTCTCTACCTTCTTATAGAGAAGTGATACTCTGAGAATAGGGAGCACAGAGATTCTAAAGTTTCGCAACTGACACTGGAAGACACAGAATTTGTATTTAATTTTCCTTGGCTTTTGATGGCCAATCAAAAGAAAATATAAAAAGATTAGTAATTAGCTGAAGTACAATGGGAAGGTAGGCCTGAAAATCCTGTTTTGGAACATTTAGGTAAGGGATATGAGTGAAGCCTACCATGGATGTGGCTCAGGAAATGTCTCTCAGGTCATGAACAGTGGCAGCAGCCTCTTTAGCTGAACCAATATGATCATTTTAGGGAAATGATGTTTGGTTCATCATTTTAAGCATCAAGAGTTGGCAGTAGTGATTTGGGAATGGAATAAAGGAGACAAATGTCAGCGTGAAGAAGTGTAAAACCTTGATGGGAAAATGACAAGGCCTTTTTTTACATGTTTCAACACAGGATGGACTTAAAGTCTTCTGTTTTATCAAAGCAAAATTATTAAGAGAGAGATGCAGGAAATCTATGAGATGTTCGAAGAATCTTGTGTTCTTTTTTATATAGACCTATTAACTTCATTGTAGTAGGTTGTTTGGTCTGTTGAGTTGGTTCCGACTCATACTGACACTATAGGACAGAGTACAACTGCCCCCATAGAGTTTCCAAGTAGCACCTGGTGAATTCAAACAGCCAGGGTTTTGGTTAGCAGCCATAGCTCTTTAGCACTGCGCTACTGGGGTTTCTAGTTCCTCCTATTAAGCCTGAGAAGATTGTTTTTCTCATCTTTGACCTACATGAGTTGATTTACTGGGTCAAGTATGCTTTGTAAAGATGCCTATATCCTATTTCTAATATCCCTTGGAAGTGTTTGTCTTCTTCAGTTTTAACCTAAAAAATTTTTGGAAACATATATTACTATTAAGGAACTCTAGTGACACAATGGTTAAACACTCCACTGCTAACTGAAAGGTTGCCAATTTGAATCCCAGCAGTGGCTGACTCTTCAGGAGAAAGACCTAATGATCTGCTCCCATAAAAATTGCAATCTAGGACACCCAGTGGTGCTGTACTACTTTGTCATATATGGTCACTATGAGCAGGAAATGACTAGACAGTACACAACAACAAAATGTTGTTGTTGCTGTTTTCCATGGATTAATCATTCCGTGAAGAAGTCATTATTGATGTGTCTTCCATGGATTTCATAAACTTAAAAATAAGGATTTTATAGTTTCAGTGTAAACTACCCCTTGAAGGGCATTAGTTATTTTAAGTTTCTCTCTTATAATTTTACAGTACTGTTTACTTCTTCCAGGGTAAAACGAGTGGGTCCTAGTTTTAAAATGCCAGTATCAAAGCCATCTTATTCATATTCTTTGTGATTTTACTAACTTTAATCACTAATTAGAATTTATCCTTTTCCAGCCTGATGAATTTCCCCTTCCCCCACATGAGACTGAGACTCTTGCTCCTTTGAGACGAGTGAGTTCTGTGAAGCTTCTTCCAGCCCTTTGTTTTCTTTTTCTGTGGTTCAGCCGAAGGGCAGGGCATAAGTTTCTATAAACCTATGGATTTCTTTAATAGATAGTTAAGGCATTTATTCCTTAAGAGTGTGATAAATGCCTCCTAACACTATATATGAATAAAACGTTTTCTTCTGTATAGATAAACTCCTATACTTCCTTTTTCTTAAAAACCAAGTATGTAGCCAAACCTATTCTTGGTTTCTAAGAAATTGGGCTCAACTTACAGCTTGTGGGTAGAAACTAACTTAGCCTGGATAAGTGGACATAGGTATTTAATGAATTATTTTCTGATCTGCCATTAAAAATATTTGAAAGATCACTCTGAATTATATGTTTATTAAGGGTGAGAGGGTTCACTTTTTTTTTTTTAGTAAGTAGTAAGGCACAAATCATAAAGCGTAATGACAAAATACAAATTGAACTATTTTAGGCAAAAGTTGGTTAATGTATTCAGATTTATTTCCGAAGCTTTCACAGAGGACGTCATAGCGTTATATTGGCTTGGCCATTAGCAGAAAAACACGCTTCAACCGAAATTCCTCAATTTTGGCTTCCGCCCAAGGTGTGTAACCCGTATCCATTCGGGTCTGAATCCACCAAACTCTCGGAGGGAGAAAGATGTGGTAGTCAGCTCACTAAAGGTTACATACAGCCTTGGAAACCCTACGGACGTTCTACTCCGTCCCGCGAACGGAACTGACTTGACAGCCCGTATCCATAGAAACTGGGAAAAGCGTCTTCGAGGTGGGGAAGTCTCCGCCTCTTCTGCTCTAAGCGGCTTCCCTTTTTGTTGGGAGGAACAAATTAATGGGATTTATGTGAGCGCCCGGGGAGAATGCTTTCTCTCGGTTCTTTGAATCCCAGGGCTGTACCGTCTTCTTCGAATCCCTGGCCGAACCACAACTCCCAAGATGCATCCAGGACCAGGGCGGTCAGAAGGGTAGCTTCCGGTCGGGGGAAGCGCGGTTGCGCACGGGGTGTGGCCTTATTGGTTCAAGCCGCCTCGTGCGATATGCGTCACTGCGACGTGCGGTCGTGGGGCGGGGAGACGCGGCGGCGGCGGTCGCGGCGGCGCGAGCGCTATCTCAGACGCGGTATCGCGGCGGCGGCAGCGGCGGCAGCTCCACCGGGTTTGGCCCCCTCCCTCCTCCGTTCCCCCCCTCCTCCCCCCCTTCCCCCAGCCGTGGTTCCTGAGGACTCCGAGACGTGCGGCGAGAGAGTGACAAGTTCCGGGTAAGGGTCTCTGGAGTGTGAGCGCCGTTTCCCGGGCGTAGGGAGAGAGCCTGGGTGGGAGAGTAGGTGAGGGCTAAGGGGGCCAGTGTCCTGGGTGCGGGCTGGAGAGCGTGCGTGTCCTCGCCTTCTACTTAGTTCCCTAACTTTGACCCGCCGCTGCGCGTAGTGTGAGGTAGCTCGGGGGTTCGCCCGTGAGGGGCCTGGATGCACTTTCCTTTTCAACCTCTGACAGGAGCTCGGCGCCCACCGCCCGACTCGACCCTCCCCTCCCGGTAAAGGGTCAGAAGGTCGGGACTCTCTCAGCTGTCCGGACCTTCGGATGCACTTGCCTTCTTCCTTGCTGCCCGCTAGAGAAACTCCCTTCCCTCTCTTTTCTGCCTTTTGTTACTTCTAGGAATTTCTTTGGTGGCAAGGTTCTGAGGGGTTTTGCTGCTTAGTAGTACTTTTGCAGTGAGTAGGTGGTTTGATTTGGGGTGGGAAGATGTGAGTCGGAATCGACTCGACAGCAGTGGGTTTAGGATTTCTTAGGTGGCGCTTCAGGCACGGTGGGAGGTTTACCGAGACCCTATTGGGTTTTAAAACTGCTGACAACATGAGTTTTCGGGGGTCTCTGACAACGTTTCAACTGGACACGAATATGTATGTGTGTATGTATTAACGTCTAGCTTTTGAACTTGATCGTTTGCCTCTGGAATTTGACAACTGCATGAGAGAGTCCAGTGGTGAATTTTGGTAAAAACGATTCTGGTGTTCAGCTGGGAAGTTTATGGAGAGGGTACCTTCATTGCAGGTTGTTGGTGTGTGTTTTGTAGAATGACCTTTTACTATTAATTTTTGACTCCTGATTTTTCAGCGCAGTATTATTATCCCATTCCAGAAACGATCTTTTCTCCCCCTCCTCCAGGGAAACCAGGTAAAACTCCAGGAAATCTGTCATAACTTTAAAATCTTTTGATCACAGAACTCTTCCAATGATGTTTTAAAAGTAGTTTCCTCCGTTCCAAAGCTTTAGCTTTTTTGTAGGAGAGCATAAACTTCGTCAGTTATGGTGAAGTGCCCTTTTACCAGAGGCCACCTTTGTCTCTCTTTTAGAAGGTAGTTCGTAGATGTTTTATTCTTTCTCACAAATTTAACGTTAGAGTGCTGACCTTGATCCATTACTGAAATCATCACTTCAGAGGTTGAGATTTTCACACATGTGGTGACAGCTGCTTGTGGGGGAGTTAGAAAATTTGAACATTTTCCAAGTTTAATGTCAAAGGCATATTTCTTTTAGGCTCTGTTTGTATTTGCCTCCTTAACAGTAGCAGATTTCTTTTTCTCACTGAGGCGTTAAGGATGAGAGTTGGATTTCCGGAGTATTTTATTATCTATCCCCATTCATTGTACAAACTTACAAAGGAGTAGATATTTTTTTCTGTCAGTAGTATCAGTTTGGTTTGTAAAGTCTTTGACAAACATTATATTTTGTTTTCCAGAGTGAGAATCACTTTGTTTTATTCTTTATTTCAGGGATTGGCAAACACTACAGCCTGCAGGCCAAGTCTGACCAGCTGCCTCCTTTTGTAAATAAAGTTTTTATTGGAACATAGCCATACGCATTCGTTTAGGTATTGTCTGTGTTTGCTTTTGCAGTATAATGGCAGAGTTTAGTAGTTGTGACGTGGACCCAAACAGCCTTCAAAGTCTAAAATATTTACTGTCTGTCCCTTAATAAAAGAACTTTGGTGACCCTTCCTTTATTTTACTACAGTTGATGCACAATCAGTGTAGAAAGTTAGAATGAGCCCAAAAGAAAAAAGCAAAAGATTATCCAGAATCTTACTACTTATATGGATGTGTTTTTGTGATTATAGTATTAGGTGGTGATTATTTTTATGTAAACGGACTAATATCTTTTAAGTGTTGGCTTGCTTTAAAAAGCCAAGCCAATGCAAGTGCCGTCGAGTCGCATCCGACTCAGTTTATTTTAATATGGTTTTGAATGCGTTTGTACTTCTTGCATTGTAGTTCTCACTGGAAAAGGGCTTGATGAGCAAGTTTTCATGAACTGTCCTAGTCAAGATTAAAAAAAAAAAATCAGGAATGATGGATAGTTGTTGATGATAATGACCATCACTGTAAATTGCACTTGGCTCTGCATCAGTAGATTGGGTTTTTTTTGTTTGTTTACTGTGTACTAGGCAGAAACTGTGGTGATATAATGGTTAAGTGCTGTGGCCGCTAACCAAAAAGTTGGTAGTTGGAATCAACCAGACACTCCATGGAAACTATGGAGCACTTGTACTCTGTCCTGTAGGGTCACTGTGTGTTGAAATGGACTCGGCAGCAGTGGGTTTATGGGTATGTACCAGGCATTTTTCCAGTACTTCGCATGTATTAAATCATTTAATCCCCATAACAGCTCTGTGGTAGTACCTGCTGTTACTATCCTAATTTAGGATGAAGAAACTGAGGCATGGGAAACTTAACTGCTCGTGTTTTACCAGTGAGTAAATGTGGAGCAGAGGTTTGAATCCATGTAGTCTGGTAGTAGAACCTGCACTCTTAACTGTGTAATATAGAGCCTTTCACAATATTGCTCATGTAGAAACTTTAAATGGTCCAACCCTAATCCAAACCTACTGCCATCGAGTTGATTCTGACTCCTAGTGACCCCTGTAGGTCACAGTAGAACTCACCCATGGTAGAACTCGCACCATGGGAGTGCCTGGTGGATTCGAATTGCTGACCTTCTGGTTAGCAGATGTTGCGCTTTAACACTAAGCCAGCAAAGCTTCTATTTTAAGTGGTCCTTCTGGCATCTAATGTAGAAATTCCTCTTTATTTTGTCTTTTTTCCAGTTTCATTCTCTGTTAACCACTTTTAACAATTTGGTATTAATCTTTTCAGCTCTCTTTCTGTACATATATATTTATTTGCAAATCTGTATACACATAGTTTTCCCCACCTTAAAGGGGATTGGACCAGTCATTGTTCTGTAGCATGCTTTTTAAAAAATGGTTGTCAAAATACAGTACTTCTTGACTACAATGTAAATATTCTTGGTTTAATAATTTTCACAGTAATGACAGAAGTTTAGCATTCTCCTTGGATTGGAAACTTGATTGGGAGTTATGAGAAGTCTGGGCAAGGTCTAGCTTTACCTTGTTATCAGCAATTTTTTTTTTAATTTCTCGTTCTCTGATAGGCTGTTAGACATTCTTGCTGTGTACATTATCTTTGACACTGACAGGTATGTTTTGATACTGTTCTTTTAAAGTTGATTTTGAATTCCTTTAGGTGGGGTGTACATTCTGTAGTCCCTTTCTGGTATTCCTTTATACTGAACAGTTGCTCTGCTTGTTTAGCTTTCTTGCACCTGACTCTTGAAAGCCTGTGATTTTGCACTGCTTTCCCCACCCCCATCAAAAAGAATCTGGTGACTGCCTAGTAGTCTGTATATTTCTTGAGGGTAGAAAACATAGCTTTCTCCATATCTTACTGTGATCTTGGTTCATGGTTTGTGGTGAATGCTCTTTTCACAACCTAAATTGGATGATGTTCTTTCGGGTTTACTGCTGAGTGAATTGCTTTGTTAGATATAACCTTTTCAAAGTCTTTGTGAAATAAAAACTTAGAAAACTGCAGTATAAAATTATCATCTTAGTGTATGTCTTCTATACAAAAAAACCCAAACTTGTTGCCTTCATGTTGATTCCAATTCATAATGACGCTATAGGAGAGAGTAGAACTGACCCATAGGATTTCCAAGGAGTGCCTCATGAATTTGAACTGCCAGCCTTTTGGTTAGCAGCTGTAGCTCTTAGTTTCAGTGCTCCTAGGGTTTCCATGTTCTCTATATCATACTTTATTTCTGAAGTAACTATGACTGACTGATATGGTAGGACTGTTTGTTAGGAGTGATTAACCTATTATTTACAAGTACGTTTGGTTTTCAGAAATTGTAAGCTAAGAACCGATTAAATAGATGATTTGTTTTATGTCTAAGTTGCAGTCTGCCATGTTTTAGAAAGGGATGTATGTTGGCTGAGTGATACTATAAAATGATAGTTGCCATCAAGTCACTTCCAACACATGGTATTGCAAGGTACCCCATGTATTGTCAGAATAGAACTATGCCCCATGAAATTTTTAGTTGCTGACTTTTGGAAGCAGTTCACCAGGCCTTTCTTTCAAGCCTCTGGTGGCCTTCAGCTCCCAGCCCTTTCTTTGATTAACAGCTGGGCACATAAACTGTTTACACCACCCAGGCATTCCAAAAATCATCATTCCCCTTTATTAGAGAATCTAAATGTCCAGACAGTGGAAAAACAAACAAAACCCAGTGCCATCCAGTTGATTCTGATGTCTGGCAACCCCATAGCATTTCCAGGCCTTCATGTCTGTACGGAAGCAGAAAGTCACATCTTTCACCTGTGGAGCCACTGGTGGTTTCCAACTGCCTAGCTTTTGGTTAACGGTGGGATGCTTTAATCACTGTGCCACTAGCACGCCTTAGAGGAAAAGGGAAACTAAATACTGGGGGTTACCAGGGTGTCATCAGGTATGGGAAGAATACCTGTGAGAAGGGGCACTTCAAGTGTTTTAATGAAGTCCACAGGAAAATAGAATTTTCTTTATAATTGACATGTTATACATTCTTACTGCACTGTGTTTTCCACAATATCCATGTACTAGGAAACTGTCATTTTGAAGAGGCATTGTTAATTAGCTTATTAAATTTTGTCTGCTTAGGGTTTTCTTTTGGATGCAGTTTTAGTTAGAATATTGACTAGCTAATTGTGTTTCTTTTGGTAACATGTTCACTTAAATGCTGTATGTCTTGAAATTTTCGTGAACATGAATGCACAGTTATTTCTGTACACTCATTCCTTCGGTCAGAGAGGAAGTGGTGTTTGTGACACATTGTGAAAACTTGAGCAGAATGGAAACAGGAGGATTGCTTTTTATTTTCTTGGAATAATTACTGGGCTGAAGGTTACAGAGGTTATGGGGCTTTTAAACTACTATATATGGCCAAATTGCTTTAAAAAATTGTATCGGACCCGACTTGATGGCACTTGGCTTGGCTTGCATTTTTTAGCACTAGAATACAAGAATTTGCTGTCTTCAAAGCTTATGATCTGTGGAATTGGCATTTTTTCCCCACATTTTTACATATCAAGCAAACATGAAATGATATCAAGTTTTTATTTCTACTTTACTGGATTAATCATGAGATTGAGCTGCTTTTCATATGTTGAGTGGCCATTCACGTTTCCTTGTCTTTAATTGGCTATTGATTTCTGGTTTATTCTTTTGAATAGAATTCATTATCAAGTTTGTCACTATTTTCCTTATTGGTTTATGTCCTTTATCTCATTGAAGAAATCTGCCCCCTACCCAGTATCATTAGATACTCTCTCAATGTTTTAGTAATCTAGTGCTACTTTAACAGAAATACCACGAGTGGATGGCTTTAAAAAGAGAAATTTTATTTGTCTCAGTCGGGTAAGCCGAAAGTCCAAATTCAGGATGTGGGCTCCAGGAGAAGGCTTTCTCTGCTGGCACTGGAGGAAGGGCCTTGTTGTTAATCTTCCCCTGGACTGGAAGCTTCAGAGGTGCAAGGACCTCAGTCCTCTACAACGGATGTGTTCAGCTCCTGGCGCTATGTTACGGTGGTATGAGGTCCCCAAATCTCTCTGCTGGTTCCTCTGCTTTGTAGCTCAAGAGACTGCTCAAGACACAAAAATGACTTACACATTGAATCTTGCTCTACCAACACAACTGCCACCCTTCTACTTTCGTTAAAGTCATAGAAGCAGGAATTCCAACATGGGGGAACATCACACAATACCAGGAATTAAGGCCCAGCCAAACTGCAACAGAGTTTTTAGGGAAAACAATCCACAATTCAGTCCATGACACCTGAATTTCTTTGTGTTTTAGAAATTTGGTCTTTTATATTTAGATCTTAATTCTGCCTGAAAAAATTTTTTGGTGATGTTATGTGAAGCAGGGATCTAATTTTTTAGTGTGTACAGTCAATTACCACAGCACTGTTGACTCAATGTGTTTTAAAATCTTCAACTGTAGTTTTTTTTAAGAGGGCATGGTTTCTGATGCAGCACAGTAATAGCCTTTTTGTATTTCATCAGGCTGCGTCACATGTTCACATATCTGGGCCAGAGTAATGTGGTTAGTGGATGACTTGATCTAGGAATGGAACCTAAAGGAGTGAACAGATAGAGAGCATGTTCTGTGGGTTTCACCAGAATTTCATTTCTCTCAAGCACTTCTTTAATAGATTTCAAACAGTTTGAGAAAATAGATTGGTGGTGTTTTTGCATTGCTGGTTGATAAACAGGCTTTGGAAACTAGATAAGCAGGTGGTTGATTGACATCTTGTTCCAAAACTTGATGGGACTTAAACATATTTAGTCATCCTGCTGCTGTTATCACAGATACCTTCTGAAGTTTGAAGCTTTTAATTTTGATCTCAGGAGAATTATGTAGATTACAGATTCTGAATTTTTTAAAATGAAAGGATGTAAGTCATTGAATTTAAGAATGAAAACTTATTTTTTTCTTCACTTGAAAGGGTTATTAATGTATTTTTAGTCTGAGAAAAGTTTGCTACTGGAGACCTGCAGTTAGTTGTGTATTCTAGGGTTTTTTTGGGGGGGGTAGTTAAAAGAAGGCCTTGTAATTTAGTGGAATAAAACAATGTTGAGAAATGTTGTAGAAGCCCTGTGGTAAAAAAATGGACTTGGGAATCAGACATAACTGAGATTTGAATTCAGGCTCTTCCACCTACAAGTTTGTATTTGTGTTGAGGTACTTGATCTCTTTGAGCCTTAATTTATCTGTAAAATGAGACCTTACTTCATAAGGATTGTTGGAAGATTAAATGAGGTAAAGGATATGAATGAAGGGCCAGCTAACAGCAATTCTCTTTCTCCCTTCAAAGATAACATGACCTAGGAAGTATGAACCACTTACTTGGCGGGTGGGTAAAGTATTGTGTAATGAAAGGGACTTCTTTATTTTGTAGCTTGTGTAACCTTGGAGGACCACTGGTTGTGCAGTGGTTAAAGTGCTCAGCTGCAAATCAGACATTGGCAGTTCAAACCCACTAGCTGCTCCGTGGGGGAGAGATGGGACAGTCTGCTTCGTTAAAGGCTTGCAGCCTTGAAAACCCTGTGGAGCAGTTCTACTCTGTCTGATAGGGTTGCTCTAAGTTGGAATCAACTTGAATTTAGTGGGTTTTGTGTGGTTTTTGGTGTAACCTTGGGAAAATTATGTTGAATCTTATGTTGAGTCCTATTCATGTACAGGCAGGATTTTAAAATTACAGAAGCTCCCAGGGTACAAACATCTGGCTTTAATGTTATGTAAATTTGCCCCCAAACCAAAAAACTCATTGGCATTGTGACCGTAATACTCTCCATCATGTTTTCTCCTTCTGAAAATGGGTGACTGAAAGTTTAGCTAACACCGTGATGAATCTGCAAGTTGTACTCTTTCCTCTACCTGCCTTAGCCTGTGCCTACCTTTGTTAATGACTTTATTTTGATCTGGTGCTAATAACTTTGTTTGGTTCTGCTGCTGACCACCTGTGACTTAATGACCACTCACAGGAAAACTAGAGCCTCTGTGTCTGTGATGTATATCTTTAGCTTGATAAGGGGGTGTCCAGCATGTATCTCTTTGGTCTGATAAAGTGTCTCTTTGGCTCTTGTAATGAATAACTCCTGTGGCCATGTCATCTGTGGGCTACAAGACATTTCTAACCCTTATAAAAATCATATATTAGGTCTAATGTAAAATTGCCTTTTGGGACTCTGTAGAGATAGCCTGTGTGGCTGGCAGATCCCTGTCAGTGGACACACTCCGACTTGGAATATGTCAGATTGGCTTGACTGCTCCAGGGCATGGATCCTAATTGGGTAATGAATTTTCAGTGCCTAAAATGAGGCTGAAATTAAGGACTGAACCCTTGGGAAGGACCTAGGAAGGGGAAAGATACACCCCTCCTGGAGTTGCAGAGAACTTGTACAATCTGTGGTGGCCTGGAGGTTCAGTGATGCAGGGGGACTCCATGGCAGCGAGCTCTAGACACAGGGAGAAAGTTACTATTGGCCATGGCAGGTTGCTGGGCATTGGGCAGTAAATCCTCTGTGAAAGCTTCAGGGGCATTAGTTCTCTAGGACTCCCTCCAGTAATGGGTGATTAGGTCCTGTGAGGTTGGGTAAGAGATTGGTGAGGTTCTTCATTAGAAATGGGTACATAGGGAGATAAGGTTCCAGCGAAGAGTCCACTAGGAACTGAACTTATTTAGGAAGGAGTTGCCTAACTAAGAGCATGTCTTAAAATTCTGTGTAATCAAGTGTGGCCTGCAAATGGTTCTAGAGATTTTGGTATTGGTTCTGTAGCTTGATCTATTCTGTACTTGAACTAACAAGATAGATGAAAAATTGTTTGTGGAATGTTTTGTGACTTAATGGTATGAAAAAAGGATAAGGCCTTTGTTAGCCCCTTTTATACAAGTGAATGATGATGACAGGCTAAGAGATGACGAATCAAAGGATGTTGTCATTGAAATTTGCTGCCCAGTTAGGCTTCATGCCTTGGAGCAGTCGAGCCAGTGGAATTTACTCCCAAGTCAGAGTCAGAAAGCTTATAGGTTGGTGCCCTGCCACCACCAGTGAGTATCCTCGCAGGGAACACAACAAAGAGTCCCTGATGAAGTGGGAGAAAAATGGGGTTCAGAATTTATAACCTATTAAAAAGACCAGACTTGATGGTCCAGCAGATTGGAGGGTCCCAAGAAGACATGGCCCCAGGACTGTCTGTTAGCCCAGAACTAAAACCATTCCTGAAACGAGCTTTTGAGACCAAGAATTAGACTGTACTATAAGACATAAAATGAGCTGGTGAAGAGTGTACTTCTTAGCTTAAGTAGATCCATGAGGCTGGCTGGTTGCTATTCAGAGACAAGATGTGAGGGCAGAGGGGAAGAGGACCTAGTTGAATGGACAGAAGAAATACAGGGTAGAAAGAAGAGGTGTACTGCCACAGTATAGGGGGAGAGCTAGAGTTACATAACAGTATGTGTATAAGTTTTTGTATGATAAATTGACTTAGATTGTAAACCTGGACTTAAAGCACAGTAAAATATTAAAAAAAAAAAAAGTGAGAGTTTGTTTAGGAAGTGTCTACAAGTTGAGATGTGATAGCCATGCAGGCTATCTCTCTGGAGTCTCAAAAGGCAGTTTTACATCAGAGCTTATATATGATTTTTACAAGGGTTAGAGGTGTCTTTGTAGCCCATAGATGGCATGGCTACAGAAGGTTTTCATTACAAGATAGTGGCAAGAGACTGTCAAACTACAGAGATACATGCAGGACATCCAGCCAGGCTAGAGATTAACATGTCAGACATCTGGGCTCTAATTTCCGTGTTGGGGGTATAAGTCACAGGTCTTCAGTCAGAACAGAACGAAATTACTTGTATCAAATCAAAACAGAGACGTCAACAAAGGTATGTGGAAAGGAGAAGGTAGGCAGGGGAAGGAGAAAAACTTACAGGTTCATCATGGTGTTAGTTAGGTTAAGCTCTCAACTGCCCATTTTGAAAAGGAGAAAAAATGTTAAGGAGTATTAGGATCACACGATCAAGTTGATTTATGACTTTATAGTGACCCTGTAGGACAGAGTAAAACTCTTTCGTATGAATTCGAAGGAGCAGCTGGTGGATTTGAACTGTCAGTCTTTTGGTTAGCAGCTGAGCTCTTGACCGCTGTGTCACTGGAACTCCAAATCCTTCAGCAAAACCACCTTCGCTTGCTGCATTGCGCAGCTTTAAAGTCGCTGAAAAGGCGTTCAGCTTTTTTATGGACTAAACCGAGGAAACCCAAACGCATTGCCAATGAGTTGATTCTGACTCATAGCCATGCTGTAACACAGAGTAGAACTGTCCCACAGGGCTTCCAAGGATCAGCTATTAGATTCAAACTGTGCCCTTTAGGTAGCACCCACAGCTGTTATCCACTGGACCATTAGGGCTGCTTTATTGGACTTTAGGCTGAATAAGAGCTGTGTGTACCTGTTCTGACTTACCCACAAATTCTTAAAGATACACTTAAGAATGTTCCTGTGATAACCAGCCACCATGAAAGACAACTCTTAAAGGAAACTCAACAGAGTCCCTGATGGAGCAGGAGAAATGTTGGATGCAGAATTTGAACTCGAGTGAAAAGCATAGACTTGATGGTCTGATAGACTGAAGGCAAATTCTGGCATATAAGACATAAAATGATACTGGTGGAGAGTGTGCTTTTTGGCTCGGGTAATTACAGAAGACTGACTGAGCAGCTCCTGTCCAGGAGTGAGATGAGAAGACAGAGGATTGGGGATTGGTTAAATGGGCCTGGGAAATAATCTGGTGGATGGAGGCGTGTGCTGTCATTGTAAATTTTAGTATGAGAACTGATTCGAATTGTAAATGTTCATTTAAAGCATGATGAAGACAGTTTTTTAAAAAGAAGTGCACTACGTTAGGCACATGAAGCCAAGCCGAACCCAACCCAGCCAACTGCCATTGAGTCAGTTCCAACTTGTGCAACATTATAGGTCAGAGTAGAACTACCCCATGGAATTTCCAGGGAGTGCCTGTCAGATTTGAACTGTCAACTTTTTTGTTAACCTTTTGGTTAGGGGAGGTAGCATTTAACCATGAGGCCACCAGGGTTTCCTCAGGTACATTGTATCCTCTAAATTACCCTTTTTTCATGATAATAGATGGTAACATCATGCTTTTGAATTAGGTCACAAAGAAAACTGTGGAGAAACCAGAATGGTTAAGAGTTAGTCTGTTTACTTTGACAGAACAAACATTAGGGAATGTTCATTCAAGTAAAACTTGGTTTAGGAGGCTACTGTTATTTATCCCAAATACAAATAATATGTTGTTGTTTAGCTGATAGAAATGTGTGGTTTCTCCAAATTTTCAGTAATTCAGGATTATCTAAAGTAAGCTTTAGATTTGTCACTTTTTGCATTTAAAATCAACTTTATTGAGAAATAATTTACATACCATAAAATAATATCCTTTTTTAAAGTTAGGACTAAATGAAAGTGTATAATCCAAGTCAATTTTCCATACATGCCTCTCTACAACTGTATCTGCTCTCCCCATCCTGTGATAGCACTCTCCTCCTTTCCACTCTTCTAGTATCCTCCCAGCAAGCACCTGTCCCCTCCTCTCTACCCTCTCTTCCCTGTAGAAAGAAACCTGTAGTACAGCCTTCTATAAATGTATAAGACAGTTAAGGACACACACTACATGCTCAATGTGTCCCCAAGTCCAATCCATTCTTTGAAGTGTTGACCTCAGTACTGGTTTCATGTCTGGGCCAGCAGCAAGTATAGGGACTATGTTCCCATGGGATTTGCCAGACCATTGGTTCTGGGCTTTTAGTAGAGATCTTGATGTGCACACCTCTTTTTCTCGTGCTATGTCGGGCACTCTGCATTGTATCTCTGATCAAAGCTGTAAATAATATCCTTTTTAAGTGTGCAGTTAGATGAATTTCATTGTGTACACCCAGATGATCATCAGTCAAGATACAAAATTTCCACCATTTCCAAAAGCTATCTTGTTTCTTTTTGTTTATAGTCAGCCCCAGGGAAAGCACTGATAAGCATAGACTAATTTTGCCTAGTAAACTTTCATGTAAGTGAAATCATAGTATGGACTCTTTAGTGTAAGGCTTCCTTCACTCAGCGTGATTTTGAGGTTCATCCGTGTTGCTACCTGAACCAGTAGTCCCTTTTTAGTGCCAAGTAGCAGTCATAGTGGTGTGTGAGATGGTTGATGTTACAGGTCAGTTTGGCTAGGCTAGGCTTCTCAGTGGTCTGGCAGGCGTTATATAATTACCTTCCATCTTGTGATCAGATGTGAGCAGCCAGTCGGTTAAAAGCAGAGCTTACTTGGTGGTGTGGCCTGCTTCCAGTGTATAAATGGATGTTCTGACAAAGCTCACTGGGTCTCAACCTTGCACTCTTCTTGTCTCCTGACCTCTGGTTCTTGTGATGTACAGCTACAGAAGCCTTCAGCCTGCCCCTTGACCTGCAGGCAACCATGTGAGCCAGCAGAGTTTCAGTGGGTCACCTCGCCCATGGATGTGGGACTTGGCCAGCATCCATAGTTATGTGATCCATTTCATCAAGTGCTTGAGACATTTCCTTGAAGTAAACGTCTCTCTCAGTTTTTATATATTTGCCTCACTGGTTTTGCTCCTCTAGAGAACCCAGACAAAGACACTATGGTTTAACTACTTTATTTATTCATTTACCTGATAGGACTTCCAATTTTTAGCTGTTGTGATTACAGCTGCTATGAATATTCATGTATAAATTTTTTTGTGTACTGTGTTTCTCTTGGGTAAATACTTAGTAGCAGAATAGTTGGGGCATATGGCGTGTGTTTGGCAGTTTCTTACAGAATTAAACAATTTTCAAAGTGCTTGTACCATTTTATAGTTCCATAAACAGTATATGCTGTCATTCTCATCAGTGTTTGGCATTGTGTTTTTAATTTTAGCCATTATTTTAGTGTGAATTGGTATCTGATCATTTTTCTGATTTGCCTTTTTTCTGATAGCTCATGATGCTGGACATTTTTTCATGTGTTTATTGGTGATTGTATATTCTTTTTGGTGGTAAGGTGCATGTCCAATTCTTAAGTCCATTTTAAAAAATTATGTTTGTAACCAAACTGTAAAAGTTCTGTGTTCTGTATAAAATACTTTATCGAACATATTTTGAATATATTTTTCCATTCTGTGGCTTTTTGTTTTCTTAACCATAGTTTGAAGAGCAGAAATTTTTAATTTTTAAAATATTTATTAGACTCTTCAGTGATAGACCGTATGGATTCAAAGATATGCAAAGTACAACCCTTATTTTCTGAGGTTTAATAGGTATGATGATTAGAGTAACTAGAGACCTGTGAGGCTTCATGATGCACAGAAGCCTGTTGGATATATGTATTTATTTTTGGCTGATCATTTCAAGCATTTATAACTAATTAACATACCCTAGGATTTTTTTTAAAACTGTAACTCAAGAAGTTTTTTAATTTTGATAGTCAGTTTATTCCTTTTTGTCTCTTATGGGTAGTACTTTTTATGTTTGAGAACTAGTTAGCTACCCCAAAGTTGTGAAGATTTTTTTCCTATGTTTTTCTTTAGAGGTCTAATAGTTTTAAAAAAATGTAACTTACTTACATATCTACACATAGGAAATAACAAAATATTGATAGTAGTTAATTTTTGTGGGGTTGGCATTTCACATCTGAGTATTGATGGGTCAACACAGTTTCAATCTTTTTTCTGTATCTTCTGTAGTGAACGTGTGTTATTTTTATGGTAGGAAAATAATGTTATTTTAAAAAACCATACCATAAATCTCAAAGGAGACTGTCTAAAATATGTACAGTTACTCATTTTATCTCAATTGCCAAAAGAAAGGAGATTACTGTTTTTGATTTGCTTTTGTGAGTTCTTTTTAATTGAGTCCTGCTTACTTATTTCATCTTCCTTTGCAGTTTTTTTTTGAGCTTGCTATTAAACCTGGATATTTTTCATTAGATGGACACTTGATGGTTTTCAGTACGTGCTTCTTTCGTCAGTTGGAGCTGGTTCTTCATCTGTAGCAAAAATGAAATTGCTTTCTTCTCATTGCACTGTTTTGTCTATGTCAAGTCAGTTGCTGTCAAGTTGATTCCAGCTCAGGGTGACTCAGTGTTTTGTAGGAGAACCTTATATGTGCGTGTGCGTATGTGTATTTGCCTTTACAGGAAAGTCAAATGGCAAGAAAATCTGATGTAGTATTAAGGATGTCTTTGAGTCTGTTCAGTGTGGTCTTCTCCACTGCGTCTAGCTGTATGCCTCACAGGACATGCAGTCACTCAAAGAAACTCATTGATGTATTCCATGATTTGTCAGTGCCCAGGTAATTACATCTGGGTTGTAATTTATAAATACCTTGAAAGGTGATTGTTTAGAACTTCAGCATTTCTGCCTAAAACATTGTGTTAAATGTTTAGGAATAATAAAAAGCCACACTTCAGATATTAATAGACCTTTGTTGATTGGTTTGTAAACCAAACTACCTTTTTTGTTTTTTAAGATAAGGCTGCTTTTACTTAAATTCACACTTGATCTGACATCTGATAAAGCACTGCAATGATTGCCCCACTTTACTGAGAGGAAGTGAAAGGTGTGGTGAAATAACTTGCTACAGTCACACATTGGATTTACTGTCAGACCCTGGGTTCAAGCCTAGGACTGTCCCTTCAAACCCTGTGCTCCTAATACACCGTACCATTGCATGTTGTTATTTGCCTTGGAATCTGTTCTGACACATAGCAACCTTATAGGACACAATAGAACTGCTCAGTAGGGGTTCCAGCGTTGATTTGAGCTGTTGACTTTCAATTGGCAGCTAAGCTCTTGACCAGTGCACCACCAGGGCCCTTATAGTAAATGGAATTTTTTAAAAATTTGTTTTTGTTTGTTGCTATTATGTAGAATGTAGTTAATTGTAGAAATCTTTAAGAAATAGTAGAATGGATACCATCTCACCCCAACAAGGTTGGCCATGATCCAAAAAAACCCAAAACAACAAATGCTGGAGAGGCTGTCGAGAAAGTGGAACTCTCCTGCACTGTTGGTGGGGTTGCAAAATGGTCCAGCCTCTTTGGAAAGCAGTCTGGCGTTTCCTTAAAAAAATGGATATAGAGATACCATTTGACTCAGTAATTCCACTACTTGGAATATATCTTACAGAATCAAGGCCATTCACATGAACAGGTACATGCATAAGAATGTTTATTGCAGCACAGTCCACAATAGCCAAAAGATGGAATCGACCCAGGTGCCCAACAACAGAGGAATGGATAAATAAACTCAACAAATGCTGGAGAGGCTGTGGAGAAAGTGGAACTCTCCTACACTGTTGGTGGGGTTGCAAAATGGTCCAGCCTGTTTGGAAAGCAATCTGGCGCTTCCTTAAAAAAATGGATATAGAGATACCATTTGACCCAGTAATTCCACTACTTGGAATGTATCCTACAGAATCAAGGCCATTCACGCCAATGGATACATGCACAAGAATGTTTATCGCAACACAGTCCATGATAGTGAAAAGATGGAATCAACCCAGATGCCCAACAACAGAGGAATGGATAGGTAAACTATGGTGTATATACTCAATGGAGCACTATGCAATGATAAAGAACAATGATGATTCCAGGAAATATCTCGTAACCTGGTTTCAACTGGAAGGCATGTTGAGTGAAAGTAGTCAGCGACAAAAGGACAAATATTGTAGAGACCCCTACGATAAGAACTCAAAAACAGACTTATGCCATAGAAGAAAAGACTTTGATGACTGCAAGGGAGGGGAGAGTTTAGATTAGATAGTTGGTAGAAATTTGGTTGGGTGAAATCGGTGATAGCGCACATTAGAAACAAGAATAATATTAAGTGGACTTCAACATAACTTGAGTACTTCTTCCATCTTAACCCAATATTGCAAGGACAGAGTAGCTGGGGCAGGGGGCCATGCTCTTAGGCGAAATCGAGGCCAATTGGCACAACTAGCGTTTTGCTAAGAGGGCTCCCTGCACCCCACATTGGTGAGTGGCATCTGGGGTCTTAAAAGCTGCCAAGCTGCCATCCGAGGGCACAGCAAATGGTCCCAACTCAGCAGGAATGGATGCTCACCGAGGACCAAAACAACATGGGGGAAAGACAACCCAGAAGACAGACCCACATGAGTGGGTGCCTACACTGACTTGGGACTGGAAGAACCAGATAGTGCCTGGCCACCACTGGTAATAGCCACAATGGAGCTCACAAAGTTGAGTCTCACTGGCAACCCAAGAATAAAAAGGGGTGCGCCGTGAGATCTCCACTGAAAGACTGCAATTGATAGTCCAGTGGCTTCGAGGTTTGCCTGGGAGCATGGCCCCTGGCCCTGATGCTGCTCTTGCCCATAAATCGTAACTAAGGTCCACTCTTCGGACAGGAGTTGGACTTGGCGATGCAGAGTGACCATATATTGGATGCACTTTATGGTTCTGTGCATCTATAGGATATCATCCTGCTGACCTCTGGCTGGTGGAAGGGGAGTGGGTGGAGAGGAGGGGAAGGAAGACTGTTGGGAGGATGAGACATGTATGGAGCAGAGGGGAATAGTGTGCTGTCATCGGGCAGGGAGAGCAGTGGAAGCTGCATATAGGTGGGCATGCAAATTTATATGGGAATGTACGTTTTCACTCAGTCATAATAAAAAAAAAAAAAAAGTAAAATGGAATTTAATTTTCCTGGGAAAAAGAACTTAAAAATTAGACAAGATTATCTCTGAGCTTTCAAGGGTTACAAATTTGGATAACTATATGCCTTATTTTTATTTCTCTAAGTTTGAAGCATAGAAATACATTTGGATTATATGGCAAAATGTAGGATAGTAGATTATAATCTGTGGCTGTTGTGTTGATTTTGACTCCTGGTGACCCCAGAGTATAATTGCTCCATAGGGCTTTCTTTGCTGTAACCTTAAGGAGGCAGATATTGGGCTTTTCTTTTGTGATGTACTAGGTGGGTTTGAAACCCAACATTTAAATTAGTAGCCAAGAGCAAACCATTTGTGCCACCCAAGGACTTTAATGGATATATGTGTGTGTATGTATATAGATTTTCCCCGTGCATAGAAAAGTTATGTTTGCACATACTGTGGTCTGTTATGTGTGCATTGGCATTATGTATAAATAAAGGCATATGCCTTAAGTAAACCATACTTGATTACTGAACCTTCAGTGACTGATAATCTTTTTGCTGGTGAAGGGTCTTGCTTTGATGCTGATGGCTGCTGACTGATGACTGTGGTGGTTGTGGAAGGTTGGGGTAGCTGTGGCATTCTTAAAAAAGACAGAAATGAAGTTTGCCACATCCACTGACTCTGCCTTTCATGAAAGATTTCTTTGCTGCATGCAGTGCTGTTTCATAGTGTTTTACACACGGTAGAACAGTCTTGCACAATTGGAGCCAGTCTTCTCAAACTCTAGCCACTGCTTTATTAACTGAGTTTACAAAATCTAAATCCTTGTTATTTCAACAGTGTTCACAGCATCTCCCCCAGGAATAGATTCCATCTGAAGAAATCACTTTTTTTGTTTGTCTCTATAAGAAGCAACTCATCATATGTTCAGATTTTGTCATGAGATGGCTGCAATTCAGTTGCTTCTTCAGGCTTTACTTCTCATTCTAGTTTTCTTGCTGTTTATTTTTACCACATCTGCAGTTAACTTCCTCCAGTGAAGTGTTGAACCCCTCAAAGTCATCCATAAGGGTTGGAATCAACTTCCAAACTCCTGTTTGTGTTGATATTTTTATTCAACACATCATGAATATTCTTAATGGCATCTAGAAGGGTGAATCCTGTCCCTAGAGGGCTTTTAATTTACTTTGCTCAGATCCATCAAAGGAGTCATTATCTGTGGCAGCTGTAGCCTTACAAAATGTATTTATTAAGTAATAAGATTTAAAAGTCAAAATTACTTATTGAGTCATGGGTTTCAAAATGGATGTTGTGTCAGTAGGCGTGAAGACAACATTAATCTTGTAGGTCTCCACCAGGGCTCTTGGCTGACCAGATGCATTGTCAGTGAGCAGTAATATTTTGAAAGGAATTTTTTGTTCTGAGCACTAGGTCTGAACCAACTCCCCCCTCCAAAAAAACATTGCAGGTGAGTTGTTTTTAACTCATTGCCACCCTGTAGGACAAAAGAGAACTGCTCCATTGAGTTTCTAAGGAGTGGCTGGTGGATTTCAACTGCCGACCTTTTCTTTAGCAGCCACAGCAGTTGGCAACTTTGCCACCGGGGTTTCCTAGGTGTTAACAGTGGAATTAAAATATTCAGTAAACCATGTTGTAAATAGATGTGCTGTTACCAGGCTTTGTTGTTCCATTTATAGAGTGTAGGCAGAGTAGATATGGCATAATTCTTAAGGGCCCTAGGATTTTCAGAATGGTAAACAAGCATTGGCCTCAACTTAAAAATTACCAGTTGATTAGCCCTTCTTCACAAGAGAGTTTGCCTGTCCTTTGAAACTTTGAAGTCAGGTATTGACTTCTCTTTAGCTCTGAAAGTCCTAGAGGGTATCTTCTTCCAGTAGAAAGCGCCTTGATCTTCATTGGAAATCTATTGTTTAATGTAGCCATCTTCATCAGTTCTCTCTGCTGGATCTTCTGGATAACTTACTGTAGCTTCTCCATCAGCACTTCTGCTTCACTCTGTAGTATTATGTTTTGAAGCTAGTGTCTTTCCTTAAACCTCATGCACCATCCTCTGCTAGCTTCAACTTTTGCAGCTTCCTCACCTGTGTCAGCCTTCACAGAACTGAAGAGAGACTGTTGCTAAGAATTAGGTTTTGGCTTAAGGAAATGTGGCCAGGTTGCTTTTGTATACAGACTATTAAAACTTTCTCTGTATCAGTAGTAAAGCTCTTTTGCTTTCTGGTCATTTGTGTGTTCACTAGAGAGCACTTTTAATTTCCTTTAAGGACTTTTTATTTGCGTTAGCAACTTGGCCAGCTGCTTGGCGCAAGAGGCCTAGCTTTTGGCCTGTCTTAGCTGTTGACATGCCTTACTCACTAAGCTTAATCATTTCTAACTTTTAAGGTGAGATATGTGACTCTTCCTTTCATTTGACTGCGTAGAGGCCATTGTAGGTTTATTAATTGGCATGATTTCCATATTGTCCTGTCTCAGGGAATAGGAATGCCTGGAGTGAGGGTTGGGGGGTGGGAGTGGGGGGAAACAGAGGGAGACAGAGACAGGGGACTAGCCAGTCATTGAAGAAGTCAGAACACACATTTTTCAGTTGAGTTTGCTGTCTTATATGGGCATGGTTTGTGGTTTCCCAAACCGATTACAATGGTAACATCAGAGATCACTGATCATAGATTAATGGATATAATGAAACAGTTTGAAATATTGTGAGAATTGCCAAAATGTGACAGAGAGACCCAGAGTTAGCATGTGCTGTTAGAAAACTGTTGCTGACAGACTTGCTTGATGCAGCGTTGCTGCAAACCTTCAATTTGTTAAAAGAATGCAGTATCTGTGAATTGCAGTAAAAGATGTGTGTATGTGTATGTATGTCTTTCAGTAAATATGAGGATATTGTAGAAAAGCAGAGTTGAAGATACTTTTGTAGCTAGAATAAAGTTCTTAAGTAGTGTGTCAATAAAATGAGGAATGTTGATTTCATTTGAATATGTTTTGGCCTACAGTCGTGTCTAATACAGTGTAACTATTTTGTGTGTTACCTGGCTCAGTACAGACATTGCCTCTCTTCTAAACTGTGCCCTTGACAATATTTTCTGCTCAGCCTTCTTAGAAGATTTTGTTCTGACACAGAATTTTCTCCTGGTTGGTGCCAAAACGTGGTACAAAGAAAGGTAAGGAAAATTACCTTTTAGACTTCGGAGACTTGACTGTGTGCATTTAGCGTAAGAGAGCTTTTGTTGTGTTAGTTATGGTGGTCTGAGAGAGCAGTCTAATTCTGAGGACACATGTAAAAAAAGAAGCCACTACCTTTGAGTTTATTCTGATTCATAGTGACACTATAGGTCAGAGTAGAACTGCCCCATAACATTTCCAGGAAGTGCCTGGTGGGTTTGAACTTCTGGCCTTGTGGTTAACATATGGAGCACTTAACCACTACACGACCAGGATACCTATAGGCATTTGTCTATTAAAAACGGGATCAAATTGAAGGTTGGCTTATTGCCCTTTGCATCATCCTTTCGATTTATGAAAACTGAAAACAAACCTTAAATATGTTTATTGTTATTAATGTGATACCAAACTGGAGCTGTTTCATTTTGGCATAGGAGAGAATATTATTGCTTGCTTATTATGTTGCTATTAATATATTTGAATTTAAACTTTGGTTCTTTGTGCTGTGGCATTTCTAGTCCATGACTAAAAGGCTAGTGAATAAAAAATATTACTGTTACTGTTATATTAAACCTATATTGCAGAAAGAGTATGGAATTTCAAGTTTGGAAAGTTACCTTGCTTTTAAGATTTTTCTTGGAACTTTCAGTATGAGGACTGTTAGAAGGATAAAGTCTCTAGAAGGTGTATCCAATGTGACTAAATACAGTACTGTACCTGAATTGCATGTCAATGTTCATCAAGCCTTTATATCCTAAAGATTAATTTTCTTTAAAGCCTCAGCAATTTTTCCTGTACCTCTGGCCATATTATGATAATTTGCATGTGTATTTTTAACTGTATTCAACCAAGTAGTTCTTGTTTACTTGTCTGCTGAATAGGAGAAGGCTAGAGTCTTTTTCTTAGTAGAGGCTATGTGTAAAAAATGCTTTAATTGGTTCCTGGACTGAATTCAGCAAGTTCTTTGTAGCCTGTAAATCTTAAGCAGGCAACAGAAGTCGATAAGGTAATATTAAATCATTCTAACTCTGGATATAAGTACTCAAATGTAAGGTCAGTCGTTGGGAAGTAAGAAATAAAATGGTTTTAAGTTTCAGTGAATTGACTTATTGATCCTCTGCCTGTCCTGTTGTCCTAAGCTGATTTTGAGTGGAAAGAGAGGCCTTTTTCTCTTAGAGTTGTTTATGTCTGTATTTTATGAGCCTAGCGGTACAGTGGTTGAAAGTTAAGGCTCAGCAAAAGATCAGCAGTTCAAATCCACCAGCTGCTTCTTGGAATCCCTGTGGTGCAGTTTTCTTCTGCCCTGCAGTGTTGTCACAATCGACTCAGCAACAGGTGACAGGTTCTAAAAAATGTAGGTATTGTTCCTTCAGTTATCAGCTGTGCCTTTTTTCTTTTTTTTTTTTTTAAGGGTTATATTAGTGAGGCAACATATGGTGGGAACTAGCACATTTTATCATATTTCAGTTATCAGTTAAATGTCTTATTATTACTTTTCTACTACAGAAATGTTCGGAGTGTTGGCAAGAATTCCAGTTTTAATCAGTTTTCATGTTGCTTCTGGTATGAAGCAGAATTCTGTATTCTTCCCCATTTCTTGATGTCTTTTTACATTGTTGCAAAGTTCAATATAGTGTCAGGATTGAAACTCTTGGTTTTGGTATTTAGGTACTGTCATGTGTTTAGTTGAGAACAAACACAGTTGTGGATAAGAGTATTGACTTTGGCTTCAGGCAGATCAGGTTGAATCCTGACTCTGCCTTTATTAGCTATATGTGAACTCAGACAAGTTAATTACAATCTCTGTGTGTTTTATCATGTGCAAAATGAGCAAAATAATAGTACCTAATCCCCAGGACTGTTGTAGGGATTAAAGAGGTAATTCACAGGAAATGTTCCTTGTATGCAGTAAGCACGCAGCACATATTAGCTACTCTTAGTATTCTCTTCCTCCTCCTCTAGGAGAACGCTTCAATCTCTGTTTTACATCCTAAACTTTGCTGGGTGTTGGGGATACAACAATGAATTCTAAAGGTTTCTGGTAGGAAATTTTATTGTAGGAGAGGAACGCAGGTATGTGAACAGATGAGTGCAACCAATTGTGATAGGTTTTATAACAAGACAGTAAATAAAAGAAATAAAGGAGTTAATGTCATAAGTCTAGGGAACTCAGGAAATCTCTACCTTTGAGAATAATCTTGAAGTGTAAGTAGAAATTCCCCGTTAATGTATTTGACAAATATTTATTGTATTCACCTACTGTGTGCCAGTGTCTATTTTAGGTGCTGGGAATACAGAAATAAACCAGATAGACTATATGTTTGCTCTTAGGAGCTTTCAGCCTAATGAGTAATGGCCAGTAAGAATAACCAGATAGAGACAAGTCAGTGAGAGAGATTAAAAGGTGATGTCGTAAGAAGTGGACTGAGGAGGTGTTTAGGGAAGAATTGATCCTCTAAGTGACTTTAGAGTTGAGATCTGCAAGTCAAGAATCAGCCACCAATGGACGATCAGGGGTGATGAACACGGTGAGCCAGATGACACAAAGTGTTTTGGACTTCTGAATTATTTGAGCAAACAGTAGGTCATTATGGCTGGAAAGGAATGGGCAAGAGGGATAGTGTTAGCATAGGCTGCAGAGTAATAGTGGAGAGAAATGAACAGTTTGGATTGAGCTTTGAAGATTGAATTAGCAGGACTTGCTGATTAACTGTGATTAGTGAAAGAAACTGAGAAGGTGAGCAGTTACAAGATTCATAGTACACTTTTCTGAAATATGTAAGACTGGAGGGGAGAACATGTTTGATGGGATAATCACAAGGTGTATTTTGCTGAGTTTGAGGTGTGAATTTAAAATCCCTATGATGATTTTAAACTTGGCATAGTGGGTTAAGTGCTACATCAGCTAACCAAAAAGTTAGCAGATCAAATTCTCTAGATGCTCCTGGGAAACTCTGTGGGGCAGTTCTACTCTGATCTATATGGTCACTGTGAGTCGGACCTGGCTTGATGGTAGTAGGTTTGGTTGTTTATTCTTTTTAGTAGATACAAGAACAGGCCCAGGTAGCACAATGGTTAAGTGCTCAGCTGCTAACCAAAAGGTCCCCTGTTCACACTTGGTGCTCCACAGGAGAGAGATGTGGCAGTCTGCTTCAGTAAAGTTTTATAGCCTTGGAAACCTTATGGGGCAGTTCTCCTGTGCCCTACAGGGTTACTGTGAGTTGGAATCAACTTGATACCAGTAAGTTTGATTTGGTGACTAACTCAGCTTCTTATTCTGTGCAGGATGTTAAAAAGTTTGGTTGTTGTTACTAGGTGCTGTTGAGTTGATTTCAATTCATTGTGACTCTATGTGACAAAGTAGTAGAACTCTTTAGGCTGTCATCTGTATGGAAACAGATCTCTAGGTCTTTCTACTGGGAGTAGGTTTGAACTTCTAACCTTTTGGTTAGCAGCTGATCTCTTTAATTGTTGTACCACTTAAGAAAAATAAAAACAAAAAATCAAGCTCTTTGCTTTGAGTCAATTTCAACTCGTAGTGACTCTGTAGGACAGAGTAGAACTTCCCCATACAGTTGCCATGGAGCAGCTGGTGGACTTAAACTGCAGCTGAACACCGTGGCTCCAGGGTTGCTTAAAGAATTTGATAGACTCCATTAAAGACCCTGGGAAAAGAGCAAATATTAGAAAATAGATCTTATATGGAAAAGTTATATGAATAAAGAATTATTGAAACTGTGTTAGTCTAAGTGGAATTATTAATAATGTTTTACAGCCAACCAATCGCTATTTCCCTTGCCTGTGGAGAAGTGTACAAAACAGATAATGTGTTCTGAGATTTGGGCTAAATGCAGTTGATTGCTTGACAGTAAGGAGCATTAAGCTTTGAAGCCACCCTTATAAGAGATTCTTGTTCCTAGACATATTTAATGGTGTATTGAGTGATTTTCATTTGGTAATATGAAGAACAGAACTCAACATGTATTTCAAAACAGTTTATATATATTGGATTCAATTCTTTATATTACTGAATGGAAGAAGACATAATGTCAGTTATGTGGCTTTGTTACTTTCAGTCTTTTCCAGTTCACTGAATTAGGAGGAATCCAGGAACTCTAGCCATCTGTTTAAAAGTTACGTTTGCCATACTTTACTAATTCTGTTTTATGCTATGGTTACCTCCTTTCTCCCAAATCAGACATGTCAAAGAGAAATGTAGAAATTTAGGGTACTGTGAGTTACTTGCCATTAGTGTCTGCTTTAACCGGAGGTTTTTTTTGAATCTTCAGTTGTCGTTATTGAGGTATGGTTACTGAGTGTTTGGCTAAGCTTTTCTCACGAGTGATTCCTTTCTGCCATCTGCCTCAAAGAGCATGATTCAGATTAAGGCTTGGAAAATTTGCCTATTCATTGCTTAGTCAATCGTCACAACTACTTTTGCAGATGGTTAACTCTTAGATATTAGTTGACCATCTTCCACTGCCCTTGGAGGATGTTAAAACCCAGTTTATTAAGTCTTCAGATTCCAAAAGCAAAATGATGGCAATATCCCTTTGTACTAGTTGGGACATGGTGATAGTGTGGTATAGTCTAAGCAGGGAATCACATTCTAGTTCTATAATAAGACTGCTCAGTGGAGAGCAGGCTGCGAGGTCAGTCTCATGGTTTTGTTGTTCTCTAAGGTGAAAGTAGCCACTCTCAAAGTGATTTAAGAGTTGTATGGTGAAATCCTCATGCCACATTGACATGTGCTTCTCCAGTTGGTGCATGGCTGGTGAGATTTGTAGTTATCGAGTACATACTTTTCCTGGATTAGAAACTTGAGTAGTACAAAATGTTCTACATAGAGGTATGGGTATGTTGTGTCTCTTACTACTTCCATGAAGTAAAATGCAGTTAGTATACATCTGAATTATTAATGGTAGAATGGGTTTATTTTTTAGGATGGACTCCTTGAACAGTGGGGACAACAATGATGTTCAAAGTATGTACCAGCTTTTCTTTTGAGCACTAGCTTATTTTATAACATCACTATTGAAAGAAATACTATGTATGTTACCTTGATTGACACGTCCTCTGAGAAGACTTTTGAGAAGTCTTTAGATGTTGGACCTCTTTTCTTTTTTTCCCCAAGCGTTCTTTTTTTTCCCTAATGATTGAATGAAAATGTCCATTTCCATATGTATTTGCATGTCCACCTACATGCAGCTCTCACTGCTCTCCCTGCCCAGTGACAGCACACTCTTCCTCTCTGCTCCATGCACGTCTTGTCCTCCCAGCAGTCTCCTAACATCCCGTAGATGCATAGAACCCTGAAGTGCACACATGATAATGGTCACTCTGCGTCGCCCAAGTCCAATCCATTCCTGTCCAAAGAGTTGACCTCCATTATGATTTACGGACAGGGGAAGCATCATGGCCAGGGGCCATGCTCCCAGGGGAGTTCCACAGCCTGTGGACCATCAGTTGCGGTCTTTTAGTGGAGATCTCAGGTTGCACCCCTTTTTATTCTTGTGATGCCAGTGAGACTCAACTTGGTGAGCTCCATCACGGCTATCACGGTGGCCGGGCACCATTTGGTTTTTCCAGTCCCAAGTTGATGTAGCCACCCACTCACATGGGTCTTTCTGTCTTCTGGGTTCTCTTTCCCCATGCCATTTTGGTCCTTGGTGATCATCTGTGCCTGCTGAGTTGGGACCATTTGCTGTACTCTCAGATGGCATCTTGGCAGCTTTTAAGACTCCAGACGCCACTCACCAACATGGGGTGCAGAAGAGTGTCTTAGCAAAATGCTAGTTGTGCCCCTTGGCCTCTTATTTCCCCTGAGAATTTGGTCCCTGCCTCCCACCCCAGCTACTGTGTCCTTGCAGTATTGGGTTAAGATGGGAGGAATAATCATGTTACATTGAAGTCCACTTAATACTATCTTCTTTCTAATGTGTGCTGTCACAGATTTCACCCAACCAAATTTCTATCAAGTATCTGATCAAAACCCTCCCCTCCTTACCCTGCCTCTGTCCGCACCCTTGCAGCCATAAAAGAATCTTTTCTTCTATGCATGAGTCTGTTTTTAAGTTCTTATTGTAGGGATCTCATACAATATTTGTCCTTTTGTTGCTGACTACATTCACTGAGCATAATGTCCTCCAGTTGAAACCAGGTTATGAGATGTTTCCTAAAATTGTCGTTCTTTATCATTGCATAGTGTTCCATTTAGTATATATACCATAGTTTACCTATCCATTCCTCTGTTGTTGGGGGTTTGGGTTCATTCCATCTTTTTGCTATTGTGGGCTGTGTTGCAGTAAACATTCATGTACATGTATCAGTTGGTGTGAATGGCCTGGATTCTGTAGGATATATTCCGAGCAGTGGAATTACTGGGTTAAATGGTATATCTATTTCCAGCTTTTTAAGGAAGTGCCAGATTGTTTTCCATAGAGGTTGCACCATTTTGCAATCCCACCAACAGTGTAGGAGTGTTCCACTTTCTCCACAGCCTCTCCAGGATTTATTGGTTTGGGTTTTTGGATCCTGGCCAACCTTGTTGGAGTGAGATGGTATCTGATTGTAGTTTTGATTTTAATTTCTTTAATAGTTAATGATCGTGAGCATGTCCACATCTGTTTTTTAGCTGTGTGGATCTCTTTATAGAGAAGTATGTGTCCATCTCCTGTGCCCATTGCTTAATTGGATGGTTTATCTTTTTCCTATTCATATTTTGTAGTATCTTATAGATTATGGAGATCAGGCATTGGTGTGACATACAGTTGCCAAATATTTTTTCCCATTCTGTAGGTGGTGTGTCTAAGCTGTATATTAAAGCTTCTGTTGTTGATCCTGTTTTTTGCTGCGTGATCTTTATTGTCTTAGGTTTGATATTTATGTCTTTGATCCAAATTGAGTTAGTTTTTGTGTAAGGTGTGAAGTATGGGTCTTGTTTCAATTTTTTGCAGATGGATATCCAATTTTGCCAGCACCGTTTGTTGAAGTGATTGTTTTCTCCCCAGTTTACTGTCTTAGGGCTTTGTCGAATATCAACTGTTAATAGGAAGATGGCGTCATCTCTGGGGTCTCAATTCTGTTCCATTGATCCATCTGTTCTTGTACCAGTACCAGGCTGTTTAGACCACTGTGGCAGTGTAGTATGTTCTAAGGTCGGGTACTGAGAGGCCTCCCAGTGTGTTCTTCTTCTTTAGTAGTACCTTACTTATCCGGGGCTTCTTCCCTTTCCAAACAAAATTGGTAATTTCTTTCTCCATCTCATTAAAAAATGTCACTGGAATTTGTATCAGGATTGCATTATATAAGTAGATTGCTTTGGGTAAAATAGACATTTTCACAATGTTAAGTCTTCCTCTCCATGAGCAGAGTAGGTTTCTCCATTTATGTAAGTCTCTTAGTTTCTTGTAGTAAAGACTTGGAGTTCTCTTTGTGAAGGTCTGTTATTTCTCTGTTTAGATTTATTCCTAGGTACTTTATCTTCTTGGGGGCTATAGTAAATAGTACTGACTTGGTGATTTCTTCATTAATAATCTCCTTGTTGGTGTAAAAGAATCTTACTGATTTACATATGTTTATCTTGTATTGTGAGACTTTGCTGAACTCTTCTATCAGTTTGAGTAGTTTGCTTATTGGTTCTTTAGGATTCTCTGCGTACACAATCGTATCATCTGCAAATAGGGAGATGTTGACTTCTTCTTTGCTGATGCCGATGCCCCTTATTTCTTGGTCTTGTCTAAGTGCTCTGGCTAGAACTTCTGGTATAATGTTGAATATGAGAGGTGTGAGTGGGCATCCTTGTCTAGTTTCTGTTCTCAAGGGAAACTCTTTCAGTCTCTTTCCATTCAGGATGATGTAGGTAGTTGGCTTTGTACAGATGGCCCTTACTGCGTTGAGGAATTGGCTGTCTGTTCCTATTTTGCTGAGAGCTTTTAGCATGGATGGGTGTTGGACTTTATCAATAGACAAAATCAGGTGATTCTTGTCTTCTGTGTTATTTATTTGGTTGATCACATTAATTGTTTTTCTGATGTTAAACCAGTCTTGCATCCCTGGTGTGAATCCAACTTGGTCATGATGGATTATTTTTTGGATATGTTGTTGTAATCTGTTGGCAAGAATTTTGTTGAAGATTTCTGCATCTAGATTCACAAGTGATATTGGTCTGTAGTTCTCCTTTTTGTTTCTTTTCTCTGGCTTTGGTACAAGGGTTATTCTGGCTTCATAGAATGAATTTGGTGGTATTCCATCCCTTTCTATACTGTGAAATAGCCTCGGTAGTATTGGAGATAACTCTTCTGTAAAAGCTTGGTAGAATTTTGTGGTGAAGCATCTGGGCCTGGACTTTTTTTGGTTGGTAGTTTTTGGATGACTTTTTCAATCTCTTCCTTTGTGATGGGTTTATTAAGTTGTTCTGCTTTAGCTTGTGATAATTTTGTTAGGTAATACAAATCAAGGAATTTGTCCATTTCCTGTAGGTTCTCCAATTTGTTAGAGTACAGTCTTTCATAGTATTCTATTATGGTATTTTTGATTTCTGTTGGGTCTGTTATGACAACTCCCTTCTTATTCCTCATTTGTGTTATTTGTTTCCTTTCCTGTTTTTCTTTAGTAAGTTTAGCCAGTGTTTTGTCAGTTTTGTCGGTCTTTCAAAAAATCAGCTTTTGGTCTTTTCAGTTTTTTCAATTGTTCTTCTGTTCTCCAGTTCATCTAGTTCTTTTCTAATCTTTATGATCTGTTTTCTTCTGGTGCCTGAGGGGTTCCTCTGTTGTTCCCTCTCTACCTGTTCCAGCTGTAGGCTTTGGTTTCTTCTTTCCAGATGTGCGCATTTATGGAGATAAACTGACCTCTGAGCACTGCTTTGGCTGTATCCTATAAGTTCTGGTAGGAAGTGTATTCATTCTCGTTGGAATCCATAAATTTCTTTACTTCGTCCTTGATTTCTTCTGTAACCCATGGCTTTTTTGAGCAAGATGTTGGTCAGTTTCCATGAGTTCCACTTTGTGTCTGTGTTTTTTCTGCTATTGATTTCAACTTTTATGGCTTTATGATCTGAGAAGATGCTTTGCATTAATTCAGTGGTATAGATTTTGTTGAGAATTGCTTTATGTCCTAACACATGGTGTATTCTGGAGAATGTTCCATGTGCACTGCAGAAGCAGGTGTAGTTGTCCACCTGTGGATAGGAAGTTCTGTATATGTTGATGAGGTCTAGTTGGTTAATTGTGGCAGTAAGGTCTTCTGTGTCTTTATTGAGCTTTTTTTCTAGACTATCTGTTCAGTATTGAGAGTGGAGTACTGAAGTGTCCTGCTATTATTGTGGAGTGATCTGTCTCCTTTTTGAGTGTAGTCAGTGTTTCTTTGATGTAATTAAGTGCTCTGAGATTAGGTGCATAAAAATTTAATATTGTTAAGTCCTGCTTGTGTATTGAACCTTTCAGCAATAAATACCATCTGTCCTTGCCCACAGTGGTAGATTTGACATTAAAATCTATTTTATCTGAGATTAGAATTACCATACCTGGTCTTCTTTGTGTATTGTTAGCTTGATATGTGTTCTTCCATCCTTTAATTTTCAGTTTGTTTCTATCTTTAAGTCTGAGGTGAGTTTCTTGTAGGCAACACATGGATGAGTTGTGTCTTTTGACCCAGGATGTCACTCGATGTCTTTTTACTGGAGTGTTCAGTCCATTGACATTCAGTGTAATTATCGATAGGTATGTGTTCAGTGCTGTCATTGTGATATGTTTATTTTTGTGTTTTTTTTTCTCTGTTCTTATTAATCTGTTCTGGGAGATCGTTCCTTGTAAGTTGATTTTTCACCTTTTTCATGGTTGGTTTTGTGGTTGTTGAGACTCCTGTATTATGTTTCTTGATTTGATATGTTGCATCTTTATTGTACTTTACAGCTGTCACTGTGGTCCCCCTTAATAAACTATGTATAAACCCAGTTTTAATTACTACCAGTCTTAATTAACTGCCTCTCCATCTGGAAGGACTGTAATGACTGTAATACATCCCTCTTTTTAATATGATGACATCATAACTTTCATGGTATGATCACTGGATCATTTCTTTCACTATTCTAGCTTTGACTGAGTTTGGAGCCTTCCCTAACTGAGTAGGTTTCTGGGTGGTATGTCCTGTATTTGCTTCTAAAATGCAAAGTTAGTGGTTTTGTTCTTCTAAGCCAAGAGATTCTTTCAGTATTTTTTGTAGCTTTACTTTGGTTTCTACAAAGTCCCTGAGTTTCTGTTTATCTGCAAATGTCTTAATTTCAGTTTCATATTTGAAAGATAGTTTTGCAGGATATATAATTCTTAGGTGGAAGTTCTTTTCCTTCAAGGCTTTGAATGTGTCCTGCCACTGTCTCCATGCCAGCATTGTTTCTGTTGAGAAATCTGATGAAAGTCTACAGGGTTTCCCTCTGAATGTTAGCTTTGCTTTGAGTCTTGCTGCCTTTAAGAGTTTCTGCTTACGTTTCATTGTGTTAAGCTTGATTATAATATGTCTTAGAGTCTTTCTTTTGAGATCTATATTGAGTGGCATTTGATATTCATCTTTGATACCTATATTCTCTTCTTTCATAATTTGTGGGAAGTTTTCTGTCGGCAGCTCATCAAGAATACTCTCTGTGTTCTCAAGTGTCTTGTGCTGTTCAGGAACTCCAATTAATTATAGATTGTTCCTCTTAATAGAGTCCCACATGCTTCTTAATGCTTCTTCATTTTTCTTGTTTCTTTTTTCTGATTTTTCCTCATAGATGCTGCAGTCAGTAGCTCTGCCTTCCAAGTCAGAAAGTCTCTTTTCCATTTGTTCCATTCTGTTTTCTTGTCTTTGAATTGAAGTTTCTAGCTCTTTGATTTTGTTCTTCATGTGTTGGATTTCAGAGTATTGGTGTTTTATCAGATCGAACAGCTTGCTTAGTTTTTCATTTTGCTCTGCAGCATTTTGTATAAGATCTAGGAGGGCTCTCTATATAATCCTTTTGTATTCAGCTTCCAATAGTTTCAAGAGGGTCTCTTCATCTGGAAAGTTCTTTGATTGTTTCTTTTGGGGGCTTCTGGAGTCATGAGTGATTTCTTGGTTACACTTTTCTCCAGAGTTTGTTGCTTTTGGGGCATCATGTGAGTCAGTAAAGGCTGAGAGAGATGCTGTGAGGATGGACTGCAGTTGTTTGTTTAGGCCTCCTTAAAATGAAAGATAAAGGGTATCTGACAACTGCCAAAGTCAGTCAGGTTTTCAGGTGTACAGGTCCCTCTTCCTAGCTGGCAAAGTAAGCACCTCTGTATCCAACCACAGATTTTATCAACTAGTTCAAAATACAGAAAGGCTGCTGCCCTGCTGGCCTCTGCTGGCCTCTGCTGGCGGCGACACTCTGTAGACTACTGCTTTACTGCTGGAAAAGTGCTCTCCTGTGGTCAGGCACTGCCTCCCAGCCTAGGAATTAGGTCCTGCTAAGGCTTCCGAATGGGTATCTTTGCCTCCCAGTGGAACAAGCTCTCCGCCTGCCTCAGTACAGGCTAGTCAATGATGGAGGTGGAATTAGAGGCCAGAAGTGCCAAGATGCACAGAGTCCAAAGCTGGGCTCTCAAAATATGGCAATTTCACCTGCTGAGCCCACCAGCAGTGTGTCTGAGATTAGCTGCTAGTCAAGTCCCAGCTCTATCCACTGGCTAAGACAGGGAAGAAAAAAGTTACAATGGTGAGTTACCTTCCATCTGTGGAAGCCAGCACTTCCCAAGAGCAGGGTCAGCCAAAGAGAGGAAGTTTTCTATTGAGTGGTATGAAGTCCAAATTAACAGCACTACGCTGTGTCCTAGGGCTCTCTAGGTGTCCAGAAGGCTCTGTTTAATTATCAATTCAGGTCTTGGTTTCCAGAGGGATTTAGGGAGATATGTGTTTAGTCTGCTATCTTTAGTCCCTGGACCTCTTTTCAGATTAGCATTCAGAAAACTGTGATGGAAATGGGACCCAAATGTCTCGAGAGAGGCTTTTGATACTAAAATGTTGCTTCTTGGTGGTTATATGAGCATATATATCATATGAACATTGTTTACTTTTGTAATTTTCTGTGTGTAATTTTTTTTTTTGTTTCAGTTAAGAGAGGGTACACTGCTGCAGTGTATTTTCCTGAAATGCAGCCTAGAGTATTTTACTTTTTAGTTTATAAAATTTTAATGTGGTATCTTTTTCTTTATTTTGTAAGCTATGGACTTTGCAGGGTCTTAGATCAGCATATTTTCTGAAATAACATTTATGTCTCCTTTTCTACCAAATGATAATTTGTCTTTTTATCATTATAAATGGTAAAATAAATTTTGTTCCTAAAATACAGATCCATGAGCTGAGCTTTTCATTACTGATACTAACCATCTAAGAATAAAGTTACAGGAGTAGCACAGGTGCATGAGTTCCAGGAGCCAGACTGACTAGATTGAAATTGTAGCTCACCAGTTACTGTCTGCTGATAGCCAGACTTTGTCTTGTTTATTTCAGCATCTGTAATATGGAGATTTAACAGTACTCGTCTCATAGAGTTTTAGATACCTAGTGACTTAATTCTTTTATAGGTTTTATAAGAAATAGTACATAGCACATAGTAAGCACTTAATAAATTGTAGTTGCTGTTATTATTCCTTTTATCATCATTGTCATTATTTGCTAGAACAAGCTGATGAGCTTTTTTTTTTTGAAATTATTCTTAGTCCTGAGGTGCTATTAGCATTTGATGGTTTTTATATTTTTTGGGAAACTGCGTTGACATTTCTGGTGTGGAGTGTTATGTAGAATGCTATGGAACTGGAATTGTATGTACTGTTAAAATTAAAAGCAATGTAAAAATTAGAGTCACAAACTAGGTGAAGTAATGCATTGTAATATAATCTATCTTGGTAAGAAATCCAGTTTAACTCTGTAGATATGATATAAATACTTTTATTTCCTTTTCTTGGCCTACAGAATGAGGCATTCAAGAAATCTTTGTTAATAATGTCTACCATGGGTTAGTTATGATTTGGGATACAGAAGTGAATAAAATAAATCTTTGTCCTCATGGACTGTACAGACTGTTGGAGTTTCTCATTGGGTTAGAAGTTGAGTAGAGTTAGATTTCTAGACTTAGAACTGTCAAATAATTAATGATTTTTTCTGGTAGAGAAAATTTGCTTTTGAAGTATCATCTAAGCAACATAACTTTATCTTATGTGGTCTTGTTTGAAAAAAGGTAAAGTCTAAGTGGGATTCCATTGTGTTCCCATTAAGAAGGCAAGTTGGTGTAAGTATGTTTGACTTAGGTGTCAAGAGATCTAGTTTCTAGTCTTGGCTTCACTCTTTAATTCTTGATATTCTCTTGATTTTTGACTGTGACCCCTGTTCCTAACTCCTTTATGTGACTTTCGTTTTAAGGATTTTGTCTGTTGTGGTGGTCATGATACTGTTTATACTAGTAACACCCAGCTTCGTTTTCAGTCTCTTCATCTCATCTGAATTCTGATTGTATGTTTTCAAATGCCAGCTAAGCATTTCTGTCACATTAGACCCCAGTTCTGTCCTGTCTTGTCCTTCTTGACCACTCCTCATTCAGTCTGTCATCCACAGGTCGAATCTCTCTAATGAGTGTGTCTTGAATCTACCCCTTGCTCTCTATTTTCTCAACAGACGTTACACTACTTTGCCTTGCATCTTTTCTGCAATAGAGTACCTTCTTTTAGTTTGCTTGCCAAAGTCCAACTCACTGATGAAGACTCAGCTCAAGTGTGTCTTCCTCTGTAAAACCTGCACCATTTCCTGAGGCAGAATTAGTGACTGCTGAGTGAGTTTCTGTTAGAGGGCTTAGGTCAAATCTGTCTGTTTTACTCTTTGTTTTATAGTGTCTTGTTCTAATATTTGTAGAATAGGACTTTATTACTGACTGTGGAAAGATAGCCTTAGCAAAATTTTAAGGTAGTCTGTACCTGTGCTAAATGTGTTTGTGAGAACATACATATATTTAAGAGAAAAATAGTAGGGTATATAGCATGTTTTAACAGTCTGATGCAGCAGCTGGACCAGTAAGCAACATCACCATAAATGGAGAAAGGATTGAGTATTTCAAAGGATTGAAAGTATTTCATTTTATTTGATTCAACAGTCAGTGCAAATAGAAGCAGTAGTCAGGAAATCAAAAGACACATTACATTGGGAAAAATATGCTGCCAAGGCTGGAGTATGGAAAAGTAAAGATGTCACCTTCAAGACTAAGGTGTGCCTGACCCAAGCCATGATATTTTCAGTCACTTCACATGCATGTGAAAGCTGGACCGTGAACAAAGAAGACAGAAGAAGAATAGATGCCTTTGAATTGTGGTGTTGGAAAAGAATGTTGAAGGTACCATGGACCGCCAAAAGAACATACAGATCTGTTCTGAAAGAAGTACAGCCAGAGTGCTCCTTGGAAGCAAAGATGGCAAGACTGCGTCTTACATACTTTGGACATGTCAGGAAAGATCAGTCCTTGGAGAAGGACATCGTGCTTGGTAGAGTAGAGGGTCAGTGAAAAAGAGCTTCTTCGATGAGATGGATTGACACAGAGGCCACAAGCATAAAAATGATTGTGGATGTGGTGCAAGACTGGGCAGTGTTTCATTCTGTTGTTCATAGGGTCGCTATGAGTTGGAACTAACTTGATGGCACTTAACAGCAACAACATAGAGCAAATGAGTATCTTTTCCAGCAAACATTGTAGGTGTGATTATTTACCCAGTAAAGGATGCTTAATCTAGAAGTAGAGGTTGCAGGATGGGGAGAGGAGTTTGCAATCTGAGGAGGTGGTTTAGAAATTGAAAAATTCATGTGTATCGTATTTTCTTTCTTCATTATCACTTCTTGGCCACCCAGAGCTATTGAAGAGTGGTGGATCTGTTCTGTGTGTTGAAAATGCAGTGGTCAAAATCTGTGTAGAATTTCCACATCCTTTGGTAGATTGAGTACCTTTTAGTTGCTTGTGCTTTGCTGTCAGCTGTTTTCTATTTCTATTTTTTTTTTTTTTTAGCTCTGTGTAAGTATTCATGGAATTTAGCCAGTGAAAATCGGTATGTGTTAAGTAGAATAAAATTGAACTCATCCTGTTAACAGGTGATTGTACTCCCACTATTTCCTCTCATACTCTCTTTTACTATTAAGAATCTTAGAGCAAATTGAAGTCTAGTTCCAAATACTTTCTGTATTTCACACCTGGCGGGTCAGTTCATTACTTGCACTTTTTTTCTTTGTACTTTAGATCTTTTTTTCTCCCTCTCTGCTCCTAATTTGTCTGGAACTTGACGTTGATTGTCTTGGAGATAGAGCATCAAAATAATGATACTACTGTATATCAAGACTCTTTGCCCTCCTCTCCTCCTCATTCTTCTTAGAATGTGCCCAAGCCTATGAGGACAGAGGTTAATTTCTTGATCCCTAGAATTATACTGTAATAAATTTTGGCACCACTGGCCTTCATGTATTCTTTAGCTTTTGTAGAAAGTAAAAATGTCTACACTTTTTCCCGGTTGGCATGTTTTTACATTATTAAAGAAAACACTTTAAAAATCATTAAATATTAGGCAGTTTTTTATGTCACGGTGACTTTTTGAAAAAGAATAACCAGCGTAGAAAGGGATATACATGACTGTGAGGGGTTTTTTGAGCGGTTGTCGCTTTTGGTAGCTTCTAGGTAGTATCTTACCTATCTTCAGTCATTGCCCCTTGCTACTTAACTAGTTTCTGTTTTCCAAATGTCCTCATGTATTTTCTGTATTTTGATTACTCCAAAGCTTTGTTAATAGTGTACTGAAGTATATTTAACATGGACTTAACTTTTGATAGCAAGCCAAGCCAAGCCAAGTGTCGTAGAGTTGGATCTGACTAACTTTTGCTAGTCTGATACAACCTAAATGGGCTTTTAATGTTAAATAGGATTCTACTTTTCATGGGTGGTTTCCTTGTATAGATGAGGAAACCCACAGTTTCCTTTGAGACACTAGCTCCTGGATGTAACCGTGAGGCCAGTTAAACTCTTGAGATCTGTGTTAATCTTTTTTTTTTTAATAAGTTAAACATTGATAGAACTATTTGGCCAGGTTATTTTTTTTTAAATGTTATTAAATTTGATTTTTAAAAGATACCCTTCAAATACAAAATCAGAATCAAAACCAAACCAAACCAAGCCCACTGCTGTTGAGTTAATTCTGACTCGTAGTACCCTGTAGGTCAAATTTGAACTGCCCCGTAGAGTTTCCAAGGAGTGCCTGGTGGAATTGAACTGCTCACCTTTTGGTTAGCAGACGTAGTAGCTGCTAACTACTATGCCACCAGAGTTTCCAAAAACCAAACCTATTTTCATGAAGTCAGTTTCCACTTATAGTGACCGTATGCAAAGAGTAGAACTGCCTCTTAGGGTTTCTAAGGAATGGCTGGTGGATTTGAGCTGCTGATCTTGTGGGTAGTAGCCATGACTCTTAACCACTACACCACCAGGTTTTCCACTTCAAATACACACATTTACAAATTGCAGAAATATATTTCTAGTTAAACCATATGCTCTTCCTTAATTTGATCCGGAAAATGTAGTCAGAGTTATGGTATATGCATAGTGGGCCTATTTTTGTTTACAGAATGGGAGGCATCATGAACAGAGTGGAAAAAGCCTGAAGAACCTTGAACTTCATTCTTCTGCTTACAAGCTGTGTGATTCTGAGCTTAGCCTGTATGAATCTCTGATTCCTTATCTACAGGAGGGGGAATGCAGTGAATCTCTGAAGTTGTTTTGTTCAGAATAAACGAGATAATGGGTACCTGACAAAAAGTGCTTCTTTTAAATAATATGTACTTATTTCTGTTTGAAATTGTAGCCTCGGTATATTAGAATTTCCAGAGTTTTGAGTATATCTCAGTGCATCTTTCATAATTGAAAGTTTCTTTTTATAAAGGTTTCAAAATACATGGGAGTTTTTTCTCTTTTTACCCCCCAAATATTTTTAGTCTGAACCATATATTACAATTAATTAAAAATGTTTGATAGGCACTTGGCTTGGGTTTTTTTTTTTTTTTTTTTAAACAGTTTTACTGATTTATAATGGAGAAAATATTTATAGGGTTTTCCACTGAGTTATATTTCAAATTTTCAGTGAGTTGTTTTTTTTATTTGAAAGCATGCTTAGGCTGTTGTATAAAGAAAGGACTATGGGTATAAGACTAGAGACCAGTAGACAAGTTAGGAGGTTATCAAAGTATTCTAAGTCAGAGATACTGGCAGCTTAGCTGAATTATGACAGGGGAGAGCAAGAGAAATGGTAAGAATTTTAGAAGTACTCTCCACGTAAAATCCACAGTGTTTGCTAAAGGATTGAGTATGGGGATTTGGGAAGAGGGAAAAATCTAGGTGACTTTAGCAAGTAAGCTAGAGTAATTGCTACAGCAGCAAATTACAGAAGATAGTTTGAAAAGTAAAGCCTTCAACTATTAAATAGGAAAATATAATGCAAGTAAACAGTGCCCAACTGTGACGGATTTGTAGCTACTAGAAAGTCTGTAGGGAGTTCAGTTTGCCAGGAAGTATGCCTTTGGGACAAATAACCTGGTTGGAACTAAGAAGCCCTGGAGAGTATTATAAAATAATAAATGTCAGATTTGACAGGAAGACTGTGCATGCCCTTAAGTGATTTTCTTTAGAGCTAGAGTTCTTTAGTCCAGGGTAAATGTTTTTTTAAAAGTAGACCAGTCTTTTGGTAAAAGTGGAATGACACGTAAAATAGTAGATAAAGGTGAACTGAATTTAATAATTAAAACATTTAATTTCTTGAAGATTTGAATTTTTTTCTGTGAAGAAGAATATTCTGGTTGTTGAACAGATGTGAGATCTGGATCTGATTTTTGCTGCTTTTTTCTCTGGTTACATCTCACCTCTGAGCCTTAGGTTGTCAGTCTGTAAAGACAGGCACTTGGTAAATGGCTAGTTTTAAGAGAGAAAAAGCATTCAGGTACACAAGATAATTCTGGGTTCTGAATGAAGTGTATAAAGGGAAGTATGATAGCAACTTCCTTTATTTAAGGATTATCAAGTTTTTCTCTCTGACAAGAATTGACAGTTGAAAGATTTAGTCACATTACATTCGTATTACCATGTAACAATCCTAAAGACGTTTCCAAATTACTGTTCTTTGAGAATCTTAAGGAGTTGTTTGTGTAACACATTTTATGACAGTCTTCGGTTTTCTCAGTTGGCTTTGGCAGGTGTCTTAGTTACCTTGTATTGCTGTAACACAAACAGCACAAGTGCATGGTTTTGAAAAATATAAAACATAAACCTGTTTTCTCTGTTCTATAGACTAAAAGTCCAGGATCTTGGGTGAGTTATTTCCTTTTGTGAGAATCTTTCTTAGTTCTGATGTCTGTCAGTGATCTTTGGTGTTTGTTGGCTAATGGGTGATTGTCACATGGTGTCTCTCTTTACTCGTATGTCTCTGTGCCCTTTCTGCTCTTTATGTCATTCAGTGGTTAGAGTCTGAATGTACCGTACTCAGATGTTACCAGATTAACATAACAAAGAAAATCCTGTTTCTAAACAGGATCATGTTTACAGTTATGAACCAAAACCAAACTAGTTGCTGTCAAGTCAGTTCTGACTCATGGCAGCCCCATGTGTTGCAGGGTAATAACTATTCTCCATAGAGTTTTCGTAGTTGTGACCTTTTAGAAGTAGATTGCCAGGCCTTTCTTCCAGGGTGCCTCTGTGCCAGTTAGTAACTGCCTGATTAACTACGTGTGCAATCCATTACAAGCATAGGAATCAGGATTCCGGTATGTATTCTTTTGGGGGGGGGGCGTAGATAATTCAGTCCTTTCATACTATTTAAAACATGTAACTAAGATTTGTATGAGTTAATATGAACTATTTTGTGCTGTTACAGCACAAAATTAATCATTTATGGTGAACCCTGTATGTATATAAAGGAGTGATGTAAGATTGCAGTATGTGACAAGCATTTTCTTTTTTGTGATTAAGTGAAAGTACACCATCCAAATCAATTTTGCATGTCTGCCTATCTGCAGCTCTTTTCAGCTCTCCTTGCCCCGTGACAGCACACTCCTCATAACCTCTTTACAAGCTCCTGCCTGCACCTCTGTACTCTCTTCTCTCCCATCTAGAAAGAGACCAGTAGGATATGACAAGCTTTTCTGTGCTGTATATGAGAATAAGACAGTAATTTAACTCCAGTACATTAAAAACGATAACTTGTAAAGTTGATGAGCCTTTTAACTTAAAAAAAAAAAAAAAGCAGAGTATGTTATTGCATGTATGTATATGTGCCCCATTCAAGATACAAGGTCTCTAGTAGGGTCGCCATGAGTCGGAGCCGACTCGGCAGCACTTGGCTGGCAGTTATGTTTAGGAAACCCTGGTGACATAGTAGTAAAGTGCTGTGGCTGTTAACTAAAAGGTTGGCAGTTCAAATCCACTAGGTGCTCCATGGGAATTCTTTGGGACAGTTCTGCTGTGTCGTACAGGGTCACTGTGAATTGGAATCAACTCGATGGCAACAAGTTTTGATTTATTTTGGTTTAGTTACATTTAACTCTTTAGCTAATGCTAGATGGATGATACAGGATAGTCTATGTTTATTTTGCTGTTAATGTTTTATATGGGATAAAATGCTTGGAAATTCCTAAAAGATACTTACATTTAATGTTTCTGGTAGTAAAAGCCTACTTGTTTTTAGTGCTTAGGGTGCTTTTCATTTTTTTGTTAAAAGTATTTAAAATAAAAAAAAAAATCATTGTGTATTTATCTTGCAATAAATAACACACGCAATACAAAATTCAAAAGCTACTAAAGGATATACAATAAAAAGCTGTTTCTTCCTGCACTTCTTCCTATTTACCTAGTTATCTTCATCTTCCTGAAATGTTTTATATAAACATAAATACTTTACCTTTTTTACTTAATAGTAAATCTCAAAACCTGTTGCTGTCAATTCTAATTCATAACAGCACTATAGGACAGAGTAGAACTACCTTATTGAGTTTCCAAGGAGCCACTGGTGGATTTCAACTGCTGATTTTTTGGCTGTCCTCTGAGGTCCTAACCACTGTGCCAGCAGGGCTTCAATAATATCTCATAGAAATATATGAAAATTGGAAATATTTTTAACTACTTTTACATATTAAGGAAACTTAGCCCTTTGTGTATTATTTGAACTGTAAATTATGTCTGAGCTGGGTTTTTTGATATGCCATTTTGAATAAGTTTTTTTATTGTAAAGTAGTTGAAGTAATCTGCCTTTTATATGTTCAAAGTTTTGCCTCATTCTTTCAAAGTATTTTTTCTCCTGAAGATTATAAAAACATTTTTCCCCGTCTGGTTTCATCTAGTTCTGGGGTGCCTTTATTTTCCAGGTTTGTGTCTTGCTGTATTTGCAATTGATTTTCGTGTAGAGTTTGAATTAGGGGTCCAATTTTATTCCTTTCTAGGTGTTACCCAGTTATCCCTACTAATTACTGACTAAGCTATCTCTTCTGCTCTAATTTATATAATGTATTTGGATTTATTTCTGAACCCTTTGGTCCATTTCATTGACCCGTTAATATGTTTTCCAGTACACAGTTTTGTTATGACTTTCTGTCTTAATATCTGTAGTACCAGCCCCCGCCATTGATACCAGTTTTTTTCCCTTCTCATACATGCTACTTTTTCATATGAACTAAAAAATCAGTTTGTCGAGTTCCAAAAATAATTGTGTATGTGTGTGCATTTTTTTTTTTTTTTGGTTGAGAATTGCGTTAAATGTATATAGTTCAGCTAAAGCTAGTCTTTTAGATAGTGGGAAAGGCATGTCCAGAAACATGGTACATGCCTTTATGTCTTCCATCCCTTAGTAGCATTTTCTAAGTTAAATTTTTACTGAGGCATTTTAGATTGACATAGTTGTAAGGAGTAATGCTGAAATGCCATTTACCCTTTACCCAGTTTTCCACAGTGGTAGCATCGTGACTCGCTGTTGTACAGTATGACAGTCAGGATTTTGACGCTGATGCAGTTCATCAGTCTTATGCCTATTTCCCCAGTTGCACTTGCTGTCACCACAAGGATCCCTCATTTAATCCTTTCATAGTCGCCTTTCCCTCCCATCCGTGACACCTGGCAACTACTACCTATTCTCCATTTCTGAAATATTGTTATTTCTAAAATGATATAAAAATGAAATATAGTATATGACCTTTTGAGACTGGCTTTTTTGTTAGTGTTGTTCTCTGGGGATTTATTCACGTTGTTGTATTATCAGTAGTTTGTTCCTTTTATTGCCTGAGTAGTATACCAGGTATGGCTACACCAGTTTAACCATTCAACTGTTGATTGACAGTTTTGGGCTATTATAAATAGAGCTGCTATGAACATTTGTGTACAGTTCATGTGAACATAAGTTTTCATTTCTCTGGGACGAGTGCTTAAGAGTGCAATGGCTGGGTTGCATAGTCATTGCACGATTGAGTTTATAAGAAACAGCCAAACTGTTTTCCACAGTGGCTGTACCATTTTATATTCCCAGCAGCAATGTATGCACTTTTCTCTCAGTGTTTGCCAGTATCTGTTTTCGCTGTTTTTTATTTTGGTGATACCTTATTGTGGTTTTAATTTTCATCTTCCTAACGGTTAGTGATGTTGAGCATTGTGCCACATGCTTATTTATTGTTTGTATGTCTTTGATAATTTGCCTATTTTCTAATTGGATTGCTTATTTTCCTAGTGTTACATTTGTAGAGTTCTTTATAATTTAGATATTAGTTATCTTTTGGATATATGGTTTGCAGATATTTTCTCCTGCTCTGGAACTGGTCTTTTCCTGTTCTTAACAAGGTCTTTATTTTTGTTTTTAGTGAAAATGCACAAGAAAACTTGAACCTGTTGTAGACTTGCTACCTGTGCAAGATCAGTACCATTGGCTCCGTACTTTACATTGTATCACCATTCTCACCTTCCCCACCCATGTCGGCTGACCACTGACTTCCAAGTTCTCACTTGTGTTTTAGCGTTACTGTTGCCAGTTTTTTTTTTTTTTTTTACTTATTTAAAATTTTTTGCTGTACTGTTTTTAAGAGTAGACACAGCAGGGCATACACCAATTAAATGGTTTCTACGGCACTTGGCTGGCCTGGCATGTAACATTTAGTGACACTGATTACATTCTTTGAATTTTTGCAACCATTTTCACCCTCCTTTTCTGAGTTGTTCCTGTAACAATTTTCACCCTCTCCTGAGTTGTTCCTCTCTCCTTAACATAAATTCACTGCCCTCTAAGGTCTCTATCTAATCTTTGGTGTTGTTCATGTCAATTTAATGTCATATAGATAGCTCTTAAGCATAATGTTCAAAGCAGACATTTTTAAATATTTCAGCTAAGCTATCGCTTGGTTTTGAGAAGACCTCAGGGAATATTTCTGTTTTAAGGCTTCAGGGTTATCTCAGAACAGTAGTTCCAGGGATTCATCCGACCTCCATGGCTCAGGAATTCTAGAGTTCAAGAGAATGTGAAATTCTGTTCTGTGTGTCACCATTTTTGATCAGGATTCTTCTGTGGAATCTTGAATCTAAATGGTCAGTGAATGGTAACTGGGCACTAACCAGTCTGGTCTCACAGTAAAGAAGGCAGTTGTTGACAGTGGCAAGTAGCCACATATTCCATGTCTTCTTCCTGACTCTCCTTCCCTTGTTGTTCCAGGTGATTAAGAAAAAGACTGAGCCAAACCTGTTGCTTTGCTGTCCTGTTTATTCTGACTCATAGTGGCCCTAGACACCAGTTGTTGCTCTTTCGCTGGCAGATTGCATACTTAAGCACCCAGACTCTACACAGTGAACTAAACCTGTTACTAGGCTAGTTAGCTGGAATCCCATAATCCTAAACCTCCAAACAGGAAACCACGTGCCATGAGGTTTTTGGTCATATATAAGCAGCCTCAGCAGCTACTCTTTTTGTTGTTGTTGTTAAGTATGTGTGCCACACAACTTTTGTCAGTTCCGCTTTTTACAGGTATACAACTTACTGATAGCAAGTACAGTAATGGGTTGTGCAGCCCTACCCTTACTTTATGCAGTATTTCCATCAATGTTAACCACCCCCCTCGCCCTTTTCCTTCTCTCCGACATTGGTACGCTAATAAACTTTGATCTTTGTACCTTTACTTTTCTTCCTTTTTATATAAGTGAGGTCATAAATATTTGTCCTTTAGTGATTGGCGTATTTTACTCAGCATAATATCTTCCGGCTCTATCTGTGTTTTAGCAGATTATCAAGACTTCTCCCTCTGGCTGAGTAGTTGGAGGTATGTATATTTTGTTCATCCATTCATCTGTTGATAGCGGTTTAGGTTATTTCTGCCTTTTGACTATTGAGAATAGTACTGCAGTGAACATTGGTGTACAAGGTCTGATTCTCTGCTTTCAGGTCTTTTGGGTCTATACCTAGGAGTGGAATTGTTGGGTCATGTGGAGCCCTGATGGCTTAGTAATTAAGAGCTATGGCTGCTAACTAATAGGTATACAGTTCGAGTCTACAAGCTACTTCTTGGAAATTCTATAGGACAATTCTACTGTGTCCTATAGGGTCGCCATGAATTGGAATCAACCGGACAGCAATAGTTTTTTTTTTTTTTTTTTTTTTTGGTGGAACTGCTACACTGTTTTACACAATTAGGGTACTGTTTTGTATTCCTACCAGCAATGGATAAGAGTTCCAGTTTTCCCATATCCTCAGTAACATTTGTTACTTATTTAATAAAAAAAAACCTTTATTTGTCCTTGTAGGTGTGAAATGGTATCTCATGTGGTTTCAGTTTAATCTCTCTCATGGCTAATGAGCATGTTTTAATGTGTTTAGTGGTCATTTGAATATCGTTGGTGAAATGTCTATTCAAATCCTTTGCCTGCTTTATGACTGACTGGTTTGTCTTACTGTTAAGTTGTCAAAGTTTTATATATATCTTGGTTATTTGATAGTTTTTTGATATATGGTTTCTCAAAACAGTCAGTGGCTTGTCTTTTCACTTTTGATAAAGTCTTTTGATAACAAAAATTTAAAATTGTTAAGAGTTCCTATTTATCTTTCGCTGTTTGTACTTTTGTTATTATATAAGCTAATCCATTGTTAAAAGTTAGGCCTAACAGCATTGCCCCTGCGTTTTCTTCTAAGAAGTTTATGGCTTTAATTTGCACATTTAATAAGTCTTTAGTCCGTTTTAAATTTATTTTTGTACATGGTGTGAGGCTTGGAGGCTTGCCTGGAAGGCCAGTTTTCCCAACACTATTTGCTGAAAAAACTCTTATTTTCCCATCAGATGGACTTAGCACCCTTTTCAAAAATCAGTTGACCATAGATGTGTGGGTGTATTACTGGACTGTCAGTTCTGTTCCATTGCCCTATGTATCTGTTGTTATACTGATACCAGGCTTTTTGATTACTGTAGAAGTAATTGTATGTTTTACAGTCAGGAGGTGTGAGCCCTCTGCTTTGTTCTTCTTTTTCAACATTGCTTTAGCTATTTGGGGTCTCTTGCTATTCCTTATAATGTTGTGATTTCGTTTTTCTGTTTCTGCCAAATGGGCTGTTGGAATTTTGATTGGGATTGTGTTTAATCTATAGATCAGTTTGGGTATTATGTTTTGAGCGTTTTATTGTGCTTTAAATGGAAGATTAAAAGTTTACAGCAAATTAGTTTTTCCATCACTGATTCTTACACAGATTGTTGTGTGACATTGGTTGCAATCCCTGTAATGTGTCAGTACTCTGTTTTCCTCCCTGGGTTTCCTGTTTCCATTAGTCTGGTTTCACTGCTGCCACCCCCTCCCTTCTCAAACTTTTGCAAGGTGACAGACATTGCCCGTTTGTTCTTGTGCAGCTGATTGTTCTGAGGACGTTGCTTATTTTATTTATAGCTCTGTCTATTATTTGGCTGAAAAGTGGCCTCCAGGAGTTCTTGAGTTTAAAGTTAGATGGTTGTCTTAGGTCAGTAGACTTGGTAGTTCCTTCACTCTCTTTCAGATGCCAGCCAAGCCAAGTGCCGTCGAGTCGTTCTTTTTTTTTTAAACTAAGATATTCTGTCATGATCCTGTCAGTGGTTGATAGTAGTAGGCGGATACCCTCTAGTTCTGATCTCCGGTTAGAGGAGCTGTGGTTCATGTGGACCCTTAATCTTTTGGGCTAATTGCTTCCTTGAGTCTTCAGTTTCCTTTTTTCTCTTGTTGCAGACAGGAAAGACAAATAGTTACTTTTTAGATGGCTTGCCGGCAGACTTTTAACAAGACCCCAGATGCTCTTAACCAGGCTAGGATGTGATTATCTTTATGAACTGTGTTTTGCCAGTTGACTTAGATAACCCCTGAGTCAACCTCAGTTGACTTAGATAACCCCTGGCCTTAGCGTTTAAGTCCAGTAGTTTAGTCCTGGTACCTGAGTAGTTTCTGTTCTTGTGCCTCTAGGTGCTCTGTTTGGGAAACCCTGGTGGTGTAGTGGGTTAAATGCTGTATCTGCTAACCAGAAGGTTGGCAGTTCATATCCGCCAGGCGCTCCTTGGAAACTCTGTGGGGCAGTTCTTCTCTGACCTATAGGGTTGCTATAAGTCGGACCCAACTTGACCACAGTGGGTTTTTTGGGAGTGCTTTGTTTTATATATAGGAGGGTACATGTGGCATTTAGAAATAGCCTGAGTTTCTATTTCTGTAAAATGGGGGCTAATAATACTTCAGATGACTGTTTTTAATATTATGTGAAATACCACCTGTCAGTTGCTTGGTATACAATTTAAAATATTGCTGACCTTCAGTAAATATTAGCAGTCTCTTCTGAAACAAAATAGTGAGTTGTGAAATGATGTTGTAGATAAAAATAAATAAATAAAAATCATTAGCATTGTTTCCTCTTTCAGAATTGGTTTGATAGTATAAATTTTTAATCTCAGTCATATAATAATGTTTGCTTAGGCCCTAAAGTGATAGGCAGGCACTTTCCTGGATGATATCCTTAAAGATTTGTGTTTGTTCTTGCTGAATAAACTTTGAAAGCCCCTGGAGAAATCCTGCCTCACACTCACGTGATTTATGAAATCAACCATTGGCTAATTCTGTGCTTGTTTGTGTATCATCATGTATGAATGATAATGCACCTCTTACATTTTTTTTTGGTATCTAGGCCCTCCGACACTTTCCATCAGTCAAACCTTGAATACCATGAAATTTATGAACATAACTTGTACCCAGGTCTCTTCCCTGTTTTGGTATTTATTGACAGATTATGACCATTTCCTTATTTGGCTGTGTAGTTAAATGTCTAAAGTAAGCTTGCGTACTGTGAGATAAGAGGTATAATAGCAAAGATTTGAAAGACTTGAACTCCTCAGAAACAGCTACAGGCCGGTTTAGAGAGATATTGATGATTTCTGAAAGTTTTTGTTACTTAAGAACATTAAAATATCATCCCTCAGATTATTAAATATTTATGTGCATAGCATTCCCTGGGATGTAAAAGGAGTATGCTCTAGACCAGAGTTTCTTGCCTTCCAGGGGAATCTACCTAGAGTGCACAACAACTCAAAAATGTTGAAATGTCAAACATTAAGGAATTTAAATGCAAAACATTACCAGTATTGTGTTGTATGTATTTAGAGACTTTGTCCTACTTATTCCATATGGTATTATGAAGCATACATGTGTACCTGGGTACGAATAAAGTTTGCAGATTGCTGAATTGTGCAAAAATATTTGAGACACCACAGAATTACCTTTTTTGTTGTTGTTGGTAGTGGTGGTGGAAGTGGTTTGAGGGGAGACAAAGAAGTTGAACCAGGAACTGAGAAAGATTTGTTGTGGTATTGGCTGAATTAGTCACCTTCCCTGAGTTTTGGTTTCCTCAACTACGAAACAGAAATAAAAATATTTTTAGGATCATTTTGTGTTTAAATAAAATTAGATACATAAAACTCAGTTACAGTACATACAATCCACAGTTAGTTTTCTTTTTAGTTGAAAAAGTGATATAGCATATGATTAAAAAATACAATCAGAACAAAATGAAAAATCAATCTCCAGACTCTCTAAGTTCTGCAGTGCTGTACCAAAGGCATGGTTTTGAATATTATCCAGTAATTATTCTATGTATGTTATACTTATATATAATATATTTTTATAAATGTGAATAGGAACAGAAACATGCCTTACATCCTGCTCTTTTTCATTTAAAGATAGATTTTGATGATCTGTGCAGTCAGAATATGTAGTCTCTTTTTAAAATATTGTAGTCTTCTGTCATTCTTAATGATTGCTAGTATTCTGTTGTTTGACTAGACATTAGTTAATATAAGCAATGTTTTCCACCAGTGCTGACTTAATACATTTATTTAAAAATATATTTATTTGAAACTTTCTCTTCCCTAGAGTCCACTCACTATTCTGAAAAGACACCCTCACAAGAAGGGACAGAAAGAAAGACCTCATTGTAAGAAAGGCGTGGGTGTCCCATGAACGAGATAGAAGAAAACCGGTTGTGGTGCAGCAGGACTCCAGAGCCAGATATAAGGCTCAGAAAAGGGCACCAGCTTGATGATAAAAGAAGTGATAATGACAGCCATCAAGAAGGAGATTTGGAGCCCATTTTAGAGGCAACTGTTCTTTCTTCCCACCATAAAAAGGTCAGTTAAGATGAAAGGATGGTAAATAAAACAGAAATTTATGAAGCTATGACTGGAGACAAGATATAAATTTAAAAAATGCTTGAGGTTGTTGCTGGGAGAGAGTGGATGTCAAGAGGGAACATGGAGCACATTTGGAATTTTTTTGTTCAGGATAATTTCAAATCTGATTCTTAGTTCATGTATTATTTAATTTCATAGTTATATGTTTCTGCTGACACCTGAAATCATATTTAATCTGCTTTGTCTTGTTTTAGGGAAAAGTAAGGGGTTTTTTTTAGTTACCATGTAACCTTTCCAATTTGGCCATGTTTTAGTTATGACATTGTCAGTGATTTTGGGGGGGAAGTTCTAATTATATGCTGAAACTGTGTCCTCAGATACTGTTTATCTCCATTGTGTATGTTGGAGGTCAGTATAATTCTGAGAACAGAAGGCAGATTTTAGTATTTCGTTTCATTCCCCAGAGGAAAGATCAAGCTTTACATTAATACAAGAAATAATATATAGAGAGCAAAAGTGCAGATATCTATGAACAGAAGATGCTGTTTGTTGCAGATGTTTTGCTGTGTGCTTTGAAACCTTGGCATTGTGTTAGTGTTTGCACGCATTCAAAGTTGTGATTGTACTAAGTCGTTACCCAAACTATGGGTTTTGCCCGATAGTGGGCTTTGAAAGTAATTTTATGTATTACTACCAGCATAAAAAAAAAAAATGAAAGAATAGAATGAAAATCATTGTGGTTCTATGTATGTGGCAAATAATACACATTTAAAATTTCATGTAATTTGATGAAACATTTTAGTTTTAAATAGGTGTGTATGTGCATATAGAAATACATGAATTACAGTTCTTTAGTGTTCATTGTGGTTAGAAACACTCTGAAAGCCTCTGCTTGAAATACCAGCTTGACAGTCCTGAATGGATATGCTTATTGTGTAGGTGATAGTATTGTGGGTTTGAACTCTGTAGAGTCTTGACCTATCAGGTCTTGTGTAAAGATTGTACTAGATAGAGCACCGCAGTAGTATAGACTATTATGGCAAGAAGGAAGTATAAGGTTATTTCTTTTATTCTTGGTAATACTTTAGAAGACTAGCATGTACTGTTGACTAGATTGTGCTATGGTGAAAGAAGATTATGAGGCCTAACAATTAAGTCTGTGAAGTTAATTGTTCTAAGTGCTGCATACCTCATTGCTGAATATCACTGTGGTCTCCTTCAAAGTACTCCCCATGGGAAGCTATGCACCAATGCCAGCTCCTAGTCCACCCTTCAAAACAGTTTTGAAATTCTTTCTGGGAGAGCCATTGTGCACAGTGGCATGGTGGCAAGTTCATGAACTTAATTGTGTAGCTGTCTCTGAGGGAATTTTTAGCCAGTAAACAAATGACTATTGGAACAGCCTATCTACTCACCTGATCTGGCTCCCAGTGACGTTTTTCTTTACCTGAAGATAACGGAAATATCGAAAGGAAGACATTTTGGTGCTATTCAGGGTATCAAGGGTAATATGATGACAGCTCTGATGGCCATTCTGGAAAAAGAGCTCCAAAATTGCTATGAAGAGTGGACTATTCACTGGTGTCAGTGCGTAGCTTCCCAAGCAGAGTACTTTGAAGGTGACTGTAGTGATATTCAGCAATGAGGTTATGTAGCACTTTTTCCAGGATGAGTTCACAAACTTAAGATTGTCAGTACTTGTACATATGAGTATGTGCACACATCACCTTACAGCCTACACCTGCAGGACCGAGTGGTTACGGGATTTAAGAAAAACTATTTGCTTACAATAAGCATAGTGTAATTTGGCCTCTGGTAAGGGATTGGTGGTTCAGTGGTGGAACTCTCACCTTCTACACAGGAGAACCTGGTTTGAGTCTGGCAGGTGTAATTCACACACAGTCACTGTTGGTCAGTGAAGGCTTGCATGTTGCTATGATGATGAGCAGGTTTCAGTGTGAATCTTCCAGGCTAAGACAAACTAGGAAGAGAGGCCTGGTGATCTTCCAAAAATCAGCTGATGAAAACCCTATGGATCATGGAGATGGTGCAGAACCAGGCAAGCATTTTGTTGTGTTGTGCATGGGGTCACCATGAGCTGGGATTGGAAGGCTGGATTGGAAGCTGGATTGGAAGGCTCATGTTCTAGAGTCTCTTCTCATGTAGAAGAGGCAAGTTGCTTAATTTCACTGAATTTGTTTTTATATCATATGTAATACAAGGACATTAGATGATCTCTATATTCCTTTCCAGTTATGATAGGACTTATAACTTTTTTATCAGTTTCTTGATAGCAAAAAATATTCTCAAAGGTTTTCAGAATGTACATATTAAACTTCTCTGAAATATACCTGTATCCACTCTTAAGGACCTAATGAGGATAAGTTAACTCACTGACAGTTTGTAGAGTGGACTTAAATTGTATGCTTAGTAAAGGCTGAATGAATGTGGGGAAAGGAGAGGAGGAAGGGAAGACGAGAGTGTGTGAAGGACATTTGAAACAACGAGAGTAGTGGATACAAAGATCCTGAGTCTGAAAAGAACAGCATATTTAAGGAATGTGATGTGTGGTAATGGGAGGATGATGGTAAAAGAAGAAATTAATAAAATGTTGATGGGGACCCTTGTGGAACTTAGCATGGAGAAAGTGCATGAAGGTCATTGGCAGTTTTTAAGGAAAGTGAGAAGACCTTATTTACGTTCTAAAAAGGTTAGTCTCTGAGTGGAGGATGAATTTGGAGGTAGAGCAGCTTTAGGTGGGAGGATCCAAAGTTTACTTTTAGACATGTTAAGTTTGAAATTCCTGTGAGACATCTTAACAGATGTCAAGAAGATACTTGGCAATAATAGGGTCAACAGTGGAAGTTCTAACACACGGCTTAGACAGACTTCAAAATCTGGCAAACAAAGCATGACCAACAGAAGAGAAAATAGATTAATGGGAACTACTAAGAATCAAATACTTTTGCTCATCCAAAGACTTTCAAAAGAGTTAAAATACCTACAGAATGAAAAAATATTTGGCAACTACGTGTTGGACTGATTTCTGATCTCCATAGTCTACAAGGTACTGCAGAAAATCAACAAAAAAAAAAGATAAATAACCCAATTGAGCAGTGGGCACTAAGCTGGACAGACACTTCACCAGAGAGGACATCCAGGCAGCCAGAAGACACATGAGGAAATGCTCACAATCATTAGCTATCAGAGAAATCCAAATCAAAACTGCAAGGAGATACCATCTCACCCCAACAAGGGTGGCCATGATCGAAAAAAACACAAAACAACAAATGCTGGAGAGGCTGTGGAGAGATTGGAACTCTCCTACACTGCTGGTAGGATTGCAACTGTGGTACATATATATACCCAATGGAACACTGTGCAGTGATAAAGAACAATAATGATTTTAGGAAGCATCTTATAACCTGGTTTCAATTGGAAGACATTATGCTGAGTGAAATCAGTCAGTAGCAAAATGACAAATACTGTATGAGACCACTGTTATAAGGACTTAAAAACAGACTCACATATAGAAGAAAAGACTGATGGCTACAAGGGTGGAAAGGGAGTGCGAAGTTTGGTCATAGATTAGATAGTTGGTAGAAATTTGGTTAGATGAAAGCGGTGACAGCACACAGTAGAAAATAGATCAACTTAACTGGACTTCACTGTAAACTGAAAGCTCGTCTAATCTCAACCCAGTTTTGCAAGGATAGAGTAGTAGAGTCAGGGTCAGGGGATCATGCTTCTGGAAGACATAGAGGCCATTTGGCCTAACTAGCCTATTGCTAAGAGAGTCTTCTGTACCCCATATTGATGAGTGGCAGCTGGGGTCTTAAGAGCTAGCCAGCTGCCATCTGAGGTACACCAAGTAGTCCTAGCTCATCTGGAACAGATGATGACTGAGAACAGCAATGACATGAGGAAAAAAATTGCTCAGGAGACTGAAGGACCCGTGTGAATGAGAGACTGTATCAGCATAATGACCGGAAGAACCAGATGGTGCCTGGCCACCACCAAAGACAGCTGTGATCGGCCACGCAGTGTAGAGCTCCTGTGGCAACATGATAAAAAGAGGGGTGAAGCTCAAGAACTACTAGAAGACCACAATTGTTGGTCCAGTGGCCTGAGGGATCCCCGCTGCCCTGACCAGAAAACACTACTGAGGTCAACTCTTTGGACAGAAATGGACTGGACTAAGGGACACAGTGTGACCATATGGTGTATGTACTTTATGATTCTGTGCATTTATCGGAGGCTGTCCTACTGTTCTCTTTCCAGATGGGAGAGAAGAGGGTGGAGCAGAGGGGACAGGAGCTTGTTTGGAGTATATGACAAGTATAGAATGAAAAGGAGGAGTGTGCTGTCACTGGGCAAGGAGAGCAGAAGGAACTGCAGATAGACGAGTATCTTAGTCATCTGGCACTGCTCTAACAGAAAATACCACGAGTGGAAGCCTTCACAAGGAGAAACTTTTGTTGTCACAGTCCAGTAAGCTACAAATCCACTTACAAGTTGCAAGTCCATTCAACAAGAGAATTTATCACAGTTCAGTAGGCTAAATCAAAATTCAAGGAGAGCATCTCGGCACAGGAACCTTGGGTCCAGGGGACATGCCTGCTCTCTCGGTCATGCTGCTGTCTTGGTGGTATGAGGTTCCCAACTTCCTCTGCTCACTTCTCTCCCTTATATCCCACAAGGTTACAGTAGCTTGAGTCCTCCCTCACCTAATACAACTGCTACCCATTCTCCATCATCAATATCACAGAGGCGGGATTCACAACACACGGGAGGAAGGGCACTGTATTGGGACTCACAGCCAAGTCAGATCAACACACACATTTTTTGTGGGGGACGCAATTCAATCTGTGACAGTGGGCATGCAGAATTAATTTGGATCGTATGCTTTCACTTAATCACAATAAAAATAAAATAAACAAAAAGAAGATACTTGGATTATCATTGAGAAATTCCAGAAATAATTCTGTGCTAGAGATAATCATTAGGAAGTAGCAGCATGTAAATGAAACTTAAAGCTATTGAAATTGTTAAGGTTACTTAAGAGGAAAAGAGTGAAGAGAGTGAGAAGAGGAAGGCCCTAGGACCTGGCTTGAGGGACACCGCTATTCACAGGGCATTTCAAGGAGAAGAAGAAAGTAGAGGAGGCTTCTGAGGTAGGAGGAAGACTCAGGAAAGTATCATATCATGAAAACCAGGAGAAAAGAGTATGTCAGGAAGAAGGAAAAGGAGCCATGGTTGTGTCTAGTGACAGTAAAGGTGGGAAAATGACTGTTGGATTTGGCAACATGGAACTCAACAAGAGCTGTTTAGGTGAATATATGTGTGTTTTATCTGCTTACATTCCACTGACCAAAGCAGTCTTGTGACCAAGTCCAAATACAGTGGGATGGGGAAAGAATAAATGAGCACTGTAATAAACAGTTGCCCCAGTTCCTAAAGGATATAAGTGTTTCCCATCTAGAATCTTTCTGTAATAGTCTATTGTATTAATTCTCAGTCCTGAGTCTGATGCTGGAGAGAAAATTAGCTACTTACACCATTTACTGATTGGCTAAGAAAGGGAAGATACGAGTTCTCACATTTATGTAGCTCCTGACTGTGACTTTGCAAAACTTTCAGAAAAAGAGTGAGAATAATACTTTGTACTTTATGTCTTATATGTGGATATTAGAGGAACCATAGTGGTACAGTGGTTAATTACTCAGCTGCTAGCCAAAAGTTCAACAGTTTCCAGTCACCATTCACGCCTCAGGAAAAAGTTGTGACAGTATCCTTCTGTAAAGATTTACAGCCTTGGAAACCCTGTGGAACAGTTCTGCTATGTTCTGTAGGGTCATTATGAGTGAGAACTGACTCGATGGCAGTGGGTTTTTATTTATTAAATGGATGCTATAAGAATAATGTACAATTTATGTTAAAATTATTTTTAGTTTTCAGTTATATTTGATGCTTGCTTTTTTGCTACTACCTTTATCTTGCACTGGGTTAAAGAAAACAAAATGAAATGTACCAGTTTAAGCATCCAGAGGTTTCCTCTGATTATTGTGAAATAGTGTATACAAGTTGGAATGACAATTCTGTATGTTGATCCCATGTCTTATGGATGAGAAAACAGAGAATGTGTAAATGACCCAGAGCTATGTTATTAGTAAATGAAGGAAATGAGATCCAGATCTTTTGCCTTAATTTTTCCCCCCAGCATATTATATTAAAAAAAAAAAGAGTAAGATAATTATATGCAGTGGTAAGTGCAGTGAAGAAGAAATTTTTGCTAAGTAGTTAATAGAGACTGAAGGGGCAGATAGTGAAACTCTTTAGATACAGAGATAAAGTAAGACATCTCTAAGGAGGTGGTGATATTTGAGTTTATTTATAAGGAACGAGCCAGGCAAAGACTTGGGAGAAGAGTATAAGTAGAGGAAACAAGTTAGTACAACAGTCTGAAGATGGGGGTAAGCTTTTCTTTTCTTCTTTTTTAAAGATGTGAAAGAAGACTTGTGTAGTTGGAGTGTAAGAAACAAGAGGGAAGGGTGAAATGAGATCAGAACGCCACGTAGGGACCAGAACATATAGGTGTATAAAGTGAGTTTCGATTTTATTTTAATAAAATCTATTGAAAAGTGGGCAACCTTTGATATATTTAAGCAGGTATTCACGTTTTTAAAAGATTACTTGGAATGTAGTTGGAGAATGGATTGTTGGATGAAAGAAGGGAAGAGGTGGGTAGGAACCTATAACAGTGTTGTTTGTGCAAGATGATGTTGGCTTGAAATAGGGTGGCACTAGCAGCAGAAATGGAGAGCAAGTGAGTGGATTCTGGATATACTTTGGAGATTAAGTCAGTAGGACTTCCTGATAGATGTGGAAAGTGAGGAAAAGAGAGGAATCAAGGTGATTTCCTGGATTTTTTAGTGAGAGCTAAAACAGGTTGATAAAGCTAGAGGCTTAAAGGGGAGAATCAAGAGTTCTGTTTTGGAAATTTGGGATTTGAGGTTCTTATTAGATATCTTAGAATGATATTGAGTAGAGTAGTGGCTGTATAACTATATGATTTTTTAAGTGTGCTGCAGTTTTGTAACTGGTTAAAACTGATGTGTGTGCTTATGGAATTTAAAGTATTTTAAAGCTTGAGGGGATATGAGACTAGCCAATTTGACCAAGATAAAAAATGGCAGCCAAGTTCTGTCTTTAATACTAGTTATCCCATGTTAACTAGGAGGTAATAATGTTATTAGAGTGTAGAATTTGCCCACCCAGTCCTTTTTGCATCAGGTTTACATTAATGAATTTTTCTGTTTCTTGTTATGCTATGTGTTTTTGTCTGTCATCTTCAGTTGATAAAGTGGTGTCTTCTAAAGAATATTTATGTTTTTTGGTCTTGTTAACAAGTAAGTGAATGTGATTTTTAAAAAATCCTTATGAATGAATTAATTACATTATCCTAAAAATATAAATTTGAGTTGCCTTTATTTTTAGAATTAACCCAAATGCTGATAGCCTAAACAAAAGAACCATTTTTTCCTCTGATTTATTGCAACAGATTTTTTGTGAGATGTCAAGGAGTGAGAGAAACTGATCCATAAATCGTGAAATGTTAGAGCTGAAGAGACCCTCTGAAATCATCTCGTTTACCGTTCTCCGTTACTGATGAGGAAGTTGTATACTTTTGTCCCTGATGAAAATTTGTCCTTTTCTGTGTTGTTTCTCTTTGGAGTCTCAGTTCTTTGCTGCAGAAGAGCAGGTGGTGTATGAGTAGACCAGCTCATTTGTATGCACTGCCTACCTTGGCAGGTGTTTTAATAGATAACTCATTAGTGGGTGAGTTAAGCAACCCAGTTTTGTCTTTTGCTCTGCTCCTCCCTTTTGCCCTTCCCAGTTCATTGCAACTTCTCTACTTTATGTACACTACTGGCGCTTGCTGCTGATTTCAGGGTCAATGTAAACATGGAAGCTAGGAAAGAACAGAGTTGCAGAGGAGTGGCAGAAAACTATTGTTTTGAGACTGAAATTTAAAAGCAAGATATTAATGTCTTTAAATGACTCTATGAGAATTCCATAGATGATTTATTTGTTTTTAGAGAAAATATTTATTTCTTGTAATTTTCACTTTTGAAGTTGAAGTATCTGAACTGTTTGCACGTAAATGTATTCTTCTAAATAACTTTTGTAGTGATACTCTATATGCAGCACTTTCAGAGACGTTATCCGTTTTGTTTCTCAGAGCTGCTATGAATTAGAAAGAACAGATTTCTCATTTTTAAAAGGAGATGAAAATAGGATTTGAAGAGGTAGAGTAATTTGACCAAGGTCACATGGTTAAAGGAGAACATGTGGTAGTTTTCTGATTGCTCCTTCTGTTGAACAAAGCTGCTTTTATGAGAATCAGCACCAGAGTAACCTAATGTTTCTGAATTCCAAACTCTGCCCCAAAGTATTTGTGTTGAGCTCAGAGGTTAGATTCAATAGTTTGTACCTTTTTTCTTTTTTAAACAAAATCATGTTGTACACTTTGTTTTCTGTCCAGCGAGACTAATATTTACTCTTCAGATGCATTCCAAATTTTCAATAGATTTTCTGTTTATTTGAGATTAAATAAATTCAGTGAATCATGTGCAGTCTTTCAGATTTCTAGTGAATTTTCATCATTTTCCTGGGGGGAAAAATTCCTTTTTTTAAAGATACAGACTTTAACTAGAGCTTGGAGTTCTTTTAAAATATGTCAGCAGTGTCCCTTAGGCTCCCTAAGTGCCAGTTGTACATGAAGATAAAAGTGTAATAGAAAAGAACTTTTCAGAGTGCTGTATCATTTTAGAAACAGAGATGTCTTATTTTTATTTCTTTTTAAATTAAAGCAAACTTAAGTGAAATAATGAATTTTACAGAATTAAGATTTAAAAGTTTTTATGTGCACATGGAAGAAATGATGAAATAAAAAAGCTGAATGGAAGATTTGAAAGGGTGACTTGGGAAGACAGATTAAAGTATTATAATGACATATGCAAAGACCTGGAGACAGCAAGTGAAAAGGAAAACCTACGTTTGGCATGTCTCTGGTGGACAGAACTCAAGAACAAATTCAAGCCTCTAGTTGCGCTAGTAAAGGATTCTATGAGACAAATAACTAAACAACACAGAAAGCATCAAAAGAAAATCCAAAGAATACAGAGTTGCTAGACCTAATAGAATTTTTCATTGTTCATCCATTTCAGGAAGTAGCATGTGATCCGGGAGTGATGATTCTAAAGGAGAAAGTTCAAGCTGCACTGAAAGTACTGGTAAAAAACAGGGCTCCAAGAATTGGTGAAATACCAGTTGAAGTGTTTCAGCAAATAGGTGGCAGTGCTAAAAGAGCTTACTGGTCTTTGCCAAGGAATTTGAAAGACAGCCAGCTACCAGGCCATTGGACTGAAAGAGATCCTCATTTATGCCTGTTTCTAAGAAAGGTGTTGAACCAAATACAGAAATTATTGAACAATATCAGTGTCATTTTTGAGTAAAATTTGGCTGAAGGTCATTCACAAGTGGTTGCAGCAGTATATCAACAGTAAAGTGCCATCTAGTGCTACTGTAACAAATACGACAAGTGGTTGGCTTTAACAAAGAGAAGTTCATTCTCACAGCCCAGTAGTCTAGAAGTCCAAAATTAGGGAGGACACTGGCTCTAGGTGAAGGCTTTCTTCACTGTCAGCTCTGAAGGAAGGTTCTTGTGAAGTATTAGTCTTCCCCTTGTCTGGGAACATCTCAATGCAGGAACCTCAGGTCCAAAGGATACACACTCTGCTTCTTGCAATGCATTCTTGGTGGCTTGAGGTCCCATAACACTTTATTCACTTCTGTCTTTTATATCTCAAAAGAGATTGCTTTAAGACACTATCCAGTCTTGTAGACCTCACCGATGTAACTGCCACTAAGCCATCTTTTTAAGTCGTAGTCATAGAATTTATAACACATAGGAAAATCCCATCAAATGATAAAATGGTAGACAATCATACAGTGCTGAAAATCATGGCCCAGCTAAATTGATACACATGTTTTTAGCGGGATGTAATTTGATCCATGACGTGAAGTTAGAAGAGGACTCAGAACCAGAGATATCATTGCTGATGTCAGATGGATCATGGCTGAAAGCAGAGAATACCAGAAAGATGTTTACCTGTGTTTTATTGATTGTGCAGAAACATTTGTCTGTGTAGATCTTAACAAATTATGGATAACATTGCAGAGAATGGGAATTCCAGAACACTTAATTGTGCTGTTCATGAGGAAGCTGTATGTAAATCAAGAGGAGGCCTTCAAACAAAACAGGGGATATTGCTTGAAGTCAGGAAGATGTGTGTCAAGGCTGTATCCTTCCGCCATACCTATTTACATGCTCAGTGTATAATCTGAGAAGCTAGACTAAACCAAAACAAAGAAACCAAACCCACTGCCATCGAGTCAGGTCCGACTCATAACAATCCTAGAGGTGGATTTCAACTGTTGACCTTTCAGTTAGCAGACATAGCACTTAACCCACTATGCCACCAGGGTTTCCAGAGACTACTATATGAAGAAAAATGGGGCATCATGGTTGGAAAACTCTCTAACAACCTGTTAGTGGAGGTGATACAACCTGGCTTGCTGAAAATGAGGACTTGAACTGCTTACTGATAAAGATCAAAGACCATAGCTTTCAGTATGGATTACACCTCAACATCAAGAAAACAAAAATTATCACAATGTTAAACAGAGAAAAGATTGTTATTGTCAAGGATTTCATTTTACTTGCTTCCACAGTGAACACCTGTGGAAGCAGCAGTTGAGAATTCAAAAGACACATTGCTTTGGGTAAATCTGCTGCAAAAGACTTCTTCAAAGTGCTGATAAGCAAAGATGTCATCTGGAAGACTGAGGTGCTCCTGACCTAAGCCATGGTGTTTTCAGTTGTCTCGTGTGCATGAGAAAGCTGGATGATAAATACAGAAGACCAAAGGAGAATTGAGACCTTTGAATTGTGGTGCTGGTGAAGAATATTGAATATGCCATGGATTACTGAAGGAGGGAACAAATCTGTCTTGGTAGAAGTATAATCAGTGTGCTCCTTAGAAGCAAAGATGGGGGGATAACACTGCTCATACTTTTGATTTATTATCAGGAAGGATCTGTCCCTGGAGAAAGACGTTGCGTGTGGTCAAGTAGAGGATCATCAACAAAGAGGAAGCCCCTCAGTGAGACAGACTGACACAGTGACTGCAACAGTGGACTAAAGCATGCCAGCAATTGTGAGGATGGCATAGGACTGGGCAGTGTTTCATTCTGTTGTGCATGAGGTCACTGTGAGTCAGCACCTAGATGACAGTACCAAGCAACAACCTGTTCATCATAAAGGGGTCCGTCTTTTTGTGTAAGTGGTTACCACTACCTCCTATCCCCCAAAGTACTAAACAGAGAACAAGCCAGATCCGTTGTTGTCAAGTTGATTGTAACTCAGTAACCCCATACGATAGAGTGGAACTGCCCTATAGGGTTTTCAGGGAGCAGCTAGTAGATTTGAACTGCCAGCCTTTTGGTTAGCAGCCAAGCTCTTACCCAGGGCTCCTCAGTGATCACTAGGTTCCTTTATGTCAGTAGATTTATCACGAGTGCTCATCTGATCACCTGTGGCCCTTTAAAGAGAAGAAATGTAAATGCTGAAGTTTGATTTCAGATTTATAGACTCAAAGTCTTTGGATCCTGAATATGTATATCTTTTTTTAAAAAGCATGCAGTGATTAAGATACTCAGTACTGTTTAAAACCAGTATCTGAAGGAATAGTCTTCTCTTACTCAAAGTATTAACCTGCTAAAACTCAGGAACACTTTTTTCAGAGACAAATCTCTGGGTGGCCTCTGAGGTAGGAAAACAAGTTAGATTCATTTGCTGTTAAAGAAAAGTGTCATGTTTACTCACAATTGACTCTCTTAAATTAAAACCTCATTATTTGATACACAGTTCTCATACCATAACATTTACCCATTTAAAGTGTACAAATTTTTCTACTCTGACACAAATGAATTCACCGTGAGTCCAAGTTGACTCCTCAGCAGCTGGTAGTGTGCTACTAGTGATTGAGAATTCTGTGGTTAAACTGTTAAGTAGTTTTCATAAACAGATGTATAGAAAGAAAATACTAGGTTATGCTGTCATGACAGTCAAGGAAACTTAGTTAACATGTCTTTTTAATCTATGATAAAATAAATGCAGGTGTAATTGCTTATCAGAAGAATAGTGATAGTTTACTGTTACTGAGCCCTCACAACGTACAGGGCAGTTTTCTGAGCCTTTTGCATATATTGTATCATTCGTTCCTAAAGTAACCAGTGAAACAGGCATTGTTAGTATCTTTATTTTTACAGAACAGGAAACCATTAATTTATATGAATAATTCTCTGGAGGTGTTGTGAGAAGAATGATGCACTGTTTTCTCTTCATGGGATTAGGATTTTCTTTTCATTAGTTTACTGTCAAGTGTGATTTCACTGGTTATTTTTGTATTTTAAAGGACATTTTATTTTCATAGATGATCAAAATTCTGGAAAAAGAGACCCTATGCTGGGTCATAATGATACTTCGTAATTGTGGCATTCGTTCCCTATTAATATCAGATAGCTGTATGTGCACAGCTGGATTCACTTTCACTCTGTATGTTGTTAGCTCCTGTTTCCCATCTCAGGGCAGTGTTATGCACAATGGAGTAAGATACTTAACTGGTCCCGTTACTCTAGAATTTTACCTAGCTGACCTTTGGAAGTATATACCAGGCCTTTCTACATCTTAGTCTAGAAGCGTGGCTGGAATGTGTTCAAGCATTGTAGCAACATACATGGGTCATGGCTGTGAGTAAGACTCATTGGCTGCGAATGGAACCTGTGTTTCCATGTAGAAGACCCACTGAGCCCCATTGCCCACATCTTCCTGTAAAAAAAAAAGGGCAGAAAAAAACAAAGCAAAATTAAGCTTGTTGGTATTGAGTCATTTTTTACTTTATTGTGGTTAAGTGAAAGTATATAATCCAAATCAGTTTTCATGCCCACCTGTCTGCAGCTCCATCTGCTCTCCACACCCAGTGACAGCACATCCCTACTTTTCACTCTGTACATCTGGTATACTCTTAACGAGCACCTGTCCCCTCCTCTCCCATCTAGAAAGAAACCAGTAGGACAGCCTCTTAAGCTAAGTACCAAGTGCCGTTGAGTCGGATCCGACTGGCCCCTAGGGTTGCCATGAGTTGGACAGCCTCTTATAAATATATAAAACCATAAAGAACATACATGCTATGGTTGGTCACACTGTGTCCCTGAGTCCAGTCAGTCCATTCTGGTCTGAAGAGTTGACCTCAGTACTGGTTTCTGGGCAGGGCCAGTAGCAGGTCAAGGGGGCCATCAGTTGATGGCTGGACCATCAATTCTGGTGTTTTAGTAGAGTTCTTGAGCTATATACCTCTTTTTCTCTTGTTGCCTCACAGACTCAACATTGTGTGTACCATCATGGCTGCCTTTGGTAGTTGCGCTGTTGAGTCATTTCTGACTCAGGTAGAGACATCATGTGTTCTTTATTATGGAGAGATTAATTTCTTTGATTCCTTGTGAACCAGAATGTTTTTTTTAGAAAGTGTATTTGAGCTGGAAATCAAATACTTCTTCAGAGCCTATTAAAATCTCTGGACAGGAATCTTCATTTTTTACCAGTTTCCTCCAAGTGATTCTGGGTACTTTTAAAGTTTGAAAGCCAGTGCTCATGGTCTTCTCCTTTTCATGATACATATACATAGGTCCCCAAATGATAATAGTGGGATAAAGCTAGGCTCAGGAACTATGTTTCCTCTTTCATGTGGAGTCGAGAATACTATGTACTGTGTCTCACAGGGCTATAGTGAGAAATAAATAAGTTTAGTTCATAAAAACCAGTGAGAGCAGTGAATGATACATAGAAAGTATTTAACAGTGTTAGATACAACACTTCATTGGAAACTGTGTATTTGTGTCGACAAGATGTCTTAAATTTCTTTTTAGAAAGGCACTAGCTTATCGAGAAGACAATCACAATGTATCTTATTGTTCTTTAATTAGATTTCAAAATTATCTAGAAAAAATTAATTGGTTATTATCTGACTCCATTCACCTAAACGTAATATTTACCCACTGTAGTAAAACAGTCCAGGAATATTGTATTTGCTGTAGAAATATTTGAGTGAGTAAGTACATGGGTGATTGAATCTGAGTTTTAGTCCTAGTCCTGTTATCAAGTAGCTTTGTGATTTTGGCAAATTTTCTTAATTTCTCTGAGCCTCATTGTCCTTAAAATAAACAGTGCTACTGTGAATATTCTAGTATTTCTGGTGAATACATATATGCATTTCTCTTAGCTACATACTGAGGGGGAGTGGATTGTTCATCCAGAAAGGTGATTCCTCTTCCCGTTTTTGACATCAAAAACATTTACCACGATAATCATTTTTATGATTTTATGAAAAAAATGTGTTATAGAATTGAGTAAAATGAATTGTTACTTTGTAAATCATTACAGCATACATATTTAAGTAGTAGCTCCTATATGTAAGAAACATGTGTTCAGCCCACAGTATTTAATGTGCATATAGACTTCGATAATTCTTAAAGTATTTCTAGAAACTGTTCATAGGTTGCAAATCAGAGTGCTACTGAGCTGTACAACTTCCCTAACCTTCCATTTATTCATTTACCATTTTTGATCTGGCTTCCCTTGTTATAAAATGGGTATTGGAATGTTCATCTTCAAGGGTTATTGTGAGAATATGATTTAATTTGTGAAAGCACTTAGTATAGGGTCTAGCATGTAGTTAGTTATTAAACAGTAAAGTAACTTCTCTTACCCTGTCCTTTGTAATAGTACTTTTCTAATGTAATTGTAAAAAATCCTGGTAAGCATATCTTGAACTCCTCCATGTATCTCAACCACTCAGCTTCAGGCATCTTTTCACAGAAGTGATTTCTAAATCTGTCACATTAGTACTGACTTCTTTGTTAGACCTTTAACTGTTTCAAACTGAACTAATTTAACTTGCATCTTACAATGATTTTCCTAAGTAGTACCCACTTTCCTTTAAGTCCCTGAATGTGGCTCCTAGAATGTTAGAGCAGAAGAGATGCCGAAAGTCATTTAGTTTCATAGACTTATACATGCATTTATTCTACAAATGTTTTTATTTCACCGTGTGTTGGCACTCTGGGCATGGAAGATAAGACATGATTTCTGCCCTTAAGGGCTTGTAGTCTGGATGAAGAAACAAGTAAATCAGTTCATTTGTGGCTTGTGCTGTGTGATTGTGTGCATAATATGTTACATGAGCAGCTCCAGCTGCAGGATGAGGTCAGAGGTGGGAAATCTTACCTACAGAAAGGACTAAAAGGGCATTCTGGGCAAAAAGAACATAAGATGTGAAGATCAGAAATCCAACATAGCATGGTGCTTCTAAGGAATAGTAGCAGTAATAACTTATGTTATTAAGTACACACTGACATTTCTTAATGTCTGAACCTGCAAAATGTCCAGCATAACTGGAATGAAAGGTCAAGGCTATAAGGGACTGAAAGATACGAAGGGGTCAGAGATACAGGGTGTGGTAACAAGTAAGCCTAGACAGTTAAGGCCTGAAGCTCATATCTTTGGGCCCAGTATTCTTCCATCATCAGAAATTCTTTCTGAAATGTATAATGTTGTGTATTGGTCAAAATGAATAGGCCATTGCCTCCAGGCCTCTGACTCTAAAGGCTTTTAATTATATTTGCTTAATGCAGTTTATAATTAAGAAGCCTTTTGTGAGCTTTCAGATAAAAATATAAAAGAAGGCTTTCATAGCGGGTTGCCCTGACCTTCAGCTTTGTGACAGTATTTTACATCTCTGAGTTTCCAAGGTATTAGGTTGAACAAAGAGAGCAGCTTCATGGTTGTCCTACTTTTCCTCTGCTCCAGATTCTTCATAAATTGAGAGATTGGGAGCCAACTTCTATTCACACAACCTAGGAATTACTCTGTTTAATTAATATATTGTAACCACACTATAAGAATACCAGTGTGTGTTTATTATAAGAAAGCCAGTGTGTAAAAACAAGGTCTGACAGTTAAGTCCGCAAACTAAATTGTTGTTAAGTGCTACATAGATCATTGCGGAATATCACAATGGTCACCTTCAAAGTACTCCCCTTGGGAAGCTGTGCACCAACACCAGCATCTAGTCCACCCTTCGAAGCAGTTTTGGAACTCTTTCTGGATTGGCCATTGTGCATGGTGGCACAGTGGCAAGTTAGTGACCTTAGTTGTGTAATGGTGTGTGAGTAAGTTTTTAACCGGTAAGCAGATAACTGTATTGGAACACTCTCCCTACTCAGCTGATATGCACCCCCCCCCCCGTGACTTTCTTCTCTTTACCCGAAGATAAAGGAAGTGTTGGAAGGAAGACATTTTGATGACACTCAGGACATCAAGGGTAATACAGCAACAGCTGTGATGGCCATTCCAGGGAGTTCCAAAATTGCTTTGAAGGGTGGACTAGGCACTGATGTTGGTACATAGCTTCCCAAGGGGAGGACTTTCGAAGGTGACTGTAGTAATATTCAGCAATCAGTATGCAGTACTTTTTATAAGATGAGTTTGCAAACTTAATTCTCAGACTTCGTAGACTCTTGTTTGTCAGTCACTTCATTTTCTTTTCTTGGGAAAGTACACCTGATAAATTCAGTTAAGATTAAAGAATTGCAGTGTGAGAATAAAAAGAATTAGGTGATGTAAAACATATTTTCTCTTAAGCTTTGATAGAGATAAATAGTGTAGATTGGGACAAAGATGAGTGTTCATAGAGGTCAGACACTTTTTTTAGCTGAACCATCAATATTAGAGATTCATTAATGGTTTCCCTTCAACTATCGGGTTTTGTAGGCATCTTAATTTCCACTAATTTTTGTGTTTGTTAGCTGTATCAGCCAACTGATGCTCTGGTGGCCCAGTGGTTTAGAACTCTGGCCACTAACTAAACAGGTCAGCAGTTCAAATCTACCAAGCCGTTCCTTGGAAACCCTATGAGGCAGTTCTGCTCTGTGCGATAGGGTTGCTAGGAGTCAGAATCAACTCGATGGCAGCAGATTTTGTGTGTGTTTTGTTTAGTGCCCTTGCTATGAACATTAGATTTCTTAATTTAAGGTTGAATTTAACCTGGCAATTGCCTTCTTTCCAGAAGACCGTCAGAATAACATTGATCAGAGAATGCCAAATTTATTACTTACTGCAGTAAGGGTAAACATAGCCCTCAAGAGTCCTGGTAGTGTTTTACAAAAAAAAGACCACACTTACTGGTCTGACAGAGACTGAAAAGACACTGAGAATATGGCCTCTAGACACTCTTTTAACTCAATACTGAAGCCAAAGCTTAGGCCAATAAAACAGAACAAGACTAATGGAGCACACCAGTTTAGGGGTATGGGTGAGAATGCAGAAGGGGACAGGAAAACTGATAGCAGGGAACCCCCAGGCAAGAGTGGAAGAATATTGATACATCACAGGGTTGGCAACCAGTGTTACAATATATCTATTGTTTTATGAGAGACTAATTTGCTCTGTAAACCTTCATCTAAAAAAAAAAAAAGAGAGAGAGTCCTAGTAGTGTTTTGGAAACCTTGATGTAGTGGTTAAGTGCTACAGCTGTTACCCAGAAAGTTGGCAGTTTGAATCCACCAGGTGCACCTTGGGAACTCTACAGAACAGTTCTAATCTGTCCTGTAGGGTCACTGTGAGTCAGAATCAACTTGACGACGGTGAATTACAGTTAGTCATATGTTAGCACTGAGGCCTGGGTTTAAGTTTAGGCAGGACTTTCAGTGTGAAAGATCTTTCTGAGATGGACATAGTTTGTGATATGGTAACTTAGGGTTGGTAGAGCTAATGAGTAAATATTTGTTTAATAAGTTAGTAGTTTTACCCAGTGGAGTAAATTTATTGTTCAAGAAAGGAGTTGGCAGAGCAGTCTGTTGTTTGGTTAAATGAATTTTTGAGATGTTCCAGAAGCTAATAATGAAGTTATTTGTTGATATGCATGCTTGTCTTCCTGGGCAAGAATTTTTTGGAACACATATAAAGCGATGTTGTAGAGGCCACAGATCTTAGTCTTCGTAATTAAGCTGTATGAATGCAGAAGGGCTCAGTTCCCAACCACATCTATAAAGGCAAGAAAAAAATTTTTTTTAAATTTTGTGTTAGATAAAAGTTTACAGAGAAAATTAGTTTTTCATTAATTTATATAGAAATTATTTTGTGACATTGGTTGCCAACCCAGTGACATGTCAACACTCTTCTCTTTCGTGACCTTGGTTCCTTTCCATTTGTCCAGCTTTTCTATATACACCTTGAAGGCAGGCAAATTTTAATCATAGATTTGCTATGCCCAGCTCTGGTATTTTATCATTTCTGTGACCTTTTCTTCTGATTGTAGGTGATATTAAGATTGTCGCTTTCTTTGGCATTTTGTCAGCTGACTTCAACTGGTGTTTAAATGTGTTATTTGTATCTTACTCCTCCCCTAAACACATCTTATATTTTAGTTGAACCAGACTAGTTCTTTTCCTCAATGTAGCTCTTTTACTTCTCTCTCTTTATGCTACTCTTTTTTAATCCACAAAATAATTCCTCGTGCAATGTCAGCTCCATAATCTCTGTCTTTGAACTACCTAGACTTTATTTCTATTATGATCATTTATGTGCCTAATTCAGACCCATGGTAAATATTAAGCCCACAAAATACAGGGACTGTATCTTTTTAAAATCCTTTTATTAAGTGTTTGTTAAATTTAGTTGCTCTATTGAACTAAGATGGGCTAAAATAGTTAGGCATCTAATAGGTTTGTGGATTATTTTTATTAGACTAATTTTAAAGGCCTTTCATCTTTATTACTGTGGTTTTATCTTTTCCCAAAGCTAAAAATATACTTTAAAAGATTTTTGTTTTAGGTTACACTTTGGACAGATAATCAGAGTCACGTGTCATTGTGTTTTGAGGTAGAACCAACTTTATCTCTAACTCAGCCTTCCTGCAGATTGAGTTTTACTGAACATAGGAGGGGAAAATATTTGCCTGTCTTTGTATTCAGTTGAGAATAGTGACCTTTCTTCAAGTTTAAATATAGTAGTTTATTCACAGAGTGCCTTAGAGAATTAGATTTTTTTATGCCTATATTTGGAAAGTTTCATATTAAATTGTGTAATCTTTCACAATGCTCTGTTTTTTTTCCAGAATTTGTTTTGATATGGGTTATAGGTATAGTAACAGAAGCAGAAGATAGCATGTAGTTAATGGTTGTATATGACCCTTTTAATATAGATACAGTTTAGTGTTGAGAGAAATCATTGGTCATTGTGGTTTAGTGGTTGCTGGAGGGAAATTGAAAGAGTAATTTCCACTAATAAAGAGGTAGTAATTCTTTAGAGTTACTTTTGGAAGACAATGATCATATTTTCTATAGTGACTAGCACAGGCTTTTAAAACTATCTGTAGGTGGTCTAGCTGTACAGTTACCTATGTGCCCTTGGGAAAGCATTTCTTATCCTCTTTTCCAGCCAGTGTTGAATTCTGCCACCTTTCTTATACCTTGTCCTCTGTCTAACCCAGGCAGCTGCAGTTACCACCCACACCTTGCAGGTATTTAGGTAGTGTTATGAATTGAGCTGTGTCCCCTAGAAATGTGTGTCAGCGTGACTAGGCCATGAGTGCCACTGTTGTCCACTGTTTTGTGATCTGATGTGATTTTCCTATGTGTTGTAAAGCCTAGTCTCTGTAATGTTAATGAGGTAGGATTAGTGGTGATTATGTTAGTAAGGCAGGACTCAGTCTACAGGATGGGGTTTTGTTTTAAGTCAGTCTCTTTTGGGATATAAAGAGAGAAGAGAGCAGAGAGATGGGGGACTTCACGCCACCGAAAAGCAATAGCCAAGAGCATAGCATGTCCTTTAGACCGGAGGACCCTCTGCTGAGAAGCTCTATGACCAGGGAGATTGATGACAAAGACCTTCCCCTAGAGCCAGCAGAGAGAAGGAACCTTCCCCTGGGGCTGCCACCCTGAATTCATAGTTTTAGCTGCCTAAACTATGTTGTTTATCTTTGTTAAAGCCACTTGTGGTGTATCTATTACAGCAGCACCAGATAACTAAGACAGAAACTCCACAGTACTGGAACATAATAAATAGCTAATCATGGTCTGGTATTTTAAATGTTTACTGTTTGAGGACATATTTGTGAGTATTCCATTATAGAAGGGTGATAATTGGGGACAGTGCTTGACACATCAGCAGGTTTATCAATGCCTAGCACTTATAAAATCTTGCTGACATATTGGGATGGATGGAAGTGTTTTATGTTGACTGAAATGACTGACCATCAGTTTTATATTTTGCCACATAATATATGTTGAAGCAAGAGAGATATAATTGTTACACCTACTCCTCATTTACCTCGCATGGTTAGATTCCAAAGACTAGTTGGTTGTGTGAAAATTGGTGTTAAGCAAAAAGAGTATGAGTACATTAAATCACAAAATGCAGATGTCTGCATCAGTACGTAATTGACAAACTACTGAGAGTCATGGTCCAGACAAGTTGACACACAACCATAAGACTCACTGCCAGTGTTACTCTTACCTTGGTGTTTATTACTGCCAGATAGGTGCACACTGTTAATGGACAAAATAGCTAGTAGATTTTTTACTGTTGTTGTAAATGTGAAGTGTCATATAATGGGATAGTTGTTAAGTAAAGAGTAAGTATACTGTTGTTTGTATTTATTAATGAAAAAAATGAAAAGCTAGTAGTAGCTGTGTACCTTAAAAATGTAATCCACAGTGAAATTCTTGCCTTATATATTAGTTGGATTCTGTTGAGTTGCGATTAGCTGTTTTAGAAGTACTCTTTTGGATAGAAAGTGCAGCTGTAAAAGGTGAAAAGAAAATTTTATACAGGCAGCCCTTGCTTTGCAAAGCTTCAAGATGTGTGAATTTTAGTTACTACAGTTAAGTAGCATCAGTCACTGAACAATATGGTTGAATGTCAGATGACCACAGTATATTGATGTTGAATAACTGTGTAAAGTAAAAACTTTCAGTCCACAGAGCACTGTCATATGATATGGATGCACATCATGATGCTCTTCTTTCAAAGTGCATCAGTGTTAAATTGATTATTACACATTTATTATTCTGTTAATGCACAGGCAGAGGAAAATAGTGTGTTGCTTCCTTGTCTCTCAGTAAGGAACTCATGATATTTTACAAAACTAGATAGTCAAAGAAGGACTTTGCCAACAGAAATAAAAGTGAAGCAAAGAAACAAACCTAATGATACTAAGAGTAAAAATCAAATCTAGTGTCAGTGGAGCTATAGAAGAAGTAGCTGACCATCATTGCTGACACTGCTGCATTTAGGAGATTTTAGATTTTCAGCCAGAGGAGGTTAGTGAAGGCATAGTCAGTGGGATGTGAGAAAAGTGGGATATAAAGATGATGGCTGGAGAAGTAATGCCAGCAGAAAACGTTACATAACTTGGGAGACACTGAAACTCTCAAATATGTTTCATGGGACTAAAAGTGCAAAGGATAGCATGTTGAAAGAAAATCCAAATCTAGAAAGGAGCATAACACTTTACCAAGGTGTAGAAAAGATGCTTACTTTGTATTGAAAGTTACACAAGGAGGAGGCAAGCACTGATTGATAACTACTAAGTTATTTTACAAAATAAACAAACACTTCATTTTCAGTATTTCTGTTTTAATTATAGCATACCAAATAAGGAAGCCATGATAGCATAGTGGTTAAGTACTACAACTGGTAACCCAAAGGTTGGCAGTTGAAATCCACCAGGCGCTCCTTGGAAACTCAATGAGGCAGTTCTGTTTTGCCCTGTATGGTTGCTGTGAATCGGCATCGACTCAGTGACACTGGGCTTGGTTTTCTTTGGTATACCAAAGACTGGTTTTAGTATTACTTTAGTTTCTCTATACATTTAAAACCAATAGAAGAGAATTTTTAATGTTTTGACAAAAGTTTTTTTAAAGATCACAAAATAATTTGTTTTTCCTCTTGATGTTTAAGATTGCTTTGTATGGTTTTGACTTGCGTAGTCATTTTTACTGCGCTGCATTTGATTGTATTTGATTTGGCCCATTGGCCGAATGTCTGTTACCTGAAAAATTGGGCAGTTTCGTAAGTAGAAAACTAATGTGAGTATAATGGATAGAGAATGAACTATGCAACTACATAGACCTGTGTTTAGCCTCTGGCATTTCTAGATATATGGCCTTGAACAAATCATTTAACTTTAGTAAAATGTAAAATAGTAGGTATTCAGTGAATACTTTCTGAATGAATGCTTAACTATTTAACTCTAGCAGTAATAAGCACTTTGTAAGTAGCTGTCACTTACCAGCATCTTTCACAGTATTTGATAAACTATTTTTTTCTATACTTTCATGGTAAGGTAGCTGCCAAAATAATAAAATTGGACTGTGGCATATATGAGGTGTATAGATCCTCATCATACCTTACTTTAGATCAGATTTTCTAAATTACTGTTGACAGAGGTGGAGCCCTGGTGGCAGTTAAAAACTTTGCTGCTGATCAGAAGATTGGCAGTTTGAATCCATTAGCTGCTCCCTGGAAACTCTATGGGGCAGCTCTACTCTACCTTTGAGGGTCTCTGTGAGTCAGAATTAACTTGATGGTAATGGGTTTGGGTTTGGTTTTATTGACAAAGATAATTATTTGTTGTAGGTTGTGGTCCCGTGTATTGTGGGATGTTGAACAGCCTTCTAGCCTCTATCCAGTAGATGCCAGGAACAAGCACATTTACCAAAGCATATTTGGCTACTTTAACTCAACATGATGTGTTTGCAATTTGTCTATGTGTTTTGTGTATATTTCTGAGTAGTAGTAATAGGTACGCCTTGTTCCTGTCATGTCTGATTGGTCGACTTTTATACTTTTTTTAAGATGGGGTTCAGATGTTATCTTGACAGTGTGAAAATTAACTTTTTTATTCTGTTTCCATCAGACCTCATTCGTATCATTCTCTAGCTCATTGCTGTAGTATTTGTTTACGTGTCTTCCTTTGCTTGTAATTTTCTCAGTACCTAGCCCTTTCATTATAATGAGGGCTGGCATTTATTTATTGCCTTCTTAGTCATAGGCCCTCTAATAGTTTCTTTTTTGCCACTGAGTTTTGTCTACCCTTTTCTATTCATGGAAGCCCCTGGTGGTGTAGTGGGTATTATTGGTGCTAACTGAAAGGTCAGCAGTTCAGATCCACCAGGTACTCACTCGATACTCTAAGGGACAGTCCTGCTCTTTCCTATAGGGTCCCCCCCCCCGCTTCTTTTATTAATAATCTTCTATAGATCCAACTGCACTTAACATTTTGACAATCAAAATGATAAGTTTGTAAGTACTGGTAGTGCCTGACCATAGATCAGATTCTGTTTGGACGATTTCTTTATACGTTGGTTCTGATGTAAGTTGAGTACCTCTTTTTTTTTTTTTTTTTAGTTTTCATTGTTATCAGTATCTTTATAAATCCAACCTGTATTTGTTTTTTAGTATCTGCAAGTGAACATCTAAGGATGGTAACATCAGCATACTACACACAACATTGTCTGTATTATGTATCACTAATGATACACCAAAGATGAAACAACCCAGGTGTCTTAAGTGCAGTTCATTATGACTCCACTACATCATGAGCCAGGGACTACTTTGGCAACTTATGTATCTCTCTATTTAATGTTCTTTGTATGTTAAATAGGCATAAGAATACTTAGCTAATAAGATTGTTTATGGATTCAATTAACTACTCTTTATTCTCTCAGTGCTAAGAATTTAGTAAATGTTACTTCTCTCTTTTCTTTCTTTTACCCCCATAGCACCACACCGTAAACTTATTATAAGTTATAGGTGCCAGGTGATAGGATTCTCAGAGATTTTCTCTTCAGTAATTAGCTACTGAAACAAACAAAAAAAATAGGAATGTTAGTAGACTGATTGGATAACCATTGCTCATCTTTTACCACCATAATTAATAGTTCTGTAATAATTCTACAATAAATTGGCTTTATTTCCTATGTTGGTGATACACCTGAGAGGCCTTGTTTTTACCTTAGAGGAAGTTTATTATAATTCTGTGTCAGTTGTTTCATTTGACTGCAGTCTCTGCCCCTGACTGTTTCTGTGATTGCCTTGCAGAGTTCAGAGGAGCAGGAGTGCAATGATGATGCCTCTCAGGCAGACGAGAGGTTCACGGGCATGTCCCCTCTCTTACAAGCCCATCATGCCATGGAAAGAATGGAAGAGTTTGTTTGTAAGGTAAGATGGCAATGTCTAGTCATTTCTGTGCTATGTCTTTAGCCCTTCCGTAATAGAAACCTTCAAAGGGAGCACTAGTTCCTCAGACTTTGGTTTGCTTTGCGGGTTTGTGGCAAAATGGGACAGAGGCAGTCTTACAACTTTAACTGTTTCAAGGTGCAGTACATTTGTTTGTTGGGAGTAGACTTGATAAAGTTTGAGAAAACTAAAATGTCCAGTTGGGAAATAAGTCTTTCCTGACACAAGCGGACAGAATTAACATCTTGTTGATAGTTTAAACAATACAGGATGAAATAAAATTAGGGGTAGTTGATGCCTGCACTTGAGGGAGATACCAAATTGCTGTTTCCAAGCCCTTTGAATCTACTCTACTGTTTGACTACAATGGCAAATGTATTCTTTGTTCTAGGGATTCTGTGAGTAATTAAACTATTCCAGGTGGAAATATTCCAGTTCTCCAAGTTCTTACATAGTATTTTCAGTTCCGCTAGATATTTTCTGCCCTAAGATTCTTCTTCCAATTCATTGTCTAATTCAACCAGAACAGAAAAAAAAAAAAAAAGAAGAAAGTTCTGGTGATCTCCTTCCTAAAACAGGAGCCACTGAACACCCTGTAGTGCCTACTCCTCCTCTGTCACACATAGGGTTGCCGTGAGTTGGAACTGACCTCATCGCATCTGGTAATAATACTAATTTAGTGAAAAGAGTAGGCATACTGGTCAGTTTATAGCTACTTTATTAATCTGTTTCATAGGGTAAAAACAGACTTGGCAGGTAAAAACAGCCTTGGCAGGTATGATCTCAAGTCAATATTGTGTGTGTATGCATGTGTAAGTTCATTTATTAAATGTTTCTGGTGAACTCGTAATCGTTTAGAAAGATTTTTGTGACTCTTAGCTTTTTCATGGGTTTTATTAGCACGTGGTCTTATATCTTGAAAACTTAGATTAGATTTTCCTACATTCACAATGATGCTTGAAAAAACTGGAGCCACTTCTGGACCGGGGAGGAAAAAAAAACACCATAATCTGAACATAGATGTTGTTTCCAGGACAAAGGGTGATGCTGGGGGTGGGGTTTATAAAAGTTTATGTATACATGAGCCCAGGAGATTTTATTCAGTGTTTGAAAATTGGTAAAGAAAAAGCCAAGCAAACGGTAGACCTGATAGTTACTACTCAGGAGTATTACTACAAAGATATATTTAATTTTTCTAAAAGCATATTTGGTGTTCTGAAATCTCTTGTATTGTTTAGTGTCTTGGCCACTAGGAGCTTTTATACTTACAGACTAGTAGGGTACTACAGCTGACTTAATTTCCTTTTTGTCCTGTCTGTATTAAGAGCGAACAATAAAACTTTCAGTTTAACAGCTAGTAGAAGAATAAATAGAGCATTTGTTTGCTGCAAACTTATATATAATGAGTGGAGTTCAAAATTAGTACCACTTCTTCATCACTCATCAACTTGCCTGTGAGGGCAAAATGAAGAAGCATCCTGTTGCGGCCTTCTCCAGGACTGCTCCAGCCTGCTGTGGCAGTGCAGCTGACTGTACTTGTAAAGTAACCATGTCTAGTGACTCAAGGATTCTGTTTGTTGGATTGGAAGCAAGAAACAGTGGACAGTTTAAAATGAGGTATTTACCATGACCTTGATGGTGTACCTTCCTTTTCAGAAAAGCTTTTCTTACAGAATTAGAGGAAATAAAGTCATATAATCTTTAGTTTCCAAGTTTAATCTTCGTCTGTCCTTTTCTAGTCCTTAGGTTTTGCTGTTTCATTAACATAGCTAGGACAGTGGGAAAATACAGGTGTGCTGTGGATAGCTGTTTTTTTTTTTTTTTTTTAAACTCCATTGTGCGTTTTATGATTTAATACAAACCCAGTGGGCCATTCATTGCTAAGATGTTTGATTAAGAAGTGCCTTTGTTGAGATTGTAAGTATGGCTCTGGCTAAGCTACAATCCTGTCCCTTTTTCTAGGTAGTAAAAGAGGATATCTGTTTGTGTTGGCATTTGGCTGGCTGTATGTGACTCCAAGTTGAGGATGTGGGTACAGTGTCTTTTGAATATGTCACTAATTACAGGACACTCATGAAAGTATAACTCCTTAGCTGAGTATTTAGACAAGAAAATTTGCTTAGATGCAAAGTAGTGAGAATGGGGAGGAATCACAGACATTACATATATCAGAAACTCAACATAATTCTTTCTGACTATAAAAAGGGAGCATTGGACTATTTTGCAGTATAATGTCCAAAGTATGTAAGATGCAGTCTTGCCATCTTTGCTTCCAAGGAACACTCTAGTACTTCTTCCAGAACAGATGTTTGTTCTTTTGGTGGTCCATGATACATTCAGCATTCTTCTCCAATACCACAGTTCAAAAGCATCAATTCTTCTGTCTTTTTTGACATCGTGCTCGGTAGAGTGGAGGGTCAGTGAAAAAGAGGAAGACCCTTGATGAGATAGGTGGGTTGACAAAGTGACCGCAACAATGGGCCTAAGCATAAAAACGATCGTGGACATGGCGTAAGTAGTATAGTAGGAGCAAACACAGAGTGGTTGAATTAGGCCCAGAAAAGATAGGTCCCAGATCTTGAGTTGGAGGAGGGAGGAAGGGAGAATAAATGTGTAATGAATATAAATGTGTTTTGACCCATTATTATTAATGCAATTCCAACTCCTAGTGACCCTGTGGGACAGAGTAAAACTGCCCCATAGAGTTTCCAGGGAACATCTGGTGGATTTGAATTGCCAACTTTTTAGTTAGCAGCAGAGCTCTTAACTACTGTGCCACCAGGGCTCAGATAGGGTGTTAGGGGGCCCATATCTGCTTTCAAATTGTTAATCTTTACTTCTACAGAGGTGGAGGTGTTGTTCCAGAGGATTAGTTCTTTTGCAAATGTCAGTAAGGAAGGATTAAGGAGAGCTGAGAACTACAAGATGTGGAGTGAAAGGAACTGGTACAGTAGCTAGTATGTAATGACTGACTGTGTAGTGGAAAGGGTGTCAGGTTTCTGTGGCTTGGTCATGAGTGTCACAAGTTTCCTGAGAGTTAGGGAGTGGGGCTCATTGAAGCTGAAGTCTTTTGATTTGTAACCTGGGTTCTTGCCTTATAGACTGCTAGACTGGAAAGTCGGCTACTGCATTATTAACTGGAAGGTAGACCTGGCCTTTTTCCTTGTAGCTGTCTGGCTAGCTATAGCAAGCTACATCAGGATTAAGTGCTCCTCACTGTATAGACTCTCTGGGCTGAGAGACAAAATATGCAGGGCACAGAGGTTGAAAAACCTTCTAGGAAGAAAGATAGCCAGCCCTTGATTCCTTTTTTTGTTATGGGAGAGAAACATCAAGGAAAAGGGAGACAAGTGGCTAAGGGACTAGAGAAGAAGGATGGGTTAATCACTGACTCTTAGATGATCCTTTCTGGGAATGGTCAGGGTAATAATATACCACCTTCAGGGTGGATGCTAGAGATTACTGAATCATTTATGAAGTACTGTTCATCGTGTCTGACCTTTCCTTATGAAGTGGTAAGCACTCTTGCCTTCATTTTTTAAAGGAGGAAACTGAGGCTCAGAGATTTTGTGATTAATCAATGGTCATGCAACTAGTTAATGGCAGAGATCCAAGATTTTCTAACTGCTGTCCTCTTTTCTCCTTCATTGTGTTTGTTGTGGTAGAAAGAGAAAGATTAAGAAAGAGGAGAGATTTTAGCAAAAGGTGCAGATGAGTGATTGATTCTGTGTAGTTGTTTTTCCACAACAGCTGTATAAGATGTAAAAATGTTCGTAATTAATACTACAGGGGATTTTCAGAAGTGGCGCATGACTCACCACTCCATTTTTTTTCTTTTTTAAATAGCTCATTCATTTATACATTACACTTACTCCATCTTTAGCCAAATTGAAACAAAGCTTGAAACATCCCTAAAGGGCATATTCTGTAAGTTCGTTATTCCTTTTCTTAAAAAAAAAAAAAAATTTAAAGTATCTTTTTCGTAAGTCTGCTTTTAAGGACTGAGCATATAGGGCGTTACACTTTTCAAATGTATTTGCCTTTTAAAAAAATAAGTTATTTTCTCAGTTATAAAATAGTGTTGTCATGCACACGAATGTTTATTGCAGCATACTCCATGATAGCAAAAAAGATGGAATCAACACTGACAGATGAATAGATAAACAAACTATGGTACATGTACTCAGTGGAACACTATGCAGTGATAAAAAACAATGATGATTTTAGGAAACATCGTGTAACCTGGTTACAATTGGAAGACATTATATTGAGTGAAATCAGTCAATGACAAAAGGACAAATACTGTATGAGACCTCTGCTATAAGGACTTAAAAGTAGACTCATGTACAGAAGAAGGACTCTTTGATGGCTACAAGGGTGGAGCGGGAGGGCTAGGATTGGTCATAGATTAGATAGTTGATAGAAATTTGGTTAGGCAAAAGCAGTGACAGCACACAATAGAAAATAGATCAACTCAACTGAACTTCACCATAAACTGAAAACTCTTCCAGTCTCAACCCAGTATTGCAAGAATAGAGTAGCAGGCGCGGGATCTGGGGACCATGCTCTTGGGGGACATCAAGGTCAACTGGCCTAACTAGCCTATTGCTAAGAGAGTCTTCTGCACACCATTTTGGTGAGTGGCATTTTGGGTTGTAACAGCTAGCAAGCTGCTGTCTGAGGTACACCAGATAGTCCCAACTCATCTGGAACAGATGATGACCAAGAGTAGCAAAGACATGAGGAGAAAAGAGCCCATGAGACAGAAGGACTCATGTGAATGGGAGACTGTATCAGCATGTGACCAGAAGAACCTGATGGTGTCCAGCCATCACCAGAGACAGCCATGATGGGGTCCACAATGTAGAGTACCTGTTGCAACACTTAGAAAAGAGGGGTACACTCAAGAATTCTGTTAAAAGACTACAATCGGTGGGCCGACAGCCCAGGGGATTTCCTGAGAGCATGGCCTCTAGATCTCCTGATGCCCCTGTCTAGAAAACACCACTGAGGTCAACTCTTTGGACAAAAATGGACTAGACTCGGGGACACAATGTGACCATATGGTATGTGTACTTTACAGTTCTGTGCATTTACAGGATGCTGTCCTACTGATCTTTTTCTAGATGGGAGAGGAGAGGGTGGAGAGGAGGGGACAGGAGCTTGTTAAGAGGATATGACAAGTACAGAATGAAGAAAAAGGAGTGCGCTGTCATGGATCAAGAAGAGCAGAAAAAGCTACAGATTGGCAGGCATGCAGAATTGATTTGGATTGTGTACTTTCACTTAATCACAATAATGAAAAAGAAAAAAACCAGTATGGTGAGAGTTGTTTGGGACCACTGTTGTAAAGTTGACAAAGCCAGGAAGATGGTTAATGATATTTTTCTCCTTTTAGGTATGGGAAGGTCGATGGCGAGTAATCCCTCATGATGTCCTACCAGACTGGCTTAAGGATAACGACTTTCTTTTGCATGGACACCGGCCCCCTATGCCTTCTTTCCGTGCCTGTTTTAAGAGCATTTTCAGAATACATACTGAAACGGGCAACATCTGGACACATCTCTTAGGTATATAATATCAGCTATATAATGAATGGTGATTCACTTTATTCCTTTTTATTGTGTTTCGGGATTAGGACAAAACTAGAAATATATATTTGGGATTTTTCATTTTGCTTTCTGAAGTTCTAATGATGAAAATGCTCACAGGTTTACTCTGTAGTTATCCTAAATTATACTGTGGTTTTATTACAGCTAAATCATATTTTTCTCTACAGGGTGTTTAGGAATTACTGTCCTTGAACCAGGCAGAGGAAAAGGTTCTGTATAAAATGTGGTATATTTTAATGAACACTGAGATAAAGATAGATAATTAAGAGAAATAAGCTGATTTTTGAAATCATTATTTGGAATACTCACAGTTAAATTTGAATTTGACTTGAAGTAGAATGTGATCTGTAATTTTTATTCTCATTATTATTGAATATTAAACAATACAGTAGAGAAAGAATAGTCTTTCTAGCAAATGGTGCTGGGAACATTGGATATCCCCATGCAAAAGAATGAAGTTGGACTCCAACTCACACCATATACAAGGATTAACTCAAAAGCTGTAAACTCTTAGAAGAAAATGTAGATGTAAATCTTCGTGACCTTGGATTAGGCAATAGTTCTTAGGTGTACCTAAACTATAAGCAACCAGAGAAAGCATAAGTAAATTAGACTTAAAATTAAAGGACTTTTGTACATCAAACATGATTAAGAAAATGAAAAGACATCCCACAGAATGGGAGAGAGTATTTGCGAACCATGTGTCTAGTAAGCGTTTAGTATCCAGAATATATAAAGAACTCTTACAGCTCAGTAGTAAGATAAATTGCCCATGTAAACAGTGGATGAAAGACAAGAGTAGATGTTTCTCCAAAGATATGTAAATAGCCAGCAAGTACATAAGAAGATGTTCATCATTAGCCATCAGGAAAGTATAAATCAAAACCACAGTGAGATATATTTCACCTGCGCTAGGATGTCTGTAATAAAAAGGTAGATAGTAACAATGTGGGAGAGGATGCAGAGAAGTTGGAATCCTCGTACATTGCTAGTGGTAATGTAAAATGATGCAGTCACCATGTAAAACAGTTCAGCAGTTCTCAAAAAACTAAACAGAGCTACCGTGTGATCCCGCAGCTTTACTCCCAATAAATTGGAAACGTATTCACACAAAGAAAGTATACTGATACTCATAGCAGCATTATTTATGGCAGCTAAAAAGTGGAGACATATCAAATGTCCATGAATGGACATTGCATACGCAAAATGTGGGATATCCATTATTTATCCATAAAAGAAATGAAGTACTGTTTCATGCTATAACCTGGATGAATCTTAAAACAGGAAGTAGGTTAGTTGTTGTCAAGGGTTAAGCAGAGGGGAATATGGTGCCTGGTAATGGATACAAGGTTTCTGTTTTGGGAAATGAAGGTGATCTGAAATTAGATGACGGCAGAGGTTGCACAGCCATGAGCATGTACTAAATAGTTCCTGGCCTGACCACATTTTGACTTGCAGTTGTTACCTGCATTTGATTTCCACTGTGTGCCAGGATTTCCTGCCCACTGGTATAGTGAAAATAGAGTCAGATCAACTTTTCTGCTAACTTATAAATGCAGGGTAAATGTTTTATTAAATGCAAAAACCAGAATCACTTAGCAGATGTTAACTTTGTAATTTCTGTACCTTCCTTGTGTAGAGTGGGCCTTCACTCAGCAATAAGAAAATAGTATCTTACTGTGGAAAAGGATGGTTTTAAGAACTGGATATAAAATAGACTGACTAGGCGTTTTACTCTCCTTAATTCTTAGTCTGTTGAGCTACTGGGTAAAGACCAGGGAGGCCTAAAGCTCCTTGACTACTGCTATTGGTTGCGGAAAGCAGTATTTCTTGGCAGAGTTTGAGGGGTATTGAGGTTGATCACAATAGCAAAAGCAAAATGGACCTTTGAAAGCTGGACTGCACCATATGTGCCAAAAACTTTATAAGGAAATTTTATGCTAGATCTTGGGGAAGGAGAGGACTCACTGAGTCTTCTAGGAAGTAGTAGTATTAGCTGGATTTTCTTTTAGATCATTTTCTTATGTAAATAGTTGGTGGTATTCTCTATACTCATTTTGTGAAGCTGGCAGGTGTATGATACCAGCAGTGTTTGAAGTAAAATAAAAGTTTGAATAAACTTCAGTTATTTGCAGAATTTATTTTCTTGAATCTTCTTATTCAGGACATCACTGCACTTGAGGGTTGCTATGAGCTGGAATTGACTTGATGGCAGTGGGTTTGAGTTTTGGTTTGTGAAGAATTGAAAGCATTACACTGTCTCTTCAAAATTATGATCTTTATCCATCCCGTTTTCTTATTTCCTAGGTTGTGTATTCTTCCTGTGCCTGGGGATCTTTTATATGTTTCGCCCAAACATCTCCTTTGTGGCCCCTCTGCAAGAGAAGGTGGTCTTTGGACTCTTCTTTTTAGGGGCCATTCTCTGCCTTTCTTTTTCATGGCTCTTCCACACAGTCTATTGCCACTCAGAAGGGGTCTCTCGGCTCTTCTCTAAGTAAGTATCTCCAAAGTCTGTATTTTGATCAATGATTTAGCATTGTTAGGTTAAGGAAAAGCATCCAGCAGATTGACAGAACTCTCGATGCCATTTGATGGGAAAGCTTCTCAGTTTGCCTCTTAGTTGTTATTAATAATTCACATCATTGGGAGTTCACTGAAACTTGTGGGCAGTAATTTTTTGCATTAAATATTTTTTTTGTTTTTTAAATTCTAGACTGGACTACTCTGGTATTGCTCTTCTGATTATGGGAAGTTTTGTTCCTTGGCTTTATTATTCTTTCTACTGTAACCCACAACCTTGCTTCATCTATTTGATTGTGATCTGTGTGCTGGGGATTGCAGCCATTATTGTCTCCCAGTGGGACATGTTTGCTACTCCTCAGTATCGGGGAGTAAGAGCAGGTAAGAGCATATGGAGGTTTTACATTGCCCACTCAATTACTCACCAGACATTTATTTGTCAAGCATTATGCTCTCTGTGATGCTGAGATAAGTCCTAGTTCCTGTCCTCCGGGAATATTTCATGTAGTGGTGTTTGTTAGTTGTCTTTAAGTACTAGGATTGAGGGGTAGAGGTGAGCTGTGTTACACAGTTGTGATATATTTTGGTCAGTATAGCTTACTGGAGTTTATGAACTTATAATGTCTGTAAGGTGATGGCTCTATAACCTTTGTAAAATAAACAGGGATTCTTTTTACTCCCAGCTTGGAGTATATTTTTGTACTGATTGGTCTTTTTTGTTTGAGTTTGTATTTATGTAATTATGCATACTGATTATGTTCCACTAAAGTAGGCATTATATATAAAGTAGGCATTTATATTTAAGATGATGCTTGTTTAATCAGAGATCATGTGGAAAGCTAAAAGTCCCTTTGTGGAGCCTTCCTGTAGGAGTATGGAGTTAGCAGACAGATGTTTTTGTCACTGCACTGGGGACCCCTTGTAGGCAGGACTCTGTCTTCAAAGTGTCTGTTTCCATCATCAGCCCAGTGCCTACTGAGAATGAACAAGCAGTATCAAAAAGAGTGTATTTCTTTTATCCCCAACTAGTTTGTCTGCACTTATCTGGAGGCTTAGAAGTAGAATTAACTGTATGTTTGTTCCTTTTTAAGAGTGTTTATATGGCCACATGAGCAGTGCTCAGGGTTGTACTTAACTGTGGTATGAGGCTTGTTTGAGCACGTGAGCTGACAACCTCCTGCTGATGTGCATCCCTAGGACCAAGTTCCTCAGTCTGTACTGATCAGTGACAGGCAAGACCATTGACAGCCTTTGCTTAACAGTAGAGAAAAACAGGTGAAAGAGCAGGATCATGGAACTTTCTAGAGGGGAGGTTTTGTTAGTTGTCTTCTAGTCATTTCCAGCTCATGGCCGCCCCAAGTGCAGGTGGTGGTGGTGGTGCTGGGTGACATCAAGTCGGTTCTGATTCATAGCGGAGGTAGGAAATATTTTTTGTTTCTGCCTGTTCGGTTCTTGTCTATTTTGTGATACCAGCATTTTCACGTTCCTCTTTTTGTAGATGGCCATTTCATCTGTGAGTATGCGTGTCTCTGTGTGTACATACATGTATTGTTGTGTTCCAGCAGTTTGTTTGGTGATGTCTATAGCAAGTAAAATCGGTTCTTTGTCTGTTGAGAAAGCTTAACCAACCAAACGACAGCTTTATTTTCGAGAGTGATTCTTAACTCTTGTGTGTCATGATGTGGGGGCAGTCTTGAAGTGCTGTGTTGCTTTGCTTAACAAGTTTCATGGTTGTTTTTTTTTCCAGATCAATGGCCTTTAAACTTTTTAAAATTATCACATTTTCTGTTACAACTCTAAATATGTATGCGTGCATAAATTCATATATATATATGTAAGTTACAAATGTTTACATGAAGTAAAAACCTTCCACTTGTCATACAGCCTGTTATTTTCTACTTGATTTTATTAAAAAGAAAGTAATGCTGATTGAGACTTACTTGGTTGATCGTACAACTTTGGCCATATATGGAAGTTTGAAAAACACTGGCTTAGATAATTTTGAAGGCTTTAGAGCTGGGGCTGAGAAATTCTGGCTGACTTCTGTACCTGATTACTGGGTTTTGGCCAGGGAGCTAAGGACTGAAGCTTTCAGAATCACATGCCTTTCATTTACTGTCTTGGTCCTCTTACTTGGTACAGGACCTGCCTCACTGCTACCTGAATTAGCTCAGTTGTTGTAAACATTGTAAAATTTTTAGTTTAAGTGCCCAGTTACCGGCTCTAGATTTAGATTACTGTTACAAGTGACATCACCCGAGTTTCCTGGTTTATCTGTCTGATAACTGCCTCCCCTACCCTTCTGTGCTCACACTCTCTAGCCTCCTAGGGACTGCCGCTTCAAAGAGAAAATATATAAAATTGCTTTTATTGTGATCTGTGTCTGTAAAGAGGCAACATTCAGGGTATTGTAAACAAACTCCAGGAGCTGTCCTTTCCTAAAACACTTAGCAACGTAATTCTCAACTCTGAGGACTACTGAGTTGTTAAGCTGAATCTCTCAACAGGAGGCTCCTTGTGTTTATAAATTGATCCGTTAGAACATAGCAGTGCTGTCTTGTGCAAGTATCCTAGAGTTTGAAGAACGTTCATTTCCTTTCAGATGGGAAGCTAATGTTACATCCTACTTTGAAATAGTTTTTCAGAATTACTGGTTCTGTGTTATGATACTGACTTTTTATTATTTTTCTTTTGTATCTTGGCTTTACTTTCATCTTGTGATTCCTAGGAGTGTTTTTGGGCCTAGGCCTGAGTGGAATCATTCCTACCTTGCACTATGTCATCTCGGAGGGATTCCTGAAGGCTGCCACCATAGGACAGATAGGGTGGCTGATGCTGATGGCCAGCCTCTACATCACAGGAGCTGCCCTGTATGCTGCTCGGATCCCAGAACGCTTCTTTCCTGGCAAGTGTGACATCTGGGTAAGTGTGAACAAGGGTGATTTACAGGTGTACACATATCTGTTAGTGGGCTCTTCGTAGACAGGTGAGTGAGATAATTAAAAAAATTTTAGACTCAAAGTTGGGAGATTTGTATTCTAGTACTAAATTAATTCTGTCTCTAATAAACTGTGCCTTTCTGGACAGTATGTAAAATTGCAGTATTCACTGAATGCTTAGTTGGTGCCAGGCTTAGTACCAAGCCCTTCACACGGGTTACTTCCTGTGATACATTTGCCCTATGAGGTGTAAGGGAAACCCTGGTGGTGTAGTGGTTAACTGCTGCATCCATTAACCAAAATGTGGGCAGTTCAGATCTACCAGGCACTCCTTGGAAACTCGATGGAGCAGTTCTACTCTGTTGTAGAGGGTCTCTATGAATCGACTCAATGGCAGTGAGTTTTGAGTTTGTGAGGTATAATAACTATTACTGACTTTATTTTACAGATTGGCAAACTGAGGTTTAGGGAAGCTAGGCAAAATAAAGGGGCTTAGCTATTAAGGGGTGGAACTGGAATTTTAATCAGGTCCGTCTAAAATCCGAGTCTTGCTCCTTTTGCTTCCCCATACAGTTGGCCAGCATTTAGCAGTTCTTTCCCTCAGTTTTCTCATTTTGAAATGACATGAGTGTGATGGCCTGTATTTTTACTAAAGTCCTTTTTTCCTACCAAAATTCAGTGATTTGTATTGAGATTTGCATGTCTGTGCTAAGAGAGGAGGTAGAAAGAACTGTGTTATTGTTAATGCCAAGAGAGGAGGTTAGACTGAAAAGAGTATGTTTTAGGGACCGATAGATGGAAGATCATATAATGAAGAGGGAATAATACATTTTCAACAGCAGAGAATTGGAGTGTTTAATTGAAATCTGACTTGCTGAATTCTGTTCCTCAGCTATTCCTGATTATCATAGGCTAAGCTGATCATCTTATCCTTTTAATGTCTAGTTTAGCTATCTGTAAAACGAAGATAATGCAGAACTAAGGCAATATTTGGAGCTTAAAATTAGCCAATTTATCTTTCTGAGATTGCCTTAGTTTATAATTTCAACATTTGTATGAAGAGATTTTTATCCCTTTTTCCATTTTGTTGGGAAAATTAATTCCCTTTGGTTTCCTAGGAAACCTCTTTTGGGATGTGACTTATGTGTTCTTCTACTTTACATTTCTAAGATTAATGTTTTTCCTTTGATAAGTACTGTTTTCCCACTGCTTTTTTCTTTTTGAGACTGTAATGAGAGAACAGTATTATTATTGAAGTGGTACTTGGTTCAGTTGTCAGTTGATTGCCTCTGTTCAGTGTGAAATATCATTCAACAGAACAGATTAAATTGGAAACTTACAGACCACCTCTTGACCTCAGAAGGCAGTAAAAATTGCTGCTTTCATAGTTTTGATTATACACCCACTCCTCACTTACTGATGTCGTTAAGTTCTGAAGACCAGGACATTATGCAAAAGTGGAGGATGACCACATCAAATCACAAAATGTGGGATGACTTGATCATTACATAACTGCCAAACCCTTAGAAGCATGGCTCACCCATGTGGACAGGTAACCTTCACCATCATAACCAGTTTTTCTTTTCCCTTGTACTTTGGCATTCACTGCTACAAATGTGTGTCATTATTATGCAAAAAAAAAAAAAAGATTTTTCTTTTTTTTTTGTTCCACTATTGTTTTAAGTACAAAATGTCAGATAAAGAGACAGTGAGTGAGGAGTAGAGGAGTAGATGTGGTATAATATGTAGTCATGTACTTCCAAAGCCTTAAAACTGAAAGAGACTTTAGGAACTGTTTGACTTTCCACCCAATCCTAGAAACCTGTTTTTTTTTGTTAACAAATGAAAAAACCTGAAAGCAAACCTATGCCACTGAGTAGATTCAAACTCATAGTGACTCTGTATAACGGATGTGGATTTGAACTGCCGTCCTTTTGGTTAGCAGCCAGACTCTTAACCACTGTGCTGCTTTAACAAATAGCAACATTTAAATAACCATATCTGTGTAATGGAGAAAATTGTCCATCAGCAAAGAATATGAAAAACATCCCTGTGTCCATCTAGCAGTGGGCACCTCCAGGCCTTGAGGTATCCTTGGCTTTTGTGTGGTCTGCCAGCAAGACAGTCCGTGCATCAAACTTGCCCCTCAGCTTACCAGATACTCCAGGGATACGTGTACACATTTTCATGTCTGTAGAGCTTAGCAGCAGCATCGTGATTTCTTGGAGGACAGCTGACTTCTAACTCAGCAGAATGTGACACTGCCTAACAGACATTCCAGGGTCTGTGGACACCTTGCATTTGAGCTCTGTCAGCATCCATTGCCTGCCCTCTGTTTAGCATATACCAGGATTAAATGATCCTAAGAATCTTGAGCACACTTTTAATAATTTATGGGCTTCTCCGTCCCCAATCCTTTTTTTGTCTCCAGTTTCACTCTCATCAGCTGTTTCACATCTTCGTGGTTGCTGGAGCTTTTGTTCACTTCCATGGTGTCTCAAACCTCCAGGAGTTTCGCTTCATGATTGGTGGGGGCTGCAGTGAAGAGGATGCACTGTGATTTCTACCGGTGGCTGGGGACTGACCCTGAACAGAACCTGCAGTACCTGCAGGCCTCTCTCACTGGCCGGCGATGCCAGTACCAGAGGAGCCCCCAAACTGTGACAGTGTTATGGGCTTTGTGATGCCCCAGGGGCTCCACATGGTACACGACTGAGAAGAGAAAAAAATAATAATAAATCATACCTCAAAGGATGGAGTGCATCAGTTTGGAGAAAAGGAGAAATGGCCCAAACTCTGGCTTTTTCCTGGGATCTACAGATTGAGGGCAGACTGGCTTCTGATCTGTATCATATTTATTTGTAGAAGGTGGGGAAACAGTTTAGCTGGTGGTTCTTCTTTCTCCCTTTCTCTCTCCTTAAAACAATAATACAAACCAATTTAGGTGAACATTTGTATCCTATTAAGGGGTGGGAGTGTGATTTTAGATGCTCTTTTGGGAGAACGAAGAAATTAATGTAAATAAGATTTCTAACTTACTGTTTAAATAAGAGTTTATATAAATGTTTAAAACATAGGGACGGGAGGGAGGGAACATTTTGTATAGAACGAAACATGCAAGTACCACACACTGTTTCAATTTTGCACAAAGTGACTGTAGGAGGATCAGGTGATAGCCCCAGAATGTATAATGCCTTGGTTCACCAAGGTGCCTTCTAAAGGCTGACATACCTTGGACCCTAGTGGGGCAGAGGGTACAGCCCCAGCCCAGTGATCACATGACCACTATCATGCCCAAGAGCTGAGACCTTTGGGAGTTGTTAGGTAGAGGGAAGCAGTATGTGTTTTCTCAGTGAAAACTACATGTGAAGGGCTAACAAGATGTGAACTGATAAAGGCCCTAGTGCAGGTGCCATTTGAGAGACTAACTTGTTTTCTAAACCCATTTCAGGGAGTAGAGCCACCTACTTGGGAAGGTCAGTTAGGCTGGCATTGAAGGGGCCATGTTAGCACCAGTCCAATCCAGTTCCTTCCTGGGACTCTGTTGAACAATTTTGTGATAATTCTGATCTCTGTGCCGGCTTTCCATATCCTTAGGGTGGAGCTCTGGGACAGTGTAAATTTCCCATTATTAAAATCACGATCCTAACTACCTTTCTTCATCCTGGTGATAGAAATTGACCTCTCCCTGGCATCATAGTTTCAGTGTGGAGCCAGCCACAAAAGAGATTCTGATTTGTCCAGGTGCCTCATGAACTCATTTGCAGGGTTTGCAGCAGGAAAGATGAGTTTCACCTCTGGTACACGATCTGAGTAAGTCTAGGTGTGAGATAGACACCTAAGGTCTCCTTGAACAAGAAAACCAGCAGAACTGTTGTAAAGCAGAGTGCAGTACCTGCTGTGGAGTTGTTGGCATGGCAGAGATAGCATAATGCAGACTTGAAAGGCAAGTGGTGGGTTGTCGCCAGGGTGTGTGGTAGAATCCTTAAGGTCATGTTTTTGAAGAGCTGCTAGGAGAAAATGCTCACCTCCCAGGGGATATCCTGTTAATGGTATCAGGGTGGGTTGTCGGGGAAGGCTGTAGTTCATAGAATTCTAACCTTGGCTCGTAGGTAGGCAACCAAAATAGCACTTGAGTCTTAGGTTACTATCATCTGAGACTTCGTGTAATTAAGTTACATCCTGGGGATTGTGGGTGTTAGAACTAAAGACTGACACCCCAAGCATGAAGGCTAGGTATTCGAGAATGTGGGAAGGGTCTTTTGTTCATTCAGTGTAGACTTTTCTTGGTTATTTTTCTCCTGTATCTCTCCCTTTCCAATCTCCAGCAAAAGCTGGGAACCAGGAAGAAAGAATTCATAGTAGAACTTGGGAAGAGCTTAAAGAGTATTTTGATTCTGGATAAGATCACTGCCTTGGGTGCTAGGTGGATGGACTGAAAGACTGGGTGAACTGTTGCAGTGCCTGACAAAGAACAGTATTAATTAATCCCTTTGAGGAAACAGATTCCAGCAGGACAGTGGCTGTTGGAAGGAACCTCGCTGAGCTCCACCAGAGCAGCAGCACGTTAGCAGAAGCCAGACTTGCTCTTCAGTAATGCACTTGGTGACACCACGGCCAAAGTGCAGCCTTGTAACAACACCAACAGAAGTAGCAATCTCTGGCCCCAGTCACCCCACACCTCAGAGGAGGAGCTGAATCTGGTTCTACATAGCACAAACCCTTAGGAAAAAGGAAATTACCATCACTGATGAATAATCCAGTAAAAAAAATCTTGTTAGGGTGTGTATGCGTGCGGTCGCATGTGTGCCCATTTCTATGTGTGTGTCCACGTGCAGCTCACTACCCACAGCCTCGCTGTGCACTTGGTCTTAAAGAACAGTGCTCGCTGAGAACTCTCACCAGGTTGGCGCCTGAATGCCTTACTCTCAGCGGTTCGAGGCTTGCTTGCTCTGTGTAGTTTGAATTTTCTTTTTTGGTCCTAGGCTGGTTTGGACCTCTACGGCTTCATTCTTCTCACCATTAAATAGTGGCCTTTTTCAGTATTTGTCTCCCTCCCTTTTATAAATTGCTGAAGCCACAAAGCACATTTTTGGAAATCATAGAAGATTGGGGTTCCAGATGGGTATCTGTATGATGGCTCCATTTGCCATGAGATTTCCCTACTTGCTGTATTCTCAACTTCTTCTAATAAAAAGAACGAAATGAAATGCTTGCTTTTGCTGTGTTGTTTTTCCTGCCTCAGCTCACCTCCCCTTAAGCTTTTGGCCCTTCTTACTGAAATCCCTAATTTAGGCCCTAAAGCATATGAAATGTTCAAAAGTATCTGGATCTGTGAATGCATAAGTCAAAATGCTGAATGGCCCAACTTGGCTTTTCCCGCTCTTTGTACTTGGATCATAACTGGAACCAAGTTTGGAATGAAAAAGAACTCTAAAGGCCAGTTCTAAATTTGTCTAAAACGAAAACCAAATCCACTGCTGTCGAGTCAGTTCTGATTCGTAGTGACCCCACTGACAGAGTAGAACTGCCTCATGGAGTTTCCAGGGAGCACCTGGCAGATTCAGACTGCCAGCCTTTTGATTAGCAGATGTAGCACTTTACCACTATGCCACCAGGGTTTCCAAACTTACTAAAGTGTATAAAAATAATACTTAACATAATGACTACTTTATGCCAGGAACTATGTTAGAGGAGTCCATATATAATCATGATGACTGTGAGCTAGTCTTGTTGTCACTCTGTTCATAGATGAGGAAACCAAAGCTTAGAAGGGTGAAGTCTCACTTCAGTGCTAGTATTTAAAATGAAAAAAAAAAAAGCTTTTTCTTGAGTTTGTACTGTAATCGGAGGCATATTGACTTAAATCCAAAGGTCTCTGGGTCTGTTTGTTATCCTGACCTGTAAAATTTAAGAAAGAGAAAACCCTAGTAATTTAGGTAAATCTAGTTTTTGCAGGATGCTCTCCAGGCATTATGTCTATTCACATTTTCAGTTACAGAAAGTAATTTCAGGGTTTCCCCACAGGTTATCCTGGTATAGAGCACTGGATTGCATTCTGATTTGCGAAGTGAGCTGCGGTAAAAGCTTGTGGGCAGCCATCAGAGATACTTCACAGGTCTCGGCTGGCCTGGAGCTAGGCAGATGAAGAAAGACACAAGGGAAGGATTGGTTCAAGAGACTAATGGACCACAGCGGTCACAGCCTCCGCCGGGCTGACTAATACAACTAGCTGGTACCCAGCTGCCACCACTGACTGCTCTGACAGGGATCACAAAAAGGGTCCTGGACAGAGCTGGAGAAAAATGGAGAACAAACTTGGGACACATGCAGAAGACCAGACTTAAATGGCCTGACAGAGACTGGAAAGATCCCCAAGTATGGCTGCCAAACCCACTTTTAGCTCAGTAGCGAATTCACTCCTGAGGCTCACCCTTCAGCCAAAGATTAGACAGGCCCATGAAACAGCGAGACTAAATGGGCACACCAGCCTTTGGGCAAGAATGAGAAGGCAGGAGGGGACAGGAAAGCTGGTAATAGGGATCGCAAGGTATGGAGGGAAGAGTGTTGACGTGTGGCGTTGGCAACCAGTGTCACAAAACAGTATGTATACTGATTGTTGAGTGAGAAGCTAGTTCTGTAAACCTTCATCTTGAAGTACAGTAAAATCCTGAGACTTACAAATAACCCATTTAGTTTTTCCTAGTCTCTTGCTAAAAGCTATATATGTGCTTCCTTGTTTCTCAGTTGATGTCCTGTATTGTAGAGGAAGTACATAAAGATGAGCTTGAATCTAGACTTCATAGAACACTAAGAATCAGGGTGGCCTTGAGAAGCCAGTGGGCAATGTTGCTCCAAAACCATCTGGGTGGCAGTGCTTTCACTGGAATATTATGCTTTGGTGGGAGCATGTTTGAGAGCTTTTCACCAGTTTAACTCAGTGAAAAGAGGCTCACTCTGGCTCTTGTGGCTTCATGGGATGGCATGCATCAGGTAGGGGAAAGCCAAGGAAGCAGGGGACTTAACCCATACAATTTGAAAACCTCAGCGCTGCTCACAGCTGGTCCCTGGCTTTGCTATGTTAATTCAAACTCCTAGTGACCCCATGGGATAGGGTAGGACTGCCCCGCCCAACTTCCAGGGAGTGCCTGGTGGGTTTGAACTGCTGACCAAAAGGTCTTAACCACAATGTCAGCAGGGTCTCTGAGGGTGGGTTTCAATCAGGGCTTAAACCATTTAGGTCTGAATTGATCTGATGAGAATTTGCAGTTTCTTAGCAGGGGATATAACCAGAATGAGCGAGTTAGAAGCCCTGGTTCAAATTCCAGTCCTGCCATTCGCTGTGTGTTGTGGGCAAGAAGTCACCTCCTCCTCTATCCTGGTTTCCTTACCTGTTAAGAAAAAATGAGGCTGACAATAAAGATAATCCTTGGCATCCTGCACTGAGATGCTGTGTTAAGGCTCAGCAGTTCTCAAATTTTCCAGTGATTGCCTAGCTTTCCTGCCCAAGCCTTACTCCAAGTCCTCCTTATTATGCTGTTTCCTGCACCTGAAGATAAGTCCCCTCTCCTGCTCCCCCTCTCCTGAACTGTAACTTAGCATTTTGAAGTAGTAGTGGGAGGACTTGTATTTATATGGAAATACTAGGCAGACTTAGTAGCTAATACATGCCTCCTAGTGGTGGGAAAGGAGGATTGGACAGCAACGTTGAGTTCTTGGTCATTCCAAAGGTGTGCAACATAAGATTTCAGACTTCTCCCCAGTTTATTAGACAACTTAGGTTCCAACTTGACACCCCTAAAATCAAGGGGGTGGATCCTTAACTTGACCCAGGCTGCCACCTGGTGTCCTTCAACGGTTCTGTTAAAAGTAGAAAGGAAGAAAAGTTGGCCTCTGGAGGCAAGATTTATGAGACTGTTGTGTTCTGTGAGGTAAAGAGAAGCAGAGTTAGTTGGTCAGAAGTAACTTTTCCTTCCAGTGGTTCTGAATAGAATCTCCAAATTTTATAGCCTACCCTTGGCAGTACAGAGAGGTGGGGCCTGGTGTAGGAGACACAACAGAGCAGCTCCTGCACTTCCTAAACTTGGCCTTTTAATTGTTTGACCAAGATCGTCAATACTTTTGTCAGAAAATGACCTCCCTGGGTGGGTGGGGAAGGTGAGCCTTCCAAAAGGAGAAAGACTAGTAGTCAGTGACAGTCAGTTGACAACTGAGATCCAGTAGGGTTGGAGGCCAGAACATTTGATAATGCCAAAGAAAGGCATCTGTTACCATGGGCCATAGTAGGGAGGGGCTGGAGCCAGAAGAAGTGCTCCTCCTGCTGGACCTTCCCTGTAAGCTCTTAATGGCTCCACCCAGGGCAGCTCAGAGCTACTGCAGCCAAGGGGTCCCGCTGCTTCCTAACCCACCTGGGCCAGGGGGCACTTAGGACGTTTGCCTGTCATCCCTGGAATCCAGATGTTAGTTTCTTCAATCTTACTTCCATGAAACAAAGTAGTATAAGAATAAACTAAAACCAAACCCACTGCCATCAAATCGATTCCGACTCAGCAACCTATAGGACAGAGTGGAGCTCTCCATAGTGTTTCCAAGGAATGCCTGGTGGATTCAAACTGCCAATCCTTTGGTTAGCAGACATAGAACTTAACGACTACACCACCAGGGGTTCCAGTATAAGAATAGTAAATACATATTTAGTGCTTCCTACATGCCAACCAATTTTAGGTGCACTGTAGGAACATCTCCTTTGAACCTCACAGTGCTCTTCCAAGTGTCAGGAGCCAATATTGTGCTCTGCGTGGTTCCATTTCCTTGTCAATAATGTTGTTACTGTCAGAACTGCCACTGAGTCAGTTCTGACTCATAGTGAGCCTGTGTACAACAGAAGGAAATGCTGCCCGGTCCTGCACCGTCCTCACAATCGTTCATGTCTGAGCCCACTGTTGCACTCACTGCATCAGTCCATCTCATTGAGCGTCTTCCTCTTTTTAGCTGGCCCTCTACCTTACCAGGCATGATGTCCTTCTCTAGGGACTTGTCCCTCCTGATAACATGTCCAAAGTACGTGAGACAGAGTCTTACAACCTTTGCTCCTAAGGAGCATTCTGGCCATACTTTTTATAAGGCAAATTTGTTCCTTCTTGTGCTAGTCTGTGGTACTTTCAGTATTCTACACCAACACCATAGTTCAAATGTGTCAATTCTTGCACTAGGCAAATGTGCTACAAAAGACCTTTTAAAGTGTTAAAAAGGCAAGAGGTCACCTTGAGAGCTAAGGTGTACCTAACCCAAGCCATGGTGTTTTCAGTTACCTCATGGCTGTGAAAGCTAGACAGTGAATATGGAAAGCACCTATAACATGGAACTAATAATGGCAGTTATTTCAGAGGGTGGTTGTGAGGATTCGCTGAATTAGTATATGTTATTTACTTAGTACATGTAAACATTACCTATCATTAGCAGTATTCCGCCACTGGTGGAATGAGTGATCTTAAGTAAATTCCTGATTTCTGATCCTCAATTTCTTCAGCTGTAAATGTGGCTAATAATATCTATGTTGCAGGTTTGTAGTGAGACTTAAATTTTGGTGAATGACACATGTAATCTGTCATGTAAGGCATTTTACAAATACACAAATATGTTCTGTAGAATTGGCTTACCTTAGAGGGTGTTGGTGGGAAACTTGGAACAACTTGCGCTTCCAAGTGTGGACAGCTAAGGGTAGTGGAGGACAGGGCAGATCATTGTGGGGCTTTAGGCCTCCTCATTGAAGAGCCGAGGCCACCCTACGTCTTCTACATAGTTCTGCCTTTATGTTGCTCTCACATTGGCAACTACTGTCTCCAGGGGGCTTAGTCTCTGCACCAAAGGTAGGGAAAAAGAAGCACCTTCAGAGTGTCTTCACCCTACTGCAGGGAACAACCAGGATCACAGGGGAGGGTGTATGTGTTACGAGGTAAGGGAGGATGAGACAGCTCCTAGACTGGGCAGTTCTCTGATAGAGGTTCCCTCCCAGTGGACTCTGCAGATTAGAATGTCCTCAAAAGTTCCAACCCCATGGACTTCTCCTGAGGGACAGAGTCAAGTGATCTCTTGCAGATTCGGTGATGATAAAAGTACTGTGATGGGACCTGGATCCCTTGGTGAGCGTTGGACCAAACTGAACCCAGATCTCACTGTGCCATTGTGAAAGGACTGCTCCACCACCCCTGAACTCACATCATTTTTCAAGAAGGTGGTTGTATATCTCAGTTTTTCTGACCTTAAGTTTTTTTTTTTTTTTTTCTAGTAGATCGATGCAAAATTTCCTTTAAGTTAGGGTCTTGCAGGAATTTTTAGAAGTTCTTTAATAGCAACAGTTTGTGGTCTCCACATGCAGCCATACTGGTGTTTCCTAAAAGGATTTAATGTGTGTTCCTGCTCTGAGTCTTTCACTTTAATACTTACTTCTGTGTCCTTTTTGCTCCAATTGAGCTGTTCTGTACCATAAGCCTCACTCTGAGGAGGTGATGTTTTATGTGGGGAACATGTTCTTGCCTTACTGTCATCTCGCCATTGGCCTGATTCTATTGTTCTTTTGTAGCATGTGAAAAACCTTGGAGTCTCCTGAAGATCAACTTGGTTCATTAGAAAAGAGCTGACCTTTCCTTTGACTGGGTCTGGGCCTCTGGAGAATAAGTGAACTGAGTTCTTCAGTATGGCTCCAGGTTTAGTTCATGGTGGCCTCCCAAAGAGAAGGTACGAAGACTGAGAGGATGCCCACTGAAACCTGGGGTGCTTGGTACTGGGCACCCTGGAAGGTCTTGCGAAGTGACTTCTGGGACACTAGACTTGGTTTCTTATTCCACCCAGCAGTCTTAGGAGGCAGGGACTCTTAGCCCAAGACTGGGATGTGCATTGACCTGGGGTGGTGGGTGACAAGCTGGCTGAAGTGAGCTGGGTCCCCCATAAGTCACTGACTCTTTCAGCTGTATCTGGAAGGTTCACTTTGCCAACACAGAAGGTCAGACTGGGTAGGTGTCACCACAGAAGCTGCGGCAGTAGTACCCAGGCACACAGAGGCAGCAGGGGCAGGGGGAGTGACGCTGAGATGGCCGAGGTGCCACCACAATCCTGGGCATTCTCCTGTGGACCCCAGAACAGAGAAGAGAGGTTAGCCTTCATGCTGATGGGGCAGCCATCCCAGCCAGCGGGAGTAAGGGGTAGAAAGGGGCCTCTGGAACTAATAGGGGCCAACAGCATGTGAGAAAGAGAGAAGTTCCAGAAAGCGGAGGAAGCGCTGCCACCTTTCTTTGGTGTTTGCCTTTTAGGGGCAAAGTGGAGGGTGCACACTTAGCTAGAGGCCTGGGCTCAAGCCCTCTCTGTCACAGTGGCTGTGGGGTCAGCCCCTTACACTGACTTCAGTGAAGTCACATCAACTCTGAGAGCATCTTTGCTATGACTCATTTGTGGCAGCCATACCCAGCAAAGATGACAGTGTGTATTAAGCAGTGGCTCATGGCTTGATACATGGTGGGTGCTCAATGACTGGTCACCAGTATTTTTATACACATAGTGGTGTCCTTCCATTTGCTCATAGCATTTGGAACTAAGTGGCAGGAATGAGGGAAAGATGGGAACATTGTTTTAAGTCACCAAGGGCCCAGCCCCTGGGAAATGTGACTGCTTTTTTAAAAGCTCCCTTGGATTCTGGTTGATGTCACAGTTTGTATTTTAATGGCATGGGGCCCTATATGTGAATGTGTGTAAGAACATATTCCACTCAGGTGTGTCTGTACATTTGAATTCACAGTGTACCGATATACTCATTCCTGCAAGTGTGTAGGTGGAGCAGTGCCCCACTGGTGGAAAATTTGGGGATGAAGATCAATCTCCTCTTCATCACCCTCAGTCCCGTACCTCTGGGTGGAAGGCATGGCAGGAATCTGGTCGCCGGCGTAGCTTCTGGGAGCGCATCCTGTCACATTTGACAGAAGCATTATGTGCAGAAGTCTCTGTCAAGGTAAACTGCTCATGACCAGAGCAGACTCTAAAGACTCTGGAGAGACCAGCTATAGAGCTGATGGGATCAGTGGCCTTGTAAACAGCTTCCAGGACAAGCGGAGTACCAGAGCTGGGGTACAGGGGCCAGAAAACAAATAGTGATGCTTCGTAGGGATGTTGGTGGTGAGGGGCTGAGGCTGCTCAGAATTTGAGCCCATCAGTGAGAACATCTACATCCCCCCAACCCAACCCATCCTGGGGGGCTGGAAGGATATATTTGACTTCTGTAGCCTCCTGCAGGACCCTTGGAAAGGCGCTGCAATCACATTTTGAGTCTGTCACCAGAAGGAGGAGGTTGCTATTGGGAATCTGTTGCATCACAAACATCCTGCAGCAAAAGAGACAGGCGGGGTCACGGAACTTCATGACAGGCTTGGCAGCTACCCAGAAGGGCTTCTAGGGAAAGAATTTCTGGAGACTTCTAGTACAGGTCTGAGGCAGCGGGGTAAGTAGCAGAACCATGAAGCAGTCAAATCAGGAGCAGCTGCCGGAACCTTCCTGGGCAAAAACTCAGTCCTAAAGGCTTGTTTTACCCACAAGCCTTTGCAGTTGGAGGGCTCCTTTTCTAGCAGATTGGAGAATGTGAGGACGTTCAAACCCAGACACTTACGAGAGTGAAAGGAGTCCTTATTCGTCTACGCAGGGACAACAGGCACAAAAGGACTGTCCAAAGCAAACGGATTTGTGGTTCTTCTTGCTTTGGGTGAGAGTGGGGGGAGGGGCAGGCCTTGCAGGAAGCTGCAGGGCTGAGGCTTGGCCACCAGATGGCACCATGCTCCTGCGCACAGCCCAAGAGCGGCCGCAAAGAATGGTGAACAATTCTAACACTGTAGTTATTAAGTAAAAAAAACACACAAAAGACAAATCCACTGCCAATGAGTTGAGTCCGATTCATAGCGACCGTAGAGGTCAGAGTAGAACTGCCCCATAGAGTTTCCAAGAGCACCTGGCAGATTTGAACTGATGACCTTTTGGTTAGCAAACATAGAACATAACCCACTATGCCACCAGGGTCCACTGTACTAACACTATAATTCTAATACATAATACTAATAGCCGACTCGACGGCACTTGGCTTGGCTGGCAATACTAATAGCTACCACCTAGTGAGCATTTCTTAAGGGTTGGCTAATACACCAAATATGTACATTTAACTACCTGTATATATGCAAAAATACTTAATCTTCACCACTCTATATGAGGTTAGTAGTCACACTTTTGCAGGTGAGAAAACTGAGGCTTAAAGAGGTTAAGTAACTTGCTCAAGATTACACAGAGAGCAAGCAGCAGAACCAATTTTTTAAATCAAGCCTGTCTGCTCTATCTTACCGACTTTATACTCACTTAACTAGCCTTTAGAAACCCTGGTGGCGTGATGATGAAGGGCTACAGTCGCTAACCAAGAGGTGGGCAGTTCAAATCCACCAGGAACTCCTTGGAAACTCTGTGAGACAGTTCTTCTCTGATCTTTAGGAGTGCTATGAGTTGGAACTGACTCCATGGCACCTAACAACGACAAGCCTTTGAGATAAGATCACAAATAACAGTAGTCCCAAGAAAACTACCTCTGAGAGGTTTAAGTCTCTCCCAGCATTACACACTAGAAGAAGATTGAAACAAAGATCTGTTTGATACCAAAATCTGTAAGTGTTATATCACAAAATGATTTGCGTGAAGTCCGAGGTGAACAGCAAGCCTGGCCGAAGGAATACTCTGTAGGAGGTCATTCATTGCCACCCGGCCCAGGAGAGAACTTACTGGGGTGGGGAAGTCCAACAGACCTTTGGGAGTGTAAGATGAGCAAGAGAAAGCTTTCGGTGAGACCTACTTGCCTACCTGGACTAGGACTTGAAAGAGCTTGTTGGATCTAGGGTCAGCTACCCAGAAGAAAGCCTGCCCAGGTCTCCTGCCTGAGTCTAAGCTGGGTCCACATGGAGCAGCCAGGCCTGGGAGTGAGATGCCAGCTGTGGTCTGATAACACTATGAGGGGAGCCCTACGGCCCTCCTGCAGTCCCATACACCCTGGAGAACATCCAGAAATTTTCATACTTCTCTGAGCAGGACTGAACTCGATTTCTAAGGGAGGACAGACTTGTTTCTTTTCTCATTCTGCTCTTGCCTTCAAATGTCTCCCAGTGGATTGTAGCCTGTGCAGCCTCTGACAGGGCTAGTGTGTGATCATGTCTGCTGTATACATCCGTAGCTTGAGTCTCCAGCTCCTCTCCCTAAGCTAGGAGTCTCTGAATAGTGCATACGGTTAATGGGCTTGTATGCTGACCCAAAGGTTGAAGGTTCCAGTCCACCCAAAGGCACTTCTGAAGTAAGATCTGGCTATTTACTTCCAAAAAATCAGTTACTGAAAACCCTATAGAGCAGGATTCTGCACTGGTAAACCTAAGGGCACCAAGAATTGACTCAACAGCAACTGTTTTTTTAACCACTCACCCCCCACAGAAAAAAGAATAAATTCACTGCTTTCAAGTTAATTCTGGTTGGGTACAAGAGGTAAACACTGAAGAGGTCCCCAAAGAGGCTGTGTCTTTTGTCTGAGGTGGCTTTGGAGCCCAGGGTGGGGCCTATTACAAACACCCCAACCCTTCTAAGGCCCCTACCTGTCTTCCCCTCATACCCTCCACCTCAGTCTGTCTCCCTCACTGAGGAAAGTGAAAATCAATGAATGGAGGCCTTGGAGAGCGAGACTTTCCACTCAGAAGCATTGTCTGCTTCCCTTGCCCAGCTCCCTAGCAAAGCCCACAGGGCCTTACTTCTGGCAGGCTCCACAGTCAATGATCCCGTTGGCCTCCTGGATGGCCGTTTGGTGCACAAACACGGGGTACTCTGTGTCGCAGGGCTGCAGCATGTCCTGTTTCTTGTGTTTGTGAGCTGTGGGCAGACAGAGGCACGGATGTGAGGGGCCATAGAAGTCATCCCCTGCTGGCTTTCTGCTTGGACACTTCCAGGGCTGGGAAGTTCACTACCACCCCTAGTCCATTTACAAATTTGCTTGGATGTTTGACAGTTCTAGGGACATGTAAAGTGGGGGGCTGTGGGGAGAAGGAAAGGGAAAAGGAAGCTTGATTAAGTGACATGAGGTAGTATCTCAGGAGAATGGGCAGTAGGCTGCGCATCAGGGTTTCAGTTTCTGCTCAACAGTCACCAGCCCTGTGACCTTGGAACAGTTGTTTCCTCCCTTTGGAAGCCTGTATCTCTAATGTGGCGAGTCCCTGACTGACGCAAGCAGGTAAGTACTAGATTGCTAAGAGAAAGGTTGGCAGTTTGAATCTACCTAGAGGCACCATGGAAGACAGGCTTGGGGATCTGCTTCCAAAAGGACATAGCCTTAAAAACCACATGTTCCACTCTACAGATGGAGTGGAAATGGACTTCATGGCCACGAACAACAACATCCTCACTGTAAGCTGGAGGGGGCACTGGAAGTGCACAGTCTCAAAGGCCCCTTCCAGCACTGATATCCTGAGGGTATCAATGAGAGGAGAGGGTGGCTGACTGTGGAAACACTAGCCAGCCTCTTAATCTCCTAACACCTTCCATTCATTGTAGACAACTAACATTTTCCGAGTTTAATTAACCAAAAAAAAAAAAAGAAAACGAACCCAACCTGCTGCTGTTGAGTTAATTCCAACTCATCGTGATCCTAGAGGACAGAGCAGAACTATCCTGTAGGATTTCTAAGCAGCAGCTGGTGAATTTGAACTGCTGACTTGATGGCAGTAGCCAAACTTTTAACCACTGTGGCACAGGGCTCCATGCAGGTCCCAGATAAGCCCTAGCCCTGCCCCTGGCCAGGTCCCAGCTCTTTCTGTAGAATAGGCACATAGCAGAGCAGTGAGGACCCGAGGTCAGCCCTCCAGGTCTTAGGCGAGCTGGGCAAGGGGTGCTGGTGTCCAAGGCTGCCTAAGGCCAGCAGACCCCCTCCCAGCACTTCAGATTCCTTCTGGATGTCTTTGTGATGCTTTTTTACTCCAGTAAGACAAGGACAAAAGGAGAGACCTGAACTCAGCAAGAGGAGAAGGAGAGCCCCTGGAAACTGTGCTGTGGAGGACAGGTGCCTGCTCCTGCTGGCCAGTTCACAGGCTGAAAGAACTCAGGAGTTGCTGCTGCAAAGAGCAGAACCACTTTGTATAGAAAGCACCCTATTCCTTCAAAGCATTTTCCATGCTTTTTATTCCTTCACATGGCAGATCTGTGAAATAAGGAGGGCGGGGAGCATTGTCCTCATTTTAGAGACCTGGAAATAGAGGCACAGATGTGGCACTACTTTCTCAGGGTCATGCAGGGGTTTCGTAGAAGATCTGTAGGTTTCCTTAACTTCCAAGCCCAGAAACTTCTCACCAGACTTGGAAACCAACAGGGGATGTCCATCTACAGCAGAGAAGTCCTAATGAGAGGAAGAACCACAGCTCCTACCGTGGTCATGCTGACCTCAGGGCAGCTATCCTTCCCAGTTCCACTTTGGTCAGAGAGCAGCATCTCTGGCCAAATCCGCAGAAGCCCCTGGTCCAGCCCTGTTTCTTCTAGGCCAGTTATACTGGCCTTCTGCACAGTGGGATCATCTCTGGGCTGGACTTGCCTACTCTTGTCACCTGTGCCAGTTTGTGTGGTGTCATGGATTGAATTGTGTTCACCCCCAAATCTGTAGCAATTTAGCTAGGCCGTGATTCCTGGTTTTGTGTGATGTTCCTCCGTGTGGTAAACTCTGCCTCTGTGATAATGAGGGTGGATGAGTGGCAGTTGTGTTGGTGGGACAGGACTCCGTGTGTAAGATTGCTTTGTGCCTTGAGGTATCTCTTGAGATACAAAGGAGAGAAGCTAGCAGAGAGACTGGCAGACCTCATACCACCAAGAAGCAGTGCCGGAAGCTGACTGTGTCCTTTAGAGAAGACCAGAGTCCCTTCCTCTCAGAAGCTTCCGGTCCAGAGGAAGGTTGATGACAAAGACCTTCCTCCGGAGCCAGCAGAGAAAGTCTTCCGCTGGAGCTGATGCCCCTGAATTTGGACTTCTAGCTTACTGGACTGTGATGAAATAAAATTTCTCTTTTTAAACCATCCACTTGTGGTATCTCTTTTAAAGCAGCACTAGCTAGCTTACACATGTGGTAAGTTTATGTTAGTAATAGTTGCAATAGCAATCACAGCAATAGTACAATAGAGTAACTTTCGCAATGTCACACAGCTGGGAATCGGCAGGCAGCACCTACACTCAAATCTAGGTTCTTGGCTTCCAAGGCCAGGCTGTTTCTCTGATGACACTGAGGACTGGCTGGTCTGGTCCTAGATTCCTCATCAGGGAGAGAAGCAGCTCCAAGGAGCAGCTGCTCAGAAGGAGAATTCTGAACAACAGATTGAGGAGAATCCTCTCAGATTTTGCAAAAGAACTAAAATCATCTTCAAGATGAAACTGCTGGCAGAGGGAGGGAGAGCGGTGCTGTGTCCCCTCCCCAACCCCGCCTCACTCCAATGTAGCCTCATGCAGCCTCCCGTGCAGCGGAATGAGGGGCCCATTCCTGAGTATGTTGTGACATGGCTCCTGGTTCCTGTCACAGACACCAAGTAACTGTGAACTGCCCCTCAGAGCCATCTTGTGAAGACCATGGGGTGTGATTTTCAACAAGACTCTGCCTGGAAATGTGATAGGGAAGTGGACGGTCGGGAAGAGATCCTCGCATCTCCGAGTGCTCCCTTTACCCACCCTTGGCCTACTGGGGTCTCTTCAGTGGATGCTACTTACAGTGATGGAAAACAGTTTTGGCTGCCCAAGATGTGAGACCAGCACAGGACGGACATGGCACAGGAAGGGCATGATGTCACACGAGGTCAGGGTGTTACCGGGCGATGATGTTACGTGGGATGAATGATGTCACGCAGACCAGTGATGTCCCAGGATGATGTGGTGTCACACAGAGAGGTAAGGGGAACCAGGCATGAGAGGAAGGTGGTGAGAACAGAGCAGGCAGGATGTGATATGAGCAAGCAACAACCCTAAAGCCCTCTAACCCCCATCAGCCACCCCAGCACTTAAAGGTCTCAAACCACCTGACCAAGATGACCAAAAGAAAAAAAACCCTGCTGATATTGAGTCAATTCTGACTCATAGCAACCCTATAGGACAGAGTAGAACTGCCCCATAGAGTTGCCAAAGAGCACCTGGTGGATCTGAACTTGTGGACATTTTGGTAAGCAGCTGTAGCCTCAACCAATATTCCACCAGAGTTTCCATCCACTAAACTCACCAGTCATGGAAGTGTACTCACCATCAGCCCCCTTGTCTGCATACCAACTGCCCCAGGCACTCCACTCCAGCAAGAACCTGTAGGACACAGGACTGAATCTCCGAGGCCTCCCCATCCTGGTCCCTGAGGGGCCTGGAGCATCAGAGCTCCTGGAGTGTGTTGGCCCACCCCTCTTCCCACCTTGAGGGTTCCCGGGTGCATAAAGAGCTGACCCTCCCCATATGTTGTGGAGTGAAGAGGGACCATGTGCCCAAAGCCAGGCCCACCTAAGGACCTTGCCCTCCTCTCAGTGGTTGATACCAGGTGTGGTGTCTGGACCTCAGACAGGCATCCAGCTCAGAGGATATCCTCATGAACCGTACCTGCACACGTCTTCCCCATCCCATCCCTGCCCCGCAACCTCAGAGTCCTACTCACAGTAAGAGCTCATTCAGCAGCCACCTGGTAGCAGTCAGGAAGGCAGGGATTGGCTGGAAGGGAGAGGAGGCATGCCATTAACCCTCAGGCCAGGCGCCTTCCCCTGGCACCACCAAAGAGACTGGGTAAGTGACGTGAGGTAGTATCTCAGGAGAATGGGCAGTAGGCTGGGCATCAGGGTTTCAGTTTCTGCTCAACAGTCACCAGCCCTGTGACCTTGGAACAGTTGTTCCCTCCCTTTGGAAGCCTGTATCTTTAATGTGGCAATAAGCAGCTGAGCAGCCCCTCTTGTCCCACCGCTTCCCAGCCCTTCCCCAGCAAAGGAGGCACAGTAAAGCCGAGATATCTGGGAAATTCCTGTTGTAGTTTAGAGAATAGGTGGTTAGACAATGCTCATTGCAAACAATGGTCACACCCCCATCTTGATGAACCACTTGCTGGTGTTTTTATCAGGGCTCGGAACCAGTTTGTTCCAGTGCGTCTTGCCCCTGCTGAGACGGCGAGACAATGTTCTACATACTTCCAATGAGTTATCAGGAGGGATCAGTCCCTAGAGAAGGACATTATCCTTGGTAAAGTAGAGGGTCAACGAGGAAGAGGAAGACCCTCAAGACACAGTGGCTGTGATGATGGGCTCGAGCATAACAAGGGTTGTGGGAAAGGCACAAGGCCGTGCAGTGTTTCATTCTGCTGTACACAGAGTCGCTATGAATCGGAATTGACTCGATGGCACCTAACAACAAGTTCCCTGCTGAGAATTTGCAACAAGTTCCAAGGAAGTTAAATATAAAAATCACCTGAGGAGACTGCTAAATGATAGATTCTGATTCAATGTATCAGAGGGGCAGAAATGCAAATTCTCAGCAGGGGCCTTGTTAGAGATGCAAATTTGCAGCAAAGGTTCAAACTTGAACCATTGGTTCAAAGCCCTGTTTTCTAAGGTGGCAGCAGTTGGGGATCCTCGATGCTTTAGGGGTAAGGTTAAGTGTGTAGCAGGCAGAGGGGCCACAGCCTGAATCTGTCTGCCAGAGGTCTCCTGACCTCACAAGTGGCTGAGGGCTTTCCCTGAAGCCCTATAGATAAGCCCTACAAGCTTGGAGGTGGGATCAGCGGTGCAGTGCAGATATTGGAGAGAACTTTTTGGCCAGAGTCAAGGGTGGGATCCTGGGGCCAGCCTGCCTGTGGCTAGGTGAGAAGAGGACCCAGTGAGGTGGGCAGTGCTGGCTGGATTTGGACACAAGCAGTGACCTCGGTCTATGACGGGGCAACATGCAGTCTTGTAGAGGAAGGGCTGGGTGACACTCACACTGATCAGGGGCTGGGCTGCACTGTGGTGGTGACTCAGAGGCTTGCACATGGCCTGGTAGTCATACATGGTCACTCTGAAAATCAGACAAGGGATATGTGAGTCTAAGACCACCACTCCCAGATGTCCCGCCCCAGGAGAAATTTGCTAGCAGTATATTCATTCGCTGTGACTTACAAGGGAGCCTGAGTTAGGGCAGAATGAGCCACAGCAGCATGTGCTGAAAATTACAGTTCTGAACTTGGTTCAAGGAAATCAACAGGCAGCAAACGGTGGCTTGTTCTTGGTTCTCCCTCTCAAGTCTGAGTTGGGGGGCGGTGGTGAGGGGGAAGAAAGATGCCCACAGTGATGCCCACACGACTTCCTACCCCTCCCCAACCTCATATCTGGCCCCTGTCTCCAGAAAGGTTGCTTTTGGAGTTCTTTGGGGGCTTTCACTGGAGACTTTTGAGGTCAGGATCCTGAGATCTGTCTGGGTGATTTAGCACCAACACTTGCCTTTGCTGTGTCTACGGAGACTGGGGGAAGCACAGTCTACTTACCGGTTGAACGCCCCCATACTGAGCAGCTGGGTCATAAAAGCACCATCCACCTCCCCCAGAAATCTTCCTGTCTGTGAGGAAGAGAGAGAGAGACTGAGACAGTGTCAGGTGAAGTCTTCTAAAGTTACCCCTCTATCCCGGGTTTGCTGCTATTTCCAGACTTTTATTGGCAGCTGGGCCTTTCCATATAGATGCCCACCAATATAATCCAAAGTGAATCCATTCCATCCACACCCCTCCCCTTCAGGCTGCTCCTCCTGCCCTATTCTCCATTTCAGTGCTCTTAGAATCATAACTGCAATCCACTAGTTGGCCTGGAAGGAGCCACGGTGGCCCAGCAGTTAAGTGCTTGACTGCTAACTGGAGGCTGGCAGTTTGAACCCACCTAGTAGCTCCATGGGAGAAGAACCAAACCATCTGCTCTGGGAAAGATTACAGCCTAGAAACCCTACAGGGCAGGTCTATGCCCTAAGGGGAGGTGGTTACCAGTCGAAAACTGACTTGATGGCACCTGACAATAACAGCTGGCTATGAAATCAATCTAGGGGTTACAATCGAGTTTTTCTTTTTCAAATGGCACAGAATTCCTTCAAACAATTCAGAATGAATCACTTGCAGTATGGCTAAGATTTTATGAAACTCAAGTTGTTAAATATGTTGTGTCTGTACTGTGTCAGATATAACATGTATTCCTGTGTGTCATGGTCAAAAAGGGTTCAAAAATAGTGCTTGACCTCAAACATGGGTTATCTTCCCAACTGGTTATCTTCCCTCCTTCCCCGTATCACAACACCCGCCCCCACCCCCATATCCTATTAATCAGTGTGGCCTGTGGACTGGTCACTCGCCTTTCCAACTCTGTGGATAATGACTTGTCTAGACCGTTGTCTTTTCTCAGCAGCCACATCACCCTCCTAATGTCTGTCTCACTTCAGTGATTGCTGCTGGAATATTCTTGAACTATGCACAAACTTATTTTGTAGGGAAGGGTGCTTGGAGCCCAAGTCGGTGCTGTATCAGGTTCTCTCACGGGGACCCTTCTTCAGCTCCTGGGCCTGGTCCCAGTGCCCTCCCCCCCCACCAGGCTTTTGGTGATGGCAGCACGTCAATTGTGCAGCAGGTAAGGCTGGAAGTGAGGGGAGATGGCTCACAGGAGACCAGAACAACAAGAGGGGAGGGAAAGAGTAAGGAGGAGAGCAGGGGCCGTGGAAGAAGGGAATGGGTACCCAGTGGATGTAAGCAGAATCCCTGTCCCTGTGACATTTCTCCAAGGAAGCCATGTTCTATGAACTACCTAAAATCATGAGACGTGTTATAATAGCCATGAAAAGAAGTCATCCCTGGTATAGGACCTGAGGCCCACTTCAGATTGCTGGGAATCTGTCCTGAGGAGCCAAATGGACCCTAGGTCCTTTCTTAAGGAAGTGCAAATTTATTCCAGAGAGGGGTCCATCAGAATCTGGGCACTTGATTGGCTGCCAGAGAAATAGTGAGGATAATAAATAACAAAAAACCAAGAGATATGGTAACACACTGGGGAAAGAGCCCAGGAATTCCCCATGGTTCCTAACACTACACTCAGATTTCTAATGTAGAAATAGAGGACCACAGGCTTCCAAATGGGCTCAACCCTGGAATCAGGGGTGAAGTTAGGAAATGTCACTTTCCAAATGAGAATTCAACAAGAAGAAAGTCATTACACCCTACAGGCTGCTTTGGAAGGAGCTCACTTATAAAACTAAAATGTTAGGAAGCAGCCAGAATAGAATGTAGAATAAAAATTGTTGAGTTAGTGACAAGAGTGGAAACCCTGGTGGTTTCCACCAGTGGTGAAGTGCTACAGCTACTAACCAAAGGTCAGAAGTTTGAATCCACCAGGCACTCCTTGGAAACCTGATGGGGCCTTTCTACTCTGTCCTATAGGGTTATTATGAATCAGAATTCACATGATGGCAATGAATTTGGCTTTGGAATGACAAAACAGGGGGAAAAAAATAAGGAGTTGGAGAAAAAGAGGCATTCCAACTTGGCTGGAATGTCCTGACTACCTGATTTGTTAGCACCTTTTATTTGCAAGACACCCACTTGCTAGGTAAGCATAATTCAAAAAATGAATGAAATGGCCATTGACCAACAGCTTGCAAACCATTTTGAATAGACAGACACAAAACTCAAACCCACCGCCATCAAGTCAATTCCAACTCATAGTGACTCTACTGACAAAGTAGAACTCTGCCATAGAGTTTCCAAAAATTGCCCGGTGGATGCAAACTGCCAGCCCTTTTGTTAGCAGCCATAGCACTTAACTAGTACACTACCAGGATTTCTAGATAGACAGACAGGAGCACGTAAAGCATGAGCCAGAACAGAGTTTGATACCCTGACCTTCAGTAAAGGTATGACCAGGTGGGGGACCCATTTGTTCTGATTGGGAAGCCAGGAAAGTGTTCAATCAGGAGGGCATGGACAGAGCAGGGAGGAAGCAGAGAGGAGCCAACAGCATTCCAGGGGGGAAATAGAAGGTGAGGAGGCCAGAGGTGTCCAAATCCTGCCTGTTCGTCAAGATGCAGCCTTTAAACATGTATTTGCTGAAGATCTCCCAGAGTCTTGCAGCCTGACTGGTCCCTCTCTGCTGAAGATGGCTTTCTGCTTAGTATAGTTACCATGTGTGGGACATCCCCTCTCACTGGACAGTGAGGTCTTGGAGGGCAGATATCCCTATCGCCACCCCACCAGTGTCGCATATGTCTCATTCTCGGTGACAATTCAGGGCATACTTGCTGAAGGGCTGCGTGAGTGAGTGGGAGCATGAATAAAAGACCTGAGTATTCTGCTACCTAGAAAGGTCCAGTTGAGTAGAAAGAGTTTTCTGATCTGCCTGGCCAAAAGTCCCACAAACCTAGTCCATTCACTTTCTTAATTCTAGCATTAGTTCACTTTCTTAATTCTAGCATTATTCGCCAACAACCTGTTGTTCAGACACTTGATTTCTAGAAGGGAGAACCCTGAAAGTAAGACAGGCATATCCTGGACACTACAAAAATGTATCCTCCTCTGTAAATAACTTGATCTTCCAGTATATATCACTCTGGCAGAGTATCTCTTCTTCCTTTCTTTAGTAAGGCACACCTCTGACCTGAATTACAGTAGCATGTTCTTGGGGTCCCTGGGTAGTGCCAGTTGTTAATGGACTTGTCTTCCAACCAAAAGGTTAGAGGTTTGAGTTCACCCAGATGGGCGCTGGAAGAAAGGGTTGGCTATTTCTGAAAGATCAGCCACTGAAAATCCTATGGAAGACATAGTTCTCCTCTGACACGCATGCGCATGGTTGCCGTGAGTTGGAGTCTGCTCAGCAGTAGCTGGTTGGTTAGCACGTGCTCCACTGGAGGGCTGTGTTCTCAGGCTCACTTGCAGCTAGGACTGGCCAATGAAATGTAAGCAGAGGTCACATCCAGGTATTTCTTTAGAGGAAGGTGACTGCTAAGAGGAGCACTTTGTTGTGTGGCCCCTCCGTCTCCTCACTTTTTGCCTGGAAAGTGGGTAAGAAGGTAGGAGCTTCTATATCCATGTTGTACAGTCTCAAGTATGAGGACAGTTGATCACCTCAGGAAGCCATACCAGGACTGGACTGCCTTCATCCAATCTTCTTTTTGGTGAGAAAATAAACCTCTCATTTGTTCAAACCAGTTAAGGGTGGTTTGTCTTGGAAGTGGAACACATTCCCTAGCTGATACAGTTTTATTTGCACTTGTCAGGCAGAATTAGTGCCCCAAAGTAGGTAAACTGATCAAACTTCTGAACCTGTAAAGTAATGTCCATGCCCAGACTCTCAACTTTGAGTTCCATGTCAATTCAGGACTCCAGACTCTATGTGGACCTGCAAGCCAGCTAGCTCCATTGTCTTAACTTCTCCCCAGCACCCAAGCAAACACAGCCACAGACACGGTGCCTCTTTATACCCACAACACTAAAGGAAGTCCTGCGGGCCAGCAGCTTTACCTCTGTCTTGGTTTGTTCAGACCTAGCCACGCTGCCTGCTGGGGATATCACTGTTGTTAGCTGTCACCAGGTCAGCCCCTGGACTCTAAGCAGCCCCATGCACAGTGGAACAAGAGCTGCCCGGGCCTCTGCCATCCCCATGATCAGCTGGAGATCAGATCACAGTGATCCATAGGGTCTATGGTGGGTGACTTTCAGAAGTAGATTGATTGCCAGACCTTTCTTTTAGCCCACCTTGCTCCAGAAACTCCACTGAAACCTGTTCAGCATCAGAGCATGATGCCAACCTCTGCTGTCAGACAACTTGTGGCTGCATGTGTGTTGGCTGGGAATCGGATTCAGGTCTCCTACTGGAAGATAAGCAGTCTACAACGGAACCACCACTGCTCTTTCATTAGGGATGATCCCAAAGAGTGGTCCACTGACTGCTTTGGCTCTGGGGCTGCATCCAAAGGTTTTAATGCTGGGGGGTCTCCTGAGTGTCAGGTTTGTAATGAGTTGAGGAGGGAGGCTGGGAGTAAGAAGTCCTGGGAGATTCCACCCTGGAGCCTGAGCAGGCCGCAGACGGGGCAGGTGGCAGCAGAGAATGCAGAATGTATTAACAGTCTTGTTGTCTGGCAGTAGCCACTGGGCATGACTAATTTGTATGTCTGTGTAAAGCTGCTGCTGCTAACATCTGCTGTGCCCTGAGAGAAGGGAGACCACAGGGTGGGCAGAGATGCTGTTAGCTCTGGTGCAGAATGCAGCATGTCACACGGTCTCACCTTACGCGGAGCCAGCCCCAATTTCTCCTTTTCTGAAAATGGGATACCCGATCTTCTTAAGTGTTGTGAGGACAAAATGATTACCAAATGCAAAGGCACAGTGCCTGTCCCCTGTTGTTGTCATGTGCCACCAAGTTGATTTTCAACTCATAGTGAACCCACGTGACAGAGCAGAGCTGCCCCCAACGAGTTTTCTAGGCTGTAATCTTTCCAGGAGCACATCTACGGAACTGTCTGCTGAAGGGTGTCTGGGTAGGTTGAGACCACCAGCCTTTGGGTTAGCAGCCAAGTGCCTGACCACTGCACCACCAGGACTCCTCGCGGGGCTCCTAGCGGAAATCAGCGTCTCTACACTTCTTTGGTTTGTGCAGCCTCACCGGCTCCCCTGAGCTGTAACTCTCTTGAAAAATGCCTTTGGCCATCCAGTGGTGCCTGGGACGGAGTGTGGAGCCGTGTCCCCTAAAGAACCTGCTCCTTCCTGCCAACCCCACATGGGCAGAGGACAGAGGCTCAGTCTTGGGTTCCGGTGACTGCCTGGATTTTGCTCCACTGGTCAGTGCCCTTCAGGAGGCCCTAGCTGCCTAAAGGAGGCTGCCTGGACTCCAGGGGGCAAAGGCTCTGCCAGGGCCCAGGGGAGCCCTGGGGAGATGTCAGCTGAGCCTGTGAGAAGTGAGGGGCGAAGAGGGGTGGGAGGGTGGGGATCATGTGCCAGCAGAGAGGCAGAGGTTGCTCCTGTAAGGAGTAGCTTGAAGACAGCTGACGGGTAGAGTGGGAGGGAAGATGAAGACACTGGGTTGGGAGGGAATGCAGGAGTCAGGGAAGAGGGAGAGGGAGACAGAGAAAGAGGAGCTGGGACACAAGACAGCCACAATAAAGCCCTGCGAAGACATAAGGATTGCCTTTGTCTGGACCCTGTGCCCGGGCTGGGGCCAGAGAGGCAGGAGGGTGCTTCATCCTCTGAGATCCAAGTTTGTCAAAGAATGGTGCTGGGATGGAGCATCTGCTTTCCTGGCATTTGCTGCCCCTTTGAGGACTATTTTGAAGCTTCTGTGTATGTGTGCTGTGCCCCTGGCAAATGCTGGGACTCAGAGTCCCCAAATCCAGGGTGACAGATTCACCATAAATGTGACCCAGGCCCACAGATCTGTTGTCACTCTCCTGGCCCCAGCTGTTGGTTTCCCTTTCTAGGCCCCAAACAGAGGGCTGTAATCTGGTCATTTGTAGTGCTTTATTACAAGAATGAGCTCTGGCTAGAAGTGAGGCCCAGCAAAGCCAAATGTCTAATCAGCAGGCCTGGAACACCACCGGAGTGAGCACCAAGCAGCCACTGCCTGGGCAGGCTGCAGATGGGTCTCCTGGGGCTCACCGCTCTCATGTGTACAGGCACAGGGGGGCCTGGGGAGGAAGGGCTTGGAAGAACTTTGTCAGGGAAGAATATTTGCATGTAGAGGAGAGGCAGGCTTTATTCCCCAGAGTCCCCAGGCACCTGAAGAAGTGCAGAGGTTCAGAGAACTTAAGGAACTTCTCTGAAGTCATAAGGAAGAGAACCCAAGTCCAACCCAAGCCCGCTGACCACAGGACACATCCTCCTCTCATAACCTGAGATGGCCCAGGTAATGAGTGGGGTCAGAGCAGTCCAGACAGGAGTGAGATTAACTGTGCCCTGAAAAGTCACTGCTGTTCCCAGAGCCTTGCTTGGAGTTGAAGCCAGGAGTCAGGGCTTCTGAGACTTGGCTTTCAGGGTCCTTGAGGCATCAAGGGTGCAGTGGTTAAGAGCCAGCCTGTAACAAAGAGGTCGTCTGTTTGAATCCACCAGCTGCTCCTTGGAAACCCTATGGGGCAGTCCTGTTCTGTCCTGCATCAATGAAAATCCAAACCCACTGCCGTTAGGTCGATTCTGACGTGAGACACTACAGAACAGAGTAGAACTGCCCCAGAACTGCTCCTCTCCAAGGAGCACCTGGTGAATTTGAACTGCTGACCTTACCCATGATGCCACTCTATCCTACAGGGTTGTGGTAAGTTTGAATTGACTTGAAGGTAATGGGTTTTGGTTTGGAGGCATTAAAAAACAAAACAAACAAAAAACCTTGCTGATGATTTGACTCTAATTCATAGCGACCCTAAAGGACAGAGTAGAACGACCCTATAATGTTTCCAAGCCTGTAAATATTTATGGAAGCAGACAAGCACATCTTTCCCCTGTGGAGACCTGGTGGGTTCAAGCTGGTAACCTACTGGTTAGCAGCTGAGAGCTTTAACCACTGTGTCACCAGCATGCTTCCTCTGAGGCATCATTAACCCTAATTCCCTAAGACTCAGTCAATAGCTGTTTTTAGCACTGACTGTCAAGTGCAGCAGAATGCATGAACTCTGACCTAAGCAGTCATCATGCAAAGATTCGGCTACCCAGGAGATGAGACTTGCAGCTGGCCACACCCTTTACCGAAGGTCAGTCAGACTGGGGTCACTAGCCCCGCCCTACAAATTCCCCAGTCCCATCAAAACCAGTTTCCCCAGCTTGGTTTTCCTCCTATAACCTCTTTTCTAGAAACTCTCTCCCTTTCCCATCACCCCTCTTCACTCGTGTGGCTAGGTGCAAAGCCTGGCATTTTTATAGCCCTAAGTCCGTGGGTTAAACAACCAAACCTTGCTGAGCCTTGGTTTCTTCCAGTTCGAAACGAGATGAATACATCACCACAAATGACTAAGGGAAGGCTTGCCTCTCCTAGGTCCCCCCAGTGGTGGACAGGGAAGGGAGAAGCCGTGAGTTGTGTTAGGGAAGTCTGGGTAATGCCAAGCCCAGCAGGAGCTCAGGTCTCTGGCAGGATATTCTAGGAGGTGCCAAGCCTGCTACGAAGATTAAATTTTATTGTGTTTATACTCTACTTCGTGCCACAAAGGAGCCCTAATAGTGCAGTGGTTAAGTGCTCAGCTGCTAACCAAAAGACCAGCGGTGTGAACCTACCAGCTGCTGTGCAGAACAAAAATAGATTTCTACTCTGTCCTATAGGGCCATTATGATTCAGAGTCCGCCCTACGACAGTAGGTTTGAGTTCTTTTTATTTTCATGTCATAAAGAATTTGGAATGGTTTATGTTATGGATTGAATTGTGTTCCCAGAAATGTGTGTCAACCTGCCTAGGCCATGATTCCCAGTGTTTTGTGATTGTCCATCACTGTGTCACCTGATATGATTTTCCTGTGTGTTGTAAATCCTAACATACTACAATGCTAATGAGTCATGATTAGAGGCAGTTATGTCAATGAAGCAGGACTCAGTGTATAAGAATAGATTGTATCTTGAGTCAGTTTGGAAACCCTGGTGGTGTAGTGGATTAAGTGCTATGTCTGCTAACCAAAAAATCAGCAGTTCAAATCCACCAGGCACTCCTTGGGAACTCTATGAGGCAGTTCTACTCTGACCTCTAGGGTTGCTATGAGTCAGATCTGATTCGACGGCAGTGGGTTTTGAGTCAATCTGTTCCGAGACACAAAAGAGAGAAGTCAGCAGAGAGACAGAGGGAGCTGGTGCCAACAAGAGAACAGTGCCAAGAGCAGAGCATGTCCTTTTGACCCAGGGTTATGGCACCGAGAAGCTCCTGGGCAGGATTCACAACATACAGGAACATCACACAACGTCGGGAATCCAGGTCGGCACACGATTCAATCCATAACACTTTATAAAATACAAATCTATGTATTTCACATATATGTGTTCATATATTCAAATATACATGCAATATTATATACATAATTATATGTACTTGCACCACCTAAAGACTCTATCTATATGTGGTGCAAATGGTTAACATGACTTGGCTGAAAGGTAGGAGGTTCAGGTTTATCCAGAAGCACCTGGGAAGAAAGGCCTGGCACGCTGCTTCTGAGAAATCAGCCTGTGAAAACCTATGGAGCAGAGTTCTACTCTGACACACATGGGTCACCATGAGTCAGAATCAACTCTAGAGCAACTGTGTTTTTGATGGCTTATTATCCACGGTTGTTCCCAGTGATAGAGGACACAAGCACATGTGGTTGAGGCAGAGCAGGATCAAAGTTGCCTGGTGGGTTCTGTAAAGATTCCCTTGCCTTGGAAACATTGGGGTTCCTCTCACTGAGATGGACCTGCCTTTACCAGCTTCCCCTGAAGTGGTCCCTGCTCTGGTGTAGATTTTCTTCCTCAGTTCAGCTCCCTACAAGTTGTCCTGTCTGCCTCCAGAGTCCTTGCAGGCAAACTGGCCTGCAGGCCAAATCTTGTTCACTACATTTGTCTGTTGGTCCTCAAGCTAAGAATGGTTTTTACATTTTCAAATGATTGAAAGCAGAATCAAAAGAGGAATACTATTTGTGACATGTGCAAATGATATGCAATTCAAATTTCAGTGCCCATAAATAAAATTTGATTGGAACAAACCATTTCAATATTGATTTTGGTTGCTTCCATATTACAGTGGCAGAGCTAAGTAGTAGTGGCAGGAACCATCTGGCCCACAAAGCGTGAAATACAAGGTCTGACAATTAAGTTCATGAAATTAATTGTTCTAAGTGCTACATAACTCACTGCTGAATATCACTATGGTTACCTTTGAAGCACTCCCCTTGGGAAGCTATGCACTGATACTAGCACCTTGTCCACCCTTCAGAGCAGTCTTGGGACTCTTTCTGGAATGGCCATTGCACATGGTAGCACAGTGGCCAGTTCGGGAACCAAACCATATAGCTGTCTGTGATGGAGTGTTTAGTCAGTGAGCAAATACTGCACTGGAACACCCTCCCTACTCACTTGCTCTATAGTGCCCCAGTGACTTTTTTCTTTACCCATAGATAAAGGAAATATTGAAAGGAACACATTTTGATGATATTCAAGACATCAAGGGTAACACGACAACAGCTCTGATGGCCATTGCAGAAAAAGCATTCCAAAATTGCTTTGAAGGGTGGACTAGACTCTGGCATCCATGCATAGCTTCCCAAGGGGAATACTTTGAAGGTGACTATACTGATACTCAGCAGTGAGGTACGTAGCACTTTTTCTAGGATGAGTTTGCAGACTTAACTGTCAGACCCTGTGTGTACTAACTTGCCAACTTAGGCAGGGGCCTAAGAGCATTGTCTCTCGGACTTAGCTGTTTTCTCCTTATATTCCTCCTGCCCCAATGTCCACACTCTCTCTGAAACTCCTTACACCATCATGACTTATCCTCTGTCCCTTGAAAGCCAGTACAACAGGCACTCGCAGACATGGCTAGGCCCAGTTACCAGGGCTTCAGGAGTCAGGGCATGAATTATTAAGAGCCCAGTTGCAGAGCCGCATTCCCACTGCTGCTCTCAACTTCCATCACCACCTGCTTTCCTCCCTGAGCAGTTAGCTTCTAAAGTGGACGGTGCTCTTGTCCATTTTAGAAATACTGAAAAGGGAGAGTGAAGTAGCCAAAAGGGGGTATCAAAGAGAAAAAGAGGAAAAGCAGAGGCACCCAGGTGATCACAATGAGTGGTTAGCAGTTGTTAGCTCCAGACTGTCGGGGACCCCGTGCATGACAAGACCAGCCTGTTCTGATCGTTTGATTTCTGGAAGTAGATTGTCAGGCCTTTCTCCCAATCTGTTTTACTCTAGAAACTCCTTCAAGACCCGCTCAGCATCATGGCAGACCACCAGTCTCCACTGACAGATGAGTGGTGGCTGTGCGTGAGATGCATTGGCTGGGAAGCAAACGTGAGTCTTCCGCATAGAAGGAGAAAAATTCTACCGCTGACCCACCACTGCTCCAATTAACAGAGTCCTGCAAAAGGTATCTGATGACCAACCTCTGGCCCCAGCTCCTACTGAGAGGGAAATGAATGAAAAATATCTTTTTCTTCACTACTCTTGCTGCTAAAAAGACCATCCTCGAGAATTACATGACTCCTTGGTGCCTTCTTCTCAGTTGTCCTCCTTCCCAGGTCTTTTTGCTCCACCCTGGTTCCCGCCCTGTCCTGAGGACTCTTTGGGTCTGAATCACCACCTTGAGGAGGGCCTTGCACCGCAGAGCCTCAGTCAACACCCATCTCTGCTCCCACACCTGTGCCAATTGCCCAGGCACTTAAGATTTTAGGGTGCTCCAGCTAGAAGTAACTAGATATCACATAGTCCAGCCTTTGCATTTAAAGAGGAAACTGAGGCTGGCATAGTGGAAGTCGCTTGCCCATATCACATCTTTAACTAGTGGCTTGCCCAACCTCCATTCCTTTGGTTCTCAGGCTGGAGGGGTGTGACACTGCAGGCTTGTCCCAAGAAAGTCACTCAGGGGCATATGTTCAGGTTTGGTTCAGGTCTGAACAAGCTGCTTTTTTAAATTTGTTTTCTGGTTAAATAAATAATTAACTTCAGGGCTCAGTTTGAGCCTCAGCAAATACAAAATGACTGTTATACTTCCTCTTTGGTGTTTCAGAGCTCATGCCAAGTTCAGTGGGACATCAAATGCCTGCATGGAGATTTGGATGCAAAAGCTGGGCTATCAGAGGAGAAAAGGTTGTCTCTATTCATCTATTTTTCCCTCTAGGAAACTCTGGTGGCATGGTGGTTAACTACATCTGCTAACCAAAAGGTCAGCAGTTCAAATCAGTCAGGCACTCCTTGGAAACTCTATGGGGAGGTTCTACTCTGTCCTATAGGGTTGTTATGAGTCAGACTCAACTTGATGACAGTTTTTTTTTGTTTTTGTTTTTTTCCTACCATACTGAGAGTCAGGCTTGGTGAGTCAGGATCCAGTTCTACACAGGGAGGCCATGGCAGGAAGAGAAGGAGCCCTGGTGGCGTGGGGATTAAACACACTGTCTGCTAACTGAAAAACCTGTGGTCAGAACCCACCAGTGGCTCAGTGGGAAGAGAAACTTGATGTTCTGCTCCTGCAAAAATTACAGCCTGGGAAACACTATGGGGCAGTTCTACACTGTTATGTAGGGTCCCTGTGAGCCAGAGTCCACTCAATGGCTTGCAACAGCAGGCGGGAAGAGGACAGGAAGTGGGGAAGGCTCAGTCTGTTAGGCCTCCGTGCGGACAGAAAGAAGGGGGTCTGGGGACAGAGAACAGTGAGGCCACAAACAGCATAGGAGAGGGGAGTGGGATTTGAAGTCTGGGAGGAGGCTTGTCATAGGCCATGCCAGTCAGGACACAGATGCAGCCTGGAAACCCTGGGTGCAGGGTGGTGGAGCAGAGGACACTGAGGTGTAGGGTCACAGTGCCTTCCTTCTTTCTCTGTGGTGTGGACATTGTGTCTGCTAATCTCAGAGACGGTAAACTCGTTACAGACAAAATAAAGACGTCATATTTTCTCTGGCATCTGTTTTGCAGAGCACGTGGAACCTTGTGTTCTTGTTGTGTGGACTTTGGCTCCAAGAAGAGTCCTTTTTTGTCAGACCTTTCACTCTTCCTATTGGCTTTGAGCCAGGCTTACCTTCTAGGCCCTTTTTTTAGGGCCTGAAGTGCTGCTGGACATCTTGTTTCCCCCTCCTGCCCCTTTCTCCCTAATTCTGATTCCCCGATATCTTACCTCTTGGGACCGCTCTGAGATGAGGATGAATGCGTTATTGTCAGTGACAAAGCAGTCTAGGTCCTAGAAAGGAAACACAGGAGGGAGGTCACAGCCAGGGCCTAGCCACTAGCTTCCTCTTGCAGCTTTGGAAGTCAGGCCTGGAGGTCAAATGAAAGACACCCTCTTTGAGCCCCACAGCGCCAGGAGGAGGTATGCTCAGGAAGGAGGGAGACTTGCCCGTTGAGAGAACCTGGGTAGAAGGTCCACGGTTCCAATTTCACCCTTCACTCACGGGATGAACTTACACTGTCCTGGCAGCTCACTGGGCACGGCTCATCCACGCCACCACACTAGAAGGAAAAGGAGAAACTGTTACACTCAGGTGTGTGTGTGCTGTGCTCTGTATGTACGGTTTATGAGGTTTGACAAGTAAGTCCACAAACTGAATTGTTCTAAGTGCTACACACTACACTGCTGGATATCACTGTGGTCACCTTCAAAGTACTCCCCTTGGGGAGGTATGTACCAACACCAGCACCTAGTCCACCCTTCAAAACAATTTTGGAACTCTTTCTAGAATGGCCATTGCACACAGTGGCATAGTGGCAAGTCTGCAAACTTAACTGTGTAGTTGTCCGTGGGGGAGTTTTTAGCCAATAAGTGAATAAATATTGGCATATCCTTCCTACTCACTTGATCTGGCCCCAGTGACTTTTTTCTTTACCCAAAGATAAAGGAAATATTGAAAGGAAGACACTTTGATGCCATCCAGGACATCAAGGGTAATACAATGACAGAACTGACGGCCATTCCAGAGAAAGTGTCCTAAAATTGCTTTGAATGGTAGACTATTCACTTGCATCACTGCATAGCTTCCCAAAGTGAGTATTTCAAAGGTGGCCGTAGTGAGGATGAGTTCGCAAACCTAACTGGCAGTCCTTGTATGTGTGGTGTGTGTGCACGTGCAGGGAGTGACTGATGTGTGCATATGCAACACGTGCGTGGTGTGTCTCTGTGTTTATGTGGTAGGGTGTATTTAGGTGAGGTGTATGCCTGTGTGTATGCATGTGTGCGCGTGTGCGTGTGCGTGCGCATCTGTGTGTGTATGGTACATATGTGGTGCATGTGCACATGCTGGGAGTGGATGATGTGTGTTGTGTTTGGTGTACATATATGGCGTGTATGTGCTACATGTATGGAATATGTGAGGAGATGTGTAAGCTCACATGTATATGTGCACATCTGTGTATGTGATACATATGTGGTGTGTGTGCTTTTACCAAAAGCAATGGAGTCAGGAAACCAGAGGCCAAAAACTGAGGTCAGGCATGGGGAGCTAAGAAGGGCAGAGAAGGCAAGGATCCAGGAGAGCGCCCACTGGTGGACTGATGGGAGAGCCTAGGGGAGCCTGGTGAAAGGCAGCTGGGCAGCCTTGGGGGGGGCTTCCAGACAGGAGCTCAAGGTGGGAGCTTGATCAGCCCCTTACGGCTGCAGAGATGATAGTGAGCCCCCCGGCCCTGACCCGGCCCTGCGCCGCACCTACCTGTTGTGTCGCTTCCCAGAACTTGCGTTGGAGAAATTCCAGCTTTATTTGGACGCCCACCGCTAGCAGGAAGGGTAGTCGGAAGGGGGAGGACAAGACCATGTGTGTGTATTTTGGGGAGGGGATGTGGTGGGAAGGAGGAGTGAGAGAAAATAAAATAGATTCACATTAGGGAGAGGAGGTGTATCAGCAGGAACTGAGGGGAGAGAAAGCATGTGGGCAGAGAGTGGATGAGGCGAGTGAGGCAGGCGGCACAGTGAGAACCCTCGGGGGTAGGGAAGCAGGAGTAGAGAGACAGACTAGTGAGTCTGGTTTCCCTCAGATGAAGAATGATGACGGAAAATGCCCTGAGAGAAAAGTGTGGCTCAGATGCCAAAGAACCAGGCCAGTATTTATGCTCTGATCACTGGGAATTCGTGGTGGGTGAACTGGGCAGGTCATCTTCCTTCTTTCTACAGATCGAAAAGCCGAGGCCCAGAGAGATGGGGCCAGTTGTTCAAGGTCATGTGACAAAAAGTGGCAAACTAAGACTAGAAGGCAGGGCCACTGCGCATTGGGCCACTCATGGGACTTTCTCGACTCCCAGTCTGGCCCCAAGATCTCTTTGATACTGCATTCCCTGCTCAGGGTTTCTTCCACTTTGTAAGAGGGCTCTCTTCTTGCTGAAAGTCAAGCTCAGATTTACCCAAGGTTTGCATGCAGATTCCAAGAAGCTATAGTCACATCCAGCCTACAAAAATGACACTTTTAATGACTCCACTGACAAGGGACACTCATGCCTCTTGGCTTCCCAAACAGACTTGGAGAACCCACACTGCTGCTCACACACTAAGAGAAATCTGGGACAAAGACTAGAAGGAAAAGGCAGGCTATACTGATGAGAAAAAGAAACAAAAATCTAGGCCAGCTACCTACTGTTTGGTAGAATAATATGGAAAATGTGTTGGGTGCTTTTGATGCGGCAAGTCCCTTGAAATCCAGGAGCTTATGTGATCCCCTCAACAAATGGGTGTTATTATTATCCGGCCTTTACAGCTGAGGGAATGGCAGCTTACAGAGGTGACAAGCTTAACCAAGTCACTCAGCCAATAAACAACAGAACTGGGACTCTAACCAGGGCCTTCCTGCCTGGGAGACCCGTTTTGGCTAGTGCTGCTGTAACACAAACACTATAAGTGGGTGGCTTGAAAGAACAAAAATTTATTTTCTCACAGTTCTCGGAGTTAAACTTTCAAATCAGCGTTCTCCAAACCCCAAGCCCACTGGTCCTGAGTTGATTCTGACGGATAGCAACCTTACAGGACACAGTAGAACTGCCCCATAGAGTTTCCACGGAGCACCTGGCGGATTCAGACTGCCGACTTTTGGGGTTAGCCAAATTCTTAACTGATGTTCCACCAGGGTTTTCAATCAGGGTCTCCATCCTGTCCATTCCTTCCTCATCTGTAGCACCACTTGGTTCCTGGCAATCCTCACGTGGCACCTGTCGTCCCCAATATGGGCTTGTATCGGTGTCTAATTCGCTGTTTTTATAATTTAGAAGAGATTAGGTTTAGGGCCTGCCCTACACTGGTATGACCTTATTAACATAATAAAGAGACTCTATTTTCAGAGAGGATTCTATCCACAGATACATTGTTGTTGTGTGTCCTCGACTTCATTCCAACTCATGACGGTCTGTAGGACAGAGGAGAACTGCCCCAGGGGGTTTTCTAGGCTGTAATTTTTATGGAAGAAGGTCACCAGGTTTTTTTCTTCCCAGAGCTGCTGGTGAATTTGAACCACTGAGTTCTTGGTTAGCTTCCCACCATGGTGCCATCAGAGCTCCTTAATCATAGGTATAAAACAGAAACCAAACCCACTACTGTCAAGTCAATTCTGACTCATACAGACCCTCTAGGACAGAGGAGAACTGCAACACAGAGTTTTAAAGGAGTGCCTGGAAGGTCGGAACTGCCCAACTTTCAGTTAGCAGACACAGTTCTTAACTATTATGCCACCAGGGTTTCCTCCACAGATATAGGGGTAAGGAGTCTAAGACACATTTTAGGGGGGGGGGGATGCAGCTTAATCCACAACAAGGCCCATTCTCTAAACCTCTCCTCTCTCTGGACCTGAATTCTAGTTCTGCCATGTGGGGCATGGGCAAGCAGCTGTCCTGCTCTGGGCTTTGGTTTACTCATCTGTAAAATGGGAATGAAGGAACTGAAGTGGCAGCACTCAGATGCTCTCTGGTAACAACTTCACACACTGTGACATGTGTTAGGGATAGAAAGATGAAGAATAATAAACTCTGTCCTTGGGGAGGGCACAGTGTGGCAGGTAGGAGTGGGTCAGTGAAAGGAGAGCCAAGAGAGGCATGTGTTTGCCCAAAGAGAGGCAGGAAAGGCTTCGCAGAGGAGGTGACATTTTAGTAAACTCCACATGGACCAGAAGAGAAGGGAGCATTCAAATGCTGATATTGACAGCTGGCTCTTCCTCCTCTGGAAATGACCCCTCTTTCACCCTCTTTCCTGGAAGATGCAGAAACTCTTCTGTGGAAGTCTGGAAACTTCTGTGGAAGGAGAGTGGTGGTAAGGATATAGAGTTCTCAGGCTACCACAGTCCTGAGCGAACACAGATGGGTGGGCAGCCAACCAGAGATGGGCTTAAATAGCCCAAACAGGGTCTGAGCCCAAATTTGAGAGATCCAGCATTTTACTTCCACCACCTATCTGTCACTTTGTTGTCCTGTGATAGCACATGCTGCTATGATGGCTGGAAGCTGCATCAGTGCTTAAAATACCATTGGGGTCACCAGTGGTGGACAAGTTTCGGTGCAGCTTCCAGAATGAGATAGACCAGGAAGAAAGGCCTGGTGACTTATTTCCAAAGATTAGACAATGTTATTCAGTACAGTGCTGGATGTATGACTGGAAGAGGCCCAAAATGCACAGTGTTTATTCCAATGGCCTCAGGCACACCAGTGACTGTGGAGGCAGTGCAGGACCTGGTGAAGTTTTGATCAGAGCTCATGCAATGCCAGCTTCAACAACAGGCATTCTGTTGAGAGCCATGTCTTTTTACCCAAGGAATTAACTGGACCTTGTACAAAGCTGTGTGGCAAAGAAAAGCTGCTAAGTCTTCCTAACAATGATCAGTTAACCTGCCGCCCAATCAAGGAAGTGGGACAAACTTGTCAGTGTGCATCTGCTGAGGCCAGCTTCAGAGCTGGCTTTATTCTGCCGGCTCACGTGGGCTGCGGTGTCTCGAGGGTGGCTTTCTTCGCTTACATCCTTCCCAAGGTGCCATGGATAAGGGGCAGCTCTCCAGTGGGGAGATTTTGAGTAGATTTATCAGGTAGATTTCACCTCATAGTGACCCCATGGGTTAGAGTAGAACTGCTCCACCAGGTTGTAATTTTTTATGGAAGCAAATCTTCAGGGCTTTCTTCTACGGCATGCTGAGCGGATAGGCACCACCAAACTGCAGGTTAGTAGTGGAGCACAAACCATTTGAGCCACCTACAGACATTTTAGCTGGAGTTTTGTCACATCTCGTCCTTCACTTGTGTGTTCTTTGGCTCTGTTTAGCCAACAAACTTGAACCAATAAAAATCCAGCAGTTAGTAGTAGTAGCAAACACTTCTCTTCCTCTGTGCCTGGCATTGTTGTGGGTGCACGGTGGGTACTATTCCATACAGTTCTCACAATGACTCTAAGAGAGAGATACTACTATCTATTTTAGGGGTGAGACTTTCAAGATAGGGAAGTTAAGGAACATGCCAGCGTCCCACAGCTGGTAAGCAGAAGAGCTCAGATCTGAAACAGGCCATTTGATTCCTAGGTCTGTGTTCCAGATCTGTGAACAATATGTCATGTTCAGGAGAAATTCTAAAGTCACCCCAGTGGGCTTTGGAGAGATTTTCCATCACAGTCATTGTGACTTCCTAATACATACCTAGCTTTTCTAATTATGGACTGGAGGTTCAGTATGGTGCAGGGGTACCAAATTGAAACTTTTTTTCTCTTCAATCTGATGATCCTAGAGAAATGTGAAACATGAGACTAGGGGGAGGTCAAAGGGCCAGAGTTCTGGCCCCGGATTTGAATTTGTTTCCTCAGCTATTAAATAGGTCACAATTATACTTAATGCTGGGAAGGCAGACCAAGAATACATCTGTTGAGGCTCAAAGGAAATGATGTGTGAGAATGTCATTCTACACTAAGGCTACAGTTCTCCAACTTTAGTGTGCAGCCCAATCATCTGAAAAGTTTGTTAAAACCACACTCCCAGAGTTTCTCATTCAGTAGGCCTGGGTCTGAGCTGAGAATTTGCATTTCTAAGATGTTCCCATGTGATGCTGATGCTGCTGGCCAAGGGAACTACTGTACTGGGTGCTGCCATGCTAAAATGGAAACCCCACTGGGGGGTGGTCAAGTGCTACATCTGCTACCAGAAGGTTGACAGCTCAAGTCCACCAGGTGCTCCTTAGAAATTCTGTGGAGCAGTTCTACTCTGTTCTATAGGGTTGTGACGAATCAGAATTGACTCAACAACAGTGGGTTTCATTTTTTGGTTTAGTTTGGTTCTAAAACATCATTGTTCAATTAAACTTCTTGAGCTGCTGGAAATGTTCTATATCTGCCTTGTCTGATACAGTAGCCACTAGCCCCATGTGGCTACTGAGCACTTGAAACACGGCTACTGCCATCAAGGATCTGCATTTTAAAATTTGCATTTAATTTTGGTTAGTTTAAACTTAAATAGCCACATACAGCTAGCTGATAGCTACCATATTGAACAGTACTGTTCTGAAGGGAATCTGAATTTATAGATGAAGAAATAGTGCCTTCAGAGGCCCTCCCCCACACTACAGTCACATGGCAAGTCTGTAGGTGTTACCAGGGCCAGTTTTCTTGGCCCTAGGATATGGGAAGCCTTGAGTTCTTTGAGGCTTTTTTTGCTGCATCAAGGTCTAAGTGACTGAGAATTGCGGATGGGAAGGGCACAGGCAGACACGCTTATTGGTTCACGAAGACACAGACATGGCACACAACCAACAGGTAAGGTATGTTCTTGGGTGACTAACACATGTCTCTTTAAAGTGGCTCCTTAATTTCTTGTCCTTTTTCTTTCCTTTTAAGACCATCCTTGAGAGTCATTCTAGACAGATTTCTTTCACATGTAGAAAAAGACTAAATGAGCTTGCAAAAGTTTTTCAGAGAAGAATCCCACTAATGGTTAGAATGATCAAATCTTTGGGACTTGACAAAAGCCTATTTAATTCAGTCCTTGGCCCTTAGTGGTCAAAAGAGGCCATAGATCCTTTCTAAAATGAGACTCTGCCTTTCTACTTAGACTGCTCACTGTCAAATCTCATAGAACCATGAGATTTCTGAGCTGGGAGAAATTCTGCAATTCTAACAGTATGAGTCTTGACAGGGTAGGAGGTAAATTCGCTAATGAAACTCAGGTGTTTGAGGCCCCTTGGATAGAAATGGGAAGAGGGTTCACAGAGTAGACCTCCCCACTGGGTTTCATCTCAACAGCTGGACTATAAGCTCCTCCCAGGCAAGGCCTACACTGTTTGCATCTGAGTATCCTTTTCAGAGTTTAGGACATTCCAGCTGCCTCCCTGACATCTCCACTTGGGCCGGCAATAGGCATTTCAAATGTAATGTATTGAAAACAAAACTCTGCCTTTTCCTCCCTCAACTTGATCCTTCTGGAGTCTTCCCCTTTTCAGGGTATATTATTTGCCTAACTGCTATCATTTTTTCTCATACCACCCAAACTGTGCAGATCGGAGTTCCAAAATTTAATGAAATGTCCACTTCTCTGCAACTCCAGTGCTACTGCCTTAGACCAAGCCACCATTGTCTTTGACTGGGATTCATTCCACAGAGCCCTAACGAAGCCTCTGATCCATTCTTGACTAAAACCCTCTAGTAGCTTCACATCATCCTTAGAACCAAATCTAAACTCTTTTGTTATATGGCTGACAAAACCCCACAAGAGCTGGCCCTGCCTTTCTCTCTGATTTCAACTTGAATCACGTTTTCCCACAGATGCACTAAACTCAGTCTTCCCTCAAGGCTTTTGCACCAGCTGGTTTTTCTTCCTGGAATGCTCTTCCCCTAGAACTAGACATAGCTGGTTTCTTCCCATCATCAGATCTCAGCCAAACTTTATCTCCTACCAAGACCATCCCTGACCTCCCCAGAGAAAACAGTCCTCCCTCCCCTGGTCATTGTCTAGCTCATCAGTCTTCTTATTTTCTTCAGAGCATTCATCACCAAACAACATGATTTGGTTTATATATTTGATTACTCACTTATTGCCTGTCTTGCCCCATTAGAATGGGGTCTAGCTGCAGGCATGGGAGTTGAGATGAGATAATACCTGGCACGTTAAACGCACATGCACTTGCATGCACACACACACACAAACTCATTGTCATCATTTCTGACTCATGGCAACAGAGTAGGGCTCAGTATCTATTTCTTGAGCGAAATACATGCACACGTATGCACATACATACGTGTGAATTCAGTTGAGTAAGCCACTTAACTGGGAAGCAAAATTCTAAAAGATCTCATAGGCCCTTACCTCTAAGATTCAGGACCTTCTTGAACCCCCTTCTCCCGTGCTCAGCCCACCCTCTTGCAGACACTAGATCTGAGATCCTAGAGACATAGATGTGCTTTGATTTTTGAAGCCACCAGCCACTCCTTGGAAGCCACTCTACTTGGTCCTATGGGGTCACTGTGAGTCATAATCAGCAGTGGAGTTGACTACTTTGAGACTCATTCAGAGGGAATCCAGGCAGAAATGGAAAATTTATAAGTGAGAACTGAAAAATGAAATTGATATAGAAGAGGTAGAGGAGACCATGTAATTTGCTTGAAAAATGCACCAATTATATGTTCTGCTATGCCTAGACTTGTATCTGTTGGCTTTAATAATTTCACATATTTATGTTCAACTCCTGTCTCACAGCCCGAATCTTGCTTTTCTGTCACAGGCATGGTGAGCACCCAGCCTTCTCTCTGAGCCCTGCTGATGGGAGATGTGCTTGGTGGGGCCCAGGATGCCTGTTTTACTTGGATGGTCAGTTGTCGTAGAGGCCTCACATGAATCACCACCCAAGGAACACAAGCCTGGCTGCCCTCCCTCCCAGCACCTGCAAGCCTGCAGTGTACAGGAGATAATCTGTTATGTTATTATGCTTGCAGACAGGCTAATAACTCTTGGTGAAGAGAAATCCAGGCAAAGGAGATGCTGAGGGAATACAAGACACTGGGCCTTCCAGTGCATTCCCCACTGGGTTACCAAGAGAGCTTCCCCTCCCACCTGTGCATGGAGGCTCTTTGTTTCAGACTTTGATCTCAGTCCCCAGGGGACGTGCCTCTTGACCTGATGAAAGAGGACAAATCTCAGGCCCCCTCCCTCCTGTTCCCCTGCCTTTCCTCTCTTGTCTGCCTCTCCACCAAGACCTTAATGCCTTCCACCAAAACCTCTTTTCTCTGAGATCTCTTGCATCTTGCAGACAGTCTAACAAAGAGCTTCAATAAGGCCACAGGCGGCAGAGAGCTTATCAAGATGAATCTCTTTGTTCTGCATCCTGGCTGTCACCTCAGTGCTGCTTTGTCGTCACAGAGGGCAAAACAAAACAGCTGCTCTCTCAAACACACACAGAAATGATCTCTGTCGGAGACCAAATCTCCCCAGGAGTCAGACACTCCATCCCTTACCCCTAACTCTCCGATCTGCCATTCCCTCCCTCTTCCTTTCCTCTCCTGGTCCAGCCGGGAAGCTGTGAGTTTAACCAGACTGAGAGGTTGGGGTGGTTACAAGGGACACACTGCCTTTCTAATTCACGCTGCGCCCCAACAGGTTCTCAGTGAGTACTTGCTCAGAGAGTACCTGTGCAGGAAGGGGGACAAGAGAGCTCCACTCTTCTCCTTGTTTTATGGGCAGAGAACTGAAGCTCAGGTATGTCCAATGGCTAGTTTTGCGAGAACAGTCTGACCTCTAGGTCTCCAGATGCCTAGTCTTGGGGTCTTTCATCTTTTCCATTCATTCAGTGGACAAGAAGGCAGTGGGGTGTGAGGGACACAAGTGAGGCATGTCCCTCTGTGGGAAAAGAGGTTGAACCATACCCCAGAAAGTTTCCTCACAGCATTTTCCATGACATGAACCACAGGCAAACAGAGGAGATAGTCAGGGATTCAGGGAAACTTCACAAAGTAGCTGAGTTTTTAAGAAGGGGAGGCTGTTCTTGGGTGACGCCATGTTTCTAAGTGCTTGGAAAGATGTATGTTTTCATGGAGATGAGGAAATGGGAGGGTGTTTTTAGGAAAAAGTTTGCCTGAAGTGTAGGAGCCACGTAGAACCCGTGCAGGGGATGTACCTACTTGGAAGAACCATAAGGGCGGGAGGGAATTTCCAAAAGGTAAAAGCTGTTCTTTCCACTTCTGGAAGAACTCTCTAGAACTGCCACAGGAGAGAAACCGAGAGAGCTCGGGGTGGGGTGTCACTAGCAAGGCAGGCAGAAAGGAGGGTGAAGGAATATCCAGAGTGATGAAGGCTTCTCAGCTGCCATTTCCAGTCCTGGCTGTGACTGTCCCATAAAACACAGGTGAAATGGAAGAGAACATTGGGGCACCATATTGCAAACACACCAGCTGGCTGTCAGAGATGCATAAGGTGGGGGGCACTGAGCATCAGTGCTCAAAGCTGGAAGGTAGCCCTCCTGGCATACTTGAATTTTGGATCAGACACTTTGATCTCTTGGAACACCAATTTCTCCAATTCATGATGCCTGGGTCCTTGACCATCCTGCCCCTTGGTATGTGCTGTGGATTGAATAGCATCCCCCCAAAATGTGTATCAACTTGGATAGGCTATGATTCCCAGTATTGTGTGGCTGGCCACCATTTTGTGATCTGATGTGATTATCCTTAGTGTTATAAATTCTAATCTCTGCTTTTGGTTAATGAGACAGATTAAAACCCATTGCTGTCCAGTTAATTCCAACTCATAGCAACCCTAAAAGACAGAGTTGAACTGTCCCATAGAGTTTCCAAGGAGTGCCTAGTGGATTCAAACTGCTGACCTTTTTGATTAGCAGCCATAGCTCTTAACCACTATGCCACCAAGATGTAAAAAAAAAAAAAAAAAAATCAAACCCATTGCTGTCAAGCCACTGACTCATAATGACCCTATAGGACAGAGTAGAACTGCCCCACGGAATTTCAAGAACCAGGTGGACTTGAACTACTGACCTTTTGGTTAGCAGCAACAGCACTTAACCACTGCACCACCAGGGTTTCCACACCACAAAGATTAAGTCATGTTAAATAGGATTAGGGTGGGATGGAACACCCTTACTCAGGTCGCAGCCCTGATCTGGTGTAAAGGATTTTTCCCTGAGGTGTATCACCTTTTATCTTATAAGAGATAAAAAGAGAGAGAAACTAGTAGAGAGAGAGGGACCTTTTACTGTCAAGAAAGAAGAGCCCGGAGTGGAGTACGTTCTTCGGCTCTGGCACCCTTGTGCTGAGAAGCATCTAGACCAGGAGTAGATTGATGACCAGGAACTTTCCCCAGACTGCTGGAGATATGACTTTTCCTGGAACTGGCACCCTGTATTCAGACTTCTAGCTTCCTAAACTATGAGACCATAAATCTCTGTTTAAGAAATGTAAACACTTGTGGTATTTCTATTACAGCAACTCTAAATAATTAAGACAACATGACTGTCGTTAGGTGCCATCGAGTTGGTTCTGACTCATAGCAATAACAGAATGAAACACTGCTTGGTCTTGCACCATGTCCACAATCATTTTTATGCTTAAGTGCATTGCTGCAGCCACGGTGTCAATCCATCTCGTCGAGTGTCTTCCTTTTTTTCACTGACCTTCCCCTCTACCAAGCATGACGTCCTTCTCCAGGGACTGATCCTTCCTGACAACATGTCCAAAATGTGTGAGACGTGGTCTCGTTATCTTTGCTTCTAGGGAGCACTCTGTTTGTACTTCTTCCAGAACAGATCTCTTGGCTCTTTTGGTGGTCCATGTTACATTCAACATTCTTCTGCAATACCACAGTTCAAAGGCATCGATTCTTCTTCTGTCTTCTTGGTCACTGTCCAGCTTTTGAATGTATATGATATGATTGCAGATACCATGGCTTGGATCAGGCACAGTTTAATCTTCAAGGTGACATCTTTACTTTTGAATACTTGAAAGTGAGGTCCTCTGCAGCAGCAGTGCAATGTGTCCCTTGATTTCTTGGCTGCTGCTTCCATGGGTGTTGATTGTGGAACCCAGTAAAATGAAATCCTTGACAACCTCAATCCTTTCTCCAATTATGATGATGTCGCTTACTGGCCCAGTTGTGAAGTTTCAAGGATTTTTCTTTTCTTGATATTGAGATGCAATCCATACTGAAGGCTGTGATCCTTGTTCTTCATCAGTAAGTATTTCAAGTCTTCTTTACTTTCAGCAAGTAAGGTGGTGTCATCTGCATAAGGCCGCAGGTTGTTGATGAGTCATCCTTCAATCGTGAGGCCTCATTCTTCGTTGTATAATCCAGCTTCTCAGATTATTTGCTTGGCATACAGATTGAAAAGGTATAGTGAAAGGATGCAACCTTGACTCACATCTTTCTTAACTTTAAACCATGCAGTGTCCCCTTGTTCTGTTTGCATGACTGCTTCTTGATCCATGTACAGATTCCTCAAGAGCACAATTAGGTGTTGTGGAATTCCCATTCTCCTCAATGTTAGCCATAATTTACTGTGATCCACACAGTCGAATGCCTTTGCATAGTCAAGGAAACACAAGTAAACGTCTTTCTGGTGTTCTCTGCGTTCAGCCAGGATCCATCTGACATCAGCAGTGAGTCCCTGGTTCCACATCCTCTTCTGAGTCCAGCTTGAATTTCTGGCAGTTCCTTGTTAATATACTGTTGCAGTAGTGCTTTTAAATGACCCTGAGTGAAATTTTACTGGGGTGTGATATTAATAATATTGTTCTGTAATTTCTGCATTCGGTTGGATCACCTTTCTTTAGAATGGGCATAAACATGCCTACCCCACTATAAATAAGAACGAGGAGCTTGGAGAAGCCAGGTCTGGGGACACCTGTCTGGGTTTGCCCCTGGTCCCTCTGGGGCTCAGCCTGAGCCACTGAGAACACTGACAGAAAGCTCCTGTTGGGTAGCCCAGGCCTCCAGCTTGCCTGCTCTGGCATTTCACTCCTCCAAATAGTCCTGGCCCAGGTGGTCAGACCCTGAGGCTCAGTGACCTCTGCATAGTGTGTGGCGAGTGGCTTGCATAGCTCAGGGTCTCTTCCTAGAGGACCATCAGCCTATGAGCCCCACCATCATCCTCATCTTCTGGAAAGAGTCACCCTGTGAAAGAGGGGAAAGGCTCAGCTTTTCCTTCTTCCAGTGGAGAATGGACAGCTCCTTGCTGTGTCTCTGAAACCAGAGACTGCCCTAGTCGGCCAAGGCAGCCTAGTGAGGACAGTTGGGGAGTGGGGTGCTCTTCCTCTGGGTCCCTGTCCCCTCTCCCCAAAGGGAAAGACAGATAAGAGAAAGGGCTAAAAAAAGGGGGGGCGTAGGGTGGCAACTGGGGCCTCAGGGAGCCTGGAGGCAAGAGAGGAAGAACAATGGAGGTATAATGATAAAACAGCTTTTCTCCTCCCGGTTAACCCATGGGTGCTTTTTCCACTGAAATGTGAGCAGCTCGGCCTGCCCCAGCAGCGAGCCTCCAGAGCGCGCGCCTGTGTGCGCCTTCGCCTGCGTGCGCTGCTGTCGCTGTCATCACAGATGTACCCCCAGCTGTCACTCCACCGCTCTGTCTCTTTGCTCGGGCGAACACGCGCGCGCTCTCTCCTCCCTCTCCCCTTTCTCCTCTCCGTCTCCTTCCTTCCCTCCCTCCTTCCTTCTCAGTTTGTTATTGACCCGGCGTCCCGTCTCCGGGCTGCCGCCGCCGCTGTCTGCGTCAGGCGTTCCATCTCCGTCTGTGTGTTGTGCGCCCGCCCCGGCTCCCGGTGAAGTGGGGTGACTCGGGCATCAGCGCCCACTGCGCTCTGCTTGGCAGTGGTGTCTGGATTTCTCCAGGAATTCCAAGAGGAGCTCACCGAAAGGTGTAGAGCTACCTGATTTAAGGAGCTCACAGGCAGTGGGGAAGAAAGGTGAGTGCTAAAAAGCTGGTGGAAAGGAATGGCAGGTTAGTGGGTGCCTGGGGTGGCTGGGGCCCGGGGCTGGGGACCGTCTTTGTTGGATCTCTCTGCCCCACATAGAGAGCTGCTGAGTGGTTGCTGCTGCCTCCTGCCTGGAGCAATTGCTAGGGCTAGGGAAACTGCTCAGACCAGAAGCCTGGGCATCCTGAAGGTACAGGACACAGGGGACTCACATCTCATTGTGTTGGGACATAAGCTGTGGACTCTGCTGGAGAGGGGAATGCTAGGCTGGGGGCAGGGAGAAGGGCAGTGCTGGTGCCAGCTGACAGCTCCCGGTGGCATAGAAACAGGTCCCTGCAGCATGGAGAGAGCCAGCCAAGAACCTTGGGCTGTCTGCATGCCGGACTCAGCACAGACAGCCCTGAAGGAACTTGGGTGCTGTGGGAATGAGGAGTGGGATAGTAGCCAGCCCAGGTGACAGGGCTGGTGCAGAGGAAGGCAGGGGGCGGAAGGGTGGAGGCCTGTCTGAGGCCTGGGAGCAGACCGCAAGCCCTGGGCCAGTTCACAGGTTGCCCTCAGGATGAGGTAGCCAGCCTTCAGGTGGCTGTCCTTGGACACGGGTGCACAGGAGCCCTCTCAGCTGGACGTGGGCCCATGAAGCCATGAGAGAAGCTTCCTTGATGGGGGTGTGGCAGGGACTGGACAGACAGGAGCCTTCAGCTCTTCCTTGGCCATCTCTGGTGTCAAAGCCAGGATGAGGGCAATAGGCTTGTGAGCAGCACTCAGGTGCCCCACAGATCTCTACCTTGCCCCTTGATCTGCCCCATGGGCTTAGTTTAGGGGGAGGGGTGGTGCGCAGCCAATCTACACCCACCCAGTGGGCATGCACCGTGGGCTGCTCTCAGCACCTCTGAGGCCCAGTGCTGACAGAGGCCAGAGGAAGGGGCCATCTGCCCGGGAAGGCTGCTGCTCAAATCCCCACACCTCCCAGCAGGTCTTGGGTTTGGTCCTCTGTCCCAGCTGTCTATGTTGTGGGGGAGGGGTAGTGGTGGTGGTGAGGATGTTGGCACCTGGCTGTCAGGGTTTGCTGGGCATTGCCTTGAGTGACTCAGATTGACACCTCTGCTGCTTAGATAACTACAGCAGTGGGGGAGGGGGCAAGCACGTGGAGATGGGGTAGGGGAAGTCCAGCTGGTAGGGAAACCCAATAGCAGCTTTCCTGCTGCCAAGAAGAGCCCATCTCCTCCCCTCCTCCCCCCTTCCTCTACTGGCAGAAAGTCTCTGTCACTGCCAAAGAAGGGAGACCAGGAAAGCCAGGGATGGGGGTGGCAGGAGGAGGAAGAGGAGGAGGCTTCTTAAGCAACCAGTCTGACTTCTTTGGGATTTGGCTGGAAGCTGTGGCTAGGGCCCAGGATGAGCAAACCTTGTTTCCATTTTTCAGAGGCAGAAGCTGAGAGGTCACGTCTGTCTCTGCCTGTCGGGGCTGCTTTGGTCCATGGTCAGGGCTGGAGACAGCGCGGGAAGGGATTCGAGAGTAATGGTGTGGGGTGTCTGGGAGGCTCTGGGGGTGCAGAGAGGAGGGAGAGGCAGTCTTGCCCCTTGCCCCTGGCCTCCTTCCTTCCCCTCCCCTGCCTACCTCACCCTCCCTCAGCCTTCCCCTGAGCCTGGCCTCAAGCAGGAGGGGCCCCACTGAGACCTCAATGAGCACACTTAGCTCATTCATAACAGACTGAGGGTGCTGACTCAGGGACCTTTCTCTTCCACTTCCTGGAGGGTCTCTTTGAATCTGAGAGCATTTGACAAGGAAACAGAGGATGCACGGCAGCTGGGAGTGAGAATGAGGCATGTAAACATCTTAAAATGAATCAGCCCCAAACAAACACTGCTGTGGTGTCACTTTCGACTCACAGGGACCCTGTAAGACAGGGTAGAACTCCCGGTAGGTTTCCAAGGCTGTAATCTTTACAAAAGGAGACTGCCACATCTTTTACCCATGCAGTGGTTGGCAGATTCAAACCACAAAAATTTGTGCCATCAGAGATCCTTAAAAATGAACCAGGGTATATATCTGTTCCAAGCATGAATATAGAGGTTTAAAATAACCTGCTTCCTCGCTTCCTGAGTGGTGTGTGTTACGGGCATGACAGGCAGGGGAGAGAGTTAGAATGTTTCCTAGAAGGGCCGGATGACCAGACAATTGGTAGCAGGGAGAAAGGCCAGCCTTCTGCAGGCCCCAGTGACACACACCTGCTGGGGTCCCTTTGCTTACAAGGCTCAGGACAGTGGCCACCTTGCTATCCAGGCTCTTGTTGCCCTCCTCCCTGGGGTGGGGATGGCACTGCCCTCTCAGGCTGCAGAGGTGGGCCACATCCTGAAGAAGTGACCTTCACCTCTCTGCAAGATGAAGGGGAGTGTGCAAATGCCCTTGAAGGCTCTATTTTGCTTGTCAATTCTGTGAGTCTTGGATCCTCAGGGAGTGCAGTGGTCTCACCCTGCCCGGGACTCTTGAACAAGTGGGGGTGAGAGTGCAGCAGGACCAGCACCCTTCCCCAAGAGGTCAGGAGCTCCCAGGTTCAGCTGCAACAGACATCAGCAGCCTGTGTGGCTTGGACACTTGACTTCCTCTCCAGGGCTCAGGTCCTCATCTCTGTATTGTAGGGATTGCCCCAGGGGCTGGGGAGAGCCAAGGTTCTTGCTAATATCTCCTGAGGGCTGAAGTTGAGATATTGCTGACAAGCTTAGAGGGAGAGCATGGAGACTAAGCCAGCTGAGTTTGAGCCAACCCACCTCAAGAATTACGCTGTGCTGTAGAAGTGGAGGGAGCAGAGTCATGGAGAGGTCTGGGACTGCAGCATCCTACCCCTATCACCCCTGCAACCAACCAGAGCACCTGCAGGCTGTGTGCTGGTCCACAGGCAGATGGAGGGATGTTTTGTGAGGGATGCTGCTTCTACCCGAGTCTCTAGGGGGTTCTGCAGCCCACTCAGCTCCCTGTAGGAGCACGTGGAACCTTCTGCTCCTGCTTGCTGCCTCCTGCTCCATCGCTACCTCCCCTACCCCCCAGCTTTCCTGGAGCTCCCAGCCTACCCTCCCTTACCTCAGCACAAAACCCTCAGCCAGAAGAGTTTCTAGAAAGCCCCTTCCATCTCCCTCCACCCCCGGATAAGCTCTTGGCCTTCCAAGACTTCTCATCACAGCATCTGTGATATTATTGGAAAGAGGGGAGGCTGGGAGGGAAGACCTGCAGTCACAAAGCTTTGGGCTCCCCATTAGTAGACTGGAGATAAGAACACTTGTCCTGTCAGCTCCAGTAATGGATGGAGACACGCCATGTAAACTGTAAAGTGCTGGACGAGTGAAAGGTTGCATTTCCCTTTTTCTGGCTCTGCCCTTCTAGACCAGAAACCTCCACATGTAACAGAGCAGACTAAGAAAACCACAGAGCCAGGTGAGTTAGGGGCTTTGACACCAGACTGCTTGGGCTCATAGCTGCATTCTTCCAACTGCCTAATCCCAGGCAAGTGACTTAACGTTCTGCACCTCATTTTCTCCCACCTGTAAAATGGTGTTAATAATACTACTAGCCTCAGAGAGTTGAAGTGAGGATTAAAAACTATAGGTTTCTGTGACCGGGGTTGTCGCTTCTCCCTGTACAGAGGTGTCGTACAGGAGGTAGGAACATCAGTATTTACGCAACCTGCCCAGGTCCCAGTCAGCTGTGTACTGGATTCTCAGGCTAACCAGAAGTCATGTCTTTATCTGGCTAGTATCCGACCTCAGAAGCCTGACCAACATTGTCTCTGGTCTGGCTATTTGCCCCTGTCCAGGCCGTGGCAATCTCTGCTGGGATATGATATATGATACAGGCCAGGGCTTCTCGAACCCAAATATGGATACTCATTACCCAAAAATGTTGTTAAAATAGAGATCCTGATCCAGTCAGTCTGGGATGGGGCCTGAGACTTTGCATTTCTAACAAGCTCCTAGGTAAGGCTAACGCTGCTTGCTCATGGCCCACACTTTGAGTAGCTAGGGGCCAGAGCACAAAGCCCTCTGTTTCTGGTTTTGCCAGTCCCCCCTGGGCTACCATTATCTCCCCAGGCTCCATTCTCCAGTCCCGGTTCTTTGCACAGCCCAGCAGAGGAGGCCTGCTGGGACCCAGCCCTTTCCCTCTGCTCTCTCTGTCTGCTTGGACAAAAAGCCAGGGAGCTGGGGAGTGGATCCCACATCTCAGAGCTGACAAGGATGCAGGACTTGGAGACAGGAGATTTTCCTGGCAGGACCCCACACCCCCACTTCCCCCCACTCTGGTTTTGTCCCCCAATTTCCACCTGGGTGGGGACTTCCCTTCCAGACTGTGTTAATTTATTTCAGCAGCCAGCCAGCGCCTGCTGCAGCAGCTGCTCCCCAAGCTTCCCAATGTAGGTCACCCCCTTTCCTAATGAGGCTAGATTCTTTGAGGGGCAGGAAGGGTTCTTTGGTTGGGCTGTGTTGGGGTGGAGGTTAAGGACTCAGAAGTGCTGGGATTTGGTCCCCCATATCACTGAGGGTCACCTTTATGGTGCCACCCCAGTTGTGACTTGCCCCTCTGCTGGGCATGCCTTTCCTCCCAGTCTTGTGACCAGACAGGCCTTGACATCCAGCAGTAAGCCCAGGATGCTGATGGAAGCAGTCAGCTATCCTGGAAACTCAGGGTATCTCTGCAGGGACTTGGGGCAGGGGTGGTAGGGCTTGCTTTTGTCACATTTCTCCAGAGGATACCCCAGGGTCAGCAGTATCTTGACACCCCTGAAGACAAGGCCTGTGCATTGTGGGAAGAAGTTGTGAGCAGAAGACATCTTGTTCAAGGCTGGGGATGGGGTGCTGGGACCTGTTCTCCAGGCTACCTTCTCCACTGATTGGCTGCTTGCTTGCTCAACACCTGGGCCCTTTCCTGGGGGTGACACTGAAGGATGAAGATGCATAGGGTGAGGTGGAAAAGGGGAGGCCTGCTCAGGGCAGGAGAGGAGCTTCAGGTGGAAATAGGGCCTGGGCCTGGTGGGAGTTTCTCCACCAGCTGTCTCCCTAGATGAAGTCAGCAGAAGCTTGGATATGTCTGTAGCCCCCATGTGGGACTGCTCCGGAGGGGTTTCCTGCAGACCTCACTGCTAGGCTGTATCTCTATGCATCTGTATGCTGGGGGCATCTGGGAGCTGAGAGGCTCTATTTCTGCTGCCTGAGCTTTGGCATCTGAGGATGCATTCTGGAGGGCTGCCAGCAAGGTGTGTGTGCACATATGTGCATGCACGTGTGTGTGTGTTTGTGCTAGTGAGCATGTGTGTGCACACAAGTGTGTGTGTGCATACATGTGCGGGAGTGTGTGTGTCAGCACCTGCTTAACTGCACAGCTCTGTGGGAGCGTGTTTGCATGACGTGCTGTGTGCAGGGCTCCAAGGATGTGTCTAGGAGGCCCATGTGTGTACCCCGCACAGAAGTATCTCCCTGCAGGGGTCACTGCTAGGTGTCAGTCACCAGGTGGTGGGCAGACAGCCTGCTCAGAGGTTTGCGACTCAATCACTGACCTACTGTGTGACAATGGGCAAGTCAGTCATCAGTTGTGTGCCTCGGGTGGCCTCTGACCCACCTGGTGTCGTCCAGGAGCTGTGACCTCTTGATGTGAGCCTTCTAGCTGGAGTAAGGGAGGTTGTCCTAAGGTCAGGGTCTCAAGGACAGAGAGAGGGTGGGCCCTGCTGCAGCAATCTGTGAAGGTACATGTTAAAGGGGCAGAAAGACGCCTTGTAGTCAAGCAAGCCATTTAATGTGTGCCCTGTGACAGTCAGTCCACGGACCTGGCACAGACGCAGGTGTCAGGGATTTGGGAAGAGAGAAATAAACCTGTGTGTGAGCTGGGTGGGACCAGGACAGAGAGTTGTTTCACAGATCTTCTGGAGGCTGCTGGGGGTCCTTCCCTATGGAGGAGCAAAACTGCTGTTCCTCACGCCTGTCATGTGCTCGCGTCTAAGCCAGGAACATTCACCTTGATTACCTCCTGGGAGAGTGTGCATTCAGCACACGTAGCAAATGCTCACCTTCTTTCCTTAATTAAACTGCCCCTCACAGAAATTCCCCTCAGTAAGTACCACGGTCATCACTGACACAGACAAGGAAGCTGAGGACCGGAGAGTTTAAGCAGTTTGTGCAAGGTTAGCCAGCCATGGAGCTGCTGGGCAGGGGTTTGAACTCAGTGCCCTCCTAGCACTGTGAATTGGAGTCAGGAGCCTGCTGGCGCTCGGGCCCTGGGAGAGCAGTTGGAGAGCGCGATAGGCCACGGAACTCTAAATTCTGCTTCAGTCCTCATCCTCTGCCGCTGGCTCTCCCAGAAGGCAGGGTAGGGAACAGGCTTCTCCCACCTCCACATCTGTGCCAAGTCAAGGGGCAGAGAAAGGCAGGCAGCTGCGTTTCTTGTGGCCCTTGTGTAGCCATGGCAGACTCTTCCCTAAGGGGTCCCCAAAGCTGGCCATGCACTCTCACTATGTGGAGGCCAGTGAGGAGAGAGAGAGGGCACAGAGTGCAGGCCCGGGGCCACCTCTACTCCTGCGTCAGGTGCCCTTGCTGGGAGCAAAACTGATAATGCTAGACCCTGCCGGGGGGTGTGCACTAGTCTGAGCACGTTCTGCTGGAAGCAGCCCCAATAGCACAGGCAGCCAGGGTGGCTCTGTAACCGGGGAGGGGTGTGTGTGCCTAGTGGCTGCAAAGCCAGAGAAAAGGGGGTCGGGCTGGTGGTGAGAAGAGGGGCAACAGGAGCTATCGCGGACCCTAATGTCTGAGGGAAAACCAGCTTCCCTGGATGCCAAGGTTTCTGAGAGGAACACTCAAGCTTCCTGGCAGCTCCGTCCACCTCCTCAGCCGTCAGCTTAACTCTGCCATTGGCTCCTCAGGCTCCCAGGATTAAACAGGCCTGCAGGAGGCTGGGAGAGGGGAGACTGCAACCAGGAATTACTAGGGGACAAGTGTGGCAGTCGAGGAAGGTCAAACTGTGGGGGTGGGAGTGGGTAAGTAGGTGGGAGGAGGCTCAGCCAGAAGCAGAGGGGCAAGAGGAGTGAGCTGGGCACCCTTTGGGGAGTTGGGAGGGAGATGTGGGTGTCAGCACAGTCTTCCCCCATTTCATTCCCCATCTCACCCACCCTGTGCCAGCTGCAGGGGCATACAATAGCCTCTCTTGTAAGAAACCCCCTAAAGAGGGGGTAAGTGTGGAGGCCCTGGCTCCTGGTTGGTTACTCTTAGCCCCATCCAGAGAGAAGGGGGTACCCCAGAGAAGGGTTGTGTCCCACTTATGAATCATCACTGATGGAGCTTGGGCAGGGCAGGTCCTGAGACCCTGGAAAGGTTGAGTCCCGTTTGCAAGAGGAGCCTGCTTTCTGCCTCCCCTCGCTGTCCTCGTCCTCCCTCTGCTCTGCGCTCTCACCGCTCCCTCCGTGTGTCTGTCTCTCCCGTGTGAGCAGCTGCTGCAGCATGAATACCCTGAGCTGATGAGTCTCATTATAGACCTGCTGGTGGAAGACGGAGCGCTGCAACTCACCTCCAAGGCGACAGTGGAGGGGGAGCCAGGGGGCCACCCAGCTGCTGAGCTGCAGACCCTGAGAAGGGCCCCGGCACTTTCTCCTCGGGGTCCATGGTAAGAGGAGCAGTGGGCCTGGGCAGTGGTTTGAGGGAACAGGTCCTGGCCGGTGCCTGTGACCACACTCTGCTACCTAAGGGAGATGTCCCTCCATTTCCCACCTGTGATACCAGACAGGCAATAAGAAGATGCAGAGAGAGGATGGAGGTGGGGCGATGCCTACAGCTCAAAGCTCAGCACACTGCCACAGACTTGCAGGCTCTTGGCAGATGCCCTTGTGCCTGCCCCCATGCCAGATCACCTGAGAGAGACACAAGGCTTCCTGCTTCTTTCTCTCTGCTCCCCTTGTTCCTCCCTCCTCTTCCCACCCCGGGAAATCAGACTGAGCAGAACAGGAGAGGGAACTGTAACGAGTGTAAAGAGACACCCGGGCCCTCTTCCTAACCCCTGGGCTGGAGCAAGCCCTCCACTGCTTGCTTCTCAGCCTGCTCTCTCTGCTCTCTCTCCCAGGACTGACAGGCCACACGCACCAGGGGCTCCCCTCTCCCTGGAGGTGCAGGGCCGTGAGGGCCGTGGGACACAGCACCATGCTAGCACCAGGCAGTGGCTCCGAGCAGAGGACCAGGCTTGCCCTGCAGTGGAGGCAAATCTCCTGTGAGTATGCCCTAGCGTGGGAGCCCGGGTACAGGGTGAGGGCGACAGGTGGTGGTGGTCAGCGTGGTGCAGATGTCACATCTGGGGCTCCAGAGAGAGCTAGGGTAGATGTTCCTGGAATGCCCAAGCCTTGCTCTGGAAAACCGGGATCAACCCTCTACATCCTGCCCATGAGACTGGCATTCACGGTCACAAAGTAAGAATGGCTGTTGTGAACTTTAGTGGTTAGGCCAGGAGCTGGGAGGCCAGGGCAGTTGGTTCTATCTCCCCAGGTAAGCCTGCTAATGCCTTCCTCATGCTTTGACTTCCTGAGTTTTAAAATAGACTAAGTGGTACCTGAGCTTGTCCAGAAGGTGTTTAACAGACTGACTGGAGCAGAGGGAAGCAATCTGCAGCTTGCCGCAGCCATCACTGGTAGCCCCAGCTTGTGCCAGGGATGGCTGCTCTCATGGGGAGGTGCCTTCTTGTCGTGGTATGGCCATCAGCTTGGGGACACGGAGACCTCTCTTAGTCTCTTTGTGCCTCAGTCTTCCCAGCTTAAAGCTCTCAGAAGGAACTAGTGGGCCCTTGGGATGTGGGGCTGGAAGTGGTTTTAGGGACCTACTCCTCCCTCCCCCATTCTATACATGGGGAAACTGAGGCCCTCTATTTCTCATAAAGAAGGATAAGTTTTCACAGAGGTAAACCTTGCAAATTGTTGGGGGTAAAAGAGCTCTGAGAATTCTCTTTACAGGAGGTAAAGGAAGAGGTCAGGGAGGGCTGGTTTGCCCAAGGCTACATGGTGAGAAACGAGAAGCGATCTGGAGTGACTTTGTTCTGCCTGACTTCTCTCCTCACCGTGGCCAGCGTCTGATCCAGCCACTCCACGACACTGACAGCCTGAATTATTCACCAAGTGAGCATGGCTGATCCCTGAGCTACTCAGATCCCCTTTCAACCTCCTTCTAGAATCACTCAACACCTTGCAATACAGGATTATGTTTTATTGTCACCAGAACTGTTCTGGGCTTCCAGAGGAGAAGGCAAGGAGTTACTCTTTCCAAAATGCTTTCTTCTTGCCTAACTTCCAGTTCTTCTGGAGGGGGTGGGTGTCAGAGGACGTCTACTTATACTGATCTCTTGCTTTTGAATTTCTTTCCAAGAAAAGTAAAGTTTGAAGAATGTTGATATTCAAATGACATAGAGGGTGCTGTGGGGTGGGCTGACCTGGTTGCAGGTGGGCTCAAAGAGGTGAGATGGTAAGAGATGGCTGGGAAGGATCTCTAGTTGGCTTGTGACCATTTCCCACCAAGAACAAATGGGCTCAGGTGTCAGCCTTGCAGTGTGTCTCACAGCTGTCACTGATTCTCCTGTCCCTTCAAGCCCTTCCCTTTAGGACACCAGACACCTACCAGAGCAGGTACCCTTCTAGGCACCCAGCTCAGGGTGGCTGTTGGCTTCCTGGGTAGTGATCTGGCATCTCAACCTCTCTACCACCCCTCTAGCTGGAGTCTTTCCTTGAGGCTTGGTGGGGCTGACTTTGCTACACTGATCTGATGAGGGTAAACTATCTTGAGTTCATCGCCTTCCCTGTTCACAGTGAACAGGCTTCTCTGATGCTTCAGAGGGTGGTTAAGGAGGGTTTGAATTCACTATGAGAAAGGGCTACCCAGCAATGGAATGAATGGCTGTTGGGATTGTTCTCTGAAGGTCACTTTTCCAGCCCTTCTTCAGAGTGGACCCCATGCTTGCTACTCAGAGGGGTACTGTGCAAAAGATTGGGCCCAGAAAGAAATGCTCTTAAACTGACCCGTAATGCAGAAATGCTTCCCTGCAACCTTTAGGAAAAGGAGCTCATGTAAACAGCATGGCTGGCTTTAGGATAAACATAAATATGAAACTTGTCCTGGGCCTCATAACTTCCAGTTGCCCCATAACCCAAGTATGCTGAAGTGAAGTTGTATATCTTATCCTTGCCATTCCCATAATGCTGTCCAGTGTGGAGCCCCTAGGTGGGCTTGGGCTCCCAATGCTCACACTAAATTACTGGTCCCACCTTGCTTTTGGGGTTCATGCAAATTTGACAGCAGTTGGGAGGTTGTAGGGGGCAGGGTCAAGAGCACTGTCTTGAAGACCTTTTCTAGACAGAGCATGTCTTAGTCTAGTAAGGCTAGGAGTTGGGGTCAGGGGGCTGGTACAAAGGAGAATGAATCATCCACATGGCCACTTTCTTTTGGGAAGAGAGAATCTTTCTCCTGCCAGTGACCCTGGGAGAGGGGAGTGATAGCAAGTTTTCTGACATCATTATAGCATTTATTCTGTCAACATCTACAATGTCAGGCTCCCAAGTAAATCTGCCTCAGGAGATCCCATGAACTGGGGCATCCCTGTGGGTCAGCACTGCTTGTCCCCTGGGCTCAGACCTGGCAGTCTGCAGGATCATACTCCACTGAAGAGATTTTTTTGCCAGATGTGCTGGGACACAAGGAGTCCTGCTGATGCCATGTGATGTCCATTGAATTGGCTTTGGATTTGTTAATTATCTTTTTATGTGGTTAGTAAATATTTGTGCACTGATCTGTGGCTTACACTAGAAGGAGGTAAAGCCAAGAGCCATTATGCTCCGAGCCAGAAAGAAGGAAATAGAAGCAGGAGGTGGTAACTCCTGGCCTGTTGCTTTCTTTCTTCTTACCTGTGCCCCTCCCCAGGGATCACCTGTTGGATCACTCTGTATGCTGTGGAGGCCCTTCCCCCTTGTCCTTTCTCCTGTAAGTGTGACAGCCGCAGCCTCGAAGTGGACTGCAGTGGCCTAGGACTTACCACGGTGCCCCCAGACTTGCCCGCTGCCACCCGAACTCTCTTGCTCTTGAACAATAAGCTGAGTGTCTTGCCGAGCTGGGCTTTTGCCAACCTGTCCAGCCTGCAGCGGTTGGACCTGTCCAACAACTTCCTGGACCAGCTGCCCAGCTCCATTTTTGGGGACCTGACGAATCTGACCGAGCTACAGCTGCGAAATAACAGCATCAGGACCCTGGACAGGGACCTGCTACAGCACTCGCCTCTGCTCCGCCACCTGGACCTGTCCATCAACGGCCTGGCCCACCTGCCTCCTGGCCTTTTCGATGGACTCCCAGCCCTACGCTCCCTCTCGCTTCGCTCTAACCGCTTGCAAAATCTGGAGCGGCTGACGTTTGAACCCCTGGTGAGCCTGCAGCTGCTGCAGGTTGGGGACAACCCCTGGGAGTGTGACTGTAACCTGCGTGAGTTCAAGCACTGGATGGAGTGGTTTTCCTACCGAGGTAAGCAGAGCCAGCCCCGCTCTGAAGGTTGGCAGGACCACCCCTGGTCCTAACCTTTCTGCTAGTGTCTGGGTGCTGAGCCACGGATGATGTCAGAGGAAAAAGGTGGTGACTATACCTCTCTACCAATTGTCTAGAAGAGTCACTGCTTCACCTCCAAATGATGAGCCATTAACCGTCCTATCAGCAAGGCACTGAGGCAGAGTGCTGGTCTCCCTCCTCACTCCTTCCTCGTCCTCCTCTGTGTCACTTCAGCCTCACTTTCTCCTTTCTGTCTTTTGAAGACTAATTCACCTTAACCTGATATCACTTACACAGGTTTAATGAGGGACCTTAAAGACACATTATGATTTTTCTGGGCTCAGTTGCCCAACAGGTATGCCTCTGGGCTTGCCTAGCATGGTGGAAGGAGGAGGAAAACCCACTCTTCTTCCAAATAATGCAGTTGTCTCTTAAATGTCCACAGTTATGACAATGGAATATAACTTAAATCTGCAAATAAAAACAAATTTTCATTTTGATAATGATCCCAACTTCCTCTTCCAAGAATGTTGTTATCAGAGCTTTTAGTAAGAGGTCAAATGGTCCTAGTTTTACTTTGTTCCCCATACTCCTTTCATTAACCTTGGAAAGTTCTATCATGACCTATGAAATAATCAAGCAAAATAGGAAAGGATGAGAGAGAAGTCAGCATGGCTAAAGTACCGGCGCTAGGTTTGAATCGTGACTCTGCCACCTGTTATCTGTGTGATCTTAAGAAAGTTGATCCAGCTCTCTGTGACAATGTCCTCTACCGTAAAATCGGAGAGAATTACAATGCTCACCTCATAGGTCCAATGGGAGGATTAAATGAGGCAATGCATGTGGAGTGTCTTGAAAACTGCCCAGCATAAAGCACTAAACAAAAAAAACAAACTCACTGCCATCAAGTTGATTCTGACTCATAGCGACTGTCCCATAGAGTTTCCAAGGAGTACCTGGGAGATTTGAACTGCTAGCCTTTTGGTTAGCAACCATGCCACTTAACCACTAAGCCACCAGGGTTTCTAGCACACTGTAAGCCCTCAATAAAACTTACTCATTTGCTACTAGGAATTATTGTAATATTAAATGAACTTGATAAAACACAATTTGGTGCCCAGCACAACATACTTAACGAACATGTTCTGAATTAATATCAAAGCTATGTGAAAATAATGCTAATAGTTTTTCTTCAGTCTTACTATTTTCATTTTGTATCAATTATTTGCATAATATTCTCATGTGTTTGTTAATTAAAACCACTTTATAAAGTTTCATGCAAATAGTAGCCATCCCGATAATTTCTCCCATGTGGCAATAGGGAAATAATATTTGTTGTATAGTTTACAGTTTAGAAATACTATTTTTGTGTATAGTTTATCTACTTTAATCCTTATTGCAGCTGATTGAGATAAGCATTATTCTTATTTTACAACTAAGATTCATAAGTAATTAAATAAGTTAGATAAATTGCATAAGGTGGATAGCCAGAAATCAACCCCAGATCCTTTGACCAGGAAAATGGGGTGCATCCCTCTCAACACCCAGCACAAAGTGGCCCTGGCTGCACAGGACTGGGTACAGGACTTGCTATGAGTCATCCAGGAAACCAGTGGCTCCAGGAAAGTAGAGGTCAAGTTGCTTTCTTAAGAAACACTCTTGCCCTTTCATGCAGTCATCAGGAACTGAATTCTCAGCACAACGGGGTACGGAACATGAACTTGGGTCCAAGTATGCATATGTTTTCAATCTTTTAAACAGTAAGCTTGCTTTCAACCTTGTGCTCCTTCAGAAAAAAAAGTTCTGGTGTGTTTTCACCAGCCTTCTGGGGAAAGATTGATGGCTAGTGTATGGAATTGGTTGCAGCTGGGCTGGGAAAGGAAACCATCAGTGATAGAATGTCTAGAAGCAAGGTTGTTCAGCAGGTGGTTTGTTGCCTGGGTCTAGATTTCACTGGAAGCTGAAACATTGCAAAAATCTAGCTTTCCTTTCCTAGGGAATGTCTGGGCAGGCTATTCTCCTTAGTTCCTCTCTCTTCAAACCTACCCTCCTCAGCACCTGCACCTCCCTGTGGTTATGCCTGGCTTCACCATCATCATGAAGGCATCATGGAGGGTCCACCTATCACTGCCCACATCTCCTCCCCACCACTGGCTGCCTCCCTGTGCCCCTCACATGTCTTCAGGATTCCCTCCCACGTTGCGTTTGCACTCAGCGGGGCTATGGTGGGGCTCTGATGAGACCAGTGCATTGCCCTCATGCAGGAAAAGGAAAACATCCTGGTCTAACCACTTCCTTTTACTCCAGGGAGGTGCTCTTAGGCAGCCGGAGGTTCTGCACGAAAGATCAGTGAGTTTGGCAATGGCTTTTGGCTTCTGTTCTTTTTTGTGGGGCAGAAGAATCCTGGGGTGACAAGGAAAACATGTTGAGGACAGTGTCCCAGATTCATAGACAGGCCATGAGCAGCCAGATTCAGTGGTGAAGAGAACTGTAGCCTGGGCAGGACTCTTGGCTCTCTCTCTTTGCATTGATAGCTCTTCCCTGAGCATCTTCAGGATTAGCATTGCCTCACATCCTGGAAACGGTTGTGTGTTTGCCTACATTGTGGGAATATGGGTGAAATCTATTTACACGGCTTTTACCAGGGTTAGATGATATGAAATATGTAACTTATCTACCATGGTACATGGCTCAGTAAGCATGAGTTTCCCTCATGCCTTCCACTGCTGCAGCTGGCAGGTGATTCTGTGTTGGCTACACTGCTGATAGAAGCTATGCCTCCTGGGCCTTCCATTACGGGGACCTGGAGATGGGAAGAAGGATGCCAGGTTTGGGAAGCCTGATTAGCTTCTCTTTTTGTCTTCCTTGGATGCAGGAGGGCGTCTGGACCAGCTTGCCTGCACCCTACCCAAGGAGCTGAGGGGGAAGGACATGCGCATGGTCCCCATGGAGATGTTCAACTACTGCTCCCAGTTGGAGGATCAGAACAGCTCAGCTGGGCTGGATATTCCTGGACCACCCTGCACCAAGGCCAGCCCTGAACCTGCTAAGCCCAAGCCAGGGGCTGAGCCTGAGCCAGAGCCCAGCACCGCCTGTCCCCAAAAGCAGAGGTACCGGCCAGTTAGTGTGAGGCGGGCCATTGGCACAGTGATCATCGCAGGGGTTGTCTGCGGCATTGTATGCATAATGATGGTGGTGGCTGCTGCCTATGGCTGCATCTATGCCTCCCTCATGGCCAAGTACCATCGGGAGCTCAAGAAGCGCCAGCCCCTGATGGGGGACCCAGAGGGTGAACATGAAGAACAGAAGCAGATTTCTTCTGTGGCATGAGAACCCACCCCCACCTGGCCCAGGTAGGAAGGGCAGGGAGAGCACTCCGGGGATTGCTCCAGTAAGGGCTGCCCCTTCCCTCCATCCCAGTCCCTGACTCAGCCTGACACTGGCAACCACTAGTTCCACTCCCCACTCAGCCCCCTAGCGAGGAGGCCACAGGGTGGCTGTCTCCATGAACCACACTCTCCTCTGGGTCTCCTTGGAAGCTGCCATTGTGCTGAAGGCCCTTGCTGATGTCTTCTTTGGGCCACCAATTCTTCGGAACATCTGTGGGCATCTCCCAAAGCTTCTGGCCATGGGGAAGGAAGGATGTGTGTGCAAGAGGAGGCCTCCGGACAGAGCATTCCCCTGTCACCCTCACTGCCCTGGGTGTAGTCACAGCAGGGTGACTCTCCCTACCTCTTGCTCATCCCTACCTCATCTGCATTTCAGGGGTAGAGGGGAAACTGATATGGGGGCCAGGAGACTTCCTGTGACTATCTCCTAAGTCAGAAAGGTACCTTCAATTCCTTACAGAATGAAAGTACCAGTTTTCAACTGCTGGTACTAAGTGCAAACACACCAACCCCGTTGTCTGGACCCAGAACTTAGAAACGCAGTGCTGTGATTAACTATATTCCACTGGCCGATGCCATATGACCCTGTATCTCTAAAGATCACACAGACCACACTACTCCTGCACTCACTAAGTCACTTTCATACCAACTCCTAGTATCACCAGCACAATCACATGTATGGAAAAATTCACACACACGCACATGCATACACACACATATGCGTGCTCACATGCACATGCACATGCACACATGGAAACAGAGGCTGTGGGACTTGGGATAGTGGGGACACATTTTCTCCCTTGCATCTCTGGCCCTTAGACAATAACAGCTCTTGCTTACTGTAATCTTCTCAAGTCAACAGAGAGGAAACCCAAACCAATAACATGAGGATTCCTTTGAGATGCTCTAAAGTGGGTCAGCACGGTGCTGATGGAGATATTGCCTGTCACCATGGTAACCTGCTCACACCTATCCTGCTGGGTTTTCCAGGGACACCGGCTCAGAGGCCTTGCAGCTGCAGCATATGTGGATGGCAGCCTACCGCCTGTGAGCCGACCACATCCCACTGGGTTTTTCTTCAGTGCTGCCTAAGTACACCGTCACTGCCAGGCCCTGTGGGAACAGCCACCTGTCCCACTCCTTTGGCCTGCAGCCTGAGAACACTCCTCTCCCTCCCATCCCCTCCTTCTTCAGCATCTTCAGACCCGTGACCTCGGGCTGAACGGGAGGACCCTGGGCATGGGCAATAAATACTGGGTGCTTGGTGGCACCCTTTTGGAGAAGCAGGTGGTGGGTAGACAGCATGGTGGCCCTCACAGAGGGTCACCATCTGTCAGAAAATCCCAAGCAGACACTAGGAGCAGGGGAGGACAGCTACATCTTGTTTGTCAGAAGTCATGGGGTGTCCTTTCCCAGGTACAGAAAATCTGGATGAATGTCTTGGGATGAAAGTTTTTTGTCTGCTTACTCTGGCTCCTGAAACTTTGAACTGTACCTGGGTTGGGTTCCAAACCAGAGAGTGAGCCAGAAGGTCCTACCTGTATTTCTCTGCCACCCAGACCCAAAGCACAGAGATACTTGCTTAGAGAGCTAGGGAGGCAGGAGGGTGAGAACAGGTCTGTGCAGGGTTTTCAGCCACCCCTGGGGTCACTATGTGTTGGAATTGACTCAGTGGCAACTTTTTTCATTTGTTTGTGTTTTACGTGGGTCGTGCAGAAAGTTAATGTGTTAGGCTGGTAACGAACAGATTGGAGGTGCCTCAGAAGAAAGACGTGGCAACCTGCTCCCGAAAGGTTCCAGCTTTAAAAATCCCATGAAACAGTTCTACTCTGTACACATGGAATTGCCACGAGTCAGAAACAACTTGGCAACTGGTTAGTCTCCCTTCCTGGGTCTGCCCCCTCTTCCGTATGAGTCTGATATGGGATGAGTACCCAGGTCCACCTTCTGCTTTCAGGGCTCCATGGGGACCAGAAGAGTACCAAGCTGGTTTCTGCCTCAGACAGGAGCCTTGGAGGTGGTACAGGAAGAAGCCAGCCAGAACACTGAGGAAGACGTCAGGCAGGGCAGAGCTAGCTTAGCACCCTTTGCATCCTTCCTCCATTTCATCCTCCTGGAGGAATGTAGGGGTGAAGCAGGCTGGATGGGAAAGGGAGGATGCCTTTGAGAAAGTCATTCTCCAACCAGGTTGGACAGAGGGAGTCTCGGGCACCCGCTGCTCATCTGTGTATCCTGCCTCCCAGGGCTGGGGGCACTGTCTTCCTTCGTCTCCTGAGCTGATAGGAGGTCCAGGGATTTTCTAAAGGGAGTGTGGTGGGGGAGAGCATTGGTAATGGTGGTGTTGTCAGCCTGAGACAGTAGATTTTTAAAGGCAAAATTATATTTCTGGTTTGTTGTTTCAGAAGACCAATAAAGACTGTATTTTCCTATGTACTTCCTGGTGTCCACTGGGTGAGGAGGGGATGTGGGTGATGCGAGAATCATTCCTGCCCCTTTGTGTCCCCCAGGCAGCTGGACAAATGCTGCCCTACATAACCCTGTTGCACAGAGCTGCTGACGACAGATGGGTAACTCCTGCCCAGGGTTTCACCTTGGGGCGCAGCTGGGAGAGAAGTGGGGGCAGAGCCCTGGATTCAAACACGGTTCTATAGCTGATTGCAACAGCTTGGAGCACAGCAGAGCTAGGAGGACTATTTTAAATTCACCCACGCTCCAGCCTGACGGTACAGATGCCTGATGCTCGGGGGGCTTCACTGGGAGCGCTGTGGCTGTGGAGTGAAGAAGGTGGGGCCAGGGACCCGTAACAGCCCTGCGCCCCACGGGTGTTCTGTCGCCCGTGGCTTGATGTGAATCCATCCTGGCAGCAAGGCCAGATGGACCTCTGTGGTCTCAAAGCATACGTTTGTTCTGCTGACTGGGTTTTATTAGCCCTGGTGAGGTTGACGGCGTTTGTTGACACAGAGGAGCTCCGTTTGGCTTATAACCAGCTTGCACTTTCCGCACTGACTGGAGGGACAGACAGACTGAACACTGGGGTGGGTGCTGAGCAGAGGAAACGAGTGAGACAGCAAAATTTCTGGGATTGGTCAGTCCAACCCAGCCAAAGTGAAGAACAAATCTTGCTGTTACCTGCTTGGACAGTGACCCTTCTCCAGGCTGAACTGGCCTCTGGCTGACCAGGTCTGGGCTACATGGGTGCTTAGTCTTGAGAGATCAAGCCTGAATGTTCTCTTATGGCTCTGATTTCTCTTCTCCTCCTTTGGATAACAACCCAGCAAGGCAGGTGTAGACCCAAATAGAGGTGAAACATCAGGATTCATTCCTGGGGGACCAGCTCAACCCCACAGCAAGACCACTTGCCTCATCTCAAGTGATGTTAAATATAGGGGTTCTGTCCTCCTCTAGCCCTAACAGCTAACAGCCGTCTTGAAAGGAGTCTCCCCCAAGCTCTGCTGCAGAAGGTGACAACAGGATTTTGCACAGACTTTATAATACATACATATGTGAGTCAGATTCAAAGCCTCCGGGGCACTCACAGGAGCACCGGTGGCACAGCGGTAAAGCGCTGGACTGCTAACCAAAATGGTGAGCTGAACCCACCAGCTGCTCTGATGTCACAATTTGCTTCTGTAAAGATTACAGCCTTGGAAACCCTATGAGTGGTCCCACTCTGTTCTTTAGGATCACTTGAGTTGGAATTGACTTTGACAGCAATGAGTCTGGTTTTGGTTTGGGTGCATGTGCACCCAGCATGAACCAAGAGCACAGACAAAGGTTTGAACAGGTGGCCCATGGGTAGGACAGAACTCTGTTTCCTGGAGAGTAGTCCTGAGCACAAAAGACTCTCCATGCATCAGAGGACACACTGAGGCCCACGAGCTGGAGGGCAAGCTAGAAGCACAGTCTATATGGCTCTTAGTTAGGTTTGGTCAGGTTCGCTAATAGACCCTGGAGGCCGTGGAGAAGTGAAAATGTATCTTGATCAAAAAGCTAGATTTCTAGAGACTTTGCATAAACTATTGACTAATCACCTGTTTAGAGATTAACATTGTCCCTCCTCACTCATCTGACCTGCTGTATGAGCACCTGGCATTATATACCCCTTTGCCTGGTATGCAGTGCAGCTGATCTGAGCATCTTCTCCTAACTTCTCCCTTTGTTCAGGTGCAGATGTAACACACGCAGCCTGCCTATCACAGACACTGTGTTTATCCTATCCTGGTACTCATTCCTGCACACAGTGCCAATCAGGATGAGGCCGCCAGAACAGCAAACTGGCCACCCACCCTGCTTTGACCCATCGGCCCCAGGTGGCCACAGGACCAGGGAGGCTGAGCCACAGGCCAGGGATAGGAAGTTACAAAACAAGATATAACCAAACAAAGCAAAAATACAAATTGAAGTCTGAGGTCTCCAGCGCCTCATCTCTTGCTTGTCACATCCGTGAACCCCAGAGTGCAAGAGCAGTTGTCTGCAGGGAGTTAAACCCCAGGCACCAAGAACATGGTTTCTATGGCAACCCTGCACAGCTCTAATTCCGCTTCAAGTTAAAAATGATATCAAATAATTGGAGAGTGCAGGAGCACGCAGCCAGCCCTAGCCCTGTGGCCCCTTCTTGTTCTTTGGCCCAGCACTCTCTCCCTTCAGGTGTGCAGGAGTGGAGATGCTCGATTCAAGGAAGGAACTGGGCAAGCCCAGACTCAGCTGAGACCACAGAACAGTCATTACTGAGGTACATTTGGGACCACATTTTGTTCTGGAATTGGTATGCCAAGATTAAGGAAACAGAGATGGCCAGGTAGCATAGGGTCCCTTCTAAATGCTACAGCTGGGTGTGGCCTGAAGACAGTCAGTGATGCAAGTGGTTGCTAACTGGGGTTGGGCAGCAATGCCAAGCCATGGCATCCTCTCTCTCTCTCACATTTTGGGCTGGGAAATGCCTTGTAAATCCGGCTCAGGAAGGCCTTGTGCCCTCTCTTAGGCAAGAAGACGGCTGGACCATCTTTGCCTGACCTGATGCTTCTCCTTCCACCTGCTTTGCCCAAGTGCAGCCTGGGAGGAGAGATGTACTACCTGGCCTGCCTCACTGCAGCTGGGCAAGCTCTTTCATCCAGCTTAGGGCATACAGCAGTGCCTAGTAGCCAGATCCATGGATCCATGGTGGCTACTGCTTGAATGTCTGTTAGGAGGTCCCCAGGAGATGCAAAAAGCTTTGGTGCCGCAATGGGTAGGTGCTCGGCTGCTAACTCGAGTATTAGTGGCTCAAACCTACCAGCTACTTCATGGGAGAAAGACCTGGCAATCTGCTTCCATAAAGATTACAGCTTCAGAAACTCTGCGTGGCAGTTCTACTGTGTCACATGACATCACCATGAGTCAGAAGCCACTCAACAGCACCCAACGCCAATGCAACAGGACCTTAATTTATAACTTGTCTGACCTCAGGGGCACCACGGGGCAGCTCCTACCTGCAGCAATGGCTGTCTTCTTGTCTACAGTCACGGCTACAGCTGTGCTCGCTGTTACCACTGCTGGCTCTCCTGGAATTTCTGGAGAAACAGAAATCACCCAGTCACTTTCTCAGTGCTTGAAGAAGAGGGACTAGCTGGAGAAAGCTGAGTCTTAATTCTTTCATGGGATAAACCACCAACCAACCCACCGAACAAACAAAAACAACAGAAACCCTTTGCCACTGAGTCAGTTCTGACTAATTGCTACCCTACAGGACAGAGTAGAACTGCCCTATAGAGTTTCCAAGGAGCGGCTGGTGGATTTGAACTGCTGACCTCTTGATTAGCAGCCATGGCACTTAACTACTATATCACCAGAGTTTCCTTCCTTAGAATAGAAAACAGATAACATGCTAGGTTCAAGTCTATCCAGAGGAGCCTCAGAGCAGAGGCCTGGTGATCTACTTCTGACATATCAGCCATTAAGAACGCCATAGAGTGGGCTTCTACTCCTACACACACAAGATTCCCGTGACTTGTAATATATGAGCCCAACAAGTCTGTGACCTTAATTGTTCATTGCTGAATATCACTATGGTCACTTTCAAAGTACTCCTCTTGGGAAGCCACGCACTGATGCCAGTGCCTAGTCCACTCTTGAAGACAATTTTGGAGCTCTTTCTGGAGTGGCCATTGTGCATGGTGGCATGGTGGTAAGCTCAGAAACTTAATTGTATAGTTGTCTGTGAGGGAGTTTTTAGACACTGAACAAATAACTGTCTTGGAAGACCCTCCCTACTCACCTGATCTGGCCCCCAATAGCTTTTCTTTACCCAAAGATAAAGGAAGGCATTTTGATGACGTTCAGGACATCAAGGGTAATATGGTGACAGCTGATGGCCATTCTAGAAAAAGAGTTCCAAAATTGCTTTGAAGGGTAGAGTAGGTGCTGGCATCAGTGCAAAGCTTCCCAAGGGTAGTATTTCAAAGGTGACTGCAGTGATACTCAGCAGTGAGGTATGTAGCACTTTTTCTAGGTTGTGTCTGTGAACTTAACTGGCATTCCTTGTAAGTACCAGACTAAGACTTTCCTTGAATGACTGTAGGGAGTGGGGGGTGTATCTGGGAAGCCGTGCTGCACTCATCCCTATCCTCACCAGTCTTTAGGGAGTGCCTCCTAAGAGTCAGATGCTGTCGCCTTTTAGTGCAGACCTAAACTTACCAGAGAAGTACGTGAACTATGCAGTATGTCACTGTTGCTGTGACACTGTGACTTTCGCTCTGAGGGCAGCCTGTCAGCATTTCTTCAAGCCTGTCTCTGCTCGTTACCATCCACTTGAGCTATAGGCAGCATCAGCTTAGAGTCTTGCTGTGTCCCATCCTGCCCACGTGTGTCTTCTCCACAAGACACATGTTACCTCCAATGAGCCTTTGGGCAATGGACAGGCTGTGTTCCAGGGCTTGGTGGTGGGTGATCCTGGGCTGCCCTTTCTCAGTAAGCATGACTCATAGGTGACACTGACAGTCCTGTTTGGGAAGCCAGATGCCACACACTCATTTGGCAGGTTCAGATTGGCACAGAAGGCTGAATGGTGCCGGAAACATTCATGACATTCAATAGATCATGGTGTTAGTGGGACCCACCCACCACAATGACACCACTACCCCTCAAGGTCTTTCGCTTGTTGCACAGTTGGCATTTACGTTCCTGTGACACCTTCCTGGTCTTCTGAAGAACAAGAAGGCTTGTCTGGAGTTGTCTTTTCCACTTCCTTTAGAAGAATCAGGTCAGCCCCTTATTTAAGTGTCCCATACACAGCAGGACTGGACTGTTGAGATCCATAGGGTTTTCATATTTTCAGAAGTAGGTCACCAGGCCCTTCTTCCCAGTTTCTTTTAGGCTGGGAGCTCCCCATGAAACCTGTCCAGCACCAAAACAACAACAAAGCCTCCACCACTCCACAGGAGGTGGCTGTGTAGGAAGTGCATCAGCCAGAAATGGAACCCAGGTCTCCCGCACGGAAAGAAAGAGTTCTATCACGGGACCACCACTGCATTAGGTACAGAACTTGGGACTCAGTTTCATCTCCACCTTAAAACAGAGGCTGTTTGGCTCTGAGGAGGTATAGGCTAGGGCATGACCTTGAACTTCCTAATTTTCATCCGCCCATGGTCTTGGACTAGCTTTTCAACACACTCTTGTCTACTGCCCAAACTCTGCTATTAAAACTTAGCAGGAGCCAAATTTTGTCATGTGATACCATATTTTGTCAGAATGTCTTTATATCAAATCTTGTCTGAAACCAACAGGTAATATGAACTTTGTGCGGAGTTCGCTATTGCCGTATTGTCAGTAGTAACAGCACTTCATTACTAGTTTCTGGGGTCTGTTGTATCACTGGAGTCCCTAGGTTGGCAAAACTCTTAATGTGCTTGGCTGCTAAATGGAATGATGGGAGTTTCCATTTGACCCAGGAGTGGCTTGTATGAAAGGCCAGGAGATCTAGTTCTGAAAGATCACAGTCATTCATTGCACACCCTGTGGAGCACAGTTTTACTCTGATACACATGAGGTTACTATGAATTGGAGTCCACTTGATGGTTACTGGCTGTCTTGCTAAGATTACCTGTCACACCTTGATGAAATCAAGTATCTCAGAGCAATCTAAAATGACTCTGTCATACTAGGAATTCCACATATAAGACTGTTCTTGATTCTAGGGGACACAGTAGATGCAGCAGTTAGCTTCCTCACCTCACCTCTAGAAGGCTCTGTTGTAGCTGGCCTCTGCTGGATTTCCGGGGCGCCCCAGCCTGCTCTCAGGGCAGACCTGTTGTAGGTGTGCTCCAGCCAGGGCAGGCTTGTGGGGAACTCCTAAGTGAGGACATGCAGGCCCTGCCAACGCATCCTCTGGGAACAGCAGGAACTTCGCCACCTGGTCACATGGCACCTTCCTGGCCTTGCACTTGGAGTGAATGAACCAGCAATTGAGAGTTGGTGGGGTGCTGTCTGGGTGGCTGCCTCAGAAAAGGTGGGCTGTCAAGGGGGCAGTAATAGTCCTGTGCCACCTGGGCACTCGTAAGACTCTGCCATGTGCTGGCAGGTTTCTCAGGCACTGACTGCAAAAGACAGCTCCGTGTGGGCAGAGCTCAGCCCACCAGGCCCCCGGCAAAGGGCAACACTGTCAGCCTGAAGAGGCAGCGGGAAGCCTCCGCTCACCCTGGAGCCAGCGCCTCCCCTCTTCCGCCTCTTCAGGTTTTCCCCCATTAAACTGACTGTTGTTGTTTTCTTTCTTTTGGGGTAGATGGGAGTGTGCAGAGGTGGCCACATGTCTCCAAGCATGTGCATGAGCTAAGCAAGTCAGTGAGGGTGTGAAGAGAGTGAGCTCCCACCTCCCTACTCAGCAGTCCCCCTTTTTGGGCTGTCAGCTTCCCTCTTTTCTACTTGGGGCTCAGATCCCCACCCACCTGCCCTCCTACCTCGCCGCCACAAAAAGCTCCCCCAGCAGCCAACATACATAGACTCAGTGACAATACAAGCAGGAGGGTACCTGTCACCAGAGGCTGGGGTATAGGGGCTGAGGTCCTACCCCAGGACCCACCCCAGGACCCTGTGGGGAGCCCCTCTTCTGGAAGCCCTTTGTGCTACTCCAGATGGTGCTGGCCAGGGCTGAGGAACTGCCTCCTTCTGGCTGGGGGTAGGTCGGGAAGGCCGGGGACCCTCACCTTGGCTTTGAGGACCTCCCTCATGGGCTTTCACTGGGAGTGGAAATAGCCCTTTTCTCCTCCTACTTCTCACTCTACATTCAGTGCAGTGAAGAGCCTGGATTTGATGGTAGCAGATCTGGATTCCAGCCTGACTGCTGCAGCTGTCTACACAGGTGATTTTGGGCAGGACATGGAACCAAGACCCTAATACCTTGCAACATGTTTTCTCGTTTTCAAAACAGGTGATTTAGAACAGGACAATTACTAAGGTCGTAACGTACTCTGAACAATCTATGTTTTTTGTCATACCAGCTCCACTTACTTCTGCACCAGCCTCTTTCCAAAGACGCATGGAGCCCCCTCAGTTTCTTTGGCCTTGGTCAGCCTCCTCTTGTTTGCTGTCTTGAGAAATGGCTTTCAGCCTGTGAGACAGCAGCTCGGGAGGCTGCATGGCCTTGTTGCTGTTGTTGCTGTCCACAAGTTTCTTTCTTGCTCCTTATCTCAGAGTAGAGTTGGCAGGCCAATTCTACTAGCCATGGAATTTTTATATAAGTTTTGTCTTTGCCTGTTATAAACACACAGACCAGAATCCAGGTGTCCAACATACATATCTGTAGCTGAACAAAGAGTTTCTGGTGGTTGTTCTGTGATGTATGTGACTATCCGTGGGCTATGTGCTTAAAAACATTGTCACTCTTACCAAAATGATATATAAACTCTGGTGTAATAATTGTCTTTTGGGACTCCATAGGGACAGCATGAGTTGCTGTCGAGGCTCCGTTGGTGTCAGACCTCTAATAAACCTGCCCCTTTCTGACTTGGAGTACGGTTTGGCAGCTTCAGGGCACAGACCCTAATCAGGCAACGGAATTTTTCGGTAACTTGGCTCCGCTCTGTGTACAGTGAGGGAGAACAGTACCTAACTCACGGGGCCGTGTCAATGAACGCGTCATAGACAGGATTATGTTTTACATAGCACAGTGTTAGTTATCACTATACCGGGTAGCAGGGATGAGCACAGGATGGCAGAGAAAGCCATAGGCACAAGGTGAAGAAGGAGGGCACAGAATGTATCCCTTTTCATCAGATCACCTCCTCCATGCTGTCTGCAGCCCCAGCAGAAGCCTTTGGGGCCTGGGCCTCCCCAGAGGTCACCCTCAAGGTACTTCCTTCTCAGGAGCTTCAGTGATGGTTTTGGTGGAAGGGCTGGTTGGAAGGGTTTGGATGGAAGGGTATCTTGGAGAAGTTGTTGGGCTGCTGCTGAGTCAATTCTGCCCCAGAATGACCCCATGAGACAGAGCAGAACTGCCCATAGGATTTTCTAGGCTGTGGTCTTTACAGAAGCAGATCGTCATGTTTTCCTCCCACAGAGCTTCTGGATGGGTTGGAATCTGCCAACCTTTTGATTAGCAACAGAGTGCTCAACTATTGTGTCATGAGGCCTCCTTGGACAAGCACAAGACCTCCTGCCAAGCGGACTCCCCAGCTCTCCCCTAGCCTTTTGAAAGTCTCCACTGCTTCTGTGTCTACCCCCTACTGTCTCTCCTCTGACTAGGACGTGAATACTTTCCACATTCACTGTCTCAACAGAGGCCTGGGTCAGTCCTCCCTCCCTACTCCCTTCTGCTCAAAGATAACCTGGAGGAAAGTTTGCTCTGCCTCTGACTCCTGGGCCCCTGGAGGACCTCGCAGTGCCTCAGGCCCTCCATGTGCAAATCAAAAGAGGACGGCCAAACAGTCTCAAAGGTTCCTTTTGGTGCTATTTTATGATTTTCTCAGTGGTCTTTATTTCCCTCCTTGACCACTTTTCCACAGCGGGGAGCTGGGGGTTGGAGTTGGGTGTCTGCCTGCTCTGAAAATCTTCTGGGTCCTTGGCTTCAGAGGGTTCTGTCTGGCATGGTTGCAGCATTGTCTACCTTTCCTCCCAGCCTTAGAGGGGCCCACTGTCTGCACCCTTGCTCTTCCTGACAGCTGTGAGGGGTTCTGTGGATCACAGAGTTCCTCTGGGCAGGCCAGAAGCTGTGTTGTTGGGCCTGGGAGAGTCCTAGAGGACTGGAGAACAGATCACTTTCTTTCTCTTTGGGAAGAGCCATGGTGGCCTCACAGACCCAGGGAAGCGCAACAGCCCTCTGGGTTACTCTCTTCTGATTGAAAGAACTGTCCAAGGCACTCAGATTTTTAGAGACAGATGAATCGTAGAGATCAACTCTTCCAGTCCTCCTCATATTTGATACTTGGGCTAGCATCCAGCTGTCTCGACTTTTTGGCTAAATCTTTTTCTTTAATCTCATGCTGGAATTTTAAATGCCAACATTGACTGTTGGCTAGAGAGTAATCAGCCCATATCCAGGGCACAAATGATCTTTTCAAGTGGCCAGTGTGTCAGGAGGGATGGTAGGAAGAGAATCTAGGGATTCTGGGAATTCTCTCCCATACCCGCCAGAGAAAGGGGGTGGGGGCATCTTGATCTTGATGTCTGCCTTTAAACACAGGTGTGTCAACTACCTGGTGCCTCTGTGGAGCGGAGGTTGAAGACAAAGCTGCCCGGTGGATACTCAGCGGCCTGGCGGTACCAGAGAGGGAAGTGGTCCACGGTGAACATGCTGGCCTCATCTTCGGGAGTCAGGAACTGCCTGAAAGGAGAAAGACTTAGTACATTTCCCCAGATCTGTGAATCTACTCACTCCTTTTTCCTTTTTGCATACCAAGTCATCTTGGCTGGGCCAATAGAGTGATTCCTTATTGTGCTTTTGCAGGGTTGCAAATAGTTTGAAAATGTTGCTGTTCTTAGCCCTCTTGGAGTAGGTCCCAACACGTGGCAATGCCACACACAGCAGGATCATATCAGTGTGATCCATAAGGTTTCCACTGCCCGGATTTTGGAACTAGATCACTGTTTCTTCCTAGTCTAACATAGTCTGGAAGCTCTACGGAAACCAGTTCAGCATGAGAGCAGCACACAAGCCTCTGCTGACAGCTGGGTTGTGCCTTCACATGAAATGTATTGGTGCCTTCACATGAAATGTATTGACTGGGAATCAATCGTGCATCTCCTGCATGGAAGGAGACAATTCTATCACTGAACCACCACTGTCCACAATTAGAAAATATTAGTCCCTAAATTGGTACTTCCCCCCAAAATACTCCCTAGTGATTCTGGTTTTTGGTGTTGTAAGTAAGGGTACATTAATAGCTAAGAGAGGTACAGAGTCTGTATTACAAAGGAATAGCTTCCATTTGTATGTAAACGCCTCTGCCTGCTGAGTTTATTTCTTCTGGATGTAGCCTAATCTCTTTTTGTCTGGCTCACTGGAATATTTGAGCAAGAAAATTGTATGGCCAACTCCATCACAGCCCTAAGGCAGGCGCATAAATTCCCCAAAATGGTTACTTGAAAAATCATTGCCCGGAGGTTTCAGAATGCATGATGAGTTTTCTTTTTTTTGCGCCGCTTTACCTTACTAATTATGGTTCCGCATTCCCTGAACACACATCAACTGACAGAAGGGAGTGTTTGGTCCAGAAGCAGAGTGGGAGGTAGGGAGAAGCTGATGGGGGCTTAAAAAAGTCACTGTGGATATTCCACAAGGTGGATACATGAGATTTAAGAGTGACTGACCTACATAATCTGTACACAGATCTGTCTTGCAACACGCTTCCTTGGTAGCCATGCACGCCACGGGGGCGGCGGGGTGGGGAGGGGCGGGGAGGGGCGGGGAGGGGGGAGGGGGAGGGGAGGGTGGTGAATGGCGCCCTCTGGAGGTGCCTGGTGCACGTGCGGCCGTACGTGACGACTGTTCCTCGGAGGCAAAGGTCCGCCAACTCAGCCAAGGTCTGTCTGTATTGAGAGCTCCTTTTTTCCGTCCTTAGAAGCTCTTTAGAGAAGTGTAGGGGACTATGGAGACTGTTTCCACCCCCCTTTTCGCTGCAGATGCAGTTCATCCTTTCCAACCCATGCCAGACAAAGGAAGGGCATGTGATTTTCTGATTGTGATGGAAGATGAAGGCACGGAAAACACAAGGGATGAGGGGGCATGAGTGGGTGGCGAGCTGGAGGGGGTGGTGAGCATAGAGAAGGAAAGTCCCACCGCTGATCAGGACCTTAAGGTGAATGCATTGGGTAGGCACTGGCTCGGGTCCTTCTGAGTCATTTATCTCTTACAGGAGAAAGGAGGAGGAAAGGGCCAGCTAAAGAGAGAGTTTTCCTCTGTTTCTACCTGTCAGGGAATGAAGGGAGGTAAGGAGGGGAGGTAGGGAGAGAGGAGGGAGGGTGGGGGAAGAGAAACTTAAATTGTTTTCCTAGAATGCTTCAGCTTTGCTTAGCAAGTGTGGCTGTGCCACCGAGTGCTGGAAGGATCTCAGACATGGTGCTCTGTGGTTCGGTGCACTTGTATTTAACAAGAAAAAGCATTGTGTGGGTGGAAGGCAAAGATGGTGGTGTCACATCTGCTCAGTCATTCCCTCAGCAGTTTTCTTCCAGGTGCCTGGTTGCCCAGACCTGCTGGAATCTTGTAGTTTGGAGCAATAGGTGGCCCCCAGGCCCCGGCCAAATAGCCCCCTTCTCTGGGCTTCCATCCTCTGTTTGCCATAGCACCCGTAGAGGAGGGCACCAGCTTGTTCCCTGGGCCTCTGGGGCTCCCCCTAGAACCTTGGATTTGCTTAGAGCGGGGTTTCTTTGTTGGGGGGGCTGTGCTGTTGGATGTTTAGCAGCCTCCCCAGCCCCCACCCACTAGATGCCTAGTACCTCCACTTCAGTTGTGAAACACTGCCAAATAAACCCCGGGGGAAGGGATGGGAGGTTGCAGATTCCTGCTCAGCTGAGAGCTGCTGGCTTCTACAAGAGGGAGCTGGACCAGGATCTTTATCAGATTCCAGTAAGAATCACTGATGTCCCACTCTAGGTTAGGGAGTGGGTTGTCTAAAAAAGCTCCTCATCTCTAGGCCCCCAGTACTAGCTCTTCTTCCGCAGAGGAAAAGACACAACGTCATGGAGACCAGCCCCAGAAGGAAAATAATTTCTCTCTGGGGAAGTGGAATCTCTGATCAACTCTCCCAACTTCAAGATCCTGGGAACTCCCTTGCACACTGGCCACCCTCTTTGGTCTGGGGATGCTTCTGGGATGTGTCTAAGCCTAGTCGAAGAGTTACTTATTCATCAGTCTGTAAATGTGAATTCTTACACCAGCCTTGCTCTCCTGCAAGGCCTAGTGAGCTTGAGTCTATGCCTTGTTTTGTTCATGTGCCACAGGCAACATTGGAGAACTTTGTCCTTTCCTGTCCTTGCAGGGACCCCCACTCCCAGAGCTGATCAGCAGGACTCACTTGTCAGAGACCTTCTCGGAGCCCACAAACAAGCCTGTTCTAAGGAGGCCGGCTCTCGTGCCCAGGAATGCCAGGTCCACATCCTTGGACTCTCTGTGAGGAAGACAGAGCAGGGGTAATTAACACATGGACACGGGGTCAAGTTCGGAGTCAGGCAGAGAGAGGGAGAACACAGGGAAAACCTGAAGGGTTTTCTAGCTTTCCCCTTTCCTAGCTCCTGGGCCCAGTTTGACTCAGGGGAAAGCTTTCTAGGGAAGCTGATTCCTCAGGGAGTTGCACATACACACTTAGGAGCCCCTGTGAGCAGCAAGTGTTACATCAGGGAGAACGGGCTTCCTCGGGCACCTCTCCTTGTTAACTGGATCCCCCAGGCCCCCGGCTCTCTCTTTTTTGGGTCTAGCATCTGATGTGTTGACCTGGCTTTTGGGGGACTTGGAGGGAACTCATACAGGGAGATTTTGTCCTGGGGCCTAAGGCATAGCAACTTCTCATAACCAACACTCACCTAGCACCTCACAGGTTTTAAGCACTTGTCTCATATTTACCTTATTACTGAGATGTGAAAGGAGGTGGTACTGACTGTATCTAAGAGAAGTCCCAGCGGACTTCAGAATCTTGCCAACGAGATTTGTAAAAACAAAAACCTGCTAGCCAGTTAGAGTTTAACTCATTTTTTCTCAAGGTTCAGTGCTGTAACAGAGGGCACCAGGAGCTTGAAGATGGACAGGGCCAGAGCCGGAGGTCATCCCTTCTTACTCGGTGAGTAGTCTGCTCTGTAGTCCAGTTTGATTCAGTTTCTCACAGCGCCTGGACTTATACGCTTTAGTTAGTTGACATGGACTTGTACTGCTGAGGTTTTGGTTAGCAGCTGTAGCTCTTGATGACTATGCCACTAAGTATCCTCCAGGGCACAAGTGTATCTTTACAAGTGTCCAGATCCAATTCTCCATTCAAAAAGTGTGAGAATAGTATACCAGTGTTAATGTCAGCATCATGCACCGTAGCCAAAAGGTAGAACCCAAGTTGGTATATCCACACAGAGCAATTGGCTCAAATTTTCTTTTAGTGGTTAGGTGCTACATCTGCTAACCAAAAGGCTGGCAGTTCAAATCTGCCATGTGCTCCTTGGGAACTCTATGGGGCAGTTCTACTCTGACCTACAGGGTTTGCTATGAGTTGGAATTGACTTGATGGCAGTGGGTTGGGTTTTGTTTGGGTTTTATAGTTATGCACAGGTATATTAGTTTAGTTTTTGTTCTGCTAAATAGACCTCACATTATCTCTGCTAGCTGGTTTGTGTTTGTATAGATCGCTATTATTAGTTGCCATTGAGTTGATTCTGACTCATAGCTATCCCAAGTGTTCAGAGAAGAGCTACACTCCATAGAAGTTTCATGTGGGGGTTTCGTATTGCTTGTGATCTTTCAGAAAGCAGATAAAGGTTATTAATTTCTGGTTGCTGATATTATAACCTGTGAGTTTACTAATTCTTTTATGATTTTCAGTAGTGTAGTAGTTTTCCTGACAATTCTTTTGGATTTTCCAGGTATGTAATCATGTCATCATTAAACAGATGATTTTGCTTCTTCCTTTTCAGGTCTCATTGGCTTTAAGGGCTTTCTTTTGTCTAACTGCATTGCCTGACCCCTCAGCACCTTGTTAAATGGCAGTAGTGAAAGCTAGCATGCTTGTCTTAGGCCTCTCTTTAGTAAGAGAGCCTCTGGCCCCATTAAATAAAGATGCTGAGTTTCATGTTTACATATATACATACATACGTACATACATATATACATATATATTTATATATGAAGGAGGACTGACAATTAAGTTCACGAACTGCTCCTAGAAAAAGTATTACATACCTCATTGCTGAGTATCACTATGGTCACCTTCAAAGGACTCCACTTGGGAAGCTATACAGTGATGACGGCACCAGGTCTACCCTTCAAGGCAATTTTGGCACTGTTTTTCTGGGATGGCCATCAGAGTTGTTGCCATATTACCCTTGATGTCCTGGAGGTCATCAAAATGACTTTCTTTCAATATTTCCTGTATCTTCAGGTATAGAAGGAAGTCATGGGGGGCCAGATCAGGTGAGTAGGAAAAGTGTTCTAATACAGTTATTTGTTAACTGGATAAAAACTCCCTCACAAACAACTATACAGTTAAGTCCACGTATTTCCAGTATGACACAGTGCACAATGGCCATTCCAGAAAGAGTTACAAAATTGCTTTGAAGAGTGGTCTGGGTGCTAGTGGTGGTGCCTAGCTTCCCAAGGAGAGTACTTTGAAGCTGACCGTAGTGATCTTCAACAATGAGGTATGTAGCACTTGGAACAATGAAGTTTGCAGACTTAATTGTTGGACCTCGTGTGTGTGTGTGTGTGTGTGTGTGTGTTTCTGTGTATGTGTGTGTAGTGTATAAAGATGCTGACTTTTAGGCCCAGGTCAATTTTAACTCTACTGAGTGGCTTTTAAAAACATGAAATATTGATATTTTTTCAATCGTCTTTTCTGCATCTGTAAAAACCTGAAAATCAAATCTGTTGTCATCAAGTCAATTCCGACTCATAGCAACCCTATATAGGACAGAATAGAATTTCCCCATAGGGTTTCCAAGGAGTGTCTGGTAGACTTGAACTGTCAACCTTTTGGTTAGCAGCTGTAGCACTTAACCACTGTATGACCAGGAAGATGACTACATAACTTTTACCTTAGCTTTATTGATATTTCACATTCATTCTCCAGGTAATCTTTCTGATGCATGCCCTAGTTAAGAATATATGATCCTCATGGTTTTTCAGAACTAAAAATCTTCTGTGGCTCATGTGTGAACTTGGAAAGATGAAGAATGTGCCCCTTCTCTCTAAGCCACTGCCTAATCCACACTAGGGTGCCGAACAGTACAAGTGTCTAGTTAAGAGTCTAGATTCTGAAGCCAGGCTACTTGGTTTTGATTCCAGCTCTGCTACTTACTAGGCATATGAACTTAGGCAAATTGCAGGTAACGCTACTACCTTTATTGTAGGGTTGTTGTGAGGATGAAATGGGTTGGTACACTCTGGGCATTTAGAATAGTGCCTGGCCTGCTGTCTTCTTAACCTCGTATCTAACACCACCTTCCATCTGTGTATACACGAGTGTGTGTGCATGTATACACAGTACACACAAAGAAGACGACTTGTACATGCGTGCGTGTGTACCACATTGTACCTAAGAGAAGTTCCAGTGGACTTGAGAATCTTGCCAACGAGATTTGAAGAAACAAAAATCTGTTAGCCAGTTAGAGTTTAATTCATTTTTTCTCAAGGTTCAGTGCTGTAACAGAGGGCACCGGGAGCTTGAAAATGGACAGGCCCAGAGCTGGAGGTCATCCCTTCTCCCTCTACGAATATTCTGCTCTGTAGTCCACTTTGATTCAGGTTGTTACACAGTTTCTCACAGCACCTGGATCTATGCGTTTAAGTTAGTTGACCTGGTAGGCGTTACCCAAACACTGGTAAAGGAAGCACTTCTTCATCAAGGGCCAGGTGTTAGACTCTTGGTGTTTTCCTCCCAGAGGGTATGTAGAGGAGGCTGTCCCAGGCAGGTACGTGCGGTACACACACACGCATGCACAATTGATTTTCTTTCTATCTGGTCATGAAACAGTCTAGCGTCAGTTAAAAGGTCAGTGAGGGAATATGAAACCAACTGCTACTGAGTCATTTCTGACTCACTGTGACACCACATGTGCCAGGATAAAACTGTAATCCAGGGAGTTTTCAATGGCTTATTTTGGGGACATAGACAACCATGCCCTTCTTTTGAGTGCCTCTGAGTGGACTCGAACTTCCAACCTTTCAGTTGGTAGCATGCATGAAGGGGCTAGAAGATATGTAGGTAAGATTTGCACTTCACTGGTGTGGAGCGATCCCTACTGGCTGGAAACAAGGCACGGATCTGCTTGAAGTTCTCATCAAAATACTTGGCCCGATGAGCTCTCATGGGTAAAGCCTAACCCAAAGAGAAGGGTTGTCAGGATGTGGCTACCCCAGGAGAGGTGGTATTTGGGCCCATGTCCATTAGCCTGTGAGGGGACCTGCAACTGGCCTTTTTTCAAAGGGGAGAGAGGGCAGCAGCAATCTGCTGAGTGTAGCAGCTTTGCTGAGTGACCTGCTGGGACTGTACGAAGGTCGTTCTCTGCCCACATCTTACCACCCTCGTTAGTGTACAGCTCCAGCCAGGAGGATGTGGGTGGTCTCCTGAGCTGCCAGCCAGGTAGTAGGAGGGACCCTGACTCAGCAAGGGAATCCCGGAGCCTAAGCTGGCCCTTCTGCTTTTCCTTGTCTAAGCCCTCAGCCCATCCTGGGACATACTCAGAGAGGTTAAGAGCCAGCCCAGTCCAATAAGCTTCCATGGGAGCTGTCACCACGGCATCAAACAGCACCTCTCGCAGCAGTTCCTCATCACCTGGGTGAATAAGATGGGGACAAAATAAAAGACTAAGTCACTTGTTTCACCCATGATGTGGACATAGTTCACCTCTCCTTTTTTTTTGTAATAAATTTTATTGTGATTTAAGAACTATTTTACAACCTGTATCATCTTGCTATATAATACCTGGAGCTTTTACTCCCTCTCCCCCACTCCCTGTGACAGCAGTCTTCCCCTTTCATCCAGAACTTGACTAAGATCTGGCTCACTTACCCAGTCTTCTTGGTTCCAGTGATGAGCCTCCAGAACAGCCCCGTGTATGTGTTTAAGTCCAAAGACCTGTTGGTCGCCAGCCTTACTCTATATATTGTATGGTCTAGTTCAGTCTTTGTCTGGAGAGCTGGCCCTGGTGCTGAATGTTGTCTAGGGTGAGAGAGTGCAGAGGCCGTGCTTCCAGGGGCCTTCCAATCAGAAGGACCATCAAGTGTGATCTTTTGGTCGCAACCTCTCCTTTTAAGGAACTTGAAGTTCAGGGGAGTCGCTTAAACTCATTCAAGCTTGACTCCAAAATATATGAGTAAAACTTAACTATTTCTAAGACTCTTTCCAGTTCTAATATTCTGTAGAGTTAGCAGCATGCCTCCGTGACATAAGCCTCGGCTCTGAGCCCTGCCCGCTTGTTCCATGTCCACTCTCACTCCTCTCTGTTCCTTGACCATCACCCTCAGGACTCACTGGCCTCTTGTCAGCCCTGTGGATTTGAACTTTTTAAGCAACTCCTTGTCTCAGAGTCTCCACACACGGTGTTTCCTGCTCTGAATGCTCTTTTCTCCATTCTGCATGGCTAGCTCTTTTTATTTTCAGCTTCAGTGATAGCTTCTTACAGAGGTGGCCTTCCCTGACCATTTGTTTCATTGAAGCAGACCCCATTTTTCTCCCTCACGGCTCCCTGTTATGGTACTTTTTCACAATCTGTGATTACTTATATCTAGATATATGTGCTTGCTCACTTATTGTTTGCTTTCTCCACTAGGTTATAAATTCCATGAGAGCAAAGGCCCTGTCTGTTTGGGTTATCTCTGCACCTTCAGTGCCTAGCCTGGGGCAGGGCCCCGTTATACACTCAGTGCACATTTGTTTGTGAAACAAATGAGGGAATGCCCTATTGGCCAGCATAGGAGGCAGAGTCTTCTCATGGGAGGGATACTTATGTGACATGATGACCTGCTCCATCTTTCATCGAACAAGAGGAAGTATCCTGCTGAGGGTATGACCCAATGATTTTGCCATTTGTCTCAGTGCTAGGGAATTTAGGGCTAGCCTGAGAAGCTGAGTTTACAGAACAATCACAGACCCACAGGCTTTAAGTGGCCATCTGATCCCAATGCTCTGTTTTGAAGAAATGAGGACTCCTGTGTTCAGAGCATCAGCTCTTTGCTCCAGGTTCACTGTTAAGTGATGGTTGGAACATGCCTGACTAGCAGGTGCTCTTACATGTCTCAGCTTTTCTTCTGAGTCATAACAGTGCCCTGTGGAAGGGGCTTACAGAGATGTCAGTTCCTGACACGGTGATCCATTCAAGTCACCACAGCTCCAAGAATGCTTCAACATCAGCTTGGCCTCATAGTAAGGCTGGATCTGCCTTGCTTCTTTGGAAATCCCCTTGAGTCCTAGATGTAGGGCCACAAGGCAGTCTCCTCCTGCTTCTGCAAGGCCCTGAGCTACTGGACTCCACTGGGAAAGTTCCCAAGGTGAGGTCTCAGTGGGCAGATGGTACTCACACTCCAGGTCTGGGTCCTCCCTTGTCAGGAAGTTGACCATAGCTTCTAACTGGCTGAGCTTCCTGTGGTCTGGGTCAATATCTGTGATGCAGTAGATCCTAGAACCAAGGACAGCCAGGGTTACCTACCAAGATTCCACCATCCTCCCTCTCATTCTTTATTCCTCCTAAGTGGTGACTTTCTTGCTTACCATTCACTGGCCACGGTCACATCTGGGTGAAGCAGATCATGCAGGCCTGAAACCAGAGCTTCCATTAGTATGACACAGCCACTGTCAGCAGAACATGTGTCTTGCGCTTTTGAAAATCAGCCACACAATGAGTTTCTTGAAACTAGGACTGGGCTTTATTCTTTCCTTTGTCCAGCACAGTTCTTAGCTCAGTGACGGGACTCAATCATGAGTTTGTCCATGTTGCTTCTGCTTCCTGAGATGATTCTTCTCCCCAGTGTCTCATGTCCAAATACTACCTTTTCTTCAGGGTTCCAACACAGTGTCTCCAGTGGTCTACCTGGCTAAGCACTGTCTCTTCTTCCTTCAGCTTTCACGTCACTCATACTTCCAAGCTGCATTTTAGTTATTATCGACATGTCTTAATGCTTCCACTATACAGCAGCTCCATAAGGAGGCCCTGTCTTTGTCTTCCTGGGATCTCTTTTGGGAGGTAATACATTGAAATCCATGATTTCAGTCTCGCTAGCTTTCTTGTACAAAGCTGAACTAAATGGTGGGTCAGGGATGAGGCTGGCCATGGGTCATGTCTGCTTTATGTAATCGCTGCAGCCTCATGGTCCAGCACAGCTTCTGCACTGGCTGTGTGCTCAGAACATGATTGTTGATTGAATGAAAAAATGAGCAAACAATCTATTGAGCACCTACTTGTGCTCAATAATAAATAGATGCTCAATCCGGATTTTGCTAATTGAAAAGAAAGGATGATAGGAGGTGAAGTGGGACATCTGTATAGCCATTAAAAGTCATACCAGACTGTCATAGACCCAAAATGAATAGAAAAAGGATGAGATTCCTTTGCTAGGTAAGTGCGGCCAGTTCTATGATTCTAAGTCCTTAGTGTCCGGTCCAACTCACCACCAAAACTAAAACCAAACCCGCTACTATTGAGGCAGTTACAACTCATAGAGACCCTACAGGTCAGAACTGCCCCATAGAGTTTCCAAGGAGTAGCTGGCAGATTCAAACTGCCAACTTCTTGTTTAGCAGTCATAGCACTTAACCACCATGTCACCACAAGTGTAGGTGGGGTAGTAGTTAAGTGCTATAGCTGCTAACCAAAAGATCAGCAGTGTCCATCCACCAGCTACTCCCTGGTGGATGGGACTGTTCTGGTCTTTCCTGTAGGGTAACTGTGAGTCAGAATCTACTAGATAGCAATGGATTTGGTTTTTGAGTCCCCAGAATAATATAAATTAGGAATACCTGGGTGGAGGAAGGAAAACATAGAAAGGAAGAAGGCATGAAGGAAGCCTAAGGACTGTAATTGTTTGGGGGCAGGAGAAGACAGAGAAAGAGAGTGTCCCAACAGACAAGGACACATGCCATGAAAGGACATGTGTGGCTACACTGGAGAATCTAGCTGGCACCTAACCCGGTCTGGATGCAGGAGAGGTATGTTCCAGGGCAGCCTTCCAGGAAAGTGGTATCTAAGCTGGGACCCAAAGGGTGGATCAAAGTGAGTTGGGATAAGAGGACTGGAGGATAGAGAGAAGAATGTTTTAGGGGAGAACACAGCATACGGGAAGGCCTTGAAGCTTAGTGTGTGGGGGAGTAAAACAAATTCAGAAAGCCGTTGAAATTCCTTAAGTAGTGACATGGTTAGATTTGGCATTTCTAGAAAGTACCCTCTGGCTACAGTACAGAGAATGAAAAGACGCGGGGAGACAGGTTGGCAGGTCATTGTGCCTGTCCAGGAGACAGATAACAGTGACTGTAGAGGGGTGGCAGAAAATGGAGAGATGAAATGCATTCAGGGGACAGAAAAGGAAGAACTGAGGGAATGTGACTGTTAAATAGAATAGATTTCTTGAGAGACCCCTAATCCCTGGGTATAGGTTTTGTTCTCTCAAGGTACTCAGGAGCTGCAAGTCAAGGAGGCAGGGTCCTTCTCTCCTGCCCTCCCTCTGTTTCTAGCCATTTCTCTCAGGTTCGTGTCCCACAAGCAATGTTACTGTCTGGTCTTCTCTCCTTCTTACCCCGTCCTCTCAGAGTGACATGTTCCCTTGACTGCCTGCCCTCTCTGGCCCTCCTATAGTCCCACAATTGGACTTTGCATTCTCCAGCTTTGTTCGTTGTTCTAGGGCTGACTGCCTGACCCACATGGCTGGGTACTGGATCCATAGATCCCACCTCAGCAGACAGCTGCTGCTCAAAGCCCATTCTGATGCCTGGGGCCCGGGAGGCTGTTGAACCAGGCGCACCCTGGTCTTGCCGAGTATTCCAGGAGAGTCTAAGTTTCCTATAAAGTGTCCACCAGAGCTTTGTCTGACTTACCTTCTTCCACTGACGTGTTCCCCAGAAGGATGTACTCTCCATGGCCGCGGGACAGCACCACACCCAAACTGCAGGAACAGCCGAGAACAAGCATGTGCATCCAGAACACATGACAACATGACGTTTCACCTTCCTGCTGCTTTCTGGCCCTTCCTTCAAGGTTTACGTGCTTTTCATGACCTTGACATACATTTTGTATGTCAAGCCACTTTTTGTGGCTCTGAACTTGCAGGCTGTCCCCTTTAGAGATTAGGCAGCACTTCCATTTCTCCCATAGGCATTCTTCCTGAGAAAACTCAAAAACCCATTGCTGCCCGAGTTGATTCCAACTCAAAGAAACCCTATAGACCAGAGTAGAACTGCACCATAGAGTTTCTAGCAAGCATCTGGCAGATTTGAACTGCTGACCTTTTGGTTAGCAGCCATAGCACTTAACTACTATGCCACCAGGATTGCTTCTCCCTCAGAAGGACCTTGGTAATTCTCTAGACCAAGAGCCCTCTCAGCTCCCACTATCATCAAGGCATCCTGAACCTCACAAGAAACTCCTGAAATGCAGAAAGACCTCTGTATTTCACAGTCTGTCCCACAGTAGGAAATTCCTTTCCCAGTATGCCTTCCTCTCCTGTAGAGGATTGGTTTTCAACCTTGGCTGAATATTTGATTCAATAAATCCAAAAACCAAACCCGCTGCTGAATCAATCCTGACTCATAATGACCCTGTCGGGGCAGAGTAGAACTGCCCCCTAGGGTTTGGGAGGCAGTTGGTGGATTTGAACTGCAGACCTTTTGGTTGGCAGCCTGACCCTTTAACCACGGTACTACCAGGGCTTCGTTTGAATCACTGAACCAAAAAAACCCCACTACTGTTATGATTCCAACTTACAGAGTAGAGCTGCCCCACTGAGTTTCCCAGGTGGATTCACCTGCGGACCTCCTGCTTGGCAGCCGTAGCACTGAACCACTACGCCACCAGGGTTTCCCTGACTCACCTAGTGAGCTTTGTGAGATACTCGGGCTAGGTCTCAGCCCCCCGAAATTCTGATTACACTAGCTTGGATGGGGCCTGGGCATTGGCATTTTCACAAAGTGCCTGAGATATTCTAATGACCAGTCAGGTCTGGGAATCATGGCTTAGAAGAGAAAGGAAGTAATCCCGAGATAAGGGCTATTTGTTCCCTAATTGGTATAATTCCTTTAAAAAAAAAAAAAGGATAAAACAAAAAAACCCCACTACTGTCTAGTCAATTCTGACTCATAGTAACGCCATAGGAAAGAGGAGAACTGCTCCGTAGAATTTCTAAGGAGCACTTGGCAGATTTGAACTGCAGACTTTTTGGTTACCATGCATAGCATTCAACCACCACCCCACCAGGTTTCCTAGAGTCGAATATTTATAGCGTTTAAGAGAACTCAAACATCTTCAAATCTGATCCTTATATCGTAATAAGGCACTGCTTTCAGAGCTTTAAGCAGATTACGCCATTTAATTCTCACTACTCTGTGAAGTACCTATTATTACTACCTCCATTTTACATATGAAGCATCTAAAGTACAGAGAGGTCAAGTAACTAGACTAAGGTCACACAGCTGTAAGTAGTGAAATTGGGATTGAGACCTAGACAATTTGATTCTAGAGCCTGCACTCTTGATCACTAAGCTACACTGAATGCTATGCTGATTGCTGACTTGCATCTTCTTCTATTACTCCATCATTGCCAGTTAAATATGACAAAATCCATTCCCCAAACCTCAAAATCCTTTCCTGAATTGTTGGTATTCATGTCTCATGTGCCTCCCTCTGCAAATAAAGTGTGAATCCCTCACCTGAAAGGTGTGTCTTCGATGGCTGTGAAGAAGTAGTCATTGGTCAGGAAAAGGACTCGCTTCTGGAAGAGCCAACAAGAGACAGGTGCTTGCTGGAGAGAAGACTGCCAGCCCAAGTGCCTGCCTTTTCACCCGGTGTCCTGGGAGCATTTGTCACCTCCAGGCCTCTGCCCTAACTTTTTACCTCATTCCCTGACCACAGTTGATGGGCCTCATTCTGTTAACATCCACAGGCAGAATGGCTTCAAGGCCCAATGAAACTGCCACTCCTGGGGGTTGCCTGGATTTAAGGACTGGGGTCTGGATCTGTGTTGTCCGCTACAGGAGCCATTAGCCACATATGGCTGTGGAGCACCTGAAATGTGAGACTGGCAACTAAATTTTAAATTTAAGTGAACATAAAATTACATTTAGATAGCCAATGTGGCTAACAGCTACCGTATTCAATAGAATGCAGATGTAGACAATGACTCTAGGGTTTAGCATGAGATCAAAGAAGAGGCTGCCAGTTTGTGCTAAAAATTTCTAGAGCTTGTCTATACACAATCTGCTAAGGCAGAATGGGCACTGCTCCACCTCCACAACCTCCCACTATTGGCCATGTCACGCTTTTACAACTTCTTTTTTCTTTCAAAGATGCCATCTTTTAGATGTCATTTAAATTTCTACAGATGAGGGCATTGGTAGTGCAACACTGTGGTTAGGGGCATGCACTGGATTCCCTGCGTGGTGCAGATGGTAAAGATTCCTGACTGCTCATTGAGAGGTTGGAGGTAGGAGTCCACCCAGAGGCTCCTCGGAAGAAAGGTCTGGCTATCCACTTCTGAAAAATCAGCCACTGAAAACTCTATGGAGTGCACTTCTACTCTGATACTCATGGAGTTGCCATGAGTCAAGAGTTTGACTCAACAGCAACTGTCTTTCAGGGCATGGATGGGCATCAGACCACTGTGGATTTAAACCACACTTGGAAAATCAGGTGACACAGTGGTTAAGAGCTTCAGCTGCTAACCCAAAGGTCAACAGTTCAAATCTACCAGGTGCTCCTTGAAAAGCCTATGGGGGCAGTTCTACCTTGTTCTATAGGGTCGCTATGGGTTAGAATTGACTGGATGGCCATGGGTTTGGGGGTTGCTGCCACTTAACTAGTTGTGGGCTTTTGGGTAAATTACTTCACTTTTCTAAGCATTGGTGTTTCCATTTGTAAACCAGGATTAACAAGAGTATCTCTTGCAAAGTCTGCTGTGAAGTTGTAAGCTTGTATTTCATTAGTGGATGCGGGCACGGGGAGGAGCTTAATTTGCTCTGGTCTCTGAGTGTTCTGGTGTTGGGCCTGTCCTGTATCTGATTTTAATTTGCATTCCCTTGATAATTAATTATGGAGAGCATCTTTTCATATACTTACTGCCCATGTGTGTACCTTCCTTTGTGAAGTGTCTGTTCAAGTATTTTGCCCATTTTTAAGGGGATTATTAGCGCCTTATTGATTTGTAGTTCTTTTTTTAACCGTTTGTGTTGTCCTGCTTTCTGGGGATCCCTCCTCATTCCCAGATTCTCTGGCTGCCCAAAGTCTATTCTGTGATACTTCAAAATGATAAAACTGTGACTCTGTGATTGAATCCTAGTGGCTCCATTCCAAAAGGACTGGGGAGAGCCCTTGAGAAAAAAGCCACACAAATGTGTATCTCATCCAGTGCATTTATTGTGATTCAAGGCTAAATCCCTTTAACCTTCATTTCTGCCTGCTTTTGGTCACTTTCAAGTGCCTTTAAATGCTTGCTTTTTATATTTTGTCCCACTAAAAAACCAAATCCACTGCTGTTGAGTTGCTTCTGACTCACAGCTATCCTACATGACAGAGTAGAACTGCTCCATAGAGTTTCCAAGGAGACCCGGACAGATTTGGCCCAGTGTTTAGAATTTCTATTTGGTGGAGGGTTAGTTGGAAACCCTGAGGATGTAATGGTTAAGATCTATGAATGCTAACCAAAAGGCTAGCTGCTAATCAAAAGTTTGGTGGTTCCAATCCACCAGGTGCTCCTGGAGTTAGCTCTACTCTGTCCTATAGAGTTGCTAAGGGTCAGAGTTGACTCAATGGCAGTGGGTTTGGAGATGGAGGGTTAGTCCAATACAAGTCACTTCTACAGGACAAGATCAGGGCTCTGAGATCACTTTCTAAGGCCGAGGGAGAAGGAAGAGAGAAGAGGTCCTTTAATCCTGTTAACAGAAGCAAACAGCAAGAGAGCTTCAGAAGGCAGAGAATGAAGAGGTACCAGGCCAATCTGCTCTTTAACAGATTGCCTTTCTTTGCTACGGAAAAAAAAATGTGTGTGTGTCTGTGTGCACGTGCATAGATAAGTGAGAGTGAGATGGCGGGTGGCTTCTGAGAGTGGCACAGAGTACTCTAGTAGAGAACCTATAGGATGGAGTAGAACTGCTCCTCAGAGTTTTCAGAGAGCATCTGGTGGATTTGAACTGCCAGCATTTCGGTTAGCAGATGTTCTGCTTAGCCACTACACTACCAGGGTTTCCACTCTAAATCTGTGCCCCTGAAATTCTGTTGTTGTGGTTGTTGTGTGCTGTTGAGTCGATTCTGAGTCCCAGCATCCCCACATCGCAGAACGGAACCGCTCCACAGGGTTTCTAAAGCTATAATCGTTACAGGAGTAGACAGCCCAGTCTTTTTCCCGACTGAGCCGCGGGGTTGGTTAACACCACTAAACTTTCAGTTAGCAGCTGAGCACTTCAGGTTCCCTTTGAAATCTAGCACATGAGGATTAAAGAGTACTGAAGGAACACAACAGGAAGCGGCCCCGCTATCTGTGCCTGCTATTGGTATGTATATGTAGGTGTACACACATGTGCCCAAGAGAGGAGGGCTAACTTGAAGAACCCAAAGGCTAGTAAAGAGCACTATGCCTGCCCTCTCCTCTTCCTCCCTCAGTGCTAATTATTTGTTCTAAAGTATCAAACAACAGAAGAATGACAAAAAGGATACTTTCCTTTTCTGATTTATTGTTTTACACATGTATCCCAGGACATCTGACCATGATGGGTTAGTGATGATGAAACCTGCTATTGGTCTGCATTTTGGAATAAAAACCTGTTGTCAAGGTGACGTAGAGGAGTCCTGAACGTCAAACCCGGAGTCTAGTTGTTGTTAGTTGCCATCAAGTCTATTTTCACTCATGGTGACCATGTGTGTGCTGAGTAGAATGGCTTAATAGGGCTTTTGAGCCTGTGACTTTTTGGAGGCAAACCACCAGGCCTATCTTAGGAGGTACCTCTGAGTGGGTTTGAACAGCCAAACTTTTGGCTATTAGTTGAGTGCTTAACTATTTAAGCCACCCAGAGACTCCTGGAATTAGTTACAAAATCCATCACCATTGAGTCAATTCCAACTCATAGCCACCCTATAAGACAGAGTACAACTGCCCCACAGGGTTTCCAAGGAGTGCCTGGTGGATTTGAACTGCAGACTTTTTGGTTAACAGCTATAGCTCTTGGGTTTCTGGAATTAGTTGCAGGCATTTAAAACTATGAAGTTTTAGCTATCTCCTTGAGATGGCACATCACTCCCCAGTTTGCTGTAGTGCTTGCCACCCCAGTGCTGAGGCCTGTCAGCTTCTCTTGTGTCTATTAACACAACTCATCAGGCTCCATAGACTTTTGGGTCTGTGGTCCTTGACTTGATCAGTGAAAATTAAGGGTGCATGTTAAAACTCTCTGAGAAAACTGAGCAACAAAAAGCCAGGGTATCATAAAAAGCCAGGAGGATGGCTTGAAGGATAACAGATATTCCCATGATGCTTTAAGAAAAATGCTTTTGCCTCAATCTAGACATGAAGACAGTTTCTGTTGAGGAACAAGCTTGTGAGTGGAGATGCACCACTGAGCAGGGAGAGAGAGGGCTGAGATAGATTGGCAGGCAAGGAAACAATGGTACTGCCTGCCAACTGTGCTTTTAAAAAGAGAAGGCTTGTCGGTGAAACAGAGCAGTTGGTCATGAACAAAATGTAGCAACATCAGGGAATAGTGGCATCATAAAATACGGGAGTAGGGAGAGGCTGTATACTGTGGTAGTGGTCCTTGTGCCAGCAACACGTCCTACCCTCAGCTCAGGCTGGCTGGCTTCTGGCAATGAGAGTAACATGGAAAGATATAACATACTAAAGAGGGCCAGTTAGGGTACAGTGGGGTAGAGGGAGAGAAGGAGGCAAGGAATTTTAAAGGCACAGTAGAAGTGCTATTCAAAAGAGATTCTTGTGAAATCTTCAAGGCTGGAGCACGAATTAAGAACTCAGGGCCAGTTCTACAGAAAGGCCTTCCGCAGCAGTAGTTAAGAGCAGTGGTCCAAAGTCAGATACAAGTGGGTTTGCAACTGATCACCTGGGTGACTCTGGGCCAGTTTTTATTATCTGCCTCATAGGGTTGGGAGTGTTAAAGTAACAAACACTTGTGAAGTGTTTAGCTCAGTTTCTATGTGTCAGAAGTTAGCAGAAGTGAGGGCAGTGGTGATTCACAGTGACAGCATTCTCACCTTTCGTGTGGAAGACCTGGGTTTGAGTCCAGGCCAGTGCACCTCATACACAGCCATTACTCATCTGGTTTTCGTGTTGCTCGGACGCTGAACAGGTTTCAGCAGCGCTCCTAGACTACAGCAAACCAGGAGGAAAGACCTGGCAATCTACTACTGAAAACCAAGTAGTGAAAACCCTATAGTTCACCATGGTCTGACCCACAACTAATCATGGGGGTGGTGCAGAAAGGGGCAGAGTATTGTTCTGTTCTGCATGAGGCCACCCGGAGCTGAAGACTGAATCGCCAGAATTTGGGAAGAAGCAGTCATAACAAAGCAAGAACGTCTATGGGCTGTGAAATGCGCTTCGTGGCCATGATAATCACCACCATCATGACCTCCTTCTTTATGGTAAAGCAATCGTCTGTCAGGGAGCTTATCCTAAGGGGTAAATATGTAACCAGAATGATTTTTCAGCATCTGTTAACACATTTCAAGGGAGGCTTGAGCAGAGTTTCAGGAGATCATACTGCCTTAGGTCTGGTTAGAACTCTGCTTGGATGGCTTTGAAAATTTGAAGGCAGCCTGAGAACACAGGGCATTGGAAGAAAAGGATGAGAGACAAACTACACCCACGTCGTTAGCTGCCCTGTATTACATACACTAAGTTGTTACTGCTGGTTGCTGCTGAGTCAATTTTGACTCTTGGTGACCTCATGTGTGCAGAGTAGGGCAACCCCACAGGGCTTTCTAGGCTGTGACCTTTTGAATGCACATTACCAGGCCTGTCTTCTGCAGCACCTCTGGGTGGGCTCTAACTGCCAAACTTTTGGCTAGTAGTCGAGCACTTCAGTGTTTGCATCATCAAGATATACTGTGTTGCTGCTGTTAGGTGCCATCAAGTTGACTCAGCTCATAGTGGCCGCATCTGACAGAGTGGAACTGCCCCGTAGGGTTTTCTAGGCTGCAACCTGCACAGGAGCAGATTGCCAGGTTTTTCTCCTGTAGAGCCCCTGGGTGGGTTTGAACTGCCAAACTTGGGGTTAGCAGTCAAGTGCTTCACTGTTGCACCACCGGAGCTCCTGACAGATGCCCTACAGCCAGACTCAAATCTATCTTTCAGTTGCCACATGCTGTGTGCCATAGTAAATTTTTCATTATAGCCCGAAAATCAGTTCTGCTTTACCCAGTCCTTCTTTTGGCCAGGCTAAAGAAGGTGGCAGTGGCCTTGAGCAAGTGAGCAGGAATCTGGCTGGGATGAAAGTGAGTGTACATGTCACAAACCCCTACTCTTTGGGATCAAGAGGAGCAGTAGCAGCCAATAGCGGCCCAGCATCACTGATGTTGCCCAGTCTGCCTCAGCCCAGAACTCACAAATAGTCAAGCAGATGTCATAGCCATCAGATACTGGCCCCTGTGAAAATCAGTCTGTGAGTCTAAAAGGCATGTAGTGTGTTGTTGATCCTTCCTAACGCTTTCTTGTTTGGCTTCTGCAGAGGTCTGTGTTTGTGGAAGAGCTGGGTCTAATTGCTGCAGGCAGATGCCTGTGTTCTTTCATCTGAGGCAGATGGGCAACAGGAGGAGGAGGTGGGGGTGGCTGCAAGGGAGGAGGTGACATTTGTAAATATGTCAAGGGACAATGAAAATTCCATAATGCACTGGAAGCTTTGAAGTGAGAAGATGAAGTGATCTTTTAAAAAGGATATGCAGGTCTGTAAAGATAGTAATAGCATCAATGAGAATGCTGATTAGTGATTATCTGTGGTTACAATGGATGAAAGTCAGTCACAGGGAATATTATTTTCAACCTCTTCCCATAAATATGTTTTATGAGAGCTACTAACAGTTTGCAACATTAACTGTGACTTTTTCCCTTTCCATCCTAAACAACAAAAGTTCCCATGGTAGGCATGACTAAGGGAGAAAGAAGAGTTGTAAATGATTTGTGTTAACTTTATGCCTTGCTCAACAGCCTCCAAAGAACCAAGCCTTAATGTGAGCAGTCTTGCAGCTCCTCGGCTAGGTGTTTTTTGTACACCCTTGAATATGCTATTTAATCAAGTCCTCTAGGCTGCAGCGAGCACTCAAGTCCTAAGTTCTAATTCAGCTGAATCCAAGACGCTTGTCACCACCCAAAACTTCTACCAGCTGAGGTATTGTCTTCCTCTTACCAGACTTAGGCTCTCTAGTTCCTTACCCCTTTGTCCAGTGGCACCTTCACATCCATAGACAGAGAGCCAGTTTCCCCGTTGATCATGGCTGTTCTCAGCTTCAAGGGGAAAGAGAATAGTATTATTTCCTTGTCTCCTGCTGGGGAGTGGAAGGTACTGAGCCTTAACGACAAGATCAGGGCGGACCCCTCAGAACACTGGGTTTCTCCCTTTTGCCTCTCATCCTTTCTTCTCTGAGCAGTATACCAGGAGGGGCTATGGAACAGATCCTTACGGTTTGTTTAGCTTATACTTTCCGGTATTCACCAAGTTAGTACTCCAAAGGGGACTGATGCTTTAGGGTACAGAGTGTTGTATTACTGAAATACAACTTCCTTTAGGATGAACTACAGACACCAAACGCCTGGCTGAAACATTACTAATTCTGTAGATTGTAGACGTGATCTCCTGCATCCTCAGTAATTCTTGTGGTTCAGGAAGATACTGCCCTATTATCTGTAAGTTGTTTGAATAATTGGCCATTATAGGAGTTGCCTCTGGCTTGGGACTTGGAACTGCTCAAGACTGGACTGCTTGTCTGAGGGAAGGTAGGCTGAGTGACGTCGAGGCGTAACGGAGATGCGGCTAACGAGCTTCCCTGTCCCGTTTTCCCCACTCACCGTCTCAGCTTGGTCCTCCCACTCCACCTCAGACAGGTCCACGCTGTTGTAGTTAGGTTTGGGCTTCAGTTTCTTTCCCTCTCTGTACTGGAGTGAGCACGTCAGGGAGAGAAACACAAGGTCAGTACAAGGCCTTGCTCACGTTTAATCTCTTTGCTAAAGCTGTCTGGTAAAATCATAAAATCAAAGCATCTCAGTGATACCTTAAGGTTGCCTGGGCCAACCTTCCACCTAGTACAGAGCACTACTTGCCAACACTGGTGATGGACGGTCTCAGGGCCTCTGAGTGAGTTTTTCCCCTGATGAGGAGCTCCCTCTTCTGTGAATCAGCTTGTCATAGCTTTGGACAGGTCTCACTCCTAAAAAGTTTTTGCCCATACAGAGCTGAAATCTGTCTCCCTGTAACTTTTATCAGTTGATCTTAGTTCTTTCTCCTGGGACTATATGGCTGTCTTCCACCTGACAACCCTGCAGATTTCAAAAACATTTGTCACTGCTAAGACTTTGCTTCTCCAAACTAAATGCTTCCAGTTTACCGAGGCTTTAACACCCTCTGAAGATGGTCCACTTTATCAAAGTCTCTCCTGGAATAGAATGCTCAGCACAAAAATCAATATTGAGGAGGGAGCATGACCTATGTGCTCTGGGTCTGACCTCTGGGGACCAAAATATTATACAGATAGGAATGCTGCCAGTGATTCTGCTTAATTCCTGAGAGAGTTACACTAGCTTGTTGGTTCAAATTGGATTTTCATTTGGTTAAATCCCTTTGGTCTTTCTCACATGATACACTGTTAAATTATATCTCCACCATCTTACACTTGTATACTGGGTATTTTGGCAGAACATCGCATGTATCCCTAATGTATTTTATGTTGTTAGTTTCAGTCCATTGTTGTAGAACACTCTGTATGCTAATTTTCTCACTCAATGCATTAGCTGTACCTTCCAGATTTTGTAGCATCTGCTTTCTGTATTTTCATCACGTTAGTAGAATTTTTTATGGGACAGAGGCAAGGACAGATAGTGCAGGGCTCTCTGTCCAGGCTGACATAGAGCCATTAATCAACACTGCTTGTTATTACCTTTTTGGCCCTGATTTTTCTGTCTTCCAGTCTTTCTCTCTCTAGCATCTCTCTACCTGCCTACCCGCCTATCTGCCTGTCTATCCATCTATCCACCTATCCCTCTATCCCCTGCTCTATCTCTGTCGCTCAGGTGCCAGGGCAGATACTGTCAAGTTTCATGCCATTTAATCCATAGCACTTCGCAGGTTTAGCAGAGTAACCCTGTTAAACAGGGAAAGAGGGTAACTTATCACAGGTAAATCAAGAATTAATAGGGTGTCCACTGTTAGTAGAATGAACCCCCAAGCAGATGTGTGGATGGTTGAAGTCCACTGTCACTTGTTTCTATGTTTGTTTGTTTTTTTCCTTTCCTCCAGGAACATATCATCCTCGTTTCTCACCTCTCAGGGTAATCTGTAGGTCAGTTTCCACACCACTACCCACTTTCAGTTTTTTCCCCTCACCCGTGCCTGGATGATGCCTCCATTCTTGGTCTTACTGGTGTCCACACTCATGGCAAATAGCACTGCCCTGCCCTCTTTAATGCTCCAAGCCAAGCCCACTGCTGTTGAGGGATTCTGAATCATAGTAACTCTTTAGTATGATTCCTTAATACTGGATCTGTTTATTTTGAATTAATTGCAACATTCCATTGCCATTTCCAAAGTCCAGATGGTACCAAAAGATCATCTTTAGCTCCTCATATTAAAACCATAACTTTACTTCATTAATTACTCATAACCCTGGTGGTATAGTGGTTTAGTGCTATGTCTGCTAACCAAAAAGATTGGCAGTTTGAATCTGTCAGGTGTTCCTTGGAAACTCTGTGGAATAGTTCTGTTTTGTCCTATAGGGTCGCTATGAGTCAGAATCAACTTGACCACAGTGGAGTTGGATTTCTTTTTTTCTGGGGACCATGATATAAAGATTCAGGCCAAAAGTGTGGCTCTTGATCCCCTTTTAGCTTATTACTGGGTAGCTCCTCTATTATTTTTCTTTTTTATAAGAACTTAACTACAGTTCTCCTTACTACCCATTGCAAATTGATAGTATTTTCCTTGAGAATCTCATTACATTGGCTTCATCATGTCTTGTTATACAATAGTCCATGTTGTATTATTCTCTATTGTTTCAGTTATGTAAGTCTTGTTTCCTTAATTACATGGAAATTTCATTTCTGATTCTCCCATTTTTCACAGCATTGAAAGGTGAGGCACACAGTAGGTTCACAGTATGAGTTTATTGATTGGAGCTTTGGATTCATCTAAACTAAATACTTGATGACAGGTGGGATTCTGATTAGTGTCCCTTTAATTGAGCTCTAGGATCAACATATTTATTATTTCCCTAGTGAGTCATTTTCCTGGCATTGGGACAGCCTCCCACAGATCCCACTGTACAGGACAGTCACACATCATGAGTTCAGATGCTGTGGTGTAAGATCTAAAATTAAGGCCCAAAATTATGTGCTGCCTTGACATTTGGGGAAAATCAGGAGGTTCTTTGAATGGCCTAAAGTTCCCTCCCTCATTCTGCTCCTGTGGGCGAGGTCTTCTAGCCAAACAGTCTTCCTCGTCACATGTCCAGGCACAGTTCCTACTTATCCCTGAGTGATGGGCTTCAGTTCCCTGCCAGCCCGTGGACTTATTCAAACAAGCCAATCACATCCTCCCATGGGAACTAGAGGGCACTCCTTAGCGCTACACAGCCTGCCTCTCACAGCCCGTGATTCTTCACCTCATTTCTGAGTATAACCCCTGTGTGACGTTTCAGTTGGTATACAGGGTCCTCCCCCGCCCCAGGCTGAGTGTGTGAAACAATTAGAGGATAATACCACCTAGTTAGAGAATACTACTACATAGGTAATTGGAGAATAATACCATATAGACAGAGAATAATACGACACAGACAATTAGAGAATAATACCGTATAGACAGAGAATAATACCACACAGCCTGTGACTAATAAATGCTGTCAGTTACATCTGTTCAGTGTTGGATATTATGTGCTCGGCCACCTCCAAAACTCTTGGGGAGGAATTTCTCCCTTACCAATGGGGTGAGTAAAACCTGATGCCACAGAGTTGATTCCAACTCATAGTAACCCTACAGGACAGACTAGCACTGCGTCATAGAGTTTCTAGAAGCACCTGGTAGGTTAAAACTGCTGACCTTTTCGTTAGCAGCGGTAGCCCTTAATCACTATGTCATCAGGGTTTCCGTGGGGTGAATAAAAAAAAACAAAATAAATAAACCAACCCAACAAAACCATTGCTATGAGCCAGTCCTGACTCCATAGAGTTTCTGGGAAGCATCCAGTAGGTTCAAACTGCTGACCTTTTGATCAGCAGCTATAGCACTTAGCCACTAAGCCACTGTAGAAGGTGATTGGAATAGGTGCTTGCGTAGCAGAGTGTGAACTGGGAAGACAGACTAGACAGAGTTCTTCCCAGTGCACCCTGATTTTTCTTTTTCTACTCTGAACTCCAGTAGTTTGACTTGAAGAGTTCAGTTGTTTGCCTGTGGACCATAAGTCTCTATTTGAGCTGAAAGGAATGGAATGCGGTTGGACCGATCTCTCCAAATGGCACCTGGGCCAGAAGAGCCCCTTGGTAAGTTCTTGGAAAGACACTTTGCTACCCATCATCCTTGGCTGCCATCCTCAGTTCAGTATAAGACTGGTAGAGGAAACAAGTTTGAATTCCTCTAGGATTTTAACTGCTTGCTTCCACTGACAACCATGTGGAGAGGTGTAGCCCTTATTGCTATGAATAGTAGCCTTCAAGGTAGAATCTTCAGCTAAAACTATGCAGCTTTTCCTTGTAAGCTGTCAGTTGCTCAGCTGAGTCCCTGTGAAAATCCTTGCAGCGTCCAAATCAGGATGGAGAGAGCTAGGAAAGGGGCAGGAGCACTCAGGAATACAGCCTAAGACAAGCTCAGAGGAGACTCGACATTGCCGCTTCCGACCTCTCAGGAGACAGTTCTCTAGACTTGTCATGCCATTTGCATTGTTAACTTGATATTAACACCCTCTTTGGGTGGGGCCCTGGAGTTATGCTCATACGGCTATAGACTCCCGAAGGAACTGGGAGGCTACCTCCTGAGGCAGTGATGTAAATGTTAAGTCTTTTGTGAGCTTTCTGTAACCACATATCGGCACACTTCATTACATGCTCTCTGGTCTGTTCATCAATCATTTTTGCCTTGTCTGTCCTGGTAGATGATAAATGATTTAAAAACAGGGGTTGTAACTCAAATACATTTTTTTCTCATACTTCCCATAGCAGAGTGCTAGATTCCTAATTGGAGTCTGCTGATGTGTTCATCATTTCAACTACTTCAGGAACTACCCCCAAGTACAATATGCACATAGTTAGGGTCCCAAGGCAAAGGAGATCTATACCTACCAAGGGTCGGAGGTCAGGATGCGAGAGGATGTAGCCGTTGTTCGTGTTCAAAAAGGCATATCCGTGTACTCCTAGCTGCCAAAGACAGGGGTTGACGTGCATTAAACCTTTTGTTGGTGTTGATAACTGGATTTGGTCAGGCGTTTGGGGCCATAGGGCCATTAAAGATGGCTGCTCACTGCAGAGAATTGTTCACATATGAACACAGCTGAGTCACTGTTTAAATTGTCCACTAACAATTTTATTGTGGTAAAACCTAGACAACACGAAAATCTGCTATTTTATCTGTTTTTAGGAGTATGGTGAGCAGCAGTAATTGGATCCACAGTGTTTTGCATCTATCACCGCTGTTTCCAAGACTGTCCATCACCCCCGAGAGAAACTCAAGCAATACCGTAAGCAGTAATTTACCCCAAGCGATAACTCTCCCTTTTTCCTTACCCCTTTCCAGCCCCTGGGAACTCTGGTGGCACGGTGGTTAAACGCTACATCTGCTAGCCAAAAGGTGGGTAGTTCAAATCTGCCAGGCACTCCTTGGAAACTCTATGGGACAGCTCTACTCTGTCTATAGAGTTGCTCTGAGTCAGAATCGATTGGATGGTAGTCGGTTTTTTGCTTTGTTTTCTAGCCCTTACTCACATTCATTACCATTGAGTTGATGTTGGCTCATAGCAACCCTATAAGACAGAATAGAACCGGCCCATAGGGTTTTTAAGGCTGTAGGTCTTTATGGATGCAGACTGACGATTTTTTCTCATGGAGGAGCTGGTAAGTTCCAACCACTGAGCTTTCAGTTAGTAGTCAAACACTTTACCATTGCGCTATCAGGGCTGCTTTCCCTAGCCTCTAGAAACTGCTAATTCCTTTCCATCTCTATGAATCTGCCTGTTGTAGATATTTCATATGGGTGGAATCATATAATATTTGTACCTTGATGTCTGGCTTATTTCACTCAGTGTAATTTTTTTAGGTTACCCGTGTCATAGCACGTCTCAGAACTTCATTTCTTTTTATGGCTGAATAGTATTCCATAATACATGCATACTGTACTTTGCTTACTCATACATCTGTTGATAGACCCTGGGCTGTTTCCATCTTTCAGCTATTGTGAATAATGGTGTTAATGGATGTTGGTGTACAAGCATCTGAGCCCCTGCTTTCAGTTCTTTTGGGTCTGTACCTAGGAGTGGAATTTTTGGGCCATCTGGTAACTTTATGTTTACCTTTTTAAAGAATCTAGCCTTTAATCTTGATGTCCTTTCCAAATTCTATTGCTTCTAGCACAATAGCTGTGTTGTACCACTACCTGGCTCATCTTCTGCCACATACTCTAGGTGCTTTGATAGTATTCTCACTTGTTCTTACAACAGGATGACACAGCATGGAGGAGCAGGTTGAGAAACAGAGGAACAATACAGGGGAAGAACTTTTTGAAGGTCACAGAGTAAGTCACAGTTGAGCACTGGGAAAGGACTCAGGAGTTTAGGCCACTGCTCCCATGCTTGGCACCCACACTGCTCTAGGGACCAGATGGAGAGGCCGTACCGAGTCCAGCTCTGGACTTGGCTGCCACTGCCTGGGAAAAGGCCCTAATACCATCTGAGACAGCTCATGAGGGACCCGTGGCTCCCACTCAGGGACCTGACCCAGGCTCACCTTGTACCTAGGAGCAAGCTTCATCAGCTCTCGCAGGGCCACATCAGAGCCAACCACCCCCAGCAGAATGCCGTGGGATCGCTGGAAGGAAAAACAGCGCGGTCAGGGGATACGCAGCTTCCCTCTGATCAGGGTCAGACTAGACCCGAGTTCTTTTCAGAACCCAGAAATGAAAGCTGCTTAGGCCTCAAGTGGTTTCTTCTCTGCTATTAGATTTTTGGCTGAGTTCCCTATAGTAACAATCTAGAACCTATCAGGCGAATCTCAGGAACAATCTCAGCTGCTTGGAAGATTAATGTTCACTATTAATATTTAAGTTATAATATCTAAATGAAATACAAAATTTAATAAAATATTAATTTTCAGAGCAGATGGTTGAGTAGCAGGATCCTAGGGAAAATAAGCTACCAGTGCTCTGAACCACATGGTACTTATAAGGAAACCTTTCTTGACCAGATGGAGGATAGAAGGTCCTGGAAATCCTCTCACCAGAGACCTTGACGAACAAGTTAGAGAAGTGGCTCCAATGGACTGCCACCAAGGTGGCTGCATCAGAACCACTGGGGGAGACTTTGGGAAAGAGTACATTTCTCCAACTCTTTACTAAGAGGTTCTGATTTAGCTAGTTTGGGACAGGGCCTGAGAATATGCATTTAAAACCCTCTGAAGGTACTTCTGATACACTGCCAAGTTAAAGGCCCTTGATCAAAAGATGCCAGCCAGTGGCTCCAAGTTCTAATCCCTGCTGCAACCTCTCAGGGGGTGGCCACTCACTGTTTCATTCTTTTTACTGAAGACGGGCATGGCCACGGTAGTCATCAGCATCAGACTCTGTGCCTGTGAGGTGAAGAGCTGTTAAGAGGAAAGCACAAAGAAGAGTCAGGCCCAGAATGTCCAGTGGTTTGTCCCCATGACAGCACAAAATGTGCAGGGCCCGCTGTTATCATTACCATTATCAACCATGTGGTGTCACCTTCCAATAAGAAGAAATTCCCAAAGTTTGCCTTCCCTGCAAGCAGAGAACAGGCAGAAATGCTACAGCATAGAGTTAGGTTGTAGAGGAGGATCAAGCTGGTATCACTTACCAAAGACAATCCTAAGACAGGGCAGGTCTCAGAATCCCAGAGCCTGCAGCCCAACTTCAAAATATGCTCATTGAGCTCTCGTATCTCAACCACACCAAGGATAATAAGCATGAGCCCACACATGCCCAGGAACAAAGAAGTTTAGCATGTTAAAACTATCTGAGAACTCTCTGATATGGACCTAAGGTTGGCACAAGGTGGCCTCTCAAGAGAGAGAAGGACACAGTTCTAGAACCATCTGCAAACATAAGCAGACACACACGGAACTGAAGTGCAAGGACAGGCCACAATGTATCTGTAGTCCCACCTTGGGGGTCATCTCTAACACACACAGGACAGACTCTCGACCTCTTCTCCACTCAGTCATTCCCAGCCCCTAAGGGTGTTTTCCTTTTATTGCCAATCTTACCATCCTGCTTCCTCCAGCTACCTTGGAAAGGGGCTTTACCCACGTGCCCCTCTTTAAAACAAAGACAAGCTCCTGGAAAGAGGTGTGTAGCAGCACATTCTGAGAGATCAACCCTCACTTGAAAAGCCTGGTGGCATAGTGGTTAAGTGCTATGGCTGCTAACCAAAAGGTCAGCAGTTTGAATCCAGCAAGTGTTCCTTGGAAACTCTATGGGGCAATTCTACTTTGTTCTATAGGGTTGCTATGAGTTGAAAGCAACTCAATAACAGTGGATTTAACCTTCATTTAGATAAACCAAAGGAAGTTGCAAGTCATGGGAATCTGGAGTAGACATTACTGGAAAATGAACTTTTGACCATCAAGTTCCTTCTCTCTACTTCATCTGATTTTTCGATTTAGTTTGGAAGTAAGGTTTTCTGAAAGTGAGCTGGAATTTTGTCCTGAGCTCAGATACATTGGTATGGATGAGATGAATGCTGTCAAGTCTCCTTGGGTTATAGATTTATGAAGCCAGAGGTACCTCTCCCTTGCTTCTCCTAGGAATTCCACTCTTCCCCTCTCACCCACCTTAGACCTTCCCCTCTCACCCACCTTAGACCCATCTCCCACTCTCCCGGATTCCAGTGCAGCATGCCACTGTCCCTGCACAGCTGTCTCTGGTCATCTGTGCTGGGGACTGTTGTCATTTTTTAAAAAGAAGAGAAAACTGCTGTCACATGTGGATATGGGGGGAAGCAGGGGCCTGGAAAGTTATGATGTCTATGAAGGGCCAATGGATGACCTGGCTTATCTGTCTGAAAACATTTTTATAGCTCTATAGGGAAGTAAGATTGTACTACTACTCACCTTCATTCTCCTCCCTTGTCCCTTCTCCAAACACACACCCAAACAGTCTAGGCTATCCTTAGCCAAGGTCCCTGTTCTCCTCACTAGACTTTAGGGTTTTAGAAGTTGTGAGTTCAGATCCAGCCTTCCCTTTTCCTGCTCCCTTGGCACGAACACAAACACTCATACATATGAGAGGCATATAAATGATGTCCACTGGAGAGGTGGTCCCCTCCGCAGGCCATGGCAGTTGATGTGGTGCATGGGTAGATGGATGGATGGATGGATGATGGAAGAGAGTGAAAAGTGTAAGATGAAGTGCAAAGGAAGACAAAGAATCAATCTCTCTCTCTTTCTCTGATTCTCACTCTTTCTCTTTTATTCTATGTCAATAATATCTGCCCTGAATAGGGTCCTGAGAACATCCGGGCAATGAAAGAAGAAACCTGTCCTAATGAAGAAAGTTTTTCCATTCTGAGCACCTGCTTTGGGACCAACAGCTGGTGATAGTTGGATGACACTTCCTGAGCATGACCTTATCGGCCAAGCCCCTTTAAGGTAGTTAAATTAATGAATGTTTACATTCCAAAATTAGCAGGATAGTTTATATTACTATTAATGGGTAGAGACAAGCACACCACTACCCTTAGACAAACTTAAGTCAGAAATGAAGCTGAAAGTTTGCATTCCTTCCTTCCTTTGCATCTAGGACCATGAGATAGGCTATGTGGGCCAATGAGACACAAGGTCAAGGGTCATATAAGACTCCCTAGAAGTTCCTTTTACAGGGGTGGGATATGCCCCTCTTTCCTGCCATCTTGCTGTTCAGAATGTAGTTCCTATTGACTGGAGTTTCACTAGCCACCTTGGACCAGAGAGACAAAGCTTATACCTGGGTATGGCAAAGTGGACAGCAGGAAGGAGGGCCAAGGGTGACCAGAGGACTCCTCATCAGCTTAGGGCCGCCCACCTCTGGACTTCTTTTACATGAAGGAGAAATAGACTTCTATCATATTTAAGCCAGTATTTTTAGCTCTCTTTTAATCCTAGAGTGAAACATAATGAGTGAAGCAGGTGGCTGTATATGTGATTTGAGAGGTGCCAGAAAGGTCTCTTTTTCCCCAAAACAGCTCATCTGAAATTCTACATTTGATAGTTTATTTCTCTTTGTAAGTCATTACTGCTCGTAGGCAGTGTCTTTGAAAATGCAGGTACCCAGGAAGGAAGAGCACATGACTGAACAATATGATTGATTGCGTATGATTGGTTTGACTACTTTTTTCCATAATAGGTAGGAGGGAAGGACATTGAGGGCAGTGAGCTCCAGTGAAGGAAGGCAGGAGAAACAAGTTTGGAGCAGAGGGACTCTGTTCAAGGTGGCAGACCTGGGTAGGTCTTCTGATAGAGTCTCTGCTATCCAGAACAGCATATGGGTGTGGAACTACTGCTGGGCTGACGAATGTCGGGAGAAGGAGGAGAAAATGCATGAAAGAAGATGTGTATTCACCCCTCCACAGCTCTGCCTAAGGAGGTGTATTATACTGACCCCCTTCCTGACCCAGGAACTCACTACTTACATAGGAAGTCACCTCTTACACCCCAGGGTCCCTAATTCTGGAGTACCTGTCAGAGCCCCACCTGGCTATCTAGGTAGGCTTCTGTCCAGATGATGTCGTGGTCATGGTTGATGACCATGGGGCGGCTGAGCACGTGCAGGTACTCCATCACGTTCTCCTGGGCATCTGCCAGAGTAGAGATGTGAGTATAGTAGCCTGGTGGAGGGAAAGATTTGAATGGTTATAGTGATACGGGGCTGCACTCTGAATCTCCCTGCAGGGCCCAAACACCCTTTCCCCAGAAGCTGATGCCTCACAGCTGGGCCCTTCACTGGGAATTACTCTGGGCCCTGAGGAACTACTTTTGCTAAGGTTATTCCCTCACCAGGAGCTACTGGAGGACAACAGTACTAAAAAGGGGGTTTCAAAGGCCCAGGCTACCCCATTGTGGAAGAAGTCTGAGGGCCTTTCCAGCCATAGACCTCCTCATAGGAGAGGCAGAGCCCTCAGGCGCAATCCCACTGAGGGTTTGCTGCTCCCTTTCCCTTCTGAGGGTGCTCCCAGTAAACTTCTTCTGCCTGCAACTCTAGGTCTCAGAGTCTGTGTTTAGGCAACCCAGTCTGAGACAGCAATTCCTTGCTCAGCATCCTTGTTTCTCCATCCTCAGATTATGAGGTGGGGTACTATAGCTTCTTCACTATTGCCATAGTGATATTTAAAAAGCAAATGTCTTTAAAGCTGTCAGTGATTTAGTCCATAAACACCACTCTGGTCTCATTGCTCACCACCTCATCTTTTTGTTCCCAACAAACCTCTTATCTCAGGTTTTGGTACATGCTGTTCCCTCTTTCTGAAACACCATTCCTTGCTCCCTGGGTCTGGCTGAATCTTAACAGTTTTTCGTGTCTCAGCTTAGACAAATCTTTTTTCAGGAAACCTTCCTTGACTCCCCAAACTGGGAGAAGTGCCTTCCCTATTGTGCCCCCAACACCCTGCCCTGACAGCACCTCTCCAGAATTTTTGAATTTACAGTTTGTTTGTTTGTCTCCCATTCTGGGCAGTAGCCAGAGCAAGACTGAGCCTGTTCTGATCACCTTGGATTCCCCAGGGCCTAGAAACAGTACCAGGTTCACAGTAACTGCTTGACAGATTTTTGTTGAATCAACAGGGTCCAAGCTGTCCCTGTGAGGCCCAGGTCCCGGATTTTCGTTAGCAAGAGGCGAGGACTGTTTGCAGACTGAAAGTTATTCCAAAGAAAACCTTTTGTGTTTTGTTTGACAGCAGAACCAGTCTGTGGCAAGGACATCAGAGAGAGCCTTCATTTAAAATCCAGGTACCCTATTTGCCTCGCCCTGGCTTCTGTATTGTGGTTTGCTGTCAGGTTGTTTTTTTGGAAGACAGAGTTCTTCTCCTTTCTGTAAACAATGAAGAAATGACTCCTAAATTCTATTTCAGGTGACTTTATGACCTACGAAGATGCTCTGAAGGAGCCATCTAGCATTTACTCAAGCCTCTATGTAGCAATTCACGTTTTGTCTTGCTGTTTCCAAACAAGAAGAAGGAGGGCATGTACCGTCGTTCTTGGCATGCCACCACCCCACTGCAAGGCCCCAGCGCAGACGCCTGTGTTTGGCACCTCTGGGTGTCCCACTTGTGCTAAGGCAGAAGCTACAAAGGCAGTTGGCTAACATGTCACCTACCTTTGTTGTTGCATGCGATCCACTTCATGCAGTCGGCAAAAGTCACTTCTCTCCCGATGAGGTAGGTGAAAACTCGGACCTAATCCACAAGATACAGAGCAGCTCAGCAGAACTTTCTCTCCCAAACAGCAATGCTAACTTTACTCATGTGAGTCTAAGAAGCTAGATCAAGCACTTTGCAGGCTTTGGATGCCCCAAGTCTCATCCTGGTGGTACCAAAAGTTAAGTTCTCAGAGGCTAACTGAAAGGATGAGAATTTGAGTCCAGTGACTGCATGGGATTAAAAAACAGCAACAACAACAAAAACCTGGTGATCTTCATCTGTAAAGATTACACTAAAGAAAACTCTGTAGGGTGATTCTACTCTTTCACATGACATCACTGTAAGTCAAAATTTACTCAATGGTGCCTATCAACCCAGCAAAATCTCTTTGTGATAAGAAAAGATGCTAAGGTCCACACAGCAAAATGACTGGCTCACGGCCAAGGTGAGCACAAAGCAGGTATAATGTTGAGGTTCACAGCCCAGCAACTTTTGTGTCTCAAAACCATTATTCTGGTCCCTCATCTTGACTTCTCTCACACTCTTCCTCACTGAGATCTCTGTATCTAAAAACTAGTTGCCATTGAGTCAGTTCCAACCCGTGGTAACCCATATGTGTGACAGAATAAGACTGTGCTCCATAGGGTTCTCAGTGGCTGATTTTTCTGAAGTAGACCACCAGGCTTTTCTTTTGAGGCATCTCTGGAAAGACCAACTTTTCGGTTAATAGCCTAGTATGCTAACCTTGTGCACCACCAAGGCTGAATACTCTGTGTCTAGGGTTGACATAATTTCTGACCTCCAAATTGAGACATAGCTCCCATAAATGTTGCCGTTACTGTTAGATGATGCGAATGAGTTCTGACTCACAGGAAACCTATGAACAACAAAACTGAAGGCCGCCTGGTCCCATGCTATCTTTAAAATCATTGCTACGTTTGAGCCCGTTGCTGCAGCCACTGTGTCAATCTTTTTCTGCTGTAAAGATTGCTGCCTAGGAGACTCTATGGTGTAGTTCCACCCTGTCATACGAAGAGGGTCACTGTGAGTTGGACTTGACAGCACACGACAATAACAGCAATGGGACAGAACATTTGAACTCAGCCCAGCCCTGGTTTTTCTGGGATTACCCTATCCTATCCATGGCAGTAGGACAGCTCTCCTCTTGGGCGCCTTCCACTCCCCTTTGAGCCCGTGCCCCCCAAGGAGGATAACCTTGCGGTCTGGCCAGTTATACTTCTCAAATACTGGCTCGTAGTCCTCGACGGCACCATCCGTGATCAACATGATGGCCTGGTTACACAGGCTTCCTTGCTTGGCCTCCTGGAACTGTATAGGGAAGAGGAGGGCACCGTGACTTCAACCTATAAACTGCCCTCCCTCTACCTCCACCTCTTCTGTCCACCCTGTCACTCTCCCTCGGTTTCATCAGATGTGTGTACCTGCTTGAGGATCTGGAAGGCTTCATTCAGGGCTTGGTCCACAATCCCCACCCCTTTGACCATCAGTTCTTCCACCAGCTGTTTGAAATGCTGTCATGTGGGAGAAATTTGAGGAGAGTCAGGAGGTTGAGGAGACAAGGGAGCCCTCGTCTTTGGTCTTAACTTAGGAGGCTGTTTAGAGTTATTGTCCAGGAGATCCCAGCTGAAGATTCCACCTCTTCATGGTACAGCTAATTTTGCGGGCTGGCTCCCTGCAATAGTTGTTTCTCAAATGGCCTCAGGGTAAACTGAGAAAGTGAAAATGGCCTGGTGCAGATCTATCCCCACTACTGGAAGGATACTGCCAAGTGTAAGAGTTACCAGAGGACAGCAGGGACAGGAGTGAGGGACAGTCTGCTGGGAGCCAAAACCTGAACTCCCTGGTTCCCGAACACCCTAATCATCCTAGCCCTTATCTCAGTGGTGAGCATTTCATAGCAGAGGTCATGGAGGCAGTCAGAGACTCTAGGAACCAATCTGTGGCTAAGAATCAAGAGGAAACCAAACCCAAATTCCATGACACAGACAAAAGGATCTATGACACACCAAATACCCCTTTAAAAAATAGTTGCCATATCCTCCTCTCCTCCTTAGCTTTTAACCAGGGAAAAAGAGTCAACCCAATCTGTTTGAACTTCTCTTCCCTTGGGGGAAGCTCCTGTGAAGACTGTCAGTGGGAAGGCCACAGGGGGAAGCAAAAAGGGAGACTGAGTCCTGGGTCATCCATGAAATAAAAAGTCAACCTGTGAATAGCTGAGTTTGCTTTAGTGCAATCCTTCATTATTTCCTCTAAATAGGTAGGTACCATATTTATAAGGGAAATTTCTTGGGTATATTTGCATGGTTAACCACAGATTTGCTTTCCCCTCTTTCCCAGTGCCATAGAATAAGTGCAAGTGGGCCATGAAAGCAGTCTGCATGGACGACACTGTAGTATCCTTGCAAGAGAGAGTCTCAGAAGGGCCAGGCCAAGGTGGACACTCACCTCTCGGTTGTCTCTATCTGCTTGGACAAGGATCCCTTTAAAGCAAGGCTCAATGTAATGAACGTAGTCATTGTACTGCAATTGCGGCAGGGAGAGGAGAAGAAAGAACAAATAAGATCAGTGAGAAAGTCAGGTGAAGAAGCTTCAGCACCTCATGGGGGGCTGGAGTAAGGTCACCTAGATAAGCATGCAATGCTATCTAGGGGAACACTTGGTGTTTTGCAATGTTTCACAGTAGAGAGAAGACAGTAAGACGAATCGCGGGGCCTGTTAACTCTAAAAGTTTTTCTCAAATCCTGGATTCTGGGGATTTTTCTGAGCCTGCTAACTGATGGATGTTCATTTCTCAGAGTGCAGAGAAGCTGCAGTTACTGAGAGAATTTCTTTGGTCTCTTCCTCAAAGACCAGGCAACGTGCTCCTACAGGGAAGCCCAGAGACCCTTTCCCCAGTAGGGCCCGGTAGGGGGATGAGACACTGCTCCTTTTTCTCTCTGCTGTGTGTATGTGAAGACGGTCCTTTTTCTATTAACAGAGGGTAGGAGTGGGAGGGGAAATGAATTATTTGTCCCCTTTTTCTGTTAGTCACCTCTCTTCCCCATAATCTCCCATGTTGTTCTGGTATCTTTAGTGCACAAGAGAAGGCAAGGAAGAGAAGTGGTGGTGACTTAGTGGTGGAACAGCATGAGTGCTCCGGGGAGAATGCCGGTGGTGAATGTACACCCTAATTGCTGTTCTCTCAACTGTTGAAAAAAAACTGTGGGGTGGGAGGGGGGAGACAGCATTGGGCAGGAGTGGGTGATGAGCTCACGCTGTCCTACTCTGATAGAGTGATGGAACCCGATGTCTGTGGCCACCTTGTCACTCCTGCAGGTCCAGGAGCAGGATGGAGAGAGGACCAAGACGGGGAGATGGGACCTAGGAGGTGATACGGTGGAGAAGCAGAGAGGCCCAAGGGAGCGGCTCAGAGAGTGCGGGCTGAAAGTATGGGGAGGGGGAGATTGTTCTCACACCCCAGCCAGATTATTTTAAAGTTAGACAATTTTGCCTTGGTATTGCTTTGCTTCTTAAGTAAATTTCACTAAAGATTAGGGATTTAGCGGGATGTGGCAGGCTGTGCATGGAACTTTAGGATCAGCTAGTGCTTCCAGTGCCCTTCGAAGCCCCCATGTGGCTGTTCACTCTCCCCTCTCGGAAGGTTCAACTGCCTCATCCTCTTGCTACATTTTAAAATAGTCTCCTGACTTGTCACCCCTCTTTTCTTTGTTTTTCCACTTAATCAATTCTCTGGGGATAGGTGGAGCAACCCTCAGGAAGAGGCGCTGTAAAAACAGATGTCAGATATGTTGTCCCCTTCGTGCTTATATCTCCTGCCTTCCTCCCTTCTCCCAGTGTGTCTGGATTTAACGAGATACAGGAAGTTGGGGGGACTGGAACTGTGGTAAAGCAGGAACCCATGGATCATTCGCTCTACTTCAGATTGGAGAGCAGCAGATCTGATTAGGAATAGATGAGGCATTTACTCATGGTTGGTGGTTCAATCCCAGACTCCTCTGAGAAACTGAAGGATAGGGCCCAGGAAAAATGGATCGATGCAGCATTTTATATATAGTTTTAGGGGCTCAGACAGACCATGGACCCTAGGTTAATAGCCAGGCTTGTACAAGAAGATCGTTGTATAGCAGGAGGCATCAAGTGACTGTGCTGGTCATTCTAGAACAGGCAGGAGAATTTTTTTTTTTTTTTTAAGAGAGAGAGAGCAGCTCTAGAGCAAGAAAGCACATTTACCGCAATGATATTAACGAAGTCGTTCTCTCCCAGGGTGTCCAAGATCGTGGAGATAGTGTGTTTGGCGATGGCCATCCTCAGCCCCTTCATGCTACCACTCACGTCCACCACAATCACTATGTCCTTCGGAGAAGTAGCAGCCTGTATGTACCTTCAGCACGAAGTAATGGAAAGGAAAGAGATAGGCCGAAGGTGGGAAAACCAAAGTCAAATAACCTCTGACCACGAGTTTCCAGTTATTTCTATTCAAATTCTGGTCTAAGCGTATCCAAAGCTCAGAACTGTAACTATGATACAGTTTACTGTGCCCTATAGCAACTCAACATGCTTCTGAAGCCATGGAGGCTTAATGTGGTTGGGCCTGTGCCTACTCAGTGGGCCGTCAGGTGGGGGAAAGTCCAATCCTGGTGGTTACCCTGGTCCTCTTTGGTTTAGACCACCAGAGTCCCTGAGGGCTGGAAGTGGGAAAGGAGAGAGCCGGGATTCACCCTGAGCATCTATCACAATCCACCGGAGAAGGGGCAGCAAGGGAGAGGAGAGCCTGACAGAAGGTGCACTTCGAGATAGTCCAGTGTCATAGAAGGAGGTTTAGGGTGAGAAAGAGAAATGTTATCAGTCCTAGATGATAGTCCAGGAGCAAGGGCAGTTGTAGAGAAAAAGGAGGCGTCTAGCTGGCCTTCATCCTACTCTTGTGTTCAGTTGGGTTCTTTGGTGGGGGAAGATAGAGGAGTGTAGGCAGAGAATAGAGGAGAACTAGGGCTCAGGGCTCTTTACCCTAGGAGTTCTTACCAGCCACGATTCCGGCAGTCGAAAGCAATGACTCCATTCTCATCAGGTTTCCATTTTATACCTGGGGAAACAAAGGTTCGTCCTTCTTCCACTAGCTCAGTGAGGCTGCCCCAGCACCCCTAAGTGGATGATACCACCCAAAAGGGCCATGAGCCCCAGAGCAGGGCCAACGGTGGTCTGGGCGCCAGGATTTAGGAACATTAGATGTTACCCTGTAAACCGGGGCAGCAGGCAACGAGGGAGCCAGCTCTATAGAGGAGCATCCACCATGCAAACTGCCCTGTCTCAGAGGGGTAATTTTATAGGGAGGATCCCTAAAGGTGGGGCGTGCAGCTCATTTGTGTGATGTGACTTTTAAACCTGTTATCAAAGCGTAGACGAGGTGGTAAGAGAGCCAGGTGCCTTGTTTTCCAGTGTAGTACTCTTCTTGCTAGCCCATTTGCCACTAGTCAGGTGAAGCTCACTGGTGCTCGTGTTCTCTTCTGTTAGCTGGGCTGGGGAAATGATTTGTCTATATAATAGTAAGCTCGTTGAGGGCAGGCATTCCTAGCACTTAGTGCACTGTCTGACAGCACCTGGCAGGAAATGCTTGATAAATGTCTGTTACCTGAATGGAAGAACATATAAATAAATATGGAAGCTATTTTTTAACCTAAGAGAGCGCCCTGGTAGTTTTGTCCTATTTGTGTAATCAAATACTTGGCTAGATACGCGTAAAGCACAGATAACACTGACATGATCCAAGACACAATCTCTATTCACAAAGATTTTAACAAATTGCAATAGTGCGTTCAAATGAAGAAGATTAAAAATAACAGTTTAAATTGTAATACATTGCATTTGAAGTGGAAGAAAATGTATGGTAGTTATCATGAATCACTAGGAGTTCTAAGGGATTTGCTGTTTTATGGCAGTTAGACTCTGAGGCTTTGCTAGGCTCTCAAAAGCAGGAGAGATTTTCAGGTACTATGCCCCTAAAGGAAGCCCTGGTTAAGTGCTATGGCTGCTAGCCCAAAAGGTCCTGAGTTCAAATCTGGCAGGCACTCCTTAGAAACTCTATGGGGCAATCCTACTCTGACCTATAGCATCGCTGTGAGTTGGCATCAGCTCGGTTGCAGCGGGTTTGCATTTGGTTTATGCCCCTCACCTAGTGATGACAGAGTCCCAGGGGTTGGGGTCTGCAGTAAGGAGACAAGGCCTTGATATAGGAGAAAGATGGGAAGCAGGAGGAGAGCCATGGGTAGAGTTCAGGTGGCTGGAGACTGAAGGACGGGGTTCTGATCTGGACCTGTGGCAGTGAAAAGAGGGGCACGGTCATCCTATAGCTGCCTTCCTATAACAGTAGGGTTGTGGGGAATTGGATCCTTAGCACAGCAATGAAAAGGGGAAGCAGAGTCTGAAGCTCCGGACTCTGGACTCTGGGAAGATAGTGTTAATGGTCCTGGCATAGAAAAACCTTCAATTCCTGGTGGAAATATAAGGAAGCTTTTTTAAAAGGAAGTTTTCCAAAGTCAAATCTGCCCTCTTGAGCAAAGATTGCTAAAACCGCAGGCTCCCATAAGTGAAAGGCAGCAGAGTGAAGACAACTCAGACTTAGCTTGTCAGACTTAGCTAGTACAAAACACGGGGTAGCTATGTTTGAGGAAATAAGACATAGAAACATACAGAAAGAAAGAGACAGTCATCAAAACAAAGGAACTTATAGAAATAAAATATATATACATGTTGAAACAATATCTAAAAGGATAGTGGAGTATTCACAGAGAATGAGAAGCTTCAATATATATATCTGATTGGAGACTCAGAAAAAGAAAGCAGAGAGCACATAAGTAAGGTAATAGTTAAATAGATAATGTCTGGGAAATTTCTAGAGCTAATAAAAGCCACAAATCCACTGATTTAGGAAGGATGGAATACCCAAAGCAGGATAAATGAAAAAAGTATCTACGTATAGACACATCACTGTGAAACTGCAGACTGATCAAAACAAAAAGACCTTGAAAGCAGCTTCAAGGAAAGGCCAGAATACCTATGAAGAAACAGCAGTTAAACTGACAGCAGATTTTCTCAATACCAGCAGAAAGTGGAAAACATATTTGCAGTGTTGAGAAAAAAAAGAACTGTTAATTCAGAACTACACTCTTAGTAATACCGTCGTTCAAGAATGAGGATAAAATAAAAATAGTTATAGATAACACAACCTGCAACCATTCATCATCAAGAGCAGGGGTCTCAGAAAGGCAGTCTGAGATGCTTGAAGAAATAGTGGTCAAATAATACAATGGACAAATAGTTAAAGTCAAACAAATAACATCTGTATTCAATAACAGTGATAGTGATTAGTTTGTGGGGATAAAAAGTTCAGTACTGTAGGACAATAGTAGAATAGAAGTCAGAAATAGGGGAGCCATGAAAAAGTTCTAAGGTCCTTTTTTGACTAGGAGGAGAGTAAAAATGTTATTTAGTTTTAACATCATTTTGTCATGTTAAATACAGGTAGTCTGTGACTTATGATATATCCCAGTTATGACAAACCTCACTTAACACCCTCTATTTTTTTGGTACATCTTATACTTACTAATCTGTACTACAGACAGTGTTGCAGTGCATAATTTGCTAGTGTTAGCCTTCTCAGATATTCACCTGCAGATGTTCAGTTTTATGATTTACTGTTCAAAATCTGCTGGGTGGGAGGCTGGAACGTTGCATCTTCCTGGGAGAAAGTTACAGGAAAATCCATGCAGAGTGTTATGGATTGAATTGTGTCTCACCAAGTGTGGTTTCAGCTTGCCTGGGCCATGGTTCCTGGTATTGTGTGATTTTCCTATATGTTGTAGATCTTGACTCTGTGATGTTAATAAGGGAGGATAGGTAGCAGCTGCATTGGTGAGGCAGGACTTAGTCTATGAGATTATATTGTGCCTTGAAAAAAATCTCTTGATATACATAAAAAAAGAAGTGAGCAGAGAGACAGGCGGACCACTTACCACTAGGAAAGAAGCACCTAGAGCAGACTGCCTCCTTTGGACTCAGGGTTCCTGTGCCTGAGAACCTCCCAGTCCAGGGGAAGATTGATGAAGACCTTCCTCCAGAGCTGAGAGAGAAAATACTCCCCTGGAGCTGACACCCTGAATTTGGACATGTGGCCTACTTTTACTGTAAGGAAATAAATTTCTCATTGTTAAAGCCATCCACTTGTAGTGGATGCAGTACTTGATAACTGAGGCACAGAGAATGTGGGAAAGAGTTGCTGAGTTACGGGAAAACACTCCAAGCGTTTGATCAGGTTAATATGATGGAAGAGATCTCTGGCACCATTGTCCATGTGGCAAGAAAGCTGAACTTAGGACTTGTGGAACAGCTCGTAGATCACGAAGGAAGAGAACTGGCGGATCAAGACTTAATGGATTTTGAAGAGTAAAGAAATGCTGAAGAAGAAAGAAATAATGAGGAAGAGGAAAGAGAGAAGTCAAAAAATTTTACAGTGCAAGGATTGACTAAAGTTGTAAGTTAAACCAGGGGCTTCAGTTGCTTGGAAACATGTACCCAAACATTGACTACTTTGCTAAAGTTGATAGGCAGATCTGAGAAGCAGTGAAAATTACCACAAAATGTATGAAGAAAAGGATCATACAGAAAACCTCACTGGTTTTCTTACTAGAAATGCCATCCTCATTCTCATGTACAATCTAAATGATCTAGGACCTTCTGTAAATAGAGTTATTAACACAATTCACAAAATGCCAATGTTGTCCAACTCTTCTTTATAATTTTTATGATATGCCTGCTTTTTGTCTTGGTGTGTATGTATTAAAATATATTTGTAAATTTCTATACAATGTTTTCAACTCCCAAAGACAATTCAAGATCAAATTTATAAAGACACTGGTAAGAAAAGGCAATCATAAAGACAAAAAGGCAAAAAAAAATGAGACATTTAATTTATGTCAGAACTGACTTAAGACAGAGTTGGCTGAAGGAACCCCATTGTAAATCAGCAACCACCTGTATGACCAGTAAAATTACAGGATTAATTGTTAAAAGAATAGAGGGCATAAGTCAAAAAGCAGTAGTTTTAAAAAGGGAAATAACAGGGGAAGAAGAGATTTATTGGAAAAATTTAATCATTAAAAAACCAAAGTATGAAAAAAGGCAACAAAATAGTGGGAAAATTAAAAGTCTAAAGAACAAAATCATAGCAAGTTCAAATACATGAATACTCACAGTAAAAGTAAATGTACTTAACTTGCCAGAAAGTAAAAAAGATTATCATTTTGGATGAAAATTAAAAAGTTATAAACTATTTTTGACAGATACCGCTAAAACAAAATGACAAAGAAAGGCAATGATGAAAACATGAACTGAGATGTTTCAACAAGTGAGTGAAGGGCTAGAGGTGCTCACTTGTGACACTTTCCTGTCCAATGGACTAGAAGAGATCTGTATTTGTTGTGCCCATTCTAAAGAAAAGTGATCCAACAGAATGCAAAATTATCAAATAATATCGTTAATATCACACACAAAAGTTTGCTGAAGATCATTCAACAGCAGTTGCAGCAGTACATCAACAGGGAACTGCTGGAAATTCAGGCTGGATTCAGAAGAGGAAGGGAAAGAGGAAGATGGGAGCGGAAATGGAAGAGAACGGCTGATGTCAGATGGATCCTCACTGCATACCAGAAGTTTACCTGTGGTTTATTGGCTGTGCAAAGTCATGCGACTGTGTAGATCATAACAAATTATGGATAACATTGCAAAGAATGGGGATTCCAGAACACTTAATTGTGCTCATGAAGAACCTATACACAGACCAAGAGACGGTCATTTGAATAGAACAAGGCAATAACACATGATTTAAAGTCAGGAAATGTATGCGTCAGGGTTGGATCTTTTCACCATCGTTATTCAGTCTGTATACTGAAAAGGTAATTTGAGAAGCTGGACTAAATGAAGGGCATTAGGATTGGAGGAAGACTCGTTAATAACCTATAATATACAGATGACACAACCTTGTTTGCTGAAAGTGAAGAGAACTTGAAGCACTTACTGATGAAGTTCAAAGACTAAAGTCATCAGTTTGGATTATACTTAAACATGAAGAAAACAAAAATTCTCGCAACTGGATCAGTAAGTAACATCATGATAAATGGAGAAAATATTGAAGTTGTCAAGGAGGGCTTGTGTTTTACTTGGATCCACAGTCAACATCCATGGAAGCAGTAGTCAAGAAATCAAATGATGTGTTGTTGCGTTATGCAAATCTGCTCTGAATGACCTCTTCTAAAGTGTGAAAAAGCAAGGATGTCACTTTGAAGACTGTCATGGATTGAATTGTGTCTCCCCCAAAATATATGTAGCCAAGTGGCTGGGCCATGATTCCTAGTATCTTGTAACTGTCCTCCATTGTGTGGTTTTCCTAAACTGTAGGTTAAAGGAATAGGGTGGGGCTGTAAATCCCTTCATAAGATTACCTCCCTGCTCCACTGTAAAAGGAGTTTCCCTGGAGTATGGTTTGCCCCACCCTTAATCCTTTCACCCTACCAGAGATAAAAGGACAGAGAAGCAGGCAGAGAATTGGGAGCCTCATTCCATCAACAAAGCAGCACCAAGAGAAGAGTGCGTCCTTCAGACCTGAGGTTCCTGCGCCAAGATGCTCCCTGGACAAAGACTGATGTAATACCGGACTTTCCTCCTGAGCTGACAAAGGGAAAGCCTTCCCCTGGAGTGGACACCCTGAATATAGACTTGCAGCCTACCGGACTGTGTAAGAATAAACCTTCCTTTGTTAAAGCTATCCACTTTGTGGTATTTCTGTTAGAGCAGCCCTAGCTGACTAAAATGAAGACTAAGATACATCTGACCAAGTCATAGTGTTTTCGGTTGCCTCATATGTGTGCAAAAATTGGACAATGAAGGAGGAAGACTAAAGAAGAACCAACACCTTTGAACTGTAGTGTTGGCAAGGAATATTTAATATATCATTGGCTCCCAGAAGAATGAATGAACCTGTCTTGGAAGAAGTACAACCGGGATGTTCCTTAGAAACAAGGGTGACAAAACTTTGTCTCACATACTTTAGATGTGTTATTAGGAGGGATCAATCCCTGGAAAAGGGCATCATGCTTAGCAAAGTAGGTCGGCAAAACAGAGACAGCCCTTCAATGAGATGGGTTGACACAGTCATTGCAACAAGGAGCTTGAACACCCAACTGTGAGGATGGCACAGGACTGGGCAGGGTTTCATTCTGTTGTATGCAGGGTGGTAGGAGTCAGAACTAATTCAATGGCATGTAACAGCAACAGCAACAGTGACACAAGTCTGCATATAAAACCTGATTTAAAAAGTCTAAAAACGAGGAAAGCAATATCTAGATAGATAGATAGATTTACTCATCCAATAAACAATATATATGTATTGTTTAGGCAGACAGACACACATGAAACAGAACTAAACAAAAACAGACCAACAAATTCCGAGTAGAATGATAAGCTTGAAATTCAGGGTGACTGTTACCTGGCCAGCTGAGAGGGTGGGAGCTGAATGGGGCAGGAAGTAGGGCAGAGGGGCAGCATACAGGATGGACACCCAGATAAATATAAATTGTAGGTAATATTCTAGATCACGTGTAGATGATGTGTAAACAGCCATTCGTTATATCACAAGTACAATAAAATAAATTAAAATGGGCTTGCATGAACCAGTAAGGACAGTGTTCATGAACCAAGGGTTATGGTCAACCCAGTGCTGTCTCTTCAAGGTCGGTATTAATACACAGTTGTGTATTGGTGTATATACACACTTAAGTATCAAAGTGAGAAATGACTCCTGTATGTTAACTTTGACTCAACAACGCAGAACAGTAACAATACACTAATCCTGATGAGCTTTCACCTGGATTGTGTTGACATCTCTGGAGGCCCTGATGTGACATGAATGATCATGGAATTGCATGTGTTTACTCAGGAGAAGATTTGAGCGATACATGAACAGTCTTCAGACATTTGAAGAGCTGCTATATGCAAGAGGGATAAACTTATTCATTAAGGCTCTAGTGAACAGAAACAGAACCAACAGCTAGTTGTAGATTCTGTGAAAGAAACACACAGAGTAGCAGGCTAACAATGGGGAAACTCTGTGACCTCTGAAGTTTCTTTGCACCTCAAGTCAGGGATTGGCTTTTCCAGCTCAGGAACTCAAAGAGATCCTTTAGGATTTTTCTTGTTTCTTGTCTCAGAAAATAGGACAAATTTAAGACTTTCTGGGCAGTGTGTTAAAATATAAAAATAAGTTGGGGTGATTTATGGAAGTGATTATTTAAAATGGGAAAGAAAAGGGCAAAAATCATGCCAATTCTGTGGTATGTGTTTTCTGCTCTCTGTTTTTACCGGTGGACAGCCATCTCCTCTATTAAGTTGGCCGCTAGTCATATGGTAGCTGGTGACATTTTCTATGCTGCTGTTGGACGTGGAAGCCTCCTTTCTCCAATTAGAATATAAATTTCTTAAGATGAAGAGTTGTTTTATCTACGTTTGCACAACCCCTTCTCACACAGTGCTTCCCATAGACTAGGAGCTCAATGCCCAAAGCCAAGCCAAGTGCCGTCGAGTCGGACCCGACTCAGGCAGGCGACAATCTTCTGGTTACCACGGGGCTTAATGGTTTCATTCATCCTTTCAACAGCCGTTTACTGAGGTCAAAGAGGGTCAAAGAGGGGGTTGGAAGGCCTTTCGGGCAGGAGGCCAGCCCGTTCACTGGGGGTCTGCTGACAGGTGTTCTCTTCAGTGCTGTTGATGTAGCCCAGGGAAGAAGTCCAGGGAACTCCGGAGATACTGCCTCATGTCCTTACCTGGATAGATTCTGAAGAATCCAGTTGAGCTGCCAAAATATTGCCAGGTCAATGTTGGGTCTCTCTGGAAGTTCTCCACAAAAACAGGGTTCAAGGCTTCAGACATGTAGACTCCATTTAAAATATCAGGATCTGAAGGGTCAGATTATAGGGGAATTGTCATGGGAAGGTATAGCACACCAAACATACATTCAGACTTACTTCCTGCTATGATGTAGTTCAGACTTTCCCTCTGTATCTCATTTGGGAAGCCACACTCACACTCTCTTATCTAGGTTTCTCTCACCCCAGGATTGTGTACAGTAATTCCTTTTCTCATCTCTAATCCAGGAGGTTGGGGAGACAGTTTGTGACTCCACAGCATTTCTTAGGAAAATGGAGGCAAATCATTAAAAAGTCACCATATCCAAATTGTACATGTAAAAATTGCTGCAATCACAAATGTTTTGTCACATATAGTTCTACCACAATAAAACAAAACCCGGCAATACCACTACCACCATCTTTCACAACCTCCAAAACAGCTGACAAGAGCACGCTGGGAATGGGGAAGGGGAATGGCGGGAGTTACCTTTGTTGTACACGTTGGTGGGCAGCTGCACACTGCTGATGGAGGTGTTCACCATCAGGTTGCTAAAGTGTGCGTTGGACTCCAGGACAAACTCAGCTCCCAGCTCCACGTAGTTGCCATTCTCATCTCTCTCGTTGATCAGCACTGAGTTGTAATAGTTAAACTATGGGTGGAGGAAATGAGCCAGACAGAGGACACACCAGACACAAGGACATGCAGGGTGGGAGAGAGAAACAGGAATGGTAGAGAGCTTATGGCTGTCCATGTCCCCTATGAGGAGCTCAGAGTCTATTCTGTGACTCACGCAGTGTCAGGGAATCTGCTTGGAATACCACCCATGGAGCCAGAATCTGGCTGTCCTCTCAGCTCCCTCCATCACTGCCTGGTCCAGAGGACTCAGACATGAGAGACAAGCATCACATAGTCTGGCAGTGTCCATGCCAGCTACGCCCAGTGGAGAATTCAGGCAATAATGCAGATGGTTTAGGAGCAAATGTGCATCCAGATAGATAATTGGAGCAGATGGCTTGTTTTGTTGTTTTTTTGGTGTGAATTGTCCAGATTATAATTTGGGGGCTCCACTTTGTTTAGCATTCATAGACAGTGCCAGAGATGGAGACAGAGACATCCAGACATACTGTATTCAAAGAGAGAGGAAGAGACAAACACAGCCTCATCAGCACTACCATTTTTTTCTAGTGTGGGCAGGTTCTTTGGGTCCCAGAATGTAGTCTGAGGGGTAAGGCTGTTCTCTTTAACAAACAGCCACTGCTCTGGGCCTCAGTCTTAGCCCAGATAGGGCCTGTGGCTCTCTGTGTCCCTCTGAGGAGCCTGTAGTCTGGGTCTCATGTTGTGTATGGAGATTGGCTTAGAGTACCACCCACAGAGCCAGAATCAGACCCTGCTTCCAATTCTCTGTACAACTCTCTGTTACGGACCTTGAACATCCCACCCTGCTTCCTTCACTTCATACCTCCTGTATCTAACATGTCTCCTCACACTGTTGCCAACATTAGCTTTCTAGAGTGCAAATCCAGCTCTGTCCTCCCCTCACAAATCCTTCCAGACTCACCACTCCCTGCTCAGTGAAGACGAGATGCCCTTCAAGGTCATTCAATGTCCCTCACCGTGTGTCCCACCTTCTTTCTCAAGGTTCCTTGGAAAGGTCACCAAGATTGATTGAGGATCAGACTATCGTGTTACACAGGGTTTTCACTGACTGATTTTTAAAAGCAGACTGCTATACCTTTCGTCCTAGTCTGTCTTAGTGTGGAAGGTCCTCTGAAATCTGACCAGTGTCATAGCAACACACTCGCTTCCACTGACAGACAGGCAGCAGCCATATGTGAAGTGCATTGGCTGGGAATTGAACCCGGCTCTTCTGTATGGTAGACGAGAATCCTACCACTAAACCACCAATGGCCCCTTTCTTCACGTGTATACCTGCCCACATTCCCCTCAGACTGAGGCCCAGGGCCGACATTAGTCTCCCTGCAAAGCTCTCCATGTACACCTCCCTACCCTGTTCTGCATTCTCATACAACTCTACTTACCTATTTTATGGTATTGTTCCATGATTCATACTAGAGCTTCTCAAAGACAAGAATATGCCTCATTTATCTTCTTATTTTCATAGGCTAGCACACGTCTCTTTGCCGGTGGGCACTGAGTAATGAATGTCTCTGTCACAGGAGTGGATTAACGCTCTGCACCCTTGGCATCAGTTCTTGAGAGTTTTCTCTCCTACCTGGGCCACGAGTCCCTTCGCAAAAGACTTGAGAGCGTTTCAGAAAAGAAACTATTACAGGCTCTCGCAAATTCTACACACATTTAAAGCTAATGTTGAACCTCCGCAAACACCTGTATCCTTCCGTATCTCGTACTCGGTGGGTTTTGGCCCTGGGTGGAGTTTAGGGCCTGACCATTAAGCCCTCCCAGCACCAGCTCTGAACAGTGGACTCACCACCAGAGACTCATTGAATTCGTGGTTCAGATCAGCCTCCTCAGCAGCCTCCACCAGCCTCTGAAAGACACAAAGTGAAGAACAAGCCATCGAGGGCCGAGTGTGGCAGTTTGGGAGTCAGAGGCCTGAGCTCCTATTCTGACTCTGTCAGTGGGCAAGCCACTGAACCTCTCAGGCTTCTCTTTATGCAAGTGTAGTTTGAGCAGAACAAGCCACTCCTCAGAAGCCTTATAAGGCAGTTCTACTCTGTTCTTTAAGGTTGCTAGGAGTTGGAATTAATGCAGTGCCAATGAGGCCTTTAAAAAAAAAAAAAATCCTTCCTCTTCCCCTCCCAACTCCCACTTGTAGGATGTGATGGAGAGACTCCACAGGGCAAAAATTATTTTAGTGTGCTTTGTAGGAAATATCCCCAGAAACACTCTCTTAGAAGTTTCTGTGGCCCTGAGAGATCTACCCAGTGGGGAGCCGGGACTGGTGCTGGGAGAAGCTTGGTAGAGAAAGCATTTGTTTGTTTCGTTGGCACTTTTGAGGCTTCAGGAAGGAAGCAGTGAGACTAGAAGCCTCTGCTTGCTGCTTCAGTGCCATGAGGACCTGCATCTAAAGTGGTACATTTCTGCCTCCCACTATCTGTGCTGGACCCAGGGAGACTGTTTAAACAAAGTTTGCTTATTGAAGGAGGCCACGTGCTACGCTGGCGGGGAGGTCAGTGGCCTGCTGCTATGAATCACCCTGCGATTCAGGAGTCTAGGATGGATTCTCGGGCCCCAGGTATCTGCTCATCGGTCCCTGATGCTTGCGATTCATTGTGCTTAAGCCTGGAGTCCAAAATGTTCCCACACTCAGCTAGTAAGTGGAGGGTCAGAGGTTTGACTCTATGCAAATGTGCCTCAGAAGGAAGGCCTGGCAGTCTGCTTCTGAAAAGTCAGCCACTGAAAACACATGGATAGAATCACCTGGATACGAGGGCCAGGCCTACTCCCTGTGGGTAGCCTTGCTGCCTGAGCAACCACCAGGGCACTTGGGCACCGTGAAAATAATGACAATAAAAAGAAAAAAACCCAGTCTGGTTGCTGCTGAGTCTGGTTGCCATTTACAGTTCTACTCTGACACACATGGGGTCACCATGAGTTGGGAATCATCAATGGCACCAGCCTCAGCCCCCCACCCTCCCTGCACAGTGAACCACCCTGTCTCCTCTCTTAGGGCCACCAGTTCTCCACAGTTCTCTTGGGCTACCCTAAGGGTGTCATTGATATCCTGAGTCTTTTCAGAGACAATACTGGTCTTGGGGAGTCCAGGTACCTATCTGCGAGGGACTGTGTCCCTAGAACCACGTGATATCTACTAGTTAACACCAATCCAGTCCCCATAGGCATCCTGGGGAGGTACTTTATAGGCAGCAAAGGCAATACATGCAATGTCTACAGGTACCAGGGCTGGTGGGGATGGGGTCCAGTGACAGAATCACCAGGACACCTTGTGGTGGGCACCCCTGCTGCCCGAGCAGCCAACAGAGCACTTGGGCACCATAATAATAATAATCATAATAAAAAGAAAACCTAATGTGCTTACTATTAAGTCAATTTTGACTCATAGCAACCTTATAGGACAAAGTAGAACTTCTCCATAGGGTTTCCAAAGCTGTAATCTTTACAAAGGCAGACTACCACATCTTTCTACTTAGAGTAGATGCTAGGTTTGAACTGCCAACTTTTCTGTTAGTAGCTGAGTGCTTTAATCACTGCACCACCAGAGCGCCTTTAAAAGAAGTGTCCTCGTGGCAGAAAAGGAAAGGGGGAGCAGGGAAAGAGAGCAGACAAAGAGAAGAAAGAAAAGAGCTTTGCTTTGCTTGTCTGCCGTCCAGCCATACTCCCATCTATCCATCCATTCAGTAAGTAAGCAATTCCTAAGTCCTCATGGTTTACACTGCTCTGTACGAGCCACTAAACAGCCAGTGACTAGTTCCTGTTAAGTAGATTCCAGTTCACAGTGACTACATATGTGTCAGTTGTTCTCTATAAGGTTTTCATGACTGATATTTTGGAAGGAGGTTACCAGGCCTTTTTTCCAAAGCACCTTTGGGGGGATTCAAGCCTCCAATCATTTGGTTGTTAGTGCTTTGTAATACCCAGGGACTGCAGTCACTAAATACAAACTTGTAATGGGAGCCCTGGTGGTGCAGTGGCTAAACGTTTGGCTGCTAACCAAAAGGTTGATGATTCCAAACCACCAGCGGCTCTGCAGAAGAAAAGACCTGGTCATGTGCTCCTGTAAAGATCACAGCCCAGGAAATCCTATGGGACAGTTCTACACTGTTCTAGGGTTGCTGTGAGTTTGAATCGACTCCACAGCACACTGCAACAACAAACAACAACTGAGAGCCTCTCTTGATACCTTAGGGTGGTCCTATTGTATTTGACACTGTTACCTTTCGGGCAGAGTTCAAAATCCCAGCTCCTCCCACCCTACTTGCTTCCCATCATCCCTTTTTTACAACTTTGAGCAAGGATCCTTCTGGCTAACGGAGATACAAGGCAAAAGCCTTGAAAGGTAGTACAAGTTTATACAGAGCGTGCCATCAGCAAGGGTCATTTTGCTGTCATGGAGGCTGGGAGAAGCCCTATTCTGGGCCCAAGAACCAAGGGTACCTTGACAGCCTCCACTTTGCTCCGCAGCATGTTCTCCATGTCCTCAGAGAACTTCCTCACCAGCTCCAGGCCATCCACCTCCTTGATCTTCAGACTGGACTCCACATCCTTGTATTTCTGCTCCCGGGAAAGTGGAAGACACAGGCATGTATTGTTTTGTGCCATGTTGTTCAGTACTTGATTACGTGTGGCCTCCATCCTCTCAAGTAGTGTGCTACACAGCTGAAGTCTTGTTCACTCAGCTGGAGGCAAGAACCAACTACATCTTTGCATGATTGCCCCCAAAACAGTTATCAAATGTTCTGTCTGTTCTGGGTACTCTGGACACTTGTTTTTGAATCAGACAATCATACAGTGTATTATTCCATGAATGACAAATTAAAGAGTAATGACACCACATTCACTGTCAGAAAGAAAATTTCAAGATCTATCCTGAAGTGTAACACTGTCAGTAAGAGGATAATATCCATATGCCTACAGGCAAGACCAATTAATGTGACTATCATTCAAATTTGCACACTAACCTCTAAGATCAAAGATGAAGAAATTGAAGACGTCTGCAGTCTGAAACTGATCAAACATGCAATCAAGATGCATTGATAATTACTAGTGATTGGAATGCAGAAGTCGGAAACCAAGAAAACAGATAGGTAGTTGGAAAATATGGCCTTGGTGAGAGAGATGGTGCTGGAGGATCACATGATAGAATTTTACAAGACCAGTGACTTCTTCATTGGAAATACCTTTTTTCACCAATGTTAATGGCAACTGTACTCGTGGACCTCACAAAATGGAATAACAGGAATCAAATTGACCACATCTGTGGAAAAAGATGGTAGAGAAGCTCTATGTCATCAGCTGGAACAAGACCAAATGGTGACTGGGGAACAGATCATCAGCTGCTCACATGCAAGTTCAAGTTGAACGAGTCAGAAAGAGCTGAAGTATGACCTTGGGTATATCCAACCTGAATTTGGAGACCATCTCAAGAATGGATTTGATACACTGAACACTAATGACTGAAGACCAGACGAGCTGTAGAATGATATCAAGGACACATGTATCAAGAATGCAAGAGGTTATTAAAAAGACAGGAAAGAAAGAAAAAACCAAAATGGATTCAGAAGAGACTCTGAAATTTGCTCTTGAATGTGAAGTAGCTAAAGCGAAAGAAGTAATGATAAAGTAAAAGAGCTGGATAGAAGATTTCAATGGTAGCTTGAGAAAACAAAGTCAAGTATTATAATGAAATGTACAAAGACCTGGAGTGAGAAAACTAGAAGTGAAGAATACCTGACGCATTTCTCAAGCTGAAAGAACTGAAAAAAGAAAAAAAAAAAAAATTCAAGCCTTGAGTTGCAATCTTGGAAGATTCTATGGGCAAAATATTGAATGATGCAGGAAGCATCAAAAGAAGATGGGAAGATGGAAGGAATACACAGAATTACTGTACCAAAAAGCATTGGTCAACATTAAACCATTTTAGGAGGTAACGTATGACCAAGAAGTGATGATACTGAAGGAAGAAATCCAAGCTGCACTGAAGACACTGGTGAAAAAGAAGATCCAGGAATTAACATAATATCAACTGAAGCATTCAACAAATGGATGCAGTGATGAAAGTACTCACTCATCTGTGCCAAGAAATTTGGAAGACAGATACTTGGCCAACAGACTGGAAAAGATGCATATTTATGCCTACTCCAAAGAAATGTGATATAAAAGAATGCAAAATTTTTGAACAATATCATTAATATCACACACAAGTAAAACTTTGATGAAGAGTGTCCAAAAGTGGTTGCAGAAGAACATTGATAGGTAACCGCCGTAAATTCAAGCCAGATTAAGAAGAGGATGTGGAGTAGGGGCTATCATTGCCAATGTCAGATGGATATTGGCTGAAAGCAGGGAATAATTATGCAAAGACATTTGACAGCTTGGATAATAAAAAACTATGGGTAAAGCTGTGAAAACAGAAATTCCAGAGCACTTAATTTTGCTCTTGAGTAACCTGTACATAGATCAAAAGGCAGTCATTTGAACAGAACAAGGGAATACTGCATAGTTTAAAGTCAGGAAAGGTGTGAGTCAGGGTTGTACTTTTCACCATACTTATTGAATCTATATGCTGAGCATGTAATCAAAGAAGCTGGACTATATGAAGAGCATGGCATCAGGATTGGAGGAAGACTCATCAACCTGCATTATACAGGTGCTATAACCTTGATTGCTGAAAGCGAAAAGGACGTGAAGCATCTACTGATGAAGATCAAAGACCACAGCCTTCCGTATGGATTGCACCTCAACATAAAGAGAACAAATCTTCACAGCTGGACCAGTAAGTAACACATAACAAATGGAGAAAAGACTAAAGTTGTCAAGGATTTCATTTCACTTATATGCACAATTAATTCCTATGGAAACAGCAGTCAAGAAATCAGTGGATGTACTGCACTGGGCAAATCTGCTGCAAAAGACCTCTTCTAAATGTTAAAAATCAAAGGTGTCACTTAAAGGACTAAGATGAGCCTGACCCAAGTCATGATGTTTTCAGTCACTTCAACATGCATGAAAAAGCTGGACAATGAATAACGAAGACTGAACAAGAATTGATGCCTTTGAGTTATGGTGTTGGTAAAGAATGGAAGTAAACCACAGACTGGCAGAAGAATGAACAAATCTGTCTTGAAAGAAGTACAGCCAGAATGCTCCTTAAAAGAGAGGACGGTGAGACTTCATCTCACATACTTTGAACATATTATTAAGAGACACCAGTCCCTCAGAAAGACATCATGCCTGGTAAAGTAGAGGGGCAGTGAAAAAGAGAAAGACCTTTGAAGAGACAAATTAACACAATGGCTGCAACAATGGGCTTAAGCACACAGCAATTGTGAGGATGGCGTAAGACTGGGCAGTGTTCCATTCTGTTGCACACAGGGTCGCTATGAGTCTGAACCAGCTCAATACCAACTAACAACTAGAGCGCTTAAAGGGGGAGCAAACTGCGATTTAGAAAGGTCAATGACCTTGGCCGAGACTGTACAGTCAGATAGGTCTCCCAGACTTCTGTGCCTGTGTTCTTTGTTCTTCCCTGGGGCCTCCTCACAAGGCATGTGAACCCATTCTAAACATCAGCTCATTTTCCCCTGACACACCAGAAGGCAAATCTTGATATCAGTGTGCTTCTGGGCACATCAGCGTCACCCTCAATGAAGCAAGTAATGAGGACAGCTGCCTGACAAACTGCCAGTGAGCCCAGGAGAGTCAGGAGACCTGGATAAGGTTCCTGTCTGGATCTGTAGAAGACAATCTGTCACTGAGTATGTGTGTGATGAACCTGCAATGTCCTAGCCCTGCAAACTACTCATTGTGTGTGACCTTGGGCAAGTCACTCCATCACGAGGTTCCTTCATCTGTAAAATGTGCCATTGGCGTAGCACTTTACAGAGTACTTTAAACCAAAAGAAACACATCGTCACCACTGTATTTTTGTCACTTGGGGTTGGACAGATCAAATGAGAATGTTAAATGAGAGGTGCTTTGCAGCATAGCAGTGTGGTGTGCGTGGAAGGTAGGATGATAGTTGTCGTTGCTACCGAAGCCTGTGGGGGCCCAGCATGGGGAGCGGGCCCACTCTGGCCTCATCCTGCTTCCTACAGCTCGAGGACCTGGGGGTTGTGGGGAAGGCAGAAGAGGAAAGGCCTCCAAGACAGGCGTAAAAGCCTGAGATTTACTCTTCACATCATTTGTAACGGAGAGATCATACTCACTTCACAGAGTCGGGGTGAGAATTAAATCATGAGCATAAAGCTTTTAGTCAACGGTAATAATAAAAGAGAATGGCAAAGGAGTCATGAATATTAGAGAAAAATGGTGTTGTCTGCAATCAATGGCAAGGGGGTGATGAACACGAGAGAAAAATCAAGTTGTTTGTAGTATGGTAAGAGGATAGGCTAGCTGTAACTCTGCACATCAACTATGAAATAAACACTGTGTGGAAGTGGGGACGGGGCTGCACCATCGTCTCTCCCTTGGCAGCTGCTTCCTCCCAGGAGCCCTTCTGTGGGCTCAGAGCTCTGCTAAAGCACCTTGTGGGCACAGAGGAAGGCAGGGGATTCTGGAAAGTGAGGTCTGGAAAGCCGTCCCTGCAGAGAGGGCCTCAGCCAACACCAGGCTTCCTGCCCCAGCAGCTCCCATAGGCCCTTGCCCACTGCTGCCTGAGGCTCCTCTCACCCTGCCCTCCTTCCCTCCCATCCCCCTTCACAGGGCCAAGCCTGCATCCCCTTGCTCACTCCTGCTCCCTGTGACCCCTGCTCTTCACAGGCTCCCCTCCCGGCAACTCTCTTCTACATCTAACGCCATCGGAATATCTGCTTCTCAGAGGGTCTAAGCTAACATGCTCTTAGCCCCTCCACCATCTAACCTCCTGACTTCCTCTCCATGACTTGGGCAGATTGCTCACTTCTGTCTGCCTCAGTTAGATGATCTCCAAGGCAATTACAATTCAGAACCTGTGACCCTGCTATCTACCAGATCAAGGCCCTGGATAATTGCCCTCTGATCACCCTGTGGGAAGGGGTTACTGACCTTCTGCAGCAAGAGGGAGCCCGAATATTTGGTCACAGTATTATATAGGTCCCCGCCGAAGGCTTCTGCCCACTGCTTCACTCTGCCAGGGGACAAAAGTGTATGTTTGCACACCCACATACAGGCACATACGCACCTACTAACATGCACCCGTGTAAACAGATACAAGCACAGAGACACATCACACACAGATTCACACATATACACATGCACACAGACACATACATGGGACACACACTCAGCAGTGCACATAGACCTCCTGTCCCTAAAGCTACAGCCCTGATCAGGGCAGGAGATCCACGGCAGATCCCAGGGCTCAGTGACTGCATGGCCTCTGCGGTGAACCCGTATGCAGTGAGAACTGTTGGCTGAGTCTCCTTTGCAGGACTGTGGGGTGGGTGCTGACCAGCCCAGAATCATAGTAGATTCGGAGGCCTCAGGGGCTCTGGGTTGTGAGTGGACAATGGAGAGGAGAGGAGGGGGCGAGGCTGTGGACAGGTCTGGACCAGGATGGAAAGATCCTCAAGTTCAGAAACCGGAGTGGCTCAGCCGTGTTACAGTTTCTCAGCAAGTAACTGGCTGCAAAGTTTTGCTGCTCATTTCCACAGTGTCCCCTGGAGTTCACTGTTGAAACCTTAGAAGGAGAGAGGGGTGAGGAGCAGGACGAAAGAATTCTAAACTGCTTTTGCCGAGACTGAAACGGGACAGGCAAGGAGGCATCAGGAGGTCACACCTTGCCTTGTTACAAGCTGTGGAGTGGAGAAGTCCTATCATCCCCCAGAAGGGCACAGGGATCTCACCTCTGTGGTGGACTGAAGGGATCCTGGGGTTGGGCAAGCAGGACCATATTGAGCCTGCTCAGATGGAGCAAGAATCATTTGCCCATGTAATCATTTTCTCCTGCTGTGTCAGCATCATTGGGTCATTCAAACAATACTATCTGTCATGGTTAAGTGCTCAGCTGCAAGTCAAGAGCTTACTGTTCAAACCCACCCAGAGGCTCCATGGCAGAAAGACCTGGTGATCTGCTTCTGAAAAGTTTACAACCAAGAAAACCCTATGGGGCAGCTCTACTATGTCACGTGGTGTCACTATGAATCAGAATCAGCTTGACAGCACTCACCAACAGTAACAACAACAACACTATGTGCTGGGCATTATGCACAGTGTTGAAGCCACATTACAGTTCTCACTTTTGTAAGACTCTTGTCAGGACACTCCACACGTAGATAGCATAATGCATATTCAGGTTTTCATGGGAGCACAGACAAGGGATACCAGTTCAATCTGGGGGGGTGGGGCATAGCAGTAGTGAGGGAAGGCTTCCTGGAGGAGGTGGGATCTGAGCTCAGTATGAGAAATTTGGTAGAATTTTGCCTGGCAAAGAGATGTAGTAGAGAATTTTAGGTGGAGGGCACAAAGAGCTTGGAGGAGTTAAAAAGGGCTTTTAAGTTTTCTAGCTTGGGTGGTAGGCTGAGGGTAGTGTCGTTAGATAAAATCAGGACTACCAAGAAGATCACGGGCAGCAAGTTTGGGGTAAGGAGATGAGTGTAGCTTGGGCGATGTTAAGTATGTGGTTTCCCCTGCAGTCCACCGAGTACTGCTGGGCAGGTCGTGCATTGCACAAACCTGAAAAGCACCGATAACACCCTAGATCTATACGAACTTAAAAGCTTTCAGAGCCGTCCATGGACAATGAATACACGAGTTTGATGGGCAGAAGCCAGGACTGGGAGTCATTCATAATGGGTGGGAGTTGAAATTAAGAGGATAGACAGGATCACTCAGGAAGGGTGTAGCATGAGATCTGGGAGTAGGGGCAACGGCCCACGTGAAGGTCTGGGTCCAAGACGGTGGGTGGCTGGTGCAGATGTGGGCATGTTCGGAGGCTTTCGATCTCAGCCACCTCTTTGGGTTTCCTGTGTGGATGGTTCCCTCTTTGGTTCTCCTCAGTAAAACACTGAATTCCAGCCATTTTTACTGGGCACTCTGCCTGTTCCTGGAGCTCACTGCTCCCACTAATTGGTGAGTGCTCTGGGAATGAGGATTATTCTGGACCTCTCCCTTGGCAACAGTTTTACAAGCTGGCGGTGGGTGCAGTGGTCAAAGTGCAGACCAGGCTGACTTGCGTTCATATCTCAGCAATTTTGTTTGCTTGCTGTGTGGACTCAGGAAAGTCACCTAATCTCTCTGAGCCTCTTTTTTCTCAACTGTAAGACAGAGATGATAGTAAAGACTCCACTGAATTGTGGTGTGCATTAAAGATCTCATCTATAAAGCACCTAACACAATACCAAACCAAACCAAATCAAAACCAAATCCACTGCTGTTGAGTTGATTCTGACTCATAGTGACCCTATAGGCAACCCTGTATGACAGAGTAAAACTGCGCCACAGTTTCAAGGAGTGCCTGGCGAATTTGAACTGCAGACCTTTTGGTTAGCACATGTAGCATTTAACCACTATACCACCAAAGCACAATACTAGTCATATAAAAAAGCAGGGGTTCTACAGCTCAGTGGAAACCAGGCTGCCCAAATGCACTGTACAAAGAAGCTAACACAAACAATATTCATTGCTGGGCTCCCCTGTCCCCACTTTTGTTAAGGCATGTAGCTGTCATCAGTTGGCTCTAACGGTAGCCAGACTGTCATGCTGGGCTGCAGTGGCTGGACTTAGACACGGAGCCACTGGGCAGCAGCCTTTAGTCTAGGGCAGGCAGCCTGGACGCCATCCCACTCTTCCCCCAACATGTTTTGGAAATTTCTTTAGCAGGTCCACCAGAGCTAAGGACTGAAAAATAAACATTTCCGAATAAACAAAGTGTGGGATGTATGCACAGTGGATTCTTATTCAGCCATAAAACGGAGTGAAGGACTGATGGATGCTTCCTTGTAGGTGAATCTCAAAAACATGATGCTAAGTGAAAAAAGCCTCAAAAGGTCACATTTGTATCATTTCATGTATACGGAATATCCAGACTAGGTAAATCCGCAGAAACAGAAAGCAGACGGTGGTTGCCAGGGACTGACGTGGGGAGGAACTGCTTAATGGTTCTGAGGCTTTATTTTAAAGTGATGAAAATGTTTAGAACTAGATGGAGGGGATGTTTGCACAACATTGTGACTGTTCTCAGTACCACTGAACTGTTCACTTTAAAATGGTTAATTTTATGTTATGGGAATTTCACTTCCATTTAAAAAATTAAATGACTGCTGCACAGTAATTTAAGCTTGCACCAAGATGTGGATGACTGATGGCAGGTTCTTTCCTACAGCTGGGCTTAATGCCAGGATGTAGAGCTGGGCTCTGGAGGAAGCAGAGCAAAGAGAAAGGGGAGCCGAGGACTGCAAAGTCCCATTTTTACCCGGCTCTTGGAAAAGCTACCACCCATTTGCATGAACCCTGCTGCTTTTGAACTGGTCTACCTGTTCAGAATGTCAAAACACACATTCCCTAACTAGTTCCTTGGGGAGCAATGACGATTGCTTTCAGAGACTGCACAGCCCCCTCTTCAACTTATGTAATCATAGCAGTTATCCTGAGGAGCACCCGCCCGTCAGGGGCTCAGGGTATTGCCTGCCATTCCGATGAGGCCTGTGAGTCTGATGGTCCAGCTGCTGAACACCGCAGGCTTCCAGGGAGGACAGACGGGGCTCAGCACTGGGCAGAGCTTTGAGGAGAAGAGGCTGCTGCAGGAGGAGGCAATGAAAAGGTTTTCGTGGCAAGAATGGGAGAAGCGGGCAGTTGGAGCCCTCAGGGAAGAGCCTGGAGGGAGCTTCAGAGGTGGCTGGGCATGGGGCAAGGCAGAGGGCTGAGGGGCCAGCAGAAAGGAGGGAGGAAGATGTGGTTTTACGGGGTGAGATTGAACTTGATGCTTACGTTTCCAGAGGAATCTTGGTCTGAGCCCGAGTGGGAGGCAGGAAGCAGCAGACTAGCAGCAGCCACAGGATGACCACAGTCTTCCTCAGGAAGGCCCAGGCCGCTGGCCACTCAGGGCAGTGGATCATGCTGCCAGTAGCCCTGGAGTCTGGGGGGAACTTGGTGAGTCCAGGCATGGCACGCCTGCTGGGATCAAGCTGGTGGGAAGCAGGTGACTGTGTTTGCTGGTCACCCAGGATCTTTGGGGTGTCCTCAGGCCTTCTACCTTCCGGGTCCTGCAAGCCCAAGACTTCTGAGCCTTCCAGTCAGGCCCTGGCTGGGGTGCGTGGTGAGGAAAGGGCCTCTCTCTCTTCCTTGCAGCTCCAACAAGCAGAGCAGCTGCCCAACTTGGCCAGCAGGCTTCCACAAGGGGCTGACAGGTCCAGTGGGAGAGACTATGATAAAATGAACCCCTTTAATCCACTAGCCTCTCCACTAATCCCCTGCCTGACAGTGGAAAGAGGAGGGTTGTGGGAAGGGCAGGGGTGACCTCAGCAGGATTACTCTGATTTCAGAAGACAACTCAGCTTATCCCACCAGGTGGAATGAGAGTGTAGTCTTCTGCTTTACAGAGGGAGGCATCTGCCTACAGAACAACCTTCTGGACCCAAGAGGAGGAGGGGGTACTGTGACTCTAGTCAGGGGACAGCAGCTGATGTTTGTTTACTAGGGGTGATAACAAATTTGCATCTTCGAACCTCAGATCAGTTCTGGGAGGCCAGTGCCGTGACCCCTGTTTTGCAGGGAGGGCTCTATGAAGCCCAGGGAGTGCAGCGACAGAGTTGGAACTCTAACTTTGGCTTGTATTTCCAAGCCTAGAGAGTTTTGATCCAAGTCACAAATAATGCCAACAGTCTAAGGGAACTCCAGATCCCCCACGTTTCACTATTCATGGGTTTTAGGGTACGGGAATATTTTCTATGAAGGTGTTGAAGTTTTGGAGCCTTCACTTTCCTGGGAGGGGCCCTAGCAATATGTTCCTAGGACCAAATGTTATTTTGTAAAATATACCAAAATACAATGTTTACACCACAATTGTTAAGACCTATGTCTCTTTTCATTCTGACTTCTCCACACTTCATCCCCCTGGTTGGATAATGCTTATGTGATTATGAGCAGTCTGGGTATCCAGCTACGGGCAAGCTGAGTTGGGGAAACATTCATTTCATTCAGACTGAGTGACATATTATGTAGCTCACAGTCATCTCTGTGACTAGTGATCTCCAGCTGTCCTGGTGTAAGGATGGCTTCTAAGAACACTGCTATCACACGCTGGACCAACTCGCCACATATCATGAGAGGCAGGTGTAGCTCCCAAGGTTGTATGCTGTGTAAGCGTAGTCTACAGCGCCTACTACTGGCAGTATGAGATAAGTCAGGGAAAAATAAGGCTTGAAACGAAAGAAGCCAGAAGCTAGTCTGTGAAAAATTCTTCCAAAGATGAAATAACTAAAACTGTCAGCAGAGGATTTAGGTCTCATCAAGGCCTGGCCAAAGTAGAAGTTCTCCCCTGCTCGGTAAATAGTTGATATCGAATTACAAACGTGCCGTAGTATTGTTTCCTCTTCTGATTTGCTTTACACAAAAGAGAATTGATCAAAATAGTTGTATGTGGGCCAACAAACTGGTAGTAGTTCTGTGTGAGTACATCTGTGTTGTAAGTCACATGTTTTATACTATCTATCTATCAGATTGCCTCTTAGTAGCTCTGATGCATCTTCTGACAGAGCTTGGTGGTTTCAGCAAAATGGTATGTACAATTGCCACCAACGCAGGGAAATGCCTGAAGAAGCAAGTGTTCCGATGACAAAACTCCTACACACACTCATCCGTAAGTCAATGCTGTAGCATTAGAGCAATCTGATTGCACAATTATGTGGTTCAGTACAACATAACAGTGAGTTTGAAATGCATCTGAAGTGTTCCTATGAATACTTTAATTGCAGATTAATTTCATTTATTTTTCAGAATTGCATATCATAATTTAGGAAAAAAAGTACTATAGAGGTATGCCAAGCAGATAATAATGAATGGAATGTGTTCTTTTTCTAGTTTTATGATTTTTTTATATTATTCATCAGCTTTTTTGAATTTGTAATTTGAAGGGTTTTTCTTTTTTCAATTTTAGTAACTGCTCACTTTTATGCTTACTTTTGTATTTGTAATGTGTATTCATCTTCTTATAGATGACTCCCAAATTCTATAAGCTTCCAAACCCGCAGAACCTGGCTCCACCAGTTACAGTGCTAGGCTCACCCAAGGCTCTGATCCATCCCAGTGTGTTAAATCTGGGAGATGCTCGGAGAGTTCCATTTCACAACAACAGTGGTGGCCTGGGTCCCACCATGCCCTCAAGACCTACTTGGGAGGCCCTTGAAGTACTTATAATGGAAAATACTGATATTAGAAATGTAAGTACTGTGATATTGTGTCTTCGGAAAGATTTACCAAGGTCTTGTACCATACATACGTTTCTAACCAACAATGCAGAGAAAAATGCCTTTTAAATAACTCTAAAACATATTGTTATATCTACATCGTTAACTCAGGCAAATTCTAGCTTGTTAGGAACTTGATCTCTTCACATATCGTGAAGCATGCTGGGGGTTGTGATGGGGAGTGGCAGAAGTGGTGAGTAGGGGACGGGGCTTTAGAGTGAATAATTTCAGAGAAGGGTTTTCTTAGAAATAGAATGTATCTTGGGAGTAGAATATTGAAATTAAGGGGATTTTCAGTTCTTAGGATAGACCTTTGAAACTCAGAACCTTTGGGGAGACTTCTCATCTGTCTCCTTAGCTGTTATCTAAGATGCGTATCATTCACGTCATTTCAAACCAAAGGGCAGCTGAGCTCTTCACTACTGTGCCACCTGGGTTTCTCATGCGAGTTAGAAGGAAACATATATTGCATGTTTACTTGTTTATGAGGGAAAGAGGATTCTAACCTTCTCTTGGTCAGTCTTTCAGGTGTTTCAAACCCCTTAAAACTTGGCACACTTCCATGGGACCTCTCTGTGTCCGTCTCTCATGAGACAGAGGAAATGTGATGCATACAGTTCGAATGAAGGTTGGACATGATGCTTGCCGTAGACACTCTGAGTCAATCTAAGGAGGCTGACCTTAAACCTGCCACTCGCGCTAAGCGCTGTGAAGGATGAATATTTGAGCAACATCACAGAGGGAACAACTATTTTTCCTTTACGGTGGGAAAAGGGTAAAGAGAAGTTTTAACAAAAGCTTTGCAGACAAGGAAAGATTTGAATTGGGCTCTAAAGGATAAATAGGAGTTAGCCAACTGGAGGATAAGGATAATGATAAGAAACAGACTGGAAGGAACAGAGGATCAAAAGTAGAAAGCATAATAGGCATGTTTTAGTTACCTAGTATTGCTGTATTATGATCCACACAGTCGAACATCTTTGCATAGTCAATGAAACACAGGCAAACACCTTTCTGGTACTGCAAAGAATGGGAATTCCAGAACACTTAATTGTGCTCTTAAGGAATCTGTATACAGATCAAGAGGCAGTCGTGCGAACAGAACAAAAGGACACTTCATGTTTTAAAGTCAGGACGCATATGAGTCAGGGTTGTATCATGTTACCATACCTTTTCAGTCTGTATGCTGAGAAAATAATCTGAGAGGCTGGACTATATGAAGTAGAATGAGGCATCAGGGTCAGAAGAAGAATGAGTTAACAGCTTTACGCAGATGACACAACCTTGCTTGCTGGAAGTGAAAAGGATTTGAAAAACTTACTGGTAAAGATCAAAGACCACAGCCTTCAGTATGGATTGTACCTCAACATCAAGAGAACAAAAATCCTCACAAGAGGACCAGTAAGCAACATCATGACAAATGGAGAAAGGATGGAGGTTGTCAAGGATTTCATTTTACTTGGTTCCACAATCAACACCCATGGAAGCAGCAGTCAAGAAACCAAAAGACACATTGCACTGGGAAAATCTGCTGCAAAAGACTTCTTTGAAGTATCGAAAAGTAAAGATGTTACCTTGAAGACTAAAATGCACCTGACAAAGCCATGGTATTTTCAGTTGCATCATACTCATGCAAAAGCTGGACAGTGAGTAAGAAGGACAGAATTGATGCCTTTGAATTGTGGTGTTGGAGAAGACTATTGAATGTACCATGGACTACCAAAAGAACAAACAGATCTGTTCTAGAAGAAGTACAAACCAGAGTGCTCTTTGGAACCAAAAACAGCAAGACTGCGTCTTACATACTTTGGACATGTTGTCAGGAAGGATCAGGTCCTGGAGAAGGACATCATCACTCTTGGTAGAGTGGAAGGTCAATGAAAAAAAAGAAGATTCTCAATAAGATGAATTTACACAGTAGATTCAAAGGTGAACTTAAGCATAAAAATGATTGTGGACATGGTGCAAGACTGAGCAATGTTTTGTTCTGTTGTGTATAGGGTCACTATGAGTTGGAATCAACTCAACAGCACCTAACAACAAAAACAACAGCGCTGTTATAATAAATATCACAAGTAAATGGCTTTAACAAAGAGAAATTTATTTCTTCATGGTAAAGTAGGCTGAAACTCCAAATTCTGGGGTTAGCTACAGGGGAAGATTTCTTCTCTCTGTTAGCCATCAACCTTCTCCTGGACCAGGAGATTCTCTGCAGAGGAACCCCAAGTCCAAAGGACACAGTCTACTTCTGGCACTGCTTTCTTGATAGTATAAGGTCCTCCTATCTCTCTCCTCACTTCCCTGTTTTATCTCAAGGGATTGCCTCAAAACACAATCTAATCTAGTAGATTAAGTCCTGCTTCACTAACAAAACTGCTGCCCATCCTCCCTCGTTAGCATCATAGAGGCAAAATTTACAACATACAGGAACATCTCACAGTACTGGGAATCAGCCCAGCCAAATTGATTCACCCATTTTGGGGGGAACATAATTCAATCCCTAACAGCCATATTATAAAGTATACAGGTTTTGAGGAAGGGTGAGAACATCAGTCATCTATCACTCCATGCATCTGTCAGTTTGTTGTACTGTGGGGGCTGGTGTGTTGCTTTGATACTGGAAGCTATGCTGCTGGTATTCAAATACTAGCAGGGTCACCCATGATGGACAGGTTTCAACTGAGCTTCCAGACCTAAGACAGACTAGGAAAAAGAGGATGATAGTCTACTGGAAAGTATTAGTTGTGAAAACCTTATAAATATAAATAGCAGCAGAACATTGTCTGACATAGTATCACAAGGTAAGCCTCTCAGATGGAAAGTCACTCAAAATGTTATGGGAGAAGAGTGGCCTTCTCAAAGTAGAGCCAGTCTTAATGACTTAATGACATGGATGGAGTTAAGCTTTCAGGATCTTCATTTGCTAATGTGGCATGACTCAAAATGAGAAGAAACAGCTGCAAACTTCTATTAATGATCAGAATGCGGAATGTACAAAATACGAATCTAGGAAAGTTGGAAATCATCAAAAGTGAAATAGAATGCATAAACACTGATCTCACAGGCATTAAAGATATAAAATGGACTGGTATTGGTCATTTTCAATGAGACAATCATATGGTCCAGCATGCTGTGAATGACAAATTGAAAGGAATGGTGTTGCATTCATCATCAAAAAGATTTCAAGATCTATCCTGAAGTACAATGCTGTCAGTGACAAGCCGATATCCATATGTCTAAAAGGAAGACCGGAAACTCTAGCAGTATGGTGGTTAAGAGCTATGATTGCTAACCAAAAATCTTCAGTTCAAATCCACTAGATACCCCTTAGAAACCCTGTGGGGGCAATTCTACTGTATGGTTGCTATGAGTCAGAATCGACTTGATGGCACTGGGTTCAGTTTTTTAAGTAAGGAAGAGCAGTTAATGTGACTATTATTCAAATTTATGCACCAACCACTAAGGCCAAAGATGAATAAATTGAAGATTTTTACCAACTTTTGCAGTTTGAAATTGATTAGAGAGAGATGTAAGCAGGAAATCTTGATAATTACTGATAACTGGAATGGGGAAATTGGAGACAAGGAAGAAGGATCAGTAACTGGAAGATACAGTCTTGGTAACAGAAACAATGCTGAAGAGCAAATGACAGAATTTTGTTAAGACCAATGACTTCTTCATTGCAAATTTACCAATATATAAACAGAGGCTATACATATGGAAAGAGATGATGGAAAAGCTCAATATCATCAGTCAGAACAAGACCAGGGGCCAACTATAGAACAGACCATCAGTTGCTCGCATGCAAGTTCAAGCTGAAGTTAAAGAAAATTAGAACAAGTCCTTGAGAGGAAAAGGAAGACCTTGAGAATATCCCACTTGAATTTAGAAACCATTTCAGGAAAAGATTTAATACAACAAACATTAGTGACTGAAGACCAGACAAACTGGACAATTGATATCAAGGACAACTTACATGAAGAAAGCAAGAAATAATTAAAAATACAGTGAAGAACAAAACAATAAACTGGATGTCAGAAGAGACTCTGAAACTTGCTCTTGAACATTGAGTAGCTAAAAGGAAAGGGAGAAATGATGAAGTAAACGAGCTAAAAGCAGATCTCAAAGGATGGCTCAAGTAAACAAGGTCTTTATAATGACATGTGCAAAGACTCAGGAAGCATAAAGACAAGAAAAGAAGATAGAAGCAATACACAGAGTCACTATACCAAAAAATATAGTTTGATGTTGAACCATTTCTGGAGGTAGCATGTGATCAGGAACCAGCAGTGCTGAAGGAAGACACACAGGCTACCCTAATGGCTCCAGTGAAAAACAAGGCTCCAGGAATTCACAGAGACCAACTGAGATGTTTCAACGAGCAGATTTAGCACTGGAAGTGCTCACTCATCTATGCCAAGAAATTTGGAAGACTGCTACTTGGTCAACTGACTGGAAGAGATCCATATTAATGCCTATTCCCAAGAAAAGTGATTTAACTGTATGCAGAAATCATCAAATAATGTGGTTAATATCACATACAGGTAAAATTTTGCTTGAATGCAAAAGCTGCTGAGACAGTGTATCAACAAGGAACTGCAAGAAATTCAAGCCAGATTCAAAAGAGGACATGGAACTAGGACATCATTGCTAGTATCAGATGGATCCTCGCTAAAAGTAGAAAATACCGGAAAGATGTTTACCTGTGTTTTATTGACTATGCAAAGGCATTCAACTGTGTGGACTATAACAAACCATGAGAATGCCAGAGCACTCACTTGTGCTTGTAAGGAACCTACACCAGATCAAGACACAGATCAAACAGAAGGGAATATTCTGTGGTTTAAAATCAGGAAAGGTGTATGTCAGGGTCTTATCCTTTCACCAGGTCTATTCAGTTTGTACGCTCAACAAATAATTCAAGAAGCTAGACTATATGAAGAACACAAGGCGTCAGGATTCAAGAAAGACTCATTAGTAATCTGCAATCCGCTAAATGCTCACTAAAAGTGAAGAGGATTTGAAGCACTTACTGATGAAGACAGAAGACCACAGCCATCAGTATGGTTACACCTCTACATAAGGAAAATAAAATCCTCACAACTGGACCAATAAGCAGCAGCGTGATAAATGGAAAAAAGGTTGATATTGTCAAGTATTTTGTTTTACTTGGATCCATTATCAACATCTATGGAAGGAGCAGTCAAGAAATCAAATGACATATTGCATTGAAAAATCTGCTGCAAAAGACCTCTTGAAAATATTGAAAAGCACAGATGTCACCTTGAAAACGAAGGTGCCTTTGTTGTTTTCAGTTGCGTCCTAGACATGGGAAAGCTGGAAGGTAAATAAGGAAGACCAAAGAATTGATGGCTTTGAACTGTGGTATTGACAAAGAACATTGAATATACCACGGACTGCTAAAAGAATGAACAGATCTGTCTTGGAGGAAGTACAACAAGAGCCCTCCTTAGAAGCAAGGATAGTGAGACAAGGTTTCACACACTTTGGATGTGTTATCAGGAGAGATCAGCAGCTAGAGATGGACATCTTGCTTGGCAAAGTAGAGGATCATCAGAAAAGAGAAGACCTGCAGCAAGATAGACTGACGCAGTGATTGCAACAATGGGCTCCAGCATAGCCATGACTGTGAAGCCGAGGCAGGACTGGGCAGTGCTCCATTCTCTTGTACATCGGCTAGCCATGAGTTGGAAACAACTTGATGGCACCTAACAACAACAACATCATGACAAACAGTAGCATAAAACAACACTCATTTATTTAGTTCATGAATTTGCAATTTGGGCAGACCCCAGCAAAGAAAGTCACCTTCATTCCACACAGTGACGGCTGGGGCAGCTTAGCAACAGCTGGAGGATCCATTTCAGAGAAGGATTACTCACATGGCTGGCAGGTTAGAGCTGGTGGCTGGCCAGCTGCTTAGCTGGGGTTAATGGTGAGGGGACTCAGTTGTTCTGAGTCTTGTGCTGCTTGATCTTCCTTACAGAATGGCACCTCAACTCCAAGAGTTAGCGTCTCAGGAAGACAAGGTGGGAGCCGTGTTACTTTTTATGAGCTAGACTTGTAAGCGACACAGCATCATTTCAGCCTTATTCTCTCACTTAAACAGGCTCCCAGTTTGCCCCACAACCCTGATGGCATAGTGGTTAAGTATGTTAACCAAAAGGCCCACAGTTCAAATTCAGCAGGCACTCCTTGGAAACTCTATGGAGGAGTTCTTCTCTCTGTCCTGTGAATCACTACGAGTCTGAATCAACTTAACAGCGGTGATTTTTTTTTTTTTAAGTTTGACCAAGGTTCCAAGAGAGGAAACAAGGATTTGCAAATATGTTTTGAAGCTGGCGCAGTGAGGGTGGCTGGATAGGGGATAGGAGAGAAAAGAGTAGTAAGGGAGATTAAGCAAGGGGAAAAGTTAGTTCATACCTAGATTATGAAAGAAGTGTATGCATTCTTTCTCAAGTGTAACTTAAGTCTTACCTATTACAACTTCAGGTTGATTGGAAAGTAATGATTTATGGGAGCGGCAGAACACAGAGATGGGGGATGGGAAGGAGAAGAAAAAGAACTGTCTCAAACAGGTATCTCAGCTGAATGTAACATCTGAACTAAGTTCCTTTGTGCACAGACCACAAACTCAGACACCGTTACCCATTGCTCAGTGAGTACTGGCCAATGATAATGTCCCCTGAGCTCTACAATTTAGGGTGGAGCTTGGTGAGAAGAAGTGTGTATGTTCTTGTCTGCCCTCCCCATTTTCCTGGTTCCCCCTCCTGCTCTTTCCCTTCCCTCCTTCCTTTGCTCTCTCCTCCCACACATCCCCCTTCTCTTGGTCCTCTTCTTCCCCTACCCACCTCCTGCACATCTTTTACTTGACAACTGTCTTCAAGCACTTGTTTCACTAGCCAGCGAACTCTTCAAGGGCTAGGCTGGATCCTGCTCGTCTACGGACTCTCTCTACCTGAGTTACAGAAGGACAGATGAATGGAAAAAAATCAGGACTCCAGGGCTGGTTCTGCATCAGATTTTAATAAGTGACTATTTCTCACCATCCCATGTCAATGGCTCCTCCATTCACGGCACAAGCACTCGTGAGCAGTTATACTCAGTGCGCTAAGCTCAGCCACAACTTCCCCTCTGGCTACCAACTATCTCCCCTTAATATTTCAGGGAATGAGTGGAGATCAAATGAGGCTATGTAAGTATATTTTTTCTGGAGGAAATATATACATATATATATTCTAGCAAGGATTTCATAACATTTTATTCAGCTATTGAATCCTTTCTTCAAAAGGAGCTGCATGCAGAAGCCAAAAAAGCTATTTCTGTCAATGGCAACTCCATCCTTCTAGTTGTTCAGGCCAAAAACCTTGACATCACTCATGACTCTTCCCTTTCTCTCCCCTAGCAAATTCTGCCAGCTCTATCTTAAGTATATATCCAGAGTCCCACCATCTCTTTCTCAACTACTAGCACCACTGTGATCTAAGCCACCATTATTTCTTGCCCTCTTTTAATTTTTATTTTTTCTTGTGAATCAAGAACGATTTTAAGTCTATATCTTGTTGCCATATAACATCCAGAACTTTTACCTCTATTCTATTCCAGCTGCTCCCCCTCCCCCATGTCAGCACACTTCCTCTTTTGTTTGGAACTTCCTGTGACCTTTTTATGAAGGTCAGGCCCTCCTCACCCAATCAACTCAGCTCCAGCAAAGTGTCCCTCAGACAACCACCCCATGTACATTTTTAAACATTCAAACGCCTCTTGTATCACTCTATGTTTTGCATGGTCCAAGTGAATCTTTGTCTGGGGAGCTGGCCTAATTCTTGTCTTTTTATTGGTCATGCTGGATGAATGTCTTCTGTCTTTCACTCCAGGTCTAGTCTCTATCCTCTCCACCCTGCCCTGTGCCCTTGGAGGCTCAACTCTATGGACACCCCTATAAAGTCCAGGGACCGCTGACTTCCATCAAATTCAGCCCCAGCAAGGTGAAGCCTGGAAGAAAAAAAAGAGAAGGAGGTTACCTCAAGCTGTCTGAGGCCCTCTACCAAACACCTCTTCAGGTGGCTACCTCTGCACAACTTCTCCTTTCGACTCCAATAGTGGCAGAATTCTTGCTTTTCATGCCGGAGACCCGGGTGTGATGCGCCTCACACACAGCCACTGCTGGTCTGTTGATAGAGCTTTCTGTGTTGCTATGATGCAGACAGGTCTCAGCAGAGCTTCTGGACTAAGACAGACTAGGAAGAAAGGCCTCTGATCTACTTCCAAAAAAATCAACTATTGAAAACTGTATGGATCATGAAAGACCAATGCACAGTTAATCCTGGGGATGGTGCATGACCAGACAGCATTTCACACCACTGTGCAGAGGGCTGTCACTGGTCAGGAGCTCACTAGATGACCATCACCAACAAAGTGCTTTATTCCCTTGACTTCCAGGTGGTAATAGCTCAGCTGCTGCTAAGACCTAAGTTACTGCATTATCCCTGTGTTTCCCCTACTTCCGCCTTGTAAGCAAGCATTCCTAGAATTATCCTACTATACATGTTCTACCTATTTCCTGCTGGGCCCTTGACTGACAAGAGTTTGCCCTGACTCCACCCTGCCCCCTTCGCTCTATTCTTAGCACAGCAACCAGAGGGGTGCTGATAAAACATAAGTCACCCCTCAGCTCAGATATTCCCAATGGCTGCCCATCTTCTTCAGAGTAATCTTGACAATGCCTTACAAGGCTTTATCCAGCCTAACCTGACTTCCTCCCTGACCTCGCTTCCCACTACACCCCCTGAACTCACTTGTCTACACCCCAGTGACTCCTTGCTGCCCCTTGAGCAGATCAGGTATGCCCCCCTCAGGTCCTGCCAGCTCACAGTCCCTCTGCAGTGCTGCTGGCCATGCTTCCCCTGGGTGACTGGCTCTCTCATTCCTATGGGTCTCTGTCAGGTGGAGTCTGTAGCAGGAAGAGATGACACACTTGAACTAGTCAGCTTGAAAAGAGTTTTTTCAGGGGTGTGGACATGGCATGCAGAAACCACAAGGAACAGTGTAGGATTCTGGGGCTGGAATCCACTGGGATCTGACTGCGAGGTCTGAAGGTATAATGAGAATGAAATGTCACAGGAACCTGTGTGGAGGCAACACTTGGACAGAAGCTGTGGCTGTAGGTCAAGCGGTACAACCAGCCCTGGAGACCTGGAGGAAGAAATAACCCCACTCTCTCTCCTCCTCTCTTCTGATCACCTGTGGATGCTCTCAATTAGTTAAACCAAACTGGAAAACTGAGGGCAAGGAGCCCAGAGGAGCCCACTCAGCAAGATCTCCAGGGCAGACACAAGGTGGAGAAGGGTCGAGGATGTGTGTGGAGAGCAAAATAGAAGTGATCCAGTGTAAGACCTTTACCCCAAAGTCACCTTTCATGACAAAGATGTTCTGGAATTAGACTGCAGAGATGGTGTGCAATCTTGTGAGTATATGAAAAATCACTGAATGGTACACTTTAGCGTGGTAAATTTCATGGTATGTGAATTACACCCTAATGTAAAAAGAATTTAAGTCACCTAGCCACAAGGTCGGCAGTTCAAATCCACCAGGCACTCCTTGAATACTCCAGAGGGCAGTTCTACTCTGACCTCTAGGGTTGCCATGAGTCAGATCCTACGTGACGGTACTTGGCTGGCTTAAAAAGTCATCTTTTTTTCATTTTTTAAAACTGTACTTTAGATGAACATTTACAGAACAAAACAGTTTCTCATTAAACAGTACATGTGTTACGACACTGGTCAACAATCCCACAACGTGTCAATACCCTCCTTTGTCAACCAGCCTTCCTGTCCCTTTCTGCTTTGTAGTTCTTGCCCCCAGCCTGTTGTGCCTCTTTAGTCTTGTTTTGTTTTATGGGCCTGTTTAACCTTTGGCTGAATGGTGAACTCAGCAGTGACTTCATTGCTGAGCTCATAGGGTGTCTGGGGATTGATTATACTCTCAGAGTTTCTCCAGTCTGTGTCAGGCCAATAATTTTAGTGTTCTTTGTGAATTAGAATTTTGTTCTACATTTTTTTGCCAGCTCTGTCCAGGACGCTCTGTTGTGGTCACTGTCAGAGGCGTCAGTAGGGATGACTAGCATGTACTAGACTTGGTCTGGTGGAGGCCATGGTAGATGTGGTCCACTAGTCTTTTGGATTAATCTTGTCCTTGTGTCTTCAGCTTTCTTGATTCTCCCTTATTCCCAAAGGGACAAGACCAGGGGAGTATCTTAGATGGCCACTGTTTTAGTCAGCTAGTGCTGCTCTAACAAATACCACAGAGTAGATGGATTTAACAAAGAAAAGTTTACTCTTACACAGTCTGGTAGCTTGCAAGTTCGAATTCAGGATGTCTGCTCCACAGAAAGGTTTTCCCTCTGTCAGCTCTGGAGGACAGTTCTTGTGTTGCATCCGTCTTTGTTCAGGGAGTATCTTGGCACGGGAACCTCAGGTCTGAAGGATGTGCTGTTCTCCTGGGGCTGGTTTCTTGATGGTGTGAAGTTCCCAAGTGTCTTTTTGCTTCTTTCTCTTTTTGTCTCCTGTAGGATGTAAGGATAGAGGGTGATACAAGCCACATTCCAGGGAAACTACCTTAGCAAGGGGGTTACAGTGCCGCTGTAATCTTCTTTTAACATAATCATTCTATCTATTTGCCACAGGCAGAGATTAGAATGTATAACATGGGAAAATCACAAAATATTGGGAATGATGGCACAACCAAATGGATGCTCACATTTCTGGGGGGACACAATTCAATGTATGACAGCCAGTAACAGGTTTTTAAGACACCAGACACTATGCACCAAAGCAGAATGTAGAACACTTTCTTTATGAACTATGTTGTGCCAGTTGAACTAACTTTTTTTAACACGTGGAACCTTCTCAGGTGGCAGGATCTAAAACTCCTCCCACTTTGAGCATTTTGTATCCGTCCTCCTAGCATCTTTTCCTCCTTATCGGTGGTCACCATCAAACATGCTGTATACAGTACTTTATTGACTTCCTGGTTCACCTCCCATCTCCTCCACTAAAATGTAACCTCTGTGAGGGCGGGGACTGTGGCCTGTTTTGTTCCCTTCTGTATTTCTGGCACTTGCTAGAACAGTGTCAGCACAACCAGATAAATACTTGTAGAATGAGTGAGGGACTGGAAGTGAAGTTATTCTGGTTGAGGATGAGGTAGGGGGCTCAGGCCAAATCCTTCCTCTTCATCCTACCACCCTCCACAGGGCCTCCGAAAAGGTCCTTCAGGGCCACCAGGATTTCATGCTCAGTGTGGAAACCACTGAATAGATTCGCAGAGGCATTTGTCTTCCCTTCATTATGCAAACAAAGCCTCAGGTGTCTTGGTGACTCATTTCATCTTCAAATCACACAGAGGAAATCACAAAGGGCATCCAAAGCCAACGTAAGTGGAAGCAGGACTTTGGACTCCCTACTCTGTCTCCCAGAGGGTACTTTCCATTTATTTAAATATATCCATTACTATAAAATACTAGTTCTAGATGCATTCTAGAGCTTTAAGAAGGAGTATAAATTTTCAGATGCCTAATGTCTTTATTGGCAGTTCAAGTGCACCAGGTGGTCCTGGGAAACTCTATGGGGGCAGTTGTACTCTGACCTATAGGGTCACTGTGAGTCCAAATCAACTAGAAGGCAATGAGTAATGTCTTTAATCATGGTCTGGCCAATTTTTACTTCTAACAAGAGAGGAGAAAGGGAGACATAAGGGCTTTAAGCAAATAATGTGATCTGAACCTTAATAGGCACTTCCTCCAACTGGAAATATATACTGCTTCCACCTCACAAAGAATTGTTGTGTGGATTCAGATGATAAACAGGAGTGTCAACCTAGATTTGCAGGTGATGTGCCTTGGAACATCAGACCTGAAACTTGTCTCTTTTGTCTGGAGGGTCTAAGGAACATGAAAGCCCCTGGGGAGTGGGTACCTGGCTGACTAGAGGCCACAGGCTGCACGCAGAGGCCATCTGACAAGGACAGGCTCCCTCCAGCCGCTGCATCTGTATATACCTGGAGGGTAATCTGTTGGAGGAGATGTGTGCTGTGTGTTTGGGTGGGGAGATGGGGCACCATAGGAGAGGGAAGGAAGCTGAGAAAGTCTGGGACAGGAAGACACTCAAGAAGGAGGGCCCTGAGGGAATTTCAGCAGCTAGTGAGGGACTTGGAGGTAAAAAGACATTCAGGTGAATTTCCACAGTTCTCTGTGTGTCCCTCAGCTCCCAGTGAAGAAGGAGTGTGGAGAGGCCTCAGGAGAGCTTCAGAGGCCAGGCTTTGAGAGAAGACTACAGGCAGCACTGAGAGACACCAGCCGATACGCCAGCAACGTCCTCATTTCACCAATACCTGAGAGATGGCCAGGTGCCCAAAGCATGCCCTGGGTCTCTGACACAGCACAGAGTGGGCCTAGGATTCCACTTACAGGCAGAGAAACAGAGGCAGTGTAGCCTTATGGTGTTACTACATGTCAGAGTCCAAATACCATCCAAATGGATTTCACTTTCGTTGTGGATATACAGATGAGGACTACTGAGATTCATTGTCAAATCCACAACCAAGTCCTGATGCTGATCACTTTTACAACCTTTTATTTCTTTTTGTTTGTTTTAATTGTGATTAAGTGAAAGTATATAATCCAGATTAAATCTGCATGCCTACCTATCTGCATCTCTTTCTGCTTTCCTTGCCTGGTGACAGCACGTTCCTCCTTTTCATTCTATATACGTCATACCCTCTTAACAATCTCCTGTCCCCTCCTTTCCACCGTTTCTTCTCCCTTCTAGTAAGAGGCCAGTAGGACAGCATCCTAAAGATGCACAGAACCAGAAAGTACACACACCATACTCGAGTCCAGTCCATTCCTGTCCAGAGAGTTGACCTCAGTGATGTTTTCTGGTCAGAGGCAGCAGCAGGTCCAGGGGCCATGCTCCCAGGGGAAGCCCCAGGCGGCTGGACCAACAATTGTGGTCTTTTAATAAAATTCCTGAGGTCACCCCTCTTTTTCTTGTGTTGCCACTGAGACCTGACATTGTGTGCCCCATCACGACTGTCTTTGGTGGTGGCTGGGCACCATCTGGCTTTTCTAGTCACATGTTGATGCAGTCACCCATTCACGTGCGTCCTTCTGTCTCCTGGGCTCTTTTTCCCTTGTGTCTTTGTTGTTCTCGGTGATCGTCTGTTCCAGGTGAGTTGGGACCACTTGGTGTACCTCATGTGGCAGGTTGCTAGTTTTTAAGACCCCACACACAACTCATCAATATGGGGTGCAGACGACTGTCTTAGCAATAGCCTGGTTATGCCAACTGGCCTCCATGTCACTTGTGAGCATTGTCCCCAGACCCTTGCCCCTGATACTCTATTCTTGCAATATTGGGTTAAGATTAGAAAAGGTTTCAGTTTATGCTGAAGTCCAGTTAAGTTGATCTTCTTTCTACTGTGCATTTTCACTGCTTTCACCCAACCAAATTTCTATCAACTGTCTAATCTATGACCAGCCTTTTCCCTCCCACCTTTCCCCTGCAGCCATCAAAGAGTCTTTAATTCTGTACCTGAGTCTATTTTTAAGTCCTTATCGTAGAGGTCTCATAGAATACTTGTCCTAGCTCCACTGACTGATTTCACTCAGCATAAAGTCTTCCAATTGAAATCAGGTTATCAGATCTTTCCTAAAATCATCATTCTTTATCACTACATAGTATTCCCTTGAACATAAGTACCATAGTATGTTTATCCATTCTTCTGTTTTTGAGCATCTGGGTTGATTCCGTTTTTTAGCTATTGTGGACTGTACTGTAATGAACATTCATGTGCAGGTATCTGTGTGATTGCCCTTGATTCTGTAGGATATATTCCGAGCAGTAGGATTACTGGATCAAATGGTATATCTATTTACATCTTTTTAAGGAAGCGCCAGGTTGCTTTCTACAGGGGTTGTATCATTTTGCAATCCCATCAGCAATGTAGGAGAGTTCCAACCTCTCCACAGCCTCTCCAGCATTTGTTGTTTTGTGTTTTTTTGGATCATGGCCAAACTTGTTGGGGTCAGATGGCATTTCATTGTGGTTTTGATTGGGATTTCTCTAATAGCTAATGACTGTGAGCATCTCCTCATGTGTATTTTGGATGCCTGGATGTCCTCTTTGGTGAACTATCTGTCCATCTCCTTTGCCCATCACTTAATTGGTTTGTTTACCTTTTTCTGGTTGATATTTTAGATTACCTTGCAGATTATGGAGATCAGACATCAGTCAGACATGTAGTTGCCAAATATTTTTTCCCATTCTGTAGGTGGTCTTTTAATTCTTTGAATGAGCAAAAGTGTTTGTTTCTTAGCGGTTCCCGTTTACCTGTTTCTGTTCTGTTGATCGCGCTTTGTCGGATTTTGAAGTCTGTCTAAGCTGTGTGTTAGAGCTCCCGTTGTTGACCCTATTTTTTCTTGCATGATCTTTATTTTTTAGATTTGATATTTAGGTCTTTGATCCAAATTGAGTTAGTTTTTGTCTAAGGTAAGTTGTGAGATGTGGGGCTTGTTACAGTTTTTTGCAAATGGATATCCAGTTTTGTCAGTACCGTTTGTTAAAGAGATTGCTTTTACCCCAGTTTAAGTCTTAAGGCTTTTGTCGAATATCAGCTGTTCATAGGAGGATGATGACATCTCTGGGGTCTCAACTCTGTTTCATTGCTCTATATGTCTCTTTTTATACCAGTACCAGACTGTTTTGACAATTCTTGCAGTGTAATGGGTTCTAAAGTCGAGTAATGAGAGATCTTCCAGTGTGTTCTTCTTCTTCTTCAGTAGTGCTATACTTATCCAGTACTTTTCTCTTTCCAAACAAATTTACGGATTTGTTTCTCCATCTCATTAAAAAATGACACTGGAATTTGTACTGGGATTGCATTGTATATGTAGATCATCTTGTGTAAAATAGACATTTTCACAATGTTAAGTCTTTCTATCTATGAGCAGGGTAGGTTTCTCCATTTATGTAAGTCTTTCTTGGTTTCTTGCAGTAAGGTCTTGTAGTTCTTTTTGTATAGGTCTCTTATTTCTCTAGTTAGATTTATTCCTAGGTATTTGATCTTCTTGGGGGCTATAGTAAATGGTATTGATTTAGTGATTTCTTCTTTGATGATCTCTTTGTTGCTATAAAGTAATCCTGCTGACTTACTTATGTTTATCTTATATCCTGATACTCTGCTGAACTCTTCTGTTAGTTCCAGCAGTTTACTTACAGATTCTTTAGGATTCTGGATACAGCATCATATCATCTGCAAATAGAGAGATTTTTACTTCTTCTTTGCCAATGCAGATGCCCTTTATTTCTTTGACTTGTCTAATTACTCTGGCCAGAGCTTCTAGTACAATGTTGAAAAGAAGTGGTGAGAATGAGCATCCTTGTCTAGTTCCCATTCTCAAGGGGATTTCTTTCAATCTCTCTCCATTCAGGGTGATGTAGGTGGTTGGCTTTGTATAGACGCCTCTTATTGTGTTGAGGAATTTCCCTTCTATTCCTATTTTGCTATGAGCTTTTAGCATGAATGGGTGGTCAAATGCCTTTTCTGCATCAGTTGACAAAGTCAGATGATGCTTATCTTTTGTACTATTTATGTGGCAGATCACATTAATTGTTTTTCTGACGTTGAACTAGGCTTGCACCCCTGGTATGACTACAACTTGGTCACGATGATTTTTTGTTGTTGTTATGTTGTTAAATTCTATTGGCAAGGATTTTGTTGAAGATTTTTGCATCTAGGTTTATGTGATATTGTTCTGTAATTTTCTTTTTTTTGTGGGATCATTCCCTGACTTTGGTACCAGGGTTATGCTGGCTTCATAGACTGAATTTGAGAGTATTCCATTCCTTTCTATGCTGTGAAATAGTCTCCATTGTATTAACTCTTCTCTGAAAGTTTGGTAGACTTCTCTGGTGAAGTCATCTGGGCAAGGACTTTCTTTGGTTGGTAGTTTCTTGATGACTTTTTCAATCTCTTTCTTTGTGATGGGTTTATTAAGTTGTTCTAATTCTTGTGATAACTTTGGTAGGTGATATGAATCTAGAAATTTGTCTATTTCCTCTAGGTTTTCAAATATGTTACAGTACAGTCTTTTGTGTTATTCTGTTATGATTTTTTTATTTCAGTGGGGTCTGTTGTGACATCTCCCGTCTCATTTCTTCTTTGGGTTATTTGTCTCCTCTCCTGTTTTTCTTTTGTAAGTTTAGCCAAGGGTTTGTCAATTTTGTTGATCTTTTCAAACAGCCAGCTTTTGGTTTTGTTAATTTTTTTCAATTGTTCTTCTATTCTGTAAGTCATTTAGTTCTGCTCTACTCTGTATTGTCTGTTTTCTTTTGACGCCTGAGGGATTCCTCTATTGCTCTCTTTCTACTTGTTCAAGATGTAGGATTAATTCTTTGATTTGGGTGCTTTCTTCCTTCCAGATGGGTGCATTTATAGAGATAAATTGACCTGTGAGCACTGTTTTGGCTGTATCCCATAGGTTCTGGTAGGATGTGTTTTCATACTCATTTGATACCATAAATTTCTTTATTTCATCCTTGATTTCTTCAATAACCCATGGCTTTTTGAACAAAGTATTGTTCAGTTTCCATGAATTCAAATTTCTATGTTTTTCTGCTATTAATTTAGACTTTTATGGCTTTCTGGTCTGAGAAGATGCTTTGCAATAATTCAGTGGTTTGGATTTTGTTGAGATTTACTTTATGTCTGAATACATAGTCTCTTCTGGAAAATGTTCCATATGCATTGGAGAAGAAGGTGTACTTATCTGTTGATGGATAAAAGTTCTGTGCATGTCAATGAGGTTTAGCTGGTTAACTGTTTCAATGAGATCGTCTGTGTCTTTATTGAGCTTTTTTCTAGACGATCTGTCCATTACTGAAAGTGGAGTGGTGAAGTCTCCAACTATTACTGTGGAGTGATCTATCTCATTTTTCAGTGTAGTCAGTGTTCAGTGTATTTAGATGCTCTGGTATTGGGTTCGTAAATATTTAACATTGTTAAGTCCTGCTTGTGTATTGAACCTTTCAGCAATAAATAATGACCATCCTTGTCCATGATGGTGTATTTTTACAGTAAAATTTATTTTATCTGAGGTTAGCATTATTTCTTAGTTTTGATATCTAGATAAAGAGTTGGTGATAGCATTATATAAGATGGCGAGTGTGGGATTGTGATGTTATGTGCAAAGTGAAGACATATGAATCAATTTTGGAGGAAGCAAGATGCCCATCTCAGGAGCTTAGTGGACTTAGCAGTTATGGGTGTAGGCAGTAAACACACACACGCACTCTCACACACATACACAGAAACACACATCATAGCAATTCAAGCATGTGTGTGCATGCCTACACAGAGGAATTCAAATTATGTACATATAACAACAGTACAGTCTATCAAGACAAGCCCTGGTCCAGAAATAAACCCACATATCTGTGGTCAACTGATTTTTGATAAGAATGTTAAATCCATTCAATAGAGAAAAAAGAGCCTATTTCCAACTCGACGGCACTTGGCTTGGCTGGCTGGAAAAATTAGACTTGCACATGCAGACAAATGAAATAGGATTTATGTCTCACACCATATATAAAAACAAATTCAAAACAGATTAAGAACTTACATGTGCAAGCAAAACCACAAAATTCTCAGATAAGCAAGCAGGCATGACACTGTTAGACCTAGCTTTCAACAATGGATTGTTGATGTCATAATAAAAGTACAAACAGCAAAAGACAAAATAAATGAATGGGACCTTTAAAAATGTAAAACTTCTGTTTATTAAAAGCTACCCCCCACCCCCTTCAAAGGAAATGGCAAGCTACTGACTGGGAGGACATCTTCAGAAACCACATGTTTGCCAAAAATTTAATAACTAAAACATATATAAAACTTAGACAACTTAACAACAAAAAGACAACCTAATCATAAAATCAACAAAGGGCCTGAGTAGACATCTCATTGAAAAGATGCCACTTTACTGCCAAAGAAAACATTCAAATGGTTACCAAACACAAGAAAAGATGTTCACTGTCTTTAGCTATCAGAGAGAAACACATCAAAACCACAATGAAATACTGCTTTACTCCCACTAGAATGGCTAAGATAAAAAAACAAGACAGAAAATAACAAACATTGATGAGGATATGGAAAAATTGGGACCCTTATCCACTGATGATGGGAATGTAAAATGGTGCAGCCATTGTGCAAAAGAGTGTGGCAGTTTCTCAAAAAATTAGAAATAGAAGTACTATATGACCCATAACCTCTACTCCTAGGTGCATATTCAAAAGGCTTGAAAGAAGATGCTCAAAAGGGTTGTACATCAATGTTCATAGTAATACTATTTGCAATAGCAAAAAGTAGAAATGATCTAGATGCCCATCAGCAGACAAATGGATAAACAAAATATGGTACATACTTACAATGGAATATTAGTAGCCAGTAGGAGAACAAAAGTCTTAATACATGCTACAGTATGGATGGAACTTGAAGATATTATGCTATGTGAAATAAGCCAATCACAAAAAGACAGATATTGCGTAACTTCACCTATATAAAAAGATAAGAAAAGTAAATGTACAAAGCTTATTAGTGGTTCCTGGGGGCAGGAGGGAGGGTGAAAATGTGGGTAATAATGATGGAAAAATCTAATTGAATAAGGATTGGGTTGCACAGCTGATTATTGCAATTATTGTCAGTAAGCTGTGCACCTGTAAAAAGTTGAATTGGCAAAAGTTGTGCAACATGGAAACTTCACAGACAAAATCTCCCTGAGGGACCAAATTGTTAGGCTGAGGGCTGTGGGGACTGTGGTCTTGGGGAACGTCTAGCTCAACTGACATAACATAGTTTGTAAATAAAATGCTCTATATTCTACTTTGCAAGTAGCATCTGAGATGTGAAAAGTCTGTGTGCAGCCATCTAGGATACTTCATTAGTCTCACCCCCTTGGGAGCAAGGAAGAATGAAGAAAACTAAAGATACAAGGGAAAGATTAGCCCCCAAATCTAAAGGACCATATCTACCATGGCCGTCATCAGACTGAATCCAGTACAATTAAATGATACCCAGTTACTACCACTGACCTCTCTGACAGGTGTTACATCAGAGAGTGCCAGACAGAGTTGGAGAAAAATGTAGAATGAAATTTTAACTCCAAAAGAAAGACCAGACTTGCTAGCCTGACAGAGACTGGAGAAACCCTGAGAGTATGGGCCCCAGATACCTTTTCACCTGAGTAATGAAGTCACTCCTGAGACTCACCATTCAGCCAAAGAATGTAGGAGGGGACAGGAGAGTTGGTAATAGGGAACCTAATGTCAAGAAGGGAGAGTGTTGGCATGTTGTAGGATTATTAGCCAGTGTCACAAAACAATGTATGTACTGTTTAATTAGAAACTAGTTTGTTTTATAATCCCTCATCTAAAGGACATGTTTTTAAAAGCTGATAGAAGTATTTATATCAATGAGGAACAAAAAAGAAAAATTGAGCAGCTGCTGAGACTGCTTATATACAACCAAACACCTCGTGGGATTCAGTTCCCTGGTTTGGAGATTTGGGGCCATATTTCACAGGACATCTCAGTTAATTAGCCTAATAATGTGTTTAGGGCTTCTATTGTACCTTCTCGTTCATTGCACAGTGTCTGGCATCTTAAAAGCTGACAAGTGGCCATCCGAGGCACAATTATTGTTCTTATTCATCTGGAACAACAGAGGAAGAATGAGAGGCAAGAATAGGAGAAGGATATGGAATATGTAGTCAATTGCCTCCATGAACAACTGCTCCCTTTGTCAAGAGACCAGAAGAACTGGACAGATAGAAGAATCCTGATCAAAAATGGAGAAATATGGAACAGAATTTCAAATTCTCATGGAATCTAGGCTTTCTGGAGCCAGGGAAGGTAGAGAAACCCCTGAAACCATTGCCCTGAGATCACCTTTAAACCTTAAACCAAAAATATCTGCTGAGGTCTTGTTAAATCAGAACAATACTTAACTAGTGAAAAGGCCTGCCTTGAGCATTCTGCTCTTTTTTATTATTATTATTTTTATTTAACATAACTGAGTGAAAATGTACATTCACGTATAAATTTACATGCCCACCTATATGCAGCTTCCACTGCTCTCCCTGTTCGGTGACAGCACACTATTCCTCTCTGCTCCATACATGTCTCATCCTCCCAACAGCGTCCTTTCACCTCCTCTCCGTCCACTCCCCTTCCTCCAGCCAGAGGTCAGCAAGATGATATCCTGTAGATGTACAGAACCACAAAGTGCTTCCAATATATGGTCACCCTGCATTGCCAAGTCCAATCCATTCCTGTCCAAAGAGTGGACCTTTGTTATAATTTATGGGAAAGGGCAGCATCAGGGCCAGGGGCCATGCTCTCAGAGGTACCCCAAAACCGCTGGACCATCAATTGAGGTCTTTTAGTGGAGACCTCATGATGCACCCCTTTTTATTCTTGTGTTGCCAGTGAGACTCCTCTCTGTGAGCTCCACTGTGGCTATCACTGGTGGTGGCCGGGCACCATCTGGTTCTTCCGGTCCCAAGTCGATGTAGGCACCCACTCTTGTGGGTCTCTCTGTCTTCTCAGTTGTCTTTACCGCATGTCATTTTGGTCTTCGGTGATCATCCGTTCCTGCTGAGTTGGTGCCATTTGCTGTGTCCTCGGATGGCAGCTTGGCAGCTTTTAAGACAGACGCCACTCACCAATGTGGGGTGCAGAGAGCTCTCTTAGCAAAACGCTAGTTGTGCCAATTGGCCTGGAATTCGCCTAAGAGCATGGTCCCCTGTCCCCTGCCCCAGCTACTCTATCCTTGCAGTATTGAGTCAAGATGGAAGGAGTACTCAAGTTATGCTGAAGTCCACTTAATGTTGTTCTTGTTTCTAATGTGTGCTATCACCACTTTCTCCCAACCAGATTTCTAGTAACTATCTAAACTAAACCCTCCCCCCCCTTCCTCCCCTCCCTTGCAGCTGTCAAAGAGTCTTCTCTTCTATACACAAGTCTGTTTTTGAGGTCTTATCGTAGAGGTCTCATACAGTATTTGTCCCTTTGTCACTGACTACTTTCACTCAACATAATGTCTTCCAGTTGAAACCAGATTAGGAGATGTTTCCTGGAATCATCGTTATTCTTTATCATTGCGTAGTGCTCCATTGAGTATATGTATCATAGTTTACCTATCCATTCTTCTATTGTTGGGCATCTGGGTTGATTCCATCTTTTTTGCTATCATGGACTGTGCTGAGGTAAACACTCTGATGCATGTGTCCGTCGGTGTGAAAGGCCTTGATTCTGTAGGATATATTCCAAATAGTGGAATTACTGGGTCAAATGGTATATCGATATCCATTTTTTTAAGGAAGCGCCAGATTGCCTTCCAAAGAGGCTGGACCATTTTGCAACCCCACCAACAGTGTAGGAGGGTTCTACTTTCTCCACAGCCTCTCCAGCATTTGTTGTTTTGTGTTTTCTGGATCATGGCCAATCTTGTTGGGGTGAGATGGTATCTCATTGTTGTCTTGATTTGAATTTCTTTAATAACTAAAGATCGTGAACATGTCCGCATGTGTTTTTTGGCTGCCTGGATCTCCTCTTTAGTGAAGTGTCTGTCCATCTCCTTTGCTCATCGCTTAATTGGATGGTTTATCTTCTTCTTCTTGATATTTTGTAGTATCTTATAGATTATGGAGATCAGGCGTCGGTCTGACATAGAGTTGCCAAATATTTTTTCCCATTCTGTGGGTGTTCTTTTAATTCTACTAATAAAGTCTTTGGATGAGCAAAAGTGTTTGATTCTTAATAGTTCCCATTTACCTACTTTCTCTTCTGTTGATTGAGGTTTCTTTTACAGATTTTGAAGTCTGTCCTCATTGTGTACTAAAACTTCCATTGTTGTTCCTACCTTTTGTTGGATGAGCTTTATCGCTTTAGGTTTGATATTTAGGTCTTTTATCCAGTTGGAGTTGGTTTTTGTATAAGGTGTAAGATACGGATCTTGATTCAGTTTATTGCAGATGGATAACCAATTTTGCCAGCACCATTTGTTGAAGAGACTGTTTTTACCCCAGTTTAATGTCTTAGGGCCTTTGTTGAATATCAACTGTTCATAGGCAGATGGTGTCATCTCTGGGATCTCAATTCTGTTCCATTGATCCATCTGTCTGTTCTTGTACCAGTACCAGGCTGTTTTGACCACTGTGGCAGTGTAGTATGTTTTTAGGTCGGGTAATGAGAGGCCTCCCAGTGTGTTCTTCTTCTTTAGTAGTACCTTACTTATCCGGGGCTTCTTCCCTTTCCAAACAAAATTGGTGATTTGTTTCTCCATCTCATTAAAAAATGATGCTGGAACTTGTATTGGGATTGCATTATATAAATAAATTGCTTTGGGTAAAATAGACATTTTCACAATGTTCAGTCTTCCTATCTATGAGCAGGGTAGGTTTTTCCATTTATCTAAGTCTGTTTTAGTTTCTTGTAGTAAGGGCTTGTAGTTCTCTTTGTAAAGGTCTGTTGTTTCTCAGGTTAGATTAATTCCTAGGTACTTTATCTTCTTAGGAGCTATCGTAAATGGTATTGATTTGATAATTTCCTCCTTAACAGTCTCGTTGTTGGTATAAAGGAATCCTACTGATTTACTTACGTTTATCTTGTATCCTGAGACTTTGCTGAACTCTTCTATCAGTTTGAGTAGCTTACTTATAGATTCCTTGGGGTTCTCTGCATATACAATCATATCATCTGCAAACAGGGAGATTTTAACTTCCTCTTTGCCGATGCAGATGCCCTTTATTTCTTCATCTTGTCTAATTGCTCTGGCTAGAACTTCTAGCACAATGTTGAATAGGAGAGGTGAGAGTGGGCATCCTTGTCTAGTTCCTGATCTCAAGGGAAAGCCTTTCAGTCTCTCTCCATTCAGGATGATGTGGGCAACTGGCTTTGTATAAATGGCCCTTATTGTGTTGAGGAATTTGCCATCTATGCCCATTTTGCTAAGAGTTTTTAGCATGAATGGGTGTTGGACTTTATCAAATGCCTTTTCTGCATCAATGGACAAAATCAGGTGATCCTTGTCTTTTGTGTTATTTATGTGGTTTATCACATTAATTGTTTTCCTGATGTTGAACCAGCCTTGCATCCCTGGTATGAATCCCACTTGGTCATGATGGATTATTTTCTTGATATGTTGTTGTATTCTGTTGGCAAGAATTTTGTTGAAGATTTTTGCATCTAGGTTCATGAGTGATATCAGTCTGTAGTTCTCTGTCTTTGTTGGATCTTTCCCGGGCTTAGGTATCAGGGTTATGCTGGCTTCATAGAATGAGTTTGGGGGTACTCCATCCCTTTCTATACTGTGAAGTAGTCTCAGTAGTATTGGGGATAACTCTTCTCTAAATGCTTGGTAGAATTCTGCCGTGAAGCCATCTGGGCCTGGACTTTTTTTGGTTGGCAGTGTTTTGATGACCTTTTCAATCTCTTCCTTTGTGATGGGTTTATTAAGTTGTTCTGCCTCATGTTGTGATAATTTGGGTAGGTGGTATGAGTCAAGGAATTGGTCCATTTCCCCTAGGTTTTCAAATTTGTTAGAATACAGTCTTTCATAGTATTCTGTTATGATATTTTTGATTTCTGTTGCATTTGTGGTGACAACTCCCCTCTCATTTCTAATTTGGCTTATTTGTTTCCTTTCCTGCTTTTCTTTAGTAAGTTTAGCCAGTGGTTTATCAATTTGGTTGATCTTTTCAAAAAACCAGCTTTTGGTCTTTTCAATTTTTTCAATTGTTTTTCTGTTCTTCTAATTCATTTAGCTCTGCTCTAATCTTTATGATCTCCTTTCTTCTGGTGCCCGAGGGGTTCCTCTGTTGTTCTCTTTCTACTTGTTCAAGCTGTAGAGCTAGTTCCTTGATTTGGTTTCTTTCTTCCTTCCAGATGTGTGCATTTATGGAGATAAACAGACCTCTGAGCACTGCTTTGGCTGTATCCCATAGGTTCTGGTAGGAAGTGTTTTCGTTCTCATTGGAATCCATGAATTTCTTTAATTCATCCTTGATTTCCTCTATAACCCATGTTTTTTTGAGCAAGATGTTGTTCAGTTTCCAAGAGTTCCACTTTCTATCTCTGTTTTTTCTGCTATTGATTTCAACTTTGATGGCTTTATGATCTGAGAAGATGCTTTGCAGTAATTCAATGGTATGGATTTTGTTGAGCATTGCATTATGGCCTGTCATGTGGTCAATTCTGGAGAATGTTCCAAGTGCACTGGAGAAGAAGGTGTAGTTGTCTGCTGATGGGTGGAAAGTTCTGTATATATCAATGAGGTTTAGTTGGTTAATTGTGTCAATGAGGCCTTCTGTATCTTTACTGAGCTTTTTTCTAGATGATCTGTCTAGTGATGAGAGTGGAGTGTTAAAGTCTCCCACTATTATTGTGGAGTCATCTAACTCTCTTTTGAGCGTAGTCAGTGTTTCTTCGACATGTTAGGTGCTCTGGCATTAGGTGCATAAATGTTTAATATAGTTAAGTCTTGCTTGTGTACTGAACCTTTCAGCAATAGTGTCCATCTTTGTCCACGATGGTGGATTTGACATTAAAATTGATTTTGTCTGAGATTAGAATTGCCACCCCTGCTCTTCTTTGTTCATTGTTAGCTTGATATATGTTCTTCCATCCTTTAATTTTCAATTTGTTCCTGTCTTTAGGTCTCAAGTGAGTTTCTTGTAGACAACATATAGATGGGTCGTGTCTTTTGATCCAAGATGACACTCGGTGTCTCTTTACTGGAGCATTCAGTCCATTCACATTCAATGTAATTATTGATAGGTATGTGTTCACTGCTGCCATTGTGATATGTTTATTTTTATGTTGATGTTTTCTCTGTTGTTCTTATTAGTCTGTTCTGGGACACCCTTTTTTGTGAGTTGATTTTTCACCTTTTTCAGAGCTGGTTTTGTAGTTGTTGAGACTCGTGTGTTAGATTTCTTGAAATGGTATGATACATCTTTGTTGTGCTTTACAGCTGTCCCTATGAACCCCCTTAATAAACTATTTATAAACCCAATTTTAATTACTACCAGTCTTGTCACCTTCCTCTCCATCTGGAAGGACTATAACGACTGTAGTACATCCCTCTTTTTATTATGATGACACCATAGTTTTCATGATGATCACTGGATTGCTTCTTTCCATATCAAAGCTGTGATTTACTTTGGAGTCTTCCCTAAATGAGTAGAGTATTGAGTAGTGTGTAGTTCTAAAATATAAAGTTAGTGGTTTTGTTCTTCTAAGCCAAAGCCAAGAACTTCTTTCAGTATTTCTTGTAGTTTGGGTTTGGTTTTTACAAAGTCTCTGAGTTTCTGTTTATCTGGGAATGTCTTAATTTCATTTTCGTATTTGAAAGACAGTTTTGCAGGATATATAATTCTTGGTTGGAAGTTCTTCTCCTTCAAGACTTTGAATGTGTCATGCCACTGACTCTGTGCCAGCATGGTTTCTGCTGAGAAATCTGATGAGAGTCTACAGGGTTTCCCTCTGAATGTTAGCTTTGCCTTGAGTCTTGCTGCCTTTAAGAGTTGCTGCTTGTGTTTCATTTTGTTAAGCTTGATTATAATATGTCTTGAAGTCTTTCTTTTGAGATCTATATTGGGTGGCGTACAATATGCATCTGAGATGTCTATATTCTCTTCCTTCATGATTTCTGGGAAGTTTTCTTTCAGCAGCTCAGCAACAATACTCTCTGTGTTCTCAGATGTCTCACCCTGTTCAGGGACTCCAATTAATCGAAGGTTGTTCCTCTTAATAGAGTCCCACATGCTTCTTAATGTTTCTTCATTTTTCTTGTTTCTTTTTTCTGATTTCTGCTCATAGACGCTGGCATCAGTAGCTCCGTCTTCCAAGTCAGAAATTCTTTTTTCCATGTGTTCCATTCTGTTTTCTTGGCTTTGCATGGAAGTTTCTATGTCTTTGATTTTCTTCTTGATCTGTTGGATTTCAGAGTACTGGTGTTCCATCAGATCGAACAACTTGCTTAATTTTTCCTTTTGTTCTGCTGCATTTTGTATAAGGTCTAGAAGGGCTCTATATATAATCAATTTATATTCACTTCCTGATGCTTTCATAAAAGTTTCTTCATCTGGAAAACTCCTTTGTTGCTTTGTTTGGGAGCCTTCTGAAGCCATGAGTGATTGCTTGTATGCCACAATTGTCTGTTGCTTTTTGGGTCCCATGTGAGTATATAGAGGCTGGAAGAGGTACTGTGAAGATGGATGGCAAATGTTTCTCTAGGCTGTCTACAAGTGTAAAGCAAAAGGTATCTGACCAGTTCACAAGTCAGTTAGGTTTCCAGGTGTAGAGGTCCCTCTTCTCATCTGACAAAGTAGGCTCCACTATATCCAACCCCAGATAATAACAGACTGGTTCAGAATATAGCAATGCTACTGCCCTGTTGGCCTCTGCTGACAGGGCCTAGCCTTAGCCAACACTGCATCGAGTACTCGTTCTGTGATAGAAAAGCGCTCTCCTGTGGGCAGGCTCTGGCTCCCAAGCTAAGAATTAGGTCCAGCTGTGGCCACCGCATCCAAGATGGCGTCTTCCACACAGGAAGCAGACAGAGGGGCCAAAGGTGCCGAGAGGTAGTGATTCCTCTGCTTCTGTTGCAGGGCCCCCAACGTAGGCAGCACTGTGCAAAATCACTACTTTTCTGTTGGAGAAGCGCTGTCCTGTTTGCAGGCGCTGGCTCCCAGGCTAAGAACGAGGTCCCGCTAAAATCTCGGTACCAACATGGGGTCCCGCACCCTGACCGCGGAGCTCTACGCAAATCCCGCTGAGGCAGCTACAAAACGAAAGGCTCAAAGTGGCTAGATTAACAGAGTCCCGAGCCTGGCTCTCAGAATATGGGAATTTCGCCTGCCTATCCCCCCAGCAGCGCGTCTGAGTCCAGCCGCCAGGCAAGACCCAGCTCCGCCCGCCGGCCGAGACAGAGGGAAAAAGAAGTCAAAACGGTGCGTTTACCTTCCGTCCGTGAGAGCCGGGGCTAGCCAGGAGCGGGAGTCAGCGAAAGAGAGATTTTTCGCTGAGTGGTATGACGTCCCAATTAACAGCTCTGTGCCGTGTCCTGAGGCTGATTAGGTGATCAGAAGGCTCTGTTTGATTGTCAGTTCAGGTCTTGGTTTCCAGAGGGATAGAAGGAGACGGGGGCTTAGTCGGCCATCTTGACTCCGCCCCCACATTCTGCTCTTTTAAGAACTGCCTATATGGGATCCCCTTGTCAAGAGCAACTCTAATGATCAGGTAGGAACTTTAGGGGGTACTGAGTTTATGTAAATGGGGGTGAAATAACTCAGAAAAGGAGAGTGAGAAGGGTTGCAGGACTCAGGGAATGTAATCAAGGGTATGTGTGAACTGTGAAACTACTGTATGTTTTATTGTGTATATTTCCAACAACAATAAAATAATATTTAAAAAAAAAAACAAAAAACATGAGCCCCAGAGACAACATAGTGAAAACGCTTATCAAAGGAGATGAGGGATGAAGAACCAAGGTTGAGGGCTGACATCAGCTGGTTGACAGCAAAATGGTCTTGGGGATTCCCATCACATCAGGCCAACAGGCACAGCTCCCAGGGATCCCTCTCCATATGAAAATGTGTAAACTATGACAGTTGTCCTTAGATAATATTGTGTTGTCCTCTGGAGGTCTCCGGCTAAAGTAGGATCATGTCCCTAGAGAGATTAGCCTCCATGTCACTTCCATTTACAGTATTTCCAGCCCTTTTGGGACAAGATAAGAGACTGTCACTGAGCAATAAGCCTGGGCTGGGGAGGAAAAGAGGGAGGGTGATAGGAGAAGCCTCTGTGTGCCCACAGTGGGGCAGGATGGAGGGGAAAGGAATCCTAGGAGAGTCCCTTGAAAACTGGAGTTCCCGGTGGTCTTCCTTTCACTCCCTGCATCACCTTAAGGCTGTACTGCAGTAATCAGGAGAGATCGGCAGTTAACCCCAAAGCCGGCAGGTGCCTAATACCCGCTGAGAGTGTCAGAATGAGTACCTGACCACGCAGCCAGGAATGGAATGGAAATAAATCCCACAGGCCACACCACTGCCTGTGTCTGAAAAATTACAAGAGCTTCAATTTAGAATTGTTCAGCTGTATCCCGGCAATGCGGTTCTCGAAACATTATTGGCCTTGTCATTAAAAATATGAGAGCCTACACCAACTAGAGCAAGGTATTATAATCAGGTGCTGAAACTTAGCAATATACAGCTAGTAGCACCCAGGGCTAAGCCCCAGAGGCTATAGCAGGCTGTAGGAGTAAAACCATTAGTAATCAGGACTTGGAGAGGGGCTGCCCCCGGCGGGAAATGAAAGGTTTCCTTGGAAAACCAGCTTCTGTATTTCTCCACTTTGGATCAAAATTCTTCTGTCCATCTAGTTCTTCTGGTCTCCGACAACACACAACAACAAACTTCCATTACTGAAAGTCAGTGATGGAATGCTGACCCAGGAGGTCTGGGTTCAATTCCTGGCCAAGGCACCTTGTGCACAGCTAGCACCTATCAGTCAGTGGAGACTTGTATGTTGCTACGATACCGACCACATTTCAGCAGAGCTTCCAGATGAAGGCAGACTGGGAAGAAGGGCCTCTCAATGTACATGCAGGGGTCACAACCACCTAATCCACAACTGATCATGGGAATAGTCACAAGGACCAGGTAGTGTTTCATTCTGTTGTGAATGTGTCTCCGTGAGTCAGGGGGCCTCTTTAACAGTAACTATCAGTGACAACTAATTTCCAACACAGTGACAGCCAGGAGCTCTACAGCTAAGTACAAGGACCTTGGGGTTAGGTGCTGCCATTTATTAAGGGTATGATCTCAGGCAAATTACCATACTGTCAATTTGACCTCAGCAGAGTGAAGAACAACACTAGCAACTCTGCAGGCACTAGGAGAGCATGAAATGATAGAGCACTACGTGGTTGTCACAGTGCCTGGAACCTGGCGAGCACTCCTAGAATGCTATGGCCATCGTGGTTGTCATTGCCCTGTACCCATGGCCACAGTCTGTGGATCAGTCACCCATGGTGCAGGAAGCCGGGTCTCTCTGGAGGAGGCTGTCTGCAGCAGCATCCCTAGAGGTGGGGGGTGGGTGACATCTGTGCAGTCTTTTCTCTGCTTGCGTCAGCAACTATTCTGGAGCAGCAAAACAAGCAGCGTAGGTAAGAAAACAAAAGGCACGCAGTGCTTCTGATGAATCCATGAAGCATTTTTGGCAGCTGCAGCTAGAACTACACTTAACTAGAGGTTCATGCCTCCAAGCCTAAGTCATGTCCTCATTTTGCTTCCTTACGAGGAGAAACAGAGAGGGAAGGGAAAAAGAAATAAGCAGCAGAGAGGAAGAATTGAGAACCAGAAAGGCAGAAGTCATGCTGATCGTTACGTGTTTGCTCAAAGGCTCACCTTGTTCATGACCACTTGCCTCTGGGTCCCTTGAGTTCTCCATTCTTGTGCAACTTTGGTTGATTCCTTCAGTGAGGTCTCCATTGGCCCTAGGGAGATGTCACATTCCATGTTCCTTTTTTGCATACTGTCCTCTGGAAGCCCGCACTCCTCGTTTTTCCCATTTTCCTATCCCTGTTCATTTTTCAGAGCCTCTTCCATGATTTCTCCCTTTGTCTCCTCCACTCTTGTCTTTCCTCTTATTTCTTCATTTACTTTCAGCTAACACTCAACAAACCTTTGTTGAGTATCTACTATACCCCTGGCACTATGCAAAGCCCTGAGAATTCACAGCAGCGTAGAATGATTGGCTATTTCTTGCCCTGGGAGAACATGCAGGGCACTAGAAGGCAGATGCAAAATTCCAGCCCAAGAGGTGAGTGTGGGGGACCCATAGGAGAAGCCAATTCTGTCTGGATCTTTGCTCCATATGAATTGTTTTACGCTCCTGTGAAGCCAGATTAAGTCGGACAGTAGGCCTGAACATCTGGTTGTTCTACGAGTAGGGAGGAGGATCTGCCTAGCTCTTATCTTGAAGCTTAGAGTCGTCAGAGACTGTCCTAAATACGTCACAGATAGTGGGGGTAGACTGGATATCAGTTAATGCTTTTGGCTGAAATGAACAGAAATCTACTACTCAAGTAACTTAAGAAATAAAAACAATTTAATATCCTTCATAAGAATCCCAGAGGCAAATAGTTCTAGGGTTGGTTAAGGTAGTACTTCAGTTATGTCATCAGTGATCCTTGTTCCTTCAGTCTTTCTGCACTGTCATTCTCAGCCTTATACATTGTCCTTAAACCAGCTTTCCTCATGATCACAAGATGGCTGCCATTGTTCTAGACCTTACATCCAGATGCCATCATATCTCCAGAAGAGGGACTGTTTCTACTTGTGCATCTCTTATTGTGTTAATGAGGAAAATCTACTGTAGAAGCCACCTAGCAGACTTCCTCTTACGTTTCCACAGCCAGTCTGCATACAGTGTTCATGACTATATCAGTCGTTGGAAAATAAATGAGGACTTCCATGAGTGGATCAAACCAACCGTGATTTCCTTACTGAGCTGAGCATGGAGCCCACTTCTCCAGAAGAACACAGCCGCCCCAAGGATACCTGAAATTTGAGGTCTAAAGGAATAGGGAAAGGGGAACGGTGGAATTTACTATGTGGGCATCTAGCAGTGTCTGAAATGTGGCCTGTCTCCAGTCAGTGAATGGTCTTATCACAGGTTTTGGGAATACGCTGCCATTGCAATTGATGTTCCAGGTGCTACCTACATGTGATGAGGTAGTGAAGAGTAAAAGAGTAAAGAAGTGGCAGCAGTTGGTATGGGTTCTAAAACAGTTTTATTGGAATCCTAACAGTTTTTGTCTCCTCCTGCTAGCCTGGGAGATAAAGGAGTTTGAAAGAGCAACAGAAAAAGCAGTAGAAAAAGGGCCCACTGTTCCTTGGGGATTGTTTCCTCTGCAGGTTTACTGTGTCCTCGCCATAGAGATGTCCAATGTCCTGAGAGACTGAGGGGGTGGGGTGGCAGTCATCTTTCTGTCTTGGAGTAGGCTGGAAAGTGTGACAGGTCAAATGACACGTGGCTGATCAGCATGGCCATCCATGGTTGTGTAACCAGAGTGATCAGCAAGACCAGACCGGAAGATGTGACCATCAAGACCACTGATCTTACAACCAAAAGTCAGGGTGGAATCCCTTAGTACAACACTCAACACTCTTGAATGACTTAAATTAATTCCATTTCCAGAGTAAACCCGATGACCATGCAGTGACTTCTATAACCCCATGTGTTCAAGGCCATTGCCACCTTCACCTTGGGTATTTTATTCCCCTTCCCCCTTGGCTGGCTCACCCTTCTGCTCCAGCCACCCGGGCCACCGTGCCAGCCTCCTCACTGTCCTTCAGGCATGCCAACCTCTCGTATTTCAGAGTCTGTGCATAGGTAGTTTCCTCTGCCTGGAATATTCTTCTCCTAGGTATCCAGAGACCCACTCCCTCATCTCCTTCAGGTCTGTACTTAGTTGTCTCCTTAATGAAGCATTCCCTTTAGCCATATTAAAACAAACAAACAAACAAAAAAAACACATGTATTCCTCTTTGGCACCTCCTATTCCCCATCTCTGATAACATCACCTCTGTAACAGCTTCCTTATTTCAATTGTCTGCCTTGCTTATTCGAGCCCTGGAGGCACTGCTAAGAGCTTGGCCATCTTCCTCTTGTCAAGGGCGGAATATTTATCTGTTGTTTTCACTACTATTTCCAGCACCTAGATCAGTACCCAGCGTACACTAAGTGATCAATAAATATTTATTAAGTAAATGAAACCTGGTGGCATTGCCTAGGCAGTTTCAGGGGAATATATAGTCCTAGGCCTCACTGCAGAGCTGCTGAATCCAGACCTCTGAGATATGGGACTCCAGGTCTCTTCAGGTGACTCCAGTGCCCTGACTCGGTGCCACTCCAGTGCACTGACTCGGTGCCATTTCTCTTGACTTTCCCATTAGATACCAGAACATTTAGCCTCAAGGCAGAGACGCTGAAGAGAAACACAGTGAAGGAGGGAAAGATAACACATCCGGAGTTAGTGAAGAGTGAGGAGACAGAGCTTCTGTACAAACCACTGCAGGTCACTAGTTTGATGATAAAACCAACTCACTGCCATTGAGTCGATACTGACTCATAGCAACTATATAGGGCAGAGTAGAACTGCTGCCGTAGAGTTTCCAGGGAGTGCCTGGAAGACTTGAACTGCTGACCTCCTGGTTAGCAGACATAGTGGTTAACCCACTACACCACCAGGGTTGGTTTTTTAAAAAGCTCCTGGTTTTCCGGATTAAGCAGTCTTCCCACACCCGGCAATGCAATACAAGGTTAACAGAGAGTTAGGAAAAATGCAATACATGATAACACAATAATGCAATACAAGTAACACAGTACTTAGTAAAAAAAGAAACAGACTAGATTCAGAAAACAATACCATTAACATAAATTACAAATTACAAATACTTGTCTTGAGCTAGACGGAGATTACTCAAAATACTAAAGGCACTAACCATAAGAGAAATAATTTATAACATGGACTTCATTAAATTAAAAGCATTTGTGATCAAAAGACACTAGTAAGAGAGTGAAAAGGCCAATTAGATACTGGAGGAAAGTATGCTGTCTATAGCCAATAAGTGATTCCTATGAGGATACATAAAAGAACTCACACAAATCAATATGTAAAAGCAAGTAGCTCATTTAAAAAACAAGCAAAAACTTAAAAAGGTATCCCACACAACAGTATATGCAAATAGCTAACATAAACACATGCAGCCCATGTGTACAATAACCCCCATTATCAGAAAAAGATAGACTAAAATCAGAATGGTTCAAAATACAAGGGTGACAACACCTTGAGTAGGCAAGATGGGTCAGCTGGAGCTCACACGTGCTTCTGGGGGAAGTGTAAAACATTACAGTATGAAGCATGCTAGAAGGGGAGAATTTCTGCCGTTCTGTAACCCGCAGTTCTGCTTCTGGATATGTATCTAAAGGAAATGCCCCCTACCGGGTGAGTACAAAATGTTCTTGTAGTTTTATTCATAACAGTGAAAAATGTGGGAACAGCTCAAGGATCATCAACAGGTACAACTATTCAAAGGCTCACACTTGTACTATGGATGCTAACCGGAAGGTCACCTGGTCAAATTGGCCAGGTGCTCCTTGGGAGCTCTATGGAGCAGTTCTACTTTGTTTATAAGATCCCTGTGAGTGACTTAGGAGCTCTATGGAGCAGTTCTACTTTGTTTATAAGATCCCTGTGAGTGAAGATCAACTCAACGGCGGTGGATTTATTTTTTTTAATACCTGAATATGAATGTTAAGAAAAAATGGGTGTTGGCTGAAAGCAGAGAATACCAGAAAGATGTTTACCTGTGTTTCATTGGCTATGCAAAGGCATTCCATTGTGCAGATCATAACAAATTACGGATAACATTGTGGAGAATGGGAATTCCAGAACACTTAACTGTGCTCGTGAGAAATCTGTACACAGATCAAAAGGAAGTAGTGGAAACAGAACAAGGGGACAATGCATGGTTTAAAGCCGGGAAAGGTGTGTGTCAGGGTCGCATCCTTCCACCACACTTTTTCAGTCTGTATGTGGAGCAAATAATCTGAGAAGCTGGTCTATGTGAAGAATGAGGCATCAGGATCCAAGGAAGACTCATTAACAACCTGCATTTTGCAGTTGACACAACTTTGCTTGCTCAAACTTGAGAGAGTTTGAAACACTGATGAAGATCAAAGATACAGCCTTCAGTATGGATTGCATTACAACATCGAGAAAAACAAAAATCCTCACAACTGGACCAGTAAGCAACATCATGATAAGTCAAGAAAGGACTGAGGTTGTCAAAGATTTCAGTTTACCTGATTCCACAATCAATGCCCATGGAAGCAGCAGTCAAGAAATCACTGGGAAAATCTGCTGCAAAGCCAAGCCAAGTGCCGTCTAGTCGGATCCGACTCATGGTGACTTCTTTAAAGTATGGAAAAGTAAAGATGTCACCTAGAAGATTAAGGTATGCCTGACTTGAGCCATGGTATTTTCAATTGCATCATATGCACGCAAAAGCTGGACAGTGAATAAAGAAGGCAGAAGAATTGATGCCTTTGAATTATGGTTTTGGTAGAGAATACTGACTGTCCCATGGACTGCCGAAAGAACACACAGATCTGTTCTGGAAGAAGTACAACCAGAATGCTCTTTGGGAGCAAAGATGGCAAGGCCTGGTCTTACATACTTTGGACATGTTGTCAGGAGGGATCAATCCTTGGGGAAAGACATCTTTCTTGGTAAAGTAGGTGGTCAGCAAAAAAGAAGACCCCCCCTGTCCTAGTTACCTGATACTGCTCTAACAGAAAATACTACGAGTGGAAGGTTTCATGAGGAGAAGCTTTTATTGTCACAGTCTGGTAAGCCAGAAATCTGTTAACAAGATACAAGTCCATTCAGAATAAGAAATCATCACAGTCCAGTAGGCTGAGTCCACATCCAGTGAGAGCATCTCGGCACAGGAACCTTGGGTCCAAAAGACGTGCTCTGCTCTCGGTGCTTCTCTCTCGGTGGTGTGAGGTTCCCAACTTCCTCTGCTCACTTCTCTCCCTTATATTCCACAAGCTTGTAGTTTGGGTCCTGCGTCACTAACACAGCTGCAAACCATTCTCCATCATCAATATCACAGAGGCAGGATTCACAACACATGGGAGGAAGGGCACCATATTGGAACTCCTCAAATCAACACATACTCTTTTGGGGGGACACAATTCAATCTATGACACCCCCCAAGGAGGTGAATTGACATAGTGGTTGCAATAATGGCCTTAAGCATAAAAACGATCGTGGATATGGTGCAGGACTGGGCAGCATTTTGTTCTGTTGTGCATAGGGTGACTATGAGACAAAACTGACTCAACAGCACCTACCAACAACAACAACTTGAATGTACAATAGAATGAACACAACGAGGCGGAAAAAAATCTAGATAAAAGACTATAAAGACTGTATAACTCCATTCATATGAAATTCGAGAAAGTAATCAGAAGAGTTCCCATCTCTGGGGGTTGATTTTGACTGAGAAAGGGCAGGAGAAGCCTTCTGGAGTGTTGGAATGTTCTATACCTTGATCTTGGGGTTGGGTTAACACGTACTGAGCTATATACATATATAGTGACATACACAATTTATGGAATTGTACACTTAAAATTTCATATACTTTACTGTTTATATACTTCAATCAGACTTAAAAATAAAACCAGGTACATAAAACAATGAACATTCTGCAAGAACACATACAAACAAAAAGGAATACATTGAATGCAATGGAATGGTTGTGGGGTTGTTGGGAGGGAAGGAAATGGGGTGGACTGTGAACACGAAAGGGAGGAAGCAAATATAACAAAGGGAGTTTCCCACACCAACCCGTGATGAAGATTTGTATAAACTAATAAGTAAGACTTACTCAACTTTTTGTGTGTGTGCCCAAGGGGAAAAAGAGCAAGAGGGAGAACGAAAACAAAAGACTGACCGCAGAATATACTGGCAGCAGAAAGGATAAGGCCCTAGAAGCTTGAACTAAATGAACTCTGAATTTGTAAGGGCTCTGCAGGCAGCAGAGAGACACATTACCGAGCACAGGTCAGCCGGATCTGATCAGTGTTGGGAATGGAATCCAAGATAATGGCCAAAGAAAACCGGCCTGACTTCCTACCTCCAGCCACACAGGGTTCATTTCCAGCCACCCTTAGTCAGGAACTAGACCTTAAAATAGACTAAACTGAGGTTGTGCATCTATCACTTAGTACATTTACATTCAAGTCCTGTTTTGTCAAAGAAAGTCATCTATAGCCAGTGTAAAGTGGTCCTCAGTTCTCCAGGTAAGACACTCTAGTCACTGGCCATTGGGTTACAATCTGGGTGTCTGAATAGCAACATTTTTTATGTGAGTTACTCAAGCCACCAGTGGGACAACTGTTAGTCCACAAAGGATCTCTGATAAATAGACTTCCAGTAGCACAGTCTAACACAGGTCCTGAAGTACCTTCCTTCTTCACCCTGGCTTTCTCCTCATTAACCATTCCCACAACATTAGTGGGAGAAAAACAAAGGATGAGTTTGCAAGTGGGCGATGACGTCTGCTGAAGTATGTCATGCTTTCCGGAGTGGATTTTCAACAAACAGAAGGAATGGAAGAGGAGGGGTTGGGGTGGGGATATGTGAGGCGAGATGAAGGGTGTTGCCCTCTGATACAGAACACCCACCTGGACACCACTGGTTGGAATCATACTGCAGGGACAAGGCTCAGGATACTTGGGATGGAGTCTCAGTTACCTAGGGCTGCCATAACAAATATCACAAAGTACATGGCGTTGAAAAACAGAAGTTTATTTTTCTCACAATTCTGGAAGCTAGAAGTTGAATCCAGGACATTGGCAGAGGTGTGCTCTCTTTCTTTCCGTTAGCTTTAGAGGAAGCTCCATCTTGTCTGTAAAACCAAAAAGAAGAAAGAAAGAAACCCAAACCCACTGCCATGGAGTTGATTCTGACTCATAAGCTATCCTATGGGACAGAGTAGAACTGCTCCACAGAGTTTCCAAATAGCACCTGGTGAATTTGAACTGCTGACCTTCTGGTTAGCAGACACAGCACTTAACCACTACACCACCAGAGTTGTCATGTTTTCCATAGCCCTGTGCATTTTATTGGCTTTTCTTGGCTTGCAGACTGATCTTCATAGGATGTCTTCCCCTGTGCACAACTCTGGGTCTATTTTCCTCTTTTACTACCTACTCTGGTATAACCTGATTTAATTGAAAACCAAAGAAAACCCGTATTTCAAAAGAAGTTCACATTCACAGGTTCAGAGATTATGATTTCCATTTATCTTTCGGGCAGCACAGTTCAATCCGTAATAGATGGTGTCTTAGTCATGTAGTGCTGCTGTAACAGAAATACTGTAAGGTGATGGTTTCAACAGGTTTACTCTCTCATAGTCTATTAGACTAGTGCAAAGTGTCAGCTCCAGGGGAAGGCTTCCTCCGTCAGCTGTGGAGGAAAGTCCTTGTCATCAAGCTTCCCCTGGACCAGGAGCTTCTCAGCACAGCAGCCCTGGGTCCAAAGGACGTACCCTGCTCCCTGTGCTGCTTTCTTGTTGGTTTGAGGTCCCCAACTCTGCATGCTTTCCTTTCCTTTTATCTCTTATGATAGGTGGCCATATCCCAGAGAAGTTCTGTTTACACTGGATTAGGGATGTGACCTTAGTACAGGGTGTTAAAATCCTACCCTAATTCTCTAATCTTGCCTCATTAACCCCTGACAGAGATGAGGATTTACAACACATTGGAAAACCACCGCTACAAAATGGAAGACAACTACACAATAGCGGGAGTCGTGACCTAACCAAGTTAGCATGTATTCTGGGGGTTACACAATTCAATCCATGACAGACTGTGTTAGCAGAGGTTTGTTATAAAAGACACTAGGAGACTGCTGGACACGGGCTAGCGTGCTTGTGTATACCTGTGTGCACACGCACACACACATACGCATGCTCACACGTGTGTGCATTTATCTCGTTGTGTTCTGAAGACACCAGGAAGTCAAAGAAACAAACAGGAGAGGCACGCAGCAGGGGAAACTAGTTCTTTAATGAATCCCCTCACCCCCACCCCAGCTCTTCCCTCCTTGCCTCCTGGGCTTGCTGTGAACCTTCCATAATGAGTGCCTATAAAATGCTGTCAGAGACTGGAAGGAGAAACAGCAGCTTTATAAACAAACGGGAACTTCTAAAGGTTGACCAAGGTTTAAGTCCTTCAGGGAGTAGGAGTGAGCTAGCTGTGCCATGCTGGAGGAAGGGACAACGGGAGTCACAGGAGGCGGTGCAACCAAAGTTCGGGTTGTGGTTCTGCCACTAACCAGCTGTGTCTCCTTAGGGGGTCCAAACTCCTCTATTGGGCCTGTTTCTTCATTGATAGAGTGAAAGGGTTAGATCTTTTCTCACGCTTGCATTTTATAAATCAGTGACTTGGGCTAAGGCCACGGAGAAGTCTCAAGCTGAGCACGAAAGCTCATTTGAGAGAGGCAGGCAGGGCCAGACAACCTCTACTGGCTTAGCACAGTTGATCGAGGACCAGTGCTGGGTTCTGTGAGGCTTAGAAAGCTAAGTAACTTGCCAAAATCCTTTGTTGTTGTTGTTAGCTGCCGTAGGGCAGGTCTCCAGCCCATGGAGGCCCCATGCACACCGGGACAAAACGCTACCGTGGCCTGTGCCGTGGCCACAGGCAAGGCTGGACTGGTGTGCGATCCACTGGTTTTCGCTGGCTGGTTTTCGGAAGTAAATCACCAGGCCTTTCTTCCTAGTCTGCCTTAGTCTGGAAGCTCCGCTGAGACCTGTTCATCATCACAGCAAGTTGCAAGCTTCCACTGACAGATGGGTGGGAGCTGCACCTTTCAAATCTGAGTCTTCTGCATGGAAGGCAAGGATTCCACAACCAAACCACCACAGACATCTGCCCCAAAGCCTTAGATCTAGAAAACGGCAGAGCCAAAATAGGGTGTCAAGTCATTACACTGTACTGCATTCCTGTCCAGCATGGGAGGAGAAGGAGTCTGTCTGTGGTGGAGGCAGAGACAATAGGGGCCCCTTTACACTCAGGACTGACGGCCACCCTAGGCCATGACCTCCCCTGATCTTATTATCTCAACAAAAACAGGAGACTCACAAGGAAGAAGGGAGCTGGATGTTGAGACTGGAAGAAACCACATCTAGCTCAAACTCTTCATTTGACCAGGTCAGCAGTGGCTCAGAATATATATGTGATCTGTCTTTAGTCATACACAGTAAATCAGCAACACAGCCAGACCCAGAAATCCATCTTCTGACTTGAGTGGAAGTTGCTTGTCTGCAGTCTGAGCTCTTTTCGGTGTGCTGCAAGCCCAAGGGGCTGGCTTGCTGGGGCTGGAGGCTTGGTGGGAGATGTACAGTGATAGGTGTGGTGGCCATTTGTTCCTGTCTGCACAGAACAGTCCCAGTTTATACATATGTCTGATATAGTTATTAATAGCTCATGTTCAGTAGGACCTTAATTGGGATGATGACTATTATATGGCCATCTAATGATGGCAACTGGGTGTCACTCAAAAAGATGGCTTGAATTTCTAGAACCTTTAACCTTTAGTGCTGAAGGGACCTCTATCCACTGCAAAATCCCCTCAAAATGTTCTAGCTTTCAGCTGAAGTCATACTTAAAATGAAACCCATTGCCATCAAGTTGACTCCAGCTCATAGTGACCCTACAGGACTGAGTAGACTTGCCTCGTAGAGTTTCCAGAGTGCTTGTGGCATTCCAACTGCAGACCTTTTGGTTAGCAGCCATAGCTCTTAACCACTACACCATGAGGGTTTCTGTGCTATGGAATAATCATTCTTTACTTTTCCTCCATTAGGGTGGGGTGTGGTGGAAGGAGGAAAGGTACCTCAGGATCTCAGTTACAGAAGGGTCCTTGAAATCCCTCAGATAATGTGCAGCCCCCACTGGACTTACAGTCACCTAAGGCCTTCATCTGTAAAATGGTCACAACAATCCCTAGTTCTGATGCTGCAAAGAGCTCCACAAATGTGAGGTTTTTTATTTTTCCTTTTTTAAAACACATTGTGGTGAGCTTATATGTAATAAAACATTTGCCATTTCAACATTGTTTTTACATGTACAATGAAGTGGCATTAATCAGGTTCACCTTGTTGTCCAACCATCACGGCTAAATGTTCCCATCCCCTTGACAGAAGCTCAGTGTCCCCTAAGCAAGGAGCACTCCTTTGTCCCTCCTTCCTGCCCCCGGTGACCACTCATCAACGTAGGTCTCCAGAGACTCGTCTACGTGAGTCGTTATTTTTATTACCAAGCACAACCATGCTATTAATAGAGAACGTGACACCCAGAGAGGGAAAGAGGCTTGCATAGAAGGTTAATGGCAGAGCAGAAATGCATTGTTTAGCCCTCGTAGGCCTTGCTGCTTTCCTTCAGGAGACCACCTGGACATGCTGTGGACATTCCCATGGAGCCTGGGCATTTCACCACGGAAGAGAGCCCTGTGTCCTTTCAAGGATCTGTTACGTATGGATTTTCTGTCAAGCCATAGTTTCCCAGCCTTTGCGAACACTGGAGAAACTACTGCCGACACCCACCTACTGCTGCCAAGTCAATTGTGACTCAAAGAGATCCTATAGGATGGAGTAGAACTGCTCTATAGGAGTGCCTGGTAGTTTTGAACTGCTGACCTTTTAGTTAGCAGACATAGCACTCAACCACTACACCATCAGAGTTCCCACTACTGACATAGTAGAGAATAAAACTTAAGGAACTCATGACCTGCAGAAGTGTTAAGGGCAGAAAATACAAATAAATTTACATCAAAAAGAATTCTGGACAGATTTAGGGCAGAACCATAAATGGCTACAAGACTGACAGGAGGAAAGGGAAGCTCGTCTCATGGAACATTCCATGGAGCTGCTGCTGTCAAGCAGTAAACACTGCTGTACAGGATGGATGGCTCTGACCGAAAGCGACAATTTCCATGCTCCTAGGATAAATGCGGGAATCTTGGTGGCCTAATGGTTAAGTGCTATGTCTGCTGACCAAAATGTCAGCAGTTCAGATCCACCAGGCACTCCCTGGAAACTCTACGGGGCAGTTCTAGTCTGTCCTATAGAGTTGCTATGAGTCAACATTGAATCCACAGCACTAGTGTTTTTGGCTCTTGGTTTATGACAAATGCTACAGAAAAATATTTGTTTCCCTTGATAGTCACCTGGCTGGAGACCAAGACAGGTGGTGGTGGGATTAGAATCCAGATCTTTGTGACTCCAAGTCTAGTGTTCTTGGTACAGGGCTTAAGAAGCTCATAGCAGTTCATACCCTTGGATAGTCATCTTGACCTTTTGAGCCCTTGACATGCTTAGGCACTACTATGTGAGAAAAGACACTCCCAGAGCTGTACACCCATGGGTGGTAGGATGTGAGAATGAAATCCAGCTGCTGTGGATTTCCACACATGGTGACCCCATGTGTGATGGTTAAGATTGTGTGACAACCTGGCTGGGCCATGATTCCCAGCGTCTGGGCAGCTGTACAATGTTATGGTCACCACCATGATGGGATGGGATGTGGTGCCAGCGGGGCCAGTGCCTGTGCTCACCACCCCCTCAACCTTCACCTCTCTGCCTCCAGCTGCCTACTTCCTGCCTGATCACCTTGCCAAGGTTTTGGCTTGTTGTGGATGCAGTATCTGCCACTCTCCTGTCTTCAGACATCTGGTTCTTGGGACTTGAGCTAGCAGCTCTTGGGATTCATCAAACTTCACAGCCTGCAAGTCAAGGGTCCTGTCCCCTGACCTGCTGATCCTGGGTTTGCCAGCCCCTGCAGCTATGTCCATCAGGAGAAACCTGGCAGTCTTGCCTGTTATCTTGGGATTTGCTGACCTTCACAGCCTGTGAGCAGGAATCTTGCTCTCTGACCTGCTGACTTTAAGTTCACCAGCTTCTGCAGCTGCATGAAGTTTGTATTCCAATCCAGGACATGAGACATTAAAGCCTCTACAATTTTGTAAGCCTTTATGTAAATCTCTCTCTCTATATATATTCATATGCCTTACTGGTTTTGCTCCTCTGGAGAACCCAGCCTAAGACACCACAGGGTTTTCAATGGCTGATTTTAGGGAGGCAGACTGCCAGGCCTTTCTTCTGAGGTGCCTTTAACTGGAGTCAAACCTCCAACCTTGCAGTGAGCAGAAGAACACATTAACCATTTGCACTAACCAGGGACTTCCCTTTCACTAGATTGTGTCTTCCAGAACTGCATACACACACACACACACACACACACACACACACACACACACACACACACACACACACACACACACACACACAGTTGGGTAGCTTGTAGCTTTCATCATGAGGCCACTGAGAGGATCTAGTCTTCTGACAAGAGGCCTCCCTTGTTACTCAGCAACTCTAAGTGGGAACACCCACCACCTCCCTCCCACTGCTGTCTGACTCAGCATGATGTTTCACCTTGACTTGCCTAGATAATCAGTGCCCACTGTCTTTTAGGGCAACTCCTACATTCTGGCTTATAATTGTAGGGTCTTTCACCTTTTCCCTTGCCTAGTCAGCAACATTCTTTACTTCCCTGGCAGTTGTGTCCTAGCTCACTTGTTCAAGGTTTGCGTTTCGTCTGCCGCCTTCAGAAGCTCGGGGCTGCATGGCGTTGGGTGTGCTAGCTGGCTCCGAGCCACAGTGTCTGTCTCCACTGCCCAGGCCCTGAAGGACGGTACCAACACTGCTCTGCTTTCAGCCTTCCCCTGTCCCCCGGTGTTTTAGATCACAATATGCACATGCAGTTTTTATTTGTGTGCTTTTCTCTAGCTCTAAGCTGCTGGCAGGCATTACTCATAACTCAATTTGGTGAAAATCTATCTCGATACCCAAGGTTAAGTTAAATATACTAAGTATTTGTAACCGCCTCTCTAGCTCCCCTAATTGTCTGAGGGAGGGGGGTGTACAGCAATTGAAACCTGAAAATCAAGCATTCAGCAAAATGCTGGGGAGACCCACCAATCTGGGCAGCCAGGCAACTTCACATAATGAAGTGTTGCTACAACCTGCTGGCTCCAATGATAAATTTAACCTTAAAGCTGATCTACATTCCAAAGACTGAGAAGCAAGCTGGTTTATTTGAAAAGAAAGGAAGGAAGCACATGTCTAAATAGAGCAGGCACTGATGGAAAAAAAAGAAGGCTTCTTTATAGGTAGGAGTGAGCAGCCAACTTGTCCATGTAGTCTAGAGACATTACTCCTGGAGCTGTCCATCCCCCATGGTCACAACCAGGATACCCCCTCCCCTCACATCTGTAATGACGTACAGCTGAAGCCAAGTGGCATGCACAGTGCTGATCTTTGATGTGATGTTGTGTCCCAGTATTACAAACCCCAGGGAGGTAGGCCTTACCATGTGTGAACTCGTGGTTTTCTCTTTAACACCCACCAGGCAGAGGGCTCTTACTCTAGAGGTGAAAGTTCTCTACGACATTCTCGTCTGATCTGTATCTTTCTCATTTAAAGGGAAGAAAGCATAAGTCATATCTGACGTAGAAACTTGGGAAAAGAAGTTGGACCAGTTGTTTGTGGGAAGAATAAACCTACCAGAGACAAACGCTTGTTCCATCAAGGGAAACTCTCTAGCCTAAGAATGTTTTGGACTTGGGTTTACCTTTTGAAAAGGCTGGAAGCTGCCAGTTGTGAGTAGCTAGGTATTAGTAGGGTTGGATACCACATACCAGGTAGTTTTGGGGGATGCTAATGAAAGTGTCTCTCATCTTGCTCTTACCACCATGCCTGGCCTTATAACTGGGAAGACTAAGAAGCATGTGTCTTCCCAGAAGAAAGTTTGTGGTCTATGAAAACCAGTTGCCATTGAGTTGATTCCAACTCATGGCAACCCCATGTGTGTCACAGAAGACCCCTGCTCCATAGTTTTCAACTGCTGATGTTTTGGAAGATTACCAGGCCTTTCTTCTGTGGCACCTCTGGGTGAATTTGAAGCTCTAGCCCTTCAGTTATAGCTGAGTACCACATGCATCACCTAGGGACTTCTCATAGATTATAAATCCTATTACACAGCACTGCCTTCTTTAGCTTTACAGTTAAAATAGTGTTTTACCTATAAATAGCAGTAACAACAACACTATTCTTGGAGTACTCTGACATCTTTGTCTCAAGAACTCATGGCATTCATTTCCTTTGAAGGAAGTGACAAGTACCACTGTTGTCACTGTGTTGCTAAAGAAGTGAAGAACTGAAGACAGTGGTGACACAGTGACCACAGACAGTAGGTACCAGGAACAGCCTTTATACATGGTTCATGAAGGCTGGTAAATTAAGTCCCCTCCAGCAGCTGTAGGCCTTGTCTTGACGGCTAGAGTACTAGGACCTGACAAACAATGCACAAGGGCAGGAAGAAACTCACATTTCTTGAATACAGGTATGAGGTAGCCATTTTACATGTTGTTCTTATTTGGTCCTCGTAAGAATCCTCTGAGGTGGTGTCTTAGACTGGGTTCTTTAGAGAAGCAAAACCAGCAAACAGCGAGAGCGAGAGATTTATACCAAGTAGCTGGAAAGTCCCAAGTACATGGGTCAGGCTAGAGGCTTCTCCCTACTCATGTAGCTGCAGGGCTGGTGAACCCAAGATCCATGCATTAGACAGCAGACCTCTGGTTCACAGACCACAGAAGCCAATGAACCCCAAGATTAGTACGTAAGCTGCTAGCTCAAGTCCCAAGAACTGGAGGTCAGATGACCAGCCAGATGCAGGATCTAGAGCAAACAAAAGCCAGCACGTTTTGCCACAAAGTCGTCATATATCAGATGCAGGCCACACCCCCTAGGAAACTTCCTTTCAACCAATTGGCTGCTCACTGCAAATCTTATCACAGAGATGATTGCATCATTGCAAAGCTGCCAGACTACATAACTGCCAGGCCACTGAGAACCATGGCCCAGCCAAGTTGACATACACCCTTAACCATCACAGGTTAGGTATTACCTTCCCTTTGCAAATGAAGAATAGTGTCTCAGAGAGGTTTCCTCATCCAGGGATTGCAGGAGGACCAATCTATTTCCACAGGCTTACATGCTCTGCTTTCTGTATCAGACAGCTTTTAGTTCTATCACTTCTACAAGGTTGCAATCACCACATCAACTATGTGGACTTTATAATCAAATCTCTCAGGTTTCCCTTTGAAATTCAATGAGCTTAAATGGCTGCCTAGGGACCAGCAGCCCCAACAGCAGCAGCCACGGTGGTCTCAGGATTTGGGGTGAGCACAAGAAAAAGAAAAGTTAATTTATATATAAAAATCTAACTTCAAGTACCTCAAATAACCCTTTTAATCTTTTTCTTGAACTCTCTAGAGAACACTTGCTACAAAGCAGCTCTCAGCTGCTTTGCTATATATAAGAAATAAGCACTCCATCACCAACTGCCCTTTAGAAAGGTGACTTAGTCTTTGCTCTAAATGAATTGGGCCTGTCACTTCTAAAGTGATTCATTTCACTAAAGGATGGAGAATTTAGTATTTTTCAAAACAGATCACTGTGGCGTTGACCTAAAAAAAGACCTCAGTGAAGCCTGCCACGTCAGTCTGTCCATGCTGGGCTTGGATTCCATCTGCCACCATCTACAGCACAGGGACACACATGTGGCTGCAATGGATATTTGTTTATTTATTCAGTGCTGAAGTGACAAAAGAAGTAGGTCATGAAATTTGCCATTTGTTACAGCAGATTAAAAATCTTAAAAATGGAATTTACTTCTCCCTAGAGAAGGTAAACATATAATTGAGATTTAAAAAAACAAAAAAACACTAGTTTGCATCAGCAGCTGAGCATATCATTAATTCTAGAATAATAGACTCATGTGTGTCTCTTTCCTTGCCCCTCCTCCATCCCCCATTCTCCTGGTAACAATATTATGAAATGTTCTATATGCAACTATTAATTTCAAATATTGCATCAGAACTTCACATGGGTTAATCACTGTGTTAGATGTTGCAGGAAGTATCAAAGAAACAAAAGAAACAGCCCCTTCCTAAATACAGGAGGTAATGTAATAGACTCTTAGCTTGGATTCGGCACAGAAAGAGGCTTCAGTAAAATCCAGTTCCCATTCGCCCACTTCTCCTACAAGTATACTCCTAGGGGAGGGGACGGAGAGAGTGTCCTAATGAGCAATTGTCTTGATAGTGCAGCTGAAGTCAGGGCCAAGGCTGGAAGTCCATGTCTAGGCACCACAAACTGTAAGAAAACAGATTTCTTCTTCATGCCTCCATTTTACGACCTATACAACGAGGATGAAGCCCATCTGCTCTGCAGTAATCTAGAGACGTTTTCATGATGCAGGAATCAAAAGGGCTCTGGAAATACAAAGCTTTATTTTTACTAATACTCAGCAGGGACTAATTCCCATACGTACTCTCTGGGCCTTAACAGCTTGGCAATGGTTCTTCTGACTCCTTCCAAGAGTAAGTTCTTCATTTCTGTGAACATAAAAATCAATCTGCTGCATAGCTTGGAGAATCCCTGTCACTATGTTCTGAAACCATCCACCACCTATTCTTAGAGGCATAGAAAAGGGTTTACAACCCTGTGGGACCTCCCTCTCAGCACATTCTGTTAAAAATGATAGAACATTCATTTGGAGGCATGGCTATGCATATCCAGCTGCTCAGATCCAAAAGAAACAACATGCCCTAGGATAAGTGAAGTGTTGCTGGGAACGTGGGCCATTTGTGGACTCCTACGACAATCATCTGCTAGGAACTAGCTATAAATACCTTTAGAAATAATTTCCCTTCAAAGGCCTAGGTAAAACATGCCAAGTGGATTTGTACAAATGAAAGGTTTACTTTGTCTGGTAAAAGAAAACCATCATTACTTTCAAAGGCTTGTCAAGGTCTGCGCAGGTTAATTTGTGGGATGACACTGCCACCTGGTGGCTTTTATGCTCTGGCACACACAAGGCTTGGAAACAATGGCATGGAAGGAAACGCTCTCTGAATACACTTAAGCACAGCTACTATTAAAAACTTTTTAAAAAGGAAACTAAACTCCAAAAACAGCTCTTCCTACAGAGAAGTTAATTCTTCCAGAAATGGCCTCATACATGTAAGGAAAAAAAACAAATTAAGTTTGGCATTTATCATGTGACCTAAGCAAAAGACTTTTTCTACTTACTTAATTCTCAGTACTAGGTGTACTGAAGGATGTGACTGGGAAAAAACAAGTAAAAGAGTCTGACTAGACAAGAAAAGTCTTAAAACATTTTATTTCATACTAGACATAGTTTTTTAAAAAAAGGCAGAAACATTTAAGGTAACACCACTTGACACTGAAGAACTTTTATGCCGAGTCCTGAAGGACCTTGAAAATCAGTTGAAAATGTTTTGCTTTCACATAGGCTTTTTCATTGCTGCTTGTGTCATGCTGAAGAGATAAGCTTCATAGATTATGTTTAAGAAGTTGTCATCATTCTGGAAAACAAAATCAAAAGATGTAGTAAGGCAATGTGAATTGGTTGGCAGAATGACAGGCTTCCTTCATTCTGGAGGTGAACGGGCACTTTGATACTAAGGCCCTCATCTCTACCTGCTGCCTCTAACGCCCGGGAGTGTTAACTCCCTGCGTAATGTGAAGTGGAGCTGAAGGCAAGGCCAGGCAGAGCCAGCTGCCGGTGTTCCCTGGTTAGTAAAAGAAACAGTGAGTGCTCACTATGTTCAGCACAGATGGAAACCCCAGCCACGTGGCAGCATAAAACTAGGCATGCTCAAGAAAAGGAAAAACACTTTGGTCTTCAGTGCGTGGGTGGGTGGGTGGATGAAATGATCCACGCCAGTGGTTCTCAAGGTCTCGTTAAGAGACTGCCGGCAGTTCTTAAGATTCTCCAGGTATCATACAACATTTTTTTTTTTTGCATAAATCAGTAATGTACTTGCAGTATAGCCAAGCCAGCCAAGCCAAGTGCCGAAAAACCATACATAACTACTGGGAAGAAGTATACTGGCGTTGATGAGATTATCTCATACTTCTTCCCAGTAGTTATGTACGGTTTTTCGGCCTTGCCACATGGGCAGCAGTTTGATTCGTAGTCTTTGGGCTCCTTGCTTGGCTAAGGGGAAGAGGGAACCGATGGCCTAAAATAGATTTCATGGTTTGTAATTCTACCAATTTCTCCCTCCTACCCCAAATCCTTTACAGTTCTTCCGTTTTCTTTGTTCATTGGCCAGCTTTTGCATGCATATGATGTGGGTGAAAATACCATGGCTTTGGTCAGTCGCATTTTAGTCTTCAAGTTGACATCTTTACTTTTGAATGTTTTAACGAGTTCCTTTGCAACAGATTTTCCCAGGGCAATGCGTTTTTTTTTTCCATTTCTTGACTGCTGCTTCCATGGGCATTGACTGTGAACCCAAGTAAAATGAAATCCTTGACAAACTCAATTCTTTCTCCACTTATGACAATGTTGCTTACTGGCCCAGCTGTGAGGATTTTTGTTTTCTTGATCTTGAGGTGCAATCTATACTGAAGGCACTGATCTTCATCAGTAAGTGTTTCAAATCTTCTTCACTTCCAGCAAATAAGGTGGTATCATCTGTGTAACACAGGTTGTTAATGAGTCGTCCTCCAATCCGGATGCCTCATTCTTCTTCATATAATCCAGCTTCTTAGATTTGTTCAGCATAGAGATTGAAAAAATATGGTGAAAGGATACAACCCTGACACACACCTTCCCTGACTTTAAACCATGCAGTGGCCCCTTGTTCTATTTGCACGATTGCCTCTTTTTTTTTTTAATTTTTATTTAACATAACTGAGTGAAAATGTACACTCACATATAAATTTACATGCCCCCCTATATGCAGCTTCCACTGCTCTCCCTGTCCGGTGACAGCACACTATTCCTCTCTGCTCCATACATGTCTCATCCTCCCAACAGTCTCCTTTCCCCTCCTGTCCGTCCACTCCCCTTCCTCCAGCCAGAGGTCAGCAAGACGACATCCTATAGATGTATAGAACCATAAAGTGCTTCCAATATATGGTCACTCTGCCTTGCCAAGTCCAATCCATTCCTGTCCAAAGAGTGGACCTTTGTTATAATTTATGGGAAAGGGCAGCATCAGGGCAGGGGGCCATGCTTTCAGAGGAACCCCAAAACCGCTGGACCATCAACTGAGGTCTTTTAGTGGAGATCTCATGATGCACCTCTTTATTCTTGTGTTGCCAGTGAGGCTCCTCTCTGTGAGCTCCATCGTGGCTATCACTGGTGGTGGCCGGGCACCATCTGGTTCTTCCGGTCCCAAGTCGATGTAGGCACCCACTCTTGTGGGTCTCTCCGTCTTCTCGGTTGTCTTTACCGCATGTCATTTTGATCCTCGGTGAGCATCCGTTCCTGCTGAGTTGGGACCATTTGCTGTGTCCTCGGATGGCAGCTTGGCAGCTTTTAAGACCCCAGACGCCACTCACCAATGTGGGGTGCAGAGAGCTCTCTTAGTAAAACACTAGTTGTGCCAACTGGCCTGGAATTCGCCTAAGAGCATGGTCCGCCGCCCCCCGCCCCAGCTACTCTATCCTTGCAGTATTGAGTTAAGATGGAAGGAGTACTCAAGTTATGCTGAAGTCCACTTAATGTTGTTCTTGTTCCTAATGTGTGCTGTCACCGCTTTCTCCCAACTAGATTTCTATTAACTATCTAAACTAAACCATCCCCCACTCACTCTCCCTCCCTCCCCTCCCTTGCAGCTGTCAGTCTTTTCTTCTGTACACAAGTCTGTTTTTGAGATCTTATCGTAGAGGTTTCATACAGTATTTGTCCCTTTGTCGCTGACTACTTTCACTCAACATGATGTCTTCCAGTTGAAACCAGGTTAGGGGATGTTTCCTGGAATCATCGTTATTCTTTATCATTGCGTGGTGCTCCACTGAGTATATGTACCACAGTTTACCTATCCATTCTTCTATTGTTGGGCATCTGGGCTGATTCCATCTTTTTGCTATTGTGGACTGTGCCGCGATAAACATTCTGGTGCATGTGTCCGTTGGTGTGAAAGGCCTTGAATCTGTAGGATATATTCCAAGTAGTGGAATTACTGGGTCAAATGCTATATGGATATCCATTTTTTTAAGGAAGCGCCAGATTGCCTTCCAAAGAGGCCGGACCATTTTGCAAGCCCACCAACAGTGTAGGAGGGTTCTACTTTCTCCACAGCCTCTCCAGCATTTGTTGTTTTGTGTTTTCTGGATCATGGCCAATCTTGTTGGGGTGAGATGGTATCTCACTGTTGTCTTGATTTGAATTTCTTTAATAACTAAAGATCGTGAACATGTCCGCATGTGTTTTTTGGCTGCGTGGATCTCCTCTTTAGTGAAGTGTCTGTCCATCTCCTTTGCCCATTGCTTAATTGGATGGTTTAATTTCTTCTTCTTGATATTTTGTACTATCTTATAGATTATGGAGATCAGGCATCGGTCTGACAAAAGTGTTTGATTCTTAATAGTTCCCATTTATCTATTTTCTCTTCTGTTGATTGAGGTTTCTGTGACAGATTTTGGAGTCTGTCCTCACTGTGTATTAAAACTTCCATTGTTGTTCCTACCTTTTCTTGGATGAGCTTTATCGTTTTAGGTTTGATATTTAGGTCTTTTATCCAGTTGGAGTTGGTTTTTGTATAAGGTGTAAGATACGGATCTTGATTCAGTTTATTGCAGATGGATAACCAATTTTGCCAGCACCATTTGTTGAAGAGACTGTTTTTACCCCAGTTTAATGTCTTAGGGCCTTTGTCGAATATCAACTGTTCATAGGCAGATGGTGTCATCTCTGGGGTCTCAATTCTGTTCCATTGATCCATCTGTCTGTTCTTGTACCAGTACCAGGCTGTTTTGACCACGGTGGCAGTGTAGTATGTTCTTAGGTCAGGTAATGAGAGGCCTCTCAGTGTGTTCTTCTTCTCTAGTAGTACCTTACTTATCCGGGGCTTCTTCCCTTTCCAAACAAAATTGGTGATTTGTTTCTCCATCTCATTAAAAAATGATGCTGGAACTTGTATTGGGATTGCACTATATAAATAAATTGCTTTGGGTAAAATAGACATTTTCACAAACGATTGCCTCTTGATCCATATACAGATTCCTTAACAGCACAATTTATGTTCTGGGATTCCCATTTTATGCAATGTTAGTCATAACTTGTTATGATCCATACAGTTGAACACCTCTGCATAGTCAATGGAACACAACTAAACATCTTCCTGATATTCTCTGCTTTCGGCCAAGATCCATCTGACACCAGCAATGATATCCCTAGTTCCACGGCCTCTTCCGAATCCAGCTTGAATTTCTCGCAGTTCCTTGTCAATATACTACTGCAGTTTGCTTTTCAATGTTCTTGAGCAAAATTTTACTTCTGTGTGATATTAATGATATTGTTCGGTAATTTCTGCATTCAGTTGGATCATCTTTCTTTGGAATGGGCATAAACACGGATCTCTTCCAGTCACTTGGCCAGGTAACTGTTCTCCAAAGTTCTTGGCACAGACAAGTGAGCACTTCCAGTGCTGCATCTGTTTGCTGAAATATCTCAATTGTTATTCCATCAATTCCTGAAGGCTTGTTTTTTGCCAGTGCCTTCAATGCGGCTATGACTTTTTCATTCAGCACCATTGGTTCCTGATCATATGCTACCTCCTCAGATGGCTGAGCACTGTCCAGTTCTTCCTGGTGTTAACGACTGTGTACTCCTTCCATCTGCTTCTGATGCTCCCTGAGTCGCTTACTATTTTGCCTGTAGAATCCTTCCCTATTGCAATTCAAGGCTTGATTTTTTTTTTCAGTTCTTTCAGCTTGAGAAATGCACACTGTGTTCTTCCCTTCTGGTTTTCCATCTCCACTTCTTTGCACACGTCATTATAATACTTATCTTCTAGAGCTGTTCTTTGAAATCTTCTGTTTAGGTCTTTTACTTCACCATTCCTTCCTTTGGCTTCAGCTGCTCAATGTTTGAGAGCAAACTTCAGTCTTTTGAAACATCCAATTTGGTCTTTTTTTTCTTTTCTGTCTTTTTAACGACCTCTTGTTCTCTTCATGATGTCTTTGATGTCATTCCACAGTTCATCTGATCTTCAATCACTAGTGGTCAACACATCAAATCTGTTCTTGAGATGGTCTTTAACCTCAAGAGGGATATACTGAAGGTCATACTTTGGCTCTTGTGGCCTTGTTACAGTTTTCTTCAGTTTCAAGTTGAATCTGCACATGAGTAATTGATGATCTGTGCCACAGTCAGCACCTGGTCTTGTTTTGACCATATCTTTCCACAGATGTAGTCAATTTGGTTCCTCTGTATTCCATCTGGTGAGGTCCATGTGTACAGTCCCTGTTTGTGTTGGTTAAAACAGGTATTTGCAATGAAGAAGTCATCAGTCTTGCAAAATTCTGTCATGTGATCTAGGGCATTATTCTATCACCAAGGCCTTATTTTCCAACTACGGATCCTTCTTGTTTTCAACTTTTGCTTTCTAGTCACCAGTAATTATCAAGGCATCCTAATTGCATGTTTGATCAATTTCAGACTGCAGAAGCTGGTAAAAATCTTCAATTCTTCACCTTTGGCCTTAGTGGGTGCTGCATAAATTTGAACAGTAGTTCTATTAACTGGCCTCCCTTGTAGGCATAGGGCTATTATCCCGTCACTGACAGCATGTACTGGCAGCCTTTTTATGACTCAGTAAAGGCTCAATCATTCCTCGCCTCTATGGAATCGCCATCATGCTTTCACACTGAGCTGCTGAGTTCTAACCCTATTCCTCTCATTATCTCTAAAATATGTTACATTTTAAATCATTTTTACCAATAGAGACCACTGTCTTTTTAAAGAAGGATAAGACCACTGCAAAAAGGAGTACCCTGTTTCCTAAAAGTCGTCTGACTCTTATGCAAAGTATCAAAACAAGCTGATTTTCTTACAGACTATCAAAAGATACCTAGCTACCTCAACTGAGATATCTGAAGTCTGGCTAAAAGCACTCTACCTTTCAAGGCCTACCATGAATTTTTTGGGTATGCTTTGCTGGTGGTCTGCTAAATGGTTTCCCAGAGGCACAGCCCTTCGGTCTACTGCTGTGGGAAAGAGCACTCTGGGGCCAGACTGGGTTCACTGCCAGCTCTATTCTTAACTAGCTGTGTGACCTAAGGCCAGTCACTTAGCCTCAGTTTCTTGTCTGTAAAACAGGGAAAATAACAGAGTTGTTGCTTATGGATTAAAAGAGCTACAATTAGATACTCAGTGCCTGCCGCAAAGCTTTGTGTGTGTGTTAGCTATTGTTGTTATTAGTGCTTCATATTCTGCCGCTGAGAAAAGTCCCCCAGCTCCATCCTTCAGTATTAGGAGACGTTTTGTAGTCTTTTCTGCCTGTTTCTACTTGTTCAACATAGTGCTAGAACTTTTCACCATCAGAGTGCTGCTCACTCAAGATCTCCTCTTGCTTTTCCAAACAGGAGTTCCCAGTTTGGGTGCCCGGTGGTGCCTAGCATCCTCTCAGTGACCGTTTAACCACACTGTGTGTGTTGTCTTCTTTTTGGACAAGTGAACACTTTGGAGGGCTTAGTCAATCTTCCAGATTAGAAAATCCTTAAAGAGCTAAACCACTCAAAGGTACAACTGTTAACTCTGAGTATCATCTAGCTGACCAAGTGTGGAAGGATGCTTTTGGGGTTTAGCATGCCTTTTACATAGTCTTTTTACCCATAGAGACACAACAGGCATAAGTTCAATGAGTTTTTATCTCAGTCACAACCCATATGCCTGAAGGTTTGGTACAGTAAGAAGAAAGATGATGTGTCCCCTCTTACCTGGATGAGGTACAGCAGTGCTTCCTGAAGCTGCAGCTTGGTAAGAGGGCTGCTGGTGATCACGGAAGGCTCTGGGTGCTTCAGAGGCACAAAGAGGCTGGTGGAGACAGCTGCTGGTTCCTGACTTCCCGAGGGCAAGTATCCGCTGTCCTTCTCCTTCGATGGGGCTGAGGTGGACTGTGTGAACACCAGGGGGGACATGAGCAGAGAAGGAGTCACTGTGGCAGGGATGTGCTGAGGTGAGATGACCTGCTTACAGCAAATACAGACACAGGGGGCAGGAGTAAGCAGCAGCTCATTAAAATGACGAGTACAGTGATAAAGAGGCCCTTCACTCACAAGAGTAGATACACATAAGTTCAAGTATTGATTATTCACAGCTCCACTGGGTGGGGAATGCTTAAAAGACCATGGTTCCGGCTTGATTCTCTGTTATGTTTTCCTTTGTTGTTACCAAAGTCTCTGGCATCTGGTTTGCTGTAGTATTTGTCTGTAGACTGCTTCTGTAGCATTTAAAACTGACGTCTCTAATACTTGATTTTTCAGGTATACTATCATTACTTGGCCATAGGCAATGCAGATTGTGGGTCTTTTCCTCAGGGATAGCAGTTGTCCAATACTCGTAACATAAAGGTCCAGGAACCTGCTACAGTTGTGCTTGTTTAAGGGGTATACACATCTCACACTCCCGACTTATCTGTGCAGAGAACCACTGTGGGAGCATGCTTGTGGTCTCTCTCTGCCTCCTCCCTCACTTCTCCACAGGAAGACTGATTGATTGGGTACACCCCTTCTGGGTCCTTTCCCGTTAGATCTACTCGCCCGCTTTGCAGACAACTTGAATTTTCTGCTTCTCCATTCTCAAGTTTTAGGGGCAGGATGCCTGGAAGACTCAGTGCTTAGCATCCCATTGACTTGTTTTCGGGTGTCTATCACATCCGGGGAGACAGCAGGGGTGGATTATTCAATAAGAAAGGTAAGCACAGGCTTACTTGTGCACACTTACTAATCTGTAGTGGATGATTTCACATGCGTTACACCAGCCACATCAAAATGAAACCCATTAGTTTAGATCAGCATGTAAGCACGACTAAATCTATGTTTACCTTTCTTACTGAGTAATCTGGCTCTGTCAGGGACTGTAAATCTGAAGATGCTTTATTTCTGTAAGATGCTATAGGGTTGGGAGAGAGGAAGATGCCAGCCAAACACAGAAGCAAAATCTTTAATATGGTTTAAAAAAAAAAAAAAAAAGAAAGTGAATTTTTTCACTACAGATTTTAAGTAACCCAAGTAAGCCCACGCTTACCTTGCTCATTGGATAATCTGTACCTGGGGCAAGGTTAGCTAGCTCACTCAGCTAACACACCCGAAACCAAGCTTTTCTATAGCTCAATCAGTTACACAAGCGACATTTTGATCCCTATCTGGCTGACTCCTACAAGTATCTCTCATTTGTTTCTAACTCAGATGAGTCAAAGAAATGTTTTTATCAGTCCCCTAAAATGCTAAAAGAACTCTAAAAACTGGGGAGCTAAATGCCAGCAATCTGGAAGCTGCTGTAATTTATAATCATTCCCTCGGCATCTTCTGGGGCAGAAAGTAGGCTAAAGAAAGAGAGGCTATTTGTTTCTTGCAACTTGTCCCTACATGGTATTTTGAGGAAGGGTGCTGGGAAGGGATATGTCCCAAACAAGGACCCCCAGCATTGCTTCCGGACAGCACAGTGCAGGCTGACAGAGAATACATGGTCCTCACTGGGCTCTCCCCAGTGAAAGGAAAAGAGAATTCTGCACGCAGAAATTTAGGCCAAACTACTGATCCCAATCTTCCTGGTGTCCAGTGTTAAATCATCAAAGACAAAAAGAGCAGAAATAAAAAAGGGAAGCCCTACATTGAACTGAGGGAGAAGGTGAGTTACAAACATTGTTCCCACACAGCAGGTACTCAGATTTGGGGTTTTAATAAATGAGAACACTCTGACTCAGGGTCTCCTCATATACGCAAGGACTTAAAATTATATGCCTATGATCTTTGTTTTCAAAAGACTGAAACATTTCTGATGAACTTTTATAAGCTGACCTATATATATACAATAAGGAGAATTTTCTCATCTTTAAGCCTAGTGCATTCTGAATGAGTGTGTAGCCACTCAAAAGGGAAAAATCTAGAGCCAGTTTTCCAGAAGCTACTGACAAGCAGTGATCAGTAACTTGGGGTTTTCTTCCAGAAATTGTAAAGATCACTGCACTGTTCCAAATTACTTATGAACACTGGAAACTGTCTTTCCTTTCTAAAAGTTACACCATTTTTTCCTCTCCAAAGTCTGTGTGCGTGGGTGGGGGAGGGGGATGTATTCTCTTTCTCCTGATTTCCATTTTGCTGTACTGATGGCACAGAGAAAAATAAAAATAGGTTGTACCTTTAAGGAGTTAATAATAATTCTTTATTCACATTTGTTTACCACTATAGTCTACAGGACTGCAGGCTCTGCAGAGGCAGGGAACCTGTTTTCCTCACCATTATGTATCCACACATAGCAGTGTCCGACACATAGTAGTAAGTGCTCAGTGAATGTTTACTGAATAAATAATTTATTTATTATGGATTTATTTAAAAGGTTGGATGTTTTGGATCCCAGAATGATTTCAAAGCAGATCATGTGACTATGGATTTTTCCCATGTTTATCCTAGTATTAAGACCTTGTAAAGATTTAGATCTGTAAATAAACAATCTCTGAAAGAGAGGAAGCCACCAAATTGCTAAGTGAAGACACCAGTCTCGATTCTCGTTCCAGGCAGGAAGATGCACAGCCATGGCTCTGCACCCTATTCCAAACACAAACGAAAGTGGTGTGTGGTCCCCACAGCACAGCCGATTCTGATGGTCATTGCTTTATAGTCATACTTTTATTTTTTTGCCCTGGTGGATACTCACTTGACAAAGAGGAGCCTGCCTTTCTGTGCTAGATGTCTTGTCGATCCAGGATTGCAAGGGTTTCACTGTCCTACAGCTCTGAGCTACGGCAGGAAACTTCGCGGCCAAGGCTGGGCGGTGGGGTGCGTGCAGCTGCTGCTCCTGCTGCACGAGCTGCAGCTTTCTCAGTAACTCCTGAGGGGAGACCACCCCACAGCTCCCGGTCTGACTGCAAGACAGCGGAAGGGCTGGTCTTGGGAATGCGCACTGCTCCTTCCCAGGAGCCTCATGTCCCAGTGTCTCGGGAGGAAGGGGGCCATTGATATACATCACTGGAGGCTGAGCCAAAGCCTTTCCTGCAGGTGCAGGGGGAGCGGCAGTGAGAGTCCTGCTGAAGTCTGGGGCAGCTGGGCTGGCAGGTCCTGGCACACTGGAGTCACACTTCCTCGCCGCCCCAGGGGCACTCTGGAGCTTTTCTAACAGGCTCTGAGTTCTGGAAGAATTCTGGACACGATGAGAAGTCTTTATGTTATGGGCACATGCTGGCTGGACAAGTCCAGTAAAAACCCTCCCGGCAGAATGGGGACTCCCATTGTCACAGGGCTGGTTTTCGGGCAGCTCTGACAGTGGGTGGAGGTCTGCGCTCCTAACCATGAGTTTCTGAATGGCCGGACAGAGCTGCTTCTCCAGTGGGGGTGAGTGTCTTTTGGGTTCCTCATAGGACAGGGACCTCACAACCCCCTGCCTAACTGGAAATTTCCCTTGCTGCTGCTGATGCAAAGTCTGTGGGGGCTCCATAGCTTCCCGACATGCAGTTCTGTCCTGCTTCCCAAAGAGAGCCATCAGGGATAAGTGCTGGGGTGCAGGGTCCCAAGTCTGGAACAAATAAAAATACTGAGAATGAGTCCAGATATAACAGGACCACAAGGTGGGGGACTATGAAACACGCCTCAGTCTGACGATTTTGACTCTTTACAAAGTATCAGTGGGAGAGGATGAAAAACTTCTATCACAATAACCTTTAACAGGTAAAAAAACACACTCTTTTACTGTCAAAAATGTTCACAGCACTCTCCCCTACCACCTCAAAGACAGTCTGAGGGTCTGCTAATTTGGTAAGACTGGCAAATAATCCTTGAAGAGTCTGAGAGACATGAATTTGGAACAACTGTGACATAAAAATACATACTAAAAGGTAAATAAACTCTTCAATAGGAAATCCATCTAACCTAGCAAAATACAAGAAGCCACTGACAGTAATAAGCCATAGGAATATAAGGATTTCAGAATTCCTAGTAGCTGTTTGCAGAATTATAGAAATAGGGCTGGAAAGAAACATAAGCCATTTAATCTAACTTGACCTCTTTTACTTTACAGCAATAGCATTAATGAAATCATCAGACACCTGAAGTCATCCTTGGCCCTAACAGTTACAAAGTTACTTCCTTCCTGTTCTCTACCATCTCTACCTCTTTCTGCTGTTTTCTACGCTTTAGGGATAAGAAAACATGACTCTACCCTAAAGTTAACATACATCAATTTCTCTATTAAAACAGAATTTAAAAATCTCCATGTAAGACAAACTAAAATGTATTTAAAACTCTAATACAACACTTTCATTAGGCCAGTCTTTCTTTCTTTTGGCTGCATGTTTATTTTTAAAATTAATTTAAATCAATCCCTTAAAAATAAACCTGAATGAAGAATAATCATTAAAAGATATTGGTCACAGCCACACCGTACTTACTATCAACAAAGGGTCCTACAGATTAGCAAGTGTTGCTGTATTATTATGAAAAATACATGTACCCACACGAAAACTGCTATGATGTTTATATATTTCAGATTGCAAATATAACGACAAATCTTCACCATGCTTAATGGCAAATCTTATACCACTCCTTTAGATTCAGAACTCTTCAAAGAACTGGAATCCCATTCTATGCAAACAGTGCCTAGCACTGTATTTGCCATGAAGGAAGTACTTGGGAAAAGAAACTGAATTCTGTCATCTTATTTGTTATTATCTCAGTGGCTTTGGGAAATCATCTACCTCAGAAGAATATGGGGTGGACAGGCAATGTTTCTGTCATCTCTGATAATGCTGTAAGTTGTTGTCATTGTTTTAAGATACTATCTAAGGAGTTTATATTGGGTTTGAATATGTAGCCCCCATATTCATGTCTACCTGGAACTTGTGATTACAACCTTATTTGAACATAGGAGCTTTGCAGATGTAACCAAGTTAAGATGAAGTCATACTAGCTTAGGGTAGGCCCTAAATCCAATGACTGGTATTTGCATAAGAAGAGGAACATTTGGGCACAGAGATACAAGGGGATGCGCAGAGGGAGACAGCATGTGAAGAGAGAGGCAGAAACTGGCATGATGCAGCTACAAGCCAAAGAATGCCAAGGACTGTCAGTCACCACCGGAAGCTAGGAAAGCAGCATGGAACAGACTCCTCCTCAGAGCCTCCAGAAGGCAATAACCTTGCTGACACCTTTATTTTAGATTTTTGGCCTCCTGAACTAAGAGAATAAATTTCTGTTGTTAAGCCACCCATTCTGTGGTATTTTGTTATGATGTCCATAGGAAACTCATACAGAGTTCAAGTCCCAAACAGATTAGAGTAGAATGTGGAAAATGCCAAAAGTGAACATTTTAACCCTCTTCTAGAAAGAGTAAATTACAAATAAGTGGGAAAAAAAATTTCTTTGAAATATCTCTTCCTTGCCTTTACCCTAAAGAATCCTTGAATAGTGTATCAGACCCACCTTGACTCTATTCTGGATAAAGTTTCTATATGACACCCACAGAAACACCCCATGTGAAAAGCAGAGGACTCTATACCTGGCTGGGCTGAGGTATACGCTGTTGCTGGTTTTCACTGGGTTTCACTGGAATTGGCTTGATGAGATTGGGATTGTCATAGATGGCAGATGAACTGGTTATCTGTTTTGGCTCAGAACAGGTTTTACACTGAAATGGAAAACATTTTTTGGTGTAAAAGCAGCTTTAATTATTTTATTTAAAAAACATACCTTCTTGCTTATTATGTTTATCCAGTTGATAGATGGGTTTTTTGGATAGATTTTTCAAGCACACAACAGTTTTTTTGAGTTCCTTTATTTTCTCTGACATAAGCTATGAGTACAAACTGAATTCAAATTTAACTCTTCTTAGTTGCACAATTCAGTGCCCTAAAATATTACTAACATTATTCTGCAGGACTAGAGGTACTTAGCTATCTGGATACTTGAAAAGGCCATGCAGACACCAAAGAAGTAACAGTTTAAAAATACACAGTTTGATGCTTTTCAGTATGATACACAAGGGTAGAAAGTATTCCTCAAATAGCACACAAGGACAATAACAGGGTCCCCCAATCCCTCCACTAGTGGTAACATTAGAGTTGGAGAGCTGCTCAATATAATTCATCCAAAGAAATAAACCTGTCTAGTCTATAAACCAAAAAGTTAAGCTGCCTCAAACCACTGATTTATAAATTACTAACATCATCTTTATTTAATAAATAATTTCGTCCACAAACAGAATAATTCAAATCTGAGTGTTCTGACTCACTTACTACAAATTAGAATTTCATAGAGAAAGACACAAGCCTCATCATTTCAAACACTGAATCATTATCATACATTAATTTAACCAACCATGCAATTGCTAACACAGTAGGAGTCATAACAGAAAAGAATACAGCAATGTCAGTGTCTACTTTGCAGAAACATCAAATAAAACTGAGTATCAAAGTGGCACCTTCTATACTATAAACTCCTGACAGCACTGTTAACTTTAACTGTGAAAGCACGGACTGGGGCCAGAAACTATTTCACACTATAGCTGACATGGAATAAACTATAAACACAACCTTGTTCCTCAGGAACCCAAAGCTCCCAGTGTGTTTGACAGTTACTGGGGTGTATCTGCCAATTCAAGGGTGTGGGAATATAGGGTTTATTATTCTTTTGTGCACTCAGGTTCGTAAGACAAATATTACCTTCCATGCATTCTGTCAATGATGGATATATGACAACAGTATTAATGGGATGTGAAAAGATTATTCTAAAAACAGTGTCTTAGAAAATGTTACTTCTAATTCTCCTTAAGTGAATCATGGTCTTCAAAGTGGCCTGGCTTTGCCAAGACATGACAACAGAGACAAGAATATGGCTTAAGACAGATTCACTCACACAATTTTACCATGAAAAGGTTTTAACTTCTGCTTGCTACTTAAAAGAAAATGGGTGTTTAGTTCACTTTCAATGACGGATCACAGGACCCTTTCAATCACCCATTCTCTCTATACTTCCGTGTTCTCTACGCTCAGTAATGCTGACTTTAAAGCACAGAAACAGATTATTTGCTGTCTTCCCTATGCACATAACCACATGGACCACAAGGCTGTACAAAACCCGACAGTCTTTTCTAATTAAAATTACAGCTGTCTACATATCTATGAAACTGTATGTTCATGTAAAAACTGCTTGCTATTAAACTGCTCAGAATTGAACACACCACCCCACCATTTTTCAGCTCCTTTTCCAGCTGTCTGCTTTTCTGTGTATCTCCAGACCCAAATAACTTACAGAAAATAGTTTTTGAAAAAAGTATATGAGTTTTGAAAAAGTATATAATCTATAACCTAAGGCACTTCTCTAAAGCCTCAAAAACTATGTCACATGATCCCATTTTATCACATACACAAATAGCTATCTTTGTCAAGAGAAAAGTTTAAAATATACTAAAAGTGTTTAACGTAGATATATTTGAGTTAATACTGGTGCTTTTATTTTCTTTTGTAGACTTTTTAAAGTTTTCACATTAAACTGTGGATAACATTTAGTAACTTCAACTCCTATGTGAGTCACAACAGCATCTAGAAGAAATCCATTAATTCCTGTCTCAAACCACAAAACACAAAATAGTTTTGAGATACAAAATAGTCTACTTCCGAAGACTCAAAGCCTAACCATACAGTCTATAAATAATTTCTGGCCATGGCTGTTTTCTTAACAAGCTCTGGTTATATTATCATTCACCTGCATTTGAACTAGAAGTTGAATTAAAAAAAAAAAGAAATCCACTTCTGTTGATTCCGACTCATAGAAACCCTATAGGACTGAGCAGAACTGCCCCAGAGAGTTTCCAAGGAGCATCTGGTAGATGTGAACTGCCAACCTTTTGGTTAACAGCCATAGCACTTAATTGCTGTCGCCACTTTAAAGCAGATTCACAGAAAGTTGAATTTCAGAAGAGAAAACACAAAATATTGGCCAAAATAGGGTTATCAAATGACCTTACTGTATAAAAAGTTGTCTCTGGTGTCACTAGGTTACAGTTAACAATTTCACATACCACCAGCTCAACATATGCTCTATTACACCTTTGTATTTTTTACCCACTTAGGAATCTGAGTTGGAAAGGACCTCAGAAGTCATTTAGTCTTAATATTTTTTCCACAGAAGTGAAATTATTTTCTAACATCCCCAATATGTAATATAGGCAGCCTTAGGGTTTACAAATGTCTGGCTTACAGACAACTCATGTTTGTCCTTTAATGTTACGTAAATTTATCTTCACTTTGAACCAATCCCTACTAACAACTAATTCTTCACCAAAGTCACCATCACTTGCTGTACATGCAGCTTTTAAATCACTGAAAACAAGCTTTCTGTATGCACCTGTTCTGACTTACCTACAAATTCTTAAAGACACACTCAGGAGCAAATCTCATTCATAACCTGGTGATGGCTGGTAATTCAGTCTCTTCTTGAACATTTCCAGTAATGGAAAGAATTTTAAAGAAAAACTGTTTTCCTTCTCCCTCACCACCTTTTAACCCTACTGAGTACCTCAGAATCATTTTACTCACAATGTCCACATTTTCTGAAATTTTTGTTTGTATACGGGAGAGGATACAACACAAATATAAAGCATAATATAAAGAAGTGTTTAAAAACTCCCATGAAAGACAATGGGGGAGCATAGACACTTGGCTGAGTAGATCAGAAAGTAGAGAAGAAAAAACATACGGAATGGGCTTTGCTCATATTTTGAGATGAAGAAGGGGAGGTAGGGTGGGCCCAGGAAAAACCAGAAAGGCCTATCCAAGCCATGGCCATTCCACCTTGTATTAAATTTCTCAACATAAACTTTAGAGTCAACTTGTCTGCGTTCCTCCAAAAAAAAATAAGAAGCACCGTATCTTAAATTTTTCATTAACTTGAGAAATGACCACTTTCAGGAAGCAAAACTGTCACTTGGTTTGGCAGGAGTTTCAAATATCTGAAAGGGTTGGCAGGAGTAGAAAGTAGCTGGGTTAGAAGAATAACCTGAAGCCATGCTGTGGAAGGCTTAAATGACAAGTTGAAGATTCAGACATGTGCTAGGTAATGGGGAACCCAGAAGGATTTAGAACAGGGGAGTAACATGATCGTAAAGGGTCTTGTAGAAGGTTATGCTACACCATTTGATGTTAATGCCAGAAGAAATAATTTCTTCTGTAATTCATCTCAGAGCAATTAATTAACACTATGTATGAAACAACTGGTATCTGACTTTGCAAGAAAAGCAGTCTACACACTGATTCAAATTTTGCATTTCTTGTCAACATTATAACCACATAGTTCTAAGTGGAAAAAGATGAATAGAAGACTGTTTTGACATCACCAGGTCTACAGTGTAGTGGCAGATGTTGACATAAATCTAAGAAAAGTGAAAGAACAAATTAACTTCTAAACAGTAACAGGTTGGGAGCTCACGGGACAGAATAATTAATTGTCTGAAGAGAGTTGGGAAAACATCAGGTAGAAAGTGGCATTTTAAACGGTCCTTGAAGGATATGCAGGTTCTGAACGGCAATTAAATGAGGGGGGAAATATTCCAAGTTTTGGGCATAATATAAAGTTATTTACTAAATTAAGCCTTCAACACCATCTATGAATGTTTTTGAATATATGTGTGTTGAGAAGGCAAAGAGAGGAAATAATTTTTAATAACTGTATTTGTTTACACTGAGTAATAAATAAACCAAATTTGATGCCACCGAGTTTATTCCGACTCCTAGCAACCTTTCAGGCAGCATAGAACTACTGCATAGGGTATTCTATTTTCTAAGAGTGGCTGGTGGATTTAAACTGCCTATCTTTTTGGTTAGCAGTCGAACACTTACTGCATCATCAGGAAGCCCTTTAGTATGCATTGATATTTTCATATATAGTGACTACTGCTCGCATTACCTTTAAAGAATGTTACAGTCCTAGAGAGTATGTCTTAACCTTTCAAATACTAATCTTTAATAAGCCTAACATGGTACCCTGGTGGCACAGTGGTTAAGTGCTCAGCTGCTAACTGAAAGGTCAGTGGTTTGAACTTACAAGCCACTCAGTGTAAAAGATGTGGCATTCTGTTTCCTAAAGATTACAGCCTTGGTAACCCTGTGGGGCAGTTCTATTCTGTCCTACAGGGTTACTATGAGTTGGAACTGACTCGACAACAATGGGTTTGACTTGGTTTGGGTAACACAGTGAAATTAATAAAATATAATTATTTGACTACGAGGTCCAACAACTAAGGCCACAGACTCAATTGTTTTAAGTGCTACATACCTCATTGCGGAGTATCAATCATGACAGTCACCTTCAAAGTCCTCCCCTTGGGAAGCTATGCACTGACACCAGCACCTACTTCACCTTCAAAGAAATTTTGGAACTCTTTCTAGAATGGTCATCATGCATGGTGGCATGGTGGCAAGTCTGCAAATTTAATTGTACAGTTGTCTGTGAAGGAGTTTTTAGCCAGTAAACAAACAACTGTCTTGGAATACCCTCCCTACTCACCTGATCTGGCCCCCAATGACTTTTTTCTTTACCGAAAGATAAAGGAAATATTGAAAGAGAGACATTTTGATGATATTCAGAACATCAAAGGTAATACTAGGACAGCTCTGATGGTCATTCTAGAAAAAGAATTCCAAAATTACCTTGAAGGGTAGTGTCATGGATTGAATGTGTTTCTTCAAAAATCTGTAACAATTAGGCTGTGCTATAATTCCCGGTATTATGTGATGTTCCTCCACCTTGGAATTCCTGCCTCTATGATGTTAATAAGGATGGACTGGGCAGCAGTTGTGCTGTGGTGGTAGAGCAAGATTCAATGTGTAAATTTGTTTTGTGCCTTGAGGCGGTCTCTTGAGCTATAAAGGGAAAAATCTGGCAGAAAGATTTGGGAACCTCTCACCATCAAGAAAGCAGCACTGGGAGAAGAGTAAATCCTTCATACCTGAGGTTCCTACACCAAGATGCTCCCTGAACAAAGACTGACGTACCACAAGGACTTTCCTCCACAGCCGACAAGTGAGAAAGCCTTTTGCTGGCGTGGACATCCTGAATTTGGACTTGTAGCCAGCCTACTGGACTGTATAAGAACAAATTTTTCTTTGCTAAAGTCATCCACTTTGTGGCATCTCTGTTAGGGCAGCACAGCATTAGTTGACTAAAACAAGTGGACTAGGCACTGGCCTAGCTTCCCAAGGGGAGTAATTCAAAGGTGACCGCTATGATATTCAGCAGTGAGGTATGTAGCACCTCCTCTACGATGAGTTCACAAACTTAACTGGCAGTGCCCATAGTTGCCAAGTCATCAAATATCTTTTAATGACTTTTGATAAAATAAACAAAATAAAATAACTACTGCAGAAATAGTTGTTACTGACTGAAGCTAGAACTAAAGCATTTCTGTCCAAGATCTGTGATGGAAGGATAATGACACTGTGGCATATTCATAGTCGTTCATTCATTCAACAATCATTTATTTAGCACTTATCAATCGCTAAAGATGATTAGGGGTTGTCCTTTTGACTTAAGGAGCTCATAGAGTTACCAATCAAGGGTGACAACCATCGCGTTACAGGCCTATTGAAAAACATGGTCAGCTGTCCTTCAGCATGTCCTACTTCATTCAGGACTTTTCTGGTTGCTGCCTTGCAATGTCATGTAATTTGTGGTATCATTAACAGTTCTTCTACTTGCCCTCTCCCAATTTTCTTTATGCTAGGAGGTTTGAGCTCAAGACTTAACAAGATTCAGGATCAACTCTTTTAGCAAGAGTATTAAGAAGACTGAGTATGATGTGGTGTGTATTTCACATTACATCAGATTAGGAGGTACACAGTGCCCAGCAATCCAGTTTTTAGTGAAACTGGTCCCTGATCCTTCTATAGCCAAGTTCTCATCACTCTTTCTCATATTTTCAACACACGACCATAGCCTGAATCAATTATTTTAGTAAGGTGTTTTTAAATCCTATCATTCCACCTGCATTAGCTGGACCAAGGCCACTTGATTACTGTGAAATATGGTCCATACAGGGTAGGCACGGTAATTTTTTCCCATATGGACTGACTTCCTGAGTACGGAGTTGGTATCCTTACATTGCCAAGGACAGTCAGTAATTATTTTTTATTGCATCTGCATAACGGTTATACCCACATAAACATATGTTTTCTGTTTGTACATTTGCTCTTTCTCCCTCAGTACCATGGACTGACACATTTTTGTATTCATTTGTTTCACTTCATTGCAGTCATTCTTTTGGACACTTTGGTCAGTGGTTCTTTCAAGCTATCGTACCCTTTCCACATGACTGATTTGATTTTCTTCTTCAAGGTGCCCTGATGTCTTTTAGTGTCGAACAGTACTTAGAAACAATCATCTGGGTGCTAAGGCTGCTTAACTGCTACTGGATTGTCGCCTTTTCTAGGTGACTTCAGGGAAAGAGGCAGAAAATACTTTTTTAAGAAACAAAACAATGAATTGTTATTTTTTCTCTTAAAATTCAGCATCATACAGTTTTAACTTTTATTTTTATTTTTTACTCTTACAATGAAGGTTTTAGTTCTAAGCACATTAACATAATTACTCATTTGTTAATTCTATAGCAGTTGCAAAATTAAAATATTACTATTAACAATAAAACCACTGAATAAAGTTTTTATAATTTCCTTGCAATTCTTTTTGTCCTTAAAATGTAATCCACTGAGAACAGTCAGTTCAAATACTAGGTTCTGAAGTTACTCAAACTAATTCTTTTTCTTCTCAATTGTGCCATAATATGATATTCAGTTAAGTACATTTGTTTCAGCCAGTTTCCAATTTTTAGAACTTTCTAAGTTTCTTGTCCTTTTTTCTAGAAGATGTTAATCTTTTCTCAAATTTAGAATTCTTTATAAAATAGAGACACTGACTCTTCCTGTCACACCCACTCCTCACTTGCTGACATGGTTAGGTTCCAAAGATCAGGTCATTATATGAAAATTGGTGATGCAAAAATAGATGATTTGGGGTTTTTTCCTTTGTTTTCAGATCATCCATTTTTCCTGCTTTTTAAAATAGAAAATATGATCACATAAATAATAACAGCTAAGATTTACTCACACACTGTGATGAGTCCAGTTATGGATTATTCCTCTGCAGAGAAGGCAGCTCACAGCAAACCAAGCTGGATAAATCCAGGCTCTGTGACCAGAAGGCCCAAGGCTTAACCATTTTGCTGTTCTGGGTCAGACCTTTCCTTAGGGAGTTGCCTCCAAGGCTCTACCCCAACCCTGCAAGTCCTGCATTCCCATCCCAGAGCCTACTCTGTCCTTGAGGCTGACTAGTCATGCCATGGGCTTCCTGCAAGGGTGCTGGGAGCCTGACTGCACCTAGGCACCACACCCCACCTAGGCAGAGGCTTCAGGCCCAGTTCAGCTCACTCTGGCATGCCATTAAACTCACAAGCATTTCTTCCAAATACCCTCTCCCATGTCTTGTGCCTCCCTTCCAACCCACAGCAGTTGTAAGCTGCAGGGCCTCAGACTGACTAAGAGCTGGGAACCCAGCAACCACGGGCTCAGCGCTGCCTGTACGGCTGCGGGGAGGCTGTGGCCATGGAGAACAGACCAGGTGGCAGGTAAATGCAGCAGCCCCCACTGGCAGAAGAGAGTGGAAGGTGAGGGGCAGCTGAGGGCCAGCTTCCCAGAAACTGCCTGGTGACCTTTCTTAAGGGAGATGCTCTATAGATGCTGGCAACAGGCAGCCACCTCATTCATCCAATTCATCCAATTATGTAAAATAATTGGACAGCAGATTTTTTTTTATTACTATCATAAATGCAAAAATGTCAGATAATGACAAGAGTCAGTAGGTAAGGAATAGTTGGCTGTAAATATTTTTTTCTTATTTTTTTATATTTTTTCATTTTGCTTGTGTATGTTTAAACTACGCAAAAGTTTTATTTATTTTTATAGTTACATTACTGCATTTGGATTTTGAGATTTTGTTAGGAGGATTTCCCCTTTCCCAGATTATAACATAAGCCATACATGTTTTCTTCTGGTGCCTGAACGATTTTAATTTTACATTTAAAATTTATCTTGATGTATGGTGTGAGGTATGGATCCAATTCTGTATTTTCCAAATGGCTACCAGTTGTCCCAACACCAATTTATTTTAAAAAACTACTGAAATGGCTGATCTGAGATTGTTACTTTAGCATAACTGAAATTTCATAATAGTCATCCACAATACAGTCTATGAAATGTGACATGTGACTTGGACATTGTACAAACACTATATTATATTCTAGGCAAAGCTATAAGGAATATCTTTTGTTTCACTTCCAAATCAATACTTTCCCTTGGTCCCTTGCTGCTGCTGCTGCTGCTGCTATCACTAGCATGAATTTTGCTGCATTTAGAGTCATGATGTACTTCATAGCAATATTTTCAAAAGAAAATTAAACAATAACACTACAACACTCAAGAGATACGCAATATATAATACTACACACTGTTACCTATGAGGTGAGGCGTACACTGCTATCTTCTATACCATTACACGCCTGGCAGCACAGCTGCACTGTATATAAGGAACTTGAGATAACACATGCAGTCACACATCTAGTTACATCCATTCTTCCACAGAGATTTCTGAACTCTAGTACAGATTTATGAGACCATGGGCATTACCTGGATGGACATTATGTGTTGTATGACTGTACACTTGGATCTAATTCTGGAACCTTTCATCTGTCCCATTAGTCGATCTAGCTGTCCATGTATCAATACCACACTGTTTTAAATATTTCATCTTTAATGTTTTAGTATCAGATGGTTGTTTTTTTTGCTAGTGTTTTCCTGGCTATCATACCTAGGTTGAAATTTTTCTATACAAACCTTATCATCAACTTGTTTGGCTTGAGAGAGACGGAGGGAGGAGAGAGAGAGGGGACAGAGAGAGAGAAACAAAGAGACCCATTGGTATTTGTTTAAGGACTACCTTAAAGATTAATTTAAGGAAAACTGACAGCTTTATGCTGAATCTCATTTTCCGAGAAGAGACCTTCCATTTCCATTCATTTATGGCTTTCAGGAGTGATTACTTTTCCTCATATAGGTTTTGCCCATTTCTTGTTAATTTTATTTTAAGGAATTTTATATTAATTGGTTGCTAGACCATAAATGGGGTCTTCTCTTTTGATAAATCTAACTGGACACTGTGTGTACATATTAATTCACTTAAAATCAATATTAATCTTCTTTAGCTTGCTTAAAGCAAATAAAGATTTTATTTTTTACATTAGATTGCTTGGTAAAAGGAATAGTGTCTAATCTTTCTCAATGAACACGTGCCCTCTGTGGAATTTAAATATATATTACAAGGAAGGAGGAAAACTCACCTTTGTGTATTCATCTTTGGCCTTGGTGAGCATTCGTAGGATATCTACTTCTTTTCCCTCCCCTGACTTGAGGATCACTGGGGAGATTCCTGCTCCTGTTCCTTGATGGGCTTTCAACTGTTCATACTGAGTCAGGCTAGAAAAGCAGATAATGCAAATCTATACAAGAAAAGCCGATTCAACACAAACTGTTTTTTAAACCATCCCTCAATCTTCATCCAGTTATTTTCATCCTGTTACTATCACATTAGGGAAAAGCCTGCTCAGGAATTGAAAGAAGAAAAGTGAGATTTAGGGGCCTAGGTATACTGACTACCTGTAAGCAAGCTACGACCTGGCCAACAAATCCAGCCCACTGCCTGCTTTTGTAAATTGAGTTTTATTGGTGCAGAGCCATACTTGTTCATTTACGTACTGTTTATGGATGCTTTTGGACTACACTCTGGAGTTGATTATCTGCAACTAATGTACAGCCTGCAAAGCTTAGAATATTTACTATCTGGCATTTTCACAGAAAAAGTTTGCCGACCTCTGGTCTAGAGCACTTAGGGGGGAAAAAAACCCCACTACCGTCAGTTGATTCTGACTCATAGCAACCCTACAGATCAGAGTAGAACTGCTCCATAGTTCCCAAGGAGCGTCTGGCTGTTCGAACTGTAACCGCCACCCTTTTGGTTAGCAAACACAGCACTTCACTACTATGCTACCAAGGTTTCCACAGCATTTGAAAGGTCCCATTAATGGCTGAGGAAACCCAATTTAGAGTTCTCAAACAGCATGGGTACTGTTTAACAACACAAGATTCTCCCCTTCCTCATTCCACAGTGCTCTGAAATGAAAGGTGATTTCAGCAGCTCAAATTCTGTTGTTCTCTGCCAGTTTATGAACACAGTAAAGATTCCATACTAATTATGAGAAGCGGAGGCATTAAAACAGCACTTAGAGCAGTGAGTGTCCTGTGTTGCCCAGAAAACAATGAAGGGAGGTAAGGTTACATCTATCTGCTGCTAGGCAAGCTGAAAAAAAATACTTTTTCCTTTTGTGTGCTTTGACTTTCCATTGAAATTCTTTTGATTGCTGTGACGTTTATGATAAAAAAAAAAAAAGATTTCAGAATTTACTTAGATTTCATTCTGAGGAAAGGGGGCTGAATCCACACAATCAGCTGCTAACTCCTGGTGAACAATCAATTTCCTCCCCCAGTTGTTAAGTGATTACTGCAGAATGGTGACAATTTTAACATAGACTCTTGGCTGAGCTACAGGGTATTTTTTAATCTATGTGAAATCCTGCTATTATAATCCACTGCACAGTTTACAACATGAATGTTCTAGAAACTAGTTGTTATGGTGGTAAATAGCAGTTTGAACACACTTAATCGCCAGCTGCAACTTGAGCTAGTTACCTACAATTAGCTATCACAAGCTAGATTTTCAGGAATCTATGCTTATTTGCTTAAAAAAAAATGTGCTCCCGATTCTTCATCGCCTTGGCGTCACCAGTCATTTCACTGCCCCATGACTTAAAACTGGAAATCAGCTCTTTTGCAGCTGGCTGTGCTCCTTCCCATCAGTGTGGACAGCGACTCTGGGTTCAGCTGAGTTCAGTCACAGGCTGAGACACAGCATGTGCAGGACACTCATTAACTCTGAAGCTCCTTCTTACCCATCCCCATGAATAGAAGAGAAATAGCTGCTCTGGAGGGAGCAGCCCTGGGGCTTAAGGACTGATCAAAAAGCTGACCAATCACAGAGGAAACACGAGGCTGGGCGCTCCTCTTAAAGCCACCAGGGAAGCAAAGGGTGGGAAAGTTAGAACAGGAATTCGATTTCCCCAAAATGCGGAAGGGGACAAAGCATAAGTTATCATGAGATTAAAAGAAAAAGGGATTAGTAATAAGAGATATTATAGTAACTTAGAAATTTCCAAATAAACTGACAATAAAGACTATCCCATGTATGCAGTAATTGAAACTGGTGAGAAAATTGTGAGCTGCTGCAGAATGGATATGCAGTTAAATGGGCAGAGACAAGCATTCAGGATAAGAAAGAAAAAGATTTGAGAGAATCAAAAACAGCCTTTTAGAATGTCTTTGGATGCTCTCTTTGCTGATACACATATTGAAAATTCATTTTTAAAAGCAAAAAAAACCCTGCTAATTTACAATAGGGAAAACTGCCATGTGGAAGAACTCAACATTACATATATCTCACACTGGCAGAATACATGAGTTGAGTCATTCTTAGATGATAAATCTTCCCTAATGAAAACGAAGCAAGTCACTTATGCTTGTTTTTCATTTATTATGCAATATTAAATGCTTTCTGTACCACTGTGAAAATTTCACTTAAGATATATTCTATTAAAATTATAGTACAGTTATGAAACTGGAGGCTGAAAAGCATGGGGGCTGGGTACCTAAGACCAAGGGCCTGAGAGACATTGTTTCAGATCTACCACTTGCAACCGGCATGGAAAAACATGACTTCCACACTCCACAAGCCCCAGGCAGCATGCCAGGGTGGGGCTCTCAGAGGCACCCCCATAGATTTAGTCAGCTATAGGCTACAAATGACTCCTCTTGTCTTTTGATAACTGGACTCTAACCAATGATGAAAGAATTAAGCAGGAGGCCAGGGAGGACAGGAAAATAACTTGTCTCTGACCATTCTTCCTTCAGGTTGCAGGCCAGATGGCATCTAGCACCACTTTATTTTCATTGATGGCTGGTCATGGCCTGTGAGACTGCAAAGCAGGTGACACCTGTATCACCCAGATGACCTAGACACATCAAAGGATTGAAGGCATACAGCCCCCTCCTTAAGCCCCCATTTAACTCCTACACTGGCTCGTAGCCTCTCCTTTTAAAAACCCTGACCTTGCCTGGCAAAGGCTTACAGGATCTGAGGACGAGAATGGTCCATTTCTTTGCAATGCCAGCTTGCAAATAAAAACCTTTGATTACTTTACCCCAACACACTGTCTCAGAGACTGGCTTCTCGGCAGGGGGCGCGAACCTGGAGTTTTGCCCATTAACAAATTCTAGTGACCAGGATAGGACCACACGATACCTGGCCTTGGCAGCCACCCTCCCCGCAACAAGGAAATGGCTGAGCTCCTCAAACTGCCACAAGATACGAGACTTCCACTGACTCCCTCCTGCTGAGGTGTCTATGATTCCTAACCACGTTCTGTAGGGGTAAGTAATTAAAGGCTTTTGGGTAAAGAGGAGGGATGGGTTTTAAGATTTCTGGTTTGCAGACCACCCCACCCTGCCCCAGAATAGGCCACCTGGTTTCAGAGTCCCCCAGGTTTTTCCCCTCCATGTGGTACTCAGGGCTAGAGCCTCATTTTTCTCCACTGGAAGATTCCAACAGCTGGTGGCTCCTGTCTGTTCCCAGTAGACATGGTCCCTAGGGGTAGATTTTCCTCTGCTGGAAGGTTCTGAGAGCCAGTGACTCCCGGTGTTCCCGGAGGATGGGTCCTTGGTTCCCCCAAGGTTTTGCCTCCATGAATGGGACGAGTTCATCATGGCAGGGCAGCCCTCTGGATTTTGGGTGTGTGAATATGGTATGGATATGGTATGGTATGGAATATGGAGCCAGCTCAAAAAGTGTATGTGACAGTGTGTGAAAGCTTGGAGTTTGCTTAAGTGAATGACTGAGAGGGCTGGAAAGTAACAGCTCTAGGACGATAGGAGGATCCTTTGCCCTTAGGATTCCTGGGCTATCTTAAACATATGTAAACACCTCTCCTGAGTTATCAATTAAGGGGTAGGGCAAGATCAGGCTTCCTGGTTTCCCTAGCTCTCATGGTCAAAGAGCTCCAGAGAGGCTTTTCCTAAAATGAAGAAAAAAAAAAACCTTTACAACTGTGTGGAGACAGAAAACAAGCAAGAACTGCCACTTCAGTTATCAGAAAATAGGTAGATCCAAACTGTAAACAAGTTCTCTCTATTGTAAGGGAGCTCTGAGACATATAAGAAATGGCCTGAAGCATTGTTCCAACCCTAACAAGAGACTTAAAGCTATGTGTGTATTAGTAATTGGTTAGTTGCGCAGACCCTGTGATTCCTAAAGCCACTTGATAAAACTTTATGAGTTAAAATTAATTGGGAAAAATGTGAGACATAATAAAAATTTAAAAAAACAATCTTTAAAGCAAGCTTTATTTCAGTTACAGGCTTGGAATGATTTCATAAACCTTCTGGGTAATTTACAGATACTGAATTAATAGATGTCTGATGTAATGCAAATTTATACACTTTCTGCTTTTCAAGCAACAACGAAATACATATACATATATATCATCTAAGTCTTAATGAGTGAGTTCATTTTTGCTGTTTAAAGAACATACTATGTAGGTTTACTGGAAAATACTTATTTGATATGGTCAAAGGTGTTGGTTTTGTGGTTTGAGTCATGATTTTTAAGAACATTAATGTTAGAAAAATTGGATCTTGCACTGTTAAATAACAAAATTTTTTGACTTCTCCGTAAACAGTTGATTCAGTCCTTGTGTAATCTCTCTTAAAGGCAAAGATCTGACCTCTCATTAAGGTAAGATTCCTGAGTTAAAACTGGGCTACAAGGCTTGGAAAAGAAGAAAAGATAAGATTTTATTTTAAGATCTTCAGTTCCGTAACCCTAGCATTGTTTAAAACTTCATGGAAAGCCATGAACATCCCTTTTCTAAAGGGAAAAGGCTACATGATTTTTGTCACAGATTGGAATCAAGTCTCCGGTTCTGTGTTAAAATCTATATTTTTTCTTCTTAATATTATCTAACAAATGCATAGTATTAAGTCATAATTTTATTGATGTTTCATAACTGCTAACTGGAGAAACCCTGGTGACATAGTGGTTGGGTGCTATGTTTGCTGACAAAACAGTCTGCAGTTCAGGTCTGCCACGCACTCCTTAGAGACTCTATAGGGAGTTTTACTCTGTCTATAGGGTCACTGTAAATCAGAATCAACTCCACAATAGTTGGTTTGATTTGCTTTTAACTGCTAACTTGACTTGGTAAGAAACAGCACAGTAGCACTGACAGTGACAACAGCAGAATCAGACCAATGTGAGACAGTGCTGGAGCCGACCCATGGAGTGAGAGAACTGACTGCCTGTGCACAGAGGTTACCTGGCAGAGTAGAGTTCCTCTAGGCACTTGAATCAGTGGAGTTAGGTTTGCTGACCCATGGAGCAAAAGAGCTGGGTGCCTGTGTGCAGGAGGCTACCTGGTAGAGTGGGGTGCCTCTGGGCACCTGAATCAGTGGAGCTACAGAGCTCTGGAACACTTGTCCCAGCAGGGGAGATGCAGGCCTGAGGTTGAGGCCATGATGCCACAAGAAGCAAAAGCTGAAGAGTCAGAAAACATGAGGAGCTGAGGCATCTCAGTCTCAAAGCTATGGCCATGACCTCAGGGCTTCAAAAGGGTGGAACCACAGCTGCAGATGTTTCTAATTGTAAAGTTGCTACTCCTGAGGACCTAGAAAATTGTGTGCCTGAAGCTCAGGGAGCAAGAGTTCCTGTCCCAGTGGGCCTGGACGGCAGAGCTGTAGTACAGGGCCAGGGATCTTTCACTCAGAATCTGAGAAGGGTGGCCAATACCGAGAACGTGGAGAGCAAGGCCACTGTGTGGAAGTTCTCAGAGGAAGGAAAATTATTTTCAAAGCCTTGAGAGTTAATATGATGTGTTTTGTTAATTTGCTTGGTGCCTGTTAAATGCCTTCTTTCCCTGACATTTCTTTCCCCATGATTTTTCCCACTTGTAATAGAAAAGTCTTTAACTTATGTCTGCCATTGTATTGTAGTGACAGATAACTGTGTTCTAGATGTCACAATTAAAGAGGATTTCTGGATTTCGGACTTGGACTTTAAGACTTTCATTATGATGAGATAAATTATGTTTTATATGTTAAAAGGTTGTGAATTTTTAGAGATCAAAGGTTGGGATGTTATGGATATTTTATGTAATCTGACATCATCAGGTTACTGGACAAAACTCCAGGTTCATGCCACGTGCCACAAAGCCAATTACTGAGACGGGGGTTGTGGGGGCAGAATCAAGATGGCAGACAAAACACATGTATCCCTAAATCCCTCTGGAAACCAAGACCTGAACTGATAATTAAATGGAGGCTTCTGGACACCTAGTGAGCCCTAGGACACGGCATAGGGCTGTTAATTTGGACTTCATACCACTGAATGCAAATCCTCCTCTCTTTCGCTGACTCCACTCTTGGTGAGCACGGGCTTGCATGTACTGAAGGTAACTTACCATTTTAATTTTTTTTCCTCTGTCTTATTAGCCAGCAGGAGCAGCTGGGACTTGACTAGCCACTGATCTCAGACGCACTGATGGTGGGATTGGCAACCGCAACTGCTACATTCTGAGATCCCGGCTTTGGACTGTGCATCTCGGCACCTTTGGCCTATCTATCTACCTCTGTCATATACTGGCCGTACAGAGATGGTGGCAAGCTTGTGCGGGACCCTGCTTTGATCCACTGGGAGACAGATACACCCATACGGAGGCCACAGATGGACTTACTTCCTAGGCTGGGAGGCAGCACCTGCCTGGGGGAGAGTGCTTTTCGGACACAGAGGCAGTGTTTTGCACAGTGTTGCCCGAGGCTGGGGCCTGGCAACAGAGGCTGTGGATTCTGAGCATCTTGGCACTTTTGGCCTCTCCACTGTAGCCTGGTCCCAGCCAGGTAACGAGCTTGTGTGGGACACCATTTTGTTCCACTGGGTGGTAGATACACCCATATGGAAGCCTCAGCTAGACCTAATTCCTGGGCTACATGCCTGGAAGAGAGTGCTCTTCCAGCAGAAAAGCAGAATTCTACACAGTGATACCTACAGCTGGGGCCCAACAGCAGAGGCCCGCAGGGCGACAGTCTTTCTGTATTTTGAGCTAGTTTATAACATCTGGGATTCGATATACAGGTGGTTACTTTGCCAGCTGGGAAGAAGGACTTATACATCTGAAAACCTGACTGACTTTGGAAGTTGTCAGATACTTTTTACCTCTCATTTTAAGATGGCCCAGAGAAACAACTGCAGTCCATCCTCACAGCATCTCTCCCAGCCTCCACTGACTCACATGATGCCCCAAAAGTAACAAACTCTGGAGAAAACCGTAACCAAGAAGTCACCCATGGCTTCAGAAGGCCCCTAAAAGAAAGCACCTCAGAACTTCCCAGACAAAGAAGCTTTTCTGAAACTATTGGAAGGTGAATACAAAAGGACTACGTATAGAGCCCTCCTAGACTTCATACAAAATACAGAAGAACAAAATGAAAAATTAAGCAAGGTGTTCAATCTGATGGAACACCAGTACTCTGGAATCTAACAGATCAAGAACAAAATCAAAGACACAGAAACTTCAATTCAAAGCCAAGAAAACAGAATGGAACAAACAGAAAATATACTTTCTGATTTGGAAGACAAAGCTACCAACTCCAGCATCTATGAGGAGAAATAAGAAAAAAGAAACAAGAAAAATGAAGAAGCATTAAGAAGCATGAGAGACTCCGTTAAGAGGAACAATCTACAATTAAATAGAGTTCCTGAACAGGGCAAGACACTTGAGAACATAGAGAGCTGCTGACAGAAAACTTCCTAGAAATTACGAATGAAGAGAATATAGATACCCAAGATGCGTACTGAAAGCCATTCAATATAGATACCCAAAGAAAGTCTCCAAGACATACTATAATCAAACCTAAAAAAATGAAACATACACAGAAACTCTTAAAGGCAGCAAGACTTTAAGCTAACTTTCAGAGGGAAACCCTGTAAGCTTTCATCAGATTTCTCTGCAAACACAATGCTGGCATGGAGACATTAGCATGACACATTCAAAGCCTTGAAGGAGAATAACTTCCAACCAAGAATTATATGTCCTGCAAAAGTATCTTTCAAATATGAAAATACTAAGACATTCACAGACAAACAGAAACTCAGAGACTTTAGAAAAACCAAACCAAAGCTGCAAGAAATACTAAAAGAATTTCTTGGCTTAGAAGAACAAAACCACTAACTTGTATTTTAGAAGCAAATACAGGACACATCACCCAGAAACCTACTCAATTAGAGAAGGCTCCAAACTCAATCAGACCTATAATAGTGAAAGAAATGATCCAGTGATCATATCACGGAAACTATGATGTCATCACATTAAAAAGAGGGATGTACTACAGTTGTTATTCCTTCCACATGTAGAGGAAGTTGGTAAGAATGGCAGTAACTGAAATTGGGTTTATACATAGTTTTATTAAGGCAGATCTTAGGAGCAGCCATAAAGCACAATAAAGATGCAACATATCAAATCAGGAAACATAATACAGAAGTCTCAACAACCACAAAACCAACCCTGAAAAAGGTGAAAAATCAACTCACAAAGAAGAATGTCCCAGAACAGATTAATAAGAACAACATCAATACAAAAATAAACATACCACAATGGCAGCACTGAACACATACCTATTGATAATCACATTGAATGTCAATGGACTGAACGCTCCAGTAAACAGACATCGAGTGACATCTTGGATCAAAAGACATGACCCATCCATATGTTGTCTACAAGAAACTCACCTCAGACAGAAGATATGAACAAACGGAAAATTAAAGGATAGAAGAATATATATCAAGCTAATAATGAACAAAGAAGAGTAGGTGTTGCAATTCTAGTCTCAGATAAAATAGATTTTAGTGTAAAATCTACCACTGTGGACAAGGATGGACACTATTGCTGAAAGGTTCAATACACAAAAAGGACCTAGCAGTACTAAGTATTTATGCACCTAATATTAGAGCACCTAAGTACATCAAAGAAACACTGACTACATTCAAAAAGGAGATAGATCACTCCACAATAATAGTGAGAGACTTCAATACTCCACTCTCAATACTAGACAGATTGTCTTGAAAAACATTCAGTATTAAGACACAGAAGACTGTATCGCCACAATTAACCAACTAGACCTCACTGACATATAGAACTTTCTATCCATCAGCGGACAACTACACCTTCTTCTCCAGTTCACATGGAACATTCTCCAGAACAGACCATGAGATGGGGGTTGCAGTGAAGTAATCAAAGGTTTTATTTATTTGCAAGTCAGCATATGAAGAGACACGGTTGTTCTGGTCCTCAAAGCCTGTCTGCCTTTGTTAGGCAAGGTCAGGGTTTTTAAAGGGAGAAGCTATGTGCTCACATAAGGGTTCAAAGGGCACTTGAGGAGGAGGCTGGGTTCCTTCAATCCTTTGGTCTCTGTAGGCCAGCCAGGTCATAAGGGGGTCACCTGCTTCACTATTTCACAGGCCATCACTGAGCATCAAGGAAAACAAAGTAGTGCTAAATACCATCTGGCCAGCAATCTGAAACAATGCTCAAAAACAAGTTACTTCTCTGTCTTCCCTGGTCTCCTGCTTAATTCTTTTATCATTGGCTAGAGCCCAACTGTCAAGACAAGAGGAGTCATTCACAGCCTATAGTTTACTAAATCTATGGTAGGAGATTTAGTGTCTCTGTCAACGCTGCCCTCACATCACCACCTGGCTTTGCAGAATGTGGAAGTCATGTTTTCCATGCTGTTTGGGGTGGCAGATCTGAAACAATGCCTCACAGGCCCGCCATCTAGGTTCTCCCTCCACTGCCTGGCCTTTTGAGCCTCAAGCTTCTATCAGAGCCAATGCTTTGACTGAGACATACAAATTATTTGCCTAGAAATTTATTTTTATACTATATATGTATTAATAATCTTGGTAAACCCTGACTATATGGTATTATACCTCAAGATTATTATGTATGGTGTCTAATGTTCCTTAAAAATATAAGTAATGATTGTGTTTGGAAATATTATTGTCTAAATTTTTTCAGCAGAGTAGGTTTTATTTGGCCTTTATATCCTGCTTGTAATTAACTTCTGTCACTATTTAAGAGTATTTGTTTTTATTAATCATGGTCATAATGTTTTTGTCACTTACAGTTTTTGCTAATTTTCTGAAAACAATTAACCAGAGTATCTCAACAAAGATTTTAGATTGGTGAAAAGGACTGTGACTTGAGATATCCAAAACTCTTATGCAGAGCTGATGGCACTGCAGACTGCAGCTGATCCAGAATTAGGTGAAACACAGAACAACTACATAAGACTAAGTGAATGAAAATATGCTATGGGTTTTATGTGGAAATACTGCTGAAACTTAAAGGTCCTACTTTAGGTGTTACAATTTCTGTAACTGGAAATTGCTACGGGTAAATTTAACAAAGTTGTAAATATCACAAACAGAGAAGTGTTCAAAATTTTATCTATGATTTTACAAATTAAAATTGTATTAGGTTTCCTATTCTATCAAGAAATAGTTTGTCTTGACAGATAAATGTTGCTGTATTTATATTAACACGAAACCTGAGGTTTTACAAAATATACTTGCTGCTGGGCACATAAAAGGTTACTGATGGTATACATATACATCTCATGAGGTTTGTTTCCTCTCTCAGAGACTTTAGGGTCATGGTTTCATTGGCTATTCCAGATAACTGGCCTAGTATTGTTACTGTTTCTGTTCTCCTTCCTAGTTCCCGATATGGTGTCTGACATCTTAAAAACCTGATGGTGTTCAATTACCACTTACTGAACATTTTGATTGAAGGTTTTGTAGTGGATATACAGTTCTTCTAGGGTCTGGATTTCTGATTTTCATGGTGACTGCAGTAACCCACACAAGCTACTGCTTTTAGAAAAGAGTGGTTCCTCAAGCCACCTTGAGTCAAATAATGGTCCAGATAAACTGACTGTTTTACTCTAGACACTCTGTCTTGTAAAGATAAAAAGAAAAGGAAAAGCTATTATGGCCATACATTTCATATCCTAGTCCACATCAGACATAAGACAAAAATTACAACAGCTTAAGGCAAGCCCTCAGTCCACATTCCCCTGATTGGCAGACGAGACCTTTAAAGTGTTTAATAACAGAGTTTGGTGGCAGAGAGGAAACGATGAAAAGGAGGCCCAGCTGTGGCTATAGCCTTTTGAGGGCAAACTCCAGGTAACCCACTTGGCCCTCAGATATCAGGACTAGGATCACTTCACTGGCCAGTGAATACAGACCCCAATTAGTACAGGTACTGTCAAATGAGGCCACTGGAAGGTGAAGAGTCCTCAGTGCCCTAAAACAGGATGCCCAGTTGACTCCTCCAAAGGCTTAAATGGACAGGCCCTCTTAGAATCTCTCAGAAGAGTCTAAAGAAACCAACCACTGACAGAAGGCCCCAAGGCCCATCTGCCTCCTGGTGACACCATCAACATCTCCACAGGAGAGCAAGGGTTACACTCTAAGACAGACTAAGAAGACAAGAAAATTAAACTTGTCTCAGATAAGAGAGCCAGCTTTTCTACCTTAAACTACCCAATGGGCCTACTCTCCCAGAAGAATTATGTGATGTTTCACTTTACTTTTACACCTGATGAAGTTTACTCTTATGTCTGATAATGTCTAATGGGGTTGCAGTTAAAAAGGCATTCCTTCCTATGCATCTCTGAATGCCCTGTTGAGTTGCTGGGACAAAAAGTAAGACAAAATTGGTTATATTGTTGGTCTGAGGGTATACACCAAAGAAACAGTCTGGTTACATGAAAAGTTTGGAATAGTACCTTACCAAAAAGGGCTGTGCTATTTAAACCAGAATCTCTTTCATATACACACAGCGCTGTTACTGATTCAGGTTTTTAAAATCCTATAAATGACTGGCTCCACCACCCTCTGGGAATGCCTGAGTTGGTCCCATTTATTACTCAGGTTGGTGGAGCCAGCTATCTGAATGGCTTGAGCCTGTAAAACCCTGGGCTGTTCTCCTCTTGTTTACTATTATTATTATCCTTCTCATCTACATCTTTGGGCCCCATATCCTGAAAGTGTTGTCAAAGGAATGGCTGGGGAGAGTGTTTGTTGCTCACAACTCCTGATGCCCACTTACTCCTGCAGCCAACAGGATATGGTGGCCTTAAACGTCTCTGCTGTGCCTCCACTGTATTGACAACCTTTACCCCTTCCTGTGCCCCATACTCAGCAGGAAGTAGCCAGAATGCTCGGCACCCCTTTTCCCCAAGATTATTAAGGTTAAAAACAACAGGGGAGAATTGAAACTAGAGGCTCAAAAGTGCCGGGGGAGTGGGGACCTAAGACTGAGGCACTGAGAGGCACTGTTTCAGATCTACTACCCCCAACTGGCATGGAAAACATGACTTCCACATTCCACAAGACCCTGGTGGTGATGCTAGGACGGGGCACCACCATAGATTTAGGCCAACTATAGGCTGTGAATAACACCTCTTGTCTTGCTAACTGGGCTCTAGCCAATGATAAAAGAATTAAGCAGAGGCCAGGGAAGATAGGAAAATAACTTGTCTCTGAGCATTCTTCCTTCAGATTGCTGGCCAGATAGATCTAGCACCACTTTATTTTCCTTGATGGCTAGTGATGGCCTGCAAGACTGCAAAGCAAGTAACGCCCTTACTGTCTGGATGACTTACAGAAATCAAAGGGTTGAAGAAAGCCAGGTCCCTCCTCAAGACCATTTGAACACCTACACTAGCACGTATACTCTCCCTTTAAAAACCTTCACCTTGCCTGACAAAGGCAGACAGGCTGTGAGCACAGGGAGGCCTCCCTGTCTCTTGGGATTCTGGCTTGCAAGTAAACCTTTGATTACTCTACCCCAACACCCCGTCCCCCTCAGCTCAGAGATTGGCTTCACGGTAGGTGGTGCAAACCAAGAGTTTTGTCTGGTAACAGTTACATACATTTAGAAATACAAACTAAATACTCCACCTTTCAGTACTTACTTTTTCATAAGCTCTGCAATTCTTTGGCATTCCTCCTTGTCATAAAACCAAATTCCATAAATGGACACTGAAAAGAACACATCAAATAAATTATAAGCATCTTCAAAACTAAAAAGTGGAAACAAATTATCTTTTCCATTCTAAAAAGAAACATATCTTGCTGTAAGGTGTCTTTAAGCTGGTTCAGGCTAGTGCTGACCCTGTGTACAACAGAATCAAACACTGGCCAGTGATCATCATTAAGCCTGAGCCCACTGTTGCAGCCACTATGTCAATCCCTCTTGTTGAGGGTCTTCTTTTTCTCTGATCGTCTACTTTACCAAGCGCAATGTCCTTCTCTAGGAACTGACTCTCATGATATGTGTCTAAAGTATGAGACATGAGGTCTCACCATCCTCACTTTCACAGTATTCTGGCTATACTTCTAAAGCAGATTTGTTCATTCTTTTGACAGCTAACGGCAATTCAGTATTCTTATTCACTGTCCAGCTTTGGAATGCATAGTGAGTGACTGTAAACACCATGGTTTAGGTCACACACACCTTAGCCCTTAAAGCGACATCTTTGTTTGTACTTACTGTATAAATGAAAGCAATCAGTGGAGTTACAGCTTGAAAATCTAGCACTGAAATTTTTTAACCCCACAAAGAAATCTGCAGTGGTCTTACACAAAGACACACACACATACCGATACACATATCCAATAAAGGGTGTTTTCCTTTAACAATTGAGCATCTGAACACACAGGCATTTGGCAAATGCTTCTTAAATGAATGAATGAGACTGAAAATAAAATAAGAATTTCTGAACATTTTGGCTTTGGAAAATGACTTCTGTACTCTTGTGTACATATTTAATAAACATTGTATCTTTATTCAAGTATTCAGGAACCTGATACACAGATTATGCCTAGAAACTTCTCCTTCATCCTAGGAATACATTAACTGGAAACTGTCTTTGCAAGCTGTAAGAATTAGAATAGGGTTCTGGCAAAAATAAAATTTAATAAGTCTCTGACTTCAACATGTCAGAAAATTTGTAACTGTTGAAGAATTAGATAGAACGAGATTTAATTATCAGTGAAAGAAAAATGTGTTATGATATAGCTGCTATCGATTCATTCAATAATTTTCCAATAAGTTCTATATTTGATTATGTGTCTACCTACTTCATTTTTATACAAAAGGCTAAAACAATTCCAGAGTACACTGATATGTATCCAGCTGAACATCTGGTGGTATTAATCATGTGAATAATATACTGGCTATGTATACATTTTTAAAACATTCTTTGGAAACAGCTACAATATTATGATAGGCTAAGGAAAACTGGCAAAAAAAAAAAACCTCTTAAAGGGAAAAATTTTTAAACTTTCAAAGCATTTATTTATAGTTATATCACATGGCCATTGAAACAGCTGTGATATTTGAACCACAGCTTTTTCCCCACTTACCTGACAATGCGTAGCTGTAGAATTTCTGCTTCTTGTCAGTAATGATTCAGTTATCAAAAGGTAGAAGAAATTTTTTTCCCTAGTATTATTTTAAGCAGATCATCTTTAAAAAGGAACCCCATGAATTAAACTTTTTAATGTGCCAAAATGTGAAAATGGGGTTTTAACTTTGTTTTTGTCTATCTGTATATCTGGAATATTTATCTTACCTACCTACATGAGAAGGGGTAAGGGAAGTACACGCCCTCCCCTAGCTATTTACTGAACAGGATTATTTTATCCTCTTAGACAGAAATACATACACATATTTCTTCTCAACACATTAAGAATCTGCTGGGGGGAGGAAATCTTGAGTTCTAAGGCTTAATGTATGAGGAGAGCCTTGATATCAAAAAGGAATTCTTGCATCTCAAGATCATTATAGGTGTCTGTCAAAACTTTATATTCAAGGTTCTTTCCAGTCTATCAACACTATTTCCCTACTCTGATGTCCACATAGGTTCCTGCACCCTAACCTCCCAAGCCTCACGTCCCTGTAGGTAAAAGTGAACTAGATTGCTTATAAATCTGAATTATGTTTGTGTGTTTTGGTGGTTTTAATCTTACTATAAAATTAGAACCCTGGTTTATTTTTTAGCTACTGTGGATATTTTCTTTCTTCCATTGGAGTCTGAATTTTCTAAAACTGTCAAAGCATAAGTGTGGTAGAAGGGAAGAAAAATCTGGCATAACCAAGGAACCTGAGGCCCAAGAACAGAAAGGGAGAGAAAGTCAGCCATTTACATCTCATCAGTAGAATATATTAATAGCAATATTTGGATGTAATCTTCATGATATTACACATTTGTGGCACCTGACATAAGAACTACATTTTCATAGGGGGAGGGTGCCAAGGAAACTGTTGATAGGAAGAACAAAGCAGTCTGACACTGTCATAACCATGAGGAACTGAGACGCACATTCAGGAAGGGAACTGCTATGGGAACATCTTGCAAATGTCAAAGCAGAATGAAGGAAAGCCTGGGTTTATAGTAAGACACCGAGGAGACTTCTTCAGGATAGGACCATTTATCTTTAAAGCCATAAGGCTTCAAAATGAAAATGAGATCAGTTCGAAATAGCTCTTTTTGTCTCAGTTAATATTTAGTTTGAACCTAACACTTAAATACTCAATAGAGGAGTGGGGTGATTAAAAAAAAAAAAAAAAAAAGAGCAAACGAACAGATTTACCAACAGTCCTTGATCATGAAAGGTGGCACCAAGATAAAATGCAGAACTGGGCCTAATTTTTCTCTCCCTGAAATAGTTTTGCCACTTGAGTGGCATTCCACTGGAAAAAGGACAATGAATTACATTGAAGTGCACATTCCAACTGAAGTTTTCTGCCTCTTAGGCCCAAGGTCTCCCAACCCCTGGCCAGACCTATCACTTCCACACAAGAGGGCATATCAAAGTGGCTGGTGGTGATATATAAAAACCAGAGATCACCATGCCTCGGGGAGGTGATGAGCTGACAGGCTGACAGAAACCATTAACCTCAAATTTCAATCCAAGTTTTCTTGCAAAGCCACAGCAGGGGGAGAGGCCTATGCCTACAAACCAGTAAGCACAGCAGGGGACAAAGACAAGGTTGAAATGAACCAAGGAAGAAGGCATGATTTTTAGAACTCTAACACTGATGATCATTGCTGTAACTTAAGTTTACAGCTATAGTTTGCAGCAATAACATGGCTGTGTAAATCTCTGTAAGCACTGAGATATTACCTACAGGAATGGTTTCTGGATTTTAAAAATTACAACAAAAGTGTGCAAACAGGATACCCGTTGACTGTAAAAACTCAGCACAGTTATTAGCATACAACTGGAAATTAACAATGCTTCGAGCCTTTGTCCAACCTGCTAGACCGGCATACCAGCCACTCGCTAGTCGCCTGTCTGCCGAGACAGAGATGAAGTTTAAGGGCACTTTGGTGCGTGAAGCTCGACTCAACTGTTTCTACGTCTCTCCTGGAGGTAAGAAACCCCAAAGAATAAGACAAACATGTTGGGATTCAGTAAGAAATATTCTAATGACAGGCAGAATGTGGGACTCTACTATTTGGGAACTCATCACATTGCCATGCCTCTTTTTCTGCATTTAAAACAGGACATTCGATATCACAGTTGTGCAATTTTGCCAAAAATTACACTGTTGTGGTTTATGTCATGCTTTGGAAATTCTTGACCAAAAATGAACTGTGTTTGAGAGAAGTGGAAATACAATACTGTCTTTATGTATCAATTAAAACACCAGTCTTCTATACGCCTTTGAATTCTCAAAGACAGGTTGAGGACATCAAAACCCACGTTAGATTTCATGTCTGAATTTTGCAGGTACATACAGAGAAGATAGGGAGCAAGATTACCATATAATGGTATTTTCTTCTTTGTAAACTTCTTTAGTGGAAAAAAATCTAAAGCTGATTTAATTTTAAGAGGCTAGTGCAGAGGCCATTACAAGGAACATAGCAAGTCACTTAAGTGTGCATTTTCATTTGAAATCATTTAATTCTTATTAGCAGAGTGCATGAATTCACTTTAGAGGTTCTTTGCAAATCTATACCACTTAGTTTATACTCATAATAAATATTTCTATTTAATCTTTTTTTTTTAATTGGTTCTTTTAGAGCACTTATCATTTGTTCTGTATTTTATTCAAAATACCTTTCAATTCCAAATTCCTCACTGGTCAGTTGTAATCATTTACCCAGGATTTGTGTTACTATTTGTACAACTTTAAAGAATAAGCCACATTTCCCCACAGCTAGTCAGTCAATAGTGTATAAGTCTAAATAGCCAGGCTATCAGATTCAGTAGCACTCTCACACTTTCTTTTTTAAAAAAAAAAACAAAAAACATAATTTCACTATTCTTCTCAGAAGGACAGGGAAATGTGTTTTTCATAATCAGTATGTAGCAAGGAAGGCATGTAAATTCTGTTTTTTCACTAGGAAAACCATGGAAACATGGCAGTGTAAATCACACAAGTCTCTTCTGGGCATTTAAGGATAAACTAAAAATTTTAAAATTCTTTCAAATCTCATTCTTTTCATGAGGTTTTTCTCAAATAAGTAGAACGGTAATCTCCATTTCAGAAGATTTAATCATCGATTTTGTGTAAACACGTATTTATGAGACTGTTCAAATACAGCACTTCCTGATTTATGTTACCATTTATCTAGTTTGTTTTTCTAAGTTCGACCACACTGATGATGACTTGTTACTAGCATTCCACGTTAGCACACATGCACTGCTACTGACGTGACTACGTTACTATCGATCCAAAAGATCACAGAGTACTTAAAAAACCAGAAAACTAGAATTATGAAGTATTAGTACTGGAAGCCAGCTAAGAAGAGTGCAGTTTAATAGCCTGACTTCCCAATGAGAAGCCTGTGATCTGACAAGCCTAAATGACTTAGTCAAAGTTATTCTTCTGGGTTCAATCTGATTTCACTAAAATACACCACCAGAGCCTTGGTAGTGCAGTAATTAAGAGATAGGGCTGCTAACCAAAAGCTTGGCAGTTCTAATCCACCAGCTGCTCCCTGGAAATGCTGTGGGGCAGTTTTGTTCTGTCCTGTATGTCACTGTGATTCAGAGTTGACCCAATAACAATGAGATTTTTTTTTTGGCACGCTTTATAAATGAAATAATTAAGTATTCAAAAACAGTTTAACTTCTTAGGTTTGATTATAAGAGACTGGGAACTAGTCTTCTTTAGACCAGGGTTCAAGCGGACTTTCAAAAGGTAAAAAGGAATACTGGAAGGAAGTGAGTCAGAAAAAGAAGGAAAGAAAGAAGGGAGTAACAAAATATAGGCAAAATCCCATTCCTGTGGAATGGATTCCGACTCCTAGAGACGCTATAGGACAGAGTAGGCCAAGGAGCAGCTGGGAGATTTGAACTGCCAGTCTTTTGGTTGCAGCCTGAGCTCTTAACCACTGCACCACCAGGGCTCGACTGCCTCGTGCTGGCAGCATTTTCACGGCAGTAACTGCTAGTGTAGCAACTACCTTGCTTATATACCAGTATCCCTGGATGGGAGACAAAGGCTGTGTTTGGCTGGCTCTATGTGGATTCTCTGCTGCTTCTACTCCATTTGGAATGCTTTGCATGAAAAATGCTTCCTTTGACCTTTAAAGTAATGTTCTTTCGTTCACCTTCTGCCTTAGCTTTACTGACCAAACACGGACAGAATTTTGTAAAACAAATCTTCACTGGCCACTGACAGTCTACATAGCACTGTTATCTTTGGCCCCTGGGTCTGGTTCTTTTCATATGACATAGTTTTCCTGAATCTCACAAACTAGTGATCCCATGATCCTTGAATACTGGAAAGTTGGCAGTAGATGGGGAGTGGTTCCTATTTTATGGACAACTAACACTCATGAACAAAAATGGAGAAACAGTAGAAAACCTAAACAGATACGCTGAAATAAAAAAAAAAAAACTATTTTCCTTTTCTAAGTTAACTTCATTAGAAATTCTGTCAGCACCATTAAAAATATATACATTTTTAATTCTTCTCAGTATTAGACTAATTTGCATTAAATTAATATGCACCCTCCAACTATAAATGCAGCTTATTATCTTTAAGATAAAATATGGACTTACTCTTCCAAAGTTTTCCTTCTCTAACAACAAATGTATGTAACATCATCTGACCTACTTAATTTCCACAGACATAGTCATTATGCTCCCAAATTGGGAATCCTGCAATCAGTTCCTATCCTCAGGCTCCTGAAAAGTCAATGGGATCTTCTCCATTATATACCAATTTTATTCCTTTCAGGGAAAAATTACTTTAATCCAAGAGATTTGATAAAGTAGATAAAATTAAAAAAAAAAAAATACAGGAGGCAGAAAAAGCCATACTTGATAATACATATAAATAGGAACAACTTATATTCTGCTTTACTGGGCATTCAGATTTATATTTTCATTTGGTTCCTACTCTTGTTGATTAATTTCAAAATCTCCCAGATCATAAATATCAAATAGGGTTCCCCCCAGTGTCTTCCTCATGTCTCAGGTCCAGTTCTCTGAGCTTCTATTCATCGTGGAAAACTCAGTCTTTTTCACTCTACCAGACATAAAAAGTTCCAATTTCTTCGTTTCCATAGTTTTTTGTACACCCTTCTAAAAACAAAACATGAGGTAAGGGACAGGGAATGAAAAGGTGGTACACAGGACATGTTAAGGATAGTGAAATCATTTCTGTTGTGATACTGTAATGTTGGACACGACTTATGCATCTGTCAAAATCCACAGGACTGTAAAATACTAACAGTGAATCCTGATAGGAACTACAGACTTTAGTTAATAATAATGTAAATGACAAAAGATGATTCAACAGAATGCAGAAATTATCGAACAATACCATTAGTATCTCACACAAGCAAACTCTTGCCGGAGATAATTCAAAAAGGGTTGCAGCAGTGTATTGATAGGGAACTAACTGCCACATAGGCTGGACTCAGATGAGGACACAGAACAAGGGATATCACTGCTGATGTCAAATGGAAATTCTGGATAACAGGACAAAGAATGGGAATTTTGGAACACTGGCTAACTGTGTTAGTCTCTACTTAGATTAGCTTACCTAGACCAAGAGGCAGCTGTTCAAACAAAACAAGGGGATACAGCATGGTTTAGAGTCAGCAATGGTGTGTGTCAGGGTTCTGTCCTTTCACCATACTTATTCAAGCTGTATACTGAGCAAATAATTAAAGAACTGGACTATATGAAGGGAAACAGGGCATCAGGATTGGTGGAGGACTCATTAACAATCTGCGATATGCAAGTGATACAAGTTTGTTTGCTCAAAATGAAGAGGACTTGAAGCACTTACTGATGAAGATCAAAGACCACAGCTTTCAGTATGGACGACATCTCAACTTAAAGAAAACAGAACTCCTCACAACTGGACCAATAAACAACATCATGGTACAGAGAGAAAAGACTGAGGTCGTCAAGGATTTCGTTTTACTTGAATCAACAAACAACACTCACTGAAACAGCAGTCAAGAAGTCAAAGAACACATTGCACTGGGAATACCTGCTGCAAAAGACTTCCTAAAAATCTTAAAAAGATGTCACCTTGAAAACCAAGGTTAAGACTGACCCAAGCTAAGCGTTTTTAATTGCCTCACATAGATGACAAAGCTGGATGATAAATAAGCAAGACTGAAGAAGAACTGATGCCTCTGAATAGTGATGTTAGCAAAGAATACTGAATATAACACGGATTGCCAAAAGACTGAACAACTATGTCTTGGAGGAGGTACAACCAAAATGCTCCTTAGAAGCAAGGATGGCAAAACTTCATCTCACATACTTTGGATATGTTATCATCAGTGACCGGTAGTAGGAGAAGGACATCATGTTTGGTAGAGGGTCTGCAAAACAGATGATCCTCAAAAAGATGGACTGACAACAGTGGCTGTACCAGTGGGTTCAAATATAGCAACAACAGTGCAGATGGCACAGTACCAGCCAGTGGTTCCTTTTGTTGTACAGAGTCGTATGAGTCAGATTCAACTCAAAGGCATTTTACGACAACAATATATCAACATTGGTTCAACAGTTGTTACACATGTCATGCAAGACCAAAACCAAACCCACTGCCCTTGAGTCAATTCCAACTCATAGCAACCCTACAGGACAGTGCAATACTGCCCCATAGAGTTTCCAAGGAGCACCTGGAAAATTTTAGCTGCCAACCCTCCGGTTAGCAGTCGTAGCACTTAACCACTACACCACTAGGGTTTCCACACTAATGCAAGATGTTAATAATAGGAGACATTTTGTGTAGGAGAAATGGGAGTACCCAAGATGTTTCAGTACTTCATGCACAATTTTTCTGTAAACTTGAAACTGCTTTAAAAAATAAAGTGTAATATCAAACATGCACATATCATAATTATTTACACAACTAGACCATGAACTCCTAGAGAGTAGGACTTTTTAATATACCCAGGAACGTGCCTAGCACATGAAGACACTCAACAAATATTTGCTGGATTGAACTGAAATCTAAGACTTGAAGATCTTGTAAACAATCCTTGTAATTACTCATCAATAGTTATCACTAACTTAAAGATTACAGACTAGATATGCTAGATCCTGTATATCAATTGATTATACCTTCTACTAAAGATTATAGCACAGGGATTTTTCCTGACATTGCCCCTTTTATTCTCCTCCTAACTTCACTTAGAGTTTATTCTGCTTATTTTTAGGCATAGTTCATACTGATGAGATTCTATCATTAAGATGTGAGTTGCCTGAGATTATATATTTTTATTGATCCAGTCCTATGCAGGCACTAATGTACTCAGTTTATGTGTATTTATTATTACAGTAATTCTACTATATATTATTCTTCCTGATTGACTACCTGTCAGGGAGTGGCAATTTAAGAGCTGAGAGAATGCAGTTAATCTGCAAAACTCACATGCATTTCTCCTCATTATGGAAAAACCCAGTTTTAATCTAGAAAAAAAATGGGGTATTCATAATTTAGTTATGCATGAGAATAGTACTCTAAAATTTACATACACAAGTCTCTAAATTACCTTAAAAATATACAATTTACATGTCAATGTCAATTGTATTGGCAACACTTATAGAACATCTATTATCTTAAGTGAATCCCAACATACAGAAACAAGCCCAGTATCATACATTTGTACCTTATCAGGAATACACATTTAAGCTAAACATAAAACACAGAAAGTATCTCTACACGTTAAAAATTTGGTCCAATGAAAAACAGACTTCCTTATCTTTAAAGTAGTCAAGTGAAGAATTAACCTTGCTGAGAATAGTTCACCTATAAAACATACAATTACTGACAAATTTCTAAGATTTTATATACTAGTGGTCTAGACAAAGCAACCTCATGCTACTTCCTGACAGGCCAAAGTCAAGTGAGTCAGAAGTTCTGTACTTTTTCTTTTTGACCTTAATCTATGAACACAGATACAAAAGATACCACTTTTTCAAAAGCTTTTTATGTGATAAACAATTAAATCATATTTTTATTCTATTATTAATTAAGAGCTCTAAGGTCACAAACAGGTTTACTGTAACTCCAGTTTTGGTCAAAATGGCTTTGCCAAAATCCAGAAGAATATGGAGACAATTTTTCCTTCTGCAAATTGAGAAATAAATTTGATTTGAAACTGTTTTCTAGAAGATTTTTGGACAAAAATCAGTAATACGAAAGACAGACTGAAAGAATACACGTAAACTGTCATTGCAGTCATAAGGAATACTTAAAAAAAATAAACCACTGTTGAGTCGATTCCAACCCTAGCAATCCTACAGATAGCTCTATAGGGTTTACAAGAATCGGCTGGTGGATCAGAACCACCAGCCTTCTGGTGAGAACCTGAGCTCTTACCACTGTGCAACCAGGGCTCCTCTGAGCACTTACTGCACGCAAAGTTCTGTGTCAGGACAAGGAAACTAAATGATGCTTCACTCACTAAATATTTCAGAAAATGTTTCAGAATCTAGTTTTTCTCTGCCAAGATTTCAACTTCTGTCATGCCAAACTGGATTCTCAAAACAAAATATAAAATACAGTCCATTTCCAAGCCACAAATGCAGTGTATGAGTCCAAACAGTATTACTATGCAGATGTTTCATTGGTAAGGCTGGAAATTTTGAGTTTTTATTTCAGAAGAAAATAAAATTGACTTCACTTTAACCTTATTCTTACCTAGTAGCTCTATATTGCCATATGAACACAAGTTCATCATCATTTAAGCATGCCACATTGTTAAGTTAAATAAGTTTAGAGGTGCATATGTGTTTTACCCATTAAGTTCATGTGAAAGTCTTAGATACAAACCCTTCAATCATATATGCTAGAGTACACAGGCTGTGTAAACTGAGTGGTTGGAGGTATTATTTACTCCTATTGTGTGTGTTTTTAGGCACTATCAGGTATCACAACTCAACACATGGAAAAACACAAAGATGAAATCCAGAGATACAGCCAACACCACAAGGCTCAAAAGTGAAATTCTGCTTTACTTAAGGCTTTTCCAGAGCCTTCCTTAATTAAGGCAAAGCCATTTCTTTAGAAAAAGTCTCCTTTAGAATTTAGATCTCTTCCTTTCAATGTGAGCTGAGTAGTGACAAAGGGAGACCAAAAAAGTAATTCTGGGTTTAAGGTCAGACTGGCAGGTTTCATCCCACAAGTCACAGCAGACACGTAACCTTTAATCCATGTATCAAAACACATTAACTCTCTGAGCAATGGTGCAGAATAAACAGATCAACTTTTCAGTTAGAATGGCAAAGAAGACTTACACAAAGTGAGATTCAGTGACCACATTACAATTTTTTAATTTCAGTGGTCTTCTCTCTTACTAAGCAGCACCAATTTAACTGATAGGAAGAGTCCTTGAAGGTTATCTAGTGCAACCAACAATTCTTCTTCCATAAAGTAAAAAGAGCCTCTCATCTGGTTGGATATGTTTCCATTCCACATTGCCCATGAATTTGAATCAGTCTACTTTAAAGCAATCTTGTATTCCTGGTCAGATCCTGAATAGATAAGATATTCTATTGTAATTCCTGTAGATACTAAGAATCTGTCTAATAAACATACTACCTTTAAGGTGTTTCTTGAACCTATAGGGTTCAGGAGTTCAGTGAGGTCCTCAGTTTGTATGCAAGACTGTGTGTGTGTATATACCAACAGACATTTGAGGTGGGGTAGAAACATAAAGCACAGGGTGCCTAGAACAAAGTCAGGCATAAAGGAGACAAACAAAAACTATTTGAAGAAAAAAGAAAAGACAAGAGGGAGAAATGGAGGAAAGTAAGGAGGAAAGGAAATTAATCATATTCTCAAAGGGGTTTGTGATCCACAGAACACTAAGAACTACTATTTTAAGCCATCAACATACAAGTAAATATCCTGGAATGGAAAAAGAAACTCTCCATTAATTATCTGTGGGTATAACGTGGTTCTCATTTTCTCAGTAATAAATTTATCTAAGGTTCCTTTTAACTTTTTAAACTTCTAATAAATGTCTGAACCAATTCCAGGGTTTAAGAAAAGATAGAAAGTCTCAAGGCCCTAGAATCTGTCAAATCGAAAGAACTTTTATTCCTCATATAGCCTGGAATCTAGGAAAGGGTTTAAAAGGCCTAAGGACTGATAGCATCTCAAGCTACAGAAAGAGTGGACAATACAGTTTAGCACTGCATAAGTTTCAGAGGTGGTGTTTTCAGTTTCTGTCTTGAAGTGGGGGACGGGGGAGACTTCCGGCAAGCTGGACAAGTTTGTGGCTCCTCCTCAGTCAGCCCTTTGCAGAGAACATCTTCAAAACTTTGTCTTAAGCATACTGAGGTCCCAGAATGTTGGATGAAATCACACATACATACATATACACACATAACAATTCCAAAATTAGTATAAATGATTTGGGAATTACTTTTAGTTCATTGTACATATCTATTTCTTATCCAGATCTGTGCTTATCTGGTACCATAGAATACAAACAAAATACAAGATCTGGTCTCCACAAAGGGCCTGTAATTCATTATGCCACTGCTTTCTCACTAGCCTAGATAATCAATGAACCAAAAAACCAAACAAACAAAAAAAAATCCACTGCCATGAAATTAAATCAATTCCCCTATAGAACAGAGTAGAACTGCCCTGTACTGTTTCCAAGGAAAGCTTGGGATGTGAACTGCTGATATTCAGTTAGTGAACGTAGCACTTAACTGCTACCCCTAGGGTTTCCTAGATAATCGATAGTCAACTCATTAACACCAGTATAATGACACAGAAAATATTTCACAAAACAGGCTCAAAGTGGGCAATATTACTTCTAAATTATGACCCATTGTGTTTACAGATTTGACTTTATCATTGTTCTTGTTTATTAAGGGTATTTAAAGGTACATCTACAGGTACATAGGTATGGGTACATCTATGTAGGAGGTTTCAGACAAACTAAAATTAGAATTTACACTTCAAACAAGTTCTATAATAGCTGTCAGGAAAACTATAATTATATTTTAAAGGTTATTAACTGTTTACATTTTGTTCTGGGGAAAGAAATATGCTACTTTGAAGATACAGTGTTTAAAAGGACTGCTGAGAAGACCTCAGGCTTCTCTCTGCTAGGAATTTTTTTATTGACTCTTAGAGGGAATTGGAAAGGTAATTTTTTCTATTCAGGACAAAAATTAAGTTACACAAGTTTTCTTATTTCAAGCAAAAAAACAACTTGCTTCTCTGACCATCTGGAGAAAGCAGATGTCCCAAACCAGAGCACAAGGGCATGGTCTTTCTAACTGATCTAGAAACTAAAAGCACAAATGAAGCTATTTACCTAAAATTTCTCAATACTGCCAGTTCAGGTCAAGCTATGTAAAAGGCTTTTGGTAACATGTCATTTTATAGTCCCAGAGATGTGTTTTACAAAAAGCAAGTTTGTACTTCCAGGCTGCAGAAGCCAAGATACAAAATTGAGAGTTACTGGAACATTTTAATCAGATTAGAAAATGAGATGAGGGTAAGATGAAACAGTGGTTAACAGACATCACAATAAGAAAAAAAGGTATTGACATATCATACTTCAGTGTTCTTTTCTTTAAAATCTTCCTTTAAGGTTCAATTATCCTTTAAAAAAAAAATGAGAATTTAAGTGTTCTATATAAGCACTGGGCAAGAGTACACTTGTGTAACCATCACCCAAAATAAGATATAGAACATTTTCATCACCCAAGAAAGTTCTTTCATTCCCCTTCAGTCAATAACTACACCCCCATCTCCACCACACCAACAGAGACAACTATTTTCTGACTCCTATCATCATGTATTCGTTTTGTCTGCTCTTAAGCTTCAAACAAATGGCTTCTTTTGTATCTAGCTTCTTTTGCTCAGCATAATGTTTCTGAGATTCATCCATGATGTTGCATGGATCAGCAGTTCATTCTTTTTGCTGGTGAGTAGCATTCCATTTACTTATTGACGGACATGTGGGATGCTTCCAGGGTTTTGTTTTGTTATCATAAATAAAGCTGCAGTGAACATTTGTGTGCACAAGCCTATGTGTGGGCATATAATTTCATTTCTTTTAAGCAAAAGAATACCTATGAGTGATATTTGTTGCACCATATGGTAAGTGTATGTTTAAAACAAGCTGCTGAACAGCTCTCCAAAGTGAATGTAACATGTTACCCTGCTATTAGCAATGATAGGAGCTGCAGATGTTCCACACTCTTGCTAACATCTGGTAACATTTTTAATTTGGCCACACTAGAGAGTATGTGGTATTCTCATTCCAGCTTAATTTGCGTATCTTCCAATATCCAATCAGTATATGGAAAAGTACTCAGCACCATTACAGAAAAAATGTAATTTAAAACCACAATGATGTATCACTTCAGAACTCCCAGAATAGCTAAAATTAAAAGGCCTGATGATATCAAGAGCTGACAAGGACATGGAGCAACTCTATGAAACCCTTAACATATTGTTGACCTTAACTGACAATTTGGAGTAATTTAACAGCATCTAAAGCTAAACAGGAAACCCTGGTGGCGTGGTGGTGAAGTGCTCCAGCTGCTAACCAAAACGCTAGCAGTTCAAATCCACCAGGCGCTCCTTGGAAATTCTACGGAACAGTTCTACTCTGTTCTATAGGGTCACTATGAGTCAGGGTCACTATGAGTCATAATTGACTTGATGGTAGTAGGCTTGGTTTCTGGGTTTTAAAGCTAAGCAAACTCCTATACTGTGACATGATCAATTCCATTCCTAGGTATTAAGCCCAAGAGAAATAAGCACATGAACCAGAATGTTCATAACAACTTTATACTTAATAATACAATGCTGGAAATTACCCACATATCCATGAACAGGAGAACTGATTGATATATTTCACTGTATTGATGCAATGGAACACTACACAAAACAGAAGGGAAGAAACTATTACTACACACAATAACATGGAAGTCCTAGAATACTAATGTTGAGCACCTTTGCATAAGCTTACTGGCTATCTGTATACCTTCTTTTGTAATGTGTGCAAATACTTTGCCAATTTTTTAACTGGGTTGTTTGTCTTCTTGTTATTCTATTGTGAGCGTTCTTTCTATACTCTAGATAAAGGTACTATGTATGACAGTTTTGTTGTGAATATTTTGCCCATCTGAGGTATGCCTTTTTATTTCCTTAAAGGTATCTCTAGGAGAACAGAACTTTTTAATTTGATAAACTGTTTAGTTTTGATGAATTTCAATTAATCGTTTTTTCTTTTATGGTGAATGCTCACAGGATTCTATATAAATCTAGCGTTTGGTAGAGGTATCCATGTTTAATTATTTTTAGTGAGGAGTGATACATTTGGCCGCTTCTGTAAAATGGAAGAATTATTATCTCACTCTCAGATCAAATTCTGTATAATAAGCTTTACTGTTTACACTACATGGTCATGCTTTAACAGGGCCATAACCTGGTTTCATGTATCATTATTAAAATATCAAATGTGGAGTAGTGAGCAAGCTTATTAAACAATAAATCTTGTATGTCAATAAAAGAGTAAAATAATTTGAATGAAACTTATCCTTCTAAAATGTTTCCTAGAAGTATAAAGAAAATTTTACAGAGAACATTTTATATATATACATATATATATATATTAAGCATATGTGTATCAGACATCATGTCATTCACCCTGATGAAATGAACATTTTCTCACACTGTATCTCTTCTTGTTGTGGGGTGCCATTGAGTTTCTTGTGACTCGCAGTTGACCCTAGGCAAAAACAAATGAAACACAGCCTGGTCCTGTGCCCTACTCACAATTAGTGCTATGTCTGAACCCCTGCTGCAGCTACTGTGTCAATCCATCTTGCTGAGCATCTTCCTCTTTTTCACTAACCATCTACTTTACCAAGCATGTTGTCCCCTCCAAAGACTGGAACCTCCCGACAATGTGTCTAAACTATGAGATGAAGTCTTGTTATAGTCACTTTTAAGAAACATTCTGGCTGTACTTCTTCTAAGACAGATCTGTTCATTCTTCTGACAGTCCGTGATACATTCAGTATTCTTTGCCAACATTATAATATCTCTTTCTAGAACTATTAAATTTCTTACAATGAGGGTGTCTGGCATACTCATAACTTGAAATTATTTCTAGAAAATTTGGGGTTAATGTTACTACTATTTGTGTGAAATCTGCCTTGAGAAGCAGGGTAGTTCTCAAGGACCTAAATCAAAAAACTTAAAGCTGTTGCCGTTGAGTTCATTGTGACCACAGCAACCCTAAAAGTCAGAGTAGAACTGTCCCACAGGGTTTCCAAGGACTGGCTGGTAGATCTGAACTGCCAGCTTCCTGTGGCTCACACCCAAGCTTTTAACTACTGTACCACCAGGGCTCCAGGTCTCACAGAAGCTGCTAAAACGACTTCATGTTGGAGATTCTACATGGCATTCACGATATGGCTCAATACCTGTTGACTAACGCCCTAGAACAAAAAAGACTAAGGAAATAGTTGTGAAAATTCTGATTAAGCTTTACTGTTTGCTTCAAATAAAGAAATCAAGTAAAAACAAGTTAGTACTCATCATTAAAATTTAATTGTGGACACTTGATGCAAGGAATTAAGTGCTGTAGAGGAGTAAAAAGATACTTTCCATGAAGGAGCCTGCACTCTAACAGAGAAATTAAGACTATATTTAAGAAGAGAAATACTATATTTAAGGTAAGTGCCCTCAACATAGTTCTAGCTCAGCATTTAGCTCTTGTTTAAAATACATATGTCTACCTTTTATGTCAGAATGGTAAATTCTAAAGGGGAAGGGTATGTATGTCTTATTCATTACTGAGCTCCTATAACCAACCATGGACTCAGTATCAATAGGTGAGTGCTCAATAAACATTTACTAAAGTTAAAATTAGAGGGGCACAATATGCAAGGTATGTTTTGCAGCAAGATATTACAGCTGGATGGAGAAATCATGGAATTATTAGGGATAGGCAAGGTTCAGCTGGGTTTTGAAATATAGGCAGAATTTATGAGGTAGAGATGGGTCCGGAGTATAAGAAGAGAACAAACAGTACATTTGAAAACCCTGAGGTTAAGAAATTAAAGAATATTCTGGGAAAGTATATATTGTATTTTATGCAAATGACATACACCTTCTACATCTGTTTGCCCATTTAGCCCCTCCTCCCAGGTATTTTCCTAGGTGTCTCTAGGCCTGTTTTTTCACATGTTGCTGTACAAGAAATTCAGCATAGTGCACTTATGAAACTACCTCACCAGGGGGAGGTATTTTCGCAGCTGGAAAACCAATGTTGAAGGCACATTTCATTTGTTTAAAATACAGTAACTGCATATGGCTGGAGAACTGGGTAAGTGTACAAGACTAGTACCAGACCTTGCCAGAAAGGTAAAATAGGGTCCTGACTACAGCAAACTTTACATGACATGTAAAAAGGTTTACTTGGTAGACAGTGAGGATTTCAAGCAGGAGAGTGACTTTCTAGACACGGGCTTTAGGATTACAAATCTAGCCACAGCTTTGTATGAAGGGGTAAGTCAGACACAAGCTACAATACTAAACATACATCACCTTTTCATTACATCACTGGATTCAATGTGCTAGAATTCTGTTGAGGATTTTTACATCTATTTTTACAAGGGATATTGGTTTGTAATGTCTTTTCTTGCTTTGGTATTAGGGCAATGCTGCCCTCATAAAATGAATTGAGACTTATTTTCCTCTTCTATTTTCTGGGAGAGATTGTGTAAAGCCAGCCAAGTGCCGTCGAGTCGGATCTGACTCATGGCTGTAAAACTGAAACTATTTCTTCCTTAAATGTCTGGCAGAATTTATCAATGAACCTATCCGGACTTGGAATTGTCTTTGTTGGGACATCCTTAAACAATGAGGTCAACTTCTTTAATAACTACAGAGGTATTCAAGTTGTCTTAGTTACCTACTGCTGCTATAACAGAATACTACAAGTGGGTAGCTTTAACAAGCAGAAATTTACTTTCTCACAGTTAGGAGGACAGAAGTTACAATTATATAGTGGGTAAGTGCTATGGCTGCTAACCAGAAGGTGCTTCTTAGAAACTCTATGGGACAGTTCTACTCTGATATACAGGCTTGCTGTGAGTTGGAACTGACTCATTGGCAGTGAGTTTGGTTTGGGTTGGCTGTAGGCTCTCTGTGTGTGCTCTGGAAGAATATTTTTGTTCCTTGGCAATCTCCATGCGGCAGGGCATCTATCTTCCCTCATCTGTGATTTCTTGCTTCTGTGCCTAGTTACCCTTTATTATATCTTCATTAACATAACAAAAAAACCCTCTATTCTCAAATGGGATTGCATCCACAAATACAGGGAATAGGATTTATGACACATATTTTTGGAGGATACAATTTAGGCCACAATGCAGGTTATCTATTTCTTCTTGAGTGCATTTTGGTGATTTCAGTTTTTCAAGAAACTGGTTCATTTCATTTAAATTCTCTAATTTATGGGCATAGTTGTATTCTTCATTACCTTTTAAGGTCTGTAGATATCACCTTTTTAATTTCTGACATTGTTTCTTTATGTATTCTTCTTTTCTTGATCAGTCCAGTTAGGGAGTTATCAATTCTACTAATTCTTTTTAAAGAACAAGCTTTTGGTTTCACTAATTTTCTCTATTGTTTTCCTGTTTTCTATTTCATTGATTTTTGCTCTTATTTTTATTATTTCCTTCCTTCCTTCCTGTTTTGGGTTTAATTTTGGATTTAAGAAACTTTCTAGTTTAAGTTGGAAGCCTGAGTTTGATTTAAGACCTGTCTTTTTTTTAAGTATTTGATGCTATAAATCTCCTTCCAAGTCTAATTTTAGCTGCACCTGACAAATTTTGATACGTTGGTTTTCATGCAGCTCAAATATTTTCTAATTTCTTTCCCTCTTGGACACATGGTGTTGTAGCTTGAACTGTGTCCCCCCAAAAATGTGTGTACCAATTTGGCTAGGCCGTGATTACTGTGTGATGCTCCTGTATGTTGTAAATCCTGCCTCTATATTGTTATCATTGTGTCCTTGCAGTGACCCTGCAGGACAGAGCAGAACTTCCCCATATGGTGAATCTACTCAACAGCAGTGGGTTTGGTTTGGTTTCTATATTAATGAGGGCGGATGGGTGGTAGTTGTTGTCGGTGGGGCAGGACTACATGTGTAAGACTGGTTTGTGCCTTGAGGCAATCTGGTGGGATATAAAGGAAACAGAAGATAACAGAGAGTTGGGGACCTCATACCACAAAGCAGCAGTGCTGGGAACAGAGTGCATCCATTGGAAAGGACTTGGGGTCCCTGAGCCCCAGAAGCTCCCAGTCCAGGGCAAGTCTGACAACTAGGACTTTCCTCCAGAGCCAACAGAGAAAGCCTTTCCTGGAGCTGATGCTCTGAATTTGGACTTCAGCCTACTTTTATGTGAGAAAACAAATTTTTCTTTGTTCAAGACAGCCACTGTGGTATTTCTGTTAGAGCAGTACCAGATGACTAAGACACTTGGATTACTTAAAACTGTGTTGTTTAAATTCTAAATATTTGGGGATTTTCCAAATACCATTCTGTTACTGATTTCTAGTTTAATTCCTTGTGATCAGAGGACACCTTTTGCATGATTTCAATTCTTTTCAAACTCTTAAGGCTTACTTTACAGCCTGTGGTAGGTCTACTTCAGCGAATGTCCCATGTGCACTTCAGAGGAATGTGTACTGGGTGGAGAGTTCTGTATCTGTCTGTCAGGTCTAGGTTGATACTGCTGTTCAGGTCTTCTATATTCTTGCTGTTTTATTTGTTCTGATTATAGTATACAGAGTACTAAAGTCTCTGAGTATAACTGTCAATAATATTTCTCTTATTAATTCTATTGATTTTTGCTTCATATATTGTGATGTTTTGTTTTTTGCTGCATACAATTTATGACTGTTCTATCTTTCGGGTGAACTGACCTTTTTATCATTATGTAATGTCTCTCTATATCCCTACGAGTTTTATTTGCTGTTTAGTGTACTTTGTCGAATACTAATATAACTGTTCTAGCTTTCTTTTAACTTATGTTTGTATGGTATGACGTTTTCCACCTTTTTATCTTTAACCTATCTGCATCATTATATTTCAAGTAGATTTCTTATAGACAGCTGGAAACCCTGGAGGCATTGTGGTTAAGTGCTGCAGCTGCTTACGAAAAGGTTGGCAGTTCAAATCCAGCAGGAACTCCTTGGGAACTTTATGGGGGCTATTCTACTCTGTCCTATAGGATTATTCTGAGTTGGAACTGACTCATCAGCAAGTTTTGTATTTTATAGACAGCAAGTAGTTGGGTCTCGCTTTTTTAAATCCAATTTGACAATCTCATGGTGTAGTGGTTAAATGCTATGACTGCTCACCAAGAGGTAGGCAGTTTGAATCTCCCAGGTGCTCCTTGGAAACTCTATGGGACAGTTCTGTTCTGTCCTAGAGGGTTGCTATGAGTCAGAATTGACTCAACGGCAACGATTTTGGTCTTGGTTTGGCTAGTATGTTTAGACCATTTATATTTAATGTAATTGTTAATATGGTTAGTGACCCAGTGGTTAAGTGCTTGATTGCTAACTGTAAGGTTGGCAATTCAAGCCCACCAGCTGTTCCACAGGAAACAGATGTGGGTATTCTGCTTCTCTAAAGATTACAGCATTGGAAACCCTATATGACAGTTCTACTCTAATCTACAGGATCAGTATGAGTCAGAATCCACTCCACAGCAATGGGTTTGGCTTACTGATGTACTTAGATTCAGAGCTACCATTTTATTTTATTGTTTGTTTTATCTGTATGTCTACATTTTCCATTCTGCTGTTATACCTGTCTTGCCTTCTTTAGTGTGATTTGAATACTTGCACTATTCTATTTTATCTGTTGGTTCACACTCTCTCTCAGTGGTTACTCTAGGAACTACAATATACCATACTGGTTATTTTTTCAGTTTTGACTTCCTCCCTAACAGACCTACTACTATTGACTTTTCAGAGTCTTCGGGTAGTTGTTTTTGGTATTCTGTCCTGAACTTTTAGCTGTAATCGGTAGGAGAGATATGCTATAATGAAATTACTCTGTTTTGGCTGATACCTGAAGCTTAGCCTCTTTTTTCTTATGGGTCTTGTGAAATAGCTTATATAACAGGTAATAAAAGCCGGAATTAGAATGGATATGAAATGAAAAGGAGGGGAGAGATGCAAAATAATCTCCATAGTGGGAAATTTAATAGCTGGCTATAAATGTTTTGAAGTTTACTATTACCGTATCTAAAATATGAGTTATAAGAATTCCTAGCCTTAAAAACAAAAGTAAATGGGCACTAGAAATTCTCTCCTCTGCTGTAGGAAGGTTATACTCTTGGGGTCTACACAAGCTATATTCTTGAATGTATTTTCCTACAGAAATAATGCTATTAAATACTAGCACTGTATTTCACATATACATCATCACAATGCAAATGTGCTATTCTTTAAGTAGGAACCAAACCCACTGCCACTCAAGTCAATTTGACTCACAGAGTAGAACTGCCCCAAGGGTTTCCAAGAAGTAGCCAGTGGATATGAACTGCTGACTTTTTGGTTAGCAGTTGAGCTCTTAACCACTGTACCACAAGGCCTCCTAGGTAGGTACATGATGGGTTAAAAAGGCTTTTGTGACTTAGAAACCTAACAACCAACAAAAATAATGTTTTTATGAGAATGCCTTATGATAATTAGATATTTTAATTTTAATCAAAGTAATACATGTAAATAATGCATATGCATGTGGAATAATATACATACACAGTCAAATTTAACACTATAAAGATAAGGACAACTCTTTTCTAGCACTCTCATTCCTGATTGCTACAATCTTAACCATCAGGGCTACTGCTCACACTTATAATCCATCCACCTTTTTTTCAGGTATCCAAATCTCTTTTTTCTACACATTTTGTTTACACTATTTCTTGATTTTTTAAATCTACTCAGGAGGATCTGGTTCTCTTACAATACTAAAGTCAGTGAAGGAATGACCTACAAGTCATAAAGTCAAGTCTGACACTAACATATCAGAGACACTGAGTCCTTCTACAGCAAAGCTAATAATCATGAACAACAATAAAGCTATCAACCATGTCTTACTCTTTCTTGTTTATTCCATCCTTTCCATACAATGCATCCTCCACCCTTGTAGGTTTATGTCTTTTTTTTTCCCTTTACTATCATTTCAATAGTTTCAGGAGAACCAGAGTTAGGTATGTTCAGTCTACCATGTTTAACCAAAAGTCCACCAACTGATTTTAGACTACGACTCGTTTAAAAGATGGCAACTGTCTGTAATTATTTTCACTCAATGTACTATTTTCCATTATTTACAGGAATCTTTCTAGTTTCTACAAATGCTAGTGAAGGATTTTAATTCTACTTCTTTTTTTGATACAAATAGCTAGGTGGGTATGAACCACCAACTTCTGGGTCAGCAGTCAAGTGCTTAACCGATTCCTAAAGGGTTATTACACTTAAACCAAAAAACGCAAACCTAGGGTCACTGAATCCATTCTGACTCACAGCAACCCTACAGAACAGAGCAGAACTGCCCCACAGAGTTTCTAAGGAGCACTGGGGTAGTTCTACTCTGACCTATAGGGTTGCTGTGAGTCAGCACTGACTCAGTAGCAGTGGGTTTAATATTTTTTGCTTTATAGGGTAATAATATAAAGAAAGTGATCAAATTCAGCTTTCATTATATTGTTTTTATTTAAAATTCTCCTCTATAGTAACTGAGATACAACAGATGCCTAATTTTAAAAAAGAAACTTGATTTTTAAACTTTGGTATACACTAAAAAGATGAAGCTATTTCTTAAAAGACAACTTAGCTGTAATCCATTATTTTTTAAGTATTTTCACTGGCTTAGGACTGGGGTTTTGTAGTTAGGCTTTCTCAGTTCAAATACTATCTCCATCTCAAAATAGTTATCCCAATTCCAATCTACAGTGAACCTACAGGACAGAGCAGATCTGCCCCACAGGCTTTCCAAGGAGCTCTTAGCCACTATGCCACCAGGGTCCCCCAAACAGCCAACAAACCCAAACCCATTGCCACTGAGTCTATTCCAACTCACAGCAACTCTACAGGACAGAGAAGAACTGCTCCATAGTGATTCCAAGGAGCTCCTGGTAGATTCCAACTGTCAACCTTCTGGTTAGCAGACTCAGCACTTAACCACTACACCAGCAGGGTTCTCAAAAATAATCACCAAACAAACCCACTGCCATTGAGTCGCTTCCAACTTATAGATACCCCATAGTCACAGGCCATGGTAAATTAATCCCTTTAACTTCAGTTTCTTCCTTTATAAATTGAGAACAACAGTATTTGTTAGAAAAAGAATTAAATGAGGGAACCTATACAAAGCTTTAACATAATGTTTAAAAATACCCACACCAAACTCACTGACATTGAGTCAATTCTGACTCACAGTAATCCTACAGGACAGAGTAGAACCAACCAGAGTTTCCAAGGAGTGCCTGGTGGAGTCAAACTGCCAGTCTTCTGGTCAGTAGCTGTAGTATTCAACCACTATGACACCAGGGTTTCCAATACAGTGCTTAAACCAAACCAAACCCACCACCTTGAGTGAATTCTGACTCACAGCAACCCTGTAAACACAGTAGAACTGCCCTATAGAGTTTCCAAAGAATGCCTGACAGATTTGAATTGCCAACCTTTTGCTCAGCAGCTTAGTAGTACTTAACCAGTTCACCACCACTGTTTCTAACACAGTGCTTTAGGGGACAGTAAATGCTGAGTTAATGCTTGTTGAATAGATGAGTGAAATTTTTTTTTGTTCCAGGCGTAACAGCTATCTTATTTTTAAATCTATACAGGTCAAATCCTATTACCACAAAATTTAAAGAGTATAAATTCTTTACTTTATATACACTGTGCTTGATCAAAATTCAGTTACTTACTTATCAAACACCTTTTTTCTTCTGATTATATAAAAGGTTTGAAATTTTTACTTCTTCATTTTATTCTCAATTCATCCAATTCAAGAGAATAGTTACTTCCTTAGATACTGATTTTTTTTCAACTAATGAATCTAAAAAAATTCTGTGAGAGAACTCACTACAAATCTGCATCAATTCTACCTCTTTGTACCTGATGTGCCCCAAAACAGTCTAAGACATAAATAGGCCAAAGTAAGGCCAAGACAATACAGAGATCCCCTTGACTATACACATTTTGAGGGGATAGAGACTTTTACAATGCCAGTTCTGAATGAAACTGGGTTCCTTATGCAAAGGATGCCAAATTTACTTACATGTCATTAAAGAGTAGCAAACCATATATAAATATAAAATATTTGAATTATATTAAAATATTTTATGCCATCCAGGGACTATACCATCTCATAATTTTAAAAATACGTGAGAGGAATCTGAGATTGAAAGCACTTCTGGTAAACTCTAGTGTGCACAGTCAATGCTAGGGTTGAAAAAGACTTGAACAAATAAATTACAATCGAATGACCATGGCTGCAAAGGTAATCAGTATCAGATATTAACAAGGAAAAAAAAAGCAAAGTGAATTCAGAAAAGTTAATAAATCCATCCCTTCCATTCTTTGTTGTTTGCTGATTTCATTTCTTTCTTATGGAAATTCAATGGAAATATTTCAATATAGACATCCTGAAAGCTGCCTTCAGTTTGCATTCTAGTTTAATTTGGGAGAAAGTAACGGAACTAAAATCAGAATTTGTGGATTTGTGTGCAGGTTTGTCACCTCACTGAGCCTCAGTATTCTTATCTGCAAAATGGCAGGGATAGTGTCTGCCCTACAAAGTTGACATTATTAAATACGGTAAAATAAATGAAAACGCCTAGAATAGTATTCAACAGAAAGATAACATAAACCACTTTGTATGGGAGCTACATGTTATATTACCTTAAAAAGAAGCATGTGAAATTAAGTTGAATAATCTATTTTATTTAACCCGACAGCTCAAATATTATCATTTCAACATATAAATCAATATACCACTATTAATATCTTTTTCATTCTTTTCTTCATACTAATGGTTTTTGAAATCACTGTGTATCTTACACTTACCACAGAGCTTGATTCAGACTAGCCACACGTCAAGTGCTCAGCAGCCACATATGTCCAGTCACTACCATGATGGCAGCACACCGAGAACTCAGGTGAGGTGTGATACATGCTTACTACAGCCAAAGAGGTATTTCACAGTGGATAAACCTCATGGGACTTGGAAAGTCCTTTTATAAATCAGCCACATTAAGGTGGGTTTAAAGTTTTACATAGTTAGTACAGTAGGTTAGTGTAATATACATAAGGAATTAAAAGAAAATATTATCTGTACTGACTAGACTGAGCATTTACCTGAAATAACAGCTATCAAAATAGATTATTATAGGTCACTAACATTCATTTATCTTTGTGCTATTTATTTTTTATTATTAGGATTTCAATTATATATTAACGTAACAAAGAATTTAACAATTTCAAAAGATAAAACCTGACATAACTAGAAGCACACAGACCATTAAAACAATAAGCTACAATGATAAAGCACACCTTCTAGCAAAGAAAAGGAATAGAAAAGTCTGTTTCTCACTGCAAAGCTTCTCACTTCATGGGATTTACCATTAGTGAGTCATGTAACAATTTTGATAACTTCAATTTTTTTCTCTCATAAGAATTGAACTGTACTATCTAAACAATAGGATGACAATCTATTAGCAATTTAACTACAGATAAGTATCATTATAAGTAAACATAACAAATCATTAGGATTTAAGTGTTAAATATTACCACTAATACATCCATTAAAACCAGTGACTAGTACACAATAGGAGCACCAGCGGCACAATTGTTAATAGATTAACTAACCAAAAAAAGTTGGCAATTTGAATCCACCAGCTACTCCTGGAAACCATAGGGGGCAGTTTTACTCTGTCCTATAGGGTCACTATAAGTCAGAATAAACTCAATGGTGAGGGGTTTGGTTTTTGTAAACAGGTAAATTCTTACACCTTGAGCTCAAAGAGTAGGCCAGAAAATATATTAAAAACATTTAACAGCAAGGTCTTTCTGAAAACTATCCACAAAGCACAGGTATATATGCATGCACAAACATGTTTATGTAGTTATTAGCATGTTCTTGTTTTTACTACATGGAGATGCTTTAGCAGTTTATACTATTTTTTCAGCAGTTTTTGCCCAATAGTCCCACACAAGTGGTCAGATAAGATACAAGAATGAAATGGAAGTAGAATATTGGATAGGAGATTGCTAACCCACTTCAAATCTGACAAGGACCATTCAGTTATCTATGAAGTATTATGAAGTGATAACGAAAGTTTTACTGACCAAGAACTTTTTGGACTTTAGTTTTTCATTTGCTATGTATTCACAATGTGGCATTTCTTAAGTATAGGCTCTCTGTCTCAAACATCTTGTCAGGATTGTTAGTAAGAATTCACACAAAAGAAGTACCACTAGCTGAACCACTAATTATACTCTCCGTGTCCCTCTGCAGTCTCCATATTAACAATTCACTTCACTCATCCCTGCTCAGGCTTAAACTCCCTGATGAGTTCACAACACAAATGGAATAGCTATAGGAAAATCCACTGCCATCGAGTCGATTCCGAGGCATAACGGCCCTACAAGTCAGAACAGAACAGCCCCATAGCATTTCCAAGGAGGGCCTGGTGGATTTGAACTGCCGACCTTTTAGTTAGCAGATGTAGCACTCAACCACTATGCCGCAAGGGTTTCCAGCATTTTAATACTTACAACATTCATACCGTTTTCATTTGAACTTTTCCCAGGAAGAAATTATTCCTTTAATTACACGTCCATTTCCCAAGCTAACCCCCAAAGTCATTGGCACTAAACACAAAAATGAAGATACATACTGTACAATTCTAAAGCGTGGCCAAAGTTCAGAAATAAAAACTACCCAATGCATCAAGAAGACTTACATCTGGCATTTCTATAGAGAAGGAAAGGGTCCTGGAGTTGGAAATCCAGGTCTTTAGTAATGGGTTCTGTCCTATTTTCCATGCTCAGTCTATTCATAATGGTGAATCCATGCTTTGGGGAAGCGGACCTAGGGGTGGAGGGGATATCAAGAGATATGTCACTCAGTATACTTTTAAAATAATTACACCTTGATGTGTCTCTCCACCTTTTTACATACTCTCTCTCTCTCTCTCTCTCTCTCACACACACACACACACACACACACACACACACACACACAGCTTTACACATATAGAGTATTCATGTAAAACAACCTTTCTTTACTATTGGCAAGTATCTAGTAATTCATAGTAATACACTGCCATTACTATTCTTTTGATAAAATCAAGTCTCCCTATTTGTTGGTTTCTGCATATATGTGCATGTGTATGTGTCTCTCTCTCTCTGTGTGTGTGTGTGTGTGTATAAAACCCCCAAACCAAACTCATTGCTACAGAGTTGATTTCAGTGACCTTATAGGACAGAGCAGAACTGCTCCAAAGAGCTTCCAACGAACACCTGGTGGATTTCAACTGCTGACCTTTCCATAAATAGCCAAATGCTTAACTGTCATCATGGTCCTGAATAAATGTAAATACATGTATATGTGTGTATGTATGTGTACATGTACACACGCACACACACACACAGAGCTCTAGTAGCATAGTGGGTAATAGTTTCACTGCTAACCAAAAGGTCAGCAGTTCAAATTTACCAGTCATTCTTTGGAAACCCTATGCGGCAGTTACAAGTTGGAATCAACTCTATAGCAATAGATTTTGGTACACATATCTTGCTTTTCTGCCTAGATGGAAATTCCTTAAAGCAGACAAGGTATCTACTTTCTTTAAATTATTGACAGATACTTTTAAAGAAGCTTAGTCATTAATATGGAATGTGTATCACAATTATATGAAGAAAATATTCAAAGAAAATTTCAATGTTGATCTGAAATTGCAAGCTGCAAAAATCTCTTAAGACAAATAATACAACTCAATCAACATGTGATGAGATACAGTATAATTTAGTTTATCAGCTTAATGCAAAGACCAGATATTCTTTTTCCTTCGATGTAAAGCAAACAGCTTCATGCATGAACTAGTAGGAAAGCTTTTCTCTGTAACAATGTGGCACTTAGTAAATTTTGTTTTTGATTTCATTTCAATGAACCTTCAGTGCCTACTTTCTATCAGGCAGAAAGAACTCAAATTAATACAGAGTATAAACTTGGATAACTACATGGGCATCTGTCTACTCATGAGTGACAGCCACGCAGTAATTCAACTGTGAAATTTCTGGTAACAAGTGAAACAACACATGCTTACATACTGAAAGTGAAACAAGCAGAATAACAAGCCCACAGGAATATTACTGTGAATAAGAAAAGGTGTTTCTATTTTGGTTATGCTTCATCCTTAACACTTTGCAGCTGATAAGGAAGTAAAATGCACATTCTTGAATTACTACCATATGACCACTTACAAGATTTCCTTCTGGAACCTCTAATTTTAAAATTGATAGAAGGCAATTCTTGCCTAGCTTATTTCACAGTGAGTTAAAGTGGTTGTAGACACATAATCAATAACAGATATAATCATGATAATCATTTCAACTTAAATACAAAGGAAGAATGGAAATTTATTTCCAGGCAGCTCTGATAGACAAGGTCCCCTGGAAATCTCCAGTTCAGAAATCACCAGTGGGTGTCTCTATGAACTCTAATAGAGGAAAGAAGACAGGAGAGGAAACTAAAAGTACAGAAATAATTTTTCAAGCGGAATTAGGTGTTTTTAAACAAGATTTAGAATTTGATTTTCCCAAGTATTTCATTATCACAACATGACCTTGCCTCTTTTAACAGTACGGATACTACACTAGTTACCATCAAATCAACGGCAACTCACGGTGACGCGTGTCACAGTAGAACTGTGCTCCACAGGCCCTGCTGTGGCTGACTGAAACTCTACTTCTGAGTTGCCTCCGGGCAGACTTGAACCTCCAACCTTTCAGTTAGCAGCCAAGTGTGTCACACGTTTGTACTACCCAGGGCCTACACCATCTCATAATTTATAAAACAGGTACAAGATATAAATGCAACAATTGACAGAAAGCAATTTAAGTAACAGTGGTCAAAATACATTACTGGCTGATTCTATTACCTGTACCAAAAACTTTTTTAGCTTTCCATGAGATTTCTACTACCCTCTACCAACGGCAGATCTCAGTATGTTAGAATATGGTGTGTTTGAGTTTTGTTTTTGGTCAAGGGGTTCCCATGCTGGATAAACCAGATTAGGGGAAGAGAATAAAAGACAGGGATTTGTTTTTCAATTGAATGGTTTAACTGACAGCCCCACTAGGGAGTTGGAATACATTAAGTACTTGAAAATATAAACCTACATTCGGTTTGCTTACAAAAGAGAAAATACTAGCTTAATTTGTTACTCCATGTATTTAAAAAAAAACTAAAATCCCTAAATCACTATGAATACATCTTTTCTTTCACTTCTTAAAAGGATAATAATAGTTAATGTTGTGAGAAATAACTGTGAACATATACTGTGGAGTAGCCTAAACTCTACTTAACAAATTCACTTGGTGGCACGCTCTGGTGCATTCGGAATGTCTTGGAATACAATGTAGACTAATATATCCAATTATTCTTGGGCACTGCTACCACTTTTCTGAAACCACTGGTAAGTAAACTGACCTCCTTGTTACCTATTCTGATGGCCTCACCAATCCATTCCTTTCTTTCCACTCCTACAGTGCCCTCTACTTGAACACACCTTTATTCTCACTGCTGCACTCTCCACAATACCTACACACATTGGCCACCACACTTCTTGCCTATTTATATTGCTCTAGTTCTGCCTTTAGCCTTTGGACTGGATCTTCTCTGTAACCTTTGTTGTTGTGAGATTCCTTAGAGTCAGTTCCAGTTCAGCAACCCTATATACAATAGAAGGCAACACTTCCTGGTCCTGCACCATCTTCACAACCGTTGCTATGTTTGAATCCAGTGTTGTAGCTACACTGTCAATCCATCTAGTTGAGGGTCTTCCTATCTTTTGCTGAACTCCACTTTACCAAGAATGGTGTCTTTCTCTAGGCACAGGTCCCTCCTGATAATGTCCAAAAAATACAATGTTATCATTCTTGCTTCTAAGGAGCACTCTGGCTCTGCCACTTCTTCTAAGACCCATTTGTTCATTCTTTTGGAAGTTCACAGTATATTTAATACTCTTCACCAATACCATAATTCAAAGGCATCAGTAGATCTTCAGTCCTCCTTATTCACTGTCCAGCTTTCAAATGCATGAATCAACTGAAAACATCACAGCTTGGGTCATACACACCTTACACTTCAAGGTGACATTTGTTTTTTTTTAACACTGTTAAAGTGATCTTTTGCAGCAGATTTGCCCAATGCAATACATCTTTTGATTTCTTGACTGCTGCTTCCATTGATGTTGATTGTGGACCTAAGTAAAATGAAATCCTTCACTTCAATTGTTTTCTCTATTTACATGATGTTTCTTACTGGTCCAGCCGGGAGGATCTTTGTTTTCTCTATGTTGAGGTATAACCTATACTGAAGACCACAGTCTTTGATCTTCATTAGCAAGTGCTTCAATCCTCTTCAGTTTCCCTAAACAAGACTGCATCACCTGCACATCAAACATTGTTAATAAGCCTTCCTCCAATCCCAATGATTCACTCTTCTTTTTATTGTCCAGCTTCTTACATTATCTGTATCCTTGTTGCCCCTACACCCAACCACTAGACCATGACAGTTTCGTCTTTACACTTTCTCCTTCAGAGAACTTTTTCTCTCATGGTTTCATGAAATTAATTAAAAAACGACTACACACTTCTATATTTCCAGTTCCAACTTGACCATGCGTGGCTGGACATCTTCAGTTGAATGCCCCGCTATCACTCCAAAATAAAATTAATGCTTGTCCTCGAACCATTTCTCAACCTGTCTTTCTATTCTGCTGGTAAGTTTGTTATTCCCCCAGGCTTCCTTGTTAAAAATCTTCTATGACATTTTTTAATTACACTATTCCTTCTATACATGTGGAAACCCTGGTGACATAGTGGTTAAGTGCTACAGCTGCTAACCAAAAGGTCAGCACTTCGAATCCACCAGGCACTCCTTGGAAACTATGGTGCAGCTCTGTTCTGTGTTCTGGTATCACTATGAGCCAGAACTGACTCAATAGCTATGGGTTTTGGTTCTGGGTTCTATCTACACGTGGTCTTTCAGTAAATCGGTTCCTTTCCATATCATTCTAGTCCATAGTCTCATCATCTCATCTTTACTCCACTGCAATAATCTTCTCAGTGTCCTCTCTAACTCCAAATTATTCCAGAACCAATGCATCCTCATAATGTCAATACTCTGATGTTCCCCATATGTTCTGTCAGAACAGTATTACTCCTCTGATCATAAACTTTCAATACCTTCCTACTGCTAAAGAAAAAAAATTTAAAATTTTTAGTCTGCCATTCCAAACTCGGCAACATCTCTTTACTTTCACTGCCAACTTCTAACCAGTATAAACCCTCTGTACCAAACAGCCATAGTCCTTACTGTCCCTTTAACATACTAGGTTTCTTGTCTCTGCTTATGCCATTCTTTCTATTGAGACTACTTTTCCCTCTCCTCTATGCAAGTTATTGGAAAAAAAGCCCAAATCCATTGCCACTGAGTCTGTTCTACCTCATAGCAACCCTATAGGACAGAGTACAACTGCCCTATAGTCTGCAAGGCTGTAAATCTTTACAGAAGCAGAATGTCACATCCTTCTCCTATGGAGTGGCTGGTGGATTCAAATCATCAATCTTTTCAGTTAGCAATCAAGCACTTAACCATCAGGGCTCCATCTATAAATAGATATAGATAGACTTAGATATAGATTTCATATATATATGGATATATGTATCTCATATCTAAATATATTTACACATGTGTATTTTCTGTCTCCTCATTGGAACTGGTAGCCCCATAAAGGCATGTACTTAAAAACAAAAATCAAACTCACTGCACTGAGTCAATTCCAATTCACAGTGAACCTACAGGACAGAGCAGAACTGACCCACAGGGTTTCTAAGGAGCAAGTGGTACATTCAAACTTCTGACCTTCTAATCAGCAGCCAAGCTCTTAAGCACTGTGCCATCAGGGTTTCGAGGATATGTACTAGGTCTGTGTATTTCATCTTCATATCTGTACTCAGGGTGATAGACTTTAGCTATGACATTTTATGTAATTATTTATATGAATGAAAAGTTTAGCTAATAAAATAACAGACATACTATATAGGTATTTTGTATGCTCATGATGTTAACATCTGATAAAAAGAAATTACTAAACACATGAATTTATTAAATCTATACTGAAACATATTCTACTAACTGGACTCTGGATGACTCAAAAACATTTTCAGTTCTGGATTATGCTTCCTTGAAGAGTGAAGAGACAACATAACCAATAAAATTTGTTTCCAAATACTGACAAAATAATCTAATATTCTCAATAATGTACTTCTAGCTCTTAACCAAAAAACCAAACCTACTCTGGCCTATAGGGTCACTATAAGTTGGAATTGACTCGAGTCAATTCCAACTTATAGTGACCCTATAGGCCAGAGTAGAACTGCCCCATAGAGTTTCCAAGGAGGGCCTGGTGGATCCGAACTGCTGATCTTTCGCTTGGCAGATGCAGCACTTAAACACTACACCAAGGTTTCCTCTAGCTTTTAGTCAATGAACTATACTGAAGATCTTCCAACATTTCATTGGAATCACCAAAAGATAAATATTTAGTACTATTTTAAAACTGATACAGTCAAAGGTTTAAGTTCAACTATCTTGAGGTTTAAATTATACTCTGAAAGCTGTATTCCTCAGAATATAACAGGTGACATTACTCAGTATTCTCTTTCCTGTGGCAACTAATAACTTCAAACTAAGATTCAGTTCTTTTTATTTCTTGCTGAAATAAAACCACACATGATGAACAGTGACACAATTTCAAAGGTTGCTATTTGCATTATGAAAGTAAAATATTCTTACCTTGTATAAACAAATAGAGTTCCTTCCACATCAGTCTTCTCCTAAAAAATAAAAAATACACAGCAATATATATGTATTCTCTTCATTAACAGTCAAGATTCACAGAAGCTGGAAAACACAAACTTCTTATGGAACAAATAGAAACTACATTCAGTTTCAAACAAAAGCTGCAGTGGGCCAAATATATGCAAGATGGGGATTATTCTTAGCAAAAGGAGAAAGCAGGTTCCCTTCCATAATTGTGGCACTGCTGATTAAGCAGCAGGAAGCACTTGTTCTTCCTTTGTCATTTACAAAATGAACTATCATTATTTCTCTTTACCAAATACACGGATGGCAACATACCTCTGACTGAAACAATAAGAAAACTGCTGAACATGCTCCATGGATTTCCTTAGAAAGAAGACATTATAAGCGTCTTGTCTTTTCCTCCACCCTCTATACTGGATATATGGCAAGCTGCAGAAAACATCCATGTCTGTATTTCATTATCTCTTTCTTTATTTTCCGAGTTCATTTTTCTCCTGCTATATGCTGTTACCCAGGAGAGCAGATGATCTGCCAATAACTCTGCTTGACTACCAGAAAGAAGAGGGCAATGATGCTGGAGCACTGTCATTCTGATGAATACATTCCCAACTTGGTGTGGAATATTAGAGTCAAGTTCTGATCTAAGATCTTTGAAATAAAGTTAGACAGAAGTATTACCAAGTGGGGACTTGGGAAATTTGCCTGAGGGAGGTAGAAATGTTAAAAATGATGGTTCAGTTAGTTCATTTGGCTTGGTTTATTTTCTATTTCTCCAAAGGCAGGAGCCTAGGCCCTGATGAAAACATTCATCAATACAATGTATGCTGAAAACATATACGTACCCATTTGTTTGACTAACTAATGATTAACTAGCTGCTGCTGAGACAGTTTTGACTCCTGGAGACCCCACGTGTGTCAGAGTACCACTGTGCACAGTACGGTTTTCAGTGGCTCATTTGTCAGATGTAGATGGCAGTGTCTGGCTGCCCTGACAGAATATGCAATACAGAGTCCCTGATGGAGAAGCAGAAAAGTGGGATGCAGATCTCCAATTCTAGTAAAAAGATCAGGCTCCGTGGTCTGACTGAGACCAGAGGGACCCCTGAAAACACAGCCCCTGGACTCTGTTAGCCCAAACCTGAAACCATTCCCAAAGCCAACTCTTCACACAGAGATTAGACTAGACAGTAAGACATAAAATGACACTGGTGAAGACTGTGCTTCTTGGCTCAAGTAGATGCACAAGACTAAATGGGCAGTTCCTGCCCAAAGGGGAGATGAGAAGGCAGAAGGGGACAGAAGCTGGCAGAATGGACACGAGAAACACAGGTGGGAAGAAGTGTGCTGTCCCATTACAGGGAGAGCAACTAGGGTCACATAACAATGTGTGTATAAATTTTTGTATGAGAAACTAAATCAAACTGTAAACTTTCACTTAATACACAGTAATAAGTAGGATTCCCAGGCCTTTCTTCCAAGGTGCCTCTGAGTAGACTTGAACCTCAACCCTTGGGTTAGCAACTGAATGCATGAACTAACCATTTACACTACCCAGGGATTCCAAATAGCAATTAGGCCATTATAATTCAGAATTTAAAATTACTTCTGCTATTTACATACTTTTATTTCAGCATTCCATTTAAATCCCTAGTATTTTATCATTAATTTCATTACCATAATCATTAAAAATTTAAGTACTTTGTACTTTAAGTAAAAAGAAGTAATATCTAAATAATTTTTAAAAGGCACACCAACAATTGACAGTATAATCATTCCACATGTTCAAGTACCCTGAAAAGTTTTCAGTGGGCCTCATAGTTCATAGACCAGCAACATTAGCACCGCCTGGAAGCTTTTTGGAAATGCAAATGATTAGGCCCCATCCCAGATCTGGAGTTCCTGGGTGGTATGAAAAGCTCCACTATCAAACAAAAAGCTGGAGGTTCAAGTCTACCCTAAGGCACCTCAGAAGAAAGGCCTGGCAATCTACTGCCAAAAAATCAGCCGTTGAACACTCTGTGGAATACAGTTCTACGCTGATACACATGGGTCACCATGAATCACAATCAACTGCATGGCAATTGGTACCGGCACTCAAGACCTACGGGACTCAAGGGGCAGCACTCAGCAACTTCTGTTTTATTAAACCTTCCAGAGATTCTGATACATGCTCGTTTGAGAACCATTGCCTTACTTCAAGAACATGTTCTCCGCCCATGGATCTGTGTCAGGAATCATGAAAATGAAATCTACTATGGCCCAAACTATTACCAAACACTGTATTTTTAAGAATAAATGACTTTGGAAAACATCATTACTTACTAACAAGACATTTATTCTCAAGATGTTATTATAAAACATACTATTAGAAACAGACAATTCACAACAGTTAAAACAATGTTAGCCAGTATCATTAATTGCTCTAATATATACGCACAGGTCAAGTTTCTTATTCTTCATCCTTAAACTGGATTCACTAGACACTTGTATAAATCACTCTTAATGCATTGTGAAAAGTATCCTTCTTTTTCCAGTGTGGTTCATTTACCCCCAGGCTTTGAAAAATACTCCCAATCAAAATGACAATAAAAGGAAACATTGTTTCTTATCCTTTTATGCTAAAAAAAAAAGTTAATTCATATCTGTTGAAAAATCTATATCCAGGTGCACTTTAATCAGTGAAAATTGCTTTAAACACAAATTATCACAGTATTTATTAATCATCAGGGAAATGGTCACTACAGCCCAACAGACAGTATCCAAACAATCTAAGACTCTGCAGGCATTCCTCAAGTTTTACTGGTATCGATGGCTAGTGTTTATCAGTCTACAGTGCCTTTCAGAACATACTTGTAAAAATTAAACATTAGGCATCATTTTTCACGTGATGACAACCCCTAGGTGTGTTAACAGGATCAGCTCACAGACTGCTTCCTTAGAGCAGGCCAAGCTGGATGTATGTAGCTAATTGTTTCAGACTTTTTTTTTTACTTAATGCATAATAGCATTTTTTTCTTTAAAAAAAAAAAGTACGTTAATACCATACTTTAGAACTGATATATCCAGAATCAGAAAACATAAAAGATATGCTTCTCCTGGAATAATTCTGTTACTCATAACAAGGAACTTAAAATAGAGATGTTTTTGTAGTGTACAATAGGTATGCATTTGTTCACAAAAAAGAAGTTGTGCTTCAGTGATTACAATATGGGACTTGGAGTGTGATTGTCCCCAGAGCATACTGGGCTAATTAGCTTATTATTCCATATCTTAGTTTCTCCACTGAAAAGAGATAATCAAGTGTATACTACCGAGGCCTTCTGATGAAAAACAAAAACAAAAACACAGTATATTTTAGTGGTTTATAACACCTAGATAGAGGCTTTCGAAATGTAAATTTATGTTCTATTATGGCTGAAACACCTCCAAGTCATGCATTCTCCCAGTCCTGCTACAGTTATCCTAGAGTAACCAAATACTTTTTCCTTTGTGCAAAGCCTAGGGTTGGGGCATAAGAAATATCTAAAGTAAGATTTTACTAGATCCTCCTAAATCTATAGGGTCACTTTGAGTCTGAATCAACTTGATGGCACCCAACAACAACACTAAGGAAAGCCTGGTGGCACACTGCTTCAGAGCTGTGGCTGCTAACCAAAAGACCGGCTGTTCACATCCACCACACGCTCCTCGGGAACTCTATAGGGCAGTTCCACTTTGTTCTACAGGGTCACTACGAGTCAGGATGAACTTAACTGGTGTAATTCCGATTAATGTGAAAATTCCGTTTTTTATTCTTTTTAACAGTCCTGGTATATATAGTTTAGCTTAATTTCTTAAAGCATGATTTCCTGCCACACTGTGTTATAAAATCTAACAAGTGCTAAAAGAATAAGGAATTCAAAATAGCAAAATGGAATGAAAAACAGTGCTGTTTTGTGAGTCACTGAGACTGAACACAGCATTCAACACTTGAGACAAAGGGAAACAATTTGTATTTCACTGAATATTTTAAGTTAAAATAATGGCGCAAGAAAAGGGGGTCTCAGCCTACCCTTTTAAATCTGTCTCTCTCAGTGGTAGCATCTGAGTCATCATGAGGCTTTTGACAAGTATCAAAAGCCACAGTCACCTAGCTAGAGATCTTGGCTTGTGGCTTACATATTTAAAAACTCCATCTTAATACACAGGTAAATTAGAAAACCTTAGTGACAGGACACTAGTCACTCTATGGCAGAGTCTCTACAGCTCAGTACTACTGATATTTGGAGCCAGATAAATCTTTGTTGTGGGGCCTGTCCTGTACACCACAGGATGTCTGGTACCATCCCTGGCTTCTATCCTCTAGATGCCAGTAACGACATCTCCACCCTCCAATCATAACAACCACAAATGTCTCTGGATATTGCCAACCGTCCCCTCGGGGGCAAGCAACGCCAGTTGAAAACCACTGTCCAAAGACTGAGAGGTGAAACAGTCAAGTATGTTGCCATGAAGTTGATTCTGACTCATGGTAACTCAACAGAACAGAGCTAAACTGCCCTATAGTTTCCTTGGCTGTAATCTTTATAAGAACGGATCACCAGATCTTTTATCTGACACAGCAGCTGGTGGGTGTGAGCAGACAGCCTGTTGGTTTAGCTGCAGAAGAATTAACCACTGCCACAACCAGCGCTCTCATAAAAATCATAGGAAGGTCATAGTCTTTAATCGATTTATAAACCAAACTCAACCCAACCCAACCCAACCCAATGCTGTCGAGTCAATGTCAACTCATAGTAACCCTATAGGACAGAGCAGGACTGCTCCACAGTTTCCAAGGAGTGCCTGGCAGATGTGAAATGCCAACCTTTTGGTTAGCAGACATGGCACGTTCACCACTATGCCACCACGGTTTCTAAACTGACCCACAGGTTTTTGTTGTTGTTGTTGTTTTTGGGGTCTTTCCTGGCAATAGAGAGCAGGTCTAGCTCTAAAATTTCTACTTTACTTGTAACTTTTCTTAATCCTTAATCCTTCTGTCTACTCAGCACTAATTTTTCCTTCTCTAAAGGTCTGAAATCATTATCCATATATTTTCAGGGTAATATGAATTACTCTTCTTACATGTCCCTGTATTCCTGCGAATATTTTCTCCCCCATTCTCAAGAAATGTTCTTTACACTTTCATTAGTCTTCTGATCAAAAGGCTCCATCCAGAGACATCAAGTGATTGCCTACGGAGACAGTAGTGACAATTTTTGTTTGCTCCCAGAAACTGTTCTCTCTTTTTTCTGGCTATCACAGCCTAGGAGCAAATGTCAGGAAATAAAAGAGTGGAGCTGGGTCCAACAACTAGAAAGAAGCTAACGTTCTTGGAAACATGATTACACACAGTCCATCAAGACCAAGATGAGTTTGATATTTGAGTCTGTTTGGGAGCTGAATTATTTTTATGTTCTGAAAGCAGGAGCCCCAGTAATAAGGTAATGAAACTTAATTTCTTCACAATTAGAATGGGGTGGGAACATGAGACTCTCAAGGTGCCCTGTTGAAGAAATTGCTGCGTTTGTTTTCATAATCCACCCACTTGAATATATATTTATTTCTTCTCATAGTATTTTTTTGTCCCAAATAACAACCTGCCATCCATTATATATAATCACTCGCCAATTATTTTCAGTAAATTACAAAAGCATTATAAAGGGCTGAGGCTGAATGAATGGATCTCAGATGGATTTTTTTAGTCCATCAGTGTTCTTCAGTTCATTAATACTACAATTTAAGGAAGGAAAATATCTGTACTGAACAAATCTAAATTGTTTAACACTCACAAACTTTGGTTTATATAGCCTACTTCTCACAATGTACATCTTTAGTAGCCTGTAATGAAACTTATTTTTTTACATTAATGCAAAAGTCAAAAGACTGGTTCTAAAATAGTAGAGGAAGAGAACAGATTCGCCCAGAGTTCTTAACTAAAGAAATTTACTGAGTTTGAGTTAAGCTGTGTTTTCTTAGTAGCTAAACCAAAAAGGAAACCATGGAGAGCTCTTTAACACTCATTGTCTGTGATAGGTAGCATACCACTTAATCAAGAGAGAGGTTATTTCTCTCTAGTTTTCAGAGGAATTTGTCTCCTGGGTCTTTGTATAAAAGATATTAAGCAACAGAGTGGACCATCTCCTCAATGGCAGTTAAAAAACTGCAAGGATATTCTACGTATAGCTGTTATAACTGCTCTTCAGAAAATGCCAAAGGCTAAATGTCAGTTCCGTAAAGGACATTCTGTAGTAGAGAGTTAAGGATCAGGGATTACAGGTTTGCAAGCCAGTCTGATGCTAGAATAGAGAATGCTGAGAAATTGTTACACCATTAAGAGAATTCTTTTGATAGTATGTTTTCTATAAGCTTTTGACAGGATCCATGTGATAGTTTTTTGTTACAGTAGTTAACAGAGGTTTAGCAGACACTCAGTGAAGGCCATCATCAAAAAGCCTCATGAAAAAGCAGGAGCATCCCAATGCATTATTTACAGGAGTTATGTTTTCTTGTTTCCTGACTTGTTGCTCTCAGACAGGGCATAATTCATTTAGCAAAAGGTCATTCGTTCAACAAAGTATTAATCTTCAAGGCTGTGATAGCCAAAAAAGAGAGAACAGGTTCTGGGAGCAAACAAAAATTGTCACTACTGTCTCCATAGGCAATCACTTGATGTCTCTGGATGGAGCCTTTTTTCACTTAGAATATCAAAAAGACATACTCAAGGGTTGAGTTTAATGAAATATATATATATTTTTACAACCAAGAGCGTTTTTAAGTAATACTTTCTTTTTTCCTACAAATGTATGTATGGTAGGAAAGATTATGTTGATTGCTAGCACAGTCTGAGTTTACAGATTTCTCCCATCTATCAAGGTTTGATCTCTCTTCGTCCCATCTAAGACTGACGTTCCAGAATCAGAACTCTCCTCTTTATTCGTTCCCCGTCCCAGCCTCCTCTAGCCTCTTCACTTATTTCTGCTTTATTTTCTCGTAGTCCCGCGCTCATCGAGCCTCAAAGCGCCAAGTCCTTTCTTTTCTGCAGCTCTCAAGGTCCTGTATCCCCTCGCCCCGCACGGGGATCTTAAGATGTTTACGTCTTTTCCCCAACTTCTGGTGGTGTCACACCATCTGCTTGCCCTGCCCCCAAGCTTCCAGCCCCGGGGCTCCCCATTTCCACAACTTTGCCCTCAGGCCCCCAATCCGCCGCCACGCACGGGCACAGCGTCTCCTCCCCGTCCCCAGGCGCTCAAGCGCGGAATCTGACAAATGCCCGTTCCCACCCAGCCTGGGTCTGCACGGCTCCGTCGCACCAGCACGCACCCACTCGTTGGCCCGATGGCCAAAAGTGTACAGAGCCACCTGGCTGGCCACGTCCACGATGCGGTTGATGTAAGGGTCGTGGCGCTGCAGCGCCGCCAGGCTGATATCGCGCCCCTTCCCCACCAGATCGCCAGCCGCCACCGCCGCCATCTTCGCTCCCTCCCCGACATCAACACGGGCTCTCGGAAGCCACTCTCAATCGATTACAGAACGGGCGAGCTGCCTCGCAACAGAAATACTGCGTGTCCAGCGTGGCCTTCCCGTTCAGCCATTCCTCCCGCCCACTACGGGAGGCATTACTAATCGATGATGGCGCTCCCTTGCCCCTGGGGATTGTTGCCTCTGGCAACGACAAGTCGGGGCTTGCCTTCTGAATCCATGTTTTTCTGAAATTTTTTCCCGTTTCAGAGCGATTTTCGTCCAGCTTGAGCTTTTGAGTTGCACACGCGGTAGAATTCACCGATTGCACGTGTTGGGCATCTTGGTGTTTCTTTCCTTAGGTGCTTCAGTAATTAAACCTATAATCATAACTAAGCCTTAAGAACCTGGAGTGAAATTAGTCTCCAAAGGACAAATATTGTATGACACCACTATTAGGGACTCAAGAAAAGGTTTAAATACAGAAGAAAACAGTCTTAGATGGTCACGAGGGTGAGGAAGAACCAAAAAAAAAAAAAAAGCCCACTGTCCTGGAGTCCATTCGGACCCATAGCGACCCTAGAGGACAGAGGAGAACAGCTCCATAGAGTTAGAACTGCCGACCTTTTGGATAGCAGCTTTCCAATAGAAATTCGCTGTCGAGTTTCCCAAGAGGGCTTGGCCGGTTTGAATGGCTAACCTTGTGGTTAGTCGACAGAACACCTAACCACAACAACACCGGGGTTTCTTTTGGTGGGGAGGAAAGGAGAAGAGTAATCGTTAGTTAGGTAGGAGACCAGAATTAAGTTTGATGAAATGAGAGACAATACACAGTAGGGAAGTTAGCACCGCTGGACTAAACCAAAACCTAAGAAGTTTCCTTAATACAACTAAACACTTCAAAGGATGGGGAAGCAGGGGCAGGGTTCTGGGAACCACGGTTTCAGGGACATGGAGGTCAGTTGGCATAACGAAGTTTTTAAAGAAAATGTTCTGTATCCCACTTCAGTGAGTGGCATCTGGGGTCTTAAAAGCTAGCAAGCAGCCAGCTAAGTAGCGTTAATTTGTACCAACCCACCTGGATTAAAGGAAAATGAAAAACACCAAAGACATAAGGAACAACTGAGTCCAAGAGACAGAAAGGACCACATAATCGAGATACTACATCAGCATGAGATCAGAAGAACTAGATGGTGCCTGGCCACCACCAATAACTACTCTCACAGGGAACTAACAAATGTAGTTGGAGAAATTTGGAAAGCAGAACTCGAACTCTATTAAAAAGACCTGACTTGACTGGTCCAACAGACTGGAAGCTGCCCAGAAGACAGGGCCCCTAGGCTCTGTGTTAGCTCAGAACTGAAATCATTCCTGAAGACAACTCTTCAGACAAAGATCGGACTGCACTATATGACATAAAATTATACTGGCAAACAGTGTACTTCTTTAGCATGCAAATCAAGACAAGGGCACAAGACTGTGCTGGCGATCAACATGATCTTTCCTACCATACATACATTTGTAGGAAAAAAGAAAATATTACTTAAAAACGTTCTTGATTGTAAAAATATATAAATATATTTCATTAAACTCAACCCTTGAGTATGTCTTTTTGATATTCTGAGTGAAAAAAATGGAGTTATACATAAAGAACTTCTGCATAACAAAGTACACAGTAAAACTTGCAGAAGCCAGAATCTGTGTGAGGCACAAACCTCTCAAGGAAAGAAAACTAAAATATTGTCCTCTAAGGGAGAGCTATCAACAGTGGTCAGACTGCAGTCTTTCAAAGGCAGAAAACTTGTAAGACCCAGAAAAACAAGAGTCCGTTCGAGTTCTGCCTGTCCCAGGTTTCACAGAAATTGTCTCCGAGAAAAGCACTTTTGTGCAGGTTTGAGTTGCAAACTAAACTTATTTATTTATTTTACCAATGGTGTTTTTACTTGAATGACAGACTAACTATGGTTATTTTGAATATAAAACGTGTCAACATTTGGAATCTTTGCTTAGCTTAAACTGTTTAAAAAACCTACTACTCTGGACTCACAGGACCCTCGAGAATAGAGTAGAACTGCCCCATAGAGTTTCCAAGGAGCAGCTGGTGGATTTGAACTGCTAACTTCTTGGCTAGCAGATGTAGCACTTAACCACTACACCATCTGGGTTTCCCTGTTTAACTTAGTGAACCAATATTTTCCAAATGACCAGGGTATCAATGTATGAAGCTACATCATTGTGTATGGGTAAAATATCTCTTAAAGAACAAAGTAGACTAAGCAATTTTAGCATGGCAGAGTATGAAAAGTTAATGGACAAGGTTCAGGTAACACATTATAATCAGCTTTGAGAAACTACCAATTAGTCCACTTTTGATGCATTATCAAAGAAGGATATTTACAGTTATCTGAAAAGATTATTGAAATAACCATCTCTTTCTGAGCTACATATCTTTGTGAGTTAAGAGTTTCTTCATCCACATTTTTTAAGATAATGCACCCGTACCTGCAAAATGCATAGCTTACTTAGGAAAATAATGTATGTGTGGGTTGCACAGTTAGTGAAAAACTGATGTGTGTTATTTGCATAAACTATGATGCATCAACTGAAACAATGTACAATTACATACAATTTAGTTACTATATCAGTGTGCACTATATCAGTGTCACTATATCAGTGTGCACAGTGGCCATTCCAGAAAGAGTTCCAAAATTGCTTTGAAGGGTAGACTAGGCACTGGCACTGGCACGTAGCTTCCCAAGGGGAGTATTTCTAAGGTGACATTAAGCAATAAGGTATGTAGCACTTAGAGCAATAAACTTGTGAACCTCATATGCTTATAGGTGATTATTAACTTAAACAAAGACTCCACGAAGTAATACTATGGTATTATGTATACATACATGCACGTGCACACACACACACACACACACCATTTTTTAAAATGCTGGTTGTGGATCCTCTAAATTGATTTCACGACCAACTAACAGAGTGTGACCTACAGTTTGAGGACTACAGGTGTTGCAACTGTACAAAGCTAAACAGACGTATTCCCATATTAGTCCACTAGCTTGTTTCCAGAATAGCTTAGTGATCACACGCTACTAAAAGCTTTATTTGTCATACAGGCAGTGGAGAATTTTTTATTAACTCTGGCACTAGTTGACGCCCTTATTTGATAAGGTCTTCTAATTTTGATTATTCGGCATGAAGCCACAGATTCGATTTTGCATTTCCCTACCACGTAGAACAGGACACTTATTATCGATAGCTTCTGTCTCTTGAATTCCATAACCCTTACTCAAGATCATTTCCTTCTTAGTTTTTCAAATTTTCCATCTTTAAAGTGTAAAGAACAGAACTTGCTCCCAAATTGCTTTCAAAAGAGAAGAGGGGTGGTAGAGGCGTTTATTATTGTATATTAAATATTCATAAGGCAATAATACCCTGTAGAGAAAAAAAAAAGTCCTATCACAATTGTAAGCATTTATTTAGGGCCTACTGCATGAAATCCATCCATTTGTTTTTCAAATTTTATTGTTCCTTTTCAAGTCTGGTGCTGAGATTATAGGCCATGGCAACCCTAATTCCTGCTTTCAGGAATGAGTATGATGATTTGCAGGTTCACACATGTGAACAATACATGGGTATGATTCTTAATAAAGAAATTTTGTTTGTTAGTTTCTCATTTAGAGTTAATAAAAGAAACAACCCATCTTCTGTATCTGTCTTCTTGTAGCCGAACAGTTTGCTTCTACATATTGCACTCATTCCCATCTCTGTCCTTCTGCCCTTCTGTCCCCTCCTCTGGAATGACTTGTTCTCAGAAAACTCACCTACTACCTCCCTCTGCCATGCAATCTTTTCATGAAACCTCAGTGCACTCATGCTGTTTTTCTTGTGGTACTTGCCTTATTTTTTCCTAAATTATACAACATATTTAGTCATTCAGTTGCCTGGTGGTATAGTGGTTAAGTGCTCTGCCTGTTAATCAGGAGTAAGCAGTTCAAATCTACCTGATGCCCCCTTGGAAACTCTATGGGGCAGTTCTACTTTGCCCTGTTGGGTTGCTATGAGTCAGAATTGACTCTACGGCGTGGCTTTTTCGGTACACGTATTATTCTTACTCCTAAGAAGGATAACTCCTATGTATCTACCAGTTTATTGTACCGTGGAGACTTGCGTATTGCTGTGATGCCAGAAGTTGTATCACCAGTATTCAAATACCAGAAGGGTCACCAATGGTGGACAGGTTTCAGCTGAGCTTCCAGACTAAGTTAGACTAGGAAGAAAGATCTAGTGATCCACTTCTGAAAAGAATTAGCCAGTGCAAACTTTATGGTTAGCTGCAAAACATTGTTTGATGTAGTGCTGGAAGATGAGCCCCTTTGGCAGGATGCTCTCAGAAGATGAAGGGGGAAGCCTGCCTACTCAAAGTAGAGTCAACTTCAATGATGTGGATGGAGTTAAGCTTTTAGGACCTTAAATTTCTGTTGTGGCGTTACTCAAAATGAGAAGAAACAGCTGCAAACATCTACTGTAATAGGAACATGGAATGTAAGAATCAGGGAAAATTGAAAATCATCAAAAAGTCAAATGGAACACATGAACGTCTATAGCCTGGGCATTGATGAGCTGAAATGGATGAATAGTGGCCATTTAGAATTGGACAATCATATGGGCTACTATGCCAGGAATGACAAAAGACAACTGCAAGGTCTATCCTGAAGTACATTGCTGACAGTGATACGGTAATATCCATACACCTTCAATGTGACTATTATTCAAATTTATACATTAACCACTAAGGCCAAAGATGAAGAAACTGAAGTTGTTTTTTGTTGTTTTCTTTTTTACCAACTTCTTCAGTCTGAAATTGACTGAACATGCAATCAGGATAATTCCCAGTGATTGAAATGTGAAAGATGGAAACCAAGAAGGGTTGACAGTTGGAAAATATGGCCTTGGTGATATAAATGATGTCAGAGATCACATAGTACAGTTTTTGCAAGATCAATGAATTCTTCATTGCAAATATCTTTTCCAACAGCATAAATGGTGGCTACACTCAGGGACCTCACCAGATGGAATACACAGGAATCAAATAAACTGTGTCTGTGGAAAGAGACAATGCAAATCTCAATATCATCAATCAGAATGAGGCCAGAGGTCAGCTGCAGAATAGACCATCAATTGATCATATGCAAGTTCAAGTTAAAGCTGAAGAAAATTGGAACAAGTTCATGAAAGTCAAAGCATACCTAGAGTCTATCACACTTGGATTTAGAGACCATCTCAAGAATAGACATGTCATGTTGATCACTAATGACGAAAAATGAGGTGAGCTACAGAATAAGATCAAAGACATCATATGTGAAGAAAACAAGAGGTCATTAAAAAGACAGGAAAGAAGAGACCAAAACAAATGTCAGAAGAGACTCTAAAACTAGCTCTTGAACACTGAGTAGCAAATGCAAAAGAAGAAATGATGAATTAAAAGAGCTGAATAGAAAATATCAAAGGACAGCTGCAGAAGACAAAGTATTTTAACGAAATGTACAAAGACCTGGAGTTAGAAAACTGAAAGCAAAGAATATTCTTGAAGTTTCTCAAGCTGAAAGAACTGAACTAAAAATTCAAGCCTCAAGTTTCAATACTGGGGGATTCTGTGGGCAAAGTACTGTATGATGCAGGGAGCATCAAAAACAGATGGAAGGAATACAGAGTCACTGTACCAAAAAGAATTGGTTGGTATTTAACCATTTCAGGAAGTAGCATATGTCCAGCTGTACTGAAGGCACTGGTGAAAAACAAAGCTCCAGGAACTGAAGGAATACCAACTGTGATGTTTCAACAAATAGGTGTAGCACTGGAAGTACTTTCTTGTTTATGCTAAGAAATTTGGACGACAGCTATCTGACCAAATGAGTGGAAGAGATTTCTATTTATGACTGTTCCAAAGAAAGATGATACAAAAGGATATGGAAATTATTAAATAATATCATTAATATCACATGCAAGTAAAATGTTACCAAAGATCATTCAAAAGTGGCTGCAGTAGTATATTGACAGGGAACTGCCAGAAATTCAAGCCAGACTCAGAAGAAGACGTGAAATGAGGGCTATCATTGCTGATATTAGATAGATCTTCACTGCTGATGTTAGATGGATCCTGACTGAAAGTAAAGAATACCCAAATGATGTTTACCTGTGTTTCATTGACTATGCAAAGGCATTTGACTGTGTGGGTCACAACAAATTATGGATAGCATTACAAAGAATGGGAATGCCAGAACACTTAATTGCACTCATGAGGCAGTTATTAAAACAGAGCAAGGGGGTACTGTATGGCGTAAAGTCCGGAAAAGTGTGCATCCAAGTTGTCTTCTTTCATTGTACTTACTCAATCTGTACGCTGAGCAAATAATGGAGAAGCTGAAGTATGTGAGGAAGAACGGGGCTCCAGGATTTGGAGGAATAGTCGTTAACAACTTATGTTACATAGGTGACGCAACCTTGCTTGCTATAGGTGAAGAGGACTTGAAGCACTTAGTGACGAAGATCAAAGACTGCCTTCAGTGTGAGTTACACCTCAACAAAAAGCAAACACAACCCCTCACAACTAGACCAGTGGGCAACATCATGATAAAAAGAGACAAGATTGACATTGTCAAGGATTTTGTTTTACTTGGTTCCACAACAAAAGTCCATGGAAGCATCAGTCAAAAAATCAAATGACACGCTGCATTGAGAAAACTGCTTCAAAACACCCTTCAAAGTGTTAAAAACCAGAGTTGATACCTTGATGTGCCACACCCAAGCCATAATCTTTTCAGTTGCCTCATATACATGCAAAACCTGGAAAAAGAGTAAGGAAGATCCAAGAATTGGCACTTTGAATTATGGTATTGGTGAAGAATACCGAATGGACCAAGGACTGCCGAAATAGCAAGCACATCTGTCTTGGAGTAAGTACAGCCAGACAATGCAGGACCAGGCAGTGTTTTGTTTCTGTTGTATGTAGGGTTCCTAAGAGCTGGAACCTTGTTGATGGCACTTAACACAACAAAAAAGACAAAAAAAAAAAAAAAAAAATTCAAAGAGGAGTGAACTCTTACAGGAAACCTAGGCAAAGGGAATTATTGCAGCTGAACAATGAATTTAGTTTTGTGCTTTTTGAAAGACAAACAAACTATGGTAGGGAGATAGTAAGTTTCATAACTGTAATGATTTTTTTTTTTTATGTACTTGTTTATTGCCCAGTCTCCCTAGCACTTGGTCCAACATTATGTGCATTATAGAGATTCAGTAAGTGGTTTTATATTAAATTAAATCATGAGTTAGTTGAATTTACTCAGTAAATATCAACAATTTCTTAAGGAGCTCATAAAACCCAAATTGTGATAAAAGAGCATAAAATAATGAATAAACAAATCATGATATATTCTCACAATGAAATACTACACGATGATGAAGAGCAATAATGAATCTGTGAAACATATCATAACATGGAGGAATTTGGAAGGCATTATGTTTAGTGAAAATTAGTCACAAAAGGACATTTATTAGATGAGATCACTATTACAAGAATTCAAGAAAGTTTTAAAACATAGAAGAAAATACTCTGATAGTTATAAGGGTAGGGAGGCAGTAAGAGGGGTATTCACTAATGAGATAGTAGACAAAAATTATTTTAGGTGAAGGGAAGGACAATACATAATATAGGAGAAGTCTGCGTAACTGGACTAAACTGAAAGCTAGGAGGTTTCCTAAATACAACCAAATACTTTGAGAGCAGGGCATGGGGTCTGCGGACCATGGTTTCAGAGAATGTCTAGGTCAATTGGCATAACAAAATTTATTAAGAAAATGTTCTGCATCCTACTTTGGTGAGTGGCATCTGAGGTCTTAGAAGCTAGAGAGTGGCCATCTAGGATGCCTCAGTTGGTCCCAACCTACCTTTATTAAAGGAGGATGACGACCAACAAAGACATAAGGAAAATAAGAGGCCTAGAGACAGAAAGGGCCACATAATCTAGAGACTACATCAGTCTGAGACCAGAACTTGATGGTGCCCCACTACCAATGACTGCCTTGATAGGGAACATGACAGAGAAGCCCTAATGGAGTGAGAGAAAAGTAGGGTGAAGGACTCAAATTCTAGTAAAAAGACCAGACTTGATGGTTTGACAGAGTGGAGGGACCCCAGAAGACATGGCTTCCAGACTCTGTTAGCCCAAAGCTAAAACCATTCCTGAAACCAACTCTTCAGACAAAGATTAGACCGGTCTATAAGGCATAAAATGCTATGAGTGAAAAGTGTGCTTCTTAGCTCAAGTAGATTAAAACCCCTGGCTGCTGAATTGATTTCAACTCACAAAGACCCTACAGGACAGAATAGAATTGCCCCACAGAGTTTCCAAGGAGCCTGGTGGATTTGAACTGCTGACCTTTTTGGGGTTAGCAGCCATAGCTCTTAACTGCTATGCCACCAGGGTTTCCTTACCTGAGGCTAAATGAGCAGCTACTTCTGGGAGGCAAGATGAGAAAGCCAGAGGGGGACAGGAGCTGCTTAGTGGTGTTTTAGTCACCTGGTACTGCTCTAACAGAAAATGCCGTGAGTGGAAGGCTTTAGGAAGAGAAATTTTATTGTCACAGCCCGGTAAGCCACAAATCCATTTATGTGTTGCAAGTCCATTCAATAATAGAAGTTATTACAGTCTGGTAGTTACAAGACCATTCAACAAGAGATGTTATCGTAGTCTGGTGGGCTGAGTCCACATTCAAGGACAGCATCTTGGCACAGGAACCCCAGGTCCAGAGGACATGCTCTCCTCTCAGTCGTACTTTTTTGGTGGTGTGAGATTCCCGACTTCCACTGTTCATTTCTCTCCCTTATATCCCACAGGCTTGTAGCTTGAGTCCTGCCTCACTAACAAAACTGTTGCCTGTTCTCCATCATCAATATCACAGAGGCAGAATTCACAACATATGGGAGGAATCGCACCATATTAGGACTCCTAGCTGAGTCAAATCAATGCATACAATTTTGGGGAACAAAAATCAATCCATGACAAGTGGACACGCAAAATACAGCATGGAGAGCAGGAAAGTGTTGTCACATTGCAAGGAGAGCAACTACGGTCATGTAACAATGTGTGTTCAAGCTTTTGCCTGAGAAACTGACTGAACTATAAACTTTTACTAAAAGCACAATAAGTGAAACTTTTAAAAGAGCTTATTAAGTCTTGATCTGCCAGAATCTACACTATGAAGAAGATAGTGAAAAAAACGCAAAGGTTTGTTTTTTCATTTGTTTTGTTTTTATGATTTTCCATGTAATAGATACATAGGTAGATAAAGAAATGAAACTTCTAAGATTAAAAATTACATTTAGGAAAAACAAAAATAAAAACATAAATAATTCTGCAATGAGTTTAGTTTTGCTATATTGTTCATCTCCTGGCCCAATGAGTTTCTTTTTTTTTTTTCTTTAAATGTATAAAGCTCTGACCTTCCGGGATGACTGCAGACGTCTGCCTATTCATTACTTTAATAATCTGTGTTTGCAAAAGCAGGTTATCTTTATGTATACAAACATACTAAATTGTAGTCTCTATATTGGTAAAAGACAATTTAAATTAATTAAGTTCTTTTTTAATCCATGTAACTTCAACTTCCATTGGCCTCTACAGTGCTGGCATGCTTCTATTTTGTTTCCAGAAACTTTATCACAATACCTTGTACAAATATTGGTGACTTTGGGGTTCCATGATTATTTTATAATTGTCATCGTGACATGAAACATATGCTAACGCTTGGTATTACAAGGCTGGGCACTGCAATTTAAAACAAGTTTGTAGTAGGATAAAAAATAAATTCTAGGTCTGGAATTTTTAAAACATTACAGTGACTAAGTAAGATAAAATTCACCACCTAATCAATCAAAGTAATAGTAAAAACACAGATTTAATGTGTTTGAAACTAGGGATCTAACTGAAAAATGTTTGGTTTTATAGCCATATATTAATGTTTATGTACAAATACACACTGACTTTCTGGCATAATCTTTTTTAAAATTGTGCTTTAGGTGAAAGTTTGTAGAGCAAATAATTTTCTTGTTAAAGTTAATACACAACTTGTTCTGTGACATTGGTTGCCGGCTCTTAATGTGCCAACACTCTTCCCTCCTCCTCCCAGGGTTCTCTGTTTCCATTTGTCCAGTTTCCCTGTCTCTTGCTGCCTTCTTGACTTTGTTTTTGGGCTAGTGTGCCTATTAGTCCCATGTACGTGACTGAACTATGAAGCACATCCCTCACATGTGCTGCTGTTGGCCCTCTAAACCCGTCTAATCTTTGGTAGAAGAGTGACCTGAGGAGAGACTGCAGTACTGAGTTAAAAGTGTGTCCAGGGACCATAGTCTCAGGGTTTCTTCTGTCTCTGTGAGACCGGTAAGTCTGGTGTGTGTGTGTGTGTGTGTGTGTCTGTGTCTGTGTCTCTGTGTGTGAGTGTGTGTGACTCTGAATTTTGTTCTACATTATTCTCCTGCTGTGTCTGTGACCTTCTATTGTGACCCTTGCCAGAGCAGTTCTGGCATAATAATTAAAAACATAAACAAGAATCTGCTTTATTAATCCTCTTACCTTTATTGGATAAATAACCTCTAAATTTTGCATTTGACCTATAGTAAAATACGTTAGAATGGAAGGGGAAAGGGAAGCTTCTAGAATGCCCTTAACAGTATGTGATTCTAAAATGACTGTAACAGCTTTTGATGCTCTACTCATGCCATCTGTACTAATTGCCCTTCGGGCTAAACATTTGCTTCCAAAAGAAGATAGAAGTGAAGAATTAACTCCCCTTTCTCCCAGTGGAGAGAAACAGTTTGAAACTGTGTTGTTTTCGATGCATGGTTCATTTCTCTCACTTTTTTTTTCTTTTTGAGCAGCAAAGCACAGTAGGAAAGAATATCCCTTGGATCAGGAAGATGACTTAACCTCTTTATGTCTGTATAACCTTCAACAAGTGACCTCACCTGTAGCTTGGAGATGTTAATCTGCCTTATCAGTTTAATGGGGTAAATGAGATCAAATAAGACAATATACCTGAAAAAGCTTCACAATCTGTAAAACATTCAATAAACGAAAAAGACCCCTGTTATTATCATGATAACCATCATTATTATTCTCAACACCACTATTACTATTTCTAATAGAAGACCAGAGGGGATCATTTTAATGCAATTACCCAGCCAAGGCTTGAATCTTTTCACCAAAGTCCTGCAGAAGTGAATAAGGACCATATTCATTCTCAGGGTGGTTCATTCCCAATATTTTTATAATATAGAGGATTTAAGCTAAAACAGACTTATTTGTCAGAAACAGAGGAAGAAATGAATACAGGAGGCATAGTCCTATGTTACAGGGATTAAGGCTTGAAGCAATTGTTTGGGAGATTTGGAGCAGAACGGGAAGGGGCAGACCTGGTGGGTGAAGACTGGAGAGCATGGGGAAAGAAGGGCCTTTCTGGGTGGACCGCACCTGGGACAGAAGGCGACCAGTTGCTGCTTTGGAGTCAATTCAAGCTGGTGGTGATCCCAAGTATGCCAGAGTAGAGCTGTGCCCTGTAGGGTTTTCCATGATGGATTTTTCAGGGGTAGGTAGTCAGGCCTTTCTTCTGCAGTGCCTCTGGGCTGACAAGAACCTCCAAGCTTTCAGTTAGCAGCCGAGCATTTGTACCGCCTGGGGACTTCCACACATTAAGTTCATGAGTGCACTCTGATTGATAAATACCAGTGCCATCAAGTCAATTCCGCCTCACAGAGACAATACAGGACAGAGTAGAACTGTCCCATAGAGTTTCCAAGGAGCACGTGGCAGGTTAGAACTGCTGACCTTTTGGTTAATGGACATAGCACTTAACCACCACACCACCAGGGTTTCCCTGATTGATAGTAATAGCACTAAATCCATACAGGAATGACCTATATGATTATTTAAATTGAGCCACTACATAATCCATTTCAGAGCAAGTCACTTTTCTGTACAATGAGGGAATAGAATTAGAAAGGGCACTTCCTAGTCCCATATTCTGTCGTTCTTTATTGAATCGCCTCTTTGCATACCTAGCATAGCCCTCTTTACAAATACATAGACAAACTAAAAAACAGTGAAGAATAATCAGTTTGAGGAAACATGCCGCATTGAAATTAGATCAGAGTAGCAGCCTGTCAAGGACATAATATATCAAAACTGAGGGCCAAATACTTTTATTAAGAAAGAAAATGGCATTTATTTTTTCTTTCATTAACTGTATCCTATCATTCTCAAAGTAAGTACTTACTATTAGGAGAAAGGAATACTTAGTCTCACCACCCTTAAGGGTGAGCATGACCCGTACTTTTGATCCCTGCCTCCTGCTAGAGGTGACCAACCCTCTAGGCAGATTTTTAATCTAGGTGAAATGCAGATTTCAAATTATCTATGATGATTGACATGGCAGTCAACAAGAAGCAGTCTGGAACATTGTCACACACTCCTGGGTAGAATGTGTTTGAAAATCTTCTAATTACTTATTATTGCTATGACCTGCCATCTCAGCTTTTCACTTTGTGATTGATTTTTCTCTTTTTTAACTGATGGACCAAGCCCCGAAGGAAATTGAACTGCAAAATACTGTGCTAAATTAAATTCAAGTCCAAGGTGAGAGGTTCTGGAAAATTAACCCACCCACTGCTGATAGATTGGTTCCAACTCACAGCGACACTGTGGGACCGAGTAGAACTGCCTCATAGGGTCTCCAAGGCTGAAAATCTTTACAGACGCAGACTGCCACGTCTTTCTCCCACCCAGAGGCTGGCAGGTTCTGGCCACCTACCTGTTGAGTGCTTAACCGCTGCAACACCACAGCTCCTTTGGAAAATTACTTGGTTCTAATCAATACTAACAGCCCCGGTGGTGTTGTGGTTATGAGTTCAGTTACTAAATGAAAGGTTGGCAGTTCAAATCCACCAGCCACTCCTTGGAAACCTTACAGAGCAATTCTACTCTGTTCTATAGGGTTGCTATGAGTCAGAATTGCCTCAGTGACACTGGATTTGGTTTTTAACCAATACTGGGGCTCCAACAGTGGATGGAGAAATCCTGGTGGCATAGTAGTTAAGAGCTATGACTGGTAAACCAGAAGGTCAGCTGTTCAATCTATCAGGCACTCTGTGGAAACTGTATGTGGCAGTTCTATTCTGTCCTATAGCATTGCTGTGAGTCAGAATGGACTGAACAGTAGTTGGTTAATGGTGGATGGAGGGGAGCAGTGATTGGATCGGAGAGAGTCACAGAATTTGTCCACTGTAATGCTGAGATCTGAGACCATTTCACTGCCTGGTCCCTCAAGCCTGTCATAAATAGTCTACATAGGGCTGCAAACTATCTGCCTCAAACTACATGCCGGTTTCTGTAAATAAACTTTTATTGGAACACAGCAATGTTCATTCATTTATATATTGTCTGTGACTGCTTTCATCTGACATCAGCAGAACTGAGTATTTGCCCCAGAGACCACATGGTATGCAAAACTACAATATTTACTACTTAGCCTTTACAGAAAAAGTTTGCTCTTTCTATTGTTTAAACACATCAATCAGTAAGCTATATTGAGGTTATACTGTAGCTATAGTGTAGACTCCAGTGGCACCTAATTTGTATACCCAATAGATTTGAAGGAGTGAGAAAGAATGAAGCTTAGTTTCTATACTCAATGAAATTAAAATCTAGTTGAGGAGACAAAGTCTAGTACATATAAAACAATGATGAACAATATATTATCAAGGATTAAACTGTAATGTACAGACAAGTATTGGAATTTAGAGACAGGAAAGAAGGATCAGGGAGCTCTCAGGGATCCGGGAAAGGCCATATTTAATACAATGAAGTTCCAGGACACAGTAAGAACTCGGGTACTCCCTTGAGATCTGCTGTAATTGGATTTGACCTGTATTTTTACTCCAGTGTCATTTAAGTCACTGATATTTTTGGCCTGGTGCTTAGGGGACAACTTAATGATCAGAGATACTTCTGAGTAACTTGAGCTGACTGATTTTTCTGCGCCTTGGGATTCCTTCAATATCCTCAAATGACAGAGAATTTAATACAGTCATAGCAATGTAACATCTTTATTTTTTGTATCTACACCTGGATATATTATACATATTATAATACATATATATTATAATAATTAAGAGCATGGATTTTGGAGTCATAGGAACCTAGATCCAAATCTTGGTTCTGTTTCCTCCAAGCTGTGTAAATTGGAGTTGAGGAGGTGGTTAGAAAATTCTAGGCCTCAGTTTCTTCCTTTATTAAATAGAGACAATAATAATGGCTACCTTGTAAATTTTTAGTGAGAACTAAATAACATAATGCATGTGAAGTATGTAGAATGTAAAGAATCCATCAGACCATCAGTGACCCCCTAGGACAGAGTAGAATGACCTCATAGGCTTCTGGGGCTGTAATCTTTACCGGAGACCACCACACTTTCTCTCACAGAGCAGCTGGAGGGTTTGTAACAAGTTTGATCTTGTGGTTAGAGGTGGAGTGCTTAACCACTGAGACACCAGAGATCCTTCTGAACGTAAAGAGCCTGGTACAAAGATGAAGTTCCTAGGTGACTCAGCCTGTTAAGCACTCAGCCATTGAGAGGTTGGAGGTCTGAGTTCACCCAGACACACTGAAGAAGAAAAGCTTTGTGATCCACTTCCAGAGAGTCAGCCCCTAAAACCCCTGTCGGGAAGTATAATTCTACCGCGACGCACATGAGATCTCCGTAAGTCAGACTCCATGGCTGCTGGTTTACTAATATGAGGGAATAGCTCAGTGAAGTCTTAATCACTGACCACTGCTCCTGGTAATAGTGACATTTATATCCTGGACAAGACAGCTACACTTCCTTCTATAACAAAAATTTGTACTTCACTGTGTCTTACAGGCACTTCGTGTATAGCAAAAAAAAATTATTAACATACAGCGCAGAATCACTGCTCCCTAATTTTTCTTTTTCAGTTTATTATGCTTTAGGTGAAAGTTTACAGGTTAATTTCTCATTCAAAAATTTATACACGTTGTTTTGTGACATCGGTTGCAATCCCCACAACATGACAGTGTGGTCTTCCTTTCCACTCTAGTTTCCCTGTGTCCATTCATATGGTTCCTGTCACTCCCTGCCTTCTTGCCTTGCTTTTGGGAAAGAGTTGCCCACTTAGTTTCACATGTTTGCTTGAACTAAAAAAAAAAAAAAAAGCATGTTCGTCATGTGTGTTACTTTTTGTTTTATAGACCTGTCTAATCCTTGTCTGAAAAGTAGGATTCAGGAGTATGGCTTCAATCTTGAGTTAGTAGCCATTCCTTATTTTTTCATTCACTAAACATTTTTTGTGCGTGTTGTTGCTGTTGTCAGGTGTCATAGAGTTGGTTCCGACTTATAGCAGCCCTGTGAACAACAGAACAAAACCCTGCTTGGTCTTGTGCCATGTCCACAATTGTTTTTATACTTAAGCCCAGTGTTGCTGCCACTGTGTCAATCCATCTCCTCGAGGGTCTTCCTCTATTTCAATGACCTTCCACTCTACCAAACATGATGTCCTTCTCCAGACACTGATCCTTCCTGGCAACATGTCCATCTTTGCTTCCAAGGAGAACTCTGGTTGTATTTCTTTCAGAACAGATCTGTTTGATCTTTTGGCAGTCCGTGGTACATTCAACACTCTTCTTGAACACCACAATTCAAAGGCAACAATTCTTCTGTCTTCTTTGTTCACAGTCCAGCTTTCGAATGCATATGATGTGACTGAAAATACCATGACTTGGGTCAGGCACACTTTAGTCTTCAGGGTGACATCCCTACTCTTGAATACTTGAAAGAGATCCTTTGCAGCAGATTTTCCCAGTGCAATGCATTTTTTGATTTCTTCACTGCTGCTTCCACAGGTGTTGACTGTGGACCCAAGTAAAATGAAATCATTGACACCCTCAGTCCTTTCTCCATTTATGATGATGTTGCTTACTGGTCCTGTTGTGAGGATTTTTATTCTCTTGATGTTGAGGTACAATCCATACTGAAGGCTGTGGTCCTTGATCTTCATCAGTAAGTGTCTCCAATCTTCATTTCCAACAAGGTTGTGTCATCTGCATAACACAGGTTGCTAATGAGAGTGTGTGTGTTTCTTAATTTTTAACATTATCTCCATTGCCATGCCCCTAAATGATTTTTGTGGTGTTCTTGTGAATCTTGGAACAACCCCCCAAAAAACCCCACTGCCCACAAGTTGATTCCAACTCAGAGCAACTCTATAGGACAGAGTAGAGTTGCCCTATAGAGTTTCCAAGGAGCACGTGATACATTCAAACTGCCAACTTTTTAGTTAGTAGTCAAAGCAGTTAACCACTATGCAACCAGGGTTTCCTATATACAAATATACATCTATACTCTGTATTGATGCAGTTGTTCTGGACGTTTTCACAGGACCGGTACTGACTGTCATTGGAGGTAAAGCAGGTTGGCAGTAGGACTAACCTTGTGGGCTAGGAGGCAGCATCCCTAGATTATCACCCATTTCTGTGATTATGAAAGAAATCATGTAGAAACCAGAGCAGCTTTCCGTATCTGTAATCAGGGGATAACAACATTTACTTTTGTGACTGTTACGAGTATTGCTGAAAGAGTTCTTTGAAGCACTTGAAGTGTTTTGATGTAATCATAAAACATGAGGCTTTAAAATCAGGGTCTGCGGTCTCCAAGAAGAAGGCTCTGCTTTCTACGTGGATAACATCTGATGAGAGCATTGCTTTCTGTTTTCCTCTCGGTAGTTCAAAGATTAAGAAGAGGGCATTTTCTACATTTCCTGTTGGTAATAAGTAGCCTTTCCCAAGTGCCTTGACCTTCACTGCTGTCACAGAGACTCCTAGGATAGGTGACTATGACTCCAGCCAGACCGGCTCACTATCGTTACAGGACTGAGCTAGCTCTGAGAGCTTTTAGTAGTAATACATTTTTTAAGAACCCAAAACACTGAAGGCATTGTTTGGTTTTGTTCTGTCTTAGTAAGAATTGTATGGGTTTTACATGAAAACAAAAAGCCATCAGAAAACCAGAGATCTTTTCTGACCCAGATAAGCCAAGTTTTGTCTAAACTAGGAATTATAAAAAGTATAGCAATTTGTGTCGTTTCATTTCCCCACGAACTAGGTAGAAAGTGTTGCTATATTCATTTATCTTACGTAGATTTCATATTTAAACATTTACTGACTTGATAAATACTTATTAAGCTCTTATAACATGACAGGCTAGGAGACAGGAGTACTGCAATGAACTTGACAAGCATGCTTCTTGCCCTCCTGGAGCTTTGAATACAGCTGGGAAAATGAACACATAAACAAGCTTTTGCAATAAAGTAGGCTGAGTGCAACATGAAAAGTTGGGGATATTATGGAAGCACATAGCAGTGACACAAAGGTAAGTTCAGTTTCTTTAATGAATCGCCAGTGTCACAAAAGGAAGACACTGCCAATCCTATCTCCAGGCCCAGGCCTGGGTAGAGTGGCCTCAACAATGAGAAGCTGGTCATTCTTAGACTGTAAGACTTTTCTTGAATGGTTTGAACTTTAGGCCTTCAGATGAGCTAGAGCCCTCTCTGAATGGTACTGTAGATGTCCTGGTCACTGCTGGCCCGGGAGCACATCAGACTAATAAGACCCTCCCATGGGCACTGGGTCCTAGAGCACTCCCTTCTTCCTTGGATTCTACCAAGAGTTGGCCAGCCCCTATGTGAAGTGTAGAAAATTGAGCCACCAGTAACTGTCATCTGCTCTGCTTTCTCTTATTCTGTTCTTTGAGATTTCACTTCACAAAAGGGCAGACTGGATTCACTACATCACACGTGTCACTCTGAGGCAGGGGCAGAGGAGACCAAGCCAGTCCTATGGGAAGTGCTAGTTTACCAGTCAATGGATCCTTACCCTCCTACCCTCTAGTCTTTAACACAGTGTTACAAGCTCTTCCTTGAGTAAGGCTAATGAGTTATACTCACGGAGCTACATTTATCCCTCCTACATTTACATCTTCCTTATTTTTCCTATTTATTTATTTATTGTGATTGGGTGAAAGTGTACAGTCCAGTTTAAACTTCCACGTCCACCTGTCTGCAGCTTCTTCTGCTCTCCTTGCCTGGTGACAGCACAATCCTCCTTTCCATTCTATATACGTCATATCCTCTTAACAATCTCCTGTCCACTCCTGTCCACCCTCTCCATTCCCCTCTAGTAAGAAGCCAGAAGGATGACACCCTATAGATGCATAGAACAATAAAGTACACATATGATATGGTCACTCTTGTGTCTCTGAGTCCAATCCATTCTTGTCTGAAGAGTAGACCTCAGTAATGATTTATGAGCAGGGCAGCATCTGGTCTAGGGGCCATGTTTCCAGGGGAACCCCCAGGCCTTTGGACAGTCAATTGCAGTCTTTTAGTGAAGTTCTCAGCGTACACTCCTTTTTTTTCCTGGTGTTGCCACTGGGACTCAACATTGGGAAGAACCATCTGGTTCTTCAGGTCAAATGTTGACGTAGTCACTCATTCACTGGGTCTTTCTGTCTTCTGGGTTCTTTTTCCCTCATGTTGTTGTCCTTGGTGATCATCTGTTCCTGCTGAGTTGGGACCATTTGGTGTACCTCAGATGGAAGCTTGCTAGTTTTAAGACCCCAGATGCTACTCACCAATGTGGAGTGCAGAAGACTGTCTTAGCAACAGGCTAGTTATGCCAGTTGGTCTCGATGTCCTTTGAGGGAGCTATACAGCTTTTTATTTTCCTTCACTGCATCCCACAAAGTTAGCTACAGTTCTAGCTCATCATAGCGTCAATGTCCATTTTGTGGGGTTAAAAAAAAGAGGTCCACATATGGAAATTCCAGGGGCCATCCCTTTCCTAGTGCTAAAGTTAGGGATGGGAGACAGGCATAATAATTTCTAAGAGTAGAAGTTAGTACTGTCACTAAAATAATTGGTTTCAGCCAGTCCTTTGTGTAGAAGAAACTGAAGCTCTGAAAGATGAAGTGGACTTTGAAAGGTCACATAAGCTTAGAGTAAAGAGAGCGTAGAACAGAAATTTTTAACTCTGGCTACCTATTGGAATTTCTAGAAATTATTTTAAAATAAACACCAATGACCAAGATTCAGCCAGACTGGTTAATCAGATTGTGAGATTGGGCTACACTCAATGTGATTCTAACGGAAACTTCATTTAAAAACAAACAAACAAACAAAAAAAAAAAAACCTGAGGATCTTAGTGGGCAGCCTGGGTCCAAGAACAAACCTCCTGAGTTGAAATCTAGCTCAGCCACTAGCTAGTATGGGAATTTGGGAAATTTACTTACTCTGTGGTGTAGTGGTTAAGTGGTATGCCTGCTAACCAAAAGGTCAGCAGTTTGAATCTATCAGGCAACACTGGGAGACTCTATGGAGCAGTTCTACTGTATTCTATAGGGCCAGTGTGAGTTGGAATCTACTTGACAGAAATGGGTTTTGGTTGTTTGTTTGGATATAAACTTCAGTCTCCTTATCTTCAAAATGATAATACCAGCTCTTTGTAGGATCATTGTTGAGGATTAAATAAGATTTAATTGTTACCTTCTTGGCAAACACCTAAAGAATTCCACTGACACTGATTAGGTTGGTCTTTAAATGAGGCAACCCCTTTAAGAACTCTCAAGCACTTATGGAGTGAGATAATTACGATGTGAATTAAAAAATAAAAGGACACAGTTAGGGTCTGTAATTACTCAGTTTAGTTTTGCAATGTGTATCATTAAAGTCCCAAAGAGATTTTTTCCTCAGGAAGAAAAGGGTAATCTGGCTACTTACATTGATCCAATTACCTGGATAATTGCCAAAAGTTCACTTAACATTGTGATGTGAACATGGTTTTAGTCAATGTATCTTTTCTCTGGAATCTTCTTTTAGTCTTATCTAATACTTCTACCAGAAATCCTGGTGGCCTAGTGGTTAAATGCCGCGTCCGCTAACAAAAAAGGTCAGCAGTTCAAATCTGGCAGGTGCTCCTTGGAAACTCTATGGGGCAGTTCCACCCTGTCTAGTGGAGTTGCTGTGCATCAAAATTGACTCGATGGCCTTGGATTTGGTTTTGTTTGTTTGGTAATGCTTCTACTAATCAAACTAATTTTTACTGTTATTGGTTCTGTGAAGCCAATACCGTGAAATCTGCAAAAGCTGAAATCTGCCAGAAAAAGGAAAATGGCAGCAACCTGTCAGAGCAGGAAAATGAAAATTTTTTCCACTAAAATGAGTGATAGAAAAGAAGTAAGACTGCACCTGTCAAAGGCGACGAACTTGTGAGACCAGCTGGGGAGAAAAACGTGGTCTCATAGAGTTATGGCTCTCACAGCTTTACCACTAACTCTGGTGGTGAGATGACCAGATTCCAGTTCTAGTCTGTCTGTAGGGTCGCTGTGAGTTGGAACTGACTTGATGGCAGTGGTTGGTTTGTTGGTTTTTTTGTGCTCCGTCAGAGTCAGTCATCAGTGGAGTTCTGCCAGACTCATCACTATTAGCAAGGAGGTAGAGGACAGCACGAGACCAGTTGGAGGCTCACACTTTGGTTTGAGGGTGACCCTACAGAACAGAGTAGAACTGCCCCAGAAGGTTTCTAAAGAGTGCCTGGTAGACTCAAACTGCTGACCTTTCGGTTAGCAGCCACAGCTCTTAACCACTGTGTCACCAAGATTTCTTTGAAGGTACAGCAGAACAAATTAGAATGAGAATCCTTTGCCTTGTAAACCAACTCAACACATTGTCTCTATCAAAGTGAGGTTCTGAATGTTTTTTACAGTCTTTTAAAAATATGAAAATCATTCTTAGCTCAAGCATGGTACAAAAACAGACCACTGGCCAGAGTTTGCTGACCCCTGGTCTAAGCAATCAACAAAGCAAGAAACCCAGCCCTGATGTGTTGCATTTGCTGATGTTCCCAGGGCAAACACTCTCTCACTGAGACTTAATCTCAGGCTCACATCACCACTACTGCCAAATGTGGAGTTGGGAAGTGATGTCCAGTTCGGCACCATCGTGTAATATTTCTACCCCAAAGACACAATAATCATAACCTCAATTACCTAAAAAAAAAAAACAGAAACACTCAACACTCAGTAAAATAACTAGGAAATGATGGTTTGTGAGTGTTTATTGTCTTTATTTTTAATAGAACTTATTTAATTGTAGGCTTATATTTGGCTGGCTATATAATTTAACACTATGTATAATGATTGGCTCACAAAATTTCTGAATATTTAACAGTCTGTTCTCACAAGCCAGTACAAGCTGGGTGCAGCACACCATAGCTATCCAACATAGCTAAGGGATGTTGGAATGCTGAAAGGTAGCTGGGGTAAAACCAAACATGTCAGGAAAGTGAGGAAGTGAGGAAAGGTGAAGTTCATGGTTATTGAGAAATATTTGATCCATTGATTGAGACGTAGTCAAGAATGGGTATCACATTAGATGATAGCAAATGTTACAGAGTTAATTTGGGCCATCAAGCTTAATAGGCATGACTCAACTAATTTGGGAAATAAACACAGTTCAGTTTGGATGACCATTACCTGGCAGGGAAAAAGAACTTGACTTAATAGTGTATGGTAAGTCTGATTTAAAGAGCATGGACTCAACATTCAAACAGGAATGGAGCTATGAAGTTAAAATAAAAGATAATGCTTTTCCCTCACAATGATATTAAGTTTTTATTCCTAACCTAATTCCCTTACAAACATTCAGATAAACCAGCTAAAAGTAACCAACCCAAGTCTATAATTTTTATTTTCTTTCTTTTTTTTTTTTTTTTTAACATTGCCTAATGAGGACACAAAATCTGTCATGCCCTATTTGACAGATGGGATTCCTGTGGATGCTATCAAAAAGAAAAAAGTAGAAGCCAAACCGGTTGACTCCCTGAGTGTTACTTTGGCTGTAATCTCTGTGAGTCTCTAAATGTCCCTGGGTTGGTTAGAATGGAATGTTTTGGTAAGAAGGCAGTAGGGAAGAGGTGATGGAGAGTTGGAAGTGGAATTCAGGTGGCTTTTAATTTACTGATATTTTTGTGATGGGATACTGATAACTATAGAGGTTACTAGATTTGCTCACAGGTTTATTTAGGCTTTTTTGTGCTAATAATGTGTTAAATATTGTTTGATCTGAATATGTACCTAAACATATATCTTACTTATCTGGTGCTCCTGGAACAGATCACAAGTGGATGACTTTAACAAAGAGAAATTTATTCTTTCACAGTCTGGGAGGCTAGAAGTCTGAACTCAGGGTGCCAACTCCAGGAGCATGCCCTCTCTGTCTGATGGCTCTAAGGGAAGGTCCTTATCATCAGTCTTCCTCTAGTCTAGGGATTTCTCAGCCCAGGGAAAAGATGCTCCGGTCTGCAGGATGCTCTCTCTCTGGCTCTTGTTTTTTGGTGGTATGAGGTCCCCATCTCTCTGTTTACTTCCCTCGTATGTCTCAAAAGAGATCGACTCAAAATACAGTGTAATCTTGTAGACTGAGCCTTGCCTCACTAGTATAACTGCCTCTGAGCCTGTCTCATTAAAGTGATAGAGGTAGAATTTACAATGCACGGAAAAATCATATCAGATGACAAAATGGTGGACAATCACACAATACTGGGAATCATGGTGTACCAAGTCGAACCACATTTTGGGGGGACACAGTTTAATCTGTAACAATGTATTCAATATTTGCTACTTAATAGTATCCTTAAGATATCATTGGTAAAATGGTTTTATGTTTCTATTTCTTTCTCACGTTTTTTGACTTTCTATAGGGAGGGACCTTTTATTACTTTTCTTTTAAAATTTTTTGCTGTGCAGTATTGTGCCATGAACATGATGGGAAAAGTTTGAAATAGTGTTAAAGACATGCATAGAAAGGCAAATGACTCTTTTAGAGAGGTTATATTTCTCTCTGTTCCTTTTTCTTACACACACAGACACACGTACAGACACACACGCACTTGTCTTGGAAACTGAAGTAAGGATGAAATAGGATCCCATCAGCAAATGCCCCTTGATGAACATCAATAATAACTGCTCACTTTCACTGGGGACACCTTAAGCTTCAGATGCTACACTATGGACTTTGTATGCATCACATCATTTGAAGTTCAGAATACTTCTGTGCCGTAGGTACTAATGGTGTCCGGATTTTCCAGATAAGGCTCAGGGAGACTGACTAAGTTGTCTAGGGTTTCTTACAGTAGGTATGGGTGGCTCAGGCTGTTGGACTCCAGACTCGTACTCTCCACCATTATGTTCTACAACCTTCCTTCTCAAATCACCTAATTAAGATGAGTTTCAAAAAGAAGGAAGGATGGATACTTAAGGATGGAGGAAAAAATATAAAGCACTGGGGAATGGAAGAAGGTGGGCTACTTAAGGCAACTAAGCCTACAGTAAAGAAAGAGAAGAGAAACTCTAGATGCTTTAAAGGTTTCTGAGTCTATAAGTACACTTGGCTAGGATGAAATGGTTGAGCAGAAAAGAAGGGAAGACAGAAGGGCTCATTTGGTGGAGGGCCATGGAAGGAATAAAATTAGACACTATAGCTGCAGAATAGAAGCACTGAAACTAGACTGAATCCACAGAACCTCAGGGATGAAAGAGAACTTGAATGCTACCTAGTCCAACCATCTGGCTAATATATAAATTTGCTCTGCATCCTAACAAAGTGGTGGTTCAGGCTCCTTGAACGCCCTTGGAGATGGAGAACTCACTAGATCCTCTCTGTAGGCAGCGTATTAAAAAGCTCTTCCTTATATGGAACCCGTATTTGTCCACCAGTGACTTCTACTCAGTGGCCAGGAACTGACCTCTTGGGACCATACACAAAATATCTTTAACAGAGTATTTCCCAGAATATGATCAGTTGCTCATATTTCCAAGGTTATGGGAATAAATCGTATATTATATACAGGATTTATTGTTATATATATAAAACTATATATATGTATTATTGTTATATATATAACAAATCCTATATATGTGTGTATATATATATATCCTACATTATAGGAATAAATCCTAATATATCGACACACTGGACTTTTTTCCCAGTAGTAAAATTATTCCTTGATACTAAATTCATGAGTGTTCCCTAATCACTGATTATCATTCAGTGCATTTCTTAATCAACTGGCTTCCTCCTAGGTAATAATAATCACTGATAACAGTCAATTGAATATTTGCTCTAAGCCAAGAAATTTGCATGCATCATTTTCTATGTTGTCATTTCTATTTTATAGTTGAGGAAGCTGAAGCTCTGAGAGGTTAAATAACTTGCTCTGAGTCACCCGGGTTGTAGGTGGAGGAGTTGAGATTTGCATACGTGAAGATGGGATTTGCATACAGCCAAGCTTGGATCCAACCTCCTTAGGTGGTGTAAAGAATAAAGGTTGGTGATTCAAACTCATCCAGTGGTACCATGGAAGAAAAGTCTGGCAATCTGCTTCCATAAAGACTACAGCCAAGAAAACTCTATGAATCAGGTCTACTCTGTAACACATTGGGTTCCCATAAATCAGAATCAGCTCGATGGCAATGGGTTGCTTTTAGCTGAGCTTGGATCCAAAGCTAGAGTACCTAACAAATAAACCCCACTAACCAGCAGCCATCGGGTCAACTCCAGCTCACGGAGATCCCGTATGTGTCAGAATTCAATCTCTCCACAGAATTTTTAACGACTGATTTTTCCAGAAGTAGACTACTAGAAATTTCAAATGGACTTAAACCTCCAGCCTTTTGGTATAGCTGAGCATGTTAACTGTTCACAGCACCCAAGGACCCCTGGTATAAAAAAACAGTGTTACGGAAGGTAGTATCTACCAAGGGCCAGCATCATGGGCATACAACACGTGCACTTGCACAGGACCTCCCTCTTAGAAGGGCCCCATGCTTGGTTTAATGTTCTCCTGTTACCATCTTAAAATTTTTAACAAATTTGGAACACTGCATTTCCATTTGCATTGAGATCTACAACTTATTAGCCAGTCCTGGGTCTGCTATTAAAAAAGAAAGGAATGAAAACAAACTAACTAACAAATTACTTTTTTTGCTGCCTTGGTGCATCTAGCTGTTCTGTAGTTTTGTAGGTTAATATGTTTTGGACTAACCTTTAGAGCTCACTCCCCATGCTGTGGCTCCTCATCTTACTACCCAGGAAAGTCCCAGTGGGCAACCGCAGGCATCAGGGGCATATAGTGCAGGAATGTGGGTTTCTTTTCTTACACCTTCAACGACTGCATGGAAAACAGGCTGAGTTCTGGCAGGAATGGTTTCATAGTTTCAGTTTTTATCATTTTATACTCCTTTGACACCATATCTTCTGTCAAACAAAATTTATGGGCGCATTATGCTAGTTGACAGGAACAATGAGCCTCCAGGATTTTCCCAGGAGAAACTTTTACCTACCAGTGAGAGCTCCCTCCTCTTGACTAGTGTGGAAGCTCTCGGCTCCCTTCATTACTTCCTCACTCCATTATAAATACCAGGCGTGCAGACCTGCCGGAGCAGGCACAGTGTGATGGGGAACTGCAGCAAGACCTCTCAGTAACTGTTTCAGGAAGAGACAGCTGGGAGAGGTCATAGCTGTGCTCCTAGGGTGTCCACTTTTAGTTGTCTTATTAAATCCAATTATCAAAAAGTTGCCATTCTAAATAAACGTAGCTTAGTCTGTGGCTGCCAATTGAGAAGTGAAGCAAACTTGATATTATACGTATCTAACCAATACCTTCTTTATGACATCAGTTGTCTGATATTCTGTTTTACTGCCTAATAGTCTTCATTTAGATTATGAATTCCTTCAAAGTGGCAGCAAGGTACATTGGAACGAGTAGTGGACTGAGAGTTATGTAATTAGCTTAATATTTCTAGATTAATTAAAAGGATTGTGCTAAAGAATCTCCAAATCCTGTGCTTAGTATCCAGTTCAGGAATTTGATGAAGTTTTGTATTTTGGCAGTGAACAGATGCTGAACTTGAATTTTCTTCTCTTGGCTCAAAGTGAATGGGCTTTTCAATAGCATTTTAGGAATAAGTCTAACCAGGGACATAAACGGCTTGTACAAAGAAAACCACGAAACATTTCTACAAGAAATCAAAACAGATCTACATCAATGGGAAAACATACCATGCTCATAGATAGGTAGATTCAACATTGTGAAAATATAACTTCTACCCAAAGCATTGTACTAATGGAATGCAATCCCAATCTAAATAACAATAGCATTCTTTAACAAGATGGAAAAACTGATCAATAACTTTACATGGGAAGGGAAGAGGTCCCAGATAAATAAAGCACTACTGAAGAAGATGAATCAAGTAAGACGATTTGTACTACTGGACCTGAAAACCTACCACACAGCTGTAGGAGTCAAAAGAGCCTGGTACTGGTACCAAGCAAACACATTGACCAATGGAACAGAATTGAGAACCCAGATGTAAATCTAGCCACCTATAGTTAGCTGATCTTTGACAAAGCCCCAGAGATCATTAAATGAGGCAAAAGACAGCCTTTTTAACAAATGTTTTTGGCAAAATTGGATGTCCATCTATAAAAAAACAAAACAGGACCCATACCTTGCACCACATACAAAGTTCGGTCAAATAGGTCAAGACCTAAATGCCAAGTGCCGTCGACAAAGGCAAAAATCATAGAAGAAAAAGTAGAGTCAACACTAGAGACCCTAATAACAAAAAACCAAGCCCACTGCCACTGAGTCAACTGCAACTCATAGTGACACTATAGGACAGAGTAGAACTGTCTCATAAAATTTCCAAGGAGTGCCTGGTGGATTTGAACGGCTAACCTTTTGGTAAGCAGCTGTAGCACTTAGCTACCACGCTACCACGGATTCCCAAGGTCCTGATACATGGTATAAGTAGAATACAAACCGTATCTGACAATATACAAACACTAGAAGATAAGCCAGATAACTAGAAACTAAATACTTACACTCATCAAAAGATTTCACCAAAAGAATAAAAAAGAGAACCTACAGACTGGGAACATTTTTTTGCCTATGACAGATTCAGCAAAGGTCTGATCTCTAAAATCTACAGGAAAATTCAATACCTCTACAACAAAAAGACAAATAATCTCTATTTAAAAAATGAGCAAAAGGTGTGAACAGACACTTTACCAAAGAAGACATTCAAGATTAGACAAACCCCTAAAACAAACAATAATACACATAGCTCAACCAAGTACAAGACTAAATGGGCACACTAGCTCAGCAGCAAGAAGGGAACAGGAAAGTCAGACAGATGGAAATGGGGAATCCAAGGCTGAGGAGACAGGTTGACATGTTGGCAACCAATATCACAAAACAAAGTGTATATTGTTTGATGCAAAACTGATTTTCTTACTAAACCTTTATCTAAAAGACAACTTAATCAAACAAAACAATCAATCTGAATGTCCACCAAAAAACATGGTATATACTTAGATGGAATATTATTTGGCAATAAAAAGGATACAGGGATGAACCTTGAAAACATCATTCCGAAGTAAAAGAAGCCAGTCACAAAAGATCACAGACTGTACTGTCAAATTTACAACAAATGTTCCAAGTAGGCAAATCAGAGACAGAAGTAGGTTAGTGGTTGTCAGGAAGTTGGGGGAATTGGAAGGGACTGTTAATGGTTAAGGTTTTCTATTAGGGGTGTTAAAATGTTCTAAAGTTAGATAGTGGTGAAGTTGTCACAACTCTGTGAATTAAACTAAAAATCATTGACTTGTATGCTTTAAGTGGAAGAATTGCATAGGATGTGAATATAATAAGCATAAACAGCTGTTTAAAAAAAGTAAATATGTTTTCAATGAAGCATGAGGCATTTACTAAGCCATTTTTATGTGTCTGCTACTGTTTTAGTCAGCTAGTGCTGCTCTAACAGAAATACCACAGAGTGGATGGCTTTAACAAAGGAAGATTTATTCTTACACAGTCCGGTAGGCTGCAAGTCTATATTCAGGGTGTCCACTCCAGGGGAAGGCTTTCCCCTTGTCAGCTCAGGAGGAAAGTCTGGTATTACATCAGTCGTTGTCCAGGGAGCATCTTGGCGCAGGAACCTCAGGTCTGAAGGATGTGCTCTTCTCCAGGTGCTGCTTTCTTGATGGTAAGAGGTTCCCAACTCTGTGCTTGCTTCGCTATCCTTTTATCTGTCATAGGATGAAAGAATTAAGGGTGGGGCAAGCCATACTCCAGGGAAACTCCCTTTACAGTGGAGCAGGGAGGTGATCCTATGAAGGGATTTACAGCCCCACCCTAATCCTTTAACATACAGTTTCGGGAAGCCACACAATGGAGGACAGTCACAAGATACTGGGAATCATGGCTCAGCCATATGGCTACACATATTTTCGAGGGGACGCAGTTCAATCCATGACAAGTACTATGTCTGAATGAAATGTAGCCTTCCTGAGCAAACACAAAGCTCATTAGGAGAAAATTCCAGAAAGGAGCTGTTCTACTAACAACTTGCTACTCTGACTTCTTGGCTCTGTCAGATACAATCAACCTGGGCCAGGTATTGGCCAGGTACTTAGACTGTATCTGTATTAGATAAGATGCAGATTTAGCTGCTATCACAGAAATTTGAAATAATGGTAGATTTAACTAAATATACCCCCTCAATTCAGGGTTTCCCAGTGTCAAATGCTAAGGCCACCTCTTTTTGCTCCACTGCCCCTAGAGCTTTTACCCTTATCTATGTGATCCAAGGAAACTCTGGTGGTGTAGTGTTTAAGCATTACAGCTGCTAACCAGGAAATCAGCAGTTCAACTCCACCAGATGCTCCTTGGAATCTCTATGCGGCAGCTCTACTCTGTCCTGTAGGGTTGTTAGGAGTTAGAATTGACTTGACAGCACTGGGTTTGGTTGGGTTGGTTGGGTTGGGTTGGTCCAAGGTCACTCCCTACCATGGTGTAGCAAACAGGAGGACAGAAGAGGAAGTAACAGCAAGTTATACCCTTCACTTTTTCAGAGTCATAACAAAGGAATGGCAAGAGGGTTGCTAAGAAGCAATTCCTATTGGCAATCAAAGTTTCCATCACCAGCTAAGAGATATTACTCACAATTTAAAATTCATTGCCATAGGCATCATTTTCCATATATAGGTCCCTGCTTTCCCTCCCAACCCAAGAACCAAAACTTAGTCCGCTTTGAAGATGGGTCATCTATATTTTTTATTCTAGGCAGCCCTGTGAGAGAGTGGATATTGGTGGATAAATAGCAGTCTCTGACATGTGTTCTTTATCTTGGAGCTTGATGAAGATGGAAAAAAGTGTTTGTTGAGAACACTGCACTTTGCATCCATCAGATGATCTCTACACACTTTATAGCATATGAACTTATATGAGGTCTGACAATTAAGTTCATGAACTCATCCTAGGAAAAGCTCTATATATTTCATTGCTGAATATCCCTGCAGTCATCTTCGAAGTACTCCCCTTCAGAAGCTATGCACTGAAGAGAGTGCCTTGTCCACCCATCAAAGCAATTTTGGAACGCTTTCTGGAATGGCCATCACAGCTGTCATAGTGTTACCTTTGAATGTGATTAAAATATCTTCCTTTCAACATTTCCTTTATCTTTGGGGAAAGAAAAAAGTCACCAGGGGCCAGATCAGGTGAGTAGGGCAGGTATTCCAGTACAGTTACTTGTTTACTAGCTAAAAACCCCTTCACAGACAACTATGTGCTTAAGTTTGTGAACTTATCTCCGTGCCACTATGTGCAATGGCCATTCCAGAAAGAATCCAAAAATTGGTTTGAAAGGTGGACTAGGCACTGTCAGTGTAGAGCTTCCCAAGGGGAGTACTTCAAAGGTGACTGTAGTGATAGGCAGCAGTGAGGTTTGTAGCACATTGAACAATTAAGTTTGGGGACTTCATTGTTGGACTTCGTACGCAATGAATTGTGAAGACTGAAAACAGGTTATAGGACCAATCATCCTTTCCTGCCTCTGAGAAGCTGGTACAAACCCTTAGCCAGTGTAGCTATGGCTAGTCTTTGTGCTGGTCCAACCTGCATCTCCTTTGAGTATCTTTCAGAGCTCTTGTTTGGACAGTTCTGGAAGGTCGGCTTCTTATTAGGCCTTGGATTTTATTTATGCATTTCTCAGGATATAGTCTCTCAGCCTAGATTTCTAGGGAAGGTTGACTTAGCATCCCTCTCATTTTATTGTTAGGTGCCATCAAGTCAGTTCTGACTCATATTTACCTATGAACAACAGCATGAAACACTGCACAGTCCTGGACCATGTCCACAACTATTGTTATGCTTGATTCCTTTGTGGCAGTTCCTATGTCAATCCATCTTATTGAGGGACTTTCTCTTTTTCATTGACCCTCTACTTTACCAGGCATTGTGTCCTTCTCCAGGGACATGTTATCCCTCCTGAGAACACATCCAAAGTATATAACATGAAGTCTCACCATTCCTGCTTCTAGGGAGCACTCTGGTTGTACTTCATCCAAGACAGATCTGTTCACTCTTTTGAGAGTCCATGGTATATTCACAATATTTCCCTTTAACATACTCTAAAAAATACTGCAGTTCCTACCAAATACTCATTTCCTCTAACCTAAATTTTCTGCGTCTCTCTGTGGGATCAGTGCATGTGGCTGTAATGAAGGGAAAAGGGCCCCTTTTGGTGGGAAGAGTTACTTTTATTGGCAGAGCTGAAAAGAACTCCAGTGGTGTGGGAACATATTCTGTGGTTCCATGCTTCATATGCAACACCTGTAAGAGCTAACTCCAGGTAGTGGTACCTCAGCAGAGCTGGGGCAGTGCTCTCTGTGGCCTCCACAGCTGGCATCCAGTAAGCAAGTGGCACCATGCACTGCAGGTGCGTTAGGGATTCAAGACATGAATGTGGCAGTATGTGTTTTCTCTTCAAGCTCTGCAGTCTCTGCAGAGTGGAGATGCAAGCATTTTCTTCTTGAGGATTAGTTTACTGGAGTCCTCCAAAAATGGTTCAAGGACTGGTTTACTTTTGGCCTCCAAACATGGCTTAAACTGTCTTGATTCCCTTTTTCTCTCACATTCCCATCTTTTGGAATGCTGTTTCGTCTTCTGTCTTGTGATCCAAATGCTCTTCCTCTCGAAGACTCAATGCCTCCTCTTTGGAGCCATTCCCCAAAATCCCAGTCTCTGAATAATTATGGCGTTTGTTGCTTCTCACTCATGCTTCTTTTATGGGTTAAGTTAAACTATTACTTACCTCTTTGTTAAGTATTTTAACTTCACATAGTTTTGTTTGTTTGTTTTCATTTCTCAATTAAGTGGTAAACTCCCAAATTCTTCTATTTATGCATTGGTCTGTTGCTTATTAAGGTGTGCTCTTTGCTGGGTATTGTGCTAGGCACAGGGGTACAAAGATAAATAATTCTCCCGCCCCAGAGCCTCCGTTGGATAAATGAGAAGGAAAGACAGACACGGAAACAATAACAAAACGGATGATTAGTCAATTAGTAGAGATATGCACAGAGCACTTTGAAAGAACAGAAGGACACCAGCTATCTAGCAATGTTGGAAAGTTTCATAAAGAAACTAACATTTTTGGTGGTGCAGGATTGTTAGCTCAAACCCACCTAGCAGCTCTGTGGGAGAAAGACCTGGTAATCTACTTCCATAAAGATTATAGCCTAAAAAAACTCAGTAGGGCAGTTCTACTTTGCCACATGGGTCAGAATGGATTTGATATCGCCCAACAACGCAAGATAATAAGCCTCTGGGTGTACCAGACAGTTACCAATTAACTTGAAAACAATTTAAAGTTGATCTGTTACTTTTGACTGCTTCCTGGAAGACGAGAGGCTCTAACCCATCCAGAGGCACTTCAGAAGAAAGGCCTAACAATCCATATTTCAGAAAAATTAGCTGTTGAAGACACTACAGAACACAGCTGCACACTGATGCACATGAGGTTGCCATGAGTCAGAACTGACCCAACTGGTTTGGTTACAAGAGAGCAGAGAAACTTCTGGTTGATGGAGACATAACTATAAAGGCCTATATTCAAACATTCAAAGGAGGTGAGAGTTGGTATCTGTGTGGGAGGGAGGGGATGCAGAAAAGGAAGATGAGCAGGAAAGAAGTTTGAAAAGGTGAGTTGGGCAAGACCATGGAGTATTCAAAGGCTCTGCTAAAGCTTCTGGATTATCCTGTAGGTAACAGGAAACCTTGACAGTACTTAAGGAGAGAGTGGCATGATCATATCTGTGTTTTAGAATGACAGTGCTTGATTCGTGGTGAAAAATAGATTGACTGGGGTTAGAGAGTGAGGCCTGAAGCATACAGGGCCAGTTAGATGCCCACTCCTGTTGGATAACGGCACTATGAGAGAGACGAGAGGGCCTGAATAACAGCAGTGACATGAATAGGAAAAGATGAAGGGAACACAACTGAGAGACACTGATAGTGACTGCGGAGCCCTGGTGGTGCAGCACTTGAAGTGCTTAGGTACTACCAAAATCTTGGTGGTTTGAACCCACTCACACTGTGGGAAAAAGATACGGTAGTCTGCTCCCATAGGATTTACAGCCTTGGAAACAGTATGGAGCCGTTCTACTCTATCCTATGAGGACTATCAATTAATGTTGTGAACTCATCCTAAAAAAAGTGCTACATACCTCATTGCTGAATATTTCTACAGTAATATACAAAGTACTCCCCATGGGAAGCTATGCAATGATGCCACTGCCTAGTGCACCCATCAAAGTAATTTTGGAACTCTTCTGGAATGGCCATCAGAGCTGTCATCATATTACCTCTGGTGTCCTGAATGTCATCAAAAGGTCTTCTTTTCAATATTTCCTGTATCTTCAGGTAAAGAAAAAAACCACTGGGGGCCAAATCAGGTGAGTAGTCAGGGTGTTCCAATGCAGTAATTTGTTTACTGGCTAAAAACTCACTCACAGACAACTACACACTTAAGTATCTGAAGGTGATACTGTTCCACCGTGCACAATGGCCATTCCAGAAAGAGTTCCAAAATTGCTTTGAAGGGTAGACTAGATGCTGGCATTGGTGCATAGCTTCCGCAGGGGAGGACTTTGAAGTTGACCGTAGCGATATTCCACAATGAGGTATGTAGCACTTAAAACAATTAAGTTTGCGAACATTACTGTCAGACCTCATATAGGGTCATTTTGTGTCAGAACCAACTCAGTGGCAGTGGGTTTGGTTTTGCCTTGAGGGTGACTAACTGGATGTGAAGATATTGCAAATATCTTAAGCCTTTGCTCTTCTGCCTACGGCTATATCTCTTCAATTTCAGCTGATTTTTAAACACTGTATACAAGTGATGTGAATATTTTGTGAATATTTGATTTTTGACCCCAACTCCTAAGATTTACACAACATGGAGATTCTTTTTTATTAAGTTGATGATAAACTTTTCATGTGAGAGTTTACTGTGAATATAAGACTTTGCAATGTCTCCTTGATTGTTAGAGTATTTTCTTACCAAGAACTAATTGTGACAATTTGGGGGAGCACACAGCATACGTTCCAGGAGTACACATCAATGTGTATACACTGCTATGTTTTAAAAGAAAAGGTAAAACTGCAAAATTATTCTTTTCCTGTATTTTATTTTTTTTAAAGCTAATGGAAAAACAGCTTTCTAATTCTTCCCTAAAGAAAAGTACTGTGATATTTTACTTAATTCAGATTGTGTTTACTGCTCTCAGGCCAGCAATCCAAACAATGATTGTGAGGAGAAAAAAAGAAAGAAAAGGCAAATGTTTCCTGGTACAATCTCTCTTCTAGAATGAAAGAAATGCTTTGCGCATCGGGTGATACACACTACCCAAATGGCAGAGTCAGTTGGTTTAGGAGAGTGTCTTTCCCTTTTGTCTGGTGTTGCCCATAAACACGTAATTGGTTTTTAGTTAATTGGTTCAGATGCTACATGGTTTTCAAAGGAGATCAATCTTCTCCTTCTGCCTTTTTTTGTTTTTCCTATTTGTTAAGCTCTTTTTGCCTTAACGCTTAAATACTTAACAGTATCTGCTGATCCCCTCAGCTCCTAGATACTGACAATAAATTATCTTTATGTTGTGGCTGCTATTAATGTATTCTTGTTTGTCTTGGCCTCTGAGTTACTGGTAGCTGTCTGCCTTGAACATTGCATCATAACAGTTGTATAACCTCTTCCAAGAACTGCAGCAAACTTAGATTTATAAATGCCTGTGGAGTGAGAGCAGAGAATGGGATGGAATCAAGCATGAATGTTTAAAACAGAAGTTCCCTTCCCTGGAGGTCTCTTTCAGCTCATCTTTCCAGAATGAGTGTCAGAGGTTCAGATTCTCCCTGATAATCCCTGTGCAATTATTCATTTAACAAGTTTGAGTACGGGGACCAGACAAGACAGCAGTATGAAGTTTTATGAAGAATTTGGAGGTGCCACATTAATTGATGTAAGTTTCATATATAATCCAGCTTGATAAGTTTAGAACTATTTAGAGAAAATACACACATTCAGAACTGAACAGCTTGTCTCTCCAGGGGGTTCCGTTGGGCTGGTAACATTTAGCAGTTAGTTAAGAGAGATGCTGAGCTTCTTGGAGGGTTTAGTATTTTGCTAATCTTTATATTGGTCCTTGGTTATGTCCTTGGAGAAATCCTATTTAGATTTCTTACCTGAAACTTGTAACTTGTCTGTACAAGGTCAATGATCCAAATGAATGTTTATAAGCCAAAAGACTAGATAAAGTTATAAGTTTCCGCACTGTGTTAATGAATGCTTAAGGATGAGGTATTTGGATGTAAGTTTTAAGGTTTTATTTTTGAAAGATGTGTCTATAGAGAATCTTAGGAGTATCTAATCAGGTGGTTTTCAATTTATGTTCTGTAGTGTCAAAGGGGTTCCAACAAAGTGGTAAGAAATTGTTTGGGGAGAGAGCATGGGGAGATGCTATGAGTCCTCCTTCACCTACTTGAAACCAGAACAACCCCACACTTTTATCTATTTTCCGTATAGGATTTCTAACTAAAGTTTAATCTTAAAGATGGATTTTCTACTTAAAGAGTTGGAAAACTACTAATCTAGTCCAACTTCTTCTTTTACAGAAGAGGATACTGAGGGCCAGAGAGGCTTTATATCTAACCAGGGTGACAGTATTATTGACCAAGATGAATCAAGAACACTGATCTCCTATTTCCCAGTACAGTGCTATAAATTACCCCATTAACTATCGAGTTCCTGAGTCTAGCCAGAATCAACATAGGTCCATCAACATCAACCTTGGAACCCCAAACAAAATGATCGTGTTTATGGGAAAGCTATAGAACAGAGGTTAGGCATGTAGGCTCTGGACTTGGGCTGTCTGGGCTCCAATCTCTACTCCACTACTTATGTATTACCCATATGACCTTGGATAAATTACTTAACCTACCTGTAGCTCAGTTCCCTCATCTATAAAATGACAATACTGACAATACCTCTCTCACTGGGCTGTTATGATGATGAAATAAGTCAGTGCTTATTCTGAGTGAACTACTGGCGATTAGTAAATGGTTAATATATATTAGCTTTTATTCATAAGTTTGCAATCGCTGGGCATTTGGAAACATGGATTTTCTTTAACTTTTCCTTGGGTACATGGCAGCCTATAGTTCCTACTACATTCTTTCTTTGGTGCTGGGAGGATGACTAAATTCTTGGGCGTGTGTCCCTTCATGTCTATTACAGGTGTTGGCACGGAGGTAGGAGGAGTAACTGAAAGGTTGTGTTAGAGACGTGGGAGCTGAGAGTCCACGACTGGAAATGATTTGACCAAGCTGATAGAGTTTTCCAAATGAAGTCAGGGAAGAAGAGACACCTAACACAAAACTTCTCATTCATTGGATGTATATGTTTATACTGCATATTGGTTATTTATTTTCATTGAGGCAGAATTCACATAACATAAAATTAACCATTTCATATCACCGCTATCTAGTTATAAAGCATAGTCACCCTCCCCAGAGGAAATCCCAGACCCGTTAAGCAATCACTTCCCATTCTTCCCTTTACACTAGCTCCTGGTAACCACTAATCTGTTTACAGTCCTATGAGATTACCTTGTCTGGATGTTTCATATAAATGGATTACCATGGTTTTACACAAATAGTACACATGTTCTACAGTGGTTTGATAAATGTGCCCCCCAATTTTTTTTTTTTAACATGTTGCTGTCAAAAAAAATAGTGTAGCATATTTACAAAAATTGCTCTTGGGAGAGAGAGGACGTAGTTGGCTAACAAACACAGAAGGCATGTGTTATTTGTGTAAAAATAAGGTAACACAGTAAGAGACCTTTTGTGATTTGCTTCTTCCATTTAGCACAATATTTTCAAGGTTTACCCACATTATAGCATGTAGCATTCCTTTGATGGCTTTTATGTTACATTTTGATTAAGGAAATTCTTCCTCCCCCCCCCCCCTTGTCTCCCACCGTCCTCTGAAGTCAGGCTACCCAACTAGAACAGCTTTTTTTTTTTTTTTATCAATGTAACTGCTCCCCTGTGTCTCTCCACTCCCACCTTAAACCTCGGCCATAGATAAGGGTGCTATAATGTGGCTCCATTTCTTATTGTGAACCTGCCTCTAGTCTCTCAGGGAAGGAGACTGAGCACAGAGAAAACCGGGCTGCCTGCCGTTTTTGTGGGGTCTACTGCGTTAGCCTTCCTGCCGATCTGGTAGTTCTGTATTCATGCCCAGGCATTTCTGAACACAGAGTAGTGGCTTGACAGCTGCAGCTCAAACAAAGGACTACAGAGGCTGGACATTTCCGTTTCTGAAGGACACCTTGGTTTGGTACAGAATCCACGTGGTAGCAGAGAGGCTATGGCTATCTCCTCATCAGTGCTGTAGTTTGATGCCAGCTTGTCGTCACACCTCCCCGGCCTGAACACGGAGCCACGCTGACATGTAGGCCCACTGGGTCTTGGCAACAATGCCCTCTGCAGATTACTACAGCAGTATGTCACAGCTTCGATTCGTCATCTTGAGGTGTTTCATTTGCTAAGGTGATGAATTCCTTGTCTGTTATGATGAGCATTTGAAAGGTAGGGGACAATATTTTTTTTAAAAATTGTACTAGTCAGGTTTTGTATATTTATAGGAGGTTCTCCCACTGGTTTCTTTCTAGATGGGAGAAAAGAGGGTGGAAGGGAGGGGACAGGTACTCATTAAGAGGATACTAGAAGTACAAAGTGAAAAAGGAGGAATGTGCTGTCAGTGGGTGAGGAGAACAGTTGGAGCTGTAAATAGGCGAGCATGCAAAATTGATTTGGATTGTACACTTTCACTTAATCACAACACAAAAATCCTCACACTAATCAGGCCCAGTAATTCCTCTTTTCAGCTTGCATCTAATGCTGGAGAATCTCTGGCATCCTTTCTTGGATTCAATTACCACCCATTTCTTCACATTTTATATCAGTTAAAGAAGCATTGTTAGGATAAAATCTTGCCCAGCATAGAAAAAATTTTTTTGTTGTTTCAATTTCCTTGCTCTCGTAAACCAAGAACTCCATAGATTATTTTGCCAAAAAAAAAAAAAAAAAAAGTATTCTTAGAGCCAAATGTACGAGTTCTGTCTTTATTTGGACTGTGATGAGGAAAGCAGCATCCTTCTCTCCTTGTTCTCATATTGGTTAGTTTGTTCTCCTGGCCCTTCTCTGAGATGCCAAAGTATGCCTTTGGGTCTGTGTTTTGCCCTGTGTCCTGATTCCTTGAGTACATGTGACTTTGTATCTGCCTTGCTGATAAGGTTATTTGCACTCATCAGCCCAGGACATAGATTAGGTCATAGAAGGGCAGGGCTGCCTGGAAGGGGTCAGGGCAGGGACCCAGAGTGATCTCACGGGCAGCAGTACACAGGCAGGCACAAGGCCGTGCTCAATGGGCCTCAAGGCTCAGGTGCGAGCTGTGGGTCCAGGTGCCTCCAGCTTGAACTCAGTAAGTTAGCTGAGGCAGAAAGGATCAAGTGGTTACCAGTGGCAAGGAAGGTGAAGCTGGAGACCCAACAAGAGGAGCATCAGTAGGCTGAGGACTGTGCCCTGAATGCGGGTCCTAAGGCAGGGCCTTTGTCCTTCTTTGCTGACCTTCTTTTTTTGTTCCGTGTGTCTGGCAAAAGCCACAATAACTCTCCTAGGAGGGAGTTTACTGCTAGAAGGCAAGCCAGTTCACTGCAGGTGCAACTCATCCCTAACTAAGGATGAAGAGTGGCCTGGATCCTTTCAGAGTTTACCCAACGTGAGCGGTTAACAAGAGAGCTTGTTCTTTTGTAACAAAGGGACCTAGGGAACTGCTGCTTACCTGCCCATGGCTGTCCTTGGGGTTCCCCTGCCAGGCTAAACCTCTTCCCATCATGGACATTTGGAATAAAGGATCAGATGTCTTCTTACTCTCTTGGGGGTCCAGCCTGGATTTCATCTTTCTTACCGATACGTCATATTTCTGGCATGGGAAAACCATGACTCAGGCCTCAAGAGTCTGTCCCCACATCACTTCTGAGTGTTTCAGTGCCCACGTGACTGTGAGGTGACTCAGCGGTGGTCCAGAAGCTTTGAAACACAAGTGGGCAGCACGGGGGTTGAGCTGAGCTCTCTGGGCTAAGCTGTGTGGAAACAAAGCAGCTTTCCAGCCTCTACATCCTCCTTCCAAGTCCCATGCGTTTTGCATGAGCAAAAGAGAATTAAATAATAAATTTCTCCATTATTTCCAATGGATATAGACCTTTAAAAATTAGTCTCTTGGGTTTCTGTATCTTTACCTTTCCTGCTTCTCTTTACCTTGGAGAAGAGGATCTGAAAGCTAACAACAGAATAGAATCACTGGGTAAATTAAAAAATCCTGATGCCCAGGCTGCAGCCACACCTGTTATGTCAGCATCTCTGGAGTTGTTCCTAAGAATCCATTTTTTAAGCTTTTCAGTTCATTCCAGCTTGCAGTCAAGGTTGGGAACCATTTTGCACCTGCCTGAGGGAAACTTACAACAATGCACTAGCCAGGACAATCTTGGAAAATCTACAGCATCCCTTGCTTCCTTATGTGGTTAAAATCAGACTTCACTGCAGGTTCAGGTCTGTACCTGAGGCAGCAGAGCAGTTAAGAGCTTGGTTTCTAGCCCAGACTTCCCTGGTTGAAATCCTGACTCTCCCACTTGCTGTGTGCAGCCTCCTCATTTATAAACTGGGGCTAATAGTTGTATGCGCCTTGTAGAGTTATTGCGAGGATGACTTGGATTATTGTACACACAGGTTTAAAGTAGCAAATGGCCTACTGTAGATGCCAAAGAAATGTTATTATCTGTTACTGAATGATTTAATAAAACTTCAGTGTTGGACTTAAACTTTAGCTCTTGGTGGTTTCCCTTATTGTCAATGTCATGGTCAAAGACAAAATGCCTCTGCTGACCTTTCGTCCTCTCTTGTATCTTGACTAGTTCCAAAGTGTGTGGAAATCAGTCCTACCTCTGGGTTAATAACAAGCTTGAGGATCTCCTTGGATTTCATTCTATAGTAAGAAGAGCTTTGCTACAATTTGGAATTTAGATGGCTCAGTGACTTTCTTGGGTGTTTTTAAACTTTTTTTTCTTTTAGTTTCCTGTAGGTGTTCTAATGATCTCTGGTGGTATGGTGGTTGAGCACTCAGCTGCTAATCGAAACATCTACAGTTTGAACCCACCAGGTACTCCAACGGAGAAAGACATGGCAGTCTGCTTCTGTAAAAGTCACAGCCTTAGAGACCCAGTGGGACAATTCTACTGTGTCCTGTAGGATCACAGTGAGTCAGAAGTGACTTGACAGTGACAGATTTTCTGTTGTTGTTTGAAGTATTTTCCAAGTCCTTCTCAACTCTTCCTAAAATGCCCTGGGAATATGGACCTCCTGAATGAAGGGCTCTCAAGAAAAGAAAACAGGAAGCAGACAATGGACAGCCGCGAATATATGACCCATTGCCATCAAGTCAATTCCAACTGATAGCAACCCTATAGGACAGAGGAGAACTGCCTCCAGACTTTCCAGGAAGTATCTGGTGGATTTGAAGTGCTAAAGATGAGGCCACCACGGTTTCCTCATGAATATGTAGTACCCACATTTGTTTGCTATTTCTCTATCCTGGAGACAGATATGATGCTCTTTCTATGTGTATGTGTTTTCTTTTTCCTGGAGGGTAAGAGAGGTGGAACCACAAACTCCCACCTGGAGCCCTTCCAAGCTGCAAGATCTGTTAAGAACTGAGACAGTTGTGAGTGGGGGTACTGCCTGCTGAGTACCCATAATCGGAGACAGAGAATGTGATTTGGGGCACAATTTGGGAAAATTCCTTTGGTCCCAAAGACCCATCTACCTCTGCTTGAGTTTTTTCCAGTTTTAGATTTTATCTGAGTATTTACGTCATTATGACTCACGTCAGCCTCAATATCACAGTCAATCACCAGCATGCACAATCTGTCACCTGTCACACTTTGGTTCTACCCCAGGGACAGTTAACATAACCAGCTGGAAGTCTTAAGTCTGTGCTTATGGACGACACACGCAAGAAGGTGTTGCTCTTGAAAAGGATTTTTTGAAAGAATGGATTTAGCTACGTGCTTTTTCTTCCATTGCTAACTTAGCCTACCAAATGCATCTTTACTGAAGTCAAAGTTAGGACAGTTGATGTTTCAGAATAATTGACAAGCATGAAAACCTGCTGGAAACAGCAATGTTATTAGTCAGTTGTGTCTGTGGGTGTTCAGACATGAATTAAACCAATCCATTACACTTGTTTGCTGTTCACTGGGGCTGCGATATTTTTATGCAGAACCTGTAAAAGGAGACACACTTCAGTGGTGTTTATTGGTGACCTTGTCTTTGTCCTCTGAATTATGGACAGGCGGTTCAGAACAGCAGGAGGTGCTGCTAACAACTGGGCCATGTTTTCTGCATGTTCCGTATTCCATGAGATGCTGCTGCCATCTCGGGCTTTGGTTTTCAAAGTCAAGAAAGTGAATGTGACTTTTCAAATTAGAAATATTTATAGAAATAGGTTCTGATTTAACAATAGCTGAAGTCCTTGTGTTGGAAGTAATCACACAGACCAGGAAAGAAAAAGAGTGTCTCTCTGCCAACAAATCCTCCCTCCTAGTGCTTTTGGTTGCTTTTTCAGTAAAAAATTAAGGATTTGCCAATCTGATCAAGGGGATTTAAACTGAAGATGGAGATTGATGGAGGAAGATGGCAAGCTGACACTGGCAGTGACAGGGAACACCAGGTTGGGTGGCATTATGTAGCTAAAGTTGCCCCTGGGGTGTTCTAGCTGGCCAAGAGTAGGTGCTTTAGCTCCCCAGTGCTTTGACTTACCTGGAACCCTGAGGACTGTGTGAGCAGCATCCTCTACAACAATCTCTGTGTGCAGTTGGCTTCTGCTCCTGGCTCCTGATGCAAGTGCTTGTCCAATGCCCACTCTCAGCAGCTCTTGGCCTGTTCACCTTCACAGCCACTGGCTAGGCTGCAAACCTGTTCTGGAAAGCTGAGTTGGGGGCTTGGGCATCTGCCGCCCCTGGAGCCAATAATGTGGACCCCATTTTCCTTCCTGAGCTAGACTACTTTTAGACCTTCAAAACATAAACGTCTGACTCTCCACCCTGAACTTCTTGAGTCAGATTTCTGGCCATAATCCCACCACCAAAACAGAAAAAACAAAATCCATTGTAGTTGAGTGGATTCTTACTCTTAGAAACCCTATAGAGACTCAGTAGAACTGTCCCTCAGGGTTTCCAAGGAGCATCTGGTAAATCTAAGCTGCCAACTTGTTTGGTTAGCAGCCATAGCACTTAACCACTATGGCACTGGAGTTTCCTCATCTCACTACAGAGAAGAGGATAACAGAAATGGGAATGCCTAATGGGGATACAACAGTCAATAAGGCTAAAATAAACCTTAGGACCATAATAGAATTATACTGTCCCAAAACAAAACAGGTGTTTGATGGCAATACCATAATTATATCATTCCTGGAGAACTGAGTTCAAGTTTTGGTAGTATGTTTTGAGAGAAACTTGCAGAGAGCGTGAGATGAGGAAGGTAGGGGTTGTGTAAGAGAGAGTATACATTCTCTGTGTGATTTCAGAGAACAGAATTAGAGTTTCACAAGAAAGACATCAAAGGAAGACAGATCCAACTCAATGAAGAACTTTTCTCACAGAGTAAAAAGAAAACCTACAGTCAGGGAAATAATCTTTGGCAACAACTTATCTGGTAAGTGTCTAATCTCTAAAATATACAAGAATACCTGAATAACAAAATGACAAACAACATGATCAAAAAATGGGCTAAGGACATGAACAGATACTTCACCAAAGAGGACATTCAGGTAGCCAACAAATACATGAAAGGATGCTGTCAGTCATTAGCCACTAGAGAGATCAAAACTACAATCAGAAATCTTAACAAGAAAAAGACAAACAACCCAATTAAACCACAAGCAAAGGACTTAGACAGACACTTCACCAAAGAAGACACCCAGGCAGCCAAAAGTCACATGAGAAATGCTTGTGATCATTAGCTATTAGAGCAATCCAAATCAAAACTACAATGAGATACAATCTCACCCCAACAAGGTTGGCAATAATCCAAAAAGCAAAACAACAAATGCTGGAGAGGCTGTGGAGAAATTGGAACTCAGCTGCACTGCTGATGGGAATGAAAGATGGTACAGCCTCTTTGGAAAGCAATTTGGTGCTTCCTTCAAAAACTAGAAATAGAAATACCATATGATCCAGCAATCCCACTGCTTGAAATATATCCTACAGAAATGAGAGCTGTCACATGGACAGATAGATACATGCTCACAAATGTTTATTGTAGCACAGTCCGCAATAACAAAAAGATGGAACCAACCTAGGTGCCCATCAACAGATGAATGGGTAAACAAACTTTGGTATATGCACACAATGGAATACTATGCAGTGAGAAAAAACAATGATGATTTTAGGAAGCATCTCATAACCTGATTTCAACTAGAAGACATTATGCTGAGTAAAGTCAGTCAGCTGCAAAGGCAAGTATTGTATGAAACCACTATTATAAAGACTTAAAAAAGGATTTATGCACAGAGGAAAAGACTCTTTGATGGGTACAAGGGTGGGGAGAGAGGGAGAGGGTTGCTCATAGATTAGATAGTTGACAGGAATTCAGTTAGGTGAAGAGTGTGACATCACTCAGTAAAAGGCAGGTCAGCATAAACGGGCTACGCCATAAAAACTAAAAGGTTTTCTAAATTCAACTGAATGTTTCAAAGGATAGAGTAGCAGGGACAGGGGTCTGGAGATTGTATTTCAGGGGACATAGAGGTCAACTGGCATAACTAGCCTTTTACTAAGTCAGTCTTCTGCACCCCATATTGGGGAGTGATGTCTGGGGTCTTAAAAGCCAGCAAGCTACCATCTGAGGAACATCAATGGGTCCCAATCCACCCGGAACAGATGACAACTGAGAACATCAAAGACATGAGGAAAAATGAGCCTAGGAGACAGAAGGACACATATGATTGGGAGGCTACATCAGCATGAGACCAGAAGAATCAGATGTTGCCTGGCCACCGCAAAGGACAGCCTTGATAGGGGACGCAGTATAGAGTCTCTGATGTAACACAAGAAAAAGAGGAGTGCAGATGAAGAACTCTACTAAAAGACCAGAACTGATGATCTGACAACTTGGAGGGCCCCCTGGGAACATGACCCCTAGACTTGTTGCTGCCCTAGACCTGAAACCAGTACCAAAGTCAACACTTTAAAATAAAAAGGAACTAGGCTCAGAGACACAAAATAAGCATGTGGTGTGTGTACATTATGGTTTTATACATTTATAGGAGGCTGTCCTACTGGTTTTTTTCTAGAGGAGAAAGGAGAGGGTGGAGAGGAGGGGACATGTGTTCATTAGGACGATCCTGGTAGTAAAGAGTGAAAAGGTAGAGTGTGCTGTCACAGGGTGGGGAGAGCAGATAGAGTTATACAGAGGCAGGTATGGATTGTATACTTTCACTTAATCATAATAATAATTTAAAAAAAAAGCTACAATGAGCTACCATCTCACTCCTGCAAAAATGGCAATGATTAAAACAAACAATAGCAACAGCAACAACAACATCCAAAAAAACCACAAAACAACAAATGCTGGTGTTTTAGTCATCTCGTGCAGCTCTAACAGAAATACAATAAAATGCATGGCTTTGACAAAGGAAAGTTTATTCTTACATAGTTTGGTAGGGTACAAGTCCTAATTCAGGGTGTCCACTCCAGGGGAATTCTTTCCCTCTGTCAGCTCTGGAGGAAAGTCCTTGTGTTGTACAGTCTTTCATCTGGGAGCATCTTGGTGCAGGAACTTCAGGTCTCATTCTACTTCTGGTGCTGCTTTCTTGATGGTGTAAGGTTCTCCATTTTCTGCTTGCTTCCCTTTCCTTTTACCTCTTGTAAGACAAAAGGATAAATGATGGTGCAAATCACACTCCTCCTTTCACATTGGAGCAGGGAGGTGTCCTTAGGAAGGGATTTACAGTCCCACCCTAATCCTCTTTAACATCCAGAGTAGGAAAAATCACAAAATTGAGGACAGTCATAAAATATTAGGGATCATGGCTCAGCCAAATGACTACACATGTTTTGGGGGGTACACAGTTCAGTCCACGACCACTGGCAAGTTTGTGGGGAATTTGGAACTCTTATACACTGCTGATGGAATTATAAAATGGACAACCACTTAAGAAAAGAATATGACACTTCCTTAGAAAGCTAGACATGGAAATACTTTATGACCCCACAGTCCCACTCCTAGGTATGTATCTTAGAGCTATGAGAACAGTGACATGAACAGACACATGCACACCCAAGTTCATTGTTGCATTATTTACAATAGTAGTGGATGAATGGATTAACAAGCTGTGATGTTTATCTGTGATGGAATACTATGCAATGCTAAAGAAAAACAGAGTCTGAGAAACATCTTTTAACATGGATGAATTTGGAAGATATTCTGAGTGAAATAAATCAGTTACAAAAATGTACATACACATATTATTATGATTTAAGTGAAAGTTCATACTTCATTAATCTCTCATTCAAAAATTCATACACATATTGTTTTTGTGGTATTTTTCATAATTCCAACAACACACTTTCTCTTTCCACCTTAGTTTCCTGTGTCCATTCATCCAGTTCCTGTCCCTTCCTGCCTTGTCTTGCTTTTAAGTATCAATTGCCCATTCAATCTCATACATTTGCTTGAACTAAGAAGCATGTTTCTCATGCAAGTTAGTGTTTATTTTAAAAGCCTGTCTAATCTTTGTCTGGAATGTAGACTTTGGAAGTGGTTTCAATTCCGAGTCAGAACAGTGTCTGAGGGCCAGAGTCTCATGGGTTCCTCCAGTCTCTCTCAGACCAGTAAGTCTAGTATTTTGGGGTGAACTTGAGTTCTGTTCTATGTTTTTCTCCCATTCTGTCCAGGACTGTCTTTCGTGAACCTTGTCAGGGTGGTCAGTGGTGATAGCCCAGCCCCATCTAAATCATCTGGGCTCAGGCTGGCAGAGGCTGTGGCTCATGTGGCTCTTTAGTGCTTTGGGCAAATATTTCCTTTTTGTCTTTAGTTTTCATCATTTTCTTTTGCCCAAACAGAACAACAAGACAAATACTGTATGGTTACACGATTATTAAAACAATAGAAATACACATAGAAAGCCAAGTTCTTTGATGGCTAACAGGGATGGAAGAGAGAGAGAGGAAATCACTTTCTAGATAGTAGGTGCTTCACACTTGCTAACAGGAAAGGTAAGACTAAGTATGGTTGAAGTCAGCATAACTTGAACCAAAAGGTAAGTAAAAACAATAAAAATGTATCAACAGGAATGACAAAAAAGTACACATGGGACTTGGATATTGGTTACAATTATTTAAAGTTATTATTTGATGTATTTGCTTAATTTGTGTTTCTGTGTATTTCACTCTGAAAAGAGTAATTGGCAGGATATGTAAGTTGACAAGATAAAGGCTTCTTAAAGAACTAATAAATATTATAAAAATTGAGAAAAAAAAAGAATTTTCTCATAGAGTTGTACAGAGATGGAATGGGCAATGCCAGCTGGAGCTGAGTTTCAGTCCTTCCGAGGTCTTCAGGCAAAGGCTGAGAGGCTAATTACTGGGTGTACAGTGGGGGCTACTTAGCATCACATGGCAGTGTTACTAGATGACTTCTAATGACCCTTCCAGTTTTATGACTTGATGCATGCAAACTGCCTCCCAACACGCAAGCTCAAAGAAAAGGTAAATATAGTGTTGGGTCAATAGCTAATTATTATGAAGTAATTCAAGGGCTAATTGTGCCACCTAGTGTTATTAAAAACCTTAGTTACCCATTCATTCATTCATTCACTTATTCAACAAGTATTTTACTGAGTACTTATAATGTGCCAGACTCGAGATACGGTGGTAAATAACACATAGTCTTTTCCTTATAGACTGGAAAGGGAAGGAAGCATAAAAACAAATACTTTTAAATCAGCATATAAATATGATTAAGAACATATGGGGTGCTGTGGGGTACCTAATCAAACTTGGTGGGAAGGAGGAACACAATTTAGGAGCTGGCAGGACGAAGGAGTGCAGATGAAAAAGAAGTCTAGTCAGCAGGAGCAGCACATGTAAATACCGTTTTGCTGTTGGATGCTGTCAACTTGATTCCAACTCATAGTGACACCCTGTGACAGGGTTTTCTAGGCTATAATCTTCACAGGAATAGACCACCAGGTCTCTCTCCAATTAGGGCTCCTTTCAGAAGCACTAGAGGCATGAAGCACCATACTCCACATCAGAAACTTCAAGTTTTCTCAGCTTCAGATGCAGGTGCCCCTGCTGGGTATCTGAAGACCTCATAGCCCCTAGAGAGGAGTATCTCCCCACTGTCCTGCATGTAGTGCTTGGAGCCCTCCACAGAAGTGTGCAGATGGTCTAACACAACTCCTCCAGCTGCTTCAAAGCTTGCACCTTCCAAGTCCTACAAGGCCATTTCCCCTGAAATTTTCACTCTGTCAGGGCCATGCTGAATTTTCTAAAGAAGTGGGGAGACTGTCCATTGCTCCCACTGGATGTTAATCTTAGTCACTTGGAAGCAAAGCAGGGCTGCCTGTGTCCCTGAGTTTCTTCGGGTTCCATAGTTCCGCCAGCATCTCTGGCAGTCCATTAGACTCACCAAGCAGGAAATTGGTAGGTGGTGTTGGGGGTGGGGGCTGAGGAAAGACATTTCTTTCAACTTCTTCTTGTCCTAGGAGCCTCAGCAGAAGCCTCTTCCATACTGACAGTTTACTATCCAAACAGAGCCCCACAGGACTACTACCCTCTTAACTCCTTGGAATCCCAGTGGGGCACAGCCCGGGTTCAACCTGGAATTCCCGCAACATGTGCACCTACATCCATCTGTGATTATAAACCCCAAAGAGCAACAGGTGAGGGGATCATCTCATTATTTTCCAACCTTCAAGGCAGGACTGTACTTAAACCATTTCAGACAGATGGATAACTGTCCTATTTTAAAAGTTCTCCAGGGAGGAGTCTTTCAAAATTCCCTGTGGCTGTTTTAGTAGTTAATCATCTTCATTACAGCATGGCTTTCTTTATGCAAAATCTGAATTTCTTCGATTGTGAGTTAAGTCTTTTTCCTTGAGAGTAGATGCTATGAATCTTCTGCTTCTGAAGAGGGGAGGATTCTGGTCTTAATTTTGCTGCCTTGGGAATCACTTATTTTAGCATCCTTCTTCGAGGGTTTATTTTCTTCATTGCTAAATAGAGGGGTTGAATTAGGGATGGTCTCCAAGGACTTTTCTAGCTCTAAAAGCTATGACTCTCAGATTAAAAGAGCTGCATAGGTGTCCCACATTTTAATACTCTGGAAATAATAATGCTTTGTTGCACGAAAGACAGGTATCTGGAATTTGAAATGATGCCATATGAATGCAGTCCAGAAAGCCATCATCCCCTTAGTGATACAGAGTGGAAGTGTATATAGAAAGGAATTAACAGGTGAGAGGCTACAGTCACTCATCAATGGACCTCTGAGAAGTTGCTACGGTGTGAGGTACACTGACCTTGTATCAATAGAGAAGAGAGAAAGTCATGGCTTGGCATGTCACACAGTCTCTAGTTCCTGTGAGCTAAGAAGATGAACACTTAAAGGAAGGCAGTAGGATAGTAAGTTATATTTCTACCCTTACTACCCTTCCCTAATTTTAAAATGCTTTGCTGTTTTTAATTGCATTAAGTCAACTCTAACTCATCCGCAATAGAAAGAAGTGTTGCTCAGTCCTGTACCATCTTCATGATCACTGGTATGTTTGAATCCCTGTATAATCCAGGCGCTCACCTCGCAGCATTGTATCATCAATATTCTATTGTGATCCGTGGGGTTTTCACTGACTAATATTTAGAAGCAGATCACCAGGCCTTTCTTTATAGTCTATCTCGGTCTGGAAGCTCTGCTGAAACTTTTCCACCATGGATAACCCTGACAACCAGTCGCATAACTTCCAGCATCACAGCAACACCCAAGCCAACATAGCATGACAAACTAACAGGTGAGTGGAGAGCATATGTCCTAGGAAGGAGAATATCTTAAGTTACTATCAGGCAACCCTTTGTCTTAGCTGAATTCTCTACAGGAGCAAAACCAGTAAAGCCAGCCAAAAGCCAAGTGCCATCGAGTTGGATCCGAGCAAAACCAGTAAAGCATATAAATATATATAGAGAGAGAGATTTATATCAAGGAAATTTATCATGCAGTTGTAGCAACTGTAGTGTCCCAAGTATGTGGGTCATGCTGGAGGCTTCTCCTGATTAACATAGCTACAGGGGCCGCCAAACCCAAGATTGGGTTTGTAGGATTCAGGCTCACAGGCTGTAAAGACTGATGAATCCCAAGATCGGCAGGTAAGATACCAGGTAAGCTGCTAGCTCAAGTCCCAGTAACTGGAGGTCAGATCAACAGGAGCCAGTTACATCCAGAGCAAGCAAAAGCGCACAGAGAGTTAGTCCATATCAGTTGCAGGCCACACCCCAAGGAAATTTCCCTTTAACTGATTGTCTACTCACAGCAGATCCCATCATGGAGATGATCATGAGAGGTGCCATCACAAGATGGCAGAGTTCTCAGATGCTTCCTGTGATCCCTCTCACAACAAAGACCCAAAAGAACAAATACATTGGTAACATATGACATCCTAGGAGCCCTGAACATCAAAGTTAAAGTTCAGAAATTGGACTGCGCAGCAGGGGAGGGAGAGTAAATACAGAAATACCCAGGACTGGCTGGACTTGACCCTGTGAGAATCAGTCCAGTGTGGTGAGTGAAACAGTGGCATCTGAAGAGAGTCTTCCTCAGTGGCAAATAGTAGCAGAAAGTCACTCCGGCCTCCAGAGCCAGTGAGAAGCAGCACTTGAGCATTAAAAGCTAAGTGACTGACATCTACCTCTCAAGCAAGGATTTAAATGTTTCCTTCTGGATAAACCTCTCTCCCTTTTCCCATTGCTTCCCTCTCCCTACACTGCCCTGTGCATCCATCTCTGGAGTCTGGCACCATTAAGTGACTCAGAAGTAGGACTCCTTAAGTCTGCCCAGAGCCGTTCTCTGAGACTTGGAGAGGGAAAAATTTAACAAACCAGGGAAAGGAGATGAAAAAAAAAAAAAAAGTCTGGCAACTCACCTGAGTCCAAAATTCAGGGTAGAAACAACTCATTCACCTAGAATCAGACATAAGGGGACTCACCACCCTCACAGTCACTCAGGAACAGGTGTTGGTCTCCTGCTTTTCTCAGTATCTGCAGCCAGATACCTTGCCTGTACCAACCACCCCTTCCCATCTAGGACAGTAGATGAGTCATGAACTTGGTCACTGACTACCTCGACACATGAGCTGAACAAATACAAGAAAAGTAAATGGTTTCTGGGGCTCACATGTCTAGTAACAGCTCTAACCTCCTGATGTCAGGACATTAGAGCTTCCGAGTGGCCAATAATCAAACTAGCACACGAGACCAGCCTATTTGGACATTTTGAAACAAAACAAAACAAAAAGCTAGAACACAGTAAGGAGACATAAAACAAATAAATTGAATAACTTACTGATGGCTCAGAGACAACAGTTCGTATCAAATCACTTAAAGAGGCAGACCACAACGGCTTTAGAAAGCTGCCAAAACAAAGAATTAAAAAAATTTCCCAAATGAAGAGAACTTTTGGAATTATCAGAGATAGAATACAAAAGATTAATATTTAGAATTCCTCAGAAGATCAGGAAGGAAATGAGGAAAAATGCAGCAGAGCATAATGATAAATTACACAGGCTGCAAGAAAGCATACAGTGGCAAGAACTAGAAATTCAGAAAATGGAGAGGATCACATCATATCACATGTCATCATTGAGGTGATCACATCTTTATATGACTGCGAAAATGTATCTAAACTGCCAAACCTCTGAGAACCATGGCCCAGCCAAGTTGATACATAAGGTTAATGATCACACCCTTTAATGATCACTTATACTAAGAAAAGAGAGAGTAGAGGCTTGGACTGCAGACAGGAGGGGCCAGCACAGGGGGACTCAGGATGCTCACGGAGGAAGGTTTTCCAGAAACAAAGATGAAAGCTTCGCACACGCAAGTTAACTTATCCTCTTCTCCCATGCCCCCTCTTTTTTCCCAAAATGTTCTTTAGTATGTGTCTTGGTCACCTGGTACTGCTCTAACAGAAATACTATTTAAGTAGATAGCTTTAGCAAAGAAAAGTTTATTCTCACACAGACCACTAGGCTGAAGTCTGAGTTCAGGTTGCCAGCTCCAGGAGAACACATTCTCTCTCCATCGGCACTGGAGGCAGTTCCTGGTGTTGCATCAGTCATTCCTCGGTCTGAGAGCATCTCAGCACAGGAGCCTCAGGTCCGAAGAATGTACTCTTCTCTCAGTGCTTGCTGGTAAGAGGTTCTCCACTCTCTGCTTGCTTCTCTTTCCTTTTATCTCTTGTAGGATAAAAGGTGATGCAAGCCACACTCCAGGGAAACTCCTTTTACATTGGAACTGGGAGGTGACCTTAGAAAATGTCATGACCCAACCCTAATCCTCCTTAACACAATCCTATCTATTAACCGACTCGACGGCACTTGGCTTGGCATCTATTAACCACAGGTGGAGATAGGATTTACAGCATAGGAAAATCACCAAATGCTGGTAATCATGGCCATGCCAAATTGTTATACACATCTTTGGGGGATACAACTCAATCCATGACAATGTGTGTGTCAGAACAATTTTTACAATATTCTTATTTTTCTAGGTCACCCTTAGCTCCCTGGCTTTAGGGGAGAGTTGACAGACTTGGTCTGTCCTAGGCAAAATTCTACCAACAAAAGCCCACCTAGCATCTGGCCTTGTCTGTACATAGAAGTAAATATAGCTCCAACCAATGACTAGGTCATATTGTGAGACAGATTAATTGACCATTTACTTGTATACTCTTATTTCCTCGAGCTCTTTAAAAGGGGGGAGAGAGAAATTGTTGTTGAGTAGGCATGTAAGGAATTTTAATCTTCTGTACACATAAATGTGAGATTGTAGCTTTTATCTTGCATTTATTACTGATATCATCAAGGACTGCGGTAGTTTGCTCTGCCTCTCTTAATATAACAATCCTTATTGTTTCAGGATTATTATTTCAGAGTTAGCTGAGAGTTAAAGTATATCAAGGACCCAATTCAGTTTTGAAACTCATAAGTTGCTGCATATACCAAAAATTACCTTGAGCGTATTAACCCAAATGCTGAAGTGTAGAGAAGGAGTGTTGGGGTCCCAATCCAGATGTGACTGTCCTATGAGAGGTAGCACTTTGCCCAGATTAGACAACCGTGCACTGCAGAACCAGTTCTTACCACCATACCAGTTAGAGAAGGATTTAAATCAATTTAGCCTTTTCATCATTCACCAACTGATCAACAGAACAACAACTTTGACAATGCTTTAGTCTTCTGTACAGCAACCCACTTCTGGAAGTATGCTTCAGGGACTTGTGGCATCGGTGTTACCTTAGAGATTGCAAGAAATGGGGAGCTAGGGCCTTATCCCAGTTCTGTTGATTTAGAATCTGCTTTTTAACAGGATCCCCAGGTGATTCACATGTACATTTAAGTTTGAGGATCAGTGGTCTAAGTAACCAGGTAATAGGGCCCTTCCTTGTCGCATAGTCCTAGGGAAAATCGTGAGATGGACAAAGCTGTTCTTTGGGACCACCTCCTCTAATCTGACTTTCTTTTCTACCATTCAAGTACCCTTCTCCCTTGGTTTCCCTTTATTCATGTCTGTCTCCACAAAGCAAATAGACAGACAGATAAAAAAGAGACTACATTAAGTATGATTTATCTCCCTTACATCCTGGAGGAAAAGACATGGTGAAATAATTCATATTAAATTGTTAAAACATAGAAACTTCAAGGGTTCTTGCTCATAAAGATAACTGTTCTCAGAAATACTTAATGAATGAATGTTTGACCTAAAGATTCCGTTTCTGTTCATAGAATTTGCATCACTGTGGCACTCTGATCGAGATTATAGATGTTTAGCAGGTAAGATGACTTCCTCAATTTCTCATATGATGCTACCTGGACAGTCAATCCAGATATGTAACAGACTAGCCTTTATTGAAAGGGCGACCCCTGTGTGTCAGCTTGGCTGAGCCATGATTCTCAGTGTTTTAGCAGTTACATAATATGTCATTTGGCAGTTGTGTAATGACATGGCTGTTCTCTATCGTGTGTTCTGCTGTGATCAGCCAATAAGTTGTGCTGTGATCAGCCAATAAGTTGTAAGGGGAGTTCTCTCAGACGTGTGGCTTGCATCTACTACATATATATATGAACATTTGGGCAAATCTCAATTGTCTGCCCTGGATTTTGCATCTGGTTCATCATCTGAACTCTGGTTTTGGGGACTTGAGCCAGCAGCCTGCTGTATTGCCTGCCGATCTAGGGATTCATTGGCCTCCATAGTCTGTGAGCCAGCAGCCTGCCGTCTTACCTGATAATTTTGGATTCATGAGTCTCTGTAAACTGCGAGCCAGCTACCTGCTGTTTGACTTGCTGATCATGGGTTTGTCAGCCCATGCAGCTGCATCTATCAGGAAAAGCCTTCATCCAGAAGCCTGACTTGTGGACTTGAGACTTGCCAGCCTCTACAAGCATATGAGCTATTTCCTTGAGATAAACCTTTGTTTTATATATATATATACACATTCAGATACACACTTCACTAGTTTTCTTTCTTTAGAGAACCCAGCCTAAGACATAGACCATTAAGTCATCTTGTGGCCTAAGCTGCCTGTTATGAACTGGATATTATCTGACCGACAGAGCCATACAGTTGGATATGCACAGCAGCATGCCGTCATTCAATGGAAGTGGTATCTATTAGATCAGGCCTGAGCGGGACCTGAAGGCACAAGTAAGTGATATGAGAAAGTGGCCAAGTGCTCATGGTCTCCACTCCTGTTACATTATCTGTCCTCTCCCAATCTGCAGCTTGTGAGGATTTCCTTATGATCCGTTGACTGAGGAAGAGAAAATTCATGCTTGGTATATATATGGTTCCGAGTGACATGCAGGTACTACTCAAAAAGACAGTAGCAGCACGACAGCCCTGTCTTGTAGACTTCCCTGGTGGACAGTGGTGAAAGAAAGTCTCCCAACAGGCAGAACTCTGAGAAACTTACCTGGTTATTTGTGTTGTTACTAAGGATAAAAGGCCAGATGGCCATTGTATACTGTGGTCAATGGTTTAGCTGGATGATCAGTGACTTAGAAGGAACATGATGGGAAAACTGGTGACAAGGAGGAATGAGGTAGAGGTATATGGATTGACCTCTCTGAATGGGCCAAAGAAGTGGAGATATTTGTGTCTCATGTGAATGCTCACCAAAGGATAACCTCAGCAGAGAAAGATTTTAACAACCAAGTGGATAAAATGATGCAGTCCATGGAAATCAATCATCTTCTTTCCCCAGCCACTTCCATAATTATCCAATGGGATCATGAACAAAGTGGCCATGATGGCAGAAATGAAAATTATACATGGGCTCAGCAGCACAGGCTTCTATTCACCAGACCAACTTGACTACAGTCATTGCTGAATGCCCTATTGGCCAGTAGCAGAGATGAGTACTGAATCTCTGAGCTGGTACCATTCTTTGAGGTGATCAGCCAGCAACCTGGTGACAAACTGATTATATTGCACTGCTTCCTTCATGGAAAGGACAGCATTTTGTTCTTTTGGGGGTAGATACTTGCTTTGGATAAGAATTTCTCTTTCCCGCATGCAATGCTTCTGCCAAAACTGTCGTCTGTGGACTCACAGAATGCTTTATCCACTGTCACGGTGCCCCACACAGCACTGCCCAAATTAAAGGGATTCACTTTACAGCAAACGAAACGTAGCAATGGACCTATTCTCGTGGAATTCCCTGGTTTTACAATGTTTCCCATTACTGTGAAGCAGCTGACTATATAGAATGATGGAGTAGACACAATTACAGTGCACGCTAGGTGCCAATATCTTGTAGAGTTGGGGCAATGTTCTCCAGAACGCTGTATATGCTCTAAACCAGTGTCCAGAATTTGGTTCTGTTTCTCCCATAGCCAGGACCCATGGTTCTGGGAATCGAGGGATGGCACAATTCATGCTATACCCCTAGTGATCCACTCACAAAATATTAACTCTCTGTTTCTGAGACCCTATGTTTTGTGGATCTAGAGGCCTTAGTTTCCAAGTGAGAAATGATCCCACCTGGAGACACAGTATGGATTTCATTGAACTGGAAGAGAAGAATGCTACCCAGCCACTTTGGGCTACTCATGCATCTAGATTAACAGGCAAAGAAGGGAGTTACCATATTGGTTGGTATGACTCATCCTGACTACCAAGGAGAAGCTGTATTGATGGTATAATGGAGGCAAAGAAGATAATGTTTGGAATATAGGAGATCCCTTAGGGCATCTCTTAATAGTACCATGCCCTGTGATTCAAGCTGATGGAAAACTGTAGCAACTCAATTCCAACATGACTACCAATGGCTCAGTCCCATCAGAAACGAAGATTTGGACAGACTGAGCATGTGGTATGTATACTTTATAGTTGTATACATGTATGAGAAGGCTGTCTTACTGGTGTATTTCTAGATGGGAGAGGAGATGGTGGAGAGGAGGGGACAGGTGTCTGTTAAGTGGATACTAGAAATAGAGAGTGAAAAGGAGGAGTGTGCTGCCACAGGGTGAGGAGAACAGATAGAGTTGCAGAGATGCTGGCACCAAAATTGACTTGGATTGTATACTTTCACTTAATCATAAAAAAAGAAATGAAATGAAATGAAGATTTCAGTCACTTCACTAGGCAAAGAATCATGACCAGCTGAGGTGCTTCCTGAAGGAAAATGGAATACAGAATGGGTGGTAGAAGAAAGCAGTTCTAAACACCTGTTACAACCACATGATCAGTTGCAGAAATAAGGGTTGGAATTGTTAATGAGTGTTTTTTCCTTGTACATATGCTTCAAATATTTTGGTTTTCTTCACCTATAAAATGTAAGATGTAAACAGGACTAGTATGTGTTTGGTTGTATGCATGTTAGTTGTATCATGTTAGATGTTAGTATGACTTTTTGTCTTAATTTGGAATGTATGTGTGGTTTAAGGAGACAGGCACAGGTGCCAAGCTGACAAGGGGTGAACTTTCAAGGTTAAGGCTATGTGTCAACTTGGCTAGGCCATGACTCTCAGGAGTTTGTAGTTTGGCCATTGTGTAACATGATCAGCCAACCAGTTGTAAGAAGAGTTTCCTAAGGGGTGTGGACTTCATTTTATACACAGACACACAGACACACAAAAGAAAAATTCATTGCCACCGAGTTGATTTTGACTCATAGCAACCATACAGGACAGAGCAGAACTGCCCCATAGTTTACAAGCACTCGGTGGATTCAAACTGCAAACCTTTTGGTTAGTAGGTGTAGCACTTAACCACTGTGTCACCAGGGTTTCCCAAATATGCATACATACATATGCACGCACAAAGACACACAGAGAGAGAGAGAGAGAGAGAGAGAGAGATTTTGGTAAACTTCACTCACTTTCTCTGGATCTTGCATTCACCTGGTCATCATCCGACCTCTAGTTCTCAGGATTTGAGCCAACAGCTCGTCATATTGCCTGCCCATCTTAGGATTTGTTGCCTTACATGCTGATCTTGGATTCATCAGCCTCTGCACACTATGAACCAGCAGCCTACTGTTGCACCTGTTGATCTTGGGTAATTCAGCCCACGCAGCTGCATGAATCAAGAGACACATTCGTATGAAGCCTGACCCATAGACTTGGGACTTCCCAGTCCCAAATGCCTGAGCCATTTCCTTGAGATAAACCTCTCTGTCTCCATACACACACACACACACACACACACACACACAGAGAGAGAGAGACAGAGACAGAGAGAGAGACAGACACAGACACAATTTCATTGGCTTTGCTTTTCTAGAGTATCTAGGCTAAGATACCTCGAAAGCTTCTCAGCCCAGTAAACCCTCCTTATTGTTCCAGACACTAAAATTCTTAACACTGTATCTCAGATTTGTTTTTCTTATCTACATTATTTTGAAATGCTTGGCCACTTAAGATATAAAGTTCAATTTTAAAACTAAGTAATGGATTTTAGGAGCTTTTGATAAGCCAATGAAGCATAAAAGAAGAGACCTGTTTAGATATTCAGGAACTATTCCTGGAGATAGCTGAACTCATGCTTAATAGAGTGCCAGGGTTGTGCTGGGCAGTTTTGACATTAGATGACTGCTAATACATCTTCAAGTGTCCTTTGTATTTCCAGTTATTTTATGGACATATCTGGCTTGCATAGTATGTCTCCTTTTGCTTCGTCTGATTTTTTTCTCATCTTAGTCACTTCACAGAGAATCAGTCTAACATCACAACAATTTCATGACCATCCTGAACCCAAGTGCTTTCAGAGTGAAATCCCTAAACATGGATTTTGTCAGTAAAAGCTTGTAAAGGACAGATATTGGGAAAAGGAAATGGATAATTCCCAGGTGTTATGGATGTGATATTAGCAAATGCAATAATTGCAAATGTTATGTCAGGATACGCAGTTTCACATTTGGGAAGTTACAAAAGACAGATGCTGCAAGTACGGTTTATGGGACTAACAGTCAGCCGCTCGCACGTAATTTGAGCCTTTTAATAGAAAAATAAGAGACAAGACTTTCATGCAAAGTACCAGCTCTTTAGCAGGGTATCTGTTTAGCTAGGTAATCCACTAAATAGTGATGAGAGGACAAATGAAGCAATATTCCTTTAAACCCGTCACCCTGGGTAACCTACCAAGGAGATTTTTCAGGAACATCAGCTCCCAGCTCAAGGCCAGCCTTTCATGTAGATACTTCTGTGAAATGATTGAGGTAAGTAGGCCAGGTCTCCTGGTCTCAAAATATCTCCTCCACCAGCATACAACATGCCCAAAATTGTATCATAAGCAATATACTCCTTTGGATTTACTCCCTACCACCTCTGGGAGTAGATAGAACAATCATTAATTCATCAAATATTTACTAAATACTTACTCTATGCCAAGTACTATTCTTGGTACAGGAAATTCAAAGAGTTCTTACCCTTGAGATGTTCAAAGTCTAGGTGAACAAACAACCACAGCAATGTAACTAGTGCTTTATTAAGGATCATCATAAAGTTCTGCAGGAATGCTGTAGGTATGATCACCCAACCCACCCAAACAGTCTGAAGAGAGGCTTCATTATATGATTTTAATTTTTTATTGTGATTTAAGTGAAAGTCTATACCTCAAGTTAATTTCTCATGCAGAAATTTAATACGTTGTGACATCGGTTGCAATCTCCATAATATGAAAGTGTAGTTCCCCTTTCCACCCTGGGTTCCTTGTTTTCACTTGATCAGTTCCTGTCCCTTTTTGGATGTGAGCTGCCCATTTGGTCTCACATATCTGGTTGAACTAAGAAGCACGTTCCTCATGTGTTTTATTTTTTGTTTCACAGTCCTCTTTAATCTGTACCTGAAGAGGCGTCTTCAGGAATGGTTTCAGCTTTAGGTTAATAGAGCATCCAGGGGTCATACCTTCTAAGGATCCTCCAGTCTCCGCCAGACCATTAAGTATGGTCTATCTATGTGAATTTGAATTCTGTTCTACATTTTTCTCTGGGGCTCCGTCTGGGGCTTTCTGTGGTTTTCCATGTCAGGGTTGTCACTGATGGTAGCTGGGCACCATCTAGTTCTGGTCTCAGGCTGGTGGATTCTGTGGTTCATTTGGTCCTTGAGTCCTTAGGGCTAATGTTTTCCTTGTGTCTTTGGTTTTCTTTGTTCTGCTTTACTCCAGGTGAGACCAATAGATGTATCTTAGATGACGACCTACAAGATTTTAAGATCATATACACTACTGTCATGGATTGAATTGTGGTCTGGCAAAAATGTGTGTAGCAATTTGGCTAGGCTGTGATTCCTGGTGGGCTGTGATGTTAACAAGAGAGAATGGGCTGCACGTGTGTTGTTTGGGAAGGACTCCATGTGTGGGATTGTATTGTACCTTGAGGCAATCTTTTGAAATGGAAAGGAAAGGGAATCAAACAGAAATTTGGATAACTCCAACCATCAAGAAAGCAGTGCTGGGAGTTGAGCGCATCTTTTGGCGAGGACCAGGGACCCTACGCCTCAGAAGCTTTCAGTCCCAGGGATGACTAACAACAACCACCTTCATCCAGAGCCAGTAGAGAAAGCTTTCCCCTGGAGCCAGCACTCTGAATTTGGAGTTTTAGTTTACAGGACTGTGACAAATAAAATGTCTCTTTTTAAAGCCATCCATTTATGGTATTTCTGTTAAAGAAGCACCAGATAACTAAGCTACTCACCAGAGTGGGATGTAGAACGTTTTCTTCATAAACTATGCGTTATACCAGTTAACCTAGATGTCCCATGAAACAATGGTCCCCATGCCCCAGCCCTATCCATTCTGTCCCTCAAGGTGTTTGGATGTGTTTAGGAAACATTTGTGCTTTTGCTTTGGTCAAGCTATGCTGAGGAGACCCTGGTGGTGTTGTGGTTAAGTGCTATGGCTGCTAACCAAAAGACAGGCAGTTCAAATCCACCAGTAACTCCTTGGAAACTCTTGTGACTCAGTTCTGCTTGGTTCTATAGCGTGACTGTGTCAGAACTGACTTGATGGCAGTGGGTTTGCTTTTATTAAGTTGTGCTGACTTCCTGTGCTATGTGTTGTCCTTCCTATCACCAAAGTTGACCCTTTTCTACTATCTAGTTAGCTATTTCCTTTCCTTCTCCTCCCCATCTTTATAACCATCAAAGAATGCTTTTTTGGTGGTTAAACCTTTTCTTGAGTTCTTACAAGGGTAGTCTCATGCAATGTTTGTAGGTTTGTGACTGACTTTTTTCACTCAGCATAAAGCCTTTCAGATTCAACCATGTTGTAAGGTGTTTTCCAGATTTATCATGCTCCCTTATCACTGTGTAATATTCCATTGTGTTTATGTACAATTACTTGTACATCCATTCAGCTACTGATGGGCACTTAGAAGTTGTTTTCACTTTCTCGCTGTTGTGAATAGTGTTGTGATAAATAGGGATGTGCATACATCTATTCATGCAACCACTCTTGTTTTTGTTGTGTTTGTTCCTAGGAGTGGTACTGCTGGATCACGTGGTATTTCTCTTTTCAGCTTTTTAAAAAAGTACCATATCATTTTCCGAAGTGATTGTACCATTTTACTCTCTCACCAGGAATGCGTAAGAGTTCCAATCTCCCCACTACCTCTCCACCATTTGTTATTTTGTTTTTTGGATTAGTGTCAACCTTGTTGGGGTGAAGGTCTCACACTGTGGCTTTGATCTGCATTTCTCTAATGGCTAATGATGATGAGCATTTCCTCACGTGTCTGTTAGCCACCTGAAAGACTTCCTCGGCGAACTGTCTATTCATGCCCTTTGTCCATTTTTAAATAGGATTATTTGTCTTTTTGTTGTTGAGGTGTTGCAGTTACCTTGTAGATTTTAAAGATCAGGTTTTTATCAGATATGTAGTAGACAAAACATTTCTCCTGGTCTGTAGGTTTTCTTTTTGCTGTTGTAATGAGCATAGCTGTTTGGTTTTTAAGAGTGCCAAATTATCTAGCTTCTCTTTTGGTGTTTGCATACTGTTAGTTATGATTTGTATTCTATTTATGCCATATATGAGAGCTCCTACCATTGTCACTTTTCTTCCATGATGTTTATCATTTTATATTCAGGTATTTTGAGTTAGCCTTTGTGTGTGAGTGTTTGTGTATGTAGCCAATTTTGAGTCAGCCTTTGTGTATGAGTGTGTGACATGTGAGCCCATTTTTTCTTAACAGAATGATATCCAGTTATGCCAGCATCATTTGTCAAAGACCCTGTCATTTCACTGTTTAATGGACTTTGAGACTTTGTCAAATACCAGCTGCTCATTAGTGAGTGGATTTACATCTGGGTTCTCAATTATATTCAGTTGGTCTATGTATCTGTTGTTGGACAAATACCAGGCTATTTTGATTACCGTGGTGGTATAATAGTTTCTAAAATCAGGTGTGTGAAGTCTTCCGCTTTGCTCTTCTTCACTAATGCTTTACTTACCTGGGGCTTATTCCCTTTTTGTATGAAGCTCGTAATTTGTTTCTCCAACTCGTTAAACAATGTCATTGAAATTGGGATTGAGATTGCGTTATATCAGTAGATTGCTTTGGGTAGAATTGACAGTTTTACAATGTTAAGGCTTCCCATCCATGAGCAAAGTATGTCTTTCCAGTTATGCAGGTTTCTTGCGGTAGTATCTTGTAGTTTTCTTTATCTAGGTATTTTGCATCTCGGTTAGAGTTATCCCTAAGTATTTTATTTTCATGGGGGCTACTGTAAATGGCATTGACTTGATGATTTCCTCTTTCAAGTTTGCTGTTTTAGTATAGAGGAATCTTAACTGATTTTTGTATGTTTATCTTTTATGCTGACAATATGCTGAAATCTTTATTAGTTCCAGTACTTTTCTTGTAGCTTCTTTAGGGTTTTCTGTGTATAACATCATATCATCTGCAACTAGAGATACTTCTTTACTTTTTTCCCTCATTGCTCTGGCTAAGACTTCCAGCATAATGCTAAATAAGAATGGTGATAAAAGGCATCCATGTCTGGTTCTGGAAAGCCTGATTTCATGGTAGTTATGTGCTATGGCTGCTAACCAAAAGATTGTCAGTTCAAATCCACCAGATGCTCCTTGGAAACTCTATAGGGCAGTTCTATTCTGTCTCACAGGGCCTCTACAAGTTGAAATCAACTCGATGGCAGTGGGTTTTGTCTGTTTCCTGTTCTCAAGGGAAATGCTTCCAATCACTGTTTAAAATGCCATTGACTGTTGGACTTGAATAAATGCCCTTCTTTATGTTGAGAAATTTCCCTTCTATTTCTATTTTGCTGAAAAATTTTTATCAGGAACTCGTGTTGATCTTTGTCAAATGCATTTTTTACATCAATTGGTAAGATCAGGTAGTTCTTTTGTTTCACTTGACATGACAGATTATTTCGATTGATTTTCTGATGTTGTACCATCCTTGTACAGTTGCTAGGAATGCTACTTGGTCATTATGTATTAATTTTTTGATACGTTGTTGATTTCTATTGACTAGAATTTTGGTGAAGATTTTTACATAATGTCCATGAGGGAAATTGATCTATAATTTACTTCTTTGTGGTGTCTTTGCTTGGCTTTGGTATAAGTTATGCTCACTTCATTGAATGGGTTTGAGAGTATTCCTTCCTTTTCCAAGTTATTAAATACCTTTAGCAGAACTGGTACTAACTCTTCTCTGAAGGTTTGGTAAAGTTCTCCAGTTAAGCTGTCCAGGTGAGGGTAGGTAAGTAGTGTGTTTCTAGAAATATGTCTATTTCCTCTAGGTTTTCAAATTTATTGGAATACAATTTTTCATAGTATTCTGTTATGATCCTTTTTATTTCAGTTTGTTCTACTGTGGTATCACTTATCTTGCTTCTTATTTAGGTTTTTTGCTTCCTTTTTTCTTTTGCCAGTTTGACCAATGGTTTGTCCATTTTGCTGATCCCTTCAAAGAGCCAACTTTGGGTCTCATTGATTCTTTTAGTCATTTTTCTGTTCTCTGTTTAGTTTATTTCCTTTCTTCTGGTGCCTGAGGACTTCCTGACCCCTCTACTGTTTTATTTGTTTGAGTTGTAGGGTTAACGTTTTGATGTGTTCACTTTGGCTCTTCCTTCTTTTTTGATGGGTGCATTTATTGCTAAAAATTGACCTTTAAGTACGGCTTTTGCTATGTCCCAGAGGTTCTGGTAAGATGTGTTTTTATTCTCAGTCAATTATACGAATTTTTTTATTTCATCCTTGTTTCTTCTATAACCCAGTAACTTTTAGGCAAAGTGTTGCTCAGTTTCCATATGTCATTTTTTCACTTGATGTTTCTGTTATTGCTTTCTCCTTTTATGGCATTATGATCAGAAAAGATACTTTGTATTATTTCAATGTTTTAGATTCTATAAAGGCTTTTTTGTGCTGTGAAGTGTGGTCTATTCTGGATAAAGCTTCATGTGCATTGGAAAGGAATGTATACTTTGCTACTGTTGGATGGAGTATTCTGTATATATCTACAAGGTCAAGTTGATTGATTGTGGCATTTAAATCTTCTATATCTTTACTGAGTTCCTTTCTAGATATTCTGTTCTTTACGAAAAGTAGTGTGTTGAACACTCCTACTATTACTGCAAAGCTGTCTGTTTCTGTCTTTAATACTGTTAAGATTTTTTTAACTTATTTTGGAACCCTGTGATTTGGTGCATACATATTTATCATGGTTGTGTCTTCCTGGTATATTGACCATTTAATCATTATATAGGTCCTTCCTTACCCTTTGTGGTCAATTTTGCTTGAACTATATTTTGTCAGAGATTAACATAGCCACTTTTGCTCTGCGTTTTAGTTGTTGTTTCCTTGACAAATTTTTCTATCCTTTGAGCTTTAGTTTGTGCCTTTGTGTCCAAGGTGTGTCTCTGACAGACAGAATATAAATGGAACATGATTTTTTTTTCAATCCATTCTGCTACTCTGTGTCTTTACTGGTGCATTTAGGCCATTTATACTCAGTGTAATTATTGATAGATGTGAGTTTACTGATGTTATTCTGATTTTTTTATGGCATTGACAATTTCTTTTTTCCATTTAATTTTTTGTGCTGCTTCTTTGTGCATTTTCTTTTTACCTTTTTCATTATTGTTGATTTTGTTTTTGCTGAGTCTTTATGGTTTTCTTCTTTTTTATTTTGATTGGTAGGTTTGTTAGCTTCCCTTGAGGTTACCTGGAAATTTGTTTTTTATTTTCCTAAGTTTCAACTAATCTTTTATTTCTTTATATTCCCTTAATGTCTTCCTCATGTGGAAGTTCTATGACTGCACTGTTTATTCCCTCTTTTTTGTTTAAACATTATTGTCATTTGCATATTGACATTGCTGGTTCCCTATTTTCAGTCTTTCAGCTCCAATTTGCTTCTGTGAATTCCCTTTATGGATTGATAATTAGTTGATCTGTCCCGTGTCATAGGTTTGGATTGTAGTCTGATGTTGCTGTTTCTCTAACCATAGGATTCCCTTTAATATGTCTTGTGGTTGGTTTAGTTTTCCCGAATTCCCCTAACTTCTGTACATCTGGAAGTGACCTAGTTTCACCATTATATTTGAGAGACAGTTTTGCTAGATATATAATTCTTGTCTGGCAATTATTTTTTTTCAAGGCTTTATATATATCATCTTATTTTTGTCTTGCCTGCATAGTTTCTTCCGTGTAGTCAGAGCTTAGTCTTATTCATTCTCCTTCACAGGTGACTTTTCATTTATCCTTACCCAGTCTCAAGATTCTATCTTTGTCTTTGGTTTTGGCAAGTTTGATTATGAGATATCTTGGTGACTTTCTTTTTGGGTCTACCCTGTGTAGGGTTCATTGAACTTCTTGGGTAAATAACTTCTTTTCGTTCATGGTATTAGGGAAGTTTTCTGCCAGCAAATCTTCAAGAGCTCTGTATGTGATTTTTGTTATGTTCACCTGTTCCAGTCCCCCCCAAAATATGTGTAGTAATTTACCTAGGCCATGATTCTCAATATTTTATGATTGTCCTCTACTGTGATTTTCCTATGCTGTATGTTAAAGGACTAGGGTGGGACTATAAATCCCTTCATAAGATCACCTCCCCTGCTCCACTGTAAAGGGAGTTTCCCTGGAGTATAGTTTGCACCACTCTTAATCATTTCCCCCTACAAGAGATAAAAGTAAAAAGAAATAGGCAGAGAATTGAGAACCTCACACCATCAAGAAAGCAGCACTGGGAGAAGAGCGCATCGTTCAGATCTGAGGTTCCTGTGCCAAGATGCTCCCTGGACAAAGGCTAATACAATACTGGACTTTCTTCCAGAGTGTACAAGGGAGAAAGTCTTCCACTGGAGTGGACATCCTGAATTTGGACTTGTAGCCTAACCAGACTGTCTAAGAATAAACATTTGTCTTTTTAAAACCATCCACTTTGCGGTATTTCTGTTGGAGCAGCACTAGCAGACTAAAACAAGTACTCTGATTGCTCATAAGTTTTTCTTCTTGGTAGTGTCTCACATAATTCTTAGGCTTTCTTCATCTTGTACAATTCTTTTTTCTGAGTTTTTCTCAAATAAATCAGCTTCAAGAGATTTATCTTCAGCCTCACTCTTTCTGACTTCCTTTGTCTGAATTGTGCTCCTTTTATTGAGTTATCTAATTCTGAAATTTTGTTACTCCTTCAGATTCCTAGTTGTTATCTCTATATGGCTTCTATCAGTCTGTTAGTTTTGTCAGTTTGTTCTTCTATTGTCTCCCTGAATTCCCTTGTTTCTTTTTCTGTGTGTTCCTTGGCTTGGTCTGAGTTTAGCCTGATGTCCTTCTTAATCTCTTGGATAGCTCTATATAGTAGTTTTTTGAATTCTTTCTCAGGTAATTCCATGCCTTGTCTTCTTCCAGAAAGTTTCTTGGTTCTTTATTTTGGTATCTTGCTGGAGCAATCTTGACCTGCTTTTTCATGCAATATCACATAGACTGTCATCTCTGAGACATCAAAAGCCAAGCCAAATGCTGTTGATTATTTTATTGTATGTTTCACTATGTCTTTTTTGTTTTGTTTTCTTTTGTTTTGATATGCCCACGTAGCCTGAACAAGTCAGCTACTTTGGTTGATGGCATCTTTAAAGTTCTTACACCTTGTCTCTAGGTAATCAGAGTAGTTACTAGATGTGTGAGCCCAGGAATCTGCTTATTTTTCTTACAGGGGTGTGGCACAGGTCTCTGGGGAATCAGTCACTGAGTCTGTGGTGCAAACTCTAACCTACCGTCCTAGGTGGACAGGGCTGCATAGGGGTTTCAGAGCAGACACAGGTGTCTGGCTGCAGAGGGGGGCTATGTATGCAGTGAGTAGGGGGCTGATGATTGCTTCCAGATGCCTGGGTGGAGGATGTGTCCTTGTCTCTTAGAGTGCTTAGTTGGAGGGTGGTATTTAAGCCAACCCTTTGTTAGCTGGTGCTGTTGACTGGAGGGACTAGAAAGCACCACTAATTCTCAGACCCCTGTTATGAATGCCTAGATAGAGTGGGTGGTACTGCAGTCCTCAGGCTCTCAATGTGTGTGAGGTGGTGATACCCCTACTTAGGGGGCAAGACAGTGTCATATGTCATAAATATTTAGCACCCTTGTTGGTGCAGTTGAAAATGGTCTTCAAATACATGCCCTGCTGTTTTATGTCAATGAAGGTATATGGTATTAAATTAGCCCACACAGGTTCAGGCATGGTTGGAGGGTGCTGCAAGGCTATATGCTCTTATGCCAGCAGCTAGGTGAAGGCAAAGGCCTTCCCAACCAGCCCTGAGTTCCTGGATTAAGAGGTGCGGTGTTTTTTAAACCTCTGAGATTAGTGTGAGGGCAGAGAGCCCTGAGTTCCTGGCTTAGGGGTTGTGGCAGGTTGTTGAATGCTATGGGACTGGTGCCAAGATGGAGCAGGGTGGGTTTGGGTGAGGGGAAGGAAGCACTTCTCCACAGTGAAACTCTGGGAAAGGGAGGAATTATTTAGTCTCTGCATGGTAGGTTAGAAGTTTATGTTTCATAGGTCTGCTGTCACTCTGTTTTGGTTCTGGAGGCTTGTGCCAATTTGCTGCTGCTTGACTGCACCCAGTGTGGTGAGGCTCTTCTTTGAATGATACTGCTTGCCTCAGCCTGTGTGCACTATGCAGACTAAGCCTACACAACACTGGTGATCTGTTCTTCTCTGAATTGTCTCTGCTTCCACCTGCTACTCAGTCCAATTCTTTAGCTTTGTCTTCGATGATTAGGGTTCCTAAGTTGTCATATATCATTTATTCACTTAGTTGCAAGGGGTATGATAGGAAGTATCTGATTATTCTGCCATCTTGGCCTTGCCTCTATTACAGTTTTATTATAGCAAAAAGGATGCAAATGAAGAAATTAAAAACAGTGAGATCTGGGATCATTCCTAAGCAAAGCATCCGTGCTAAAAGGGATGCACTACATCCCCAAGTGCAGCAACCGGGAAGCCTCCTTATATGATTCTTGAACTGCATCTTAAAGAGTGAGTGGAAGCTTCCAGACAGGTGCAAATGACAAGGCTCGGCAACTTGGATGTGAAAGGGGAAAAGGCAAAAGAGACGATTTTCCACATGAGGTTGCATGGGCGGGTCAGTGGGTATTGTTGGCCTGAGTTAGGGATTATCCAGGCTTTGAGTTCCATAGAACAACATAAAGGTCTTAGATGCCTCTGTGGGTAGGTAGAGAATGGGTGCTTCTTGAAATGGGGGTGTGACTTATGCGAAGAGGAGATGGAGGGTTGCAGAGATAATTTTGTCTACTTGGACACATAGTCAAAGTTATGATAGTACCAGATCTTTCTTTCAAGTCAATTCCTCTTCATTCACCTTTCTTTGTCACCCAGGTAGTTTCCCAACCAGTAGAGATTTACCAATGGCTTCAGCGGTAAGACAGTTAACCACTGGGTTTTGAAGTTGGACAGTACACCTCTATCTATCCTTTGTTTTTTTAACATCCATGGTTTGGACATTTAAAAAAATATTGAAGATGGCCTAAATGAGGTCCTTACTTTTAATAAATTAAAGTGTCACATGGTCATTTTACCCTAGAGGGTATAGAAAATGGAAATGTTTTCAATCTCATGTTTCCTAAACTTCTGAAACAATAATCAGCCCCAGGAAGTAGAACTTACTCTGCTCTCTGAAGAACAGTCCACCTGATGAAGCCTTAGCTTAAATGCACAGATGTGACAACAGAACATTTAGCTAACCTAATTACTACCCTTACAGGGTTTGCTTTCTGATTTTTAAGAGCAACTGCAAGCAGAAAACACTTACTTGGATAAAACTATTGAAATCCAATTTGACTTTCATGAGAAACTTGGCAGAATTTGGTTATCAAAGTCTAACTGGTAGGCTGGACAATGAGTACCCTTAATATCCACTTCTGAGAAATTGGTTTCAAATATCATCTCTTCAAATACATAATAGATTCTTAGATAAGGAACAGTGACCAGCTTGCCAAAGAGTGAAAAAAGGCAAAAAGAAAAGGATTGGAATTGTGGTTAATGGTATTTAGTTTGGACAAAGAGATTCAAACCCCCAAGTCAAACCATTACTATAGAGTTGAATTCCAACCCACAGAGACCCTACAGGATAGAGTAGAGCTGCTTCACAGGGTCTGCAAGACTGTATATCTTTAGAGAAGCTGACTGCCACATCTTTCTTCCACAGAGCAGCCAGTAGGGTTTGAAACGTCAGTGTTTCAGTTTAGCAGCCAGGGGCTTAGTCACTGTGCTACAAGACAACAGATTATTTGTTGCTAAAATAGACTGTCAAAGATGACTGTAAAATTCTATCTTCAGAGATATCCTGGTTACAAATACACTGCTATTTTCTATACACTACCTACCGTGAATTTTTATACTAGTATTTCTTTTTATACTCAGAATTGTCTCCTTGATGATAAGTCTTATCTTCCATTTATGAATGAGGCGACAGATACTCAAAGAATATACGATACTGGGCTAAAATTACATAGCCAGATAGTAAGAGAGATGAGCTTGAACTCAGAGCTCATTCTAATACTCAGTACTTCTGACTTCTACACTGTAAATGAAAATACAACAGATCTGGATCTGTCTAACAAATCCTCACTGAAGATCAGAACTGAAAGAATTTCCTTTGAGGCCTAGAAAATTTGATATCAGGTTGTTGAAAGTTTAGACAGAGGCAGTGAAGTCTCAGTACTTTTTCTGTTTGGCCTTTTTGGATTAAAATTAAAACTGGAAAATTCTGTCAAGAAACCTGAGTGACACAAGTATTTTGTGATCAGCAGCTAATAACAACTGTCATGGTAAAAGTATGAATAATCTGGGATTAAAAAATTGCTTGAGTGTTTGGATTGCCATGATTGTAAGGATATTTTCTATATCCTCCAGGGTAAAATGACCATGTGACACTTTATTTCTTCAAGGATCTCAAGAAGACCAAAAACCTTGAAAATACAGATCCAAACCACTGCCATCAGTTCGGACTCGTAGTGATCCCACAGGACAGAGTAGAACTGTCCCATCGGGTTTCCAAGTCTGTAAACCACTACAGAAGCAGACTGCCACATCTTGCTCCCATGAAATGGTTGGTAGTTTTGAACTGCCAGAACCTTTCAGTTAGCAGCCAGGCACTTTAACCACCGTGCCCCCAGACTCCTTAGAAACCTTCAGAGGGAAGATCAATTGTTTAAGATCATGTTGGGAATGGATGGTAGAGTGAGAAAATGAAGCCAGAAATGTTCTTTTGTTTCACAAACATTTATTGAGCAAATACTTACATGCCAAGTACTTGCAGCCTGTAACTCTACCCTTCCTACTGACAAGTGCTGGCCTGCATCAATGTTCAGAGGCAGAGCTAGCCCATGAACTGGGTTGACAACCTTAGGCCTCTCAGGGTCTTAGCCTACCCAGGACCAGTTATTGCCGTACTGCTTTGCTTGTATATTCCCCTGCCCCCTATTTTTATTTTGAAAATGTAGGTACTTATCATGCAAAGGACACAATTTCTGGTATTGTAGGAATCTTAACAGTATAAAATAAAATTGCTAAAGCACTAAAAAAAAATCTTCTGATGAAATATTAATAGAATGCTATTTTATGTATTCAACCCTGGTGAGGTAGTGGGTAAGTGCTACAGCTGCTAGCCAAAAGGTCAGCAGTTCAAATCCACCAGGTACTCCCTGGAAACTCTATGGAGCAGTTCTATTTTCTCCTATAGGGTTGCTATGAGTCAGCCTCAACTCAACGACACTTGGTTTGGTTTTTGGTTTATTATCCATTTAAGGCACCTGAGTGATACAGTAATAAAGCACTCAGTTGCTAATCAGAAGGTTAGCTGTTTGAAGCCACCAGCTACTCAGCAAGAAAATGATGAGGCAGTCTGTATCTGTAAAGATTTACAGTCTTGGAAACCTTATGTGGCAGTTGTATTCTATCCTGTAGGGTTGCTATGAGTTGGAATCAACTTGATGGCGGTGGGTTATGTTTTATTATCTATTTAAAAATATAACAAGCCAGCCAAGCCAAGTGCCATCGAGTCGAAAGACATTAAAAAAATAAAAACAAGTATCTTTCATTATTTCTTTTCTATGGGAATGTATTTATGCCCATTCCATTTCCTTAGTGAGATTTTACCCTAATACAATATATATTTCTTTTTAATATTTTATTATGCCTGAATGACAGTTTGCAATCCAAGTCAATTTGTCATACAAAAACTCATACACACATTGCTGTGTAACTCTAGCTGCTCTCCCTACACTGTGACAGCACACTTCTCCTTTACACTTTATATTTCCTGTGTCCATTTAAATAGCTCCTGTCCCCCTCTGCCTTCTCATCTCGCCCCTGAACAGAAGCTGTCCAGTTAGTCTCATAAATATTCCTAAGCCAAGAAACACACTGTTTGTCAGATCCATTTTATGTCTTAAAGTTCAGTGTCATCTTTGTCTGAAGAGATGGCTTTGGGAATGGTTTCAGTTCTGGGTTAACAGAAAGTCCAGGGGCTGTGCCTTCAGGAAAACCTGAAGTCTGTAAGAACATTGAATTTGGTTTATTTAATAGAGTTTGAATTCTGCGTTCCATTTTTCTCCCACTACATCAGGAACTCTTTGTTGTTTTCCCTCTGAGTCACTGGTGGTGACCAAGCACCATCTATTTCTTCTACTCTCATGCTAATGTAGTTGCTGGATTACTTGGATCTTTCTGTCTCTTGGGCTCTTCTTTTCCTTATGTCTTTGATGTTCTTTATTCTCGTCTGCTCCAAGTGCTTTGAAACCAGCTGGTGCTACTTAGATGGCCACTTACTAGCTTTTAAGACCCTGGATGCCACTCACCAAAATGGGATGCAGAACGTTTTCTTAAAAAACTTTGTTATACCAATTGACCTCGATGTCCACTGAAAGCACTAATACAATATGTTTTTATGCTTGGATATCTTTCATTGATCACACTGTAATATGACTTTGCAATAAAAAATAGTATGTAAATTAAACTAAAATTAAAAAAAAAAACTCCTCTAATTGTAGGCTTGGTATTACAAATTTCTTCTGGATTTAACATCATTATAAATATGAGTCGGATCTGACTCCATGGCACTTGGCTTGGCATAAATATTATTAATGTACAGCTGATCAAATACAATGTATCCACATTATGAGGTATTAGAAATAATACAAAATAAAAATAGTATTGAATATATATTTCTTTAAAAGATGGATGACAGTTGAATGGACATAAGAAATACTGGGTAGAGAGGAGGAATGTACTGTTACAGTGTGCAGAGGGCAGCTAGGCTCACACAACAATGTAAGTCTTTTTAAAAAATTAATTTAATTAAACTAAAATTTTACTTAAAGCACAATTTAAAAAAGAAAAATAAAAAAAGATGGATAATGGGGGAGGGGCATGAGGTCTGATTGAAGGATACTTCCTGGGTACCAGTACTTTTTAAAGTGTCTTGTTGTTTGGCACACTGAAGGTATTCATACCCTAAGCAGTGGCTCATGGGAAGATGTGGAGTAGGTGAGAGGCATGCCTCTCTCCTGTAGCTTGGGAGAAGGATAGTTATGAAAGGATCAGTGGGAAAGAAGAACTGATGCTCAGCCTCCATCCTCTGTCCCAGGATTGCCCTCAGACCAATGTCAAGACCGAGTACGTAAGACAGGGTTTTAAGAATCTGCAAACCAATTCCATTAAAATTGTCCACATATACCTGCCCAAAACCAAAGGTGAGAAGGCAGGATGGGACAGGAAAACCGGAAAGGAAAAGGAGTCCTAGGGTAGAAAGGAGGAGAGTGTTGAAATATTGCAGGGATTTCAATCAATGTCACAAAGTATTCTGTGTACAAATTATTAAATGAGAAGCTAACTTGCTCTACAAACTTGTACCTACATTACCCAAAAAGTTTTTTGAATGTTGCACTGTACAGATAATGGTGATATTTGAACAATATGCTGAATGAAATTAATGTCACTGAATTATACACATAAAAATGTTAAAATGGAAATTATTTTATTACACACACGTATATACATACCACAATTTTAAAAAATTGTACTCAACAAGAAGAGAGAAAACACAATGTTCCCTGGCAATCCTGGGAGGTATAACAAGAGAGATGGCTCTTCACCTGTCCCTGTCTTCTAAGAACCATGAAAATGGTCTTCATATGATGATAGAAATCCAGCAGTTCACCAAGTGTTCCCTCTTGGACCAGAAAGATGAAAGTCCTAGGACATGTGTCTTAAAATCTAGTGCTGCCATAACAGAAATGCCATAAGTGGACAGCTTTAACAAAAATAAATTTATTTTGTTACAGTCCAGTAAGCTATAAGTCCAAATGTAGACCATCAGCTCCAGGGGAAGGACTTCTCTGTCGGCTCTTGATGAAGGTCCTTGTTGTCAACCTTCCACTAGATTGGGAGCTTCTGAGGTGCAAAGATCTTGGGTCCTTTCCAAAGGATGAGCTGTGCTCCTGGCACTGCTGGTATGAGGTCCCCAAATGTCTCTATTAGCTTTTATATCTCAAGAGATTGCCTGAAGGCATAATACAATCTTACGCATTGAGTCCTGCCTCACTAACATGACCACCACCCATCCTCCCTCACTAACATCTTAAAAGAAAAAAACAAAACCGTTATCATTGAGGGAACCGAAATCACAGTGACTCTATAGACAGAGTAAAATGGCCCCACAGAGTTTCCAAGGTGCTCCTGGTGGATTTGAACTCCTGACTTTTATGGTCAGCAGCTGTAGCATTTGATTACTACACCACCAAGATTAACATCGAAGAGGCAGAGTTTAAAGCATATAGGGACTTCACACAACATGGGGAATCATGGCCTAGCCAAATCGCTACACACATTTTTGGGGGCACACAATTCAATCCATGAGGGCATGTAACCCCAGCAGGATAGATGAAGACTTAGCTGTTCGATTACTTGGACCAGCTTGTAAGATTTCAGTCCAATCTTTCTGTTCACAGTTAATAGATTCTCAATAAGTACATAAACAATCTCAATAAAATATTCTGTCCTATTTTTGTCTGTTAAAAAAAGAAGAAAAAGCCTATCCAGGTACCATGAAGTTTACTCATACACCAGTTCTGATATACAAAATTGCTGTAAACACCTGCCAACCCTACTTGTAGAATTGTTAACATGTTCTTGATTCATTCGCACAAGAACAGTTTGTATAGCTATTTACTGTAAATACAGGCTTAAGCATACCTTTATTTTCAGCAAGTTTAAAAAGGCAAATGTATTTCAAGTTATTTAATCCTATATAGATGCACATAGATCATCTGTATGAAATGAATGCTGTGACTGATTTATCTAAAACAAACAGAAACTATTACATGCTACATAAATTATAAACATTCCCAATATCACTTCACTGAAAGATTATTATGGTTACAATCTTCCCTCTTATGAATTAGAATCACTGACTGATGTTATACAGATTGGAATGGAAACCAGCTCAACTAATCAGAACCTGGCAAATCCCTAATCACATGTGTGTCACACATAGAGTTGTAGATTTGTCCCAGTATGTTACTCAGGATGAGGAGCCTTGGAGATGCAATAGTTAGGTGTTCAGCTGCTTCCCAAAAGGCTGGTTGTGTGAACCCACCAGACGCACCATGGGAGAAGGATGTGGCAGCCTGATTCCACAGAGATTATGGCTTTGGAAACCCTATGAGGCACTTCTACTCTGTCCTGTAGGGTTGCTATGAGTCAGAATTCAAGTTCATGGCAATGGATTTATTACTCAGGACAAGTGACATTGTACTACGACAACGACCTCCAAAATCCTTGTTCCTTAATACAATAAAAGTTTGCTTCTTGCTCACATTATCTGTCCAGAGGAGGTTCTGCTTTTACAAAATCTCTCAGGGATCCAGGTTGATTGGCTGCTTCATTTTGTAACTACTCCATCTTTATTGAGTAGTAGAAGACAGAGACAGGAGAATCACAATGAGACTTTCATCACCTCGATCTGAAAGTGACACTTGTCACTTCTACTTACATTTCATGGGTCAGAACCAGTCCAAGAATTCTATCCAAATATATGGTAGTTGAAAATTATACTATTCGATGTACCCAGAGGTGAAGAAAATTTTTGGCAATTAAATTGCAGTAAAAGTTGACATGGGTGGCACTTTATAAACAGCCCTGGTTAACCTGAAAAAAAAAATCACAACGTGTTTATGTACTTCTTTTGCTGGAGAGTAATATGTTAGTATGATCATTGAAAGACATTAAAGCATAAAAATGTTTTAGGGAAAAATTTTATTGTGGGAATTAAATTAGTAGTAAAATAGTGAGATTATATTTATGATAACAACATGTAAGCAGGATAGAACACAAGAATGGCAGAAAATTGGAAACTGATATGGAAAAAAACAAAAATGGCAGACTTCGGGAGAATGAATCTTGCCATCAAGTATGGCTTTGACCTAAGACCTCTCTAGCAAGTACAGTAGCTTTTGCAGAGCCATGTGCATGCTTAACCAGAAGGTTGGCAGTTCAAATCCACCAAGTGCTTCTTGGAAGCTCCATAAAGGATTTCTATTGTGTCCTGTAGGATCACTGTGAGTGAGAACCTACTCAACAGCAATGAGGTTTTTTTTTTATGAGTTTTTATGCAAAGGTGGTTGGAAGCATCCTGCCATACTTGAAAACTCTACCAGGTTCTTGATTCCACCAGGTTCCATCTGATCAGTGAATGGAAGTCATTAGGCAGTGTAATGATATTCACTACTAAGAAGATACCCCTTCCATGAGAAATGTCAGCCCTTTCATTTTGCTTTGTCTAAGTTTTTATCTAGACACATTATGCAGTATTGACCTTGCTGTGAGGGAGGTAATGATTAGTGGAACTTCTTCCTCAACCTTGTTGTTATTAGCTTGGCAAATGATCTATCAGCAACTTGAAAGACAGAGTGACTAAGTGCTGAGAGTTAGCTAGTTATGACGCATTTGGGCTTAACATCCTGAGAACATAAATATTTGGAATTGTCCCTTTCTGAGAAGCCTGCTTCAGAATGTTTTAGATTTGATACAGGGATGGGAATGGTGAAAGTTGGCCCAAGAGTATCCCTATAGAAGATCTCTGGAATCTAAGATAATATTAGATTATTCCCCTTAAAGAAGAGGCCTGAGGAAACAATATATTCTTTTCACCTGGTAGAGTGGCTTGGCTCCAAATGTCATATCAGGCAAAGGGTTATGTGATCTATATCAGACTAAGGGCAAAAGTTTTCAAAGTCACAGAATTTTAGTCTAACATGATTTCTGACTGTGGACCAACAAGCTGAAAATCAATGCCATGACATTCTAAGAGGGACGCATGCAAAGTGGAAAGAATTATTTGTGAAAGAATAATCCAGAGTACAAACATGAACAGAGTCATCATTTATTATTTATCCACGTGTGAAGAGAAGCAGCAAGGGGTCAGAGAGAAAACGTGTTAGATAGAATGCCAGCTGAAATGTTGAAGGAAATGTTGACGGAATGTGAATTCATCAAGAGTTATATTAACAGGTGGTCTGTGAAGAGAATAAGTGAGTTGACAGCTGTGTTCTAATGGCCAGGAAGAGGGACTTACCCTTAGGACCACATTCTGAGGTTGACAGAGAACTTAGAACTAATTTAAAGGGGAGCAAAAAGACAGAACATTTATAAAGTTGGTTGGAAGAAAAAGGTTTTAGGAGGTCTACTGCAGAGAACATTTTCCAACTTTCTTTGAGAAAATACTTTCCATCCAGCCCCAGTGAACATCTTTTGAACTGGTCTGGAACAGTTAAGAAGGTAAAGGGGTTAACGAGGCTGAGTAGCAGATCAAGATTTCAGTTCAAAGTCAGGTTCAATCATACCTGGCTGAGTCAGTTTGGCCAAGTAACTTCTCTGAGTATTTGATTTCTACTGGGGATAATATTTAACCCATGACTTGTTTTAAGTTGAGATTGAATATTGGAGGAAATGAGTGCCTTTGATAGTTCAGCCACTATGGAAGAAATTTGACTTAAAACCCATTGAAATTTTACTTAGCAATAATTTAAGTCTTAACACATACTCAGAATTCCTATTTAATAAATGAAGAAACTGAACCTCAGAGTAAGGGGCTGCCAAAGTTTCAGTAACCAACAAATGCCAGGTTTAAGATTCAAATTAAAATGGATGTGAGAATATTAGTGTAGGTTAGCGTGATAAAAGTGAGTTGTATGATGGTCCCCCAAAAGATCTGTTCACATCCTAGTCACCAACCTGTGAGGGTGATCTTATTTGCAAAAAAGGGTCTTTGCAGACATAATTAAGGTTATTGAGATAAGGAACTCATCTTGGATTACCCAGGGTGTTTCATGAGTGACAAGTGTCCTTATAAAAGTAAGAATAGGGGAGATTACAAAGAGGAAGAGAAGACGACTAATCATGGCAGCAGAGTTTGGAGTGATACAGCTACAAGTTAAGAAATGTCAGCAATTACCACAAGCTCAAAGAGGAAAAGAATGGATTCTTCTCTGGAGGCCCTAGAAAGAGCATAGCATGACCAGATTTCACACTTCTAGCTTCCAGAACTGAGAGAGAATAATTTTCTACTGTTTTAAGCCACCTAGTTTGTGGCAAATTCATTTCCGTGAGAAATGAGTATAGGTGGAATAACTTCTACTTCATGAGAACCATCTTTCAACAAAGAGAAATTTTAGTCCGTCACAGTCCAGTAGGCTGTAAGTCCAAATTCAAGCCATCAGCTCCAGGGGAAGAATTTCTCTGTTGCCTCTGGAGGAACATTCTCATGGTTAATCTTTCTCTGGACTCAGAGCTTCTAAGGTGCAGGGACTGCAGGTCCAAAGGATGTGCTCTGCTCCCTGCACTGCTGCTTTCTTGATGGTAAGTAGTCCCCAACTCGCTGCAACTTTCTTCCCTTTCCTTTATAACACAAGAGGTTGCCTCAAAGCACAACACAATCTTGCTCCCTTAACGCAACTGCCTGTCCACCCTCCCTCATTAACATCATAGAGGCAGGATGTACAGCATACAGGACTATCCCACCAGGGAATCATAGTCTACTCAAATTGTCACACACATTTTTAGGGGGCACACAATTCAGTTCATGACAACAGCCTTTAAGAACAGTCCCTTAAAAGTGGCCATGATGTTGGATTAAGTCTGAGCCTAGACTGAGGGATTCCTTCCCAGCTAAGCAGATCACCCATATAAGACAGACTTCCTCAGAGTAATTTCACTCTTCTCTTTATATCAACCTCTCTTTGCCAAGAGCCATAAGAGGTGGGGCCATGTGTTCCCAGTTTGCAGATGAACAAGCAGTGCAGGCTCATTACCTGACTTAGCCTGGACCATTTATTGGCTGAGGTAGAGAGTGTCGTGTTTCAAATTCACACATCGCATGTTAATTATCCCATCAGTAGCCTGGTCCTCGGGATCAGACTGTAAGCCATCTTGCTGCTTTCTATCTTCAGGGGCTAAATATTGCTGAAAATCACAAGGATAGGCATGTCACCATGATGTTGTTATTCCAGCAGTTGAGGCTATTGTAGAATGAGAACTGAATTCCTTTCACACTCCAAACACTCTGGCCTCCCCTTGGGACTGCAATTGGAGCTGAGCTGCCAAGAGAATTTTCTATAAATGCAGTATGTAAAGATAGCCCAGGGGCTTAGAAGGGATCTGGTCTATCCTGTGGCTTCTAGACAAGTAGACCAGAAGAAAAGATTTAGATATGATGATATAAAGAAAAATTCTGCAGCAAGATATTCTTAAACAGTGCCGTGGGCCGTCAAGTTACCAGCATTTTCATGGTTCTTTTAAAAGAAGGAGGTTCTCTATACCCTTTTCAGCTCTGTTCTCTAAATTGTGAGTTGGAGAGGACTTGGCCCTTAGTCTTCCTCTTTCATCTTAGTTCTGGTGCCTGAAATGCCTTGTGTAATAGAGTTGACTATTGTTTGGATTTGCATAGACTTGAGTTGAGATCCCAGTTTTGTCACTTACTGGTTAAGTGATCTCGTGCAAGAAAGTGAACCTGTTTGCTATGGTTTGTATCTTGTAAAATTGGGTGGTAAATCTTTTTGGCAGCGTTGTGAAAACTGAACAAATCTTTTCTATGCTGTGAAGGATAATCATATAGCTAACATTAAATGAGTGCATTGCACATTCCGAATGCTTTACCTGGGTTATTTCTTTTAATTCACACATCAAACCTGTGGAGATAGGTAACTTCATTAACCTCATTTTGCAGAAAATGGGGTTAAGAGATAAGGCCAGGGGTCTACGTTTCCATGTCTCATAATGAGGAGAAATGGGCTCTATGCCTGGCCTGTCTCCAAAGAGCAGGTTCTAACTGTGTTTAAAGTGCCTGCATAGTCTCTGACACTCACTAGGTATTAGTAAGTGATAGCAATTAGGATGAATTCAGCAACTGCATACTGAGAAGAACTATGTGCCAGACTAACTAATTTACTCATAAAAATAAACATATAAGCAAGCAGCCTGGTAAAAGGCAAGAACGCTACACTAATGCATCTGTTGGTTAGGTTCCATCAAGGAAGCAATACCACTGTGAGTGATATGGGGTAATGGATTTATTGTAGAGCTTAGACCTTACCCAAGAGTGGGAGTTCGTGAAGAATCCACAGAAGGCTGCGGCCACTGCATGTGACGGTGGATCCTTCTGCGGCTGACTATAATCTGAAGTTGCTGTAGGTCAGCAGGGCCAGCAAGCGGGAAGAAAAGTGGGAGATGATGTGGGATATAATGTATTAAGCTAGTACCCACAAGGACAAACAGGAACACCTATTTGTCTCTTAACACTTCTGAGCTTAATGATGAAAGAGCTGCCCCTCTTTGCCTCGGAGTAGGACATACACTGTGCCCAGGACACAGAACAGCTGAAGGAGCAACTCTGGTAGGAGCTGGAGAAGCTGGAGGCCCCAGCCAGCAAGTTACAGGGGCACATCAGTGACAACACGTGTGTGAGGAAGCAGTGCCAGGAGCTGTACACCGGCCTACCCAGCCTGAAAGCTGCTGTTTGAGTTTCACCTTGCAAATGTTGCACAAGCATCTTTTGCATCCAACCCTAACCTGGAATCACATAGGGAAAGTAATCCTAGGAAATACAGTTCTAGCGAAGTTGACCCAATACAAAAACACCTTCCCCCGACCACAATGTTTCAGTCTCTAAAAAGGAATGGTCCTACAACCGCCTACACAGAGGTAAAGTGGGAAATCTCTTGGAAGGCCAGGGGCCTTCTGACTTGCCTCTTTCTATTCTGTCTTGTCATAGGATTTGTCCATCACTTTTACCTGGTTTGAAATGCCCCGCCTTATATATAAGCAATCTTTTGGGCTAGAAATGAAAGAATGAAATACATCCTAGAAGGGCAAAATTTAGCCATTACCTTGGAGAGAGATGCTTCTGACTCTCTACCACCAGCACAGGGTAGCTGGCACTTTAACCAGACACCTTGAAATATAATAAGAAAACTAGAACCATTTGGGCCTGACACACTGAATAGATAATTTTTGCAGGAGGGAGACAACATTTGGTGCTGAATGGCGGGTGGGGTAAGCAAAGAGAGAGAGGAAAAAGAGGGATAGCTTGGGACTTTGACAGGGGTGTCATTCCAGAGATTCACTGGAGGTGTTGTTCCTGGCTAGACAATGAGGTGAGGGCTCTGTGCCTGAATGTGTGGGTACCTAGGGGAAGGGAAGAGCCTGGTTGACAATCTCTTTTTGAACCTTTTGTCCAGATAGGAAAAGAAGAAAAATTTACCTGTAACTATACTTTCCAAAGAAAACTACTGTCAATATTTTGGTTGAATTCTTTTTCAATCTTTGTCTTTGTTCAAATACACACTTATTTTTCAGAGAAAAATGGAATCATAGCATACACAATATATTGTAACTGACTTTTTGTTTGAAGTCCCTGGGTGGCACAAAGGAAACCCTGGTGGTGTAGTGGTTAAGTGCTATCTGTGGCTGCCAACCAAAAGTCAGCAGTTCGAATCCATCAGGCTCTCCTTGGAAACTCTATGGGGTAGTTCTGCTCTGTCCTGTATGGCTGCTATGAATCAGAATCAACTCCACGACGAAGGGTTTTGTGAGCACGGGAGATGGGAAGCCATGGTGCAAATGGTGAGCACGCTTGGCTACTAACCCATAGGATGGCAGTTTGAGTCTATCCAGAGGCTCCTTGAAGGAAAGCCCTGGCAATCTATTTCTGAAAAACCAGCCACTGAAAACTCTATAGAGCACAATTGTACTCCACCAGTCCTGGGGTCACCAGGAGTCAGAGTCCACTATGGCAACCAGTGGTTTTAATATTCTTCTGTAGTTTTCACATCTGTGTAGGATTTCATTGCATGAATGCAGTCTAGTTTACATGCCAAAAAACCAAGCCAAACCCATTGCTGTTGAGTAGATTCTGATTCATAGCAAAATTGGAGGACACAGTAGAACTGCACTATAAGCTTCCCAAGGAGTGGTCGAAGGGGTCAAACTGCAAACCTTCTGGTTAGTGGTCAAGCTCCTAATCACTCTACCACTAGGGAACATTGGTATATGGAGAGATTAGAGAATGAAGACAGGTGGCTGGAGTTAAAACTGCAGGTCCTCCAACATTTGCTAGCTGTGAAAACTTGGGCAAGAGAATTTTTTCTATGCTTTCATTTCCTCACTCATAAAATGAGGATAACAGTGCAATGAAACCCGTGAGAGCCGGAACTCAAGTGACTGCCTTGTTTTCCTGATCTCCACGGTTTACCACTTTTGACAGTATTCTTTAGCCATTGTTCTCAATTAAGAATCCTACCTCATCAACACCAGTGAGTATTTCTTCTCTGACAGGCTTCTGCCTTACACAGGTTATAGATTTTGCAGGTTTTACTGTACTTTCTGTAAAGGGTTGTACTGAGGCCAAGCCAAGTACCGTCGAGTTGGATCCGACTCAGAGGAATAAATGATTTTATATATGTGAAGCACTTAGACTAATCCCTCAAAGTTATTATTCAACCAACCCTTTTTTTTTGCTGGATATTCAGATTGTTTCTAAGTTTTTGACTGATCCAAATACACTGTAATTAATAAATTCAATTGCTTCAAAAAAAAATACTTGTGGTCACACATTAAGGAATCATTTTCAGAGTGAATCATGCACTCGGCATACACTGAGTGTCCATGTCGAGTGTACAAAGACTTATGCAGTGCACAAAGAAGAATGAACAGTTCCCTGAATGGTTTCTTTTAAAGTGTAGTAGAGGAGGAGGCATATGCACAAACAAATATAATACTACACAGAGAGTGGCACAAATGAAGAACTGTAGGAGAGCAGAGGAAATCAGAGAGTGCTTTTAGCTAAGAAATCAAATCATGCAATGAAAATGAAAGAAGGACTTCCTCCTCAGCTCCCACCACCGCCAGAATCTCCACATCAGAATTCAGAATGGTATCTGTTTGTCACGTGAGAATCTGCTACCTCGACAGGAAGCATCTAGGGCTGGGTTCCAAAGTTAGATGCTGGGATATGGGCAAACACTGCGAGACCAAATATTTAGGAAATACCTTTTTCTGGAAAGGAAAGAACACATTTCACAGCTGAGAAGAGAAGTGAATAATGAAACTAAAGAAGCATGAAGGTAATATTTACTCATGAGATTTATACAGTGCTTACCTTTAGACAAACCTGGCTATAAATCCACCATGTGACCCCCTAACACACATACACTCAGTCCTCAATTATTGGACTCTTTGTCAATTATCTGCAGCATATCTTGCAGTCATTTTAAACTGCTCCTTCCCCAAGAAACCCTGGTGGCATAGTGTGTTAAGTGCTATGTCTGTGAACCAGAAAGGTTAGCAGTTTAAATCCACGAGGCACTCCTTGGAAACTATATAGGACAGTTCTACTCTGACCTACAGTGTCGCTATGAGTCATCATCTACTTGATGGCAGTGGGCTTGGTTTGTTTTTTTTTGTCCCCCAGTTCACCTTCAGTCATTCCCTCAGAAGAGAAAGTGGGATAATGATACGATTGTAAGATTGGAGTCAGACACTCCTGAGTTGAATTCCAGCTCCATGGTGTACCAGCTGGGTGATTTGAACTTGTAAATTTAATTCTTTTTTTTTTCTTTTAAAAAAAAAGGGAATCAGGATATATTTATTTGCTTTAGAAAGGAGAATCATGTAGGACTCTAAAGTTCTCTTGACTTCTGGCAAGATATTTTCAAATATCTCTAAATGTCATCATTACATACTTCCTTAGACCAATACTCCTGACTCTTGGTCATCCTTATTCATGGCTGCAAAAGGAATTAGAATTGCTGTGTCAGGAATGCAAAGAGAGTGTTGAAGTCTCCCACTACTACTGTGGAGTGATCTAACTCTTTTTTGAGCGTAGTCAGTGTTTCTTCAAGCTATTTAGGTGCTCTGATATTAGCTGCATAAATATTTAATACAGTTAAGTCTTCATTGTGTACTGAAACTTTCAACAATAGTGTCCATCTTTGTCCACGATGGTGGATTTTATATTAAAATTGATTCTGTCTGAGATTAGAATTGCCACACCTGCCCTTCTTTGTTCATTGTTAGCTTGATATATATTTTTCCATCCTTTAATTTTCAGTTTGTTACTATCTTTAAGTCTCAAGTGAGTTTCTTGTAGACAACATATGGATGGGTCATGTCTTTTGATCCAAGATGTCACTCGATGTCCCTTTACTGGAGCATTCAGTCCATTAGCATTCAATGTAATTATTGATAGGTATGTGTTCACTACTGCCATTGTGATATGTTTATTTTTATGTTAATGTTTTCTCTGTTGTTCTTATTAGTCTGTTCTGGGACATTCTTTTTTGTGAGACGATTTTTCACCTTTTTCAGAGCTGGTTTTGTAGTTGTTGAGACTCCTGTGTTACATTTCTTGATATGGTATGTTGTGTCTTTGTTGTGCTTTACGGCTACCCTTAAGATCCCCCTTAATAAACTGTATATAAACCCAATTTTTATTACTACCAGTCTTGTTATCTTCCTCTCCAGCTGGAAGGACTATAACGACTGTAGTACATCCCTCTTTTTAATATGATGGCACCATAGTTTTCATGATAATCACTGGATTGTGTCTTTCAGTATTAAAGCTGTGATTGAGTTTGGAGCCTTCCCTAACTCAGTGGAATTCTGGATGATGTGTTGTTCTAAAATATAAAGTTAGTGGTTTTGTTCTTCTAAGCCAGAGCCAAGAACTTCTTTCAGTATTTCTTGTAGTTTTGGTTTGGTTTTTACAAAGTCTCTGAGTTTCTGTTTATCTGGGAATGTCTTAATTTGATTTTCATATTTGAAAGATAGTTTTGCAGGATATATAATTCTCGGTTGGAAGTTCTTCTCCTTCAAGGCTTTGAATGTGTCATGCCGCTGCTTCCGTGCCAGCATGGTTTCTGCTGAGAAATCTGACAAAAGCCTACCAGATTTCCCTCTGAATGTTAGCTTTGCTTTAAGTCTCACTGCCTTTAAGAGTTGTTGCTTATGCTTCACTTTGTTAAGCTTGATTATAACGTGTCTTGGAGTCTTTCTTTTGAGATCTATATTGCGTTGTGTACAATATGCATCTGGGATGTCTATATTCTCTTTCTTCATGATTTCTGGGAAGTTTTCTGTCAGCAGCTCTGTGCTGGGAGCGAGCCCCGATAACTTTTTGGGCCCAATAAGGGAGGGTAAGGTGTCGGCAGAGGAAATGAGACTGAGACAGGAAAGTTTTGGAGAATGGCAGCCGGTTAAGGTCTGTCTTCCTTTATTTTTTATAGTCAATGACGTAACTGTACTTTGACCACATAAGCGATTGGCTAGCAAGAAGTGGATACCTCCTGGTCTCTCTTCATGTTAATCATTAGAGTCTTCTAAATAATGGCCCAAGACAGTGGTCTCTTTTCATGTTAATTATTAGGTTCCTCTCTGTTGGCTAGTAAAGAACTGATACCTTGTAGTCTTTTTTCATGTTAATCATTAAGGTCCTCTAAATAATGGTTCGAGACCAGTATATTGTGATTATAATCAACAGTTGGAACAAGGCTAATCCTGGAACTCTATGAACTCTACCTATGCCTCGAGGTCAACGGTGCAGGAAGAGAGAATAAAGTCATCTTAAAAAGTTATACTCTGACAGTCTCTATTTGTTCCTTCTTTGTTCTTTTTTATCTCTTACTGTGGGGACAATAAGTGTCCACTGTCCCTCACTCTAAGCTTCTCTCAATCTGTTCTAAGAAGGGTATTTCTTTAGTATTTGTCTATTTGCCAATACCAAATATAATAAACTTGGGAGCCTATCTGTCTTCCTGATGCAAGGAGTGGAATCTTCATTTCTAAGAGCTGAGGGGGGGGCGTCCCTGCAATCTGCTTATCACCTGTGAAGGGGGATGTGCAGTTGGGAGAAGCCAGTGGGGTTGGGCCGGCCTTGGTGCTCTCAGGTGGGGCGTGCTGCGTTGGAATTCATTCCTCCAAGCTCTTTTCTCTAGGAGTTCCCGGTCAGGTTTTCCCAATACTATTTCATAAGCCGAGGAGGTCGTAAAGCCCCTCTTAGAAGGCATCTTCCTTGATCCTCATGCCAGGAGGGGGGGTATTTTTTGAGGAAGATTTAATTAGGAAGCAAAATATGATCAGGGACAGTAGGCCAAAAATATGTCATGGGTGAGATGCCTCCACCTGTCATCACATAGGCTTGTAACTTTGTTCACAGGGGCCTTTGTGGGTGACAGGCCTTGGCAGCTCAGCAACGATACTCTGTGTTCTCAGGTGGTTCATCCTGTTCAGGGACTCCAATTAATTGAAGGTTGTGCCTCTCAGTGGAGTCCCACACGCTTCTTCATTTTTCTTGTTTGTTTTTTCTGATTTGTCCTCATAGATACTGTCGTCAGTAGCTCTGTCTTCCAAGTCAGAAATTCTTTTTTCCATTTGTTCAATTCTGTTTTCTTGGCTTTGAATGGAAGTTTCTGTGTCTTTGATTTTGTTCCTGATCTGTTGGATTTCAGAGTACTAGTGTTCCATCAGATCAAACAGCTTGCTTAATTTTTCCTTTTGTTCTGCTGCATTTTGTATAAGGTCTAGGAGGGCTCTGTATATAATCCTTTTGTATTCATCTTCCAGTGATTTCAGAAAAGTGTCTTCATCTAGAAAACTCCTTGGTTGTTTTGTTCCGGAGCCTTCTGAAGCCATGGGTGATTTCTTGTTTACCACAAGTGTCTGTTGCTTTTTGGGTCCCATGTGAGTAAGTAGAGGCTGGAGGAGACACTGTGAGGATGGACTGCAGATGTTTCTCTAGGCTGTCTTAAAATGTGAAACAAAAGTTACCTGACTACTTTCCAAGTCAGTCAGGTTTTCAGGTGTAGAGGTCCCTCTTCTCAACTGGCAAAGTAAGCACTTCTATATCCAACCCCAGATGATGCGAACTAGTTCAAAATACTGCAATGCTACTGCCCTGTTGGCCTCTGCTGACAGAGCCCAGCCTTAGGTGACACTGTGTAAAGTACTGCTTTTCTGGTAGAAAAGCACTCTCCTGTGGGCAGGCTCTGGCTCCCAAGCTAAGAATTAGGTCCAGCTGTGGCCACTGTATCTAAGATGGCGCCCACCGCATGGTCGGCAGATGGGGGGCTAAAAGTGCCGAGACTTAGTGAGTCCTCAGCCTCTGTTTTGGGGCCCCCACTGTAGGCAACACTGTGTAAACTACTGCTTTTCTGTCAGCGAAGTGCTGTCCTGTTTGCAGGCACTGGCTCCCGGGCTAAGAATTAGGTCCCGCTAAAATCTGCGTATCCAATGTGGCGTCCCGCACATAGGCCCCACGGTTGTGCACAAATCTTGCTGTGGCAGAGATAAAAACAGAGGCCCAAATTGGCTAGGTGTACAGAGTCCTAAGCCTGGCTCTCAAACTATGGCAATTTCGCCTGCCTAACCCACCAGCAGTGTGTCTGAGACTAGCCACTAGTCAAGACCCAGCTCCACCCACCGGCCATGACAGACAAAAAAAGTCACAATGGTGTGTTACCTTCAGTCCATGAGAGCCAGGGCTAGCTGGGAGTGGGAGTCAGCGAAAGAGAGGTGGTTTTCTGTCAGTGGTATGAAGTCCAAATTAACAGCCCTGTGTCATGTCATGGGGCTCACTAGGTGACCAGAGGGCTCCGTTTGATTATCAGTTCAGGTCTTGGTTTCCGGAGGGATATAAGGAGACATGTACTTAGCCTGCCATCTCGAATCCACCCAGGAATGCCTGTAATTTAATTCTTTAAGCCTCAGTTTTAACATCTCTAAGATGGGAGTGATAACAATGCCTGCTTTACAGGGTTGCAGAGCCCTGGTGGCACAGTAGTTATGCATTTGGAATTGACTTGATGGCAACAAGTTTTGTTTTTTGATATAGGGTTGTAATGAGAATTAAAAAAGTATTTCCTATAAAGTGATTAGGACAGTACTTGGCACAGAACTGTCAAATTTTGTTAGCAGTTATTATTATTTGTTTTCTATAGCACATAAAAGGAATGAAAAATGTTTTTTAAAAATATTTTATTTATTTATTATGATTGAGCGACAGTGTACAGTCCAGTTTAAATTTCCATACCCACCTATGTGCAGCTCCTACTGCTCTCCTTGCTCCTTTTTATGAAAACCAGTTATAATATTAGTTTAAATCGTCAAGAGTTCCAGCCTCTGAAACACAAGGCTACAATGCATCCTAAAACTAAAAGGAGGAGATATTTGTACTTGTGTTATTTCTAGTTGTCTCTATTAGATTGAATGTTGAGTACGAATGTGTCAGATGACAAATAGGTCAAATTTTTATTGAAATCAACAAGATGTAGACTAGTACTCATATTGAAGAAACCCCATTGGTACAGTGGTTAAGAGCTAAGCTACACTGCTAACCAAAAGGTCTGCAGTTCAAATCCATCAGGTACTCCTTGGAAACCAGGAGGCAGTTCTACTCTGTTCCATAGGGTCACCATGTATTGGAATTAACTTGAGGGCAGTGGGTTGTTTTTTATTTTTTTTATTCACATTAGAAGGAAGATGACTCTCCCAGGGGTATTTGCATTTTAAACAGAGGCCAAAGAAATAAAGCAGGTGTGGTGAGGTTTCAGACATCAACTGAATGACCAAAAGAAAAAACCCAAACCCACTGCTGTCAAGCCAACTCCAACTCATGGTGATCCCAAGTGTTGCAGAACAGCTCCATAAAGTCGTCTTGGCTGTAATCTTTATGGAAACAGATTGCCAGGCCTTTCATAGATAGCACCTCTTAGTGGGTTCAAACCACCAACCTTTAGGTTGGTAGATGAGTGCAGACAGTTTGAGCCACCCAGGGACTTTAACCAGGGGACAGAGGGAGCGTTTTGATGCAATGACTTTTGATGTTGTTACGTGTTGTTGTGTTGGTTCTGGCTCATAGCAACTCAGTGTACAACAGAATGAAACACTGCCCCGTCCTGCACCATCCTCACAATCATTGCTATACTTGAGCCCATCATTGCAGCCATTGCTTCTGTCCATCTTGTTGAGGGTCTTTCTCTGTTTCATTGACTCTCTACTTTACCAAGCACGACATCCTCCTCTAGGGAGTGGTCCCTAATAACAGGTCCAAAGTACATGAAATGAAGTCTTGTCATCCTCACTCTGAAGACACATTCTGGCTGTACCTCTCCAAGACAGATCTGTTTGTTCTTTGGACAGTCCATGGTATAGTCAATATTTTTTTGCCAGTGCCATAATTCAAAAGGATCAACTTTTCTTTGTGTTCCTTATTCAGTGTCCAGCTTTCACATGTATATGACATGACTGAAAATACTATGGCTTAGGCCAGGCTTACCTTAGTTCTCAACATTGATTTTCTTGCTTTTTAACACTTTAAAGAAGTCTTATGCCTCAGATTTACTCCTTAAACCATCCCAGGCTTTCATTCATTCAGTCTGTACACACTTAATGATTAATGATTCTTTGTCAGACACTGTTTAATGCACGTGGGATGCACTGGTGAACAAAACAGGGAAACACTCCTGCCCTCATAGGATTTATATTCTAGTGGGGAATACAAGCAATAAACAATAAACATCTATCTTGTTAAAGGGATTAAATATCATGAAAAAAAGTAGAAGATTGGGGGCTCTGGTAGGAGGTGCATAGATTGCAGTACTAAACAGAGTGGTCTGGGTGAACCTCAAGAAAGTGAGGGGGTTCACCAAGTGCATGTGGGGAGAGTGGCCAGGTAGTGGAAACAGCCAGAGCAAGGGTCTCAAGGTGTGCATGTATGTGTTTGCAGAACAACAAGAAGGCTAGTGTGGCTAGAGTAACAGGAAGATGGCAGGAGATGACCTAAGAGGAGGGGTGCTCATACAGACCCTTGTAGGTCATTTAAAGGACCTTGGCTTTTACCAAGGGGAATGTGGAGCCATTGGAGGGTTTGAGTAGAGGAATGATGAGATGTGACATTTTAAACAGGTCACTCTGACCAGAATGTTAAGAATATACTGAAGGAGGAGAGGAGCAGTGTAGATCAAGAATATCAGTTAGGAGGCTACTGCAGAAACCCAGGTGAAGGACGATGTTGGCCCAGATTCCATGGCAGCAGTGGTAGAACAAAGTGGTAAGATCGTGGGTTCTCTAAAGGGAGTGTCAATGAGATTTCCAGATGGACTAAGTGTGGGGTGACCAGAGAAAGAAATGAGTCAAGAAGGACTCCAGATTTTTGGCCTGGGAGACTGGAAAAAACAAGTTGCCATCAACTGAGATGGGGAGGGCTGTGTAAAGTACAGGTTTTGCAGAGATCAGGAATTCAGGGCTTGGACATGTTAGGTTTGAGATATCTGCTAGATACTCAATTGTTAGATACTCCACTCAAGTGGAGATGTGAGGTTAGCTACAGAACGAGAGTCTGGAATTCAGAAGAAAGATCTGGGTGGAGATACAAATTTGGGAGTGGTCAGTACATAGATAGTTGTATACAGTCACGGGAAAAGATAGACTCACCAAGCAATGAGTGTAGATGGAGAGGACGTCTGGGACAGGAAGGTAGAGATTTTCCCGAAGAGGGAGTCAGAAGTCCCTTGAGAGCTCGGAGAAAGCCCCGGCCTGCAGGGGGTGCCGGTGGAACTTGTGCTAAAATGAGTGATAGAGAGAAGCGTCTGCTTCTCCTGGAACGAGAGGTGCTGCCAGAGCGGCAGAAATAATTAAGAGAAGTAGGTAAGGATATCCTAGTAGCACACGTGCTCAGCTGCCTCCAAGGAATAAGGAAACCTGAGTCTATGAATCTGTGCAGATCTGGGCACCAATGCTTTGCCTAGGAGGCTCCGCCTCTCTGGCCTGTTCTCTCTCCCGCTCCTCGCTTCTACATATCGCTTCTACAACCCCTCTGATTATAATTGATCTAACAGAATCAAGGAATCACGGCTCATTTTGCTGTTTTGTTCAATGGCCCGATCTGGAAAGACACTTTAGTAGTTCGGCAAATTGTCTTCCCTCTTCTTGGAATTCTGCTCACAAAGGCCTTCGTGCCGTGGTCGGCTCCTCAGGGACGAGTGGGTGCTGGCGAGGATAACAAGGGCGGGGGCCTGCAGGCCTGTGCAGGGATGCCTGGCACCTGCGGCGGGGCGCCAGGGGGCGTGTCCGCGCCGTGGTGACCCTGCCCGGCAAGGTCCCCGTGGCCCACGACCTCCCCACGCCCCCAGCCCATCCAGGGGCTTGCCACACAGCCCGTCTCCTCTTTACCGCCGCCCTCTCCTGGTCCCGAGGCCCCGGCTCGCTGCCTTTGTCATGACGTCGGCAGTAGGGGCTTTCTCAGCGGGCGTAGCCGAGGGCGCCAAGTGGGTGCTCAACTTCAGGTTCAAGTCCGCTCGGGCCCCGCGCCGGGGCCGTCGCCGTGCGCCCTCAGCCGTGCGCCGGGCTCCCTGCGCGCCGCCGCCGCCGCCGCCGCCGCCGCCACATCTGGAAGCGTTCAGCGCGTCTGCCTCCAGCGCGCCGGGCGGGCGGGCAGGCAGGCGTCGAGCGCGGGCAGGGGAGGGCGCGGGAGCGGCGGGGCTGGGCTGGGAGGGAGTGAGCGCGGCGCTCTCTGGCGCGCCCGCCCGGTGTCTCCCTCTCTCTGCCTCTGCAGAAACAGCTCCCTGCCAGAACGGCGCTCGGCGCGGCTCGGCGAGGAGCGGCTGTGGCGGCGGCATCGGCACCCGCGCGGCGGCGGCGGCGTCTCTTCCTTCCCTCCTCGCCGTCAAGAGTTGGTGGATCTTTCTGACAGAAAAAAGCCGAAAAGGGACCACAGGGAGGCTTCGCAAAGAAGGGGCAGAGACGTTTGAGCCCCCTACTGGCCCGGGAGAGCCCCCCTCCTCCCCCGTCTTGGGTCCATTGCTCTCTCTTTACCCTCCTTTCCGCCTCTTCTCCCTCTGCCTCTCTCGATTTATTTTTTTCAAATGGTGTAGCCGCCAGAGGTGCGGTGCTAAATTCTTGGAAGGGGCCCGGATGTACTGAGGATGCATTACAATTTCACTAAAGGAGGCAGTAGTGCAAAGGAGCAGTTTTTGGTGTTTGATGCAATAATGGGAATCAGGTAATCACCAGAAGGGAAGAAGAAATACTGCAGATCCACGGCTTCCTTGAATTTTGCACGAAAGCTGCCGACCTCGGAGGAGGGATTAATCCAGATTCGCTTGGGGGTGTTTTAAAATTTCTTCCTCTTTTTGGTCTCTTCTCCTTTTTAACAATTTTTGGCCAATGGTCAATGAAAACACGAGGATGTACATTCCAGAAGAAAACCACCAAGGTAAGGCTGGACCCCCGCCGCCCTCTCTCGGGGCTCCAGCCCGGTCTCCCTGCCTTCTCCACCCTCTCCTCTCCTCTTCCCGGTGCTCAGCCCCCGCCCGGCGCAGCCTCGGATCCTCGCACCGCGCTCCCCGTGGCCCCGGGGCTGGTCCCTGCGGAGTTTCCCGGGGACTGCATCCGCGAGAGGCTCCGGGCTGCGTGGGCGCCTCCGCGAGTCCGAGTGGCCGAGAGGCTAGTGGGACTCATGGCAGGCACGGTCTTGCGAGATGGATCGGAAAATTCCCGCCCCTCCCCCTCCTTGTCCCCGGCTTCTCCAGAGCATGTGTTTCCTATGAAATTCCAGGCGAGGGGGGAAAAGTTCCCCAAGTGTCTGTTGGTGCCTCGCTTTCTCGCGTTTGCCTGGAAAGCCGAAATGCCCGGCGAGCCGGGCGTGGGGGGAGGGGGCGCCGAGCTCGCGGTCCCTCAAGATCCAGGGGCTGGCGGCTGCGGGCCGGGGTCCGTCGCCTGGCTCAGGGTGCGGCTGGGAGCGCGCGCACGCACCTAGCACTAGGGCGGCCCCGCGCCCCTCGGCCGTCTCCAGGCTGCTGGGAGTCCACTCTTCCCAGAGCCCCTTCTCTGGGCTGCAAGCTCCAGGTGGCGGGTGGGGGCGGGGAATGCAGATGTGAGTGTCTCTGGCCCTCCTTCTTTCTCTTTCCCTCCCTTCGTTCACCTATGCCCACCCACCTCTCTACTGTCATTGACCCTGAGTGGGCCCAAGCCCCATGGGTTCTTATTTACACCCACGTGTGGGCAAGCACCTGAGGATGTAAGCAGTTAGAATTCGGGCAGTGTGTGGCTTTTTCGTGTTTTAAGGAAATAATAAAAGGGTGTGACGAGCTCACGCGGCTCCATACTACTGCCCAGTGTTTTCTGAGCATCTCCATCCTTGGCAGCAAGTGTCACCAGCTCCCCCTATGATGGTGAAAGGCATTCAGTTAACTCCCCACTTCCTGGAAACTTTCTCTTTCACCACCCAACATATTAACAAGTTGTTAGTTTTTCACAGTGCTCTACAATTACGGTTATGGTGGGGTGTGGACTACGGGTGGTCTTGCTGAAGTGCCTTGGAAGCTCTGTCTTCATCTCCTTGCCTCCACGGCTCTGTCTCCTTGGGTGTAGTCTACCTTCTGTTCTTTCCCAGTTTCCCAAGCCTCTCTGTTTACACTTTCCACTCAGACTCTTCCTCTGAATACCTGTCACTGTTGGTCATTGTTACTTCCTGGGGTACTTGCATCGTGACCCTGTGAAGACCAGCATGGTGGAAGGAGTTGTTTCCCTGTCTCTCTCTCTCTCTTTTTTAGCCTTTCCCCTTCTTTTACCCCCATCTTCAGCATTTGGGGATGGAGCCCTTGCCAGCAAAAAGCTGCCAGCCAGCCTTTCTGCCTGAGCTTCATCCATCCTGAAACAGATTTCAGGGCCATTCTTCCCTCTGTTTTCCTGTTTGGGGTGGCAATTTCAGGTGGAGATTTTTGGTCTCTTTTGGAAGAAAGAATTTTGTCAAGGGTCACAGGGTTTAGGATGAGCCAGGGCTTTGGGGTCAGAAGGGTAGCTTCTATTGCTGTCCTCCCATCCCTCACCTGTTCCCCTTTTCTTTTCCTGGCTGATGGAGTAGTGAGTGGATGGATTGGGAAGGAGGGAATGAGAGTGAGTATGGATTACCCCCTTCCAGATTTTCCGTGATTGCCCGGCTTACTTAATCTTCAGTCCAAGCAACCTTGTATTGTCCTTATTGTTACTACCAATAGCAATCAATATACTGTGGCACATTTAATAACTAGTGACATAATGACAGTCTTACATAGTTTACAAGGTTTCTGAGTGCAGGATAATCTTAACTCATTTCCTTATTTTGGTAGATTCTTTTACCCCTTTGCCCCTGTACTTCCCCAACCCCTATGCAGTTTGCAGACATTAGAAGTAGGAGTGCCAACCCCAGAGAGGTCTGTGAGAAAGATGGAGGGAAAGGGAGCAAGTGAGCGGGGGGACAAGATCTCTGCCTTTCCAGCAACATGCCAACCAACGCTATGGCAACCTGAATTCCAGTTCTCTCCCTTGAAGCTGCAGTGATTATATAATTCACAGGAGCAGTTTTGCCTCCATTTCTAGACATTAATCTCAGGTGAAAGAACATCAGGATCACTGACCGCCTCTCCGTTTTCCATATCCTTTTCCTGGGTCTGTTGGCATTGCCCAGGGTTTTTTCAAAGAGGGAGGCAGGAGAGTGACAGGAGGTGGGCAGGGGAGACCTTGAGAAGCGTGTTTACAAGAAAGAGGTTGCTGTGGCTTAGTAACTAAAACCAATCAAAAACCAACCCCACTGCTGTTCAGTTGACTCTGAGTGACCCTACAGGACAGAGTAGAACTTCCCCACAGGTTTCCCAAGGCTGTAAATCTTTTCAGGAGCAGACAGACAGCCACCTCTTTCTCTCTTGTTGCGGCTGGTGGGTTTGAACTGCTGACCTTTTGGTTAGCAGCTGAGCGCTTTTACCACCAGGGCTGTTGTTAATAACTGAAAGGGTGATGAAACAAAATTGGGGGTTAGAGTTTCAGGAGACAGAGAAAAAGAGCCAAATGATTACCTCAGATCAGTGATGGTGACAAACCAGAGTGGAGAACCAAAAAAGTTGCCAGTGCCTGGGGCCTTGCATTCTTTTCTTTATGACAGACTTGAAGGCGCTGAAAGCACTGTCTTTACTCCTGCAGCTTTCCAGTGTGTGTGTGTGTGTGTGTGTGCGCATATTTGTGTGTGTGTGTGTGTTTGTAGAAGGTTGGGGTATGGAGACTGGTGGTCAGCACACTCAGGCAGCACTAAAGAACTGGTCTCTGGTTTCAGGCTGGGGTTGGTACATGTGGGCCTCACCTCACCTCTGATGCCCTATCTGCTCTGGCCTTATGCCAGCCTCCCACTTTTCTGGGCTGATTTTCCATTGCCAGCTCAGCTAGAAAATGAGTTTCTTAATAATCAACCATTTAACGAATAAAACATCAGAATGTCCCTTATCCGCTGGAGGCAAGGGAGAGGGAAGAAACATTTCTGAGAAGAGAAGACACACTGTACTTTTCTTTTAACCACTTAGCAATGCAGTAGAATAATAATTGCCATAATAAAGTAATAATAATAATGATCACTGATACTTGTCTTTGCAAACAGAGGACAATGTCGCCTGCGCCTCAGCTTCATAAGTTGAAGAAGGCATGGCCTTAGCTTTTGTTTCTCTGGATACTGCCTGGAGGAAACTGGAGAAAAAGGGCTATTGAGGTTCATAACATTGTTCATAGTATTGATGAAGTACTTTCCTATGTATCAGAATACTACATAATAGGATATATTAAGAAAAATCAATTATTCATTTTTTCCATAGAGCACATGCTAACAGTATTTAAATGTGTTCCTGTACCCACAAACACTGAATAAGGGAAAGCTATTTGCATAGATTACCCAAGAGCCTGATGTGCTTCAGGGGCCTGAGGCATTGCGGAGAGGAGTATTGGCCATGCAGTCCTCTCAGACTGTTGGGGCATTTCTGTCTCGTAATAGTAAGTGTACAATTGCTGTCTACAGGTAGATGCTACAATTAAAGTATTTTGCCAATGAAACAGTAAGTCATTAACCTCCTTGGAGCCGTTTCTCAGAGGCCTTGGTGATGACTTTTGACTTAAAGAGTTCATTTTTCTCTTTGACTTAAAATTGCCTGAGTTTGGATCTTCTATGAATAAGATTTTAGGAGGTCCAAGGAGCATATTGATTGGAGATCTCAAGGGCCTGCTTATTTTGTATTCCTCCTTCCTAGTAAAGTTGCTGGCTCGTTTCAGGGGCTTAATAAATTCCTGAATGAATGAATGCATACGTGAACGAATGAAGGCAAACCTAGCAAGACCTTGAGTGGATGTGGCTTCTGCCTCTTCCAGTAGATGGCGCTACAGGGCTTAGGAGTCAGGAAAGGGGCTCCGTGGGTCTGTCTGGAGATGAAAATGTTTGGAGGGTTTGAAGAAAACTTCCTGTCTGTTGTGCCTCTCTCAAGGCCATACCTGTACTGGTGCATGAACTGGACATGTCCTTGTGCCCGCCTCACCCACCAGAGGCTCTTGTAGTATTACTGAGGGACTCAACTCACTTGGGAACCTCTCCACTCTCTGGTAATGAAAACTCACTTTGGGTTTCTCTGTCTGTACTGAACACTCTAAATGGGGTCCCTGGGTGGTTTATGTGCTTGGCTACCATCTGCAAAGTTGGTGGTGCGAGTCTACCCAGAGGCACCTTTGAAGAAAGGCCTGGCAATCTACTTCTGAAAAAACCAGCATTGACTACCCGTAGAGCACAGTTGTACTCGGACACACTTGAGGACCCCAGGAGTTGGAGTGAACTCAGAGTCAGCTGGGGCTTGAATATTGCACGTTCTAACCTCAGACTTCTGATTACCTCTAGCACAGATAGCATCCCACCAGAGCCTTGAGGGAGCTTTTTGGGTAGTTAGCTAAACTTGTTATGGCCATGTATTAATTTTCTTCCCAATTCGCCACAGTTGGTTTAGTAACCAGACAGAGGGTCCCGTGGCTCCCAAATCTAGTAGAACATGAGGTGGTCGGAAATTTGAAATTTGGAAACTAACCTATAGGGTTACAAAGCGTGTCAGTTCAAAGGCAAGAAGACATTTCCTAACTTTATTAGGGGAAAAGCCCCACCAGAACAACTGGGTACACTTTGCAGCTGATTTCTGTGTATGAGTCTGGCTTGGTCTCTTGCTGGGTAATGGCAGAAAAGCTCCCAAGACCTAGGTCAGAAAGTAACTGAGATTTGTTCAAATTTTTCAGTGGTGTTTTCCAGCTCCTGGTGTTTTCTTTTGTGCTCTTCTTTGCTTGGCTTTCTTAGTTGTTGTGGTGAGTTCTGTGAGGTCCGAGCAACCCTTGCCACCGTGTTAAGAAGGGGTGAGCTGCGGGCAGCACTTTCTTCCTTTTACAGTCATTCTTCCTGCCTGATATTTCTGTTGTTATGTAGTAGGAACCAGTCAGCCAACACTGTTATCCCAACTGTTTTTGCCAAGACTCTGAAGTCAGTGCTCAGCATTCAGACTTACAAGACAACTTTCTTTTGCAGTAGGAACCAAGGCTTTGAACCAGTTTATTGCCATTTGAACTCCTGCTGATAATTTGCATTTCTGAAAAGTTCTCAGGCAGATGCTAATGATGCTGGTTAGGGACCAATTCTGAGAAGCCCTAGTAAAGAGCAGTGGTTCTCAAAATTTATTATACATAAGAGTCACTTGGAGACCTTGTAAAATGTAAATTCTGATTCAGTATATCTGGAGTGGAAATGCAGAGGCATTTGAAGTGGAAGGAATCTGTTCAAAGCCCTGCTGTGAACTGAAGAAAGCTGATAGTCTGGGAAACACTTGGAGCATAACGAGACTAATTGCCAAAATAATCACACTGATTTCGTTTGTTTATAGATTGTTACCTAAGTTAATGTTGGGCACTGTTGAGAGCAGAAAACTGATTAAAAAAAAAATCACGGGGAATTGTTCTGCAAAATGTCAGATGCTAAATATTCAGCGACATAAGTGCTAAACCTTCTGATAATGAAACAACACTCCAAGCCATGGCTGTCATTATTAAAATAATTTAGTAAACAGCTGTTTACATGTACCTCTAGGTTAGATACCAAATAAAATAAGTAAAACTGACAGAATCCCTCTGGGAAAATGGAATGCTTTTAAATACCATTTCAAAGCCAGTGCTAGAGTTTGTCTGAACCTATTGCAGAGAAAGCAGAAGGGATTACTGGAACCATTAATGTGATCATTTGAACCTGAAAACTAAGAAGTACAGAGGAGGTTCTTTTAGGTGTGTTAATTTGCAAACGTGCTACCCTTTTGCTTGAGACTGCGCTGTAATGACCCAGCTGGAGCACTTCAGCAGCTCTCCATTGCTTCTCTTCTTCCATAGGCTGGGAGTGCTTGGAAGTGGTTGCTTATGGAAAGAGTGGGGCTAGAGCAATTCTCAGGTGCCTCATCTCCGCTGCAGAGGCTAGGGTGGGTTTCCCAAGAGCCTTGGGACCCTCCTGAGTCTCACTTGGATTCGAATACCTCAGTTCTAGCTGTGTGTATGATGTGGGTGGGATCCCAGATGGGAGATTGGGAGCCCAGGATGATCTCACAGAAAAGCAGAGTTGTGAAATTATTGGGAGCCTCAGAGAGCCAGGGTTGCAGATATAAGGGGAGACAGGAAGAGGACCTGCTAACACAGGGGTGTGCAAGAGGGGACTTTGGGAACAAAGTTATATGTGGGTGACAGGGGATAACACTGTTGCTCTCTGTGGAACTGAATTAAGTTTAAACAGAGATTTCAAGGAGTATGAGGAGATCAGTTTGGGCCTGGAGCTCAGGACTGTAACAAAGGTTGGAAAGAGCCTTTTACTTCCTCAGAGACCAAGGGAACTAAATGAATAGTCTGATTTTGAACAGAAGATGAGGACAGTAATTGTTAACTGGTCAGCAGTGAAAACCCCTCCATAATTCATGTCCCCAAACACAAAAAATACTCTTTATAAGCAGTCGAGGAGCCCTGGTGGTACTGTGATTAAGTGGTTGGTGGTACAAAGCCCCCAGATGCTATGTGCGAGAAGGACAAGGCAGTCTGCATCTGTAAAAACTTACAGCCTTGGGAACCCTGTAGGGGCAGTTCTGCTCTCTTCTATAGGACTGCTAGAAATTAGCACACTGACACCATGGCGATGGGCGGGAATAACCCAGACAGTTAAGAATGATCTTCTTGTACTGTACTGTGTATGTGTGTGTATGTAGAGAGAGAGAATTTCTAGACTTATGCATTTTGAAGGAATTGTCAAACAGAATAAATGTAGTATCTCATCTGGAATTGACTTCCTAGGAGCAGAACATTTTATGTGTAGAAGGAAACTTAGGGACATAATATGGTTCCAGCTAAGGAAATAGGTTCCTAAGGGGTCCCTCAGGTAGGGATGTGACTAGACAAGGTCTTTAGTCTGGGCTCTTTATCCTCTTGTCTTCTCTGGACCACACTTAGTGTACTGTATTAAATCTCCTAAGTAAGTGGATACTTGGTGTCTTGCATTGCGTTTTACTTAATAACTTTTTAATCTCTCCCTTCTCCCCATCTTCATACTGCATTAAAATCATTTCTGAGATGTTAGATTTAGAAACTGTGTTATGTGTATATGGATCATGTGGTATCTATCACTGAAAAGTTTATCAAAATAATTTCTGGATTACAGAGTGAAAAGTTCATACACCTCCACAAGAAACTCCTACAAAATTAGACCAATGTTTTGCTTGTAAATGGCTACATCTTCAGTCTCCTATCCTTTTTCATTTGCTTGCTTCCTTTCTGTCCCAGCCAGGTTTGTTTCAGCCCCTTTTGGGGAGTGAGGTGGAGGAGAGAGGCCAGGCTGGGATGTAGAATTTCTCTTGGCAAGCTGTTGGGAGTTCGTGGACTAGCTGGCTACACTGTTGGCCAGGGCACAGAGACGCAGATTAGGGCCAGGATAGAAACTATCAGCATGTTTTGGTTGCAGCTGGCCAGGGAAGGACAGGCAGCAGCATACTCTATGGGAGTTTCAAGAACAAAGCAGGATTGGTCTCCAAGGAACCCCTACGGCTTCCCAGTAGACATTGAAATGAGGTGTGGCAGTTTATATAGATGAGAATTCATCTAAGACCTGGCTCTGACATTTCTATCAGCCTGAGGGTTCATTGGCTGACTTGCTTCATACTCATAAATTGTCTCTGAGAAACTGGAAAGTGTTTGAGGCTGACTTGGTATAGCCTTAAGACAGGGCCATGAGCCAGACTCATGTTTAGAGATGTGGCCTTTGAGATCCCCAGAGGAAGCCACCATTTCAGAATACAGTGTTGCCGTAATTTCATGAAATATTCAAGCTGCCAATCTGCCAACAGGGATTTCTTTTAATATGGTCTGCTTTGCTTGGTGTTGCCTGCTTGAACCTAGCTAAAAGGAAAATAAGATAATCTTGTCTCCTGTCCTTTAGAGAACCAAGCCAAAATCCAGATAGTAAATGTTCTTCTCTGTATTGCCTGTGGGTAGAAATGTTGACATGATTACTCAATTAAGCTCTGTTTACTTTATAACTATAACATAATGTCATGTTCAGTCATTTATATATGTGTATTTCTTCCAAAATAATCCAGCTACATGTTGGCCTAAAACCCAGCATTCAAAGATGTTAGTTAGCAAAGGTTAAAAAAAGAGAGAGAGAGAGAGAATAAATAACACTACAGCTAGAGAACTGATTTGGGTCAGATTCTGTGCCTTGATCTGTTTCTTTTGGAGTTTTAAAGGAATCAGATTTCAATTTTATTTTCATCTGTAAAACCAACCCCAAACCCGTTGCTGCTGAGTCGATTCTGACTTATAGTGACCCTAAAGGGCAGAGTAGAACTGTGCTGTAGAGTTTCTAAGGAGCGCCTGGCGGAGTTGAACTGCTGATCTTTTGGTTAGCAGATGCAGCACTTAACTACTATGCCACCAGGGTTTCCATCTGTAAAACAGAGATAATAATCTTTAGCCCATCAGCTTCACAGGGCTGCCATGAGGCTGTAGTGTGAGAAGGAAGATAAATCACTGTGCAAATATAAAATTTTCTTATTCTCCTCACTAGAGAGTAGAGCACCAAGAGTATGAAAGAGCAACACCATGCCACCACTTTCAGAACATTTCAAACAACTTTGTAGGTGGTGTTGGATGGCTGACATTATTCGAAAATTCAAGGATGGAAATGTCAAGTGAAGAGAAACCGAGTCTGCTTTATCTGCCTGATACCAGAATAATCATTGAAGAAGTGAAAAATTAGTCACAATAGCCCTGCTACTTTGGTGCACAGGAGCATTTAGTGGTTTTCTTGACAACCATCAACCAACCTGTGCCCAGTAGAATCCCAGGACTGTGGCAACATCTGGACTGTTGTGCCAACTTGAGGGTCAGGACCTGGAGATGCAGGGTTTCCTTATGCCCAGCAGCTATCTACTGCCATGCTGCTGCCACCCCGCAGTCACTGCACATGGCCTCCACCTTCAACCTAAAGTCCAAAGCTGAACTGGCCGGAAAGCCTTTGATGGGCCAAATATCCAGAATGAGAGCCATTGACAGCAAGGAGGGTACCACCTGGACAATACACAAGTCTCCTGCCTTTCCAACATGGATTCCCCAAACCTAAACACAATTCTCTAATACAGAAGGACAGACTGCCTGGAAAACATAACTATGGTTTGGAACCAAATAGTGATTTTGGAAAATAAACCAACAGTTTTTACTTGAATCAAAAGTGCCTCCTGGAGACATTATCAAGATCGGAAGAGGCTTTAATTGCGCACTGTAAGTGACAGGATGAGCTTTTCATTTCCCAGAGGAAAATAGTGTCATCTTTACTGAGTGTACAGGGAAACTTTTGCATTAAAGCTTGAACCCCTTAGTCTCTTCATGTGATGATCACATCTGCATTGTGATTTTTAGTTTTTGAAATAAACCATATTGAAATATAACATTCATATCTTTTTATATTTTTAGGATGGGGTAGGAGTAATAGCAACCATTTATTGAATGACTGCTGTGTCTCAGGCAGTGTTCTTTGAAAAAAATTTTATTGTGGTAAATCAGTTGTCATCTCAAAAATTTTTGTATGTACAATTCAGTGACACAAATTGTGCCCATCCTGCTGTACAGTCATCACCATTATCCATTTCCAAATTTTTCCATCACTCAGGTAGTGTTCGTGGTGTTTATGTGTTTAACGTAGTTTAATCCTTATGCCAATCCTATGAAGCGGGTACTAGCGGTGTTTCAATATTTTAGGTGAGGAAACGAAGGACCAAAGATCTTCTGTAATGTTGCAAAGGACATCCTGATAATATTAGAGGCCAAGTCTATTAGGCTTCTCAGCATAGCTTCTGTCCATGTTTCCTACTCATGGAACAGAGGAGGAAGAGGAACCCACTATCTGTCCGTCTTGGAAAAACTACCTTGTCCTAGCACCATAGAAACTTGCTTAGATTTGCATTGTGGAAACAGTTGCTTTTCCTGGTCCCATTAAATGGGTAAACAGTTGACTACTGGTTCTTCCTTGAAGGCTGTTAATTAGTCTGTACAACCTCTCTTCATCGTTCCGTTCTCCAGCTAGTCATTTCTTTTCTGCCTGGGCCCTCTTGAATTCTTCAAATCTCTCTGTAGGCCTTGATGAAGGACCGCGATCATTAAACCTGATCTTTGAAATGGCCACTTCATGGTGTAGCTTTGCTTCACTGCCCATTCTTGGAATGTCTTCTCAGTAATTCCCCATCAGACCCTAGGCATTGTATTCACTGAACAAGATTCTGATGAGTTCTGGGGACCACTCTTGCAAACTGAGCTCCATGAGCCTCATGCATAATTTATTTATTTTTTAATAATAGCTTTACTGAGATAGAATTCACATACTATAAAATACACTCGGTGGTTTTCAGTACACTAACAATAATGCAACCGCTACCACTGTCTAACTCCAGAACATTTTCACCTCCCTCAAAAGAAACCCCGTAGCCATTGGTAATTACTCTTCCCTCCTCCTTTCTCCAGCCCCTGGCAACGACTAATCTGTTTTCTGTCTCTATGGATTTCCATGCATTATTGACAGCAATGATAATTTTGCAGTTGGAGCTTGCCCATGCAGTCTGTTGGCAGCAGTCTCACGCATTTCAGACCTAGATGTTGTGATGATCTAAAGGAAGCACATGAGATTAATTAGGGATCTGGGTGTCATTTTTAGGTGGGACCAAGTGCTTTCTTTCAGTTACTCAAAAAAATAGTTTTTAATTTTTCTTCTTCTAAGTGTTTCAGTGAAGCTAATGCTCCAAGGCTGACTGACTCCGGGTGGCAGATGTAAATTATGACTTCAGTTACGAGAGCCTACTTCCTTGTGTGGTTCCAGTGAGAATGTAGCCTTAGGAAATACTGCTGTGTCAGTAGGGAGGGTCTAGTGTTTTCTGCTGGTACCGGTTCCTGTCTCAGGAATTTGACCTTAATTGGGTGTTTAACAATCTAGCAGCTGCCTTTTGATGAGGAGTGACTGATATGGCCTCGATTCCAAAAAAGAAACAACAAAACAAAGCCTTCTAGATTCAGTTCAGCTTTCACCTTCATGCTGACTGGTCTTTGTAGCTTAACAGGAAATGTGTATTTGGCAAGACAAAGCTATTTAGTCTGTCTCTCTGTCTGCCTGTCAGTCTAGTCCCATAGCACCCGTGCCTGTGGACAGAGATGTTTGGTCTGATAATCTTTTGGGCTCTAGGAAGAGGATTATTTCTCCCTGACATGTGGTTGGATCCAGTCTTCCTCAGTGGACTCAGCAGACTCAGGAAGCAGTCCGTCTTGCCTGGGAGTCTTCTGTCTTCCAGCCTGAGGCTGCCTGCAGGGCAGCGTCCCAGGGCTCTTACTTGCTCCTTGCATTATCTAAAGCCTGGGCAAGAGAGGAGAAAACGTGAGAAGAAAAATAAACAGAAGGTGGACAGCATCAAGGAAAAAAGTAGGAAAAGAAGAAAGCAAAGAATGAAAGAGCAAGCAAGGGAAAAGAGAAAGAGTAGGTCCTTTCCTGAGGCTGGGTGATCACGTCAAATGCCTCTTTCCAATCTTGCAATCTTAGGATGACTATTTTTTTTGTAATCGTTTTACTTAAAAGCAATAACATTGTCTTACATTTTGATTGTTCTGTGATACCTTTTAAATCATTTTCACATCTCCTTTTTCAACTAATCTTCAAAAAATCCTGTGAAGGAATGGAACAAGTTTTGTATTTCCTATTTTCTCCTAAGCCTAGAGCATTTGAACAATTTACCTGCTTAGGGAAGGAAAAAACACTAACTTTTTCTCTTTCTTATGGGGCATATTGTACATTAGGCTGTATTTTCGATGAACTCACATGTGCAATTTCATTTATCCCTTAGCCAAGTGCCAAGTGCCGTCGAGTCGGATTTATCCCTTAGCCAAGCATTTATCCCTTACTAAAACGCTTATTGGTGACAGAATAGACTTAGAATCCTCATCTTCTGATGCCTGGTCCAATGTTCTTTATGTATTCCGTCATCCATTAAGATGCCATCTCCTGATTTAGGTACAAAAGCTCAAACACTTGTATCTGTTGAAGTTTGCATACTTTGTATGCCTATGTATCTTTCTGCCCCATACCAAGATCTCTGATTGGTAGGTTCAGCTGGGACACAGACTGTGTGTGTCTGTGTTTCTTGAGTGTAGCAGAGTTCAACATGATAAGACAGAAATGCAGGTCAGGTATTTGAAGACTGATACACTTAGATTTAATCCAGCTTTCAGTAAATTCCTCTCCTGGACTCCACCTTCATTTCCCTGCCCTGATCCTACTCACACGTGTGTCTTGGCCAGTGTCCAAAGATGAAATGTTGCACAGTGTTTCTCCAAGGTCAAAGTGTCTGTTGCCATGTCTGGCTGACTGAGACATCCTGGGGATCAGGCTCTCCATCCAGGTGAATTGTAGTGACTCAGATCTAATATTTGGGTTGACAGTGGGTAGGATCTTGTGCCTCTGTTTTTCAGTTATTTAAAAGGCAAAAATTTTGACCTATGCCCACTTGTCTCAATGACCAGGAAGTAATAAATCCCTATTTAGGATAAACTGACTGTGAAATGTCTCTGAAAATAGAGTATTTCGTGCCAATTGTGATGGAAACAAACCTAAGTTGTTCTCCCCCACCTGTTTGTTTGGAATGGTTAGTAAAAGTTACTGAGCATCTGCTGTTTGCAAGACACTTGGCCCACAGGAGTTGGAGAGTCAAAGGGACCTTAAGGAGTCTGCATAACCTGCTTTGGTGAAGTAAATTCTGACTCATACCAACCCTATAGGACAGGGTACAACTGCCTCCTGGTTCTTTATGGAAGGAGACTCCCACATCTTTCTCCTTAAAAGTCAAAGCCCCACAAATAGTCCCTTCTTTTAAGGAGTGCATGGTCTAATAGGAGGTAAGCTATATGCTAACATACATAGACACACAGATAAGTACAGCTATAACAAAGGGTAGACTAGATAGAAAGAAGGAAAGTTAAAGAACTCAGAGGTTTAAAGAAAGAGAATGCTGTAGTCAGATGGAGTAAATGGAGAAAGCATATATGAAGGTGGCGACCTAGCGGAAGCTTGAAGAGTGGACAGAAACAGGCTAGACAGGAGAGGTGGATATTCTCAACAGAAAGAAAAGTATAGTCAGTAATGGAGTGATAGGCATATGCATTAATTTGTAAAGGCATAGTGACCTGAGTAGGATTTGAGTACAGGTTATATATGGAGAAGTGGGAGAAAACGTTGGAATGGCAGGAAAGGGATAACGTATAGAGAACCTGGATGACCAGGTTGAAGAGTTTGCATCCCACGTGACATAGAGGACTATTCAACGTGTTTGAACAAGGGAGTAGTGTGATCAGAGCCACTCTTACACAAGGGTAGTCAGGCAGTGGATAGAGGATGAGGCTGAGGAGCTAAGACTGCAGGCTGGGAGACAGTTCTTATTGCTATAATTCAGACAGGAAAAAGGGAGTTTTCCAACAACAAGTCAGAAGCCAGGGGAGCCCTTTGATGTTATCTAGATGGGTGTACTTGATGAGGTGGAAAGGGTAGGGGGTGGATTTGAAGGACAAATGGAAGATACCTAGCGTACTTGAAGACTTGGGGTTCTTTTTAAGAAAGGTAGTATTTGAAGCTGTGAAAGTAGATGAAGTTATCAAGGAAGAGAAAAGAGAGGAAAGAGATGAGAGGGCTGAAGATAGGGCTCTTTCATCCAGAGGGCGGGAAGAGGATAAAATGGAGGGACAGAGACAGAGTGGTCAGGAGATAGGAGGACAGTCTTGCTACAACAGGGTCAGGGAGGTCCAGGATGGAGAAAGTTTCAAGGAGGCATCCATCCCGCTCTCAGTGATGGAGCAGTGGACAGGGAAGATGGGAACTGAGAGGGCAAAAGCAAACACTAGATTTAATGATTTGGGTGTTACCAGTGGACTCTGAGAATATCTCAGGGTGATCATTGTGCCGTTAGATGACACAGTCCTGAGGTATGGTGGGTGTGAAGGAGTGCTTCCAACCAGTGGGTGAAGTTTGAACCCTTGGTGAGAATTTGCATGCTAATCAAGGCATGCCAATACTGTGGGTTAGGAATCAGTTTTGAGAACCACTAGTGAAACAGCAGTTCTCAAAATCTATTACAGATGGATCATCTGGGATGTTACTAAAAGGTAGATTCTGATTCAGTATGTCTGGCATAGAAATGCATATTCTCAGCAGGGGTTTGAACTGTAATGAATCTGTTAGAAGTCCTGAGCTGAAGTAGGGGGTGCAGGTGAACCTCTCAAGACTTTCTTCTGTAAATGAAAGAAGAGGGGTGGAGTTTGCTGGAACAAGAGAGCTTGGGAATGCAAGAAAGAAGGGCTTTTGCTGAAGCCTATCTGGATGAAGGCAGTAGGCAGTGGGGCCACAGAAAGGAATCGAAGTTTTAAGGAGGTAGAATTCTTTGTCTTCAGAAACAGACACCAGGTAAGCAGAGGATGATCAAATGTAGAGTGATATTACGGACTGAGAAAACTGAAAGAGGGAATATTAAGGATCTTAGGATATTAGGGGATGCTGGATCCTGAGAGGTAGAGGCAGCTAGAGTGGAGTCTGAGCTTGAGGAGAAGACAGGTGAAATCAAGCAAGTGGGAACCACCATGGGACACTCCATACAGTTCACTGAGGTTCCAAAATAGCGGGAACCTCGATGAGGTTGGGCATTGTAAGTTAGGGCCAACAATGATCAGATTCTTAGAGAAAAGTTCCCCCAAATTGACTTTGGCAAAGTGAGAGACATTAACCCGGTCAAGAGGACAGAGAGCTCTAGTCCTAGAAGGAGCCCATCAAACCTAGAGTTAGGGTGGGCCAATCAAGGTGACCACCTGGGAGACCTGAGGAAGCAAGTAGAAGTGGAGGCCCCTGGACACGTAAACTCAGGGAGTCTGACTTCTCCAGCCTGCCTCTATTAACGTCGATTATTTATCAGAATAGTTGGCCCACTGAGCTCTGAGAAGATGTATAAAGAGGCAGGTGGACTTTGTATTGGCGTCATGAGAAAAGGAGGAATGTAGCAAGCCTGGGTGGTTGGGTAGTGGCAGCTTAAGGAGGGTAGGTCTAGGGTAATGGGATAAGGGGTGGGTGTGTGTGAGAGAGTGGGTGGGTGGGTGTGTTTGGCTTCACTGTTTGGTCTCTGGAGAGTCTTCATCAAAGCAGAGAGGCCATGGTCCAGAGACCTAAGGTTGCATTCAGAACATGGACAGAAGCAGGTGATGTGAGCACTAGTGTGGTGTATGTCAGATGCCAGGCTTTTCACAGACTGCAGGTATGGACAAGGACAATGCATTGCCAGTCTCGATCATGGCACAGCAGTAGAGAAGAGAGGTGTCTTGAGAGATTCAGATTGGAAATGCTAACTTGAAGGTTGGTGACTTGGCGAATGACCTTCATGTAGTTCCCACTGCTCTCTCTCTGTATCTCTGAACCCCCATCACCACCCAGCCATCATCCCAGCGTATGCAACTGGCTCTCTGATGAGTTCCCTCTTGTAGAGTGTTAAGCTCTATGATTTTATAGCTTTATAATTACATCAGAATATCACATTCCTGAGAATTTATTGTTATTTTTCCTTCTCTGCTCCCTCACCACCCCATAAGAAAAATGTTACAAACCACTAGAAAACCTCAGGTTAGATCCTATTTGAGCTTTGCAGTATCTAAATTTCCCTGTAATTAAGAAAAATAAGATAACCTGGATGTTTAATGTTTAGAGTTTTTGGTGCCAAGGACAACAACAGTTTAAGTACCATGGACATATCCTCTGCTGGGTGGCTCTGAGTTGACTCTTGGTCTTTAAAGAAGTTAATGATTTTTGGTCATAAGAGACCCCAGACACTGCCCCAGTTCCTGTCACATGTGCAGGAGGTTCTGGTTGTGAGGGGTCTGTGAACTGGAAATTCTTTGTCAGAGGCAATGAGAGGGGTGATGGCTGTAAATGCCCAGTGTCCCCAGAGACTGGGAGGCCAGGCCTGTGCCCTTCCACTCAGAGGAGGGGGTGTCTGTGTTCGCCGGGGTCTCTTATATGTTAGCATTGTTCCAGAAAGAGGCACAGCTGCTGACTTTTCAATCATAGTTGCCAACCTGCCAGTTTGGAATGAAGTCTTAGCCTCCTGCAGTGAATAGCATAGACAGCCACGTGGCCTAGACTCCTTGCCTGCTGTAAGCTTCTCAGCCCTTGTCTCTTAATCTTCTGATTCCCTGTCCCCTGCTCCCCACCTCTTCTATTTCAGATGGTCCTGAACATAGGTGTAACAAATCACAGAGGGTGAGGCCTTTGCCTAGCAACACATCTTTGTGCCTTTCTTTAGTGAAGGAAATAGAAGTGGTAGTCTATCTTTCTTGCCCAGAAATGGTATGCTATGACAGCCCTTGTAGGGGTTGGCATGGGTCTGGTTCTGTGGCCCCCATTTCACCCTGACTGGCCTCGTCTGGAAAACCTACTTGCAGAGCTTGGCCTTATTCCAGTGAACCTCAAGGGCAGCACTGAGCCCAGTAGGATCTGTTACTGGGGCTGAGCAGAAAAGAGCTTTTGGAGTTTTCCTTGTTTTTTCCACTCTGGAGCGATTTGCGCTGAATGAAATGTTTTCCAGTGAGAGTGTCAGTGGTGGAATGAACTCTGAGTCCAGATGGGCAGGTGTTCTCAATCCCCACTGCTGTTAACTCTCTAGACAACTGGCCTAGGCATTTCTTTAGGGTTTGGCTTGACTTTAGTAGCCAGCCAAGTGCCGTCGAGTTGGATCTGACTCATGGCGACTTTAGTGGAGGAAAGGAGAAAAGAAAGTCCTGAATCAGAAAATAATAATAATAATAAATGTTCTTGGATTGAGTGGAGAAAATGGAGATGGCCTGGTTTACTTGAGAAGTGGGCACAGCTCTTCTTTGAGACATCCACAGCTATCACAATGTGTAGTCACGCCGAAGTATCCTCAACCTGTAGAGAGGCACAAATCAGTGCCTTCTAATGTTTATAATTAGGTTGTGATCACTTTAAAAGAGAGAGGATAAAATTGCAATAAAGGTTGTCTCCCGTGTGCTTACCAGACCCCAGAAGTAAATGAACAGAAATTCGTAACCAAAAATGCGTTAGTAAAAGCTTCCTCTAACACTTGGGGCCAGCTGTGCTAAAATTCTTAAGATAAGGATTTGTATGTGATGTGTACATGTGTGTGCATGAGTGTGAAAAGAATTTAGCTGAGAGAGGGGGAGAGAAAGATATAAAGAGAGAATGAATGAGTGAGCTAGAAAGCAGCAGAGAGAACAGCGTGACTTCACTTGAAATCCCTGAAAGACAGCATGTTATCACAAGATGCAGGCATCTTCAGAAACAAGGAGATCTGTTGAGATGTACCTCTATCTCTTAACTTGCTTTGGTATTTTGCAGGGGTGGATCATCCAGTAGATACGGTAAGCCACATGCTTACCAGATCCTGTAGTGAACAATTTCACAGTTTTTTACCACATCAAAGATTCTGCTTCTAGGTATGGCTGGCATCTGTTTCTTTCCCAATTGTATAGCACCTTCATACTAATCAAAGACTCTCTTCAAATTTATAATCCCTGACAGAGGCAGATGACCCAGTAAGTAAGGTATGCACAGGCTTGCTTGTGCTTGCTTACTAATGTGTCTTGAGTTCTTCACTACCGTATGATCTAGTAAGCAAGGTAAACATTGTGCTTGCCTTGCCTATTGGATAGTCTGCCACTGGTACGTTGGTAGAATCATTTAACTTTCTCTATGTCTCAGTATCTGAATCTATTTTCCTTATCAATTAAAAATCTGTTTATTCCTTTAACCCTATTTAGAAATTACTGTGACTGGAATATTTCAAGGAATTGATTGAAGTATAGCAGGAGGAAAGGTCAGTGTCTAGTACTTTATGTACTTAGCTGCACCGGGAAAGTGTATTGCATTCGATAGGCTCAAAAATGTTTCAGTCTTTCACTGAGAAATAACACCTTGAGGTTGGAGGGAAAAAAAAAAAACACTGCCATCAAGTCGATTCTGATTCACAGCGACCCTCTAGGTCAGAGTAGAACTGCCCCGTATAGTCTCCACGAAGCACCTGGCAGATTTGAACTGCTGGCCTTTTGGTCAGCAGACATAGCGTTTAGCCACTTTACATCACCAGGGTTTCTGAGGTTCGGGCAGGAAAAGTTTAAAATTACCCTGCTGTAAGACTTTGAAAAGCTTTGGGGTTTAAAAGCTTGAAAGTGTCCTGTTGTCTCAGTCATCTACCGCTGCTGTAACAGAAATAGAACCAGTGGATGGCTTTAACAAAGAGTTTATTTTCTCACAGTCTGGTAGGCTGGGAGTACAAATTCAGGGCATTGGCTTCAGGGAAAGGCTTTCTCTCCCTGTTGGCTCTGGAAGGAAGGTTCTTGTCAGTCTTCTCCCTGGACTAGGAGCTTCTGCATGTAGGAACTCTGAGTCCAAAGGATGCACTCTGCTCCCCACACTGCTTTCTTGGTGGTATGAGGTCCCGAACTCTCTGCTTCATTCCTTTCCTTTTGTCTTTTGTAAGATAATAAGAGGTGCAGGGATCCAGGATGTGACCTGAGCAAGGGTGTTGTATCTCACCTGAGTCCTCTCTAACCACAGGCAGACAGTACAACTTATAATGGTTTAACCAAGTTGACATGTATTTTGGGGGGGGACACAATTCAATCCATGATACCTGTGTTTCATTGGTCTGGCAGTGGGGATGCTTTGCCATTCATGCAGTTGATATGACTAAGAAGCCACGCTTGATTCCATGAAAGTTTTTTGAGGGAATTCCATTGCTTCCACATTCTTTTCTTTCCTTCTGGGTTTCTTATCATCAAAACATACATTTTTAGGGTTCTTTCCACAAGGGTCTGTGAGGGGTAAACTTTAGTCTTTGTTTGAAATTGTCTTTTTTTAAAAAATATTTTTTTATTGTGAATTAACAATTTTACAGTCTGTATCATGTTGACATGTAACACCCAGAAGTTTCTAACTGCATCCCACCTTCTGCCATGTGACAGCATACTTCCTCTTTTGTTCAATGCTTCCTATGACCTTTAGATCAGGGTCTGGCCTTCTTCACCTGCTCAATTCAGCTCTAGTGAAAAGTCTCTCAGACAACCCTCATCCTCACTCTTGAATGATGCTTTAGTCAGATACGAAACTCCATGTTAGCAGTTATCTTTCTTTGGTAATTTAGGTATCCCATTACCATCTGGTCTCTGTTGTTGCTGATGAGAAGAGGAAGTTTGTCGTCAGTCCAAATGACTATTCACTGTTCTGATTTTTAAAGAGATGTTCTCTCTGTCTTTGGTGTTATTTTACTTCATTTTACAGTGTTGTGTTAATACATAGTTTTTTTTTCCTAGTCCTACTCAATCAAGACTTAGTGAGATACTTCCGTGTAAGGGTTTATATTGTTTACCAGTTCTGGAATATTGTCAGTCATTATGTTTTCAAATATTGCCCTCCTTGTTCTTCCTATTTTATTCTTTTGGAACTCTGTTATTATGATATACGTAGATTTTTCTCATTCTACATTTTCTCTTAAATGATCTTCCATATTCCTTCTTTCATTATCTCTCTTTGCTACATTTTGTGTTGTCTACCTGTCTTTCAATGCCTCAGTTTTATCTTCAGTTGCATCTAATCTGCAGCTTAACCTCTAATTACATTTTTATTCTCAGTGACTATTTTTATTTCTACAAGTTCTATTTTGTTCTTTTCCAAATCTTTCCACTTTTTCAGTGTATTTTTTCTCTTACAGTTTCTATTCTATATTTTAGATCCTTAATCATTTCAAATATATGTTTATAGGGTATTTCAGATCTAATCCCTAAGGAATGGTTGTTTATTGTATTTGCTGTCTTTCACTGATGGCGGATCATTTCCTTCTATGATAGATACATTTTTGAGTGGGAGCTCATCTTCACTGTGAATTTTTTGTCCCATTTAAGTTCCAGGCACACTGAATTGTAGAGGGGTTGATACAGTTCTGCTTTGGATTTGCCTCTGATAGATAGTTTGGGTGGTTTCACTGCTCTGGAAACAGTTTTTAGTGTTTACTGCTTGACTTGGAGTGCCCACACTATACTGGTCATAAGAAAATTTTTTCACAACAGAGTCTTAGAGACAAATGGAACATGTATAAGAAATAGACTGAAATCAGTGCATAAATGGGAACATTTTTACTTCTCTGCCGTTGCTGTGTTCAAACCTTCTGTGTTGTATCTCCCTTTTCTGTTCTTTAACATCATCTCAAGCATATCTTAGCTTTTTACTCACATTCACTTATTAGAACAGTCTTTATTATCTCATGCTGCTGTAATAGAAACACCACAAGTGGGTGCCTTTAACAAACAGACATTTATTTCCTAAGTTTAGAAGACAGGAAGTCTGAATTTAGGGGCGCTAGTTCTAGAAGAAGGCTTTGTCTCTTTATCAGCTCTAGAAGAAGGTTCTTGTCTCTTCTGAGCTGCTTTTGAGCAATCTCCATGAGGGTTGGCATTGCTCTTCCCACATCTCTGCTTGCTAGAAAGCATTTAATCGCTTTTTATATCTCAAGAGTTTAACCCAGAAGTACCCTCTACTAACCTTAACTCATTAACATAACAAGGATAACCCATTCCCAAATGGGATTATAACCATAGGCAGGGGTTAGGATTTACAACACATTTTCAGGGGATACAGTTCAATCCATAACAAGTGTTGTTTCAGTAATTAGAGTTCATTTAAAAAGTTCATTCTGGTCTGTTTGAAGATTTAATCACACCTTAAGTCTAAAGTTTTTTCCCTCTGACTACTTCAGACACAACCGGTGGCTTTTAGATTTGTATGTGGAAAGAGGTTGTGGCCGTTTTCCTTCCATTTGATTTCTTTCACTCCTCCTCTGCTTCTGGTTCTTCCAGGACTGGAATGAGGAGAGAGACTTAGAGGCACTGGGGCTGGTCTTTCCTAAATTGGTACAATTACTTTGGCTGACATTGGCTGGCTCTCTCCTGTGGTCATTCCAGTACTGACTCTTCATCAGGATACCTTTATGGGCCCTGTGAAGGTCCCCAGAGAGTCCTTTATGCTGCACATTTCCCTGATGAAGGTGATGTGGGCTCTGTTAGACCCGTATGAATACCCCACAGAACCAGACCCTAGCTGTCCAGTCCACAGCCTCTTTCTGCTCAGAAGCTCTCTTTGATAGGTGAGACACTTTCATGGTGGCTTGATTATTACGTGTTATTGAGTCAGTTCAGTAGAGGCTACTGTGTTTAGTTAAAAGTTGGACGTGCAGGCTGCTTCCCGTTGTTGCTCTTTCTCCTTGCCCTGCTAACACAGCTGCTCCAATTTGCTTTCTGCCTGGGGAATTCTCCAAGCAGGAAGAAGGCATCAGTCTCCTTGCTCATGTGCACCTTCCAGACTCTGGGAAACATGGGTCAAGGCTTTCTCAAGGGAAGTGCTCTGCTCTGGTACACTGGGTGGGTGTGTGGATTCTGCTGCCTAGCAAGCATGAGGATGGGGTGTGAGAGGCATCCCGTTTTTGCAGGCATCCCAGTCTCCAGAGATGCTTCCTTTGGTGCCTGCTTCAATTGGCGTGAGAAGATGGTGGGAGAGGCACACTCTGCCTGCATTCATACCTTACTACCTCCAGAGCTCCCACCTTTCTGTTCCTCTGATGACATAGCCTGGATGGGTTGGTAGAAGAAGGGTTGAACAATCAATTGGCTACCTCTTAGATCTGCAGGGAGGTATCTATCCAATGCTTCTATTGTCTGAAGGATACTTCTCACTGATTGTTCTTAGGTTTGGGGCTTCAGCTGGAATTCTGAAACAACAGGGAAAGTCCCAATCAGCATTTCATTATCCATATTTACTCATCTCTTTGGTGGCACAGTGGCTAAGAGCTATGTCTATTAACCAAAAGGTTGGCAGTTCACATGCACCACGGGCTACTTGGAAACTGTGGGGCAGTTCTACTATGTCTTGTAGGGTCACTGTGAATCAGAATTGAAGGGACAGCAATGGGTTTAGTTTTTGTTTGTTTTCCTTTGGCAAGTGGGCAGACCTGTGAGACCACCTTTTATTTATTTATTTATTTTATTTTATTATGATTGAGTGAAAAGGTACATTCCCATTTAAATTTGCATGCCCACCTATATGCAGCTGCCACTGCTTTTCCTGCCTGGTGACGGCATACTCTTCCTCTCTGCTGCATACATGTCTCATCCTCCCAGCAATCCTATCCCCTCCTCTTCACCCACTCCCCTGCCTCCAGTAAGAGGTCAGCAGGATGACATCCTATGAATGCCTAGAACCATAAAGTGATTCTAAATGATATGGTCATTCTATGTCCCAAGTCCAGTCCATTCCTGTCCGAAGAGTTGACCTCCATTATGATTTATGGACGGGGCAGCATCAGGGCCAAGGACCATGCTCCCAGGGGAACTCTGAAGCCCTTGGACCATCCTTTGCAGAGACCACCTTTTATTGAGAGCAGTTATTCAAAGTCCCTGGCTTTATGGCAGGGCCCCAGTTCCAGCTCTCTACTTTGTGAGGCCCTGTCTTCCCTGTCCTGTGTAGATGTTAAAATCTCAGCCCTGACCTTTTGTCATATGTTGTAGTTGTATGTGCTACTGAGTTATTTCCAATGTATACTGACCCTATAGGATGGGAAAGAACTGCTTCATAGGGTTTCCAAGAAGCAGCTGGTGGATTTGAACTGCTAACCTTTTCGTCAGCAGCTGAACTCTTTTTAGGGTTTATTTTTATTTTTATTTTTTAATATTTTATTATGCTTTAAGTGAAAGTTTATAATCCAAGTCAATTTGTCATACAAAAACTTACATGCAGCTTACTACGTAACTCTAGCTGCTCTCCTTACATTGTTACAGTACATTCCTCCTTTCCACCTTGTATTTCCCATGTCTATTCAATCAGCTACTGTCCATTTCTGCCCTCTCATCTCATCTCTAAACAGGAGCTGCCCAGTTAGTCTCATCTGTCTACTTAAAGCAAGACGCACACTCTTCACCGGTATCATTTTTTATGTCTTTTAGTCCAGTCCAATCTTTGCCTGAAGAGTTGGCTATGGGAATCTGGGCTAACAGAGAATCTGGAGGCCATGTTTTCAGGGGGAACTCCAGTCTGTCAGGCCATCAAGTTTGATCTTTTTAATAGAGTTCAACTTCTGCACCCCATTTTTCTCCAACTACATTAGTGATTCTCTGTTGTGTTCCCTGTCAGGGCAGTCATTGAGGGTGACTGGGCACCTTGCAGTTCTTCTTGTCTCATGCTGATGTAGTCTCTGGATTATGTGGCCCTTTTGGCCTCTTGAGTAGAAACTCTGGTGACATAGTGGTTAAGAGCTACACCTATTAACCAGAAGGTCATCAGTTCAAATCCTGTAGGCACTCCTTGGAAACTCCGTCTTGACTCTGCCTCCTTTTTTTTTTTCTGTTGGGTTACTTGATGGCGGTGGCCTTTGGCTTTTTTGTCTCTTGGGCACATATTTTCTTTAGTCTTTGATGTCCTTTGTTTTCCTGTCTTCCAGTGGGTTGGGCCCAATTCTTGCTACTTAGATGGCCACTTGCCAGCTTTTAAGACCCCCAAATGGGATGCAGAACATTTTCTAAAACAGTGTTGTTATGCCAGTTGACCTAGATGTCCCCAGAAACCATGGTCCCCAGACCCCTGCCCCTGCCACTCTGTCCTACAAAGTGTTGGGTTATATTTAGGAAACTTCTTAGCTTTTGGTTTAGTCCAATTGCAGCAGCCAAACCCTTAATTGCTGTGCCATCCAGGCTTTCTTGGGCCCACAGTCAGCCCTGTATCCCCTCAGAGCTATAGCAGCTTCAGCATCCAGTTCATTCATTGCTCGTGATAGGAGTTCTCCTTTCCTTTCTGGGAGTGAGTTTTCCTTCTTTTGTACTCAGCTAATATTGTTCAGCCATGAATTCCCCATTACTGGATGATCTAAGCTGGAACCAGAGTTGGAAATTTGTATGTTTTTTGTAGACCAGCAGTGATAATAATTCTTCCATGATAAGAATGTTAGGGGCTACATGAGATAATGTGGACATACTTTGATAGTAAAACTATGATATATTCAAGACGAGATCACCATCAATGTATAATATTTATGCATGGATTCTGCCTAATATGATAAGTAATTCTCCCTCCAAGTGGACATAATTTAGTAAAACCATGTTTATGAAGAAAAGCTCTCAGAACCAATGTGACATGATAATACTCAACAGCTTACCTCCTTTGACTAGTCTCTCCCATTTATGACCCCTTAATGTATACCAAAAGATCGGCAGTTGGATTCTACCAGCTACTTCATGGAAACCCTGTGGGGCAGTTCTACCCTGTCCTAAAGGGTTGCTGTGAGTTGAAATTGACTCGACAGCCTCATGGTTTGGTAGCGTATTCTAGTGTGTCCGAGGGAACTTGCTCATTTACAGAGTAAAATCACAGAGAATTTTAGATGTTTAGCGGGTTACTTCATTATTTTTCCTTTTTAATATCATTACATATAAAAGGTATATATTAAATAAACATTAAAGTGTCTTGGGTATCTATTATATCAGGCTGTCTCCTTCTCTTCTTACTGCTATTTTCACTTAAGGAAACAAAGACAGGACAGGCTATCAGTCAGCAATCATTCAATCATTCAGTCAATCCGCCAATCATCCAATCAATGTTAAGTGAGTGCTTACTGTGAGTTTGGCTCTGTAACAACCACTTGGCAGAGGGCGTAAACAAGGAAAACAAATTTTGACAGCCATGTATTAAGTGTCTACTTGATACCAGACAGACACAGTGCTAGATATGTTGACGAATAAAACAGATGAGCATCTGCCCTCCTAGAGCTGATGATGGAGGCACTGGCTGATTGAATTAGAGTTTCTCGGAGATGGCAACATAGTACATTGTCGCACCCATACTTTTTTGTGAGTAAATTCTCTAGACTTTAAAAGTCTTTTTATAGAGCTCCAGTGTGAAGATTGGTGCCTTGACCCCATCAAGCCCCAAGTTTTTTGTCTTTGAGACTTGGTCCAGGGGTTCAGCAGATTTGGGTAGAAGGTGGTCAAGCATCAAATGAAAGGCGATTTTCTGTAGCACTCTCATGGGAGCTGTGAAAGGCATTTGTGGGGCTGAGTTGCTGTCTGTGTGTCATTGGTTATCTTTGGTTGTCCTTTTCTTCTTTTTGAGCCCTTTCCATGGCTGCAGAACTTTTTCTGTTTACCTGCAGGTACTCAGGGCTTTTTCCTCTTTCCTCCTCTTCTCTCAGTCCAATTGTATTCCTAGATAAAGGGCACTGTCCCTGATCATCTTGGCAATCCTGGGTGTGTCTCGGATCATGGCTTTCTCCGAGGCAGGGCCAACATTGTCAAAAAGGAAGCACAGGCCGGGAGGAGGCTGCGGCTGAGAACTCCCGTAGCAGGAGCGAGGCCATCTCAGAAGGAGGCCACCTCCTCAGAAGGAGGCAGGAATGAACTATGTACATTTTTGTATACATTTAGTAATTCTGTCTGTTCTCTGAAGTATTTGCATGTTCAGCTTTTCCTCTAATTGTGAAATGAAAGACAACTCTGTCTTTTTCCAGGAATTTCAGGCATCAGCAGCCAAGTTTAGGAGGAATTAGTAAGACTAAAATCATTCTGTGGATCCTTTTACTGAGCCTGTGGTTTCAAATTAAATCAGACAAAGGATACATTTAAGATGACAAATAGGTTTCAGTTCCTGTGCTGATTCAGGACTAGATACAGCTGTGTCCAATGCTGTGGGGAAAGGATTCTCAAGTGTTGCCTAAGCTTAGGGGGAAAGAGTGGAGTATTGATTAGTGATGTCTGCCACAGACTTGTAGTGGGAGTAAGACATGTGGCACACCTTCTATCTTGGCCATTTCTGGGAGAGATGGACAGATGCATAGGTTGTATTAAAATTTTTATGCATCCAGTGGACTCATTCAATTCTGTCAAACAAATAGCTAAATTTAGTGGGGGAAAAAAAAGATACCAGTTGAAATCTGTGTTTCATAGGAGACAGAAAGAACCTCCCATTTTAAGACATTTATTTATCACTTTACTCAGCTAGATTGGTAAATCATAGACACATTTTAAAGATGAGTTAAGTTTTAGATATTATAATTTATGGTCTGACTTTCCTGAGGGAAAGTTAATATTTTATAGTTTTTTTCATACTTAATTTATAGAACATTTGCCTTCAAAACATTTCACAGATAATCATCTCATTTTTCCTTACTTGATCACTGTGACATGTTTGCTGCCAGTGTGTATGTGGGGAAGCTGCTCAGAGATGATTTGATTTGTCAGGGTCCTGAGCAGGTGAGGGGCTGACCTTTGTACCATGATCTTCTATGAGACTCCTCCAGGGTCACAAGGAAATTTCCATAGAATTTTTTATTGTCGACATACTCTGCGGGACAGAAGACTATATGTTGGTGCCCCCTAAAAAACCCACTGCTGTCAAGTCAGTTCCAATTCACAGCAACGCTGTAGACAGACTAGAACTGCCCCAGAGGATTTCCAAAGAATGCCTGGTGGATTTGAACTGCTGACCTTTTGGTTAGCAGCCATAGTACTTAATCACTACACCACCAGGGTTTGCTGTGTTGATGCATGACTCAAAATACCTGTCCATTCCCTGCTGAAGAGGTCGCCCTTTCTGCAGCAAACTAATGAATTAGACCTCACTGCTTCGTTAAAAATATTTTGGGGTTACAGGGTGGAAAATTTTGTTTGGAAATGAAAATAGCTCACAACCATTCATACCCTGAAGTGGTCAGCTAATGCTGTCTGAGTCACTCCTCACCATCCCCTGGCACCTGTGAGAGGCCTTGCTGTGGTCTACCTAGAGTGGTCTGAGCTTGGCCATATTTGGCTTTCTAGAGCTTGTTGGCTTTGAAAGTGCCTTTCAACCTGCCAGCACCCAAGTGGGGACCCAGATCAAGCAGTGCATTTAAATGGCCAGGCTGTGGAGAGGGCTGTAGTGGAGGCGTCCAAGGGATACGGGGCCATTTACTTAACATAAATCAGCTCTGAGCGTGAGCGTCTTAATGCATTCCTTCAGTTATAAACAGTTTAGAGTCCTGACAGCCAACATCTTCTCACTGCTGTTCTCCTATTTGGATTTGTTTCTGCAACTGGGGACTTTGATGATTGCAAGGGATGTTAAGGAGGTCATTCTAAAGAATAATAAGCTAATGTTTATTGGGCCCTTACTCATTGGGTGTGAGCTGCTCCGTGGGTGCAGGCCATTGGCTTCCAGCAGGCTCTGTGCGAGGCACATTCCATATACTGTCTCATTTAATCCTTACTTCCAGCTTATGAAGTAGGAATTACTCTTTTCACCATTTTGCAAAGAAAATGGAAATTCAGAGAGCTTAATAATATCTGCCTAAGGTCACACAGCTGTAAGTGATAGAGCTGGACTGGAAACCTAGTCAGCCTGTGTTAGGAGCCCTTGCTCTTAAAGGAAACCTTGGTGGTGTAGTGGTTGAGTGCTATGTCTGCTAACCTAAAGGTTAGCAGTTCACATCGGCCAGGTGCTCCTTGGAAACTCTATGGGGCAGTTCTGCTCTGTCTTAACAGGGTCACTATGAGTCAGAATCAACTCGATGGTAGTGGGTTTGGTGTGGTTTGGGGTTGCTCTTAAAAATTCCTTCTGCAATTATGTTGTTTCTGTTTTAACTGGGGGTAGTTTGTTGTTGGGTTTTGAGATTTTTCCTGGTAGCTTGAATAACAGCCTGTATGCTGTCAGGACAGGCCTGTGGATTCGGTTCAGTTCTCATCCGGTCAGAGGAAAGTTCAGGTTAGGAATGCACATTGTCATGTAAGTAGCATCAGCATGACGGCCTTGTCCAAGCCTCAGATTTAGGCAGTGGGACCAGGGTCCCAGGGTCTTGGTTTGTGCTGTGGGAGCGGATATGCCAGGGCCTGTGCTTGGAGTCTGCCTGTACCCATGGAGTGCTAATAGTCGGAGAATCCATTTCGGTATAAACAGGGTTGGTATATTTAGAAATAATCTCTAGAGACTGTCATGTGTGTTTATCTGCATGCTCAGAGATAAAAGTCAGGGAGGTGGGTCAGTACAAAAATGCTTGGGTTGACATCCAGTTGACACAATGGCTTTTTCCCAGGGACACAAGGCAGCCTGAATGAAATGCTGGGCCTATTTTAGGGTCTTTCTTTATCAGTTCGGAATTGTCACTATCTGCAACTGCAGTACGACAAGACTAGCCTGGATCTGCCTTTTCTGACTTAGGGGAAAAAACAATGATCACATTGACTTGCCTTAGATTTGCAGTTTTTCCTCAACATGCCCACATGTTGTGGGGCTCTTTATGTTCTCTCCCCAGCCCACCCGTAGACGTAGTCTTCTGCTTCACTGTCTCATTTAGGGCAGAAACTTGCAGAGCAGTGTCAAGAGGGTCTGTTTTCACTTCTAGATGTTACACATGCTTAATGTTCTTGCTTTAAATGCATTCCAAGAAGATACAATAAATAAAGGTATATGCACACATTTATGGCAGCAGCAGCATTGCTCATGTGGAGTCTATGCTTTTGGGCATAGACCACATTTCTTTTATTCTCCTATTTGCTTCTCTTCCTTTCCCTTTCCTCCATTTCTTTCTTTCCTCCCTCTGTGTTTCCTTCCCTCCTTTCCTTTCCTTCTCCCTTAATCAAAAATATCTTTTTTATTCATTGGGTAAAACCATCTTCCAAGGGATCGTAAAAGGCCTCAGAGATTGCATCTTTGGTACCATATATTCTGCAGTCCATAAATTACTCATCTTGGGCTTTTCTTTCAGATGTGATTCCCACTTATTCTAGAGTTAGTTGCACTGTTATCAGGACCACTGCTGTCTTCAATGAGATGATTCAGTTAATGGGAACTCCTATTTGATATAAAGAGAATCGGAAAGAGACTTCCTTAGCATCCACACTGCTCATGTAGCTAGTGTGCTTGGAGGACATGAGTTGCTATCCTGCAGTACACTTCATTGAAAGAGAAACTGAGGAGTGAAACATGGACCAGCTATCTGTGGGACAGGAGAAAGACAGAATTCCTCAGGCTGGGGCTATCCTAATTTGGAATAGTCACTAAATTGGATTTATGTGTTATGGCCAACTGCTGTAGTTTAGTGTAACTTTACTGTTTAGCAGTGAGGATGATTTATTGTCCACCTGAAGAATGAATGAATGTTTGATTTTGAATCCTTTGTGATCAATTGGGAAATTTAAATACAACAACTAGATGTGCATATGAGTGTGTCTATGTGTGCGGTAGGTTGGTGAGCACTTCTGGCATTTTGTTTAAATTTGAACATCAGCTAGCCTTCTAGGCCAAAAAATAATTTGGGGGTTGAGACATTTCAGTTGTTTGGGGATATTTCTTTGTTTTCTACTTTTTCTTCTCTTTCAAAATATAGGGAAAATTTTATCTAAGATATATAATGTTGTGTATCTGTATCTCTGTCAGTGTATCAGTCTGTCTATACCAAGTTCATTGCCACTGAGTTGATTACAACTCATAGTGACCCTGTAGGTCAGAGTAGAACTGCATCATAGGTTTCCAGGGAACAGCTGGTGGATTCGAACTGCTGACCTTTTGGTTAATAGCTGACCTCTTAACCACTGTGCTACCAATCTTTCATTGCACTGTTGTTCAGTATTTAAAACTACTTTATTTTCGAATCAAGTGATGTAGGTGATTAGCGTGCTTGGCTGCAAACCAAAAGGTTGGAGGTTTGAGTCTATCCAGAGGCATCTCAGAAGAAAGGGCTGGCAATATGCTTGGGCTTGTATCAGAAACTAGTGTATGCTAGTATGGGCTTATATCAGAAACTTCCTGTGAATGGTATAATTTAAATCTCAGAACAATTCTATATCATAGATATGATTCTTTTAATTCTGCAAATGACAGACAGGTTCAGATTACCTGTTGTGATAGCCCACAGGAGTTTTGATCTGGCTATAGAGTTGGGGTAATAGTGGGGGTTAAGAGACCTGTAAGAGCTGGGGGAGGTGGAACTGGCTTTTGTACAAAGCTCAGAACCTTATACAGCTTTCTTGTTCAAGAAAAGGTAATGAGACAGGTGTGGATTCTGAATTTATACAGCTTGGATATGATGGAAACATTCGTATAAAAAACTAACATTAAGACCTAGATCTAGGCTAATTGGCATCCATAAAACCCACTGTCTTCGAGTCAATTCCAGCTTACAGCAGCCCTAGACAACAGAGTAGAACTGCCCTATAGAGTTTCCAAGGAGCACCTGATGGATTTTGGCAGCCTTTTGGCTAGCAGCTGTAGCACTTAACCACTATACCACCAGGGTTTCCAGTAGTGTCCTTCAAAAATAAATATGAACTACTTTGAAGCATAGTTCTGTAGTCTAGGGCCCTTGAAGCTTTCATAAAGTAAACAATCTTTGTGAAGAAGGGCAAGCAGAAAAATACAAACCTCATGATAAAAGGAACCTCCATGCAGAACACTCAGAAAACACAACAAGCAGAGGAATTATTACCCTAAGAACTAAAGTAACAGGGCCATCTGAAGAGACTATAAAATAATTTTGTTTAAAATGTTTAAAAGGATAAAAGAATTAGAAAACATACTAAAAGAGTAGTGCTGTATAAAAGAAAAGAGAAGATGTGAATAAAGGGCGTGGTAGTATTTCTAGAAGTGAAAGACAGTCATTTGAAACAAACAAAAAAAAAACTTAATGAATGGGTTAAACATCAGATTAGACACAATGAAAGGTAAGATCAGTTGACTGGAGATAAAAATCTAAAGGAATTACCCAGAATGCAGCCCAGGGAAATAAAGCATTGGCTATATGAAGGAGCAATGGAAAGAATTAGAAGATAGATTGAAAAGTCTCAATATAATCTCTAAATGGAGTTTTAGAGACAACAGAGAGAATGGTGAAAAGGCAATGTTTTGAAAGATCAGTCTGAGAACTTTCCAAAATTTGAGAAAGATACTGATTTTCAGGTTGTGGTAGCATGCTGAGTATTGTGTGGCATAATTAAAAATAAATTTCTGGTAAACTGCTGAAGGGTCAAAGAAAATCTTAAAAACAAGGCAGAAGAAATGGTAGATTTTCTATTTACAACCAGCCAACTTGAACCACAACAGAGGCCAGAAGGCAATGAAATAATATCTTCAAAGTACATGGCTTGGCCGACCCAATGAATGTCAAACTAGAGTTCTATGCAAAGCTTCCCTATTATTTAAAGTGAGAGAGAAAAACATCTGTATAACAAACACAGAACATTTACCCTGAAAATGATTCTTGCTGGAAGAGCTATCAAAGAACATTATTTAATAAAGATGTCTTAATCCTTTTTTAAAAGAAGACTAAGATTTGGGGTGATTTAAAAGTAACCCACTTGCTGTTGAGTTAGTTCCAATTCCTGTCACCCCATGTTTTAGCAGAGTAGAAGAACTGTGCTCCATGGGGTTTTCAATGTCTGTCTTTTCAGAGGTGTATTGCCATGGCTTTCTTCTGAGGTGCCTCTGGGTAGACTCAAACCTCCAACCTTTTGGTTTGCAGCTGAGCACGTTAATAATTGCACCACCTGACTGAAAAATAAAATCGTTTTAAACACTGAATGACAGTACAGTGAAAGATTAGTGATAGATGGGTGAGTGTAAAGATCAGAATTTGTGGATTCTAATTGTACTGTATTCTGAAGTCTTGGTATTTTTCAGAAGAAGTAATGATCTATTATATAAAAAATTTCATAATTCAAAAGAACAAAAGAGAAATATTGAGACACAGACTTTTGGGCACCATCACTAAAAGTGGAATAACAACTGACCTATACCAAGTTCTCACTCTGTGCCAAGATTTTTCATTCATGTTATTTCAATTAATTTCACAGCAATTGTGAGAATAAGGTAGTGTTCCCTTTTAAAAGGTGAGAAGGTGGGCATGTTTACCTTTGGATGACCATTCTTCAAAACGGAATATGACAGTAGTGTGTGTTCAGCAAATGTGTGTGAACCAAACTGAGCTTGGTTTTGAATACAATCGACTCCCCCATGTCACAATGCTAGAGAAGAGGTGAAACTTGTGTTCTAACTCAGGTACTCTAAGACCCTGCTCTTTTCTCTACAGTGCTCTGTCTTTCACTGTTTCCTTCTCTGGGTAGATGATTCTCTGGAATAGTCAGATGCTGGCTGTATGCTCCTGTAAATTGATGCTCTACTTCCTCCATCTCACACACTTACTGTCTGCTATGTGAATTGCGCCTTTCAGACCTGATGCCTTGGCTATGTCTTTACCCTGTGTCACAAAGACTTGATCTTAGTTTCGATTTCAACAAGCCTAGGCTAGCTGAAAGAGCCCTGATGGCCCAGTGGTTAAAGAGCTTGGCTGCTAACCGAAAGGCTGGTGGTTCAAAGCTGCTCTGAGGGAGAAAGATGTGACAGTCCGCTTCCATAAAGATTTATAGCCTTGGAGACTCTGTGTGGGTGATTGGCCTCTGTCCTATAGGGTCACTGTGAGTTGGAATTGACTCAATGGCAGCAAGTTTGTTTTTGGGGGGGTTTTGGGGGGAGGGGGTGGGACTAGCTGTCTCTCCTCAGTTTCTGTGTGGTTCTCAGGCAACGTTGCCAGCACTGTGTTGCTAGGAAATGCAGTAAGGATTGTAGCATTTGGAGCATGTGCCTCCCTCCTGTCTCCCGTACACAACTGCCTTTGCCATCTGTTCAGGATGTCCACAATTGCTGCTTCTAACACCTGGACCCTGCCGTACTGTGATCACCATTGCATTCTGGGCTTTAATCTTAGGACTGGATTTCTTAAACTGAGAAAGTATTGCTGAGAAGACCAAAGACTGTGGTTGCTAAGCTGCAGTAGACCCCAGTGCTAATCAAACACTTGAAAAGAGGTGCCCAGAGTGAGACATCCCACATTTAAGGAATCTTCATTCCATTTCCTGTATTTTGAATAAAAAGGCTGTATCTTCTGAAATCTACCTTAGTTGTTTTGGTTGTGGTTTGTCCTTCCTGACTCTTTGGGTTTGTTTAGGAGCCCCAGTGGCGCAGTGATTAAGCACTTGGCTGCTAATCAAAGGGTTGGCGGTTCGAAGCTATCAGCCACTTCTACAGGAGAAGGATGTGGCTGTCTGCTTCAGTAAAGGTGTACAGTCTTGGAAACCCTACAGGGCAGTACTTCTGTGTTCTATGGGGTCCCTATAAATTGGAATTGACTTGTTTGCAATGCCTTTCTTTGGGTTTGTTTAATCATGGACTTGACTGTTCGGTTTGCTGAATTACCAGTTATTTTCAAACTAATACACTTAATCAGGTTATGCTTCATGGTCTAGCTTGGACATAGAATGAGAGCCAGCCAAGCCAAGTGCCGTCGCATTGGATCCGACTCATGGCGACCCTAGGGGCCTGAGCAGAACTGACCCCCAGAATATTCAAGGAGTGCTTGGTGGAATAGAATGAGAGAGAAGCTTTAAATGTTCTTATATTCCTACTGTTGCTGGCTTCTCACATTCTCTAATCATCCCTTTCAGAGCTTTTCTTCTTGTATTTTGGGTAGACCTGAGATCAAATTTATACCAGTGGGGTTTGAGGTTTATACTGCCAATGTTAGCAGCCCTGATGGACAGATGGTGACTTGAAGACAAACAAAGGCTCTTGGCTTGCTGCTAATAGAAGCTGGGGCTCTCCTTTTCTCTCTGCTTTTCTCCCAAGAGGGGCTGGTTGTAGATCTCACAAGATCTGGACGTGCTGTGTTGTTCAGACTTGCATATTATGGTTTTGTGGGTAAGACAAAGCATTTTGATTTTCTCAGTGATGTGCCAGAGGATCATGATCTGCCTTTTTTAGGGAGACAGCTGAAGTGGGTGGAAACAGCATCCACATCGCACTTCCTTTTTTTTGGAATCAGAAGTGGGTTCATGTTCTGATTCAACCAACATAGATGTGGCCATGGGAAGTCCTTTGATCCTCAGTTTATCTGGCTGTAGATGGGGAGCATTAACCTCCATATTGTAAAGATAATTAATTAAGATAATATGTGAGAAAGTGCTTGGTAACTCTTAAAACACAGTATAAAGTATTGTTATTTGCAGGCCTTGGAGAATGGATTGTGGGACATTAATGGCCCTTGCTGGGCGATACTTGACTGCCAGGAACCATGGGGGCTGTTAATAAATATTGACTAATCATAAGGTGGGGAAGCTGTTTGACTCATTGTGGAAGCCATGTTCAATGTATAGATTTAATCAGCTATTTATTAAGTAAATATGCTTTGAAAGTCTACTAAATGCCAAGCACTGGAAAAAAGACAGGTGGAAGCATGATTAAGGTTTTCTCTGCCCTGAGAGTTTTAGGAAGAATAAAGTGTGCTTTTTCAGCAAGTTAAATGCATTAAATTGAAGGGATTGTCTTTTATTCTGGTAGCATATCGTCCTGCTTTTTGTGTTAAGATGTGTTCTATTTTGTGAAATGATGGTGATAGGTGATGGTAAGAAACAAAACAAAATAAAGCCTGTTGCTGTCAAGTGATTCTGACTCTCATGGGTTTCCAGGGAGCGCATGGTGGGTTTGAACTGTCAGCCTTTTGATTAACAGTTATAACTCTTAACCACGTAACCACTACTACACTAGAGGTTCCTCCCCCCTTAATACTTGATTGTGCTTTAAGTGAAAATTTACAATCCTAGTCAATGTGTCATACAAAAACTTACCCATTGCTACATAACTCTAGCTACTCTCCCTACACTGTGACAGAGCACTCCTTTTTTCAACCCTGTATTTCCCATGCTATTTAGCTAGCTCCTGTCCTCCTGTGCCCTCTCATCTAGTCCCTGGACAGGAGCTGCCTAGTGAGTCTCATGTGTCTACTTAAGCCAAGAAGCATAGTCTTTGCCAGTATCATTTTATGTCTTATGTTCTATTTCAATCTTTGTCTGAAGAGTTGGCTTCAGGAGTAGTTTCAGTTCTGGGCTAACAGACAGTCAGGGGGCCATGTCTTCCAGAGACCCTAGAGTCTGTGGGACCATCAAATCTGGTCTTGTTAATAAATTTCGAGTCCTGAATATCCATTTTTCTCCTGCTATATCAGGAACTCTTTATTGTGTTCCCTATCAGGGCAGTCGTTGGTGGTGGCTGGGCACGATCTAGTTCTTATTTCATGCTAATGTAGTCTCTTGATATGTGGCCCTTGCTGTCTCTTGGGCTCGTGTTTTCTTTATGTCTTTGATATCCTTCATTCTCCTCTGCTTTGGGGTGTTGAGGCTAATTGATGCTACATAGACGGCCACTTGCTTGCTTTTAAGACCCCAGACATTACTCACAAAGTAGGATACAGAATGCTTCTGCATGAAACTTTGTAAGGGCAGTTGACCTAGATGTCTGCCACCAGGTTTTTTTAATCTGATGATAGCAGATTAAAAAAATTGTGTGTCTGTCTGTGTATGTGTACAGCAAAAAAAAAAAAAAAACAAAGAAAGAAAGAAAGATTTTACTGGTACTTGAAATCCAGAAGCCTGGGAACCCTTGATCTAGCCTACCTTCCACCCAATGTAGAAGTCTCTTCAGCATTTCTAACAGAGTGGTGCAGACACTTAATGTGCTCACCTACTAACTGAAAAATTGAAGATTTGAGTCCACCTAGAGATGACTTGGAAGATCTGTGATAAACTTCTGAAAAATCAGCCATTGAAAATCCTGTGGAGGACGCAGAGTCACTATGATTTACAGCTGACTGGATGATAACTGTTTTCTAACAGGTGGTCACTTAGTTTCCCCTTGGATAATTTCAGGGAAGGAGACCTCACTAACTTCATTAAAGTAGCTCTGTTCTTGAATAAATTTTACCTTTTGAATGCTCTTTTTGATACTAGGTTCAAATCTGTCATCATATAATTTCTTTTTGTTGATCCCACTTTTGCCACCTCAAACGAACAACATACTAATACTCCATTACCTTTAGCCTGTCAAGAGTTTTTGAAGTAAGCTTCATATTTCCTCTAAATGTATTTTCCACTTTGTTTTCCTTGTTTCTCATATGACTTCATTCCTCAACCTTTACCCTCATGTTCCACCTCTTCTGGTCACCCTCTACTTTGTCAGTGTCCTTCTTAGAGTCTAGTTCCCAGAACTGACACAAGGTTCCAGCTGTGTGCTGGCTTGTGCAGAGTGATCAGCCTGCTGCTTCTTTTGTTCTGGCTCTGAATGCAGATTAAGGAAGTAAAGATTGCATTTGCTTTTTTGGCAGCTGTACTCTACTGTTGACTTGTGTTGAGTTGCCCTGTACCAAAACCTCTAGGGTCTTTGTCATGTAAACTGCTGATAAGACAGGGTTCCTTCTACTCTGTGCAGGGAGTGAGTTTTTTAAAAATCTAAGTGTGGTACTTTACATTCATGCCTATTATATTTCATCTTGTCAGCTTGGACCACAGTTTCAGCATTTTGAGGTCATCTGAATCCTGATTCAACCTTCCAACTCACTAGTTGTTCCCTCCAGATTTGTGTCAGCAGCACATTTGACGTATTTGTCTTTATCCAAATTTTTAAGTCAGCGTTAAAGCTCCAGCCAGAGACAGACTTCTGGGTCATATGAGTAGAGACCTTTCAAGATTAAATACATCTGTGAATCAGTGCTCCAAACATCTGTGCATAGAATCAATACAACTACAATACGTTAGTCACCAGTGCATCTATGGACCAGCTAACTATAGAACCATCTAACTGTATTATGCACACTGGTGTTGTGAGTTCTGCTTTTGACTATTCCACTTACCTCTCCTTAGGCAATATCAGTCATGCCCATTGTTAAACCACTGTGTGTGTGATTATGACTTCCAGATTTGCTTTTTTTCCCAGCTATCTGTCTTGACCTCACATTTAAATTTTTTTTAACTGGACATCTCCAGAATGTTTCAAGAGTTTTTGGAAATTGGTCCACCATCTATCTTCTTGCGCTTTTTCTGTGATCATCTCTTTCTGTGATCTTTAAGTGATGGTGCCACCAAGTTGGCCAAGCCAGATACATGGGAGCCATTTTCAATGTCTTTGCTGTATTCCCCTTCTACAGCTGGTCTTAGAGGTTTTACCTCCTTTCAATCTCATAATCCTTTCATCTGTATTGCCTAGATAATTTTCAGCAACATTTGACTGGATTCTCTATTCTTGATCTTATTCTTTCCAGTTCATCCTCTGCTATGTGATTACAAGCAAAAGCACAAATTGGATTATGTCATTATACTACCTGTAGCCTTTCTCTGACTCTTTATATGATGTAAATAATGACTGGTCCTTTGGAATCTGGCTTTACTTGTCTCACTGGCCTAATCTTTTACTGCTCCCATGTACCAGATTTATGCCTTGGCTATATGAGGTGTGCCAATTAAGTTCATGAACCCATCTTAGAAAAAATGCTGTATACCTTATTGCTGAACATCACTACAGTCACCTTTGAAGTACTCCTTTGGGAAGCTACACACTGATGCCAATGCCTACGCCACCTTTCAGAGTAATTTTGGAACTCTTTTTTTCTGGTTTGGCCATCAGAGCTATTGTCCTATTACCCTTGATGTCCTGAATGTCATCAAAATGTCTTCCTTTCAATATTTGCTTTATCTTTGGGTAAAAAAAAGTCTTTGAAGGCTAGATCAAGTGAGCAGGGAGGGTGTTTTGATACAGTTATTTGTTTACTGGCTAAAAACGTCCTTACGGACAACTGAATAATTAAGTTCTCGAACTTGCCACTATACCGCTGTGTGCAAAGGCCATTTCGGAAACAGTTACATAATTGCTTTGAAGGGTGTACTAGATGCTGGAGTTGGTGCACAGCTTCCCAAGGGGAGTACTTTGAAGGTGACCGTAATGAAGTTCAGCAATGAGGTATGTCGTGCTTAGAACAATTAAGTTCGCAGATTTAATTCTTAGACATCATATTGTCTCTCTGCTGGTTCCTAAATACATCATGCTCATGTGTACTTTGCACATGCAGTTCCATTACCTGGAGTGCCCCTTCACATGTTCTAGTTAACTACTTCCTGTTTCCTTCTTAAAAACTCACACAGAACATCCCACCTTTGAGATTTCTTTGTGGACAGCTCAAGACTTAAGTCAGGTGTCCCTGCTCTGAGGGGCCATAACTCTCTGGATATGGATATATATATCCATATATATATGACAGTTGGTTGCCTATATGTACATACATATATATGGATATATATTAGCTAGCTTGCCTTATGGTAGAATGACAGCTTACCTGGTTCTCCATTTGGTTGGGGCCCCCCTAGGGTAGGGACTGTGTTCTCTGGGTCATTGTCACCATAACTTCTAGCACAGGCCCTAAGCATATAATAGGCACTCAGGGTTTGTTGGTTAAGTGGATGAATGGATGGTTTGACAAATCATTTCCAGTTTAACTCGCACTGTATGATCGCCTATTCCCCTTTGTCAGCAACACTCCATGATTGTGTGTCTGTGGCATCCCTTTGATTCACTGGCCCTGTTCACAAAAGTAAAAAGGTGTTCTGACATTGATTAAGCTTTTTTCTCCATATGTGTTCCAAATCATCTGATTTGTAATCCACTCTCGACTTGTTCAACTCCATTTCTATTGCCTAGTTGTGTGTTTCTTTTCTTCTAACCCTGTATTAGGGTAGGCAACCAACTGTCATAAACCACTCTCAAATCTCAGTGACTTAACACACCACCAGTTTACTTTCAGTGACGTCACTGTGCATTGCAGGCGTTCCTGCTCCAGGGGCCTTCCATGTGATGATTCAGTGACCAAGTTCATTTCATCTTGCAATTCTACCTTGTTGTAGGTATTCGAAGTCCTTCTCCTTTCGCCTGATGTATGGGGAAAGAGAGAGGATTGAAGACAAGGAAGCAGAGAGGCTGGATGTTGGAGGTTCTCATGGGCCAGCCCTGAAAGTAACACACCATCGCTTCTGCTCACCTTTTATTGGCTAGAATTCAGCTCATCCAAGAGTCAAGGAGGCTGGAAAGTGCATCTACCCAGGAAGAAAACTGAAACATAGATACCAGTGAGCGTTAACAGTCTGTACCATTGCATGCCTTCTTGGATCCAACCTCGTGTTTCCCAGGCTGCCATCCAGAGCCCTTCTTATCCAAGGCTTTTTCTGCGTTCCGTTGATCTTCCATTTTCCAACCAGGGTTATGTTTTTTTAAAAAAACAGTGGTGAAAATATACACAACAAAACATACAACAGTTCAACATTTTCTGTGTAAAATTTGGTGACATTGATTGGCTTCTTCAAATTGTGAAACCATTGTTGCTATCTTTTTTCTAATTATTTTACCACCATTAACATATACTCAGTGCCCTGAAGCAAATTTTCCCTTTCTCCCTTTTACCCACCTCTGGTAACCACTAATAGTCTTTGGTTTTTATACATTTGCTTATTTCATGTAAGTGGGATTATACAATATTTGTCCTTTGGCAACTGACTCATTTTATTCAGTGTAGTATTTTCAGGGTTCATCTGTGTTGTGGCATGGATAGGACTTCATTTCTGCTTCTTTTTTGGTTGAGTAATGCTCTACTGTAGACGTATATCACATTTTGTTTGCCCATTCATCTGCTGATGCATATTTTGATTGTTTCTACCTTTTGGCTATTGTAAAAAGTGCTGCAGTGAACACTGGTGTACAAGTTCCAAGCTGACTTTTGGTGCTTGTTTTTTACTTTCCTGTTCTGTCAACCCCAGTAGTCCTTTGGAACCTAACTCCTTGCTTGCTGACTTGCCAAGGGACAAGACTTTACTTCTCCCTAGGTACCAGTTTTCAAGCAGCTTTGCTTCGTTCATGAGTCTGGGCTTGGGTCATCTGACCTTGGGCACTGACAAGTGTGCTTCTGAGTGACAACCCATTCTATTCGAAGTTCTAGACATGATAGTGATGATTTTTTTATTATATCTAATGGGGTCCCTTACCTGAGTGTCTTCCACTTTTAGAGATAATTAGAGAACTTAAAGGGCTGCAAGGAGACCCATAAAGAAATAAAACATGGGAAAATAATGGCTTTGGAGAAGCCAGAAGTATCAGTGCTATCATCATGGATTGAATTATGCCCCCCACCCCAATGTGTTTAGCAGTTTGGCTCGGCAGTTCCCAATATTGCATGATGTTCCTATCCGCTGTAAATCCTGCCTATATGATGTTAATGAGGGAAGATGGGCGGTGGTGGGTTAGTGAGGCAGGACTAAGATTGCATTGTGTCTTGAGGCAGGCTTTGGGATATAAAGGAAGAAAAGCAAGCAAAAAGTTGGGGACCTCTTACCACCCAGAAAACAGTGCCAAGACCAAAGTGTGTCCTTTGGGAAGGACCTGTGGTCTCTGTGCCTCAGAAGCTCCCAATTCGGAGGAAGATTGATGACAATGAACCTCCTCCAGAGCCAACAGAGAAAGCCTACCGCTGGAGCTGATTCCCTAAATTTGGACTTGCAGCCTACAGGACTGTGACAAAATAAACTTCTCTTTGTTAAAGCCATCCAGTTGTGGTATTTCTGTTACAACAGTGCTAGATGACTAAGACAACTATATGTTTTAACTTTTTTTTTTTTAAAGGCAGTGATACTAGAGTAGTTGCTCTTTTGTTATTTTGGGAGAAAAAGGAAAGTAATGTTTTAGTGTGGGATTTTTAGGTAATAGACAAAGAATTCATGGATTCTAGAGTTTTGGGACCTGGATCTGTCTTCCTTAGAGAGGTTAAATAATGTGCTTTTGGGGAAAAAAATGGAACGTGAGAGCCCATGTCAGGTAACTTAGAAGTGACCTGCTGTGCAAGAGTAGATGACTAAGCCTAAAGTCTTGTCCTAGTCTGTGATTCTAGAAAAAAAAAAAAAAAAGAAACAGGGTTTTGCTTTTGGTTGATATTTCTTTTAAGAGACGCTCACAATTAAAGTATTTGTCCTTAGGTAGTATTTCCCAGTAATTTTATAAATGGAGGGGTATTGTTTCATAAGATTTTAGGAATTATGAAGCAGGAATTCCATTACCAGTTTCATCACCCACTCACTCTGCAGGTCATCCACATGGGCAGGTCACTTCTGCATTCTTTGAATAGTTTACTTCTCTGCCAAGTGGCAGTGAGGACAGGGTGGATTTCTAGGAGCTTTGGGGGAGAAGTAATTCAAGCTTCTAACACACTTTAGAATTTATAAGTAAAGCACCCTTGTGGGAACTCAGAACACAATTATACTTTTGTTTGGTTAGATGCGTTTCTCTGCATCTTGTTTTTTTGGCTCCTGCCTTGGGACACATACAGTTTTTTCAAATACTTTTTCTTAGAAATATTTCATTGAACCTGTGTGCCTCTCCCAGTGAGGCCTGAGTTGGTACCCGTGCTTGTTGGTGCTGGGAGGATGCAGAGGAGGCTGGATGCCAACACCTTCAGGCCAAGGACTTAACTGCAGAGGCAGTGAGGGAGGTGGTTAAAGTACAGACCCTGGATCCAGGCTGCTTGGTTAATTCACTGCTTTTGTACGAGTTAGGTAACCCCTGTGTGCCTCTGTTCTCTTATATGTGAACTGGTGATAGTAATAGTGCTGATCTTATTATGGTGATGTTTGGAGTCCTGGTGGTACAGTGGTTAAGAGCTTGGTTGCTAACCAAAAGGTTGGCGGTTCAAATCCACCTGCTGCTTCTTGGAAACTCTATGGGGCATTTCTACTTTGTCCTATATAGTTGCTGCAAGTCAGAATTGACAACACTTTTTTTTTTTTTTTAGTTATAGTACTGTTGCCAGGATTAATTAAAGTTTTATGTAAAATCATGAGAAAAGGGTCTGGCCCTTAGGAAATGACCTGTGTTAACTAACTTTTTTTTTTGCAATAGCACTGGGTTTGGGAGTCATATTTCAGAAAAGTGCTCTAGTCTGGCATTATCCTCTGTAACTTGCTGAATTAACAGACTTCTCTTGTACATTTCTGGGGCACGGAGGCAGACTTTATGCTTAAGGGGAGGGGAGAAGAGGGAGGGATTCCTTCCCTGTCCTCATGCTGACACGGATTCTGATAGGAGATGACCCAACACACACGGAGTAACCAATTTTCCAGTTTACAGGATTTAGTTCAAGTGGCTATCACATATAATCACAGCACTGAGAGAACACCACAGATCTCCCCCGCTATAGCTTACGGGCTCTTGATGTTTTTAAGTGAACTGAGGAGGTGCTGAATTGGTTGTGCTTCCAGACCGACACTGTTACTTCTGGGAGGGTCTGTGGAGTTCTGAGCCTTTCCTCTTCTTTGTCTAATGAAATTGAAGCCGTTCCCAGTTTCTGGTGAATCATTGGTCTTCTACCTTCAGTCTGTATTCTCCAGCGCTTTAACCTATTTTATGTCCCATGCAGAGGCTAGGGCAGAGAGGAGAGAAGTGATGCTGTATGGGCGTAGAGAAAATAGCTCGGCAGTACTTACTTCCAGTGTCGGCCTCTTCCACCTGCCCTTATCTGCTTTACCCCTCCCCGGGTACTGGCCTGAATCTTCCAACCTGGGGTGGGCCAGGGATTGGGGGAGGACACTGGTAGAGTAAGCACCTCTTGTGAAGAATAGGATTAAGTAGACTAAGGCCAGACTGATTTGAAAAGTAAATTCACCAGTTGTTCACTGAGTGCCTCCTATGGATAAAGGACTGTGCCAGGTACTGGGTGAGGTACTGGGTGAAGTGCTTAGAGTGTTAGGATTTAACTCTTGCTCTCGATGAATTCAGGATCTCCTAGTGGAGATAAACATGAAAAGAAAACAGGTCGGCTAGTGCAGAAATAAAGGGCAAGGAATGGAAGTTCTATCACACACACCATGTTATAGGATTCCTTGAGGTCCTGGCTGGGCTTACTTGGTATACGTTATACTCCTAGAGACTTATTTCTCTTCTGCCCTTCATTTCCATACATCAAGGACTGGCCTGTGTCTGCAGAGATGCCAGGACCAGTCTTGCACTGGTTGGCAGAGGTGAGAGCAGCAGGACCCTACTTCCTCCTCAATAAGTCCTAGAAGTATGGGGTACTCATGTCCATTGGTCAGATAACCAGCATCCCTGGAGATGACTTAACTCTACCCTCTTTGTGCTGCTTTCAGCTTGTAGTGATTTTACATAGAAGAGATGGTGAATTGTATTAGTTTGCTATTGCTGCTGTAACAGATAGCAACCAACTCAGTGTCTTAAAACAGCACATCTCTATTATTTTGCAGTTTTGGAGGTCAGGAGTCTAAAATGGATCTGTAAAGTTGGTTGTTTCTGGAGGTTGGGGGAGAATCAGTTTCCTTGCCTCTTTTAGCTTCTGGAAGCTGCTTGCATTTACATTCTTTGGCCAGGGGCCTCTTCTTCTGTCTTTAAACCAGCGGCGTATCATCTCTCTGCTGCCTTGCCTCTTCATAAGGACGCCTGTGATTATACTGGGCCCACCTGGATCATCCAGGACCATCTCCCCATCTCAAGATCTGTAATTTAATCATGCCTGCAACTCTTTTTTTGCTTTGTAAGGTAACCTGTCCACAGGTTCTGGGCATTAGGATGTGGACATCTTTGAGGAGCTATCATTCAGCCAACTGTGCCAGGCCTCTGCTGTGTGAAGTGTAGTGGCTAGAGCAATTTTTGGAGGAAGGTTTAGACTAAAAAAACAAAAACAAAAACAAAATTAACCAGGCCCATTACTGTTGAGTCAGTTTACACTCAGCAACCCCATGGAATAGAACAGAACTGCCCCCATGGAGTTTCCAACTAGCGCCTGGTGGATTTGAACTGCCCACCTTTTGGTTAGCAGCTACAACACTTAACCACTACCCCACCAGGGTTTCTGCTTTAGACTCTGCTGCTGGCTTAGTAGAAATAGCATCTAGGAACCCAGAGGCATGGGCTCCAGTTTGGCTCAGCCTTGACTTCCTGTGGAAGGTTGATTGGATTGCTTTCTTTGGGCTGCGCTGACATTACCTGGGAACTGAGGAGGTTGGGCCAGATGCTCTGCAAGGCCTTCCAGCTCTGCTAGGGGTCCGTGTGCTCCCTCACACGGCTGTCATTGCACATTTGGTTTCCTCACACTACTCCCTCCCATCCGCGGAAGTGGTGGAAGAGGCCAGGTATGTGAAGCTTTGGGGAGATGTCTCTTAGGCTCCAGTTAATTAAAAGGAGGATGGGGATGGCAGAAATGAAAGGCATGAGGGCACCCCTTTATCACCTGCCCCCTCTCCCCAATCCTCACATGAAGTATACTTGGAAACAGATTAGACATTACCTGCCCTGGAACTTAATGGGGCCGTATACATAACTTGTACCGTGATTTCATATGAAACTCTAATCACTTTTCCTTTCCAGTAGAAGTTTGATAAGGTCACCTATTTGTAAACTGCTGGCCAGATGGGAGATATGTCTCTCTGTGGCTCAGATGTCATGTTGTAGCCCAATCTGTGTAATGACTGGTATGAGTTGTTATATTCAAGAAAGTGAGAGAGTCTTGCCAACCCAGGACATGGTGTTGAGGCATGTCACTGGGGGGTGTTTGTTCATTCTGGGAGGGGTGGTCCCGCTTTGCTCTGGAGTAGGCTGGAGAAGTTGCCAGAGGACGATCAGCCCCCCTCAGTGGCTGGTGAAGTCGGGTGTTGCTCCAAGTGTCTCATGCCCCTCTATTACTGCCAGCTCTGGAGAGAACATTGTCTTGAGAATACTCACTGCTGTAGAGTCAATTCTGACTCCTGGCAACCCTGTAGGACGGACTAGAACTGTTCCATGGAATTTCCAAGGAGTGCCTCTCAGATTTGAACTGCCAACCTTTTGGTTAGCAGTCGTAGCACCTAACCACTATGCTGCCAGAGTTTCCAAACTTCAAAGTAGTTGCTGGTAAAACTAGTTGCTGAAGAGTTGATTGCAACTCACAGAAACCCCGTGTGTGCTCGAGTAGCTCTGTGCTTCGTTGGGTTTTCAGTGGCTGATTTCTTTAGAAGTAGATCACCAGGCCTTTTCAACAAGGCACCTCTGGGTGAATTCAGACCTCTAGCTTTTTGGTCAGCAGTTGAGTGTGTGTTAACTTTTATGCTACACAGGGACTCCTAACCTCTGAAAACCCAATGGACCAGAGCTCTCCTCTGATCCACATGGGGTTGCTGTGAGTCACAGCTGACTTCATGGCAACTGGTAATCATCATTAAGTGCTGTTATTAAATTAGTGCTTCTTATTTTATTCTGACAATATATTATTCCTATTTTATGGATTAAAAAACTGAGGATCAGAGAGGTGAAACTAACTTGGCAAAGATCACAGAACTAAAAGGTGGGGAGTTGAGATGTTGACTCAGACTGAAATCTAATTTTGAAGCACATCTTTTTACTGTGCCAGTGGTTTCTGCTGTGTTCTTCTTCATCTTTTATAAAAATAAATTTTATTGTGACTTAAGTGCAAGTTGACAATCTTATCAATTCCATATAATACCTGGAATTTCACTGCTGTTCTCACTGCTGTGCCCTCTCTTCACCTCCCCCCCAGCAGATTCCCCACTTTTCATTTTCTGTGTTCTTCTCCGAGGACCTTTGCTCATGAAGTGGAGGAGCCGTGAGTCCTGAAGGAAGGAGGAGCATCTCAGTTACTGAGGCACTGAGCTGCTGCCTGTATAGAGTGACAGCTGGAAGCCATGTACTCTGGTGAAGGCCAGACAAGTGCTTTAGGAAGCCCAGCTGCCTGGAGCTATCCTCTGGGCCAGTTTCACATTGGCTGCATTGGTCGCAGATCCAAATTTAGTTAGATTCTGAAAGAGTGAGGTCCTTGACTGGGCAAATGCCACCAGAGAAGTTGTGACTGTGTATCTGTGTGCATGTCTATGTGGATCTCTGTGTGGCTGTGGCATTGTCTTCCCAAGGAGCCCTGCTCTTTGAGGCAGGGAGAGTACCTACACATCTGGATTCCCCACAGCAACACCACCAGCTGGTCCATGGTTGAGAGTTGCCAGACATTTCTTGGCCCTTACCCTGTGCTCTGCACTGTGGGGCTGCAAAATGCAATGAGACAGGGCTCTGCCCTCAAGATTATGTTGGAGCAAAGGAGAGAATTATGTACATTCTTAATGTGGATATAAGGAAAGTGATGACAGGGACTATGAGCAGGACTGATGAAGTGATGATGCTCTGTTTCTAAGTCACGTATTGGTGACAAGCATGTGTTTGTATATGTTTGTTTGTGTGCATGTATATGTGGTCACATGGGGAAATTGCCCTACTTAAAAGTTCTTCTCCCTCCCCCATCACTGTTCACTTTATAGAATTATATGATCATTGATGACTTGGGGTGAGGGCTGAGCAGCTTCCTAGCTCTTTGGCTGAACTGGGAAGTTGGCCCAAGGTGTCTTGAATGTGAGCCCTCAGCTACAGTTTTATAAAGAGAACTTTTATTCTTTCAGCTGCTCAGCTCCCAGTATCTGCAGTTGCAGGCTGCCAGAGGACCACCCAGTAACAAAGCTCTGTATAATCCATTCTATGTTTCATGCTGAAAAGACATTTTTCTCCAGTGGAATACTGAGTGCACAGACCAAACTAAAGCAAATGCTCCATTTTCCCCATTAACCTTCTCTACCTGAGTGAAAATTAGGTATCTCTCACCTTTAGAAAGATGCTTCAAGTTGCCTTAAAGATTTCATTTACATGATCTTATCCCCCTTTTGTTGTTTCCAGTGGGTAGCTATTACCAGCCCATTTCACAGACTGGGAAAACTGAGGGCAGGAAGGCTGTCAAACAGGCTGTCAGGGGAAGCCAGTGAGCAGATAACTGTTCCAGTGGCATCTTCCTCCAAATCTTTCGCGTTATCCGGCAGGGCCAAGCAGAGCAGCTCAATAAACCAGACAGTGTTTCAGAAGCTGGGCATGAGGAGAGGAGGGTTAGAGGGGAGTGCACAGACTGCGTATTCTTTTCTCAAGGAGTCCTGGCAATCCTAGCCCATGAGCCACATTTATGGAGACTTGGGAGGGACTTGTGTGAGTACCCTACTTACTAGGTGCTTTTCAGATTTAAGTATTTATTAGCATTACAGGAGGGAGTTCAGGAGTGAGGATGAGTTCAGTGGGGTGGAAGGTGAGGTTCCATCTGGGAAGCTTGCTTCTTTTGCCCACGGGTTTCAAATTATACACTTCTCTGTTACCCACTTGTGAATTCTGGAATCAGTAAATCCAAAGAAATTACAGATTCCTTTATTTTTAATATGTGTAAGCCAGAAGGAGACATGACTTGCCAGAGTCACACAGGTACTTAGTGGGGAAGGCAGAAAGAGGTGCATGTATCCAGCATCTCATTGCCATGGCATCTCTTCTGACTCACAGTAACCCTGTAGGATAGAGTAGAACTGTCCTATAGGGTTTCCAAGGAGTATCTGGTGGATTTGAATCACTGACCTCTTGGTTAGCAGCCATAGCTCATAACCACTAGGCCGCCAGGGTTTACTTACCCAGCATCGCTTCACCTTATTCTTGGACTTCTTGATTCCAGAGGGAGAGACTCGAAAGAGGGAGTGGCTGGAATTGTCGGTGCTTTAGTGGAAACGTGGGGAGTTGTGGGATGCAGGCACTCTGGGCAGGGTCTATGTTGGCTTTCCTAGTGTTCACTCCCAGTGCGCGTCTTAGGCCGCAGGCCTCCCTGCTGTAGGCCCCAGGGGCTCAGCCCACTTTAACAATACTATCAACAGCATCAATACCAAAAGTCATACCATTTAATATCCACTGTTCTTTGAAAACTTAGTGTATGGCTGCATCGTGCTAAGTGCTTATGAACGTTTTCAAGTCCTTGAAACAACCAGAAGTATCTAAGTGTCAGAGACATTAAATAACTTGCCCAGGTATGTAGGGATGGTAGGGACAATACTGAATTTGAACTTGGATCTCATAGGACTCTTGAACTGTGCTTGTAACCACTGTTGTTGTTAGTTACTATTGCATCGATTCTGACTTACTGTGACTCCATTTATACAGAGTAGGACTACTTCACAGGGCTTTCAAGGCTGGAATCTTTTGGATGCAGATGGCCAAGCCTGTCTTCTGAGGTGCCCCTGGATAGGTGCAAGCTGCTAACCTTTCTACTAGTAGTAAAATACTTAAATGTTTGTGCCACCTAGGAACTCTTTGCAAGCAATAGATTACACTGTTTTCTCTTCTTGGAGGTCGTTGCCATTATGTGGTCAATTCCACTGTATTTCTTTCCTCTAAATTTTAGCATCTCTAGAGGTCACCCCCTGCCTGTTCACATTTCCCTTATTGTCTACATAGACTAGCACCCAAATCCTTTCCATCTTAAAGGTTATAACCCTCGTAATTACTATGGGACAGTAGCCAGGAGAACATAACATAACCAAGGCGAGAAAATTATAGAAATTGTAGTAGAGTTTTACATCATTTTTACAGCCCTAGTTTCTGCTCTGTGAATCCTAGCTCCATTCTAGATGAAAAGTGGAAGTGCTATTGATCTCTGCTTTCTACATTTAGCATTTGAAGGATGAACTTTCTCAGCCTCCCCTACTGCATCTGTTGGGCCTAACCTTTAGATACAGTTGAGTCCTGGGGAAGAATCCAGGCAGTACTTTATGGACCTTTGGCCCAAGTTGAAAACTTGGATTTCTGTCTCCTTGGATCAATATCAATGTCTCTGAGCCCCTGTCCTACACAAGAGTGACCCTCATCAACATTTCGTCAGTCTTCCTGGGAGAAAAAGATGCTGGAGTAGAGGAGCCAGGAGGGGTTAGATGCCGCTGAGTCTAGGAAGTGTCCGAAAAACCCGAGCAAGCGGAAGAGGTATGGCAGTTCAGGGTACAAGAAAGGTGGGAAACAAGTGCGTATGGAGAAAAAGAAGTTGGGAGTTTGCTGGCAGCTCTAGGCTCTGGGGGAAAGAACATGGATTTAAGATTGTCAGAGAGATTCGGGAAGGGAAGTGGGTAAGCCAGTCTTCTCCTGGGTCTCACTGGGTGGGGTTCCGTGTGCTTTTACTCTTCTCTGTCTTGGTTTCATTGTTAGCAGTCGGAATGATGTCATTGGTCTCCTCTAAACTTATCAGGTCCCTGGGTTGGATTCAGCATTCCTTCAGCAAACACTTCTCTTTATCCCAGTGTTTGCCAGGCCCTGGGCCAGACACCAGAGCTACAGTGATGAACAAGTCCTGGCCATCCTAGAGTTGTTCACAGGTGCCCAGAGCAGAGCTCTTGGACAAGACCGGAACACTGGAAAGGCAAGGGATGGATCTCACATTCGGATCATCCATCTCTCACCGCTGAAGGTCTGCTGCCTGATATTAAATGGCGCTTGAGAAAACTGCAGATGTATTTGGACATGGGTCTGGTTTTACTCAATTGTGAAGGCGTGTTTGTGTATGTGCATGTGTGATTTATTTGATATTTGAAAGCAATTTATGACCAAAATTCTTTGCATCTTCCTCCAGGCCTGTGTCACGTGCTGAGGGCTTACACAGACAGCTCTGTGGAGAGGCTCTTGCGTAGGGATGGGACTTGTCCTGTCACACAGCTCCCCTTGGGCTGGTCTAAGTTCACACCTCCCCACCCCCTTTCCTGTGGTGCATCTTAAGTATCTTACATTCCAAATACCTTCTAGCTTCCTTTTCCCAATAAGGACACCTCTTTCTTTCCAAATCTTCATTCCCTTGGGATGTTCTTCAAGTCCCTAAACCCAGACCCAACACTCTCTGGCTTTGAGGACTTCTCTCGAAACCAGGTGGAGCCTCTCGGGTTTATGGGGTGAATCCTGGGACAATTAACTAGAAGAGAAATCGAGCCTGGAGGATTGTAGTTACTGTGCTGCCCTTCCTAGCTGGGCAACCGCTCTGGTTGAATCTGTTGCTAAAAGCAAAAAAACAAACCCACCACCATTGAGTCAATTTTGACTCACAGCTACCCTACCAGACAGGGTAGAATTGCCCCATAGGGTTTCCAGGGGAAGCCTAGTGGACTTGAACTGCTGACCTTTTGATTAGCAGACCTTGCACTTAACCCCTACACCACCAGAGTGGAGGCTGATTAGAGGCAGCTGTTTAGGATAGCTCAGCTGCCCACACCAGTGAGTAGAGGAAGATGAGTGCTGGCCTGTACTTCCTTCAGTCCCTGCCCTGGAGGTCAGTAGGGCCGAAATCCAAGCACTAGTCTCTAGAGCCCCAAGGCACCTGGTGGTGGTTAGGCTAGCTGAAAAGAGGCAGCAGGAGTATTAAGATGCCTGAACCAGAAAGCTGTAGAAGCTGACTATCTGAGCTATAAGGGGCCTATTATGGTATTTGGTCCAGTTTCCTCATTCTAAAGAACATCTTAAGATCCAAAGAAGCAGAGTGCTTTGCCTGAAAGCACAGAGCAAAATGGGTGGTGAAGTTGAGATTAGAGTTCAGATCACTTGACTTCCAGCCTAGTTCTTTTCCATCGAAACTTAGGGAAAGAGTCAAGATAGCTGTGTATCTATATAAGCTGAATATTTATCAAGGAGTGACAGCCTCAAGGGGGACTTATTTCTTTTTTCTGTGCCTTCTACCTTCTTGCCTGCCCTCTGTTAGGCAAAGGTTTTGGGGGTATTAATGAGATAAATGGCTTTGACTTTTCCAAATAAGTGTTATACTTCATATAAAGCATCATTATTAAATGGATTGTGAGTATGTAGGGATAAGCTCATGCCTTAATGGGAATTAGGGACACCCACGAGTAGGACAAGCTGGCCATGCATAGGTGTATATACTTGTGGGTGTTATGTTTTTAATGTGTGAAATATGTGGGGTGACCGTCCCATACAGTACAACCCCACTGATAATGGAAGTATTTCCAAGGTTTTCAGGAGCCTTAGAAAACAGAGCAGTGTTTTCCAGCATCTTTGGAATTTCATCAAAAGAGATCTGTAAGGATTCTGTTTTTCACAGATTGATACCATCAGTATTTGTGTGAGAGATACAGCAGTTTTAAGAGATAGTTGTGTAACATAGAGGGTATGCTTCTGGAGAAAGATAATAATTTTCCTGTTTTATTTTACTTCCTTGAATATGAGACACTCATCTTCCATACCATGGGGCTTTCTGGGTGACTATTAGTGCAATTATTTTTATTAAATAATACTGTTTATTTGGGCAGAATTGTTACATTTTCAGAACATTTTCATACACATCATCTTATTTAGTCTTTATGATTGTCCTGGGAGAAATGTATTGTTGTCTCTATTTTGAAGATAAGTAAATTGAGGCCCAGGGAATCATACAACCCTTGATACTTGACAGTATGACTGGTAGTGTGAGCAATGGCCATAGAATCAGGAGCCTGCCTTCTGATGCTGCTTGGCTGTGTGACTGGGGCAGGCCGCTGGGTATCTGTGGTGTATAACCAAAAAAATCAAACCCACTGCCGCTGAGTCAATTACAACCCGTAGTGACACTGTATGACACAGCAGAACTGCCCCATAGAGTTTCCAAGGAGCACCTGGTGGATTCAAACTGCTGAACATTTGGTTAGCAGCCATAGTATCTAACGACTGGGTCCGCAGGGTTTCTCTCTGCTGTATAGTGCTACCCTAACTCTTTGAGGCGCTTGTAGTTATAGGGATGCCACATGTCAGAGCTGCAGTCTGAACCCAGATCTCCTGACCTGGTGTCCTTGTGCCTTTTGCTTTCTGTTTCCAAACCTGTTCGTACATCACGTAGTTGACACTGGGATTATTTTTAAAAAATCAAAGTGAAAAGAACAAGGAAAGGGTCTTACGTGTGTTTCTCAGTTGACTTTCAAATAAGCTGTTTTATTTTACCTTTAACCTAGATTCTTCTGTCCACAAAGACCTACTGCTGGAGACATGGGAGTATAAATTACCCTTTTTCTGGAGCTAGTGCAAGTCAGTAGAGAGCTGCAAAGAGGAGGCATGTTAGGTTTTTATGGAAAGTCTTGTTTCTTTGTGGCTTCAGGCTAATGCTTGTATTTTCTTGTGACCTGGGGAGCAGCAGAAAGAGGCTCCAGGGTCGCAGGTGGGCAAGTAAGGTGGATACCCTGTTTGCCAGAGGGAGTCTGTGTGTGCTCTCCAAAGTGGGACTGTTAGCTGCTGGATTTCATTTATTGAATATCACCATCCACTATTACTATAGTCACCTTCAAAGTGCTTCCCATGGGAAGCTCTGCACCAATGCCGGGGCCTAGTCCACCCTTCAAAGCAATTTTGGAACCCTTTTTCTGGAATGGCCATCAGAGCTGTCATCGTATTACCCTTGATGTCCCCAATGTCATCAAAATGTCTTCCTTTCAGTATTTCTTTTATCTTCAGATAAAGAAAAAAGTCACTGGAGGCTAGATCAGGTGAATAGGGAGGGTGTTTTGATATATTTATTTGTTTACGGGCTAAAAACTCCCTCACAAACAACTGTATACTGAAGTTTGCAAACTTGCCACCATGCCACCATGTGCAATGGCTATTCCAGAAAGCATTCCAAAATTGCTTTGAAGCTGGCACTGGTGCATAGCGTCCCAAGGGGAGTACTTCAAAGGTGACCATGGTGATGATATTCAGCAATGAAGTAAGTATGTAGCGCTTAGAACAATTAAGTTCACTGTCTTACTTGTCGGACCTTGTGTTACTTGCTGTCTAATACAGCTACCATTACTGCTTGTATGTGTTTGCTTCTAGTCTTTCTTTTATGAAAAATGTTTCTTTTATAAAATCAGGATCCCATTGTGCATACATCTTCAGACCTTGTTTGTGTTGCTCAATATTGTGTTGTAGAAAAAAAAATTCTGCATTATTTAACATTTCTCCAGGAATAATTTTTATGGCTTCATAAAATTGTATTATATGGACTTACATTGATTTATCTACCCAGTCCTACAATGAAGAGCTTTTGGGTTATTTCCAGCTTGGCATTAGTATAATTTATGCTAAACCAGGGTGAATACTCAAGTGTCTTGCTAGAGTTTTGGTTTACTTCTGTAGGGTAGCTTCTGAAAGAGTCTTGTTGTAGAGTGCTTAAATTGCTTCCTTGACCGGGTTTTATCAGACTGTACTTCCCTCTGGCGATGTGGAAGGGGTACTGGTCAGAGATGAGGAGCCCAGGCTCCCTTAGCCTAGATTTGGAGAAGTTATAGAGCGGTGCAGTCTGGTCATTCTTACCTGTGGAGCAGAAATGTTCACCCCTGCCTGAGTGCCTGAGTCTGTGAACTCAGAGCTGCGGGGCCAGGGCTGCTCCTCTGCTGGGGGACCAGTGTGTCATTATACTGATTCAGACTCTGGATTCATGGGTTGGTCTTTTGCAGGCATAAAAAGGAGTTAGAGAAGTTACTGTTGGTTCTGAGTTGCCACGGCCACTTCAGCAGGTGACAGACAGCAAGGGTGCAAGGTGAGTAGGTATCAGCCAGGTGCACCTTCCTGTCACCTCATCCTCGCAGAGGGTGAGAAGGAAGGAGGCTGAGTCTCCTGAGTATACTGTGCTGAGTCACTCCCCTCTCCAGTTCATGGAGACCCATCCACTATGAATATCGGTCCTGCTCCATCTCCATGATCAGTTGAGGATCTGGCCATTGTGATCCACAGGATTTTAATTGGCTGATTTTGAGGAAGTAGTTTACCAGGCCTTTCTTCCTCATCTGTCTTTGGGAGCTTCGTTGAAACCTGTTCAGCAGCATAGCAACACACAAAGCCCCATTGACAGGCTAGTGGTAGCTGCAGATGAAATGAGTTAGCTGGGAACCTAGCCTGGGTCTTCTGCTTGGAGGGTGCAGACCCTGCCACTGAACCAAAAATACTCCCTTTAGTTCTGGTGATTGAGAAAGGTGTAATTACTCTTACAGCTCTATCTTCCTACCAGTAAAATGAGGCCAAAGCAAAAAAAACTCCCTGTATCATGGGGACAAATGTCTAAGTAATTAATATTAGGAGGAAAAAAAAAAATCATGAGACAGCTACATTTTGGGGATATTCATTAGTTCATTAATAGATTTGTTGAACAAATTTTTATTGAGCATATACTATGCTCCAGGCTGTTGTGGTCGCTGGGATTACAGCAGTGAACAACATAGACAAGGGTGCCTGCCTCCTGGGGCTTCTTTTCTCTGAGAGGAGACCAATGAGAAACAAATATTCATTGAATGTATGAAAGACATGTATTTAACATGATGAGTTTACTAATCTAAAATAATCCACTAACATCATTATTGGAAACTTCTGAGTATAAATCTGTGAAGGCTAAAGTTCTGTTAAGGAACTCTCTTCTGCAAATGTTTTCGAGTATCTGCTAAGTGGCAGTCATGGAGCTAGGATTTCTGCAGGTCACAAAACTGACTCCTGCTCTCAGGGCACTTATGGATTGTTACAAGAAAAAGAGAAAGACCTCAATATTAGAGGTTATGTGATCTCAGGTAATCATTAGCTGAAGCAAAGGTAGAGGTCTTGTTGGTATCGTGACAGGGACTGCTGTGGTCTCTCTTTCTTCCTCTCTGCCCTTCCCTTCATCAGATCCCAGGCATCAGCATCTGAAGTTTCCCATTTTTCTATCTGGATCTTGTGCCAGTTGGGGGCAGATCTATTTTTGCACTATAACAGCTACTGTCCTGTCAGATTTAAACAGCAGAAACGGTGACTTCAGTTGTAGACTTCAGTTTATCCTCCGCTTTTTCTTTTCTCCCTCAGTTGCCACTGAGTCTGCCCTGGCTCATGGTGACTGCACATGTGTCAGAGCAGAACCATGCTCTTCCGGGTTCCCAACAGCAGATTTTTCACAAGGAGACTCCCAGGCCTTCCTCTCGGTACCTCTGGATGGGCTCAAACCTCCAGCCTCTCTATTAGCAGCCGGGCACATTAGTTGTTCATACCACCCAGAGACACCTAGTCTTCAACCTTTTTGTAGTTGTTAGGTGCCGTTGAGTCGGTTCTAGCTCATGGTGACCCTGCCCAGTCCTGTGCCATGCCCACAATCGTTGGTATGCGTAATCCCATTCTTGCAGCCACTGTGTCAATCCATCTTGTTGAGGGTCTCCCTCTTTTTCACTGACCCTCCTCTACTTTGCCAAGCATGATATCCTTCTCTAGGGATTGGTCTTTCCTGACAACATGTCCAAAGTTTCTAAGATACAATCTCACCATCCTTGTTTCTGAGGAGCACTCTCTCTGGTGGTTCTTCCTCCAAGACAGGTCTGTCCATTCTTTTGGCAGTCTGTGGTATTTTCAGTAATCTCCTCCAACACAATTCAAAGGTGTCAGTTCTTTTCCCATCTTGCTTATTTGTTGTCCAGCTTTCACATGCATATTGATGTGATTGAAAATACCATGGCTTGAGTCAGGTGCATCTTAGTCTTTAAGGTAACACCTTTGATTTTCAACACTTTAAAGAGGTCTTTTGCAGCAGATTTGCTCAGTGCAATGTGTCTTTTGATTTCTTGAATGCTGCTCGCATGGGTGTTGATTGTGGATCCAAGTAAAATGAAATCCTTAACAACTTCAGTCTTTATTTACCGTGATGTTGCTTACTGCTCCACTTAGGAGGTCTTTTGCTGTCTCAGTGTTGAGGTGCAATCCATACTAAAGGCTATGGTCTTTGGTCTTCAACTGTAAGTGCTTCAAGTCTTCGCTTTCAGCAAACAAGGTGATGTCATCTTTGTAGCATAGGTGGCTAATGAGCCTTCCTCCAATCCTGATGCTCTGTTCTTTATATAATCCCACTTCTTGTATTATTTACTCAGCATACAGATTGAATAGATAATGGTGAAAGGATACAGCCCTCATGTATACCTTTCCTGACTTTAAACTATGCAGTATCCCGTTGTTCTGTTCACACAACTGTACAGGTTCCTTATGAGCCCAATTGGTGTTCTGGGATTCCCATTCTCCTCAGTATGATCCATAATTCGTTAATGATCCACAGAGTCGAATGCCTTTGCATACCCACGGAAACACAAACATCTTTCTGGTATTCTCTGCTTTAAGCCAAGATCCACCTGACATCAGCAGTGGTATCCCTGGTTTCACATCCTCTTCTGAATCTGGCCTGAATTTTTGGTGTTTTCTGTCAGCATACTGCTGCAGTCATTTTTGAGTGATCTTGAGCAAAATTTTTTGCATGTGATGTTGTTTGATAATTTCTACATTTGGGTGGATCACTTTTCTTTGGAATGGGCACAAATAAATGGATCTCTTCCAATTGGTTGGTCAGGTAGTTGTCCTCCAAATTTCTTGGCACAAGTGAATGAGTGCTTACAGCATTGCATCTGTTTGTGGAAACATCTCAACTAATGTTCCATCCCTTCCTGGAGCCTTTTTTTCTCCAGTGCCTTCAGTGCACTTTCAACGTTTTCCTTCAGTATCATCAGTTCCTGGTCATATACTACCTCTTGAAATGGTTGATTGTTGATCAGTTCTTTTTGGTATAATGACTCTGTGGATTCTTTCCATCTTCTTTTGATGCTTCTTGTATCATTTAATATTTTTCCATTAGTATCATGATTTGAGGCTTGGATTTTTTTCTTCAGTTCTTTCAGCTTGAGAAATGCAGTGTATTTTTCCCTTTTGGTTTTCTGTCACTAGCTCTGTGCACATGTCCATATGATACTTTGTCAGCTAGGTCCTATAATTTGTTTGCTTTCACCAGGTGGTGATAGGTGCCTTGTTTTACATAGCAAGAGATGTAGATTTCTCTCATCTCTGTTCTTGAAAATATAGGGAAGAAGTATTTTGTTATTATTGCAAGATCGGTTTAACTGTGTCTGTAGGTTTGTTTCCTGCCAGTTTTTCTTCCTTATGCTCTCTGATTTCCATGTGAGAAAACCATCTAGTACAGAGAGAAAAATGGCAATATGATTCAGTTCCTCTTGCCAAGGTAATACTGGCCTTTAAGTCTTCTGCAGGTATAGGGCAGTGCGCTTCCTGGGAGAGTCCCTGCTAGGATTGCTTTTTCCCTTTGTACCTCATCTTGGCTAGATGCCCTGTAAAGAACCGAGAAGAAGTTTAAGGTAGTGGATCATTAGAAACAAATACAAAAAAGAAATAAAAATAAAAAAGCTCATTGCAGTTGAGTTGATTTTGACTCATAGCAAACCTGTAAGGCAAAGTAGAACTGCCTCATAGAGTTTCCAAGGTGTGGCTGGAGAACTGAAACTGTCACTTCTTGATTAGCAGCCACCAGGGCTCCATGGATCATGAGAAGGTATGAATACCAGTAGCCCTACTATCTTTCCATTCGGCTTGGTAGATGAATGGAATGCTCCAAGCTCTCTGCCCTCCCTCCTGCTTTTTGCCCTAGTCATTAGAAATTGGAGGGGTATAGACTAGGAAAGCCAGTTTTATTTAAAACAGCTCCTGACCATGGAAGTTGGGGAGATAGTCGTAGATGTCTCTGCCCCTCGCTGTCTCTGTGGTCGCAGGGCCTACTCTGAGCTCCCTGCTTTTACAAACTAGGTCTATAGCAGAATAAGAGGTGCAAAAGGTGAGAAGAATAAGATAATATGGTTGAAAGTAGTGTAGAAATAGCTCAGGCAAGAGGAAAAAAGAGTCAGATGCACAGATAATCCTCTGGGTGCTCAGTCAGGTGAGAGGGTTAACGTCTCAGCCAGGGTGGCCTGGAGCTCTCACTTAGGTTTGGGGGAAATGTCAGCTCACTGTCTGCTCACTGAGAAGAAATGTGTTTGTCATTCATCTCTGAACACTATTAGGAAGAATGGACTTCTGGTTTCTGTTGTGTGTTAGGTCTTGAATCTCTTAGGCTGTACCGACTGGCCTCAGATTACAAACAAGATTTGTTCCAAAGTGTGTCTTTAAGTCTCATTTGTAGGTAAGTAAAACAGGTGAATATGGTTCTTATTTGGCCTTCCTTTAGTGCAAGAGGAAACTGTTGGGTTAATGGTTAAGTGCTGTGTCTGTTAACCAAAGGGTCAACAGTTGGAATCCACAGGTGCTCCTTGGAAACTCTTCGGAGCAGTTCTGCTCTGTCCTATAGGGCCACTGTGAGTCAGAATCAACTCGAGGGCTGTGGGCTAGTGCAAGAAGGAAACCCTGGTGGTGTAGTGGTTAAGTGCTACATCTGCTAACCAAAAGGTTTGCAGTACAAATCCCCCAGGCACATCTTGAATTAAGTGCTCTGTTAACACTCTTGCCCAGTTTTCACAGGTGCTGCTCATCATGCTCTCCATTATACGTTTCTCTTAACTTAGACTCACCTTGTCCCATATCATCACCATTAGTGACAGGTGGCTATTTAAATATAAATGTACTGAAATTAAATAACCCAAATACAGTTCCTGAGGGGCACTATTGCCCATCAGGGGCTATTGAAGTGCTCAATAGCCCTTGTGGCAGGTGGCTACCATAATGGGACAACCCAGAACTGTAGAACATTTCCATCACAGCAGACAGTTCTGTTGGATAGCACTGCTGTTGAGTATGTGTCTGTGTTGGCTCAGTCTTATAATAGAAAACCACTTGTCTTAGTTTCCTGTGGCTGCTGTAACAAATTACGATGAACTATGTGGCTTAAAACAACAGACATTTATTGCCTGACTGTTCTGGAGGCCAGAAGTCTGAATTTTGGTTGTCAGCAAAGTCATACTCTCTCCAAAGGCTCTAGGGAAAGATTTTTCCTTGTCTCTTCTGGCTGCTCGTAGCCCCAGGAGTTCCTTAGCCAGTGGCAGGGTAACTCCAGTCTCTGTCTACATCTACACATGGCCATTTTCTCTGTGTATCTATCTCTCCTCCGTATAAGGGCACCAGTGATACTGGATTAGGGCTCACTCCAATGAGCCAGTATGCACTCATGTTAAACCAATTACATCCATTAAGGGGCTACTGCAAACTAAGATCACATCCACAGGTACTGGAGGTTAGGGCTTGGATATATCTTTGGAGGGGATACAATAAAACCCATAACATTGCTCTACACATTTAAAGAGGAAAGAGTATGGGACTTTAAAGGCTTACAAAGTAATTAGAATGGTTAGGAGAGCAGTCCCCAGGCTGGGCCTCCAGGAATGACTTCTGGGACATCACCATAGAACAGGCCTATTGGGAACTATAAGTCTGGTATACTCAGGAAGCCGGATAGTCAGAAAGTCACTGTGCCAAGAGGTGGCTCCAAGATCACACCACTTTATCCAGCTTCAAGGGGCCAGGAAGCTACTGTCTGGGCCATGTCAGCCCTCTTCCAGCAAAATGGATGCTGTCCTCATCCAGTTTAGTTTCCATTCTTCAGTTGGCTGGTCCCAAAGTCATACTTGGAATTGGAGCCATAATGGAGGCTGGACATTGTAGTTTGTAGTTCTCCAGACTGCTGCAGTTCGGCAAGGCCCACTAGAAGGAGATTAGGAGAGATGCTGACTAGCCATCGGTCCGTCTGTCATATGTGCCATGTGGTGCTGAGCCTGACTTGATCCCTTTATGAATGAGCAACACTGGGTTTAAGGATGGACAGAGCCTCAAGTTATCTTCTAAGACTAAGAGGCAGCATCTTCTCATTTCTTGTTTTCCTGCTATCTTTGTAACACACTAGATAGGGAAGATTAATGGCTTCTTGTTTTCTAGCCATTTGGCCTTTAATGGGCACAGAAAGTACGGGTTCTCTTTCAGGTTGGCTGCCACACTCTTAAAGGGAAGGCAGGTCCCTTGTGACTGTAGCAGGATGACAGGTAGCAAAAGCCAAATGGTCTTCTGTAAACAGTTTGTGAGATGCTCTGGCCTGAGAGACAACACTTCCTTTGCACTGTAGAGATTGCTAAGTAAGAGGATGTTGAGGACTTTAGAAGGAAATGCATTTGCAGTTCTTTCTTTTCTAGGTGTGAACTGCTGCTTCTTGCTCTCTATAAATCATTCTGGGTTGTCCCATGTGTATGAAGGCTGTTAATTAGCAGTGAACCTGCTTTTGTGCATTGCAGAGGGTACCAAGGCTGAAAGGAGGGGGCATGTTGTAGAACTGGGTCTGCAGCCCCATTCTCTGGTCCACACATATAACTAATTGGGGATCCCTTTACGGTGTCAGGAGGTTTAAACATCTTTTTTCAAGGGTAGCCTAAAGGGAAGGAAAGAGTGAGGAGTATTGGCAGCCAGTTTTTGACTTTTACTTGCTTATATTAGGGGATCCAGGAAGGGCATTTGAGAAGGAATTGTCTGAGCCCAAACCTGGAGTTTGAGAAGGAAACAATATGCAAAGACCAGAGGGAAGAACACGCTAAGTATGTGCAAAGGCCCTGTGGCAGAGAAGAATTCAGCATGACTGAAGGGCTGAAAGGAAGCCAGTTTGTCAGGAGAGTATGGGACCAGACCTAGAGTGGAATGAGATGAGCTCAGAGAAGTTGACGAGGCTTAAACTGTGCAGGCTTCATAACCTTGGCCAAGATTTTAGGTTAAAAAATACACATATTGGTGTAAAAAAATATATATGTGTATATAGCACAAAAGATGCAGTTTTAATCATTTTAGGTGTGTAATTAATTGGCTTTAATTATATTCACAGTGCTCTACAAATACTACTGTCTGATTCCCAAACTTTCTTATTACCCATGTAGAAACCCTATGCATTAAGCAATAACCTCCCAACACTCTCTTTCCTGAGCTCCTAGTAGTCGAGAATCTACTTTCTGTCTGGATACATTTGCCTATTCTAGATATTTCATAGAAGTGGGTTCATAAAAGATTTGTCTTTTTTGTCTGGCTCATTTCACTCAGCATAATGTTTCCAGGTTCATTCCTGTTACAACATGTATCAGAAATTCATTCCATTGTATAGCTATACCATATTTTATTTATCCATTCCTCTGCTGATGGACCCTTAGGTTGTTTACATCTTTTGACTTGTGAATAATGTTGCAATGAATATTGGTATGTAAGAATATGAGTCTCTCCTTTCCATTCTTTTGGGTATACACCTAGGACCAGACTTGCTAAGTCATATGGTCATTCTATATTTAACTTTTTGAGGAAATGTCAGACTGTTTTCCACAGTGGTAGCACCATTTGGCATTCCTGCCAACAGTGGAGGACAGTTTCAAAAGAATTTGGATTTTGAAGGGCATTGACCAGAAGAATATCCGGGCCTTTCCTGATTTGCATTTATGAAAGATCACTCTGGTTGGTACATAGCAATTGGGTTCAGGGGAGACAGGAGTGGAACTGAGAGAAATGTCATGGGGCTACTGCAAAATTCTGGATAAGAAATGGATGGTGGCTGAACCAGACTGATGGCATGAGAGATGGAAACCATAGCTCACAGTGTTCTTTACCCAGAACATTCCCCCTCTGCCATACCCAGGAAGTAAGCGGAAGAGCCTGATGGCTTGAGACTAACTCATTCTTTAAGGCAGAGATGGACTGATTCCAGCAATGTTCTGTGTTTTCCTGTTGTCTACCTTCATCCTTGTCATGACATGACCATTGCTTTGGTCTTCAGCACAGACACCGAGTGTCTTCTGGGATATGGCCCTGGGTCTGATGCATAGATGGAGATAGATTAAAGGAAAAAAAATGCATGTATTCATCATTGAACACCTCCAGGTTACTCAGCACCACACCTCACTCGTGGGAATACCAGGGAATCATCAGCCACAGTCTCCTGACTAGTAGTCCCTACTTGGACCCTGCAGGGCAGGATGCCATGAGCTCACCCATCCATGCTGTGGTCTTATCCTTGTCCTGGTCGCTTGAAGACATGGCAGCTCGGGAGAAAGGCCCTGTGCTGTCTTCAGGGGATCTGGGCCATATGACAAATGGGAGTTATTCCCTTATATGCTGGGACGAGATCACTGCTTTGGGGCACTGCCTGTTTGTGTGTGACCAGATCTGTAAGCTGCTGCTTGGGGCTTACAGAGACAAGAACATTAGTAGAAATAACCTAGTAAGGCAGGAGCCAGAGCAGACTTGAATGGTGGCATCTTTTCAGCTGGCATCCAGGAGACAGAACTTGGAATCAGCTTCATAATTTGAAAATTGTTCTCATTGTACTGGGTGGTTATTTCCTGCTAACAAAAGCTATCAGGGACACAATGCTGTCTGCTCTACCTTCGTGGCCCTGCTCTAGATTAAAAAATATTGAGCCAGAGATGGAGGTTTTCCATTCCTGGGATTCTTGGATGGTTGTACAGTCTTGTAGCAGCTGATCTGAAAGTACTCATTGAGCCTCAGGCCTAAGTTGGGGATTCTAAAAGTGGGAAAGGAGCACAAGTAGGAGGAAGGTGACCTTCTTTTTTGTGAGGAACTTGGAAATCCAGTAGCAAGGGTCACTATCTTGAGATTTCTACCTAGAGAAATCTCTGAGTTATCTGTGAGTAGGTTAATCATGTTTGAATACGTTTTTATCGTTAGCTGCCATTGAGTATTGCCCAAAGTGATTGCAGTAGCTATGACCATTTTGATCAAGAAGGTATTCATGGGCTAATTTTTGGAAATCTCACCAGGCCTTTCTTCCTAGTCTTAGTCTTAATACCTGTTCAGTATCATAGCAGTATGCAAGCCTCCACTAATAGACAGGTGGTGGATGTACATGAGGTCTGCCAGTTAAGTTTGTGAACTCATCCTAGAAAACATGCTACATATGTCATTGCTGAATATCACTATGGTCACCTTTGAAGTACTCCCCTTAGGAAACTATACACCAATGCTAGCACCTAGTCCACCCTTTAAAACAACTCTGGAACTTTTTCTGGAATGGTCATCAGAGCTGTCATCATATTACCCTTGATGTCCTGAATGGCATCACAATGTCTTCCTGTCAGTATCTCCTTTATTTTCAGGTAAAGAGAAAAGTCACTGGGGGCCAGGGCAGGTGAATAGGGAGGGTTTTCCTATACAGTTATTTGTTTGCTGGCTAAAAACTCCCTCACAGACAACTATGCAGTTAAGCTTGTGAACTTGTCACCATGCCACTGTGCACAATGGCCATTCCAGAAAGAGTTTCAAAATTGCTTTGGCGGGTGAACTAGGCATTGGTAGCAGTGCATAGCTTCCCAAGGGGAGTACTTAGAAGGTGACCATAGTGACATTCAACAATGAGTTATGTAGCACTTAGAACAATTAAGTCCACAGACTTAATTGTCAGATCACTTTCAAGGTTTGTTGGCTAGAAATCAAACCTAGATCTCCCACACCAAGGCAGGAATTCTGCCATTGGAACACCACTGCCTCCATTTCTAGTTTTTACTCATGTCGTTGTCTAGCCTAGAAAGAGAGAAGGTAATAGAAGCCAAAATTTATTGTTTTCTTTCCATCCTGGGTAGAAGTGAGTCTGTTATAGGCTCAGAGAGTTAGAGAGCCATTTACAAAGTAATGCTTGCCATGACAAACATGAAGTGGGGAGTGAGAATGGGGCAGAATGAGTGAGGCATGCTGTCTTTGGAGTGTGACTGTGTTTTCGTTTCAGTCAGTGTGACTTTTCAGAGTATTAGATTTACCTTATACAAATGCAAAGCATGAGATCATTTTAGAACAAGTTTTGAATGATTCAGTAGTTGATATCGTTGATGGCTCTACTTCTCTCCCACTTTACAAGGATACCTGTCCATTGCCAAGTTGATTCTGACTCATAGTGACCTATAGGACAGAGTAGAACTGGCCCATAGGATTTCCAAGGAGCTGCTGGTGGATTCGAACTGCTGACCTTTTGGTTAACAGCTGAGCTCTTAACTACCGCATATGCAACTTAAAAATGAAAACAATTTAGGTATAGCAAAAGAATCTCTCAGAAAGTACTTCCAGAACCTATTGATTCTGCTTCTAGATAATTTCTGAATTAGTTGCTTCTATAGGATAAACTTTCACTAGATGACCTCTGTTATGTGATGGTGTCTGGGGATGACCTGAACTTATTTGGTGCTTTCAGGAAGAAAGAACTAAGACAAAGAGGGGTCATGCTGAAACTTAAGGGCTACCTGAAAGTATCTGAGTACAAATTATTAAAGATGGATATTTATTTTAAAATATTGTACCTCTCAATTGGAAAGCATTCTAGATCCCTAAGAGAAAGGGTGCTGTGGAAATGACAGTTGCTGTCACTGGCCTGGGTAGAGTTGTTAGTTGCTGTTGAATTGATTCTAACTCATAGCAACTCAGCATGTGCAGAGTAGAAAAAATTCCATAGGGTTTTCAAGGCTGTGATCTTTTGGAAGCAGATCTTCCAAGAAACCTCTGGGTAGATTCAAACAACTAAGCTTTTGGCTAGTAGTTAAGCACTTAACTGTTTGCACCACCCAGGAAGAACCAAAGATTATAGCATTTCTTCTGTTATGGGGGGTTCTTTGGGTAAATCACTCCTTACTTGGTTCTGCTGTTTCCTTCTGTGCTGGTACCAACCTCTGGGACTCCTCTGTGGCATTATTGACCACCTCAGCTACCATTTACCACCCAATAGATCAGTCAGCGGTTATCACTGATAGTTTTCACTTTGTTGATCTATTATTGTGCTGCATAGAATTTAAAAATATATAGATAGCTCAGTTCCGTTTCTTCAATAATGTACAAATTGATTGGAGAGTTGTTTTTTTTTTTTAAATACCTAAGTACCAGAAAACCAAACCCATGCATTTGAGTTGATTCTGATTCATAGCAACTCTATAGGACAGAGTAGAACTGTCCCATAGAGTATCCAAGGAGTGCCTACTGGATTCAAACTGCCTACCTTTGGTTAAAGCTGTAGCACTTAACCTCTATGCACCAGGGTTTCCATATGTAAGAAATAGAATATATAATCAAGAGTTAATAAAGGCTATAGGAGTTCAGGGAAACTCTGGTGGTATAATGGTTAAGAGCTATGGCTGCTAATCACAAGGTAGGCAATTTGAATCTATCAGGTGCGTCTTAGAAACTCTGTGGGGCAGTTCTACTCTGTCCTGTAGGGTAGCTATGAGTCAGAATTGACTTGATGGCAGTGGGTTTAGTTTGGTTTATAGGAGTTTAGAGAAGGGAGAGTCTTTTAGTTATCTGTTACTGCTCTAACAGAAATACCACAAGTGGATGGCTTTAACAAAGAAAAGTTTATTCTCACACTGTCCAGTAGGCTGGAAGTCCGAACTCAAGGTGCCAGCTCCATGGAAATGCATTCTCTCTCTGTCTGCTCTGGAGGAAGGCCCTTGTGTTACATTAGTCTTGTTTGGTCTGAGAGCATCTTGGCAGGAATGGTCCTAAGGACACACTCTGCTCTCTGTGCTGCTTTCTTGATAGTACAAGGTCCCCGCTCTCTTCTTGCTTCCTTTGCCTTTTATTTCTTGTAGGATAAAAGGTGATCAAACCATACTCTAGGAAAACTCTCTTTACATTCAAACAGGAAGATAACCTTAGGAAGGGTGTTAGAATCCCACCCAAACCACAGGCAGAGATTAGGATTTATAGCATAGGAAAATCTCAGAATGGAAGGCAGTCACAGAATACTGGGAGTCATGGCCTAGCCTAATTGTCACACACATTTTGGGGCAGGACACAATTCAATCCTTGACAGAGAGTATCTTGTAGGGAGACATTTCATGGATAAGCAGAGGCTAAACTGCAGCCCTAGTGTCAGCCACACCTGTCTGCGAGGCCATACCTAGCTTACTTGTGAGTGGCTCTGTAGTTGTGTTGGCTGTGGCAGTGCCCTTAGTCAGACCACAAGGCTGCAGCCATACTCAGAGCTGCCAGGACCACAATACTAAAGGTTGTTTTCTCGTCCTTGGGCTAGGGAGAGGTTGACATTCCACTTTTCCCCACGTGGGTTTTCATACATGCTTTCTCCAGATGGCGTGCTCAGGGAGCCTCAGGCTCTGGGATCGGCTCACCTGCGCAGTGCGGTGGCTAAGAAGTCAGCCTGTAGAGGGAGCAGGCATCTTGCTCACCTGAAAGCTTTGTTCTGAGACTTGAGGCTGTGCAGGCACAACTGGCACACTCTTCTTGAAGAGATCGCTGTGTTCTCTTGTTTGGTGTTTCCAGTCTGCTCCACAAATGTTGTTCTAAAACAGCTGGAACCACTTGGTTTTGGGAATTAGCAAGCTGTGTGGGAGAGGAGGATTAAGGACAAAAGGTAACCAAACAAAAACAATCCCACTATCGTGAAGTTGGGTTTGACTCGTAGAGACCCTAGAGGTCACAGTAGAACTGTCGCATAGAGTTTCCAAGGAGCTCCTAGCAGATTTGAACTGCCAACATTTTGGTTAGCAGAGGTAGCACCTAACCCACTGTGCCACCAGGGTTTCCAAGGACAGTGGGTAGGGGTGAGTAAAAGATTAGGGTTGGAAGACAGCAGTGGTTCCAGGGGATGGGGGCAGTGATTTTCAGTGGTAAAATTCTGACCTTTCATGCAGGAGACACAGGTTTGATCCCCAAACAACATAGCTCGTGTGCGGCTACCACCTGTCTGTTAGAGGAGGCTTTTGTGTTGCTGTGGTTTCCCTAGAGTTTCCAGACTAAGGCAGACTAGGAAGAAAGACCTGGAGATCTACTTCCAAAAGACAGTCAGCCACTGAAAACTCGATGGACCACAAAGATCTGCGTGCCTTGTGCATGGGATTGCCAGGAGTCTAGGGTGGACTTAACAGCAGCTAACGACAGTGTCAGTAGATTCAGGAAGGTACAATGAAGCCCTGTCATGAGTAGAGGATTGCGCTGATGAATGTGGAGATACCGTTGATGGTATATACATGAGGGAAGAAGAAAAGTCAGGGCAGAAGCTAAAATAGTCTCACAAGTTTGGTCACTGCCAAACAGGGAGGCTACGAAGGAAAGATTATATACCACAGATTGAATGGAGCAAAATTAGACTTCCAGACTTCTCTGGCAAACCAGATAAAACAGGAGGTGAGGCCACTTTGGACTTGGTCACTCCAGTGCTGTAGATGGAAACAGTAACACTTCCCACTCTTGTTCATCTCTGAGATGCCCTGAAGGCTAATAAAGGGGCTACCGACTCGAGGGCACTTGGCACTTGGCAATGTCATGTATGCTATCACAGGAAGGTCACATTTAACATAAAGAATGTTCTTGGTGTCAGAAATGGAACCCTGTCACCTCCTCAGGCCCCATAGGTATCCAGTAGGAGGCGAGTGTGATTGTTGCCACCTGTGTGAGCACATACGTGTGTGTGTGTGCATGCCTGTGATGTATGTGTGTACAGTGTTAGAGATATCTGTGGAGGCGGGAGTGTAGTCTAGCAGTTAGCTGCGAGTCCTGTGCTTACTGCAGAAATCTTCCATTGTCTCACTTTGTGACCTTTAATGAGTCATACACTCCTTTGTTTCCTTATGTGTAAAATGGAGATATGGGGGCTTGCTGGTTATTAAATCAGGCCTTGTGCTTCAGGTGCATGCAAAACACTCTTACTTGTGGCATGATTAATTCACATTCCCTCTTCTCCTGTTTCCCTCTGAGTCTTACAGGAAAAGGTCAGGGCCCAGCCTTATTGGGATTTTCCTCCCTTGTGGCTTAGGATCCTCACAGTGGGTGTAGGAGGACAGTGACAATGTATGTGAGACATGGGACTTCTCCTAGGAAGAACTGAGTTCTGCAGAATCCTGATATCCAAGTTAACCTGCTTTTTGTTTGTTTTTACCCTTAGAGGTAAGACAGTTCCCTGGAGCAACTGGGGCAGAGAAAAGGAGGAAAGTGGAGGGAGTATATGATGAGGTGTGAGTCAGTGTCCTGTTTTGAGTTGGGTGGAGCAGAGGCCCTGGGGGCTGGGCCTGGGACTGCAGGGACCAGATGGCTACAGTGCAGGAGGCAACTGTTGGGAGACAAAAAGGCAGCTGACCAGCTGGTCCTAAAGAAGACCTGATGTGCTCATCTTAATCTCATACAGGGGTGGTAAATATGAAGTGTGTGATACCATTTCTTACCTGCTGTACCCATGGCAGGCGTCACTGATCTATCATGATATGCTTTCGTGTTGTATACTAGAAATGCCCCTCTCCAGTACATACAGTGTTTTGAATAGCTGTTATCTATCAATTGGCGTAAGCGTTGAAACTTTCTGTGTGTCACTGATGTGATGGAAAAGCTATAGAGTTTGGAATCCAAGGAGACATCCCTTCAAATGAAAGCCCAGCTAGGTACAAGCTCTGGGGCATAGAGCAAACATGTAAGTTGGGTCTTACTTGGTTGCAAGGAACAGAAACCCAGTTCCAATCAGCCTAAGCTAAGTTTCTCTTGTAATGTAACAAAGTTCTGGTGAGGCAACCTTCAGAAATGGCTAGATGTGGGAATCTGATGAGGTTGTTTGAGTCTGGTTAAGCTGGATCATGTGCTGCTTTCTGAAATGATCCCTGTGGGAAACAAGAGTAGTGGTGGTGGGAGCAGTAGGTTCTAGACAGTGGGTCATACGGGGAGCATGGTTACCTTTAAGGTCAAACATGAAAGAATAATCCCAGGATAAGAGTTGGAGATGTGGCTGGGAGGGGCTCCAGGTGTTCATCTGTAGACTAGTACAGTAAGCTGGAGGTGAGACAAAGGAAGGGACTTCACAGGGTAGCTTGTTCAAACCCAGCAGCTTTCCAAGGAGAACTCTCTATACACTGAGCAGAGGAGGAAATCATTATAAGTGGGCTCAGAAATGACATACGTGCAACTGGCCTGGCTGCTCCAACCACATTCGCTGAATTGGCATCCAGAGGTTAGTAGGGTAGAACAGAGGGAAACTTTCAGGAAGAAATCTGGGTAGTAGCAACTGCCCACAGTATCACTCCAGGCTTTGTGGCTTCTCTTGATCCTGCTGCATCTGGCCAGTTGACTAGTGGCGCCAGGTCTCAAGATCAAATACTTGTCCTGGGAGGTTCAAGTTCAGGTTCATGCTAAATTGACAACCTGGCAAATCCAACAGGACCCTAGAAGGATGCATTGGCATAACAGACTGAGGACCATTCTCTGAGTATGTACAGTTTTTTAGCAACATGCCCGCGATCTTGAAAGCTTCAGTTCCTTTAAACTAAAGCCCTGTAGACATGACTGCTTGGGTCAGACCCTCTGGATCCCACTGGTCCCTCAGGGTTCCTTCCTGACACTATCTCTCTGCTCCCCCTCTGCCAATCCCTAATACACCAGTTCCTTCATATGTAAAAATCCAAACCTGTTGCTGTTTAGTTGATTCTAACTCACAGTGACCCTAAAAGACAGAGTAGATCCACCTTACAGGGTTTCCAAGAAGCACCTGATGGATTTGAGCTGGTGACCTTTTGGTTAGTGGCCATAGGTTTTAACCAATGTGCCACTGGGGTATCATCTCCTTTGTGTATATCTAATGCTATATAACAAATCACCCCCAAATGTGGCAACTTAGAATGACAACAGACATTATCTTTCACAGTTTCTGTGGGTCAGGAATTTGAGAAGGGCTTGGCTGGGCAGTTCTGGCTTAGAGTTTCTCACGAGGTTGCAGTCAGATGGTTACTGGAGCAGTTGGGTGCTGGCTGGGTCACACACTCTTTCCATGTAGTCTTTTATAGGCTGGTTTGGCCTTTCTTACAGTGTGGTGGCCTCAGGGCCATCAGGCTGCTTCACATGGCACCTGACTTCCTCCACAGTGACTGTCCCAAGACAGACAGGTGGGAGCAGCATTGCCTTTTTTTTTGTTTGTTTTTTGACCTATCCTTGGAAGTCGTATACTATCACTTCTACTCTGCTTTCTTGGTCGAAAGACCCACCAAAGGCCCGTCCCATTTTAAGAGATTACGACTCAGAGAGAAGGGTATCAGAGAATAGTCTAACATGTTTCAAAGCTATCACAGCCTCTGCCTCCTGCTGTTTAACCAACACTTAAACACTGGATGGGTTTATAGTACCTGAATGTGACCTTACCTTGGTCCAACCTCCTTTTTTTATTATATGGGTTTTTTATTTCTGGGAATTTTAGGTGCACAGTTGAGTGAATCATACTCTTCAATTTATGGTATATTTATCATCATCAATTGGCCTCTCTTATATATTCATTTGTTGATTCATTATTCTCCTTGATCTCCATATCCTACTCTCAGTTTCCTCTTCCTCACTGGTCTTAGTTATCTAGTGCTGCTATAACAGAAATACCACGACTGGATGGCTTTAACAAAGAAAAATTTATTCTCTCCCAGTTTAAACCCCCCCCAAAACCCACTGCTGTTGAGTTGAGTCTGACTCAAGCCACCCTAGAGGTCAGAGTATCTCACAGTTTAGTAGGCTAAAATCTGAATTCAGGTCACCAGCTCCAGGTAAAGGCTGTCTTTCCTGGTTGACTCTAGAGGAAGGTCCTTGTCATCCATCCTGCCCTAGAGTAGGACCCACTTAGCACGGGTGGCCCGGGTCCAAAGAATGTGCAAGATCCTGGCTCTTCTTGTTTGGTGGTGTGAGGTTCTCCTGTCTCTCTACTCACTTCTCCCTTTTACATTTCAAAAGAGATTGACTGAAGACACAACCTAATCTTAAAGACTGAGTCCTGCCTCCTTAATGTAACAGCCTCAAATCCTATCTCATTAATAACACAGAGGTAGGAGGACTATAACATAGCGGTAAGATTGTAATGCAGAGGAAAATCACATCAGATGATGAAATGGTGGGAATCACACAATAACTGGGAGTCATGCCCTAGCCAAGTTGACAGGTTTGTTTTGGGGGACACAGTTCAATTCATGACATTGTCTTACTTAATCATTCCGTTTAATGAATATCTTTTTATTTGTATGTATTCTTATGAATATGAATATGTAACTCAGTTTACGTTATACACTGAATCTGCATCACTGTCACCATGTTTCCGAGGCCCACACATGCTGTAATGCATACATCTCAACTTTAGTCCCTCTAAAACAAGGCAGTGAGGCTCAGGGAGATGGCATCACGTGTCTGTGGTTACACAGCTGACCAAGGCTGAACTAGGACTGTTACAGATATCCTGACTCTGTCTCTTCTGTATCACAGACTGTTGTTTCCAGTGTGACATCTTTCAGGCTTCCCCAATGTCTTGAAATAAGATTTTTTAAAAAATTGCAAATCTAGAATCCAGGACATGCCGCATGCTCACTTGTTTTCTCTCTGTGCTCGCTTCATGCAGGTTCCAACTATGGGAGCCCGCGCTCAGCTCATGCCAACATGAACGCCAATGCCGCTGCGGGGCTCGCGCCCGAGCACATCCCTACCCCAGGGGCGGCCCTGTCCTGGCAGGCGGCCATTGATGCGGCCCGACAGGCCAAGCTGATGGGCAGTGCTGGCAACGCGACCATCTCCACAGTCAGCTCCACGCAGCGAAAGCGGCAACAGTATGGCAAACCCAAGAAGCAGGGCAGCACGACCGCCACGCGCCCGCCCCGTGCCCTGCTCTGCCTGACTCTGAAGAACCCCATCCGGAGGGCGTGCATCAGCATTGTTGAATGGAAATATCCTTTGAACATCAGGCCAAGCATTGCTCCTGGGAGTCTTGGGGTGTGGGGCAGCCCTCCAAGGCTACCAGGCCATGGGCTGTGTCTGCACTGCTGAGCCTGCACACTGGTTGGCTGTCCCCTATATCTGCATCCCTAGAGCACTGTGAAGTGTAGAGTTTAGGTGCTACCCCATGCTTGAGAAATCAGAACCTGAGGAAGGGCCCAGGAATCTGCTTCTTTAACAGCTGCCTGGGGATTGTTTTCCTACAGTAAGCAACGTTTGAGAAAAATGATCCTTCGAGGTGATAAAATATCACTGCACCTAGCTGAGCCTGCCCCGGGATCTACCTATGTGATTGGGCCAATGATGATTTTGTGCCAGTTCATAGCCTTCTTTTCGCTCCTGTGTTGTGGTACCAGAAGAGTTTCAGGACCTCATCTCTCTCTAGGTGAAGGGCCGCAGGAGATGCAAGACAGCAGTGATCAGTGACTTTGGCTCTTAGCTCAAGGGTCTAGAACAGTGATACTGAATGTTGGCAGCATGTTAGAATCACTTGGAAAGTATAAAAAGAAATACAGATGCCTGAGCTCTGCCCAAGACCAAGGAAGGCAAACTCTTTAAGAAGGGGCTCTGGCATCGTAGATTTCAAATTCTGCAAATGATTCTAATGCACTGCCAAAGCTGAGAGCAGTGACCAGAGTTTTCGCCATCTGTCTGCTTTGTACCGGTGAATGGGTCCTTCAGGGAAAATGGCAGTGACGGATTGGGCTCTTACTGTGGAATGACAAGCCCCATTAGTGGTTAAGAACTTGGCTGCTAACCAAAAGGTTGCCAGTTCAGATCCAGCAGCCACTCCTTGGTAAGCCTACAGTGCAGTTCTACTGTGTCCTCTAGGGTTGTTGTGAATCAGAATTTACTCAGGGGCAGCAGGTAGCATCTTAGGAATCCTGGAGCTGTATAGATGGAAAGGACCTTACAGATCAGTAAGTCCACCCCTGCCTTCACTAGCGATGAAGTGGACCCCCACAGAAGTCACTTTCCCTGGATTACCAGTCAGTGGCAGAATGGGACTGGAACCCTGGTGCTTAAGATGTTTTTATACTAAGGCAAGGTTCCTACTATGTCCTCAGGGTCTTCGGATGAGAGTGTTAGGTTTCCTTAATGAGTTTCTCTGGAAAGATTTGAAAGTCTTTGGGTAGTGGTTGAAAAGAACATTTCTGTTTAGCAGGAAATGTCAGTTGTGTTAATGTTTGAGTCCCTTAACTCCAAAGTAGCTTTAAGAGAATGCAGTTCAAAATAAATGGCTGCTGCAGAGCTGGCCTATCTGCTCTCAATGGCCAGTCGTGGTTTCTGTTCCCAAATGGCTTGGAGAAACTTAGCTTTAGTTCAGCCCCTACCAGGCTGGTTTGGTAGCTGCCCATTGCAGACTCATGGTGAAGAACTAAGTGGGCCATATAATCAGCCACTGCTTGGGCGAAGAGGAGAGTGAGCTCAGAGAGGCCAAAGGAGTTGCACCAAACCACAGAACTGGCAATTAATGGAGCTGAGTTTCAAATTCAGGTTTTCCTAGTCTAAAAATCCATGTTCTTCCTTCACACCATGCATCCATGGTATAGCATGAATTAACACACTGGGGGTTGCTCAGAGAAGTTAACACAGCTCCTGCTGGGACCCGGAGGGTCCTGGATTTAGAGGCTGGACACCCACTGCCATTGTGGCCTTGCCACCTGTGTTTGGAGTGGTTAAGGCCTTTTTTAACTTCTTCAGTTTCCTATCTGCAAAACAGAGTAATAGCGGTCACGCGCCAAAGTAGTATGAAGGTGAAACAAACAAACGAAACCCATTCATGTGAAAGCATGCACAGAACATCCATCACAGGAGAGGTACTCGATAAGTGTTAGTTATTTCAGTCTTCACCTCCTGGATGGTGTACCCCCTGACAAGGAGGAGTATAGAATAAAGTTCTGGTTGATGTGCAAAGGCCAGAAAAAAAGGCAGGAGAGCACAATGCCTCAGCAGAGAGCAGTGATCCAGAGGGCAGGTAGGGGCTTTGTAACTGAGCATTTGTGAGGTGCTGTCCACTGCCCCAGGAGGCTGGAGTCAGAAACTCTTGAAAAGACACTTGATGGAGTCAGCCACAGTGGTGACAAGGGCAGTCACCTAGTCTGCTGTCTGTGAGCCTCAGCCTCCTCATTGCAGCCCCAACGGTGGCAGAGAGTGCTGCAGCACCCCCTCCTGGAGAAAGATGCCTCCCGCTGAAGGAGGACAAGTCTCCTCGGCCTCAGCAGCACCAGTTGGGTGGTATACCCAGATTGTCTTGGAAGAGTAGCTGGACAGTTAAGCAGGTAGCCGGGTGTGCTAGCCAGTCAGTTCTCCTAGAGAAAGCAGAAACTAATGCTGTCATTAAGAGAAGGCAGTTTCGAAAATGGCATGATCCGTAAGGGTGACACAGAATACTTCCAGGCTTACCAGGGTTCTCCCCTGCTTTTTAGCTGACGGCTTTTCTCATCTGCCCACCAGATGATAGGACTGAAACTGACCACCTGCTGGGCTGAGTGTCACTTTCCTAAGTGGGAAAAGGGTTAGAAGGAGGAAGAGGGAAGAGGTGATGTGACAGGAGATCTAGAAGAACTGACACCCTGTGAATGCTTTGGGCAGCTTTGGGGTAGAACAACACAGAGTCATCCTTGAAAACTCAGGCGCTAGGCTTCTTGGGTTTGAATCCCATTCTATCTGTAGCTACGTGGCCTAGGACAAGTTTGCATTTACCCTTTTTGTGCCTCAATTTCTTCATTTAGAAATGGATGTGATAATTGTACAGTCACTCAGTGTGTTAATTCAGAGCAGTTAGAACTGTGACTGGCACAGGATAGGCTCTCAGGAAATGCTAGCTACTGTGATTATTATGACTGTCATCATCATCAATGTCACCAGCATCTCCACTTGTTCCTTGGTCTTCTCCAAGGGCAGTGTGATGTACTGCAAAAGATTAATGAGTGGGCCTGGGTTCTGGTCTTGGCTCAGCTATTGACCGCGAGCTACAGATCATGAAGAGGTTATTTAACTTTCTACATGTGTTGAGGTGGGAGATTAGACAGGTTCATGGCATGTTATATTTTTGATAGCAAAGCACACATAGAAAATGATAACTTTCTTGTGACACGATGGGTGAATGGACCCTTAGGGAGACCCATAGGGCTGATGGGCTTCAGTATACAGAACACCACTTAGACTTGGAACTTGCCAGTCACCAACATTTCCTCCAGTTGCAGAAATCTGTGCCATTGGCCCAGGCTTGTCCTGCTAACACATAGGAGGCAGTCTTGCAGGGGAATGAGCACTGGACTCAATGGTCATTAAATCTGGGTTCTAGTTCTGGCTGATTGTTAACTCACTGTGGGGCACTGGAGAAGTTTCTCCGACTCTCTTGGCACAGGGGTTTGGACTCTGATCTGTAAGGTCTCTTCTTGATTCAAAACTCATTAGCTTTGTCAGTGCAGATTTCTTCGGGCTAGGGCTTTGAACCAGTTTGTTTTGGTTTGAACCTCTGCTGAGGATTTGTTTCCACCGCCAGATATACTAAATCCGATTGGATGGTTAAACAACATTCCCAGGTGATTCTTATGTATAATAAATATTGAGAACTGGTCTAGTAATGGTTCTTAGAATTGGTCCCTAACTAGCGGCATTTACATGATCTGGAAACTTGTTAGAAATGTAAGTTCTCAACCAGAATGGGTTCAAACCAGGCTGCGTTTAAAGCCCTGCCCTGGGAGACTTAAGTTGCTCTTACCCAGAAATTTCCATCCCTCTTTCTCTTCTTATTCCTGTTAGACTTCACATACTGAGGTGGAAACTTGACCCTGAGGGGTAAATGGAGTTTGGAGAATATACAAAGGTCCTTCCTTGGAGTTTTTCCCTTTATTGTCTTCAGTTGTTGGTATGGGGTGAATCTTATTGGAAGGGATATTATCACATTAGCTTGGTTTTCTCTTATGAATGTATCCTTCTTGGTATTTTGATAAAGTAACCAAGGCCTGGGGAACCTCCCTGAGTGGATTGCTGATAGGGAGTGAGCCCCACAGTGTCCCCTTGGATGTCCCAGCAAATATCAGTGGGAAAGTCAAGAACTTAAGTGTTGCCCACTGAAGGTGGTCTCTCTATAGACTGAAGAGATCATGCATCTTCTTTATGAAACTATGCCTTGAAGGAAAACAGCTACCTTACTCAAAACCTTCCTGCTGTACCAATCCTGCTGAGCTCGTACCCGTACTGCCCTGCTCTACCAGTCCCACCGTGCTCTCAGGGATCCTGAGTTCCCTGCCTGTCAGCTGTTAGAGGATGAGAGAGAAAAACAAAAACAAAACAACACTTGAAACTTCAATTAAAAGATTAAAACCCAAACCTTCTAACATGGATTAAAAAGATTAAAAGTCGAATCTCCCTCCTTCCTGCCTCCTTCCTCTGGAGCCTCAGGGTCCTTGGGTCCTCAGGGGGTAGGTGTGTAAGCCCTGAGAAGAGGGTGCCTTGGGGCTATGAGTCTTGGTGTGAGGCAAGCAATGCTCTTTAGAAGCAACCCCAAATACACATGAGGGAATATGAAGTCAAATACAATCTAAATAAATAAAAAAAGGGGAAAAAGTTTTTAGAAATCTGTGTTTACTCTGGCACGCGACTGGCCTCCACTGCTTTTGACATATTAGGAAAAAATTTGGCGGGGACCCACAAGAAGCACTTAAAAAGGCATGTGTTTCTTTTCAGAATACAAGGGGCTTGGAATGCATTGTTTAAACAAAATTCTTATGAATCTTTGATTTGCTTTTGAAAACATGTATAGATATGTTTGTGCTTTCTGCGGCATTAACTTCCTTAACTCTTTTCCTCAGACCATTTGAAATAATTATTTTACTGACTATTTTTGCCAATTGTGTGGCCTTAGCGATCTATATTCCCTTTCCAGAAGATGATTCCAACGCCACCAATTCCAACCTGGTAAGTCTACCTTCCTTGAGTTGCTGCTTTTCTTACCTGATGGACAGTTGGCTTGGATCACATGGGTTCAAGTTACAATGTGGAGAGCAAGTAGTGTATGTGACCTACACAGAAGCAATGCAGAGCTCCATCCCAGAGTGCCATTTGGCTCTTTGTTCAAATCAGCAACTGTCTTATCACGGCATGTTTTCAGAAAGAAGATTCCAGTTAGCGGATAGTGAGCTCTGAGTGCACGTGAATGTGAGTGTGTGTGTTTTGAGTAGCAAATCCTGTGAGTGCCACCCAGAGTGCTGGATATGTTGTACTTGCAGGTGTCTGTAGGAGTGAGCTTTTATTCGTGGATCATTTATTGGCTTTAAGTTCTTTCTTTCTATTGGTGGGACCTGTTCAGGTGACCTACAAGCATCACTGCACAATACATAATTTCTAGGAAGCCTTTAGGAAAGTGTGCTTTGGAAGCCAAGATGTATTTAGTTAAAAGGGTTTCATTTTCTTGGGAAAGGCGGCTTTCCTTTTGGATTGTTGGGAGGCCAGCGTTGGCAATTGGGGCTTAGGATTTGTCCATGGAAAAAGTGGAGAGTGTGTTTACTTTTGGCTGAGTGTGAAGTCATTGCAGAGGCCTTTGCTGTGTCTGGGCATGTGAGAGAAAGAGCTCTGGAATGTAGCTGGCAAAATTGTGGTGCTCTGGGATGCCTCTGCTATAGGCCTGTAGGAAAATCCTGTTTCTTTCTTCCCTTCCCCTGCAAAGATGGCATTACTTTTCATATTACTTCCACAAAACGTATTTGGTTACCAAAGCCACCATTTTCCCTGGTCCCTAGCATCTTCCTGTAATTCGTGAGGTTGCACTGTCTAATGAAATTGCTTTTGAAAGAAGCAGAAGGGTTACAGAATTACCCTTTCCACTGTTGCTGGTTGCTGATGCTAACACGAGTATATTTTTATTTTTGGGCCTTTTAGCCTTTGCCATTTCCTCTAGCCTCTTCAACAAATAAACCGGATGCATGTTTTATACCTCGCTGCCATTTGCCTGTGTTTTACAGTTGGCTGCAGGTCTATATTGAGTAAAATATTTAGTGTGCCAGCACCTGTGTCTCATGGCTCAGCTTGAGGCCAAGTGTTGGGGACAGGTTCCAAAGCTAGGCCAGTGAACACTGAGTGATGACATGGCCGGACTCTGCAGGCAGAGTATTAGCTGAAGTTCATGGGATCTTCTGAGGGATAACTTTGTCTCCTAACGGGCAAGAAATCTTGACTGTGTCAAAATAAAAATAAGCCAAAGTTTCTTACAAATGGTCCGTGGGAAAACAGGTGCTTTTTTTATTGGTTATTTTCTCCTTCTGCTGCCCACTTACTGATTCTCCCCAATCCCCTTGTAGTTCTACACTTAGTTGGCACTATTTTTTTTTTAAAGGTATCTTTTTACAGAAAGAACCCACTTCTTGTTCTTAAGTCAGCTTGGGGGTACAGTGCATTCTGGGCAGAAGCAGGACAGAAAGTGGGTTGAGGAGCTTGCTTTTATGTTAGGCCCCAGAGATGGCCATGTAACAGCACTCTGAATCCTCCAGGTTCATAGGAATATTGGTAATGATGCTTGAGGAGCTGAGGAAGACTGAGGAAACCCTGAACTGGCTGAGATCCTGGAGCCCTATATCTCTGGGTAGTGTGGAGGGCTGGTGGGTGAGAGAGCAAGCATTCACATTGGACTTACTTTGGATTTGGAGTGGCAATTGCTAGGTGCAGTTAACACTGCCGGGACAGTGATTTCTTTTTTTTTAATCATGCCGCGGAGTGATGGAAGTAACTTAAAAGTAGATTGTGGTGATGGCTACACAACTGTATAAATTTACTAGAAGTTGTTGAACCGTGTACTTAAATTGAATGAATTTTATAATATGGAAATTGTATCTCAATAAATATATGTGTATATTTATAAAGGGTAATACCAGTATGCAAGCACAGGCCTCCTGGGGTCTTCTATTATCAAGCTTGTATTGTGTGTTGCCTCTCTGTTATTTAAAAAAGTGAGGGCAAGTTAGAGAGATGGAAGGAGAGAGGCCATGGGGTGGGCAGTGAACTGTCAGTGATGTTACACTATGGATTTGGAAAGCACAGGAAAGAGCATGGGGAATGTGGAAAGGCGTTAGGGCTAAGGGCATTCTTACCTCTTTCAGGCAATAGGTTTTATGCTGGGCAGTGACTCACTAAATCAAGCATGTTGAAATTTCCTTCATCCCCCAAACAGATAAGCTTTCCTCATTTCTCCCAGCCTGATCCCTGATTTCCTTTGATAACTACATCTATCTCTATCTCTAGGTCTGTATCCATAGATATGTGTATCTATCTGTGTTTGTATACATGTGTTGGAAACCCTGGTAGTATAGTGGTTAATTGCTACAGCTGGCCACCAAAAGGTCAGCAGTTCAAGTCTGCCAGGAGCTCCTGGGAAACTCTGTGGGGCAGTTCTTTTAGGGTCACTATGAGTCAGAATTGACTGAATAACAGTGTTTTTTTTTTTTTTTTTAATACATGTGTCTGTGTATATACATGCATGTATGTGTGTGTCTGTGTATATGTAAATTGCCAGCCATGTGTATGTAAATTAACAAGCTGTAATTTATTATTTTTGAAAAAGTAGCCTACACTTGGTGCCACTGTTGGTTCATTTCATTCACCCCTCAGCTCCTTCTTCTCTATCCTCTGTTCTCTAGAATGTAACAGATCTGAATCTCAGTCTCCAAACTCAGGTAGGAAAGAACTGTGACTTTCTTTTTTTTTTTGGCTTTCCTATAACTGAGCATCATGTCTGTTTGGAGACTGTATTTTGCCAGGTGGCCTAAACTTGATTTCTGTGCATTCAAGGCTCTCAGCCCTTTTCCTGGAAACTGTTGGCGTACTGATTAAGTGCTGTGTCTAACCAAAAGGTACGCAGTTCAGATCTGCCAGGTGCTCCTTGGGAACTCTGGGGGGCATTTCTACACTGTCTTATGGGGTTGCTATGAGTTGGAATCGACTTGGCAGCAGTGGGTTTGGTTGTTCTTTGTTTTTCAGCTCTTTCCCTGGTATTCTGGGAACTTGCCCAGGGTCTTCCATTATGGATCAGAGGGGCCATGTTCTTGGAGTGGTTGATCCACACTGCTGAACTGGTATAATGCCCTTCTAAAAAGGACCTTGTCTTTGATCCATTCAGGTAGTGTGGTCACTTGTTCCCTAGCCCAGGGCCCTGCTAGCTCTGCATCTCTCAGCTAACTTTGGGGGCTGGGAGGTGGAGACATGAGCGTGTTTCAGGACCTTTTCTCAAGGTTATGTGCTGTCAGATACCCTTGATCAGTACAGTTACACACCTCACCCCTCTGATTCTTCTGTACTTGCCATCTTGTGATCTTTGTTAGGGAAAGGGTAGCCCCACAGACTACTGCTGTGGTCTTCCAGGAGGCCCTAGGTGGTGCCAGCAGTTGACACACTAAGCTGCTAATTGAAAGGTTGGAGGTTTTAGTCTCCCAGAGGTGCCTTGGAAGAAAGGCCTGTCCATTACTTCTGAAAAAAGGCAGCCATTGACAGCCTTATGGAACACAGTTTATTCTGATGAACACGGGGTATTCATGAGTCAGAATCGACTCAAAGGCAACTGCTTAGTTCATGTCTTTCAGATTGTCAGTGATGCCCTGGCCTAGGTGCTTTTAACCCAGAAGCCTGGGATCCAGCTGTCCTCTGCTTCCTTTATGCCATAACTTCCTTGACGCAGTGAATCCCACTGACTGAATTAGGAGTGTGGTGGTCAGAGTATGGAGAAAAATCCTAAGCAAATGTACAAACGAAACCCGGGTCAGCTAACAGGATATTTTTCTGCCCCCTGGAGGAAGCCCGTGTGAATGTTGCGGTTTGGGTCTCCTCATCCTCTTCCCTACGGTATCTTATGCTGGAAACCCTGGTATAGTGATTAAGTGCTACAGCTGCTTGTGAAAGGGTCAGCCGTTCAACTCGCCAAGTGCTTCTTGGAAACTCTGTGGAGTAGTTTTACTCTGTTCTGTAGAGTTGCTATGAGTCAGAATTGAGTCAATGGCAGTGGGTTTGGGTTTGGTTTATGCTGTCAAACACCCTTTATCAGTACTCTTTCACACCTCAGCTTCTGGGACTGTTGTGGGTTGAATGGTGTTCCCTGCAAAACGTATGTCAGCTTGGGTAGGCCTTGATTCCCAGTGTCGTGTGATTGTCTGCAGTTTTGTCATCTGTTGTGATTTTCCTGCATGTTATAAATCCTAACTCTATGATGTTAATGAGGCAGAATTAGAGGCAGTTATGTTAATAAGGCAGGACTTGATCTACAGGATTAGGCACTGCTTTATGTTGATCTCTTCTGGGATATCAGAGAGAAGTTAGCTGAGAGACAGGGGCCTCGTACCACTAAGAAAGCAGCACCTTGAGCAGGTTGACTCCTTTGGACCTGGGGTTCCTGTGTGGAGTAGCTTCTGGATGTAAGGGGAAGGTTGAGACAAGGACTTTTCCCTCCAGAGCCAACGGAGAGAGAAAGCCTTTCCCTGGAGCTGGCACCTTGAATTCAGACTTCTATCCTCCTAGATTGTGAGGGAATAAATTTCTGTTTGTTAAAGCCATCCACTTTTGGTGTTTCTATTATAGCAACAATAGATAACTAAGGCAGGGATGTAGTTACTATTGCCATATTTTATGTAAATAACACATGCCTTCTGTATTTATTTGGTAACTGCCTCCTCTCCCTGTGTGGTATTTTCATAAATGAGCTATGCTAATTGTTTTTACAGCAACAAGTGAAAAATATTGGGATAGTGGCACTTATGAAAATACTTTTGGGGGGGACGCTGCAGTTTGGCAAGCAGATGTAGGAGGAGCATGTCATTTGGGTAAAAAATATGGTAGGTCTCCTGCGTTTCTTACCTTTGCTTTTATGCTTCTTCTGGTTTCTCTTCCTGCCTCTGCAGGAACTACCACTGTTCTGTCCTGGTCCCACTTATCTTCTTTTTCTCTCCTTTCTCCTTGGTGAATGCATCTACTTCCACAATTTCAAGTTTCCATTCTAGGTAACTTGTTTCCCGATTTACATCTCTAGCTATAAGCTTTCACCAAAGCCCCAGACCAGTATTTCCTGATAAGATAGGTCTCATGTAGACCCACGTAGCAACTTCTGTTATCTGCTTGATCATTATAACTACCTGGAGAGCTTAAACCACACAGACTGCAGATTCTTGGTGATTCAGAGTCCGTAGTTCTGGGGCAAGGCCTAGGAATAAGCATTTAAACATATGGGGCACTAAACGTTGGTCAGGTTTGGGAACTACTGGCCTATTAGAGAACAGTCTGCATCAGGCAGACCTGAATTCAAATCCTGGCTTCACTGCTTTATAGTTCTGAATTTTAAGCTAAAATCATGTAGTCTTTCTGTACCTCAGCTTCCTCACCTGTAAAACAGAGCTGACATTGGCTCAGAAGGCTCTAGAGAAGAGCAAAGGAGGTAACTACCATGCAATGCCAAGCAAAGTCTTGGCCCCTAGTTACATGTGCCAAGATGCCTGGCAAATATCTCAGAGAAACATGCCAACAATAGAAATCGTCATTTCTCCTGTCACACAAAATAAGAAAATGAAATAAGTCCCAAACACTGTTCCTCTTCTTTGCCTTTAACTTGACATTGCTGCCCTAGTTATCATGTGGCGCTTTATTAACATCTCTTTGCTGTGCTCATCTTAGTAGGCACCTAGACATGAAGCTTCCATTTGGCGATGTATCACATTTAACCGTTTTCTATTCTTAGAGTCACTTTTAAAAAAAAAATTTTTAATTTAATATAACTGAGTGAAAATGTACATTCACGTATAAATTTACATACCCACCTATATGCAGCTTCCACTGCTCTCCTTGCCCGGTGACAGCACACTATTCCTCTCTGCTCCATACATGTCTCATTCTCCCAACAGTCTGTCTTTTTTTTTTCCCTCCTCTCCACCCACTCTCCTTCCTCCAACCAGAGGTCAGCAGGATGACATCCTATAGATGTATAGAACCATAAAGGGCATCCAGTGTATGATCACTGCATCGCCAAGTCCAATCCATTCCTGTCCGAAGTGTGGACCTTCGTTATGATTTATGGTCAAGGGCAGCATCAAGGCAAGGGGCCATGCTCCTAGGGGAACCCTGAAACCACTGGACCATCAACTGAGGTATTTTAGTGGGGATATTTCCTGAAGTCATCGTTGTTCTTTATCATTGCGTAGTGCTCCATTGAGTATATATACCATAGTTTACCTATCCATTCTTCTGTTGTTGGGCATCTGGGTTGATTCCATCTTTTTGCTATCGTGTACTGTGCTGCGATAAACATTCTGGTGCATGTGTCCATTGGTGTGAAAGGCCTTGATTCTGTGGATATATTCCAAGTAGTGGAATTACTGGGTCAAATGATATATCGATATCCATTTTTTTAAGGAAGCGCCAGATTGCCTTCCAAAGAGGCTGGACCATTTTGCAACCCCACCAACAGTGTAGGAGGGTTCCACTTTCTCCACAGCCTCTCCAGCATTTGTTGTTTTGTGTTTTCTGGATCATGGCCAACCTTGCTGGGGTGAGATGGTATCTCGTTGTCTTCTTGATCTGAATTTCTTTAATAACTAAAGATCGTGAACATGTCCGCATGTGTTTTTTGACTGCCTGGATCTCTTCTTTAGTGAAATGTCTGTCCATCTCCTTTGCCCATCGCTTAATTGGGTGATTTATCTTCTTCTTGTTGATATTTTGTAGTATCTTATAGATTATGGAAATCAGGCGTCGGTCTGACATAGAGTTGCCAAATATTTTTTCCCATTCTGTAGGTGTTCTTTTAATTCTATTAATAAAGTCTTCAGATGAGCAAAAGTGTTTAATTCTTAATAGATCCCATTTATCTATTTTCTCTTCTGATGATTGTGGTTTGTTTGACAGATTTTGGAGTCTGTCCATATTGTGTATTAAAACTTCCATTGTTGTTCCTACCTTTTCTTGGGTGAGCTTTATCGTTTTAGGTTTGATATTTAGGTCTTCTTAGAGTCACTTTTTTAAACTCTCTGTGCCTGAATTTCCTTGTCAATAAAATGGGAATAACAGTCATAACTGTTAACATACACATTTTATAGAGCTGCTGTGAGGATTAAATGACTCGAAATATGTAAAGCTCTTAGAAGAGTGGTACAGTAGGGCTATGTTAAGGTTGTTATTGTTGTTATTGTCATCCTTGGCATCTTAACCCAGGCCTGCATTGCCTTTTGCCTAGACTATTGCAGTAATTTCCTTCTTGAGTGTCTACCTCTAGTCTGTCTTCTCTGGCCCATTTTATACTTCTTGAGTCATTTGACAAACATCCATATATGAGCCAGGCACCATGTGGGGGATGCTTCAGGGGACAGACCCTGTGTAATAGGGAAGATATGAAAATAGATGCTTATAAATAGTAGAGTATCTTAAAAGAGGTCAAGGGTGGCAGGGTGGAAGGATTGATGCATTTTGCTTATGGGGCAGGGAGGTTATTGAAAGCTTCAAATGGAAGGATGTGTTGGAATTGCCAGACCTGAAAATCGCCTTCTAATTAGGAGATGATTTCCAGGTCTGGCGAGACATTTCAGGCTGAGATACGCATGTATAAAAGGGCCCTGTGGTTGTGGTCATTATGGTTAGAGAAAGAAGTGCTGGTGACTAGTGAATGAGAAGGACCAGACGATGAGGACTTTCTGACCCATGTCAACAAGTGGATGTAACTTCAGGAAATGAGAAGACCCTGAAGGTAAGCAGGGGGACACTGGGTCCAAAGGTATGTTTTAGGAAGAATACTCTTGCAGTATGGATATGGTGATTTGGAGGGAGACCTCACTGTTTGTGAGGAGAAAAGGAAACTTTCAGAAGTTCAGGTGACAGTGACAATAGGGATACAGAAAGAGTGGTGAATTTAAGAGGTGAACTTGCTGGACTTGTGGTCACTTGGATACTGAGGATAAAGGAAAGTGCTGACTCCCAGGATGGTGGTATGTAATAGCTAGGTGTCTTTAGCTAGGAGGACTTTAGACAGGAGAAGCCCATGGAGATGGAGATGGAGAAGAAGCCCTGCAGAAGCTCCCCGCAGGAGCAAATATGGGTTCAGAGTTCAGGAGACTATTTGCACTAAAGATAGAGCCTCGGGGATAGTCAGATTATAGCTAAAAGAAGTCACAAGCATGGATCAGAGCATCAGGAACAGGGTGAGCTGGGAAAGGAAACTGGAAGCCAAGCCTGGAAACCTGGAGAGCAACAATATTTAGAAGTGGGTGGAGGACAAGGAGCCCGCAAAGAACACCAGGAAGGTTTGATCTGGGTGGTAGGAGGGGAATTGCGGAGGGTGAAATCTTAGAAGCTAAGGAAAGAGAGAGTTAAAAATGTAAAAAATGGACTGGTTGCTAGTTCTGAGCTTGACGTCATGGCACACTAAGGGTGCTAACAAGAAAATTGGTCTACTTGTGAGAAGAGCTGAATTTAGAGTTTAGAAGGAGGGGATGCTGATCCGCATTTGTAGCTGTACGCAGCCCTAAGCCTTGAAATAATAGGTATATAGTGATGCTTTATTGAAGATCAATAACTGAAACAGTTCCCTTGTCATGCCAGACTTGACTCCCCATGTCATTTAAACCCATTGCTGTTGAGTCGATTCTGACTCCTAACGACTCTATAGGACAGAGTAGAACTGCCCCATGGAGTTTCCAAGGAGCGCCTGGTGGGTTTGAACTGCCGTTGTTTTGGTTAGCAGCCCTAGCACTTAAATGCTACACCACGAGGGTTTCCAAGTCATTCAAGTATCCCTAAAATGAATCATGAAAATTCCATTATTTTCATAGCTTTTTTTTTTTTTTTAATTCATGTTTCAAAGCCTGTTCTGAGCAACAAGGAGGAAAGAAGTGGTGATAATGATGACAGTGATGACCCACCTGTGACAGTGGTTCTCAAAACAGTGCCATAGGAGTTGTGTGGAGAGTTGGCTAAATGTAGATGCCCTGTGTCTGTCTCCAGAGATGCCTGTTCTGAGAGTCTAGAGCAGGCCCCAGGAGACTTCCCTTTGCACACTCACCTGGTGATTCCATGGGGGTGATCACGGAGTTCATCCTCATGTGAGTGGATCCCCTTTTGGCTGTATCTCGCCAGAGTGAGCTTTCTGTCTACCCACAGACATTCTCTCTAGGATCCAGATAGAATCATGAGACACAACTGCTGAGAGGTTTCCCTCTCTGTTGGGTTCAAGAATCATCTATTTAGCAAAGCACCCTCACACTGTCACAGAATTAGAAACGATTCTTCTCACACACACTGCAAATTCACATCCACGCCTGCTCACAGTTTCTCTTGCAAACTTGTCGGCTTCCAGGCTTTCATCCATTCTCTCGCAGGCCTTTCTCCCACCTGTTTAATATAATTCCCATTTATTTTCCTAGCACTTTGCTTTCTTCTCTTTCCAAGTGATGAAGAGTATTCCAGAGTAGATTTTAAAAATCTTTCTCTCATTATTTAAATAAAAGTCTGTTTGTTTTATGCTGTACCTAACATACACCTTTGCACCGGCATCAATCATCTTTGTTGTCTTTTCCTTGTGTTAGTGAAGCATAATGAAACCTGGACTGGTCGATGATAAGACATTTCTTTATTATTCACAGTCTTGTTCTTGGCAGTGCCACCTACTATGCAGTCTATTGTTTATAATACGGCAGCTGTAAACTCATTCTACCAATAGCTGTTACCCAGTAGGTAAATTGTGTGGTATCTGTTGAATAACCTTTGCAAGCAGAGAGCACTCATTGTGTATGGAAAACTCCCAGTTCTCTTCAAACCTGAGGTCCACAAAGACTTGGCTTGAGCTGAAATATTAAGAGAATATATTTGGCATTTGACCTTGTGCAAAGAACAGTGCTGTGTACTTTCTGAAGCAGAGATGGGGAGGGGAGGAGAAGCTGCCAGCAAAGGACTGGTCTGTGGACTGAACTTTGTTTCCTCTTTAGGAGCTCTGAGAATAGAGAATTCAAAGGTAACAGGATTGTCAGAGGAGGCTTCTCCAAGTCATGGGGCTTGAGCTAGACTTTGAAAAGAGTTGGGATGTCAGATTTTTCTACTTACTGTTATAAATTGGAATAGTAGTGAGAGTTGCATGCTAGGCTGATTATGAAGATTAAATGGATTAACATAGTATAAAATGTTTAGAACAATGCATTGCACAGGCCAGTGTATGCTGTCCTCTAAAAGTCAAAACCAGAGGCTGAAAGCCACTGTCCTCAGCTGATCCCTGAGGGTAAACATCAGGATCAGTGGCATATCAGGCCTCAGAAAGGTAGGAGAAGAGATCAGAAAGCTCTGTTTTTTGGCACCTGTAATCCAGCCAGATTGGTGTGCCTCTGTGTAGGTTGGTGTTGTTAGCTGTTGTTGAGTCAGGCTTCTCCCCACCCTTCTTGACTCACGGTGAAACATGCACAATGGAATGAAACACTGCTCAGTATTGTGCTATCCCTGTGATTGGTTGCAGATCAAATTGTTGTGATCCATAGGGTTTTCACTGGCTGTAGGGTCACTAGACATTTCTTTCTAGTCTGTCTTAGTCTGGTTCTGACTTTTAGAGGACAACATACATTCGCCTGTGCTACACATTGTTCTAAACATGTCTTAGTCTGGAAGCTCACTGAAACCCATTCAGCATCACAGCAACAGACAAGCATTTACTGACAGATGGGTGGTGGCTGCACGTAAGATGCTTTGGCTGGGAATTGAATTCTTGCATGGAAGGCAACAGTTCTACTTGAACTACCACTGTCCTCAGTGTCCTTTATTTTCTCCTTACATAAGGAGGGAAACAAGGATGCATTAATGGTAAAGCAGAGCCCCAGAGGGAGAAGACTGGGTGGCCTGTGGGCACTCTGTGTCCCTTTCCAACAGGATTATTCTGTGTGCCTGGATCAACCCTTTCCCAGTCATAGCTTAGGAAGCTGGAGTGTCTGCGCCCCTATAAAGTTGAAGTTCCCCCATTCCTGGGTAGTGCTGGACTACAGCTGCTACATGTGGGGTCCTGCGTTTACAGGACCACTGATTATCAGTCTGAATCTTGTTCACTAAGCTATGAGGGTAACTAGTGACCTCAAGTCAGACCTTTTACTTGGGAAGTGACTAGAAATGCCAGATTAAGTTTCCCAAATCTTCTTACAGCGAGCTGTGATTTCTTTCATGACCAGGTTTGCCTGAGAGTGAGAAGTCTTTTTTCCTGGGGCTTTCATTTGTCATTCATGATCATAACAAAACGAGATTACTGCTATCTTACAGGTGCCATTCTAGTGTTCCCAGGCTTGCATGCTTTGCCGAAATACTAGGGTTGTAAAATACGCTAAGAGATAATCACGGGTAACAGGCCTCATACCTTCTGCATTGTGTACTTGTCCTCCCGGTGCTGTGCAGTTAGAGGGGGAGTTGGGTGCAGGGGGTGGCAGTGAAGGAAGTGTTTTTAGATGAGAGGATTAGCTTAACACAGTGGTTCCGCTTAGTAAGACCAATACGCAGAGGTTCTGTTTGAGCTGGTCCAAGTGGGATATGGGTGTGGGTGTGGATACATGTCAGAAATTTCCAAGCTTTTTCTCTTGTGGGGCCAGGGTTGTGAGACACCAATTTAGGAAGAGAGGCCTAGACTATGTGCCCTTAGTTCACTTAACCTTTTGTTTGTGTTTCTTCTTCCCATAAATGGGAGACTAATACCTGCTTAGTCATGATAATTACCATTATTGAATGACCACCAGGTACCAGTGCTTTGCATAAAACATTTCTTAATCATACAACAATAGATTATGTTATCTATTTAATTAGTTTCCTTGGGGGGAGAGAATTAATCCACCTTGTTCACGGCAGTATCCCCTGTGCTTTGAACAGTAGCTGGCACATCTGGTTCTCAATAAATGTTTGCTGAGTGGATGAACAGGTGAATGAATGAATCCTGCCATATCGTTTGTATTGTCTCTTTATTTCAAATGAAGAAACAGCATCTCAGAGAGGTAAGGAGACTGAGCAGGCCAGCGGCAGACCATCATCTGAACTCAGGATGGTGTGAATCACAGTCTAGGCTTTTTGCTCAGGTCCCTGCAATATGTGTAGGGTTGCTTTGAACATCAACTTGGGTAAATGTGAAAATGTTTTCATATTAAACATTCAGTAGAAACATTAGTAAGTATTAAAAACAAAAACAGTTACAGCTTGGTTTTGTAAAATAACTCTGGTATATACTGGGGTGACCACAGTGAAACAGGTTATTCGAAGACTTTTCCATGCCTTTAATGTTATAACAGACACGATATATGAGTTTTTACCATGTCCAGATGCTTCTCTAAGTGCTTTGTGAGTATTAATGCATTTAAGTGTCATAGTACCCCTATATCATCCATTTTATAGATGGGGATATTGAAGCTTAGAGAGGTTGAATAATTTTCCTTATGAGTCATAACTCTGAAGGGAAGATACTGTCATGTAGATGCAGGCAGTTATGTCCATTCGTGATGTCTTCCTGTGTGAGGATACGCTGTGACTCTGGGCCAGGCATAGGTGTGAAATCTTCTCCACTCATACCATCCCAGACATCTTGAGGATTATTGTTTCTGGGAATGTGTTTTCGTAAATGCCTCTCTATAGAAATGTTTTTGTCAGTTACCATTCAAGTCAGCTTCAACTCATGGCAGCGTCACATCCAACAGAAGGAAACGTGGCCTGGTCCTGGGCCATCTTCCTGATTGTTGGTGTACTTGAGTCCATTGTGGCAAGCCCTGTGCATTTTGAATGCCTTCCAGCCCAGGGAGGTTTGTCTTCCAGCACCTTATCTGACAGTATTCTGTTGTGATCCATAGGATTTTTACTGGCTGATTTTTGGAATTTGATTGCTGGGCCTCTTCCTAGTCTGCAAGCTCTATTGAAACATGTCTCCCATGGCATAGCTTCCAGCATCATAACAACACACAAACCATACAGAGTGACAAACTGTGTAGAAATAGCCACTGCTGTTGAGTTGATTGTCATTGCTAATGACCCTATAGGACAAAGAACAGCTGTATAGGGTTTCCAAGCCATTAATCTTTATGGAAGCAGAGTGCCATGTCTTTCTCCAGCAGAGGCTGGTGAGTTTGAACTGCTGATCTTTTAGCCAGCTGCTGAGCATGTTAACCCATGTGCCATCAGGGCTTCTAAAGGTTTAAAAGCATCGATGGAGGAGGACACTCTTGCCCCTAAACTCAATGCCATTTGGAGAAAGGACAGAGCTGGGAGCAGGGTAGGACGTGCTGCAAGGCCAGTGCAGGAACAGAACACACCATCACCCTCATCAGGAACATTTCAAATTGGAAGGCAAGCTCCTGGATAGATTGAGCTTAATCTAATCATCATAAGTCCTCAGAGTGCCTGGGGCAGTTGTTCGACTGCTGTGTTTACTCACTAAATATTTCAGAGGGAAGAGAAGGCATTGTCTACTCTGCATTTACCAGGATGGGATAAGAGAAGGTGATACTTTGAAGTCTAAGCATGGTGCTAGCCCTTGATTATTTTTTATCTGTCTTTATTCATTTTGGGGGGAAATGTTCTGCATAAATTCACGTTGTATGTTATGGACCAGAAGCCTCCTTTCATCTACCAAACCACTTTTAATTTAAGTATATTTGAAGAAAGACTTTCTAGAACATAAAACACAAATCCCTGGATCCTTAAAAGAAAAATTCTGAATGTATTTCATCCTTTTTCTCTGGGAACTGCACAGTCATTAGAAATTTCAGTTACTGAACCTGTTGTAACATGGTGAAACTGTTGGGAGAGCCAAAGGACCTCCAAATGGTCCCAGAAAACTATGGTCTGAGAAAGGTTTGGGGCATGTTTTCCATATACCACCGCTGTTGGGCGTCTGCCTGCTCCAGCACCAACCCTTTTAATTTGCTGTGTCTTCTTTCCTGTGGGCTTGGAAACTAGATCCCCGAATCCATTATAGTTACGTGCAGAGTGAGAGTAAACAGATTCTGATTGAGGGCCTAAGGGGCTCACTTATGAATAAAGTGCATTAGCGTTAATTTATGGATTTTATAACATTGATTTTGACCTCTCAGAAGCCTTTTTCTGCCCTACTTTTATTCTCTTTGTTCTTACCAGGGCCATGAACACTGTGTTAAGGTTCAAACACGTGCTGAAGCCCTGCTGAAAATCAACATTTCTAGCAATGCCAGTGCTGCTGTTAGAGACCAATTCTGAGACCCACTGGAAAAGCTAAACCCGAACCAAACCAATTGCCTGTCTAGTTAATTCTGATTCCTAGTGATCCCGTAGGACAGAGTGGAACTGCCTCATAGGTTTTTCCAAGGATGCATAATCTTTATGGAAGCAGACTGCAACAGCACTCTCCTGAGGAGCCACTGTTGGGTTTGAACCACTGACATTTTTGGCTAGAAGCTGAGCACTTAACCACTGTACAACCAGGGCTCCTCATTAAAGGAGTTGTTCTCAAATTTATTATACATAAGAATCACCAGGATAGCTTGTTAAAATGTTGATTCTGATTTGGTGTGTCTGGGGTGGAAATACAAATTCTCATCAGCATTCAAACTGAAAAAATTCATTTAAAGTTCTGGTTCTGACTGATTTCTGTATGGTTGAAATTGTTGGATTAGTACCTTCTAACTAATAGTAATTATAGCAACAATAACATCAATATTCATGTATCCTATTATCCATTGCCATCCAGTTAATTTGAACACATAGTGCGACCCTATAAGACAGAGTAGAGCTGCTCCATAACATTTCTGAGGAGCGCCTAGTAGATTTGAACTGCTGACCTTTTGGTTAGTAGCAATAGCTCTTAACCACTATGCCACCAGTGTTTCCAATACTCATATAGCCCACGCTTATATTACAGGCCTGGTAAGAACAAAGAGAATAAAAGTAGGGGATAAAAAGCCTTCTCAGAGGCCAAAATGAATGTTCTAAGTATATTACGTGTGTTAACTCATCTAGTTCTTTCAACAGCACCATGAGCCTTACGTGGTTAATATAATCATTCCGTTTTCAGACAAGAAAACTGAAGTGTTGAGAAATGAACTAACTTGCTGATCATCACACAGTTATGAAGCAGCACAGATTGGGCAGTGTGGCCTAAATCTGTTCTTAACCATTCGACCATGCAACCTCCCTAAGGTGTATAAGGGAGGAGCATTTTGCTTAGAACATATACTTTAGTTATTGGGGCTTCAGTGACAGACTGTGCAACATATGTAATTATCCCTTTACTAAGAGCCCCAAAAGAAGAGCAATAATTGTATTATGGACTGAAACCTCTAAGGCTGTACTGTATGGGTGAAAGTCTGTTGGATGTGGCCATTTGGAAGTTGGATGGACCCAGGTGGGGATGCTTCTTTTTACCCGCAGCTGCTTGAGAGGTGGACTTGGCTCTTCTGCCTGGAATCAATGATTCCTACCAGCTGAGATTTGCAACCAAACCCTAGGCCTCCCCCTAAACAGACAAGAACCTCTGGTTGGTGTGGGGTGATCCATAAAACCATTGTCATTGAGTCAATTCTGACTCATAGGGACCCTAGAGGGCAAAGTAGAACTGCCCTATAGAGTGTCTAAGGAGCACTTGGTAGACTAGCACTTAATTACTGTATCACCAGGGGATTCCATCAGTTTGATTTTCTGAGATATCTACCTGGAAGCTTATCTGGGTGTGTGTTTGAACTTGGGCCTTCCCAGGACCATGCTGGTACTGATCTGGTATCGAGGCCAGGAGTATCAGATGTGGAGAACCTTTGCAGCCCTCAGGTCTCAGATGAGAGTCATATCCTTTCATGTTTTATGGCTTCATGAGATAAGCTTGAGAACTGCAGGCCCTACTGGAGACACTAAAACATTCTAGAGCCGTGGCCTAAATCTTAAGGCAGTGTGATGGGTAGTGAAGGAGCAATGAGCACAATCACAGTAGTTGTTTTCATTCCAGGTCTGCCACTGATTAGTGGCATGGCCTTTTCACTTTATCTCCCTGAACTTTAGATTTCTATACTGTGAAATAAAGATAATTCCTACCTCACAAAGTCATGACAAGGTTCAAATGAGAGATTGCGTAGAAATGCCCCAGGAGATGTGAAGTGCTGTGCAAATGTAGGGATGTTATCATAATAACTATTAATGTTGCTATTATTAAAGCGAGAGAGACACAATCTGTCTGATATATTTACCCCTTCCTCTTGCGTATTCCTCCATGAACCTTTCCTCTCAAATTTTGGGATCCGACTCGACGGCACTTGGCTTTTGGCTTTTTTTAGAGGTGCAAAAGAACTAAAAGCCCAGTTCCAAATTTAGTTCCTGACCCTCCGAGGATGCATGGCAGGCAGTGTGGATGTCACCTGGTTGTTGCTCAGAGCTCAGCGAGGCTGTTGGAGCCTGTGAGGCAAAGCTAAGCCAGGGGAACGAGGTGGTCGGTCTTCTGACTTTGTGAGAGGCCTGAAGCAGACCTCAGCCCTCGCACACATAGTGTCTGCTGGGTCACTCATCTGAAGCCCTTTATGTTTCTCTTTGGGTCTACTTTAACTCTGGCACAGCTGAGTGTAGCTGTTGAATAGTTCATTTAATATTGCCTTGCAACGTGCAAAGTCTTCCTCAAGTATACAACAAAAATGAAATGAAAACCCTGGGCTCCTATCTCTGTGCTCTGGTGTTCACAGCCAGAAATGTGCCCTGGGAGAGGCTCTTTTTCTAGCATCTTGCAGTCCTTGGAGCAGGGTCAGACACTGAGAAGAAGGGATGTTGGGCATATCAAGCAGAAGGCCCTGTGATCTGTGCAAGGGTGCCTTCAATTTTGAACACCATCTTGTGGCATCCATGGCTGTGCTAGGCCTTAATAGGACCAGGAAGTGCGTCTCTCAGGGTAGCTTGGGCTTTCTGATAGACTGTCAGTATGTAGCAGAAGAGACGTGGCACGCGGTAGGTATTAAGCTTGAGGGCTATGCTGTACACAGTTCAAAACGTAGTTATGTTTGAGTTGAGGCAGTTAGGCAGGGTTGATGGAGATAGGCCTTACAGGGAAGCGTGTGGAAGGCCAAGACCAGGCTGTTTGCCCCACTTCTGCTAGACTAATAAGATAGAATAGGGGAAAGAATGACTTGAGCAGTGGTGGATTCCCCTACCGGTGGGCTGGGGTAACTTCTGCCTTCCCCGGCCGTCATAGGAACTATCCAAGGGTCGGCACAGGCAAGCGTGAATATCAGCACCTTCTCATTACTGTCAGCTCCACTGACTTGTATATGTGGCCAGTAGTAGTTGGAATTTCATGAGTCCACGTGGGAAAGCATGCTGAGTGGTCTACCTGGTAGTGTGAGCTGCAGACCCTGGATGAGTGCTTTGGGTGACGTTGGAGGAGGACAGGTGGCAGGAGCAAGTTCCATGAGGAGGAAAGGCACAGGAAGCAGGTAGTCTTGGTCTGCAGGATTGCTGCCTGCCCACTTGCTAGCCTGCTGTGGAAGGAAGAAATCTAAGATGACCCCAGAGACACACAAGTCATTCTTTGAGTGTGGGCTGGGCCTGTGGATATGATGGGGCGTCACTGCTATGATGAGGTTATGCAGTATGTCCCATTTGACTTTAAAAAAGAGAAGTTAGCCTGGGGAAGGGGAGGAGGGTCTGACTTAATCATGTGAGCCCTTAAAAGAGACCAGGTTCTTCCTGGCAGAGATTCATTGTTCAAGGGAGATTCGATGTGTGTGAAGTTCTCAGTTGATGGGGTGAGGATAGAGAGGACCATGTGGCAAGGATCTGAGTGGCCTGTGGTTGCTGATAGTGACCTCCGGTTGACAGCCAGTAGGGAAGAGAATTTTACCAACAACCTGAATGAGCTTGGACGAGGACTCGGAGATCCAGATAAGAGTGTAGCCAGCTTGCACTTTGATTTTGTCCTTGAGATGTCCTCAATGGAGAACCCAGCTATGCTTTGTTGGACTTCTGACTTGATAGCACTGCGAGTTCACAAATGGGCTCTTTTAAGCTGCTAAGTTTGTGGTAGTTTGTTATGCAGCAATGGAAAACCAATATACTCTCACTCCTCATACTCCAGAGTCACTGGATTTGGACAAGTTCTTGCTTCTTTCCATTTTTGCTCATAGTGTTTTCTTCTGGATCACTTTTTTCCTCCACTTTGCGTGGCTTAATCTAACTGATTCTTGGTGTATCAGCCTACATATCCCTTTCCTTGGAAGCCTTCCCTGACCCTCATCAAGCACCTGTGTTTATTTATTCTTTTTGTTGTTACTGTGTGCTGGCAAGTTGATTCTGACTCATAGAGATGCTACAGAACTGCCCCATTGGGCTTCCTAGGCTTTAATCTTTACAGAAGCAGGTCGCCGGGTTATTATCCTGTGAAACTCTACTGGGTCCAGATTACTGACCTTTTGGTTCACAGCCGAATGCTTAAACATTGTGCCACCAGGGCTCTTCTTAGTTTCTTTGGCTGGCTGTTATTCACCCTCAGGGCACAGATGAGAAGTCACTTCTTGTAGGAAAAGTCTTCCTGGCCTTCAGAACTGGATTTGGTGTTTCTCCTCCGTGATTTCAGAGCATTCTAGCATCCCATGAAGCACTTTAATGTCCTGTTTACATGTATGTGTCTCTCACTAAAGATAAGCTTTGTGTGAGTGGGGATCAAGTCCACGCATATCCAGCAAGGTGTCTGGGATACAATAGGAACTTAATAAGTATCTGACAAGTATCTGGCTAGGTGGTTTGAGAGCATCTTTTAGAGAAAGGTGTTGTGCTTCATCCTGACTGTGCCCTGTCCCGTTCCACATTAACTCCCTGTCCCCTGTTATAGCAGTGCTGCATGATGGACAGTGGCAGGTGTGGCAGAGAAGCTCCCTTCCACTCTAGGGCTGGAAATTTAGTTCAGTCCTGCAGCTCCAGGACCTTCTCCTTCCCTCTGTCTGTTTTCTGCTCTGCCCACTAGCCTAAAATGCATGCAGAGGAAGAGGGAAAATGCAGGGTCTGAACTGGCAGTCTATTAGCAGGGTCAGCTCTTCCAGGTTCTGGTTCTGAGTGAGTTTCAGAGAGGAGGCAGGGCCACCAAAAAAGGAACCCTGACTTTTCACTTTGGGCTCACTGCTAATGGCTATGACTTTCCAGGGAAGAAGGCTGGACTTGTCCCCTCCTTTTCTGTGGCACCCAGAGCAGTGTGAATTGGGCTTCCCTTCCTCTTCTCTGGCATCCAGGACAGTACGAATTAGGTTTGTCTTCCTCTTCTCTGAACTCAGGGCAATGGGAATTGGGTTTCCCTTCTTCTCTGGCACTCAGGGCAGTGTGAATTAGGTTTTTTTTTTATCTCTGGCACTCAGGATAGTATGAATTAGGTTTTTCCTCCTCTTTCTGTCACTCAGGGCAATATGAATTGGGCTTGGTCTCTTCTCTGACACTCAGGGAAGTGTGAATTGTATTTCCTTTCTTCTCTGGCACTGAGAACAATGTGAATTGGATTTCCCTTCCTCTGGCATTCAGGGCAGTATGAATTGGGTTTCCCCTCCTCTTCTTTGGCACTGAGGACAGTATGAATTGGGTTTCCTGTTCTCTGTCATGGCACTTGGGAAGTGTGAATTGGGCTTGGTAGAGGCCTCACCATTGACTTATCTCTGGCAAGGTCCAGTCTAAACAGGAAATGAGGAGCTCTCAGTGGACATGTGTCTATGCAGCTGGCTGCTCCACACCCTTTGAAGGTGTGGCTATATGTGGCTATATGTCATTGTATTTCTGGCAGAGGACCCCTGCCAAAACCAGCAAATCTCTGACTGGGGACAGCACAGACCCCAGGTTCACTCATGGAGCTTGGAGAACAGTCTTGGAGCTTAGAGGATTTGCAGAATGATCCTGGAGAGTCCCAGGGGCTCAAAATCAAGAGAGTCCTTTTCTGTCTTGGATGATTCTTTCGATTTGTAGACAAGGGACTCCCAGTCACTCTTAATTCTGAATCTGTTGTTAGCACAGTTCCTGAAACAGAAAGCACTCAATAAATATTTGCTGAATGAATAAATCAACAAGCATGCGAATGGGAGACTTTGTTCAAGGGCCGGGGATTCTGGTGAGTGTTGCCAAACTGGAGGAATCTGAGACAAGGAGTCAGGAGCCCTGGATTCCAGACCTTTCTCTGCTCTTCACTAACTGGTTGACCTTCAGCAAGATTTCTTTGCCGCTCTTAACATCCATTTGTTCGTTTTTCATAATCCAGGAGGGGGCTGTGTTTGGATGATTCTTTTATATTTTGCATGTCTTGAAAGTTTTTTGTTTGATAAATAATTTAACCTGCCAGGAATTAACATTTGAGTTTTGTTCTGAGTGTGGTCTTGGCAGGTCCTTTTGACATCCACAGGCCTCCACAGGAGCAGGAAGCGTCCAGGAGAGTGTTAGGAAGTTATCGTGGAAAAGTGGGGCTTACCGTGTTGACTTTAGCGTTCCAGGAATGGTTTATGTGGTTGCCAGTAGGCCCAGGTACATTTCACTGAGAAAAGCAAGCTCTGGAAGGGAAGAGATGTCATTTCATGAAAGAAAGTCAGTCACAGAGTCATGTCAAAGGGACATATCCGAGTGCTTCAGGGACACAGTGGTGAGGCATCTCTGGAGGCAGTTTTTCCTGTCGGTTTTTTGTGCACTGGTCTCAGTGATCCAGCCTTCACTGACCTGGCTGCTGATCGACAAGAAAATCTTTCTGGCTATTCCAGAAGGGCAGTACATAAACTCCTCCACCCTGTGGGAGCTGGAGAGGTTTTGGACTGTGAGCCTGATGAGAAGGCCAACTCCTCAGGCTGTCTGGCCCTTCCAGAGGAGAAGGAGTATAGAAGATCACTCTGAACTGTCTTGGTTTCTGTATATCTGGAATGTACTTGGTCCTCATCCATCTGGAAGGAGGGTGAGGGTGTACACTCTCGGGTGCAACTCTTCCCTTTTATCACAGTCCAGGTGCAGAGGTCAGCCTCGTGTAAGCGGTAATTGTCCAGTCCACATGAGGATAACATAAACCAGAAGCCAGTCTAGCTCTTGGAAGGGGTGATGTTAGGGGGCATGTACCCCTTTCCATCATTCCTGTATTTGGACAGTACTTCCAAGTTGACCCAAAATTCAGGCTGAAGGGAGAGAGACTGAGCTGCGAGGCCTTTGGGCTAGTCCTGGGACAGTCACCGCCTATGTGTGGTCATGGTGATGATGTCCAGTGTTATGAGTATGTAATGCTTACAGCTCTGTGCCTCCCGTGAACCATCTCATTAAACTACTCAACAATGGCCATATGAAGGAGACTGTACTATTATCTCCTTGGACAGATACAGGAAAAGTGGGTAAGTTGTCCGAATGGTGAAGAATTATGATTATACCCAGACAGTAAGAATCCAGAGTCCGTGTGTTCTTGACTACTTTCCTCTACTGCTTTGGTAGGTGTCTTCAGCTCTCTGGGCCTTCATTTCCTCATTTGTAAGGTGGATGTGAAATGATCTCTAAAGTGCTTTTCATTGCTAATGTTACATGAATTATTTCCATGAATGCAGCAGAATATCATTAACAGCACTACATTCCAAAGGGGAGAAACAAGAGGATAACATATAATCAACGTGCAAACATTTATTTTCAGGAATTGATCAAAAACAGGGCAAATACCAAAGTACTTGGTATCCTTTCCTACTTCCTCTCAAATTCTAAATTAGAGGGGGAAACTTCAAAGAAATTTGTTGGATGAATGTTAGTATGGGCTTTCGTGGTTTTCATTGGGTTGCGATGCCTGTCTAGTGATGCCTGAGGTCATACTTGTCCCTGGTCTTGCCCTGCCTTTCCTCCCCATGTGTGATGTAGCATTTCATTGCTCTTCCCCAAACCCCAACACCTACTGTTTTCCTTCTCAGAACTGGGTTCTAATGGGACATGTTAGCTGTATGCTGTAAGTTGTGTCCTTAGTTTGCTTTTAAGTTGCCAGAAGGCAGATGATTATAAATATACAATCACCAGCATTAGCAGTGTTTGAAAACAAAACAGTCTTCATAGGCTAGTCAGTTGATCAATCAACATAGAGATTAGCTGAGTTCTTTCTCACCTATGGTCAGCACCATGGGGGCAAATAAGAACAGTAAGTACCTTATAGACATGTAGAGAAAGTAGAACTAAGGCAAAGAGGAAAAAGTGTGGGGTAGATATGATTCTGACTGTAATCTGATTATTAGAATGTCAGAAAGGAAGTACTGTGAACTTAAGTGGTAAAAGAGGGTTTCCTGCAGGAAACTGGGATGGATGAAGTTTTCGGGGATATGTATGAATTGGCTAGATCAGTGGCAAGAGTGAAAGGATTTTAAGTAAGAAAAATGAAAGAGGTAATTCCATCTAAAAGTTATGATGATGACATATACTCTTGGAGTTCAGTCTAAGAACATTCCTGGCCTGGTTAGAATGGATAAAAAAAATACAGAACAAAATTCAATTGAACACATGTACACACACACTCCAGAGTTACTGGTCTGAAAGAAGAGGCTGGAGAAATTTCAAAGACTGGAGCATCTGGAAGATTCGAACTGCCGGCTTTTTGGTTAGCAGATACAGCACGTAACCACTCTCTCACCAGGGTTCCTAAATAATAGATGGGGCAGTAAAATAAATGGTGAACATCCATGTGAATGTGTACTTTAGAATAGCCAATTGTACAAGACCAGAAGGGCAACATTTGCCCCTAAAGAAAGATAAGAAGGCAAGGAGGGACAGGGAAACCAGGCGAACAGAAGTGGGGAACCCTGGGAGGAAATGGCCAGTATGCTGACACATTGTAGGAATTACAACCGATGTCATCAGACAGTCAGTGGGAGTGGGAATTGTTAATTGGGAAGCTGGTTTCCTACATAATCTTTTACCCAAAGCACAATAAAATTTTCAAAAAAAGAGAACATTCATGGGGTGGTCTGCATGAATTCACTCACTCAACAGTATTTATGGAACACCTGCTATGTTAGAAGTCTTGGTGGCATAGTGGTTAAGTGCTATGGTTGCTAACCAAAAGGTCAGCAGTTTATATCTACCAGGAGCTCCTTGGAAACCCTATGGGAGCAGTTCTGCTCTGTCCTGTGGGATTACTCTAAGTTGGAATTGATTCAGCAGCAGTGGTTTTGGTTTGGTTTTACTATGTGTAAAGTCTAGCAGTGCTTAAGACGCAAGCACGGTTGCTGATGTCATAGGGTGTCACTCTGTCAAAGAGAGGTGGATCATTGATTTCTCGTTAAATAATTTTTTGGTTATAATTACCCTTTAAAACATTTATGTGTATGTTTTCAGTGGGGCTGTATTTGTTTTAAATTATCATTTTACTTATGCTACTGAAAGACTCAAGCCCAAATGAAGATCACTTGACTGCATGGAAGATGGTGGAGGTAGTGGTGTGTGTTCTGTAAAGGTGACATTTATTCTCTTAAATTATGATTTAAGAAAATATTTTATGGTAGATTGCTTTTGGAATTTTTCACCCTGCTAAGGTGGTCCGTGGATCATACAGCTTGAGGCTTGCTGAATTAAAGGGATGAAGAGCTAGGAGGAAATAGAAATTCCCACTGGGGACTAGATTGTGACTGCTTGAAGTAAGGTCACACCTATCATAAGGCACAAGGAGAGGATTCTAGAAAGAAAGACAGCATAGCCCAGGAGGAAAGAACTGAGTGGGTTTTTTAAACTATCTCTAACATAAGAGGAAGACAGAAGGGCAGCACTATGCCAGAGAGATTGTTCAATAGGAAGAATGATTAGTATGCAAAAAAAGTTTTTACATTTAATGGGTGTGTTAGCTGTCAGGAAGGTACTGAGTTTTTCTGAGCTGCCTGCTGGCATTCCTGACTTTCCTGGAGATTTTAAAGCGTGTTTATCCTTGTTTCCAGCCTTTTGTAGTAAAGCTTATATATATTTTTTTTCAGGGAGAAATGATTTGTTATATTCATTTTATCTTTTTGGAATCAGAAGAGTTTTCTGCAGAATAATTTTTTTTTTGTTTTGTTTTTCCTTCTAGAGTCTTAGTTTTGGCCTTTTGGAGCTAAATAATAAAACTGTTTACTCTGTTGGCCTTTGCTTACGTTAGAGCTGTTGTATCTCAAGCATCTTTACTTCTGTAAACTGAAGGCAACTTTTCTTAAACATTTAGATTTCCTAAACTTGAAATCTATTGTTGGTTATGTTTACAGCTGTGACACACTTCTTATTGTGAGTTTATTTATTTGCTTGCTTGTTCACTTATTTTCTCATCTGTGCAGGTGCCTTCTGTGTACCATGGAGTCCCTGGGTGATAGAAATAGTTAACATGCGTGGCTGGTAACCAAAAGGTTGGCAGTTTGAGTCTACTCAGAGTCACTTTGGGGGGGAAAAAAAAAATTCCTGGTGACCTGCTTCCAAAAAAAATCAGCCATTGAAAACTCTACAGAGCAGTTTTATTGTGACACACATGGGGTCACCATGAATTGGAACTGATGTGAGGGCGACCGGTTACTGTGGACCAGGCACTGAACAAAGAGCATTCACTTATAAAAGACACTGTAAACTGTAGCCATCAATTTGAGTTGGACTCCTAGTGAGCCTGTAGGACAGAGAACTGGCCCGTAGGCTTTCCCAGGCTGTAGTCGTTATGGAAGCAGATCACCACATTGTTCTCCCGTGGGACAGTGGGTGGGTGTGAACCACAGATGTTTCAGTTCACAGCAGAGTGCTGAACTGTGGCATCACCAGGGCTCCTCAAACACATTGTACCTACTAGTTTAATGGGGTTCACAGGTTTATGGGGAAGGCATAAGTTATTCTCTATTCCTGTAAGTGTGAAGTGTCCTCTTGGGGTGGGATTGGGTCAAAGGCATGGACTGCATTGGTGTTTGTTCTTCTTGCCTCAGTTTGTCAGTTCACACCCAGGGATCTTTAAAGAGTATGAAGAGGCACGGAGGAGCAGAGGGAAATGCTAACCTGGCTCTCTGCCCTTTGGCAAGTCACCTAACCTTTCTGAACCTCAGTTTCCATCTGTTATTTAGAGCTAATTATACCTACTTAACTCACAGGTTTTTGTAAGAAGTATTATCTCATTAGAGATAATGTTTTTAAAGGCTCTTTGAAAATTGTGCAGCATTATTCAAATGAAAAGTATTGTTGTTATTTTTATTATTGACTGGGTGGTGACAGGAGAAGAGAGGACCTTATTGTTCTCTCTTTTACTAGGTATTGTTGGCTGTGTTTGCATTTGGTGATGGAGTTGGGGGATGTGTAAGAAAAGGTGAGAGCAAGGTTCCCGCCCTTGAGGAGCTTATGATCAGATAGGGAGACAAGAACCAATTAGAGTGTCATGTAACAGCAGTTCGGAGAAAGGAAAGGAGGCTTGAGGGTTGCTCTGGGCCGCTCTTGCTCCAAAAGCCTAGCTGTAATCAGGAAAGGCTTCACCTGAGAAGTGGCTCTTGAGCTTAGCTATCATCAGCGTCAATTCCAGCATAAGAATCACCTTCTTATGTGACCATCAGTAAAATAAACATTTACTGAGTAGCCGGATGTGGCAATGGGTGTACGTTTGGTGGAGAGTCAGGATACTTGCATTAAAAAAAAAAAAAGACACCTAAGACTGCAAAGTACTCAGCACTGGGTACCAGATGGGAGCGATGCCAGAGGAGAATACAGCCTCTTGGCTGAGGTCTATGGGGAAGCTCTCTGTGGGGCAGTGGGCCCTGAACTGAAGGAAGGGAAGGATTTAGGTAAAAACAGAACCCTCTTAGGCAGACACTTGGAGGGGTGCAGTCAATGTGCTCAACTTTGAACTGAAATGTTGGAGGTTCAAGTGAACCCCAAGGTGACTAAGAAAAAAGCCCTGGCGATCTCCTGCTGAAAAACCAGCCATTAAAAATCCTGTGGAGCACGGTTCTGCTCTGACACGTATAGGGTCATCATGAGTCAGAGTAGACTCAATGACAGCTGGCTTTAGAAGTCTCTGAAAAGGCGTTGCTTGTTGATAGCATTTAATTATCTGTTTCCCCATTAAGCTTAAAAAGATGACTTTCTACTTTGGGTGCCTCATTTTACTTACATTCCTGGTGGCATCAGACTGAACCCGCGTAGCCCTCTTCGCTGTTTCAGGAAGGGGTTTGGTAGTGATTTACCTATGATTTTTCAGGCCATGTATTGTTCAGAGAAGGAATACGTGATACAAGCTGGACTGAATGTGGAGGAAGGAGGCTTAGAAGGAGGGAAGTGGGGGAGAGCCTGAGCTGACCCAGGTGTAAGCACATGAGAGTGAGGACAGATGAATTATCCAGGAGGATTCTTCAGCCTGTCAGATTATCAAAGCACATTAATTTCACTGTAATTCATATCCTTATCCTTACCTCTATTCCTTATCCCTATCTCTGGCTTAATATCTATAAAATTCAGGGCTTTAAGAAGAGGGTACCACCGAAGGAAATTAAAACAGACTAATCACTGAAAGAGGGTGCCATACCCTCAGAAAAAAGATTGAAATTTGCTTGTTTGGCATTTCAGAAGCTTCAAAGGAATTGAATGATTCAGATTAAATTTCAAGAAACGAGGATGACCAGAGAGAAAGGAGAAAAATTAGAGCCGTGCACTGCAGTTCACCAAAAACTAAAACCTATTGCCTTCAAGTCGATTCTGACTTGAAGCAAACCTACAGGACAGAGTAGAACTGTCCGCATAGAGTTCCCAAGGAGCACCCGGTGGATTCGAACTGTTGGATTTTTGGTTAACCGCTGTAGCTCTTAACTACTACACCAGCAGAGTTTCTGCACAGGTTGAAGGTGGACATAAATTTTGCTCTTTTAGCCAGACTGGGCTGCCTTCCAGACAGGGTTGTTTCTGTATGACGTTTGTACAATGGGAAAGTTATTGACAACTTCCCTAGGCAATGCTGAGGAGTGAAATGCCGAATAAGGGCAAAGCAAACTTGGCTTTATTGGTATTGAGGTTTCACCCAAATCGTCTGCTACTAAATTCTTTCCAGTGACCTGTTTATGACAAGTGTTCAGATAACTTCCCTTAGCTCAGTTACTGCTAGAGAAGGTAGGAAAGTGAGACAGTAGAGAGAGAAAGAATCCAGTGAGGCTCAGAATTAACTGGAGGCATAGGGACGATAAAGAGAGGGAAGCAGAAAAGGAAGCTCTTTCTTTATACAGTAATCTCTAAAAGGAAATGATGAAAATACAGTGACCATATTTAAAAAAGAAAAGCAAATAGCAAAGCTATTGCATTGAGTTGATTTTGACTCACGGCTACCCTACATGTTACAGTAGAACTACTCATTAGGGTTTTCTTGGCTATAATCTTTTTCTTTTATTTTCCTTTTATCTTCCTTTTTTAAAAAAAATTTTATTGTATTTTAAGTGAAGTTTACTATCTAAATCAGTTTGTCCTACAAAAAGTTACCCATACGTTGGTGTGTAACCCTCGCTGCACTCCCCATCCTGCTGTAGCACACTCTTCCTTTTTACCTGTTTCTCGGGTCCATTCAACCAGCTCCTGTGCTCACGCACCTTCTCATCTCACCTCTGCACCATGGAGCAGCCCCGTTACTCTCCTGTGCCTAGTTAACTGGCTGTGATCTTTGGAGAACTAGTTTGTCAGGCTTTTCTTCTGTGGAAGCAACTAGATGGGTTCACTTAGCAGCTGATTACAAACAGCTTGTGTCACCCATTTTTTTTTTTTTTGAAGGAGAGGAAATGTGCATTATGAAGCAAAAGGAAACTTCTTTGTCTATAATGGGATCAATATCTCCACTCTTTTCAAATGAAACATTTTTTTTTGGTAACTAAACAGGCAGTGGAAACCCTGGTGGTGTAGTGGTGAAGTGCTACAGCTGCTAACCGAAAGGTATGCAGTTTAAATCCACCAGGTGCTTCATAGAAACCCTATGGGGAAGTTCCACTCTGTCATACGGGGTCACTATGAGTAGAATCGAGTGGATAGCAATGGGTTTGGTTGGTAAGTAGGCAGCAGGATTCTTCTAGGTGAATCTCTTTGAAAAATACATCCTTTAATGTTTGGGTTTCCATGTTCTTGATTCATAGCCCTAAGATTTCTGCTGTCCGTCAGCAGAATCCATTGGAAAGGCTTATGCTGTCAGTACACCTGGAAATATGCAACTGTGAAGGTTTTTTTTTATTGTTTATATGTTCACATGCATATGTATATACACATACGCATGCTTGTATAAAACCTGTCAAATCTTTCAAAAGTCTTTGAAAGAATTAGCATTATAAAGCCATAAAGAAATCTCTGGAGGGACTTCAGAGGGGAGAAAGGCGGGGAAAAAGAAGGACAAAAACCTAAATATATCACTCTGCAGCAAACCAGTCATGCACACAACCACAGAAATCTCTGATAAATCTCTCATGAAATCAACTCCCTCCCATCTGACAGTTCTTTTTGGAAATGTTAACTCTGCCTTTCTTATTAAAATGTTTCATTTGAAAAGAGTGGAGATATTGATCCCATTATAGACAAAGAAGTTTCTGGACTTGTCTTCTAGTTGCTGCTCAACTTTGCACATGTAAACTTCGGCAGTTCACATTTGTGTAGCTAATCAGACCCTTTCCAAGGCCAGACAAACACTCTGAATTTTTAGGAATGCTTGCCAGTCCAGGGGTTCTGTGCGTACCTTCCACTTGGTAACTGTCGCTTACCTTTAGTAATACTGATAACTACTATTAATGTAATTCTAGAGCTTGTATATTCTGTGCTAGGAACTTTGTGTTCATAATTGTTATCCTTAAACAACTCTGGAAGGAAGATGTTTTCAGCTGTAGTTTACAAACAAGGAAGCAGATTTGGAGACAAGGAACCCTAGCCAGGATAGTATAGTCAGGTAGTAGGGGAGCAAAGATTTGAAACAAGTTCTGTGTGACTCTGGAGCTCTTGTTCTTTTCTGCATATTTGACATTTCATTCGTGTCTATCCCAGGTTTAGTGTAAAAGGCACATGGGAAGGAGAAAAAGGTGTTTTGGGGTCCCAGACCACAGCAGTGAGTAAATAAGACTTTCCTGTTTCAGGGGTTGGGGTGTGTGTATTGGAACGTGGGCTTCCTCATTCCTGCTGCACTTCTAGAAGCAATTATCTGGGCAAGCTAGTGGTTGTCCCTGGGACTCATTACTTGGCATCTAATCCTTGTCTAGGACAGCCCTGGAACTTGCTTTTGGCCTTTCCAGCACAGATTCCACACAGGATGTGAGTATTTCCTGGAATCATAGGTAAAGGCCTGGGAAATTATTTCTTGTATCTGGAAAGATGTGGTCTTGGGGATCACTGGAGCATTAAAAGAAATATTGTAAGATGATCTTTAGGGCTAGTAGGGAATTAACTTGGAAACTGATGAATTTGCTTGATCTGAGATCTTGCAAAGGACATTTGAATGTCTAAGGTTGAGGAGAAAAGGGCAGGTCTGAGCCATCCTGGGATTTTGTGCTTTGTTCTTCTGATCCCTTGGAAATGCTTGGGTAAACCCACGTGTTCAGTCTCGTGCCAGGCCAGTGTGAAGAATCAAGCTGAGTATGCATCCAGTCTAGGCTCAGAGCCAAAAGAAAGAGAGAGCTCTGGCAAAATATCATGGGAAATGTCACGGTCCCTTCTCCTGGACTCACTTAAAAAGCCCAGCACCCATTTAATATATAAATTACAAGACATCTCTTTTGATGGTGATTTGGGAAGCAGGATCTATGAAAATCCTGGCTGGAGAATTCTTAGAGTAATAGAGATGAGGCTACTACCTTTTCCGGTTTTCGATAGTGTCTTAGTTTTCATGACCATTTACTAACTGTCTAACATTTCTTGGGTGAAGGCTTCTCTTGAGTAGGAGACAGTGGCTTCAGATACAAAATGAGAAAGGTTTTTTGTCAGTCAAAGGCAACAAATAACACCTGGATTTGGGAGAACGAACTCCAGGTAAGGAGGACTAATTCTTAATTGGCATGTGTGGGATTTAGGCTGGGGACAACCCAAAAGCAGGGCCACTGGTGAAGCTGAGAGTGTGGTCTTAAGGTATACACTGAAGCGAAATGACAGAACAGCCAGCATCTCAGGAATCTGGATAGCAGGCAAAGTTTAAAGAAACCAGACTGGCTTTATAAGTCAGAACAGGGCAGTAGGTAAGAAGCAAGGAGAGGATCCAGGGTAGAAGAGCTGGTAGTGGAGTATGTAGGAACAGGTACTACGTTACAAGCAGTCAAGGATCCAGCAAGCTGACTAGGCAACAGAGACCTATAGTCATGGAATTTGAGCAGTGAGAGTATCACTGGCAGCCCCAAGGGAAGGGCCTGGGAACACTTGATATCGGTTCAGGAGCTTTCCATGTTGGTGAGAAGCTGGGAGTCAGTTCCATGTTTGGCTGGCCTGGAACCTACCAGTTGAGATGAGAATCCGGCTGGCATGCAAAAACGGAAGGGATAGAATAAGAGATGCTTTGTGCTCCAGAGGAACCACTACAGAGAAGAAAGAAGGTGAACTCATGTGTTCTTTAAGTGACCTACCAACAGAAATGAAGAGAAGAAAATGTCACCTCGTCTCTCCCATCTTCCACCCTTCAGTGGCATATGGAGCAGAGGGAGGACAAAGCAGAGAACATTGCAGAACGAGTTCCATGTACTCAGTGTGTGAAGTGTTTGTCAAGAGAAGCTAGAGCCCCGTTCTGCCTCTTTCTTAGTGACTTAGAGAGGGCCTTAGTACTCAATGCATATGCTTGACTGGACTTGTAGCAATGAGAAAATTTAGGAGCTGACCGTTCTTAAATAGGGGAGACTGAATATTCTTTGACACTTCTTTGTTGAGCATGACCAGTCTGTGAAACTTGATTGGATGAAATTTTGCAACATTCATTTGGTAGTATAATCTCAGTCTTGGCTCTCCCCTAATTTGATACAGTCCAAGCAATAAAGAACTACTTCTTTTTTAAATCCAAAGCACAAAATATAATGATAAAGACCAAGGTCCTCAAGTAAACCACACTTTTCTTTTCTGAATTCATTTTTTCATCCCTGTGCTTCTCCCAACATAGTTAAAGGGTACAGGTGATAACCTGTTTTCTGACCTGTTTCAGGTTGAAAGGAAAATTATCCAACTTTCTTTTGACTTCGTATCATGATATGCTGCCCTCTTAATCTCCAAACAGGGCTCCCAGGCATCTGAGAACATCTTTGATACATTCCTACACCTTTACAGAGTTAGGTGGCTTTAAAATAGGTGTGATGGTTAAGATTGTGTATCAACTTGGCCGAACTATGATTCTCTGTGGTTTGGCAGTTATGATGTAGTTTCGAAGCTATGTAATGATGCAGTCACCATCATAATATGATCTAATGCAATCACCTGCATGATGAGATCTTCTATGACTAGCCAGTCAGTTGAAAGGGAGTTTTTAGGGGTTGTTACTTATGTATAGTATGTAATGGACTTTCTGGGAAAAGTTGCAGGCTTTTGCTCACTCTGAATCTTTATCTGATCTCTGGTTCTTGAGACCTGAGCTAGCAGCTTACCTACTGATCTTGGGATTTGTTGGCCTCTGCAGCCTGTGAGCTAGAGGGCTGCTGTCTGACCTGCCAATTTCAGATTTACCAGCTACATGAGTCAGGAGAAGCCTCCAGCCTGACCCATGAATTTGGGACTTTCTAGCAGTTCCACTGTGTCCAATAGAGTTGCCATGAGTCGGAATCAACTTGACGGCAGTGGGTGGCCTCTACAACTGTGTGAACCATTTCATTGCTAAAAATCTTTCTCTCTTTCTTTGTGTAAACATTATGTTTCACTGGTTTTGCTTTCCTAGAGAACCCAGCCTAAAACAATAGGTAAGGCTAATTTCATTCCTTCTGTGAGTTCTGAAGGAAATAGTGGCTGGAGAAAAAAATGTGTGAGTTGTTATATAATGAATGACTATTTTAAAGACAGTGATACAGGATCAAGGTTTAACCCACAAGTTTGAGTTTTCAGTTCTTTTCTGCTTCTCTTTCCTTCAGAACTAGAGATGGAAACTGTCCCTGTTTTTTCTGTTTTCTTCAACTAATAACAGTGTCATACATTTGCTGAGTGCTGTATAATGTGTGCAACAATTTGAATGCACCTTTTGGAAATATGCCGGGTAAAAAGCCATGGTAGATGTTACTTCTGGGTAGGTGCCAAGGGCCTGAGGCAGTCTGTGTCTTTGTGTCCTTTGTGTTTTTCTCTGACAGTTTGCCCTTCTGTCCAAGGTCTCTGTCTTTGATAGTTATGGTGAAATGTAGATAACAGAATCACAGATTTCATGAGTTCACCCAACTCATGTGGCTTGTTCACAAGACTCTACAAGTGATTTGGGATTCCTGTGGCCCCAGCTAAACTCAACTGGGGTAGGAATCAAAGTTTTGTATCATTGGAGCTAAAATCAAACTGGAAGATCACTTAATCCAATTCTATAGCTTTACAGTGTAAGAAAACAAAGACTAAGGTTTTTCTCAAGGCCTAAATAAAATTGAAGTCGCTTTTACTGTAGCTAGTGTTCTTTGTCTATCCTGCTAACTGATGACTGTAGCTAGCAAATAGGGTTTGAGATGGCAGGGATGGGTGTCTGATTTAGGAGTCATTTTTTATAGACTTAAAGCTGCATTCATCACTTATAAGCCATTTGCATAGGTTTGGAGTAGCACAGCCAAAAATAGTCCTTCCCTTTTCAGGAGCTACTCTGCATAAAAGACTCACTGACTTTGGATTCTGTTCCTGTCATATCCCTTTCAGTAGCCAGGCCAAGGTATCTAGCCAGGAGGCTGGGTACATCCCCGCTGGAGAACAAGTGCTTGTCATAAAATGAATCGTGAAGCCAGGCAGAAAGCCAGGTTTGCAAAAATGGCTTTGTGTTGATGAAGAAGGGAGATTTATGCCTTGTCTTGACCTCCATCATGATGAGGGTGCTACAAAAAAGTACAGATGACACCAGGTCACTCCTGGGGGACATATTAAGCTTGCCTTCCGCCAGCCTAGTTAGATAGAAGAATGGACCCTCAGGAATCTATTGTGGTACATAACTGGAGAAGCCAGTGTTTAGGCCCATTTTAATAGCTTATTACCTGACAGGTATATTGGAACCTATGCTGCTGCTAGGATAGAGCATTCTTATTATTACTTGCTATTAAGTTGATTCCAACTTATGACAACCATGTGTGTGTGCATGGTGGAACTGCTCCGCAGGGGGTTCCAGACTGTGCCCTTTTCAGACACAGATCGCTGGGACTGTCTTCTGGGGCACCTCTGAATGGGTTTGAACTCCCAGCCTTTCAGCTGGTAGTCAACCACTTAACCATTTCCACCAGCCGTACCTCAGAGAAATCACGACCAGCCAATGATGCAGAAACCTGTAGAGTGACTTACAGCCTTGGCCTATCTTGGGCAGATTCTAAGCCTTCATGTTTTTATTGCCTTGACTAGTCTGAGAAGTTTGGGACTCAGTCTTTTCTTGCTAATTGTGGTGATGGTCACTTGGCTTCAGGACAGCATCAGACACATCACAATTGAGCACAATTGAGCACATTGTGGCATGGTGGCTGCTGCTTATATGAAAGAGGGCACGTGTGGTACTTATGGTAGAAATTACTAGTTGTTACTCAGTACCTGCTCTCTCCACCTTCCCCAGCAAGAAAATTTTCATCTGGGCAAATGGCTGCCTGGAACAAAAGAATGTAGTGTTCAGCCTCCCCTGTGGTTAAGTGAGATGGTATGACTAAGTTCTAGATAGTGGGGTGTCAGCCCAAGTGATGTGTGCTGGGCCTGCCCCTTTTCCTTTCTTCCTCCTCACTGACATGAATGTAATCACGGCTGTGAGCCACTGCAGATCATGTAAACTAAAGCACTGCCTTAAGGATAGTAGGGCAACAGTACGGAGGGTACCAAGCCTGAAGACTGGTGGAAGAGAGCTGTCATGCTGATTTGGGCTTCCGTGGGAGAGAGTAAATAAGTTACGGCATGTATGTTGTTGTGCTCCACTGAATCAATTACAACTCGTAGCAACCCTGTCTGACAGAGTGGAACGATCCTATAGGCTTTCCTAGTCTATAACCCTTACAGGAGCAGATTGCCGGGTCTTTCTCCTGGAAAACTGCTCGTGAGATTAAACTGCTGACCTTTCAGTCAGTAGCTGAGCATTTAACCATTATGCCACCGGGGTTCCTTATATATTAAAAACCAAAACCAAAACCAAATCTGTTGCCTTGGAGTCAATTTGGACTCATAGCAACCCTAAAGGACAGAGTGCAACTGCCCCATAGGGTTTTCAAGGGCAGGCTGGTGGATTCGAACTGCTAACATTTTGATTAGCAGCCAAACCCTCAACCACTGTGCGACTAGGGCTGCGTCTTGTGTACAGAGTCACTGGTATTTGGGTCTCTGTCATCCACAACTCAGTCTTTCAATTTCTAACTTAAGTTATACCTTACTTATTGAGAACTCTTTCCTAGGGCCACCATGAGAAATTACCACACACTAGGTGAATTGAAACAACAGATAAACCTCACAGTTATGGAGGTTAGAAGTCCAAATTCCAGATGTCACCCCTGCTATCTCTGAAGGCACTAGGGAGAGTCTGCTCTGTACCCCTTTTCTTAACTCCTTGTGTTGCTGGCAGTGCCTGGCATTCCTTGGCTTGTGGATGCCTCACTCCAATATCTACCTCTGTTGTCACTTGGTAGTCTTCCTCTGTGTCTCTTCTAGTCTTTTTTTCCTTTTTCTAATTTTTTTTTTATCTTATTGTTCTTAAAGTGAAAGTTTACAATCCAAGTCAGTTTGTCATACAAAACTTACACATTGTTATGTAATTCTAGCTGTTCTTCCTACCTTGTAACAGTACCCTCCTCCTTTCCATCCTATATTTCCTGTGTCCATTCAAGCAGCTCCTGTCCTCCTCTGCCCTCTTATCTTACTTCTGGACAGGAGCTGCCCAGTTAATCTCTTATATCTACTTAAGTAAAGAAGCACACTCTTCCCCAGTATGATTTGGTGTCTTATAGTCTAGTCCAGTCTTTGTCTGAAGCATTGGCTTCAGGAATGGTTTCGTTTCTGTGCTAACAGAAAGTTCACAGGCCATCTCTTCTGGGGACTCTCCATTCTGCTGGACCATCAAGTGTGATCTTTTTAGTAGAATTCAGGTTCCGCACACCCATTTTTCTTCTGGTTTGTTAGGGACTGTGTGTTGTATTCTGTGACAGGGCAGTCATTGGTGGTGGCTGAGACATATCTAATTATTCTGGTCTCATGCTGATGTAGTTTCTGTTATGTGGCCCTTTCTGTCTCTTGTGCTCATATTTTCTTGTGTCTTTGATGTCTTTCATTCTCCTCTGCTTCAGATGGGTTGGGGCCAATTGGTGCTACTTAGATGGCCGCTTGTTAGCTTTTCAGACCTGAAACACTACTCACAAAAGTGAGATGCAGAATATTTTCTTAAAAAAATTTGTAATGCCAGTTGACCTAGACGTCCCTAAAACCATGGTCTCCAGAACCTTATCCCTACTACTCTGTCCTTTGAAGTGTTGGGTTGTACTTAGGAAACCCCTTAGCTTTTGGTTTAGTCTGTGGTGACTTCTCCTCTACTATGTGTTGGCCCTCTTTTCCTTTCCTTATACGGACATCAGTCACGTTGGATTTAGGGCCTACCCTACTCCCGTATGACCTCATCTTAACTAGTATGCCTGCAAGGACCCTGTTTCCAAATAAATTTACATTCTTATGTGATGTTTCAGAAGGGACATGAATTTGGGGGGTTATTAAACAACCTAGAACAGGAACTTCGATTCTAAATAAAATGAAAGATAGTAGTTAGATAAGATGGCCAAGTGCAAATGAAAAGAAAAGGGCAGGACCCCAGAGCCAGCAGGTGGAGGCATGTTGTTTCTGTTCTCTCCCTGGTTCCTACCTCACATACAGGACTGGCACGTTCTGTAAGAGACCTCAGTAAATCCCATTGGTGCTAGATGCTCTGTAGCCCTGAGTGTTGCATTCTACCGGGACTAGATTCTGCTAAGAATACAGGTGGTAACAGAGCAATTAAAACTGGAGGTGATGGCTCAAGGAGTTAGTTCATCGGCAGAGTAGTCACTGTATTACAGGCTTGCAGAATGAAGGGCTAGGAGACAGCCTCGTTTTTTAATCTGACTTTAAGGATAAATTTTAATGTTTCATGAGTTGATGAAGTATTTGATTCTCCTTTTAATTCTATCTGTGTCTGTTGTTCTTCAAACAGTCAAAATATTGTAATTTGCCAGAGGAACTGCCCATTATCCTTGAGATAAATGAAAGGTGAAAGGCAGCACTCGTTTTGCAGAAGTGTCCTACTAATTTAACTCTTTTTCCATTTTAGGATGGAGGCTATTTTTGACTAAGATTGGGGAGTGGTGAATATATTCCTTGCTGGTGGGAAGGAACTGGGGACTGGGTCAGTGGAGAAAGTAAAGACTCCAAACTGTGGTTGTACTCTTTCTTCTAGGGTAGGGTGTGTGAGCCATGAACTAAAGGTGGCTTCCATCCTTTTATCTTTTAATTTTCCTCACTAGGAGATGAAGAAGATGGTGTCTACCTTCTCCATTTGGAGGCATATAGATATAGATCATGGATAAGATGTTTGGAAAGTGCTTAGCAAAATAGTACCTACTGCAGAAAAACAAATCATGGGATTCCCTGCAAGCCCTAGCACTTTAATTGTGCTTTTATCCTTCCTTGGACAACTTTTTCCCTTGCTCCCTCTCTCCCTAAATGCTTGGCAAAAGTTCTTTTAAACTGAAGAAAAAAAGTAATACTTCACCTTTCTCCCCCAGTGAAACTCCTGAGACCTCTACTCTGATTAGGGAGATTTTCTGTGTAAAACTCACCAACCGCTCTTCTCAGATACTTTTCTTTTTCTTTAGATTACTCTTGAGTTCTTCCTGGCAAAAAGGAGGCTTAGTCATCTCCCTGCAATGACAGACCCTAGTTACACAGCAAGCAACTAAGAAATCCTGCATCTTATCCTACTCCAGGTGCTCGCCTGCCAGCCAGTGCAAAAGGGGTGATACCTTTGGAAAGGCAGTTTTGAGGCTCTGCATCATCTGAAAGTGAAACAGAGGGTGGTTGGTCAGAAAACAAAGTCAGCCAGGTTATGAAAAGGGTACCACCTCAAATATATATAGAGCTGTCTCCTTCCTTCCTGCAAACCCAAGCCTTCCTGCTCCCTGTGTCATTCATTGTGGTGACAGCATTCTGTTGCCCACTTGACAGATGGTGGATGTTGAATTGAGAGAGGAAAATAACACTTGTTACCTGGGTCCACATGAGGTGGTGAAATCCCAGGATTAGGACTTAAGTTTCCCAGCTGAAGCCTGTGTTTAACTTTGCAATTTTGATGTTCCTGACCACAGCTCCAATGGCCTTGAGATTTTCCTAGGAGAGAATCCAAGACTCTAGGTAGAAGCCACTGTAGGTTTGCCAGGCATTTTGGTAGGTGGGGAGAAATTAAAGTCCAGAAAACCTGCTTCTCTGAGGACTCCCATCCAGTCTGCTTCCTTCTGTCTCTCAATTCCAAAGACAGTGTCTGATCAGAGAGTTTAGCATATTGCTTTATATTGTTCTCTCATAGTTTCAGATATCAGCCTTGTATTAGTAGTAAGACAAATGCTTCCCTCTCCCTCATACCCCCTCCCCGTGATGGTAGATAGGTGGATGCTTTGTGATGCTCCTCCAAGTGGGGTGTTTCCTCAGGCTCGTTTCCTGAAGAGGCTCTGTGCTCTTAGAGGGGCCTATCTTGCCTTTCTGAGGTGAGGGTATGAATTCTCTTTGTTTCTTGAGTTAGCCAGGAGCTGAAAGTTTTTTCTGCTTGGTGAATCCTGTGACATCATGGGAAGACTTCTAATGCAGATGTAATACTCTATGCTTGCAGTTTCACAAACCCATCAACATACACACACATAGCAGACAGCCACATCACTCGTGTCTAATAGGCTTTGTTTTGCCTTGAGAACAGCGGAGTGTTAGAGTACCATTTTCTGTGATGGTTTTTCCTTGGTGTGGGATTGATTTACCTTTAGAACACAGCAGTTAGACTGTTACAGCTTTTCAGAATCTTAAAGAATGTAAAGTATAATACCTTCCCTCCAAAGATCAAACCACAACCTCAAGAGCTTAAATGATCAACTAGTTTTGCAACATAGATGAATACTTTTATGTCGCTTGGGCTTCATGTTCCTTACCGGAAAAAGTAAGATTATCTTAAAGATTCTTTAGGGAGTTTTCTGAAGTCTCTGTCACATGGGATTGCTGTGTGTCAGAATCAACCTGATGGCCCCTAACAGCAACAACAACAACAAAATAATCAGTGAGCTTTGATTACCATTTTCTTGCCATTCCTTGGTCTTCTTAGAATTGAGTAGACAACGAGACTGTTTGTTAGGGAATTTCTGACCTCAATCTATTCTCCTCGTATAAGGAATTACTCAGTTTAAGAGATTCATGTCACTTGGGGCTATGACTGAATTACAACTTGATGAAAAAACAGACCTGTTGTCTTGGAATCAATTTGAACTCATAGCGACCCTATAGGACAGAACTGCCCCATAGAGTTTCCAAGAAGTGGCTGGTGGAGCTGAGCTGCCAACTTTTTCTGGTTAGTAGCCAATCTCTACAGCACTTCACCACCAGGGCTCCACAAAAGTTCTTCAAGAATATATATATATTTACACATACCCGGAGGTGGCAGGATGAGCCAGATATCTCTGGAAAGCAATTTTAGGGGGTGCTTTCCACCAGCTTTCAAAAGTTTAATTATGTTTTATGCTTAAACTTGGAGCAAATTATTTAACATCTCTTAACTTTATATGGAAACCCTGGTGGAACAGTGAGTTAAGTGGTACATCTGCTAACTGAAAGGCTGGCAGTTCAAATCCGCCAGGTGCTCCTTGGAAACTCTATGGAACAGTTCTACCCTGACCTATAGGGTCACTATGAGTCAGACGTGACTGGATGGCAGTGGGTTAGGTTTTGTTTTTTTGGTAACTTTATATGATACTCTCCTAGCTCCCAGTATTTGTCATTTTTATTATTACTGTTGTAAAGTATTTGTCATTAAAAAGATAGAGATGTAGAAAAAAATGAAAAGCCTAGATACCACAAGAATGAATGACAATCAAGGTTAAGTGAAAGGAGCAGGGCAGAAGAATAGGTTCAGTGTGATTCTATTCATGTACTATCAAAAAACGGGCAAAACCAAACCACTTTTTAAGCGCTGCATCCCTAAGTAGTAAAATCATAGATGAAATTCAAAGTAGTGGTGATTGCTGGGAGGAGGGATGGAGAGGGTCTTGTGGGAAAGGGCTTTTTTGGGGTGTTGTGGCAGTGTCTTGTTTGTTAATCTGGATGGTAGTAGATATAAGAGCTTGCTTTCTAATTATTCATTAAGCTGTAAAAATATGTTTTATGTGCTGTTCTGAATGTGTGCTGTATTTTCCAAAAATAGAATAAAGTGATATGGAAATGAGAAAAAGAAAAACCCGAGTAGCTTAGGAATTGAAGATAAATATGACCGATTGAATGCTCTCTTCCAAAACTACACTGAAATGATGATAAAGGAATCTTTTTAAAAATGCATAAGCTGCGAAGCCAAAATGATTTGGAAGACAATGGTCTGCGTGCATCCATCTATCTATCTGTCTGTCTATTTTTTGAGGACCAGTTTTAATTTGGTCATTTTTTTGCATTTGAAATCTGGTTTGATGACACATTTGGCTTCAGATAGTTTCCATGGTCCTTAAAACCACACACTTACAACCAACTGTTTTCTGGGACTTTCTTTTACTGTGGATTTTACAGAGTCTTGCTCTTTCCCATAAGGAGCCCTGGTAGTGCAGTGGTTAAGCACTTGACTAGTCACTGAAAGATTGGTGATTTGATCTCACCAGTTGCTCCATGGGAGACAGAAGTGGCAGTCAGCCTTGGAATCCCTATGAGGCAATTCTACTTTGTCCTGTAGGGTTGCTGTGAGTTGGAATCAACTCAAAGACATTAAGACATGAAACCCATTCATTTACTCAATCTCAGTTAAGTGTGGTGTTCAGCACACATTACTTTTACCAGTACAGGTGTGTCACAGTTGAATGCAAACAAGTATCAATTTTTATGACAAAGGCCGTGGTAGATAAGGGCAGTCTTTAGCACCTCTTTCAAAGCACCGTTAATGTCCATTATGTTTCCAGCACTTTTCTTGGCTATAGTGGTAGGAGAAGGGTGGAGCTAAACCTTGAATTCACCAGAGAACATTGACCTTTGTGTATCTCAGTAGTTGCAGGTAAAGATAACAATATTTCAAGAGGTTTGGGAATTAGTGAGAGACATCAAGTATCTGGAAACACTAGTGGCACAGTGATTAATTTCTATGACTGTTAACCAAAAGGTTGGCCACTGAAATCTACCAGGCACTCCTTGAAAACTCTATGGGGACAGTTTTATTCCATCCTATAGAGTCTTCTATGAGTCAGAGTTGACTCTGATGGGATCTCTGTAAGTGACAGTGAAACTGGAACTAGAAGCAGAGAATTGGGTAAAAATCTGCTTAAGAATCCTTAGTCCCATTCTTAGAAGTCCATGTCCCTTCCTCACTTTAACAGAAGACTAGAAGGTTGTTCTGTAATGACTATAAAGCAGAAGACCTCTGGACTGGCCTTTGCAGGCAGCACTGAGGGCAGAATATGATGGTGTGAAAATAAGGCCTCAGTTGTCTCTCAGAGTGCTTGCTGGTCCTGGGCTTATACTCTTTAGGCACGACATGTGACTGCCTTTCCTGATGGAGTGAACCAGCCTAAGAAGAAAGCATTAAAGATATACCAGGGTGTATAAAACTTCAGCCATCATACTCTATAGCAAAGCCTAGTTGCTAGGCCCACCTGCTGCACAGAGCATCCTATCAATTTTTTGCCATTTTTCTCTTGAATATGTGTAGTTAATTTAAGAATACTAGATATCCAGGGAAGGCCTTTAAAATGAAATTAGAAGCCAAAACAAGTGAGCAAACAGAGGTATCTTAAAAGAAACAGACTATGAAAAGAAAAGAAACAAACAAAGAAACAAAATTAATAGGACATTCTCTTCTATCACTAGAGGGTTAAGAGAATATATTACTGAAACAGGAACTGACTGCTACATAAAAGGAGCATTCAAGAAACAAGAACAGCCTGTTTCAAATTAAAAATGTGATAACTGAGGGTTATGAATGAAACAAAATTGAAGAATTCCAGGAAAGTAGGGCATAAAACAGAGATTGAAATTAGAATCTCTATATATTATGTGTATATATATATATATATATATATGTATATATACTAGACAGTCAAATGACCAGCCCAAAGTATCTAACATCTGAATGCTAAAGAGGGGAGGAAATCATCAGTGAAGCAATTCTAGTATGTTTCCTAGAACTGATGATGGACATGAGTTTTGAGCCCAAGAGCTGATTAGGTAACCATACAAAATGGATGAGATAGGCCTACATCAAGGTATGCATCACTGTGAAATTTCAGAAAGTGGGGGCAATTGGAGGATCTTACTAGTTTCCAGAGAAGGGACCAAAAAAAAAAAAAAAAGTTACAAAGAATAAAAAAAATCAGCTTGATTTAAAAAAACAAAACAAACCTACTGCCACTGAGTCAATTCCAATTCATAGCGACCCCATAGACAGGGTATAACTGCCCCATAGATCTTCCAAGGAGCGCCTGGCAGACTTGAACTCTTGAGCTTCTGATTAGCAGCCTTAACACTTAACCACTACGCCACCAGGGTTTCCCAACTTAGTTTAGGATGTCTTAATACTAGCATTGGAAGCTAGAAGAACCATGAAGAAAGTAATGCCCTCAAAATGTTGAAGGAATGTGATTACTGACTTAGAATTCTATGTCTATCTAAAGATGGTAGAATAAAGACATTTTCAGAGAGGCAAAAATTTCAACAATAAACCCCCAAAACAAAAACACACTATAAAAACATAGCCTCGTATGTTTTGTCTCAGGAAGCTATTGGAAAAAGTTGAAAGTAACCCAAGGGAAACATAGATGCTTTAAAAAATAGGGAACTCAACACAGAAGAGAGGCAGAAAGAATATGTGAAAACAGTTTCTTCATAATCATGATTATATAAACATAAGATACTGAAAAAAACAAACAAAATACATTGCCATTGAGTCAATTCTGATTCATTGTGACTCTGTAGGATGGAGTAGAACTGTCGCATAGTTTCTGAGGAGTGTCTGGTAGATTTGAACGGCTGACCTTTTGGTTAGCAGAAGTAGCACTTACCCCGCTACACCACCAGGATTTACATAAGATTCTAAAAAGACAAACCCAAACCATTGCCACCGAGTCAATTCTGACTCACAGTGACTCTAGAGGACAGAGTAGAATGGACCCATAGGGTTCCTAGTGAATTGGAACTGCTGACCATTTGGTTAGCATTTAACTCCTATACCATCAGGGTTTCCTGGTCTCAAGCAAATTGTGATCTAAATATAAGGGAGGATGAGGGGTGGAAATGTGGGTTGGCCGTGGAGATGAGATGAAAGAGCTAAATTGTTACCTTTCATAGAGAGAAATCAGCTGAACAATCAGAATTAAGCGAAACATACAAAATTCAATACCAAAAGACAGCTGAGGAGTTGGAGGTGGCTAACGTGAGGGAGGAGGCGATAGTGGGTAGGAAAAGAATGGTGAAATTTGTTTTTTCTTTTAATTGTACTATAGATGAAGATTCACAGAGCAATTAGGTTCTCATTAAACAATTAATTAGCATTTTGTGACATTGGTCACTGTCATGGGTTGAATTGTGTCCCCCAAAAATATGTGCTGCCGTGTGGCTGGGATATGATTCCCAGTATCTTGGGACTGTCCTCCATTGCGTGGTTTCGCTAAACTGTATGTTAAAGGGGCTGTAAATTCCTGCATAGAATTACTTCCTTGCTCTGCAGTAGGAGGAGTTTCCCTGGAGTATGGCTTGCCCCACCCTTGATCCTTTCGGCCTGCATGAGATAAAAGGAAACAGAAACAAGAGAGAAGGGGGAGTCTCGCACCATCAAGAAATGTGCACTGGGAGAAGAGCGCATCCTTGAGACCTGAGGTTCCTGCACTGAGACGCTCCTTGGACAAAGACTGATGCAATACTGAACTTTCCTCCAGAGCCGACAAGGGGAAAGCCTTCCCCTGGAGCGGACACCCTGAATATGGACTTGTAGCCTACCGGACTGTGTAAGAATAAACGTTCCTTTGTTGAAGCCATCCACTCTGTGGTATTTCTGTTAGAGCGGCACTAGCTGACTAAAACAGTCACCAACTCTGTAATGTGTCAAAACTCTCCTCTTCTTGGCCTTGGGTTCCGCATTTTCATTTATCCAGCTTTCCTGTCCACCCCTGGTTTCTTGTCCTTGCCCCTGGGCCTGTATGCCCATTTAGTCTTTTATAGGTGGTTGAACTATGAAATTTTCTTTTTTAAAGGAACCTTTTATAACTGTTTGACTCTTTCAATTATGTGGTTGTACAACCGATACAAGCCAAGGCAGCCAAGTGCCGTCTAGTTGGATACGATTCATGATAACCCATACAAATAGAAACTAAAAAGATAGCTTAAGTGGCTATACATTTGGCCTTCTTACTTGGAATTGTTTCACATAAATAAAACAAGAGCCCTATTTTATCCACTTATTGCAGTTACCTACTTGGAAGTACTTGCCAGGCATTGAGGCAGTTTCTTTTTCACTCACTGTCATTCAAGCGTTTCTCCTTCTTGACACTGCTCTTGTCCTGGACCCTCCTGCTGAGAGTCTGTGCATGAGGAGCTACTGACTGCCTGTCCACTCCTGTCCCTAGATTCCTGCTGGGGGTGGCTGGGACTGTGATGACGAGTCAGGGTAACTCCTCTAGCATAAACCCAGACCACTAGACCCGTTGCCATCGAGTTAATTCCAACTCCAGTGGCCTATGGCACAAGTTCCTTGGTTATTTACTTAGCAGAGTGCCTGACACATAGTAGGACCTCCAGGATCAATGAACATGTCATTTCATGTTGTTTGGCCCTATGATTGTTTCCTCTCACCCTTGTTGCAGACCAAATATCTACTACAAACCTTGGCTTAGCAGACCGGAGCCATTAAGGAAGTCTGCTGTAGCAGCATGTCTCCACCTCCCGCAGTATTTACACTTTTGTTGTCTGCAATCTAATTCTTTGAGATTCAGTGCTTTAGTCTTGAAGACTGGAATTTAAGGAAAGTAAAATGCTTGCAAGAGGAAAAATGCTATGAACCACATTATTATAGTAATTTCTAACCTGGAGCTTCTGTACCCCAATGTCTCATAAAAGCCATAATGGTGGCCAAAGAGCTATTTTTAATATTTCAAAAGACCTAATGGAAATTGTCCATTTATTCAAGGTAAGGCTGCAAAGAGTAGCTAAAATATCAAGTTTCTTGGCTGAAAAGTCACGACTTGGCATGGAGCTCTGGTTGTTCTGTGTTGATTAGAATTTCTGGTGGGTAAACATAAAAATGGGAGTTTATTTGGTTGGCAAAATTTTTCCAAAGACAGTATCAGTGTGGCAGACTATGAAAGGGTCTTTACTGCTGGCCAGCTTACTCATTCCAGGGCATTTGTTGGCATCTAGGCTGAGGGCAAAGGGCAGAGGGCAGAGGGCAGAGGCAGGGGTGCAAGGAGTGGGATGAGGGCACCAAAGATAAGTTTTGTTGGTCTGCTTCATCATTTTGCTGACGGTGGCCCGAGGTGCCAACATTGCTATACAAGGTGCCCAGCATGTCAGCTCCCCATGCATTTGGGACCCAACCACAGCAGCCTCATGGCTGCAGAGATAAATGCTCTAACGAGGCAAATGAATCCAGAGAGAATAGGGACCTCAAGCTGTGAAAGATAATGTAGACTATGGCCTACTTTTTTGCTTCGTAAAAGTCACTTGTATTTTTCTGGGGCATAAGCAAACTGATAGGCCGCAGAATGGAGATATGTGAGAATGTCATTTGGCAGACAAAGGGCACCCGCTCACCTCCAGTGGTCTGGCTTTTGAGCCCAGACTAAAGAAAGCCAAACTGGAGACTGTGTATATAACTTTGCCAGCCCATTTCCCTCTTGGTGACTTGGAGGAGGGAGGAGGGATAGTTGTTGGGATTTCTTGTTTGTGTTTTGTTTTTAAGGAGTGGTGTGTGGAAGCCGAGGCACTCAGTAAATACATTCTGACCTTCTGTGGCACTTAAAACTGCAGCCACAGAGTTAGCACTTAATTGCCCTCAGTTTGTTTTGATGTGTCCTAATTTTGTGTTTTCAACTAGATTGTAAGGTTGCTGATGTCAGTTTGCTTACAAGTAAACCTCAGTTTTTCTCATCTGTAAAATGAAGATAATAATGTCTATTTAAAAAAAATTATTGTATTCTAGGTGAAAATTTGCAGCACAAATTAGTTTTTCATTCAAAAAAATTAAATACAAATTGTTTTGTGACATTAGCTGCAGTCCCTGCAATGTGTCAGCACTCTTCTCCTTTACCTTTCCACCCTGGGCTCTCAGTGTCCCCTCACCCAGCTTTCCCATCCCCTCCCTGCCCTCTCATCCCTGCTTTCGGGCAGGTGTTGCTCACCTGGTCCCACACACTTGATTGAACCAAGAACATGCTCCTCCAGTGCGTAACTGTTTGTCTAATAAGACAGCAACAACAACAACAGGAAACCCAAACCCATTGCTACTTAGTTGATTCTGAGTCGTAGCAACATAGGCGTGTCCAATCTTTGCCCGGAAGTTGGCTTAAAGAGTGGCTTCAGTTCTGGGTTAGTGTTGTGGGCTGTGGTCTCAGAGTTCCTCCAGTCTCTGTCAGACTAGTGAGTCTGTTTTTTTTGTTGTTGTTATTGTTTGTGAATTTGAATTTTGTTCTACATTTTACTCCCTCTCTGCCCAGAACCCTCTGTATTGTGATCCCTGTCAGAACCCTTGGTTGTGGTAGCTGGGCACCATCTAGTTCTTCTAGGCTCAGGCTGGTGGAAGCTGCGGTTCATGTGGTCATAATGCCTATTTGGCACATTTTCTGTGAGTGTTAGGGGCTCAGTGTTCAATGTGGGTTTTGAATCATCCCCCTTGCCCTTCTCCCTGTCTAGTGTCTGGTCAGGGACCTTCATTCTGAAGAAAAATAACTAAGTGGGAAGGAGTGGACTACTTTCTTAAAGAGCTTGGCGAGTACCTGATAAGCATCCCTTCGCATTTCAAGAGAAAGCCAGTTGCCTTTGAGTGGATTGTGACTCATGGGAACAACGTGGGTGTCAGAGTAGAAATGTAGTACATGGGGTTTACAGTGGTTGATTTTGGGAAGTAGACAGCCGCACTGAGTCTAGGCTGGCTGGCTCTGAGGAGCAGATGGATCATGGACCAAGATTCCCTTGGTCCAGTCAGTTGCATGATGAGGATGCTGATTTATCACTTCAGAGAGACAATCCCGACCTGGTTTATTATCCACGTGGTGGCTGAAAGTGCCTGAGAAAGTTTGGGGAAACAAACAAGGGTGGTCCATGGAAAGGAAACAGTTAATTCTTTCTTATCTACAAAACTGAAAAAAATTAAAAAGTAGAATGTGTCTGAGGCATAGTAACCCAGCTCATTGAATGTCCCTGGGTCTAAGACCTAGAGATGGGATGGAGAAAGGCATGGAAGTGCTCTGAAGGGATAAACAAGAGGACAAGAAGGGAAGAAATCGCCTTTCTAACAAGGAGGGTTAGAGATAATGACCGTAAAACCTTGAATACACTGCCTGGCACGTGGTAGTGACTTTCCAAAGGGTAACCATTACTGTCAGTAGTGACACTGCCATGCCCAGAGTTGCTATCCAGGCCATAAACATAGAATTTTGCTGAGTTGTAGTTTCACTGTTGGGTGTGCTTTTGTGGGCCGTGCCACTAAGAACTATCATAAAGCAATGACCTCCTTGAGCATTTTCAGCCAAACTAGAATAATTTCTACCTTTGGTCCATGTGTCTGGAAAATCTCTGGGTTTACTGTCCCTATTAAAAAATACAGTGACAGATTTGTATAATGCTTTAAACTTTACAGTGAATTCTGTTATATGTCATTTGAACATCATAACTAATAGCCTTGTGAGGTATGTAGTATTGGTATGATGACTTCAGTGATAGGGAAATTGATGCTGACCTGCCTTAAGTACCAAGTTCATACAGTAAGTAAATGGTTGAGTCTTTGGACTGCACAGCTTGTGCTCCTTTTTGTAACCCACAATATTTCTTCTACCCTGTTGCCCGTAGCCCAGAAATCAGACTTCTCCCTTTTCTAATCAAAACTTGATTGTGGATAACATGTGTATAGCCTTTTCTGTTTTCCAAGTGGGTAAAGAAAATGGCCTGCAGCTTGTAGTGAAGGTTCACAGAAAACTGTGATCCAGAAATGTCTCCAAGCCTGGTCCAGGTGCCAGAAGAGTTTGGCAAGTGCCTTTACAGTTGCTGAGTCAGGCCCTTCCTCCCCCGCTCCCTGGATTTAGGATTGATTTTGTAACGACTCTGACCTCTCCGTGTATTTCACTTGGCCTCTAAGACATTCTGGTGATGATGATGGTTTGTCAGGGTCATAGCCCTAGAGCAGAGCAAGGGCTGTTTGTGACTGATCTGAAACATAACTGGAGCCACCTGCAACTGAAGCTGGCTTCTGAGGCTTAGGGGGCTGTCGCAGACCTGAAGCAAAATGTTCATACTAGACATAGCAGATACCAAAAGCAACATCATTTTTTTAAGATTTGCCTGAGTAACAGGGAAAACAGGTTGTCTGCCACTCTGCCGTTCTCATTGTATCCCCCAGGCCTGGAAAGCCCCCCTCTCTCTCCTTGTCCATCTAAATCCTACTTCTCCACAATGTCTCCATTCCCAGAACACACACAACTGTACCGTTTGTCACTCCAGTTGGCACTTTATTAAATATTCCCTTGCATTGTTTTATGATGACTTCTTGGGCAGAGGTCCTGACTCTTCATTCTTTGGGGACAGACACTGAATCAGTTTTGTCTTTCTTCCCTCTCAGAGTGCCTGGGTGGACCAAGTAAAAGGGAATGAATGTGATCCATTTATTTGATGAAACACTGTGAAAGGTAATAGAAAAGCATAGAGACCTGGAGACCCAGAAGACCCGGTTTTGTTATCCAAGTCAAATCACTTCACCTCTCTGGGTCTTAGTCCTTATCTTTGAAATGAAAGATCTGAACTGAATGATCTCTAAGATCCATTTCAACTTTAAATTCCTACACCTAACTGTGGGTTAACCAAAAGAGAGTCTCATTGATAAAATTATCTGCCCTCCTCATATTGAAACCTGTTAAGCTTTCATTGACATACCATATGACATACCATCATACATACCTATGATTTGGCTATGTGTAACTTAAAAAAATTATCTGAGTATCTGAGAGGAGAATGAGGGAGTTTTGAGTAAGGTTTAGAAACAGAGACTCGGCAGTCAGACAGACTTGGCTTTAAGTCCTAACTCTGCCACTTAACTAGTTATGTGTTCTTGAGTAGCTTAATATTAAGTACCGTTTTTTGCCTCAGAAATTTGGAGTTAACAGTAGTATCCCTGAGTGAGTCAAGGAATAAATGAAATAATGTGTGTACTTGTAATACATACTCATTGTAAGTGCTCAATAAATAATGGTGGCAATAATAATTATAATGGAGTGCAGGAAGCAAACAGATATGTCTTGCAATGTTCCATGAGCATTTTCTGATTTGTAAACTATTGGTTATGTTTTAGGACAATGCTTTTATCATTTTAATAAGCAATGTAATGATTTGAGGAAAACCATTTCAGTTCTAATAAGAACACTAGCAGTACTAATTATGCAGATGATAGCATTTTAATGGAGTTCCATAATTTATGGAATTGGGAGAGACTTACAAAAACAAGGATGGACTCTCTAGAGTCTCAGATTTCTGGTGAGTGATTCAAATAGACCAGTCCTGCTTCCTGCTAGCACAAATAAATCAAATGTAAACTTTTGCTGTTTAACCAAATTGTGAAAAATGAAACAAATTAAATGATAAGAAACTTTTAATGAGATACCTTTTTCTTGAAATGACTTGCTAAGGAGAGATTGTCCAGTTTGTCCTTGAGCTAATGAAAGCAACAGATCCCCTACTGTATTTGCTTTTCTTTTTCTAGTTGCCGTGGTTTAAGTAATTGTAGCCTTCTTGAATTTTAAAGTTGGAGGGTGGCACAGTGAATTAAGCAGTTTAGACTATGGAAAGACTTTGGATCTGAATTAATTTTTTTAACTGCTTTTCTCTGAGATGCTGAAAGAGTCACTAACATTGGATGCCTCAGTTGTACCAACTAAAAAATGGCGTGATGAGCATCATACAATTTTGGAGGCCAATAGTGAGGAAATTGTACGTCAGAGAAAAGTGAAGACCCTCAGCAAGATCGACTGACAGAGTGGCTGCAAAAGTGGGTTCAAACATAGTAACAGCTGTAATGGGGATGGTATCTGTTGCACAGAGGGTCACTGTGAGTGGAAATTGAATGATGGTAATTAACAACAATTAACAAAGAGGAAATATGACTTAGATTTTCCTCTTATGTTTAAGTGAAGAATGTATGCTAGATGAATGTTACCTTTCAAGAAGCTTCTGGAGAAGGGCCAGTTGCATGTGTTCATGTATATAAGCATCTTTGTGTATACCTGAAATTCGGGTATTTGTAAAGATGTCTAGCACACCATGTCTTTAAGAAACAGAATAATTTGATCCAAAGAGTGACTTTTCATCAGTGGTAGGTATGCTAGACTCAGGGCTTCCAGATCTCCCTTGTCTTATTTTGACCATTTAAGTTTAACTTACTGGTTCTAACAGTGACTTTCTGAGTTAGAAAGAATTCCAGAAGATGAAGGAGAACCAGCTCAGAAATAAAAAAGAAATAATGGTAATGGCATATACTGCAGAGGGCATAAAGCTAGTGGAAAAAATAGCTTTCAATAAAACAGGACAGGATCAAACTTCAAAGAAGCGTCTTCTTCCCATTAATCCTATTAGTGCTTCAGTGATTTCTCAGAGATTGATTATCTTTGGGGAAATGTGTTACATCAGACCTCAAACAGTTTTCCAATCCCATTAGGCCCAGCAAATATTCTATACTGTTGGGATGATGGGCTTTTGTGGCGTGTTAATCCATAGTCCTTCATTTTGTTCCCCTTCTCACCAGCCATCAAGACTGGAGACATTCATTCACTCTCTGTAGTCAGTCTTTGAGTTTCTTATTCCCACCAATGGAAGGCAACAGAAATTCAAATATAAAGGACAGGCAGCCTGTAAAGGTCAGTTGACCATTCTTTTTATGGTTTTGGAGTTTATTTAGGATTTTCATGGTGGGTGGAAACACTGTCCCCTTTTCAAATGCCTCCTTAAATTAGAAGTGAACTACATAAGATGTGTCAAAAAATGAGAGGAAAAAGTCTTCTCTCAAGATCTCTGTCTTTGCTTATTTTGGACGGTAAAGTGGTTTGCCAGTTACTTTATAAATAAGGCAGTTGGAATCCACCAGCTGCTCTTTGGAGTACTATGGGACAGTTATACTCTGCCCTGTAGGGTTGCTATGAGTAGGACTGACTTGACAGCAGTGGGAATGGATTTGTTATGTTAGTTAAAATTATATTTAAGTCAGTTAAAATTATGTTAACTGTTTGAAGGAAAAGGGTTAGTAGGTATGATGGTTACGGTTGTGTGTCAACTTGGCTGGGCCATAATTCTCAGTGGTCTGGCAGTTATGATGTAGTTTGGCAGGCTTATGTCGGAGAAGAATGTTGAATGTACCATGGACTGCCAAAGGAACAAATAAATCTGTTCTGGAGAAAGTACAACCAAAGTGCTCCTTGGAAGCAAAGATGGCAAGACTGTATGTTGCTGGGTGCTGTCAAGTTGATTCCAACTCAGTGATTTCACGTGGCGGAATAGAACTGCTCCATAGGGTTTTCTTTACAGAAGCAGATCACCTGGTCATTCCTCTGTGGAGCAGCTGGGTGGGTTTGGACATGCCGTCAGGAAAGATTAGTCCTTGGAGAAGGACATTGTGCTTGGTAGGGTGGAGGGCCAGTGAAAAAGAGAAAGACCCTTGATGAGATGGATTGACACAGCGGTCACAACAACAGGCTTAAGCATAAAAACGATTGTGGACACGACGCAAGAATGGTCAGTGTTTCGTTCTGTTTTTCATAGGGTTGCTATGAGTAAGAACTGACTCAGTGGCATCTAGCAACAACATAGTGATACGATCACTTCTGTGATGAGATTTGATATAGTATGATATAATATGATCACCTCCATGATGGGATCTGCTCTAAGTAGCTAATCAGTTGAAAAGAAATTTCCTTGGAGGTGTGGCTTGCATTAAATTTAAGTACACTTTCTAGCAAAGGCTTGTGGACTTTTGCTGTCTCTGGATCCTGCAATTGGCTGACCTGCATCTGACCTCCAGTTATTAGGACTTGAGCTAGAAACTTAGCTGCTGTCTTGCCTGCCAATCTTCGGATTTGTTGGTCTTTGCAGTTTGTGAGCAAGAGCCCTGCTGTCTGACCTGCCAATCTTGAGTTTGCCAGCGCCTGTGACTACAGGAATCAGAAGCCTCCAGCCTGAACCACAAATTTGGGACATTCCAGTGTCTACAACTGCATGAGCCATAAATCTATATAGATATTTATATGCTTTACTGATTTTTCTTCTGTAGAGAGTGTAGCTTAAGACAGTAGGCATATTGATTGTAAAACTCAGTGATCTCATGTGATAGAATAGAACTGCTCTGTAGGGTTTTCTTACAGAAGCGGATCACCAGGTCATTCCCCTGTGGAGCGGCTGGGTGAGTTTGGACCACCAGCCTTCCAGTTAGCAGCTAACTATTGAACTGTTGTACCACCAGTGCTCCTTAGTAGGCATATTAGGAATTGATATTGAGAAGGAATAAGATCCATATTGGGAAAAATCAGAATCAAAGAGGGGACTAGTCAGAGTGCTTCTGATCATGGGAATATATAGAATGTAGGCCAATCTATGTACTTAAGTGTCTATGTCTTTCTTGCCACAGAAATAACCTACATCAGACACATAATAAGAAAAAAAGGTAGATGAATTTTCAAGCCTATGTGAGTACAGTACAAAGGGGCTATCCATTTGTCAGTGATACTCAAGGTTTTGCTATCACTCTCTTAGTTTATTTAACCTACATTTATCATTGAATATGTGTTGTACACTAATGTCATGAATTAAGGAGTTCCACTTCCTTTCCTTAAGGAATCTAAGGGAGGAGGTGGGCAAGTTACCAGACAATTAAAAAGTAGGTTGCTGAGTACCCAAGAGGAATGAAGTACACTGGTAAGACTTCCTGAGGAGTTGATGCCTGCAGTTAGGTGAGTAAGGGTTAGTTAACAAGGAGACTCAGGTGTTCCAGGTAGAGATTACTGCCTGTGCAAAAGTATGATAGAACACTGCATATAACATATACTTGTCTGCTAACCCCAACATGTGAATCATCCAGAGTCTGTCTCCATTGATTGATTTTTCTACTTTTATGGGCCATGTTTTCTTTTCCCTTATATTTAGGAATTTTGGATTGCATTTTGGACGTTGTGAATGGTACATTATAAAGCCTGTGGATTCTGATGTGCACCTCTGAAGAATGTTATTATTATTATTATTCTTTTTGTAGCAGACGTTTTACTGAATTCGAGTATCAAACTCTGTCTCTTCTGTGGTGGGTAGTAGCTAAAATTTCTGTTCAGTTCTCTTAATATTAGCTGAGTTGCTTGAAGTCTGTCCCATGATGAGTAGCTCATGGATCAGCCAGAGATTTGAAGGAGTTTATATGCAGAATTTAGAGCACCCCCTCAGAGGGTGTTTCATATCTTAAATTCCTTACCTTATTTTTCAGCTTCCCTGAACTTTGTTCTCTGCTTCTTCAACCTGTAAAATGCAGGGTTTCATTTTGTTTTGTTTTCTCAAGTCTAGCTACCATACAAGAGACTTGACTGAGGATTACTCTTAAGAAAAAAGCTCTAAAACCCAGAAAATCTACCTAGTACTCCCTTTTTCTGAGTGTCAACTGCCCTCCAGTTTCCACCTGCTCCTGATCACTCTTAGTGACTATAGATAATTATTTTTTTCTATATTTTACCCAGAAATTATAATAGTTATTTGTAGAGGATTGGTCTGATATAAGCTCCTCTGCCATTACAGGAAACAAAACTCCTACAATGGGTATTTGAAGAATTGCAGGTAGTTCAATATAGTTGGAAGGGAATGTGCATGCATGCGTGTGTGTGTGTGTGTGTGTGTGTGTGTGTGTGTGTATTGCTGGGGACTAGAAGGACACACAGCTAAACAGAAGGCAGAAGTCAGATCATCAAGTGCCTTGTTTGTTATGCTGAGGGATTTGAACTTTATCCTGAAAGGTGTATTGGGAAGTTTTAACTGAAACAATAAAGTGATGTGAACCATGTCTCAGAGGTATTGCTTGGCATCTGTGTGAAGAATGACCCACAAAGGGTAGAAAAATAGTTGGGAGGCTATTAGGTAAAACGGAGTTTAGTTTTCTCCTTGGTAAGATGTAAGGTTGAACTAACTGATTATTAACATCTTTTATAGCTCTTCGATCCGACTCGACGGCACTTGGCTTGGCTTGGCTTTTATAGCTCTAATACTCTGATCTTCCCACTAATGTCCTCACTGAGCCTTACTGCAGCTAGGAGCTCCTGTGGGGTTGTGTTTTGCACAACACTGTACACAGCCCTTTGAGCCCAGTTTTCAAATGATACTGTTGGAGAAAAATATACTTGGTGGTATTCTATGGCTTATGAATAGATTAAGGTAATAGCAGCCTAAAGCATCATACGTGAATGCACTGTGAGAGGCTAACAGCCTTTGAATTTCTCCAGCTTTCCCTTCAGACCTCTTAAGTCATGACAGGTATTGGGTCATGTGATCTTAATGGTCTACTATTACTCTGCCTTTGATCTTTTAAACCCTCAGTGAGAAGGATACGGGTCTAGTTGGACTCAATAATATGGACTCATTGCACTGAGGGGAGGATACTTAAACTGGGAAGTGTGGGAAAATATTCCGCGACAGTTCCCTGAGAGCCTCTGGAGATGCTGATGGCATTATGATGAGCATTTTGATTTCCTCCTTATAAGGTAGTGGTGTTTCCTTGAGCTTCCAAGTGCCCAACTCTTTGTAAGTTTTCCTGGAGAGCAAACAACATCTGCTTGCCCTGGTATGACATAGCTTGTGGTGAAATGCTGAGAAGCAACACCTATCCTTCCTGGGAAGGGGAATCTAAAATCCAGTAACTTACTTTCAGCATGACATGTTTTTATGTGCTGTGCTTCTGAGTAGGAGCTCAGCTCTCAATAATGAAGAGTAGCTGAGTGGGCTGTCCTCAGTGAACTCATCCTACATTAGTTCATGAAACTTTAAGTTTAGGGAATTAGAAAGGTAGCAAAATCATTCTCACAGGCTGTTGCTTACATGCAACTATAAACTGAGGTTTTTCTCATGGGATTGTAGGGCCTAGAGGGGTGATTGGTGTATTACCTACCTGATTTTTTACTTTGATGGATGGCGTGTTATTCAGGGTTGGCCAAATGTTCTCTTACATGGCTCTAAATTTTTTATGTGCTCTGTCTCCAGCCTGGAGTATATGTGTATCAGTTCACATGTCTCCTAGGCACCTGCTCTGGGATTGGCCTGGAGATGTTCAACTGATTAAGGTGCAATCTTTGACTTATGGGAGGCCCTAGTCCGGTTACATGCCTCTGCTCTTTCTTTGGCTGCTAGGCCTTCTGCTGTGCACACTGAGCCTGTCAGCATGGTGTTCCTTTCCATGTGATGAGTTCTGTCTCTTCTTTCAGACACTGAATTGGATTTGGCAAAAATAACAGGAAGTGAGAAAATGTACTTGTGATATGATGTTCAAGTTAGGTCACATTTGACATTTTGTTAGCCTCTGTTTTATTGGTTCATGCAGTTAGGATATGTTTGGGCTCCTATGCTGTTATAAGGAAACCCTGGTTGCGGGGTGGTTAAGTGTTACAGCTGCTAACCAAAAGGCCAGTAGTTCAAATCTACCAAGCGCTCCTTTGAAACTCTATAGAACAGCTTTGCTCTGTCCTACAGGCTTGCTGTGAGTCAGAATTCACTTGATGACAATGGATTTTTGGTTGATGAGGACTGATCCCACTTTATCTCCTCCTCTGTTGCTTCTGTGCCAGAAATTTCTACCATTTATGAAGGCCCATTACAGTGGAAGGCGTTGACTGAAGAAACACATTAGCTTATCTGTGATTTCCATCTGGGAACTATGGACAGCAGAAGTGGAGAGGCAGGGGTGAGTTTCAGGGATGAGAGAGAGTGGTACAAATGAGCACGGGCTAGAAGGAAACAAGAAGTCTCCCCCGTTTCAGTGTTGGCAGGCACTGTGTCTAGGTTTTATCTTATCTTTATTCCCAACACTTTGCCCATTGTTTGGCAGCAAGTGGGCACTCAGGAAGTGAAAGCCTCAGATGCAGTCCTGCTTGGCAGTTAGAGCTGTGAAGCTCAGTCCTGACTTCACTCTGGCTAGGGCTGTGTGTTTTCAGGTAGCCAAATTTTTTGCTCAGTCTCATTCTCTTTTAACATGGCTTCAGCATGGCCAGGACTGTGAGGAGAGAGGGTGTCCTTCCAATATGGGGCTCAGTCCTGTGCTGTCATTTACCTGGTATGATTTAGGTCAGACAGCCATTCTGAAAGAAAAAAAGTCCATTTTAGAACAGGAGCAGGAGGAACTAAAGCATGACCCATAGAAAAGAACTGAGCCAGGCTGTCCTGCCATTTCTTGTAACATTGATTAATTAAGCAAGTTTGGCTGTGGGACTAGGTCTTGGCCCAGGATGGAAAGTATCCACTAATGAGGCAAGTGACTTCATGAAGATCAAAATAATTAGTCAGTTTGCACTGCTGTAGTGAGTCACCAACTTAAAGACATTATGTTCCAACTTAACAGGCAGTTGAGGCAGAAGACTCCTAGTTCCTGCTCCCTGGGGAAGTCAAAATATATCTGAGAACTTTGAGATCTGGTAGAGAACGGAAGGCGACTTGAGTTCTTTTCTGTCTACCTGTGCTTTCGCTTTCTCTCCCACTCGTTCAGTGGGAAGAAAGATGCAGGAAATACTGCCTGAGAGATGGAGGTGGGTTAAAGTGGACTGATTGGAGGCAGATAAATTGCTTAGTGGAAAGGAATGCACCCAGCACTCTGTACCAGGCCCTGGGATTCTAGAGAGTGCTGTTCTCTGAGTGGGTATTTGGTGGCTATGGTTGTCTAGATGGGGGCAGGACCATGCCCCACTGTGTAGGTGGCGGGAAGAGTTCTCTGTAAAGGTAGGGAGAAGAACTAACTGGCTGCTGCATCTTGGACTCTTCCCTCTGTGTGACTAATGCAGCCTGTGGAGTGTCCTGTGGCCAGAAGAGATGGACTGAGACGGAGGGCTTTAAAAGTGTTGTACTGGATTACAGAGAACTCTTTCCCTGATGTGTCTCAGAATAGGTAGACATGGGCCAGGAAAGCTAACTGACATCTTCTCGGAAAGTTGGGGCACGAGCATGGTGAGCTGTCAGAGTAGTAAATTCTGTAGCTGTTTGGCCAAAGTTAGAGGTGTGTCTGATGGAACAGAACTTTCCTTGGAAATTTGCAAGTTGGCCTCCACAGAGATTGAACCCTTGACTGTTGGTGTCATGAGGCCCCCTCTCCAACTGGCAAAGGACAGCTAGAAAAGAGGCATGTGTGCGGCTTACTGCACATCGTCACCAAGGCTGGGAAGAACAGCTCAGAATACATGTTCTCCTTGTGGTGCAGAGTCAGTGAGCGTTCTTTGTGGGAAATCTGTCAAGAAGAGACTATAGTGGAAAAACTCACAGACAGAGGGGCTCTGTTCAGGTGCTTCCACTTCCAGGATAGGTAACCTTAGGGACATCAATTAGATTTTTTTGAATCTCCTTCCCCTTCTTCTTTTGGTCTCTCCTTCCTTCCTTTCTTCTGCAGATGTTTATTGAGTGCCCATCAGGGGCTGTAAGCGCTAGAAATGCAGTGGAGAATAATTTAGACAAGTCTGACATTCTAATTGGAGAAGAGAGATAGAAATGAGTTAGCCAACTAAAGTAGCTAAGACCATTTGAAACAGTGATAAGTTCTTTGAAGAAAATAATGAGATGGAGAATGCCTAAAGGTATGTGGCTATTCTAGCTGGGTAAATAAGGTCATTGATGGTAGAGTGATGAAATTCTTACCTTCTGTGCAGAGACCTGGGTTTGGTTCATAGCCAGTGCACTTTGTGTGCAGGCACCAGCTATGTGCCAGTGGAGGCTTGTCTGCTGCTGTGATGCTGAACAGGTTTCAGCAGAGCTTGAAAACTAAGACAGACTAGGAGGAAAGGCATGGTAATCTGAAAATCGGCCAGCACAAACCCTATGGATCACAACAGTCTGACCCATGACAAATTATGGGGATGGTGCAGGACCAGGCAGTGTTTGTTCAGTTGTGGATGGAGTTGCCATGAGTCGGGGGCCAACTGAACCACAACAACAGGAGGGGAAGACTTCCCTGAGCTAATGATACTTGGGTTAGGACCTAATGATAAAGAGCTCTTATTAGCGGTCTGGGGGAAAGAGCATTATAAACGAGGGAACAGCAGATGCAGTGACCCTGAGGTAAGGGAGACCAGTAGGCACATGGCCTCGGAGGACAGAGCCTGGCCTCTGGATCACTGTGGAGGAAAGCTTATTAGACATTGCTTATGCTCTGGATTGTGAGAGAGAAATAAGCTTCTGTTGTGTCAAGCCACCTAAATGTTAGTGTTTGTTGTAGTAGTGTTAGCCTAACTAATACGGAAGAATTCACTGATGTAGCAGTGCAGAAGATGGAAAGTAAGTGTGGAAACTTGGGAACAGGAAAGCAAAGATGTTTATCACCTCCGCAAAAGGAGTCAGCTGAAGATCCAAAAGGATGCTCGTCTCTTCTCTCATGGTTTGAGCCAGAAGTTCTGTCCTGCTCTAATGACAGTTCAGAAGGCTTTCCGGACTCTTGTTGTATCACCAGGAGCTCTTGGTCCTCTAATTAAGCAATAATGTGCTTGTCCAATAAGTACCATATGGTTATAATGAATCGGGACCAAATTATCTGTGAGCTCTAAAAGTTAATGTTATTAATGATGATAATAAAATCTCACAATTTTATGTTACGCTTTTCTTCTGAAGAGCTCAAAATGCAAGTATGACTATATATGTCCAAAGATCCTACCAGCTGTGCTTTAGGAAGAAATGAAGACCCCAAAAGAGGCTGGGAAGATGACTTCAGACTTTAAGATAAGGCTCAAATCTTTCCATTGTCTTTATCTCTGTCCCCATAAAGTTAGCTAATCTTTACTGTCTGTAAACCAGAATACTTTGATAAGATTATTTTAATGTCACAATAAGGAGATGAAGTACAACTAAGGGACTGAAGCTAATTAGATACTACAAAAAGCTAAAACCAGAGGAAACCAGAATAGATTTGCCCTGGTGAGCCTTGTCCATTGAGAGAGGATGTGGGGTGGGGACAGGGAGTGGGGCATGAGGAACTGGCTAACCTTGGCCAGTGTCTCATAGAATGAAACTTGGCAGGTGACTACAAAGTGGGTGAGGATCTGAGGGAGGAATTTCTAATGGCAGGGACAACTGAGGGTAGGATATTGGCATCCTTCCAAGAGAGAACAGGGCTTAACATGTTTGAGGTATGTGGTAAAATAAGGATGTGCTTAGGGACATCTCTTTCTTAGGAGTAACAAATGAAAAAAATGAAAGAATTTCAACAATTGGCCCCAACCCAGATCCGCTTCTTCAGTGGCTCAAAGGATCTGGTGGCATGACCCAGGGGAGTCGAGAGAATGGGTATTTAAATTGGAAGGGAGTAGTTATAGGCAAGGGTTATGAGTCACAGAATTTAAAGGAGTTACCAAGGAAACTCTACTGAACATTACATGGTCAGTTGTAACCTTCCAGAAAAGTCGATCACCATAAAAATAATGTTAGTAATTTACCTTTCATTCAACAGGTATTGATTAATTGGCAATTGTGTGTCTCCTAGTCTTGGAGGAGCTTATAATTAAAGGGACCACATGATTTATTGCCTAAACTGAGGTGTTTGAGAATGAAATAGTTATATAGGGACAACAGGCATACACAAAGACTAGTCCATGCACACATGTGGTGACCCTGCTTATGATCTGTGATGTGTATAATCACTCCATTGGAAATCAGACACAATGAGATGCATATCTGTGCAATGCACGTTTCCACCTTTGTATCCTCATCTTCTGCCAAGAGTGAGAATCCCCTCCTTCCAGCAGGAGCCCTTTCTTCTCTCCTTCAGGACCCAGCTGACGCTCCAGCATGACCACCTCCACCATCTAGCCACTTACCAGGTTTGTTACCTTGGACAAGTTACTGAACCTGTCTGTGCCTTAGTTCCCTGATGAGTAAAATGAAGATAACAATAAGTGTCTGCTCACAGGGTTGTAGTGAGGATAAAATAGGTTCATACAGGCTTACAGTAGAATGGTACCTGATACAAATTTAGTGCTATTTATGTAGTGGCTATTATTACGATTAACTTCGTGACAGTTGGCAATTCACCCTATCATCCTGTATTTTAGTTTCCTCCTCTGTGAAACAGACAATAATACCTACCTTTTAAGGGCCTGGAATTCAGTGAAAGTTAGCCGTCCTCCCCCATTAAGATGAGCAGACATCAAAGGATGAGTTTTAATACTTTCCACACAACTTCACTAAATTTATTGCATAATATATTTAGATATGGCTAAAGAACATCTCACTGAAGGGACAGAGGAGTTGCCCAATGGGAAGGAAGCAGACAAGGAGAGGGATGTGTGGCCTTACATGGAAAAGGTCAACAGGAACGCAGATAAATGGTAGTCTTCCCAGTGTGCTCAGGCAAGAAAGGAGACTCTAGAAGTCACCAGAGGGTCTGGCCTTTGTCTCAGGATTAAAACGAGAGGGGCATTCTCTAAACTAGGGAGGCAAGGCGTTTGACTGTATCTAAAGTCATAAATAGCCGGCTCTTTTACTTCTTGTATTTAACTTTCATCCAGAGCTGGAAGAGTGCACACAACTATTTTAAGTACTTTGAGTTTCTTGACTTCATTAAGTTAATTTACAAAACAGGAAGTTATATTTAAAACAGCTTTTTTATGATGAAAATATCAAACAAAATCAAAGAGACTTGTATAGTGAATTCCATGTACCTATCTCCCGTCTCAAGCTTCAACAATCGTCAGTGCTCCTCCGTTTTGCCTTATCTGTTCCTATTCCCTTAAAAGAAACTCTGGTGGTGTAGTGAGTTAAGTGCTACATCTGCTAACCAAAAGGTCGGCAGTTCAAATCCACCAGGCACTCCTTGGAAACTCTATGGGGCAATTTTGCTCTGACCTATACAGTTGCCATAAGTCAGACCTGACTTGACCGCCAGCAGTGGGTTTGGTTGTTTTTTTTCATTCCGTTGAAGAATTTTTTCTGAAATATTTGAAAGAAAAATATAGTTAATATATAATTTCACCTGCAAATACTTCAGTGTGCATCTGTCACAGGCAAAAACTTTTTGAAGGAGACTTAGTGGAATGCTGCTTAAGTGCCAGGCTACTAACCAAAAGGTGGGTGATTTGAACTCGCTCAATGACTCCAAGGGAGGAAGACCTGGTGGTCTGTTTCCATAAGGATTACAGGCCAGAAAACCTTATGGGGCAGTTCTACTCTGTTATTTGGGGTTGCTGTGAGTCGGACTTGGCTGGGTGGCACCCAACAACAGCATCAGTGTCACCCGAGACAATAATAGTGATAGAACTCAGTAAATCCTTAGTAGTGTCTCATACCTTGTTCATGTTCAAATTTCCCTTTTTATCTCACAATATCTTGATAGTTGGTGTCTTTGAATCAGAATCCTAATGAGGTCCATGTAGTGTGTTTGCCTGTTATATCTCATAAATGTCCTTTTATCTATAACTATTCCCCCTCCTATTTTCAGTGTCATTTGTTTGCTGAAGAAATTGGGTCAGTTGTCTTATAAAATAGCCCACATTTTGGTTTGGTCAATTATATCCTTATTTTATTATTTTGTCCTCCATATTTTTTGCAACCGAGAATTTAGATTCAGCCTCTGTTTGTTTTCGGGGTAGGGTGGGGACAGGAATATACTAGTCAGGCTTGTGCGCATCCTGTCCTGTCACATCAGGAAGCACTTTTAGTGAGGCTAAGACTGTTGAGTGAGTTCCAGGATTGTCAGCCTGATCCCTGCATTAAAGAGTTTCCCATCAACCTTTCACCTAGTGGTTTTAGCATCCACTAATGATTGTTACCCACATCCATTATTTCATTAGGGCTTGTGAAATGTTGATTGTCTGATTTTATCATTCCCTTTCATTTAGTAGCTGGAATTTTTCTATAAAGAAGAATGTTCCTCATTATCTGTTGGTTATCCTGAAATACAGTTTGACAGAAAAAACAGAAGTGCTTTCTCATTATTTATCAATTTTCAGAGTAATCAGTTGGTGCCCCAGCAAAGGAGGATAGCTCTTTAGTTAATTAATTAAACAAATATTTATTGACTTCCTACTATGTACAGAACTTTTTCTAAATTCTGATAATTCATCAGTGACCAAAACAGATAATATTCAGTGATTTCATGGGACTTTCCCTCTGGTGGGGGACTCAGAAATCCCAGTTGCTATGGAATTGGTTTCTAACTCATGATGATCTTAAGTGTGCACTTCATAGAATCACATGAGGATCCTATGAAAAATAATAACTTAATTTTCAGCAGTAAATCTCCAGATCTTTCTTTTCAGTTACCTCTGGGTGGACTGTAACCTCCAGCTTAATGCATTAAACGTTTAGAGCCAAGAAAGCACTAAACAAATTGGTAAGTTTACATATTGGTGATAAGTGTGGTGGAGAAAAACAAAGCAGCGCAGGGATATAGGGAGTATTGGGAGTGGGTAGAAATTAAGTTTGCAGTTTTAAATAGGATCAGAGAGCTCGAGAGAAGGTGACATTTCAGCAAAAATATGAAGGTAAAAAATGACCTGTGTACTTGGGGGAGAAGAGCATTCCCGATCAGAGAACCTGGAGGTGGGAGGCGTATGGGACGTTTGAGGGTACAGAGTGAGCAAAAGGGAAGTTTGTAGGAGATGAGGTCAGAAAGGTAGGTAAGGGACAGATCGTGTAGGGCACATCAAGCACTTCGGGTTTTGCCCTGAGTGAGATGGGCAGGCATGCAGGGTTTAGAGCAGATGTGACTTATGTTTAGTGGCAGATGTGACTTATGTTTTAAAAGGGTCTTTCTGGCTGCCTGGGGACGAAGATGGTGTAGTAAGGTAAGAGAAAGAATAAACTCTGTCCTGAACTGCTGAGTTTAGATTTAAAAACAGAACACCTTCACCCCTGGTCAACTGTATTTCCTTGTCGGCTGGTTAGGGGGACTGAAGATGTTTCATCTGTTGTTTTAGGTGAACTGTGCTTCTGGCTGGAAGTTGGACTTACAGGAAACACTTCCATCTCAGTTGCATCCTTGAAAATGTCTAGGCGTGGCATTTGCCTCGGTATTGTTAAACACCCTGTAATGTAAAATCCCAAGGTAGAAATCTTCCTCCTTTGGACTCCAAGTAGAATGACTATATGCCCATCATCCCAGAGAAATAGACTTTCATCCCAATCTAGAAGTGTAATGCACATGGGGAAGTACTACTACGCGACTACCTCTTTCTGTGATTTGTTATGATGCTGTCTTCAACATCATTGTTGGTGTTGGCTAACCGACTACTTCCAGGGGTAACTTCTGATGATTCCAACGTAGGTCAGCATTCACAGTGGGCTAGGCCAGCCGTGGAAACCCTGGTTGCACAGTGGTTAAGTACTATGGCTGCTAACTATGGTGCTCCTTGGAAACTCTATGGGGCAGTTTTACTCTGACCTATGGGGTCTCCATAAGTCAGAATTGACTCGATGGCAGCAGGTTTCTTTTTTCAGATCAGCCATCTATCCAGGGTAACTAGTTTAACCATGGCAAGGGGTGGCTTAACTAAGAGTAGTCTGATGATGTGACGTGCAAATCAGCTGGGCTCTTTTTTTCACTCTCCCATCCAGATTTTCCCAGTTAGCGTGGACCACACCTTTTCATCCATGCTACTGCTCAGCATCCAGCGAACCTTTTTGTGGATGAGCGTCTGTCTTTGCCGGTAGCTCCCGCCTGTCACAGGCTGCTTATGAATTTCTGGGTGCTTAGCAACCAGGAGAGGGAATGATACAGGCAGCCTCTGTGCCTGTCAAGTAGCTGTTCCCTCTGTCTCATCTTCTCCTCTGGGTTTGTATTTGCAATGAAAGCAGCCAGAGAGATACTCAGCTTCAACTTAAACTGCAACTTTTTAAATAAAAAGAAAGAAAAATGAAACTGAATCTAGTTCAAGCGGATCTTGCCTCATAGAAAGCTTGCAAGCATCTCTTCTTATCTCCTTACCTTGTCTGTAGCTCAGGTACTTCTCTGTAACCTTCTGGTGCTCTCTCCCACAGACTGTGCCGAAAGGTGTGACATACCCAGAGAGACAAGGGGGTAGGAAGAGACAAGGCCTCCCCAGTCTGCAGGTTCTGCAGCCTTAAAGAAAGCTGCCTTAGATTCCCAGGGCTGCCGTATCAGAACACTGTGGCGTGGGCAGCTTTAAAGAATAGAAATGTTATTTTCTCACTGTTCTGGAGGCCAGAAGTTTTAATTCAGGGAGTAGGCAGGAACATGCTCTCTAGGAAGACTCTAGGGGAAGATCCTGCCTTGTCTCCAGGTTTCGGGTAGCTCTGGGTATGTCTTGGCATTCCTTGGTTGTAGATGAGCCCTCCCATGTCATCTTTCCCCGGTGAATGATTGTTGCTTTGTCTGTTCTCTTCTAAGACACTGCTCAGAAGACATTAGGCCCTAGCCCCGGTGGTACAACAGTTAAACACTTGACTACTAACTGCAAAGTTCCTGGTTCAAACCCATCCCGTGGCTCTGTGGGAGAAAGTCCTGGTAACTTGAAAGATTATTAAGATTTCTTTTTCCCCAAGAAAACCTCATTAGGAAGTTCTGCTCTGTCACATGGGATTGCTCAGAGTCAGAATCAACACCACAGCATCTGATACCACCACAACCACTCTGGTATTATGACCTTGTTCACATATGCAAAGAAACCTGCTATCCCTCCAAACGAAGTCATATCCATATAGATACAGAGGATAGGACTTCAACATGTTTTGGGAGGATGGAGACACCAGTGGCCTAGTGGTTAGGTGCTACAGCTGCTGACCAAAAGGTTAGCAAGTCGAATCCACCAGGCACTCCTTGGAAACTCCATGGGGCAGTTGTACTCTGTCCTATAGTGTCACTGTGAGCCAGAATCGACTCGATCACATGGTTTGGGTTTGGGTTTGGGAGGATACACTTCAATCCTTAACAGAGGGCAGGAGGAAGCATATGTTCTAAAGAAGGATGTCACTCATTAGAGATGGACTGTCATTAAAAGGAAAGTTGTTTGATGGCGGAGACGCAAAACATTTCAGACAGACAACACTCCTCAGTAACAATCATTACTCATGTGTTTAGCACTATGAGCTCAGAAGGGTTTTTGAGAAGCCAGGGCTGTTGGGAAGGGGAGGGAAGGGAAAGAAACAGCATTTACTGGTATCTGCAACGGGCCCTGTACTGCTAGCTACCTTTGTTAAATATAGAAGCACGGACATCTCATGGGATGAACTTAACTCAGAAATGATGCTGCATGTAGGATTGTGTTCTGCAGCCAATCCATGAGTCCACAGAAGGATTGATAGAGGATCTGAGTTGGGATCTGAAGTAATTATCTTACGATGTCACAGCACCTGTGTCTGTAGAGCTGGATGCTAACAAATCTGGGCTGTTTCTGGGGATGTCAAAATGGCTGTGAATATCTGCTTGTCCCTTGACAATACCTTCCTTTCTTTGCCTCTGGGCAGACTCTGCTACTTTCTTCAAGACTGGATGCCCACCAGGGAGCCTGTGGAGCTGCTGGAGGACCAGATTCTTAGGAGGGTCTGTGGCTGTACCCTTTTCTCAGTTCAATCCCACAAGCCCTGAGAGGAAATTAAAAAGACAGAAGCAATGGGGTCTTTTCCATGGCTACAACAGCCTAATTATTTACTTAAACACTCATTAAAATGAGTGTTTGAAGACTTGGAATCCAGAATCTTTGATAAAAATTCACATGTTGGGAGGACCCATCTGAATGGCTGACTGTATCAACATGAGACCAGAAGAACGAGGTGGTGCCCGGCCACCACCAAAGACAGCCGTGATGGGACACACAATGTCGAGTCCCAGTGACAACACAAGAAAAAGAGGGATACACCTCAAGAATTCCACTAAAAGACCACAAACGATGGTTAGGCAGCTTGGGCATTCCTCTGGGAGCATGGCCCCTAGACCAGAGAACATTACTGAGGTCAACTCTTCAGACAGAAATGGACTGGACTTGGGGACACAGTGTGCCCATATGGTGTGTGTACTTTATGGTTCTAAGCATCTGTAGGATGCTGTACTACTGGCTTCTTACTAGAAGGGAGAGAAGGGGGTGGAGAGGAGGGGACAAGAGCTTGTTCAGCGTATATGACATACATAAAACGAAAAGGAGGAGCGTGCTGTCACTGGGCAAGGAGAGCAGAATTAGCTGCAGATAGGCACGTGTGCACATTTAATTTGGCTGTATACTTTCACTTAATCACAAACACAAAATAAAAATTCACATGTTATCTCATACCTCCAAGGGCTTATGCCATCCTGCCAGTTGGAGCTGGGGGCAGAGCGCAGAAGTGAAGGGGTGGTACCTTGCTAAAGATTAATGAAGGGTTTCCTGGGTACTGATTATAGGTTAGTGAACTGATGGTCTCAGCTAGGTTTTTAATAAAGTAGGCAGGAAAAAATACAAATCTATCAGTGGACTCAGCATCTTAGCGGTGTAGATTCTTTTTCGATTGGAAGGACCTTGGAGGTCATCCAGCCCAGTTCCCCATTGGATGCTTGATTAGTAATTACTGCAAAAACCCTGGGCTCTGTATACCAGTCATGGACCCAAACCCATATTGTTAATAGAAAGTATTACAGCAGTTAATGGAATGCTGCTGGAATATTGCCTCTAGAGTTGCATCCACAACCTGGAAGAAATTCAGAGACAAGAAAATCCAGAGGAGACAATGGACACGTGTGACATTACAAAATAGAATTGATGAGGAAAGAGTAAGTCAATTGGCTAAACAGGAAAAATCAGTTTCATAATAATGATCACAAGCGAATATTCAGTACTAGGAAAAAAAGAAATCTTGCTCTGCCAGTCATTTGATGTAAATTTGGAAGAATTCTTGTTCTCTTGCCTCCAAACTGTTGTGTACGTTAATGCTGCACTGATCTTTTGAGGTTGGCATCTATCATTTGCCTTCTTTGCTCAGAATAAAATTTTCGTAGTTCCTTCTTGTCTAATGAGAGAAAGTTGGAGCTGTCTTATTTTGGTGTTCAAGACTCAGCCTTCTCTTTTTCCTTCAGCATAAGTTTTAGTTGTGGTCAGTTGTGTCCACCCACTGCCTCCTTAGCAGGCCTTACTCTAGAATGGGATGCAGGTCTTCCAGTTTGTGTACCCTCCACATGTCTAGCATTGGTTGAGCATATGGTGGATGAATGAATGAATGAAGCCCATAATCTGAGTAGATGACATACAGGTACGAACACACAGCCATGTATATATGCAGACACTGAAATGCCATACACTCCTGAGTATGTTGTGACTGTTAGATGTTGTCAGTTCTGTTGCAACCCTGTATGTGCAGTGTAGAACTGTTCCATAGCATCTTCAAGGCTGTTACCTTTTGGAAGCAAATTGCTAGGTCTGTCTTCTGAGGCACCTCTAGGTGTATTTGAACTGCCAACCTTTTAGTTAGCAGTTATATGCTTAACCATTTGCACCACTTTCTCTCGTTTTATGAACAGAGACAAAGAGCCTCTTGTCTTTCCTGGCATCAGGGAAAGGGTGAAGAGCCTAGAAAAGCATCAGTATCAATCTGAAAGTATAGTTGATGGGGAAAGCTTGGGGATAAAGAAGCTCCTGTTCTTGTTCCTTCCTGAAACCAGCATCTGCTCGAAAGCCCAGCAGGGCCTGCAGCATTGGCAAACCTGGCATGGCGCCCTTCTCCTTTCAGAGGAAGTGCAGTGTCCCCACAGGATGAGTCAGTGGAGAATGGAATCAAAGAATGAGTCACTTTGGGAGGAGAGGGCTAAAGGATTTTCTCTGTTCAAAGATATTTTAGGTCTTGGTAGGTTTTTCCCACTTCTCTTATTTAGATATAAGTTTAGGTCATGTGACTGCAGTGGAGAATTCTCAGATATAACAGGAAAAGCATTCCCCTTACTATTAGGAGTGCTATGTTCTAGAACATTTTTGCCAATAGGCGGTGAATTGAGGGGCAAAGAGGGCTGGCTTTGGAGTCAGACAGACGGGTTCTAATCACAGCTCTTCCCAGAACCAGCTGGTGACCTTGAGTGAGTTGTTTAACTTTTTTTTTTTATCATTTCCAAAATGAGGTTGTCATGAGTCTCAAATGAGATAATATATTCATTTATTCCACAAATATTTATTGAATGTGTCTGGCACAGTACTTGATGCAGTGTGCATGGTGGTAAATGGCACAGACCCAGATCCTGCCCTCTGGGAGGATTGCAATTTGGTGGGAAGACAGATATGTAAGGCATGTGGCTGATGCCCTGTAGGCAGGAAGTGCTCAGTATATGACAATAGTTACAATGAGGATGACCTCCTCCATGATTTCCTGTAAATTACTTAATCTCTTTGTATCTGTTTCTTCACCTATGAAATGCAGAGTTGAGTTAAAATCATCTCAAAGGGGAAAATCCCTGGTCCCTAGTCTTGGGCTAAAGTTTTTGAGCTCATATTTGGAGCTATTTAGAGGATTGGCGAAGTAGAAATGGAGAGACAACTGGCAGGAGCAGCACCCAGGCCTTTCATTGTGGGGATAAAATTAAGATCAACATTATCGCAGCACACTGGTTTGGAGAGCTGGAATAAATAAGAAGGCATTTGAGTTCCATGTTTAGGTTGCAAAACTCAATTGTCCAAATACATAATCAGGCTAGACGCTAGTTCCAGCCAAGCCAAGTGCCGTCGAGTTGGATCCAACTCGTGCCTACCCTAGGGTAGTTCACACAGGAAAAAAAAATCCAAGTATTATGTGATTGGGGCTACTAAAAACAAGACCCAAGGTCAAGCTGCGTTCTTAGAAATACAGTGAAGAGTGCATAGGCGAGGGGAAGAAAACGAAGAGTAATGATGGCTTTTTAAGTTATTGCAGGTCGAGAGACCCAGATACATTGTGTTACATACAGATTAAGTCCTCATGATAGCCTCATGAGATAGAGACTATTATTATTATCCTTTAATAGATGAGAGTACTAAAGCTTAGAGAAGCTAAGTAATGGCTTATGAGGGACACTTCGCCCAGAGCTGGTAATGAACAGCTGGATGACCTGGGCAAGAAGATGTTGAGGAGGACACGGTAGTTTACTAAGTGAATTGTATTTAAGGGGGTCATGTAGAAGATGGAATAAACCAACTCTGCACTACTCCTAAATGCAGATCCCTGACCAATGGGTGGATGTTATGGGTTCAGGAAGGAGCTGTTCTGCAGTAGAACATGTCAAGAGACCATGAGTTCTGCATCCATGCAAGCCTTTAGCAGAGGTTAGGGGACTGCTGGAGATGTTGTAGTGTGAAGTTTGGTCACATGATGTATGAGTTTCTGTTTGCTAAAAAAGTAACAATAGTATTGAACAATTGTGTTCAGTAGCCTTGAACCTCATGTAATCTTCTTTAGTAATTTCTCCAGCAAGACCAACAATGATAAAACCATGTGAGTAAATGAGGTAATACTGGTGAAAGCAAAACACAAGCATTAATATTAGATAAATGACAAAGGGTGTTGTGATGGCAATATAGCCTTTCTGCATCCTGGGTGCCAGATCAGAACACTCAGGTGGGTTCTTTGATGGATTTCTTTTGCTTCTGAACGGTGCTACCGCGCCCCCACCCCTGTGCTCTTCTCAAGTCTTTCTCCTCACAGAGCTGTTGTTTTTCTTTTAAACCAAGAACCTGTTGGTATTGAGTCAATTCCAAATCCTAGTGACCCTATAGAACAAATTAGAAATGCCTCCTAGGGTTTCTAAGGAGGGTCTGGTGGACACCAACTGCCAACCTTTCGGTTAGCAGCCATAGCTTGTAACCAGCATGCCACCAGGGTTTCCCTTTTTCTCCTACATCATCTTAAATTGAAATGTAGACACATGTGCAGAGACTTCACAGTCTTTTTTTCTATTGGTGAGCCATATGGAAGTCATCAGTATGTTATAATATTGAGGCTACCAACTCTCAAGTCATTCTGAGAAAATAGTTTCTCTACTAACATAGTTCCCAGGTTTGACAGGGAGAAGGGGTGAGCTCACCTCTACGTTAAAATTCTGTCCTTCCTCCTTCCCAACCTCACTTCCTGAAATTCATTCACCAGAACTGTGCCAAACCAGTTGCCTTCAAGTAGATTACAACTCATGGTGACCCCATATGTGTCAGAGAAGACTATGTGCCACAGAGTTTTCAATGGCTAATTTTTCAGCAGTAGATGGCCAGGGCTGTCTTCTGAGGTTCCTCTGGGTAGACATGAACTTCCAACTTTTCTGTTAGCACTGGGGCTTTGAAACAGTTCCTTCCAGTTTGACACCTCCCCACCACCTACTGAGAATCTGCGTTTCCACCCTAGATATACTGAATCAGAGTCTACATTTAAAAAGGTCTTCATTCTAACAGGAGCTTATTAAAATGTGGACTTCTATACTAAGAGTCATATGAGGATCTTGTGGAAATATAGATGTATGCATAATGAAAATGTAGAATCCGATCTGGTACATGTAGGGGCAGAAATGCAAATTTTCAATAGTGGCTGGAACCAGAAGGAACTGGTCGAAACCCTAGGTTACTAGTTGAGGGCATTAAACATTGGTGCTATCCATAGACTCCTGAACTGTGCTAAGGGCTGGAGACTCAAAGAGACTAAGACAAGCTGTTAGAGTGAATTGCATTCCCCCCAAAATCTGTGTAGCAGTTTGGCTGGGCCGTGGTTCCTGGTCTTTTGTGATGTTACTCCACGTTGGAATTCCTGCCTCTGTGGTGTTAATGAGGGTGGATACTTGGCAATTGTGTTGGTAGGCCAGGACTCTGTGTTTGTTTTGTGCCTTGAGGCTATCCCTTGAGATACAAAGGAGGACACCCTGGTGGCATAGTGGCTAAGTGCTATGGCTGCTGACTGAAAGGTCAGCAGTTCAAATCTGTGAGGTGCTCCCTGGAAACTCTATGGGCAAGTTCTACTCTGTTCTCTAAGGTCACTATGAGTCGGAATTGACTCAATGGCAATGGGTTGATAGATTCACTGTGAGTTGGAATTGATGTGACAGCACTGGGTTTGGTGTTTTGGCTTATACCATCATAAAGAAAGTACTGCCTGGTGCTGAGCATATCCTTTAGAAAAGACCAGGGTCCCTGCACTTCGAAAGCTTCTAGTCCAGGGAAAGACTGATGACAAGGACCCTCCTGCAGTGCCGGCAGAGAAAGCCTTCCACTGGACCTGACACCCTGAATTTGGATTTTTAGCTTACAGTACTGTAAAGAATAAAATTTCTCTTTTTAAAGCCATCCACTTGCGGTATTTTTGTTAAAGCAGAACTAGATAACGAAAAACACAGGCTTTCAGAATCTTGCAGTCTGAGGAGAGACAGGATGGATGCAGGCAGTGACCAGGGCATGGAACTAGTTATTTTGCGTGGCTGCACCCTCTGCTGAGAATTTGCATTTGCACCCCAGATACATTGAATTGAAATCTACATTTTAGTGTACATTCTTATGTGTAACTTCCTGGTAACTTGTTTGAAACACAAATTCCCAGCAGGGGGTTTAAACTGGGGGTGGGGAGGTGGGGGGAGTAGGGAGGGTAGGGGTGGTGGGGGTACTGGGGAGGTGGGGACACGGACTGGTTTAAATCCCTGGCAATGACAGCCCAGTGTGATGGACACTGAGATAATGTGCGACGGAGTGCACAGGCATCATGGCAGCAGGAGGGCAGGTGTGACCTGGACAAGGTTTTCATGGTGTCTTTGTGAAGAGAGGACTTTGGAATCAGGCAGACCTTGGTTTCAGTACCTAGTCCACCATTTGCTGTGTCATCTTGGGCAGGCTCCTTGATTTTTCTGAGTCTCTGTCCCTTCCCCTATTAAATTAGGGCACTGTTGCTTCTTGCATGTTTTTCTGTGAACATTGAGTTAAGTAGATTTAGAGAAAGCACTTAGCATAGCATCTAGCTCAATGAAGGAAAGTTCTCCTCCTTTCCTGATCTTAGGGAGCCCAGGATCCTTAACCTGAAATCAGCGAGTCCCTAAGGCTGTGGTTCCCAAATACCTGGTCATAGATTGTTGTCAAGGTAGCTATCATCACCACCAGGACTGGTTTCTTAAATGTAGATTTGGGGTGCCTCCTCTAGAGATCCTGTGTTAGTGGCTGTGGGAAGGGGCTGCACAGGACTCTGAAAAGCTCCCCAAGCAATTCAGATGCACAGCTAAGTTTGGAAACCAGCTGAAAATACATGCAAAAAAATAAAAATGAGACAGTGCATATGTGTGTGTGCATTTTCCTGGAGAGAGGCCCCTGATTTTCATTACATTCTCAGAATGTTTTATGATCCCACAGAAAGTAAGGACCACTCTTTGAGAGCTATGAACAAGTAGGCTCAGGATGTGAGCCTGGAGAAGATGGACTGAGGACATGAAACGGTCCCCAAACCTAGCACTTCTTGCCCCTCCTCCCTTGTCTCTCACTTGTGAGATTCCCAAGGAAGTTGGTCAGCTGATCTCTGGTAGGTCCAGAAGCTATTGAGGAAGCAGGGGTATCTCATCAGTTCTGTCTCTTGAGATTCTTAAGATGCTTAGTTGTAACCAGCCCACAAAATTGACATGGAAAATGTTTCAGTCTGATTCCTGTAAATGTGAAATCTGTTACGAATTACATCCGAGTGAAAGAAAGAAGCAGGGAGAGATTTGGTGAGTGTGCTGGAGAGCCAGTGTCTGCTTGGTCTGAAAGCTTTTGCAATTTCTTCTAATTGGCCCAGTCCTTTTTCTGTAAAAAATCTCCTCTCCTGCCTCTGTCCCCTCCCCATTGCCTCTGATTTCCTGGCAAGGCCACCAGGCACCGGAACTGGGGATGTTGTTATTCTGAAAGATATTCAGGTGTGTGATGTTAAAAGCAGGCAGGAAGAGAATGTTGGCTCTGTTTAGCAGCTGAGGGGACTTGTTTCTCAACATGTCATCTGAGGCCAAGAGACTTGAGCTTTTTCTGCTTGTTTTCTTCTTCCCTTTATTGTTTTTTATCTTTCTACTTCCTTTGACTTTTAGTTTTCGGTGAATCTCTTAGGATGCTCCATGGGTTCACAGATGCTTTCAAGCTTACCCTGAAAGCCACAGGAGTTCCTGGCTGGTTCTGGTCACTTCGGGTGATCCAGTCCCCTGATAATTTGACATCAGCTTGTGTTAGTGCACACATTCCTTTGTTGTGTCTGGTCAGAGCTAACCGTAGGCCTCTCTCAGAGTCTCCCCCTCCCTCCGTGAAGTGACACCTAGAATATGAAATAGTTAATAACTGTTTGGAGAGTCTTTGTGTATAGTTTGTTCATTCATTTGTTTGTTCAACAAGTATTTCTTACTTGTCTGCTGTGTACCAGCTACATGTATAGTGCTGGAAGTATAGTGAAATAGGGTGGACCGAGTCTGGCTCTCATGGTGCTTCCACTCTAATGAGGAATACAGGCAGATAACACAACATGGCAAGCAGATAGGGAGAGTCATGTTTTCTGACCCTGCTTTCCTTTTCAGAGGCTCCATGGTTCCCCGTTTCTGTCTTCTTTACCTGCAAATGACTCCTAGTAACTTAAGTAGCTGAAAATACTACCCCTCCCATGAGTATTTGCATCTAAATGGGGATTAAAGTTTTCTATCAAGAGTAGTGGATCTTCTTTATGATGGGAGCAGGCCCAACCAGAAGACTTGGAATCTTAACCTAAGGTGGCTTGTTGCCCCCTAGGTGTCGCTGTAACTCACCAGCCATGGCCCTATCCAGACAATGTGCCAGTTCGGACTTCACCACTGCTGCTTGCTGGGTTGTCATTTTCTTGGATTTCTCTTTCTCTAGTCCTTGCTACTCCCACCTTACCAGTAGCCCAAACTATTGAGAGCAAAGGGATAGAGGATCTCATAGGAGGGATGGGGTTAGTTTATCCGCCAGCATGGAGTGCCTCCCTGCTTCTCTGACCACCATTCTCTGTGGCCCGGCCTCCACCGTTCCTTGAAGGCCTCACCGTGATGTCATGAAGCTGTGTCTGATGAGGCCTGAGGAGGGACCACCACTCACTAACTGCCCTGCACTTACCTCCTGCCCTGTTTGTGTGGGCCTGGGCACAGGCTGCACTGTATTCTTGGTTACTGTTTTTCTTGTGCGCGTGTATTCTTTGTCCGATGGGATGCCGGTCGGCTCCTCCAGTATCTTGGCCTTCTCTACGGCCCTCACATGCTTTGTGGCCTGATTGATTGGTTTCCCCAGGCAGCCCACCAGTCATTTCCTGGCACAGTCTGGCTCCTCTTCTTGAGCCCCTCATCCCGTTCCTTGCTCAGTCGAGATTCATGTCAGCAGCTGTTCTCATCTGGGGCTGTGGTTTTGGGTAAGGCATTTTTTCAGCCCTCTCATCTTTAGGGAAACCTGTCCAGCACAGGACTGATTAGAATTGGATGCTTGCAATAAATGTTTCCCTTCCCTACAATGTGGCTGAACATACAGCTTCTTGTGGCTGCTTTTGGCCATGCCTGATAATGCAGGGTTTCCTTCACTGTTTTCAGGTGTGTGGTAGGTCTGCTCTGCTTGTGTTACCCATATATGCACTGTTAGGGTCTAAGGTGCTGGGATCAGGTTAGGCACCCAGCCCCACCGTTTGGAAAGGGGCGTGTGCTGAAGACCCAGACTGCTGGTAGGCAGTGGGGTCCTTAATGACAGGAGGCAAGGGGAAAGTGGCCGTTGATGGAAGTGAGGGCTCCTCTCAGTAAGAGAATATGCCTCATGCACGAAGAGAACCCCATTGCCTTCAAATTGATTCCAACTCATAGCAACCTTATACGGCAGAGTAGAACTGCCTGATAGGGTTTCCAAGGCATGCCGGGTGGATTCAAACTGCCATCCTATTGATTGGCAGCCATAGCACTGAACCACTACTCTGCCAGGGTTTCTTCATGAAGACAGCTAAGATTTATTTACTGATTTACTGATGTGTCTTAGGAATGAAGAAAGAAAGAGCCTAGGAGAATTCTCCAGGTTGTAATCTGACAGAGAGAGAGAGAGAGCGCATACCTTGGATAGGACTAAAGAGAGTCAAAGAAAAATAAATGCACAGAGACAAACAAACCAAAACCTTCTGCCGTCTAGTCAACTCCTACTCGTAGTGACCCTGTAGGACACAGCAGAACTTAAGTCTGCTAACCAAAATGTTGGCAGTTCAAATCCACCAGGTGCTTCTTGGAAACTCTATGAGGATGTTCTGCACAGAGACACAGAAAGTGAGAAATAGACCAAGAGAGACAGAAAAACAATGGGATGAAAGGTAGCCACAGAGAAGCTGAGAAAAAGAGACAGAAGAGGAGGGGAGCGAGAGTCAAGAAGAGGTATTGGTGACATCATGTATTTACTGATTGATTGATGGTTTGTCTGCTTTATCCTTAGAATGTCCACAACTTGTGTCTGGGGCCTCGGTGCAGTCAGGTTGGTTCCAACTCATAGCGACCCTGTAGGACAGGGTAGAGCTGCCCTGTTGGGTTTCCAAGGAGTGGTTGGTGGATTCAAACTGCCAACCTTTTGGTTAGCAGCCAAGCTCTTAAGCACTATGCCATCAGGGCTCCCAGTATGTACAAATTCCAAGGTATTGTTTTAATGCAGTTATCTGTTTAATAATAATATAATTTCTTTAGTGATTACCACATCCTAGGTACTGTGCTAGAAACCCTAGTGGCATAGTGGTTAAGAGCTGTGGCTGCTAGCCAAAAGGTTGGCAGTTCATCTCCACAAGGGGCTCCTTGGAAACACTATGGGCAGTTTTACTATGTCCTATAGGGTCACTATGAGTCAGACTCGACTCGATGGCAGTGAATTAGTTAATTAGGTATTGTGCTAAGTCATTGATTATTCTTTGTTTAGTCTTTGTGAGAGTCCTTTGAGAGAGCTGTTGTTATCCTTGTTTCATGAAGAGGAAACTGAGGTCACATGGTTTGTGAAGGAATGAGCAGGGACTCAGCACACGGGTCAGTCTGATCCCAAGAATTATACTTTTAAACTTCTTTGCACTATCTTCTTGGGGCTGCACCGTCCACTTTACTCTGTAAGCTTCTGACTTCCTCCAAACTGGGGGTGAGCATACCCACCCCCCGTACCTCCTGATGATCACTCTGTGCTTTCTTGTTGCCCCAAAGTCGAACCTACAGATCCACTGGAAGGAATTGTCTTATATCTCTGTGCCAGCCAAATATTTTCAGAGACTTTGCCAGACAGGATCTAATTTAACTTTCACCATTATTCTGTAAGTGGATTTTATCATCCACATTTTAGAGATGGGAAAACTGAGACTCAGAGAGACTGAGTGATTGCCTAGGGCTGCAATGTATAGTCCTTCAGTAGTGCAGCTAGGAGGTAAATCTAAAATGTTGGAGTTCACATCCAACACTGGTTTACCCACAGGTAGTCACCTCTTTATGAAGACATTTTCTCCATATTAGCCATTCCATCTTGAGCCGAAGGAATGGCCTGGAAGCTATATGGACTTGAATCGGGACTTGTAGTTGAGTAGAGATGTTTGAGGCAGCAAGGAACAGAGTAGGTGCATAGAAGGTTTATTCTAGAAGCTGCAGCTTCTTCCCAAGGCAGAGGGCATGGGAGATGGCTTAGCTTGCTCACTCCTGGGAGCTCCCAGAAATCCCCCTTCTAACAAAGTGAAAAATGATTATTCCAGGCAAAGCATAAAGAGACCTTTCTGAGGGGTTGTGCTAATGACTGGCTGACCAGAGGATGGAGCAGGAAAGTATGTGCTGGCATCATGGAGAGAACCAGCTAGGACCAAAACAACCAGGAGTAGTGTCCACAGTTGGCAGGAGATTGGACTTGTGTGTTCCTCTGCCTTAGAGAAAAGCAAGCAGGAGAGCAGAAGCAAACCTTGCTGGCAGTCTGTTCTCTGGGCTATGTCCTTCGGCCAGGGACTGTAGGGCCTCTGATGTGTTTGTTTTCCTGGTCTTAGAGTCTCTTTATGCCTCTAGAGGGAGTAATTCATTCTGTCTCCCTAGGAAGAACATAGATGCCAATGGAAGCTGCAGTAACAACCTAGGAGTTGTGTCTCCTTGGAACTGTGGCTCAGGTCTAAGGGAAAAGCAGCTGTCAGAGAGAAGCAAACACCCAAATAGAACAAGCAGCAAGCACGGAAGTCTTTTCATGCATAATTTAAAATTAAAAAAAAAAAAAAAAGTATTACTTACATGCTATTCCAGGGACCAAGCTATAGTAACCATTATCCCCCAGAGTTGTTTAAGGCCTTCCAAGAGCCGTGGTAGCACAGTGGTTAAGTGCTTGGTTCCTAACAGAAAGGTTGGTAGTTCAAACTCACCTGATGGCCCCTTGGAGGAAGACATGGTGGTCTGCTTCCATAAAGATGACAGCTGGTTCCACTGTGTTATATGGGGCCACCATGAGTCGAGATTGATTTGACAGCACAAACAACAGCGTAGCCTAAGGCCCACTGGTATTTGGTGTCCCTGCCTTTCAGCACATCAGGCATCTTCAAATACACCCACATCCCCATGAGACTGAATATCTTTGCTGTAAATAAATTAGAAAGAATGGTTGTATTTTTTTAATGTTGAGTTTTATTAAGAATAAATTATTCATTTTAGTCTTGTGACAAACTCTATAAGATAAGTCTATGAGTTGAATTGAGCCACATTTAACAAGCAGGCGCAATGTCAAGTTTTGAGACATTGAGTTAAATATTTGTTTTGAATTTCTAGTTATTTGCTTTGATATTTTAGACCCAATCTGGCTTTTTTTTTCCTCTTAATTTTTAGGTATTGTTATAAGATGATTTAAAAGCTTGTAGGCTTTAAGCATTACGCCTTATTGTGTTTATTGGATACAATCCACCCCCACCGCCCTCCGCCTGATTCCAAAGAGAGAGAAAGAAATGGACTACTTCAGGAAATTGACATTCAGTTCCTAGGCTGAAATTATACTAGATTCTTGGGTTCTATAGTCTCTTTTATAGTTTTTTTTTTTTTAACTGTAAAGTATAAGAAGTATTTGCTGAGAAATGTGGACAATTTCTACATGACCCAAACAGATAATACTAAAATTGGTTACCATAAATCCTTTGGGAAAACCAAAACCACCAAACCCATTGCCTTTGAGTTGATTCCATCTCATAGCACCCTTATAGGACAGAATAGAACTGCCCCATATAGTTTCCAAGGAACACCTGGTGGATTTGAACTGCTGACCTTTTGATTTAGTGACCACAGTTCTTAACTAGTATGCCAGCATGGTTTCCCTTTGGAAGAAGGGAGGATATAGATTCTAAATATGATTGTTTCAGCTCAGCTGTTGAGAAATGGAAGTTAAAGGAAGTGGGGGAGAGACTGGCTCCTCAAAAGCCTCAGATTAGCATGTTGTGGGGACTGGCCTCACGTGGACACTCAGTTTCTGCCTTTTCCCAGTAAAAAATCCTTGCATTGGGTGAGAGATGACAGAGGCCTGTCACAGACTGTGTATGCAACTACTGAGTGTCTACCAGAGGAATTGAGGAGAGAACTGACCTGGGTTCTAAGAGCTGGGTAAAGGCAATGAGAGGAAGGCTGAAGAAGGGGACCCAGCTCACCTAGATATAGAAGAATGATCCAGTCCAGGAGAACAGAAAGGTGCTATACCATGCAGAGATATTGCAGCTTCCTGGTTGGAGACAGAAGCTGTACTCTGGCTATGCTGTCTAAGACACAGGGGTCATATCTAGCTTCTGAAGAACAATTTTAAGAGAGGAGGTTGCTAATCATATGGAAAACTCTCTTCACAAGATGAGTGGGAACCTGTGGGGAAAGGAGAAAGAAGAAATGTTGGCTATCTTCAGCCACAGTGATCTACCTGACATAAGAAAAACTGGGATAAAACTGCATGAAATTATGACCTGTAAAAGAAAACCTCTTTGCTGTCAAGTTGTTTCTGACTCATAGCGATTCTATAGGACAGAGTAGAACTGCCCTGTGAGGTTTCCAGGAAGTGCCTAGTGGATTCAAACCTTCTGCTTAACAGTTGAGCTTTTATCTACCAGGGCCTCCAAATTAGGATCAGAACCAAAGAAGTTACTGCCGTTGAGTCAATTCTGACTTACAGCGGCAACCCTATAGGTCAGAGGAGTACTTCACCATAGAGTTTCCAAGGAGTGCCTGCTGAATTTGAACTGCTGACCTTCTGGTTAGCAGATGTAGAACTTAACCACCGTGCCACCAAGGTTTCCACTTCCAAGTTATGAGAAGCCCCGCCAAAGTAACATACTTGCTAAGAGTTCTGATAACTGCTGATTTAAAGAAGAATACGAAGAAAAAGAAAATAATGGAGGAAACTTCCTACAACAAAAGGAAATATAGATCCCTTGAGATCATTGATATAAGAAGACAAAAGAGATCTTGAAAGCAGCTGCCTTGTATCAAGGGGAGAGCTGAAATCTTCATGGTTGGGTACCAGATCATAAATACTGGTGCAAGAAACATCTCTGAGGCCAGGCCTGGTGTCTCTCCCTTAGGAATAGCACACCCAACCAGAACTTGCTCTTTGTTAGTAAAATGGAATCCCTTTCCTGCGTTAAAAATGAAATTCTGTAAGATCTTTTAAAATTTATTTGAAAGAGGGAGGGTTCTTTTTAATGTACGTGATGCATTACCATCAAAAGACACTCTCTCACTCCTTATTGCCTAATTAGTTATATTGTACTTCTGTGGAAAATGGTGTGTTTAAACATTGCCAATCGATTTAAACAAAAGATTTCAAAATACTGTAGGATTGAGCACGGTGAAAAATTTCTGCCAGCCAGCATTCTCCTTGGATAAGTTTTTTTGTCATTTCAGAGTGTACCTGTACAGAGGAACGTAGCAGAAAAGGAATAGCTTTAATCATCTCCTGGCTTCCCCACCCACTGCATGATGTTTTAAACTCATAGAGCCCTGTTATCTAGGGCTTAGCCGGCCCTGGTCTGGTTTTATCCTATTTTGCTTTTGATTTTTTTTAGGGCCTGGTAGACATGTTGGGCTCAGCTGGGCTCTTTCATTTATTCATTTATCCACTCAGTACACACTGAATAAAGATATAGTATATTCCAAGACTTACTGTGTATTCTAGGTGTAGAGGATACATTCTTTCTTTTGAGGAGGTCGTTCCAGTGGGAAAACAGAGTTCTGTGGAAAATTACAGTACAACACCATATAGGCAAAGAGGATGGTGGGGAGGTGAACACGTTACCACAGAAGAAATCTGTTAGTCAGAGTAGGCTGTCAGCTGTAATGAGTAACCCTTAGCTCTTGATGACTTAAAAGGATAAGGGTTTATTTTTTGTTCGCATCACAGTTCTTCATAATATTAGTGGAGTGGCAGTGAACGTTATTCACAGTCTCAGGCTCCTTTACCATGTCACTGCTAGGCCCTTGGGCTTTCTCTAGAGTCCCTGCATCTGACTGGTGTGTGTGGGACAAGAAAAAGGGTATGGAGGCTTGCACACAAAATTTTAGGGTCTAATCCTAGAAGTGGTACTCAGCTTTTCTGTCATATTCCAGTGACCAGAACTCGTTCCGTGTCCGCAGTGTGATAGAGTCTGCAGTGTGGTAAGCTATGTGTTTAGGAAAAAGAGGAACAGGTTTGGGGAGCATTAAGGGGTCCTCGTGGTGCGGCTGTTATGCATTCAGCTAGTTTGAACTCACCAGCAGCTCTGGAGGAGAAAATCTCGGTGATGTGTTCCTGTAGAGATGACAGCCTCCGAAACCCTGTAAAGTGGTTCTACTCTGTCACTGTATGAGGTCACTATGAGTGGCAACTGACTTGACATCACACAGCAGCAATAGCCACTACAGTGAGCAGTTTCCCCACCGTGAGGAGGTCAGGAGATGAGCCCTTCATCAGAGGGGAGGGTTGAGAAGCCTTTGCCAGGTGAAGGAGGTGGGTGCTAAGTGATGTGTGGCAGATACAGGAAGAACAGGGGAGTGAGAACAGTCCAAGCGAAGAAAATGGAAATACCTTGTATGTGTCTTTAGAAAGAACCAGATTTAAATACCCATCCCATGGTTACCAACTGCATGACTTTAGGCCTGGTTCTTATGTGTCCCAAGTGTCAACTTTAGCCCTAATGCTTTCTTCAGGATACAGACATTACTGAGTGGCTTAGCTCCCACAGTCACCCTGGCTTGAAGAGTATGTTCACACTGGACGGTGACTGTTACCAAGAGTCATTTTCTGAGGCTGTGCTCTTTGCCATGTCTTTGTATACCAACCCAGACATACCTGAGACCTGATTCCTTGTCTTCGGTTTAGACACACACACACACACACACACACACATGCACAGAGCTCTTGGGCATGTTTCTGTTGTACTAAGTTTGGGGAAGATGTAATTCATATCAGTGCAATGTGAATGTTGAATATTTGAAATATCTTTACTTAAACTGTCCCTGAGGCATATTTGCTAACTTGGGCCTCAGCCTTGTTTTTAGTATCTCTTGCCCTTTCCACCTCTTTCCCTAGCTGTTCTCAGGCAACTGTCCTTGGCCTTCCTTTATCCTGCCTCATTATTATGCAGAGCAATTTCTTTCTCTTCTGTCACTACCTGTAAACTCAGCTCAGAGCCACCTTGTAGTCATGAATGTGCTTTCTCAGCAACCAGCTCTTTAGTGTGTGTTTGATCCTCCCTCCGTCCACAGGGGAGGGGGTCGTTGGAGAGATTTATTTTCCTATTGCTTTGAGTGTTACTGTCTTCTTAGGAGGCAAAAGCAGATGGTGTCAATTTTTGTCTTAAGTACGTTTTTTGTCTTCTTTTTTACTTAATTTCACTATGGTTCTGTGCCCTCTTACATAAAATGGGATTGTTGCCACTTTGTTTTTCTCTCTCGTACAGTCACAGAGTTATTAAAAGGCTTGATGTGTTCAGGTACTGCTGTGACTTGAGTGTAGGGTGTATGAGTGGAAGTAGGGAGACTATTAACTGGCGAGGGTGAGTGAAAGTGGTTGGCTTTGTGTCGCGTGTTCTTCCAAGGAGAGAGCACTTTTGCGTCTGTATCCAGAAACTGGAATGGAGCATATCAGGTATAAATGGGGGGAGAATCTTTTTGAAGTGACTTGTTCCAGAGGATGTTTTTCTTACTTTCTTTCTTTCTTTTTCAAGCTGTGGTTCAAGATGTGGCCTTCCCTGCAAGTAGGTTTTGATTTGCTGGGTACCCACAGGCGTAGCTGATTAGATGCCCTAAGGTCCCATACTTGCCATCCGGGTAGCATATGCTGGTTCCTCCCAGGCATGCTGTGGCTTACTGACCTTACCTGGAAGATTTGGTTGAAATTCATCATCCCAGAAGAACTGGTTTGTATGAGGAATCCTGAAGGGAAGTGGCCGGCAAGGCTGGAAGGTCCCCATGTACTCGTCTTCCACAGCTAGCTGATTAACGGTCTTCTTTTAAGAGGTAGAGGAAGAGAGCCCCGGGTAAACTGTGAGCAGGCATCTGAATTGGACAAGGGACTCCTGGGCAGAAACCTTTCTCTCTCTGGACAGTATCTTGTCTTACAGAGCTAAAGGGGACCTCAGAGGCCCTGCAGCTGCATTGGCAAGTCACTGCGGCCATCCAGACGCTGTCAGGACCCCTCTGGAGATAGGGAATCCTCTTTAGGGTATCTATGTGTAAATGTTTTTCTCATGTCACTTAGATCAACCTTCCCTTCTCTTATACTTGCTGCTTTGCGTTTTGCCGTCTGGAGGGGTAAAAGCATCTGTCATCCTTATGACATTCTTCTTGATACTGGAGACAGTGCTCATGTGCCTCTTGATCATCTTCAGGTAGATTAATCAGCTGCTGTCTCTGCACCCTCTGCCCTAAATCCCAGTTATGCTCCTCTGAACTCAGGTGCCTTTCCTTGATCCACAACACCAGCTCCAGCCAGCCCCGCAAGGGGAAGGGCTACTGCTTCTTGTTAAGAGGCAGCTTACTTCCATCGCTGTTGCCCAAGACTGTAGGCAACTCCTCCCTCTGTGGTGTTTTTAACAGTAGCTATATCATTCCATTGTTTACTCATGTTGACTGTTCAGTCAACGGACATTCCTAAATCATTTTTCGTATGTTACTTCTTTTGGACATTTCCTACCAAGTGTTTTTCATAGACACAGTTGTCCCCCTTTGGGTCCCCTTGCCTGGCTTCCTTCCCTGCCCATTCCAGCTGTGTGACATTGTTGTTTACTTTCTCACTGTGACCCCGGCATTTCAGTGATTAGAAACTATTTGATGGAGCAGTTTTCCTTGCGAGCGTGTGTTCCCCTGGCTACTGCCCATTTTCTTGTGTAGGAATATTTGCCCCTCCAATCCTGGCTGTAACAGTGAACATCTACCAGGAAGCACCGCTGTTTCTTCTGCCCTCATAGCAGCACAGTGTTTCTTGGGACTGACCTTGCACTTGACACTGGGGATCTGAAAATCTTGTTTTCCAAACTAAGGTCCTGTGAGGACGTCGGGGACACTTTATTCCCAAGAGCAAACACTAACTAAGATGTCTTTTTGGCTAAAACAGGATCTGGTAGAAAGTCTTGAGTTACCAAAATAGAGAATGTATTCTCATGCTGTCTTGCAAATGAATCAAATACACTTCTCTTAGTAGAAGAAGTGAAGTGTGTGTCTGTGCTTTTAAAAGTATTTTAGAATAATAGCAGGGATGATGATGATGAGCATTATGTGCCTGGCTCTGTGCTGTGTGTTCTGCACACCTTATTATCTGTGAGCCCATATAGCAAGTTGTGAGGTGTAGGTATTACCATCCCAGAGTCTTAAGAGAGATAATAAAAGTTGCCTCTGGTCAGATAACTGGAGAACAGAGAGCCAGGGTAAGACCCCAAGGACCTTACCACACCACCTACTGGTGAGGGTAGGGATTTTTAATCAGGAAATCATGTTTTCCCTGTAGATTGGACAGTAGATAGGAAAGCACTTGAGTTCATGCTTGTGTTTCTACCACTGCCACTTGGGTAAATCTCTAGACCTCAGTTTTCTCCTGGGTTAGATTAGATGTGCTTATGAGCGTTTCCAGCAATGGAATTTTAGGATTTGATGTCTCTGTCATTAGAGAGACAAGTTCCCTTGGAAAGTATTGTTACAGGAAAAAAAAAAAAAACCCTCCATCAGAATATCTTGGGTATTAGACAAACTGAATGATTTGTGTGTCAGAGATAGGAAAATATTTCTTCAGCAAGCAGGGGTTGGGTAAAGGTGAGGGTATGATGGACTAGCATTATGTATTGAATAGGGAAATAATTTTAGAAGTAATTTTTCAGGGAGCCACAAGATTATATACATCTTGGGCCTTGTATCTTGGAATTTGAGCCTGCTAAGGAGCCTGGTGAAACCCTGGTGACATCGTGGTTAAGTGTCATGCACCTAACCAAAAGATCTACAGTTCAAATCTACTAGGTGCTCCTTAGAAACTTTATGGGACAGTTCTGATCTGCCCTATAGGGTCCGTATGAGTTGGAATCAACTGATGGCGACAGGTTTGGTTTTGTTTTTTTTTAAGGAGCCCTGGCGGCATAGTTGTTAAGCACTTGGCTGCTAACTGAATGGTCAGTGATTTGAACCCACTAGCTACTCCGTGGGAGAAAGATGTGGTGATCTGCTTCCATAAAGATCCAGCCTCAGAAACTCTAAGTGGCAGTTCTACCCTGACCTATAGGGTTGCTAAGAAGTGAAATTGACTTGGCAGCGTGGTTTTTTTTTTTTTTTTTTTGGCTTCAGAGATAGAGCATGCCCAAATCAATAAAGCCCTTTCACTTAGCCCCAGCTCATAGTTTATATGTCAGATCTGGATAGGACCTAAAAGACCATTTAGTCCAATCTTTCATTTTATATCAGCAACAACAGAGGTTCCAGCCCATGGAAGAAAGAGGCCTCAGAGGCCATGTGGTCCAGGCACGCCGAGAATAGCTGACAGGAATTTTTGAGATGAGATTATCCTTCCTGGCCTTGCCCATCAAGGCCCAGGCCAGGCCAGAGTAAGTGTATCTTCAAGAGCAAATCTTGGTGGAGTAGCACTTACTTTAGGAGCATGAACTTCAAGGATCTACCAGCTTCTTTTCTGATGGCTTCTGCTCTAGAGATTATGCTGTAACTGATGAAAATGCTCTTGAGACCTTTGCACTTCAGGTGGTAGACCAGAAGTTTTTCTGCCAGGACTGGTTGAGTGCGGTACACCTGAAACATGAAGTTTAAAGATGTCCCACTGATTTCAGAAGGTCGTCTTGTCTGTCTTACTCAAACACTTGTGATTTTCAAATTCACTCTAACAGTTAACCACTGCAAGAGTTATTTGCTATTGGGAATTAATGAATTTAGGATTCTTTGCTACTTCTCCGGTGATAAATTATTATAAAGTACATTCAAGATTTCCTGGCCTAGGTGTAATGAAAGCCTGAGTGAGCTCCATTTGGTAAGATATTTTCAGTTCTTTCCACAAAAGGAATTTATAGACAAGCTCCAACTTTCACACTGTTCTTTTATTCGTTGTTAAGTTGGTGTTTTAAACCTTAAAAAATATAAATGACATTTAACTTTCTAGGCTGGCTTGTTTAATCCATAATGCAGCTGAAACACTATATAATTGTCAGGAATATGATAGAAAATAGTATTTTGGCAGGTGAATAATGTAGCATTTCACTTAAGGACTCCCTCTATGTTGAACTACTTTTGAAAGGGCAGCTGTTAGCAGTTACAGCTGGAACATAAACTCATTTATAGTAAAGTGTAAAAGAAGGATGTCTGATGAATCTACTTTTTGATATCCGCAGTGGGGTCCAGGAGGAGCAGGAAGGAGAGCAAACAAACAAAAAGAATGAAAACCCATTCCTGTTGAGTCTGTTTCTGACTCATAGTCACCCTATAGAACAGAGTAGAACTACTCCATACAGTCTCCAAGGAAAGCCTGGTGGATTCAAACTGATGACCTTTGTGTTAGCAGCTATGGCACATGACCATTATGCTGCCAGCATTTAGCAGAGGGAGCAAGGAGTTTAAAGTTCCTAAGCACTGTTTATATACAAGCCTTCTTACAGTCTCCTGTAAACATTGTTCCCTGATAAACCAAGCTGCAGCAGCAGGTCCAGAGCTGATAGGCGAGAGGTTAGTGGGGAAGGAGAAGTCTCCAGGGTTTTTCCAGTTGTCTTGGGAAAGAACCTCCTAGCAGTGTGCCTTCTGGCTCAAAATGAATGGGTTAGAGCTACCTGGCAAAGTATATACAGTCTTTTTCTAGGTCAGGGTGTACCTAATGCCACATCCAGAACCTGACTTTCCCCTTTGCAGAGGCTGGCCCAAAGCAATGCCCGCCTTTCTTGAAGGTGCCCCATTCTTCTCTCCTAAAGGTTGGTGGTTAGAACTGTCAGAATGAGGAGTATGGACTAACAACTGTCACTGGTCTCATACTCTTGTAAAATTTAATTCCTACCATTCTCCTGCTGGTTTTCATTATCAAAATTTATAAATTAAGATTCCAGACTTGAGGATTCATTTGCTCCTCTCTGGATAGATGTCTCTGTCACTCTGTCTCTCATCTCCTCAGTGCCTTCTGCTTCCCTGGGTATGGTGTCCACTGAAGCCACTCACTGACCATTGACAATGCTCAATTAAATCCTGAGCACTGTGTCACTTAACTTCAAATTGTACCCTAGGAAATCTGACACCGTCCATGTCTCTCATTGATTTCAAAAATTAGGATTTAGCGATACAATGTAATTCTTTAGTGTGTAATAATAGCCTATTATGGATTGCAATATTTCAGTGACTAAGATGTTTTTACTTATTAAAATGTTGGTTGAAATCTTAGCTTATGATATGTTTAATACTAGAAGTACTAAAGCTATTTTGCTTCAGATATCAGTAATAGGAGTTTTTCATCTGTTTAGACAAGACTGTTTCTTCCTACTCCAAAAACCTTCAAATAAGTGAGGATTTCCTGCATTTAAGTCAGTGATTTAATAGAACCAAACCGGCAATAATTAAGTTGTGAACCAGAAGCACCAAACTGAAATGAGTTATATTAATTTCAGAATCCAGCCCTTTGAGGGTCCTTTGATAAGACCAGAATTTCTGTAAATAAGCACCTGGTGAGTCAGTTCAATCAGAAATAGACCCATAATCTGAAGCTGCAACCAAAGATAGTTTCCAAACCAAGCTGTAGTTTCATTAGGCATATGCCTCTGATTTACATTTTCCTACTTTAGTTAAAGTTTCATTCAAATTTATTTCCCCATAATGAGTTTTTACTACCGGATGCCTCTTGTATGGAAATGACCTTCTTTCACTGTGTGGTTCCCCCACCCCAGACGGTGAGACAGTCTTAGAATCAGAAAGCTGGCCGAGGCTTGGTGGTGATGGTGGAGTTACAGTTCAAGGCAGAGAGCTCAGCCAAGGACATCCAGTGGCAGGAAGAAAGGTCCTCATATTTGTGCCTTGATCCTTTATGACTAAATATCCAGCCCTGGCAGTGCAGCTCAGAGCAGCTCCCAAAGGCACTGGGGCCTGATCACCTGGAGTGCTGCCTGCCCTGCTCCCTCCCTGCTCAGCCCCTTCCCTGCTGGCTTCTGCCTTGCACTGGAGACCTAGCTTCTGAGGAGGCTGCTGATGTGTGCCGCCAAGAGAATTCCTTGTCTCTGTTGAACCAAAGGCCTCCCCTCTGAGGCTATTTAAACGTGTTCCAGGGCCTGAGGATGACTCACCCTTCAACAATTAATTACAGCTGCGTCTATTCGTAGGCACTGAACGCCTGTGGGGGTGTCATCTCAGCACTGTGCCATGGTAATGAGCTGCTCCACGTTACACAATTCTGAAGACTTCAGTTAAAAAAAACAAAACAAAACAGAAGTTGAACCAGTTTAGGGGAAAAGGCAAATGCATACAGTGTTATTCATATGAAATCATTTTCTTTTCTACCCTGTGGCTTGCAGGTCCCACTAGGATGAGACAGGTGGAGGTGGGGTGGGTTGGGAAGACTAGAAAGGGTTCTTAGTTATTCAAGGAAAAAAGCCAAAACCCACAGCCATCAAGTCAATTCTAACTCATAGTAACACTATAGGACAGGGTAGAATTGCCCCATAGAGTTTCCAAGGAGCACTTGGTGGATTTGAACTGCTGACCTTGTAGTTAACAGACATAGTGCTTAACCATGAGGCCATCAGGGTCAAAACCAAAAAACCAAACCCACTGCTATAGTGTCAGGTGTGAATTGTAAGAGCCCTAGAGGTCAGGGTAGAATTGCCCTGTAGAGTTTTCCAGGAGCACCTGGTGGATTTGAACTACCACCCTTTTAGTTAGTAGACGTAGCACCTAACCTATCACGCCACCAGGGTAATTGTTCACTGAAGATGGTTGGTTAGCTAATGGTCACTGTGGCCAGCATTCATTTGTGACAGGGCCCTCAAGAGGTAACATGGAGAGAGGGATATATTTATCTTACGTGATTTTTAGTTTTCAAGTCGAGGGATATATTTTGATATATTCTCAGTTTTCTTTTTAAATAATATTTGATTGTGTTTTTGGTGAAATTTTACACAGCAAATTAGGTTCCCATCTGACAACTTCTACACAAGTTGTTCAGTGACATTAGTTCTATTTTGCAGTGTCTATATTCTTTTTAACTGTGTTCTGGTTGTTATGTTTCTAGTTCTCCAGTCTCCCTGCCCTGCTTCTCTTCTCATTTGTGCTTAAGATTGATTGCTCACCTTTTGGTCTTATGTCAATGGCGCTCTTAGTTTTTCTGAATCATATGTCGTAGGCCTGTTGGTTGAAGAGGAGTCCCTGTGGACAAACAGTTAGCACACTTGTCTGCTAACCTGACAGTCAGAGGTTTGAGTTCACTCACAGGTACCTCAGAAAAAAGGCCTAGTGATCTATTTCTGAAAATAAGTCCCTGCCAATGCTATGGAGCACAGTTCTACTCTGACACACATGGGATCACTATGAATACAAATCAGTTCAACAGCAACTGGTTTGGTTTTGGTTATCCAAAAATCTTATCTAAACTCTTCCTGAAGCAGATGTTTTCACTTTTATAAGTTAAGTATTGGCTGCCAAAAGTTGTCTCTCCTAATACTTGTTGCAAATTTGTGTCTTTTAAGTTTCAACAAGTTAACTCCTATTTGTCATAGGAGGTCTGACAATGAAGTCCACAAACTTAATTGTTCGAAGTGCTACACACCTCATTGCTGACTATCACTATGGTCACCTTCAAAGTCCTTTCCTTAGGAAACTATGCACCAACGCCCACCCCTAGTCCACCCTTCAGAGCAGTTTTGGAACTCTTCCTGTAATGGCCACTGTGCACAGTGGCATGGTGGCAAGTTTGCAAACTTAACTGTTTGTGAGGGAGTTTTGAGCCAGTAAACAAATAACTGTGTTGGAACACCCTCCCTACTCACCTGATCTGGCCCCCAATGACTTTTTTCTTTATTCAAAGATAAAGGAAATATTGAAAGGAAGACATTTTGACAACATTTGTGACATCAAGAGTAATATGACAACAGCTCTGATGGCCATTTCAGAAAAGAGTTCTACAATGGGTTTGACGGGTGGACTAGGTGCTGGCATCAGCACATAGCTTCCCAAGGGGAGTATTTCAAAGGTGACTGTTGTGATATTCAGCAGTGAGGTATGTAGCACTTTTTCTAGGATGAGTTTGTGAACTTAATTGTCAGTCCTGTTGTTGTTCTATCAGTAACCAACCTTTAGGCATGGATCCTCCTAACCTCTGTCTTTTGCCTTCACTGCCTCCTCGCTTCCCTTGCCCTTTCAGCCCCCTGTTATACTTTGGCCGTATTAACTGGCTTGGTACCAGGAGGAGGACAAGCATGTTCCAGCTTTAGGACTTCTTTGCACTTCCTGTTCCCTCTGCCTAGACTCTTCCTTCTGCAGGTTTTACCCATCACTCTTCTCTGTTACCAGCTTGCAGTGCAGAGGTGACCACCACAGGGAGGCCTTCTCCAGTGATTTACCTAAAGTGGTACCATCCTCCTTGCTTCTCAATCTCAGAAGTTGTTTGATACCTTATTTTTCTACTTTATTTATTTTTTCCCCACCAAACCAAAAAACCAAACCCACTGCCACTGAGTTGATTCTGACTCGTAGCTACCTGTAGGATGGAGTTGAACTACCCCATAGAGTTTCTAAGGAGTGCCTGGCAAATTTGAACTACCGATGTTTTGGTTAGCAGATGTAGCACTTAACCACTACACCACCAGCTCTTACTTCCTTAACCTCTTATTATTATCTGAAGTGATCTCATTTATTTATTTGTTTTCTGCCTCCCACTAGAATGTTCTCTCTTTTTTCTGCTGTGTCCCTAGCACTGAGACCAATGCCTACGAATGATGTGTGCTCCACAAATGCTTATTGTAAGGACAAATGGATCCTAGATTCCTTTTTTTTTTTTTTTTTTTTAAGGCTAGGCAATATTAAACATTCAAGAGCTTTGCTTTATCAATATACCCATTAGGAAGGTAAGTAATGTATAAAAAGCTTACTCTGAACACTTTCATTTAATACCATCCCAATCCATTGTTGTTCGTTGCTGTTGAGTGGATTCCAACTCACGGCAACCCTGTGCGTGCTGAATAGAACTATTCCGTAGGGTTTTCAAGACTATGGTCTTTAGGAAGCACATCATCAGTCCTGTCTTCTGGGGTGCATTTGTGTTTGCAGGGACTTTAAAGATTATGTTATTATTGTTGTTGACTACAGTCAAGTTGTTTCCAACTCACGGCAAACCCGTACAGTTTTCAAGGCTGTAGTCTTTCAAAAGTGGAACACCAGGGTCTTCCAAGGTGCTTCTGGGTGGGTTCAAACCACCAACCTTTTGGCTAGTAGTTGAATGATTAACCATTTGTGCCATCTAGGACTCCTTTACCCCAGTCTATAGGGTAAACCCTTCAACAGGTATTGATGGAGTGCCTCCTAATTGTTAGGCACTGATCTAGATGAGCAGTTCTCAATCTGGGGATAGTTTGGCCCCCTAGGGACAATTATCAACGTCTGGAGACATACTGGGTTATCACAACTGGGAGGGGCTGCTACTGACATCTATTTGAGTAGAGGCCAGGACTGCTGCACACCACCTACAACATTCAGGCCAGTGTCCTCTACAACAAAGGAGTCCACAGTGTAAAAAAGTGAATAGTTTGAGGCTGAGAAACCCTGCTGTTGAGTCTAAAGGTACACTGTGAACAGGACGGGCAAGGTCCTACCTATGGTCTTGTAGAGGAAGACAGATAATGAACATACACGATAAATCTTAATAATGATAAAGGCTGAGAAGGAAATGAGATAGTGTGATGTAAGAGTTCCTTGACTGAGTGCTCAGGAAAGGCTTCCTAAGGGCGTAGCCTATGAACTGGGACCCACACGATGAACTGGAGCCAGCCCTGGGATCTGGCAGGTCCTGCTCAGAGGCTCACAGGGGAGAGTAGTGAGTGCTACTGAGGGAAGTGGACTGGATGCAGGTGGTTGACTTTCTAAAGGCACTGACGTTTAGGTGGCTTAAGAGAGGGTCAGGCATTCTGGGGCTTAAGTGGTACCTTTATGCTATAAAGGTAGTCTAGGAATCTTCTTGAAGATTATGAGATTATCTTTTAAAGTATCTCATTCTTTGGACAGAGCCAAGCTTCCTAAACTTTTTTTTCCCCCTCCAGTTTTCAGTAAAGTTCCGTAAGAGCTAGTGGTTTATCTTTCTGAAACTTAACCACCAAGATTATCCCCTCTTCCTGTTTCTCAGTGTTTGAGTACTCACAGCGTCACTTCTCCCCTTAGTGCGTGCAGAATCAGCCATGTTGTCATAGGGTGGGATATGACAATAAAGAAATCAGGACAAGGAGAAGGTAAGGGACCTTTCCCCAAGAACACATAGCCACATTTTAATTTCTAGTTATTGAACCTGGAAGATAATTTCCATGTCTTTAACAATTGTTTGGTGTTCTTATCTGTAGGTTGTTATTGTTGTTAGGCACTGTCACGTCTATTCTGACTTATAGAGATCCCGTGTGACAAGGCAGAACTGCCCCGTTGAGCACATCTATTCCGACTTATAGAGATCCCGTGTGACAAGGCAGAACTGCCCCATTGATCACGTCTATTCTGACTTAGAGAGATCCCGTGTGACAAGGCAGAACTGCCCCATTGATCACGTCTATTCCGACTTATAGAGATCCCGTGTGACAAGGCAGAACTGCCCCATTGATCACGTCTATTCTGATTTATAGAGATCCCATGTGACAAGGCAGAACTGCCCCATTGATCACGTCTGTTCCGACTTATAGAGATCCCGTGTGACAAGGCAGAACTGCCCCGTTGAGCACATCTATTCTGACTTACAGAGATCCCGTGTGACAAGGCAGAACTGCCCCATTGAGCACGTCTGTTCTGACTTATAGAGATGCCTTGTGACAAGGCAGAACTGCCCCGTTGAGCACATCTATTCTGACTTATAGAGATCCCATGTGACAAGGCAGAACTGCCTCACTGGGTTTTCTTGACTATCTTCTTTATACACACAGATCACCAAGTCTTTCTACTAAAGAAATGCTGGGTAAGTTTGAGTTGCCAGCCATTGGTTTAGTAGTCAAGCTTAATCGTGATGCCACCAAGGCTCCTGTTATGTTATAAACCCAAACACCCAAACCCATTGCCTTTGAATGAATTCTAAATTACAGTGACCCTACAAGACATAGTAGAATTGCCTCATGGGGCACAATTTCTCCCACAGAGTGACTGGTGGATTAAAACTACCAGCCTTTCCTGTACCAGCTGAGCATTTAGCCATTATAGCAGTAGGGCTCCTTATTAGGTTATCAAAAAGAAAAAAAACAAAACAAAACAATGAAATCTGCTTCTGACAAGTGGACTCCAATTCATCATACTGACCCCATTAGACAGTGGAAAACTGCCGCATGGGGTTTCTAAGGAGTGATGGGTGAATTTGAACTGCTGACCTTTTCATTAGCAGCTAGACACTTAACCACTGCATTGCCAGAGCTCACATTAGATTATGAGGCTGCTAAAATGTTTACTTTAACACCATTGTGACGCAAATTCAGTAATCTCTGTTTTCTGTTAGCCAGCCTAAGAGTGCCTTGTGTATAGTTTACAGAGTCCCAGAAATTTCACCTCTTTGCTTATGTTCTTCCAGATTGGACCCAAAGATTGGGCAGAGGCCTGTAAATGTCTTACCCTGGGTCTTTACTGCTAGTCTTGGAAATGTCAAAGGATTTAGATTTTCTTTCTTTATTTCTAAGATGTACTTCATCTTGATACAAATGTAGACCTTTTTACTAGTTGTGGGTCCATTAGGTTGTTTTTGGCCACAAGTGTCCTAACAGACCTAGTGACAAGCTGTTGTCCCAGAGAGCTTGAAGTCCTGAGGGAGGAGAATTCAGGGCTATATATTTCAACAACCCAGTGATGTCAGTGAAGACCCTGAGTCCTTCCATCTTTTGGCTCTGCCTGTTCAGAAACCAGTACCAATACTGTCAAATTGATTCCTCCTACTGATGACCCCCTGTGTGTCAAAGTAGAACTGTGCTTCGCAGGGATTTCAGTGGCTAATTTTTCAGAACTAGATCACCAGGTCCTTTTTCTGTGGTGCCTCTGAGTGAATTTAAGTGCCAGTCTTTTGGTTAGCAGTTCATGGTGTAACCATCTGTACCAACTCGAAATCACAAAATGATGGTAACAGTCTGAGCCGTCACAAGGTGGAAGCAGCAATGTTCCAGGGAATGATGGGGGGGCATCTATTCCTTGAGTGGCTCTTAAATGTGAGGAGACCTTTCTGAGAAGCCTCCAGTAAACTGTCCTCACATTTTGTTAGCCAAGAGTGAATCACAATTCCCTTTATCAAGGACAATGCAGTTGTCTTCATTGGCTTTGATAAATTAGGATTTACCTGTCACTGAGCAGGGGTAAACACGTTAACAAAAGTTGAGCCCTGCCAGCATGGGAGAAAGGGGAATGCTTCTGGAGAGGCAATGGATCCAAGTTCATCATTAGCGTTTCTGGCAAGGACTCAAGACTACTGACCATTTGTATTTCTCTAACCTTTCATCATATGTAAAAATGTGTGACTTTTTTTTTCTTTTTAGTGACAGTGATTTAAAAAACAGTGATGATGATTGTTTTAATCATCTAGTGCTTCTATAACAGAAATACCACAGGTGGATGGTTTTAAAAGGAAATTTTGTTCTGTCACAGTTGAATAGGCTACAAGTCCAAATTCTGGGCATCAGCTCCAGGGGAAGTCTTTCTCTGTTGGTTCTGGAAGAAGGTCCTTGTCATCTATCTTCCCCTGGATTGGGAGCTTCTGAGGTGCAGGAACCCTGGGTCCTTTCCAAAGGATGCCGTCTGCTCCTTCCCCTGCTTTCTTGGTGGTATGTTGTCCCCAACTCTTTGCTTGCTTCCCTTTTCTTTATATTCCAAGACAGTGCGTCAAGGCACAGTGCAGTCTTACCCATTGAGTCCTACCCTACCAACACAGGCGCTGCCCGTCCTCCCTCATTAACAACACAGAGGCTGGGTTTACAGAATATAGGAACATGTATACGATACTGGGAATCAAGGCCTAGACAGATTGCTACACACATTTTTGGGGGGACACAATTCAACCTTTGACAATGATCCTGGGTCTCTGTTTTTCCTTGCTTGAGGTGCACCTTTGTGATGTGCAGACATTGCTTTTGTTCACTTGAGTTTGCTTTCAGCATTTAGAGTTAGAAATCCTTAAAGAGCAGCGAGTGCAATTTTCTCATTTTACTGATGGAAAAACAGGCTTAACATGCTAAGTCACCTGCCTCAAGTTTAGCTGAAGCATGACTTTAGTGTCCAAAGCTCTACCTTGGTGTCTGTTTTCTAGTTTCTCAGTCCACTTTCCTTCCAGGTAATCAATGCTACTGTACACTTTGAAGTTTTTATCTCAGTTAAAACCTGCACAAGGACTAAATAGCAGTCATTTATAGCTCAGCATGAATATTAGATAATTCATATTTTAAGTCTTCTTTTGAATCATTTAAAGACATTTCAAGCATTTCTTAATGGGTATGGAAAGTATTCGGGGGCCAGGGGACCATTAATTCTCTCCTTGGTTCTTCAGAGTCACGCCATCTGGGTGGTACCTCTTCTGCCTTCTTCCTCCTCCGAGGCAGGGCTTACTGGAACCACCTCAATAGCCATAGCAGAAATGAGAAAGGGATCTTGCTTCACAAAGGAAAAAGCATCCTGCCTGATACCATGTTTTGACCTTTTAATTAACTTAAGGTGTTTTGTGAGTGAATTCTGAGCGCTGTTGTCTTTTTACACACGAGCAGAAGGTGAGGTGGTGCTCATAGACAAAGGGCATGGTCCCTTAGCATGCTGCAAGTTCCACAGATCAAGAGAGGTATGGGGACAGAGACCACAAGCCAAATCACCCAAGCAAGAAGATCTCTCTTTTCCATGAAGAATGGCTTTGATTCCAGAGGCTGCAGTGCACAATAGAAATCTAGCAAGTAGCTATATGTATCTCTAAAGTTTTCTTTATAATTATAACAACTGTAGTACATCCCTCTTTTTATTATGATGACACCATAGTTTTCATGATGATCACTGGATTGCTTGTTTCCATATCAAAGTTGTGATTTACTTTGGAGCCTTCCCTAAATGAGTAGAGTATTGAGTAGTGTGTCGTTCTAATATATAAAGTTAGTGGTTTTGTTCTTCTAAGCCCAAGCCCAGAACTTCTTTCAGTATTTCTTGTAGCTTGGGTTTGGTTTTTACAAAGTCTGTGAGTTTCTGTTTATCTGGGAATGTCTTAATTTCACTTTTGTATTTGAAAGATAGTTTTGCAGGATATATAATTCTTGGTTGGAAGTTCTTCTCCTTCAAGACTTTGAATGTGTCATGCCACTGTCTCCGTGCCAGCATGGTTTCTGCTGAGAAATCTGAAGAGAGCTTCCAGGGTTTCCCTCTGAATGTTAGCTTTGCCTTGAGTCTTGCTGCCTTTAAGAGTTGCTGCTTGTGTTTCATTTTGTTAAGCTTGATTATAATATGTCTTGGAGTCTTTCTTTTGAGATCTATATTGGGTGGCATACGATATGCATCTGAGATGTCTATATTCTCTTCCTTCATGATTTCTGGGATATTTTCTTTCAGCAGCTCAGCAACAACAATCTCTGTGTTCTCAGATGTCTCACCCTGTTCAGGGACTCCAATTAATCGAAGGTTGTTCCTCTTAGAGTCTCACGTGCTTCTTAATGTTTCTTCATTTTTCTTGTTTCTTTTTTCTGATTTCTGCTCATAGACGCTGGCATCAGTAGCTCTGTCTTCCACGTCAGAAATTCTTTTTTCCATTTGTTCCATTCTGTTTTCTTGGCTTTGCATGGAAATTTCTATGTCTTTGATTTTCTTCTTGATCTGTTGGATTTCAGAGTACTGGTGTTCCATCAGATCGAACAACTTGCTTAATTTTTCCTTTTGTTCTGCTTCATTTTGTATAAGGTCTAGAAGGGCTCTGTATATAATCAATTTGTATTCACTTCCTGATGCTTTCATAAAAGTTTCTTCATCTGGAAAACTCCTTGGTTGCTTTGTTTGGGAGCCTTCTGAAGCCATGAGTGATTGCTTGTATGCCACAATTGTCTGTTGCTTTTTGGGTCCCATGTGAGTATATAGAGGCTGGAAGAGGTACTGCGAGGATGGATTGCAAATGTTTCTCTAGGCTTTCTTCAAATGTAAAGCAAAAGGTATCTTAGCACTTCACAAGTCAGTTAGGTTTTCAGGTGTAGAGGTCCCTCTTCTCATCTGACAAAGTAAGCGCCACTATATCCAACCCCAGATGATAACAAGCTAGTTCAGAATACAGCAATGCTACTGCCCTATTGGCTTCTGCTGACAGGGCCTAGCCTTAGCCAACACTGCATTGAGTACTGGTTTTGTGACAGAAAAGCGCTCTCCTGTGGGCAGGCTCTGGCTCCCAAGCTAAGAATTAGGTCCAGCTGTGGCCACCGTACCCAAGATGGCGTCCTCCACACAGGCAGCAGACAGAGGGGCCAAAGGTGCCAAGAGGTAGTGACTCCTCTGCTTCCATTGCAGGGCCCTCAACGTAGGCAGCACTGTGCAAAATCACTACTTTTCTGATGGAGAAGCGCTGTCCTGTTTGCAGGCGCCGGCTCCCAGGCTAAGAACGAGGTCCCGCTAAAATCTCGGTACCAACATGGCGTCCCGCACCCTGACCGCGGAGTTCCGCACAAACCCTGCTGAGGCAGCTACAAAAGGAAAGGCTCAACGTGGCTAGATTAACAGAGTCCTGAGCCTGGCTCTCAGAATATGGAAATTTCGCCTGCCTATACACCCAGCAGTGCGTCTGAGTCCAGCTGCCAGGCAAGACCCAGCTCTGCCCGCCAGCCGAGACCGAGGAAAAAAAAAGTCAAACTGGTGCGTTTACCTTCCGTCCGTGAGAGCCGGGGCTAGCCAGGAGCGGGAGTCAGCGAAAGAGAGGAGGTTTTTCGATGAGTGGTATGATTAGGTGATCAGAAGGCTCTGTTTGATTGTCACTTCAGGTCTTGGTTTCCAGAGGGGTATAAGGAGACGTGGGCTTAGTCCGCAATGGTGACTCCGCCCCCTAAAGTTTTCTTTATAATTAAAACAAACAAACAAACAACCCGTTGCTGTCAAGTCAATTTCAACTCATAGTGACTCTCTAGGACAGAGTAGAACTGCCCTTTGGAGTTTCCAGGGTGCACCTGGCAGATTCAAACTGCTGACCTTTTGGTTAGCAGCTGTAACATTTAACCAATATGCCACTAGGATTTCCTTTGAAAGTGACTTGAGTTCCATGCTGAGTTCTAGGCAGACCTATCTTCTCTGTAGTAAAGGATGTGTAACCTTTCCCGTAAAGGGAAATGGCTCTTTAGCTTTTCTTACCATTATGTCAGAGGGTAACAGGCGAGATCCAAGCCGATGATGCAGGATGTCTACCTGTCCTGTGCCTTTGTGCTCTCCTCCCCAGCGCCGCACATGCAGCAGTTCTCGACACTTGTCCTCTTCCTCTTGGAGTATTTCTCACCTGGGATACAGTTGATATTTTGACTGGGATCTTTCTGTTTTAGGGACTGTCCCAGCCACTGAAGAGTATTTAAAATCCTTGGCCCTCATCTCTTCACCTCCATGTATTTTGACAACCCAGAGTGCTCCCACGTGATTTTTTTCCTGCCTGTAGGGTAACATAACTGATCCTGGCTGAGAACTTCTGTTAGACGTAGAATTATTAAAGAGTCAGAATTCTGGAGCCTGACTTGGTCTTATGTCTAAGACTGTCTCTTTGCTTCCACTAATCCTGTCTTTTAGGACTGTTTTGTGAATATAGAGAAAGTACATGCTGAAGGATGCTTCTCCTGTCTGTCCAAACTCCAGCATTTTGTGACTTCATTCAACAGTTAAGTGACGTGGACATTGATTCATTAACTTTCTCCTGTCTTCTTTCCTCACACCCGTGGTCCTTTCACCCATGCATTCAGGATGTGTTTTCACACTAGAGAGCTTGCTAAATAGCCTGAAGCGGCAGAAAGGGGTGTTGTGATCGAAGGAATCTTCACAGCAGGTCAGCTTCTTTCCAAATCCCAGGGCCTACAGTTCCAGGCTCAGTTCTTCTGTGCACAGGCCACGTATGACGTCTGCAGAGCCACCACTTCAAAGAGGGACAGCAGGGGTTAGGGAGGCTTGGCAGGTTCTTGGACCTCAAATAGTGCTTGCAAAACAGCAATTGGATGACTTATGAATGAATCAGAAACAGATGAGTTACATTTCTCTCAGAATGCATATTTAAAACTGTTACACACGTGCACACACACTCCTGCTCCAAACAGCACTGATCCCTTCCCAGAGGAGATGGATCTTGGCCTCATAGCATGCTGGAAGATATTTCCAAAGCCAGTATACTTTTCTAACCCGACACACCTGTCATCCTTTTCCTTCCGTTTTTCAGGCTACCACCATTCCTGCCAGAAGGTCATCCGTTTGGGTCCTTCGAGGACTGGGTGAAACCAGATGCTAGAACTCTGTACATCACACCAAAACATCAGGAGATGGTATTTTAGGCATTTTAAAATCCTAATATGATAGTATACGTGATGGCTATGTGATATAATAGGCAACCTACTATATTGTGGTTGCCTTTTAGGAAATAGGTGTGAGGTTTCCATCTGACATATAATGTACCATGTTGTTATTAGGTGCTGTTGAGTCAGTTGTCACTCTTAGTGACGCTGTGCACAACAGAATGAAGCACTGGGCCTGCACCATGTTCACAATCGTTTCTATGCTTAAGCGCATTGTTGTAGCCACTGTGTCAATCCATCTTGCCGAGGGTCTTCCTGTTTTTGGCTGACTCTCCACTCTACCAAGCATGATCTCTTTCTCCAGGGACTGATCCTTCCTGACATATGCATAATGCACCATAATGTTGCTTATTTAAAGTGATGGCAGGTAGGTTAGTATTTTTCACATAACATCCAACTTTCAGGATGGATCCATATTATACCTAGTGCCTCTCTGTCAAGGACTGAATTGTGTCCCCCCCAGAATGTGTATAGCAGTTTTGCTAGGCTATGATCCCTGGTACTGTGTGATGTTTCCTTCATGTTGTAAACCCTGCCTTCATTATGTTAATAAGGGACTATGGAGAGTGGTTCTGTTAATGAGGCTGGACTCAGTGTGAAAGAGTGTGTTGTGCCTTGAAGGGATCTCTTGGTGTGTACAGAAAAGGGAAGCAAGCAGAGAGTTGGGGGACCTAATGCCATCAGGAAACAAAGCCAGGAGCAGAAGCACATCCTTTGGAAAAGAACCAGGATCACTGTGCCTCAGAAGCTCCCATTCCAGGGAAGATTGACAACAGGAAATTTCCTTCAGAACCAAAAGAGAAAACTTCCCCTGGAGCTAATGCCCTGCATTTGGACTTTTAGCTTATGTTTCTGTGAGAAAACAAATTTCTCTTTGTTAAAGCCATCCACTTGTGGTATTTTTTGTTATAGCAGCACTAGATGACTAAGACACTGTCGATGCACAGTCTGGTTGGGATGACAAGACAATAAGAACTGAACTTTCAGCAGGGAACATAGCAAACACCACATGGTAGTGTAAGTCGCATTTTGTGTGTGAGACAGTTTGTTGGTGCTATGGAAATTAAAAAGAGAAGAATTGCTGTGTGGGGAGGGTACAGAGAGGTTTCATGGGGGAGACCAGCTAGACCTTTAGGGAAGCACAGCTACCATAGGAGGGAAAGGGTCTTTTTGACCCTGGCTGTTTGAATTTCTGATCTGAGACAGTTCTTACAATTTTGTTGTGTGCCATTGAGTCAATTCCAGTTCCTAATGTCCCTATATGACATAATAGAACTGTGCCATATGGGAAACCGTGGTGGTATAGTGTTAAGAGTTATCACTGCCAACCAAATGGTCAGCAGTCTGAATCCACCAGGTACTCCTTAGAAACTCAGTGGGGTGGTTAGTGTCCTGTAGGGTCACTGTGTGTGAGAATAACTCGATGGCAACGGGAATCTTTCCAGGAGCAGATCATCAGACCTCATGTGTCAGAGAGCTGCTGGCGGGTTCAAACTGCTGACATTTTCACTAGCAGGTGAGTGCTTAACCATTGCACCACCAGGGCTCCTTTTCTCACAATGAACATTTCTTAAACAATTATAATCTACATGATACTTTGCTAAGTACAGAAGTAATAAGCCAAGAAACATAGTAGTACAATGCCTGCCCTGAATTTCTAAAAGGAGTAAGACACATGTACCTTAGAAAAACAAAAACAATTCCAGGGAGAAAGTTATAGCATGCTAAAGAGATGGACAGCTAGATGAAGCAGCGTCCAGAAGAGGGGCAATGACGTGTGTGTCTGAGAGTTCGTCGTGGCTTTCACTAGGAGAATTCTGACAGCTGAGAGGGTCTTAAGCAATGCGTTGACTAAGGCTGATGTGTTATGAGTGACTGCTGTTGCAGCTTCTGTCACAATGAATGCCACTGGCCACCAGACCTGGCACAGGGTTCTGGAATTCTTGGCTGTGCCAGCATAAACTCTGTATTTGCTGCCTTGTGGGGAACTTCAGGGGTCTGGAGAAAGGGGTCAGGGTGGTGGTGGGGCATTTGGGAGAATTAGGACAATCGCTGTTTGCCAGCCGATACCAAAGTGTTGTAGTATTTAATGGTCAATCTATCCTTACCATACATAGTAGCTGAAGATGAGTCCAAATTAGAACCGCAGGGATAGATGAAACAATTAAGCCAGGGGGCAGGCTATTCCTGGCCCTTGCCTTGGCCCAGAAAATATATTTTACCTTGTAACGAATGCCTTGGTTTTCTTGGAGTTGGTTCTATCTGGCTGAACTGTAACTAAAAATCAAATGAAACCCACTGCCACTGAGTTGATTCTGACTCATAGCAACCCAGTAAGACAGAATAGAACTGCTCCATAGGGTTTCCTGGCAGATTTGAACTGTCAACCTCATGGTTAGCAGATGTAGCACTTAAACAGTATACCACCAGGGTTTCTGGCTGAACCATAGGGCCTAAGTATTCCACGGAGAGTTAAGGGAAAAAGCTGTTATCTTTTCTACATACTCTGATAACACTAGTCATTCTAATTCAAGTGTCCTCCTGGCTCTAGTTCCCTGCCCCTGGCCCCTGGCCCCTTACCACCAACCCTGCCCTCCCACCCTCCCCCGTAGAATCCAGTAAATAGAAGGTATATGCGTGGCAGAGCTGAGAGCTCCAGAACCTGGTGCCATGTCTCTTGGCCAGCAGTGTCCATTCTGATGGATAGATGCTGGGGCAGCACCAGGTCTTAAACTATTTAAACTATTATCCTCCTGGTTCTCATGCTTTCTGCTTCCCCCACCAGTAAGAAGCAACACATTATACTGTGCCTTACTGATGTCTTGGTTTTAGATGAGATGTATGATTAGTCGTTGTTTTCATAAAAACAATAATCAAACACTTTGCAAAAAATTGTAAGAGTTCACTTTCTAAATCAGTATGATTTGAAATACAATATCTAAGTAAAACAAATACTAGCAATCCTCATGCAAACAAAAATGAACAAACTAGTTGGCAGTGGTATGTTTGAGGGTTGTATGAACAGATTCATCGGGAGGAGTCACTGTGTGCCTGAAATTCAATGGCTCGCAGAAAACAAATGGTGTTCCACCCATGTGTGCGTGTGTGTGTGTGTGTATGTGTGTGTTTGTGTGTGTGTGTATGGGAGAGAGAGAAGGGGGGTGGGCTTGTCCTTAGCTGCTCTGTAGTTTGAGTGTTGTTTCATAAGGTTGTTAACTGGCTTACACCACCAAGTCCTGTTAGCAGTTGTTTGGCCAAGAACAAAGAATTCCTAATTATATTTTAGAAATACAATTTAAGGAGCTGAGGTCTAAAATAACTGTCTTGAGCTTCAGAAAACTCATCCCTGGCAACCATCCATGGGAGGATATTTGTTCTTCCCAAGGGAATCTCAGGGGGCAAAAAGACAAGTCTGATTTTTCTACATTTCAGTCAGTGGCCTCCGTAAAGGTTATTCATGCATTTCTTTAAAATTGTAATTGCTTTGTCTTCTCAAGAGCCAAGATCCATCCGGTTCTCAAATCTCATTCTCCACCAGAATTCGGAAGGCTTAAAATCCAGTTATTTTAAATGCTGCATACTCTTAAAAATATGTGTCTGGTTATGTTATGTGTGAGTAAGTTGTATCAGGGATACAGCAAGTCAAGCTATATATAATTCAGTGGCACGTGTGTGTGTGTGTGTGTCAGTGTCAGTGAGGGAGGGAGAGAGAGAGAGATGGGCTGAGACTGACTGACATCCTTATCCTGCTCTCCAGGAGAGGCTCCTACTTTACTTTCTCCTCATTTCTAAAAATGGCAGATGCAAAGTAAGAAAACAAGTTTATCTTGCAGGAAGGAAGCAAGGGAGGGGAGGGGAGACTAATCTTCAGCTTGGTGTGATTTATTTTTATCTTACTGCTTTTGCAACAGAATATTCTAGGGGCTAGTGCAGAGTTGACGGTCTGCCTGTGTTTCAACAACTCATTAGGGCCATAGTTATTTATTTCAGTGGGGCCACGATGAGAATTAAGAACTCTTTACCAAGTTGGAAATTGAGGATGGGGTTGCATGAAGGGTGACACATGAAATAGTGTATACTGCAAATGTGATGGTGATGATTGTGTTAATCACAACAGTTGTAGGATTTATGCCATTTTTCTTTGAAGGCATGCAAGTAGGTTGTCTTGTTTCCCTTTCCTATGAGGAGAGACGTGGGTTGATGGCTTTGCCTGCATTCTGAAGACTAGGGAATTGATAAGTGGTTCGATGACTCAAGGCTAGGTGAATTCCAACCTATTGTTCCTGACACAGAAAGCTCTTGCTGACACTGGCATTTGGGGCTGTGCCCTGAAAGTCCACAGCAAGGCAAATGCTACCAACCTTAGTAGAATCTCATGGAACTGAGCCCAAATTTCAGAGTTGGGAAGCATTTCATTGATCAAAGTGTATCAGAGAAAAAAAGCTTCTTTTCATTCTTCATTCACTCCTTCAGCTCATCCTTCTTTTTTTTATTTTTATTTTTATTTAACATAACAGTGAAAATGTACATTTACATATAAATTTACATGCCCCCCTATATGCAGCTTCCACTGCAATCCCTGTCCGGTGACCGCACACTATTCCTCTCTGCTCCATACATGTCTCATCCTCCCAACAGTCTCCTTTCCCCTCCTCTCCGTCCACTCCCCTTCCTCCAGCCAAAGGTCAGCAAGATGATATCCTATAGATGTATAGAACCATAAAGTGCTTCCAATATATGGTTACTCTACATTGCCAAGTCCAATCCATTCCTGTCCGAAGAGTGGAGCTTTGTTATAATTTATGGGAAAGGGCAGCATCAGGGCAGGGGGCCATGCTCTCAGAGGAACCCCAAAACCGCGGGACCATCAATTGAGGTCTTTTAGTGGAGATCTCATGATGCACCTCTTTTTATTCTTATGTTGCCAGTGAGGCTCCTCTCTGTGAGCTCCGTTGTGGCTATCACTGGTGGTGGCTGGGCACCATCCGGTTCTTCCGGTCCCAAGTTGATGTAGGTACCCACTCTTGTGGGTCTCTCTGTCTTCTCGGTTGTCTTTACCGCATGCCATTTTGGCCCTCGGTGAGCATCCGTTCCTGCTGAGTTGGGACCATTTGCTGTGTCCTCGGATGGCAGCTTGGCATCAGCTCATCCTTCTTGGTCACTTGTTAAGTGCCCAGCACATCGCTGGAGGCTGTATTTGGAGGAGATTGAAGCCAGGTGTAGCATAAACTCCTCCTCTTTACTAACTCCTTTCAATTTGAATGCGCAGCTGTAACGGTATGTACCATAAAGAAGGAGAAAAGATAGGACTTAATGCCTGAAGATGGTTGTATAAGTGATGATAAGAGCTGTCTCTTGAGGCATCTTTTATCAGAAAGATGCAGAAGGCAGGCAGAGGAGCTTTGTTCTTCCATTGATGTCAGGATGGACTTTTCCATTTGTTTTGTGCTGGAAGTCTACGTCTCCAGTAGGTGTTGGCAGGAAGGGACACTCAACTTCAGCGTTGACAGCAGTAAATCACTCAGATCTCACTGACCTCGGAGCCCTCCCAAGGCTCCTGGGACAAGGCCAGATAGAATTTGGGATTCTTTAATATCCAGAATGGTATCCCACCTTCTCACACTTTGTAGTAACCAGGCTTCTGTAGCATCAGCAGATTCATCTGGGTTGTGCCTGCCTGTGAACACGCATGGCCCCTCTGGTAGAGATCTAGGGTATCTTACTGGTGTAGAGAAGGAGTGTGTCATTGCCCTTCAACGTCTCTGGAGACAATGCTAAAAACAGACTTGATGGCTGTCGTTGATGGCTTTTTGTAGAGGTTTCTCTAAATACAGCAGCCTTGCATACATTCATAACTTAAGCAGTAGAACCCTACCAGATGATGCTCTTTCTCCCAAGAGCATAAATTAATTCATACAGGTTTAGCCTTGTTTGGGTTTTGGGATTTGCAGAGATGCCAGACAGGGCTTGCTGTCAAATCCCTGGTCATTCTGCTCCTTCTTTCACTTGTCGTTCTCTCTGTGCCACTTTTAAGTTATTTCTATCAGCTTGGGGAATCAGAGGCAGGAACTTGCATTTGGATTTAACAGCTGGAGATTTCAGAAAAGGTACAGAATAAAAAAAAAGTTTATGCCTTGTTCTGGGTTATATATTTCTATGGAATGGTAGAGAAACACTGGCTTTAGTTTGCTAAGTATTTATCTCTTGCACTGATATTAAAATTAAGTACTGTTTGCATTTGCTGAGCTCATGTCTACCAAAAAATAACCCACTGCCGTCAAGTCAGGTTCAACTCATGGTGACTTCAGAGGTCAGAGTAGAACTGCCCCACAGAGTTTCCAAGGAGCGCCTGGCAGATTTCAACTGCCAATTATCTGGTTAGCAGACGTAGCACTTAAGCCACTACACCGCCAGAGTTTCCTCCTATCTACCAGTGGTAGAGAAAGAGATCTCAGCCGTAAACTAGGTGGCTGGGACAGAAACCAGGAAGTCACTTGTTGCTGATGGCTTTACTCCAAGCAGAGGTTCAAATTCTTATATACCTTCTGAATTAAGGAAACTGTGGTGGCACAGTGGTTAATTGCTACGGCTGCTAACCAAAAGGTCAGCAGTTTCGTATGTACCAGTTGCTCCTTGGAAACCTTATGAGGCAGTTCTGCTACTTCTTAATAGGGTCACTATGAGTCAGAATTGACTCAACAGCAATGGGTTTGGTGTTTTAGTTTGGTGTCTGAATTATTAATTTAGGCAGTTCTTTTTATGGTTACTTACAAAGAAAGGAAAACCTGGTGGTGTAGTGGTTAAGTGCCATGGCTGCAAACCAGAAGGTTGGCAGTTTGAATCCACCAGGTACTCCTCGGAAACTCAGTGAGACAGTTCTACTCTGTCTATAGGGTCATTATGAGTCAGAATTGACTCAGTGGCAGTGGGTTTGGCTTGGAGTTTAAAAAGGCAACCGTTGCCATAAAATTCTGGAGTGTAATTTACCTGATCTGCTTTAGGAAAACTTGATGACATAGTGGTTAAGAGTTTGGCTGCTAACCAAAAGGTTAGCTGTTAGAATCTACCTGGTTCTCCTTGGAAACCATATAGAGTAGTTCTGTTCTGTCCTATGGGATTGCTGTGAATTGTGATCAGCTCGATGGCAATGAGTTTGTTTTATGTTTTGTTTTGATCTCCTTAAAGCATGGCACGTCTATGTAAATGTTAAATCATTTTAGAAAATAGAGATATAAGTAGGGAATAAGACTTAGTTCTCAGAATGTAGAGCTTGTAATTTTATAAGGAGAATTTTTTTTTATTTAGGTCAGGTGTTATTACTGTTAATGTCATTGCTGTTTATCCGGAATGTTTTTTTCTGTTGTGTTTGAGTCACTTGTACCTTCTCCTCTTCCCTCACTTTCTTCTTCCCTTCGCTGTATTTATTGTCCAATGATGGTGTGTCTGAGATGGTACCAGAGGCTGAGTTCCTAAGCATCAGCAGTTAGATGGGATGCCTGCCTTTGTGTACAGACAAAGAAGCATGTAACTACTAGATACTATACATTTTCTTCTCTGATGTCAGAACCAACCTGGAAAGCCCTGAAAATACTACCATTGCATGCCTTCTTGGAGATGTTTGCAAATTGCTCAGTGATTTTTTTTTGTTACAGTAGCTTACCTTTTAGCATTGTTATTATGATGGCTCTTCAGCTAGTATAATAGTTATAAAAGAAATCATGAACTATTCATGCTGCCCAATCTAGGCTTTCCAACCCCCATGGATTCACTGTGGCTCGGCCTATTTTCCCAGAGAAAAGTGATGGCTCACGAGAGAGCACCTGCCATTTCTCATTCTCTCAGAGCTCAGGAATGGGGTGACTTGAAGCCTCGAGTAGTCCCTGGCTTCAGCCTGGAGGTAAGGTTAACCTTCATAGTCAGTGACTTTTTAGGAGATGAAAAGTATCACTCTCAAATATTCCATTTTCTTGGGTACTGCTTGGTATGTAGCCTGAGTTTTAGCCATCATCTATCTGTAGGTGGGGTTGCTAGGTGGTGCAACCAGTTGGTTAATGTGCTAGTTGAAAGGTTGGTAGTTTAAGCCTACTCATAGGTGCCTTGGAAGAAAGGCCTGGCAATCTACTTCCAAAAAAAATCATCTGTTGGAAATCCCCTGGAGTACATGTCCAGACTCATGGTGACTCCATGTATATGAGTCAAAGTTGACTCATGGCAACTGGTACTGGTATCTTCAGGAGCTGTCCCCCACCCATGCCCTGGAGGTGACCTGTGCCCTTGTGTTCGGGGTGCTGCCTGTCTTGGTGTGGGCTTTGGGCTTAGGAATAGCAGTAAGGGTTGGATGGTGAGAAGGACTAGGGTTGAGGAGGAGGTGCGATTATTGCCTGTTACACATGGACATCTAGATGAGGGAAGAAACATAACGGCTTTATTTTTAGGCTTTGCTAATTCTCACTCTTCTCCTAGTTCACTGCTACCTGGCAACAGCTTATTGTCATGGCAACACCAATGTTAATGAGTGAAGCTCTCAGTGCCTCTGTTTTACCCAGTGCTCTGTGACAGACGCTCTTGTATGGAGCTATCTTTCTGGACATTGGAGGTTGAGTACCTTGTTCTCTGAAGGCCACAGGCCCTGTCTGCAAAGGAAAAGAGTGGAGGAAGAGTGTCAGCAAGGATTTATGGTTTTGCTCACACATCTCTATCTGATTCTATTTACAGATGGGCCTGTTGCTTCACACACTGCTCCTCCTTCCACTGGTTTACCCCTTTTCATTTTTAAGTGGCAGCCCTGGACTGTTGAACAATAACCAGTTTTATCAGGCTGAAGGTGCCTTGGGATTGGCACAGGTTTTGAAGGCACCTTTTCTGCAGTTGGTCATTATGATTCAGTGTCTGGAGTCCTGTCCTGGAGAAAGAGGAGATTTGTTGCTGTGCTTGGAGAGAATTGGGGCTGAAGTTGGGGAACACAGCTTGAACCCCTGCCCCTTAGCTGAGAATCAATAATTCTACTGTACTTTTTTGTCTCACTTTTCCCAGAAGGTGGTATTTGTGGCATCACAGTAATGTGTGAGAAAGAGCAGGCAGAATCTGTTATAGCTTCTTTGTGGCTCACCATTCCCATCTCTAAAAGAGCATGTCTGAAATCTTCCTTGTCCTTAATTTCAAGGCTGTTGGTGTGTGATGACTGTAAAGAGCTTTGGGCCCCTGCCCACTAATGTTCTGTGATGTGCTGAATCACTCTGTGACTCAGTTTCCTCATTTTTAGGTTAAGGATAATAATAAGACTTCCTTTAAAGCATTATTGCAAGACTGGAATCAGATATATATGTGTCAAGTGCTTAGAATAAACTAATTGTTCTCTAAATATTACTTATTATCATGTATGGTTGTTTCATCTTCTTCACATTAATCTTGTGAAATACTGTTATCTCACCCCCCAAAAAACCCAAACCCATTGCCATTAAGTTGATTTTGAATCACAGTGACTGTGTAAGACAGAGTAGAACTGACCCATAAGGTTTCCAAGGAGCAGGTGGATTCAAAATGCCAACCTTTTGGTTGGTAGCCCAGCAGTGGATATTCTCCAATTACAAAGATGGAAACTGAGGCATAGAGAGTTTGAGCACTGCCTGGGGTCTCTTTGACAGACTTGGGCTTGAAGCTTAGGTGTACTCTTATCTACCACGCTGCCAGGAAAGCCCGAAAGAGTTCACCCTCCCCACCCCTCAGTTTCCGCAGTCTGCAGGGCTGTAGTGGAGAGCCGCTCCATTCTCTTTGAGGGGGAGTGGGTGCACTGGGACCTCAGGCATGTGTGTAAGCACTTGACACTTACTGGATAAAAGGTGCTCTGTGAACACAGAGTGTTACAGTCACTATTAAGTGTTGTCCCCAGAAAGGTGACTCTTAGCTGTTATGTAGTTCAACTTAACATTGGCAGTGAGTGGTAGGATATATAATGAGCAACAGACTCACAGTGCTTGCACCTATCTCTGCGTAGCGCTATACTTTCTCTTAGGATATAGGGTTCTTGGTAACTAACTTTCAGGCTAAGAAAGTATATCATCACTTGTTTACTCCCTTTCGCTTCTCCAAAGTTTTCAGCTCCTTTTAATGTTTTTCAGAGTTGTACTTTTTAAAGGAAATTTTCCTTCATAGTATTTTTTTAACAGGTAGCACATTCTTATGGTACAACATTTAAAATATTCAAGGGGATATAGAATGAAAAATCTCCCTTCTTCCCTTGCCTCCAGCCACCCAGTACCTCTCCCTAGAAGGAGACCTATTCATAAATGAGCATTGGCATGTGTGGATTTTTTTAAAACCCCAGATGCAAGCCCCCATGCATTTGATTGTGTGTTTTGCCTTTTGTTAAGAATTAAACTTTATTTTTTAGAGCAGTTTTAGGTTTGCAGAGAGCTTTGCTTTTGTCACTCATGTTGTATCTTGGAAACTGTTCTGTGTCAGTACACAACCAATGCAAGTGACCTCATTCACTGCCAGCAAATAACTCAAAAATCTATTGTTATGCCTGGTCACTGAGGGCAGTGTGTGAAGAATTAAGCTTCTGATTATGTGATTACATAATATATGCTTCAGAAAGCCTAACTACTAGGAGTAATAAGAATAGTGATCAGTTAATTGAGGATCACCAGGACAATAATACCTGAATTATTTTTAATCCCCTGAACAGTTCTTTATAAACAATTTTAAAGCTGAAATCCATAGGCATGGAGCTAAAAATGTTGCTGAGCTGTGGCTCAAACTTAAGTCTGTCTAAGTTTATATCCCTGAGTTCTTTCAGACATGCAGCGCTCCTTCTCTTAAATAAGTAGATGAAAAATGGATGTTAACAGCAGGCGTAGCCTTTAGGAGTTAACTCCCTGGGTGCAATCATAAATATTTTAATTTTCATTGGTGATATCACTAAATATTCCTCGTTGAATCAAGCTCACTTTCCTATCCTCATTTCATGCCTAGGGTTAATCCACAGGCAGACACTTCTGATTAAAAAACCTGTTTCACTGATGCATTAGTTTTCAGGTGGACTCCATTCTTTATATTCTGTGTGTCTGTTTCTTATAAAATGTGTGGAAATAATCTCATTGCACCAAAAAGAAGTACTGAGGAAGGGATAAAAATAATATGCAGTGTGTCATCTCATCTTATGTGGCGAAGAGGCATTCAGTGAGTTTGGACTAGAGCCCCTTGTGTGTGGGAAGTTGGGACAAAGCTAGTGTGAACACCTGCAGGTAAATTGTGGCACATAATTGCTGGTGCGTAGTAGGTATTCAACAGACGTCTGCTACAGGAGACGCAGAAAGAAATCCACGTTTGGCTGTGTACTTTGGTTATTCTTTTCAGAGATATGTCAGAGATAATGTCAGTCCGAGTGGCTTTGCTTTAAATTCAATCTTGTGCTATTTGTAGGTGTTCTGTTACATTAATCTGAAGTTCAGTCTTCATTTTCCTTTCCCTTCTCACTGCCTTTCCCTTCGCTTTCCATAAACTTGCCCAATTATTAGGACAGATTCTGGTCATCAGCTCTGCTACTGAGTGTTTTGTTACCATGATAGCTCAGCAGCTTTGTGGAGCCAGCATGCTTGAGATGACAGGAGATGGGCCCAGCACTGGGCCTGTTCAATCCTAGCCAGATGTAGGCAAGTTTTTTCCCCTGGGGAGGAACGCCCTCTCCTTTCCTCCAGTGCTTAGCTACGTTGTACCCATCCCCCCCTCCATGCACCGGGGCTAATCTACATTCTGCCTCAATTTGCAACCCACCCAGATTCGCCTAGCTTGTGCTCTTCTCCTCTGACACCTGCAGCAGTTCCTGTCTGCCGTCACAGTTTGGCACTCTATTTAGTACATTAGTGTTTTACATGGTCATATAGTGACATCAGACAGCCAGCTCCCTGTGAACAGAGTTGACCCACCATGGAGGATGTGGGAATGCCCCAGCCTCCCACATACAGGCTGTAGAGGAGGCCTGACATGAAGAATGAAGGGTCCTATTCTCACGTGGCAAGTGAGCCAGTCTTTGGGAATTTAGAGCTGTGGAGGGACTGTGGCTGTAGTGTGAATGGCTTCTAAGATTCCACATGCGGGTTCTTCCCAAAAGGCAGAAGGGCTCCAAGGTGAGCTGGAGTACCTTAGAGTCTCAGACACTCTCCCTGGGAGTGAGGAGCCACCCAGCAGAGGTCAGAGAGGCAGTCTGTATCCTAGAATCTGTCCTGATACTGCCAGTATCACATCTGCCTTTGGTGGCAAAGTCCCAGACATAGATGTTTACAGCTCATCTTGTTCTTTACATCACAATATTCCTCTTTTTTGTGGACACCCTCTGCTGTCAGAAACCCAGTTAACCAGAAACAGCAGTGCAACCCAGGGATGCATTCTAGAATGCCACATAAGGGGAGTTAGTTACGGAGGGAAAATGACCAAATAGAGAACTGGAGAATGCCACAGCAAATGTCCACAGAAAGTACCAGAGAAAGTACTTGGAGCCTTGGGTGAGAGTGGTGGGGACAGTGTTTTTAGGGGAATATAGGAAGAATATGAGAATGATCCATCTCTCTCTTTCGCTTCTCCATGCAGGAGAGAATGGGCCTTTAGAAGCCTTAGCACCTCATCTGGGCATTGAAAGACTGGAACTCTCTTCTGGGCTCTTTTACTGTGCTTTCCACCTTATATAGACTAAGTATAAATACTCACGAGTCGGGTCCGACTCGATGGCACTTGGCGACACTTGGCGTGGCTTAAGGGCTAAGTAAGTCTCACAGTGCCTCTCTACCTGCTTACTAGTATCAACATTCCTTCCAAGATAGAAGTAGGCTTTTATTCCACAATTAGAGATAAAAGGCTTAAACTGGAGGAGGTAATGCCGCGGAGTGAATGATTTTCAGTCAAAATGCGATTAGTCTAACAACTGTGGTAATGGACTGGTTATCAAACATCTCTTGGTTTTGATAGAATGAAAGGAAGGAAGTTATTCACAGGACAGAGATTTGATAAAAAAAAACAAAACAAGATAAACCAAACTTGTTGCCATCGAGTCAATTCTGGCTTATCATGAAGCTGTAGAAAAGAGTAGAACTACCCCGTACAGTTTCTAAGGAGCAGCTGGTGGATTCGAACTGCTGACCTTTTAATTAGAAGCTGTAGCTCTTCACCACTATCCACCAAATCAAAAAAACAAACAAGAAAGACAAATCCCTGCCATCAAGTCAATTCTGACTTATAGCAACCCAGAGCTCTTAAATGAAGTACCCCCAAAGAAGGGGATTTAGAGGGGTGATTTTCAGTCCTGCTTGCACATTAAAAATAATCGGTGGGGCTTTTAAAAAATACTCACCTGTAGCGCCACTCTGGTGATTCCAGTTTCGATAGTCTTGGGGACAGCCTTGATATTGCTATTTTTTAAGCACCACTACGTGACTCTAACACACAGACTGTATTAAGAGCCACTGGTTTAGAGGCACTTAGAGACAGATGGATTGACACAGTTGCTGTAACGATGGGCTTAAGCATAAAAATGATTGTGGACATGGTGCAAGACCAGGCAGAGTTTTGTTCTGTTGTGCATAGAGCCGCTGTGAATTGGAACCGACCTGATGGCGCCTAACAACAACAAAGACGGAGTTCACAATATACATCCAGTGTGGAATTTGATGTTTCCTGGGCTCAACCCTATAGAAGAGGGAGCCTGGTTTTAACTTCCAGTTGTACATTCTGAAGGTGTACTTCAGGATTTAAGTAGGTTGGTGGCTTGAGAAAATCTTTAATTTCAGATAAATGCGTATCATCTGTTTATTTTAATATTTTATAAAAACAAATTTGTAGAGAAGAAATTTTTCTAAATCACCACTGTTGGTAATTTGACATGTCTCATCTTTTTCCTGTGTGTGTATAAACATAACACACATGCGTACACACATACACACTATGGATCCTGCTTGGTGTAATGCTTTGCTGCCTCGGTGTCCATTTGGACTTGCTTTAGTTTAATTCTCTTTTCTTACACAGAATGTTTGATTTTAAGGGTGAAGTAAGTGAGGTAATATGTTAGAGAAGCAACGTGGTGTGGTCAAGTTTGGAATGGGACGTAATCTGAGTTCAAATTGCACCTGTGACATTCATCGTCTGTATAACCTTGGGCCTGATTTTGAGCCTAAGTTTCCTCATTTCAGGGTTATTTGGGAAGTCAAAGATAAGAAATGTCAAGCACTTACTCAGGTGCTCAGAAAGTAGTAGCTATTATTGAAGAATCACCATAGACTTCCACCAGTACCGTGGTGTATATGCTAGGTGCCAGTCAGTTAATTTCAACTCCTGGTGATCCCGTGTGTCAGAGGAGAATGGCTCCACAGGGTTTTCTAGGTTGTAATCTTTATGGAATCCAATTGCCAGGTCTTTCTTCTGTGGAGCTGCTGGGTGAGTTTGAATTGCAACCTTTTGGTTAGGAACCAAGTGCTTAACCATTGCACTACTAGAGTTTCTTTTATTAGTTACGCTTGGCTTGGCTACTATTCACTGTCCCCCTTGTCTAACTCTATCTAGAAAAGAAGGCTACAGGGAAGCCCTGACTGAGATTTAGAAAACTGGCATGGCCTCCTGGAACTGTCACTTTGGGTGTATCCTCTTGCTCTCTGCGTCTCAGGTACTCCACCTATAAAGTGAGCACATGGGACTTCGGGGTCTGTGGGCTTCCCGCACACTGACGTCCTTTATTCCCCATAAGTACTGTGCCCTCAGTAGATGACCAGTAAATGTTTGTCAACCTTGAGAGTTCCAGCTGACTTGTTTCCTCCGTGGTCTTGTTAGGTTGAATGCAGTGGCACTCTGGATGCAACCTGCTCCCTAGAAGGCAAATGGGACTGTGGCAAACACGTCTACTTTTTCTTGAAAGTTTCATTCCCAGTGGTGCAGCTTCATATTCTCAAGGAGCTTGGAGTTGTCCTGCTGGGAGGGTTAAGGTATTTTTCGCTAAGACAGTGCATGAGGGTCAAAGATCACACAGGGTACAACTGGAAAACTAACTACCGCATTACGCCTCCTGAAGTACCTGCGTTGGGGCAAAGGATACAGGTAGGTTATCAAGAGCGTACAGAGACATTCTAAGTCTGGCCTAGAGCTGAGAGCATCTTGTCAGTAGCCAAACAGAAGGTTTCTGCAAGGCAGTGCTGGAAAGGAAAATTGAGTTAGGTTGGCTTGTTCCAAATAAAATGCTGTATTTAATTTCACTCTGGGAAGCATTTGATGTCCAGGCTACTGCAATACATGAAATATATTTAAGAAGATCTGTTTCGTTAGAACAACAGGGAAGGAGGGAGGGAGGGAGAGCCTCCTATCAGCTGCAGGTTTCACGTAGGAATCTAATCATTTTGATTTGTTTTTTAATCATCTGGCAGTTGCTGGCCAGAGGTGGGCTGGTCTGCGTTGAACGGCCTAGATGTCTTTGCACAAGTTGCAGATGTCTCAGTGTTTCAATCAGTGACATGCCTTTTGAGTAATACAAGACACATGGCACAAGAATGGGGAAGTGTCCGTTGTAAAATTTGTGATGTGCATTGGCGTGCTTGCTGTGTGGGGAGGAAGGATTGAGTCTAGCCTGTGCCGAATTATAAAATCCAAATGAAACCAGTTGCTGTTTTGTTGACTCTGACTCCTAGTGACCCTGTAGAAGAGAGTAGAACTGCTCCATGGGATCTCCAATGCTATAAATCTTCATGGAGGCAGACTGGTATGTCTTTCTCCCTTGGAGCAGCTGGGAGGTTTGAACTACTGACCTTTCGGTCAACAGCCAAGTGCTTAACCACTGCAACACCAGGGCTCCTTTGTGCCAAATTGGATTCAGTAAATACATGTATGACTATATGTTTCAAAAATAAACCTGCCTCTGTTTTATGTTCAAGTTCTAATAAAGTCCACTTATCCAGTACTGAGTTAGGTCTTAATGTGAGATGAATTCTGGCATAAGCTCACTTGATAGAAATTAAAAAGATATTTTAAGGGTACTTTAATTTCCATTTTACTCATGTGTCTAAGACATTTTTAATGTTAAATATTCATTCTCCATTAAAAAATAAAGAACTCTTTTAAGATATTAAAAAAAAGAAAATCAGTCTGATGGTGTCTTGTCTCCAAAACTGTTGTGCCCTTTGTGATTGTCATAGTGTGGTGGCTGTTGACTTCCCTCCTCCGTAGAGGACTAACAAGCCAGTCAGTCACTGTTAGTCAGTTCTGACTCATGGCAACCACATGTGTTTTGAAGTAGATCATAGGGTTTTGGGGACTGTGACCTTTTGGAAACAAATCACTGGTGTTTCTTTTAAGGTGTCTCTTGGTGGTTTCAGGGAAACCCTAGTGGCCTAGTAGTTAAGTGCTACAGCTGTTAACCAAAAGACTGGCAGTGTAGGTCCACTAGGCATGCCTTGGGTACTCTACAGGGCAGTTCTACTCTGTCCTGTAGGGTTGATATGAGTGAGAATTGACTTGACAGCAATGGGTTTGAGTGGGTTTAGATGGCCAGCTTTTAGGTTAGCAGTCACATGCTTAAGTTTACACCATCTGGGACCTCCAGTAGAGGACTGTACTTGTGCCTGTCTGGGCTAACTGGAGATGCAGGGATTTGGAGATACACAAAGCCTCTTTACTGTTTTTCCGTTGTTCCTGCCCCTTCTAGCATCCATGCATTTCCTTCCCCACTCTACTGTTCATTTTTGATGTGATATGAGAAGCAGCTCTTCTGCCTTCATTTTGTATATCATTCAGAGGGCCTAGATGAAGCAGAGAGACCAAGAGATAGGACTTCTATCTTAACCTGGGAAACTCCTTTCTTGCAGCTTACCAGGACAATTGGAAACTAAGCCTGTATATTTTTTGTTCATTTGTTGAGATAAAAATACAGATCGAAGTATTTTTAAAAGACTCTGCAGCTCTGTGGAGTTGTACATAGATGTTGTTAAATATATCTCCTGTCCAGCTTTTGTGTTCTGTTTCCAGGGGGAGAGATCCTGTTTCCTCTCTGTAATTTGACTGGGCTTTTTCCTTTCTGCTGTGATGCAAATTAGTAAGAGAAACTAATCTTTTAAGATGACAATGGTGTTTTCTCTTTGGATCACTGGAAGCCCTGGAAGTATTTGCTTTCACACATATTGTGGACTTTATTGTATCTTAAAAAGATTTTCTGTGGAGGACCTGACTCAGGAAAGGCTCTGGGAGACTAAGGAAGGACAAGAAGCTGTTTGGCTGGTTGACTGGTGGCCTGGGGGACCAAGGGCATGGGAGAGCCAAGGACAGTGTCCTTGAAGAGTACAATGGACACTGGGGTGTAGCTCTGAAAAGGGCAGCAAGAAGATGACTCCAACATTGCCATTGTCATGAGAATCCATAGAGGAATTTCTCTAGTGTAGAAAGGATCTTCTGCATTTTCCAAGGTTGAAGAAAAAGGTTCTTTGCATCTTGCATCCAACATCAACATAAGGTAGTAAAAATGGTGATGGACCAGGAACCTGGGCACCCTGCTCCCCAAATTGTACTGAAGGCTCCCTGGGGCACCGGGCACGAGACATGTATTTGGAGTCAGACTTGTATTAGAATTCTGACCCTGTCATGTGTTTGCTCTTTGATCTCGAACTTCTTAGCTTTCTTTAGCCTTAGTTTCCTTATCTGTAAGACTGAAACTATTAATCATACCACGGAGAGTTGTTAAAAGGATTGTGTGTGGTAAAATACCAGGTAAAGAGCTTGTTTCGTGGTAAGGGCTCAGCAGTATATACCAGTAATTGGTAGTGAACATTACATCTGCCCTCCTGTGGGAACATACAGGTGTGAAGGAGGGCTGACGTCGGTGAGAGTACTCCATAAATATCCATTGTGATTACTGTAAACTAAAGATCTGACAAATGCATTTGTGTTTGTATTGATACCTGAAATCCTGAAAAACAACCGTAACATCCTCTTCATATCTTGTTGAACTAGACAACTTAAGTATCTTCGTTATGAAAACAACTGAGACAAATGGGTTCTTAGTTTTTTTATGGTAAAATTTTCTCTTCTTTTGTGAGGCAACTTTGTAAAGGATAAACCTTTAAGAGTGTTTAACAGATTTTGTTTTCCAGTGTAAGAGGATCTGCTAGATCAAGCTGATGTAGGAGGAACATCTACGACCTAAACTTTGGGGTACTGTAGTCTGGGGGACTGACAATCTTGACTCACTATTGTTTGTGGTATCTCATCTTTTTTTTTTTTACTTGTTTTTGGAAAAAAAGATGGCTTGAACAGTTAAGTACTCAACTATCAGCTAAAAGGTTGGCAGTTCAAATCTACCCTGAGACTCCTCAGAATACATTCCTTGCGGTTGTGTCTGAAAAGTCACAGCCTTCAAAACTCTGTGGAGCACAGTTCTACTCTGCACATGTGAGTCAGAATCAGCTTGATGCAACTAACAACAACAACAGGACAATGCTAAAATTATGTCCTCTTTCCTGTGCCTTCATTTATTTATCAAATATTCATACTATGTGCCTGGCATTTAAACATGTGTTAGCGAGGTAGTGGTGAGCACGAGTTGCCGTCTGAACTGTGGAGTTTATATTCTGTGTGCATATGAGGGGATAAGAGAATATATGGAAATATATGGAAACAAGCAAATATGTCAACAAGATATCTTCATGTTATTTTTAAGTGCTATAAAATCAAATCAGTGTGAAACAAAGCAGGGTGATGGCGTGGAGTGATATTAGGGAGAGGGCTGATTTAAGTTGGTGGCCTGGGAAAGCCCCTCCAAGGAAGTGATAGATAGTCCAGGAACTGAGTGACAGAAGGAGCTAGGCTTTCGAAGAAAGAGAGGAAGAACACTCCAGGGAGAAGGGACCAAAAACACCACGGCCCTGGGATAAGACATGCTTGGAGAATATCAGAAACAGAAAAAAGAACAGCGTGACTGGCATACAGTGAATAGCAAGGGTTGGCCCACAGAGGTCTGAGCAGGAGGCTGGGGTTAGATTGGTTATATCCCCACTGATAGGTAGCGTGATTTTTTTTCCTTTGTAAAAATCCACCTGCTTGTGGATTCAAAAATGGATTTGGGAAGGAGGTGAGATGGAAGCAGGGAGCCTAGCTAGGAGGCCAGTTAGTAACAGGAATGGGGACTGGGACCAGAAAGCAGCACCGGAGGGGAGATAGATGGACTTGTTTTGCTTTGGAGGCATATGTTTGTAGACAGAGCTGTGGGACTTGAGCCAGGCAGTAGGGATAGTTGGACTAGCAGAGATACTGGCAGTGAAAGTATTGATGAGGATTCTGGGGATGTGGGTACTCTCAGACACAGCTGACGGCGATGGTTATACTCACTTTGGAGTGTACTTTGGCCAAATGTACAAAGCTAGTCAAGGGCCGTCGAACCGTATCCGACTCATAACATACAAAAGGCTAAAAAATTCTCATTCCAATAATGGAAATTATTGGTTCAATAATTCCATATTATTTTATCCTATGAACACAACCAGAAATATACACAAAGACTATTTGCAGATATTGCTCATTGTAGCTTTATTTCTAAGTGGGCCATACTCTGTGCATATGATGAGAACACTGTGTAGTCATTAAAATGGTGATGTAAGATATTTGATGACATTGTAAGATGTTCATGGTAAGATGGAATGCTAAGTGGTTAAACATAATATAATATTATCTATAATATCCCATTTTTATAAAATGTATTAACTCTACATCTAATATAGGTATATGTAGGACATCCTAGAAAGTCTGTCTAGTAGGATGTGTATTACAATGTTAACAATAAATCATTTCAATGGGTACAATTACTTTATTTCACTCTCCAAATATTTATGATTTTTCTAAATTTTTTACAATAAACATTTTGAATTGTGCTGTTGGAGAAGAATATTGAATGTACCCTGGACTGTCAAAAGAACAAATGGATCTGTCCTGGAAGCAGCACAACCCAAGTGCTCCTTGGAAACAAGGATGGCTAGACAGTGTCTTACGTACTTTGGACATGTAATCAGGAAGATCAGTCCCTGGAGAAGGACAGCATGCTTGGTAAAGTGGAGAGTGAGTGAAAAAAAGAAAAGACCCTCAGCGAGATGGATTGACACAGTGGCTGCAACAATGATTGTGGACATGGCACAGGACTGACTAGTGTTTTGTTCTATTGTATATGGGGTTGCTATCATTTGGAACCAACTTGATGGTACCATAAACATTTTGCAATTAAGAATAAGAGACAAGGGTATTTTTAGAAACTAATGATAGGTCATCCCACCCTGGCTAAGTATACATCTGAATAGTGAATAAATCACTGTGCTGTGACCTTTGTGAAGACTGCGTCATACACAGAGCATACCAGTTTGTATTCAGAAAGTTTGTGCTGAATTTGAGTCAGAAACTTGAGTCATTTCTTGGACACTGTACTTAGTCTCTTACCATATAGACTCTGGCTTCTTCAGTTTGCAAATGGGGATGAATAGTGGTCGTAATGAAAACAATAATAATGTTTTCATGGAGTGATTGTAAGGATCAAGTGATGGAGAAGGAGAAAGCATTTTGTAAGAGGAAAAGCACAGTGCAACTGTTAATACTTCCGGTGTCCAAGTCTTCACACTTGGTCACTGTCTTAGTCAGCTAGTGCTGCTCTAACAGAAATACCACAGAATGGATGGCTTTAACAAAGGAAGGTTTATTTTTACACAGTCCAGTAGGCTACAAGTCCAAATTCGGGATGTCTCCTCTGGGGGAAGGCTTTTCCCTTTGTCGGCTCTGGAGGAAAGACTGATATTGCATCAGTCTTTGTCCAGAGAGCATCTTGGCACAGAAACCTCAGATCTGAAGGACACGCTCTTCTCCTGGTGCTGCTTTCATGATGGTATGAGGTTCCCAATTCTCTACCTGCTTCTCTATCCTTTTATCTTTCATAGGATGAAAGGATTAAGGGTGGGGCAAGCCATACTCCAGGGAAATTCCCTTTACAGTGGAGCAGGGAGGTGATCCTATGAAGGGATTTACAGCCCCACCCTAATCCTTTAACATACAATTTAGGAAAACCACAATAAGGAGGACAGTCACAAGACACTGGGAATCATGGCCCAGCCACTTGGCTACACATATTTTTGGGAGGACATAATTCAATCCATGACAGTCACAATTATATTTTTGGGTGCAGCATTCATGGTGTAGTCTGGTGTGCGTTCTCACAAACGTAGGGGGCATAGATTGACCAAGAGCAAGGCCAACCTTTCCTCTGGTCCCATGGCCTGAAATAAGGAAACAATCTGCACTTAAGGTACAGTTGGCTTGTGCTGAGCACGGGCAGCTCTCAAATGAAGGGTGCTTTCTCATTCACTGGAAAGCTGTAAATGAAATACCGTCTCAGCAGCAGCCGCACCGACAAAGTCCTAGAGCCCCTTTGATATATTGCTCAGCTCTTCTGTTGCATAAACCTATTGGAAATGAACCTGCAAAGAAGTTGAGCAGAGGGAGGTACCATTCACAGTAAGGATGGAGGAGAAAAGCACTGCTTCTCCATTTAAAGGAAACATTTGCTTTTTAATGGCACCTGATGCTGGAATCTGAAATGTCACACTCCTTACATATTGTAACAGATGTGCACAGAAACACTGATGACCAGCCCAGTGGGCCCTTGATTTTAAGTCTTTGAATGGTTCAAGGCCAGGGACATCCTGACTGCCTCTGTGAGATTCACAGTGTGTCTCAGACAGTGTTGTCCCTATTTAGAATGTTAATGAAGCTCTGTCCAGAACGGGTCCAGGGCTTTAGTGGAAAGATTTAAGCTGTGGTTTCTGCTGGGGATTTCTGGGTAAAGGAAGATGAGATAGCTAAGTCTGACCAACTTCTGAAGTTTATTTCTTAGGGGAAATCTTGCTATTTTGAACAAGTGCTCCGGTAGCTATCGTATAAGTTTGCCAATAGTGTGGTTCCTTTTGATACACCATTCATTGTCCTTCCTGTTGCAGATGATCGTACTGATCCATTCTTTATAAGAACAGGTAAGTAGGATATGACTGGGCATTTACTCTCTTCTGGGTACTCTACCAAGTGTTTTACTTGTATTACTTTGTTTAATTTTCACATTAACTCTGGGAGGCAAGCATTGCTATGGCCATATTATAGGATAAGGAAACAGAAGTTTGGTAACTTACCCAGGGACACAAAATTAAGATTCATGCCCTGGATTCCTTTATTATACTGCTCTTATTGAAGTCTTTTTCCAGCACTAGTGATGGTTTTAGAGAAGGAAGACAAACCCAGGACACATAGGCTTCATTGTAGGAATCATATATGTGTAATTCTCCTCACATATGAGATACTCTGTACCAAGAAAACCCTGGTGGCATAGTGATTAAGAGTTATATTTGCCAACCAAAGGGTTAGCAGTTTGAATCCACCAGGTATTCCTTGGAAACTCCATGCAGCAGTTCTACTGTATCCTGTAGAGTCGCTGTGAATTGGAATTGACTTGACGGCAACGAGTTTGTTTTTTTGTTTTGGGTACCCTGTACCAAAGGTCCCTGGGTGGCACAGATGGTTTGCCCTCTACTACTAACCTAAGGGTTTGCAGTTCATGCTCTTCCAGCAGTACCATGGAAGAAAGACCTGGAATACTACTTTTATAAAGTTTACAGTCAAGAAAAACCTATGGAGTGGTTCCACTCCATAAAATAGGGGGTTACCATGAGTCAGAATTGACTTGACTGCAGTGGATTACTCTGTACCAGGTATTGCTTGGAATAGAAAAATAAACACATTGTGGTTCTTTTCCTCAAGAAGCTTACCTATATTCAGTTTTTAAAGTTTTATTAAACTCTTGTAGTTGATTTTAATGATCATTGAGTAAACAAATAATATACATATATATTCCAGTTTAGATCACTTAGCCCTATAACTCAGTCAGATTATGACATGTCTGCCTTGGAAGAAGTACAGCCAGAGTGCTCCTTGCCAATGAGGATGGCAAAATTTTATCTCATCTACTTTAGATATGCTATCAGGAGGGACCAGTCCCTGTAGAAGGATATCATGCTTGCTAAGATAGAGTCAGAAAAAAAAGAGAGAGTCCCTGGAGAAGATGGATTGACACAGTGTCTGTAACCATGGGCTTAAACATATCAACAGGTGTGAGGATGGTGCAGGACTGAACAGTGTTACGTTCTTTAGGGTTGCTATGAATCAGTGCGTACCACAACAGATACACACATAAATGTTTCAGGGGTTCAAGGAAGGGAGAGAATACCTTCACTTGGAGAAGTTAGGGGGAAACAAAGCAAGTTGAATGTAACATTTGAGGTGGACCTTGAGGATTAGTAGGGACTTTGATATGTAGAGATCTTAAGGCTTGGTTCCTAACTGATGCTGACATTAGGTTTATAAACTGAAGGTGTAGCCTGCTAGTTGATTCGTATCACCAAGCCTGTGTACCCCTGGTATGTTTGTTTCTCTAATTTACCTCAAGTTGACTCACACAAGTTAAGTTTGGCAACAGTACTATAATTGAACATGTGTGGTCATAGATACCGAAGTGAGAAGTATGGTTTCCATTCTCCTCTCCAATGTCATCAGTATGTGAACTGGTCACACATCTCTATTCTTATTCCAGAACTCTCTTCTGAATTTTTAACCCACCTGACTTGGACTCTAAACTTCGTTGTGCAAACATTGTCTTAGACTTAAGCCTAAAACAGAATCTATTACCTTCCTCATTCTACTTTCAACATGAGCTCCTGCTCACTTCCCAGTCACCTGTTCTGCTTGACACCTACCCATAGCAGTAGTGAGGATGGTCAATTATATTGTTTTTTAATATTAAGGAGGGAGTGGGATGACTGGTCTAGAGGCTTATGCAGAGATCAAAGTTTTCTTTTCTTTTCTTTTTTTTGGCTCACTTTGGGATCTTGGGCAGTAGCATAACTTTCCAGTAATTTCTTGACGAAGAAAAGGCAACTTGGCTTCCTTTGAATAAGGTCAGTGTTGGAGATTCTTCAATTATAAAGCATCTTGGGGTCCAAAGATGGAAGGGCTCATGTGAACACCACTAAGCCATTGCCATTTTTGTCTGGGGTCAGTAATGGAATACTTGTTTGCAAAGTGGCTTTGTGATGTTTAGCTGAAAGATAGTGTGTACCTGAGCCAACTTTTAGGGCTCGTTTTCTTCCAGCACAGTTTATAAAATGTCTTTTTTCACATCCAAATTCTACAGGCCTGGAGAACTTTGATGTTGAGGATTGTGGCTTTTTAGAGTGAAGGATTAGACAATAGCCCTCCAAACTGAAGAATGGGAAGGCTGTGAAGCCTCCTTTTCTGATTTGCTTTCTGATCTCATGTAACTCATTTCACCTCTTTGCTTTTTTATTTCTCCGTCTGTGAGACGCTGCTCACTTTGCCAGGATATCTTCAGTATGAATAAGATAATGTGCAGAACCCTTTCAGCTGCTGCATCATTAAAAAGCATTTATTCAGCATTTATGTAGCATTGCACAAAGAGAATTGTAAATATGAGATTCCCACCTTGCCTACTAGATTGTATTCTAATATCATCCTAAAAGGACAGAAACTAGGCAACTAAGGAGAACAGTAATTCAAAGGATATCTTGTTATTACATTATACAAATAGCAGCAGCATAAATAATTAACAAGAACCAATACTGAAAGAAATCTATTTATCAAGATGGAGCTCATGTAAAAAAATATATAGAAAAAATGATGAGAAAGTTCTCGTGTATTATGGAACTAAGTCGTGCAGGAACCTTGTTTTATGTGAATAATCAGTTTCAAGCTCAAGTTCACCTCCAAACATTGCCCACTGGGATTTGAGCAAGAAGGGGACCCCAGTGGGGGCAAAGAAAAAAGAGAAAGTCCTCTGGAGAGTTTTGCATGAGCTTCTGGTATTTATGTTTATATTACTGTCTCCTCCCCACTGTGTGTTAAGCGCACACATTAACGTTAAGTAGAGACCCTAAATGAAGAAAAGGCCTGCACTTTAGAGAGAATGCTCTGGGACAGTTGTTGTTTGTGTTAGCTGCCATTGAGTCCTCCCCCAACTCATGGGGACCCCATACACAATGGGATAAGCAACTACTTCATCTACTGAACATCTCTGATCATTGCATTGTGGGCCTTCTTGATAATGAAATCCGAGTAAAACTGGCGACGGGTAACTTCCTAGAGAGGGAGGCAGCCATACAAAAGCAGTCACTAAGCCGTCTGAATCATCTTGATCAGAGACCCAAAACACTCACTCCTGGTGAGTTGATTCTGACTCACTGACCATATAGAACTGCCATATAGGGTTTCCAAAGAGTGCCTGGTGGATTTGAACTGCTGACTTCATAACCACTAACCACTACACCATCAGGGTTGGATTACCTAATAAGCAAAGAATGCACAGTCTTACTTGTGCATACTTACTAGTCGGCAGTGCACAGTTTTATCTGCTTTTCACCACACACGTACATGCAGACACACATACACAGTTTTCTTTATAGTAGAATGGTAAGATCTATTGGGAAATAAATAAAGTTGGTTATTTTTCATGGATCTTTTCATAGTTTACAATACTTTTTTACCAGTTTGATCTCATTTGATACCATAAACTTGAAATAGTCAAGGCAGGTAAGACTGATGTATATATTTTTTAGTTCATTAATTTAATTTTTTATTGTGTTGTAATTGGAAGTTTACAGTTCCAGTCAGTTTCTCATACAAAAACTTACACACTTTGCCATGTGACCCTAGCTGCTCTTCCCACACTGTAAACGGACACCCCTTTCCTCTACCCTGTATTTCTCATGTCTGTTTAACTAGCTCTTGATCCAATGTCTTTTCGTCTTGCCCCCAAATGGGTTGCCTAGTTGGTCTTCTGTACCTTCCCAACCCAAGAGGCACACGTTTCACCAGTATCATTTTATGAACCAGACTAAATTATCCTCATTGTACATATGAGAGGAAGCCTGGTGACATGAAGTTAAAGTGCTAGGCTGTGAACCAAAAGTTAGGGTTCAGAGCTACCAGCCCCTCTATGGGAGAAAGATACGGCCATCTATTTATGTAAAGAATTACAGCCTTGGAAACTCTATGGGGGAAGTTCCACTGTGTTGTGTAGGGTTGCTAATGGACTCAACAGCAGTGAGTTTGGTTTTGTTATTTTGGTACATATGAGAAAACTAAAACCAAAAGGCTAAATGATTTGACCAAGGTCACACAATGAATGTAAATCTGAGAGAAGAGATCTGAACCCTGTGTTTACCTTAACACATGGCCTTTGTATCTGAATTTCATTAGCATCCGAAAGCCACCTGTCAGTGATAAATTTTCCATACAGTGATTGTAAACCCAATTTCTGTATCTGGACTTCCTCTCAATATTTCATGTTTAGAATTTATTATTTTTGTGGTCATAGCACATAGTATGGTTAAAACCTGACTTCCTTCTGTTGATAATCACATGATATTGTTTCCTCCAGGAAGACTCAGAATGGAAGTTAGCAAGCCAGGGACTTGGCCTTCTATGTTTGAATCTTAAACAGCTATTAAATGAACAAAGCTTGACTCCATTTTCCTCCGTTTCTCAGGCTCTCTTCCTTTGGATTTCCGAGAGGGTTTCAAGTGTTCTACTCGCATTATGAGGGCTCTTGAAAAATGGTCCATCGTGGTACAAATTCTTTTCTAATGAATGCTTTGTGTAAGCAGTAAATCTGAAGAAGACATATTTGAATCCTTGTCCAGTTTGGAGATGTTAAATTTGACTAAGGATTCAAGATATGTCTGTCCTGGGCCTGATAACAGGTAGTACTGTTGTTGCTAGTGAAGCCTTGTGTGTGTGTCAGGAAATGATCCTGCCAAGTTTTCACTTGAAAACTTTGATTCGATCACCATGGACTTCTTTGTACCCTATCCTCTTTTTTGCCATTCACCCTCCTCTCTGTAATTCTCTCTCTCTTAGTTTAGCCTTAGGACCTCCTTCCAGTACCCCTCCTCTATCTAACCAACACCAACCAGCTTTGTGGAAAAATGTTTCTTGCACTTTGGTGTCAGTTTTTCTAAAGAACATTAGCATTTCCAGCTTTTATTGCTGATTAGTGAATTTATCCTGCTAAGATTTTCCAAGATAAGCAGTGTGGTCTAGTAATTCACATCATAGACTTTATGACCAGATAGACCTGAATTTGAATCCAGCTCCATCTTTTACTAACCTTGGGCAAGTTACTTAACCTTTCTGAGCCTATAAAATGATGCAAATAATACTATTCTATTGTAAAGATTAGATGAGATAATGTAAACTACCTGGATAGTTGCAGCATGTGGAAAATTGGCATTTCATTTCCGTTTTTCTTTTTCCCTTTTATATAACTCAAGAGGTATCATTATTTAGCTTTCCATTTGGGCTTACTGGGAAACATATATACTAGGCAGGAGAAGCCAATGGTCATTTTACCATCAGTGATCACTCCTACCTGACAATAAATATCAAGTGTCATTGATTTGACATACTGTTTTATTAATTCTAAGGTATGTATTTCCCTTAAACTTTAATATCTGTAAAATTGAGATGAATTTTATAATAGACGATGTGTTGTAGTTTGAGTCGTAGCATCTTTTTCTTTCTTAGTGGTACATAAAATAATGGTATGTCTTACAGTCTTTTCCATTTTGGTGAAACACAGTAGTCATTCATTTTTATTTTACTTTAGATAAAGGTGTAGAGAACAAACTAGCTTCTCGTTAAACAGTTAGTACATGTATTGTTTTATGACATTGGTTAACAGCCCCATGACAGGTCAACACTTTCCCTTCTCTCCCTTGGGTTCCCTATTACCAGCTTTCCTGTCCCCTCCTACCTTCTAATTCTTGCCCCTGGGCTGGTGTGCCTCTTAGTCTCTTTTTGTTTTATGGATCTCTCATTTTTGGCTGAAGGGTGAAAGTCAGGAGTGATTTCATAACTGTGCTAAAAGAGTGTAGGGCCACACTTGGGTGTTTTTCAGTCGGGACAGTAAGTCTGTTTTTTTTTTTTGTTGTTGTTGTTTTTTGTGAGTTAGAATTTTCTTCTGTATTTTTCCCCAGCTCTGTCTGGGACCTTCTATTATAGTCCCTGTCAGAGCAGTTGTACTGAACTCAGTCTGGTGGAGGCCATGGTAGGCGTGCTCCATTTCCATTAGTCCTTTGGACTAATCTTTCCAATGTCTTTAATTTTCTTCATTCTTCCTTACTTCCACAGAGGTGAGACCAGTGGACTCTCCTAGAAGACCACTCACAGGCTTTTAAGACTCCAGATGCTACTCACCAAAGCAGAAAGTAAAATACTTTTTTAAAAATAAACTATGTTAGGCCAATTGAGCTAGATGTTCCCCAAGACTGTGGTCCCCACAGTTCTCAGCCCAGTAATTCCATCTATCAGGGAGCTTGGAGGTGTTTATGGGGCTTCCATGACCTTGCCGTGGACAAGTTGTGTTGTGCTTGCCATGGACAAGTTCCTCAGTCGCGTGTACTGCCTTACCCTTCACCAAAATTACCATTTAGCTATTATCTACTTAATGTTTTCCATCTCCTCTTCTCCTCACTTATAACCTTAACAGATTGTTTCATTTTGTGTTTCAACCTTTTCATGAGGTTTTATAGTAGTGGTCTGTACAGTATTTGTCCAACTCAGCATAATGTCCTCAAGATTTATCCCTGTTGAGTGGTGCTTCACAGATTTGTCATTGTTGTTTATTGTTATGTGTGTATGGTATGTACATACTCTGTTGTGTAGGTATCATAATTTGTTTAATTATTCATCTGTTGATGGGTATCTAGGTTGTTTCCATCTTTTTCCTACTGTGAACAGTGCTTCAGGGAACACGGGTATGCGTGTATCTGTTCCTGTGATGGCTCATTTCTCTAGGATGTATTCCTAGGAGTGGCATGGCTGTATTATATGGTGTTTCTAGCTTTAGCTTTCTAAGAGAACATTATTTCATTTTCCAAAATGGTTGTACTATTTTGCATTCCTACCAGCAGTACATAAGTGTCCCAGTATCCCCTCAGCCTCTCCAACATTTATTATTTTCTGGCTTTTGTACCAGTATTGCCAGGGTGAAGTAGTATCTCATTATGGTTTGGATATTATTCAATAGTTCTTTAATGGCTAATGATCTTGAACTTTTCCTCATGTGTCTGTTAGGTGCTTGAATGTGTTCTTTGGTAAAGTCTCTGTTCATGTCTTTGGCCCATTTTTTAATTGGATTATTTGTCTTTTTGTTGTAAAGGTGTTAGATTTTCCCATAGATTTTAGAGAAGAGACCTTGCTGGATTTGTAATAGCTAATTTTCTCCCACCCCCCTCAGTTTGTAAGTTCTTCTTTTATTCTTTTGATGAAGTCTGTTGATGAACTTAAGTGGTTAATTTTTAGAAGATCCAAGTTATCTGGCTTATTTTCTGGAGTTTGTGTGTTGTTAGTTATGGTTGTTATCCTGTTAAAGCTGTGTATTAAGTCCTTTAGAATTGAAGCTGTTTTTTTTCCTTCTGTTATTTTTATAGTTTTTAATTTTATATTTAGGTCTTTGATCCATTTTGGATGAATTTTTGGGTATGGCATGAAGTATGAGTCCTGTTTCATTTTTTTGTGGATGGACATCCAGTTTTGCTAACAACATTTGTTAAAAAGAATGTCTTTTCATCATTTGATGGACCTTGAGCCCTTGTTGAAGATCAGGTGACCGTATGTAGATGGATTTACATCTGGGTTCTCAATCCTGTTCCATTGATCAATGAGTCTGTTGCTGTACTAGTACCAGTATAATAGGTAGTTTTGAAATTGAGTCTCATTTCAGTCAATTGAGTAGCGTACCTGAGTCCCTCAGTTCAGCTGTCAAAGAACTGCACTGATTTGATGGTTCTTGTTGCAATCTCGTGTAGGCTCCTTGTTCTGGATTATCTGCCCAGTCTCCTACTAGGGTGGGTGGCTGCCTGGATAAAGAAGCAGCAGGCGGAAGAGTTTCTGGGCTTCTGGAAAATATTTGTAGTGTGTAAATGACACTTAGGATTGCATTTTTGTGTCATAACTCAGATGACTTGCAACAACTCTGCCTCTGTGGTCCCATGGTGCCTGTCCAACATTGTATTTACAGAGTTACAATATTATTGAATCTACAGGTTCAACTTTTTTTCAAACATGTGTTGAATGCTAACAGTATGTTAGGCACTGTGTTAAGTACTTGACGTGTGATATTGTTAGGTGCTGTCTTAGTTATTTGATGCTATTGTAACAGAAATGCCTTTTGGATGGCTTTAACAAATAGCAGTTTATTCTCTCATAGTCTAGAAGGTTAGGAGTCTGAATTTAAGGTGCCAGCTCCAGGGGAGGCTTTCTCTCTCTGTCGACTCTGGAGGAAGTTACTTATTGTCAGTTTTCCACTGGGCTAGAAGCTTCTCAGCACAGGGTTTCAGCTGAGGTCCCGAGGATGTGCCGCCTTCCTAGTTCTTCATTTTTGGCAGTGGGAGGTTCCCCTGTCTCTTTGGTCTCTTCTGTGTTTTGTATCTTAAAAGAGATTGACTCCAGATACAACCTAATCTTGGAATTCCTTGTCTCTGTACTGCTGCAACCATTTTATTGAATTGTCTTCACTAAAATTTTACTTGTTGGTGACATTAATGATATTGTTCAACAGTTTCTGTGTTTTGTTGGATCACATTTCTTTGGAATAGTACAAATAGGGACCTCTTCCAGTCTTCTGGCCAGTAAGTTGTCTTCCAAATTCTTGGCATAGACAAGTAAGCATTTCCAGGGCTCCATCCATTTGTTGAAACATCTTAGTTGGTATTCAGTCCATCAGTTCCTGGAGCCTTGCTTTGCACCATGCCACTCTGGCAGTGCGGTGGTTAAGAGCTCAGCTGCTAACCAAAAGACTGGCAATTGGCTCTTTGGAATCCCTGTGGAGCATTTCTGCTCAGTCTTTTAAGGTCACTATGAGTAGGAATGAACTCTACATCAATGAGTTTTCTTTTTTGACAACACTTTCAGTGCACCTTCAATGCACCTTGGACAGCTTCTGTCAATACTGTAGGTTCTGAATAATACACTACCTCTTGAAATGATTGAATGTCAATCAGTTCTTTTTGGTACAGTGATTCTGTATGTTCTGTCTATCTTCTTTTGATGCTTCCTGTATCATTCAATATTTTGCCCCTAGAAGCCACCACAGTATGATGCACTTACAGCTGTGTATCTGACGTATAGAAACTCTTCTAATTAACATAATAACTCTAGAAAGCAAGTCTCTTTATTTTACACTTGAGGAAACTGAGGCTAACGAGTTAAAGTACTTGTCCAGGTCTGTCCAGCTCCAGAATCCATGATTTAATCTTTGTCCTGCTGCCTCCCTACCAGCCTGAGCTGACAAAGTGCCCTGGATTCTGCCCCACCCCCACTCTACCTTACCCTACTGGTAATAATAATAATAATATAACACTGGAATTAAATCTCATTTTTATGCTACTAAGAATCCAGTTGATATATCAGGTGCTAAAGATAGAGGGGAGGTAGTTATAGATTTTGGAGGTAGAGAAGAATAGAAAGGAGGAAAACACAGCCCTGATTTTCAGTCTTTCAAAGGAAGTTTTTAGCTTCTCTCTAGCCAGCTGTACTCATTTTATGTTTTCACCTCTGGTATCGGTCCCCAGGGGGTGTGGCTGTGGCTGTCTGGCTTGAACACTGCCCCACTTTGCCCATCTCTGATTCCCTTCCTTTCTGAAGATGAAAGCAGCAGGATGTTTCTCTCCCTTCTGCCTTGACTGTGATGTGCCCCAGTTGCCAGGGAAAGAAGAATAAGTGCTTGATCATCTTTCAACTCAGGTAGAAAGAAAATTAGTATTTCCAACACTGAGTAGTTGAAACAGACTATGTTTCAGGTACTATGCTGGGCCCTGGGACAAGAGAGATGAGGAAGCCCTACCATGACCTCTCAAGGTGTTGGGTGAGAAGACTCTGCCATGACCTCAGGGAGTCCACAGTAAGTTAGGGAAGACCATACTGTGTCCTTAAAAAGTGTATGGCATGGTGAGAAAGACCCTATCATGACCTCAAGTCAGTGTATATAGTGACCAACTATCATCAGCAGGGCAAGAGTTATAAGAAGCAGCAGAACTGAGAGGCTGTGTTGATAGATGGAAAGAGTGGTGCAAAGAGTATGAGTGTGGGATTTGAAGTCTCAAAGAATAGATATAAGGACCCAACTTTATCGTTTCCTGGCTGATCTACTTGTGTGAGTTCCTTAGATTCTAACTTCAGTTTCCTCATCTTTATAATGTGGGTAATTATATTTTTCTCACAGACTCACTGAAAGGATTAATTAGGCACTCTTGTAAAGTACAGCGCTTTATGCAGGCTTCACCTAGTTCCTGCAAGGTCACTGGCGTTCAGTCAGTGGTAGGTATGATATGCATGCGTGTACCTGCATTTCCTTCTTTTATTTACTTATCACATATGTATTTGATCAGGTCCTGGTCTTGGTGCCAAGGATTTAATGGTAAGTGAAAGAGCCACAGATCCAGGCCCATATAGAACGTGTGGTACAGTAAAGCGAGACAGCAGATAAAATAAGAAAAGCACAGTTGATTCTTACTGCAGCAGTTCTGTAACCACCACCACCACTAGCTGTAGCCACTATCGGTTTGATTCATGAAGGCCCCATATGTGTTAGAGTAGAACTGGGCTCCATAGGTTTTCTGTGGATGATTTTTCCAAAAGTGGATCACCAAGCCTTTCTTCTGAGGTGTTCCTGGGTGGACATGAACCTATAACCGTTTTTCAGTTAGCAGCCCAATGTATTAACAATTTACCCTACCAGGGACTCCCAAAATCTCCGTAAATTCAGAACCTGTGAATGCAGACCCTGCCTTGTCTTTGGCTGACTCCAGTCTTCTCAGTGCTCCGATCACACACACGTCCATCAGATGTGAAAGTACCACTAGTACTGATTGGGTGTTAGAAATAAATTTTAACAAATGTGGAAGCTGAATAATGAGATTTGACTGCAAATGGTTGGATGATGAAAAGTGCTTTGGAGAAGGAAAATGGCAGTGGGGATGTGGGTGGGGGTTTTCATTTTATGTAACATGATTAGAGAAGGCCTCCTTCAGGGGAATGCTTCAGCACAGGCCTGATGGAGAGGAAGACAGAGAACCAGCCGTGTACGTACTTGAGGGAAAAGAACTCCAGAGTAAAGGTCCGGAGGTAGGAACAAGCCTGGCATGTGCAGGGAGCGGTGAAAGGGATGGCTTGTCTGGGAGGGCCTGAGGGAGGAGGAGTGTTAGTGAAGGTGATGATGGAGGGCTGACAGAAGGCAGATGTGGCAGGGCCTTCCTTGTGGGCCATGGTTTACTTTTACTTGGAATCAGACAGAGTCATTCAGGATTTTAGGCTGAGCCATGGTATGGCCTGACATGTGTTTTAACAGGATGACTGTGCCTGCCTTGTGGAGAACTTGTATTGAGGAGGGGATATCACGTATGAGTTTGTGTAAGTGTGTTTATGCATGTGCGCATGCATAAACAATAGTTCTGAGAACCCTGACGTAAGCTGAGAATGCACTTACCTTTGGTCAAAAGGCCATATGCAAATGGATGGATGAGGAGGAGGAGGGGACCTAGAGAAATCTGGTTTACATTTTGGGTTTGGCCCTTCTTAGTTTTCGCTGTGAGTGGTTTTCCTTCTCTGTGGGTCTAGAAAAATACGGCAAGAAGCGAGGGGCTTTTGGCCTGCTCTTCCACCCTGGAAGTCAGGCCTTGAGCATGTCCGGATTGTGGCTGAATGGACAGAGGAGAGGCTGGTGGTGTTGGTGTGTATCACAGGAGCCCAGGCTGGGCTCATACTTGAGGGTGCGCTGAGGGTAAGGAGGGGCACTTTTTGCCTTGGTGTCAGCATTGCACCACTGCAAGGAGCAAGAGGGGAGCTCTCCGGACAGGCACCGTCACTGAGGGGTGAGGAGTTACAAGCATGGGCTTGTGGAATCTCCTGCTCCCCAAGAAGAGTTGGAGAACTTGGAAGCTGACGATGTGACCCAAAGTGGCCAACAGGCTAAGAAGGGAGCAGGTGGGAACGGTGACTAACAGTACACAAGGTGCGCCCTGATCACTGACAGCCTCGGGGACTGGCTAGTGGACACACTGCTGATTTTGTCCTCCTCTTTCTCATCATTCTTAAAGGGGACTTGGGCCTTCTGAAGAACATGGACCTGTCCAAGTAGACTGTTCTGTTTCAGTTTGTCTTTTGACTTTTCGTTGTGAGATATAAAGCCACAAATACATTTTCCTGTGACAAGCAAAAGCAGCAGTAGTAGTAAGGACAGTCAATACTTAGAACGAGGTTCTGTTCTGATCACTTGATTTGTATGAACTCATTTAATCTTGAGAACAATGCTGTGAGGTAGGGAACCTTGTAGTTCCCATTTTGCAGAGGAAGAAACTGAAATTAGAAACCTTATCCGAAGACCCACAACTAACAAGCTCTGGGACCATTGTTCCAAGTCATTTTTCTGACTCCAGAAGCCGTGTCTGTTTTCTCTTTATTGTTGTTGCTGTTGTTAGGTGCTGTCAAGTCGGTTCTGACTTATGGTGACCCTATGAACAATAGAACGAAACACTGCCCGGTCTTGTACCATGTCCACAATCGTTTTTATGCTTAAGCCCATTGTTGTGGCCACTGTGTCAATCCATCTCATCGAGGGTCTTCCTGTTTTTCACTGACCCTCCGGTCTACCAAGAGTAATGTCCTTCTCCAGGGACTGATCCCTCCAGACAACATGCCCAAAGTATGTAAGACGCAATCTTGCCATCTTTGCTTCCAAGGAGTACTCTGGTTGTACTTCTTCTAGAACAGATCTGTTTGTTTATCAACTTTATAATCATTTCTCATTCATCAGATGGAATTTTGAGAGGAAGTTTTGGGAAATAATTTGTACAGATATATACAGTGGGTTTGTGTGGTTACAAAAGGAAGAACAAATTGGCTGAAGTCCTTTTTTACCCCTGTATTCATGTTGGGCACCTGCCTGGCAGCTGGCAGTTTTCACTTTTTGTTTTATGTTGCATTTGTTGGCATTTATGTCACCCCTCTCTAAGTCTGGAAACTCATTGAAGCCAGTGTCCATGTGGAATTCATTTTTAAATTCATCATACTATCTCAGCCGGTGCTTTGAACATAGTAGCTGCTCAGTAAATATGAAATAGTTTCTAATGTTGAATGCATGCATCTGGTTACCAGTTCTCACTTAAGCCATTCACTTCTGAAATATGTGAATTGTAAAACAGGGTTACAGTTGGATAACATTTTTATAATTTTCAAAACCACTTCACACAATTTGTCGTTTCATCTTCCTGCCTGCAAAGGTGATAGGGCACACAGTACTTTTTCTCTATTTAATTAGAAGAAAATCAAGGTCAGCAAGAACAAATGAGCTACTCCAAGGTAACAAACAGCTTTTCTTTCTTTTTTTTTTTTTTAATCAGAGAGGGATCAGGCCATCATTTCGTAATTTCCTATTTTGTATGCACATGCCTTGAGTACAAAGCTTGAGCACAGGGCCTAGGATATTTATCAGGCATGGAAAATAGGATGTTATGATCCTCTTGTTTCTGGTGACTTGGAAACAATCTACCAACACTATTCAAAATGTGGCTCTCAGACGAGTAGATCAATTTCTGAAAAAAAAAAACCAAAACAAAAGCCTGGTACCATCAGAGTTGAATTCTGATTCAAGGAGACATTGTAGGACAAAAGAAAACTTCACAGGATTTCCAAAGCTGTGATCCTTATGAAAGTAGGCTGCTACATCTTTCTTCCATGGTTAGGGGGTAGGGAGCTTGTGAGTTCTAACCATGAACCATTCAGTTAGCAGCTGAGCGCTTAGCCACTGCACCACCAGGGCTCCTTGTGAACTGATTATCAGTTACCAGTTTAGGGTGAGATCAAGAGCTTGCAGCAAAATATAAAGTAAACATGTCTATAAATACAGTGTTTAATTGGGCAGACTTTTTTCTTCACTTTTTATTTTCAAATAATGGTAGACTTATGGAAAAGTTGAAAAAAAATAGTGTAAAGAGTTCCGATAGACCTTTTACCCAGCTTCCCTTGATGTTAACATCTTGCATAGCCATAATATAATGATCAAAACCAAGAACTTAACATTGGTACCGTGCTTTTAATTAAACTTCAGACTTCATTCACATTTTACAAGCTTTTCCATTTACGTCCTTTTTCCAGTCCAAGATTCCATCCAGGAACCCGCAATGTGTTTGGTTTTTGTTTCTCCTTAGTCTCTTGTAATCTGTGAGAGCTTTTCAGTCTTTCCTTCTTTGTCATGATTTGGATACTTTTGAAGATTTAAAGGTCAATTAGGAAACCCAGGTGGCATAGTGTTTAAATGCTACAGATACTAACCAAAAGTTTGGCAGTTCAAATCCACCAGGTACTCCTTGGAGACTCTATGGCGGCAGTTCTGCTAGACATTATAGGATCTCAATGAGTTGGAATGGGTTTCGTTTTTTGGTTTATACTGTAAAAATGTCCCTTAGCTTGGACTCCTCTGATGTCTTCTTATGGTTAAAGTTGTACATCTTTACATACTGCGTACCTACATCACTTCAGAGGACCACATTGTTGTACCCTTCTCAATGGATCCTGTCAGGGCACATGATGTCAGTATGTCTGCTTACTAGTGCTGTTAACCTCCATCCCTAGTCTAGGTGGTGTCTGCCAGATGTCTTCACAGTGAAGCTGCTATTTCCCTTTTTCTAATTAATATCTTGGGGGAACTATTTTCAGACTGTAGATACTCTGCTTCTTCTCAAACCATTGCCCATGATTTCAGCTTCTGTTGGTGGTTTTTGCCTGCAACAGTTATTACTGTGCTGTTTGCCCTAATGATGACTTTCTATTGTTCTTTTTCCTCTTACATTTATTAATTGGGATCCTTCCGTTAGGAAGAGCTGTTCCTTCTTCCCCATTATTTGTTTATTCAGTTACCAATTCATATCAGTATCATGAATCTTTATTTTATTCAGTGGGTTATAATCTAATATTACTGTTGTTTATTTTGTTGCTCAAACTGTGGCAGCTTTTGCCATAGAGAGCTCTTTCAGATTGTCTCCTTTGCCTTTTCCAACATATTCCATCCTCTTTTGAGCTATTTTCCATTTTCTGGCATAGCAACATGTTCCAGGCTCATCTTGTCTTTTTCTGCCACAGATCTGTAATCAACCACTTCACCAAGGAGCTTTGGTTCAAAATCTGCATACTAGGTATGCTCATGGCTACCAACTTGTTTTTAATATCAATGCTTTCTTACTAAAGGAAGCGCTGCACTGCTGCACATTTTGGTGCTAACTCCTTCTCTTGTCATGGACCAATGATATTTGTGGCCCTACCCACTGAGTTACACTGATCTTAAAAATCTACTCTGTTGTTATGTACACGTGATTCATCTGGTGATTATTTTAAATTCCACTGAATTAATGTCATGAATCCGTGTTTTCATTCTTACATGAATTATATGTTGAGTACTTACTACATGTGAGAGGCATTGTAATAGCTGGGTTTACATCAGTGAGTCAAGAGTGCCCCCAGGGAGCTTATAATAGAGTATTTTCTAGTAATCTAGGCAGTGGTACTCCTTTTCTTGGTCACTACTACACGTTTTGAGAACTCATTTCAGATTATGTAGCATTGTAAACCTTGTAAGTTCAAGCTGGGGGAGTTTTGTCTCAGATTCAGAAATTATTAAGATGTGAAGAGGGTATTCATACATTTTGATGTCATGAGAAACCTTTGCCTGTGACTTGATTCTGCTATATAGGTTGTTATTGACTTTTTCAAGCCTCATGTAAGGAAATGGGGGAGACAGACTTTGACTTGCAAAGAGGTTTAGAATCTGACTGCTCACTCTGACCAACATGTGATTGAGAGTCAGCTGGCAGGAAGGAAAGGAAAACCGGCTACAATAATGTGTCTGCATTTTAGTGCTCCGCTCTCAGAGGGACGGGCTAGAGTGGAGGGAGAAGTGCTCCTCCTTAAACCTGTCTCAAATCTCAAAGGACCCTTTCAACAAAAATGTGTTTTCAAGGATTCTGTGGCTTGACTCAAATCTGCCCCACCTACATATCAAGCTGGATCTGGGTTCAGATTGAAGGAAATTAATGGTGATGTCACTTAAGGTCACTTGGACATGCATTACCTTTCTCTCCTGTGTCTTAGGTTTCCCATGTGATTTGATACAATCTGGTATTATTCCAGTGCTTTCCACTTTGGTTGGTTGTTAGCATTTCCTTTAAATTTTTGAGCATAAGTGGACAAAGAATCACTTTAACAGCCTATAAAGATATCCCTGGCAAGGAGGAGTCTGCTGGTTTCAAACGAGTCAGTTGTCTGGAAGCATCTGTTGGTCTTCTTTCCTTTTGGAAAAGATCGAAATGCTGACAACTCATACTAAGGCTAATTTTCTCTTCCTGCTGGTCTTTTTGGTTAAGTTATCATTATTTTGTGTCACTGCACAACTGCATGTTCTCTGCATGCAGAGTGTATACACAACGGCTGATTTATTGACTCTTCTTGAGAGGAAGGCAACAATCCAGCTGTGGTCCAGTTGGTTACCGTGTACTCTTTGGTCAGAAAGGTAAGGGCAGTATTTGCCTTGGAAAGTAATGTAGGGTCCAGGCATCTGATAATCTGTTTGTCAGACATGCTAAAGATGCACCAAAGATGAGCAGTTAGGTAAATGCCCCTCAGCATGTGGAAGCAGTTTTCCCACGTGGCTGATCTTCTAGTCTTGGTGGATGACCAGGGGCTGGGCTACCACAGTGAACCTTTAGTGCCTCTCACAGATTATGTTGATGCTTCCCATGGCATTTTTCTGTAGTGGGTATGTATTTTAGTGCATGAGATCAAGTTTAGGGAAAAACGTTGTGTCTTAGTTATCTAGTGCTGCTATAACAGAAATATCACAGGTGGATGGCTTCAACAAAGAGAAATTTTATTCTGTCACAGTCCAGTAGACTACCAGTCCAAAGTCGGAGCATCAGGGGAAGTCTTTCTCTGTTGGCTTGGGAGAATGGTTTTTGCCATCAATCTTCCCCTGGGCTGGGAGCTTCCAAGGCACTGTTTTCTTGGTGGTATGAAGTCCCCCAGCTCTCTGCTTGCGTCCCTTTCCTTTGTATCCCAAGAGATTGCCTCAAGGCACAATACAGTCTTACTGAGCCTTGCACCACCAAAGTATCTGCCACCCAGCCTCCCTTGTTAACATCACAGAAGCAAGGTTTACACCATGGAGGACCAAAACACAATACCAGGAATCATGGCCTAGCCAAAATTGCTACACACATTTTGAGGGGGACACAATTCAGTCCATGACACTTTGTATACCCTGTCCTGCTGGTAATGCAGTCACAGTGCCCTTGAGAATTTTAAATTAGTTGACCTCAATAGCTTAACTACTTCAAATAAAAATAATGAAAAGAGTGTAGATTGGCAGGGGTGAAGAGCAGGGAGGGGAAGGTCTCTCCCAGGAGCACTGTTTCAAGTGGAACAAAAAAAGTGATGAGATTCTTGTGGGAATCACAAATGGTATCTGCCATGGCAGCTTTGACAGTCTGTCTACGGCTGGGGTCCTTGGAAGGTGGCTTCTTGATTCCACTCTGATGAGGACTAGAACTGGCATGGGATTGTGCCAGGGAAAGTCTCTTCAGGGGAAGAAAGAAGGCAGCATTATTCCTGAGTTTTCCAAAGAGTCATTCTTCCATTTTCAGCTGTTTCTACATTTGATTCTGAGGGCAGGTTGTCTCCCGTCTGTCTAGCCTGGTCCTAAGAGAAGATGTGGAGATGAGATACTGTTCCTTGGTACTGAGTAGCCATTCTTGCTTCCCATCTTTTCACTACCACTCAGAATTCTTATTCCACAGAAATTCTTAATTAACTCAGTTGCTCTACACAGACAAGCAAACATCTGGTGCTACCAAGTCAGGAAAGCTATTAGGCCTGGATCAAATGTGGATTTTCTCCCCTTCTCACTCAGCTCAGCAGCTGGGCACTGCACCAACCCTGGAGTTGCAGGATGAGGATGCCGAGGACTGGAGCAACTCAGGGCTAGTTGTTTCACCCAGAAAATGACAGGTTAGATATTTTTAAATTGCTACTTTTTTTCTGAAGCTTTTTATTTATTTTTGTTAGATGAACAGGAGATCATATAATTACAAGACTGGAGAGGCCATCTCTCTCACCTGCTACCTGTACAGCACTCTTATGCCTAAACTGTCTCAGAGTGATGGGAGTTTATCTTACCTGTTGTTGAGTGAAATGCAGCACTCTTCAGATTATATCCATGTGACTCCCTGGGAATAGGGTACAAAGCAGAGCAATGTAGGACAGAGATGAAGGAGGAGTGAGCAGATGCATGACTAACGAAGGACTTGACTTTCTTGGACTGGGTAAAGAGAGATCCAAGGAGATGTAGAAACCATCCTGGATTCCATTTTCCATATCCCTCCTACCGTCTGTCTGCTTACTGTATGTAGTAGTTACTCTGCGACAGGCACAGTTTTAAATGCATTACACGTATTAACTCATTTCATGCTGATAGGACCTGATGGGGAAGGTATTATTAGCTCTGTTGTACAAACGAGAATACCAAAGCATTGAGAGGTTAATAAATTTGCTCATGAGCATTCACTTCTGGAGTTAGGATTTAAGCCTAGGCAGTTTGTCTCAGGGCTTCAAACTGGGTTGTTCCTGTATAAACCTCTTGTGAGAGTTCATATTTCAAACAAGATCCCAGGCGATGCTAATGCTGCTGCTTAGGAACCAATTCTGAGAACCCCTAGTAGAGCAGTGGTTCTCAAAATTTATTATACGTAAGAATCACCTGGAGATCATGTTAAAATGTAGATTCTGATTGAGTATACTGGAGTGGAAATGGGAATTCTAAGGAGGAGTTTGAAATGGACCAAACCAGTTTAAAACCCTGCTTTATCTCCAGAGTCCACTTTGCTGTACCAAAGGCATTATGTCAATAATAGTGATTCCATTCTACCCCAATCCCAAGGATTTTTACAGCATTCCTTAGAGTGGTACTTCTCAAATTGAAATGTTTGTAGGAGTCATCTGGGGATCTTGGTAAAATGTAGATTTTGATTCAGTAGTCCAGAGTGGAGCCTGAGATTCTTGTTTCAAACGAACTCTGAGGTGATGTCAGCCCGGCTGATGGGTGGTCCATACATTGTGTAGCTAACGCCTAGTAGACTATTCTATCTGTTGTTTTTGCTGTCAGGTTTTACTTAACTAGCTATGGCAGAAACTTTTGCATTTAATTAGAGGGTTCTTTTCAGCAGCAGAATAATAGTAGTAAGGATTTAATACATTGGTGAGGAAAAGGATTTTAATGGCAAGGAGTAATCCATTTTTGTTTTAAAGTTAATATTCTTAGGACTTTAATGGAGAATGGAAAGGTGATGTTCCCCTTTTCCATTCCTTTTTTACTTTGAGTTTTCCCTGGCATTTCTTGACTACTTTCAGTCTTAATTATTTTCTAAGTTACCATTATATAAAACTCTCCTAACCACACCCAGCAATGTACAAGGGTCAGACACAAAGTGAGATTCCGTCATAAAAGCAGAATTACTATGGTAACCACATCCTTTGATTCCTGAGTATACCCAGCAGCTCTGAGCAGAGCTGTTCATTGAAGTGAACCAAGTTGCTCTCCTGAGAAATGGAGGGCAGTGGTGCCCTGCCCACACTAGCCTGCTGTATCTTCAACTCTAGAGCTGGGGGCTTCCATGTACTCTGAAGATTCCAGATATTCAGAATCTCTTCTCTCTGGAATCCTGAGGTTAGCCTCCAGGGTGTCCCAAGACCATGAGAATAGTACAGTGTCTTGGGATACTCCTGTTCTTCTGGTTCGAGTTTTGGTGGATAACCACATCGGAATCTTGCTGTGTTAATGTGTCAATATTTTGGTTCATCTGCCTACTGGTGTTGTGGGGCATGTGGCAACTCCAGTAGTGAACAGGCCCAGGGAGGATCAGACCCCACCGCATGGTGTCCTCATGGGGAATCTTAATTCCCATCTGTGGAGCCAGTAAAAGCGTGCCTTTCTCTTTCAAGCTTTTTTATGTTAGAAGGGGGGGAAAAAAAGACAAACTAGTTTCTGTCATTTGGAACAATCTCCTCTTTTCCCTTACCGCCTTTCTCAATGGCTATTCCTCAAGGGAGGATGGTGTGGATTCGTTTGTCCGTCTCATTTGGATGACTTCATCAGAGAACCACTCCATTAAGACCTGTGAGATGGCCTCATTTTTGATGGAGCTGAGAAGAAAAGTAACCAAAATGACCCAGTGGAATGGAAATGCTGCTTTCTGTTACTGTTTGATAGAAAGGAAAAAGTGAACTAAGCAGCATTAATTTGGCCACATGAGTTCTTGACAGCACCTTGCAGATATGGAAGCACTCTAGGGGCTGGTTTGAGTCTCTAAGAAGACACTGGGCGTTCATTTCCCCGTGGTCCACAGTTGACCTCTTTTGTTGTTACCAACTGGAAAGATGGCCTTCTTGACTCCTGTGGAGCCTTGTTTTTAATGGTGTTGCTTTATGAAGATGAGGCTCAAAGAACCGGGTGTATGTTGTGATTCTTAACACATTCACCTTACTCTTATATCCAAGCTTGAAGAAACCAACTTTAACTAGCAGCACTGATTTTACTACCTAAGCAAAATTTCTGGAAAGAGCACCCATAACAGAGCATTAATTAACAAATTTCTGTTCATTAGTCTTAACTGAGTCTCAGTTAAGACCTACAGTGCTTCCCTCTACCCTCTTTAAATACCTAACACCAAAACAGTTGATTGGTTTTAATACTGAAAACTTGAAATTATTAAAAGCAGTTTTGATAGCTGCTCCTGTTTGTGAGTTCTTTTATGTAGGTTTATTTCAAAGCTGAACGGTTCTGCTGGTTTTAGAGACTTTTTGTTCTAGTTTCATTATCAAAGCAGACAGAATCAGGTTTGGGAGCAAGCCTCATGTGTGTGAAACTGGGAAATGATTATATAAAAAAACATTTATTTTTAGGGAGATCAATAGAGATACTAAACATAATGTATAAATAAACTACAAACTAGGTTAACTAGTTGACTTCAGCATGGTCTTCTTCTAGAAATCATGGCATTGGACCAAATGTAGGCAGAGATATACTTGGTTAAACCAAACGAAACCCACTGCGATCGAGTCATGTCTGACTCACAGTGACAGTTTAGAAATAAATGGGATCTGACCAAAAAGCGTGTGTCTTCAATATAATTTATGGGCTATAGACCTCAGAGTTCCCCATAATCCGTGATCTGGTTGTCATGGAGGTAAAAAGCAAAAGGTTTGGAAAATGAGGAGCTAGGATAGGAATTCAATCAAAATCACACTGAATCTTACAGAAAAAGTTGGCAGTTAGTCAGTCTGAGTCTCCTGTGAGTCAGAATCAACGAGTATTTGTGATAGGGCCTCAAAGAGCCAAATTAATGTGGAACAGACTTTAAAACTGGTCTTTGAAGTAGGAAGAAGGACTTCTCTGGGAGTGGAAAGAATCTGGATTCCTTGGTCCAAAGGGAATCTTATGAAATTGAAATGGTGTTGTTCATCTTTGTCTTCTTTGAGAAGCAGTGTGGGGTTTCATTTGTAGGAAGTGGAGAGAAAAAAGTAAAATTAGGAGAAAAGCTCCCTGGCTATGGGAAAGACGTAAATTAATGATGCAGAGATTCTGGAGCCCCCAACCCTGGTTCTGGAGTTCTTGGGGGGGGGGCGAGAGGGGGGAATGAGGGGAATGAGCTAAACTCTTCACTACCACCCATCTGACAGTTTGTCATTCTGAGGTGGCCTGTTGTTGCTGTGATGCTGGAAGCGATGCCATTGGGATTTCAAATGCCAGAAGGGTCATCCGTGGTGGACAGGTTTCAGCAGAGCTTTCGGGCTGAGACACGGACTAGGAAGAAGAACCTGGTGATCTACTGGTAAAAAAGACTGGCCAGTACAAACCTTACAAATAGTAGCATAGCATTGTCTGATACAATGCTGAAAGATGAGTCCCTCAGATTTAAAGGCACTCAGACATAGCAGTGATTGTCAGAGTAGCACAGACCCAGGCAGCTGTTTTGTTCTGCTGTACATAGGGTCGCTATGAGTTGGAACTGACTCGACAGCACCTAACAGCAGCAAGCTCTTCAGCGTATTAACGTCTTTGACCAAATTGCTTAACCATTCTGAAACTTAGTTTCCTCATCTGTAAAGTGGGACTCATATTTATGCAGAAAGTTGTTAATAGGAGTAAATGAAATAATGTATATGTGAACAATTCCTTTAGCTTAATGCATATCTCCTAATAAGCTCTTGAAATTCTAGTAGCCATTATTACTACTTCTGGTACTATTACAGTTGCTTGACTAGGAAGGTACAATTGGGTAATGAGGAGGGAGCCATATAGATAGCCAGGATCTAGGGTCGCCGTGAGTTGGATCCGACTTGACGGCACTTGGCTTGGCTAGGCATTGGAGTTTATATAGAGATGGCAGGGGAACTAAGTAGGGGGGAAGTTGCCTGCAGAGTGCCCCAGTTTGGTTCTCAGCATTGGAGCCCACCAGCTGCAGTGATGGTTTATTCGTCACCAGTATGACAAATGTTGAGACATACTAGCTCTCCCTGCCATTGAGGCTCTCCTTCCATGCATACTTTGTCACTGCTGTATGGTATACACATATTTCATCTTGGAAAAGGCCCTTGGTAGAAACCACAGCTGGGACACTGCTGGAGGATATGGGCTTGGAAATAGCATCAGAATGAGTTATCATGGGACCTGCGGAGGGATCAGCTGCCACAAATCTCATGACCGTGTGGTCCTGACGTCACAAAGGCCATTCATTCCTAGGGTTTTCTCACCAGAGGGTGTAGGCTCAGTTTTTAACTGATAAGGGATTTTATTCCAACGCTCTATTTTAGTTCCCTTCCCTGTCTTTGATGGTTCCCCTTTTCTCCCATTAGCTTGCTACTCTACCCTATACACACTCTTGCCTTGTTTCCAATTCCAGTGGTGTTACCAGGGCAGGTTTACAGAAAACCTGTTTTAGTGGCTTTCGCCCAGACATATCCACAGAGGCTGCATGCCCGGGTACTGTTCACCAAGGCTCAGCAATTGTGACCCATCTGTTCCTCTGGCTGGAACTACCCAAGCATCTGCAGGGGGCGGTGAAGACTGAAGATGCCCAGACAAGGGGCAGGGAGGAGCTGGCCCCGATTATGATCAGTGCAGCAAAGGTGCCCAGTGGGAAACTTCAGATAAAGGGTCCTTCTGACCTCTAATGGTGGGGAAAAATGGAAAATGGAAATAAAATTAAAATTAAAATTTTTTTAAAAGTGATTTGTCAAGGATTAAACCGATTTCTTTCAAACTGCTTTGTTACTCAGGGATTGTATCATTCAACAGCAAGCACTAAATTACTGGATCAGTCAGAAAATATTGTTGCTGCTAAAGAATCAATGCTAATTGAATCATTAGGGCATTATTACATGAAGCACAAATAGCTCAGGATAATATCTCTTTGCTTGATCTGTAGTCTTCAAAGAAGCTGTGAAAGTGTAGTTGCAATGTACTGTCTATGAATGCAGAGGATTTTCCTTCCATTATTGGCTTTCTAAGTAACCCCAGTGCTATAATGGTTAAGCGCTCAGCTGCTACTGAAAGGTTGGCAGTCTGAACCTACCAGCCCTTCCATGGGGGGAAAAATGCTGGAGATCTGCTCCTGTAAACATTAGAACCTAGAAAACCCTATGGGAGAAGTTCTGCTCTGTCATATAGAGTCTGTATGAGACAGAATCAACTCTACTGCACACAACAGCATCGGCTTTCTCATCAATATTAATGATGGGTGATGGCTGCAGAATGTTCTATTTAAAAAAAAAAAAAAAAAGAGGCCTAGTTCTTGAAATCAATGGAATTGAATAATCCTGACAAACTCTGAGCTTAAAAAAGGTGTTGAATTGCATTTTAGAAATCTTCCAATAAGTACATAATGTGTGAGGAAATATCTGTAATTTTATTGAAGAAGGAAAAACAAACAAACAAAAAATGGTGTTCTAGGATCAGAATACAGGCAGAACCTGTCATGGGGCAGGTGTTGCTGCCTGGACATTTAGGTCTTAGCCATCAACCTGATTGGAATGGCTCCTTGAAAGGGGCAAGGCATTTTGTAAAGTTTGAGAGGCCACTGTCAGAGTTGTGTTTACTCTCTAACTCTCTGATGCACTTTCCCTGTTTTTAACAGGGAAATACTGATAGACAGTGACCAAAGAAATGAGATGCCTTCTTCCATCATGGTCTGGTCATGCCTGATCTCATCACTTCCTCTTCTTCTACCCCTCTTTTTGCTGTTTTTCTTGCATTGATCTCTGACAATACAGAGTCACCTCACCTTCCAGAAACACTCAGGCTACCTGTCTTAGCCAGTAGCTCCAGTTTTGAAATTCCCACTCCTAATTACCACTCTTTGTGAGGATTCCTAATTGGATTTCAAGATGACATGATAACTAAGCTGATTGAATCACTTCATCCCACCATCTTTGGTGGCTTTAGCCAACATGGGATCCATCACAGGGAATGAATTTGCATTCTAACAGGAGGTTACTGGGAAAGCATGTCTTAACCCAAGTGGAGTGATTATTGATGAGATTTCAAGTATTTCTTAAATAAATGTCCCATAGAGACAGAGTTCACTGAACCAGTCTCTACTGTGGCTCTCTTAAATGAGGTGATGAGGGTCAGATGGGTGAATGGGAGGCATTTCCTTGAAAGGTTTCCAGCTACTGTATTTCTGACAGAAGTGGCTCAAGAAGCCTGGTTTCTCCCTTGTATCCAGAAGCATGGCAGCAAAGTGACAATGACAAGCAATTTATTGCACGCTCAGTGTTCACAAGATGCTGGACTGGCCATGTGTTCTCATGTGGACTGTGCCACTTAACTGTCATAAAAATAATTTAAGGTAAAGCATGTCATAACCTGGTTTCAGTTGGAAGACATTATGCTGAGTGAAATCTGTCAGCAGCAAAAGGACATTGTATGAGACCCCTACTATAAGGACATAAAAATAGACTTATGTACAGAAGGAAAGACTCTTTGATGGCTACAGGGGTGTGGAGGGAGGGAGAGGGTTGGTCATAGATTAGATAATTGATAGACATTTGGTAGGTGAAAGCAGTCACAGCATACAGTACAAAGTAGATCAACTTAACTGGACTTCACCATAACCTGATAATTTTTCTAATCTCAGTCCAACAGTGCAAGGATAGATTAGCAGGGGTGGAGTCTGGGACCCATTCTCTCAGGGGGTATCATGACCAATTGGCATATCTAGCCTATTGATAAGAGGGTCGTCTGCAGCCCATATTGGTAAGTGGCACCTGGGGTCTTAAATGCTAGCAAGATGCCATCTGAGGTACACCCAAATGGTCTCACCTCATCTGGAATGGATGATAATCAAGAACAACAAAGACATGAGGGGGTAAGAGCCCAGGAAACAGAAGGACCACATGAATGGGAGACTGTATCAGCACGTGACCGGAAGAACCAGATGATACCTGGCCACCATCAAAAACAGTCGTGATAGGGCACACAATGTTGAGTTCCTGTGGCAACATGAGAAAAAGAGGGATGTAGCTCAAGAACTCTATTAAAAGACCACAAATGATGGTCTGACAGCCTGGGGCATCCCCTGGGATGCATGGCCTCTAGACCTGCTGCTGACCCTGTCTAGAAAACACTGCAGAGGTCAACTTTGGACAAAAATGGACTGGACTTGGAGACACAGTGTGACCATATGTGTGTGTACATTATGGTTCTGTGCATTTATAAGATGCCGTCCTACTGGTCTCTTTCTAGATGGGAGAGAAGAGGTAGAAAGAAGTGGACAGCAGATTGCTAAGAGTATATGACAAGTATAGATTGAGAAGGATGAGTCTGCTGTCACCGGGCAAAGAGCAGAAGGAGCTGCACATAGACAGGCATGCAAAATTAATTTGGATTGCATACTTTCACTTAACTACAATTAAAAAGAATAATCTGAGGTAAATACAGGTATTTGCACTTTTAAATATGAGAAAAATGTAATATAGAATTAAGAAATAACTTGTCCAAGGTCATGTAGAAGAGCTAGAGTTCAAATCCAGTGTATCTCAACTCTACAACTTTCCATTATATGAGGTCACTTTTTGGCACCTCCCTTTGCCCATCACCCATCTCCACCACACACACACACACACACACACACACACCCCGCTGACTTTTCTTAGGTGGTTCTAACTGTCCTATATGCTCCAGTGGTAGTCATTTCCTTGCTTATTCATCAGAAGGGCCACTCCCTTGCCTGCTGCCTCTAATTATTTTAAGTCTGTTATCTCCTGTCCCTTTTTTTCCTACTATTCTCAAATGTTCTCTGCCCTTCTCAGCTCCCCGTCTATCAGGATCCCACCTTGTATGTTCAAGACCTGGCCTTTCCCATTCTCTGTATTGTCCCAGTAGCCCTAGTGGCCAGCACAGCGCCAAGTACACAACAAGTATTTATTCATGCTTTCATGAGTATTATTGAGTGGGTTAACCTACCTGCCTGCCTTCATGTATTCTTCCCGTGCTCCACCTGCCCAATAAATGTTCTCTTCCTCCAGGTAACCAGCCCCCATAAACCGTTCTCAATTCTGCATTAATTGCTGGAGGCTGGCAAGCAAGATAAGTAGGGGGTATTGGGTTGAGAAAAGGCCTACAGTGGACATAGTTAGTAGATGTGTACTTATGGGTAGAATAGTTATAAACATTCTTTCTCTTTATTTCTCTTGTCCACTCTTCTGTGGAGGAAGACTTTTTTCCTGCTTCTACTTTACACTGAAGTACTGAGTCATGTTTCCGCATTTGGCCCAATACTTAACTTCTTTTGTCTCCCGCACCAATGGAACTAAAAGAATTGTCATGAGGTACCATGAGCTGTGCTAGTATGTTTTCCCTTTCTTCCAAATGCAGAGTCCTCTTTGTATGAGATTATTCTGTTGTCAAGGTGACCCCTCCTGAAAAAGCTTAAAGGTGTGTGTGTGTGTGTGTGTGTAGCATATACCAAAGAGTGGGTAGGCAGAAGAGAGCACTTTTGTGTGGGAATGTATAATGTAGGAAGCCTGGAAAAATGGGTCAAAGGAATGACAGGATCCACTTCCTAAGTTCTAACTCTAAAGTTGGTTCAATGTCTTAAGAGGATTAATTAGTGGGTATTTGAGTTGCTTTGTGCTTTTATGGGTTGAACAGTGGCAGGTGAATCGTATTTTAACCCTGTCCCTTTAGTTTCCCTTCTTCCTCTTCAACAGTCCTCAGAGGAAGGTGATCAACTCTGCCATTTTTTTGTATTCTTTTGCTCAGAAACACCAGCCTAAGTCTTTTGGCTAATGGGGAGCAACGCTTAACAGTGAATTTCATGGAAAAATTCTCCCCAGCTTATGTGAACCTGGTGTATACCATGAGATAAGGGATTCTTGGCTTGTTTTAGCACTTGCTGTATTCCCAGTGGAATGTAGCCTTGTATGCAGTAGATGCTCAGTAACATTTGGTTAAATGATTGAATGACTTTGCAGAGTATATTTTCCTGTTCTCAACTATCAGTATCTCCATCTCTGCTATATCCCAAGGTAGTGTGACCACCCACCCTCACTCTCACCATCATCACTGGACTGTGGTTATACAACCAAGTGAGGGGTGTGGTGTGACATTCCAGGTCCTCTTTACTAAGGAACTACTTAAAACACTTAGCCAAAGTGATTAAGAGAATCATCTCTGGATTGTTCCTCTGGCAGTTCTGCCCACTTTGTGGATCCCTCCCCTTTTGCTCTTTGCTGGGATTCATGCTTCTTCTCTTTTAGGGCCCCTCATTGAGCACTTGCTCCAAGATTCTTTTAACTACCACTTTTGTCAATTGCTTTGTGTGGGGGACTTTTGTTCACCTAGTGTGCTTTGCAGAATATTAGCCACTTGCTTTTTTCCTTGCCAATAGCTTAGAAATGCATTGTGGACTCGTTGTAGGCTTGTTCTCCAACAGAAGCACTTGAGGCCCACAGTCTGTGTTCTCCACTAGGCAGGGTGAGAGTATTTTCCTAACAGGAAATCCTGGACTCGAACAGACCTCATTTCTCCGTGGCTGAGCACAGGCTTGGCTGCCATGGCGCTGCTTGTGTAATACCATGAAACCTAGCCGTCTCCTCCTGGGACTGTCTGTACACCTAGCAGAAATTCGGAAGATTTTCCTGTTAACTGCTTTGTGCCCACCATAATTCAGTCAGTACGCACTTGCTTTTCGAGTTACGAGTTAGTGGAAGGGGGTGACAAATCCTAGTGTGTAGTAGGGCTAAACCCCAAACAACTCATTGCTATCAATTCCAACTAATAGTGAGCGTATAGGACAGAGTAGGACTGCCTCATAGGGTTCCTAAGGAGTAAGTGGTGGATTCAAACTACAGATTTAGCTCTTAACCACTGTATCACTAGGGCTCCTGTCGTAGGTCAAGTGCAGTGTAAAGCCAAGGGCATGCCCTTTAAGCTTCTTAACCCTCAAAGCAAAGTCACATACTTGCTTTTGTGAGTGTGAGGGTCTTGCTGAGCCATTCAGAGCCTTATGTGGAAACTTTCCCACTCCATATGCACAAGACTGCACTGAGGATTATTAGCTAATGTTGGTAAGGCACTTGGGCTATGAATGTCAAGTTTAATGTTAATAAACAGGGGGATTATATTCATTTATGCAAACGGGAACTCTTCACAGTGGACGTTGGGGGAACGTCCTCACTTTTGTCAACACAAAATAAACAAAGTAAACTGTAAATCCAGAGTTATCCAGTCTAAGGCATTTATTTTGTCTTCTTACCCTGACAGTCCCACTGGATTTCTTTCACAGAATGTAAACTCTCATCTACTGCTAAGATGACTGCCTAATTGTGTTTGTGCATTTGATTTTTGTTTCAAGATGAAAGTGTCTTTGGAAAGTGTTGAAAGAAGAGCAAAAAAGGCAGAGATTGCGTGGCCAAGAGAGGAGGCTCCTGCCCTCTCTGATGCCAAGTGGATGGTACATGATGGCTTGCAATTTTGCATACTTGTTGGAGGTGGTTCAGTTAATCATGCTGTCTTCTTCCTAGTTTGGAGGCACCAAAATTGAAGCAGAAAGATTTATTCTGTATCTGCTCCTTCCTAGAAGCTTCTTAGATGAACCCTTCACATCTCAGTCCTTCTCCTCTACAGAATTCTTCAACACGTGTAATTAGCCACCCAGTTTTTACATTTTCACTAACTGGATAGTAAAGGGGAGGAAACTAACATTTACTGAACCCTTGGTCAGGAATTTGCCGGTGCCTTATAAGCCTCTTGCCAGGTACATGCCATCCCATTCCATGGAGGAGGTAAATTAGGCTCAGAAAGACTGTATGTAGCATGTTTAAGCTTATGCTTTTTATGCTAGATGTTACAAAGACATTAGTTACATTGCCTTATTTCCACACACTCTGCTATTTGAAAAAAAAAAATGTGCCCACAGTGTCTAGAACAGGTCTGCAACCCTTTCTCTGTGAATTCAGAAATCCAAAAATCTCTGAAAAGCTGAAACTCCTTTATTATCCATTGTCAATAGAACTAGACCAGTCAAAATTCATTTGAGAGCAAAGTGGACCCACACTGATATGAGGCTACTTACAGTCTGCCGTTAACCTACTCAGTGGGAATATTCGTATGATTTGCTGCAGAAATACTAATCTCTTTGATTACGGAGACTTCACCCTGTTGTTGCCCAGTATACAATATACACGCACCATACTCACCATACTACGTTTGTAAAATCTGAATTGTGAAACTTTTTAGGCTCCAGCAGTTTCTGACAAGGAGCTGTATACCCTTAGAACATCTTGTGCACAGTGAGCACTCCCTGGGTGCTGTTGATTGATTACGGTGGAGCCTTAGTACCTTAACTGTCCCTGCTGTGCGCTGGGAGTGAGGTGGTCACGGAAAACAGGCACACTGTTTAGGGGCTTCCTCAAGTACCTACCATGTGGTGGCAAAAGAAAGGGTCAGAATACAAAGAAAGAGAAGACAGGTGGTGCAGACCGTGAGCATCCAGTGCCATATGTGGGCAGCTCCTCAGGTCAAGAGCATCTGGACTCAGCACTGCAGGAGGTCTTCACAAAGGGTTAGACTCAGTTAGTCAAGAAGGAAAAATGAGGTGGAGGGCTCCTTGTCAGGAAGACTCTTGGGAGTCCAGGCTTAGAGATTAGAAGGGGCACGGGACCTCTGAGGGTCAGTGAGGGACAGAAACCTCCGTATCAGGAAGTAGTGAGAACCAGAACTGAGCAGAAAGGGACAGATTTCGAAGTCCTTCACTGCCCAGGAAAACCCTGGTGGCATAGTGGTTAAGTGCTACGGCTGCTAACCAAATGGTTGGCAGTTCATATCTGCCAGGTACTCCTTGGAAACTCTGTGGGGCAGTTTTACTCTGTCTGTTGGGTTGCTGTTAGTTGGAATCTACTCGATGATAGTGGGTTTATTTTTGTTTTTCTTTTTTGATTCACTGCCCAGTACAGGATATAGACCCAACTAACTCTGTGAACACAGAGGCCACAGCAAAATTCTCAGTAGGAAGTAACATGCAAATATGAGACTTGGTGAGGTTTGTTGGGTGGTGCTTCCTATGATGAATTAGGCCTCAAATCCCAGACCTTTTTGTATCCCTCCGAGCCATATTTGCTTTCTTGAAACATTTTTGAATAATAACATCTAGCACTTATGTAGTTGCCATGAGTCGGAATCATCAATGGCAACTGGCTCGGTTTTGGTTTAGCAGTTACATATTTCCTGTATAACAGGCACTGTTCTAAATTCTTTACTTATTTAACCACCGCAACTCTGAGATGATCCCTCTTCTATAGGAGATGGAAATGAAGACGTGGATAACTTTACCCCAGTTCCCATTACCAGTGAGTGTTAGGGGCTAGAACTAGAACACAGCCAGCATGGCTCCTACATCTGTTCTTTTAACTGCTACACTCTAGGACTGCTTTACTGTAAACTCTTCTCCCATATGTCCCAGACATAAAGGTTTTCTTTTTTTTTTTTAACTAACAAACACACTGATTTCATAGACTTGTTCTGTTCTTCTCCTAGAAAAGATCATGGCAATGGAAGGAGACAGAGATAGGAAAGATGGCAGTCAAGGCACCTTAGACAAGACGAGGTAAACTTCTTGAAATTTATGACCCAGTCAGTAGGAAATGTAGTTTGATGTTTTCAAGGAGACTGGTTCCTTTGGCTGACAACTTCATGCACAAAGGCTACATCTTTGCTTCTCCGTCCCTGCCATCCACTCTGAGTATTCTCCTCCCTACCCCATACATACATACTTCTTATGTGTCACACAGTAACTCCCTGGTAGAATTAAAATGCTTAGAAAATTAAGAAAAGGTAAGCCTAGACTGTAAGAAAGACTATATCAGTTTTCTTCCTTCAGTGTTTTGACTTCTACAAATTTGTAGGTCTCTTTAATTCATTTTGAGTTTGTCTCTTTCAGTTTTCAGCCTGATTACCCCAGAAGCAAACCTTATTATTATTATTTTTCTTAGATGTCCAGGGTCTGTCTTTTGCGGTAATAGGGGTAGCCTTTTATAAACTTGCTTTCTCTATATGGTCACAATACATATCATGGCAGTTGGGACCTAGCTTGCATTGGTCTCTGAGGTTACTCTTTGATTCCTGGCACCCTTTGCTCTGTTGGTGCCCTGATATCTTTTTTTTTTTAACCTGATGCTTTCTTATCCTTGGACTTTGTGGTTTCAAGTGAGCCTTAATTAGCTCAATTGTCATGTGGCAAAATGAGATCTAGCATCTGTAGGTAAATGCCTCCTGGATTTCTTGGTTGAAATCAAGTACAACCATTCCGTATTGCAATGGAGTGTCCCAGTTTAGCATGGCAGTGTGACTGCAGGCGTCAACCTGCCTCTCGGGCACTTTGTCCCCTTGGCTTAGCTCAGGCTTCCTGACTTTACTGGTGAGTAGCCAAAATAGAGACCCAGATTTCCTGATTCTTCTTCGTTTCTCTTTGGGCTGATGGCAAGATTTTGTAAAGGGACAAAAGGAAATCTTGGCTGAAACTTTTTATGTCTTTAATCACTCTTCGTTGTTTCTTCTAAAATTCCCAATTCTTGCCAAGCTCTTTGTCCTGCGCCTTTTAATTCTCTTTCACCTCCACTTACTCTTGTTCTTCCTGCTGCTCTTTCTCTTTTTTCCCCGAGGGAGGGGACAACAACTTGAGATTTAGGAACAAAGCAAAAAACACTGTGGAGAGAGGAGAGCAAGTGCTGTGACTGCCACAGAAGGTGGACAGATGGTTGAAAACCTTTGTAGTCCAGAAAAAAGCTCTTGTTTCTTCTCCTATTCTCAACAAAAGCTACTTATTTCTAAAATTGAGGCCAACGAGGTAATTGAGTATAAATGTCCACTCAAAATTTTTTTAAATTAAAAGTTCTAGTATGTGTGGTTGTGAGAGAAAAAGTATGTATGTGAGTGTTTATTTTTACTGGGACAAAAAAGTAGCACTACAAAAACTTAAGTGACCCGGGAAGTTTAGCTCAGATGTCCACTTTAATGTAATTAAGAAGCATTTCTTTGCTCTGTTTATGCTATAACACCAAAGCAAACCCATTGCTTTCGAGTTGATTCCGACTCATAACAGCCTTATAGCAACCCTATAGGACAAAGTAGAAATGCTCCACAGGGTTTCTAAGGAGCAGCTAGTAGATTTGAACTGCTGACCTTTGGTTAGCAGCTAACCTCTTAACTTATACTGTGCCACTTCCCACTTCCTGTCTGCAGGACTCTTCTTTACAAATGCCACCAGTGAACCATGTCTTTTCCTGGCTGAACTCAAGGACAGCTAGAGAGAGACACAGACAAGTCTAGGAGTATGAGTTGAAATGCTGGGAATGTACAGGATGTCCTTCCGAGGAACGTTTCTCAGCAGCTAGGCCAAGTAGCTGAGGGAGCATTCCTTTCCATTGTGAAGGGGATGGGGTCCCATTCCCGTGCCTCATTTTCCCATGTTTTTAATTGGCAGCCTGCAAGTAAAATATTAGCACTGTAGTACCAATAGGTGACATCCATAACAAACCAGAGATGGCGCTGGAGAGGCAATGGCTGCAATCAGGGTACAAAATTGAGTCTGTGTGTGTGTGATTAAGTGAAAGTATGCAATCCAAATCAGTTTTGCATGCCCTGCTATCTGCAGCTCCATCTGCTCTCCTCACCCAGTGACAGCATAATCCTCCTTTTCACTCTGTATTTCTAGGACCCTCTTAAAGAGCACCTGTCCGCTCCTCTCCACTCTCTTCTTTCCCATCTAGAAAGAAACTGGTAAGACAACCTCCTATAAATGTAGAAGGTTGCAGAACCATAAATACACACACCATGTGGTCCCTGTGTCCCTGAGTCCAGTCCATTGTCTGAAGAGTTAACCTCAGTATTGGCCTACTGTCAGGGCCAGCAGCAGGTAGAGGGGACATGTTCCCAGGGAACCCTCCAGGCTGTTGGATCATCAACTCTTGTCTTTTAATAGAGTTCTTGAGCTGCATACCTCTTTTTCTCATGTTGCATCAGAGGCTCTACATTGTATCCCCGTTGTAGCTGCCTTTGGTGGGATTGCTGGATCATATGGTACTTCTATTTCTAGCTTTTTAAGGAAGTGCCAAATTGCTTTCCAAAGAGCTTGTATCATTTTGGGTTCCTACTAGCAGTGTAGGGAAGTTCCCATCTCTCCGCAGCCTCTCTAGCATTTGTTGTTTTTAGTTTTTTGGGTTATGGCCAACCTCGTTGGGGTCAGAGGTATATCATTGTAGTTTTGATTTGGATTTCTCTGATAGCTAGTGATTGTGAGCACTTCGTCATATGTTTTTTGGCCGCCTGTATGTCTTATGTGCTGAAGTGTCTGTCCATCTCTGTCCATTGCTTAGTTGGGTTATTTACCTTTTTCTTGTTGATGTTTTGAAGTATCTTGTAGATTATGGAAATCAGACATTGATCTTACATGGAGTTGCCAGATATTATTTCCAGCTCTGTAGGTAGTTTTTTAACTCTCTTTATAAAGTCTTTGGATGATTGTGTTTGATTCTTAGTAGTTTCCACTTACCTGTTTTTTCTTCTGTTGTTTGTGCATTGTTGGTCAAATTTTGTTGTCTGTCTAAGCTGAGTGTTAAAACTTCTGTTGTTGACTCTATTTTTTCTTGCACGATCTTTATCGTTTAGATTTGATATTTAATTCTTTCATCCATTTTGAGTTAGTTTTTGTGTAAGGTGTGAGATATGAGTCTTGTTTCAGTCTTTTTGCAGATAAATATCCAATTTTGCCAGCACCATTTGTTAAAGAGACTGTTTTTACCCCAGTTTATGACCTTTGGGCCTTTGTTGAATATCAACTGCTTGTAAGAGGATGGAGACATATCTGGGGTCTCAGTTCTGTTCCTTTGATCTATATGTCTCTTTTGTACCAGTACCAGGCTGTTTTGACTACTGTGGCAGTATAATAGGTTCTAAGGTCGGATAGTGTGAGGCCTCCTACTGTGTTCCTCTTCTTCAGTAATGCTTTACTTATCTGGGGTTTCTTCTTTTTCCAAACAAAGTTGGTGACTTATTTCTCCATCTCATTAAAAAAATGACACTGGAATTTGTATTGGGTTGCACTATAAGAATTGAATCTTTCTTTCTAGGTGTGAGGCAGGTGTAATTATTCCCGGGAAAGTGCCTAGATACCTATCTTAGTTATCTAGTGTTGCTTTAGCAGACATACCACTGATTGATGACTTTAACAAAGAGAAATTTGCTGTCTCACAGTTAAGGAGGCTAGAAGACCAAATTCTGGTTGTCAACTTCAGGCTAAGGATCTCTCTCTCTGTGGACTCTGGAGAAAGGTCTTTGTCATCAGTCTTCCCCTGATTTAGAAGCTTCTCAGTGCAGGGATCCTGGGTCCATAGGAACACTCCACTCTTGGCATGTATGTGAGGTTCCATGTCTCTCTGCTCACTTCTCTCTTTTATATCTCAAACAACTGATTTAAAACGCAGTCAAATCTTGCAGATTGAGTCCTATCTGATTAACATAACTGCTACTAATCCCACCTCACTAACATCATAGAGACAGAATTTAAAACACTAGTAGGAAAATTATAGATGACAAAATGCTGGACAATTACACAATACTGGGAATCAAGGTCTAGCCGAGCTGGCACACATTTGGGAGGACACAATTCAATCCATGACAATGCCCATGTGCCCAAGGCTTCAGTGATGCAAACCTTTTCAGAGAACAGCTCCTTTCTAAAGGATTTAGAAGAGTGAGCAAAAGGAGGGAGCAGACCTAGCTTCCTGGCCATAATGCCTCATAGTATAGAAGCAAAAAAGGACTAGGTTTAGAGTCAGGTGACTTAGATATCAGTTTGGCTCTTCTGCTTGACACCTGGGAGACCTTGAACAAGTTACTTCAACTCTCAGCCTCATTTTCTCCATCTGTAACATGAGGATCCTGACAATATCCTTCTTGTGGGCTGTTGTGAGAATTCAACAAGACTGTACATGGGAAGTACTTGACCCAGTGCCTGGTGTGTAATAGACCCTCAGTAGAGTTCGGCTATTATTATTGTCACATTTGATTAGCACATCAGTTTTATTTAGTAGTTGCTGCATTTCATTAGCAGTGTGCTGAAGAGGCTGTCAAGCAGACAGGTAAGGAACACAGACTCTGGAACCAGATGCCCTTTGTTTGAATACTAGTTCTGCCCTTTATTAACTGTATGACATTGTGACCTTGACCTCATTTGTAAAATGAATGTAAGATGATAAGTAGTTCACAGGATTGCAGTGAGTTAATAGTTATAAAGCAGAGGTTGGCAAATTATGGTCCACAGGCCAAATCTGGCCTGATACCTACTTTTATAAATAAAGTTTTATTGGAACACAGCTGCATTCATTCATTTGCATATTGTCTATCGCTCTTTTTCCATGACAACAGCAGAGATAAGTCTTTACTACAGAGTCTGGTCCAATATATTAAAATATTTACTAATCTGGTACTTTATAGGAAAAGTTTGTTGACCACTGATTATAAAGGATTTCAGCAGTCCAAACAATAAGTAACAGATAAATGTTTGTTAGTATTATTACTGTCATCCTTTTACAGTTTGTGGCCTCATTAGACTCTCATGTTAGTCCTGTCAAATAGAATACGTAGGTTATGATGTGAACTCAAGTGACCTGCACAAGTTGGGGCCAGGCCTCAAATCTGAATCAAGGCTCACTCTATCAATAGCTCCATATCAGTGGTATCTGCTTTGCCTTCTCTGTGGATTCCTTGTGGATGGGGCTGTATCTGCCCACTCTGAATCCTCCCTTCTCCCTGAAGCTCCAACAGTGTCTAACACAGAGTCTAGCCTCAGTCATTGTTTTGGTGAACGCATTAGGCCCCCACCCAACCATCTCCAGCACTGTTTTTTCCATGAAGAGACATTTCCACTTCTGGACTACTCTTTGCTGTGGCAGCAGCTCCCCTGGTTATACATGAAACCCAGAATCCAGAAGGCACAGGCTGATCTCCATCCCCAGACTTTTCATCAGGATCATGGGTGTGGTTGATGCTGACCAATATCTGGGTGACACTTCATAGCTTATTGAGCACTTTTACATCTATTAATTATCTTGTTTGATCCTCACAGCAGCCACTCTGGGAAGATGAGGGTGGTGATGATGTGCTCCTTAGGTGAGGGAGATTGAAGTTGAGAGAGCCTGTATGCCCACCCACAGCCATGTGTTAAATAAGTGGCTGAGCTGGGGCTGAAGTCCTGGTCTTCTGGCTCCAAGTCAGCTGTTCTTCACCCTATACTCAACCAGCCCTCCTCTCACTTGCTCATTGTGGTAATGACAATACCATAGCCTGCAGGCACCCGTTCCATTGTTTGTTGACCCTCACTAGCCAATAGATCCTTTTTGGCTGTAACTGAAATTCTCTGTGCTTTAGGAATTTGTTACCAGTAGATAATGAAGAGAAATTGCTCAGATAATAACTTCATTTTTTAATCCTTGGCCTTGATGGCATACTCTATTCAATCAGCTGAGGCTATCTTTTCTGCTCTTTTTGGTTTTCTGGGAAAGAGGCCATCCCATCCACCATGGTGACCACTACCACATCCTGCACTTAGTACAGCTTACAGTTTGAGCCAGGAGGAGGGACAGTCTATTCGGAGTCAGCTCAACTCTGCTATAGGACAGTCATGTCACTTTGGTAAGACCTGTGTTTTACAGGTGTGTATGTATGTGTGTACTCTCATTTAATTTCCATCTTGTGAGTATTTGGGGAGTGGAGAGTCATTCCTGATAGCTTCTGGAGAACATGAAGGAAGATGGAATACCTTTATAATCATCATAAGGACATGGGAATATAGGGCAAGGGACAGTAGAGTTACTAGGAAAAATGTGGATTTCTGACACAGCTCCTGAGGCTTATTGTTCAGCACATGAGTAAACAGTGGATGGTTAGTCAGAGCTAAGGCCTGCTTTCTAGTGCAATGATATGAAAGGACACAGCTGAACTATGTAGAAACCCCCTGTTATAGAGAAAATAGGGTCCCATAAACCAAGCCAGACTTTCTGCTGTCAAGTTGATTCTACCTCGTAGTGACCCTATAGGGCAGAACAGATCTGCCCCATAGTTTGCAAAGAGTGTCTGGTGGATTTGAACTGCTGACTTTTTGGTTAGCAGACATAGCACTTAACCATTGTGCCACCAAGGTTTCCTAGGGTGCCATAAGTGGAGAAACAGCTCCTGTGAGGTTGCTAGCAGTGGTTTTCCAAACCAGGGAGGCTGAAGTAGTTCAGTGAGGCAGCCATGAAACCTTGATGTTTATCCAAATGGAAACTTCACAGCCTTTGAGTTTCCCCCATGACTAAGAATCCTGATTCAGTGGTGTCTTAGTCATCTAGTGCTGCTATAACAGAAATACCACAAGTAGAGTCTTTAAAAAGAGAAATTTTATTTTATCACAATCCAGTGGGCTATAAATCCAAATTCAGCATACCAGCTCCAGGGGAAGGCTTTCTCTGTTGGCTCCGGAAGAAAGTCTTGTCACTATCATCATTCTCCTAGAGTGGGAGCTTCTGAGGAACAAGGACTCCAGGCCTAAAGTATAAGGTCTGCTGAGGGCGCTCACAACTTCTTTCTTGATATGAAGTCTCTAACTCTCTCTAGTTTCTCTGTCTTTTATATCTCAAGAAATTGCCTCAAGGCACAATACACTGTTAGGCCTTCATTCCTGCCTCACAACACAACTGCTGCCCATCGTCCCTCATTAACATCACAGAGGCAGAATTGACAACATCCAGGAACATCACACAATACCGGGAATCAAGGCTTAGCCCAATTGCCACACATATTTTGAGGGGACATGATGCAGTTTGTGACAAATGGAGTCTTTTTAGACTTTGTCATTTCAGGTTAATCAAACTCCAGTCCCGGGTCCACACAGATGAATATAACATAACTTCTGGTGAGTAGAAAAAGAAATTGCTTTATGACCAGAACACTCTTGGTTATGTGTCTCTCTTGGACAGATAATCAGAAACAGCTGTCCTGGAGTTCTCCAGAGAATGCAATCTTCCTAACTTCCATGAAGCAAAAACATTTTCGGAAGTTAGAACCCAGTAAGGACTGGGGTAGGCGGCGGGGCTTAGAATCGACTCCTGGCACTGCCTCTCTTTGACCCTAAATCACTTCCTTTCTCTGGCCTTGGGTTTCTGCATCTGTTAAACAGGCCTAAGGAAACCTGTTTCTCACTGCAACTCCACAGCATGAAAATTTATTCTGTCATCTGCAGCAGGCTTGGGCAAAGTGGCCAGCCACATAAAACAGCTTGAATCCTTGAGCGTGGTGGATGGAGGTTGTTTAATGAGTGAAGCTGTGTAGCCTACTCCGTGTCTATCTTGCTATTAAAATTTTTATTGTTATTTGTGAAGTATCTGCTGGAGTTCAGAAAAAGCCTGCATACCACTAAATTGAGGCTACTCATGTCCTGCTGCAGCTAAAATGAGTGCTGTAACCCCAATTAATGCTTTTTTCCCCCCACCAGAGTACAGCTGCTTGAGTGAATGTATTATCTGCTGGGGAGCTCTTGTGGTGTTTACTTCCCGTGTACAAATATTCAGTTCTGCCTAAAAAAGAAAGTCCCAAAATGGACTGCTTTATACAGAGTGGCCTCTGTGATCTGGCCATAGTCAAGGGCCTCTTCACATCATCAGCTCTGATATTATACACAAATGTTTGGGTCTCCAGGATAGCCTGGAAACAGAATGCAGGAGAGAGGCCCTAGTACTGAGTGGGAGGTAGAAGGGGAAAAGGGAAACCAAATGGTGGAGGGATTGGGCCACTTATGAAGCAGGGTTGAAGGTTTCTGCTGCGATTCATGGTTTATCTTCGGGCACACCCTCTACTGTGTGAACGTTGAATGCCAGGGCTGTTTCTGTAGGTGGTGGTAGCTTGAATTGCAGGTGCCAGACCAAATCAAGGCATTTATTTGTACATAAACAGCTACATTCTATAGACGTGTTGGGTTGACCCTTTCTTTCTTCTGAACTCCTGCTCTTCCACATTTATTTTTTACTTTCCAAGGCCTTCTTGGGTCCTTCCTATAAGCTGAGGCCTTCTGTGTCATCCCTTAGAGTGTGTCCCTTTTCTTGGTCCACAGATGAAACCACTTTTTACCTTCCCTACACACTCATGCTAGCTTGAAAGCTTTGATGCCTCTCCTTGCTAGGAGAGTACTAGGTCTTGAAACTGTTTGGGTTTGATTTGAACCATTGCTGAGAATTTGCATTCCAGCCTGGACTATACTGAATCAGAATCAACATTTTAACAAGATCCCCACTGCTCTGCTAGTGCCTTTCGGAATGGCCACCTAACCAGCAGCATTAGATCACCTGGAAACTTGTTAGAAATGCAAATTATCAGCAGCGATTTGAACGATTTGAACGAGAATGAACCAGTTTGAGGGCCTAGCAAGTATGACTTATTCCCAACTCCTAGGATGGCCATAAACAAACAAGCAAGCAAATAAACAAAGCAAACAAATAACCTGTTGCTGTAATGGAGTTGATTCTGACTCACAGCAACCCTCTAGGACTAGTATAACTGTGGTGTAGAGTTTCCAAGGAGCACCTGGTGGATTCAAATTGTCTACCTTTTGGTTAGCAGCTGTGGCAGTGAATCACTATGCCACCAGGGTTTCCTGTCCCCACCCCAGTGAGTAAGGAGGGAGTTCCCACCCACCTCCCTAAAGGGGAAGGTATGGGAGGAACACTTCCAACTTCTGCCTTGCCCCTCACTCCTTTGCCTCCAGGAGTGCAAGAGTGACTTACTTGACTGGTGAGTTTGGTTTAGCCCCTTCCGGAAACTCTTTTGAAACTATTTATCCCCGAGGAAGTTCACCAGGCTACTGGGGCTTGTTTGGGCCCTGAGGAGACAGCTTGTAATGGTCCCACTTTTTACCTGGGAGACAAGTTCTAATTCTGGGTTGAAGTAGGAAGCTCCTCATGGCCACACATCTAAGCCACATCTTTCAATCTGGACCTTATTCACAGTAAAGCTGTTAGTTTTGTTTCTGTACCTCACCTGTATCTTGTTTCTTAACTGGTGCTGAACTTGAAATAGGAAGAAAGGACTATAATTTATTGGTCACCTCCAAAGCCGTGGTATATCCCCTTGCTCACGGTCACTGTATACAGAAGGTACTCTTAGCAGCTCCAGGTATAATGGGGCAAGGCCAGGGTCCATCTGTGGACCCTGTTCTCGTCTCAGAGTGTTATTTGCACAGTCATCAGAATCTAAGTCTTTGTTTGACTCCTGTTTGTTAAGAATGTTTACTATATAAATGTTGTTATCTTTTCTGTCTCTGAAATAAGGATACCTGCCCAAAATTAAAGTGTTCAGGATGAAATGAAATAACACACATTGACACCCAGTGGATAGTCAGTGCCTACTTCTCCCATCCTTGGTTATATGGTTAAAAGCTAATTCTGGAAAGTTTGTTCTCATGTCTAAAACATGGCTCTCTGGATACAATTGAAGGCTGATTCTTTTATTGTATTGAGAGCAATTTCTAAGCTTAACATATCATGGGAAAACTTCATATTCTGTATATCTGATATTTGGGACTAGGAAAGAGACAGAATGTTTCAGAACTAACAGAGCGAAGTCAGGGGTGTGTACTAGTGGGAGAAGAAATAAAAGGCATCCAGAGAAGGCCCAATAGGTCAGAGGGAGTCGGATCACTTGTATTATTAAATGTAGGGTAATGAGCTTTGCGATATCTGTGGTTGACCTATTCTGTGTACTTTGCAGTTTGGCTTTGCCTTAGTTAAACCAGAGAGTGGCAAGGTCTAGAAAAAGTCACTGGGGATATTCGATGTGAATATATCATTTTCTCTCTCATGAAGGAGAACGTAAAATCAACTCGTTTTTCTGGAACTTTACTATAGTGAGAACTGACTCGATGGCAGTGAGTTTGGATTTTTGTTTTTGGTTACTGTGTGGTGACATAGTGGTTAAGTGCTGTGTCTGCTACCCAAGAGGTCTGTAGTTCAGATCCTCCAGGCACTCTGTGGAGCAGTTCTACACTGTCCTTTGGGGTTACTATGAGTTGGAATCAACTCAATGGCAATAGGTTTGGTTTGGTGTGTGCGCAACACTGTGCTCACAATTATGGAACCTCTAGGAAAGCATCCACACTCCAGGTGCTCACAGACAGGTAAGAAGGAGAAAATGAATACAGAGGAGAGTCTTAAAGGAACACAGATAACTTTGCCACCCTATAAGCTTCCCGAGAACATGATCTGAATTTTGCCGTCTGTGTACCCCTTAGTCATCTAAAACAGTTTTTCCATTTCTGTCTTCTGCTCCTGTTTCAATTCCCTTTTCATTTATATGAGTTCTGAATGTGAACTTTGTGACCTTACAGTTTTTAATGGCCTCTTAGTGCAGCAGCGATGGATATTTGGAGTTCTCACACAACCAGCTGGAAAAATTGTCTGATTATTCCCTCGCTCTGGACTCTTGTGTCGTATTTGTCCACACTATTGTAAATGGATGCAATTAAACTGATTACTTACCCTGTGTGACCCATTATCCAGATACAGGACGTCTCCTCCTTCCTACTACTACTTTTTGTCCACTTTGCTGTTAATGCTGACCCCAGAGGATGGGAGATAAGGAAAAATAAAATAAAAATACTCCGTTTTGTTATTTGTTACGGAATTGGGGGTTGAAGTCAGGTTGCTTGATTCATCAGGACCTCTGGGGAAGGGAGACCACATGGGTGGAACAAGTTCCTCAGGTGGTTCTGATATGCCCCGCCACCCATTGCCACCTTGAGAACTGCAGGTGCATCAGCCCTTCAAGACAAAGATCTTCACTGTCCCTCTTTCCTCTCTTTACCTTGAATGGAAATTGAGGAATGGTCTGTCTAAAAGAGACTCATGCCAAAGGTCTTTTAAATGAGAGGAGACAGTGCTTAGCTTGATATGTCTTTTCTAAAGAACATATGCCTCTGATGCAAAACTGAGGAGCCCTAGCCTGAGTTAAATCAGCCATGACTCCTCGCAAAATAAGAGCACTTTGGCTTAGGAAAACCGGTGGTTAGGATGCAGAGAGTCTTGGATGTCTTCCCTGGCATCATAGCTGACCTGCTGTGTGACCTTGGGCAAGTCACGTGTTCTCTCTGTATGCCATGTTTGCCATCTGCAAAACATGGATTAAGACTCTTAACCTCCTACTGGTTTTACCGAGGTATTGTGACATTGAGTGAGGTCATGGGAATGGAGTGCTTAGTGTCCTGTTGCAGAAACCACAGCTGAGTAGCAGTAAAGCACCCTTCCCCAGGTGTGGGGAGTTCTGAGAATCTGTGCAGTCCCAAGGTGTGGAAGGCAGGGTCTCACTCCGGGTCTGAGTTTACTTGCCAGTGGCCTTGCCGCTCTGTGCCAGCAAAGAGGAAGGGATGTCTGAGCTGTCAGGAGGACTTAGTGGCCAGATAGTCTCAGGTAGAGTGAGAAGGAAGGGCCAGGCAAAGGAGGTTGGCCACCTCAATTACAACTCCAAGCTGATGGGACTGAGACAGCAAACATGAGGGGCAAGTGTGACAGTGAGTGGGTTGCCTTTAGAGAACCACAGGGCTCATGTAGTTCACTTACTTTTCTCTAGGATAGGTAGTTTTTAGGAGCTAAGATAGATGAGTGTCTTCTGCATTCAACAGATAATAAGCTTTGTGGCGACCAGTATGCTAGGCCCTGTGGATGTAATAATAAGCAGAATAGAGCTGACCCTGACCTCACAGATGTTACAGTCAAGCTCACTGTATTTGCCACTTGCATAAGAATCATGGGTGGGACCAGGAGCAGGAGGGGCAATGTGATAAATGCAGATTCCTGGGTCCTAGCTGGGAACTACTGAAGTATGTGGAGATTTTAGCCCAGTAATCTACATTTTTAACAAGCTTCATAGTCCATTCTTGTGCGCCTTAAAGTTGGAGAACAACTAGCCACCTCTCCTTCAAAGCGAGGAGTGATGAGTCACCTTGTTGGGCACATAGATGCCTTTAAAATGAATCACACACATACTTGGTATAGTTTCACCAACTCTAGCCTAATATGTCTAGATTGTTGGAAGAGCCTTTTTGGCTATTTATTCTAGTGTTATGGAAAATAGCTGCTTAAATCAAACAAATTAAAGTGCTGACCAAGGTTTTATTACCTGCCTAGCTTCATGCTGTTCAGAGAAGAAATATAGAAGCTATAATCTTGGCTCCCCCATGAGTTTACAGTATTCTTGGACTGATAAAACTCAGTCATGTTACCCAGTTAGAAATGAGGAGAAGACAGTGTAAGATGAAGGGCCAAGGTTGTAGAGCAGGCAAAGAGTTCCTAGTGGTGGTAGAATCGGAAGACATTGATGGAGTCAGAGTTTCAGTCCTGTCCTTTACAGCCGTTCTCTGATTCCAGTTTGATGACCAGAGTCTTGACTGTCTAAAGGACTTGGAAAAAATGTTGTCTTTTGGTGCCATCAGGTCATTTTGGACTCATAGCAACCCTACAGTACAACAGAATGAAACCCTGCCTGGTCCTGTGCCATGCCCACAGTCATTACGCTCGAGCCCATTGTTGCAGCCATTCTGTCATTCTGTCTTGTTGAGGGTGTTTCTGTTTTTCACTGATCTTCTACCAAGCAGTATATCCTTCTCTAGGAATTGATTCCTCCTGGCAACATGTCCAAAGTATGTAAGACATAGTGTCACTGTCCTTGCTTCTAAGGGGCACTCTGGTTGTACTTCTTGTAAGACTGATCTGTTCATTCTTTTGGCAGTCCATGGTACATTCAGTACTGTTCTCTAACACCACAATTCAGAGACATCACTTCTTCCTTATTCACTGTCCAGCTTTTGCAGGCATATGATGCATCAAAAATACCATGGTTTGAGTCAGGTGCACCTTGGTCTTCAAGGTGACATCTTTGCTTTTCAAGATCAAGAATGAGATGTATTTATGCTGGTTTAAAAGCTTCACAGTTGATTCTGATGTGTTACCAGATTTGGGGACTGTATTATTTTTTAAAACAGTTAAAAATTTTTATTCCCTATGTAATACAGTTTTCTCTTCTTTGGGCACAATAACATTGATTCTTTTATCCATTCCAGCTTTACATTAGCTGTGTAACCATTGAACCCTGAAATCTTAGGGCTTAGTACAGCCAAGCCAAGTGCCATCGAGTCGACAGAAGTTTATTTATCACTCATGTTAAGTCCAATTAAGGGATGAGGGTGACTATAGTCCACATTATTCAGAGACCAAGGCTTTGGCATCTTCATCAAGTGGTTTCCAAGGTTTCCCTGGGTGTTGACAGCCAGCTGCCACTCAGACAGATAAAAACAACAGGGAGAATCATAATGGCATCTTTATGGGCAGGTCTGGAAGAGGTAACCATCACTTCCACCAACATTCATTGGCCAGAACTCATTCATGTGGCCACACCTGTCTACAAAGGAGGCTGGAACTGCAGTCAAGCTAAGTACCCAGGAGGAAAGGGTGCTGGGTACAATAGGCAGGTGTCTCTTCTCTACCACATTCCCTATCACAGTTCTCTGTCTCTACTACTCTTTAACCATTTTCATTGAGATCTCTTCTCATCTTCTCCAGGTTCTTCCAGGCTCTCCTATAGTGAGATTCAAAACTAGTTATAACTCTGTAAACCCCCAACCCCAAACCAACCACCATCAAGTCAATTCCAACTCATAGTAACCTCATGAGATTTCAAAGCTATAAATGTCTACAGAAGCAAACTGCCACCTCTTTCTCCTGCAGTGACATTGGTAATTTTGTACCAATGGCCTTTTGGTTAATAGTCAATTGCTTTAACCACCGTGCAACCAGACCTCCTTTATAGCTCTCTAGTCCTCAGTTTTATAATTATTAGAACTGCAAAGAAGGCTTTCAGTTTTTATATTCTTTATACCTATTATCTCCTTCTGCCTTATTTTTTCTCTTCCTCCACTTTGCTTGGTCTTGTTGTTAGACTAAGCTGTCTGAAATTACTGATGTTTAATTGTTTTTGACTTAAGAAATTGGTATTTTCATATGGTGTAATCGAATACTACACACAACTTTCTTCTGAGAGAACTCTGGGTCTTTCTTGAGTAAATATACTCAGTCTGTAATACGCAGGGGTTTCTTTGAGAGTTAAGTCACAGAAAATAGAAAAAGATATAAAAATGCAACCCATTTTAGTTGAGTTGATTGCAATTCATAGTGGCCCTATAAGACGGAGTAAAACTGCCTCATAGGGTTTTCAAAAAGCACCAGGTGGATTCAAACTGCCTACCTATTGGTGAATGCCAAACTCTCAACTACTATGCCACCAGCCAAGCCAAGTGCCGTCGAGTCGGACTCATGGCGACCCTAGAAACCAGAGTAGAACTGCCCTCTAGAGTATTCAAGGAGCACTTGGTGGATTTGAACTGCCAACTTGTGGTTAGCAGTGGTAACACTTAACCCCCATTTCCAGAGAAAGATAGAATTTATTTTCATTAATTCCTGTAACCTGATGTGTTTGGACTCTGTCCTATCCAGTCATAAGAGTGAGCTAATAGCTTACTTCTTCCTTGAACCTTAAGGTTTTACATTCACATGCTTTATCTCAGTTAATAGCATCAAGGAAATGATTTATTTCTCCCTGTCAATTAATAAGATAACGAGAATTACGTAATAATTTCCTTCTTCAACTTAAGTGCCAGGGAATTTTTGGCCAGCATTTATGATTAACCAGAATAATTGTACTGTGCTTTCTGATCAATGTGTTTGTTTTAAAAATAATATTTACTTATTAATTTAAAATTGTTATTTTTGTCTCTTTTTTTTAAAGATGTCATGAAAAAGGAAAAGGCAAAAGTCTCCTTTAGAAAGTAGACTTGAAAGACAGAATAAACTTGTGAATTCAGTATGAATTAGCTTCTAGACTCTTTCAAGTTCTAGAAATCAGTGGGGAAGATAGAGTTACACTAGTTATTCTACATGATGACCAGGGATTCCTTTTCTTAACTGGGAGTGTTTTACATGGGTCTGGAAGAAATCAGATCATTCAGTATTTTTCTTCACGTTTTTTTTTCTTTCTTTTGTCATCTGGAGGTAAAGGAAAAATTGAGGAGCCGCAAAGATGCCAGGAAGGGTTGCCTGAAGCAGGATTTCTCAAGATGTAGGCCTGAATCAGCCACACCAGAATCAACTGGGCACTTATGTAGAAATGCAAAATCTGAGACCCCATCCTAAATTTAAGGAGTCCTGGTAGTACGAAGGTCGAGTGTTTGGCTGTGAACTGAAGGCCTGGCAATTCTAAGCCACCCAGCAGCTCTGCTGTGGCATTACTACTCTGTCACCAGGGATCAGTGAGTAAGAAATCAGCTTGAAGACACCTCAGCACCTTTCTTTATGTAATTTAGAACAAGAGTTATACTTTGTTTTTTCATTTCATCATCAAAAATAGTCCATTTATTGGACTTGTGTACGTAAGAAAAGACTCCTTGATGGCTTCAAGAGTTGGAGGGAGAGGGATGTTCATAGATTAGATGGTCAATAGGGATTTGGTTGGGTGAAGGAAGTGACAGCATGCAGTAGAGAGCAGATTGACATAGCTGGACTACACCATAAACTGAAAGGTTTTCTAAGGTCAAGCCAACATTTCAAAGGATAGAGTAGCAGAGATGGGGGTCTGGGGGGTATGTTTTCAGGGGACATCAAGATCAATTGGCATAGCTATTCTTTAGCTAAGAGAGTCTTCTTCACCCCATGTTGGTGAGGGGTGTCTGGGGTCTTAAAAACTATCAAGCTGCTGTATAAGGTACACCATGTGGTTCCAACTCATCAGAATAGATGATGACCGAGAACATCAAAGATGTAAGGATAAATGAGCCCAGGTGGCAGAACGACCCATATGAATGGGAGACTGCGTCAGCATGAGACCGGAAGAACCAGATGGTGCCCAGCCACCACTAAAGACAGCTGTGATGGGGGACACAACATAGAGTCTTTGAGGCAACATGAGGGAAAGAGGTATGCAGTTCAAGAACTCTTCTAAAAGACCAAGATTGATGGTCTGACAGCCTGGAGGGTTCCCTGGGAACATGGCCCCTAGATTTGCTGTTGGCTCAAACATGAAACCAGTACTGAGCTCAACTCTTTAGACAAGAATGGACTGCACTCAGGTACACAGTGTGAGCATGTGGTGTGTGTACTTTATGGGTTTATACATTCATAGGATGCTGTCCTACAGGTTTCTTTCTAAGTTGGAAGAGAAGAAAGTGGATAGGAGGGGACAGGTGCTCATTAAGAGGATACTAGAAGTATAGAGTGAAAAGAAGGAGTGTGCTTTTACAGAGTGAGGAGAGCAGATGGAGCTGCAGAAGGTGGGCATGAGGGATTCATTTGGATTGTATGCTTTCACTTAATCATAGTAGAAAAAATTAGTCCATTTATGCTTCTTTCTTTTTTTTTGTTAAGTAGGAAATACATCATAAGTTCCTGCTTTCTTGTGTGATCTTATGGTCACACTCAGATAATTCCTTTTTCCCTGCTGGCGTCTACCAGATTGTACACTAATTTCCAAAAGAAAGTAACAATCTCAGAAGCATTGGTCCGGCAATCCCAGATCATCCAAAGGAAAGCACACATCCTGCTCCCCAAGGAAATCATTAGCTCCCTGCTGCATTGGGCACATTTTGACCCTCAGAAGGTACATAGCTGATACAATTTGGGGAAGAAAAGAGGAGTGTAGATGGTCCAACCCTGCAAATGCAAGGTTTCTGTTTTTTCATGTGAAGGTGATCGGCTCACTTTGGAAGTCAGTGTAGCATAGTGGTTAAGGTCCAGAGAGACCTTGGCTCAAGTCATGTTTCTGCTGTTTATTAGCTGTGTGGTCTTAGACAAGGCATTGGCTCTCTCAGTGTCAACTTCCTCATTTGTAAAATGGGGATGATGATAATGTGTATATTGTAGACTTGTTTTGAGAATTAATGAATTAATGCAGCATCTTTCAACTTTTTGTTATCAGGACCCCTTCATACATTCAACAATTATTTATGACCCTCTAGAGATTTTGCTTGTGTGGATATTTACTATATTCAAAGTTAAAATTGAATACGTGTAAAATAACAATAATATCAACTCCTCAGACCAAGAATAGACTGAACTGTAAGATATAAAATGATACATGTGAAAAGTGTGCTTCTTAGTTCAAGTAAATACATGAGACTAAACAGGCGGCTTCTGTCCATAGGTGAGATGAGAAAGCAGAAAGGGACAGGAGCTGGTTGATTGGATACAGGAAATCCAGGATGGGAAGGAGGAATGTGCGGTCACATTATAGGGATAGCTATTAGGGTCACATAAGTGTGTGTGTATAAATTTTTGTGTGAGAAACTAACTTCAACTGTAAACTTTCACATAAAGCACAATAAATAAATAATAATAAGCCTGTTAGATGTTACCATAAACAACATCTTCTCATGAAAAAGAACTGTTCCTAAACAAAAGTGATTTAGTGAGAAGAGTGATGTTGTTTTAGGTTTTTGTAAATTTCTTTAATATCTGGCTTAGTAGAAGACAGTTGGACTCTTGCATCTGCTCTGTCACTCAATATGGTGTGGTATTCACATGGCTTGTAGCCTCTGGGAAGCTCTGTGGTAACTCATGAGAGCAGGAAAGTGAAAAAGGCAGATAATGTCTTAGAATTATTATGACAGTGGTTTTGACCTCACAGACACACTGGTAGGATCGCTGAGATCCCTCTTGGGATCCTTGGGATGTATTTTGAGAACCACTGGGTTAATGCAACATGACAAATGTTTAGTACAGAGTCTTCCCCATAGTAAACCAAAAAAACTAAGCCTGCTGCCATTGAGTTGCTTCTGACTCATAGTGACCGTACAGGACAGGGTAGAACTGCCGCATTGAGTTACCAAGGAGCATCTGGTAGATTTGAATTGCCAACCTTTCAGTTAGCAGCTATAGCACATAACCACTACATCACCAGGGTTTACTCCCCCATAGTAAGCACTGACTAATGAGTAGGTTACAGTCACTACCGTTAGCTGGGAGATAGAGCATTAGAGGCAGTTCCTGTACCTACACCAGGTGGAGCTGTAGGAGAAAACTAAGTCCTGCTTCCCATAGGGTCCCTGTACAACTCCCATACCCAACAGATGCCTCTGCTGCTGCTGCAAAGGCATGTCACCTGGCCAGCAGAGCCTTGCAAATACCAGGATGTTTTCAGGCTGCAGTGCTAGGATGTGTGCACACGTACTAATATGGGAATGATGTTAACTGAACGTCACATAGTAGCCTTTCTTCATAGAAACAAAATACCACCCTCTCCATCATCTTGTTTATCTTCTCAGTATCTCCACAGGGGAAAGAATCAGTACAGTCACTTGGTGAGTCAGTGCCAGGGCCAAGACTTGAAACTGAATTTCCTGACTTAGAGCAGAGCCAGTTTAAAGAGGGTAAAGAGGGAACCATCAGAGCAGAAAACTTCATCAGGGTTGGCAGAGATCTGCCCAGGGGCACCGTGGAGGGATTTCAGGTCTCACTGTGGCTGGCATTGGATGCTGGCAACAGCACTTGTCAACTGAACCCCAAACAATAAAAGTCCAGAGTCACCCTGGAGATGCAGGCCACAGACCGTGATGTTGTCCTCCCATCCGGAGACTTGTGGACAGTCAGCTGGCACTCCCATCTGCCTTCTCCTTGGCCTTTCTTTGAATCCGTAAACCATAATGCAAGCAGTGGGCTGAAAGCTGTAGCAAGCTGCTGTGTTGGCATGTAATTTGGAAATCCTTTTCACTTAGCCACCTATTAAACACCTGGTGTGTTTTGAGTCCCCAGTCTGTTTTCTCCCTCATCTCCTACGAATGAATAAAATAAAAGGAACACAGGCCAATCACAGTGAGGGCTTAGTGTTGCAGTTGTAGTAGCAGTCTTTGTTGTGGCAGAGTTAGAGTAAGCCAGAGGTTGGTGATGGTGACGGCCAGCAGGTGGCTGGGAGCCAGAGCAGTACTGCACCCTGGAGACAGGCGGGAGTGTCTCCTATGTGGAACACTTGGTAAGAGCCCAGAAAGTTAGTGGAAATACCAAAGAGTGACAGTAAGTAATCAGAAACACACAGCAGAGCTAGGAAGTGGCTTCTGGCCAGGGACAGATTATTGAATAAGCAAGGTAAGCAGGGGCTTACTTGTGCTTACTTACTAATCTGAAGAGAACAGTTTCACATGGTGAATTTCACATGTTGCTCTTGCTTCTGGGGTCATCCATTTTTGTCAGGGATTATAAATTTGAAGAGAGGCTTTGATTCTATAGGGCTGTACTGTGGGGTTGGGAGAGAGATACCAACCATACCTAGAAACAGAATCTCTGATGTGAAAAAAATGTGAAATTGTTCACTACTGATGATAAGGTAAACAAAGGAAGCACTGTGCTTACCTTGCCTCTTGCATAATCTGCCCTTGCTTCTGACCTTTGCTTTTTAAATGTTTCCTGGGTGCCTACAGAGTAGGTGCTAGTCAGTCCATTCAACAAATATTTGTGTGCCAGGCACTCTTGTAGATATGGAAATTTATCAGGGGAAAAAAAAACAGACAAAAGTCCCTCAAGGCGTTTATATGAACATTAAGGAAAAGCCAGCAAAAGAGTCAAATGTATGATATTAGTTACAGAGACGAAAGAAAAGCAGGGAAGCAGATATTTTAGAGTGGAGGTGATGACTGTAAATGGAGGGGTCAGAGAAGATGCCACTTGAGCCAAGATCAGTAGCAAGTGAGAAAGGAAATCATGTCTCAGGAGAAGTCTCTCAAGAGCAGAGGAAACAGCAAATGCAAAGGCCCTGAGGTGGCAGAGTGTGTGTGGTGTGTCTGGGGGACAGGGAGCAGACAGCAGTAGCTGGACCACAGAGCGTCCTGGCAGACGAGCTCAGCAAGGAATAGTGGAAGAGTGTGTAGGGCATTTGTAGGTCATGGTGATGACAGGCTTTTCCCAGAGACAAGTGTGACGCTAACAGAGAGTTTGAGCAAAGAAACAACACGATCTGATGATGACAGGAGTTTGGGTAGAAGCCGGAAGATCAGTTAGGAGAGGGGACCCGGAGTCCAGGAGACAGATGTTAGTAGCTTGGACCAAAGTGATAACAGTGGAGGTCGATTCTGGAAAACTAGACATACAGCTGACACAATGTGCCAACGTATTAGACATTAGGTGTAGGAGAAAGAGGAGTCGAGATGGACTTTGAAGTTTTTCACTTGAGTAGTTGCAAGGCTGGAGCAGTTATTATCTGAGCTGGGCAGGACATGGTTGGGGGTTAGGGAGAGTTCAGGAGTTTGTTTTCCGTTCTGTTAAGCTGGGGATACTGAAGTGGAGATGTCAGGTAGATGATTGGAGAGATCATCCTTGGAGCACGTAGAATCAAATAGGGGACCTGAGAAGTGCAAAAGAGAAAGGGAAACAGCAGCTCTAGTTAAACTAGGTTCTATCCTGGAGCCAAATGCATAAAGTAGGGAAATCTCAGAACCAGCCTCAAACAAGAGCCTAAATGCAAAGAGAGGTGAGTGACCAAGGGATTTCCACTTCCTCCTCCCTGTTGGTACCACAGAGTACCTCTTGTCCTAGTGGGCAACGGAAGAAAATACTTAAAACCTTATTTCAAATAGGGTTGGCTCCCAAGGAGTGGACCCAGACCCCAACCCAAACTCAAATCATTGCTGATGAGTTGATTCTGACTCATAGAGACTCTCTAAGACAAAGTAGAAATGCCACATAGGGTTCCCAAGACTGCCAATCTTTGCAGAAGCAGACTGGCACATCTTCCTCTGGTGGAGTGTATTGTAAGTTCGAGCTACTGACTGTTAGGTTAGTAGCTGAGCACTTTAACCACTGCACCTCTAGGGCTCCTTCAGGGAGGGGACAGCAGAGTGAAATCCCGACAGGAATCGGAATGCAAGGACCATATACTGTGGTCACCAAAGGCTGGGGCTGCCTCTGAAAGGTTGTAGCCGGGCTTTCTGAAAAGGATCCTGGCTGTCCTGTTTCTGGACCAGTCCATTTGTCTGTTGTCCTGCTGGCCTTCAAATGGCTGCAGTTGTCCAGAGAGAGAGAACTGACAGATGAAAAGGCCTTGATTAGACCTGCTGAGTGTCAGAACTGACAATGACCTTCAAGAACATCCTGTCCAACCCTCTCTTGAGAGACCCGAGGTCCTAGGAGGTGATGCGACTTGTCCAAGTTGGAAGCTGCAAGACCTAGGTCAAATCAACCCTTGCAGCCAGCCACACCAGGACGAGTATGTGGTCCCAGCCCCTGGACTTAGAGATGTGCTCATAGTCCTCTTGGCTTAGAGATGGCTGTATGCTTCTTAACCATCCTCCATGTGTGCCTTTTGCTGCCAGGTAAAAGTATAGGGAACGATTGGCAGCCCGAAGGTCACCCAACCCATCTGGCAATCTAGCTACCCTGCTGGATAAGCTGTTGATTCCATTGGCAGCCAGTACTTCCTCAACAAATACCGTGATTAGAATTGATGTCTCCATTCTTTGGCTTTGTTATTCCACATGTCCTCGATGGGGTAGAGCAAGCACTATACCAAGATGTTTTTCTCCACGTGCTAGAGTCCCTATCCTGCCCCACTTCCCCATCCCAGAGCTGTTTTCTCTGGCATGCTCAATTCCACAGTTGGTTCCTTTTGTTCTTGCAAATCCCTCTGTTCTTCAGTTGTCTGGGCTGCCTTTTATTTGACTACTTCTTAAGCCTCTGGATTTCTCCTTAAATATCAGTCTGGATGCCTGCCTGATGAGCTGAGATCATTTCTACCCTCAAGTGACCTGGTGAATTAAGCAACAATACCAGGGATTCCAGTATAGTGAGTTTGAAGATCAGCATCTCTGCTGGCCTGTTGGGAGGCCCTTGTCCCTCCTGGAAGTGGGTAGAGTTATGCTGACCTTCTGCACAGGCTTCAGTGGGGAAGTGTTAGTAGTCCTGAATGTCCAGAGCTCGTTACCCTCTCCCCACCCCTACCAGTAGCTCTGAACTTAGAAAAGTAGAGCCAGTGAACTGGGGCGTTGGTGCTTCTCATTTTGTGAAAAAGTTCTAGGCCTGGGTATCTCTGAAGCCACAAGCACCGGATGCTTCATGCCAAGGCTAGGGAGAAAGGTGCCTACTCCTTCCTGCAGTGTGCCTGCTGTTGCTTCCTTTGCTGGACAAGGGTGGGGGGATTGGAACATTAGCTAGGATTCATGAATTCTCTGCATTCAGCACCCCTGTATCTCATGCACCTCCCACACCCTGTTTACAGGTAGTCACACCTCTTTCATCTTGTGGCTGCTAAGTAACATTCGCCCATGACCTCTTGCCTGCTGATACAGGGCAGGTTTGCACAGTGGCTTCTTGGCTATCATCATTTCCCTATTGCAGATTCCAGGGCAAACCAAATGAACCTGGAAATGAGAAGGGAGATACCCAGAGTATGCTGTGCCCGTCCTTCTTTGTGTCAGCCTAAGAAGTTATTTCACCACCTCTGGCCTCAGTTTCCTACACAAAGAGAGGGCTTGGACCAGTCATCTGTAGGGTCCTTCTGGCTTGTACGTTCTGCGGTTCTCTATAGCCACCTAATTCCTAATGTATTCTTAAAGGCTCCCGTGTTATTTATCTCAGTATCTCTGCTCCCCTCCACGGCACACTGCTCTCCATGCAGTAATGACATCAAAACACCCACACTGTATCTCAACAATCTGATGAAATAAATGCCTCATCCTTGGGCTCTGTGGACAGAGTAGCAGTTCTTCTATTCCACTGTGAAAGAGCTCAGAAAGCACAGGCTGCCAAGGAAGAACAGGCGGGCATGTGGATCGCCTTGTGCGTGTCATTAGGCAAAGCACATTCTCCCTGCCTCCGAAGCCCCTGTTTTCCCCAAAGCTGCCTCACTTTTTCCCTTCCCCTACCTCTAGAATGATGCCTCTGAGTTTGTTGGCTTTCGAGAATGTGTTGGGAAGGCTGGCCTTGGGAGCATATGGCCTTGTTATCTGCTCAGAGCTCAGAGTTGGATGCACCAGTAACTGGCCAGGTCCTGAAAGTAATTAAGCTGTACATATTGATCCAGGGTGGTGCAGGGGGACTTGGGTATGCTCCAGCCTCTGCCACCTGCTCTCATGTTCCTTCTGCAAGTGTCCTTCCTTTGCTCTAGATGCACCTGTTAGATAGAGCACAGAACTTCCAAGGTTGACATAACAAGGCCTGGCATGATGTGTGTGCTGTGCTCCCCTTACAGACCCAAGAACCTGGAAGGAGCATTGGCTTCCAAAGGAAGCAGAAACTGGTGTGGTCTTATGGAGAAAATAAAACTGGCTCTGCTCAACTGAGTGAGTGACCTGAGGTCTCAGTTCCCTTGTAACCAGAAGGGAAAGAATAACAAGGCCATCCCCACTCCAAAGAATGTTTTAAGGATGTAGTGAGATCATGGGAAAACACCTGGGAGAGCTTCGAGGGCATTAAAATATCAATATCATTTATAGAGGCCAGGGGCTGTGGAGGGAAAAGCCAGAACTAGGCAGGCCTGGGTTTGAACCCTGGCCTTTTAGGGTGTGTGACCTTGGTACAATTACTTAACTGCTCTGAGCTTCTCTTTATTCATCTGTTGACTGAGTGGTAATAAAACTACATTGATTGGTTATGGATAGTATTAATAAGAGCATCAAATTTGCTTATTAGCTGCCAGAACCCTTGCTCTTTTACTTTACAAAACTTAGTAGAATTTATACTCACATAGTCTTTTGTATGGATTTTTGTTTGTCTGTGTAGAGTCTTCCTTGTGAGACTATAAGCTCCGTGAGGGGAGGCTTCCATTGGCTGTTGTTCACCATTATGTTCCCAAAGCCCAGCACAGTCCCTAGTGCACGGTGCCTAGCCCACAATAGGTGCTCAAGAAATGTTTGTGAAATGAAAGGAGACTAAGTGTTTTGCTTGTGCTCTCTCCTTTAGTCCACACACAACCCTGTGAGGTATGTAGTTATTATTCCCATTTAAAATATGTAAAAAAAATAAGGCCAGGAGACGGAAAATGATGTGCCCAAAGTCACACAGCTAGGAATTGGTGAAGCAAGGAATCAGACCACTGCTTGGTCTCTTGACAAATATGTGGATCAAACACCAAGAAATAGCAGGGTTAAATGAATAGGAGATCTTAAATAATAGCCTTTCCATTTCAGTGTCAAGAATACATATTCCCTGTGGAAACCATGGTGGCATAGTGGTTAAGTGCTAAGGCTGCTAACCAAAAGGTTGGCAGTTCAAATTCACCAGGCAGTCCTTGGAAACTCTATGGGGCAGTTCTACTCTCTCCTATAGGGTTGCTATGAATCGTCATAGACTCAGTGACGCTGGATTCAGTTCAGTAGAAAGATAGCAAATACCAGGAAGTAAAAAAAAAGGAAAATTAAAACCATATATAATCCCAGCAATTGGAGATAACGTCTATTAATATTTGTGTGTGTATTTTGCTAATCTTCTGTGCATATGTATTTTTAACAACCATCACAACAAAAGAGCTTCTACTGCATATATACTGCTTTGTAATCTGCTGTTTTAACCTAAAATATGTTTTCGTTATTTTCCTATTAATAAACATAATTTCCAAAGCATAATTTTAATGACACAATTCTCCTGGCAAGGATCTACCATAATCTATTTGACCAGCCCCTGAACACTACAGTGAACATGAATGCTATCCTTAATTTTAATCTGTTTTTTCCTTTTTAAGTATTCTATGAGGGTGGTTGGCTAGAGGATTCATAGTCTGATATGCCTGGGTTTTACCTCTAAGATACCTTGCCCAGGGCTTTTATTTAACTGAGTGTGGTAATAAAACTTAGAGATGTTAGGACAACTGGGAATGTATGAGGCCTGAAATGGTTACTGGGTAGGAAGACTGCAGCTCCAATTGTTATCAAAGTAGCAACAGCAAAAAATAAAGCATGCATGCATGTGTGTATGGATGGATGTGTGTGTGTGTGTGTGTGTGTGTTGGGAACTGAAGGTTGGAGGTTGGTTTGCTGAGGAGTGTGGGCATGTGGATGAGAGGCAGTGCTTTACACAATTCAGTGGTTCCCCCTGGCTTTGGGTAACTTCAGAACAGGTAGTTTACTATAGAAACTTCAGTGTGAGCATCACATGGGCCAAGTGAAAAGCAGGCTTAGACGGGGTGGGAGGGGCCTTGGACTACAGGAGTTGAGCTTTGGTCCATGTGCCCCCATTGTCCTGGTACCAGTACCCTGGCTGTGTTTGCCAAGTTTGCATGTACCCTGCACTGGTTTTCTGTCCTGATTGGGGAACTGTGAAGTTAACAGTAGGATTGGTCTCAAAATCAGGATTTCTTTAAATGGGGTGACCATTTTCAGTTCTCTCTTCTTGAAGCTACCATTGTTTTTAAGCTTCATTATCCAGTATTTGTTAGAAGAACTCCCTTGGAACTTTGGAAGTAGGTTATTGGAGGGACTTGACAGGGAGGAAATAACCAGACACCTACTAAAAGCCACCGTTTATGTCCAGTCAGTTCCAATGCAAGGTGACTCCATTGTTTCACAGAAGAATTATGCACCATAGAATTTCCCATGTGACGTTGTGGTTAAGTGCTACATCTGCTAACCATGAGGTTGGCAGTTCAAATTCACCAGGCACTCCTTGAACACTCTATGGGGCATTTCTACTCTGACCTGTAGGGTTACAATGAGTTGGAATCCACTCAATGGCAGTGGGTATTTTTGTTTTTATGATTTTTCAGAAGTAGATCGCCAGGCCTTTCTTCAAAGATGCTTCTGAGCATGTCTGAACCACCAACCTTTTAATTAGTACCTGAGCACTTAACCATTTGTGGTGTACTGTATACCACCCATGGGAATATATTTTGTCATATAACAACCTACCAAATAGGTATTAAAAGGTCCATTTTACAGATGAGAAAACTGAGGCTCTGAGAAGGGAAATGATCTGAAGGATCAGTTGGCTCCAACTGAAGCATCATTTGAAAGAGTCCAAGTGAAGGAACTAATCATAAAAGGAAAATCATCTCCTGAATTCCTCTTGGGTTTCAGCAGGAACCTCAGCCTGTACCTCAGCCTGCAGCATCGTCCCCCTCTGCCAGGAGGAACAGGGGTTGGAATGTCTGACTGCTGAGGACAGTAAATAAGGAGCCTGTAGAATTCCTTCCATGTGGCACATCTGGGAGGGGGTATTCCCCCTTGGCGATCCTTGGGAAATCTTAACGTCTGGCTAGCCAAGCCAGCCCTGTTCCCTGACTGTTCTTTTGGTCTTGGAACTCTTGCTAAACATCTGATACCGTTCATGACTGATTGCACGTAAAACGAACAGTGGGTCTTTAAAAACTGTTTCCTCTCCATATTATTGTTGTCTTCTAAGAAACAAGTTTAGCATCTTTGGTTATCTCCTGAAATAACCATGATACAGGATCTCCATTTACATGGAACAGCCTGCGCCTTTTGAAAAGGACCAGTTTGTTTTCATTTTTTGTTGAGCCTTGACTTGCTCCAAAATTTTCTAGTTGTGGGATTTCTGAAAGAGGGAGAGGCTGAGGGAGGGTCTGTCAGGGAGAATGGTGATTCGGTCTCTCTGAGGAGAGGCTAGCATCCATACTGTGCTAGGGGTGGGAGAGGGAGCCAGGGAGGTGAGACTGTGAGAAGCTGCGGGTCACTGGCAGGATCCAGTGAGATCTGTGCTTGGCTGCTGGAACAAAGAACACTTTGAACCATACAGGGCTCTGGCATGTTTGTTGATCGACTTATCCAGGGCATGGGCCAACTACTTTTGTTCCAGAGGATTTCATGGATTAATTCCCTGGGCTTCAGAAAGTTGTTTCTTTTTAAGAAAAGGGAAATTTGAAGGTAGCTGCACAGGAAATGCTCTCAGGCAAGCTTGCAGGGATGAGAAGAGTGTTGAGGGGTGAGAGGCCATATGTTTGTTGGTAGGCGGTCCAGGCACTTCTAGAGAGGGCACAGTCTGGTTTGGGTGGTCCACACTGTTGTGAGGGTTCCTCCAGGCTCTTCTTCCAGTTAGTGCTCAGTCTAGTGGGAAGAGGCATATGGATGCCAAGGCCAGAGAGCATCATGGGCACTTAGGGTAGACCATAGCAAGCACTTCCCAGTGCTCAAGGTTGCTAGGCACTGGGGTAGGTTTCCCAGGGAGACCATGGCAAAAAACACCATCTGCCTAAGATGATTTAGTTCCAGAAGAGGCAAGACAAAAAACAAGACGATTCTTTGTATCCTAGTTAATCTTGGGGCTAAGCATTCTTTTTCTGAGGTAGACATAAAGGCAAAATGCCATTTGGGGCAACCTTGGAGTACCTTGCAAAAGAGAAGGCTCCATCTTTTTAGCTTTACCTTGACCTTTAGCCCAGGTCTGGGTGCTCCAAGAGCTCGCCTGCTGTCTGCCCCCCTGTACTGCCCTGGCAGTGGGTACCAGCAAACCTGTGTGTTATGTGGGATTGAGGGTGGGGTGCAGTCATACAATTAAATACTCACACTCTGTCAAAACACTGACAGTTACAAAATGCCTCTGCTTCTACTCAGGGAGGGGTGGACAGTGAGCAAAATGACTTCAGTATGCAGAAGACGTTCCATTGGAGGCCAGGAGGGAATGCTAATCCTGGAGCCAGGAGGGAGTAATAGGGATTAGTGCTTGATTTATAGGCTGGCTGAAAGAAAGCAGCTAGGCTGAGCCTGCCTAAATTCTGCTATCCGCATGTGTGCTTGAAGAGATGGCCTCAATGAGGTTTGAAAAACTGCCTCTCTCTATTTGTGGGTAGGGGAGTGACTAAAGTTTAGGGTGGAGAGTTTTGGAACCCTCAAGTTCTGGATTCGAGATCACACACAGCCTTCTGGCCAACAGAAGTATTCTGTCTTGTAGAGAATTGGTAAAATGAGAATGGTGAGTGCCTATTTAGGATGATCTTGGATACAACTAGTCCTAGAAACAAGGAATCAACTTCTAACTGTGGAAGCTTTGTGTTTCTTCTGTGTAAACCTTTCTGGACTAAATACAAAGAATAGTTACAGAGTATTCATTTAGGCACACAATACGGTTCTGCACACATGATTCAACTGAAAAGACCTTATTGAAGGGCATATATATTTACAGAGGGATATGGAAGCCAACAAGATGTCAAGGGAACCCATATGAGGTGTTGAGGCACCCAGGGCTAGTAGTAGAGGGAAGGTGTTACCATTCCTAGATCTGAAGGGGCAAGAGGGAGGAATAGTGTTACCAGAACCCAGGGGAAGCTGGAGCTTGATGTGGAAGCTGTAGTTGTGGAATGATGTACCCATATTTTATCCAGAACCATCATAGCAGATTATGGGGGAAATAGAAAACACCCTGACTTCACTTTTCTCCTATTTTCCAATGTCCTATTGGTATCTTCTGCCAGGAGCTCCTTGGACACTCTATGGGGCAGTTCTGCTCTAACCTCTAGGGTTGCTATGAGTCGGACCCGACTCATTGGTAGTGGGATTTATTGGTACCTCTTGTTGGTCCAACCAACCTGAAGCCAGAGAGCAAGGGAGCCTGGGAGATATAGTCTGTAGGCATCAGAGTCCCAGAGCACCAAGGAGAAAAGAGAATTGGAGAACTGAAAATGAACAGACGTGACTCAGAAAGGGCCATAGATACTCTTTAGATGATGATAAGGATCTCTATCAAGGACCTCCATGCAAAGATCACAGTCAGGCACCCCAGCAGAAGCCTGTGCCCACTGAAGAGCAGGAATGAGGAAGGAGAGATAAGAAATCATTGGACTTCCATCTGACTTAAGACTGTATGCAATTAGGTCTCAAGGAGCCCAGGGCATAATGGTTAAACACTGGGCTGTTGTAAGTCACCTTGCAGCACTGTGGGAGACAGACCTGGTCATCTGCTCCCTTAAGGATTATAGCCTAGAAAACTCTACTGAGCTGCTCTACTCCGTCACATGGGGTTACTGTGGGTTGAATTCAACTACAGGGTACCTGACAACAACAAAGTTCTTGGTCCCAGATGTCTCTGCCAGCCAGCTGCCATGATATCTGTATTGCCAGTGCTCATGAGTGTGTGCTTTCGGATAACGTCTTAAAGCACCTAAGGTGTGGAAATACATAACGTCATTAGTACATGCAGGGGGATCACATGACTGCAAGGGCTAGACTGGCGTAGGAACAGTTGGTCCCTGGTAGGGAGAGAGCGATGACTAGGTAAAAATGAGAGAGGGGATGAAGAGCATCAAACACACAGTTTGCAAGTGTTGCTGGACTGTGGCTTGCTCTCCAGGGCAGCACAGACCTGGGTAGGGTAACTGCAGACACTGTTCTTCCTCATATATCTGTCTCTTCCTCCCCTGAATCTCATGGAGTACTTTGCCTCCACAGCGTCCAGAGGCAGGTGGGCCTTGTCATCTACAACCTTTATGAGGTGGCTGGCTGTCACTACTTGGGCTGGGCTGGAGGACCCTGCACCATGTAGCATGTGGAATCCAATTCATGATTCACAGTGCCAATTTGGATGAAATACAAACTTTACTCTTGTGTTTCTCTTTTCCAGTTCTGTCTTGAATGGAAAAAATTTCTGTAGAAGTCAATCCAAGATGCAAGTCCTGGAGCTTGTGTTTTCCTTTTTGACACAAAACAGAAAATGGATACTGTCCTGAGTCATGAGAGGAGCACTCGGACAGGGTCCCCCAGGAGGCAATGTCATTTAAGGGTTGTGAACCAGACTGGATGAATTCAGGTTCCGGTGTGGCCACTTACTTACTAGCTGGGAGAGCTGGAACAAGTCATTTAATATTTGAGCTCCTCAGTTTCCTGATCTAGAAAAGGACGATCATCATTGCATCTACCTTAGGGAGCTGATGCGAGGATTAAGTGATTTAAAATGTGTAAAGTGCGGAGAACAGTGCTCAACGTGCAAGATGTGCCGCGTGAATGTTTGCTGTTATTATTATGAGGCACAGTCTTCTGGGCAGAGCATCGTCCTGGGGCTTTGGGGATGTGGGACATCTGTGAGGCCACCAAGGGGGAGATCTCCCCAAGCTTCTCTTTCAAATTATTTCTTTGTTTACAAATGTTCAATGTGTCTGTTTGAAGATGTAGTCTGATACCTTTGTGCATGGCTCTTCACAGTCCAGCTTCTATCCTAATGCTCTCCTCCCTCCACCTTTACCTGTAAAGCTTATTCATTCTTTAAATTCCAGTTCAAGTTCTAATTCTCCTATCAAGTGTTTCTGGTACCTGTAGATTGCCCTATTCTCTGAGCTCCTGCTATTAGGAGTTGTTATTAGGTTCTGACTCATAGGACGAACCACTGCCTGGTCCTGCACCACGCTCTTCATTGGTGACTGTACTTGAGCCCATTGTTGCATCCAGTGTGGCAGTCCATCTCCTTGAAGGTCTTCCTCTTTTTTTTGCTAATCCTCTGCGCTAGCAGGCACGATGCCCTTCTCCAGGAACTGGTCTCTCCTGATAACATGCCCAAAGTCTGTGAGACCAAGTCTTGCCACCCACCCTTCTAAGCAGCATTCTGGCTGTATTTCTTCCAAGACAGATCTGTTCTTTCATTTGACAGGCAGTCTATGATACAGTCCATATTTTTCACCAATAGCATGACTGAAATGCATCAGTTCTTTGGTCTTCCTTATTCATTGTCGAACTTTTGCATGCATGTTAGGCTATTGAAAACACTGTGGGTTGAGTTAGGTACACCTTAGTCCGCAAAGTGACCGCTTTGCTTTTTAACATTTTAAAGAGGTCTTTAGCAGCAAATTTGCCCAGTGCAATGCTGTCGTTTGGGTTCTTGATGCTGCTTCCATGGGCATTGATTGTGGATTCAAGTAAACTGAAATCCTTGATGACTTGAATCTTTTCTCCATTTATCAAGATGTTGCTTAATAGTCCACTTGTCAGGCTTAGGAGTAGAATGTCTCAGTGATGTATTTGCTTATTACTGTGGTTTAGTTGTTAAGGCTTAACTTGCACAGGTGACTTTTTGGATTATCTCAAATCTGAACATCAGCAGCTCAAAGAGAGACCCAGGAACCCAGACACATGCCATTAGGGGAAGAAATAGAATTGATGGAGAAGAAATCCTTAAAATGACTTTTTTAATGTAACCCAGGTAGCCCATCTGCGATACTGGATTAGGATCAGCAGGAGAGCCGGTACCCTGTGGACATGCTGTTTTTCCCAGACCAGAGAGAAGGGCATTATCATTTTTGGAAATCAAATCAGAGTAAAAGCAGAATAAACATCTAGATTTCTTGAAGTAACTTAGCAAAGAAAGCCCAGAAGGATAGAAGAGTGTTGAAGGAACTCTGCAAGAGTTCCATTGTCTGGGAGCAGAGAGGACATTTGTAAATGCAGATGAGATCCATAGGGAGTGCTCCTGCTGAGCAGCCTTTCCAGGGCCTGAGAAGAGCCCTGTGAGCTCAGGGGAGGACAGCAAAGCAGAGATCTGATAGCCAAGTAATCTGATGGGAGGTCCATAAAAAGTGATGTCACAAGAGGCAGCACAGCGTAGGCTCTGCCGCCTGCATAGGAGCTACACTACTACTTTCTAGTGGTATAACTTTGGCAAGTTTCTTAGCTTTCTGTGTCTCAGTTTTCTCATCTGTAAAATGGTCTATAATAAATAGTACCCAGGTTGGTATAAAAATTATCCCAGGCAAAGGATGCTACATGCTTAGAACAGAACCAGAATCTGGTGCATGTGGCATGCCCACACAGTTGTATTCCTCATCATCACTGTTGTGATTGTTATTCAGGGCTAATAAAGTTTCTACTTTCCTAATGGCTTAAGGTGAGTCCAGTATATCCTTTTTAGTTGGCTACCTCATTTAGGTTTACTGGTACCAGGTGTTTGTGCTCATACCCTAGACTCAGGCTTAGTTCAGTTCTGCAACCATTTATTTATTCCCTCACTCTGTGCAGAGCACAGTTCTCGGCCCTGTAAAGGATACAGAGATGGTGACCACACAGCAAGCTTTGGCTTAGGCACATGTGGCTCTTTAAAGGTGGGAGAGCACTTTGGAAAACACTTTCCAGTGAGTTTATTTGAAAGTTACCAGCAGGAGCTTGGCTAAGTTCCAGTGGCCCAGAAGAGGAGAGATTTCCCATGGGATTTTCAAGAACCAGATTCCTCATGGCAGTAACTAAAACCAGGTAGAAAGTCAGGCTAAGGGAGATTAGGATACACTGGTTAGAAAGGGCCTATCCGGAAACAGCCAGAGAGCTGCACTTGCACTGGGGTGCTCCGGATGTGCTTTGGGGGCAGGCATGAAAAAATGAAGTGGGCTCTTGTATCTAAATGGTGGGGTTTGTTCTGGGGGGAGAGAATGGGAGTAGGGCCTGGGGAATCCTTCTGTGAATGCAGATGCCTAAATAGGCCTTGTATGCTGTCTGTGTCTTCCTCTCTGGTGAAAGCTTTATGGATAGATATTGGGATATAGCTAGTATACAGGTTTTACATGGTAGATTCTGGCAGGCAGGACTTGTTCATCTGAGAATTCTCCACAGCACTCAGTAGGGATTATCTTGGCCTTAGTGTTAAAAGTTGTAGGTCACTGGTGGTGCAGTGGTATAGAAGTCTCACTTTCCATGCGGGAGACCTGGCTTTGAAACCCAGCTTTAATTCCAGGCCAGTGCTTTTCATGTGCGGCCCCCACCCGTCTGTCAGTGGAGGCTTGTGTGTAGCTATGATGCCAAACAGGCTTCGTTGGAGCTTCTAGGCTAAGATGGAAAAGAAAGGAAGGTCTGGTGATGCATTTACAAAAGTCAGCCAATGAAAATTCTGTGGATCCCAAAAGTCCAATCTTCAACCAATCCTGGGGATGGTACAGGACCAAGCAGCACTTCCTTCTGTTGTGTAATGAGTTGTCATGAATCGGGAGTCACCTTGACTGGAGCTATCAACATTAACAATGGTGTTAAAACTTGGCCCTGGTTAATGATTTATTAAAGATAATAATAACCGTGATGATGAAAATAGCAAGCCTTAGCAAAGCATACCAGATGCTAGGACTTTACCTGCCTCCTCCTTCATCCTCATGATAACTGCAGCAGGTAGTGTTGTAAACTGAATTGTGTCCCCCCAAAACATATGTGCAAGTCATAACCTCTGTACTTGTAAATACAACTCTGTTTAGAGACAGAGGTTTTCTTTTGTTGTTTTAATCAGATCATACCAAAGTAGCAGGTGAATCTTAAGTAGAATTCCTTCTGAGTGATGTTACAAAAAGAGCAGAACAGGCACAGAGGCACACAAGGGGAAGACAAATGCCATGTGAAGATCCATCTACCAGCAAAGAAATGCCAAGGATTGCCAGCAGACCCCAGAAACTAAGGACAGAGAGGCCCACAGAAGAAACTGACACAGCCAACACTCTGCTTTGGACTTTTATCCCCCAGAAAGTTCATCCTCCACAAGTGTGAAAAAATAAACTTCTGTTCTTCAGAGCCACCCACTTGGGGTATTTCTGTTATGTCGGTCCTACATAACTAAGATAGGTATTTGTATCTCATATTTTCATGTGAGGCAACTGAGGCATGTAGAACTTAAGTATCTTGCCCACATCTACTTAACTAGAAGACCAAAACCTAACCACTTGCCGCTGAGTCAGTTCTGACTTGTAGCAGTACTGCAGGGCGGAGAAGAACTGCACCATAGGGTTTCTAAGGGGCGGCTGCTGAACTGGAACTGCCGACCTTTGGGTCAGCAGCTGAGCTTTTAACCATTGTACTACCACAGTGGCCCTGGAACTCAAACCCAGGTCTCTTTCTGCAGCATAGTGCAAGAGTTCAGTCTGGTGCAAGTGATGAACCATGTGTTGTGTGTTTTAGAGAAACAACACACAGTGAGGAAGGGCCCGGGTTGGCTGTTTTGGTGGCTCCTGGCTGGGATGTGATTCCTCAAGTGTCAGGAATGGGACTAACATCTCTGTCAGTAGACATAGGTCCCAAGGCAGCCAGGAATGCTGGCAGCCTTCCCAGCCCTGGCCCGCCCTGCACAATTCATTCAGCGTGCATGGGCCCCCTGACAGGGAGTGACAGCTGAGATTCAGCGTCGGCCCCAGTGGCAAGAGAGACGCAGGTGAAACAAGAGAAAAAGGACTGTAATTACCTCTTAAAACATTTCCACATTTCTGTGCTGTCAGAATGGTTTTGTTTTCAGATTTATTTTGATCTGCTTGAAAATTAGTTGCTGTAGAGCATTTGGTATGTAATAGTTGTCCTGGTAGCTAGCAGTTAACATCAGCAGTGTAAGCCTGGCAAATATAATTTTTCTCTCCTTTTCCCCACTTCTGTCAGTTTCTGTGTGTTGAAGGTGAGGAGAAGGGATGGCTGTAGATCTGTCTGCCTGTCTGTGTACCCTGGCTCTCCATCATGTACCTGAAAGGAGACACAGTTGCAAATTATGTGTTTGTAGAAGGTTCGTGACCCCGTAGGTTGTCTAGTAAAGCTGCAGCCTGAGTTGCATTGCTCTCTGCTCTTTTGACCTAGCTCTTCTCTGTCCTACTCTAAGCCGGCTCTGTCTCCCCTACAGCTTTCTCTCCCCTTGCACCTTTATCCCTCGTGAAGCTCCCCATCCATTCCATTTCAGTTCTCAGCCCTTACATGGTACCACTTTCCACCTTGACCTGCCATCTCCATCTCCTTTCGGATGCCTGTTCCCAGTCTCACTCACTTGCTTTTATCCATGCAATGGAGAGAATTGTGCCTGACCTCTCTCAGACCACAGCACCACCAGCTCTTGGAGCCTCTCTCTGTGGGAAGGTAGCCAATCTTACTCAAATTGTGTATCGATCTTGCCTCTTGTGGTTGGACCAGAATGTGGAGAAAGATGCCATATTGCCATAGAAGCTTAGATGGGGGAGAAGAGAGTAAGCATTGAAGAACGGTGAGGTACTCAGTACTTTGTACCAAAAAACACCCCAAACCCACTGCCATCAAGCTGATTCTGACTTACAGCAACCCTATAGCACAGAATAGAAGTGCCCCATAGAATTTCCAAGGAACTGGTGAATTCAAACTGCCAACCATTTAATTAGCAGCCAAAACAGTGAACCGCTACACCACCAGGGTTTCTAGTAAGGATAGGTATTAATTAGCGAGCTCTCTCTAGAGGAGGTTGCTTATGGTGAACACTCAAGAAACAAGAGTTTAGAACTGGAAGGAACCTCTGAGGTCATCTAGTCAAATTACTTCATTATTCAGAGGAGAAAGCTTAGAGGATGGACATGCACAGCTGTGGTCCAATGGTAGAATTCTCACCTTCATGTGGGTAGCCTGAGTTTGATTCCCAGCCAGTGCACTTCAAGTACAGCCACTACTCATCTGTCACTGGAGGCTTGCGTGTTGTTATGATGCTGAACAGGTTCCAGCAGAACATCCGGACTAAGGTGGACTAGAAAAACAAGGCTGGAGATCTACTTCCAAAAAGTAGCCCATCAAAACTGAATGGATGTCAGTGATCCCGTCCTATTGTGCATAGGGTTGCCAGGTGTTGGCAACCAACATGAAAGCAGCTAACAGCAATGAGGAGGGTCAGGGATGTATTCAAGGCATATGGTTGGTAGAAGGTCTAGGAAAGAACCTGGATTTCTGTTGCATTCTGCCCCAAAATGGGCCAGGCTGGTTTCATGATTTGAAGGATCTGCCGTTTCCTTCCTGGGATTCTGTTATGAGTTGAGTTGTGTCCCCCCTGAAATATGTCTTGGAATCCTAACCCCTATACATGTGGATGTCATCCCATTTGAGTTTAGTTCTCTTTCTTATATTAACGAGACCATAGGTAGGGTGTGTCCTAAGCCAATCATTATTGAGATATAAAGTAAAGAGGTTAGGCAGCAAAGAAAGCAAGCATCAGTGGGGAAGATAGATACCGTGCCGCGTGAAGACTGCCAAGGAGCCAAGGAACAGAAGCTCAAAAGAAACAAGAGCCTTCCCCCAGAGCTGATAGAACATCTTCCCCTAGAGTGGTATGTTGAATTCAGACTCCAAGCCTTCTAAACTCTGGGAACATGAATTTCTGTGTATTACAGTCATTTATTAGTGGTATTTCTGTTAGATTGGCGGTAAGAAACTAAGATTTCTATCTTTAGCATTCCTTTTTGGAGTAAATCGGAGATTATCCAAGCTTTTGTAGCCCAAGAGTCCTGTCTTCTAACAAAAGTTTACACTGGATATAAAACATTGAAGAGCAGTGATATTCTGGTTTAATATACGAGGAGGAATGGGTGATTCTGAGCCCCACCTGGTGAGCTTCCCTTGGTCCCCCCGCCAGGATGTCCCTCAGGCATTTCTCTACAACCTGTAGAGGTTCATGGAATATAGATATAAAATGTTTAAGGCCCATACTACCAGGGGAGACAATGAAGTGATTAACAGCTTAGACACCTTAGCAAGAGTGTGTTTTTGAAAGTAATTGAAAGCAGAGACCAGGACTGTAAAAGAATGGGGTTCCCAACAGGATGGATTTTGATTAAGAAACTACTTCAAGAGAGATGAAAAAAGTTGCAGCAAGGGAAAAGCAAGCTTGGTTAGAGTGCTGTTGGATTGAGAGCAGGGCTTCGGACCAGTTCATACTACCCCAAAATATATAAAACAGAATCTACATTTTAACAGGATCCTCAGATGATTCTTACATGTAAGAATCTACTAGTGGTCCACAGAATCGGTCCCTTATCAGCAATATTAGCATCTCCTCAGAACTTGTCAGAAATGCAAATTTTCATCAGGGCTTTGAGCTAGAATGAACTGGATCAAAGTCCTACTTGACAGTGGGGCAAGCAGAGATACAGGGTAGCTTGGAAGCTGGGGGCCTGGATCAGGGTGGCAAATACCAGTGAATGTAGAGAAGGTCTCAAACATGCACTCAGTGAAATTACCTGGAGTACAGAAACCCTGACACCTCTGCGCTGGCCGAAGTTCTTTTCACTACAACACAAAGGCTACAGAGTCACTGAAAGAAATTACAGCATTAAGGTTCTATAGCAGGGATGATGTCTTCAACCAGTATTATTGATACCTGACATGTGTATGACACTTCACATTTTATGAAGCTCTCTCATATGGTTCCCAGGTGATTCTCCCAGTGCCCTGGGAGGTGGCTGTTATTTTTATTATCCCTGTTTTACAGGTACAGAAACACAGGGTCAAGATCTCGAGGAGCCATTGGTTGGATGTGTCATTATTCGTGACTTCTAACAGGAAACATATAGTGTAATTCATCTCTGTCTCCTTTCCGTAGACAGGCAGACAGATGGACATATACACACCTCTCTTTCTTGCTGTGAGGAGTGATAGAGGAACAGATCTCACTCCTTCCTTCTCAATAACAGCTTCTCTATCTTTGCTGTCTGACATAAAAATATCTTCAGAACCCCCAGCTCTGCTCAAGAATCTCAGGAAGTGACAGCAGGGATCACCTAACTCCTGTTACTGGCTTCTTTTTTTAAGAACACATAAGAGGATGTCCCCAACAGGACTTCTTTCAAGGGACCTAGCATAACATGGATTGAATCTTTCTTCTCTGGGTCTCCTAATCAGATGTCTGAGAGACCCTTTTCTCTCTCTCTGTCTCCTCCACCATCTAACAGAAGGTGCTGTCTTCTCCACCTCCCTCCTACTGCAGCTGCTCACCACAAATGGATTTCTCTGATACTTCTTTATTGCATGCTAACACTTAATTACCGGACTTGATCCTTTTCTACCTGCATGAATAAAGGGCAGAGCAGAGGGGCCCAGCAGATGTTGGACTTGATGTAGAAACCACCTTTTTAATTTGATCATACTGAAGGTGGCTACATATTGTCACCACTCTTAGCACAGGCTGGGGCCAACCCAGCCACTGGTACCCAGAGCACTGATAGGTGGCATGTTTTAAGGCCTGCAGCAAGGGCTAACCTTCACTCCCCATCCACCCTCCTCTGCCAGGGAGGGGCATTACATCTATCAGAGAGCTTTGTAACTGCACAGGACATAAAAGTGTGCCTGCTTTGAAATTCTACAGAACAGACAAATGAATGAAGTTACTGAGTATCAGGATGTTTTCTTTTGGCTTCTGTATCTGCTTTTTTTTTTAGTTTTGCTTATCCAGACATAGTTTCATACAGTAAAATTCATCTATTTTAGGTGTACATTTCTGAGTTTTTACAAACAGCCTTTTTGAGGAATAACTGACATACAACATACTGCACATATTTAAAGTATATACTTTAAACTTTTTTGACAGGTGTATGATCATAAAAGCATCATCATGGTCAAGATAATGAACATATTCAGCACCTCCAGAAGTTTCCTCTTGCTCCTTGTAGGAGGAAACTTGTAGTGCCTTTCGCTGACCCTGATAACCTTTTCCTATCCCTTTTCTGTCACTGTAGATTAGTTGCACTTCCTAAGCTGTTGCTCATTGCTGTGGAGTTGGTTCTGATTCATGGAGATCTCATGCATAACAGAGCAAAACATTGCCTGCTCTTGCATCAGCCTTTGATCTATTGCCGTCAAGTCAATTCTCTACCCTACAGGACAGAGTAGAACTGCCCTATACGGTTTCCAAGGAGCATTTGGTGGATTTGAACTGGTGACCTTTTGGCTAGCAGCCATAGCACTTAGCCACTATGCCACATCTGCTTATATTTTTATATATGTTGAATCATCAAATATATACTTATTTTTGCTTGATTTCTTTCATTCACTATAACTATTTTGAGGACCATGCATGTTGTTGGAAGTATTGATAGTTCACACCATTTTATTATGTGGTACCATTCCATTCATTGTATTGTATGGATATGCCTTGATTTGTTTATTCATTTAGTTGTTGTTGGAAATTTGAGTTATTTGCAGTTTTTGGAAATTTAAACAAAGTTGCTACAAACATTTGTGTATAAATCTTTGTGTGGGCATATGCTTTTCTTTCTCTTGGGTAAATACCTGGGAGTAGAATGGCTGGATCATATGGTGAGTGTTTAACTTTTAAAAGAAGCTACCAAACTATTGAAAAGCAATTGCACCATGGTAAACTCCCATCATCAGTTTATGCGAGTTTCCGTTCTTCTGCATCTGTGTCAGCACTTGGTATGGTCAATATTTTTAATATTAGCCACTCTAGTATGTAGCAGTGTTATCTCCTTATGTTTTCAACTTCCTTATTCTTGCTGACATGCCTGTGAATCAGAATCCGTTCAGTGGCAACTAACAGCAGCAACGATGACAAGTGATACTGAGCATCTTTCACATACTCATTTTCTATCCATGTATCTCCTTCGGCGAACTGGCTGTCTATACCTTTTGCCCGTTTTACAACTGGGTGGTTTGTTTTCTTATTATTAAGTTTTGAGAGTTCTTTATATATTGTGGATACAAGTCCTGATCAGATATGTGATTGTAGATTGTAGATATTTTATCTCACTCTGTGACTTATCTTTTCACTCTCATCTTTTGTTAAAAATTTCTTCACAGCAACTAGATAGTGCCCCACTGCCATCACTAACTGTTCTGACAGGGATCTCGACAGAGGGTCCTGGATAGAGCTGGAGAAAAATGTAGACCAAGATCCTATCATATGCACATGTGTGCATGTGTGCGCGCATGCATGCAGGCATACAGACACACACACACACTCAAGAAGACCAGACTTGCTTGCCTGACAGAGACTGGAGAAACCCCAGCAGTGGGGCTTCTGGACCCCTTTCCGCTCAGTAATGTAGTCATACTTCAGGTTCCTCCTTTAGCCAAGGGCTAGATAGGCCCATAGACCAAAATGAGAGTAAAGGGGCACACCAGCCCCGGGGCAAGAACTAGAAGGCAGGAGAAGGCAGAAAAACTTGTAATAGGGAACCCAAGGTCGAGAAGGGAGAGCATTTACATATCATGGGGTTGGTTACCAATGTAATAAAACAATATGTGTACTAACCGTTTAATGAGAAACTAGTGTGTTCTGTAAACCTTCATCTAAAGTAAAATATAAAAAGTTATTTTAAAAAATTAATACCACAGTAAATATAAAATGAATTAATTAGAGAAAATCAATTCCCATCAGTTTAGAATAAGTCTGTTTCTGTACTCTCTCCTGTTCTGCGGATCTATCTATCTATCTTTACACCAATACCATTCTGTTTTGATTACTATGGCTTTATAGTAAGTCTTGAAATCCATGTTCATTACTCCTTCAGCTTCTGTTTTGTTTTTTTTTTCCAAAGTGTTTTGCCTATTCTAGGCCCTTAGCATTTCTTATGAATTTTATTAACAGCTTGTCTATTTCTACAAAAGCATTTTTGCTTGATTATTTTAAAGCTGCCTTGTTAGGTGCATAAACATTTAGGATTGCTATGTCCTGTTGAAGAACTGACCCCTTTGCTTGTTAGGAAAATACATTTTCTTCTTTTGGTTTATCCTTAGTGATATCCTTTTCTCTGTAATCTACTTTGTCAGATATTAACGTAGCTACTCAGATTTTCTTTGATTTGTGTTAGTACTGTGTCTCTTTTTCTGCCCCTTAATTTTTAACATATTTGTTTCTTTGTATTTAAAGTGGATATCTTATACGCAGTGTGTAGCTGGATCTAGCTTTTTTATCCAATTCGGCAACCTCTTGACTTTCAACTGGAATCTTCAGACCACTGTCTTTAATGTGATTATTGGTATATGATTAGGTTTAAGACTGTCATCTTGCCATTGTTTTCTACTAGTGTCATATGTTTTTTGCTCCCTTTTCCCTCATTTTCTGCCTCCTTTTAGGTTACTGAGTAATTTTTATAATTCGATTGTATCTCCTTTGTTGGCTTGTTAGCTCTAACTCTGTTGTTGTAATGGTTGCTTTAGGGTTTACAGCATGCATTCTTATCACAGTCTATTTTTAAGTGTTATTATAGCCAGCCAAGCCAAGTGCTGTCGAAGTGTTATTATACTGCTTTACATATAGTAGTGTAAATCTTATAATATACTTACATTTCTCCTTCTTGTATTTTATGCTATTGCTGTCATACATTCTACTTATGCATGTGTTATAAAACCCACAATATATTGCTGCTACTTTCATTTAAGCAGTCAAATATCTTTTAGAGAAAAAAGTATATATATACTTACCCATATAGTTATCATAACTGGCACTGTCTTCTAATGTGTAGACAAGTGTTTCCATTGTGTACCATGTACCTTCTGCTTATAGAGCAGAATTCTTTGAGTTCTTCGTATATCTGAAAAACAGTTTTCTTTTTCATCTTTATTTGTTATTATTTTCTTTAAGTTTTATTTTGTTGTTGTGAGAATATATACTACAAAACATACACCAATTCAACAGTCTCTACATGTACCAGCTCTTGATATGGATCATATTCAAGTTGTGTAGACATTCTCACTCTCCTCTTCTGAGTTGTTCTTCCATCATTAGCATAAGCTCACTGCCTCCTATTCAGTCTTTGATGCTGCTGTTGTCAACTTGATCCCATACAGATAGTTCCTAAAAGACATAATGCTCTAGGCTAACTTTATTTTTTTAAACTAGTTAAGCTAAACTCTTGTTGGCAATTTAAATAAACTTGCCACAAACATTTGTGCATCAATCGTTGTGTGGGTATATGTTTTTCTTTCAAATTTTTTTTAAAATTCAGGAGATACTTTTGATTCAAGGTTCAAAGATTATCTCAGGGCAGCTGTTTCCACTGTAGCTCTAGAAAGTTTATAGAGTCCATGAGAACTTGAAATTCTGTTCTGTGTTTTCCCCCTTTTGAGCAAGATTCTTCTATGAAATCTTTGATCAAAATGTTCACTAGTGGTAGCTGAGCACCATCCAGTTCTTCTGGTCTCGTGGTGAAGGAGGCAGTTGTTCATGGAAACAGTTAGTCATGGATTCTATATCTGTCCCTTATTCCTTACTTCTTTTCTTGTTCTGGATGAATAGAGACCAATTGTTGTACTTTGGATGGCTGCTTGCAAGCTTTTAAGACCTCAGGCTCTATACAACTAACTAGGAGGTAGGAGACAAGCTCTAATTAAGTTACTAGGCCAATTAACTGGGATGTCCCAAGAAATCATGCCCTAAATCTCCAAATCAACAAACCAAATCCCATAAGGTGTTTGGTCGTACATAAGCAACCTCAGCAGCTGTTATTTTTGCTGTTGCTGTAGCAAGTATATCCATCACATGATTTTTTAAAAATATTTATTTATTGTGATTGAGTGAAAGTTTATAATCCAGTTTAAATTTGCATGCCCACCTATGTGCAGCTCTTACTGCTCTCCTTGCACGGTGACACCACACTCTTCCTTTCTGTTCTATACGTGTCATACCCTCTTAATCATCTCCTGTCCCCTCTTCTCCATCCTCTCCACTCCCTTCTAGTAAGGGCCCAGTAGGATGACATCCTATAGATGCATAGAACCCTAAAGTGCACACACAATATGATCACTCTGTGTCCCCAAGTTCAATCCATTCCTGTCCGAGGAATTGATCTGAGTAATGATTGATGAAGGGGCAGCATCAGGTCTAGGGGCCATGTTCCCAGGAGAACCCGCAGGCCTTCAGGCCATCAGTTGTGGTTTTTTAGTGGAGTTCTCAGGCTGCACCCCTTTTTATTCTCGTCTTGCCACTGGGACTCAACTTTGTGACCCTTATCATGGCTGTCACTGGTGTGGCCGGACACCATCTGGTTCTTCTGGTCACATGTTGATGTAGTCATCCATTCACGTGAGTCTTTCCGTCTTCTGGGTTCTCTTTCCCCCATGTCATTTTTGTCCTTGGTGATCGTCTGTTCCTGCTGAGTTGGGACCATTTGGTGTGCGTTCCTGCTGAGTTGGGAGGATTTGATGTACGTCAGATGGCAGCTTGCTAGCTTTTAAGACCCCAGACGCCACTCACCAACATGGGGTGGAGAAGATTCTCTTAGCAATAGGCTAGTTATGCCAGTTGGCTTTGATGTCCCCTGAGAACATGGTCCCCAGACCCCTGCCCCTGTTACTCTGTCCTTGAAATATTGGTTTAAGATTGGAAGAGTTTTTAGGTTATGTTGAAGTCCAGTTAAATTGATCTTCTTTCTAATGTGCCATCACACACCTTATGCCAACTCAACTTTTTACAGATGTATAACTTATAGGTAGCAATTATAGTTGTTGGCTGTGCAACCATGTCCTTAATCAATAAAATTTTTCCATCACTGTTAATCTCCCTTTTCCCCCTTCCCTTCCACTCCTGGTTGCGACTAATAAACTTTGGTCTCTGTACATTTGTCTTTTTTGCTCTTTTCATATAAATGAGGTCATACAATGTTTGTCCTTTCTTGATTGGCTTATTTCTCTCAACAAAATGTCTTCAAGCTCCATCCATACTGTAGCATGTATCCTGACTTCATTTTCTTATTGACTAAGTAGTATTCCATTGAATTTATATACCACATTTTGTTTATCCTTTATTTTTGGAATGTAAGCTCACTTGGTATAGAATTCTAGGTTGAGAGTGTTTTCTTTCAGTAATTTAAAACTGTTGTCCTACTATTGACTCACTTGTGTGTTTCTGATGTAAAATCTGCTGTTACCCTTATCTTTGTTCCTCTGTATGTCAATGTGTCCTTCTGTACCAGCTACTTTTAATATTCTTAACAGTTTTTCTTCCTTAATCACTGATTTTGAGCAATTTCATTAGGATGCACCTTGATATACATACATATATATCTATATATATATATATATACACATATATATTATGTTTCTTATGATTGGCATTCTTTGAGCTTTTTGGATTTGCAAGTTTATAATTTTTGTCAAATTTGATAAATTTTAGCTGGCATTTCTATAAATATTTTTTCTGCCTCTGCCTCACCCCTGCCCCACACATACAAACAGAAGCCCCAGTTACGCATATATTAGGCTGCTTGAAGTTGTCACACAGTTCACGGGTGTTCTTTTCATTTATTTTTCTGTATTCAGTTTTGGTTAGCTTCTATTACTATATCTTAAAGTTAACTAAAAATGTTTTTATGTAATATGACATTAATTTCATCCAGATAGTTTTTAAACCTCAAACATTGTAGTATTTTTGGAGAAGGTTGACTTGAATCTTTTTGTTAATATATATATATATTTTCACATCTCTACTTTTTGACCATATGGAATACAGTTGTGCTACACTCTTAATGTCTTTATCTTCTAATTATAACATCTGTGTTACTGTAGGTCGATTTAGATTGATTGGTTTTTTTCCTCATTATGGGTTACATTTTTCTGCTTCCTTGCATTGGATGCCAGACATTTTGAATTTTGCCTTGTCAAGTGCTAGATAATTTTGAATTTCTGTAAATTCTCTTCAGACTCAATTAAATTACTTGGAAAGAGTTTGATCCTTTTTGGTTTCGCTTCTAAAATTGTTATATGGTACCAGTGTAGCATTGTGTCTAGGGTTAATAACTCCCTGTTCCTGAAGCAGGCCCTTATTGAATACTCTACTAAATGTGAGTTTATAAGTCTGGTTGATAGGAACAGGCCCTATTCTCACCTCTGTGTGAGCCCAGCTCACTGCTCCCTCTAATCCTCCTCGATGGTTCTGTGGCAGACCCTAAGATGACCCTCAGTGATTCCCACCTCTTGGTGTATATGCCTTTGTGGAGTCTCCTACCCTAGAGTGTGGGTCGAACCTGTGACTTGTTTCTGGTAATGGGATGTCTCTCTATGATTAGGTTATATTAAATGGGAAAGGTGGTGGGGTCTCTCCCTCCATGAGTACATTATTGATAGTAAAACTCTATCTTTGCAGACTATAAGAGGCTCTCCTTGCTGACTTGAGGAAGTAAGTGGCCTTGTTGGAGAATCTCATGTGACAAGAGATCGCTAGCAGCTTCTAGAACTGGAGGGTGTCCTCCAACAAAAGTCAGCGAAAAGCCAGGGCCCTCAGGTATACAGACGCAAGAAAATGAATCCTACCATCAATCTGAATGACCTTGGAAACAGCTTCTTCTCCATTTGAACTTCCAGATGAAATTGTAGCCTGGTTGACGCCTTGATCATAGCCTTGTGAGACTCTAAGAGCTAACCCATGAGTAAACTTCTGATGAGCAGAAATGGTGAAATAGTAAATGTGTGTTGTTTTAAGCTTCTAAGTGTGTGTGATTTGTTATGCAGTAATACATTATTTTTTAAAAAAAAACTCATACAACGTTTTTCTCCTAGTCTTAGGTAGTTTCCTCACATGGGTGCACCAGTCAGTTCTCTGCTGAATAAAGAAGGAGGACCTTCATCTGTACCTGGGTTCTGTTCTCCCTCTGTGCCGTTCTGTCCTTCCTGATACTTTGGCAAACTCTAGCCACCTTGGTCTCCCAGATGCTCACCTTTGCCTCCTTACTCAGGGAGTCTTCAAGGTTCCTCCACCTGGGCTCCTGCTAATTAGGCTGTGGCTTGAAAACTTTAACAAGGCAGCAATCTGGGGCAGTTGCAGAGTTTACCTTGTGTGCTTTTCATCTCTCCATATCTTAAGAATCCACCTCCTTTTTACCAGATATCCAGTATCAGTATTTTCAGAATTATTTTTATTTTTTTGGTGTTTCTGTTTGTTTCCTGGTTGTTTTAGCTGGGTGGGTAAATGGAATTCTATTCCATTTGCATCTTGTCCAGAAGCATGTGTATGTGGTTACTGGAATTGTGTAAGACTTGTACAGTCATATAACCATGATTACAATCAAGATACGGAATATTTCCCTCATCCCAAAAAGTTTCCTCATGCCTCCCCATAATTATTGTTCTTCCTCTCTCATGCATAACACCTGGCAACCACTCATCTGATTTTTGTCCCTATAGTTTACTTTGCCAGAACATTGTATAAGTGGAATGAAAACAGTATGTAGCCTTTCGGGTCTGGCTTCTTTCATTTAGCAAACTACTTTTGTGATTCATCTATGTTATTGCATACGTCTGTTGTTCATTCCTTTGTATTGCTTAGTAGTATTCCATGGTATGGATGAAAAGCCCTAGATAGCTCTATCTAATAAATTTGATAATCATTATTATTTTAACACCAAACTAGTCTTTTCAGCCTGTGCTCTGTGGACCAAGAAATCTACCTCCACCTCCAAAGCCAGACTACTGATTGGAATTTCCAGAGAAAATACAGGGGTGAAATTTCTGGAATTTGGTGGACTTTGCATCACACGATGGAGGCTGGATTGGAGTCCATCCAGTCTCTGCTGCTTCATGCCATTCCTTTTTTCCTATTCCCAACAGCATCAGAGGGCTTGAATGAGTTCCCTCTGTATAGAGCTTAATGTATCCATTTCTTTCCTAGCAAAGAAGCCTGGGGAGCCTCTCTGAGGAGCCAGGCAGGAATGGCAGCTCTGTGGAAGCTGAGTTGCAAATAAACTACTGAACAGAAAACTCAGGCTCCTGTCAAGCCCTGAAGCCCTGCCCAAACCTGTGAGTTTAGGAGGCAGTCACCATGACCACATCTTTCCCACAGTTGCATTGAGGGGAGAGAGATGCCCTGTGCAGAGCTTCTGAGGAGGAGGCCTAAGAGTACACCCTGTACATGTGTACTCATGTTGTCAAAGCCAACAGTGTCCACTGAATGAGCTTTCAGGAGCAGGTGAGTCTCACACAGTTTCTGCTGGAGAGGACAGAGAGTGGGCCAGGGAGATCTAGAATCTAGCTGTGGCAAGTCTCTAAAAGAGACCTGTCTGTCTTTGAGCCTTGGTCATCTCCTTTAAGTCCCTTCCTCATTCTAAATAACTTAGGGTACATATCAATTTAGAAATGCTTTCAGCATCAAGTAAGAGGATACTTAAGATTATTGTTTACTTAAGAAGTTTGGAAGTAGCTGGTGGCAGGATTATTCTAGCAGCTCAAGATACCACCAAAGACCAAGGCTGTTTGTCTTTCTTATGCTAAGCCTACTGGTTTTTCATATTCAAACTTATTTCTACGTCATTGCTAAATGGTTGATGTAGTTCCAGGCATCACATCCATACTCAAGACATGAAGAATGTGGAAAACAAAGATGGCCTCAGAAACCCCTTTGAATAATGCTTCTTGAACTTTGCATAAATATTACCTGGGGATCTTGTTAAAACACATTTAATACAGTAGATCTGGGATAAAGCCTAAAATTCCTCACTCAGCCCTAGCTCTCAGGGTGTCTTCAGTGCTGCTGGAAACTTTAGTTTGAGCGACAAGATGCCAGGATACTTCTCCTTCATCATATTGCCAAAATTCAATCACTTGGTCACAACTAGTGAAAAGGATGACTGACAAAGTATCTAGCATTTTTCAGCCTATATAGTGCAAAGGGAGAAAAGAAAATAGAGTAGGGAAAGAGAGTTTGGGTGGTAAACCAATAGTGTCAGTCACAGAGTTCTGTTGAAAATACAGTCTATAGAAGTGCCTGAAGATACAAGGTTGGCCTGGGGAAAGTTAGAGAAGTGAGAGCTTTCATTTCTCCTAGTGGGGATGATGGAACTCTTATATGATATCTATACCCAGCCCTAGGGACACCATAGAACCAAAACTAAAGCTACTGCCGTGGAATGATTCCAACTCATAGTAGCCACTGGGAGAGGGGATTGCCCTGATCCTGTCATCCCTGTATGTTAGGCTGTGAGTGGGCTTACTGGAGCAGAGATTCTAGTTTACAGAACTTCATAGCCTCAGCACCAAGCACGGTGCCTGGCACAAAGCAGATGTCCAATAAATGTCTGTTCATCTGAAGTGTTATGGCTAGTACCTTATCCAAGGACAGTGCTTCTCAATCTATAGTGTATATACAATTTGCCTGGAGAAGATTATTAAAATGTAGATTTTGATTCAGTAGATCCAAGAGAGGGATCTAGGATGCTGCACCCTCAAGGAGTCTTTGTGTGTTGCTGCTGATCTTGGACCCCACTTAGAGTGGAATGGATCTAGAACAGACAAAGTAAGGTCTTTCTTGCTGACTTATCAGCATTCATTTGTTCATTTGCACAGAGCAGATAGCTGTTTGTGCAGATGGTAGCATATATTAGACATGGACCTGTGGGGGGGGAGGACCTTCCCTGGGGGAGAATTTGCAAGGTAAAAACCAAAAAACAAGTTGGCATTGAGTTTGATTTCAACTTAGGAGGACTCCATGCGTGTCATGTTAGAATTGTGCTCCAGGTGGTTTTCAGTGCCTGATTTTTTTTGGAAATAAACCAGCACATCTTCCTTCTAAGGTACCTGTGAGTAGGCTCAAACCTCCAACCTCTGAGATTTGAGTGCCTTAACTATTTGCATTACCCAGAGTACTCCTGTTTCTAAGGTAAGGGAGCCTCCAAGCCCGTAGGTTTCAGCCTCAGGCCTCTGTCTGCTGAAAACGAAAATGAGCAGTACACAGGGTGAGAAGAGATACCAGCCAAGCCAGTCTTTCAACAACTCTTAACTCACTTGGCTGTGGTCTTGAAACAAGAATGCGCTGTTCCCTACCTCAGTCCTGGCGCAGAGGAAATGCCGGGACTCTGTGGAGCTGCTTGAGGAGCCAATGTCTTTCAGATGTTTATGGGCTCCAGGAGACTTCAAGCGGGTGGCAGGGCAGGTTGGTGAGAGGGAGGGAAAAATACAGGCTCTGTGAACATTGTGGCCCGGGAGAAGCTGAATTGTCCAGAGCATGGCTCTAGATTCTTTTTTTTTTTTTTTTTTTAATTAGCGGGAACTGAGTTACTGGAATTTCTTCTGAATTAAAAGCCAAACAAAAAGTTTCTGTGGTTTCAGTTACACAAGAGGCTTCTGCCAAGATGGAATGAATGAGAAGAGCTGCTGAAAGGAGAGACAATGAGGGTACTGGAAGACAAGGGGTAAACAGAACAGGACCTGGGCCCAACCCAAAGCAATTCTCCAGCTTGAGGCCTACTGCCCGTTTTTACACTGTCGACTTTGTAGTGAAAAAACTGCCTGTCCAGGACCCACCTACCCCCTGAAAAGTGTATGTGAAAGTGATGCATATACTGTAAGACACATGCAAACAATTTTTTCTCCTTTGTAGTTCGCCATAATTCAGGGCCTTGTACTCTGTGGGGTTTGCTTTGATTTCCTGACTGACTGGCAGACAGACCAGACAGTTCTCTGCCCCCAAGCTACAAACTGGCTCCCAATTCAGTCTTGCTCAAATAAGAGTCCACAGCCAATGCGTGCTGCTCAAAGGGGCAGGGATAATTAAATTCTACTAGTAATCCACAAACTTCATTTTACTCAGTGCCCCAAGCCTCCTCCCAGTGGAACCTTCCTGGTAGCCCCAGGATGGACATGGGTATTTGAGTCCCCTTCTGCTTCTTCAGCCTGTCTCATGGTGGGAGGACTGTTTGCAGAGAAAGGGTGCCTAGAGTCGGACAGAGCTGCAGGACCAGGAGGTGGCCTCCCATGGTGTCTGGCTTCATGCTTTTCCCTACGGAAGGAAGGGCAGTAGTGGTGGGCCACTAAGTGCTGGCAGAATCTTGTCTCTCAGATCTTGTTCTTTTTCTAGAAACATTCCATGCCTCCCCAGTCTGTGCCTGTATATTTATTTAATAGAACTTTCCCCTTTTGTGGGTCACGTAGTTAGAACAGCTCTGTGAGAGGTGATGGAACTCACCATTCCTAACTCCATGTCCAGTGTCATAACACTGTGTTGTGTACCAATTCTGACTCTTAGTGATCCTATAGGACATAATGTCCATATGGTTTTCTATTCTATAATCATAAAGGGAATAGGTGACCAGGTCTTTTCTCCCAGATAGTGGCTGGCGAGTTCAAACTGCTGATCAGCCTGGGTTCCTTGTCATAACATTAGTAGCTTGAAATGGGCAGTTGTGAGAGAATTTAACATCACAGAAATTGACAAACACAACAAACTAGGGCTTCGTCCTCTGGAAAGCTGGCTTTTAAACATTTATCAGTACACCACTGGTTATAACCACTTGGGGAGATAATGTCAGGATTGGGAGAGAGTCCAGGTGGTAGAGAAAAATCACCATTTTTTTTTCCCTGTGACCTGTGCTGGTCACTGCTGAGCAGCTCTTTGGAACTTAAGTCTCTCAGTTCTCTGAATTTCTCTTTGGACATCTCTTCACCCCAAGGGGGTTGATCTAGCTCTTCTATTAGAGGGCTCAGCTCTGGAAGAGAGCTGGGGTTACAGAAAGCTGAGTTATAGACTAGGTTTGTTTTCTTTCTTTTTAAAATATTTTATTGTGATTAAGTGAAAGTTTACAATCCAAGTCAATTTGCCATGTAGAACCCCATACACACACCTCTATGCAACGCTTGGTGCTCTCCCAACGGTGTGACAACACACTCCTCCTTTCCACTCTGTATGTCCGTGTTTATTCGGTCAACTTCTGTCCCCTCCTCTCCACTGTCCCATCTCGTTGCTACAGAGGAGCTGCTCTGACTGCATCATGGCTTATAATCTAGTCTAATTTTTGTCTGAAGAGTTGTCTTCAGTACTGGTTTCAGCTCTGAACAAGTGAGGAGTCCAGGGGCCATGTTCTTGGGAGACTCTCCAGGATACTGAACCATCAAGTCTGGTCTTTTGTTAGAATTCTAGATCTGCACCCAGATTTTCTCCTGCTGTCAGGGAATCTATGCTGTGTTCCTTGTCAGCGCAGTCATTGGTCATGGCAGGGCATCACCTAGTTCTTCTGGTCTCGTGTTAATGTAGTCTATGGATGGTATGGCCTCTTCTGTCTCCAAGGCTCATATTTTCCTCCAGACGAGGTTTATTTTCTATGTCCCTAATCTCCCTTCAGAGTCCTGGTGGCACAGTGATTAAGAGACTTGGCTGCTAACCCAAAGGCTGGCAGTTCAGATCTACCAGCAACTCCTTGGAAACCCAATGAGGCTGTCCTGTAGGTTACTGTGAGTCAAAACCAACTCGATGGCAGTGGATTTGTGGGTTTTTGTTTGTTTGTTTGTTTGTTTGTTTGTTTTGGTCTCCTTCGAGTCCCCCATCCACTATTTCCTGTTCTGCATACCTTTCCAGTTTCTGCACTCCGTATATTTTCTACATTCTTCACAATCTGCTGCCAATGTGCTTATTCAAAAGGAGTTTGGGGCAGACTTACCAGGGACTTTGGAAAGGGACATTTTGCTAGGGTCAAAATTAAAAGCCCAAGGAATAGCCATATTGATGGTGGAATGCAGTCATTTCGGTGGAAATAAGAAGATACTTGTAAAATTGTATGGCATTTTAGACTTGGTAGTATTTTAAATCATTGCTTTTTAGGGTTACAAGTCACCCTAGAGATTTGTTAATCCAGCCTTCATTGTATCATTGGCAGTGACTTTTTGGGCTTATTGTATAGGCAAGGAGTCTGAGCTTGGGAGGTTCTCCAGTGACTGACCTCTGACTAAAAGTTTCACTCTCCCGTTGCCTGTTTCTTCCACTCCACCATTTAAAGGGCCATTGCCTCATGTGAATTACGGATGACTGCTAGCATTAACAGAATGAACAGAGAGTTACCAACAGCTAAATACTAGTTATTTGCATCTGGCCATTTCTGTTATGTGTACTTTTTCTTTGCAAATCTTTGATTCTAGAATGCCTCCTTGACTTTCCATTTAGAGTTAATATAAAAATTTACTGAAGCCTGAGATACAGGTTTGGCTATTTACATGAAAAAGGAGAAGATAAGAACTTTGGTATTCTTAGGCTCTTGCCTATACTTAGATAAAGGGACTTGAGGAAATGTCTCAGAGACTAGTATTCCTGGAGAAGAATTCTTCTAAGGTGGAACAAGCAGATGAGGGTATACCCTAGAATACCAGGTAAAATGGCAGTGTCAGTAGGAGCTATACCCAAGGATCAGGCATGGATACTTTGTGGGACAACACATCACAGGTGACACTGGGCGTGAAGGCCTAGTAATCTGCTTTGCAATAGTTGTGGCTCCGGGATTTCTCTTGTTGGTTGAAAAACAAGCTCTTAGGCTCATTCAACAGCTATTGATTGAATGTGGGCTATGTTCCAGGCACAGGGCCGGGATTATAGAGACAAGGGTGGCACAGTCCCTGACCTGGGGAACTTGTGGGGTAGTTGAAGGAAACAAAGCAAGAAACCAATAAGGCCTTCCTGAGCAGCTGTCCTCAGGAGAGAGGGAAATGCAGTTCAGTATTCATACAGTTGCGTTATGATATTTTTCTCTGGACCAATCTTTATAACACAATGAAGAATCTCTTCATGGCCCCAAAATAACAGATCTCAGGCACTGACATTTGCCAGAACAAAAATGGGTGGTAGTCCTCCCTCTTCTACTCCAAGCATAGTAGAACCCCAGTGGAATTTTAAGCAGATTTTTGTTCTGGTTTTGTGGAGATAAAATTCAAAATCTGGGTGCAAGGGCTTGTGTAAGACATTTAGCTGTTGTGTCCTTTGTCCGGCTCACTGGTCTTAATTATCCCTACGTGGTAAGCAGACCAGGGACCAGATATAGGAAGTCCTGGCTAACAGGATTCCCACTTCAGACCTCCTTTGGTTTTTTCACATTGTAGCCTTGCCTCTACTCATTAGTTTCCTGGAGCTGTTTGTCATTCTCCCACCTTCGGAAGGAATATTCTAGAGAGGAGATTTTCTTGGAATTGGCACACTTCTTTACTTGACTTCTGCAAACCCTGGTGTCCTAGTGGTTAAGTGCTGTGTCTGCTAACCACAAGTTTGGTAGTTCAGTACCACCAGGCAATCCTTGGAAGTTCGACAGGGCAGTTCTACTCTGTCTTGTAGAGTTGCTGTGCATGGGAATCGACACCATGGCAGTGGCTTTGCTTTTGGTTTTACTTGACTTCCTAAGGGAGGTACAGAGACATGTACTGAGCCATTTCTGCTCCCTGTTTGTGGTGCAGACATTCACACCCTCAGGAAATGTCCCTTCCTGAATGGTTATTGCCTCTCAAAGTAGTGCTCCTGATAGTGCAGTTTCACAGAAACAAGGGAATGAAAGTGTGTGGCTCATTTGCTTGTCACTTGTTGAGGAAGATTAAATCTTTAGATCTATGCCCTGAAGAGCAGTTACAGCCTGAATGGTCTGGGTGTGGTCTTGTCTAAAGATAAGCCAAGCCAAGCCAGCCAAGATAAGGTATCTTTAAATTCTCCAACTGTGAGTAAAGGAGAGATCCTGTACCATTGGGAGTGAACACAAGTATTTAAATCTGTATTTCTCAACTATAGCCAGATGTTAGAATCACCTGGCATCTTTCCACTAAAACAATAACATGATCCCATAGTCTACTCTAGATCTGTGGTTCTCAAGTTTCAGTAGACATCAGAATCACCTGGGGGGGGGGGGGAGGGGACGCCTGTTAAAACCAGATTCTGGGCCCTATTCCCAGAGTTTCAGTAGGTGGGATGTGGCCTGGGAATTTGCATTTCAGACAAACTCCCTAGTAGTGGTGTTGATGCTGCTGGTGTTCTGGGACCACGCTGTGAGAATCACTAGTATAAGCAACTGAGTCAGAATCTGACCTTGGCGTTAGTAGTTCTTCAAACATCTCAGGTGAATCTAATGGGCAGCCACAGCTGAAAACTGTTATAAGTTACTGTATTGTAGTATGATCTGTCTGACAAATTTTCCCCAGACTGATCATGGGCCAACAACCGTGTTAGAGTGGAAGGGATCTTTTTAAGAGTTCTGCTAATCACTGAACCATCAAAGGGAAGAGACCCCTGCCTCAGGACAATTGGTTGTTTGCCTTGTCCTTTTGGAAAGTCAAGTTAAACCTTGGTCTGCCCTGTACCTTCTTTTTGAGCTTGAAAGTGCACTGAATTGCCAAGAGCAATGCCGTTTACCCTAAGCCTTCTTCCCTTCTTCAGCCAGCTTCTCTATGAAGTTTGATGACTTCTTGTTGAATATAGAAGGAAGGGCTATTTACTTCATTCTGGAGTTCTGAGACTCTTGGGCAGATTCTGCCTGCTTGGGCCATTCCAGAACCAATCAACCAGTCAGCCAGAGCAACTTGGAAAGCAGTCATTTGTTCTGGAATAGATTGATTGCCCCTCAAAGGTGCCCTTTCTGCTTCTCCCCATCAAATGTGTTTTCAGTTCCATTTTCCTCTTTAGGCCTGGCTTTTCTGTGCCTACATTTATGTTCTCGGATGGTGCCTGTGCTTCCCAAGGCCTTCAGGAGTCGCTAGCCCTGTCCAGTTTGGGTGTGGGGTTGAGAATCTGCCCTTGAGTGCTATTTTGGGTCCTTGGCAGGTCTGTGCCTCATTGCTGGCTGGCCTCCCCCAGGACCACTCACTGCCCCATGCTTCTGTCTACAACAAATGTGAGGAGGAGTGTCCAGATTAAATGCCCCATAGTGGGATGCCCTGCTGCCCAGGGGCTCTGGCAGCCCCACTCGGAGGCTTCTTTAGTGCAGCCTTCATCAGCTTAGTTGCTGTCACCAGCAGGTGAGAGGTAGCACAGATACGGATACGGTACCTGAAAATTACAACCTAAACGGCAGGACAACACATGTACAGGAAGGCCAGTCTTAATTAAAAGTCTGTTCTCTACCTCAGCCTTCTCTAAGGACACAGAAATGCCAAGCTGTCGGGCTACCAGTCAGATTAAGAGGGTTTCCTCACGCAAAGTGGACCAAACAGAACAGACTATGACTTCATTGAAATCTGATGTTTTTGATGAGTTATACACCAAATGCATCCCATCTGGAGAAGATACCCCTTATCCCCAGCAGACAGGAGGGAGCCAGGGCCCCCTGAGCAGTTCTGTGTCTTCTCATGCAATGTGAGGTGGGTACACACAGGAGACAGGGAGGCTGGGAGAGTGGGAGTTTGTATGGGAAAATGGGCAAGTAGGAGAGAAGAGTGCCTGGCCAACTAGTGAACTGTAATTCTTCAAGCAGGCGTGGCTCTCAAAGTATTGGACCTGGCAGTCATCCTCAGCTTTCATGAATGCCATGGAAGTGGTGAGGAAGGGGAACCCTGATGGAAAGGTTCACAATCAGAATGATTAGAACCCCAGTTTCCTCTGGAAATCTACAGGAAAGGAATAGATTCAGGGAACTGAATCTATAAAGTACAAGTTCGCTCATACAACAAATATTTATTGAGTAACTACAGCATTGTGGCCTGATGTTAGGCAGTGAGGCTACAGCAATGGAGAGACAAACACTGTCACTGCCCTTGTCAGGGTTCACCTACCGTCAGAGGACATGAGCACAAGAATGGCATCATATAACAGGGTCATGCGTGCAGTGGTCCAAGATGTTATGGGTGAACACTGGGGGACACCCAGTTCTGAGATGACTTTTTGAAACCTCAGTCAAACCCACATATTCTGTTTTTCTGCTTACAAAATAACAGCTTTCCTGTTTTGCTGTTGACATGTTCACACTCAGCTCAAGCTATTCTACTGGTAAGAGGAAATTGGTTAAAAGCTGCCAAGCTGCCATCCGAGGACACAGCAAATGGCCCCAACTCAGCAGGAACGGATGCTCACCGAGGACCGAAATGACATGCGGTAAAGACAACCTAGAAGACAGAGAGACCCACAAGAGTGGGTGCCTTCATCAACTTGGGACCGAAAGAACCATATGGTGCCCGGCCACCACCAGTGATAGCCACGACAGAGCTTACTAGGTTGAGTCTCACTGGCAACACAAGAATAAAAAGGGGTGCATCCTGAGATCTCCACTAAAAGACCTCAAATGATGGTCCAGTGGTTTCGGAGTTCCCCTGAGAGCATGGCCCCCGGCCCTGATGCTGCCCTTACCCATAAATTATAACAAAGGTCCACTCTTTGGGCAGGAATGGATTGGACTTGGCAATGCAGAGTGACCATATATTGGTTGCACTTTATAGTTCTATACATCTATAGGATATCATCCTGCTGACCTCTGGCTGGAGGAAGGAGAGTGGGTGGAGAGGAGCGGAAAGGAGGCTGTTGGGAGGATGAGACATGTATGGAGCAGAGAGGAATAGTGTGCTGTCACCGGACAGGGAGAGCAGTGGAAGCTGCATATAGGTGGGCATGTAAATTTATACGGGAATGTACATTTTCACTCAGTCATGTTAAATTAAAAAAAAAAAGAGGAAATTGGTTTCAAGTCACATAGAATCACTTAACATTTGCATTTGAAGGATCTCCTGGCCTGACACTCCTACCTTAACCATGAGGATACTGTGGCCACATAACTTAAGACACTTGCCCCAAATTATGAGACTAGTTAGCAATAAAGCTTGAACAGAGACCTTATTTCTTAACCCCAGCTTAGCATTGTTTTGACTTTGCCTCATTGTGTTGCCTTTGGAAGAATGGAACCAATTCAGGAAGAGTTCTTGGATGCTGTGGCTGCCTGCTCTCACTCTGAAGAGTTAATGTTTTAGTTGGCACAGCAGAGCTGAAGTCTGTAGGGGAGTAAGTGTGGACAGGTGGAGAATCAGCATCAAAAGAGAGCCTTCTGGCCAGCACCTGACTCCCTTAGCAGATGTCATGGCAATTGAGGATGTGGATGCGTGTGTGACATAGGGCATTAGAAAGAGGACGATGCTGGGACACTGTCTTCTGGCTTCCCTGGACTTGCTGTTACAGGAGAGATGGTTTTGATTCTTTCTAGAGGTCCTACAGGGTGGCAGTCCCATAAGTGAAACATCAGAGCAGATTTCTTGGTGGGTACGTATAAGAATTAAGGAGAACGTGATGGTTGGAGGCAGACACAATGCTCTCTTAGGGGAAAGTAAATGATCTGTGTCCAGGAACCTCTTTTCCAATGATGCAGATCTCAGGAAGATAAGTAGTACAAGGGAGGGTAAAAGGTTGCAGTGAGACCATGATTAATTGTTCTGTAGATGAAAAGTGCCCAGAGGAGCATCTTCCTGGGCTTCATTACAGAAGTATGCTCAGGGCTGCTCCATGGAGGATTGTGAGGCCTGGGCCCCAGGCTCTTCTTCTTGATGTCTTGGAGAAGTCTGTTCAGGGCATTCCCCCGTCAAGACTGCCTTTAGAAAAGGTGTCAAGGGCTCCTAACAGAGTACAATGTTAAACTTTCCAGAAGAAGTTTTACTTTTCATAGGGATCTGTTCTATATGTTGCAGAAGCAACAGGGGTGAAATTTCTGGTATTGTCAGTGCTGACTATAGGGTCTTTGGAACATAGGGATGCCTTCTTGAGTGCTCAAAGATAGCATTTCCTTGGCTTTAGGAAGATATTGCCAGAATCAGCAAACCAGTCAAGGAAAACAACCATCGGTGGTGGTTTGCAGCATGGATTTTACAGTATACAGATGAGATTTTTATTTTTTGTATTATTATGATTGAATGAAAATATACATTCCCATATAAATTTACATGCTCTCCTATATGCAGTTCCCACTGCTCTCCCTGCGCAGTGACAGTACACTCTTCTTCTCTGCTCCATACATGTCCTATCCTCCCAACAATCTCCTATCCCCTCCTCTCCATCCACTCCTCTTCCTCCAGTAAGAGGTCAGCAGGATGACATCCTAGAGATGCATAGAACCATAAAGTGCATACATGATATGGTCACTCTGCGTCACCAAGTCCAATCTATTCCTGCCCAGAGTTGACCTTCATTATGATTTATGGACAGGGGCAGCATCAGGGCCAGGGGCCATGCTCCCAGGGGAACCCTGAAGCCCCTGGACCATCAATTGTGGTCTTTTATTGGAGATCTCAGGGCGCACCCCTATTTATACTTGTGTTGCCAGCGAGACTCAACTTAGTGAGCTCCATTGCAGCTATCACTGGTGGTGGCCGGCACCATCTAGTTCATGGTGTAGTTACCCACTCACATGAGTCTCTCTGTCCTCTGAATTCTCTTTCCCCCATGTTGTTTTGGTCCTCTGTAATCATCCGTGCCTGCTGAGTTGCGACTATTTGCTGTGCCCTCGGACGGCAGCTTGGCAGCTTTGAAGACCCCAGATGCACTCACCAATGTGGGGTGCAGAGGGCCCTCTTAGTAAAATGCTAGTTGTGCCGATTGGCCTCGATTTCATCTAGGAGCATGGTCTCCTGCCTCCTGTGGAAATGCGACAGTCTTTTAACGAGGGGGTCTCAAAGTCTAGAAACACTAGCCAAAATAATCAAAACATAACCCAAATGAATGTTTGGTCAAAAGGCCCTGCTCTCACCTACTCCGGAGTTCTGCCCTGGAGCCAACATGCAGAAAATTTGCCTGCACCACCTACTGGTGGTTTCTTGAAATGGCAGGCTCTTTTCCTGGATGTGGTTCCTTGGTGAGTACGACACCAGGGAGGGGGAAGGAAAGGAAGGTAACTAGTAGTTTCATTTTTGTAACTGTTTTGATTACTTCAAGTTGAGATGTTTGTAAATAAGATGTTAGAGTCTAGAGATTTCACTTAGTCTTGTGTTTGGCATAAATACAGTTTTATTAAAACTTGTCACAGCACCTTCCAAGAGTGAAGAGTGTAGGATTTGGCTGTGACAGAAGTTAGAGGCAATTTCCAAACGACAGCATTTGAAAGCGCTTTTTTCCTGGGTAGCAAGTCCAGACTTCTTTTAGTTTGCTGTTTGTCACCTCTGAGAAGCAAGAAAGGTGAATACAAGCATCCTTCTGAGATTGATCTACTTCCCATTAACATGCTTGTGTTTACTAGGTGGGGAAAGTGATCTACCTAGAGGGAGAAACTAGTTCCAGAAATCTTCAGTGAGCTAGACAGAAGTCCGCAGAGATTCAGACGAGGGAGCCACGCCATGATTTGTTTTGAGTTCCTGTCTGTGAAAGCATTTTTCCAACTAAGGAGGCAGGACAGGGCAGCTTCAGCTTCTCACTGTTCTAGTGGGTGTAATGACCTGCCTAGGTCTGGGGCTGCTCCAAGCCTAACTCACTGAGACCAGTGAGAGGGCGTCACTGGAATCGGAACTAGGGACAAATAAATGGAAAGGTACTCGTTAAGCATGACTAGGTGCCAGACTCAGGGCTAGTTCCTGGGGAGGCAGAGAGGCATAGGTGTCAAGGACTCATAACATAGTAAAAGGTTAACCTTTTCAAGAGAAGTTTTACTTTTTACAAGGACCTGATAAGTATGTTGAGGAAACAACAAGGGTGAAGTTTGTGGTGTTGTCAGTGCTGATCTTTGAGATGATGGTTTGGGAGACAAGACAAATGTGTGCTAAGTCAGGAAGTGTGTGATAATGAAGCTGGTGATAAGTCCCATAAGAGAGGTGCATTCTTCTGTGGAGCACTGAAGAAGGCAGCATGTATGTGTTTAGTTAGGTGTGGTTCCTTACTAAGAGGACAGTTCAATTCCATCACATTTATTATGTCCCTCTACATTTAAACAGAGAAGCACTGTAGATGCTTTAAGGTCCATGGAGAAAGATATGCTTGGGTACCAATTCTCACCTTCCCTGCCCACCCATTCTCATGTGCAACAGCAGTATGATCAGGAGCACTCTTGAAATCAGTCTGCCAGTTTTGGAAGTGTCCAGCATTTATGACCTTGAATAAGTTATTTAACCTTTCTACAGCCTCATGTGGTCAGTCAACAAATATTTGTTAAGTATCTACCGCTGACACTGGGGTATTATAGCCAGCCAGCCAAGTGCTGTCAAATCAATTCTTATTATAGTGGTCATTAAATCAATTTGGACTCAATGATCCTATTAAAAACAAAACAAAACAAAACATAGGACAGAGTAGAACTGCTCTACAGTGTTCCACAGAGCACCTGCTGGATTTGAACTGCCAGCCTTGGGGTTGGCAGATATAGCACTTAAAGGCTAACAGACAGGGTGAAGGGATTTAGGTGGGCTGGGCCAAAGAGGATGTGCAGAAGTAGGTGAGCAGTGCAGGGAGGGCAGGCAGCAGATCTGAACAAAGCATGGCTTGGGGATCCTTTCTTGCCAAATTTCTGCTTTAAATGGGCAGACACTGGGTGAGGGTCCAACTGGGAATGTGTTAGTTATGGATTGAATTGCAGCTCCCTAAAATATGTGTAAATTTGGCTTGGCCCTGATTCCCATTGTTGTGTGGTTGTCCAGTGTTTTGTCTTCTGATGTGATTTTCTTCTGTGTTTTAAATCCTTACCTCTATGATGTTAATGAGGCAGGATTTGAGGCAGTTATGTTAATAACTAATCTATAGGATTAGATTATATCTTGATTCAGTCTCTTTTGAAATATAAAAGAGACAGTCGAGTAGAGAGAAGTGGGGCTTCATGCTACCCAAAACGAAGAACCTGAGGATGGCATGTCCTTTGAACCTGGGGTCCCTGTTCTGAGAAGCTGCTAGATTAGGGGAGTGTTGATGACCAGGGCCTTCCCCCAGAGCCAACACAGAGAGAAAGCCTTCCTTTGCAGGTGGCACTCTGAATTTGGACTCCTGTACTACTAGACCATGTGAAAATAAATTTCTCTTTGTTGAAGCCATCTACTTGAGGTGTCTCTGTTATAGCAGCTGTAGATGACTAAGATAACTGTCCCTGCTTTTCTTCTCCATCTGCAGCACCAAACCTTTGCTAGAATGCTGGTCAGGACCTTCAGACCTGACTTCAAGGAGCATTGCCCAGGAACTTTCTGTAATTGCTTCCTTTTTTATTTTTATTTTTATAGGCATTTTTATTCACTTTGAAAGCCCTTTAGAAACTCAGGAAATTCCATTTCCTTTTGCAACTGATTTATGCCTTTCTTGGGAGATGCCCAGACTCAAATACATGTGTGTATATTTGGTCTTTTGTGGGGCCTTTTGTAAAATCTGAGGCCTAGTGAGGGCGTTTAGATTCACAGTGGGGAGAGGGGCTAGAAGGGGAGAAGGCTGGAGGCACCTATGCATCTAGGGTTAGTGGCTACCTGTTCAATGTGTCACACTGACCAGTCATCTAGTTTCTTATCCCTGTCTTAGCATGCCTTCCCTGGCCAGGTTCAAGGGGCCAGAAAGTGAGTGTCAGTCCATACCTGGAAAGGCCTCTTATAGGAAACAGTAATACTTTTAAAAATGTTTTTCTAAATATTTATTATTGGGTTTTCTTTTTTTTGCAATTAAAAGATTCAAACCTGAAGAGCTATAAAATTTTTTATAGTGATTCTATTTTTAGAGCAGTTTTAGGTTTGCATAAAAATTGTACAGAAATACAGCATGTTCCCATATGCCCTCTGTCTCTGTATACCATATTTCCCATTAATATCTTACATCCCTGTGGTACATTTGTTATAATTGATGAACAATTGTAGATGCATTATTAACTAAAGTCTATAGTGCATATTACTATTCAATCTGTGTTGTCTAGTCCTGCGTATTTTGACAAAGGTTTAATGACGTGTCCACCATTATAGTGTCATATGTAATAGTTTTGTTGCCCTGTGTACTGTTCTCTACCTTTTGTCCCTCTCCTCTTCCCCTACATTGAGCCAAATGTCTTAATCAGTGTTGTTATAATTAATATTTTTCATTCCATGAATATCTCTAACACCTAGAGTCTTTTACAACTTAACCTAGAGAATAGCTTGTTTTACCTTATTCATTACTTTTTATATATATATATACTTTATTTTCCTAACCAGACTATAGAGTTATCATTTTTCTTTATATTCCTCACTACAATCTAGATTAAAACCTGAATGTAGTAAACAATAAGTGTTTGATGAATGACTAGCCGTTTACAGCCGTGACTAGATTCTGCTAGTGACTACGCTATACTATAATTTATCTTCTTTTTCTCGGTGTGACAGGGAACTCTTGTAGTAACTCTAATATCAAATCTTTTTTATATTCATGTATTACTGTCATTTATTAATTGTCTAATATGCTCTAGATATTGTTAGGTGCTGTTAATTAAAGATATCAAAAGGTACAATCCTGAGCATACGGGTGAGTCTTCACTGTTCACATGAAGACAAACATTCAAACTAGTGTAAAGATATAGTCTTTATATAATTTTAGATGAAATATCAATTAAGACATATTAATTAAGACAGTGTATTAAGAATTCCGGAGCCCCGATGGCATAGTGGTTAAGAGTCGGGTGCTAAACCAAAGGTCATCAGTTCAAATCTACCACCTGTTCATTGATAATCCCATGGGGCAGTTCTCCTCTGTCCTGTAGGCTTGCTATGAATCAGAATCGACTCGGTGGCAATGGGTCTTTTTTGGAAAGGTTATTAAGAATTTAGAACTGAGGGAATGCTTTTAGCCTGGTGTAAAAGAGGAGAGTTCCGTAGGGAAAACTACATTTGAGCTGCTCTTGAAGTAGGGTTAGCCAGAAAGAAAAGCTAGTGGTGTGGTACTAGAAGGAGGAAGAGTATTTGAGGCAGAGGGAAGTATATGGTCCATAGTGTGAAGCATGGGCACGTATCTTACTAAGAGTAAGAACACTGGTGAAGAGTGACAAAGATAAAGCTGGTGTTATAAGCTGGGACCAGTTTGAAGGCTTTGAAGAGCCTGAGAAGAAGGAACTGGATGTTTCCCATTGATGGCTGGGGAAGTGCTCTGATGAGACTTGGAAAGGCCCGTTCTGTTAGCAGTGGAATGTTGGTGGGAAGAAGGAGGGTAGCCAAGGAAGCCAATTAGGAAGACGTTACCGTAGGTCTACAGAGAGGTCCAGAGAGCCCGGGCTGGGGTGGTCAGAATGGAGACAGAAGTGGGTGGAGAAAGAAAGTGGCCCTGGAAGCATATCATAGAGATTGAAAACCACCAACAGTTTCAAGAAAGGGAGAAGACAGTTGATCAGAGTGGAGCTCCTGCCATCCAAGCCAGACGTGCTCAAGTAGAGCTGCTGATCAAAATGGCTTTGTTAGTTAATATATGATAGGTCATCCTATTATTGCACATCTCTGGTTCCCAGGACTACAGACACGTTGTCGGTCACCCTGACCCAGACAAGCAGTCAAGGCAACTTCCTCCACGATTAAGCCAAAAAGCTATTCCTAGTGAGGTGGGGCTGTCTCTGCCCATATGTGCACTTGGTATGCTGAGTTTCACATCTGCCCCAGTGTAGAATTTCCACCGTCAACGAGGCACCAGGTGAACAATGATTGGGCTCACAGTTTGATGTATACTTTTCCCAAGGGAAGGATTTATTTGACATTTGTCTGTCATCTTCATCTTCCTCCCTACTCATCTTTTCTAGGGCCTGGATTCTTGTAGTTGTCTACCAGCTGGCTCCTGCTAGAAAGCCTATCACAATTCTACCCTTCCTGCATGCCTCTGCCAGAGTCTTCTTCTTACACACCTTTTTGTGCTTTAATTCTCTTCTCACAGCCTCTGCAATAAACAGCCTTAATCTTACAGGTGGCCCTTGCAAGTTCCCCAGAACTGTTCCCCGTTATTCTCCTTTAGAAATCTTCCACTATAGTCCAACTGACTAACTCCTTATTTCTCACTCACAACATGGCTATCTCCAACTCTGTCACCCGAATCTAAAGTTCCTCTCCCTCTTCTGTCTTTCAAGGTTTCATTCAAATCAAACCACCTTCTTGAAGCCTTCTGCAGCCACCTCCTCAATGAAGCCCTATCCTTGGATGTCTGGGATCCTTTACTCTACATATCATACATTTGGCCCATGGCCAGTGTGCTCCCTTACCACTATTTGTGTCTTGTATCTTGTGTCTTGTATCTTCTTGTATTCCAAGTAACTGGCAGAATTCCCTGAAAGCAACAACTATTCAATGAATATGTGTCAAAGTGATGATTCTGGCTTGGTTGAAAGAGCTAAATGGATGCCAGATTAAGAATGGTGTTTGAAATGAATACTAATCCTTATCATTTATTGATTACACTAGGCCAGGCACAAAGCAAGACCCATTACAGTCGTTATCAGATTTAATTACCACAACTACCCTGTGGGTTGGATTATCTCCATTTCTCAGATGGCACAGCTGAGACTCCGAAGTAGGATACCTGGTCCCAGGTTGCGCAGTTAATAAGTGGCAGATCTGGCAGTGGAACAGCGGTCTGCTTCTCAGTCCAGACTCCTAAACACAATGCCACACGGGCTGTCAGTGTGCATCCTCTCATCAGTGTCTCATATGGAAGACTGTGGAGTTTTTCACTGTTTTGTATATGTGAACGTGTTGTTGTTTCCTTATCCCCATGGTTGCGTTCTGTCGTCCTCTCTAATATGGGAACTGATTTGGGAAGAAGCAAAGAGAATGGAAGGGGTGTCACATGCCAGAGTGGTCAGAAAAATGAGGTTGCTCAGCAGGTGTCATAAAAATGGATGGCTTGTGCCCTGTGCCTCAGAGTAAAGATGGAAAAATGAAAAAGGACTGGGGAAAAGAGAGATGTTGACAGATGATGAGTGAGCACAAATGTTTATCCATGCTAATGGGCTGGAGATGTGAGAGCCACTCTGCTCTAACGGTTATGAGGAACAGTCTCTTAGCTGCAAAATGTGGAAGCGCAGGGAATCTGCACCCTAGAGACCCAAACGCAAACCTACTGCTGCCCAGTCAGTTCTGACTGCCTGGCAGGCAGGCCACCTGTAGGACAGGCAGCCCTATAGGACAAAGTAGAACTGCCCCATAGAGTTTCTAAGGAGTGCATGGTGGATTTGAACTGCTGACCTCTGACCTTTTGGTTAGCAGCTGTAGCACTTAATTACTATGTCACCAGAGACAGAGGATCCTAAAATTGCTGGCTGTGTACAGTGGCTGAATCATTTCTATGATGGTCCTACATCAGTGGTTAAAAGACAGGTCATAGGCAACAAACACATTTGATGGTCTGAGAAAATGTAACCTTGACACTGGATTTTGGCTCTTCAACCTTTGGACCTTCACAGGCCAAGGTCACCTGTGACACTGCACTGGGACTGGTAGGAAGTTGGAGAAAAGCTATTGGTATCCAAAAGGGTACAAAGTGTTTCTCACCCTTCCAAGATCAACCCGAAGAATTATCTGGAGCTGTTTTCAGAATAGCCTCAACCTGGATGATTTAGCCACCACTGCCAGCCACCTCCTTTTCTAGGCTTTCTGCCTCTTGAATTAGGATTTGTCACATTGTATTACGAACTACATCCTCTACTGTGAAACCACTGAGTGAGGAAAAGGGAAAAGGAACAAAGATGGTATGGGCATAGAGTAATGTCAGATTCTCCAGTTGTTCTGTGGGCCAACAGGGAAACATCTTAAGTTTACTTGCATGAGCTGGAAATTTGTTTCCAATGCCCCACAGTCTGAAACTCCGCCATTGTAGTTTAACTTTAAGGATCCCTGGTGGCACAAAGGTTAAACACTCAGCTGCTAACTGAAAGTTTGGTGGTCCAGATCCACCTAGCTGCTCCGTGAAAGATAACCTGGCCATCTGCTCCTGTAACGATCACAGCCTAGAAAACCCTATGAGGCCGTTTCCCTCTGTCATGTTTGGTTGCTATGAGTCGAAGTCGACTCGATGACACCCACTCACAACAGCTTTAAGTTGCTTCAGTTATCCTATAGTGCTCCAGGGAAGGAGAAAACTTGAACTTCTTAACGTCTTTGTCAGAATCACTTAGTTCATCACAGATCAAATAGATCCACTGAGCTGACTGAGGAAATGGAGAAAGGCGTAGTAAGCCAGCTTTGTCTTCATCACTGTTTTGGCTGCCTTAGGGGTACAACCCTGTGTTAGTTCAGGGGAGAAAGAAAGGTCCACAGTAAGAGGAAAGATATGGGATACTAGACAGAGCAGCAAACAACGCGGTATTAAAACCAACTCTGATTATGGTTGCAAGGTTCTTATCCCTTCAGCTCCCCTCCAATTTTCTGTTACTCTCTGGAGACAAGGAGCACATAAAACATGGGAGCTGCCCCTGCTGGAACTGCCATATGGACAGCAGCTTGTACCAGAGGTCCCTTAAAGGCTGATTGTTGGCTGGGCTTTGCAAAGGAGACCCACCTGCACCGGGAAGGTATTGACAGATATAAAACCATTGGCAGAAGCAGAAAGTTGTCATTAGCGGGCAGGCACACTAGCTTGATTCACTAGTACAAGTATGGTGGTTGTTAGTGTTAATTCTTCAGGAGACAGTGCACTGTTTGAGAAAATAGGCTGCTGCCTCTGCCGTCTAAGAGGAAAAGTGGAGGGGAGAGAAAGACTGAGGAATCATTTCTTTAGAAAACAGACATCTAGGTGTTATATTTCCCCCACCACTTCTAAGCCTCATGGCATACTTGAGAATTTTGTGAGTGGATATTTTGACATCAAAGCCACTGATATTCAGCCTTTGTAAGAATCCTCTCCCTCTTCTTTGTCTGAATAGATCTACTTATATATTCATATGGAAATGTAGTGCTTAGGTGCTACATCTGCTTATCAGAAGGTTGGTAGTTCCAGTGCTTGAAAATCTATGGGGCAGTTCTACTTTGACCTATAGGGTTGCTATGAGTTGGAATTGACTCAACAGTGGTGACTTTTTTGGCTTTGTATATTCATATATTTATATAAAGACATGTGTTTATATTCCTCTATACCCCAAGCATATACATATGTGTATAATGCATGTATACCTGTATCTATTTTTAATAGATATACGTGGCTATACTGCAGCACTTTAACCGCTTCCAAAAAAATGAAACGAACCACACACAGGTTAAAAACAAAGTGAAGAAAGGAAAGAAAACTGCCTAAAGAGGGCCATCTTTGCTGTTTTCGGGGCCCTGAGCAGGCCTTCCACTCTAAAATATACTTTCTTCCGTGTTTGTCAGTGTCTGAGACAGATGCTGTTAGGCAGTGGCTATAAGCAAGGGCTTTGGAGTGAGACAGTTTGGTTCAAATTCTCATACTTGCTTTTGAGCCCCGGGTCGAGTGACTTAACATCTCCATGCCTCAGTTTTCCTGTCTGAGACAGAGGGGGGAACACTTCTAGGATGGTTGTGATGTTTAATTAAAAGGGGATGTGTGTAAAGAACAGAGTATGCTGCCTGCCATGTAATTAGTGCTCAACAATGGTCTCAAGTTTCTTAACAAGCAACAAAATCCTTCATGCCATCATTAGTGCTAAAGTTTAAAATCCTAGTATCCCTCAGGTGCCAGTGTCTTAAATTCACACTGAGGCTTAAATGACTGATAATCTTTTCTTCCCGGGATTTGGAAAGCAGCAAGCATCGTCTCAAAGCCTCTCAGACTCACAGTGTCTTCCGTGACCAGGAATTGGTTCTGGTCCTGGTGTTGCCACTGTTTTGTAGTGTGATCCTAGGAAAGTCACTTACCCTCTTTGGACCATGGTGGACTCATGTTGGGGCTCCCTGGGATCCCACCCACCCCAGACTTTCTCCGCCTCACTTTCTGTGATCACACAGGATACTCTGCTGGAACGTTGCTTCCAGGAGACTGGTGTGATTGCCATTTCTCTGGGACTTGATTTTCCCAATTTGAATATATGTGTGTCGGGAATATATTCCGTTTTATTTACTCTTCCTAATGAGGCTGAAACGAGCTACTGAGGGTATTAAAACATTTTAGTGTTATTAGTTTTAAAATTAGCTGGCGCTATTAAGGAGAGTCCCCGCTCACTTTGTTTATGTGTGAATGGAGCTTTCAGAGGCCAAGGTTGAGTGGCCAGAGTCTTTCATCCTAAAAAAGACAAGTTTCATGAGCTACACATTAGAATCACGTGGGAAGCTTTAAAAGTACTGACGGGGGGCGCCCCGGGCTCTCCCTCGTTCACTTGCTTTCCTTATGCTCCCTGGAAATCAGTGTTTTTTTTTTAAGTTCTTCAGGTGGTTCTAAAATGTGGCCAGGTTTGAGGCCCACGAGGCTGAACTAATTAAATTTTCCAGTGTACAGCGGGGGAAGGAGAGGGGGAGGTTGGCATGCCAACCAGCTGTTTCCCATCTCCTATGCAGTAGGCTTTCAGTAAGAGTCGACCAGAGGTCTGTCATCTGATGCCTGGAATGGTTTAGTTAAGGACAAAAGAATACAGATTTTATCAGTGCTTTGAAATCTTGACCCATCATCAGAATCACCTGAAGAGCTGAGAAAATACAGATTCCAAGGCCCTTTCTATATTGACTGAAATAGAATCTGTGGGGGTAGGAATGAGGAATTGTCACTGTCATTGTCGCTATTTTAAAAGCTTCCCAGTAGATGATTTTGATAATCAACCAATTTGAAAACCACTGGGAGGGTAAGATTTAATCCTCGTTCTCCAGGAAAGATGGTCTTACACCTTTCCTTTGGTAAGTGGATGCCTGTGGGATCCACTTATAAACTGTGGAACCTGGCAAGGCACTGAACTGCTCTAAGTCACCAGTTTGTCATCTGTAGAACAGGGCTGATAATGGTGCCCACTTTCATGAAAGTATTGTAGAGTTAAAAGAGTCAGAAAGTGTAAAGTGTCTGGCACATCTCACGTGCTCAATAAGCATTAACCATCATCATTATCATCATCGACACTTGTCATTTTGTAACTTAAATAGAATCTACAAACTACAAGAGAAATTTGTAAGATTTAAAGAGCCTAAGTTAAGAATGCTGGCTCTGAAGTCTACAGCAACTCTAGGGGCTAAAAGGGGTAAACTGTGTTTTTATTCCTTTGTTTTTGTAATCTACGAAGAGCTTATTTCCTAAAAAGATGAGGAGAGTCTACCAATCTGTAAGAAAAAGGAACTAACTCACTGCAAAACAAGTAAAGGATATAGAAAGACCATTCACAGAAAGAAGCACACCACTTGGTTCTTGAAATGCAAGAAAAGATTTTCAGGTAAGAGAAATGAAAATTAAAAATATAATGAGATACAATCTTTTATAGATTGGCAAAGATAAAACATTTTTATGACATATTGTGTGATAAGAGTGTAGAAACAAAGTCACATTCAGTGGTGATCTCATGCGTTTAAAACAAAAGTATAAATTGGTCTAACTCTATGGAGACCAATTTATCTTTTCAGTAAAATGTCAAAAGGCAAATACTCTTTGACTCAACAATTCTACTTCTAGGAATTTATCCTGAGCATATTCTTGCAGTATGAGAAATAGATATATAAGATATTCATTGTAGAAGTGTTACAATATCAAAAGTACATTGAATATTTATCCAATCAGGATTGTTTAAATAAATTACAGGATATTCTTCAGGTATTAATATGAATAAGGGGAGCTCTGTAGGTAGCAATGGAAACCGTGGGGGCATAGTGGTTAAATGCTATGTCTGTTAACCAAAAGATTGGCAGTTCAAATCCACCAAGTTCTCCTTGGAAACTCTATGGGGCAGTTAAACTCTGTCCTGTAGGGTCACTATGACTCTCCAACAGTGGGTTTGGTTTGGTTTATGGCTACTAATGATATCCCTGGGTGGTTCAAGTGGTTGGTTTGTCTACCAAGGGACACTTGGGAAGAAAGGCCTGGTGACCTACTTCCAAAAAGTCAGCCTTGAATACCCTATGGAACATGTGTGTGCGTGTGTGTGTGTGCTTGTGTGTGTGTGTGTGCATGCATGCATGTGTGCGTGTGTGTGTGTGTGAGAGAGAGAGTTAGGTGAGAGTTTACAGAGCAAACTAGTCTCTTGTTCAACAGCCAACACACAAATTATTTTGTGATATTGCTTGCCAATGGTTTTTGAATTTATATACAAATCAAAAATTATCTGGGGAAAAATTGGAATAAGGTTATGTAATGTCACACTCAAGAAATGCTTGTCAGAAATGTAAGCCAGCCTTAGGAAAACAGTGAAGTCCTGATTACCAATGACTTTTAGCATCAGTGCCAACCAAAATGAATCAATTAACAATTATTTATCAAGTATCTACTGTTTACTCAGCTTCAGGCTTGCAGCATGTCACAGATAAAAAGGACACTGTTCCCTTCCTTCAGGGCATTTGCAGTGTGGTTTGGGAAGTACAGTTAGCACCCTCTGAAGAATAGGAATGGGAAGAGATGATGTGTAATTAAGTGCTAAATTGTGTCCTTCGGACTCTGCAGGACTAAGGGAGTTCAAGGGCAGGAGCATAGTGAGCACTGAAGATGCTAGAGAAGGCCCTTGGAAGAGTGAAAAGAGGAAACTGGGTTAGGGAAGGGAAGGAACTGTGGACAACCCTGAAGACCAGAAATGTCCAAGGTGAGGCTGCCAGGGAGCAGTCTAGAACTAAGAGTGACCAAGCTGAGCTGGAGGGTGATTCTGCCTGGGACAGAAGGGATGGGTCTGTGTCATACTATAGCCACATAGCTACTTCTAATCAGGGCCATGCCACTTTTGTGTGGCATCCCAGCAACTCCTGTGGTCTGTAGGCCTATACTCCCATTCCTGTCATGAGCCTATCCGCAAGGCTGAGTCCACTCAGGAAGCTGTGGGCACGGCCTGGTGTGCTCCAGGAACTGTTCTACAGAGGAGCAGGGCTCTAGGGTGCAACTGTCTTAAGGCAGAAGAGTAGGTTGGCGCTGTTTTCTGTGTGACCATTTAGGAGGGAGGCATGTTCAGGACCCTCAGGAGACCAACTTCATATCCTGTATTCATGTCTATGGGTCTGAAAAGTTTTGGTCTTTAAAAGGTAGATTTTATACTTTATGTAATATAATCAGGCAAGAACTTAATTTTTACTTAGTAGATAAGCACAGAGCAGAGCAGAGCAGAGCAGAATTTCTTGGTCCATGATTTGCCCTAGGACACATACATGAAAGACCAGGGTTATCTTACTCAGAGGGGCATAAGAAATGCTGCAGCCTTCATCCTTTTCCTGGAGAATCAGAGAGATGCTCTTTGGCTTGCTAAAGGTTCCGAGGAGTTTTATAGTGAAGAACTCTGTTGTCAGCTCCAAGCTTTGTTGACGACAGGACTCTTCTTCTCACACGCAACTATAAACATTCTGAGAAGCTGGTGTTCTTGACTTATCTCCCTTGGCAAAACTCAAATAATAAAGTCCTACAGGGAACCCTGATGGTGTAGTGGGTTAAGTGCTACGTCTGCTAACCAAGGGTCGGCAGTTCAAATCCGCCAGGTGATCCTTGGAAACTATGGTGCAGTTCTACCCTTACCTATAGGTATGCTGTGAGTTGGACTTGACTTGATGGCAGTGGTGGACAGGGGCAGTGACTGAAGGAGTCTCACGCATAATCGTCTGTTCCTTTGTTTTCAAAGTGAGAAGGAAGGAGGCCCTGAAACCCAAAGAGATTTTCCTGAGATCCCACCGAGCCGTAGTAGTGGCTGAGAGCCCCAGGTCCTGTGCCTGGTTTGATGTTTTCTGTTTATTAGCTAGCTGGAAGTAAGAATGAGAGAGCCTTGTAGGCAAGCTTTGAAAATGAATGGTCAGCGTGGTTGGGAGACTATTCCAAAGACTCTTTTAGATTTGCTTCTGGTTCCGTAATTTTACAAAATGACTATGATCCAAGTGATTTATTAGGAAAAAATTTGTCAACTTTGGTTCACTTACAAGAAGTTTTTGGGTTTCTGAAAAAAAAGATACTGCCTCTGAGGCAGGATAGTTTTCATGGCCGTCTAGTGTTTATGAAGTGAAATCTGGCTGGCTGTGCCACTTGGTGAGCCCTGCAGGGTGAATTCCTACTCTAAGGCCTCCTCTACAGCAATTTAACCCATTCCCTGTCCCTCTGCTCTCAGCTTGGGGACTCTCTGGCCATTGGGACATTAAGATGGGGGGTGCCTGGTTTGTATCTAAGTAGGAGCAGAGGAGGGCTTTAAAGACATAAGGCCATGCCAGGGTTACTGTGAGTATGTGCCCTCTCCACCGTCTCACTGCTAGTGCCAGGTTGGGCTAAGTGCTGAGAAACAAATGCCAAGTTCACTGTTCTGGAGGAGAGAGAAGGGTAGCTACAGGCCCTGTGGTTTTAGTCCCATGCCTTATACTTAAGATCAGCTGTAGGAAGTCATCAATTCCTGGAAGTTCCACCCTGTAGTTCTTCCCACCTTGAAACCTCATCTGTGGGGTAAGGGCAACACTACCTGTGTATGTGACCTGTCTACTCTAGCATTCCATGAAGAGCCGGGAGTTGGGACAGTGTAAATAAGGAGTGGACACTTCTCACAAATAGGTTCCTTCTTTAGAAGGGTTAAATACATCAATAGCTTATTCACCAAAATGTATCCAGTCCTATTTTTAGTGCTTTGAACATGTTGACTCTTACATAAGATTCATTCAGTATATATAAACTCTTCAGTAAATATTCCCTCATGAGAAGAATGGTATTTTGGTCTGCTTTGTTTCTCGGCCCTTCAGGTTCTAATTTAGAACTGGGAGCATGCTGGCTCCATCTCTAGGTGTCAGTTGCTTTAAGACTGAGTGCTCTGGTTGGATCTTGCTCCTTTGACTTTGGTGAGGGGCTTATGAAGGCCCCAGCAAGACTCACAAGTGCAGAACACACTTCGCAGTGCAAACTCTTCCTATGGAGAGGACATGGCGGGCTAAGTGCTGTGAGCTCCACTGTATGAGACCTCATTCTGGGCCCTCTTTGACTTTCCTGCTTCTGACCTGTCTGTCCATCTCAGACCCATCTCTCTATCCAGGCCCCCTTCTCCATCTCCTCCTTGTTTAGCCACAGCTGGGCTGTGGGAGCTTTGGACATTAACTAGTGGAGATCATAGTCCTTGCCTCAGGGAGACATTTGGGTGTGGAGTCAATGTCCTATTGACTCTTGAGTGTGGCTTCCAGCCATGCAAATGTCTTTCAGATTGGAAATACGTGCAGGAATCCATCAATGATTTTGTCTGACTGGGTGAGACTGCCCCATAAGGGCATGCAGAGGGCAAGCAGGGGCAGGAATCCTGAAGAAGGGGCACCTTGGTCTGATTCCCACCAACACCCCATGGGGTTGATGGTGGCCCTGTATTCCCCTGACTTTAGGAAAATGAGTTGCTTTGGGGGTGGAGGCATGTCCAATTTCAATTTTGTCTCCAATACTTCCCTGCACATTGTGAGTGCCTGCTGTGTGTCTGTTGGGTGAATGGATGTAGAAGAAGTTCCTGCGAATCATCACCACTACTTTCTTTTTGGGAGGTGGTCTTTTTTTTTAAGAAAGAGCTGGAGTGTATGCGTGGGTAGGTGGCTAAGTGTCTCTCACCTGACCGTCTAGGGGTGGGAGGGAGGGACAGCTTGTATTTGTCACTTCTCCTTGGAGAGCTCTGAGAGTTCAGATGAGGATGTGTAAGAGAGTATCTGTTAGAGCCATAAAATGAGCGTTCAAAGAGTGCAAGCTGCCAGTCTGACAGGTCTTGTGTACACATGTGTCTCAGGGAGTGGAGTAAAGAAGGTGAAGGTGGAGAGGAATTTGGGAAGGTATGAGCTCCTAGAAGGAATCTGGAGAACGATTTGGCCTAGAATCTTTTCCTCTCCCTAAAGTACAGCCTCATCAAGCAAGCAGGTGGTCCTCTTTGTAAGAAGCAGCGCTCAACTGCTGTCTAGTCAGTTCTGACTCATGACAGCCTTGTGCATGTCAGAGTGAGTTGTGCTTCGTGAAGTTTTCAGTGGTTGATTTTTCTGAAGTAGATCCCCAGGCATATCTCGGTAGACTCAAGCCTCTAGCTCTTCAGTTAGCAACGGAGCATGTTAACTGTTTGCACCACTCAGGGACTCCAAAGAAGCAATAACCACAAAAGGCTGTGCCACCCTGTGCCATAGCTGTTCCATCCCGTGGGTAAGGCCAGGTTAACTCCATAAAGCCGGAAAAGTACTTGCCACTTGATATAACCAGGTGTCCGCGGGAGGCAAACCCCTGGTACTTTTTCCTCTCAATAAACGTACAGAGAGCAGATTTCTTCACAGACCACTAAGCAGATCCCCAGAGGGCTCTGGGCATGTCCAGACCTCCATTTGAATGAGCCTCAGCACTGCATGGATGGATACATTCATACTAGAACAGCAAGTCACTTCTCAATTCAAAGATGCTCTCTGCATCCAAACACAGAGAAAGGTGAGGCTGGCTCAGCATCAACACCTGGGCTCAGCAATGGGGTCTCAGGTGAAGAAAGGAGGGAGGCAGGTTGAACAGAGTATTTTGATGAGAAAAGCAGCTGTACCCAAGGGCTCAAAATTTTTACTGAGCTTTAATCTTGCATGTGACATTAAATTCTTACCTAGTTGAACATGGCTGTAAGTAGCTGGATGGCAGCTGTGGGAGTGTGTTTTCAGGATGATAACTGCCTCTGCATCAGCACCATCCTGAGCCATTCAGGGGACCGCTGGGCAGAGAGTCCTTGACAGGGACTAAGGGAGGCATTTAAACATCCATCTACACTGATCTCTATCCCACACACAGATGCATACACTGCAGGGTTTTTTCTTTACCCAATCTGGCTTTTTCTGTCACCTCTATCTCCTAGCCACCACTCATCTGTCAGTTTGTCACAGTGTGGTGGTGTGCATACAGTTGAAGGTGAGCTAAAAAGAAGACCCTCAATGAGGTGAATCTACATGGCAGCTGCAATAGTGAGCTCAATCATACCTAGTATCAAGATCTGATGATTAAGTCTGCAACTTAGTTGTTAGAAGTGCTACATACCTCATTACTGAACATCACTCTGGTCACCTTCGAAGTACTTCGCTTGGGAAGCTATGCACTGATGCCAGTCCCTCGTCCACCCTTCAGAGCAATTTTGGAGCTCTTTCTGGAATGGCAGTTGCACATGGTGGCATGATGGCAAGTTCACAAACTTAAATGTATAGCTGTCTATGAGGGAGTTTTTAGCTGGTAAACAAGTAACTACTGCAACACCTTCCCTACTCGCCTGATCTGGCCCCCAGTAACTTTTTTCTTTACCCAGAGATAAAGGAAATGCTGAAAGGAAGACATTTTGATGACATTCAGGACATCAAGGGTAATACAATGACAACTCTAATGGCCATTCGAGAAACAGCTTTCCAAAATTGCTTTGAAGGGTAGGCTAGACTCTGGCATTGGTGCATAGCCTTCCAAGGGGAGCACTTTGAAGGTGACTGTGGTGATATTCAGCAATAAGGTGTGTACTCATTTTTCTAGGGTGAGTTCATGAACTTAATTGGCAGTGCTGACATTGTCTCGGATCCGACTCGATGGCACTTGGCTTGGCTATGTTGTCAGGATGGCAAAGGACCAGATGTTTCTTCTGTTACTTGTGGAGTCAGCATGAGTCAGAACCAACTCAACAGCAGCTGATACAATCACCCCGTAGCCCTTCTGTACCCAGTAAAATTTAGGAAGGATTCTAAGATCATTTAATTCAACTTCATCATTTTACTCAGAAGAAAGCTTAAGCTCAAAGAGATTTGAAAAGCACAGTCAGCAAGCCAAGTTCACAGTGGAACCTCCAGTAGAGCCCTGGCTCCTGACTACCAGTCTGGTGCTCCTTCCCCTTGATGACAACATGTTGTTTTTGTCTATCTCTTTGTTGATTGGTCTTGTCTTGGATGCCCTACCTATCATCACGTTTTTCTTTCAGCTGTGTGTGTTTGTAGAAGTTCAGAAACAACACACACTGAGTCTACTCCCAGCCACCCCAGTCTTAATCACCTAGGGCTGCTATAACAAATACTACAGGTGGATGACTTCAGTAAAGAGAAATTGATCCTTTCACAGTCAAGTAGGCTTCAAGTTCAAATTCAAGGCATCCGCTTCAGGGGAAGGCTCATTCTCTTTGTCAGCTCTGAAGGAAGGTCCTTGTGATGCATCCATCATTCACTGGTCTAAAAGCATCTCAGTGTGGGAATCTCAGGTCCATTGGGTATAACTCTGCTCCCAGTGCTGCTTTTTTGGTGGCATGAGGTCCCCAGCTCTCTGTTTACTTCCCTTTCTTGTACTCCAGGGACACTTCCTTTACATTGGATCAGGGAGACAAACTTAGTAAAGGTGTTACAGTCCCACCCCAATCCTCTAACATAATCTGTTATTGTCCTGTTAACCGTAGGCAACATAGGAAAGTCACAGAATGGAGGACAACCATGCAGTACTGGGAACCATGGCCCAGTCAAATTGTTGCACACATTTTTGTGGGGGCCATAATTCATTTCCTGACACCTCCTATGCATACAACCAAGAGACAGGCTGCCAGCGAGGTAGAATTCTGATATTATATTGTTAATTATAGTAAATACCTTTCTAGTGCTCCTAATGTGCCAGGGACTGTTTCAAGAACATTACTTATGTTAACTCATTTCGTTCACTTTACAGTTGAAGAAACTGAGGTACCGAGAGGTTAAGTAACTTGCCGTTAAGTTATGCACCTGTGGTGGTGGAGCCAGGATTTGAACCCAGGCAGGCTTGCTCTGGGACTCATGCTCTGAATTCTGTGTTTGTACCTGTCAAGAAATACCTACTGTGCCTCTTGTGCTGTGCAGTGACAGGCTGCTAGTGTGTGAAACAAATTTTGGAAGCTTCTGGATGCTGTGACGTGTCTGTGTAGATCCATGTCTCTCAGGCTCTGGACCATGTGGAAAACAGTAGATGTCACATACATACTGTCAGCATGTCCACTCAGCCATTGGACATGCTCTGGGCCTGAACACAGGGCCGCTGACAGCCTTCAAGGAGAACAACTGATTGCTGACGGCACTGCTCCGGTCCGCCACCTTACCCTGAGATTCTGTCAGAGAGAGCAGGCAAATTGGAGAGGACCCTGGAGACTCCTCACAAACAGCTAGTTGGAGTCCTAGGACTTAAGCAGTCATAAAGTTGAGTCCTAGTGGTCTTTTATTCGGTAGATTGTAACAGCGTAAGGAAAGCACTCTGAAAATAATTTCCTCCTTCCTTTCCCCCACTTCTGAATCCTCTGACTGTCAACGGTTTTCCTTAACCCACACTCTCAAGCACTTCTGAAACAAATTGTCTTCCAAAGAAGGTATTTTGCAAAATGTTGATAAATTTTATTCGTATAAAGGATATTTCAGCAACAAAAATTTGAGACATGCTGAGTTAAATACATATATATATGTATGTATGTATGTATGTATCTATATATAAAGCACTCCTCAGTTCCTGCTTTCCAGTAATTCACCTTTGGGGCTTTCTTCTTTCAGGGAGCCCTGGTGGGAGGTGTGTGTGCTAACTTGAAGGCCACTTCCTCAGGGTCAGGTGTCCCTGGGTGGTTCAGTCAGTTAATATGTTCAGTGGCTATCTGAAAGGCTGGAGGTTCACATCGACCCAGAGGTGCCTTAGAAAAAAGGCCTGGATATCTACATCTGACCAATCAGCCATTTACCATCCTCTGGAGCACTGTTGGGCTCCAGCACACGTGGTGCTGTCATGAATTAGAATCAATGGATCCTCAATGTCAAACTCAAGCTGCTTCTGCTGCTGCTGTTGTATGCTCACACTGTGAGCATGGTTGGCTCCATCTGGCAGATCCCTACATGCCTGCACTTCAGGGGAATATGCCCTCTTTTCTCACTATGTTCCGTTTCAGTCCCATGTAGAAACCCAGATGTATTGGTCAGTGATCACCCAATCAAGGAGTGAAATGCTAACCTCTCTCTCTTGAAGGCAATCAGCTGTCTCTAAGGCAGATGTCGAAGACCAGATATTGAGTCCCAAGGGTCCTAATCCCTGGAGCCCATGAATGTTACCTTATGTGGCAAAAAGGACTTTGCAGATTCAATTCAGTTAAAGACACTGGGAAGGGGAGATTATCCAGGTGGACCCTACATGTAATCGCAAGTATTTCTTGTAAGAGGAGTAGAGAGAGAGATTTGACTGTAGGGGATGATGACACGACGATAGAAGCAGGGATTGCACTTGAAGGTAGAGGAGGGTGCCACAAGCCAAGGCATACAGGCAACCGCTAGAAAATGAAAAAGGAAGGGAAACATTCTCCCCTCAGAGCCTTCAGAAGGAACAGACACCTAAATTTTAGCCCTGCAAGACTCACTGGGTACTTCTGTCTTCTGTGTTAAGCCAAAAAAAGAAACAAAAAATGCTAAACTAGTAGATTTGGCACAAGATTCATAAGTCTTCAATGTGCAGTTGGCATGATGGTCTACTTCCCAAAACCAGTCAATGGAAATCCCATGGAGCGTGATGGTCCTACCCCAAATAAATGCAGACTTAGAGGAAGTCTAGGCCTTCCTTGCCAAATGGCTGCCCAGAGCCCGTTCGTAGCCCCCTGCCCATGCACTCAGCTCAAACCCTGCTGTGTCTTCTTTCCAGCCAGCTCTTTGCATCTGTTTTTGGTTGTGCTGTTGACTTTCCTTTCCATCTATTCCTGGGTTATAGCCGTGGGATGTGTGAAGCTGCAAGTCTTTAGATCATCCAGCCTAGAGGATTTAGAGCTGAGTTCAGCTGGGCCCTGCAATCCAGCAGAAGAGCCCTGAGGGCTGCTGCAGGTAGTGCTTGCTGCTCTACTTTAATGGATTTTCTGTATCCAGGTTCTGGGTAAGTTTCTTTGGAAATGAGGATTTTTCTCTGCTAAACAAAACCTGAAAACTCTTGATTTCATTTAACCTCTTGTTAAACAGTTGAGACAAGTTAAAGCCTCATATGCTTAGTGACCTGTCCAGGATCACACAGCTCCTTGGAGGCATAAAAACTGGGACTAGAGCCCAGCTCCCTGTTTTCCATGACACCTGTGTCATCCCACCACTTGCTTCTGTCTCATAGCCAAGGTGCTGGGGTGGAAATGCATGACCTTGAACTCCAGTTTTCAAATATTTCGGTGTATCAGAACCACCTAGGGTATTTTCTAAAAATTACGACGTCATCCATCTTGTAGAACCAGGACAACAGAGGATGAACCCAGGAATGTCGCCCTGGGAAAGATCTTCATCTTTTGAGACTCTGGATGGGTGCTCTTTCTGTGCTGCTAAACCTGGAATACTGAGAGGCTTTGCCTACGGTCTAGTGCATTTGAGACTGAAGGGTCTATTTACAGGACTATGGTTATTAGCTGCCGTGGAGTCAGCCCCCGATTCATGGCAACCCCGTACACAACAGAACAAAACACTGCTCAGTCCTGTACCATCCCCCCCATGATTGGTTACAGAGTGGATTGTTTGTAAATCCATAGGTTTTACTTTGGCTGATTTTTAAAAGTCAATCACTAGGCCTTTCTTTGCAGTCTGTCTTACTCTGGAAGCTCTACTGAAATTCATTCAGGAGCATAGCAACTCACAAGCCTCCACTGACTGACGGGTGGGGGCTGCACCCAAGGTGCTCAGGAAGTGCGTTGGCCGGGAATTAAACTGAAGAAGGCAAGAATTCCACCCCGACCCTCTTTTTACAAGGCAGGAGGAGTGTGTACACTCTTCTTAAGCCCACTGTGTAACTGACTAATCACACTTCCAGTTCAGAAAGGCCAAACAACTGCTTGCTGTTTCAAACTCCAGAAAGTAAGGGTAGAAATAGAAGTGACTGGAGCTACAGAGGCTACACTAGTGGGTTTATATAGAGGGAAGATCCCTGGCTCAGTCCCCAGAGATTATGATTCAGAAGGTCAGGTGGAAACCAAGAATCTGCATTTTTAACTAGCAGACTTCATGGTTTTGATTCCTTTCATCTTGGAGCACACTTGGAGAAATGCTGACGTACATGGTAAATAAACAACACTGCATAATTATAGCAGTCATTCAAACATCTACATTCTAAGGTATGAGGTATCCCATACATTCTAAGGTATGGATAGTGCAAAGCAGAATGAGATCATCCAGATGATCATTATTAACAAGTATTTATTAAGCACTGATTTGTAGATGGAGCCTTGGTAGCACAATAGTTAAGAGCTCCGGATGCTAACCCAAAGGTCAGCAATTTTAATCTACCAGCTGCTCCTCCAAAATCCTATGGGTCAGTTTTACTGCATCCTAATGGGTTGCTTTGAGTTTGGATAGACTCAAAGGCAGTGAGTTTGGTTTGGTTTTTTGGTTTGCAGGTAGCATTGAAAGCACTACAGTGTAACTAGTGATTTATGCAGATGTGGCTTCTGCATCCTGGTGACTTTCAGTCCAGGATGAAAGGAGGTGAAATGCCAAATAGCAAATGTATGTGGAGATAGCTGAGATCATATACCAACCAGGAAGCGCCATGGGTTTCTGGTGTTTCTTAGGGTCTGTATGTCATCTCTCCCTCCAGATTTCTCAGCAAGGAGAATTCTGGATGAGCCTTAGAGATTTAGGGCTACCTGTCGCCAGAGACATGGTGGCTTATGACTCAGTGAGATGTCATTTAGGTCTCAGTGTTGCCACTTGCTGATTGCATGATCTCTAGAGCTGCTCAGCTCATTAGATGGCTGGATGGCTACTCTGTGTTTAGCGCTTAGCCTTTCACAATCCTTGCTCATTCAGTCCTTTAACAGCCCTATCAGAAAGTAGCAGTGTGACTCCTTTAAAAAAAAAAATCATGTTTTAAGTGAAAGTTTACAATTTCAGTCCATTTCTCATATTAAAACTTACACAACTTTGTTGTGTGACTCCAGCTGCTCTCCCCACACTGTGACAGCACACTCTTCCCCTCCATCCCACGTTCCCCATGTCCCTTCAACCAACTTCTCTCTGCTTTTGGCCTTGCATCTCACCTCTGACAGGACCTGCTCAGTTGGTCTCCTGTATCTACTTAAGGCAGGAGGCTCGGTCTTCATCAGCATCATTTTATGTCTTGTAGACCAGTTTAGTCTTTGTTTGAGGAGTTGCATTTTGGAATGGTTTCAGTTCTGGGCTAACAGAGAGTCTAGAGGCTGTGTTTTCTGGAGACCCTCCAGTCTGTCAGACCATCAGGTCTGGCCTTTTACTAGAGTTTGAGTTCTGCACTGAGCATTTCTCCTGCTCTGTCAGGAACTCTTTGATGCGTTCACTGTAAAGACAGTCATTGGTGGCAGCCAGCCACCATCTAGTTCTTCCTGTCTCTTGTTGATGTAGTCTCTGGTGTGTGTGTCCTTTTCTGTCTCTTGGGTCCTTATTTTCCTTATGTCTTTGATATTCTTCATTCTCTTTTACTCCAGGTGAGTTACCCCCATTTTAACTTAAGGAAACTGAGGCTCAAGATGCTAAATAACTTTACCGAAGTCTATATCCCAGATCTCCTTGTCTCCAGAGCTCACATTCTATTACTTTCTGTTGCTTCAGATGAAAAAATGGGCCAATGTCTTTGTCCCCTGCCCCCCTCTTAGAGAATGTGAGAGTGTACAATTCTTGAAGTGTATTACCAACAAATCCAAGTTGACTTTTGAATGAGTGGGAAGCAAAATGACATTGACAAATAATAAGATTTACATGAAGATTTTGATTTGTTTAGATTGATACTTTAAACTCCTTTAGCATTATTGACTCACCTGTAAATTTGACTTCTAAAAGAGCAAATGCAAAGTATTCTTCATCCCCCAGCCCACCTTCCAGAGAGCCAAAGATAGAAATGATATGCTAGTTAACTGAAGGTCTGGAGTGGTTTATATTGTATTTGGCTCTGTCTGAAGCAGGGGGACGGACTAGATGAAACCTGAAAGGCCTTGTACTCTCAGGATTCTTTCATTCACTGAGGTCCAGGTCTCAGTGTGTGAGAAGTGCCAAGAGTCCAGTATGTTTTGGAGATACCATGCAACCAACTCCTAATTCTCTGAAGTTTGTTCAGTCACAGCATCAGGAGGAACTCACTGCTACCGCCAAATACCCTGCTTTTTTATGTAGATAGGGTTTTCTGTAAGTTCTGGAAGGTGCATTTGGGTGGTAGGTAGGTAAGAAGTGGGAAAAGGAAGACAACCCCAGCTTTAGCAGAACCCTGGACTGGTGTCTAACTACATGAAACAACTTTTAGAAATAGAATCCTCATCCTAGGTGTAACATCTTTGCTCTGGGCACTAGTCTTGAGTTTTCTTTCCTGCTGATGGGAGCCAATGGTGACATTTAGGAAAATCTTTGCTCAAAACCCAGAAGACGCATATGCCTTAGTCTGGAGCCAACCTGGTCTTTCCTCATGTCAGCAGGAAAGCCAGTGTCACCTCATCTCTCAAAGCACATCTAATATTCCCCAAAAGCCAACTCTGGCTCTTTTAGCTAATGACTTCCAGATGCTGGAAGCAGCAGCCAGTGGAATTTTATTACCCCCAAACTGTGGTTCTGGGCCGCATACTTCTGACTTGAAGGTAATTTGGAATGTAAACATTGCAAGGCGTGTACTGGAATTAATTAAAGTTACCCTGTGTTCTCTGAGGCCTACATGTCTGCAATTAACTGTTTTACATTAACACCATGCTGGCAGATCAACTGGAGTGTGCGTGAACCCTTAATTATTGCTTTCCCCCTTTACCTTCAGGAAGAAGTGAAATTGGACCCAAGCTGACCCACTTGCTCAGGGATGGTCGTCAGTCGCACCCTTGTAAAATAGGCTGCTGAAGCCTCCCTGTCTACCAAAGCAAACAGGAGACACGTGTACCATATGAGAAGCATAACTGGGCATCACATGTTCACCTAGAACCAGTGACAGACATGGCCATTTTTCTCTGAGCTGTCAGACATCAGAAGCTTATTAACTAGGAGTGTAAGCTTGCACACAGAGAATGATGGTCACATGAGTGGTGGCCTGTGATGAAAATCACCGTATCTAGTATTTGGCTGATCGAACTAGAAACAGACTTTGAAACAAATTACTTAACTTCCCTAGCCATGGCATTTACAAATAGAATGAGCAAGTGATACAGGCTCATAGGCTTATGTAAACCATGAGAACCTCTGGAATGTTCCTCACATTTGCCATGTATACAAAGAAGGGGAGTTGTGATTCCTTGGAAACAGTCTTATACGATGCCAGGGTATTTCAGAGGCAATATGTGGAAAGAACCAGGAAGCTCCACCCCTAGGGCTGATGAGTTCAACCTGTTACAGTCCCTCCGTGTCTTCAGAGTGGTGATTCTTATGGCAAGGAGCTTTAAGAAAAGCTGGGTAAGTTGGTTACCTGCATTCATGATAGCCATGTAAGGAAACTTTGGAGGTCAACTAGTTTAGCCCAACTCCTAAAGGAAAAGAACTTTGAGGTCCTTCAGTGTGGTCTGGCTCTACTTGTTATTAGGTGAGACAGGTGTGTGGGTGTGTGTATACACACACTATTCTATTGTTGAAGCTAAGTGTTGGAAATTTCTCTTTTTAGTAAGGGGGAAAGCACCTATGACACATTTATGACCCTAATTCTGCCCTCTGATATTAAACAAAATAAAGTGCTAATTCCTCTTCCAGTAGTTCTTTAAGAATTTAAACATCATCGTCTTGCTTTGCCTGAGCCTCCTCTTCTTCTTCTGAGTTCCTTCAGATATTCCTCGTACGACGTGGTTTCCAGCCTCTGTACCATCCTGAGCGCCTTCCTTTGGTCTCACGTAAGTCTTCCAGGGTGATGCCCAGAACTAAACACAGTACAAACAGTGGTCTGATAAGGGAGTTACATAGCAATTTTATTATGTTCCGTTTAGACCTTTGTGTATTTAGCAATGTGTCCCAGTGTTACATTTTAACCATCATATCACACTCTTGCCTTAAAAGTATCTCTGGTCACTTAAAGCCTCCTGATTTTACATGAGAGACTATTGAGCAGGAATTTCCCAATCCTGAAGTTAAATAAATTTATTTAATCGAACCCTATAAATTTATCATAGATGTTATTAAAATTCATTCTGTTAGGTTTAGTTCCTTTAAATAGTGAGATATTGAATCCTGATTTCCTTATCCATTGTCCTTCCCTAAGCTTATATTTATCTACACTTCATTCTAGTTATAATTCTGTATATTATACTTTGATAGAAATGTTGTACAAGGCTGGGCCAGCGAACAGAGAGACCATCTTTCCAGTTTCCATGAACCATTCATTAGTCAAAGTTCTTTGGGTACAGTAAGACAACTGTGAGTCCACTTTACCTCCATCGTCCAGCCTGTGTCCCCTTGCGTCGTGCTCAGGGATTTTTGATGGAGGCTCTGTCCACTGACTGGTTAAGTAGTCGGTTCCATGTATTAAACCAGGCAGACTAAAAGGGCAGCATAGTCCATGGTGCGTGGTGGTGTGCAGTACCTTCTGCCTGGTGAGTTAATAACTATACTGATAATCGTCAAGCCTCATTGCAGGTGATAATTCAGATTTAACTTCTTTCCCAAGTGAAAAGCTGTTTCTCAGAACTGCTTGGGGGACTCTGTGTTTAATTTCTCCTGGTGCCTTCTGATAGGACACTAATCAGCAGGAAATGAGCTTGGAGATCTTTGCAAAGAGAGGTAACCTAAAATTAAGTGCCTAGAAAATCTCCCTGAAGAATATCATCCCCTGTAATCAGTAAGGATAAAGGAATGACAGTTTTGAACAGCATTTAGTTTCATTTGTTCATTGAGAACCTTGGTTCAGAAATTTGAGAAGTGGATTTTTTTGACTTAGAAGAAATGTAGACCTTTCCCTCCAATGTAAACACATGCTGCCTCCCTGCTTCCCTTAGGAAATAAGTCTGTCAGGTACAAGACAAGGACCCAGGAGGGTCCTTCTTGGTAAATCTGCAGTAACAGGTTGGTCGTGACTGAAGCAGACAGGTCTAAAGAAACCATGGTTTCAGCTGCAAAGACTTGTGTTGCTTTTTATCTATTGCTGCTTTTTCAATTAAGGAGTCTCCCCTGAGATGATCTATCGCCTTCCTGTCTGTGCAGGAAATAATTACTATCAAAACAACTCCATCGTCTGCCACATGTCTTTCTCGTGGCCAGGAGTCTAAGGATGTTATCAACAGTCTCTCTTGTGGTGGCTTTATTAGCATGGGACATGCAGCTTGGATACCAGCTTTCTGGAGGGTTCAGCCCTCACTATGCTTCCCTCCTCCTCTGTCTTCTCTTCCTCCTCCTTCTCCTTAGCCTCTCCCAGCCTGGTGACAGTGTTGTTACACTGTCACCAGCAGGAAATGTAAGCATGCTTTCTTATCTCCTGGTACCTGGTCTTTCTGAAGAGTCAGCCCTTTGTCATTGTGGAGAGCACCAGTGTTGTTCAGGTCCATAGGAATGTGGTCCAGAGTTCTGTCTCAGGATACACTAGATTTTACTGAGTTTTTGTGGAAAAATCAAATCAGTGAATTTTAGGCTTTAAAAATAAGTATTTTTAGATATGTCTTTTATTGAAGAGTAACATACCCATTGCTGTCAAGTTGATTCTGACAAATAGCCACCCTATAGGACAGAATAGAACAGCTCCATAGGGTTTCTAAGGAACAACTGGTGGACGCAAACTATTGGCCTTTTTTGGTTAGCAGCCAACCTCTTAACCACTGTGCCACCTTGCAGCAAAGTGCAAAAAAGTTCAGGGACTTTTTACCAAGTGAACATAACTGTGTAGCCAGCACCCAGATCAAGAAACAGAATGTTATTGCACCCCAGAGGCCCCGTTGTGCCCCCTTCTAGTTGTTGTATCTCTCACAAGCCTGTAGTCACTATGTACCGTCTAAGTGCCTAGATCAGTTTGCCCATGTTTGCACTTTACAGTAATGGAATTAAACAATATGTATGTTTGTTTATTTAGTTTTCTTTACTCAAAATTATATCAAACTCATCCATGTTGTTGCCTCTAGTATTTGTTCGTATTTACTGTTATGTAGTATTCTGTTGTATTATAAACCACCATGTTCTTACTCATTCTGCTGTTGATGGATATTCCTTTCTGTTTTTATAAACATAAGCATGTACTTCAATTAAGCATAATGGCTCCAAGTTGAATTGTTGGGTCATAGGTCATGCGTCGTATGTTGAGCTTTATTGTTGCCAGTCTTACAAAGTGTTGTTCCACTGTAGACTTTTTTCAGTGTGGAAAAATGTGGGAACAGCTTCCATACTTCTACCAACACTACCAGCATACCATCCTGCTTTTGTATAAGGTAATCCTTCCATTAGCCTATAATAAGAACTCTTCTTTTGACAGACAGGGGAAAAAAGGAAGCATCTTCCTTACTCAAGTCTTTATTCCTTAGTGCTGATCATTTTTCACATGGTGCTTCATTAGAATCCCAAATTTTTAACATAAAAAGAGTGCCCTGAGAGTGGTGTCTTTACCCTGTGTATCTGTAGGATTTGGGGACACTGTCTTGATAGGTAACATCTGGGTGTGCCTATCTGCTTTCCTTTTGTTCCAGTAATCTAGGAGTGACAGAGAAATGAGTGTTTGTTTAAAATTGAATTTATGACAACATGGGATCAGCCTCCATCAACCAGGCTGATGAATACTCAGGTGAACACGCTGCATATCCATGTTTTTTCCTTCCAGCTACCTACCTTTTCTGATTACGAAGCTGCACTGTCAATATGTTTGACTTACAGGGAAAAAAGAATGGGCCCTAGCAGTCTTTTATGCCACAGGCAGCTTTCATAAAGGAAAGGAATGAAGGTAGACCTTTGAGAACTCATGCCTAGCACAGAGGCCCTTGAGCTGCAGGTATCCTTAACTCATCCGTCCATTCTCTGGTGAAGGACTTGGGGGCAGGGGTTTGAAAATGAAAAAAAATCCATTCACTGAGCAAAGATTAAAGACTAACTTTTAGGCATCATTTTAGGCACTGTGGATACAGTTGACTGAACAAATAAATGAATCAATGATTAGTTTTAAAATGTAATTATAATAGCTTTTGCTTTCTTCCCCAGAATGGAAATCGTCTTAGATTTTACCCACTTCTAGGAATAAGACTGCTCTAAGAATACCTCACTTTTTGGCCAGCATCTCTTAATGTTCCTTAACTGCAGGAACCTGTTCTCATCAGGCCAAAGAATAACAACAACAGAAACGTCAGTGGTAGTTAACAGTTCTTGAATAAGAGATTTCCTTGGCCTGGCTGGAACCATCTCTGTGGGTGAGAATAATCAGCACAGTATTATCAGAGGGGAGGGTCTTTGTGGACTGAGAACAGGTGACTGGAGGCCCTGCCATTTTACCCAAGAGGCCAATGGCACTACTCGGAGAACCAGCAGCTCAGGGCCTTTTCAGCTTCTAGTAACCAGGGGTCCACCCCCAAGAGAGGACGTATCAAGGGAGGTGGCAGATCATAGCAGTTAAAAATGAGTGCTCTGGCATCAAATCCAAGCTTCACCACCTTTTAACTGTATAAACTTTAAAAAGTGTCTCTATTCTTCTGAGACCTCAGTTTGATCTTCAGTCCAATGGGGACAATTATACTTAATCTCACTGGGCTGTTAATGGGGACAAAGCTGACAGTGTATGCTATGTAAAAGGTATATAGTTGACATTCAGGAAGGGTTGGCCATTTTTGTTGTAGAAAATATTTTCAATACCTACTATGTGCAAAGCAGTGTGGTAGGCTCTGTTGGAACAAGGCTTTTGACTATTTGTTTCATGCACAAACCAAGACATTCCATGACACATAATGCTTAGTTGGTGATGGTTCTTATTTGAGAGTTTTCTTTAGTTGGTAAGGAAAGCCCATCATTTGCTATAAAAGTATTCGGGCAGAAGTAATGTGGCATCTATGTGGTCATTGAGCTTCAGATCCCTGGAGAGGCTTGTGGCAACTACTTGTTGATACCTGCAACACCATTGACTCATTCATTCATCAGCAAGGTTTATCAAATGTCTACTAAGTGTAGAATCCCTGGGTAGTGCAAATGGTTAATGCACCTGCCTGCTAGCTGAAAGGCTAGAGAGAAGGCCTGGTGATCTGTTTCCAAAAAATCAGTCATTGAAAACTCTCGGAATACAGTTCTACTCTGACACGCATGGAGTCACCATGAGTCAGAGTTGACTTAATGGCAACTGATTAGTTACCTGCTAAGTGGAAGGTATATACTGGATACCCTAAGTGACTGTGGGTGTGGGTGTGCTATAAAGGCAGCTGCTTTGCCAGTAAAGAGAGGATGCATGCTTGCATAGAATGATAACCAGAGTGAAGGGCAGGGCCAACACGGCAGACTAGTCACATGTCTCCTTGATTCTCTCTGAGAACTAAGGCCTAGAAAAATAATTGACCAGAGCAGTGTGGACATTCTAGGAGCCCCAAGATCAGGCATAGGGTTGTGAGATCAGACTGAGTGACAGGAAAGGGGAAAACTACCTTTTTTGGAGGCGAGACGGCGGTGCGGTGAGTCCTGCTTCTGCTGATGCAGCAGCTGAGAAGCTTGCGAGCATGGACTCCCTTGTTAACCAAGAGATTAGGACTGAAACTCCCAAGCCTGAGAGCCTGACAGGGGCTGGCTACTGTGCTGAGCTGCAGTGCCTAAGTAAACAGTGTCTCCTGCAGCAGAGAGGCTGTGCCTGGGATAGTCACATCTAGAGAACTCAGCAGCAGCTGATGACTGAGGATGCCAGCGCCTATCCCCACTTTCTCCTTTGAGACATGCCAGAGTTACTACTGACTCAGCACAAGAGAGGTGGCTCAGCTGGGATGCCATCTTGGTCAGCTGAGAGGCAGAGTCAGCCGCGGCTGAGGGCTTGGCTGGTGCTAATTCATATGGTGAGCAACAGTGCCTGTCTGGACAGTGCTTCTCCCAGAAGAAAAGCTGTTTTAAAGACAATTGTAACTAGAGAACATAGTGGTGACTGGCAGCTGAGTGTGGTGGTACCCTAACTCAGCCCTTCTTTGAATCACATCAGGTCATCTGCTGATGGCCCCCAAGAGACTCCATAAGTAGGGTGCCATCTTCGTCAGCCAGGAGACAGGACCTGCCACCCCTGAGGGCCTGGCTGCTGTCGGCTGCTGCTGGTCAACACCTCTCTCAGCAAGAAAGCAGGTTTTATGATAAGCACATCTAGAGGATGCAGCAGTGATGAGCAGCTGAGTATGGAGACACCATTTCCACCTCCCTTCTCTGAGTCACATCACGGCATCTGCTGATGGCCCCCAAGAGACTCCATAAGTAAGGCACCATCTTTGTCATCGGGCAGGTGGGGCCTTTTACCCCTGAAGGTGTAGCTGCTTTAGGCTGCTGCTGGACAGAGCCCCTCTCAGCAGAAAAGCAGCTGTTTTTTAAATAAGCACATCTGGAGAACACAGTGGTTCCTGGTGGCCAAGTGTGGTGGCATGTTTCTCACTTCCCTTAGCTGTGCCATGATGTCAACTGGTGTGATGCTGGAGAGTCGACAGTAAGTTGCTATCTTTATCAGCCAGGAGGTGGAGCCTGCCACCCCTGAGGACCTGGCTGGAGCCAGCTGCCAAGCTGAGCAGAATTGCAGGGCCTGACAGTGTCTGTATTACCAGAGAAGCTGTACAGATGACAGCTGAACCTAGAGAGCACAGTGGTGGCTGGTATCTAAGTCTAGCAGTGTCCTTACTCACTCTCTTCTTAGAGCTACACCACAGCTCCCATTGGTGTAACACCAGAGAAGCCGAACAGCTTTTTGATGGAGTGAAGACTAAGATAAAAATCTAACCAGTTAAAGAAGCAGACCACTATGGCTCTGGAAAATTCCCCAAATAAAGAATAAAAGAACTTCCCAGATGAAGAAGGCTTTCTGAAATTATTGGAGGTAGAATACAAACAAGTTATGTATAGAACCCTTCTAGAGATTAAACAAAGTGCAGCAGAACAAACTGAAAAATCAAGCAAACTATATGAACTGCTAGAACATCAATGATCTGAAATCCAGCAGATCAATAATACAATTACAGAGTTAGACAATTAAATGCAAAGCTGAAAGAGCAGGATTGAGGAAATGGAATGCAGAATTAGTGAGACTGAAGATAAAGTAACTGACATCGGCATTTTTGAGGGGAAATCAGGTAAAACAAACAAGGAAAATGAGGATGCATTAAGAAGCATGTGAAAATCTATCAAGAGAAATAATCTATGAATAATTGGAATTCTTGAACAGGGAGAGATAGCAGAAAATACAGAGAGAATTGTTGAAGAGCTGAGGACAGAAAACTTCCCTGATGTCATGAGAGAACATAGATATTCAAGATGCTTATAAAATTCCACAAATGGTAGACCCCAAAAGAAATACACCAAGACATATTATAACCAAGCTTAATAAAATAAAACATAAAGGGAGGCACTTAAATGCAGCAGTGCTTACAAGCAAAACTAACTACAAAGGGAAGCTCTGTAGGCTTCCCTCTGACTTCTCTGCAGAAACATGTTGGCAAGAAAGCAGTGGGATGACACACACAAAGCCTTGAAGGAGAAAAATTTTCAACGAAGAATTACATATCCTGCAAAAATTATCTCTCAAATATGACACTGAAATTGAGGTATTCTCAAATAAGCAGAAGCTTAGAGACTGTGCAAAAACCTAACCAAAATGACAAGAAATACTGAAAGAATCTCTTTGTTTAGAAAATCAATAACACCAGATGTATACTCAATGATGCAATGCAGAACACATCATCCAGAGTCCTACTCAGTAAGGGAACTCACAAAGCTCAATCAATCCTAAATTATTAAAAGTAGAGGAACAGAGATCTTAACATGTAAACTATGGCAGCATCACACTATAAAGAGGGATATATTACAGTAGCTATAGCCCTTTCAAAATGGAGAAGAAGTTAAGGAGATATACAAAAGTTACAGATTGGTTTAAACTTAGAATATTAAGAAGGATCAAAGGGACAGCTGCAAAGCAAGCTAACAATATACTACATATCAAAACAAGAAACATAATACAGGAGTCTCAACAGACACAAGACCAACATTGGAAAGGATGAAAGAAAATCCATAAAGACGACCCAGAACAAAATATTAAGTGGAACAAAGAAAATGGCAACAACACAAAAATAAAGGCACCAAAATGACAGCACTAAACACATATCTATCAATAATTATACTGAATGTAAATGGATTGAATACTCCAACTAGAAGCTGAGAGTCATACCTTGAATCAAAAACCACCATCCTTCCATACTTTGCTTACAAGAAATGCACCTTAGTCTCAAAGATATGAACAAATTGGAAATGGAAGGATGGAGAAATATATACCAAGTTAACAACATGCAAAGAAAAGCAGGAATGGCAATACTAATCTCAGATGAAATAGATTTTAATGTAAATTCTACCATCATGGACAACGATGGTTACTATCTGTCACTTAAAAGTCCAATACATAAGCAGGATATAGCAATATTAAATACTTATGCACCCAATACCAGAGTATCTAAATGCATTGAACAAATGCTGACAGCATTGAAAAATGAGATAGATCACTCCACTATAATAGTAGGAGACTTCAACACTCCACTTTCAGTAATGGAAAGATCATCCAGAAGAAAACTCGATAAAGTTACAAAAAGTCTTATTGCAACAGTCAACCAACTAGACCTCATTAACATATGCAAAACTTTTTACCCAACATCAGATAAGTACACCTTCTTTTCCAATACACGTAGAATTGACCACATGGAATTTCCAGAACAGACCACATATTAGGTCATAAAGCAAGTCTCAACAAAATTCAAACCAGTAAATTATTGTGAAGCATCTTTTTGGACCATAAAAGTTAAAATCAATAGCAGAAAAAACATGGGTAGAAATTTGAACTCATAGAAACTGAACAGCACCTTGTTCAAAAATTTGTGAGTTATAGAAGGAATCAAAAATGGAATAAAGAAATTCATGGAATCAAATGAAAATGAAAACACTTCATACCTGAACCTATGGGATAGAGCAAAAGTAGTGATCAGAGGTCAGTTTACCTCTATAAATGCCCACATCTGGAATGAAGAAAGGGCCCAAACCAGAGAATTAACCCTAGAACTTGAACAAGTAGAAAGAGAACAACAAAAGAACCCTTCATGTACCAGAAGAAAACAGATAATAAAAATGAGAGCACAACTAAACAAGTTAGAGAACAGACAAACAATTGAAAGAATTAGCAAAACCAAAAGCTGTTTTCAAAAGATCAACAAAGTAGATAAACTTCTGGCTAAACTCACAAAAGGAAAAACAGGAAACAAATAACCCGAAAAAGAAATGAGACCAGAGATGTCACAGTAGACCCAGTAGAAATCAAAAGTACCATAACAGAATTACTACAAAAAACTGTGCTTTAATAGATTTGAAAACCTAAAGGAAATGGACGTATTTCTAGATTTCCATCACCTACCAAAATTATCACAAGGAGAAGTAGAACAACTTAATAAATGTGTCACAAAAGAAGAGACTGAAAAAGTAATAAAAAAACTACCAACCAAAGTCCTGCCCCAGATGGCTTCACCAGGAAATTCTACCAAACTTTTAGAGAAGTTAATTCTAATACTACTGAGGCTATTTCCCAGCATTGAAAAGGACAGAATACTCCCAAATTCATTCTATGAAGCTAGCATAATGCTGATATCAAACCCAAGGAAGGATGCCACACAAAAAAGAAAATTATATATCACTCATGAACCTAGATGCAAAAATCTTCAACAAAATCCTAGCCAATAGAATTCAGCAGCATACCAAAAATAAATAAATAAATAAAATTAACTGTGACCAAGTTGGAGTCATGTCAGGGATGAAGGACTGGTTCAGTATCAGAAGAGCAATGTGATCAACCACATAAGTAACACAAAGCATAAGAATCACCTGATTTCATCAACTGATGCAGAAAAAAGCATTTGACAAAGTCCAACACCCATTCATGGTAAAAACTCTCAACAAAATAGAAATAGAAGGGAAACTGCTCAGTGCAATAAGGGGCATAATCTAAGCAAAGCCAACTGCTTACTTCATCCTGAATGGAGAGAGACTGAAGGAATTCCCTCTGAGAATGGGAACTAGGCAAGGATACCCACTGTCACCACTTTGATTCAACATTGTGCTAGAGGTTCTGGCCAGAGTAATCAGACAAGACAAAGAAATAAAGTGCATCTGTATTTGTAAAGAAGAGATAAAAATACCCCTATTTGGAGATGATATGATTGTATACACAGAGAAACCTAAAGAACCCTTAAATAAACCACTGGAACTAATAGAAAATTTCAACAAAGTATCAGGGTAAAAGATAAACATAAGTAAATCAGTAGGATTACTTTACAACAAAGAGATCATTAATGAAGAAATCACCAAGTCAATATGATTAGTAGCCCCCAAGAATTAAAATACCTAGGAATAAATCTAACCAGAGAAGTAAGAGACCTATACAGAGAAAATTACAAGACCTCACTGCAAGAATCCGAAAGAGACTTATGTAAGTGGAGAACTCTACCTTGCTCATGGATAGGAAGACTTAACATTCTAAAAATGCCCATTTTACCCAAAGCGATCTACTTATACCATGCAATCCCAATACAAATTCCAGTGTCATTTTTAATGAGATGTAGAAAGAAATCACAGCTTTGTTTGGCAAGGGAAGAAACTCCAGATAAGTAAAACAGTAATGAAGAAGCAAAGGAACAGAGTGGGAGGCCCCACACTACCCAACCTTAGAACCTACTACACTGCCACCGTAGTCAAAACAGCCTGATACTGGTACAAAAAGAAACATACAGACCAATGGAACAGAATAGAGAACCCAGAAATATCACCGTCTTCTTATGAACAGTTGATACTTAACAAAGGCCCAAAGGTTGTAAACTGGGGCAAAACAGTCTCTGTAACACACGGTTTTGGCAAAATGGGATATCATCTGCAAAAAACTGAAAGAAGACCCATAGCTCATACCTTACACAAAAACTAGCTCAAAGTGGATCAGAGACCTAAATATCAAGCCTAAAACAATAAAGATCATGCACAAAAAAATAGAGACAACAATGGAAGTTCTAATACAGGGCTTAAACAGACTATAAAACATGACCAACAATGCACAAACAACAGAAGTGAAAATCGGTAAGTGGAACTACTAAAAATCAATGACTTATGTTCATCCAAAGACTATCAACAGAGTTGAAAGACTGCCTTCAGAATGGGAAAAATATTTGATCACTACATGTCAGAGCAACTTCTGATTTCCACAGTCTACAAGGTACTGCAAAATATCAACAAGAAAAAGGTAAATAACCCAATTAAACAATGGGCAAAAGAGATGGACAGACGTTTCATCAAAGAAGACATCCAGACAGCCAAAAGACACATCAGGAAATGCTCACAATCATTAGCTATTACAAAATCCAAATCAAAACTACAATGATATACCATCTCATCTCAACAAGGTTGGCAGTAATCCAAAATACAAAGCAACAAATGCTGGAGAGGCTGCGGAGACATTGGAACTCTCCTACACTGCTGGTGCGAATGCAAAATAGTACAACCTCTTTGGAGAGCAATTTGGTACTTCCATAAAAAGCTAGAAATGGAAGTACCGTTTGATCCAGCAGTCCCACTGCTCAGAACGTATCCTACAGAAATAAAAGTGGTCACATGAACAGATACATGCGCATCAATGTTTTTTGAAGCACAGTTTGCAATAGCAAAAAGGTGGAATTAACCTAGGTGCCCATCAACAGATGAATGGATAAACACGCTATGGTACATATACTCAATAGAACACTATGCAGTGATTTTAGGAAGCATCTCATGACTTGGTTTCAACCAGAAGGCATGTTGCGTGTAGTCAGTGAGCTGTAAAAGGGCAAGTGTTGTATGAGACCGCTGCTATCAGGACTTAAAAATGAACTTATGTACAAAAGATAAGACTCCTTGACAGCTACAAAGGTGGTGAGGGAGGGAGACGGATGTTCATAGATTAGACAGTCGACAAGAATTTGGTTAGTTGAAGGGAGTGACAGCATGTAGTTGAGAGCAGGTCAGTGTAACTGGACTATACCATAAACTGAAAGGTTTTCTAAACTCAACCCAATATTTCAAAGGAGTAGCAGGGACACAGTCTAGTGACCATGTTTTCAGGGGACATTGAGGTCACTTGGCATAAGTAGTGTTTAGCTAAGAGAGTCTTCTGCACCCCATGTTGGTGAGTGGCAACTGGGGTCTTAGAAGCTAGCAAGCTGCCATCTGAGGTACACCAAATGGTCCATCTGGAACAGATGATGACCAAGAACATCAAAGGCATGTGGAAAAGTGAGCCCAGGAGACAAGAACTCATATGAATGGTGCCCAGCCACCACCAAAGGCAGCCATGATGGGGGGCACAATGTAGAGTCCCTGGGGAAACATGAGAAAAAGAGGTGTGGAGTTCAAGAACTCTGCTAAAAGACCAGAATTGATGATCTAACAGCCTGGAGGGTCCCCTGGGAACATGGCCTCTAGACTTGCTCCCGGCCCTAGTTTGAAGCCAGCACTGAGGTCAACTCTTTAGACAAGAACGCACAGATTCAGGGACTCAGTGTGAGCACGTAGTGTATGTGTTTCCTGGTTTTATACATTTATAGGAGACTGTCCTACTGGTTTCTTTCTAGATGGGAGAGAATAAAATGGGGAGGATGGGACAGGTGCTCATTAAAAGGATACTGGAAGTATAGAGTGAAAAGGAGGAATGTGCTGTCACAGAGTGAGAAGAACAGATGAAGCTGCAGATAGCCAAACATGCGAAACTGATTTGGATTGTATACTTTCACTTAATCATAATAAAAAAATTCATTTTTTTCAAAGATAACCAAAGTGACACAGAAAAGAAAATGGTAACTGTCAACTGAGTGTCAGTGTGCATTAAATGAGATTGTATGTGTCAGACACTTCATATAGTGCCTAAAACGTAGAAGGAACTCAATAAATAGCCATTGCATCAGCATCTAGCCCAGACTCCAAAGTAAATTCTTGAAGGGAGTGATCCCTACAGTCCAGGGCTGTCCAGGAAAGATCTTATCCAGTGACTGAATTTGGGAAGACACAGAGGGAAGAAGCCAGTTCCAGCAGGTGATAGATGACTGCTACTCCTCAGGCCCCTTGCTTTTTCAGTGTAGGTGGAAAAGAGATTTCAGGAGAGAGAAGAGAAAGACATGATCACTTTTCATTTCATAATTAAACTGAAACCCGCCCTGGGAGAGGTGATAACACAGTGACTTAAACTCATTCTGAGGAATAGCTGACATCATGTTTTAATTAGTGGAAAGAAAGCTCACAGGAACTGAAATCTGATGACACATGCATTTCTGCACGTGCTGTGGAGGCAGGAAGTAGATAGCAGTAGTAGAAAAGGTCTGAAGATAACTTTGAAGGTTGGCTTAGCATTCCGGGTGGTGATAAATAGAAGTGGCTTTGTTATAGCTGGCCAGTGGTTAGGAATGTACAAAGTTGTTCTAGCCAAACTGATCTTCCCTGAATCAAATACATGAGGTGTTTAAAGAATTATCAGTAGGCCTCTCAGTTCAGAGTTTTTCTCCTTCTGGAGCTGGTAGCCACACAATCAAAAAAGGTTTTGTTAAAACAGTGAAGTGTAATTACAGAGCTGACAGGTAGCAGCAAGTCAGGGGAGACATCTTACTCTGCAGTCACTTAAACAATGATTTCAAGCAAGGTGACAGTGAAGAGTTCTACTGAATGTGTAAGCTGTCCCTGTTGAGCCTTCGCATAACCCAGCCCCAAATCCTCAAGGAAAATCACATTCAGTGGCAACTGACTTACTTCTTAGACAAAGATCAAAGACAGAGATTGAATGGCATTTTTTCTCAGGATTGCAGGAAGCACAGTAAGAGTCCCATCTCTTCATCCCTCCCGCTTTCCAGCTAGCCCACATTCTATGAGCCACACATGATGCTGGGCACTGGGCTACAAAGTCTATAAGGATGTGATTCCTGTCCGCAAGGAGATAACACAATCTAGAGAAGTCTTCTGAGAGTCTCAGAAACCAAAGTAGTCAGTGTGGCTTCTTGGACACAAGTGGGGATACTTGGCTTAGATGAGTGTATAGCTCCCAGTGGTAGGTAGTGGGGTAAAGATATGGCAGTCTGCTCCAATAAAGATTTACAGCCTTGGAAATTCTGTGGGGCAAGTTCTTCTCTGTCCTATAAGGCTGCTGTGAATCAGGATTGATTTGACAACACTGGGGTGGGTATGGTAGGTGAGCCACCATCTCACTGTCAGTTGGTTTTATTGTGGTAGCTTGTGTGCTGCTGTCATGTTGGAAGCTATGCTATCGGTATTTCAGATACTGTTAGGATCACCTGTGGTGGACAGGTTTCAGCAGAGCTTCCTAGCTAAGGCAGACTAGAAAGAAAGGGCTGGGGATCTGCCTCTGAAAATTAGCCACTGAAACCCTATGGCTCGCAACAGACTGTTGTCCAGTAGAGTGCTGGAAGATGACCCCCACAGACTGAAAGGTGCTGAAAACACACAGTAGCCAAAACAGTGGGCTTGAGCAACAGTCAAGAAGATGGCCCAGGAACCAGGCAACCTTTTGTTCTGTCATACATGAAGTAGCCATGTGTCAGAGCCAACTGGATGGCAACTGACACTGCCTGGACACAAATGGGGATACATGGCATAGATGAATTTACAGCTTCCTAAGAGTTGGAATCAACTCTGTGGCAGTGGGTTTGGTTTGGTTTGGGGTTTATGACATGTGGTGGGGAGCCCTCGTGGTGCAGTGGTTAAGAGCTGGGCTACCAACCAAGCAGTTTGAACCTCCTAGTCTCTTCTTGGAAACCCCGTAGAGGAGTTCTAGTCTACCCTATAGAGTTGCTTGAGTTACAGTTGGTTCAACAATGATGAGTATGGTTTGGGGGGCATGGTAGGTAATAGGAAAACAGCAACAACATGGCAGACAGGCACTCAGACAGCACTTACAACAGTGCCTGACACATAGTAAATAGAGAAACTGGGGAGGAGGGAAATTTTCTTACTCTCTTCCAAGTCCTACTTTCAAGAATGAGGACCAACAGGCTCAGAACTGAGCTCCTTTTCTGACAACAACATATTAGCTTCCTAGTGCTCAGTCCTCCACCTTCAGAGGCATGCCTGTCCATCTGTTACACCAGGCTCTTTCCTATAAGTGTAAGGTTCTCATGCTCCTGTCTTTGAGAAAATGTCCTTTCTCGTGGCATAGTCATAGCTCTATAACCTGTCCTGGCCTGGGGTCCCTGTGTTTCCCTAAAACCTCCTGGATTGCTTTTGCTTCCTAACAGTGGCTACATGCTAGTAGCTATCAGGAATCACTCAGGAGTTAGATCACTTTACTACAGAGTGGCCTGGGGATGGAGGGGTTCTCTTTGGGCCCCTGACACCGTTGCTCCTTGTACCTCTCCAGCTCCTTGGCTCCCAGGCCAAGTCCTCTGCAGGTCTCTGTCCTTTATGCATTTGACTTGGGCCTAAGGAGGGGAGAGAGGGTCTGGTAGCATTGGTTGGCTGGACTCCAGCGTCTCCTTTGGGATGCTGACAGGTGAGCCATGTCAGGGCAAGGCCATGGGTGCTACGCCTTTTCTGACATGATCCTTGACCAAGCCCTTCCAAAAGCAGGCTTTGTCAAAAGACTTCCCCCATCAGGCACCCTTTGGATTTTTCTTTTTCTCCCTGTTTGGCTCTTGCTATAGTTTTTTTATGTTATTTTTATTGGGCTGTAGATGAAGGTTTACAGAGCAAATTAATACATATTCTGTGTTGTGGCATTGGTTGCTAGCCCTGAGATGTGTCAGCACTCTCCCCTTCTCAGCCTTGGGTTCCCAGTTTCCATTCATCCAGCTTTCCAGTTCCTTCCTGCTTTTTTGTCCTCACTCCTGTGCTGGTGTGCCCATTTAGTCTTGTATCTATGACTGAGCTGCATGTACTATTGTTTGTTTTATGGGTTTGTCTAGTTGGTGACTGAAGGGTGAACCTCCAGATCTTAACTGCTATGGGTTTTAATTGGAGCTGATGTGTTAGCAGATGTTGGGAGTTCACAGGGAATGTGCCAGTCCCTCCCCAGGTTTGGGCTGGGCTGGAAGTGTTGAGCATCCCCTGAGAATGAAGGCAGCAGGAGTAGGTGCTGGGAAGGGGCAGACCTGGAGATCACTAAGCAGAGATATCCCCTGAACAGCGGGAGGGTCTGCCCAGACGTTTCAATTCCTTGTACTTGACTTCTTTCGACATTTCAGGGAAAATACAAATAGCTTCCCAGGCTGCAGCAGCCCTATGAGTTATTCTGGTCTTGGCACCAGCTCACTGCCCAGGCGCCCAGTCCTCTCGGGGTTTTGCTGGACAGTGGGCTCTTAACTCTCTTCTGCTCTCATGTATTTCCTTTCTCATCTCAAAAAGCCAGTCCCTGCCCCCACCCCTCTGGAGATCTAAACTCCTTGCAATTTCTACTTCTAACAGGCCCAGCTCTCCAGCTTGAGGACAAGCCACACTGTTACTGATCCTAGGCTTCTGGCTCCAAGCAGAGCAAAAAAGTTGGATTTCCAGTAGTTTATTTAGCAAGTGCTTGTACTCAAATCCTGGACTTCAGGTCCTGTGGAATCCAGCCTCCCTTTGTCCCCAGCTTGCTGCTTTGACCCTGTTTCAGGCAGTACAGGCTGTCTTCTATCCTCTGTGGCTATTTGTTGGCTTTGCTTTCATTTATTTCTTAGATAACACATACATAATTTGTTCTTTAGTTAAAAAGAAAAAGGGAAGCAGCAGTGTAAACACCAACATGTCCCATTCGCTCAGGCACTCTTAGTCTGAGAAATATACACAGATCATTAAATAGCAATTATTGTAATTAGTAGAATGTACACGTGATTAATCACCCTCTGCCCCATCTCCTTTGATTTACCTTGCCTGTGGCGATAGTGGATACTGGAAGGGGGTATAGAGCTGGCTGCAGTGTAGAGAAAGGAAAAGGTAGAGCTGGTTTTTCATGAGGTTTCTTCACTCTGAGCGGGTGGGAGATATTGGTGCATAGATCTCTCTGTGTTATCATTGCCTTCCTCTAAGGCTGCCTCTTCTCCATTTCTCTGTGACCTACTCCAGGACACAGCTTTGCTCCAGAAAAGTATTCAGTAAGCATCTCTCTGAGGTTTGCAGCCTTAGCCAGGCATTTAGACTAAAACAGCCAGGTGTATGAACACAAGACCTGAAAAACAGCTTTCCTATATGCGTGAAAACCTCAGCCTCATCTGTACCACCCCAACACCTACACCCACACCCACATGTGTACACACAGAGAGGGACAAACACACACAGACACACCATACACATGCTTCTGGCTCAAGAACAGTTCAGGTCCTGTGTGAGGCCCCAACAAGCCAGATACCCTGCAACCGTGGGATCCAGGTAGGGCTTGATGACCGTGGAAGCTGTGGCAGTGGCTGTTTAAGGCTACGGATGGATGAGGCTGCAGCCAATGACCACGTATTTACAGCTGCCGCATTACTGATAATTAAAGGTGTGTGAGGCCCAGCCTCTTCCTCCAGGGGAGAGAGGCCTGTTTGTGTAGACTCAGCACACACTGCCAGTGTTGTCGGCAGCTAGCACCAGCTGCCTTGCTAGCCGGCGCCTGATGCTCTTCCAGTGCTCCTCCCTCTCCAGGAGACACACCTCACCTAGTGGTTTTTCAGAGTGTGGTGGGGGGAGGAAAAGGTGCCTGTATTAACCTGGCTTGCTCCTACATTTTTGATGTGGCTCCTTTGTCCCCTGGGTGTAACACAGTGGATTTCACCTTCTCTCCCCCTGTTGGGGAGTAAGAAATGGGCATTAGATTTTTAGTCCTGTTACTAACAAATTATATAACCTAGTTGAGTATTTCAGTTTCCTTGTCTGTAAAATGGGGATTTATACCCACTTTGTAAGACTAAGAAGACCCTAGTGACATAGTGGTTAAGTGCTACAGCTGCTAACCAAAAGGTCTACAGTTTGAATCCACCAGGTGCTCCTTGAAAACCCTATGTGGCAGTTATACTCTGCCCTGTGGGGTCACTGTGAGTTGGAATTGACTTGACGGTAGAAGGGGTTTTGGTTTGTTGGCTTTCATTAAACTGATGGGATGATTAAATGCAATAATGCTTAGCCTTTAAGGAATTTTCAGTTCATTAACTCAGGCGATTCAATAAATATTGAGCGCCACCTGTGTGTCAGGCATGAACTAGGCTCTGGGAGTAAAGCAGTAAGTGACGTAGGGGTGAAGAACTGCTGCTGCTAACCAGCAGTTCTGCATTTCAGATACACCAGGCTCTCCTTGCAAACCCTATCCAGCAGTTCCACTCTGTGCTGTAGGGTTGCTAAAAGTCAGAATTGACTCAATGACAACAGGGATCTGTATGTAGTTAGTGCTACAGATGAGTATATGTGTGGGGGGAGACAAATAAACTAGATAGTTTCAGATAGAGATATGCTGTATGAAGAAAGCAAAATAATACGGGGTGGGAGATGCAGGTACCCGGAGGAGGAGACATTTGAGCTGAGCCTTGAATGAGGAGGAACCAGCCATGCACAGATCTGGAGGAAGAATATTCTAGGCAGAGGGAACAGATAATATACAAAGACCTTGAGGCAGGAATGACCATAGTAATTCACAGTAATTCCAGGTTGCTGCCTGAAAGGAAAGGTTCAGATGAAGCTGATGTTTAAATCTTCAGGTGACGGGGTCTGTTTTAGTTCTTCAGGACTGCTGTAAGAGAAATACCACATGTGGTTGGCCTTAACAAACAGAAAGTTATTTTCTCACAGTGTAGGAGGCTAGAAGTTTAAATTCAGTGTACTGGCTTGAGGGGAGAAATCTTCCTTTTTCTGTCAACTCTGCGGAAAGGCCCTTATTCTGTGGCTCCTTGGGGATCCTCATGTGGACTGAAATATATCTTCCTCCATCTCTGCTTTTTCTGTGTGCTTGTTTAATGTCTTTTATTTCTCCAAAGAGATTAATTTAGGACATGCCGTGCACTAATCTTGTGTCATTAATATAACAAACAACCCATTCCCAAATCGGATTATAACTACATGCATGTTGTTGTTCTTGTTAGGTGTCAACCAGTAGCAACCCCATATACAACATAAAGAAGCACTGCCTGGTCCTGTGCCATGCCCATAGTCACTGCTGTGCGTGAGTCCATGGCTGCAGCCACCTTGTGAGTTCATCTTGTGGAGGGTCTTCCTCTTTTTCACTGACCTTCCACATTACCAAGCATAATGTCCTCCAGGGGTTGATCGACAGGCATAGGAGTTAGGATTTACAACATATATTTTGGGGGGACATAGTTCAGTCTGTAACAAAGAAACTTACAACTAAGCAAAAGGCTTAGGCTCCAGGAGATGTCTCAGGCTGGCCACATCTATCAGGTAGTTGCAGCTGCCAAGGCTCATTATTTTGTTCAATAGCTGAAACTCATTTATTTATAGAGTGTTATTAAGAAATTGATTTACTATGTACTTTTGGCTAATTACACTGCCTTACATTTATGTCTGCATATTGTTTATCATTGCAAGTTATTTGCAAGGCAAATGAGCTTGCTCTGGTGACAAAGAAGGAGCAATACTTGACAACCTGGGAAATTCACACCTGTTTGCAGGGTGGATCCCTGGATGAGTCACACCTGGTGTCTATTTTTCATTACCGTGGTAATGGTTTTCCAAAGAGTCTTGGTGGTACAGTGGTTAAACACTTGGCTGCTAACTGAAAGATTGGCGGCTTAAATCCATCAGGGGCTCCATGGGAAAAAAGACCTGATGATCATTTCCCATAAAGATTTGCAGCCTACAAGACCCTGTGGGAGGATTTCTGCTCTATCCTAGGAGGCTACGATGAGTCAGACTTGACTCAACGGCACACAAAAACAATAGTTTTCCTTACTTTGGGAACTACAGGGCTGACTGAGGGCCAGGGAGGGGCACCACAACAACTCCAGGGATTATGACTTACTGTCACTATGAGAGATGTCCCTGACAGTCATAGTGTCCTGTGTGTGTGTGGAGCTGTATAGTTGCAAACCACTTTCATCTGCGTAATCTCATTTGAGCTCAGAGCAATCTACTAGGCAGAGAGGGATCATCACCTTGGTCTTATAGAAGCAAAAAGTGAAGCTTGGAAGCCTTTGTTGAGTGTCAGAGGTTGAGATGGGATCTATATGTAGACCTGCCTTCCTTTCTCCCTTCCTCCTTCCCACTCGTCTCCCCTGCCCTCCCCCTTCTTTCACTCCTCCTCTCCCTCTCCCTTCTTTCCCTCTCCCTCCTCTCTCTACCTCTCCTACTCCTCCAACATCCTTTGAGTAGCATTCCATAGTGGTTATGAGTGTGAGTGTTTAGATCAACCAGTTTACCTGGACTCATGTTCAGCTCTCTTGCTCAGCCTGCTGTATGAATATCTATCTTAAAGATTATTGCAAAAATTGAGTAAGTCAACATACATGTAAAATGCCTACAGTGGTACTTGGCCTGTAGTGAGCTCTCAATAATTGTCAGCTGCTTCCATCATTATGAGCCAGAAGTGCTGTATCCACCCTACCATGCTGTCCTTTACTAGACTGTCCTAAGGGCCTTAACCCCTTCCCCAACTTTGGTTCAGCTCTGTCAGTTGAGTCTTTCTTTTCTTCTCCCCATTTGTCAACCCGCTCTCTGTCACTATCTTCGTATCCTCTGATTTTTTTCAGTCTCCTTCCCTCTTCTCTGCACACACAAAAGAGACAGCCAAACATTAGCAGCTGCAGCACTTTTTCAGCAAACCTGGCTCCCTTTTTCTCAATCTGGTAAATCACATCCCTAGGTAAATTTGAAGTTTAGAAGATGCTTTTTAAGCTCAAAAAACCCGCGCGCATGCGCATGTTCTCTTCTCTCTCTCTCTCCCCCTCCCTCACACACACACACACACACACAGGAGAGAATGTTAAACCTGTGGCCAGGTATGTTTGTGTACCACCTTCAGTTCCATCTTAGCAGGGACTATGGGGAGGAGGACTTGAGGGCCATTTATAGGGTTATTGTGAGTTGGAATCAACTTGATGGCAGTAGATTTGGATTTTTTCTTGGTAGAATCAGAAAGTCACAACTGAATTGGGGAAGCAAATGGGAGCTGTGAGCAGAAATAGAGAGTTTAGCCATCCAGAATTGAGGAGACTGAAAGCAAATAGGAGACAGGGTCTTCAGCTGGCCTCAGGCACCCCCGCTCCTCCCTCCTGTGCTTGCCTTCTCCACACTACCTGAACATTCTGCCTTGAACCTGTTCCTTTCCAATATCAATCATCAGATCTGGTGCTGCCACCACTCTTGACTAAGTGATAATCAGCTCACCTTACAAGTTATTCTGCAACGGCTCATCGTGCTTCCTTTTTCCTAGCTAGCAGCTTAGCATTTTAATAAGGGCTTTTGGGAAATTCTGTGTTAACTCAGGAGTGACACTAATGGAGGTCATACAGGGCATCCTGGCAAGTCAGTGCAGAGAATAAGTTTTTGGTGAGTTTATGGAGGCACTCTTTAGACCACCTTTGGGGCTGAAGGGTTGGGGGACTGCTGACTCCGTGTAGGAGCAGAATGCGTCTCCATTCTGCAGGGTATCCCTTATTTTCCAGCAGAATCCAGATGAATGAGAGATTTGGTAGACGTGTGGGGAGCGTTGGTGAGGGAAGGGCAAGCAACTGAAATCTCAGAACCTTCCCTCCTGACTCTCCAGTGTAACCGTATCCGCTTACGTGGTGCATCTGGGCTGTGTAGTCAGTCTGGGCATTTCCACTTGAGAGCAAGCCAGTTGGCTGTATGTATAACCCAGATGTCCAGAGAATTGTCAATCCTTCCCTTAAAGTCTAAAAATATGAGTGCAAGTCTTAGCTCTGACATTTGAAAGTGACTCGTTCTCGCCTCAGTTTCCCTCAGAAGAGTGGGTGATGGGGCTGACATCATAGGACCTCTGTGGGCCTTGCTGAAGATGTAAAACCACCTCACAGACAAAATGATGCCCAGAAGAGCCTGATAGGGGCTCATTTCTTCATTGCTTTTGCTTCTTGGAGGGTTTTGGATTTTTTGTTTTCAACTCTTCTGGGCCAAGAAGGGACCTGCTGTGACCATACTGCTCAGACGCTCTGCCCGGTGGCACTTGATCATGTATCCAGGTGATATACTAGACTTGCCCTGTCTCGCCTACAGCTTGTAGAGGCCAAAGGAAAATTGCCCGAGACCAGTTCATGCTTTGCACAAGAAACATAACCGCAGCCTACCCCAGCCCTGCCTCTCCGGGCTTAAGCCCAGCCTTCCCAGGGGAAGACACTCCCTTCTGCTTACACCTGTTGGGGAAGGATTGCTGCCAGGACCCTGCCGCTTTCAGCTGCCTTTCTGCTTTGCTATTCTGTCTGAAGTAGGAAATAGGGCAGACTTGCTCTTAGACTCCAAAGGTCATGAAAAACATGAAAAGGAAATAAACAGGCCTCTGTAACTCACCTCCCTGGCAGGACTGTGGCGAAGGGTGATGGGGGAGGCGGCACCCGGCCTGGGAACCCAGCTGGGTCAGACCAGTGGGCTGAGCAGCGGCTCTTGCACCTCATTCCATTGCTTTTTCTCTCTTTGCTGGATTCTCTTGCTCTTTAGCTCTTTCTTTGTCCTGCTCTCCATCCAATGAACCTAGTTAAGGAAATCCGACTGAGTACCTACTATGTGCCAGACACAAGGAAGGTATTTTTACACTTGATATCTTGTTTTACAACCCTCTGAAGAGGGAATTAGCATCTCCATTTTTACAGATGAGAAAACTGAGGCTCAGAGAGGTTGAAGGCGTGACCCAGGGTCCCACAGACTGAAACCTAAGTCTGTCTGGTTCCAAAGCTCTGCCTGAGCATGGAAGCTTTTTTCCCAAAGGTCTTTGCTATCTGAAAACCCAGCATAGTTCTGGGAAGTGGCTAAGTGCTAAATGTTCTGCCTCCTGCTCCAGCTCCCTTCTCCCCACTTGCTTTGTGCACCCTCCCCCCACCCCCAGAACCTTTCCCGAGCGGCCTTTCCCCACCAACACTGTCTGGTCTCAAGTCTCTTTTTTCTCTGAGTTCTTACATTGTAAAATTATCTAAGTAACTTCCTGATACAATAAAAATATCTGGTCATGACATAGTGGGTTAGTTCATTAATGGGGCACCTCTTTAGGTGCATTTGTTTAACACTAGACTTCTGGAGATAACCCCTAAAAAGTAATTATCTGACGTCTAGGTCAATTGGCATAACAAAGTTTATTAAGAAAATGTTCTGCATCCCACTTTGGTGAGTGGCATCCGGGGTCTTAAAAGCCAACAAGCAGCCATCTAAGATACATCAATTGGTCCCAACTCACCCGGAGCAAAGGAAAATAAAGAGTACCAAAGATGTGTGGAAAATATGACGCCGAGAGACAGAAAGGGCAACATAAACTAGAGACTCCATCAGCCTGAGACTAGAATAACTAGATGGTGCCCAGCTACCACCAGTGACCACAACAGAATAAGTCCAGAGGTCCTGAGAAGAAACACAACAGAGAGGCCTTGATGGAGTGGGAGAAAAATGGGGTGCAGAAGTTAAACTCATGTAAAAATAAAATAAAAAAACAGATTTGGTGGTCTGACTGAGACTAGAGGGACCCCAGAAGACAAGGGCCCCGGATTCTCTGTTAGCCAAAACCAAAATCATTCCTGAAGCAAATTCTTCAAAGACTAGACAGGACTTAAAATGATACCTGTGAAGAATACTTCTTGGCTTAGATATATACATGAGACTAAAGGGGCAGCTGGTGTCTGGAGGCAAGAAGAGAAGACAGAAAGGGTCAGGCACTGGATGAATGAACACAGAAATATAGGGCGAAGAGGAAGATTATATTGTCACAGTAGGAGAGCAACTAGGGTCATGTAACAATGGAAGTGTAAGTTTTTGTATAAGAAACTGACTTGATTGTAAACTTTCATTTGAAGCACAGTTTTTAAAAAAGTGTATGTTTAATAGTTGATTTTTGTCCCCTGTTTGGCACCATAATGTGGTTTACTGGAAGAAATATAGGCTTTGGAGTTATACAGACAGAAAGTTCTGACCCTATTACTTACTAGTTATATGAACTTGTGTTAAATACAGGAACTGTACAGGCTTTCACTGTACCATTTCTAACACTATATTAATTGCAGTTGTGCATATAGCACACAGCATAGGCTCTGGTTCCTAGAGGGACCTTCAGGAAACATTAGTTTAATTTTTTCCCCTTTGGGGACGAGCAGAAGTTTTCCTGCTTTCCATCAAGTCATGAAATAGCTTCCCACTCCATTTCTATTGAGAGGCATTGCCCTTGACCTTTCATTTAGGAGTGCTCAGACTGCTGGCTCTGTGGCTGGCAGGGAAGAAGGGACTAGACTAAAACCTTTGTCAGGCCATAACACCAGCCCCCACTGCATAGGATACTGACTTTTCCCAAGGGGTCTCCCACCTCCATTCATTGCAGACACCCAGCCTGCTCTCACCCTCTGGGGAACGCTACTGGAGAAGGACAAATGAGGGGTATTGAAGGCTCTACAGGCAGCAAATGGGGAGTCAGGCTTCACCCACATTTCAGGGGGACTCTTTCTTGTTCTTCATTTTTAACTTTGAATTTTTGGGAAAAGATTGTAAGGGAAGGATGCAATGACCTCAGGAGAAAAGACAAAAGAGATCATGAGGGAGTAGAAAGAGAAAATAGAAATGATGGAAAAGAGAGAGGAATTCTTAAAGATGAAAGCAATGCGTGTAATAAATGAGTTGTCCTTCTTTCAGAGGCAACACATTAATGTGTTCATTAGAAACCACTTGGGAATCTTGTTAGCAATGCAAATTAAAAAATATCTTTAATGTAAATTTTTTAGAACCTAATTCAGCGGGAACCCTGGTAGTGCAATGTTTAAGCACTTGGATGCTAATCAAAAGGTCAGTGGTTTGAACCTAGCAGCCATTCTATGGGAGAGAAGACCTGGCTATCTGTTCCCATCAAGATTTTTCACCTAGGAAACCCCATGGGGGCAATTCTGCTCTGTCTTGTAGGGTTGCTATGAGCTAGAATTGACAGCACATAATAACAACACAACAATCAGATTCAGTAAGTCTAAACTGGAGCCTGCGTTTTAACAAACTCTTCTAAGCAATTTTGATGTAGGTGTTTGGAGACCACACTGAGAAACACTGAATTTTCAGCTGGGCCTTTGGGATGCTGGGTTCTCAAAAAAAAAAAAACAAAACCTCAGGCCCTTTTCTCTGGAAAAGGCAGGTTCTTTGTCTGATTGTAGGTTGCTTACGTATCTAGCTCATTCAAGGGGCTGTCCCACTGCCCTTGAACAACAGGGACTATTTTCTGTGACTTTCATCCGTCATGACCCCTTCCTCTTAGCTCTCCCCGTGCTGCATCTCCTCATAAACCTTCCGCTGCAAGTCTCAGCATCATTCCTAGCCTGGAGAGCCCAGCCTGTGTTTCACCTTCTTCTCAAGGACTGGCTACATTGATCAGCCCACTGGATTTAGCGCCTGAAACAGAGTTCAGTGTGCCATTCCAGTGATCTCTTCTTGTTTCCTATCTCTCAGAATGGCTGATGGCTGGAAGGACCTGCGAGACATCTAGTCTAATTGCCCTTAACTAGAGTTGTACATCACCAGCTACTCAAGAGCTTTCTCACACTCTGTAAGCTCAAGCTCTGGAAGGCTGAAGATGGGATGGATATTCTTTCTCTAGTGCTGTAGCAGGTGGTTGCCCCATAGCACTCATTCTTGCCTACTTTGTCCTTTGCTCAGTCTTCTGCCAGGAAAGGAGGTCTAGCTGCCGTTTTAGACTATGAGTAAGAGGTACACACCATCAGGATGATAGAAGGGTGAGCTGCAAGCATTCTGGTCTCTATGGGCTTTGTAGAATGGACTGGTTGCCTCCAGATTTTTATGTAAGAGAGAAGAAATACATTTTCTTTTCGTTTAATTCACACACACACACACACACACACACACACACGTGAAAACCTCAGACCTACCCTATGATATTAAGGTCTTGGATGTTCAGTGCCTGTTTCTCTTGTCTTTTCAGTCGCTTTATTAATGCTTTTCAATGGTAACCACTGTGATTATACTTTGAAAATATTACAAAGCAAAACACAGTGCCAGGCACATGTGATTAATCAGCAGAGAGTCGGTTGATTGAGTGATGGGTTAATAAGATTGCCTGTACTCGTGTTCTTTCCCTTTTTATCCAAAGGAGGTGTGGTTCATTGGTGGAAACAAGAGTCCAGAGATTTCCTTTCGTCTCTATTTCTATCAATAACTAGCTTGTGGTCCACTGTAGAATGACAGTTTGGGACCAGAAGACCCCCATACTTCACCCATTTCTAACGTGAGGCTGGCTTTATTTCTGAGAGATACTTATGTGGCAGGGGCAGGAGTTCAGAATACAAGAACCTGACTGCCTGCGCTCGTCTGTGACACTGCTGGTCAGAGCCAGACTAGGAAATCTATGGAGCTAGGGGATGATGACACAGTTCAATTGGAAGAAATGTAGTGAACCTGGAGGGTTGTCTTGTAAAAACAACGTGGTAGATGTAGTAAGAATGGTGACACAGTGTGAAGTTTGTAACCTTCGTCATAGAATTGCACATGTAAAAACTTGTTGCGTGAGTATGTGCTTTGTTGTGTTTATTTTCACTAAAAAGCAAAACAAAAAAACCCAGTGCTGTCGAGTCAATTCTGACTCATAGCAACCCTATAGGGCAGAATAGAACTGCTCCATAGTTTCCAAGGAGCTCCTGGCAGATTCAAACTACTGACCTTTTGGTTAGCAGATGTAGCACTTAACCACTACACCACCAGGGTTTCCAGTGTTTTCGCTAAAGGTAAAAATATTAAACATATGAACAAAAAGATGAAAGTTGAGTTGCCTCCTTAACAGAAGTACTCATAAAGAAAGATGGAATCAGAAGGAAAATATCAATATGGCCAGACCTGGTGACAGTGAAAGGCGTCGGAGGTGATGTTATACCTGCAAACTGGCACCTTGAGGGAAAACCCCTAGGTGGTTCCTCTCACCTTAGCTTCATCCTTATGATCTATCATCCTGATCATGTAATTCAAAAGATGAGATCACGTAACTAACTACCACATGGGAGGCCACATCTTCCAGATGCCCTAGTCAAGGAACCAGTTCTTTGCAGAGGAAATTTTGATAAATCCTCAGCCCAAAGCACAAGCTTGTTAGACCCATCTGAAAGGCAAGGCTGCTTGCTCCTTTCCTCTCCATGCAGTACAAATAGAGAGACACACACTGTCATAGCGCATGCTTCCAAAATGACGTCTAAGTTTTGAGGGCTCAGATAAGCAGCCTGGATCTCTGCAGTTAAGATGGCTAGCTCAGTTTTCTCTTCTTGGTACCTGGGCAAGAGAACTTCCTTGTGAGTATTCAACTTTCCCTTGTTGGAGAGTGTCTGCCTGTGGGGGCTTCCTGCTGTGTTTAGCCAAGGTTTTCAGTGAATTCACCACAATCCAGGCATTTTTTTTTTCCTTCTTTTCTTTTAGTTTGTCCACAATTGTTGCTTATTTCTGTCTCTAGGGTGGGCACTGAGATGGGCTGAAAGTGAGGATGGATGGATTTGCAAGCTGCACTCCAAGTGCAGCCCAAGGATACTTTCTCTGGCTCATTCTCTCTAGGAAAGGCACTGTGAAACCCTAAAATGAGCACAGGTCAGTTGCCACTCCCCAGGTCAATGTGAGCAGCGTCAGTACAGAAAACGTAAGTGGATAGGCTGCCTGCAGTGGAGTTTTGTGGAAGCTGAGGACTGAATGAATGCCACTTGATCTGTTCTTGGGCCATTTATTTGCCATCTTGGTGCAGTCAGGCAGTGATGACTAGATGGAGGCTTTTATTGTGTCAGCACCAATTAGAAAGTCATTTTTAGTAACTGTAATGAATCTTTTTAGTTATTGTAATGTATCTTCTTTATTGTGCCATTGATCAACTGCAACACAGACTTCAACCGGGTGAGTAGGCGAGGCCACTCAATGTAGCTGCCATGGAATGATTAAAGAGCGTTATATTGTCTCAACTGGGATCAAGGAAAATTTGTCTGCACAGGAGTCAGGTGAAATTAAGTGCTGCATGGCGTCGCCTCAGTTTTCTTTTTACCCCTCATATTGATTTGTTTAGGAGCAACAGCAGTATGAGCCGTAACAAGGTTTGCTGTGAGCTCCTTCTGGTTTTGTGACCAAGAACTAGAGAGAGCCCTCTGCACAGTGATGTTCGTGCATCGTGGCTTCCCGGCCCTCCTGACTTCTAGTGTATGTGGAGACACCACAGTCCTGATAGGAAGTGCCGCTGAAATGACTGCATTTCACTCTCTACTGACTTTCTCTTCCAGAACCATGTCCTTTCTCTGTGATAATTTTGATTAGTGGAAACCCAGCATCAACACTTTCTAATGGAACTCTGTAGCGCATTAGGCAGAATGAGGTGTTTTGGCTTGATAGTGTAACAGTTGTCAGCCATACTTTCAACTAAGTCTGTGAACTTGCTCACAAGGAGGAGCCATTCTACCTGTAGCATTATGTACCTGTGGGTGCAGTGCACCATGGGTCAGTGTGGTGTCAGTCACCAGGCCCTGTCCCCATTAATGAATACGTAGTTCCTGTAAGTCCGTCATCAAGCAAGTGCATCCTATTTGCACATGTGATCATCTTTTGAGCTACATAATCTACCCTGACTTGCCACTTGAGACTCTGATTCTGCCTTAAAAATATTTTTTTAGTATTTTGGCTAAAGGAAAACATTTTTGTTGGCCAGCTGTGGCCACAGTGCGGCTGTATGATGTTGGGGACCTAGTGAAAGGACTTAAGTATGGGAAAGTTGTGGTCAAATACACACTTTATGAAGTTTACTTTGGAGGAAAAGAGAATTGGAAAGAGCAAAATGTAAGACAAGAGTACCAGTTAAGTGACTGTGATATCACTGACACACTCTTTGTAGTGAATAAAACGCCCCTTAAAAATCCCGTAGGAAAGTGCTGGACTGCAGAATTGCATTCCACTTCTTACGAAGTCCATAGTAGCTAGTGTTTGCTCTAGGAAGCAGCAGAAGTCTGTCAATTGAGCCCCAGATGGAAGTACAGTAGTGGGTTTGCGTTTAGGGGACATGTTGCTTGAAAAATATGCATCTTTAAACATTTGAAACCACCCAATGTGGCAAGATGCTCTCTCTTTGAATGGCTGGCAGGAACCAAAAAAAAAAAAAAAAAATGAAGTGTACAGCTGGCTCGTGTCTCCAGACTTACACAGGCATCTTATATTCACTTCAGGGTGATGTGGGACAGTGGGTCGTACCACCCACATTTTTGCTCCCTTCCTCCCTCCCTCCTTCCCTCTCTCCCCTTCTTCCTCTGTCTTCCTTTCTCACAGTCCAGTTTGCATAACTTAGATGCAAAAAATGATGGGATTCCACCTGAGTAAGAGATGAAGAAAGGATCTGCCTTCTTGTGGCAGATAGTTGGGTGTTGTGACCTTGGAATGTCATTGAACACTCCTCAGCCTCAGTTTGCCATCTGAGAAATAAAAGGGTTAATGTAAAACAATAATGAAAATGATAATAAAAACTAAGATTTATTGAGCTTGTCCATGTGCTAAGTACTGTCCTAAGCATTCCATATGTTTTGACTTGTTTAATTCCCATAATGATCTATGGGAGAGATATTATTATTATTCCCCATTTTATAGATGAGAAAATGGATCTGTGAAAACTATAGATTGGGATTTGAATGCAGCCAATCTGGTTTTAGTCCAGAGGCCAAGCACTTAACCAGTATGCTATTTTTCCAAGGTTCTAAATTATGTAAGATTGGAAGAGAAGAACAATTTTACCCTGCAACCTTTATAAAAACCACTTATCCAGATGGAGATACAAAAAGCAATTTGTAAAAACAACAATGATAAATCAGCGATGAAGCGAAGGGTTATATAATAAATGGTGCTAGGACAATTGGTTAGCTATTTGGATAAAAAATATCAAAGGAGTTTAGAAACTCATCTCATAGTGCTTGCCACAATATATTCCAAGTTTATTAAATAGATTAGTAGGGAAATAGAGAAGAAGAAAATAAAAGTGAGGATCAAATCTCTAGCTGAAAGAAATTACACAAGTTGATAATAGTTCCAACTTAAAAAAAATTGGAAATCTCTGTACATCAGAAAATAAAAAGGCAAAGAATAAATTGGGGAGAATATTTACTATAGAGGTAAAATTTATTGTCTGTATTTAAAAATATGTCTAAATCAATAGCAAATACAATGACTGATAAATAAACAAGCAAAAAATATGTAACTTATACTAAAAAACATTTCACAAATGTCAAACCTCAATAATAATAAAAAATGCTCCTTTAAAAGAAATGCAATATTAATGTGATTATGTATGTATGCTAGTAACCACTTGCTGTCAAGCTGACTCCATGTGAGTCATACATATTATACATATGTGTGTATATATGAAAACTCTGATGGCATAGTGGTTAAGTGCTACATCTACTAACCAAAAACTTGGCAGTTCAGATCATCCAGGCACTCCTTGGAAACTCTATGGGGCAGTTCTACCCTGGCCTATATGATCGCTATAAGTCGACATTGACTCAAGTGTACTAAGTTTGCTTTTGTTTTTTTGGTGTATATATGAATATGTTATAGATATATATATGTGTGTATATTTGATTATATGCACACGTATGCATTTCCAAGCTCTTTTTCCTGAAAGAGCATAGAATAAATGGCATTCCTGTAACACTGAGCAAATCTAGCATCCAGATCTTGGTTTCTCCGTATAGTTCTCAACTAAAAGAAATAAAGGGCAAGCCAAGTACCTAAAAAACTTGAAACATCTAGTGTCAGAAGCAACATCTGGTTCAAAGAGTAATGGGGATGTGTCAAAAGGACACATGAACCAGTTTAAAGAGACTGCACTGGCTAAATCTGAGATAATTTGAGCATAGGAATAAATAGCCTCAGTAGCCCATTAGATGAAATAGGAATCCATGGATAAGTTCATGAATAAATAAATGAGAGTGAATGAGGACACCTTTCCTTACAGTACAGCAGCAGCTGACAACCGTGGAAGCTATGGTGGACCTAGGGCATTATTTGGTAGCCGTTCCTTTACCTCCAGTACGAGTCACCAGTGGGTGCTAAAGCTAGCAGGTGAACTTTTAATGAGGAGCAGAATATTTGCATCATCTCAAACTATCTCCCTAAATTCCTTACTAATTACATAGTAACCTTACAGTGGAGAAACCAGGACACCACCTTAACTGAGTGATAAAAGCTAACATCACTAGTAATGGGACACGCCAACATCATGTGCCTCCTAATATGATACCCCAAGATGCATACGTAGCTTTTATGGTATCCCTGCCCAAAGTTTATCGCCGTAATCTAATCATGTGGAAACATCAGAGAAAGCCAAATTAGAACATTCTACAAATACCCTGGCTTGTCCTTTTTAAAAAATGTCATGGTCATAGGAGACAAAGAAACACTGAGGAACTGTTCAGTATTAAAGGAGACCAAAGAGATATGACAACCAAATGTAATGCATGATCTTGAAAGGAATCCTAGCCTAGAATTTTTTTTCTTTTCTTTTTTCTACTATAAATGACCTTGGGTGAAATTTAATGTCAGTAGATTAGGGAACAGTACTGTTTCAATGTTAATTTTCTAATTTTGCTAATAGTGTGGGGTGAGAATGACCTTAGGAAGTACTTATTGATGTATTTAGGCATAAACAGTCTTTATATTTGTAACATACTGTCAGGTGATTCAGAAAAAGATGATGTATACGTGTATATACATCTGTGTTATTTACATATAGATGTATGATATATATACTTATGTATATACATGTATGCATTTCCAAGATATTTCTCCTGAAAGCAGAGAAAAAGTGACATCCCTATAGCAATCAGCAAATCTAACATATATGAGTATATAAATTCATACATACACACAAGTTTTGACGATTAAGTCCGTAAACTTAGTCGTTTTAAGAGCTACATACCTCATTGCTGAATATCACTATGGTCACCTTTGGAGTAGTCCTCTTGGAAAACTGCACTGATGCCAGTGCCTAGTTCACCCTTCAAAGCAATTTTGGAATTCTTTCTGGAAAGGCCGTTGCATGCTGTGGCACAGTGGCAAGTTTGCAAACTTCATTGTGTAGTTGGCTGTGAAGGAGTTTTTAGCCAGTAAACAAATAAAGGTATTGGAATACCCTCCCTACTCACCTGATCTGGCCTCCAATGACTTTTTTCTTTATCTGAAGATAAAGCCAACATGGAAAGGAAGACCTTGTAATGACATTCAGGATATCAAGGGTGATATAATGACAGCTCTGATGGCCATTCCAGAAAAAGAGCTCCAAAATTGCTTTGAATGGTGGAATAGGTGCTGGCATTGTTGCATAACTTCCCAAGGGGAGTACTTCTAAAGTGACTATTGATATTCAGCAATGAGATAGGTAGCAGTTTTTCTAGGATGAGTTCGCATACTTAATTGTCAGACCTGGTAAATGCAGTAGTAGTTTGGTGGTAGAATTCTCGTCTTCCATGCAGAAGATCTGGGTTCAGTTTCCTGGTCAGCACATCTCACACACAGCCATCATTTGTCTGTCAGTGTGGGACCTGTGTGTTGCTATGATGCTGAAAAAGTTTCAGCGGCGATTCCAAACTAAGACAGACTAGACGGAAAAGCCTAGTGATTTACTTGCAAAAATCAGCTAGTGATTTTCCCATGGATCACAATGATCCAATCCCACTGTGAATAGGGCCAGCATGAGTCAGGGTCCAACTGAACGACCACTAACAGCAGCAAGAAATATGCACACACACACACATATATATATACACACAGAGAGAGAAAAATGATAAATACAGCAAAGTATTTTCTGATAAGTTTGGGTGAAATAGGAGTTATTTTACTATTCCAGCAACTTTTCTATCAGTTTGAAATTATTTCAAAATAAAAAGTTCAAAAGATAATAAAATGGCCTATTTTTTTGCCTCTTGAATGAACAAGGCTAAGCATGAGAAGAGCAAGACGTGAGGGTGGAGTGAGGACTGCAGACCCATGTCCACAGGAACACTTTTAACCAACTTGTCTGGAATGCAGTGTGGCCATTGTGTTAAGAATCTTAAACATAATAATTATCTTCCCAGTATTCCACTTCCGTTCAAAGAAAATACGTAATTTTGTACACATATTTGTTATTGTAGTGTTACTTTTCAAAAGTGAAAGTTGGAGACATCCTCAATGTTTAACAATAGATCCCATTACGGAATACGATATGCTCATTGAATAATGTCTCTGGAGAGTTTAGAGCATGATTAGATGCACATCTTATAATATTCTATAAAAAATCAGAATAAAAGATCTCATGTAGCAGAATCTCAATTGTATTTTTTAAAAAACTGGATGAAAACAAACCAGAATATTTTGAGCCTGCCTGTCTGTGTGGCATTTCCCCCTACTTTTAAATCTTTTAAAAATAGTATCACTTTTTTTTTTTACCATAAGCAAATAAAAAGTGTGAAGTCAGAAAACAACAGCAGTAAATAAAGTAACACTGGAAATTTGAGCTTCTCCACAACCATGAGAAGAAAGTCCAGCATATGTGTCGTCTTCCATCCCTGTGGCTGTGAGGGAGCCCCTTGGGACTTGCTCCATTCACAGCCCTTGAGAAAAGGATGAAGCCTTTGTGGGAGAGAGGGATGGGTTGCCTAAGTCACAGTGACGTTGTGGAATGTGGTCTATCTGCGGGTCATAGTGGGCTCACTGTCTTGCTGATGCCTCTACCCTGGATTAATAGAGTGCTTTGTTGTCTGAGTGGAAAGGAGTTGTAGCAGTCTTTGCCTGTGAAGATTTACAGCCTCAGAAGCTCTGTGGGATAGTTCTACTCTGACTTACGGGGTTCCTATGAGGCGGAATTGACTTGACAGCAGTGGATTAATGGACTTTTGTCTTACAGATCTTACCCGACATGCTGTTAAGATTTGGGTTCCCATGTTGACATGCAATAAAAAGTGACTGTTTGGACTGAGGCAGCAGTAGTTGGGACTTGCTTGGGGGGACATTCCATCACCTCAGAGGATAGAGCTACAGTGGAAATTGCAGGGAGAGGTTTAGACTGGCATCCAGAAGACTTTCTGTGACAGTACAAAAAGTTACAGAAAAAATACAATTTACTCCCTCTTAGAGAACCTTGAGAGGAAACATATAACATTTGTATGGCACTTTGTGGTGGTCAAGGTGTGATCAGTCATGTCACCTCACTAGGTTCTCGCAAGAATGTCATGAGAAAGACAGAGCAGGAATTACTCCTCTCAGACTAGGTGTCATCAGAAGATGAAGTAAGGTGCCAACTAAGGAAGGGAAGACCTCTGGGGGGAAGATCTTTGGGCTGTAGGTACATGTCCTCTGCAAGCCTCGGGCCGCTCTAAGGTTCCTCATCTGTAAATCATGGATAACACCTCAACCTTGGCGAGGACTGAATGTGAGTGCGGTCGTAAAGACCTGGCATGAGCCCATGAACAGCAATCGTGTTTTTATCCTCAGGTGTTATTTCTGTTTTTGTTTTTCTGAAGGTTCCTTTATATGTGGTAAGGAGTCAGGAGCTGGGGTTTGAGACTGGAGAGCTGATATCCTAAAGCCTGGGGTTTTATCTCGATCGCAATTAGGAAGATTCAAGAGACAGTGTGATGATAGCTTCTGTCAGGTGCTTCTCCAGCCCCTTACATCTGCACCAGGAGTCATGGAATAACTCCCCCCAACCAACTATTGAACCAGTGGTGTAATCTGAAGAGCATGGCTGAGTCCTCGTTCAACCTTCCTCTGCCTCCTCTTTGTCTCTCTAGCTCACTTGAGCCTCGTGGGCACCGGTTTAATCCTTGTCACTGGATTATAAACCATTTCCCAGTAATAATGGAAACTCTGGTGACGTTCTGGTTAAGTGCTGTGGCCTCTAACTAAAAGGTTGGCAGTCAAATGCATCAAATGCTCTTTGGAAACTCTAGGGGAAAGTTCTACTCTGACCTATAGGGTCACTATGGGTCCAAATCGACTTGATGGTGATGGGTTTGGTTTTTGGGTACCAGCAATGATGATCATGTATTATTTTTCTTTGTCAATTCTGATGTCCCCCAAAGTGCTGAGGACATAGGTATCCTTGGGGAGAATGCTTTTGAAATGAATGACACTAGACTTGGGCACCTTTGCCATTTTTAAAGCTGCAGTTTGAGTACTTACTGGGTGCTAGGTGCTACAAAATCTGTGTTTAATCCCTTAATGGATGAGGAAACGGAGTCTGGGATAGATTAAATAATTTACCTAAGAACAACAGATAATAAGAGATGAAGCTAGAATTCAGACCCGGGGCAGGTGATTCCAAAGCCTATACTCTTTAATTCCAGCACTGTCCCACCTCCTAAATCGTGTTAGTGATGGGTGAAGTCAGGTGCTGGTTCTTGCTTTCTAATCCTGACTTACTCAGTTTGTCTCTGCCTCCATGTCTTCAGGCTTATTCTTAAGTAACAAGCATCCTTCTCTTAAATTTTGCTTGAAATTTTCATCCCACAGTGACCTAAGAGGAAAGTAAAATATTTACTTAAGTGTAGAAAATATTAACATATCATCCAGTCTGCTTCCAAAAGTAATTTACTAAGCCTTCAAGCGGCTCTGAAATTGAAGAATGGTGCTAACTGGTGCTCTCTTTGGCCTCAGAGGGCGGAGCTACAGTGGAAACTGCAGGGAGAGATTTAGGTTGGTTTTCAGAAGACTTTTTCACAGTAAGAGTGAATAAACATAAATAAATTACAAAAAGACACTCCTCACTAGGTTCTCACAATAATTGCATGAGAAAGACAGGGCAGGAATTATTACTGTCCAACTAGAAATCATCTCGTGATACAAATGGTTACATGCTGGGCTGCTAGCTCCAAGCTTGGTTTTTCAGACCCACCCACAAGTACTACCCCAGAAGGAAAATTGGGCAGTCTGCCTCCGTAAGACCACAGCCTTGAAAACCCCATGGAACTCAGCTCTGCTCTTGCACTGAAATCAACTTGATGGCAGTTGACAACAGGAAACGGAAGCTCAGAGATTTATTTGTCTCAGATACGCGGTGATTAAGTCAGTCTTCCGACTTTTAGAACCTTATTCCTTCTACAGATGCTGTGCTTCTGGATAGCATAGATCATTTGTTCTCCCCGGTGGCAGAAAGATGCACTCGATCATTTCTAGTGCTGCTTCCACCCTTGAAAAGCTTTGTTGTTGTTAGTTGCCATCAAGTCGGTCCTGACTCATTGCAACCTTATGTATAACAGAATGAATCATTGTTCATTTTTGTGCCATCTCTATGACTTTTGATATGTTTGAGTCTATTGTTGTGGCTAGCCTCAAATAGTATTTAAACTTATTTTTCTTTAGGCTACCCCTAACTGTTTTTGTTAGGTGCCATCAAGTCAGTTCCAAATCCTAGTGAGCCTGCGTGCCACAGAACCAAACCTTGTTGTGTGGTCCTGTGCCATCTTTGTCATTGTTATGTTTCAGCCCGTTGTTGCAGCCACTGTGTCAGTCCATCTCCTTGAGGGTCTTTTTTTTTCACAGGCCCTCTACTTTACCAAGCATACTGTCCTTCTTGAGGGGCTGATCCCACCTGACGACATGTCGAAGTTAAGTGAGATGTAGTCTTGTCCTCTTTGCTTCTACGGAGCATTCTGGTTGTACTTCCTCCAAGACAGATTTGTTGGTTCTTAGTCCATTGTGTAGTCAATATTCTTCTCCAACACCACAATTCAAAGGTGTCAATTCTTCCTTGGTCTTACTTATTCTTCATTCAGCTTCCACATGAATAGGAGGCGATTGAAAACACCATAGCTTGGGTCAGGCACAGCTTAGTCCTTAAGGTGACACCTTTGCTTTTCAACACTTTAAATAGATCTTTTGTCCAAGATTTGCCCAAGGCAATGCATCTTTTGATTTCTTAAATGCCACTTCCATGGGTGTTGATTGAGGATCCTAGTAAGATGAAATCTTTGAACTTCAATCTTTTCTGCGTTTACCATGATGTTGCTTATTGCTCAAGTTGTGAGGATTTTTGTTTTCTTTATGCGGGGAGGCCTAATCCTTGCTAAAGGCTGGCGTTTTTGATCTTCGTCAGTAAGTCCTCCAAGTCTTCTTTCAGCGAGTATAATTGCATCATCTGTGTAACACAGGTTGTTAGTGAATCTTCCTCCGATCCTGATGTGCGTTCTTCAGATAGTCCAGCTTCTTAGATTATTTACTCTGCATACGGATTAAATAGATATAGTAAAAGGGTACAACCCAGACACACACCTTTCCTGACTTTAAATCACACAGTACCCCTTGTTCTGCTGGAATGACTGTCTCTTTCTTGATCCATGTACTACAGAGTCCTCAGGAGCACAATTAAGTGTTCTGGAATCCCTGTTCTTCATAATGGTATCCGTAATCTGTTATAATCCACACTGTCAAATGCCTCTGCATAGTCAATGAAACACAAGTAAACATCTTTCTGGTAGTCTCTTCTTTCAGCCAGGATACATCTGATGTCAGCAATGGTATCTTTGGCTTCACATTTCTCTTCTGAATCCAGCTTGAATTTCTGGTAGTTCCTTGTTGACACGCTGCTACAGTTGGGTTTTTTTGTTGTTGTTGTTGTGATTGAGTGAAAGTGTACAATCCAGGTTACATTTTCATTCCCACCTATCTGCAGCTCCTTCTACTCTCCTTGCCCAGTGACAGCACACTCCTCCTTTCTGTTCTACACATGTCATATCTTCTTAACAGTTAAATCTCTTGTCCCCTCCTTTCCACCCTTTCTACTCCCCGCTAGTAAGAGGCCTGTAGGACGACATCCTATAGATGCATAGGACCATAAAGTGCACACACGATATGGCCACTCTGTGTCCCCGAGTCCAGTCCATTCCTGTCCAAAGAGTTGACCTCCATTTTGATTTATGGACAGGAACAGCATCAGGAGCAGGGGCCATGCTCCCAGGGGAACCCCCAGCCCTTTGGACCATAAATTGCAGTCTTTTAGTGGAATTCTCAGGGTGTACCCCTTTTTTTTCTCATGTTGCCACTGGGATTCAACACTGTGAGCCCCATCACGGCTGTAATTGTTGGTGGTGGGGCACCATCTGGTTCTGCTGGTTACATGTTGATATAGTCACCCATTTTTGTGGGTGTTTCTGTCTTCTGGGTTCTCTTCCCCCCATGTCATTGTTGTCCTTGGTGATCTTCTATTCAAGCTGAGTTGGGACCATTTGGTGTACCTCAGATGGGAGCTTGCTAGCTTTTAAGACTCCAGATGCCACTGTACAGTCGTTTTTGAATGATCCTAAACAAAATTTTACTTGTCTGTGATATTAATGATACTGTTCAATAATGTCCACGTTCAGTGGGATCACCTTTCTTGGGAATAGGCATAAATATGGATCTCTTCCAGTCAGTTTGCGATGTAGCTATCTTCCAGATTTCTTGGTGTGGATGAGTAACTTCCAGTTCTGCATCTGTTTGTTGAAACATCTCAACTGGTATTCCGTCAGTTCCTGGAGCCTTGCTTCTCACCAGGCTTTCAGTTCAGTTTGGAATTCTTCCTTCAGTAACGTTGGTTATTGGTAATATGGTGCTTCCTGAAATGGTGGAATGTCGAACAATTCTTTTTGGTATAGTGACTCTGTGTATTCCTCTCATCTTCTTTTGATGCTTCTTGAGTCAAAATGGTATTGAAATGTCCTAAGCTGTGTTTCTCTAGCCAAAAGGTTGGCAGTTCAAATCTGCCAGGCGCTCCTTAGAAACAATATGGGGCAGTTCTACTCTGACCTATAGGGTCACTATGAATCGGAATCAACTTGACAACACTGGTTTTTTTTTGAAGCTGTGTTTCTAGGCCTCTCTGCTTTCTTTTTCAAGCTGTGCTCTCACAAGCCTGTATGTGTGCCCCAAAGCAGAGGCATTCATGAGCTCGTCTCACCCATGCTTCTGAGTGGGTGGTAGCCTCTTATCACGATTAGCCTTGTCTTCAAGATGTAGTGGTTAGCACTCCTAGCACTTCAGCCACAACTGTAAGACCTTTCTCCTTTGACCCAGGTGTCAAAGAGTATGACCTTGACCACCAGTCATTGCCCTCAGTCACTTGGCAGCCTTGTCTGGGCTGCTAGTATTTCAGTCTACATTTCTGTGAGTTGTCCTGATGATTTATATCTATAACCCAATGGTCTCAGCCCACAGGCCTTCAGCTTCCCACCTGCCGGAAGTCATTGGAAATTTAAAACACCAGTGAAAACACACAGCTACAATTTATTATGTCAAGATCAGTTTCCTTTCTCCTGAAAACAGTCTCCAGAGGTGATTTCCTTTAGGTCACTTCTCTGTATTGATATAATCAGCTAAACAAAATGACCTGAAATGTAGGTAGATGTGCAGGTCCTGAAAAGAGAAAGGCACTTTTCCATGAGTAGCAGCCTGTCCAACAGAGCAGGGTGTCCACTTTGGCTGCTCATCTCCTCTGGAAAGCAGGTTGACTCCAGTCTCTTCAGACGTGTCCGCTTACAGCCTCTCAGAGCACACAGCCAGGCGAGGCATCAGAAATCCTGGAATAGAGCCACAGCTTGTGCTGCCACCTGCCCTCTGTGTGACCTACTGTCTGAGCACTTCTCTGAGAATTTGTAGAGCAAAAGAGATGGCATCTCACTACCTCCTTCCAGGTTGCCGTGAGGTCATATGAGGCACAGTAGGTGAAAGCTCATAGTCAACTCTAAAGTACAGTTGCAAAAGGAAGTAAGTTGTCAGAGCATTTGCCAAGAGGAGTACTTGACCATAGTATAGATATTTTTTTCCCCAAAGTAAGAATAGAACAAAAAAATCAGTGCTGGTCTTAAGGCTGTTCAAGTACAAATAATTTGTAAGTAATGGAAAAAAGTATAAGATTTTAACATAGGAAACCTAAAAAGCCTTGAGAGAACGTACAAAACCACTCTCTAAAAAAAACCCTTAAGCACCCTTTTTGTTTTTCAGTGACAATTTCCCAAACTATTTTAAACCACATGGATTCTCAAGGGAGAAACCACCACCAAAGCATGGATGGAGAAGTTTCATTTCGCTACCAGTGCTGTGAAAATACCCCTATGCTAATTTAAGAACCTAAACTTTTCTAATAAAAACAACCAGGATGTGTGAGAAAATGCATAATTCATTCCAACTCTGTCTGACTGACTTTCTTTCTGGAGAATCTGTCCATCTCTCCTACCTGTTCCCAGAGGATTTGAGATGACTTTATTAAATTTAAGACTGCATGAAAGAAGACAGTTAAAACCTATGTTTGATTTCTGTGTTATAGATAGTACAGTCATTTTTTTTAAGAGCCGTGTTTATCTCTGTCCTATTTGGGGGCCCAGGTATAGGATCCCTATTTTTAGCAGCTCTGTGGTATTGTGAATCTGAGATTTCAACTACCAATGAGTCAGAAGGTCTTCCTGCCTGGAGAGCTGTGACTCACATAGGCAGGAATAGTTGCTCACCGGGAGATAAGGACTTAAAGTGGAGCTTTTCTGCTTAGTGAAAAACATAAATGAAAACATAACATTTAAATAGAAAGTGATTACTCTTCTGGAAGGATTCTTTTCACTTGGTCCTGGAAGTTCGCATTCCAGACCCAGAGAAGAACTGGGGCTACTGGCATGGGAAATCAGGCCACCTCACTAGCCATTTCTTGGTCTTTACAAGTCCTCCCAGGTGTCATGGGGAAGAGATGTCTGGGTCACATCAGCCTCCAGAGTTAACAGAACAGCCTCACAGACAGGAATGGTTGATGAAAGGGGCAGATGGAATGCAGGTGTTGGGAGAGGTGAGGATCACAGAGAAGAGGCTTTACTTTTTTAAGAATCAGAAACTAAGAATAAGGTAGCTTCTTATGAATGAAGAAAGGATTGGTATTTTCTTTATAGCAAACTGTACCAGAAATGCTGTGGGGCTAACTCATCCATTCACCATCTACCTATCCATCCATCCATCTGTCCATCCGTCGATCCATCCATCCATCCGTCCATCCGTCCATCCGTCCATCTGTCCATCCATCCAAGCCTTCAGCTGTATAAGTGTCGTGTGTGTGTGTGTGTAACTGATTATGTACTAGGCCCTTTGCTAATACTAGGAGTACAGTACCTATCCTGAAGAAAGTTACATCCTAGTGGAGGGAGTAGGTAGAGAGGCAGTTTTGCTATAAGATCCCTTCCAAGAATAAGGTTGTGTGATTCTAAGTTGTAAGATACTTCTGCACTTCAAAGAGTATACTGAGGCTCTGCCTCTGTAGAGGCAAACTTTGCACTTGGTAAATCTCTGAGTATCATTGTCTTTGGCCATATGAACACCCCCCCCCTTGACCTCCCTGACTCAGACCCCTTTCATAGCCAAGCACCCCAGATTGTGAGCCCTCTCCGGGTGTGGGTCTGAGGGTACCAGTGATTATAGGAACCCCCTGGTCTCACCAGAGTGAAGATGGGTATCATGGAAGCTAGGATGGTCATGTTTTTAGCTGTTGTTTAGATTTTCCAGTGTTCCATGAAAGCTGCTGAATCTCTTCCCTAAATAACAAAGTCCTGTTTGGTATTTGGTGAAATGTTTAGAGAGCGGTGTTCAACAGAGCAGAACTAAGCTGCTGACAAAATACTGTCTCGGCCATTTAATAATAATAGCTAACATTTGTATACCACTCTACAGTTTAACAAAGCACTTTAAACACACTGCCTCACCGACTCTTCACAGCATCCCTCTGAGATCTCAGGGCAGGGTTGTCATGTTTATTTCACTGATGGAAAATGCACTGCCCAGGTAACAAGTTCCAGGTTCCATGGTACTAAGACCAAATGCTGGGCTTTTGGCTCCTAAACCAGAACCTTTTCTTTCACTCCTGTCTCTGAAACTTTCAGTGACCACCCTCCTCCTCGGACCCACATTTCTTCTCTCTGCCTCAGGATCTCCACCAGAATATCCGACCTGCTCCCATTAATCTTCGCAGACTCTCCTTTAACTGTACCCTCTTCCTGCTTCAGCACCTAGAATACGTCTCCCAGGATTAAATGTAAACTCTCAAATACTAGAATCCCCCTCCTTTCATAGTCTAGTGCTATTTCATCATTCCATCCTACCCTTCACTACCACCAATGTACATTCTCTACTCCATCCTCAGGTCCCAATGTCTTGTTACATGTAAGACGAGAGAGGGTCAACTCCTGCTTCTTCTTCTTTTTTCCTATTGTAGCCTTCTTTTATGTCCAGCAAGGGATTAGTTAATTAGCAGTAAACCCCTCTGAATCAATAAGTCAGAGAATCTTTAATGAGTGAACTGGGCATCTATTAGACATAACAGCATCTCAGTGGAGTCAAGAGCAAGAAGAGATCCCAGGATGGGTCTCATGTATGCAGGGAACTACCTGAAATAGATGCTGAGGGGAAAAGGGGATATTATTTCAAAAACAAGTTCACCCCTTTCATCAGCAGACCATCAGTGTGTCTGAGAGCCTGCAAGTCACAGATTTGCCCTCCCTCTCCGCCCACAGGAAGTTGGCAGATCTGAAGCCACCACGGTTCTCTCCCCACCTCCTTCTTTCACCCCTAATCAATAGACCATGACCACAAATGCACATCTTAGCCATCTCCCTGGCACCTGCCATTCTGTTGCTCCTGAGGGAACTGGCCACAGTTGGGAAGGGAATTATGAAGTGAATGACTTTGGACATAGTGTGGCTTGGAGACTAGAGCACAGTGGCTAAAGCAGTATGCCTGTGAATCCACAAGACAGAGTTTAAGAAAGGTAAGAATACTGGAAGAGCTGAAGAGGGCACCCTTGGAAATGGAGTAACAGCACCAACGGCTTACCCTGTTGTTATTAGGCCCCAGCCAGTCAGTTCTGACTCACAGTGACCCCTACGTACAACAGGACAATACACTGACCAGTCCTCTGCCATCCTCATAATCTTTGCAATGTTTGAGCCCATTGGTACAGACAGTGTGTCACTCTGTCTCATCGAGGGTCTTCCTCTTTTTTGCTGACCGTCTACTTTAAGAGGCATGATGGCCTTCTTCAGGGGCCGGTTCTTCCTGATAACACGTCCAAAGTACGTGAGAAATCTTACTGTCCTCCCGTGTAAGGAGTATTCTGGCTGTACTTCTTCTAGGACAGATTTGTTTGTTCTTCTGGGAGGCCATGATATATTCAGTATTCTTCTCTGATACCATAATTCAAAGACATCAATTCTTCTTTCGTCTTCCTTATTCATTGTCCAGCTTTCACATGCACATGAGGTGATTGAAGATACCATGGCTTTGTTCAGGCATACCTTAATCTTCAAATTGATATCCTTGCTTTATGAGATCTGCTGTGCTTGAAAATTGATACCCTAGACCTTAGTGAGCTGAAAGGGACCAATGTTGGCCATTTTGAGTCAGACAAAACGGGGTCTACTGTATTGGGAACAACACATTGAAGAGGAACAGGCTTATCCTAGAGCTGGGGGATTGAATGGAGCTTCTTTCTTTCCTGTCTCTTCCCCCTCCTAATCTGCTCTCTTCCCCCAACACACCTTCAAGTTGGGCTATTGCACTGATCACTCTGTGCCAGGTTTAAGAGATTTTATAGGCTGACTTGATAAGCTTACCATGAGTTACAATATTGTTTTGTAGTAAGAATATTTTTTCCCTTTTTTCATGGATTCCAGGAATAGCCTTTTTTTAATTTAAAGAGTAATTTAAAAATTGTAATTATGCCACTAATACGTGATCATCATAGAAAAGTTAGAAGACCAATGATAAAAAAAATTCAAAGTCTCAGACCTTGGGGACCCTACTGTCGTTTATATGTGTGTATCTTTCCAGCCTTAAAGTACAAATATTAAAAAAAAAAAAAAGTCACCATGAATTGATTCCAACTTGTGAAGACTCCTTGTATGTCAGAGTAGAGTTGTGTTCCATAGAGTTTTCAACGGCTGATTATTTGGGAAGGAGATCTCAAGACCCTCTTCTGAGGTTCCTCTGGGCAGTCTAGAACCATCAGCCTTTTGGATAGTAACCAAACACATCTCGCTACACTTTGCACTACCTAGGGACTCCCTTTGAAAATAGAGAAATCTACATTTATTTAAAAAAAAATACAAAACAAGAAAAACTCCTACTACATATACTACTGTTTTTTTTCTTTAATTAAGTATCATGAGTATCTTGCTGTGACATCAAATAAGAACTGACAGCATCATTTTAGTATTTGCCTTTTATCAAATAATATGAAAATGCCATAATGTATTTGCAACCAACTGCCTGTTTGGGGGAGCATTCAAGTTGTTTTCAACATTACCAATGTCACAATGAAGAATAACTCCACATATACACCTCTTTTTGCACTTGTTTAGTTCCTGCAGGTGAATTCTAATAGTAAGACTTATAGCTGAAAAGTTACGCCTTTTGCTGTATACCGCTAAATGCGCTTAACAGAACTTGCCCAAATTTAGATGCTCACCAGCAGAGTGTGACAGTTCATGGTGCTTCACACCCATGCCAACTGGATAAACATTATCTTTACAAATTTAAAAATGGAAAGCAGAAGACAAAACACAAAAACTCCAAAGACAAACAAACAAAAACATACCAGTGTTATGGCTTTGGCAAATATTTTCTGAACCAGCCCTCCTTGTTTTAGAATAAAACCCAAAAACCACCTGTCCAAACCTCTAACAAAATGTGGCTGCAGCATCTTAACTCTGCCTATAGTTAAAACAGCCAACATGCTGGTACAATGAAGGAATTTGGACAGTTCTTGGATCTATAGTAAGATGTAACTAATTTGGTCCGTATCTGGAATTTCCTTGAAGAAATAGACCATATACAGTTAAATGCTCAACAGTTTTATTTATGGCTCAGGGGCCTTTGTTTCTCAACCTGCTTTTGAGTTTTGCTGAAACACAGGACCATGTCAGGACGAGCTGTGCAGGGAAGTGCTGTGCACTGTCAGGAGCCCTGGCTTGAGCCTGCCTCTGCCATGCAGTACTTCCTGCTGTCTTCCAAGCAACTAGGAAAGAGCTGGGGCCTTGGTTAGACCTCCCTGAATTCAAATCCCTCTTGGTCCTCTTTCCTCTCGGTGTGACTTTGGCCAAATGACTTCAACTCGGAGCCCACTTCTTCATTTGCAAAATGACTATGCCATCTACCTCATGGAATTGTGAGGATTAAATGACATGAAAAGAGCCCAGCACGTGATAGTCGTTTCTCCTTTTGCCCTTTCAAAGCCCTTTTCATCTGCTTGAAGGAGGGCTAAAATTAGCTGATCTCTAAGAACCCTTTTAGATCTAATTTCTTTAGGATTCCTTGTCAGCCCAAGTGAGGTACTTCCTTTTTAAGCCTGAATTCCAGGAGGAGCTGTAGAATCCCAGCTCAGAGTGGTGGTGCTTTTGCAGGCCTTTGCATTTTGCCTAAGTAGCCAGGAGCATTGGCACTTGCGTGCAAGCACTTGCCTGTGCAACCCTAATTTTATGTGACACTGTCCACATGCTTTTTTAGCAGAAATTTGTAGTTATCTTCTTACCTTTGTGGGTTTTGCCTGCCAGCTTAAAAATAAGTTCCCTGAAGGCAGAGACCATGTCTGTCAGTCTGTCACCTCCTCTGACACTCCCCACTTTTCCAGCTAAATTTTGATCCATCGTGCACCAGTGTGGCTGACATTCAAGGGTGGTCCTTGGAGCATAGGTAATTTGACTCACAGGGAGTTTATTTCAATACATCTGCCTTTCTGAAGGAGGATTTGGCTGTGAGGTCCAGTTCCCTGCAGCTTGTTACTGGTTTCCATTGCCACTGAGTTGATTCTAACTCATTGTGACCCTGATGTGGTACAGTGGTTAATTGCTACACCTGCTAATCAAAAGGTCTGCAATTCAGATCTGCCAGGCTGTCCTTGGAAACTCCATGGAGCAGTTCTACTCTGCACTAGAGGGTTGCTATGAGTCAGAATTGACTTGATGGCAGTTAGTTTTGCTTGTTTCAACCCATCTGTGTACTCCCTAATATCCCCCATTGAGCTCTTAGCTTCATTTAGCCCTCACAGATAGCTTTAGAGAGGGAACGGTGCTAATCCCACGCTGCTTAGGCAGACTACCTACTCTAATAGATTGAAACCCTGAGAGTGATGATGAGCCCTAGGTATATGCTGAGGGGTGGGAAGTAGGGAATGGGGGTAGGAGGGGTAGAAATTATTTCCAAATATTAGAGAAGTAGAATTACTCATTTAATACTAACTGCTTAAATATTATCTTTAGAAATACCTTCCCTTTGGTCCGTCAAGCAGTACAGACTGGCAGATTGCCGTATAATTGCTGAGTTGTATCCCCAGTTCAGAGCCCTGGTGATACAGTGGTAAAGTACCCATTGGCTACCTGAAAAGTTGGCAGTAGAAACCTACCATAAGCTCCTTGAGAGAAAAGACCTAGTGCTCTGCTCCCATAAATATTACATCCTAGGAAACCCTATGGGGCCTTTCTACTCTGTCCCATAGCGTTGCTGTGAGTTGGAATTGACTCAGTGGTATACAACAACAATAACACAATTCCAATTCTATTACCTAGCCTGTAGCATGCTCCATCAGTGATGGCACATAGTTCTTTCTGAGCCATGAGTTTCCACTTCATGCACATACTGGTGCCTTTTCATTTTGCTGTCCTGTTTGTCACCTGTAACATAAGAGGAGTTAATCCAGTCACAGAGGTAGTGGTGGTTTGGTGGTAGAAATCTTACCTTCCATGTGGGAGACCTAGGTTTGATTCCTAGCAAGTTTAGCTCATGAGCAGCCACCGCGTATCTTTTAGTGATGGTTTATGTGTTGCTGTGAGGCTGAATGGGTCTCACTAGAGATTCCAGACTAAGACAGACTAGGAAGGAAGGCTTAGTGATCTACTGCCAAAATGTTGCCAGTGAAAGCCCTAGGGATCATAGATGTCTGATTTGTAATCTGTTGTGGGTTTGGCACAGGGCTGGGCAACAACATTTCATTTGGTTGTGCATGGGCCCGACTCCAGGGCAGCTAACAATAACAGTCCAGCCTTGAGAATCTCCTGAGTCCTTTTTATGTTTCCAGCACTTTGTAAATTCACTCTGGGGATTCATTTATTCACTCAGCAAACAATTTTTTGGTAACCAGTTGCTTTGAACACTTAGTTTCTTCTTAAGCCTATGGATGTGAGGATGCCTAGCATAGTGTCTGCACAGAGCTGATGCTCAAGGCATTTTTTTTTTTAAAGCTATGGTTCTTGATTAGGCTGCATCCAATACCAAAGTCCCTAGGACAGGTAGATTTCCCTGGCTGAAACACTGCTCTTTCATCTTAAATAGAATACATAAAACATAATTTGAGACTCAACGGCACTTGGCTTGGCAATCTTTTCTTGACACCTCAGAGGTGCCATTTGGAGCATCTACACTGCAGGGGACTGAAGTGACACCTTGATATTACCAAGATATCCCAGGTTCTTTGCTCCTACATTGAATAAGTCTAGAGTATTATCTTTTGAGTTCTTGCATTTTGTTTTTGTCATTTATCTCCTTCCTTGCAGTGAAACTGTAGGTGCTGATTTCTTATTCTGTCAGTGTGTCTCTGTGTGATAGCGACTATCTTACATTTATTTACTGCTTCTCACATGCATTATTTTATTTAATCCTTACATCATCTCTGCAGGGTAGATAGTGTCAATTTAATTTGTTGATTAAAAGAAAAACCAGAGCTTTCAGGAAGACTGCATAGTTAGAAGGATGAGTGGGACTCTGATCTAAGTCTTCGAGCTCTAGCTCTGAGCCTGAGGTTCTTCCCGTGCCAGCATTCTACCTCTTTTTGTCATCTCCTCACCTTTTTCCCAGTTTGCTTTTAGTTGTCTGCCACAGAGCTCATTAAAGTAAGGAGTAAAGTGACCAGGCGATGGTTTAACAGACTCTTCTTCAAGAATAGTGTTTGAGATTCAGTGCATGGGCTTCATGATCTCTCTTTATTTCACAGCTCACAGACCTTTTTCTTCTTTTTCGTTGATGTAGGGTTGCCATCTTTAGAAAAAACAAAAACCCCAACCAACAACAGCAACAACAGAAACCCACAGGACACCCAGTAAAAATTGAATTTCAGACAGATGATGAAAAATAATTTTAGTACAAGTATGTCCCAAGTGATATCAAACACACACCCACACACACACACACCCAAAAAATCATTGTGTGGTGTTGATGTTCTGTATTTTATCTGTAACTTAATAGCAGAGCTCTGGCATGGCATGTGGTGTCTGTGTACAGTCACGACAGAAATGCCTTGAGTAAGAGGAGCGCAAGCCTATTGCCTGTCAAGTCAATTCTGACTCATGGTGACTCTATACGACAGAGTATAATTGCCCCATAGAATTTCCAAGGAGCGCCTAGTAAATCTGAACTGCTGACCTTTTGGTTAGCAGCTGTAGCACTTAACCACTATGCAACCAGGGTTTCCTGAGTAAGAGCAGTGAATTAGATTGTGAATTAGATCCTGCGTCCCAGAAAAGATGGCTCCTGAGCTGCTGTTTACATAGCAGTAGAGAAATAATTTGGCTGCTAGCTGAGGAAGGAACTATACACGTTAAAAAAAAAAAAAAAAGACTAGCAAACAGAAAAAGGCTGAGGCTCCGAGGCATATGCACCAAGCAAGTGAGGGTCAGTTTACTTTGACTAGAAGTAAATTACTTTGAAAATATAACAGTGTCTTGCCTCCTGCCTAATGTAATGATCAGTTTGGTTTCTGTGCTGGAAATAGAGCAAACTGTGCCACCTTCTCCATGGGCTCTAGTTGATCTGACAGTGATTGTTTGAAAATCTTTGATTCCCTCAGGCAGTAAATTTAAAGAGCAACCTTGCCTGGAAAAATGGAATTAGGTTACTAAAGACATCTTCTAAGCAGTCCAGAATTTCTTGAAATCTAGGATATCTTACCCGCCACCACCCCCACCCACCCACCCCCAATAATGTCTTTTTGAAATGGAACAACTCATGCTTTTAAACGTTGATTGCTACCTACTGTTAAGGAATTTATCTGGTGGTGTCAGGTAAAGGAAGTCAACCAAAGAAATTGAAAGTTGTCCACCTATCAAGTGGAGCAGTGGAGCAAAAAAGGGACATTGTTTTTGAGCACCTCCACCAGGTGTGCAAGTGTCTCACACAGGGCAGCTTCCCAACTTGTGAGGGTAGCTCAGGCTTCTCCTGCACCCACAGAAGGTGGAAGTGTGCTTAGTTGCCCTTGTCAGAGTCTCTCCCTCTCCCCAGTATTTTAAGGATATATTTGCATTACAAATCTCAGAATCAAGAAACTTTGCTTTTTTTTTTTTTTTTATCACATTCAGCTGATTTTTCCTTGTGGGGGCAATGGTGGTTCAGTGGTAGAACTCTAGCCTTCCATGCAGGAGATCGGAGTTCATTCCTGACCAGTGTACCTCACGCACAGCTACCAACTGTCTGTAAGTAGAGCCTTGTGTGCTGCTATGCGGCGAAACTGGTTCAGTAAAGCCTCTAGACTCAGGGGAAGCCCTGATGGCATAGTGGGCTAAGTGTTATGGCTACTAACCAGAAGGTCAGCAGTTCAAATCCACCAGGCATTCCTTGGAAACTATGGAGCAGTTCTACTGTGCCCTGTAGGGTTGCCATGAGTCAGAATCAGCTTGACAACAGTGGGTTTGGTTTTTGATTTTGGTCTAAACTAAGAAGGAAGGGGAAGAAAGGCAGTCCGCTTCCTGGATCCACTTCCAACAATGAGCCGGTGAGAACCTTGTGGATCACAATCACCCTACCCGCAACTGGCCTTGGAGATACTGCAGGACCAACCAGTGCTGGATACCATTGGCCCGGGGTCACCATGAGTCTGCACTGACTTGATAGCAGCTGACAACAGTAATAATTTTTCCTGAGTCCTTATTGTACCAGGTGCCTCTGGAGATGTGCAGTTCACATCCCCACACGCTCATCGTTTTACTGAGTGCCAGGTCTGTGCCTGGCCTTTGCCTGCTTCGTTCCCACAAGAAACCCAGCTCCCAGCTGAGGACATGAAGGCTGTGGCCTCAGGACCTTAACTCATGCCCACAGCTACTAAGCAGCAGAGTTCTGACTAAAACTCTTGTCTTTTTACTCTGAATGTTACACTTTCTATCAGAAGACCCTTCCCGGTTACTCAGTCAGGATAGTGACTGGAAACTAGGGGAGGACAGCAGGGCAATAGTGGCAGGGAAATTAAGTGGACTTAACTCATGTTTCTTTAAGGTACAGGCAGTCCTCAGGTCATAAATGAGTTCCTTTCCTATGTTTGTCAAATGTGTATGTAAGAGTTAATTATACTTCATATCTAATATTGGTCAAGCGTTTCTCTTAGTATATAGTGTACCTTTCTGTTCATTTTTGCCATCAAGTTGATTCCAACTCGTAGAGATCCTATAGGTTAGAGTAGAAGTGCCCCATAGAGTTTCCAAGAAGCAGCTAGTAGATTCAAACTGCCAACCTTTTGATTAGCAGTTGCTACACTTGACCGCTACACCACCAGAGTTTCCTTTCTGTGTGTAAAAATATTAAAGAAACACTCCAAATACACTTAAAACATCTTTAATATAATAATACAATAAAAATAGTGTTTTTATGCACCTTTCAAAGTAGCACCTGTTTGTTACTACAAACATTGTGTATTCCTCGAATTTTTAATATGATAGGCTTTACAGGGGTAGGTTCTTGTTATGGGTTCATAACCTGGGGACTGCCTGTGTTTACTCTGATGAACGTGTACTTCAGACCCAGGAGACTAATCTTGGGATCTTCCTCATTTTGCAGACATAGGGACACTGATTCAGGCTTTTCCCAATTATCTTTGACCTAGAAATGAAGCTGGGAATCATACAAGGTAAAGCTCTCTGGCCATGAATCCCATTTGTCTGGGTTTAAATAATCTGAGGAGGTTATGAGAAGTGCCCCTCCCATCAAGTCTGTTTCTGGCTTATAGCAACCCACTGTGGCAGAGCAGAACTGCCTCATAGATTTTTCTTAGCTGGGTAGGTTTCAACTGACAGCCTTCAGTTAATGGTTGAGCACTTAACTTCAGAACCAGAAGAAAGCCTAGCAAGTCCCATTATCATCAGGGGATGGTGGGAACCTTTCAAGTTCGCTCGAAGGCTGTTCTGGGTAAATGTAGGATGAGGGGGTGTTGCAGAGGACTTGCACAGAATACAGAGGTCAGGAGGAGTTTATAAGAGTCGGTAGAGCAGATTGACACAGAAAATATGGAACAATGCTCCAGGTGTCTCTTTAGACTCTGAAATAGGCCCTCTCTTCCTGCCTAGCCGGGTGTTAACCCTTCAGTAGCTGGTTCAGGGGGAGGTCTTGGAGTTCCTGAGGAAAAGCCAATATACTAGAAGATTTGGGAGGAGGAGGCTTAGGGGAATGACTCTTAACCAAATGGTTCTAAAGTATTTTAATATTTACTATTTAAATACTTAGTTAAATACAAAGTGATGTTTATGGTGATGGAAAATTTGGCAATGATCATGGCTGATGGTTGCACAACATTGTCACAGATTTGTATACCTGAAAAATGTTGACTTAGAAATGTTGTGTCACATATATTTTCAGAACAATAAGATAAAATGAGCAGTTTCAAAAGAAGAGATAGTATAGTCCTGTAAAGAAAAGTCTTTGCAATAACCCTAGGAGTTAGTTTCTTGTCATATCTCCATTTTACAGTTGTCAAAACAGAGGCACGGCACAGTTAAATAACTGACCTGAGACCTCACAGCTAGAAAGTAGCAGAGCTGGATTTGAATCCCTCTGCTGAATTTTAAAGATTGTGCTCTTCATTAGCTACTGGCCACTGAGTGAACCCAAACTCATGGTGACCCCTTGTTTGTCAGAGTACAACTGTCTTCATAGGGTTTTCAATGGCTGATTTTTCAGAACTGGATCACCAGGCCTTTCTTCTGAGGTTCCTGTGTGTAGACTCAAACTTCCAACCTTTTGGTTTTTAGCTGAATGCATTAATTACTTGTACTACCCAGGGACTCTGTGCTCTTAATTCCAAACCCCAAACCAACCCACTGCCATTGAATCAATTCTAACTCAGAGCAACCCATAAGTAACACAGAGTTGAACTGCCCCACAGGTTTTCCAAGGCTGTAAATCTCTGTGGAAGCAGACTGCCACATTGGTGGGTTTGAATCACCAACCTTTCAGTTAGCAGCCAAGTGCTTTAACCACTATGCTCCCAGGGCTCCTTGTGCTAGTCTAGTATCTGCAAGATGACTTTTGTTTCCTTGTGCAAATTGCTTGCTGTTTTCCTAAAGGTCAGTCTAAGCTGGCCAGCCAAGATAATTCATTTCAAAACAGTGGCATGGAGGTGATTGAAGAGACTGGGCCACATTTGAAAGCCAGATGTCCCCTGTAATAGATCCCTGAGGTCCTACAAAGGAGTAGGTATGACGTTTATTCTTTTGAAACTTCATAGAATTCTCCTTTCTTCTTCTTCTTCTCTGGGCAAAAATCCAAGGCCCAAGACATGGTGAAAGGGAAATAGAAGCCAACCTCCACTTTTAGGGCCCTGCTCAGCTACAGGAAACTTCATTCATGGCCTCTGGCACCCAGGCTATATCTCTGAGAAACTCGGGCCCTGTGGTAGCAGTCAGAGGAGATTTAAAACCACACCCATGGCCATCAAGTCAATTCAGTCTCATAGCAACCCCATAGGACAGAGTAGAACTGCCCCATTGTGTTTCCAAGGCTGTAAATCTTGATAGAAACAGACTGCTTTGTGTTTCTCCCAAGGGGCGGCTGGTGGGTTCCAACCACCAAGCTTTCCATTGGTAGCTAAGGGCTTACCTGCTGTACCACCACAGCTCTTGACTCCAAACCCCAAACTCGTTACTGTTGTGTTGATTCTGACTCACAGCAACTCTATAGGACAAAGCAGAGCTGCTCGATACGGGACCAAGGAGCTGCAGGTGGATTCAAACTACCAACATTTTGCCTAACAGCTGAGCTCTTAGAGGAGGTTTAAAAGAGTGTTTTAAAATGCATATCCTGCTTCTGTTTTCCATCAAGAATTGCTGAAGTTGTCCCAGGGACAACCAGGGTGCCTGCCCTCCCTGGCTCTCTGGACGTCTTCCCTGAGACCTTCGTCCCCTGTAAGGTACTAGCTGTGACTTATCTGTGAATGAAGTTGAGGAAGGTTGTTAGGGGAAGGTAAGATGCTCAGCAGAACTGCAGTGGGTGGGTTGGCACTGCCCCAGGACAAGTTCACTGTACCTGGGTTCTAGAGGGAACATAAGGAGCCCAGGTGGTATCTTAGTTAAATACTTGGCCTACTAACCGTTAGGCTGACCCTTTGTACCCACCAGCTATTCCATGGGAGAAAAGATCATGTCAAGCTAACAGACCAGGAAATCTTATGGGACAGTTTTTCTGTGTCCTGTAGAGTTGCTGTGAGTCAGAATCAGTTTGACAGCACACAACCTAAGAGATGAAATGTATTAATTGTCCCGGGGCTTTGGGACAATGGGCTTTTAAAATTTTTAAAATGCTTAGTGGTAGGAAGAAATTTCCCAAATGTTGACCCTGTGTCACTATATGTCAAAAGCCTCATGATCAAGACAGCTGTGGCTCAGCCAAATACCTCACTGGTACCTCCAGAGGCCTCATGTGTGTCTCAGAACCCTGCATGGTGTGTACCCTGGAGCACAGTCATAGACCTTCCAGGTCCCCTTCATCTCCAACATGAGAGAGTGCAAGTTTTGCTGAGTCTCAGCAGCGGATGGTGTGGAGGCCTTAAAAGGTGATAGTTCCCCAGATGGATCAAGTGGTTTGCACTCAGTTACTAACCTGAAGATTGACAGTTCAAACTTTTCCAGAGGTAACATGGAAGAAGAGGCTAGCAATCTGCTTCTGTCAAGACCACAGCCAAGAAAATACTGCAGAGTGATCCTTTTCTGCACACATGAGGTCACCATGAGTTGGAATCAATCTGATAGTAATGGGTTTAGGAATTAGGAGTTCGAATGAGACTTGACAATAAACCTTGATTTTGTGTCTACTCCATGATGAGAATACACAGCTATATACACACATATGCACAATGCAGTGTAATGTGACAGTCATTTTAGCCTCTCATTCACCTCAGAAACTTTTTAAGGGTGACCCATGATTTGAACCATTTCCTCTCCTGATTTTGGCCCATGCCACCCCTCTTCTTGGAATGCTAGTCCCTTTTTCTCTGGCTAGTGCCACTGGCCTTGTATGACTCCAAGCCATCTTATCCCCCTTGTAGTAAATGGATACCCCTTGTTTTGTGGTAGCATACCCCTATTCTAGCCTGTCTCTCACCATGTTGTGAGTCCTTGTTCCCCTAAGTTCTTCAGGAGAAGAGACCATGTTGTATTCCTTGTGATTTTTTCTGGTGCTATATGACCCTGTCACATGACAGGTAGTTAGTATTTGAATAAATGAAGGAAGGAGAAAATGCTCCCTCCCTCCCCTCTCCATATCTTCTGCACTTATTTTCATGTTTATCAGTGATAAATGAAGGAGACCACCTTCCACATCATTGCATCTTCATTTCCACTTCAGACAGTGCCTGCGTGCTACGTACTATGCACACTCACAAAACTCATTATTTCATTTCTTCCTGGCAAGAACTCCATGAGGCATCATTGGTAAATAGCCCACTATATAAATCTGTACTTTCTGGGTGTAGAGGGGAAAAGAAAGTCAGGTCCTACTCTATGGATTTAGTGAAAAAAAAAAAAAAACAACTTGAAGAGGGGCACGTCAGAATCGCTGACAGGAGTAGACTCTGGGCACGATGCTTTGGGTAGCTGCTGCAGAGATGTCTCTCACTCAGTCAACAGGAGTGCTGCTTCTGGAATCTGAGGGTCTCAGAAGACAGGATCATAGGCTCTCTCAGGACCCATCTCTCTCAGACCCTGCCTGTGGAATCCCTGGAAGGAATGGCTTCTCAGACCCTCACCCATGCCCTGCCCATGTGGCCACATTTCATTTCCTCTTTGCCTGATTGGTTCACAGCTGAGATTCCAATGTCCCAGCTAGTTTTCAGGAGAATAAGTGTCCTCAGCCTTGTGGGGGCAAGTCTTAGGTCTGATTCCTACCCCTTCTCCCCGCTAACCTACTCCAGGAGGGCTATGTATAGGGGTCTGGCGGAGTCTCAGACCTCATATGAGGTTCCCAAAGAAGGGGCTGGCGCACCCAGAGGATGTACAGGGAACGAGAGGACTTTGCCCTAGGGCTTTTGTCACAAGGCTCTTAGAAACAGCTTGGCAGGTGCTGAGAAAGCCAGTGCCACAAAAAACTCACTCATGAGGTCTCACAGCAAGACCTTGTCCTAGAAACAGCAGTGAGGTGACTTTGCATCAGGCCCACTCCCAAATGCAGACCAGCCCCTCCTTGCCTGCAGTGAAGTGTGGGAGTCACTGGGCCGGCTGCCAGTATCAGCCATGGGATCCTTTGCCGGAGACATCCAGGTGGGGAGGGACCTGGACAGCCCATGTGAAGCCCAGGCCAGGCCTGACTTCCAGGGTCTTCTCCTCAGTCATAGTGCAGGTCTGCATAGCCACTGTCCCGCTTCAGTCAGTGCAAGCAAGCGTGAAGGCCTGGCCATGAGAATCCAGATCCTTTGGATTTAGTGTGGGGGTGGGGGGTACTTCTCAGTGGTTTCCAGCCCACGATTGAGTCATGCATTTTTTCGGTAACTTAGTCAGACAATCCAAACATGAACGTGATTGGCGTATTTAAGAACACCCTTCCTGTTGGCGTTTATGATGTCTTCTCACTGAGCTTTGGGGCACCTGGGGAGGGAGGAAGGGAGCAGGAGCTCACACACCATGAGGGACAAGGACAGCGAATAGTCAGCACAAGAAAAGGCACTATATTAAGGCCTAGTTATGTTTAGAAGTCATCCTGAGAATGTTTGGCAATGCTGAGTATAAACTCGTGCTTGTCTGCCTGCCACACTTGAAGACTTCTCATAGAGGGACCCAGAATGTGGGGTACGCTGTAGACGGAACTGGGAATGTCCCTGGGGAAAGGTTTCTTTCTCAAGAAGTAGGTGACATTGGGAAAGCAAGTCCTAAACTTACTCCTTGCCCAGACTTCCCAGAAATAAAGATGGGTGTGGATAGATGACAGCAGTGGATTTGGTTTACTTATTTATTGATTTTTGGTAGATAGACGTGACCCAATAATGTCAACATTCAAATTCCAGCAGGAAAAGGCCTCCTTTGACGTATACCAAATCCCTAAATGACTCTGAGAATTCCCACAGAGAACCTCTTAGAAGAAACAGGCATTAACTGCAAGCATTTGACTTTGGAGTTCATTTAGCCGAGAACTGTGAAGAAAATGACTGTACTTGACCCACATTGAATTGAAGAGGGTGGCCCCCCAAAAGGACTAGACATTATCTTATCCAGCTCCTCATGTGACCAATGAGGAAACTGAGGCCCTCAGCAACAGAGCCAAGGTCAGAATCTAGGTTGCGGGATTGGATTACTGTAACACTGTGTTTCTGTGGATTGGAATGCATCAATAGCGTAAAAAATGGAAAGCCCTTTAGGACTGAGATATCACCCAGAATGAAGCTCTGGAGTCTGCGCATGCTGAAACTTGGCTTAGGAAGGGGCCCTTAGCAGCTTTGGGATTCAGAAGCCGTTTGGGCTTAGTTTTAACTGTATGTGAAATTTCACTACTGCAGAATCGTCTTTTTTTTTTCCTGAAACTAAGGAGAAAAACGGAAGGGCTCACATGGCTTAACCATTGTAGAGGCAAATATTGGACCCTGGCAGGCAGGAGCACCTTTAGTACAGCAGTGGCATGCAAAGGGAGGAGTCGCCACACACCACAGCCCACGAGGCGCTCCTTGGAAACCCTGTGGGACAGTTCTACTCTGACCTATAGGATTGCTATGAGTTGTACACCACTCGATGGCAGTAGTGTTTTGTTCTTTTTTTTTTTACATACTTTCTGGTGACTTACAAGGAATTAATTCCTTCTTACCACATATTCCTTCTCTTACTCACTATACATCCCTGGTGTGGCACCACAGACCCCACATCACTTTCATCGGGTGAAGATTGAAGACCAAAAGGAATCTCTGGCTGGACCTTCCCAGGATAGGCCATGATAGTATTAAGCATAACACTTACTAAGTGTTCATCATGCGTTGGACACTGTGCTGAATACTTCAGCTCACAGCCTATCTTGTGAGGGAGGACATTATTGTTATCTCATTTCACAGAAGGGATAGGAAGTTGAGGCATTAGAGAGTTCATATGATTTGCCCAAAGTGACACAAAAAGTTAGTGATGACTCTGGAAGTTGAACCCAGGTAGTCTGGTCCTTGAGTTTGTATACCTAAACACTATACTACACTGCCATCCAAGCAGTAGAAGGAGACAGAGCAGAGGGAGAGGATGGGATTGAACAGCCCTGTGCAATGATAGGAAACAGGAAAGGAAATACCTCCAAGTTGGTGGTCAATTGTTTCAGTCAACTCGATAGCCCAAATGCCTTGTAGGATGACTAGACACCCTGTTAAACAAGTTCTTGACCTAAACTCTTAAGTCTTTATTTTCTCCAACCCCTCTCTGCTGAATGTCAGCTGTGCTGTGTTTCCTACCCCGGGCAGAGCCTCCATCCCCGTCATTCCTCTCCTGGCCCCATAGCCCTCTGGACCGGAGCCGTACACCTAATTATCGGGCACTGGAGTTTTCTGAGTTGGAAAGGACCATGGATGGCCCTATTCATTCTTCCACTTCAAGAATCCCTCTGTTGTCTTCTTGGCAGGGCATGCTTGGCTGATCCAAAGAGCCTGAGGCTCCTCTGTGTGCTTTTGTTAGAAAGCTCTTGTTCTCAAGCTCAAGCTGAAGGCTACTTTACAGTGGCTACAAACACTGGCCCCTCTAAACCGCGGGGTCTTTCTGAAGGCAGTTGCTGAAGGAATGTTTTCAGATACCCTAATTCTTTTGGGCTACATCATTCTTTGTTGTGAGGTCCTGTCCTGTGTATTGCAGGATGTTGAGCAACATCTCTTGCCTCTACTTACCTGTGGTAGTTGGGACAATCCCAAAAGGCTCCATGTATTGCCATATGTCCCTGGGGAGGTAACAGGTGCAAATAACCCACAGTGCAGAAATTCTGCCTGGCCCGCTGTCAAAGGGCACCCTGCTGTCACCCAGCGCTGATGGCTGTTGGCTGCAGAGAAACTTCTTCTCGTCTTGCCACTACTGAAGTGCTGTGTACCTATGGCCCAGAGTAAACATGCCAAGAGCCCCCAGGACCCTTTCCTGGGCCCCAGTTTCCCTGTCAGGAATTGGAAGTGTGTGACAGGTGAGTCCCTCCTTCTGGGCCTTGTCCCTAGACCCTGTCCCTCCCCTTCTCAGCAGTGGCTTTCCCAGCCTGAGGACTGACATGGTTGTGAAGACTGAGTGAGAGGATAGTCATGGGAGGAACTGGCCATTTCCAGTGACTTCTTTCCCATTTATCCTTTCTCAAGAACTTTTCTGCAGTTATTTCATTCAGTTTGACATGCCACAACATGGAAAAACATTGTATCTTGGCTTGTTTTTTTTTTTTTTTTTTTTTTCCCAAAAGAACGTGTTTTCTCTGATGCAGGATCTGCAGTTCTGCTTTTTCTTGTGCTCTTCCTTTCTCCACCCTTACCCCCAAATACATGTCCATTGCCTTCCCCATGGCCTAGGCCTAGAATTGTCCAAGAGGAGACTGGAGCAAGGAAGAGACATGGCCCAGGTTCCCAGAAAGGCCTGAGAACAGAAGCCAGGATTGCTGTCTTACCAGGTTTTCTCTCTACTCGATGCCGAAGGCCTGAGAATCTTGCCCTCTTCTCTGTGGCCTGTTTCAGAACCGTGTTAGCTGAAATGTGTGGCTTTCACCTCCAATGTGACATAATCACTCCTGTCCCCAGAGCCACAGTATTCCTTTAATGTGCTTCTGGTTGGCTTTGCACACAGCTTGGTGGAAAGACTGGACAGCATGGGGCATCATCAGATTAGCCGCTCACTGAATGTCCCCAAACCCACACTGTGAGCCTTGGGCCAGAGGCCCCACTGGAGAATGCTGCCCCAAGGGGCTCCATCACCTTCTTTCTCTGTTCTCTGCACTGTTCATGAGGCTTCCTAGGCTACCTGAGGTCATGAGAAGGCCTATATAGGGAAACCTCAGTTGACAAGCCCTCTGGGAATACAGTTCCCCTATAATTAAATTCTTATGTTAAAAAAAAGTCTTCATCAATCACAGAAAATAAGCTGCCTGCATTTGATGTGTGTAGGATGCTGGAAGATGTGGTTGAAAGTGGTGGGATTTGAAGACTTTCCCAAGGCACAGAGGTGAATTCTCCGTGTTACTGCTGTTATCCACCTTCGCCAGTAATACCCTCCATTCTTTATCCTGGAGAGGGGGGATTGCTTGTTACCCCCAAGGACCACTGAACAAGTTCTGGCTTATCTACTGGGGAAACTGACTCTGTGGGCAGTGAGTACTGGGGAGAAAAGAACTAGGTGAGCACTAACCCTGTCCTTCCTCATGGTAGTAATGAAACACAGTCAGCGCCTGTGAACCTCGGTGTTCCTGGGCCATCAAATTCGATATTGATGTCCAGACAGACTGACCTCAGAGTAGGGGTGAGGCCAACTAAGACTCTGCATGACAAAAATGCCTTTTCAACTGCATTGTGTACACACAATGGACTGATGAGTTGCTGTGGGAGCAGGTGGGCATATTATTTTAAGGACTATTGTTTTAAGGATAAGAGTTGAGAACCTGCCATGTGCAAGGCGGTGAGCTGGATGCTGGGAGGCCTTTATCTTCCTAGAATCTACATCAGAGTAATGTCAGGTGAGTGGGAGTTTAGAGAAGGACCAGACCGCCTCTGACTGGGAGGCCAAGGGGTGTTGCCTCAGAGAAGGTGGTGCTAAGCTGTGTCCTGGGTGATGGGGTATCTCCATGGGGCGAAGGTAGACTGTGAGAGCAGGGAAGTAAGGCCACAGCAATGGCCAGAATCCTGCCCATCTACCAGAATCTCCTTATGCCTGATTTAGGCTGCAGAGAAGGCACTATTGTTTTCAGGAAATTCTGTGTTTCCTTGCCTCTACTTGTCTATGCCCTACTTGACCCATGACAGGAACACATCTATGCTGCTGCCTCTGGTTCTTCTCCTGGTATGGGACCCTGCCATGCTTAACCCCAGGACTGGGACCATTGGAAGAAGGGTGCTCTGTTCTGCTCTCTAAAGCCCCGGGGCTCAACTCAGTCAGTTGCCATGAAGTCGGTGTGTACTCAAAATGACCTCATGTATGTCAGAGCACAACTGTGCTCCCTAGGGTTTTCAGTGGCTGATTTTTTTGTAGGTGGATCACCAGGTCTTTCTTCCAAGGCACCTCTGGGTAGACTGAAGCCTCTAACCTTTTGGTTAGAAGCCAAGGGTGGTAACTATTTGCATCATCCAGGGCTCACCTAAAGCAGGCAGGTGGTAAAGAGGGAGTCTAGTTTAATGAAATTGAAGCCTAAAGCGCTCCGTGGAGGAGGCAGATCAGGAGCCTCTACCTGGCAGGTAGATTTACCAAGTGATCTAGTAGTGTTGGGGGTTAGGGAGAGCACACAGTTTGGAGGGCTTCCTGGAGGAAGTGAGCTGTGAATCATACCGTAGAGAACGGAGTCTACCCTGTGAGAATTTGAAGCAGAGGACTTTCAGGGATGGAAGAGGTGCAGGTACAGAGCTGGGGATAGGCAGGGCATGTCTGGGGATTATAATTAGATCCACAGTGTGAAGACAGCAAGGAAGTAAGGCCATGGCTGTGGCCAGGAAGCGCATGTTTCGGCTCCTGAATGCTGAATTTTTGGCCATTCAGTAATATGCCATAGGTAAAAAAAAAGCAATTGTGTGCAGTCTGTGCTGATTCATGGTGACCTCCTGTGTATCAGAGTAGGACTATGCTCCATGGAGTTTTCTGTGGCTGATTTTTCAGAAGTAGATCAGCAGGCCTTCTTTCTAGGCACTTCTGGGTAGACTTGAACCTGCAGTGTTTGGTTAGCAGCCAAATATGTTAACCATTTGTACCACCCACAGATTCGTGCTATAGACAGTAGGGTCTTTGTGAGCATGGCAGGGGAGGTGATATAAAATGATGATGGTCATGTTTTAGCATGAGTCACCAGGCACCCGTGTTCACATGGACTAGAGAAAAGAAAATGGGGATACAGGTAACAGTCTGGGGACTGTCTTCATGATCGGGAGCCAGGTGGAAACCTAGAAACGAAACCGAGCCCCTGTGAGTCAATTCTGACTCATAGCCACCCTATGGGACAGGCTAGAATGGCCCCCTAGGGTTTCCAAAGAGGAACTGGTGGATTTGAATTGCTGGCCTTTTGGTTAGCAGTGGTAGCTCTTAACCACTGTGTCACCAAGGCTTCAGAAGCCAGGTGGAGATGATGGAATTGTGAGTTTGCTTCTAAAACGTGGATGGTGTTGCAAGGGTTAGGAGGGGATGGATGGAATTGTCTCCTGCAAGTTCCTAAACCGATGGTAGCCTCCCTTTTGTGTGAGTTCTGCACAGTTAAGCCTCTAGCACCCCTCTCTGTCCAGCACCCTCCCTCAGGACAGCCAGCTGTCGAATCCCTGTGCTCCTCACCTAATGCTGTCACGAATGCTGTGCAGGGCTGGAAATCTAGGAGGAGGCCAAACCAGCCAGCCTTTGTGTTTCCTGTGGTGCCTCCAGGTCCTTCTTCAGCCACCTGCTCAGATTTGGATAAGCCAGACCCACCTGTATAACACCAAGCCCACTAGCCCGCTGGGGTACTGCAGTGATGCAGTTGTTACTGAGACACTGAGCTGACTGAAGAAGGGTTCAAAAAGGAACCGAGTCTCACCATCTGCAGAATTGAATCCCATCCTCTAGAATCAGACCAGGAGAGGAAAGATGTCGTTGGAAGGGTCTAATCCCCTAGCTGTGTTTGGAGTCTTGAGAACGGTGTCATCTTCGAGCCACAGGACTGTCCATACAGCTGCCTGCAGAGTGGAAGAGCCCAGAAATGGAAGCCATTCTTTTCTCCTCACAGTCAAGCCACTCCTGCCCATAAGGTGGATTATAATTTAATTTTCCTGAGCACGGTGAGGGAATGCCATTTCTCAGCTGTGCCTGACACCTGCCTTTGCTTTCTGCAAACACAACCAAGCTGGCACAGATTTCCGGGTTCTATATTTCCTGGTCAGCTTGCAGCCTTTCAGGTTCAGCCCAAACAACCATCTAGAGCTGGTGGGTTTTCTCTCACTTTAGATTGTTTTGCTGAGGAACCCTGAATCATCCAGATCTGCACTCTGGGCAGGCTGAGGGACCAGATAGAAGTGACGCCAATTGCTGGGGCTTTGGTAGGAAGTGGAGAGTGGGTCTGGGAGCAGCATCGTGTGTAAAGCTGGATGTTAAAGCTACGGAAGCAAGACCAGCTTTGTCCCTTCCCTGCCCCTGCTAATATTTATAGTATTTACCTTCTATTGGCTAGGCCATCAGCATGATCTAGTGAACTGGGGAGGGTTTTTAACATGTTGGGTCAGACCTGTTTTAAGATCTTGTTAAAGATGAATAAAGATGGATTAAGCTTATTACAAAGTGCCCTCCTTCAGAGGAGGATGAAACACAAAACCAGCTGTTGCTGAGTCAGTCCCAACTCGTGGTGACCTAGTCTATCAGTTAAGTTCTCAAACTCATCCTAGAAGAAGTGCTACATACCTCACTGCTGAATGTCACTATGGCCACCTTCAGAGTACTCCCCTTGGGAAGCTATGCACGGACACCAGCACCTAATTCACCCTTCAAAGAAATTTTGGAGCTCTTTTTCTGAAATGGCCATAACAACTGTTTGTATATTACACTCGATGCCATGAATGTCATCATTCCTTCCTTTTAATATTTCTTTTATCTTCAGGTAAATAAAAAAGTCATTGGGGGCAGATCAGGTGAGCATGGAGGGTGCTCCAATACAGTTATTTGTTTACTGTCTAAAAACTCCTTCACAGACAACTATGCATTTAAGTTCATGAACTTGACACCGTGCCACCGTGTGCAGTGATCATTCCAGAAAGAGTTCCAAAATTGCTTTGAGGGGTGAACTAGGCAGTGGCATCAGTGCATAGCTTCCCAAGGGGAGTACTTCAAAGGTGCCATAGTGATATTCAGCAGTGAGGTATGTGGCACTTAGAACAATTAAGTTTACAGACTTAATTGTTGGACCTCATATGTCAGAGTAGAACTGCACCTCAATGGCTGAACTTTTTTTTTTGGAAATAGTTTGCCAGACATTTCTTCTGAGGCATCTCTGGGAGGATTTGAACCTCAAACCTTTACAGTACTTATGTGTTTGCATGACCTAGAGGCGCAGAGAGGGGGTGGAAAAGTAGGCTGATACTCTGCTGTGCACCGGTATGGCTGTATCTGTTGTTAGAGTATTGAAATACTTCAGCTGCCCTGAGTTCCCAGTGCCCCCTGTCCTTCCCCACATTCAGCAGAGGGATGATTGGTACAACCCAGGGAGCTTCTGTTCCAGCCCCTCTTACTCCCAGGGTCCTTTGTGGTTAGTTATGCCATGTTATTGTTATTGCTAGCTGCCTTCAGTCTTTTCTAACTCATAGCAACCTCATGTGGCAGAGTACAGCTATCCCAGAGTATTTTCTTAGCTGTAATTTTTATGGAAGCAGATTGCCAGTTCTTTCCCCCATGGAGTGGCCAGGTAGATTTGAACCACCAGCCTTTGGGTTAGCAGCCTAAAGCTTAACCATTGTGCTACCTGGGCTCCTTTGTTGGCTGGTACTATACTGGCTGTTAAAATCTTTGAGATACTCTCCACAGACTACAGGCATGTCTTATCCTTTGACCCAGGATCCTAGCATTTTCTGAAGCTTTATTTTTCCTTTACTAAGATAGAAACAGTATTTGTCAAAACCTCAACCATTCTCTTAGGCCTAGCCCAGCAACCACTTTGTCTGTGCCTTCTGGCCTGGTCAGAATGAATTAGCCCGTCACTCTGCCCATACACACACTTGGTTTATACCTCTTTTTATGGAATGAATGCTGTTTGACCTCATATTAGGGCAGTGGTTTGAAAAGGGGATGATTTGGGCCCCTTTCCCACAGGGGACATTAGTGATGTCTGGAGACATTTTGGTTGTCACAAAGGAAAGACGAGCTACTGACAATTAGTGGGTGAGCCCAGAGTTGCAGCTTAACACTCTGCAAGGTACAGGATAGTCCCTCACAACAAAGGATTGTCCAGCTCAAAATGTCAATAATCCTGGGGCTGAGAAGCCCTGTGCTAGAGTGACCTAGGTGTTTGCAGGTCTGCACACCTCCTCCTCTGAGAGTACGACCTCGCTGTTTGTGTCTTGGCCTCATCCTGTTGGAACCAGTGCAATACTCTGCATTTAGTCAGACACTCAGTAAATGTGGCTGAATTGAATCCATTTAGTTAAATTGAATCAAATTGAATTCAACCTGAGCTACCCTGCAGGCCATTAAGCAAATGAACCAATTACCCTGTACAGTAGCTCCGCCTTCTTTGGCTCCATCACCAGGAAGTATAGAAGGTACAGTTCCAGCCCACCAAGGCAGCCTAGACCAGACAGATTTCTAATGAGGCTAACTCAGGGGACTTCAGGGCTAGGGTGAAGATGTTAAAGGCACTCGCAGATTATAGGAGTGAGTGGTTTTAACTCCTATTTTACATCTAGTGACACAGGGAGTAGTACTGTGGCCTTCCCATCTGAACAAAGATGAGGTCAAGAACCATCACTGCCCTGACTCTCTTTTGTGATGGGCTCTGGAAAAGTGCCGGACTGTCCAACATCTGCACCAAGAAGCTATGGCGTGGAGCAGTGCTTCCAGACATTCTCACGTTGTAGTCCATAAAGAAAATTTCACATGGTTATCACCACATCTTTGATATTAGTTTAATATGAATGTGTATATCTGCCTCTGAGGGTAGCAGGCAACTGGCCTGGGCACTGCCAGTAGCAACCCTTTAGGTCACGCCACTGGGGAGCTCTGGTGAGGCAAAAAGACATGGCACAAAGAGGCAAAAGACCTGTCTTTTGGCCAGCCCCTTCCATACCAGTGTTAGCAGTCTGACCTTGACCTATGGCTTAGCTCCCTTATTTGCAGATGGGAATAATAAATTCTTACCTGCTTTGAGGCAGAGGCTGGAATTGCTCATCTCATTTGCTTCCATCCAAAATGTACTAAGCATTCTATATGTATTGCTTCATTTACCCAGATCCCTGGATGGCTCATATGGTTTGCACTTAACTATTAAACTAATGGTCGAAAGTTTGAACCCATCCATTGGCATTGCAAAAGAAGGGCCTAGCGATCTGCTTCTGTAAAGATTACAGCCAAGGAAACTCAGTGCAGCAGTTCTACACTGTAACACATGGGGGTCACCCGGAATTGACTCACAGCAATAAGTTTTATCAATATTCCCATTCCTCAGATGAGCCCTTGAGGTACAGAGAGACTGCATTCCTTGGCCGGGATCACACAGCTAGTGTGAATCAGAGCCTGGTTCCAAACTCAGAGACTATGCTTTCACCTTTCTGGAATACTGTTTCATTCTTTTCTTCTACGTCGCAGAAATACAGTGTCTGCTAATGCTTCCATCCTCTTCATGGAGTCCTGAAAAATAAGGCTGTTTGACCTAGGTGTTTGTAAGCCGTCTTAGTGTACACAGTGATCTCTGGGTTTTACATTTAGCATGCTGACTGGAACCAAAATTGGACAAGATCAATCTCAGCTTTCTTTCAAGATTAGATTTTCTGTTCCATCCAGAATAGCCTGCTGTTCCCCTGCTATCCCTTCCTGACTTCCAGTTAGTCTAAAGTTACAAGAGAATTGCCTTGCTTCCAGGCAGCTAAGAAGGAGCCCTGGTGGCACAGTGGTTAAGTGCTTAGGGGCTAACCAAAAGGTCAGCAGTTCAAACCCAACAGCTGCTCTGTGGGAGAAAGGGGTGGCAGGCTGCTTCCATAAAGATTACAGCCTTGGAAACCGTATGGGGCAGTTCTACTCTGTCCTGTAGGCAGGGAGTGGATTAGCCAACAGGCGAAGGAAGGACAGTGCTTACTTTGCTTACTAGATCATCTGTTGTGAACAATTTCACACAGATTTTACCATGTCCAAGGTATACACATTCATATCAAACTAATATCAAAGATGTGGTGAAAAACGTAAAATTGTTCGCTACAGATCAGTGAATAAAGTAGACCTGTGCTTGCCTTGCGTATTGGTCCTCAGCCCCCATTGGCAACTTTAAGTTTGAAAAGAGACTTTTCTGTAGCAAAGGTCCTGTGGGGTTGAAGTGCGACAGAAGCCAGCCATAGCTAGAAGCAGAATTTTGATGTGGTGAAAAAATGTGAAACTGTTCACTGTAGATGATCTGGTAAGCATGGTACTTACCTTGCTTATTAGCTAATCCGCCTCTGCCTATAGGGTTGCTATGAGTCAGAATCAACTCTGTGGCAGTAGGTTTGGTTTGGGTTGGAGGCAGCTGGTATTTCTGTTTCCTGATGGAAGTAGATACTAGAGAGTGGAATTACCCAGAAACCAGGGGCGGCATGTTGCCCATACAGGAAGGCAAATAAAGCTCCAGTTTTCAATTCTTGGCCCTCTTAAAAATGTATCTAATTTTGGGCATGTTTAGTTTGGTTCCTCTTGTATCCAGAGAGGTTCTTTTCTCCCTAAGTGACATCTCTTTTGAGCACATAATTCCCTCTTCTCAAGGTGAGTAATCCCCTCTCCAGCTGTTCATAATTACTAATTACTGAACAAAGAGACTAACAAACAAAATTAAATATGGGACCATAGTTTGGGAATGAACTAGAGGGAGGAGAAAGGCCTCCCTCTGATTCTTTTTTTCTTTTTCTTAAAAAAAGGGAGCCCAACAAAATATGCTTCACATCTCCATTGGTAATTTATCATAGTTATGTCTGAAATGTCCATACCCAGAATTTTCATATCAAAAGAAAAAGAGTTACAAGTGATTCCTTATCTCACCAGCAATGGCAACACCAGAGAAGTTTTCCAAAGAGAATGCCTGGCTTCTTTGGAAGTTAGAAAATCCTCCAGAAATGGTGTACTTCATCCTACTAATCATAGTTACCTAGTGCTGTTATAATAGAAATACCACAAGTGGGTGGCTTTAACAAAAAGAAATTTATTCCCTCAGACTCTAAGAGGCTAGAAGTCCAAATTCAGGGACCAAGTCCAGGGGAAGTCTTTTCAGTTTTGGGAGAAAGTCCTTGGCGTCAATCTTCCCTTGGTCTAGGAGCTTCTCAGCACTGGAACTCCTGGTCCAAAGGATCCATTCTACTCCAGGCTCTTCTTTGTTGGTGGTGTGAGGTCCCTATATCCATGTTCATGTCTCTCTCCTTTATCTCTTGTAAGATAAAAGGAGAAGTAGGTTACACCCCAGGGAAACTCTCCTTATATCAACCCCATCAGGGCTGTGACCTGAGTAAGGGTGTTGCATCCCACTGTAATCCTCTTTAACATAACCTATTCTTGCCTTGTTAGCCACAGGCACAGATTAGTATTTACAAAGTATGGATAAATTACATCAGATCACAAAATTGAAGACAACCATACAATCTTGGTAATCGTGGCCTAGCCAAGTTAACAGAAATTCCGGGGGGACACAATTCGATCTATAACATTACCTTATCTGGTACTGGATGCTGGATGCTGTGGTCTTGGATCTTTATCAGTAAGTGCTTTAAGTCCTCTTCACCTTTAGCAAACAAGATTTTGTCATCTGCATACTGCAGATTGTTAATGAATCTTCCACCAAACCGGATGCCACTTTCTTCGTCATATAGAATGATTTCTCATATTACTTGCTCAGCAAACAGATTAATTAAGTATGCCGAAAGGATACAACTCTAATACATACCTTCCCTGATTTTAAATCACACAGTACCTGCTTGTTCTGTTCAAATGACTGCCTCTTGGCCTGTGTACAGGTTCCTTATGAGCACAGTTAAGTGTTCTAAAATTCTGTTCTTCACAGTGTTGTCCATAATTTTTTATGTCCCACACTGTCGAATGCCCTTGCACAGTCAATAAAACACAGGTGAACGTCTTTCTGCTCTTCTCTGCTTTCAGCCAACATCCATCTGACATCAGCAATGATATCCCTGGTTTCCTGTTGTTGTAGTCAGCTAGGGCTGCTCTAACAGAAATACCACAGAGTGGATGGCTTTAACAAAGGAAGGTTTATTCTTACATGTATGGGCTACAAGCCCGTATTCACGGTGTCCACTCCAGAGGAAGGCTTTCCCCTTGTCGGCTCTGGAGGAAAGTCTGGTACTGCATCAGTCTCTGTCCAGGGAGCATCTTGGCACAGGAACCTCAGGTCTGAAGGACGCACTCTTCTCCCGGTGCTGCTTTCTTGATGGTGCATGCGGGGTTCCCAAATCTCTGCTTGCTTGTCTTTCCTTTTATCTCTTGCAGGATGAAAGGATTAAGGGTGAGGCAAGCCATACTCTAGGGAAACTCCCTTTACAGTGGAGCTGGGAGGTGATCTTAGAAAGGAATTTACAGTCCCACCCTAGCCCGTTAATATACAGCATAGGAAAACCGCAAAATGGAGGACAGTCACAAGATACTGGGAACCATGGTCCAGCCACATGGCTACACCTATTTTGGGGGGGACAAAATTCAATCCATGACATCCCACCTGTTGGCACCCCCAGAATCACATCATTGAAACATATAACACATTCATCCTATCATAGCAAAATCATGTCTATCCCGTATGATGGAAGTCATAAATCAGTTTCAAGTTGAAAATACAAAAACTCTTCTACATCTGTGAAACTGGAATACAAGCTATCTGCTTCTAAAGGTACAATGGCAGAACAGTTACAAGTTAGACATTCCATTACAAATGGGAGAAATTGCAGGGAAAGAAGTCATTAACAGGCTACAGGCAAGTCAGCAGAACGCATTATATTTGCCCTCAAAGCTTTGGAAATACTCTTACATTTTCTGAGACATTCTACTCAGTGACCCTGCCCTTCAGACTCTATGTATTGGCCATACTCTGGATTCTGAGTGGAGACCCCAGGACCTGTGCTACAACTTTGCCTTGAAGGCCCTCTTGGACAGAAACTCTGCCCCATCAGCTTTAGGTGCTGAGTGGCAGTTCCACTCTGACAAAACACAGAATGCCGTGGTTCTACCCTTTCAAACTCCTGAAGTCATGGTCCTATCTTTTGAGACTAAGACAGCTCAGCTTCTCACGCTGTTTGTCTCTTCAGCTTCCTACGGCTGCATGGCCCAGGCCTCAGGCCCACATCTGCTCTGCCAGGGCAAGAGTTCCAAAGCTCTGTAGCTCCACTGATTTAAGTGCCCGGAGGCACCCCACTCTTGCTAGAAAGCGTCCTGCCCAAAGGCACTCAGCTCTGTCACTCTGTGGGTCAGCAAGGCCAGCTCCACCAATTTAAGTGCCCAGAGGCACCCCATTCCATGAGGAAAACTCCGTGCACAGGCACTCAGCTCTCTCGCTCCATGGATCGGCTCCAGCGCTGCCTCTGGTTCCGTTGCTGCTGCTGCCACCGGTCCTCTGTTGTTTCTCACCATCTGCACCTTCTTTGTTCCTTCTGAATCTTCTATCCATTCACAGTTTCAAAATGGCTCCCACATTTTAGGTATTTGCTAGAGCAGCACCCCGCTCTCATGGTACCCAATTCAGTTTTAGTCAGCTAGGGCTGCTCTAACGGAAATACCACAGAGTGGGTGGCTTTAACAAAGGAAGACTTATTCTTACACAGTCCGGTATGCTACAAGCCCAGATTCAGGATGTCTGCTCCAGGGGAAGGCTTTCCCTTGTCAGCTCTGGAGGAAAGTCCGGTATTGCATCAGTCTGCATCCAGGGAGCATCTTGGCACAGAAACCTCAGGTCTGAAGGACGCACTCTTCTCCCAGTGCTGCTTTCTTGATGGTGTGAGGTTCCCAAATCTCTGCTTGCTTGTCTTTCCTTTTATGTCTTGCAGGATGAAAGGATTAAGGGTGGGACAAGCCATACTCCAGGGAAACTCCCTTTACAGTGGAGCTGGGAGGTGATCTTATAAAGGGATTTACAGTCCCACCCTAACCCTTTAACATACAGCATAGGAAAACTGCAAAATGGAGAACAGTCACAAGATACTGGGAACCATGGCCCAGCTACATCACTACACCTATTTTTGGGTGGACACAATTCAATCCATGACACACATCTTCTCATGAATCAGCTGTAGCAATTCACTGTTACTATACTGCTGCAACTGCTTTTGAATTATCTTGAATAAAAATCTATTTGCATGGGATATTGATGATATAACTTGATAATTTCTACATTGTGTTAGATCATCTTTCTTTGGAATAGGCACAAATATGGCTCTATTCTAGCTAGCTGGCCAGGTAGCTGTCTTCTAAATTTCTTGGCATAAGCCAGTGAGCATTTCCAATGTCACATCTGTTTGTTGAACATGTCAGTTGGTATTCTGTCAGTTCCTGGAGACTTGTTTTTCACCAGTGCCTTCAGTGCAGCTGGGGCTTCTTCTTTCAGTACCGTCAGTTCTTGATCACATCCTGATATCATTAAATGTAGATCAATTCTTCTTGTACAGTAGCTCTGTGTATTCCTTCTGTCTTCCTTTGATGCTCTCTGTGTTGCTCAATATATTGCCCATGCCAAAAATAAATAAATAAATAAAGCTAAACTCATTGCAGCAAATTAATTATGACTTACAGTGACCATATAGGACAGACTAGAACTGCCGCGTGAGGTTTCCAAGGAGCAGCTGATAGATTTGAACCACTAACCTTGTAGCTAACAACTGAGCTCTTAACCATGGTGCCACCAGGGCTCCTAGAATCCTTCAGTATTGAAACTCAAGTCTTGAATTTTTTCTTCGGTTCTTTCAGCTTGAGAAACGCTGAACATGTTCTTCTCTTCTGGTTTTCTAACTCCAGGTCTGTGCACATGTCATTATAATACTTTGTCTTTTCAAGCTGTCCTTTGAAATCAACTGTTCAGCTCTTTTATGTCACCATTTCTTACACTCGTTGTACCTAGTTTATGTTCAAAAGCAGGGTTCAGAGTCTCTTCTGACGTCAGTTTTTGTATTTTCTTTCTGTCTTGTCTTTTTAGTAACCCTTTGCTTCCTTCATGTATTATATCCTTGAGACCCATGGCTCTTCTGGTCTTGGGTGATTAGTGTTCAGTGCCTCAAACCTGTTCTAGAGATGGTTTCTAAATCCAGGTGGAATGTACTCAAGGGCATATTTCTGGATTTTGTGGACTTGCTCTCATTTTCTTCAGCTTCAGTAGAACTTTCACATGAGCAATTGTGATCTGTTCCACTGTTGGCCATTGGCCGTCTGACTGATGATGTTGAGCTTCTGTGTCATCTCTCTCTGCAGATGTTGTCTGTTGGATTCCTGAGTATTCTATATGGTGAGGGCCACATGTGTAGTTGCCATATATTTTGTTGGAAAAAAGTATTTGCAATGAATAAGTCACTGGTCTTGCAAAATTCTTTTGTGCCATCTCTGGCATCATTTCTATCGCCAAATGATAATACTAGGTAAGTAGTAAGTAGTTTTACCTGCAATTTAACTCTGGTCTCCAAGTTCAATGCACTTAGTGTTAGGAGTATACAACTAATAAATGCCACTTTCACTGGAAAGACAAAAGTGGTATATAAGAAAGAATTAGAGAAGTGCTAAATTATGAAATACGAAGTGCTTCAGCTTTCTGGAAGCTGCAAAATCCAGGTTAACCACAAAGCAGTGGGCAGTCTGTGGGTGGGAGAACAGTACATGTACCCACTTGGCTGTGCTGTGAGATCACCTCTCACGAAATATTTAGAACCTGGTGCCCACTTTCCTAACTTCCTCAGCAAAGCTCAAAGCTCGATAGTCACTCTCCTCACTCGGTGGTACCATAATTGTTCTTCTGGACCCTCGGAGCCTGCGGAGGAACTCTGTTCCTCGTTGTCTGCTTTGTTCTTCTCTGGCCCCCCTCCTCCCTCTGCTGTCTTCTCCCTTACTCCCTGCTCTGCAGAGAAAATAGGTCTGCTGAAACCACTGAACTCCATCCCTCTCTTACTCTCCTCTCTGCCTCACTTCCTGTCTTTCTTCTTCACCGCCTGGCTGGCTAGGCATAGCATACCCTTGGGAATCTTTGGAGCATCTCTGAAAAAACTTCTCCAAGGTGAATTTCTGCTTATGGTGCTGTTGTCTCCAAGGGTTACTGTGTCCCCACTCCATCTCTGACACTTCTTCTCTCCACTCTCTGCTCCCACATCCCAGTTGTGTTTTGTCACTTTCTCCTTGGTGTAGTCCTCACCTGCCCAGAGTTTTTAATCTCTTGAGTCAGTTGGAAAGCTAAGCAGTCTTCTCCAGCTTTCTGGTGGACAATCAGATGGACCTTCAGCCCGGTAGTCTCACCTTGCAGCTGAAACCAACATCCAGAAAACTTTTGGGGTATGTTTCCATGGAGACCATGGAGTATTTATTGTAGTACCTTCCTTAGACTTTCTTATGCAACCTGCCCTCTTTCTCAAATTGCTGTGATGCTGCAGGAGGTTTCTTAAATTAATCCTGTCAAAATAGCCTTCGAGTTCTTTTGGAGCAGGGATTTTTTTTTTTTTAATCTCACAAGACACAGACTGTTCAAGGGAAGAATTGGGAACAAAGACAACTCAGGAAGGCTGGAGAGAACTTGGAGAATGTTTAGAGGAAAACATGAAAATGATTGAAACGTTGGAAAATAGGCCCAATGATGAGAGGTGAGAGGAATGGGGATTATTTAACCGGGAGAAGAGAAGACTGATAGGCGAACCTAGTAATAGGCTTCAGGTTTGTGAAGGGTCAGGATATGGAAGGTGGCTATGAGCTGGCTTCCCATCACCACCGGAGAAGCAACGTTTTGAACTGATACATTCTAGTTCAAATTCCTACTGAGAATTCACATTTCTGCCCCAGATATACTAAATTAGAATCTACATTTTCACAAGATCCCTGGGTGATTCTTATGTACAATAAATTCAGAAAACCACTGCTCTGCTCGTGGTTCTCCAAGTTGGTCCCTAACCAGCAGTGTTAGCATCATCTGGGAACTTGTTGGAAACACAAATTCTCAGGAGGGATTTGAACTGGAACAAACCAATTTGAAGGCCTGCACAGAAGGAAAGACGTTTCAAGTGGAAGGTAGGAAAGCCTGATGTTTCACAAAGAACTTCTTACCATAGAATTTGTTAAATACAGCTAAGGAGCATAGGTCATGGCGTCCACCAAGAAACCTTCTCAGAGGAGACTGGCATGGCCACAGCGCTGAAGCTTTGTCCATGAGTCATCTCTATAGAGGTTCTCATCTAGCTTAGAGGTTCTCGGTCACTTGGCCACAGATGAGTACACAGCAGCATCAGAATCCCCTGAGTCACATGGCAGAAATACAGTTCCCTGGGCCCTACCCATACTTCCTGGTTAAGAGTCTCTGAAGGTAGAGTCCTAGAGTCTGCTTTTAACAAATTCCCCAGGTGAATCTTATGCCTAGATCATTGATGTCAACTGTCTGACTCCTGGTAATTCTATATATGTCAGAATGGAACTGTGCTCCTTAGAGTTTTCAGTGGCTGATTTGTGGGATGTAGATCACCAGACCTTTCTTCTGAGGTACCTCTGGGTGGACTTGAACCACTAACCTTTCAGTTAGCAGCTGAGTGCAGAACCATTTGCACCACCCATGTTTTCCATTGAAGTGAAGAAAGAAAACAGCTCCCCAGAATTCTTCTTATTTTGTTTAGCAGCTACCCAGTTCTTGGTCATTGTCTAGTTGCCATTTCAGAACCCAGGCCACATCTTCCTGAGTGACTCAGCTAGAGCTCCTGTGGGTTCATGTGGAAACGGCCTGAGAGAGCCTAGGGAGGCTTTGAAGAGCCTTTGTACCTCGAGCACAAACATGCTGGAAAAATGTTCTGCCCACGTTTTTGTTCTTGAATGCACTCAGCAACAGCTCAAGTCTTAGGTCCCAGCTTTGTAGAATTACAAATACCAAGAATCTTTCAGGGCTTCTGGTGGTCCAAAGAGGCTGAAGTTGAAAGACACTGGGAGTCATGAGATTTTGTCTCTTTTGATCTCCTGGCTTCAGTTTCTTTCTTTGAAAAAGGATGAGGTTGAACTAGATAATTTCTAAACTCCTTGTAACTCTATCTCTCTATCTCTGGTGGTCATCTAAAAAAAAATATAATGCTGGAAGAGATCTTGAAGAATGTGAAATCTTAGATTTAGTGTAATATTTTATAGTGATTTTAAACTTCAGTGCTTAAGAGATGCAATTTGTCTTAGAGCTACAACGATGGATAAAAAAGAGTATACTGATTGACACATCTCCAGTTAATTCAGTTTCTGTATGGGCCTGGTGCTCACTACATGTAGACATGGACATGCTGTTCTATCACTTGGTGGCAGCATACCAGATTGCAGATTTTGTTCTTTGCCCTTGGAACAGTTTTTTAATATGTTTTAAATGTGGAGTCTGTAATCAAAGAGTACTATTCATAAAGGTAACAGGAATAGTGGGGTAGGTTAATTATTACATGGCCTTGTTTTCATTTTCCCTGTTGAGCTTCAGTCTAAAATAGAATTTAAAAAAAACAAAAAACAAAAAAAAACACCTTCAATGGAGATTGTTAATTTTGCTTCTTAGCTACCACAGCCTGGTATTTTAAAAAATAGTAATGAAACTTTAGTATCAGAGAAATTGCTGTTACCTAACCTAGCATCTAATATAGCTTCCCTCCTTAGTAACTGAACCCTAATTTTTAGCTGGATGCATTGCTACCTAGAATAAAAAGCTAAATTTTCTAGTGTCCTACAAGGCTAAGTAACACATTCTGGCCAATAAGAAGTAAGCTAAAGTACTGTATGCTATACAAGCAGTCCCCAGGTTACAAATGTTTAACTTTCATATAACCCACAGTTAGTTACAAATCAACCCCCGTAAGACCTGTTTTATTAAAAATTTGAGGTACATACAATGGTTTATAATAATGAACAAGCATTCCTTTGAGACATAAATCAAAACATTATTGTTACTGTATTATTCTGTTAAAGATGTTCTAGTGTTTCTGGAAGTGTTTCTTCAATGTTTTTATGCATAAAAAGCTATAGTATTACTATATACGAAGGAGATGTGGCAGTGCAGTGGTTAAAGTCCTCAGCTGCTAACTGAAGGGTCAGCAGTTTGAACACACCACGTGCTCCATAGGAGAAAAATGAGCCAGTCTACATCAATGAAGATTTGCAGCCTTGGAGGCAGGTCCTAGATGGCACGCTAGACACACATCTCCTCGTTTCCCTCTGAGAACTATGGTCTGGAATGATAACTGAATGGAGCAGTGGACTTCTGGGAAGACCTAGAATCTGGCATAGTGTTGTCAGATTTGACTGGGCACCTGTAATGGACTAAACTAACCCTCTTAAACATGAGCCAGTGGCCGCTGACCCCTGCCCCTGCTGACTGACCATTTTGAAGGGCTGCAGATACTGATGCCTTCTTTGTTATCTGGGAGGTGGGGACTGGGCATGAGCCAACAAATGTGCCACACTGCAATGCTTAAGTAAATGATGTACAGCGCAGCAGAGAGATAGTGTGTGGGACAGCCACATGTTGAGAACCCACCTGTTGACTGAGGGCACTACTGCCACTCCAGCCTCTCTTTTCTGAGCTGTGCCACAGACTCTGCTGTTTCACAGCAGGAAAGGCAGTTTGGCCAGGATGCTATCTTGGTCAGCTGGGTGCAGAGTCACCCAGCTGGGGGCCTTAGCTGTGGCTGATTCTGAAGAAGAGCAGCAGCCCATCTGGCAAGTGTTTCTCCAGCAGAAAAGTGGCATTTGAGACAACTTGTGTCTAGATTTATATGTGGGACCTGGCAGAGGATGGCAGAAAGGCCCCAACCTCTTCCTACTTTGAACCATGTCATAGTATCTAGGGATGGCCTATGAGGTACTTCTGTTGTCAGCTGCAAGGCAGGGCCTGCCACACCTGAGGGCCTGACTGATTTCAGCAGCTCTTGGACAGCTCCTTGTTCAGAAGTAAAATAGCCTTTTAAATAAGACCACCTAGAGAACTGACTCCTGTGAGGCCCAGTAGCATCTCCTACATCCTTCCCTGATCTACATCATAGGGTTGGCTGACAGCCCCCCCCCCGCCCCATGAATCCATAAGTAGGTCACTGTCTTTGCCAACCGAGAAACAGCCTGCCACCTGAGAGTCTACCTCGGGCCAGTCACTAGAGTACGACTGGTAACCAAATTGCCTCTTAGAACTATGCCTCAGCTCCTGTTGAGATAACACCAGAAAAATCAACCAGCTTCTAGAAGGCACACAGACAACAGTCCATAGCTAACCATTTAAAGAAGCAGTCCACCATGACTCCAGAAAACTGCCAAAAGGAAGAATCAAAAAATTTCTCAGATGGATTGCAAAATGGTGCAACCTCTTTGGAAAGCAATCTGGCATTCCCTTAAAAAAATAGATATAGGTATACCATTTGACCCAGTAATTCCACTGCTTGGAATATATCCTACGGAATCAAGGCCATTCACACCAACTGATACACTCACATAAATGTTCATTGCAGCACAGTCTGCAGTAGCAAAAAGATGGAGTCAACCCAGATGCCCAACAACAGAAGACTGGATAGGTAAACTATGGTATATAACTCAATGGAACACTATGCAGTGATAAAGAACAACGATGATAGCAGGAAACTTCTCTTAGCCAGGTTTCAACTGGAGGGCATTGTGCTGAGTGAAAGTAGTCAATGACAAAAGGACAAATATTGTATGAGACCACTATGATAAGAACTTAGAAACAGACTCAGGCATGGAAAAAAAGACTCTTTGACAGCTGCAAGGGTTGGCAGGGAGGGTTTAGATTAGATAGCTGTTAGAAATTTGGTGAAATCAATGACAGTACACGTTAGAAAGAAGGTTAATAATAACTGGACTTCAACACAATTTGAGTACTCCTCCCATCTTAACCCAATATTTCAAGGACAGAGTAGCTGGGGTGGGGGGACAGGGACCATGCTCTCAGGCAAAATTGAGGCCAGTTGGCACAGCTAGTGTTTTGCTAATGAGGATTCTCTGCACCCCTCATCAGTGAGTGGTGTCTGGGGTCTTAAAAGCTGCCAAGCTGCCATCTGAGGGTACAGCAAATGCTCCCAATTCAACAGGAATGGATGATCACTGAGGACAAGAACGACATGGGGAAAACAGAACCCAGAAGACAGAGAGACCCACATGAGTGGGTCTCTACATCGACTCATGACCAGAGGAACCGGATGGTGCCTGGCCACTACCAGTGATAGCCATGATAGAGCTCACAAAGTTGAGTCTGACTGGAAACAAGAGAATAAATAGGGGCGCGCCCTGAGATCTCCAATAAAAGACCATAATTGATGGTCCAGGGGCTTCGGGGTTCCCCTGGATGCATAGCCCCTGGCCCTGATGCTGCCCCTGTCCATAAACCATAATGAAGTTCAACTTTTTGGACAGCAATGGATTGGACTTGGCTACACAGAGTGACTGTATCTTGTGGGAATTTTATGGTTCTATGCATCTATAGGATGTCATCCTGCTGACCTCTTGCTGGAGAAAGGGGAGTGAGTGGAGAGGAGGGGATAGGAGACTGTTGGGAGGATAGGACATGTATGGAACAGAGAAGAGGGGTGTGCTGTCACCGGACAGAGAGAGCAGTAGGAGCTGCATATAGGTGAACATGTGAATTTATATGGGAATGTACATTTTCATTCAATCATAATAATAATAAAAAAAATTCCCAGATGTAGAAGCCTTTCTGAAACTATCAGAGGTCAAGTACAAAAGAGTTATATGTGGAGCCCTCCAGAGATGAAACAAAATGCAGGAGAATAAAATGAAAAGTTAAGTAAGCTATTTGAACTGATGGAACATCAATTTGAAATCCAGCAGATCAATAATAAAATTACAGAATTAGACAATTGAGTCCAAAGACAAAAGAGCGGACTTGAAGAACTAGAAGTCACACTTAGTGACCTTGAGGGCAGTGCAGCTAACAGCACCATTTATGAGGAGAAATCAGAGAAAAGAAATAAGAAAAATGAAGAAGCATTAAGAAACATATGGGGCTCTATTAAGAGGAATAATGTATGAATAATTGGAGTTCCTGAACAGGGACAGATAAATGAAAATACAGAGAGCATTGCTCTAAAGTTGCTGACAGAAAACTTCCCTGAAACTGTGAAAAAAGAGAAGACATGTGTCAAGTGCCACAAAAACTAGACTCCAAAAGAAAGACACCACGGCACTTGGCTGGCTTGGCTAGTAAAATGAAACATAAACAGATGCTCTTAAAGGCAGCAAGGCTCCAAGCAAAACCAGCATTCAGGGGGAAACCCTGTAGGCTTTCGTCTGACTTCTCTGCAGAAATGATGTTGGCAAGAAAGGAATGGGTTGACACATTCAAAGCCCTGAAGAAGTAAAACTTCCAACCAAGAATTATATATCCTGCAAGATTGTCTCTCAGATATGATGGTGAAATTAAGACATTCGCTGATAAACAGAAGCTTAAAGACTTTATGAAAACCAACCAAAACTACAAGAAATACTGAAAGAAATTGTTTGCTTAGAAAAACAAAAACATTAAGTATATATCTAAGAAGAGAATGCAGGATGCAGCATCCAGAATCCTACTCACTTAGGGAAGTCAGTAAGCCCAATCAAAACCACATTATTAAAAGAAGGGAACCAATAATCATAACATGAAAAGTATGACATCACCACACTAAAAAGAAGAATATATTACAGTAGTTATAACCTTTTCAGATGGAGAGGAAATTAAAAAGATATACAGAAGTTAAAGTCTGGTTTAAACTTAGGATAGTAAGGGGTTTCCTAGTGTTAGCCACAAAGCAGAATAACAGTGTGACATATCAAAACAAGAAGCATAATACAGGAGTCTCGGCAAACAGAAATTCAAAACTGAAAACCATGAAAAGTCAACCCATAAAGAAGAATGTCCCAGAACAGAATATTAAGAACAACATAGAAAACATCAACAACACAAAAATAAATGCATCAAAATGACAACATTAAACACATACCCATCAGTAAGTACACTGAATGTAACTGGACTGAATGCTTAAATAAAGAGACAATGAGTGATGTTGTGGATCAAAAGATGTGACCCATCTACATGTTGCTTACAAGAAATACACCTAAGATTCAAACATATGAACAAACTGAAAATCAAAGAATGGAAAAATATATGCCAAGCTAACAACATACAAAGAAGAGTGGGAGTGGTAATACTAATCTCAGATAAAATAGACTTCAGTGTAAGATCCACCATCATGGACAAGGATGATCACTATTTACTGCTGAAAGTTTCAATACATAAACAGGACACAATGATATTAAATATTTATGCACCCAAGACCAGAGCATCTAAATATATGGAACAAACACTTATAACATTGAAAAATGAGATAAATCACTCCACAATAATAGTTGGAGACTTCAACACTCCACTTTCAGTAATGGACAGATCATCCAGAAAAAGTTCAGTAAAGATACAGAAGATCTTATTTTGACAATTAACCAACTAGACCTTGTCAACAACATATGCAGAACTTTTTAACCATCAGCAGATAAGCACACCTTCTTGTCCAGTGCACATGGAACATTTTCCAGAATAGACTATGTGTTAGGATATAATGCAAGTCTCAACAAAATCCAAACTATTGAATTGTTGCAAAGCATCTTCTTGGAAATCAATAGTGGAAAAATCGTAGGTAGAAATTTGAACTCATGGAAACTGAACAACAGCACCTTGCTTAAAAATCCGTGGGTTATAGAAGAAATCAAGGATCAAATAAATAAATTTATGGAATCAAATGAGAATGAAATGCATCCTACCAGAACCTATGGGATACAGCAAAAGCAGTGCTTAGAAGTCTGCTTATCTCTATAAATGCACACATTCAGAAGGAAGAAAGAACCCAAACCAAAGACATAACCCTACAGCTTGAACAAGTAGAAAGAGAGCAACAGAGGAACCCCTCAGGCATCAGAATAAAACAGATAATAAAAATTAGAGTACAACTAAATGAATTAGAGAATAGAAGAACAATTGAAAAAATTAACAAAACCAAAAGCTGGTTCTTTGAAAACAATTGATAAACGTTGGCTAAACTTACAAAAGAAAAACAGGAGTTGACCTCTGGCTGGAGGAAGGAGAGTGGCTGGAGAGGAGGGGAAAGGAGACTGTTGAGAGGATGAGACATATATGGAGCAGAGAGGAATAGGGTGCTGTCACCAGGCAGGGAGAGCAGAGGAAGCTGCACATAGGTGGGCATGTAAATTTATATGGGAGTGTACATTGTCACTCAGTCATAATAAAAAAATAAAAAAAGAAATGAGATGGAAGATGTTACAACATACCCAGCTGAAATCACAAGTATCATAGCAGAATACTACAGAAGATTATATACTCTAACAGATTTGACAGTATAAAGGAAATAGACAAATTTCTAGATTCATATTACATACTGAAATTATCATAAGGAGAAGTAGAACAACTTAATAAACCCATCACAAAGGAAGGGATTGGAAAAGTCATCAAAAAACTACCAACCAAAAAAAGTACTGGCACAGATGTCTTCACCAGAGAATTCTACCAAACTTTTAAAGAAGCATTAACTCCAGTACTACTGAAACTACTTCACAGTATAGAAAGGGATGGATTACTCCCAAAGTCATTCTATGAAGCCAGCAAAACCCTGATACCAAAGACAGGGAAAGATCCCACTAAAAAAGAGAATTAGGGACTAATATCACTCATGAACCTAGATGTAGAAATCTTCAACAAAATTCTAGCTAATGGGATTCAACAACATATCAAAAAAAATAATTCATCATGACCAAATTGGATTCATACCAGGGATGCAAGGCCGATTCAGCATCAGAAAACAGTTAATGTGATCAACCATATAAATAGCGCAGAAGATAAGAATCACCTGATATTTTCAAATGATGCAGAAAAGGCATTTGACCAAGTTCAGCACCCATTCATGCTAAAAACTCTCAGCAGAATAGGAATAGAGGGGATATTCCTCAATGCATTAAGGGTCATCTATGCAAAGCCAACCCCACCTACATCATCCTGAGTGGTCAGACACTGAAAGAATTCCCGCTGAAAATGGGAACTAGATAAGGTTGCCCACTCTCACCACTTCTATTCAGCATTGTAGTAGAGGTTATAGCCAGAGCAATTAGACAAGGCAAAGAAATAAAGAGCATCCACATCAGTGAAGAAGAAGTAAAAATCTCCCTATTTGCAGATGATAGGATTGTATATACAGAGAATCCTAAAGAATCCATAAGTAAACTAGGGAAACTAATAGAAGAGTTCAGCAAATTATCAGGATATGGAATAAACATAAGGAAATCAGTAGGATTCATTTATAACAACAAAGAGATCATCAAAAAAGTAATCACCAAATCAATACCTTTTACTATAGCCCCAAAGAAGATAAAATACCTAGGAAGACATCTAACTAGAGAAATAAAGAGACCTACACAGAGAGAACTATAAGACTTGACTGCAAGAAACTAAAAGAGACTTACATAAATGGGGAAACCTACCCTCCTCATAGATACAAAGGCTTAACATTGTGAAAACATCTGTTTTACCCAAAGCCATCTTCATGTACAATGCAATCCCAATACAAATTCCAGTGTCATTTTTTAATGAGATGGAGAAACAAATCACCAACTTTGTTTGGAAAGGGAAGAAACTCAACATAAGTAAAGCACTACTGAAGAAGAGGAACACAGTGGGAGGCCTCACACTCCCTGACCTTAGAAACTATTACACTGCCACAGCCTGGTACTTACAAAAAGAGACATATAGAACCAATGGAACAGAGATGCCACCATCCTCTTATGAACAGCTGATACTCGACAAAAGCCCTAAGATTGTAAACTGAGGTAAAAGCAGTCTCCTTAACAAATGGTGTTGACAAAATTGGATATCCATCTGCAAAAAAAACTGAAACAAGACCCATATCTCACACGTTACACAAAAACTAACTCAATGTGGATCAAAGGCCTAAATATCAAACCTGAAACAATAAAGATCATTCAAAAAAAATTAGAGTCAGAAATCCAACTGATCAGAATTTATCCTACAGAAACAAAGGCTGTCATACAAACAGACACATGCACACAAATGTTTATTGCAGCACAGTCCAGAATAGCAAAAAGATGGAATCAATCTAGATGCCCATCAACAGATGAATGGATAAACAAACTATGGTACATACTCAATAGAACACTATGCAATGATAAAAAAAAAAAATGATGATTTTAGGAAACATCTCATAACCTGGTTTCGATTAGAAGACATTATGTTGAGTGAAATCAGTCAGCTGCAAAAGGACAAATATTGTATGAGACCCCTGCTATAAGGATTTAAAAATAGACTTACGAACAAAAGAAAAGACTCTTTGATGGCTACGGTGGTGGGGAAAGCGGGCAAGGGTTGGTCATAGGTTAGATAGTCAATAGAAATTTGGTTAGGTGAAAGCAATCACAGCACACAGTAGAAAGCAGATCGACTTTACTAGACTTCACCATAAACTGAAAACTCTTGTAATCTCAACCCAGTATTGCAAGGATAGAGTAGCAGGGATGGGTGTAGGGACCACACTCTCAGAGGACATCAAGGTCAGTTGACATAATTAGCCTATTGCTAAGAGAGTCTTCTACACTCCATATTGGTAAATGGCTTCTGGGGTCTTAATAGCTAGGAAGCTGCCATCTGAGGTACACCAAATTGTCCCAACTCATCTGGAACAGATGATGACTGAGAACAACAAAGTCATGAGTTAAAAAGACCCCAGGAGACAGAAGGACCCTTGTAAATGGGAGACTGTATCAACATGTGGCTGGAAGAACTAGATGCCCAGCCACAACCAAAGACAGCTATGATGGGTCACACAGTGTTGAGTCCCTGAGGCAAAGAGGGGTAAAAAGAGGGGTGCAGCTCAAGAACTCTACTATAAGACCACAACTGGTGGTCTGATGATCTCAGGATCATCCGGGAGCGTGGCCCCTAGACATGCTGCTGCCCCTGTCTAGAAAACACTACTGAGGTCAACTCTTTGGACAAAAATGGACTGGACTTGGGGACACATTGTGACCATATGTGGTGGATGTACTTTATGGTTCTGTGCATTTATAGGAGGCAGTCCTACTGGACTCTTTCTAGATGGGAGAGGAGAGGGTGGAGAGGACAGGGAAGGAGATTGTTAAGAAGATATGACAAGTATAAAATGAAAAGGAGGAGTATGCTGTCAGGCGGGGAGGAGAGAAGAGGAGCTGTAGATAGGCAGGCATGCAAAATTGATTTGGGTTGTATACTTTCATTTAATTACAATAAAAAAAAAATCAGCCTTGAAAACCCTGTGGAGCAGTTCTACTCTTTCCTACAGGGTCACTATGAGTTGGCTCAGTGACAACGAATTTGGGTTTTGGTATACCATATACTAAGACAGAACCATATAGTGTAGTGGTTAAATGCTAACCAAAGTGTTAGCCGTTCACATCTGCCAGGTGCTGCTTAGAAACTCTATGAGACATTTTTACTCTGTCCTATAGGGTTGCAATGAGTTGGAATCAACTCACTGGCAGTGGGTTTGGTTTTTGATTTGTAAATTTACGTATTAAGACAAACATTTGATTAACTAATGTTAGGCATGAACCATAAGTACCTGTATGAACTTACAGATTTGACCTAAAGATACGCTTAGCAACAGAACTCAGTCATAATCTGAGGACTGCCTATAATATAAGCAGAGCTCCTAAATGAGAAGGGATACACTTTTTCTGCCTTCTTTCTTCCTGCTTTCTGGGATATAGTTATAATGGCTGGAGCTCTAGCAACCACCTTCAACCATGAGACAGAAGCCAAGCATTGAGTATGGCAAAGCAGAGGGATGAAGGCACGGCTCCTTGATGCCAGAGGACTGTTATCCCTCCCCAAGACTTTGTCTCTTCAGACAGCTCTTCCTTGAAAAAAAAGTAAAACCTTTTTTAATTTGTGTTTCATTTATACAGCTGAATCAAATCCTAATGGGTACACATAGATTCCAGGTGACTGGCTTAGATGATGAAAGTGAACATCAGAGGCAAAGGATAAACAGGGCTGCCTTGAGAAACAGTGCTCATAGCTGAATTCTTCGGAGCAGTCCTTTTTGATAGAAGGTAGCACAGAATAGGACACAGATTTTAGATTGTGACCCAGGTAGGGCATCCAGCTCTGACCCTGATTAACCCTTACCTTGATCAAGTCATTTTGTTGAGTCTCAGTTTCCTCATTTGTAAATTATAGTCATCTCTACCTCACAGGGTATTCACAAGTATTAGAAATTACATGTATAAAGTACTTTGTTTAGTACCTAGCACACTAATACCAGCTGCCATCAAGTCAGTTCTAAGTCATGGTGATCCTATGTGGGTCTGTGTAGAACTGTGCTTCGTAGGGTTTTCATTGACTGATTTTTCAGAGGAAGACCAGGACTTTTCTTCCGATGTGCCTCTGGGTGCACTTGAACTTCCAACCTTTTAGTTAGCAGCCAAACTTGTGAACCATTTGCACCACTCAGCATCTCCTGTGTAGCACATACTAGGGGTTTTTACATGACATTGTGTGTCTTGTGTGTGTGTCCATCTGGACCCAGACACTATATGTTGTTGGAGATGTATAGATAAATACACACTTTATCCTCAGGTGGCTCACAGCCTGGCTGGTGGCCATTTTAATGTCATAACACAGGCCCGAGGATAGAACCTATGTGGTTTTGCAGGGTGTCAAGCAAGTCTAGGAGATCTTAATGTCTACAGCCTTCAGAGAGTGAAGGATGCTCCTGTACAGTGGGGCTTTCATCCTTTACTCATTTGGGTTGGCCTTTTGGTATGTCCTTCCTCTCCTCCTCCAAATCCTGCTTACTTTCTGGCCCATTGAAGTCACTCCCACCTCTGGACCCCTTCAAACTCTTCTGGTATTACCTTGAAATGTTGCTGTGCTTGTTTCAAGACCATGCAGTTCAGGCTGTAACTCTTTCTGTCTGTCTCTCTCTGTGAGTGTGTGTGTCCTCACATCTCCATTTGGACTGTACTCTGCTTACAGGTAGCCCCTATGACTTTTAGGTATAGGTAGACTATATAAACTATATAGGTAGATTATATAGAAGAGGTTCAGTATTGTTAATACAAAAGCAGAGTTTTATAGGTTGAGTTATTTTTCCTTTCTAAGAGCACCAAGATCAGACCTGTGGTCCTTTTCTGTCTCCTTTGGCTGTAACTGCTGTAATGAGGCAGAACGGGAAGCAGAGTGAGCACAGTGAGGGGCAGCTCAGTTGACAGGCACTCTTCACCTGACCCAGACTCGGGCCAGCACCAGCACTGCACCACTATGCTACAGCACAATGCTGCCAAGCAGATACACGAGACCCCTGTCCGCAGGTGCGAACCACATGGTAATAGATGGTTTCTCACCCAAAGAAAACCTCTACGTTAAAGAAGTTTCTTCCTTAAAACCCTCCTGGTGGCCTTAACACTGTTAGTTATGCACGATAATGGCCTGGGGTGAGTAGGTGTCAGGCAGTGGAGAAGAGCTGTCTCCTTTTATTAGCACTGAGATGTTGAAATCCCACAAATTCATATCTCAGTTCTCAGGAGGGACCCCAGCGCTCACCCCAGGAGCCACCCCTGATTCTCTGTCCTGATTCTCTCCTCTCGCTTGTGCCTTCTTCACAGCTGACTCACAGCACTGTCTGTTCCCAGGAGTTACTTACTTGTGAGACTCTAGGAGACAAGCCAACTTAGAGGGCCTCCTGAGAAGTTGCCATTTATCCCTAGAAATCCACCTTGGCTAGTCCAGTGACGTACTGAAGAAGATCTTGGAAGAGAGTAGAATGATTTCTGTCCCCCTACATTGTTTCTGCATTATCATTTTTTCTTTTTTTAATAAAATCTCTATCATTTTGATCTGATTCAATTAATACCACAGTCCATTCCAAATAATTCACTAATCCATAATAACAAAACCAACTGTAGCTGTCAGGAAAGCATGTGGATTATCCATCTCTGTCACAAATACCTGCTTCTCTTCCTTTCACAGAGATTCATTCACTGTCTGCTTGGGCTCTCAATTCAGCACTGAGATACTCCTCACCCTCATCATCCTCCTGTTTTCCATGGTGTCTGGAAGTAACCTCTGTGTAAGAATAGACGTGATACACATGTGGGAGACCACTATCCTATCTGTTTGTAACACTGTGGTGGCCTGCCTGTTGCTATGATGCTAGAATCGATGCCTCCAGTATTTCAAATACAAGCATAGTGACATATGATGGACAGGTTTCAGTGGTGCTTCCAAATAAGGCAGAGGAGGAAGAAAGGCCTAGTGGTTGACTTGTGAAAGCCTTATGGATCACAATAGAACTCAGTCCAAGAAACTCAAACATGTTCACAATCAGGCAGTTAGTGCAGGATTGGGCAGCATCCTCTTTCTGGTGTTCATGGAGGCACCATCAGTGAAAACAGACAGCTAACTAACAACAGTAGCAACATATGTGGGAAGCTGAAGAAGATAACCTGAAGGTCTCTTTCAGCCTTGAGAGTCTTGATTTTTGGCCTTTACCATAAGCCTTGCATGAGTTATTTAGTGTGACTGACAATGTGTGATGAGTTCTCTGCCTTGCATGGAGACTGTGAATGAAGTAGCAGTTGGGAAGGAAGAAGGCTGACAATATTCAGAGTAGTCAAGCTTGCAACAGCTCCAGATGTGAAGGTAAACTTGCTGTCAGGCCTGGAGGCCAGGAGTGCTGTCACTCCCCTCCGGTTTGGCCATGACCAGGACTGATGGCCTGAGTGCTGGGTTAGCAGAGAGTACAGACAGGAGGACAGCCTTAATCTAGCAGCTGGCCCAGCCCTAACCCCAGCCCCAGGGTCCACTGCTTTTTATGAGCTTCCTTAGACCTAAATGAGCAGTGAGCTCAGTGGGAAGGCTGATGCCCTCATCTAGTTCTTTTTCTTCCCTGTGGCATGATTCTGAAGATTTCTAGGTAAATGGATATGAGAATAAACAAAATAAATGTTAATTCAAAAGAGAAAATGTGATTTTTACAGTCATCTCTGACAATATGAAACTCCAGGCTGGGCAGCACAATAAAGAAGCACACCTTGTTTGAAAAGTACAGTTCAGTACAGTAGGTCAGGAGTGACACCATCCGTCAGTGAGGTCTACGTTGTTGTAAAAATGCATAAGCCTGAGGGTGGCAGCCTGCTGCAGAGACTTGGAAAGGATAGAAAGAGGGAAAACTTTGAGTTATGTTGTTGTGGAAAGGTACTACAGACTGCCTATATAAACAAATACATAAATAATGATTTCTTCATACAGCTTATAAAATAGGTACAGGCAAAATAGTCTTGTCTTCTGGTAGAAGCCTCATTTGGCTAAAAGCAGAGCATCTAAAAATACTCTTGCCGTGGATTACTGACTGTTCTGGTTCTCTCAGAGAAAGAGGAACAGCAGTAGGGACTGTCACACTGGACTTAATTCTAATCAAAGACAGGAAGCTAGTCTAGGGGAGGAAGTCTTGAGGGAAAGTGGCTGGTCATTTTAGGGTCCATACTCACAGAAGTGGAGGCTATGACATAAGAGACCTCACAATTAAGACTGTGAACTTAATTGTTCGAAACTGCTGCATGCCTCATTACTGAAGATCACTACAGTCACTTTGGAAATACTCCCCTTGGGAAGCTTTGCCTCGATGCCAGCACTTAATCCACCCTTCAGAGCAATTTTTAATCCTTTCTGCAATGGCTGTTGCACACAGCAGCACAGTGGCAAATTCCCAAACTTAATTGTATAGCTGTTTGTGAGGGAGTTTTTACCGTGTAAACAAATAACTTATTGGAACACCCTCTCTACTCACCTGATCTGGCCCCTAATGAGTTTTTTCTTTATCTGAAGATAAAGAAACTATTGAAAGGAAGACATTTTGATGACATTCAGGACGTCAAGGGTAATATGACAATAGCTATTAAGGCCTTCCAGAAAAATAGTTCCAAAATTTCTTTGAAAGGTAAACTAGGCGCTGGTGTCCGTGCATAGCTTCCCAAGAGAAGTACTTCAAAGGTGACAGCAGTGACAGTCAGCAGTGAGGTATGTAGCACTTTTTCTAGAATGAGCCCGTGAACTGAGTTGGCGGTGCTTGTATAACATAGTCCATAACCAACAAGTTGTCATCAAATCATTTCCAACTCATGGTGATGCTATTTGTTTCAGAGTAGAACTATGCCCTTAGTTTTCAGTGGCTAATTTTTTGGAAGAAGATCACCAGACCTTCTTCTGAGGCACCTCTGGGTAGACTCAAACCTCCAACCTTTTGGTTAGAGCTGAAGCTGTTAACCATTTGTACCACCCAGAGACAACCAGTCAATTGTTGTTGTTAGGTGCCATCAAGTCGGTTCCGATGCGTAGTGACCCTATGAATAACACAACGAAACGCTGCCCCATCTTGCACTTGTCCACAGTCGTTGTTATGCTTCAGTCTATTGTGGCAGCCACTGTGTCAATCCATCTTGTCAAGGGTCTTCCTCTTTTCCTCTGACCCTCCACTCTACCAAGCGTGATGTCCTTCTCCAGGGACTGATCTTTCCTGACATGTCCAGAGTATGTAAGATGCAGTCTTGCCACCTTTGCTTTCAAGGAGCAATCTGGTTGTACTTCTTCCAGAACAGATCTGTTGGTTCTTTTGGTGTTCCATCGTACATTTGTCATTCTTCTCCAACCTGCAATTCAAAGGCATCAATTCTTCTTCTGTCTTCTTTGTCCATGGTCCAGCTTTCGCATGCATATGATGTGATTGAAAATACCGTGGCTTGAGTTGGACATATCTTAGTCTTCAAGGTGACATTCTTATTTTTGAATACTTGGAAGACGTCCTTGGCAGCAGATTTTCTCAATGTAATGTATCTTTTGATTTCTTGACTGCTGCTTCCATGGCCATTGATTGTGGACCCAAGTATATGAAAATCTTGACAACCTCAATGCTTTCTCCATTTATGACAATGTTGCTTAGTGGCCCAGTTGTGAAGATTTTTGTTTTCCTGATGTTGAGATGCAATCCATACTGAAGGCTGTGGTTCTTGATCTTCATCAGTAAGTGTCTCAAATCTTCTTCATTTCAAGCAAGTAAGGTCATGGTATCTGCATAACACAGGTTGTTAATGAGTCATTCTCCAATCCTGATGCTTCATTCTTCTTTGTATAATCTAGCTGCTCGGATTACTTGCTCAGCATACAGATTAAAAAGGTATGGTGAAAGGATACAACCCTGACACACACCTTTCCTGGCTGGAAACCATGCAGTGTCCCCTTGTTTGTTTGCACGACTGCCTCTTGATCCAGGTACAGATTCCATAAGAGAACAATTAGGTGTTCTGGAATTCCCATTCTCTGCAAATTTAGCCATAATTTAGTATGATCCAGACAGTTGAATGCTTTTGTACAGTCGATGAAACACAAGTAAACATCTTGCAGTCAATAGATATCAGGAAAGGAGATCTCAGAAAGTGCAGAGAAGAAAAGTCTTATGATTCCATGAGATTCTCTGAAAGGAATGAGTATCAAGAAAAGCAGAAGGTTTTAGAGGATGTTGAGAAGGTCATATGATCTCCTGCAGTAACTGTAAGTAAAAAAGAAAAATAAGGAAGACAAGGACCCATGTTAACGGACATGGCCTACAGGCTAGTAAAAACCAAAAATTGAACTCAGTGACACTGAGTTGATTCCAACACATGGCAACCGTATAGGCCAGAGTAGAACTGCTGCACAGAGTTTCCAAAGAGCATCTGGCAGATTCAAACTGCCAATCTCATGGTTAGTAGATGTGGCACTTAATCACAATGCCACCAGGTTTCCACAGGCTACTAAGAATACAGCAAATACTATTACAAAGAAATGAAGAGAATGCATTTACAGCATCTGCCCTGGTGGGCAGATTCTGCTTTTATTGAAGCATCATTCCTTTCAGAGAATCTCATGGAATCATAAGACCATTCTCTTCTCTGCACTTTCTGAGATCTCCTTTCCTGACGTCTATTAACTGCTTGTCCCTGGGTGGTGCAAATGGTTAACACTCTCAGCTCTAACCAAAGGTTGAAGGTTTAAATCTTCCCAGAAGTGCCTCAGAAGAAGGTCTGGTGATCTGCTTCTGAAAACTCAGCCACTGAAAACTCTATGGGCACAGTTCTACATAGCGTAGTAAGTGCTATGGCTGCTAATCAAAAGGCTAAGAGTTCAAATCTACCTGGTGCTTCCTGGAAACTCTGTGAGGCAGTTCTACTCTGTGTTAGAGTCACTGTGAGTTGTTATTGACTTGATGGCAATGGATTTGTTTGTTTGTTTGTTCAGCTACCTTTGGCTTGGCTAATGTCAGTCTTGACAAGTTTTGTAATAAATAGTTGACGAACTTCGTGACACTTTCTTAGAGCTTCTAACAGTCCTTTCAGTGAAATTGTAGACCATGTATAGTAGCCAAAAGTCTAGAGACAGCAAACATTTTTACTTTCTAGAGTTCAGGGGCTCTAGAACAGTAAGCTTAAAGTTAACTCCTGGCAGACTGTCATATTGAAAGATGGCTTGTATGCTCATTAGAAAGCAATCTGCAATTTTAGCAAATACCAAATTAACTCTTCTGCTGTGTTTGCTAAATTTACATCTCAAAACAGTATCGAAGAAATACTGTTTATTTCAATAGGCATTTAGGAATGTCTGTCTTTTTAAATTATTATTTAAAATATGGAGAAATGGCTTTGTAATAGACCAATTCTAATCAAAAAATATGGATTGATGTCATTCTGGAGAGAAGTGTACAGCTCAATGCCGTGGGGCTTAGGCCGCATCAGCACATGCACAAAGACCTTCATGAAACTATGAAAGGCAAATTTATCAAATCTGATGAAGACTCCATGCTGGAGGAGATGACTAATGCCGTGAATAGAAAAAAATATTTACAGAATCTGTACTGGCTCCTTACTTAACATGGCAGTGGACCAAACATGCTTGATATGCTTCCTAAGAACTTCCAAATAAAATACCCATAAATATACCAACAGGTTTAAAATTGGCAATCACATTATAAATTAAGGCCTAGTGGATACATCACAGAACAAGTGGAATTCTTACCCGTGGGAATGGATTCCTGGCCTGCTCTCCAGATGTCTACTCACTGATGCTCCAAAGAAATGGATTGTTAAATAAGACATAATTCAAATAGATATCATACAGGCATATTAAGATATGCAAAGTCTCAGAAAATAAATCACTTAGGACCACCTCCTGAGACTGTGAATCAATTTTTTCCTTAGTGTTCCAGGTGACTGAGAAGAATCAAAATCAAGGACCTGAGGATAGTATAGAATGGACCAATGGTGAACTTGAAACCAATTAAATTGAGCTAGAGTACAATAATTAAGAACACAAGCTCTGGGGTCGGAGAGACTGTAGTTGAATCCCAGCTCTGCCACTTCCTAATTGTGGAACTCTACAGGAGTTATTTAACCCTCCTGAACCTCATCAAAAATAGTGGGCTTTCTATAAGAATTAAATAGAAAATGTAGATAAAGGCTTGATGCAGTTCCCAATACATAGCAAATGCCCAGTAAATGATAGTGTTATCAACCCCTGTTAATATTGTTAGTAAAATAACTATGTTGATTGTGGTTGCAAAATAAAAATCAGAACTTATTTTTTTAATGTTAGTTTCAGAAACAATTATGTGATAAGAAACAGTATGGAAATAGTGGGTGCTGGATGAAAATAGATATTAAAGGCAGTTAAGATGTATTAAATCATTTGTCTTAAATGGGGAGAAATATGAGTTTTGGTTTTGTTTATCTTTTTTTTAATTATAGACATTTCAAAAGAAAACCTGTTGCTGTTGAGTCAATTCCTACTCATAAGGACCCTATAGGGTTTCAAAGTTGTAATCTTTGAAGAAGCAGACTGCCATGTCTTTCTCCATGGAGCTGCTGGTCGGTTTGAACTGCTGACCCATCAGTCAGCAGCCAGGCATTAAACCACTGTGCCAGTATATATGTATTTAATAAACATAAAGATTAAAAACAAAAACTTTACTTTTGAAAACACTAAGAGGCTGAAATCAAAGCGTGGTCTGTGAAACAAATCAAAAACAAGAAAAAAATGCACACAAAAATATAAGAAAATATATTACATCCCTACTGTGGTTTGACAGAATGATACAGATAATAGAATCCTCAGTATTCAATATTTTGCCCATAGAATCCTGTAGAAATCCAACAGGAGGCTTCTTCCCTTTTGGTTTTTTAACTTCAGGTCTTTGAACATTTCATTATAATACTTTACTCTTTTGGCCCTAACCTTTGAAATCTTCTGTTTAGTTCTTTTGCTTCATTGTTTCTTCCATTCGCTTTAGCTACTCTACATGCAAGAGCAACTTTCAGAGTCTCAACTGACACCGGGTTTGGCCTTTTCTTTCTTTCCTGTCTTTTTAGTGACTTTTTGCTTTCCGTATTTATGATGTGCTTGATGTCGTTTCACTACTCATCTGGACTTCAGTTATTAGTGTTTAGTAGATCAAGTCTATTCTGGAGATAGTCTCTAAATTCAGGTGGGATATAGTCAAGGTCGTATTTTGGTTTTTGTGGACTTGTTTTTATTTTCCTCAGATTCAAGTTGATCTTGCTGTTATGGATTGAATTGTGTCCTCCAAAAATCTATGTCATCTTGACTAGGCCCAAACTCTCTGTGTTGTGTGATTTTCCACCATTTTGTCATCTGATGAAATTTTCCTGTGTGTGATAAATGCGACCTTTATGATGTTAATGAGATGGGATTAGCAGCAGTTATGTTAATGAGATGGGACTCATTTTGCAAGATTAAGTGGTCTCTTAAATCAATCTCTTGAGATATAAAAGGCAGAAGTGAGCAAAGAGACTAAGGTACAGTAGTGCTGGGAGCAGAGTGTGTCCTTTGGACCTGGGGTCCCTGAGGGTGAGAGGCTACACCAGGGGAAGATTGATGACAAGGACCTTCCTCCAGTGTCCACAGAGAGCAGAAACTTTTCCCTGTAGCTGGCGCCCTGGAATTGGACTTGTAAACAACTAGACTGTGAGAGAATAAACTTGTGTTTATTGACACCATCTACTTGTTATACTGCTTGATAGCAGCACTAGAAAACTATGACACTTGCACCAGAGCAATTGATAGTCTGTTCCAGTCAGCCCCTGGCCTTGTTCTGACTGATGATATTGTGCTTTTCCATCGTCTCTTTCCACAGATGCAGTTAATTTGATTTCTGTTTTCCACCCAGCAAGGTCCCAGTGTGTAGTTGTTGTTTATGTTGTTGAAAGCAAAAAGATGTTTGCGGTGAATAAGTTGTTGGTCTTGTAAAATACAATCATGATCTTCGGCACTGCGCCTGTCACCAGGGTGTATTTTTCTGACGACTGAGCCTTCTTGTTTCCAACTTGAGCATTCAATCACCAGTAATTACCAATGCATCTTGACTGCATGTTTGATCAATTTCAGACAAAAGAAGTTGATAGAAGCTTGTGATTTCCTCAACTGAGGCATTAGTGTTTGGTGTGTAAGTTTGAATAATAGTCATACTAATTTCCTTGTAGGTGTATGGATATTTATCCTATCACCGACAGTGTTGTACTTCAGGATAGACCCTGAAATGTTCTCTTTGACAGTAAATGCAACACCATTCCACCACCGACTCGACGGCACTTGGCTTTATTACACTTTAATGTCTTATTCCTGGCATAGAACACCATGTGATTATCTGACTCAAAATGGCCAGTAACAGCCCGTTGCAGTTCACTAATACCTAGGATATTTGATCTTTATGCATTCCATTTCATTTATGATGATTTCCAATCTTCCTAGATTCATACTTTGGGCATTCCATGTTTCAGTTATTAATGGATATTTGCAGCTGTTTCCTTCCATTTTGAGTCTTGCTGCATCAGCAAATAAAGGTCCCCAAAGCTTGACTCCATCCACTTCATTAAGATCAAGTGTACTTTGAGGAGATAGCTCTTCCCTAGTGGTCTTTTGGGTAACTTCCAACTTGAGGGAATCATTTTCTGTCATCATATGAGACAGTGTTGCACTGCTATTTATAAGGTTTTCACTAGTGCAGTTTTTCAGAAGTAGACAGACAAGTCCTCCTTTCTAGTCTTTCTGAGTCTGGAAGCTCCACCGAAAACTGACCGTCATGGGTGACCCTGCAAGTATTTGAAGTACTTCCGGCATCACAGCAACGTGCAAGCCATATAACAGTACAACAAACTGACATACATATAGCGATATATATATATACATATATATATGTATATTTACATACACACACATATATACAAACATGTATACATACATAAGCACCCTGGTGGTATAATGATTAAGTCCTGTGGCCAATAACTCAAAAGGTCAGCAGTTTAACTCCACCAAGTGCTTCTTGGGAACTCTATGGGACAATTCTACTCTGTCCTATAGGGTCACTAAGAGAATCAACTTGATAGCAGTGGGTGTGTGCACACGCACACACAGACACCAAAAACAAAACCTTTTGTCCTTGAGTCAGTTCTGACTCATAGCGCCCATATAGAACCAAGTAGAACTGTCCTGTAGGGTTTCCAAGGAGCAGCTAGTAGATGTGAACTGCTGATCTTTTGGTTAGCAGCTGCACTCTTAACCAGGGCTCCTTACACACAACATACACATACACACACACACAGATTTACACATACACATATGTTTTTAAAATTAGCATCACTAGTAAAAGAGAAATGTAAATTAAAACAAGATGCCATTTATCACTTATTAAATTGATGACTTTTTTAAAGCATAATACACTAAGAAAAGGTGGATTGAAATAGATTCACAAGTACTGTGGTAGAAACAGGAAAATCTGTATCCTTTCTGGAAACAATTTAGTAATATGTATCAAGATCTTTGAAATGTCCGTAACCTTTCACCAGTAATTTACCTTCTAGGAATCTAGGCCAAGAAAATAATTAGACAGAGATTTATATTTATTTACAATGATGTTCACTGCAGCATTATATATATAATGACAAAAAGAAAAATTTGAAAATAACCCAACATCAAAGGGAAATATTTAAATATATATTGTACTATATAATTTGTACACTAAGCTAATAAAAATTATGTTTTGAAACTGATAAGTTAAAATGCTCATTTTACATTAATAGTGGGATATAAAACATATGGACAGCAAGATAAAGTTTAAAACAAAATTAATATGCATAATATCACAGTCACATTTTATATATGATATAAAAATAAATTTGAGAGCATGTGTATAAAAATTCTGGACTAAAACTGTTGAGATAAATGTATTATTACAAATGTCAAGTTCTACACTAAGGTCCAGAAATGAAAATACAAGAGGATTGAGTATTGCCTTTATGAAAAAGATCAAGTTAGTTGCCCATAGGCTTAGTGATGTGATTGTAACCAAGAGCAGAATTAGATTGCCTTGGTAATGGTCTATGATCCAGGTAGCAGGAAGCAGCAGTTCCCTGTGTTTGGTACAGCTCAAACCACTTCTGGGCATTACTCTCCATGTTTTCAATATCAAGAAGATTCCTCATTTCATCTTGGTCACCTCCAGAGAGAGAGGGCAGGAGAGCCCTCCAGAAACACTGTTATATAAGAATGTAAGCCCATGGTGGTAGGGCTGTTTAACCTGGAGAGGAGAATATTTAGAGGCAATGTGACAGCTGATTTCAAATACTTAAAGGGCTGACACAAGGAGGAAGAATTGGGCTAATTTTGATTGGCTTCAGGAAGCGGAACTAATTCTTGGGTAGGAGTTAAAGAGAGGCCGATTTTTGGAATGATGTGAGGTGTGGTTTCTAACAAGCAGATGTGCTAACAAATAAGTGTTCATTTTGCAAAGTGGTGATCTCACCAGGGTGAAAAGCAGAGGCTGAACAGACCTCCTTAAGTAGTGATAATGAGCCTCTTGCTTCATTGGGTATAAATTAGGCTAGCAGGTGTTGAAAGACTCTTCCGGGTGCGAGATCCTACGGTCCCATTAATGGGTGACTAGAGCCCTATATGGGCAGAAAAAATAATTGACAGTTGCTCAGATTCTTTGGACTGGTGGTTCTCCATCTTTACTGTACAACAGAATTGCCTGGTAGGCCTGTTATACAGATTGCTGGGCTTCACCATCAGAGTGTTTGACCCATCAGGTCTCAGTAGGGCCTGATAATTTGCATTTCTAACAAGCTCCCAGGTGACACTGGTGTTGCTGGTCTGTGGACCACACTTGGAGACCCACTGCTTTAAGTCAGTGGCAACAGGTGAAGAGGTTTCCTCAACCCTGTAGCTTAATGATGTGGAAAGCCTATCAACTGTATCTGGCGTATGGAATAATTGCTAATGGACAGCTGTCTTCCCTGTCTCAGACTTTTGGACAATATTGTTAAAGTTTGTGGAATTAAATGACAGGTTGTCAGAGATCCATTGTTTCCAGACCGTTTGCATGATCCCTCTTCCCAGGTCAAGCTGATGACCATTAGCAGTCTCTAAGGGAAGTAGGTGATGTGATTTTCTTCTGTTGCTCTTTTAGCTGTTCTCAGATGCTGGGTAAGTTCATTGTCACTTAGAAATCCATGACTAAAATATTGGATTGGCCCTGAGCTTCAGAATGGCCCATAATTTGAGAAATTTGATGTGTTTTTTTTGGTTGGTTGGCTTCTTATTTATTGGTTGGTTGATTTGTTATGTGTTTGATGGTTTCCTTGACTATAGAAAGATTCTCAGTGAAACACTTTTATAATTCCCTCAGATAGTATACAACATGAAGAGCCACAGATGGGCCCCAAAAGTTTGGTGGTGTTCTGAGTATCAGAGAAATTCTAATGAAAATGCCCAGCTGTTGTGATTGTCTGAATCCAAAAGTAACCCCTTTATTTTTGTTTTCAGTTAATTGGCTTTGGACAGTCTCTGTGTGCAGCCCCCTACCCCCACCCCATGTCACTCTCTTTCCAAGCTTATGATGTGGAGTGTGAGCAGACTGTGTGCTTAAACACACTTTGGAGTCAGTTGCCATGACACTGGAGAGGAATCTGGTTCCTATAGCAACATCAGGTTGACTTGTTGCACCTTATACCACAAGGAGATTTTGAGCAGTGGCTTATTTGATCTCAAGATAATATGGAAGAGATGGGCATACACAGTACTGAAAAATGTTCTGTTTTCCAACAACCCACCCAATCTTCCCTGCCTGCCATCCACTTCTCTACATCACCAAAATAATGATAATAATAATAAAGTCACACTCCCTTTTTTTAGAAACCTACAAAAATAAACTATAGCATCCTCCAAAGAAAGGAAGTAGGGAGATGGCCTGTGGTTCTGAGGAACATCTATGGTTTGGACTTGTGGCTGGGAAAGTGGGACCTTAACCCAGATCACTCCCAACAGGAAAGAATCCAGCTTGTTTTTAAAGACCAATGAATCAACCAAAAAATAAAACCCCCAAAACCTAATTAGAGGTCATTCTGGAGCCCAAGACCAAGACTACTTCTTTCATGAATTTCTAAATGACCATGAACTTGACCATGATTCATATGTTCCTCCTGTCATTTATTTGAGTGCTTTACAACTTCTTTGTGAAAAATATTTATCTTTTTCTTTAAATTACTTAAGTATCATCATTTATTTATGCATCCAGTAAGCACTCATTGTACTTTGATATGTGCCAGGCTCTGTTCTGGGCACTAAAGACTTGGCACTGAGTAACACAAATAGAATTTGTTTCCTCAAAGAACTTACATTCTAATGGGGGAGACAGGCTGTAAGCAAAGAAAGGTAAATATGTTGGGCAAGGTCAAGATAACAGCATGGCCACATGACCTTGCTGAACCCTCTAAAACAAAGACCAGCAGAACCCTTTAAACCAACTAAATTGGGTACTCCAGGAGGCCTGAACGCCTAGTATAAACATGTAAGAATGGATTGGATGACAGGAAGACTGTAGGAGTGCAAGACCACCACAGAGGAAACAATGGGGCTCCAGACGAAGAGATCTTGTGTGTGGAAGGTGACATGAGAACATTAACCTCCCTCCTACCGCCACTCCAAAACAAATTTGCAGCACAGGACTGAGAGTAGCCTCCAGGGCTGAGAGCAAAAGTGATCCACACCTGATTAAAGAAAGCAGCCTAGGACAGAAGTCTTCTACACAGGTCAAAGGAGCTTAAGACTAGACTCGTGATTAGAAGGCACTAGGACCCAGTAGTCCCACAGGCCCTAGAGTGGTCCAGGTCAAGGAAGTTTAGTTCCTGTGGTACTGGGAGAAGAAAGGACAGGATGTATGCAGGTGCCCAGACAGCACCATGAGACCACCCACAACCTGGAGACAAGGTCAGTTTCAGGAATGCATGCAACCCTGGGGCAGCAGTGACAGGTGAAGCAGGGGAAGTGTGTGACCTGGGACAGGCAATGAGGTCGTACATGACCCCTCCCCTGCCTGTGAGCAGCGGCTGTGACTGAGGCTCTGTGGGCAAACAGCCCAGTACAGAGGCAGCATAGGCAGTGACAAGGAGGATGTGCATAGCCCAGGAGCTATGAATAGGGGACACAAGATGCCTCCCTGCCAGGAGAGCTACCAACAAAGCTCCCCAAGATACCCACCCAGCCCAAAGGCAACAGAAACAGCAGAAGAAGTTGCAGGCGTTCAGGGAAGAAGACATGTGTGCGCAGCCTCCCCTCTCCCAATACGTGAGAACCAAGGCTGAGGCTCTGCAAGGGATCTGCCCAGCCCAGAGGCAGCTGCAGCAGGCACTTGTGCCCTTCCTGCTTTCAGGTGGCTCCAAAAGTTCACTGCCTATGCAAGTGACTCACTGAGCCCAAAGGCAGAAGCAGCCATGGCACTGCTGAAAGCAAGGGTAACTCCCACACTGGGAGGAGTGCAGAACAGTAAGATCAAGGAACAGAAAATAATCAGACTGCACAGAATGACTACAGCCCAGTCCCTGTAGAGAGACACAGGGCAGGCCAACCAAACTATTAAGTCTCTTTCACTGCAGTGACTTCCAGATGGCTTGGAGACAACAATCAATCTCTAAATACATAAAGAAGTAGACTACCAAGGCTTCCAAAAACTCACAGAATAAAGCATCAACAGATTTGCTAGATGAAGAAGAGTTCCTGCCAACTATCAGAAAACAGAAGATTGATGTACAGAGCTGTGCAAGACATCAGGAGAAATATCAGGCAGCAAAGCATACTGAAAAATTAAAGAAATTGTGAGAAATGCTTGAGTAGCAACACTTTGAAATGTGGCAGATTTACAATAAAATCACCAAGCTTGATAACTCAATAGAAAGGCAAAGGAGCAGGATCAAGGATATGGAAAGCAGAATTAGTGAGCTTAAAGACAAAGTAAGCAACACCAGCTTACAGGGAAGAAAAATCAGATAAAAGACTCAATAAGAGTGAGGAATCACTAAGGGTGATGTGGGACTCTGTTAAGAGAAATAATATTTTAATGACTGGAATACCAGAACAAGATGGGATAATTGAAAATACAGAGAGAACTGTTGAAGATCTGCTGACAGAAAACTTCCCTGGCATCCTAGAAGATGAGATATCTATTCAGGATGCTCATGGAGCTCCACTCAAGATAGATCCCAAAAGAAATATTCCAAGGCACATCATTATCAAGCACAATAAAACTAGAAACAAGGACAGACTATTGAGGGCATCCAGATTGAGCAAAAAATAACTTACAACGAAAAATTATTAAGATTAACTTCAGACTACTCAGCTGAAAGAATGCTGACAAGAAGACAATGGGAGAAGACATACAAAGCCCTGAAGGAAAAAAACTGCCAACCGAGAATAATATAGCCTGCAAAATTGTCTCCCAAATATTAAAGTGAAATTAAGACTTTCACAGATAAACAGAAATTTAAAGAATTTGTAAGAACAAAACCCAAATTGCAGGAAACATTAAAGGAAGTTCTTTGATTAGAAAGTCCATAAAATTAGACACATTCTTAAACACAGATCATCTAGATACCATCAGGAAAGGAAATCCAAAAATCATAACCAAAACTAAATTACAAAAAATAGAAATTCCGAGATCTCAGGATATAATTGACAATTACATAACATGAAAAGGAAACTAAAAAAAAATGTACACGTAGACCTTTGGGATGTGGAGGAAGTCAGGGAGATACATAGACATTGAAGTTTGGATTACTTTTAGATTAATAAAATTAACTATGGGAGTATCTACAAAAGAAACCTATAATTTTATGCATCAAAAGCAACATACAAAATCACAATTTCAAGAAAATGAACACAGAAATCCACAAAAAGAAAACACGTAAAGCAGAAAGGCTCAACACAGAAGATAGAGTGCAACAAAGGAAATGTCCACAACACCCACAAAAGGCATCAAAATGACAACACTGATGGATTCTTTTGCTGAGATCTTTCTAGTTGTTCAAGTTGAGGAGTTACTTCTTTGATTTCTGCCCTTTCTTCTTTTTGGATGTGCATGTTTATTGAGATGAACTGACCTCTGAACACTGTTTTTGCTGTGTCCCACAGATTTTGGTAGGATGTGTCTTCATTCTCACTGAATTCTATATTTTTTGTTGCATCCATGATTTCATCTATTACCTAGCAGTTCTTGAGCAAAATGTTATTTAGTTTCCATGGTTTTAGTCAATAATCACACTGAATGTAAATGGGCTAAATATACCAATAAAAAGAAGGAAAGTAGCAGATGGATTAAAAGATGGCCCATCTATGTGCTGCTTACAGGAGACACACTTTAGACTCAAAGACACAAACTGCAACTCAAAGGTTGGAAAAAAATGTTTCAGGCTAATATTCAAAAAAGAGCAGGAGTGGCCATACTAATCTCTGACAAAATGACTTTAAAGTTAAATCCACTATATGGGATAAAGAATGTCACTAGCTGATAGTCAAAGGCTCCATACAGCAGGAGGACATAATCATACTAAATATCTACTCACCCAATGACAAGGCTGAAAATACATAAACACTATTTACACTGAAAACAGAAATAGACAGTGCGCAATAGTAGTAGAAGACTTCAACACACCCTCAGTAAAGGACAGAACATCCCGAAAAATGTTTAGTAAACACATAGAAGATCTAAATGTCACAATCAACCAACTCGACCTCCCAGACATATTCAGAACACTTCATCCAACAGCAGCCAAGTATACTTTCTTTTCCAATACACATGGAACATTCTCCAGAATTGACCATATGTTAGGCCACAGAGCTATACTCAACAAAATTCAAAATACTGAAATGATACAAAGCCTCTCAGACCACGAAACCGTAAAACTACAAATCAATAACAGAAGAAAGATGCTAATAAAACTAACACCATGAGTTGGATCCGACTCGACGGCACTTGGCAATAAATATGAAAACCTGGGGGAAATGGACAATTTTCTAGAAAAACATCACCTACCTAGACTAGCAAAATCAGTGCTAGAACAAATAAACAAATCTATTACTAAAAAAGAGATTGAAAAGATAATTTAAAAAACATCCATCCAAAACAGCCTTGGCCTTAATGGCTTCAATGGAGAATTCTGCTCACAGAAGAGTTAACACCACTACTTCTACAGGTATTCCAGAGTATGGAAAAGGATAGAATACTCCCAAATTCATTCAGTGAAGCTAGTAAAACTGTGGTACCCAAACCAGGCAAACACAGCACAAAAAAGGAAAATTTACAGATGAATATCTCTCATGAACTTAATACCCCAAGATCCTTAACAAAATCCTAGCTAACAGAATTGAACAACACATCAAAAAAAAAAAAAAAATAGTTCATCACAACCAAGCAGGATTCGTACCAGGGATGTAGGGATGGATCAATATCAGGACAACAATTAATGTAATCAATCACATAAACAAAACAAAAGACAAGAACTACCTGATTCTATCAAGTGATGCAGAAAAGGCATATGATGAAGTCTAACATCCATTCATGTTGAAAGCATTCAGCAAATAGGAATAGAAGGGAAATTCCAGAATATAATAAAGACCATCTACACTAAACCAATAGCTAATATCATACTTGAAAACAGTCCCCTTAAGAACAGGTAATAGACAAGTACACCCATTCTCACCACTTCTATTCATTCTTCTGGAGGTTCTAGCCAGAGCAATTAGGCATGGTAAGGAAATGAGAGGCATCCAAATTGGCAAAGAAGAAGTTAAAGTATTGCTGTTTGTGGATGACACGATTTTATACATAGAAAACAATAAAGAATCCACCAGAAAACTACTGGATCTAATAGAAGACTTCAGCAAAGTATCAGGATACAAGATAAAAATACGTAAATCAGCGGGATTCCTTTACACCAACAAAGAGACAACTAAAGAGGAAATCACGAGATCACTACCATTTACTATAGCCCCTAAAATGATAAAATACATCGAGATAAATCTAACTGGAGCTGTAAAAGAACTATACAATGAAAACTACAAGACCCTACTGCAAGAAATGAAAAGTGACCTACATAAGTGGCGAAACCTACCTTGCTGTTGGATATCAAGACTTAACATTGTGAAAATGTCTATACTTCCCAAAGCAATCTGTACATAAATGCAATCTCAATTCAATTTCCAATGACTTTGTTTAATGAAATGGAGAAACAAATCACCAATTTCATATGGAAAGGAAGGAAGCCACACATAGTTCTTAGTAAAGAAGAGGAACAAAGTGGAAGGCCTCACTCTTCCTAACCTTAAAACATAGTACCCTGTCACAGCAGTCAAGACAAACTGGTACTGACACAAAAACAGACACATAGACCAAAGCCAAATATAACTTCATCCACCTACGAACAGCTAATATTTAATGAAGACCCAAAGGCTGTGAACTGGGGAAAAGAAAGTCTCTTCAACAAATTGTGTTGGCATAATTGGATATCTTTCTGCAAAAAAATGAAACAAGACCCTTATCGCACAACATGTATGAAAATTAATTCAAAATAGATCAGAGACCTAAATATGAAAGCTGAAATAATAAAATTCTTAGAAGGAAAAATTGGGAAGACACCAGAAGCCCTAAGCCATGGCATCAACAGTCTACAAAAAACTGCCACCAACCATCAGTCATCAGAAATGAAAATAGATAATTGAAAACTCTTAAAAATTAAACACTTATGCTCATCCAAAGCCTTCATCAAAAGAGTAAAAAGATTACCTACGGAGTGGGAATGAATATTTGCCCACCGTTGCCTAATCTTTCTAATCGACAAGATACTGCAAAACCTCAACAAGAAAAAGATAAATAATCCAGTTAAAAAGCAGGCAAATGACATGAACAGGCACTTCACCAAAGAAGACATACAGGTTGCCAATAGATATATGAGGATGTGCCCACAATCACTAGCCATCAGAGAAATCCAAATCAGAACCACAGTGAGATACCATCTCACTCCAACAAAGCTGACAATAATCCCAAAAACTCAGAATAATAAGTGCTGGAGAGGATGGGGAGAGATTGGAATGCTTCTACACTGTTGGTGGGACTGTAAAATGGTTCAACCACTATAGAAGTTGATTTAGCACTTTCTTGAAAAGCTAGAAATAGATAAACCATATGCTCTAGCAATCCCACTCCTTGGAATGTATCCTGAAGAAATAATGCATGCCACTCAAACAGATACATGTATGCCAATGTTTATTGCAGCTCTCTCCATAACAGGAAAAAGTTGGAAGCAACCTAGATGCCCATCAACAGACGAATGGTTAAACAAACTGTGGTATATTCATACAATGGAATACTGTGCTATGGTAAGAAACAACGGTGACTTAGAAAAATACATGTCAAGGTGAACCCATCTAGAGGAAATTATGCTGAGTGAAGTTAGCCAGACACAAAAGGACAAATGTTGTATGAGACCATTATTATAAGGATGAAGTCAATCATTTTAGCACAGAAGAAATCAATGTTCTATGGTTATAAGGGTGGGGAAGGAGGGAGGGAGAGGGATTTTTAACAAATTAGATAGTGGTTAGGATTAGAGTTGGGTACAGGATATGTCAGCATGCCCCAGAAGTGGGGTACCCACATCTACTCAACTTCAAAGCCAAATTGTCCCCTTAATGTGGACTACCTCTTGGGAAGGAGAGAGAAACAGGGTCTTGGATCAGGGGACCACACTCTTAGGGGACATCTAGACTAATTGGCACACCAAGGTTTTTTTTTCTCTCCCCCTCAAGATATCACTCCACATACCACCTGGGTGAGTGGTGACTGGAGTCTTAAAAGCTAGCAAGCTGCCATCTGAATAGCACCAAGTGGTCTCAATCCAGCTGGACCTGAGGTAAATGGTGGACATTGAGGACAGGAGAAAAATATGAGCCCACTAGATGGAAGGGGCCATACGAGCTGTAGCCTGCTTCTGCATGGGACCAGAAGGACTAGATGGTGCCTGGCCACCACTGATGACAGCCAGGAAGGCTTACGCCGAACATAGCTCTGGACGCAGCAGGTGATGAAGTAGAGAGCAGAGCTAGAACTCTACCAAAAGACCACCCTTGATGGTCCTTCTGAATAGAGAGCCCACTGGGAGCCTGGCCCCCAGACTCTCTAACTCCAAACTGCATCCAGCACTGGGGCCAGCTGCCCAGACAAGACTGACCTGAGACTGACCTGGACTATGCAAAACACAGAGTGATAACGGAGGCAAACAGACCTTTAACAGGTACACAGGGTTGTCTGAGAGGCTCTTCGCTGGGGCTGAGTTGGTTGGATGAGGAGGGCCAGACTTTGGTCAGGAGGTCCTGGGAAATTCCCAACAAAAAGGGAAAGCATGCTGTCATGAGGCGGGGAGAGGTATGGAGGGAGAATGGGGGAGAATGGAAGCTAGAATAGAAAAGTGGTGAAAGTTCTCTGTGTTATATGGCAACATGATACAGACGGTAAAATTGTTCTTAATTCACAATAAAAAAAACATTAAAAAGAGGAAGAAGAAGCTAAAGAGCAAGGAAACTAGATTACTGGAAATGGAACAACCAGAATAGAAATAATGAGAATGCGCACACATTCTGAAGAATGAACCAATCTCACTGAACAATTTGAGTAGAAAGTGTTAAATCGGAGCCTAATCTGCTGTATAAACTTTTACCAAAACCTCAATAAAATGTTATTTAAAAATACATAAATATATAGTACTATTATAAACATAAAAAAGAGTGACACGATAGGGAGTAATTGGGGGAGAACCCAAACCAAACCAAGACCACTGCCACTGATTTAATTCTGACACATAGAGACCCTATAGGACTGGTGGATCTGGACCATAGCATTTCCAAGAAGCTCACATTGCGTACAAACTGCCGACCACTTGGTTAGCCGCTGTAGCTTTTAACTACTATACCATCAGGGTTTCCAACTGGGAGAGAGGGGACTACAAATTGAGTGATCAACATAGGTCTCCCAAAATGACATTGAGACCTCATTACAAGAAGAAGCTGTTGTGAGACAAGCTGAAGAAATAGTATCAGAGGTGGAAGGTCAAGGGCATGTGGTAGAGTCTTGTTAGTGTCAAGAGAAGGCAGTGAGTGGCAGATTGACTTGAAATCAAGACCGCATCTATAAAGCCTTGTGAGCCATGGAAAGACGTCGGACTTAAAAGTGAGATGGGAGCCACTGAGGTGTCCCTGAGTATGTATGTGACTAGCATACTTGGCTGCTAACCAAAATATAGAACTTCAAGTCCACTCAGAAGTACCTCGGAAGAAAGGCTTAGTGATCTACTTTTGAAAAATCAGCCACTGAAAACCCTATGGGGCTCAGTTCTGCCCTGACACTTGTGGGGTTATGATGAATCAGAGTCTACTAAATGGACAGGTTTTTTTTTTTTTTTTTTTCTCTTACCAGGGAAACAACAGAATCAGATTAATATTTTAAAAAATCACTATGTGGCTGCCTCTTATCACTCACTGAGTCTCTTTGCATCCATTTTCTATTTGCCTTTCCATTGGTGGCAGTTGAGAAAAGCCACTTGCTGCCCTTCATAGACTTGAAGATGATCTGAAAGTGACACCTTATCCTTTTTCCAGACTCAGTGAACTCCATCTCATTTTTCTTCCTTTGTACGTGATACACTTTGTCATAGCAGGCTACAAAGGACAGTCTGAATTTCTTTCTTGTAGAATTCTAGAGCTGGAAGTGCCCTCACAGAACACCAGACTCAACCCTTACTTTATAGATGAGGGAACTTGGTCACCAGAGGTTATCAGATAGAGATATACTCGGCCGATATGACACAGCTAGTTAGGTACTGTGACCCAGGCCTCCTCGTCTCTCCCCAGATTACTGGTTTTCCAAGTGCAGTTGTATTTCACAGCATTCATTTTAATTTTTCTCCTCCTTTTCTAGTCTGGTTAGTCTTCTCTACTTTTCTGTCATTCCCTTGTATGCTAGAATCTTCTATATTGACAAGTTGATTACAATAAATAGGAAATTTGGCCATCTTTTTAGTTACACCAAAGTTGTTATTGGTTATTGTGGTGGTGGTAGTTGTTTTCACACTTTTCTCATTGGGGCCTTCCTGAACTCTTTGTGCCTGCCTACGCCCTTCTTGTTTTTCTTCGACTGGGAGCTGGGCATTAGTCTGTTCACTGATGACAATAGTGTGTGTCAGGCTTTCATGCCAAAGAGGTGGCCAGCACACAACCTGTGAAGCCACCACCCTGCTGCTTCTCGCAGGACATATCACAGCTTATGCCACACTGTCCTTCTGTGGATGGGCTGTATTTAGGCAGAGGTGGTTTTCCCACCCTAGGCCCTGACAGGCACAGTTAGGGCTTGCTCTGATTCACAGCCACACCTAGGTTCCTACCCCCACAGTTGGTCCTCCCCTCTCTGTCCACTCCAGTGAGGGCTCTTTAGCCGCTCCTTTAGCAGTGAGAGAATACTAATGGTAGGTAATAACCAGAGCTTCAGGAACCACATGTTAGCCTTAGATGACAAGTAACCGTCTCCCATCGATATGAGCACTGCTACATCCAACCACCACGTAAGAAAAGCAAACAAGGTTGAAATGCATGTCTTCAACCGCAAAGTCATACATGCAATAGAAGCTAGATTCTTTGGAGCACTGGGTGGCTCTACGTTGGGATCCGTCACAGGATTGATGCAGAATGTGGCATTGTTGTTCAGGAGTCAGACAATGGCGATAATAAAGTGCTTTCAGTGACTGCATGCTTTTGTCTTCATAAAAACCTTTCAAGAGAGATTGCTACCCCTTTCTGGATAGGGAAACTGAAACTGGTAGAGGATACACAACTCGTCCAAGATCACTGGCTAAGAAAGAGTCACAACTGGAACCTGACCCTGGATCCAGGTTTATTCCCCCGTCCCATGCCATCCTCCTTCGTGGGCAGCTGATGTGCTGAGCTGCTGTCAAGGAAAGAGAACAGCTGAGAGTGCTGCAGGAGAAGTGGCAGTGTCTCTTTGTGGGGCTGCCTTGGAGTCAGGTTGGTCAGAAAGAGATATACTGGGTATAGGCAGGGTTCAGCTGGAGGGACTTTTGAGAGAAATGACACCCAGTGTCATGGCTCAGTGCAGGCCTGGTCTGGGATTCAGATGTGTGCTCTGGGTCTGGCCCCACCCCCAGCTTCTATGGGACCTTGAGCAACTCATTTCCCGTAGCAGTCTAAACCTTTGCGTTTTCACTACGAAGTGAAGGAGTTAGACTAGGTATTGTTGTTGTGGGTTGAGACATCTTCTCTTCTGGGCAGAGCTAGTCAGGATCTTCCCACATGGGAGGATTTGTAAGAGATTTAATCAACCTAGGACATCCCTGGGTGGTACAAATGGTTAACATGCTTGGCTGCTAAATCAAAAAGTTGAGGTTTTAGTGCCCACGAAGAAAGAAAGATCTGGTGGTCTACTTTCCAAAATATCAGTCATTGAAAACGCTATGGGGCACAGTTCTACTCTACACACACAGGGTTGCTGTGAATTGGAATCAACTTGATGGTAACTGGTAGTAAAACCAGTGCAGAAACAGAGCAGAGAAGAAACAAACAACCAAGCAAGGAAATGAGAAGACATGGAGAAAGTGGGCTGAGTGGGGGCCCATGTAGTACACCATTGCCAGGCACCGATCTCAATCTCTGACACTACCAGGTGCCCGATAATTACCAGTCAATTGCCAAGGCTGCTCATTCAGAAGGAGCAGCTCAGTTCAAGGCCCGAGTTCCTTCTTAAATCCCAGCCATTGCTTGGGAAAGTGTTATCTTTCTTTTTGTTACACAGTAGAGAGGAACATTCCTTCAGAAGGCCAGATTAGAGTCCCAGCTTGGCCACCTACTACATAACTTTGAGCAAGACACTGAATGCCAAACCTCGGTTGTGAACATAAGCACCTCTTCTTCTCAGACTTGTTGCAAAGTGCTATGTAACCAAGAGGCTTCTTCTAGGGCAAGATGCGCTGTGGGCATCTGAACTTGAGAGGGAACAAGAAAAAGACAGCTGTGAGGTCCTGTGTCATGTTCGTATCTCCAATCTGTGATGCAGCCCTGGCGCTTAATAGGTTCTCAACAGAAAATGAGTGGGTGGTTGGATGGATGGAACGGAGGGGCAGATGGACGAAAGAATGAGCAAGACATGTTCAGGGTGCTGCTGAAGATAAACTTGCCCCACTTTGACAGGGTTGCCCTGCCTTTCTATAGCAAGCCTTGTTCTGTATTTTCACCCCAAAGTGCTCTCTCCTTGGAGCAGTGTGTGGAAGCATAGACCAACCCAGGAACACTCAGACATGAAGCTTTAATTGGAATTATGCCTCTCTGAGCTCAACAAGGAAACCCTGATGGCATACTGGTTAAGTACTGTGGCTGCTAACCATAAGGTCAGCAGTTCAAATCCACCAGGCACTCCTTGAAAACTCTATAGGGCAGTTCTACCCTGTCCTATAGGGTTGCTGTGAGTCAGGATCAACTCGACAGCTGCTGGTTTGGTTTTTCTGGGTTTGGGGCTCAACAGTCCTATCTCCGTGGCTAGAAGAATAGTTTGAAGACTCCAGCCTGTTCCCTGTTTCAGCAGGGAATAGTAGGAGACAGAGGTGCCTGAGGGAGCAGAGTCCCAGAGCCAGGACAGAGCATGCTCTGTGTCCTGCCTGCCTGGCTGGAGATGGATGACAGTAATCACAGAGATGATAATCTGGCCTTTTCTGCCTGGCCCACCTGCTGCTGCTGTTGTCACGTTCTGCGATCTGCTGCCATCCTCCGCACTGGTGGAGCCTGTATCTTGGCAGCCCCGGGGTGATAATTAGGGGTGGGGCAGCTCCCCAGCTGGTGTGATATTTGAGGTGGGGCCTGGAGGAGAAGGGAAGACTGGGACCTAGCCAACAAAAGGAGAAATTAAATGGGCTGTCCTGGGAACCCACAGTTAGCATTTCAACTTCAGTTTTAGCTGTGGGTTTCACCCAAGAAGCAGAGCTTTGGTGAGGGTTGGGTGCCATCCCCCTCCTATTCCCCTTTCTATCTGTGAGGCATAATTCATTCCGGAGAGGCTATGAGGCGTCTCAGCAGAGTTATTGAGCTATGATGTTATCATGCCCAAGGCTCAGGGAGCCAGGCCCAGGGTTTTCAACACATGCCATGCAGCGCGAGGACAAACACAGTGACAGAACACAAATGAGCCCAGCCCAGACAGCACCGTGGCTGCCCTGGCCCCATTCTGGCTGCTGGACAGTGGCCCGGCCTCAAAGAACTTACTGTCTAACTAGGCTTTGCAGGGCACCCTCTGCCCGCTTTCTGCAGGCCATCACCACGTGTGGTAGGCCGCTAATGGGGAGGGAATTCGGGTTTCATGTCGTGTACTCTCAGCATTACTTAAACTGCTGTTTTGATTCTATGTATGGGGTAGGGGTGAGCAGCCAGGAAATAACTGAAAAAAATACTTTGCGCCCTCCTTCACTGCAGCCACAGATGTTCTTTATCTAATGTAATCTACGTTGCACAAAAAAAAAAAAAAAAGAATAGATATACTGTCCCCACTTTATAGCGGAGTAAGGTAAGGTTTACAGTTGCTTCATGACCAACCCAAATTTATACAATTATTGTGAGGGACAAAAGAGGCCAAACCAAGACTGTCTGACTCCCAAACCTCTTTCTGTTTCTCCATGCTGCCCTACAGAAGAGGGCCCCAGTCTCTCATTAGAGTGTTGGAGAATTTCACCATTGTCACTTACGTGGAAAGAGGCCTTCAACATGACCTTTGAACCTAAAAGTTGAGTAAACTTTGGCTTGCTAAATAATCTGGTGGACTCAAACCTGGAGGAGGGTGGCGATGGTGGTAGTGGTGGAGTTGGATGTTGGATGTGGGCGTGGAGGTGGTAGAGATGGTGGAGGTGGAAGTGGTGGAGATGGAGTCAGAGGTGGGAGTGGTGGAGGAGATGAAGGTCGAGGTGATAGTGACAGAGGTGGAGGTGGCGTTGGAGGTGGAGGTAGTGGTGATGGTGGGAATAGCGGTCGAGGTGGTGGTGGTGGTAGAAGTGGAGGTAAAGTTGGAAGTGATAGAGGTGGAGGTGGAGGTAGAAGTGGTGGCGACAGCAGCAGTAGAGATGGTGGTCATGGTGGAGGCAGAAGTGGTGGTGCAGAATGTGGTCCTTAGAAGACCTGATTGTAACTTCCATTTGACCAGAAGTTCGTTGAAATCACTTGCCCTTTTTGGACTTATTTCTTCCAATAATAATGGTGATAATAATACTTATAACTAATGCAATTAATAATCACAACTAGGTTAATAAATGCTTTGGAACAAGTGAAACGTTAGTTCTTGTGGATGATTCTGGAGGTAGAAATGGCCTCATAAATTCCAGTTGGGAAAATAGAAGCCAGCTTCCAAAGAGGGCTCTAGTGTCCTGAGGATATGATGGCCTCCTATGGATTGGTTTCAATGCATTGTGCCAGTGTGGATGGACAAATTCAGTCACTTCCAGGGCCCTGGTGGCACCGCGGTTAAAGGAGATGACAGCTAACCCAAAGTCAGCAGTTTGAAACCAGCAGTGACTGTATGGGAGAAAGACGTGACAGTCTGCTTCTGTGGAGATTTGCAGCCTCGGAAACTCCGCAGGGTCAATGTGAGCAATGGGTTTGGTTTGGCTGATCTCTATTCCAGCCATCTAGAGTCTTTTTAAATAGTTTTTCCACTGAAATGTCCTAGGCCTGGACTAGACCTCTCACAGAACGACTTGTCTTCATTACCCATGGTCCCATAAGTCAACAAACATAATAAACACATTTATGCCAGCCAGTGTATCTAAGACCAATCTGGCCTGGAATGGGCAACAGGGGATGCATGATCTGTGGAGAATTTAAAAACAATGACAAAACCAACACACACAAAAAATGGGTCTGTATTTTATTATCATCATGCACTGGCAAGTCTAACTAACGTCATTGATAAAATACTTCTCCCCATGGGGCAGACAGGAGCTCTGGTCACGCAGTGCTGATGCAGTCAGCTGCTAACTGAAAGGCTGACATTTGAACCCACCAGCTGCTCTGAGGGAGAAGAATGTCTCAGTCTGCTTCTGTAAAGAATTACAGCCTTGGAAACCCTGTAGGGCAGTTCTGCTGTGTCCTGTAGGGTTGCCATGAGTTGGAATTAACTTGCTGGCAGTGGGTTCGGTTTTTGTTTTTTGATGGGGAAGACTGCTCACCAGTACCACGCTACCACCGCTATGCATGCTACAGAATCCCTTATTGCCTTGGTCAGTTGTCTGCTTGACGGTTTTGTTTTTGTTTTTATAACCAATAGGCCACCACAAGCGTTTTCATTTGTCTTCTTGATCAGTGCCACGTTTACTCCACACATTTAGGTGTGTTTTTTTTGGTTGTATTTAGGCAACTACCTAGAGAGTGGTAGAAAACCACAGGAGAGGAGGAGAATGAACAAGAAAAATACTGTTTTCCTTTTTTTGTTATTTATTTATAAATGTCACAGAAATATTTCTGTTCATTTTGGGTTTTTATAAAGGGCTTTTTTTAACCAAGGCCTACATCAGGGGCCTCTCTTGGCATTGTCCCTTTAAGCAGAACCGAGGGAGGGACGGCGTGGCGGGGATGTGAGCGCTGCAGAGACACTTGTACTGTACAATTTTCTGGGTCCTGACTGATAAATTATTGTGCGTCTTCTGTGTGCTGTGACATGCAATACAATTTGTCCATGGAACAGTGATGATAGGCTGTCCTGAGCTAATAATCAAGAAACCTTTATTTAGCTCCTCCAGCCTTTTAGAGAAATCTCAAGTAACTGCTCCCATCCCGTTATTGGTTTTCTCTTCCACATTTTAGCGTAAGTGGGAAAAGCTTTTAACCTTGAGAATTTTACTCACAGTGGGGCTGAGGGTGAGGAAGAAGATGTGTTGTTAAAAGTGCGAAGAAGAGGGAGGACAGTGACACCCCCAGCTCCATTGGTTTTTTCTTGGCCTACCTGATAGGCATGTGAGATCATGCAGACCTTGGAGACTGTCCAGTCCACATCCCTTTTCTTACCGGTGAGAAAAGCAAACTTTGAGAGTTAAGTGACTTGCCCAAGGTCACAAGGCAGGTCATGGCAGACTCATCCAAAAGTGAAATGGACTCCTGTTACCTGTCAGGGAGTCACTCGGTACACCATGAGGCTTCCTCTGGGAAAGCTTTGGGGGGCATACGTGGTCTCTGATTCCCACCTCTACCCAACATGATGATCAAATCACTGTAAACATGTGTTCAGAGTTGACTAAATGGTGGTGTCTTTTGCATACTTTTTTGGGTCAGGGTTACTGTGGGTAGATTGTCAACTATATAAGGCAGATGACATTTTGTATAAACTGCTTTATGCAGTGCTTGTGTAGACTAAACTTACCTTGTCTAAAAATGACGATGTCATTTACATGTCACTTTCTGGACTTGGTTTTACAAGTGTTAACTTGCAATGCTGCCTGTTTCCTTAAAGGCATGGGGCTTGCCTTTAAAGCATTTGAAAAATAGAAAAGCAGTGCCTGGACAGTGACCCATAATTCAAATACAGCTTCTGAAGGACAGGAGCACTGATGAGAGAGATGCAAGTATTTAATCCATGCATTTTGATGATGGCCAAGGTGATAGACACTCTCAGTTGCTGTCTCTCTGATTAGACTCCAGTGATGTTTTCACTCCCTCTGGGTGCCTTCTGTTAACCTTTCCTAATAAACTTGTTAGTTGCCACTGAGCCAGCTCTGACTCATGGCAACCCCACGTACAACAGAACGTAACATTGCCTGGTTCTGCACTGTCTTCACAGTCACTGGCATGTTCAAGTTCATTGTTGTGGCCACTGTGTATTTTAAGTGCTTCCCAATTAGGGGGCCCATCTTCCAGCACTGTGTTCTTCCAGGACAGTGTTTGGTTTTCACTGGGTTTGGTTTTCATAGGGTTTTCACTGACTAATTTTCAGAAGTAGATCACCATGCTTTTCTTGCTAGTCTGTCCTAGTCTTGACGCTCTACTGAAACCTGTCCACCAAGAGTCAACCAGGTGGTATTTGAAATACCAGTGGCATAGCTTCCAATATCGCAGAATCATGTAAGCCTCCATTGTACAACAAACTGACAGGTGGTGATGTAAGAAGTTGGGTGCCCTAAATAGATTGGTAAGATGCCAGATGTTTCCCCATCTCCCTTCTATCACCTGGAGAACAAATACACAGTCATTTAGAGCAGCTTCTGACATGCCCACCTCTACCAATAAAGCACCTAGGACATCCGTATTAGCAGTGCTCCAATTATTTTAGCTATTGAACTGAGTGTCCCGGAGAGCTCCCAGCCTTACCTGACACACTGTTCAATCCCAAGCAAAGACAATGGCTGTTTTCTACTTAGTGAAGAGGGATTTGTCCAAGTGGGTGTCATGATGGTTAGTTCTGGTCTGAAGCTGGCACGAGCGGTCTCTGCCAGTGAGCAACATTAGAGTTAAAAACATAATGATACTAATTAACTTTCACATGCCTATGCTCTCTACATTTATTATTGGTATAGAGATAAAGCCTTAAATACAGAGCCAGCCTCTCTGGGAGCCCTGCTGGGGAAGAAAAAGGCAATGCCCTCATTATAGCAAGTCAGATTGATGGTATTCAGAGACTGTGGCACACTCCCCAAGGATATCCTACAGAAGGAGCAGTCTCCTCCTCAGCCAGGCCTGTGTCCGAGGGGTGAGTGCTCTGTCTTGGTGGAATGTGAGGGTGAGGCGTGGGACTAGGCCACATGGAAGGAGATGCGCAGTTTCCAGTGACTTGGCCCCTTGTAACATCCTGGTCCTTGGCCGTCTGCCTTCATGGGCCTAGTGAGAAGTCACGCAGCAGCGGCATTGGCCCTGAGTGCTCTCATCGTGGAAAGCAATGGAAAGGCAAAACTGTGTTGAGAAGATACTGTTGCATCAGAAAAGATGTCCTGGACTTCTAAGAGTTCTGAGATCCACCATGTATAAATGGGGGAAGGGAGAGATTCTATCACAAGGTTTTTACCTTGACAGATTTCAAAGAATCCTTTGATTCCTAAAATTACATGCAAAGCATGTAAGTGTGCTTCTGGACATTTTTTAAAGGAGAGTCCATTTCTTACCTCTGATTCCCAAAAAGGTCCCTGAACCAAAACTTAAGGGCCACTGAGACACTTCCCCAAGGACCCATCTTGTTTTTCCAGTCAGTGATTTTGGAATGTGCACATCTAAAGGATTTTGTCAGAACAGAAGAAACTACACAGCAGGGTGGTAGAGATGCGTGGTGGATGTTTGAGTTAGAAATGTCCTATAAACTGGACTCTTTAAAGGAACTGACTAAAGGTTGTTGACCTAGCAACTTCCCAGTCATGGTCCCTAAATGATGTGGCTCTGGTGTCCCAGCTTCTTCTAAAATAGCTCTGAGAAGCCTGGCTCCTCTTCCCAGGTTATCCAACAAAACCCCCCACCCCAGACCAAATCTGGGGTTAATCCTAAAGATCATTTCAGCTGTTGGGCCGCCGTGGTGGTTGCCCTGTAAAGCTGGTCTCTCCAAGCTTGGTGTCTTCTAACCTCCTCACCGCCGTTAGACTCGTGATCCTGTCAGGTTCCACTCAGAGAGAGTGGTCTGAAGTGCAATTGATGGTATCTCGCATTTGGACTTTTTACCAATAAATTAGTCATAATGAGTTTGACTTTGGGGAACGCCAGACAAAATCTTGTTAAGTATTTGCAGATACCCTAAGAGAAAAACCAAAACAAATCTTTTGGGGAATTGGAGCATCTGGGAAGATTCTGGGAGACTGATTCCCAGGACTGCCCAGGAGTCAGAGGGTCTTATTTCAAGGTGAGTCTTATTTCAGGTATGAGTGTGTTCCCTTGGGATTCTTTTGTTTTTAAAACAGTCTGTCGCTCTAACCACAACTTATATAGTTGTGGGAGTTTGTTATATAGTTTGTGGGAGTATAGGGAGTTTGTGGATAGAGTTCTGGAAGCTTCCTGAAGGTGGATGAGAAATAATTGGGTCTTCTAACCAATATGTATCAAGTCATTCCATTATGAATTTAGATAACAAACCACTACAGCATGAGTTGGATCCGACTCGATGGTACTTGGCACTTGGCTATAGCGTTTGTAGTTTCTGTGACTTTGTCACCATTAGAAGCCAAGAATATTTTAAAATCACATTACAGTGGTTACCAGTGTTCAAGAAGCACACATATTTTGTATTGCAAAATTATCTTTTCAACATTTTGATAACTGCATTTCAACATAATTGGTTTCTTTTGCAGCCATTTTATTTTCATTAAAAAGCATTATTCTGAGAAGGGATCCTTGGTCAGCCAAAGCTGACCAGAGCACAAGAAAGGTTATGGACCCCTGCTCTAGGTTGACCACTCGTTTTTTAATCCTGTGTTGCTTATGTCAGAATCATACTATAAATGGAACTCGAGGCTTATGTGTGAGTGCCTGGGAATAGCAAGACAGCACTCTGGGAGAGGAGGCACGCTGTAGGGGCCAACACTGTGTGTTAAGAGCTGAAATCAATCATATACCCTGCAAAGAAAGGTTTCAAACTTGGCAAGCCCTACAATGTATTTTACTCAAAGCACTCTTTTACCTCCTCATAAAGTAGGTACTTAACCCATGAACATTTAAAAAGAATTTGTATCAATGTGAGACTGACTGATAGAGCTCATCAAAATCTTAAAATCAATTTATTTAGTCGCCTTAAAGCTATTCCTTATAGTCCCAGGAAAGAGCAAAAGAAGCCCTTGGTATCGATCACTTGAATCAGAACTCGGAAACCATTCAGCTCTGGGCTAAGTTAGGCTTGGCCAGTACCACCAGTAAGTGAGAGGGGACAAAGTATGCTAACAGTTAAGATCATAGACTCTACAGTCAGTTAGAACTAGTTCCCAGTTCTGGATTCAAGTGATGGCATATGTGACCCAGGCAAGTTATTTCGATTCTTTGTGCATTGCTTTCTCATCTTTAAAATGAGGTCATGGTGCTGTTTAGGTGTGCCTGGCTCCTTGTAAGCACTAAACAAGTGGTAGGATCTCTGGTGGTGCAACAGTTAAGTACTCAGCCGCTAACCAAAAGGCTGATGCTGGTGGTTTGAACCCACCTAGCAGCTCCACGGTAGAAAGACCTGGCAATCTGCTCCCATTTAATAGCCAAGAAAACCCTCCTAAGTTGACCATTCATTTTTTAATCCTGTGCTCCTTACGTCTGAATCATATTATAGATGGAACTCTGGCTTACGTGTGAGTGTATGGGATGGGGAGACAGAACCTGGGAGAGAAAAGGCTGTAGGGGCCAACACTTTGTGCATTAAAACCAATCATATACCCTTCAAAGAAATGTTCCAAACTTGGCAAGCCCTAGAATGTACTTTGCCCTGAGGACTCTTTTAACTGTCAATTCTACTCTGACACATGGTGTCTCCGTGGGTCATAATCAGCTCATTGGCACTTAGCAAGAACGTGTGTGCAAGTCACCTTTGTAGTGCTTAGAACACTCAGGAAAGAAAGAGGAAAGAATGAACCCTCCAAGGGTGAGTGGGGAACAGTGGAGACAGTCATTTATTCAGGGGTCTGGTGTTTTCCTTCTGCCTAATCACAGTGCCGTTCACCTAAACCCCACCTCCTGAGCATTACATTAAGAGACCAGCCATGTGGCCTCAGGTCTTTGTGTGGTTGGAATGTGTTCTTTGTCCTTGGTGTCTCAGAGATGGTCTTCATGTCTGGTTGAGCAAGGGGTCAGCTGAGATCCTGGATAAACCCATGCAGTTATAAATAGAAAGCATGAATTCCCAGACAGAGAGGATGGGGAGCCAATGAGACAGCAGAATAAGTTGGAAATTTTCACTGCCTCATTTGCAATGATAATGTTAATAGCAATAATAATCACCCTAAGAAAGGATTTTGTATGAGAGCCAGGACAGGGAAACAGCCTTTTCTCCATGCCTTCCTGCAGAGAGCTAGACATTCAAACCATGTCTAAACAGGAGCAACCAAAAATATAGCTAAGTGTCCTTTGCCCCAGAGGACTTTTGGAAAAACTAGTACAAGACAATGGAGCCCTGATGGCTCAGTGGTTAAGTGCTTGGCTACTAACCCAGAGGTTGGCAGTTTGAATCCACCAGCTGCTTCATGGGAGAAAGATGTGGCAAGCTGCTTCCCTAAAAATTATAGCCTTGGAAACCATATGGGGCAATTCTACTCCAACCTTTGAGTCACTGTGAGTCAGAGTCAACTTGATGGCAGCAGGTTGATACAAGAAAGTCTTGTGCAATCTGGACCAAGAGGGCAGAAGAAGAGGTAGAAGCCCAATCCTCAACATATCTGTTGGTGTAACTTGCTCCTTTAATCACTTCTGAAGAGTTGTTAATGAACAGGAAATCTAATTGATTAGCATTTCACCCCCTGACTTTCCTTTCTGCCGAAAGTGCTAATGAGCAGGGAAATCGCAGATCCTTAGGTTGCAAGGTCTTTATGAGGTCATATGATTCCACTCCTACCTGGAGAACCTCATCTGAACCCCGCAAAACTGATAGAGAACTCTGAATTTTTTTAATACCCTCCAGACAAGCTAATTTTCTTCCCTCTATTGATAAACTGGTAGCGTAATGGTTAAGTGCCATGGCTGCTAACCAAAAGTTCAGTAGTTTGAATCCCACCAGGCACTCCTCGACAACTCTCTGAGGGCAGTAGTACTCTTCCCTGTGGGGCTGCTATGAGTTGGAGTTGACTCAGTGCCAACAGGTTATTGATAACACAGTTCAAGGACAGTGTGAACTGTGAGATTAGTGGTTCAAGTCTACCTAGAGGTGCTTTAAAGAAAGGCCTGAAGATGTAATTCCCCAAAATCATTGAAAATGCTGTGGAGCACAGCAGTTCTGTTCTGACACATGTGGGGTCATGTTAGTTGGAGCTGACTTAACGGCAACTTCCAAAAGAATTTTGGTAGTATGCCACACACAGAAGATGCATTTTTCCATCCTGTGTATATGTCACCTCAATTTTCCTGTCCTGATAGACAGTCTTCTTGTGTTTTTCCGTATCTGAGCAGTACAAGCAAAGTGTAAGAGAAGCTACAGAAAAGTAAGCAGTGACCTGGGTTGCCAGTCCTCAAGTTTCTTAGTTCCCACCGACAAACAAATTGTTTGGTATTCACTCTCACCTTGATCGTACAGCACCTGACACCTAAGGGCAGCTAGGTCAGAGTGCTATCTTCAAAGACAAAATCCTCATCTGGCATATTGTAGTGCGAGTGAGATGCACTGCAGGATACAGATCAACAGTAGCAGAAGCATTTCAGAGGCTTTAGGAGAAATTCCTTTGTAATTGGCCCAGAGCAGGGGCCTCATCTTACCAAACTCTTTTTGCGTTTTGGTTCTCTGCGACTTCGTGTCAGAGTGGTAATCCAAAGAGTATGTCTTTTTTTCCTATGGTCCTTGAATAGATCCCACCTGAAGAGAGGTTGAAAATATTCACACTTAGACATGAGGAGCCAATCTATTGTGAAAAGAGAGATGGAGAAAGAGACAAGCAAGTTTTGCTTTTACAAGGATGGAAATCACTTTCAACGGGCTGATGACTTATAAAGACACCGTCTGGATTCCCAGAGTAAATGAGTTCTTACACCCATAACAGGTTGTAATTTGAGTCATATAGGAAGTTAAGGAAGTAAAAACATGAGGAAATGCCAGTGTGATCAAATCATAGTCTCTAGGCTGGAAAAGACTTTAGGGGGATCAGTTTTAACTCCCTCATTTTAAGATGGGAAAACCAGCCTGCCCAGGCTCACACGGCTAGTTACCACCCTGTACTTTCTGACATGTTCCCTGCCTTCTCGTGTCTTTGCAATGAATCCTCCTCCTGTTCCATATTGGGGGGGGGGGTGTGGTGGTAAGGGGTTAGGGAAAGAAGCTGTCAAGAAATAACTCCCTCAAGTTTCTTAGTTCCTGCCAACAAATAAACTGTTTGGTATTCACCCTCACCTTGATCTCACAACACCTGACTCCCAAAGGCAGCTAGGTCTGAGTGCTGTCTTCCATGTCTTCCCTCACACTGTGATATACTTGGTTAAGATCCTGCCCTCTTTACCTGTAAAATGAAGACCATCTCTTGACTAGTCCCCCTGCCTCCTTCTAGCCTCAATCTAGCTGCTACCCTGAAGCTAGAGTTATTTTTGTAAAAGTTAAACATGGTAAGTCATTTCTCCACTTAAAATTCTTGAAACTTTTCAGTGGCCCGGATTGCTCCTAACCCACTGCCATTGAGTCAATTCTGACTCACAGCAACCCTATAGACAGAATAGAACTGCACCATAAACTTTTCAAGGATCGCCTAGTGAATTTGAACTGCTGATCTTCTGGTTAAGCAGTCATAGTACTTAACCAATACACCACCAAGGCAGCAGTCAAACTACTTAACATGGCTTACCAGTCAGTGTTTCTTGACCCTGAATGCACATGAGAAGCACCGAAGGGTCTTTTTAAGATCACCAATGCCTGGTTCTGGGCAAGGCCAGGAATGTACTAGAGCTATGGCAGGAGACAGCTTCTACTGGTTCAGGAGAACCCGTTGCTACTTCTGGGTTTTTATGACTCACTTGTTAAGCATAGCCATTATTAAAAATGAAGTTATATGAACTTAAATGAGTTGCATTAAGAACAAAATACTCAAAATTCATCACTCTCTAATTAGTTCACAGCATTATACTCTTATCTATGCTCTTGAGATTATTTATATCTGTTATATCTGTATGATCCAAATACCACATCATGAAATTTGGGTCATACAGATATAATAGATACCACCAGCTACTGCTGGGCTCTTCTCAACTCTTCGTTCAGTAGTGTTTCATTGGTAGCTTGAAATTGGCCATGGCAGGAGTAGTTATGCCATCAAAATTGGTGGAAAAAAAAAAAACCACTACTATCTTCAAGTCATTCCCAACTCATGGTGACCCCGTGTGTTACAGAGTGGAACTGCTCCATAGGGTTTGCTTAGCTGTAATCGTTACAGAAGCTGATGGCCAGAACTTCTTTCCGTGGCACTACTGGGTAGGTTCAAACCTTTAGGTTAGTAGTTTAGCAAAAAACAATTGTGCCACCCATGACCTTGGGAAATAGGCAGATGCTGCAGATCGGCACCCCCTCCCACCACCTACCCATTCATCAAACATCTGCAGTGTTACCATTCAGTGGAGCTTATGTTTTAACAGGATTGTTAAAAGCTCCCCCAGGTGATTCTAAGGCACAGCCACAGTCAAGAATCACCAGCAAGCTAGGATCTGGCTCCTTACTGCCTCCCTAGTCTCATCTCTGAAAGAACCTCCACCCTGTCCCCAGCTTTATTCAGTGCAGCTGCACAGAAGCTGCTAAAGGTGTCCAAATATATCGTGTTATTTCCTGTTTGTGTGTTTTCTCTCCTCAACATACTGATTCATCTGCCTGGAGTGCCCATTGCTTACCCCTCTGTCAGGCACCTCTGGATCTTTCAAAACAGAGTTCAGTATCTCATCCAAGTGCCTCTTCCTTCTCCTCCCCCAAGTTCACCACTCTGCCCTTTGTGATCTCCTGTGTTTACTGGGGAAACCCTAGTGGCATAAAGGTTAAGTGCTATGGCTGCCTAACCAAAAGGTTGGCAGTTCAAATCCACCAGGTGCTCCTTGGAAACTCTATAGGGCAGTTCTACTCTATCCTATAGGGTCGCTATGAGTCAGAATTGACTTGATGGCAGTGGTTTGGTTTGGGTTTGTGTTCACTGTACAGATTCCCATTTTGAGTCTAATTACTACCAGTCTTGTCATCTTCCTCTTCATCTGGAAGGACTATAATGACTGTAGTACATCCCTCTTTTTAATATGATGGCACCATAGTTTTCATGATGATCACTGGATTGCTTCTTTCCGTATTAAAGCTGTGATTGACTTTGGAGCCTTCTCTAACTGAGTAGAGTTTTGAGTAGTGTGTCATTCTAAAATATAAAGTTAGTGGTTTTGTTCTTCTAAGCCAGAGCCAAGAACTTCTTTCAGTATTTCTTGTAGCTTTGGTTTGATTTTTACAAAGTCTCCGAGTTTCTGTTTATCTGGGAATGTCTTAATTTCATTTTCATATTTGAAAGATAGTTTTGCAGGATATATAATTCTTGGTTGGAAGTTCTTCTCCTTCAAGACTTTGAATGTGTCATGCCACTGTCTCTGTGCCAGCATGGTTTCTGCTGAGAAATCTGACGAGAGCCTACAGGGTTTCCCTCTGAATGTTAGCTATGCTTTGAGTCTTGCTACCTTTAAAAGTTGCTGCTTATGTTTCATTTTGTTAAGCTTGATTATAATATGTCTTGGAGTCTTTATTTTGAGATCTATATTGGGTGGCATACGATATGTATCTGAGATGTCTATATTCTCTTCCTTCATGATTTCTGGGAAGTTTTCTGTCAGCAGCTCAGCAGCAATACTCTCTGTGTTCTCAGATGTCTCACCCTGTTCAGGGACTCCAATTAATCAAAGGTTGTTCCTCTTAATAGAGTCCCACATACTTCTTAATGCCTCTTCATTTTTCTTGTTTCTTTTTTCTGCTTTCTGCTCATTGACTCTGGCATTGGTAGCTCTGTCTTCCAAGTCAGAAATTCTTTTTTCCATTTGTTCCATTCTGTTTTCTTGGCTTTGAATGGAAGTTTCTATGTCTTTGATTTTGCTCTTGATCTGTTGGATTTCAGAATACTGGTGTTCCATCAGATTGAACAGCTTGTTTAATGGTCTCCTTTTGTTCTGCTTCATTTTGTATAAGGTCTAGAAGGGCTCTATGTATAACCCTTTTACAGTCATCTTCTGATGATTTCAGAAAAGTTTCTTCATCTGGAAAACTCCTTGGTTGTTTTGTTCTGGAGCCTTCTGAAGCCATGGGTGATTTCTTGATTGCCACAAGTGTCTGTTGCTTTTTGGGTCCCGTGTGAGTAAGTCGAGGCTGGGAGAGATACTGTGAGGATGGACTGCAGATGTTTCTCTAGGCTGTCTTAAAATGTAAAGCAAAAGGTATCTGACCACTTCCCAAGTCAGTCAGGTTTTCAGGTGTAGAGGTCCCTTTTCCCAACTGGCAAAGTAAGCACCTCTATATCCAACCCCAGATGATACAAACTAGTTCAGAATACAGCAATGCTACTGCCCTGTTGGCTTCTGCTGACAGGGCCCAGCCTTAGGCAACACTGTTTAGAGTACTGCTTTTCAGGTAGAAAAGCAGTGTCCTGTGGGCAGGCTCTGGCTCCCAAGCTAAGAATTAGGTCCAGCTGTAGCCACCGTATCCAAGGTGGCACCTTCCACACAGGCAGCAGACAGAGGGGCGAAAGGTGCAGAGAAGTAGTGATTCCTCTGCTTCTTTTGCAGGGCCCCCACCGTAGGCGGCACTATGTAAATTACTGCTTTTCTGTCGGACAAGCACTGTCCCGTTTGCAGGCACTGGCTCCCAGGCGAAGAATTAGGTTCCGTTGAAATCTCTGTACCCAACATGGCGTCCGGCACATTGGTAGTGCGAATCCGTACAAACCCCGCTGTGACAGAGACAAAAAGACAGACCCAAAGTGGCTAGATTAACAGAGTCCTAAGCCTGGCTCTCAAAATATGGGAATTTCTCTTGCCTATCCCCCCAGCAGTGAGTCTGAGTCTAGCCGCTAGGCAAGACCCAGCTCCACCTGCCAGCAAAGACAGAGAAAAAAAGGTCTCCCAGACCTTCAGTCTGTGAGAGCCAGGGCTAGCCAGGAGTGGGAATCAGCAAAAGAGAGGAGGTTTTTTGCTCAGTGGTATGAAGTCCAAATTAACAGTCCTGTGCTGTGTCCTGAGGCTGATTAAGTGATCAGAAGGCTCTATTTGATTATCAATTCAGGTCTTGGTTTCCAGAGGGATATAAGGAGACGTGTGCTTAGTCTGCCATCTTGACTCTGCCCCCATTTTGAGTCTAAAAGAACTTTATACTTGTGACTTTTCTGATCACATCTCTCTCTCTCTGTCCCCATGCCCGTTAGATACCAAGCACTTGAGAGCAGGAACCATGTCCTGCTTATCTGCATACATAGCATCCAGCACAATACTAGCATGGTGTATGCTCAGTAAGTGTTCAGTAGGTAAACGAATCCGTGAAACTGGTCCCCTGACTCTCCGTGCAGTGTTCTCCCCACTCCACTCCACTGCCTCATCAGCCTTCATAAGTTCCTGAAGAGCTGATTGCTCCCATACCTGTAACTGAGTGACACTGTGTGCTTACTGCTGTTGCGTATAATATGAAGATGGTTCCCATATTTCTTTTAGCAATTAGAATGTTATTGTATTACGGTTAGTTTTTCCAGGTTTAGAACCCTCTCCATTCATTATGTATTTAGCAATACCGGCACTTTTCTAGGCCCTGTGACACAGTGGTATGCAAGATAGGGGAGGGACTGTCAGCTTGCAGCTTTGGGTGTCTCATGTAGATTATAACAAGCAGTTACCATCAGGCATGATAAGTGCAGTGAAACCAAAAGTACCTGGCTCCAGGGTTACCTCAAGTCTCTGGGGTTTCAGGAGGGCACCGTAGAGTAAATAAAGTCTGGAACTGACACTTGAAGCTAAGAGGGGTAGGGACAGGTGTTCCATGTCATAGGAAGATCCTGTGGGGGGGGGCTCGGGGGCTGGGGAGAGTTCAGCCCGTTGAAGCAACTGAAATAAATTGGCTCATTGCCTGGAACAGGTCAGTGGTGACAGCAGAACCAGGAAAAACAAGCAGGGATCAGGCCAAGGGGGCCTTAGAAACCGTTTCTGGGAATCTAGATTCTATTATAGGGGCAGTAGAACACCACTGAAGCCATAAAGCAGAGGAACCTCACTTGTAGGCCTGTAGTTAAGAAAATTCATTCACAGCAGATGCCCAGGAGAGCCACAACTGGAGGACAGGAGACCATGGCCTTTACTAGGGAAGGAGCCATCAAGTTACAAAGAATAGACTGAATTTAAGAACCAGAAACATGGGACAGGGGGGCTGGGTTTGGTGGTCAAGGTGGGGCAAGTATGAAGGATCCAACTGGGGAGGTAGGGAGTGCAGTTAAGTTTGTAGACGCCACTTTGGGTTTGTGGAGTTGGAGGTATCTATGACATACCCAAGAGCTTGTTGAGGAGGAAGTGATATTTTCTGGCCTGGAACTCAGGAGAGAAGTTAGGGAGAGAAATCTAGATTTGAAGGTCATCCATTTATAAATGGTAACTGAAACCACAAAAGCAAAGGCTGTTCATTGTTGAGGAAGACTAAATAGAGGAAAGAGAGCTTAGGACTGTTCAGAACATCAGTATTTAATGAAAGGGTAGAAGAGAAGAGAATACAGAGTGGACAGAGAAGCATGGGGAAACCCAAGACAGTGTAGAGTTGTGGAAACCAAGAGGGCAGTTGGACAGAGTGAATAAAGAACAGAGTCCCCTGTTCTTGCTGACAGAAGTTAAGATAAAGGCTGAAGTGTCCTCACTGCATGTTGGCTTAAAGAGCTTGGAGAGAGTATCACTGGAGTAATGAGGCAAAGCCACGACACTGTTAAGTAGGTGGAAAGTGAGATGACAGGGGCAAGCATATCAGCTCCTTCAGGACATTGGACTGGGACAGAGAGGGATGAGAGAGGGCAGTATATGGAAGGAAGTGTGAGATCAAAGCATGCTTTCTATTTTATTTCACTTCTTTGTTTCATTTTGTTTTTCAGAGGAGAGTCAAGCTGGCTAAATTTGGGGTAAAAAACAATATTGGGTAAAATGGAAGATTCATATTTTTAAATGAAGGAGTATGACACTTGAATAAGATCAGCCCCTTTATGTCTTTTTGCAATACCTGTGTCTAACCTGTATCTATTAAGACGTTTGGCATTGTCAGACATTCCCTTGCTGAGCTTCCTTTCATTGATAACTGCTTCTGCAGTTTCTCCATTACCTCCTAATTGTCCATACCTTGGGCTTTCATTTCTCTTTTCTTTGACAGATTTTTTAAAAATATGTTTTTCATTGGGCCTTAAGTGAAAGTTTACAATCCAAGTCAATTTGTCATACAAAAATTTACACACACACTCTAGTTACACTCCGCACCCTGTGACAGTACACTCAACCTTTCTACTCTGTATTTCCTGTGTCCTTCAACCAGCTCCTGTCCCCCTCTGCCCTCTCACCTCACGTCTGGACAGGAGATGCCCAGTTAGCCTTAGGTATCTACTTAAGCCAAGAGGCACACACTTTGCCAGTATCATTTTATATCCATTCCTTGTCTGAAGAGTTGGCTTTGGGAATAGTTTCAGTTTTCGACCAGCAGTCCGGTAACTGTGACTAACCAGGAACCCTCTAGTCTGTCAGACCATCAAGTCTGGTCTTTTTAATAGAGTTCAAGTTCTGCACATTCATTTTTTTCCTGCTCCATCACGGACTCTATGTTGTATTCCCTGTCAGGATAGTCATTGGTGGTGGTCAGGCACCATCTAGTTCTTCTGGTCTTGTGCTGAAGTACTCTCTGAATTTTGTGGCCCTTTCATGACAAGTTTTGTGTGTGTGTGTTTGTTTGCTTGTTTTTTTAATGAGCCTCATGCCTCCAGCCTTTCAGAGACATCGTTAATTCCGTGTGTATGTGTGCATACACGTGCATGTTGGCATGCTCGGATCTAGACCATGTGCTTTTATTTTCTGTAACTCCTCTGTCATTGAACCATTCCATTCCTCCCCTCTTTGTTTTCTGGGCAAGTTCCAACTGGTTAGAATGTACTTGCTTAGTTCTTTCCTTTCCAATTTCTCATTTATCAGAGTTGACAGAAAACTACATAGGATGCCTCCTAGCTAGGCTGAGGCAATTAAAGTTGTTGGATATTTATTAGTTTCTCTCAGGAATATGTCTAGAAGTCATGGCATTCTAGAACAATCTTACTGAAGTAGAAGTCTAGTAGATAAAAGGTCATCCAAACTATCCCCCTTATCTCAGCAATTCAACTTCTAAACTCATAAATGGATCTCCTTTAAGACTTCTGGGTAAAAATTCCCGAAAACTCAGGCCTTACAATTAGTGACTGTATAATTTAGCTTCAAACAGGGATACTTGCAAGAATGAAAGGGAACCCTAACCAAACAGGATACCAGGACAATGAATGCAAATTGCAGTTGTCCTGGGCGAGCAAATATATACAATCAACCTACCTATGATAAATATCATGGATAAAACCTGAGAAAATCTTTTTTGGCTAGTGATTATATTAGGAGATATTCACTGACAATTTATGATAGGCCAAGTATTGTTCTAGATACTCGATCCAAAGATGAATAAGATATGTTGCTTGACTTGAAAATGTACTAAAGCAAATGTCCATTAACAGATGAATGGATAAACAGAAGGTCATATATCTATACAATGAAATATTATTCAGCTATGAAAAGGAACAAAATATATGCTACAACATAGATGAACCTTGAAAACATCATACTAAGTGAAAGAAGTTAGATATAAAAGGCCACATATCATATGATTTAATTTATGTGAAATACCCAAAATAGGCAAATACGTAGAAACAGAAAACAGATTAGTGGTCACTAGGGGTTGATGGAAGAGATAATGCGGAGTGACTGCTTAATGGGTTCAGTGTTTTCATATGGATTGATGAAAAATTTCTGAAACTACGTAGTGGCAATGGTTGTATAACACTGTGAATGTATTTCACTTAATGTTGCTGACTTGTCTTAGTTATCTAGTGCTGGTGTAATAGAAATATCACAAGTGGATGGCTTTAACCAAAAGAAATTTATTTTCTCACAGAAAAGTAGATGGAAAGTATGAATTCAAGGCATTAGCTCCAGGAGAAGGCTTTCTTTGTTGGCTGTGGAGGAGAGTCCTTGTCATCAACCTTCCCCTGAAAGGGGAGCTTCTGAGGCTCAGTCGCCTGAGGTCCAAAGGACACACTTTGCTCCTGGCACTGCCTTCTTGATGGTATGAGGTACCCCCCACTTCCAGTCTTTTTGTTGACTTCTTTCTTTTGTATCCTAAGAGATTCTTCAATAGTATCCAAGTTTGTTAATTGAATCCCACCTCACTAACAGAGCAGCTGTCCCTTCTCCGTCAATTAACATCATACAGGCAGGATTTGTAAGTTGGAAAAAATCGCTCAATACTGAGAATCACATACTACCCAAAATGCTACACGGTTCTGTGGAGATGGGAGAGTAGGGGGGTGGGGAAGGACACAATTCAAACCATGACAATTGTACACTTGAAAATGGTTACAACAATAAATTTTGTGTAAGGGGTTATTTCACCACAATGAAATGTTTTAATGTGTTAAAAATCTGTTGGTAAAGACAGACACAAACACAGTTCACTGTAATTCAGTTTGATAGGTAGTAGATTTATGAACCAAAGTACAGTTGGAGGGTTAAAGAATCAGACAAGGTGACATGAGAGCTTGGCTTTGAAGAATAATCAGGATTTCTCTTGGAATAGGGCTGTGGGGAGTGGGGAAATATGAAAATACCAAAAGAGTTTTTGTGACCAGAACACAGGGTTCATAAAAGAGAAGGCAGGAAATAAAGCTGGAATATGAATTGGGGCCATGCTAAGGAGCCTTTTAGAGTGATCATTAATTCCATTCACTCATGTTCTCCTCTTATGTGAGTGTAAGAGCTTAAGCAAGGTAATATCATGCTGTAATTTAATGGCACATCTAGAGAGAGAGAGTGTGTGGAGAAGGCCAGAGATAGAATGACTGAAACTGGGGAGAGACAAGCTCAAAGACCACCACAGAGCAGTGGCAGTGTGGTGACCCTGCATTAAGACAGTGTCGTGGAGGACATGGCAGCTGTTGTTAGGTGCCATCGAGTCAGTTCCAAATAACAGCAGTCTTATGTACACTAGAAATAAACACTGCCCAGTCCTGGCCCATCCTCACAGTTGTTATGTTTAAGCCTATTGTGGCAACCAATCCATCTTCTTGAGGTTCTTCCTCTTTTTGGCTGAAACTCTGCTTTACCAAGCATAATGTGCTTCTCCAAGGACTGATCTGTCCTGATAATATGTCCAAAGTACATGAGGCATAGTCTCCCCATCCTTGCTTACAAGGAGCATTCTGGTTGTACCTCTTCCAAAACAGATGTGTTCGTTCTTTTGGCAGTCCATGGTGTATTCAGTATTCTTCAGCAGCACCACAATTTAGAAGGGTCAATTTTTTGCTTGCTCTTCTGAGGAGAGGCGGAGACAATCACAAGAGAGAGAATGACAGTAGGAGTGATAGGACTTGGTAACTGGTATGGAAAGAAGATACAATGACACCAAGATGTAGGGAGTCTACTTTGGAGGACCAAGAAGATGTAGCTTCCAGTGATTGAGACAAAGAGAAATAAGTGAGCAAGGTCTGACATTATGGACAGTTGGCATGTGTTTAGGTGCTTGTGGAACATCCACATGGAGACACCCATTAAGGGTTTATATCTGTGGATCTGAGACTTGGCACAGATTCATGGTGGAAATATGAATTCCTCAGCAAATTGATTGAAGACTTGGGAGGAAGTGGATGAGATGACTTGGGAGGAGAGATGAAGAGTGACCTTTGTATAATGCTTAACTGTCAAGAAGGCAGAGTCATAAAAGGCTCCTCCAAAGAGATAATCAGAAAGTGGAAGAGAACTAAGAGGATGATTGTCATGAAAGCCAGATGCAATGATGCTTCAAGGAGCTCAGTGAAGCCATTGCTGACCAAGAAGAGGCCACTGGGTTTCAGAACAAGCTGGTCATTTGGGGGAGATCTTTAGCAAATCCATTCAAATGAAGTGATTTGGCAAGAGCCATGACTGCAGCGAAGTAGGGAGGTGGACAGAGGGAAGCAAAGACTGGGGCTGTGCCTTTAAAACATTTGGAATGGAGGCAAAGAAGAAAGCTAGGACAGAAGCTTGAAGGTGAGCTGGAGTTTAACAAAAAATATTTCTTTTCAAGTTAAAGGAGTCTTGAATACTTCTGTAGATTGTTGAAAAGGGGAAGAAGCAACTACGGTTAATAAGAGAGTAAGATGAACAAGATCTGGAAGGAGGTAGGAAGAACATGTGGCGGAAATACGGAGTAAAGGAAGTTGTCCATAAAAGAAGGAACCCTTCTTTAGTAAACTAGGTCGGTGTTTTATGCATCATTATGAGTAAGTTCTTGTTTTTCAGTGAATCTGTTATACACTCTCATTTGGGCTCTTTGGTGTAAAAAAGACAGCCCTTCAGCCTCTAGACCTGTGCTAACCAGTATATTAGCCACTAGCCAAGTGTAGCTATTTAAATTATTAAAAATTTGGTCCCCTAGTAGTATATGCCACAGATGAAGTGCTCAATGACCATGTGGTTATTGGCTGCCGTATGGGACAGCATGTACGTAGAACACTTCCGTCATCCGAAAGGTTCTTTTGGACAGTGTTGCTCTAGACTTCATCCCATTTCCTCATCTCCCCAGTTCTGCTTTTGGAATTCTAGTATGCTGGTAGTGTTATCTGGCTTTCAAACCCAATTCTAAAGTAAAGAAAGAAATCCAGATGATATTTTGCTCACATATGCTGAAGAATTCTTACAGGTTTAAAGTCAGCATTTTCTTCAGACATTGAAGTGTATTGAATTATTCCATGATGTTAAACAAGAGAACAAAGAGAGAAAGAAATGTAAATAAATGGGTTATTTCCAATGAACAACTCACAGTCTTTTATAGTTATCATCATAGCTATTTCCATCTCATAATTAGCCTTTATGCATCCATAGTAACTTAATTTTTTTTTTAAACTTATGTGCTTATTAGAAAAAATTGGCAACACAGCCTTTTTCTTCTAGGAAGCTATTGGGGCCCTGCTAACTCTCCACCTGTCTGAGCACTAGAGCAGACCTTGTCAGCTGGTGGGAAGAAAAAGCATCCGATTGCCGGCAAGTTTGGTGTACCTATCAGGTGGTGGTGAATTTCTGAGAAACCACTGTGTCTGGGCACAGGCCCAGGGCACACTTTTTATTTTTCCTCCCTGAGCTACCTTCCCATTTCTCCTTCAAAGGGAATTTATCTCTGGGTGACTTCATGTCTCAAAAATGCTTGTGTTTAAAAATTGTATGTGTGGCAAGACTTGAACTCCTCACGTCAGGCAGGAGAAATGTTGACGATGCCCAACTGGCAGGCAGAGGCTTGTAAATTTACTTGGGACATGTCCTGGTGGCCTTCACCTAGGAGAGAAGATCCTGGTGGCTGAATACACTCGGGGACAGTCCTACGCCTTATGAATGAGAGCTCTTGTTTGTGTCCGTCTGGCCTTAGGTATTTTGCTTAAACTCCTAGGAAAATCGTTGTATCTAATACAAATTCTAAGTCACTGGTGGGTCATTAACTACTATTAAGCCTCTAGTCCTGGTACCAACAGCAAATGACTGCCCCGCACTCCAAGTCCCACTTAGCACATACCTCTGAGCCAGATCTCACCTCTGCAGCCGTCCCTGGAGTTTACAGGCCATGAAAATGCTCCCCCTTGTAGCCTAAACCTGAGACTGCAACTTCAGCTTCCCCAGAAATCTGAGCTCAGATGAGAGGGGAGGCTTCCAGAAGAGTGTCTCACAACAGAGACCTGACAAACTGCACAGAAAACGCAGCCTGCACTGAGGAGGGGTGAACAGTATGTGAGTCCTGGGTTCAGATCCCAGGCTCCAACACCCTCCAGGCTTCCCAGTGTTGGAGGCCTCTGGACATCCTGTTTCTGCCCTTAATTAGCTGTGTGACCTGGGGTACGTGGTAGGTAAAAAGAGCTTTGGAACCTAACAGCCTTAGGTTCAAATTTCACCTCCACCTCTTGCTAGCTGAAAGATTTAGGGCAAACCACTGAAGCCCTCAGAGCCTATTTCTAATCTATAAAGAGGGATTGTTCTGCAGGGTTGTTCTGGAGACTAAATGATGTATATCAAATGCTTAACACAGATGCTCAGCAGAGGCTTGTTCCCCTTGGTCTTTCAGGGTTATAGTCCTTGTTGGGCCTTGGCCTCCTCACCTGCAAGGTTACGCATTGCTACTGTTCATAATGCGTTTGACTGGCCAGTTTTTTCAGAAGTAGACTACCGCGTCCTTCCGACTTTTAGTCTGGAAGCGCTGTTGAAAACTGTCTACCATGGGTGACCCTACTGGTGTTTGAAATACCAGGGGCATAGCTTCCAGCATCACGGCAACACATGAGCCACCACAGTATGACAGGCTGACAGACGAGTGGTCAGAAGATCTAAAATCATAAGGTCATAACAGTGTAAGATCTAAAATTCTGTCATCCCAACATCATTTCAGGGTTGTTGAATTACCCTAAAATGGGACACTGAGAAAGAAGCTATTATACAGTTTTTTCAAGATCCCAGGCAGAGTGGTGAAGACAGCTGGAGGCCGGGTCACCAGGATCCAGTCCGGTTCTCCCCAGAGTGACTTCCCTGCCTGTTGTGAACACAGGGTCGATCCCCTCTCACAGAGTAAACCCGGACACAGCCCTGATAAATGCAGGCTTTGGATTCCTAGGCCTTAAAAGAAGTAAGTGAGACTAATAAACAATTCTCCTTTCCTTGATGCTTGAGTTTCAAGGGAAGAAGAATAAACCTAAGGTCCCTAAGTACACCTTCGAGCCCTTGTGGCACAGTTGCTGAGAGCTTAGCTTCTAACCAGAAGATCCACAGTTCAAAGCCACCAGTTGCTCCTTGGAAAGCCTATGAATCACTTTTACTGTGTCCTATAAGGTCGATATGAGTTGGAATCAACTCAACGGCAACCTTTTTTAAAACATGTATACCCGTAAGTATAAAACTTCTAGTTAATTACACAATAAGCAGATCCCCTGATACATGGAGAGAATGGTCATCTTCTCTTCTCTTTACTGCCTATATAGATTTAAAGTGTTTTCAACACTGGAAAACCCTGGGGTGGAGCTCTGGTATCCCCTCTTCTGGGACAGTGCAAAGGCTTTGTCATAGCCGGAGGCTCTGGCAGGAAGGGTTTTTCTGACCCTAGGCTATCAGAATCCACCACCAGAAGAAACAAAGAAAGTAGTGTCAGCCCGCTCTGTCTCCAGCTAGAAATTTGAATGGTTTGGTTCCCCACTGACAACTGGATTTAATACTCTAAGCTATACCTGCAAAGCCAGTTTTGGGAAAGACTTGGGTTCATTTAGGATCCAAATTCTTCACTCTGTCATCTAGGCTAATTCCATATGTTTTGTTTGTTTTCTTTCTTCTGAGTTTCCTACTGAAATTTTCATATGAAAATTCCAGCCCTATTTCAGCTGAACAAAGAAAAAAGGCTTTTTCCATGGAAACTGTGGTGGTATAGTGGTTAAGAGCCACGGCTGCTAACCATCAGCAGTTCAGACCCACTAGGTGCTCCTTGGAAATGGTATGTGGTAGTTCTACTCTGTCCTATAGGGTCTCTGTGAGCCGGAATCAAGTCAAGGGCAATGTGTTTGGTTTTTTGGTTTGGTGGTTAACAGAGGTAGAGGGAAACCAGTGCGCCCCTAGTGGCCACAGTTGGTAATTACAGGGAAACTGGACCTAAGAGTCCCTCAGCCCTGGAACTGTCCAATAGACAGCCAGTTTTCGAGCTGGAACGGTTTCTTTCTTTCTTCTAAGATTTTTCATGTATATTCTTTACAGGGTAAAACCTATGTGTGCATCACTGAGCCACCTCTCAACTGTCTCCTCTTTGAATTTACATTACCACAGATCTGAGCCATATGAGGAATGATTCCTGATAATACCTGCCTTTTATTGAGCATTTAGATTGTGATAGACACTGAAATGGAAGCCCTAGAGGCGTAGCGGCTAAGTGCTATGGCTGCTAACCAAAAGGTTGGCAGTTCAAATCCACCAGGTTCTCCTTGGAAACTCTATAGGGCAGTTCTTTTCTCGCCTATAGGGCAGTTCTTTTCTCGCCTATAGGGCTGCTATGAGTCAGAATCGGCCCTAATGGGTTTGATTCTTTTTGTGTAGGCACTGATAACACTTTATCATACTTAATCCTCACAAGCCAGGTTCAGGTGTTAGAGTTCCTGTTTTCCAGATAAAGAAACAGGCTGAGAGAGATTAATTTGTCAGGATCACATAGTGATCTGGCTCACAGGAACCTGGATGCCTAATATCATGATCTGTCTCTTCCCTAACATTGACCTTCAGCAGTGAATGGATCTGGTTAATTGTAGGGAGTCAGCCAATATGGGAAGTGTATTTCACTGGTGTGTTTTCTATAATCTCAGCCAGTAGGTCTAACACCCTAGTTGAAGAAATACTGCTTCTAATAAATAGGGTAATTTTTAAGGGTGCTGAGTTGCTCCCTTGGGCTTTTCTCTGTGCCAGGCTGTACGTGTTTCAGTGACATGCGTATGGTCTTCAAGTCTTCTGAAATGGAGACAAATAGAGATAATGATAGGGATGGTATTGGGAAAATGTACAACTATTTGAAGCTTAGTTATTCCTGAATGTTTCACTAGCAAAACTGTTCCTAATTTCTTTCCAAGTCTGAGGACACAGAGGTTTGCCTAGGAGGGGAGGGGCTTTGTTTGCTGTTTATGTGGTTGGGGGCAGAAAGGCAATCCACTGAACCAGTGCCTTGGGACAGGCCTAATGGGGTCTGTGGCCTGGGGAATGTGCTGAGCTTTGATGTGCTCAGCAGTGGCTTGCTGCCCAGGCCTAGTGGCCCTTCGAGACACCAGCTGAGGATCCCGAAACCTGGGGCCTTTCTGAACAGGGTAAGTTGTTGTCTCCAGGACTTGCCCTGTCACCACCTATTAAATTTTCTGGGGCCCCTCTGCCCCTGGGCTGTGGCCACACAGCAGCTTCCTCCAGGCCAAGAGACTCTGGCATAAAGCCAGGCCTCTCCTCCTATTTAATGTTTCATTAGTGGTTTTCCAAAGGCATGTGGCCAAGCTTGGCTAAGCTGCACCATTCGGAAATACGTGAACACTTAATAAAACCGAGCTGTTGAAGGATCCCAAACCCGGGAATTTGGTCACTTGGAAGTCTATGCTGAAGGCTCAGAGAAGGCTACTGCAGTGTCTCAGCCTGTTCTTCATGTGCCATGCAATCTGAATTATCCAGTCTGTGATGGTGAACCATTTGGAGTTTGTGAACCTCTTTTCAAAGGAGCCTAGTGGTATAATGGTTAAGCTCTCGACCACTGACTGAAAGGTTGGCTATTCAAAACCACCCGTGGAAGGCCTTCCTCTTTTTCACTGACCCTCTGCTTTATCAAGCATCATATCCTTCTCCAGGGACTAGACTTCCTGATAACATGTTCAAAGTACATGAGACAGAGTCTCACTGTCCGTGCTTCTAAGGAGCATTCTGGCTGTACTTTCTCCAAGACCGATCTGTTTGCTCTTTTGGCAGTCCATAGTATATTCAGTGTTCTTCACCAGAGTTCCAAGGCGTCAGTTCTTTGGTCATCCTCATTCATTGTCCAGCTTCCTCGTGTACATGAAGTGACTGAAGATGCCTTAGTGCCTTAGTCTCCAAAGAAACATCTTTGCTTTTTAACACTTTAGAGACATCTTTCACCACTGATTTGCCCAAAACAACATGTCAGAGACTTGAATTAGCTCTGGGCAGGTACTGATTCAGTGGATGTCCATCACCATCCATCTAAACTGTCTTCTGCCCAGCTCATGGATTATATTTCTAGAGCATGAATTTGATCATGCAACATTCCTTTAAAGAGCTTTCAACAACTTCCATTGTTGAAGGATCATGTTTACATACCTGAACAGAATATACAGGCCCTCCTCCCATAAGCAGTCATGTTGCTGCCATTCAAAACTACCACCATTCCCTAAATTTGCCCACCTCCCAAGCTATTTGCATATGTAGTTCCCTCTACCTTGAATGTCCTTCACCACCTTGTTCTTGAAGAAGCAACTCAAGCATCACCTCTTTCATGAAGTCTTCCTTTCTTGTCTGCCCTTTAATGAGTAGCTGCATCCTCTATGACTCCCAGCTTTGGGCACTTCCATGTGTGTCTGCTGGCCTCGCTGACGAGAAGCTCCTCCAGCAGCGTCTCCACCAGCTCCATCACCTTTTGCTAGCACAGCACCTGGCTCCTTAGAAGTGCTTGGGAAATGCAGGTAAATCAGCTGACTAATCAGCTGACTTAGTGGGCGTTTGCACCACCCGATGCTGTGGTTCTCCAGGCTGACTTCCATATCTTACTTCTATCCCCAAAGTTCCACTCCTTGGAGACCTTCTGTGAGGCCAGTGAGAAATGGCCTCACAGAAGCCTTCATTCAGTGTCTAGTGAGTAAGCAAGACAGGACCTGCAGCCAGGCCCTTGGTTCTAGTACCCAGTGGCTGGCTTGGTCAAGGTGGACCCAACAATATAAATCTTTTTGGCCAAGTGTTGTGTAAGGCTCAGGGATGCAGTAAGTGATGGCTCCATAGAGCTGGAAGGAGCCTTAGGGTTGCAGTCAGACCAGAGGTTCCCTGAGGCTTTGGGAGAGCAGAAGCCTGTACATCAGGCTGCGGGAGGATCTCTCCTTGCCCTGTCTCCCACTGCCCTGCATGTCATTCTCTCCCATCATCCTTGCTAGCTCTCCTCTGTCCTGATAAACAATTAGCTGATATTATTTCTAACTGCCAGCTGCCTCTTGCTTTAGCCCCTGCTAACATCCTTAGAAAGAGCCAGAGGAGGATGGCCAGTTTGAATCTGATCCCCAGGAGGACTGCAGTTATTGCCTAGCCAACTGCACATAGAGAACACAGCAGCTGCACCAGGGATGGGCCATTTATGCATCCCCACAGCTTCTCTCCCAGCAAAGCTTAAAGGATTAGTGCTGACCAGTAAAGCTGTGAGAACTTGTGTAGAGTATCTGAGCAGACGGAGGAGCAAGGGAAAGATTTCATTATGTTTTACAGCAATTCAAAGAGTGACTTGGTTCCATGATCTGTCAAAGAACAGAACATGAAAATAAGGCAGAGACAAGGGCAAACTGCTTGAGTGACAGTGTTTAGGGAAGACAGAGGAATCAAGGTGTATTTAGCCAGTTTTGTCACACTGCACAGGATTTTTAGTAGCAATATTGAATACATTATCCCAGCACTCAGAGGGAGGTGAGATATGTCATGGTTGGAACTGATTAGATTGGGGATTAATCATGGGGTTGGCAAGAGCACCAACAGATCTGCCCAGAGCAGAGTGGTGAGCACTGGGGCCTGAAGCTATACACAGTCTAAGAGGCACTTTTGGCTGAGGCTGGGAGAGTCCCCCTTGACAACAGACATGTCTCTGGTTTTGCAGAGCAATCAAGACCTGTACTGTGGCTCAGACGGTTAGGTGGCTCAGATAGTTAGGTGGCTCAGAGGCTGCCATGGGAAAGCACAGGGCCCCTCAGCCCAGAGCCCAGGTTGTTTTTACAGCACAGATCAAATAACTGCACTAGCTGTTTGGCCTTGAACTAGTCACTTGACCTTTCTGACCTGCAGAGATCTTGGATACTGAGGAGGCAATGGAGGCTGGGAAGGGCTAAAAATATCTCCAGGAATTGTTGAGGCATTGAAGGGAGATGGGTACAGAAGTGAGTTGTAGACTGACAGGAACTAGGAGGCCTCATGAGTCCTGAAAGAGAACCAGGAGTCTGCCTGTAGGTGTTTTTTTGTGAGAATCCCTCCACCTAGCCCCTAAATATTCCTTCCTGATCCCAAGCCTGAGTCAAGTAAAATCATCATCATAATGACATTCATTCCTTTCAGTCTTAAAAGTTTTGGAGTCTTTTAGAGTCTTCCGTTAAACCCCAGAAGCAGTCTATTATGAACCCATACCTTAGAAGAAGGGCCACTCAGAAGTGGAGGAAAAGCTCCCTAGGGAGGCTGTCCTAGCTCCAGCCTGCTCTGTAGTGCCTCTTCACGGTCTTCTCAAAGCTATTCAGAACTTCCCTGGCTTCTTCCTGTCACCCAGGGCATAGTTTCTTGGACATTTTACCCTGATGTTGATTCAGCTATCTAAACTTCAGAAAGAAAGGCCTGGCAATCTACTTCCAAAAAACCAACCACTGAAAATGCTATGGAGAACAATTCTACTCTGACATCACTGTGAGTTAGTCAACATGTTGGCGGTTTGTATTGGTTAAACCTCAGGACAGTCAGAAATAAACACAGAAGGATCAAGTGAGCAGGCCTCCTTTTCGGGGGAGTTCAGTGTGGGTTTCTGATTTCCATATATACTGGGAATGACTCTGATATGTCATCTTGCTGTCCCAACTGCTATCACTGCCACAGACCCCATAAAAATAAAGCATTTTATACAGTTTGACCCGTGCCCTCTCCCCACATGGATTTAGTCTCCATTTTATTAAAGAGCTGCCCGCAATAACCTCAGATCTTTGATAACTCAGAATAAGCTTATTCTTTGGAATCTGAACCCTGGCTTCCCAGTCTCTTGGCTTTTTGAAAATTAGGAATGCAAAAGTGCTTGCCTTTAAGCACCGGAAGTTGGGTCTGCCTTGCAAGGGATTTAGGAGATTTAGACAATGAATCTTAAAACAGCAGTGGCCCATTTTTTCAAGTCTCACTTCCTGGAGGTGAAGGGAAAGAGAGGAGTTTCTGAAATTGTATTACCAAGCATGAGGTAAGTGCCTTCTACTGCATTATCTGATTTATTTCTCCCTACATACAACATATAGGTGAGAACTGAGCTTGGGGAATTAAATAATTTGGCCTACAACTGGTCACTTGGTGGACTAGGGTTCAAACCTGCCTTATTTAACTCTAGAAACCAGGTCATTCTATTGCATCCCCAAAACAATCCAACTGAGACCAATTGCCATTGAGTTGACTGCAACTTGCAGTGACCCTCTGTGTGTCAGAGTAGAACTGAATTCCTGAGGGTTTTCTTTGGCTGATGATTCAGAAGTAGAATGCCAGAACAACAATGGAAGTTTTAATACACAATGAGGACAGACTCCAAAATCTGTTAAAGAAACCTCAGTCAACAGAAGAGAAAATAGATAAATGGGAACTATTAAGAATCAAACACTTTTGCTCATCCAAAGACTTTATTAATAGAATTAAAAGAACACCCGCAGAATGGGAAAAAATATTTGGCAACTGTATGTCAGACCGACGCCTAATCTCCATCATCTATAATATACTACAAAATATCAAGAAGAAGAAGATAAACCATCCAATTAAGCGATGGGCAAAGGAGATGGACAGACACTTCACTAAAGAGGAGATCCAGGCAGCCAAAAAACACATGCAGACATGTTCACGATCTTTAGTTATTAAAGAAATTCAAATCAAGACAACAATGAGATACCATCTCACCCCAACAAGATTGGCCATGATCCAGAAAACACAAAACAACAAATGCTGGAGAGGCTATGGAGAAAGTGGAACCCTGCTACACTGTTGGTGGGATTGCAAAATGGTCCAGCCTCTTTGGAAGGCAATCTGGCGCTTCCTTAAAAAAATGGATATCGATATACCATTTGACCCAGTAATTCCACTACTTGAAATATATCCTACAGATTCAAGGCCTTTCACACCAACGGACACATGCACCAGAATGTTTACCGCAGCACAGTCCACAATAGCAAAAATATGGAATCAACCCAGATGCCCAACAATAGAAGAATGGATAGGTAAACTGTGGTACATATACTCAATGGAGCACTACGCAATGATAAAGAACAACGATGATTCCAGGAAACATCTCCTAACCTGGTTTCAACTGGAAGACATTATGTTGAGTGAAAGTAGTCAGTGACAAAAGGACAAATGCTGTATGAGACCTCTACGATAAGATCTCAAAAACAGACTTGTGTATAGAAGAAAAGACTCTGACAGCTGCAAGGGAGGGGAGGGAGGGAGGGTGGGGGGGAGGGTTTAGTTTAGATAGTTACTATAAATCTAGTTGGGAGAAAGTGGTGACAGCACACATTAGGAACAAGAACAACATTAGGTGGACTTCAGCATAACTTGAGTACTCCTTCCATCTTAACTCAATACTGCAAGGATATAGTAGCTGGGGCAGGGGGTGGGGGACCATGCTCTTAGGTGAATTCCAGGCCAATTGGCACAACTAGCGTTTTGCTAAGAGAGCTCTCTGCACCCCACATTGGTGAGTGGCGTCTGGGGTCTTAAAAGCTGCCAAGCTGCCATCCGAGGACACAGCAAATGGTCCCAACTCAACAGGAACGGATGCTCACTGAGGACCAAAATGACATGCGGTAAAGACAACTGAGAAGACGGAGAGACCCACAAGAGTGGGTGGCTACATCGACTTGGGACCGGAAGAACTGGATGGTGCCCGGCCACCACCAGTCATAGGCACGATGGAGCTCACAGAGAGGAGTCTCACTGGCAACACAAGAATAAAGAGGTGCATCATGAGATCTCCACTAAAAGACCTCAATTGATGGTCCAGCAGTTTGGGGTTTCCTCTGAGAGCATGGCCCCCTGCCCTGATGCTGCCCTTTCCCATAAATTATAACAAAGGTCCACTCTTTGGACAGGAATGGATTGGACTTGGCAAGGCAGAGTGACCGTATATTGGAAGCACTTTATGGTTCTATACATCTATAGGATATCATCTTGCTGACCTCTGGCTGGAGGAAGGGGAGTGGACGGACAGGAGGGGAAAGGAGACTGTTGGGAGGATGAGACATGTATGGAGCACAGAGGAATAGTGTGCTGTCACCGGACAGGGAGAGCAGTGGAAGCTGCATATAGGGGGGCATGTAAATTTATATGTGAATGTACATTTTCACTCAGTTATGTTAAATAAAAATTAAAAAGAAAAAAAAAAAAGAAGTAGAATGCCACACCTTTCTTCTGAGGCATCTCTGGGAAGATATGAACCACCAACCTTCCTGTTAACCATTGCACCACCCAGAGCCTCCCTCCTGTATTGTATTGCCTCTTTATTAACCCAAAGGCTGAGTTGAATGAGGAATTCAATGATTAGGAGCACATTGAAATGCAAATGCCAGGTGTTTTTATATGGAGCAGGTACTTACAGTGTCCATAAATGGACTCTGTACTACCTATTAAGCTATCATAATTTGCTAAAAGCCTGTGATTTGCAGTCAGAGGGGCTTGAGTTTGAGTACCCACTCTACCACCCACTTGCTGTAGGACCTTGGCCTCAGTGAGCCTCAGTGTTCTCATCTGCCGTGTGACAACATTTATAGGGCTGCTGAGAATATTGAACAGAATAATGAAAATAAAGCACTTAGCACAGCAGCTTCTCTGACCGCGCCAGATCAGTTTATGATCTCGGTCACTCATCTCCCCACATGCCCTGTGCTCACTCGAAGCAGTCTTCCCTCTTGTTGATCTTGCTCTGCTCCAAGTTAGCTAAGGTCAAAGGACCCTGCTGGCCTTCTTCCTGCTGAGTCCTAGCCCCGATGAAGTTCCCGATACCTGGCCAAAGATCCATGTGATGGCTAACTTACTATCAACAAATGATCAATATGTCTTAGCTGTAACTATAGGTATATAACTGCAACTTCTGCTCCCAAACCGCACTTTCCCCTTTAATCTGATAACCTTCCCTCTACCTTGCCTTCCCCAACACCGTGCACCTCCCTCCCCTGTGGGAGTCTTTTCTCTCAAGTTTCCACTTCCCACTGCCCTCCCTTCCATCTCACTTCTTCTCAGGCTCACTTCTCGAAATCACCTTAGGGTTTAGAACAGGAAGAGATCCTTCTCTGGGGACAGTATGTATGTTTTTGACTCTTCAGCCCTCCTGGGTGTGTTGCCCCTCTTGCGGGGCGGGAAGTGGTACTCTGTGCCTCCCACCATCAGGCCCTGTGCAAGGCAGGAGAGCTGAGTTTGTTGGGTGGTAAATAAGGGTACTCATAGCTCATTTGTGGAAACCCTGGTTACACAGTGATTAAGTGCTACGGCTGCTAACTGAAAGGTCAGGAATTCACACCTACCAGGTGCTCTTTGGGAACTCTATAGACTGTTCTGCTCTGCCCTATAGGGTTGATATGAGTTAGAATCAACTCAACAGCAGTGGGTTTTGTAGCTCATTTGTAGGACATGTTATCTGGGTATGGGGAAGCTGAGCTGTCAGCTACTCCTGTCAAGCCATCACATTTTGGCTCTTTTCCTGCTTATTAGAAGCTCCCTGACTGAGATCAGAGGAGTGAAGAACAGAAGAGGTGAAATTGTCTTTTTTAAATAAAGGATTTAACATCTTCCTTTTTATCATTCATCCTCCCTCATCATTATCACATTCCATCTATGCATCCCAAAATATTTACGTAGTATTTTTCCATATACATATTCCTGGTCATCACTGAGCCAAAGGAGACAGACAGACCTGTTGCTTAGTGTCACAACTTAAAGATCCATCACCTAATCCACCAATAAGAAATGAGTCTTTAAAGACAAGTGACATACTATTAATTCTACTTACAGTCACTGACTTGTGATAATGGACATGTTTTCATGCCCAGGACCTCAGCTAATCATCGTAATCATTCTGTGAGGTACATAGATAAGCTAGGTCTCCTCTTTGAACAGATGGGAAAATTGAGGCATGGAATATAAGACTACAGAGCTAGCAGACAAGAGAGCAACCACAGGATAACCTGCCCGCATCACTGACTGGGAATATCCTGGGGGTGGGCATCTGTGAGCATGGTCATTGACTGACTGACAGCATTTGTGGTAATAAACAACACAGACTCTGGAGCCAAAATGCCTGGGTGTAAATCCCAGCTCCACTGCTTTTTCAGCTGTGTTTCCTTGACAAATGACTTAACTTCTCTCTGCCTTAGTTTTCACATTTAAAGAAATGAATATAATAGTACCTACCTCACAGAGTCATAATGATGACTAACTGAGTTAATATTTGCAAAGCACACATTAGCTTATTATAGACTTGGCACACAGTAAGTATTGAATGTTTTTTAAATAAAAATACAAATGGAGAAGTGCGTATGGGGCTCTTTATACTATGCTTTCTCCTTAGGTATACCTCTGAACATTTGCATAATAAAGACAGAGTATAAAAAACCAACCATTGCCATTGACTTGATTCCAACTCATAGCAACCCTTTAGGACAGCATAGAATGCCCCATAGAGTTTCCAAGGAGCACCTAGTAAACTTGAAATGCTGACTTTTTGGTTAGCCATAGCACTTAACCACTATGCCACCAGGATTTCCAAACAGGGAAGGTATTGTCACCTTTTTGTCTGTTGGTTGAAGAATACTTCAAATATAGGGTGAGCTGTATGAGAAAGGGCTGAGGACCCCATCATTTGAACCTTTTGTCTAAAGGATCATGGATTGCTTTTATGCATGAATATTGCCTCTCCACACGTCTTGATAGAGAAGATGAATAAATGCTGAATTACAGTATCTCAAGAGTGATGTGGCAGTGTTAATTGCAAATGCTGGAACAGCCTGCTTAAGAAAACCTTGATTTCCTGTCTGTTTCTGTGACGCCACCAAAGCTGGGTAATTATCCATGCGGCACCTGACCTTTTTGACTGTTTATCTTATTGGCTGGCAATGCTCCAGGCCTTTAATGTTAAGCTTCTCCTCTTGCTCCTGGAGCTTGAAAGATGATTATGAAGTGAGGGTACAGTGCTGTGTGCAATGTGGCTGGTTACAGGGGCCTCAGCCAAAGAGAAGGGGCAACCCCATATGCTTCCAGGGGCCTGGACTGGCTGAAAGAAAGCAGGAGCTGGAAGGCACTGCAGATGTAGAAAACAAAGGGCTTGCTTTTCCAGGCTTCACTCTGCCATTCACTGCTGTGTAGCCTTGAGATGGACATTTCATTTCTTTGAGTGGTGGTCCTTCTTGGTGGTCGTATCTGTAAAATGAGAGTATTAATACTGACTTTGACTACTTCACTTGTGTAATACTTCACTTTTGACTACTTCACAACTTTAGTGCAGCACTTTAAGAATGATAAACATCAATCTTAAAGTGCTGCACTAAAGTTGTTATCTGGAGGTAAACAGCGGCATCCTAGCAATGACTTTGCATCTCCATTGGTGAAGTGGATCAGCTTTTTTTCCTGTGACTCAGATCCAGCCTTTTGGGTCCCCTGTCTGTGTAGCATAGGTGGTTTGGTCTCAGGGGCAACAGGAAAAGTTCTATGGTACCACCAGGAGAACAGTATCACCCTTCAAGAGTATATTCTTTGGGTTATGATTTAATCCATTATTAATTATTAATACCTTAGGAATAATAAGCTCATTAGATTTTTTTTCTCATTCATTTTACTCTTTGCTAGGAGCAAGGTTGTTTTTGATAGGGATGAGAGTTAAAAAGGACAGAAAGATCATGGGGGTCTTGAGGTTAGGGGAATTACAGTGTAGGGAAAGAAAAGAGAGTTCTGGAAATGTAGGAGGAAGCATAGAGACACACGGGGCCAGGATATAGGACTAGATGATGAAGGGTACAAATCAAACTCCTCAAAACTTCCTGGAGGCGAAACTGCCTTAATTTTTTTCTGACCAGTATCTCTTTTCCCCTGCCTTACCCCCAAAATCAAGTTGAAACAGTTACAACTCTTTAAGTCCAAGGACTTCTCTTCCATTATTGACCTTCTAATCTTGGCCACAGAACTAACTAGCTGGATATCAAGTCACTTCCTTTCTTTGGGTTTCCATTTCCTCATCTCTCATGTGAGAGGATGGAACTGGGACAACTATAAAGCAGAGATGTTGGAAGCAAGCATGAGCTGTGCTGTTTTGAAGGGCTGGGAAAAGGTAGTTTTGGAGAGGGTGGTGAGAGGTGCTGAATTCAGAAAGTTCCCTACTGGTGTGTCAGCTCGACTCCTCTGCAAGACCGGAATAGCCGCCTAAGACTGCTTCTCCTTCCCCTTCCCTTTTTTTTTTTAAAAAAAAAAATTAATTTACATTTTTTGATTAAGTGACAGCTTTCATCACTCCTAGCAGCTGCTGAGAGACAAGATAATTTATAGATGCAAAGACACTATGTGATTAGGACATGTACAGTAAATAACAGATGAAGAGATGACTCTTAGCAACCTGAAGGCCCCCCATCTCTTCAGCCACTCTCTAGTATCTCCTAAAATGAGTCCCCACTCAAGAGTACAGGGAGCTCTTTGTTTCTCCACCACAGCCAATAAAAGATGATAGTCTAGGAGACTAGGGCTGCCCCATGAACCGCAACTCTACCGTAATACCGCAGGAATATTCTGGAGCTGCCCATTTCTCCCAGGGGGAAATGGTGAGTCCTCAGTCCTGAGAGTGTCTTTAGAAGTCCTTGAGTCTGGTCTTCCTTGTTGGTGTACTGGCCACAACCATGGATTTGAGATTAGAATTGCCACACCTGCTCTTTGTTCACTGTTAGCTTGATATATATTCTTCCATCCTTTGATTTTCAGTTTGTTCTTATCTTTAGGTCTAAGGTGAGTTTCTTGTAGGCAACATATAGATAGGTCATGTCTTTTGATCCAAGATGTCACTTGATGTCTCTTGACTGGAGCATTCAGTCCATTCACATTCAATGTAATTATTGATAGATATGTGTTCAGTGCTGTCATTGTGATATGTTTACTTCTGAGTTGATGCTTTCTCTGTCGTTCTTATTAACCTGATCTGTGACCTTCTTCTTTGTGAGTTGATTTTTCACCTTTTTCAGGGTTGGTTTTGTGGTTGTTTAGACTCCTGTATTACATTTCTTTTTTTTTACATTTCGTGATACGGTATGTTGCTTCTTTATTGTGCTTTACAGCTGCCCCTATGATCCCACTTAATAAACTATATATAACCCCAATTTTGATTACTACCAGTCTTGTCAACTTACTCTCCATCTGAAAAGACTGTAATGACTGTAGTACACCCCTCTTTTTAATATGATAATATCATAGTTTACATGATATGATCAGTAGATTGTTTCTCTATTATAGCTTTGATTGTGTTTGGAGCCTTCCCTAACTAAGTAGGATTCTGGATAATGTGTCCTTCTAAAATACAAAGTTAGTGGTTTTGTTCTTCCAAGCCAAGAGATTCTTTCAGTATTTCTTGTAGCTTTGGTTTGGTTTTTACAAAGTCTCTGAGTTTCTGTTTTTATCTGTGAATGTCTTAATTTCATTTTCCTATTTGAAAGATAATTTTGCAGGATATATAATTCTTGGTTGGAAGTTCGTCTCCTTCAAGGCTTTGAATGTGTCATGCCACTGTCTGTGCCAGCATTTTTTCTGCAGAGAAATCTGATGAAAGCCTATAGGGTTTCCCTCTGAATGTTGGCTTTGCTTTGAATCTTGCTGCCTTTAAGAGTTTCTACTTATGTTTCATTTTGTAGAGCTTGATTATAATATGTCTTGGAGTCTTTCTATTGAGACCTATATTCAGTGGTGTTCAATACATATCTTGGATATCTAGATTCTCTTCTTTCATAATTTCTGAGAAGTTTTCTGTCAGCAGCTCAGCCACAATACTGTCTGTGTTCTCAGGTGTCTCACCCTGTTCAGGAACTCCAATTAATCATAGATTGTTCTTTCTTAATACAGTCCCACATGCTTCTTAATGCTTCTTCATTTTTCTTGTTTCTTTTTTCTGATTTCTCCTCATGGATGCTGGAGTCAGTGACTCTATCTTCCAAATCAGAAATTCTCTTTTCCATTTGTTCCATTCTGTTTTCTTGGCTTTGAATGGAAGTTTCTATGTCTTTGATTTTGTTCTTGATCTGTTGGATTTCAGAGTACTGATGTTCCATCAGATCAAACAGCTTGCTTAGTTTTTCATTTTGCTCTGCTGCATTTTGTATAAGGTCTAGGAGGGCTCTATATATAATCCTTTTGTATCCACCTTCTGATAGTTTCAGAAAAGCTTCTTTGTCTGGGAAGTTCTGAGGTGGTTTCTTTTGGGGGTCTTCTGATGCCATGCGTGACTTCCAGGTTACCGTCCTTTCCAACATTTGTTGCTTTTTGGGCTTCATGTTGGTCAATAGAGGCTGGGAGAGATGCTGTGAAGATACGCCACAATTGTTTCTCTAGGCCATCTTGAGATGAGAAGTAAAAAGTATTTGACAACTTCCAAAGTCAGTCAGGTTTTCAGGTGTATGCGTCCCTCTTCCCAGCTGGCAAAGTAAGTACCTCTATATTGAACACCAGATGTTATAAACTAGCTCAAAATACAGAATGGCTACTGGCCTGCTGGCCTCTGCTGTCGGACCCCAGCTGTAGGCAATGCTGTGTAGAATTTTGCTTTTCTGTTGGAAAAGCAGTCTCTTCAGGATAGAAACTACTTCCCAGCAGAGGAATTAGGTCCAGCTGAGGCTTCTGTATGGATGACTCCACCTCCCAGCAAAACAAGATGGCATCCCACGTAAGCTTACCAGACAGTGAGGACCAGGCTCCTGGTAGAAAGAGAGGCCAAGAGTGCCCTAATGCCCAGAGTCCATAGCCTCCACCACTGGGCCCCGGCCCCAGGCGACACTGTGCAAAACACTGCCTCCCTGCTAGAAAAGCACTTTCCCCCCCAGCAGGTGCCACCTCCCAGTCTAGGAACCAAGTTCAACTGGGGCCTCTTCCTGGACTTCTCCTTTTCCTGATAGGCCAGAGGAGCAAAGATGTATAAAGTCCAAAGCCAGGCTCTCAGAACCTGACAATTATACTTGCCACTTCCACCAGCAGTGCATCTGAGACCAGCAGCTAGTCAAGTCCAAGTTCTGCCCACTGGCCAAGACAGAGGAAAAAAAAAATCATAATGGTGAGTTACCTTCGGTCTATGCAAGCCTGTGCTCACCGAGAGTGGGGTCAGTGAAAAAGAGGAGGTTTTGCATTCAGTGGTATGAAGTCCAAATTAACAGACCTATGCCACATCCCAGGGTTCACTAGGTGTCCAGAAGGCTCCATTTAACTATCATTTCAGGTCTTAGTTTCCAGAGGGATTTAGGGAGATGTGCGTTTAGTCCTCTGTCTTGACTCTGCCCCCGCCCCCCCAACCATGGATTTGGTGCAGCCAGGCAGGATCTAGGACACAGGATTCCCTGGGTCAGTGATTTCCAGCCTCCTGAAAGTGCCTCATCCATTTTCCTCTGGATGCCACAAAAATACTGTTATTTTTCTGCATGGCACACTGTGGAAAACATTGGGAATCACTACAAATCTACTCTTATGTTTCCAAGAAAGATAGTGTTTAAACTGCCCCAGGTAACATGGGCATCTGTCTTCAGCTTCTCAACCAGGGTCCCAAGCTTCTCAAGAATGTATTTTGTCACCTCTTCCTCAGATTAATTAGAAATTTTCATGGGGATCAGTTTAAACCTCTCTTGTTCAGGTGAAGTGTGTTTCTCCTTATATCCCTCGTTTAAGGCACCGTACATGTTGCTTTCCTTCAGATGAATGCCCCACCCAAGTTGCCAGAGATCTACTCAGCAGGCATTTTGCATAGGGCAGGGTGCCCTGTATGTGTGTGATTAGTGTTTTACTAGGCAGTAGTGAGTCAATGACACTTAACTGTCTACAGTCCTGAAGAAGTATATGATTGACTGGAAGGCAAGATTCCATTTTACCTCAGAGGTCCAGTTTACTGTACATGTCCCTCCCAAGGTAGACTCTTGTCACATGATCAGACTGGGAGAATAAAGTTCATCTGCCTGATGAACAAAGTACTTTGGGTTCCAGAAGATTAAGTGGACAAACACACATTGAGATAAATGATGTATCTTGGCAGCTGCTAGGGGTTTGCTTGTTAACATGTGAAGAAACAAAGCAATTGAGATTCCCATTGAAAGATTACTGTTTGTGGCTGATTTTTTGTTTCGTTTTGTTTTTTGTTGTTGCTACTATTCTTTTTGAAGAGTTAAGCATCAAAGACTGAAGGGGAGCCCTGGAAAAAGAATAGCTCTGGGACTGTAAGGAGGGATTTTTGTCATATGCTTTTGTAGTTCAGTTCACATGACACAGTGCTAAGAACATAGTAGATGTCCCATTACGAAACTGCACAAGGGAACTTATTTAGAGGAGCACATTTCCTGCCTCAGTTTCCCCACCTGAAAAACCAAGGCTTGGTGGATTACAGCCTTGAAGGAGAACTGAGCTACGTCCTGAAGGAAATCAGGAAAAACTGGGGACTGGATGTGAATACTTTCTACTGGTCAACACTACTTTAAAAAGAAAAAGGAAAAAAAGCTTTTTTTATTTTGAAATAATTATAGATCCACAGGAAATTTCAAAAATAGTATAAAGAGGTCCTCTGTGCCTTTCACCTGGTATCTCCCAGGTCATCTCTTACGTAACTGAAGTATGCTGTACAAACCAAGAAACTGCCATTGGTACGATGTGCAGAGTTCTGTCATTTCGTCACGTGTAGGTTCATGCAGCCACCACCATGATCAGGACACAGAACTATTTTGTCACCACAAAGATTTCATTTGTGCTATTAATTTATAGTCACATTTCCCACCATCTCCTACCCACCACCACCCCTAACTCTAGGCAATCACTAATTCACTCTTTGTCTTTATAATTTTTTCACTTAAAGAAGGTTACATATATGGCTCTTCTTGCTTTCCTGAGGTTACTTGAACACTTTTTAGAACTCTGTTTTGATTTCTTTCTAGTGTTTTTTGAGTCTATCTCTCTTTGTATACCTCTTTTAATGGCTGCTTTAGGTGTTACATTATATGTAAATAATTTATCACCATCCATTAATAATTGTGTTTTACTAGTTCAGATAAACTGTAGATACTTTATTCCATCTGTTGTTGTTGTGTGCAATTGAATAGATCCTGGCTCATAGCAACCCTGTAAGATACAATAGACGTGCCCTATAGAGCTTCCTAGGAAGTTATCTTGGCAGGAGCAGATTGCCAGGTCTTTTCTTCTGTCTGGATGCAGGGCTTCTGGTGGGTTTGGACCTCTGACCTTTTAATTAGCAGCCAGGCATTTAACCAGTGTGCCACCAGTGCTCCTTTTATTCCCTTTGCCTGCCCCTCATTTATTTATAAATTTCCTAGATGTTTGCTCTATATGCGTAAGAACATCAGGTTTATAATTTTTGCTTCAATGATCAAACATAATTTAGATATCAAATCTAAAATGATAAAGGTCATCCAAGGAAAAAGTAGAAACAACAATGGAAGCTTTAATACATGACGTAGACGGACTTCAAAATCTGTCAAACCAAAAACAACAGAAAATAGATAAATGGGAACTACTAACAATCAAACACTTTTGATCATCCAAAGACTTTACTAATAGAATTAAAAGGCCACCTACAGAATAGGAAAAAATATTTGGCAACTATATGTCAGACCAATGCCTGGTGTCCATAGTCTATAAGATACTACAAAGTATCAATAAGAGAAAGATAAATAATCCAATTAAGCAATGGGCAAAGGAGATAGACACTTCTCTAAAGTGGAGATTCAGGCAGCCAAAAAACACATGCAGACATGCTCAAGATCATTAGCTATTAAAGAAATTCAAATCAAAACTACAATGAGATACCATCTCACCCCAACAGGATTGGCCATGATTCCAAAAACACAAAGCAACAAATGCTGGAGAAGCTGTGGAGAAATTGGAACTCTCCTACACTGTTGATGGGATTGCAAAATGGTGCAACCTTGTTGGAAAGCAATCTAGTACTTCCTTAAAAAGCTGGATATAAATATATCATTTGACTCAGTAATTCCACTGCTTGGAAATATCCTACAGAGTCAAGGCCATTCACACCAATTGATACATGCACATGAATGTTTATTGCAGCACAGTCCACAATGGCAAAAAGATGGAATCAACCCAGATGCCCAACAGCAGAGGAATGGATAAGTAAACTATGGTATATTTACTCAGTGGAACACTGTGCCATGATAAAGAACAATGATGATTTTAGGAAACATCTCATAACCTCATTTTGATTGGAGGACATTATACTGAGTGACAGTAGTCAGTGTCCAAAGGACAAATATTGTATGAGATCCCTACAATAAGAACTTAGAAACAGACTTGTGCATAGAAGAAGAGACTCTTTGACAGCTGCAAGGGTGGAAAGGGAAGGAGGGCAAGGAGGGGAGGGTTTAGATTAGATAGGCAATAGAAATTTGGTTGGGTGAAATCTGTGACAGCACACATTAGAAAGAAGATCAGTATTAACTGGACTTCAACATAACGTGACTACTCCTCACATCTTAACCCAATATTGAAAGGACAGAATAGCTGGGGCGTGGGGCCAGGGACCATGCTCTCAGGGGAAACCGAGGCCAAATTGGCACAACTAGCATTTTGCTAATAGGGGTCTCTGCACCCCACATTGGTAAGTCATGTCTGGAGTCTTAAAAGCTGCCAAGCTGCCATCTGAGGATACAGCAAGTGTTCTCAACTCAGAAGGAATGGGTGATCACCAAGGACCAAAATGACATGGGGGAAAGAGAACCCACATGAGTGGGTGACTACATTGACTTGTGACCGGAAGGACCAGATGGTGCCTGGCCACCACCAGTGATAGCCATGATGGGGCTTACAAAGTTGAGCCTCACTGGCAACACAAAAATAAAAAGGGGTGCACCCTGAGATCTCTACTAAAAGACTGCAATTGATGGTCCAGGGACCTGGAGTTCCCCTGGGAGCATGGCCCAGGGCCCTGATGCTGCCCCTGTCCAAAACTCATAAGAGAAGTCAACTCTTCAGACAGGAATGGACTGGACTTCGTGACACAGAGTGACCATATCATGTGTGCACTTTATGGTTCTATGCATCCATGGAATGTTGTCCTGCTGACCTCTTACTGGAGGCGGGGGAGTGGGTGGAGAGGAGGGGATAGGAGATTGTTGGGAAGATAGCACATGTATGGAGCGGAGAGAAAGAGTGTGCTGTCATCAGGCAGGGAGAGCAGTGGGAGCTGCATATAGTCAGGCATGCGAATTTATATGGGAATGTACATTTTCTCTCAATCATAATTAAAAAAAAATTTTAGAAAACTCAATAGGAGTCATTCTTTTAGGTTTGTGACAAATTCTTCTAGTTTTCCTGTATCTCAGAACATCTACATTTTTCTTTCATTCATGAAAGACATTTCTGCTGGAATAGAATTTTGGATTAACAGGTTTATTAGAATTTGAAGAATGTTATGCCACTTCCTTCTGGCTTTATAGTTTCAGATGAGAAATTGACTTACTTGAATTACTTTTCTTCTCTAGGTAAGGTGACCTTTCTCTTTCACTGCCCTCCAGATTTTTTCTTTGTCTTTAATTTTCTGAAGTTTAACTATGATGTCTTCATTTGGATTTCTTCACGCTGATCATGTTTTGAATTACTAAGCATCCTGAATCTGTAGGTTTCTGTCTTTCACAAACTTTAGGAAATTGTAAGACATTATTTCCTTGAATACTTTTTTATCACCGTCTTTATCCTCTTATTAGATCTTTTGTTATAAGCCCTGTAAGTGCTGGGGCTCTATCAGCCTTTTTTGTTGTTGTTAATGGTGTATTTTCTCTCAGTTGTTCAAATTGGGGATATTCTAGTATTCTGTCTTGAAGTTCACTGATTCTTTCCTTTGTTGTCCCCATTCTGCTATTGAACTCATCCTTTGAGGTTTTTTGTTTTATATATATATATATATATGTATTTCATTTGTTGTATTTTTCAGTTACAAAATTTTCATTTCATTCTCTTTGTTTGCTGAAACTTTCTATTTATCATTTGTTTCAAGCATGTACATAATGGCTTATTGGGGCTTCTTTATTATAACTGCTTTAAAATCCTTGTCAGACAATTCTAAATCATCTCAGTATTGGTATCTATTGATTATCTTTTCTCATTGAAGTTGAGATTTTCCTGGTTCTTTGTATATCATAAGTGGTTTTCTATTGAGGTCTTTATGTTTGTGGCAGTATATTTTGAGACTGAGAATATTGCTTAAATATTCTGTTGTCTATGGCTTTCTTTGACACTGACCTAACACATAAGTAGGATGCCACCTCAGCATTGCTAGGTGACAGTAGAATTCTGGGAGGTATATGTGGTCTTCATGATTGGGATAGAGGGGAGCTTCTTCATTACCACTGGGCAGTGGTGGAAGTCCTGAGTCTCCACCAAACACTGAGTCTCCTTTGACACTACCTCAGGAGAGAGAGAGAGGAGTACCTTGTTACTCCTAGATAGGGGTAGAAGTTCAGTTTCCCCACATGGTCTCTACTGACATTGCAGAAAGACTGAGGAGTTTCATTACACCTACCCACTACCCACTACCCACTGCTGTCGAGTCAATGCCAACTCGTAGTAACCCTATAGGACAGAGTAGAACTGTTGCATAGACTTTCCAAGGAGCACCTGGAGAATTTGAACTGCTGACCTTTTGGTTAGCAGACATAGCACTTAACCTCTGTACCACCAGGGTTTCACCTAGCAAGGTAGAAAGTCCTGGCGTATCACATAGCTTTCTCCAACACCACCCCAGGAAGGTAACTGGGGCACCTTTTAATGGCCTGACAGGAATGGAAGTCTAAGCTCTCCATTGCCAGTGGAAGTGGGAATGGGGGCACAGATTTTTCTTTGGTGTTTAACTGGAATAGAATGGTATTTTCACAGAGTTGTCTGTCTTCCTTGGTCCTTTGACTGGATAGAGTAAGCATTTCTTGGGACTTTTGCTTTGTGCCTGCTGGCATTTTCAGTTGTCCAGACACCCAGGAAACTCACCACTGTGTTATTTCTCAGGTCCTTGGGTTCCTAGTGAGTCTGCCTTCTTTTTTCCACCTTCCAGAGTATTTTTATGTTTGTTTTATATATAATGTCCAAGGTGTTTAGTTGAATTTTGTGGGAAGAAGAGGGGAAAGACTATCTACTCTCTCTTTCCAAAAGCAGAAGTCTTCAGGTATTTATGGGGGGAGTCCTGTCCATGTTTCATTTTGTTCTGCTAGCTAGTGAAGTCCCATTTCATTCTAATTTGGTATCTAAAACTTTGAGCTTAAAAATACTTAGTTTTTGTAGAGAGGGTCTCCTAGCTCTGAAATCTTACTTTAATGTTTCTAGTCATTCTAAAGAGTGGTTGTAACATCAAATATGTAGCATATTGTCATCGGCCATAATATTTCATTTTCATAACTTCAGTTCTTTTGCCCTGTATGTTAAAAATGCTAAACCCAGATTTGTTTGATTATCCTGTTCACAATAATGGTATTTGTTTATTCTACCTTTGCTGAAACTTCTGCTCTTATACTAATTGTGTTTGGTCAACGGATGGCTGTTGTCCTTTTTACATTTTTATTAGGCTATTGATTAAATATATTGTTGCTGGATTTGTCCTTTGGTTCTCACCGTAATTGATGGCTTTTAAAATCCTGTTTGGATCAAACACCCTGGTGTAGCCATAAAGCAATGGGCTTTGAATTCAGATACTCAGGTTTAAGTTTTCCACTAACTAGCTGATCATTTCACTTCACTGAGCCTCAGATTCCTTATCATTGATATGAAGAAGATAGGATTAGATCTTTCCTATGAACACTTCCTGCTTGACTACTCTTTGTGTTAAGGCTACTTGCCTCTAATAAAGTCAAAGACATAATCAGATCGAATGGTTGAGACCAAAGCAGTCACAATAGGCCTGATCTCCTTGATAGTTGTCCACTGATGGATGTTAGCCAGCAGCACACTGACTGTACATGTGGAATTTTCATCAGGACTCCTAGGTATTGTCACAAGTTTCTCACTGTAATTTTCTATTTTCATCAACAATTATTCTTGGAATAATACCCAGATTACAGTGAATTTTGTTTACCTTTTTCCCTTGAAATTAGGGTACCTTAACTACAGGTCTTTCTCCTTTATTGCTTTCTTTCAGTCTCCCCACAACCTGATCCTACTGTTCCCCTCTTGAAGCTGAAGTGCTCGCCGTAGCAAAGTCAGTTAGCTGTGCTCCCTTGGTGCCCTCTGTGGCTTTTGTGCCAAGTGTGTGAACGAAGAGCTAACCCAGGGCAGGCTATACATCACAAGAGGCAGAAGCAACTCAGGTGTGATGCAGAAACAACTCAGGTGTGATGCAAAACTCCTTGTCAGGGTGAGGAAGAAACGGAAAGAAAGCTAGGAAGAAAATGGGGCAGGAGAGGAAGGAAGAACACTCAGGAGAACTCACAGAAGGGAGAGATGGATGAGCAGGATGGCTCAGGGAGACAGGAATGCAAACAGAGGAGAATTTTCTATCGATGTGGGGATGAATCATCCTCACCTGTCAGCCACCAGGCCTCAGCAAGCTGGCAGCTTCTTCCTCTCACAGACTCCGGGTTGTTTTTAGCTGCCAGCCTTGGATGGTGGGATTATGCATTCTGCTCCTTTTAAAATCTGCCAGAGGGCCAAGGTCACTTCCTAGGAGCAGCATAGCTACGCCATTCAAAATGCCACATTAATCACAGAATCTATATTAACTTATTGCAAGGCACCATTTTAGCAGCTCTGCCACCCATTTCCCATTGTCCCCAGAATCAAGGGGGCATGATGAATCAGGCCCACTTCCCTCTCTAGAATCTCTGAGGGTCCTTGCTTTAAGCTTTTCAAGAAATGGACCCTTGTAGGGGACTTGGTGCATGATATTGTTTTCATTTCCAAGGGATCTTGATTTCCATGGATCACTGTGTGTAAAGGAAGCTAAAACCAACTGTTTAAAGTGAGTGAGAAAAAAACATGTCTAGAGTAAAAAGCAGACGGACTGTGTGTGTGTACTCAGCATATGTGTGTTTTCCTGGAGATGACACTGGCCATAAGGTTGGTCCCCCTGCCCTTTCTTTGTGCTGCTTCTGCTGAGACTTGGGTTTTCCTCTCTCCCTCCTTACACAAGACTGGAAACCTAGGCCCTTCGATACGACTGTCAGACATGACCACTCTCCGTAAGGCTTGTCCTGCCCTTTGGGAAAGGATCTGGGTCAACAAAAATCCCACCATCATGATGTCCCCCACATTTCCTCAGGTGTGCGTGCTAGGTGTTCCCAACTTTTCCAAGCAGAGTCCACCTCTTCCCAATCTCTTTAAACTGAGTGGGATGCTGGGGGTTCAGCCACTGAAGAGGAATGAAGGAGGAAAGGGCAGAATTCACACCACCAAAACCAACCCCCTCGCCCCCAATAGAATGCCAGTAGACTGTTACGGTTGTACTTCAACTGGGTAAAAACCACAGATGATTACTGCAGATGCCCTGCTTCTGAGGAGAAAACAGCTCAGCTGTAGTTTCAGAACCATTAAGGAATAGAGCAGAAAAACGCTCTCCAGCTTGCCTTCCTGCCCCCAATCTCCTGGCCCCGGACGGTGCTGGAGTTGCAAGAAACAGCCAAAAGCTGCTGGCTAGGACCTTTCACTTGCTTCAGAAACTGGCCATGAGGTGACCTGGCTGCCCTTTTGCTGTCTGAAAGAAGGGACCCCAGAGGTCTCCTGAGCTTGTGGAGATGAATTCCAATGAGCAAAAGACTGCAAAGTCGCCAGCAGCTGTTGAGGATGACAGCAGAGGACGGAAGTGTGCTAACCAAGCCAGCTGCCCTGGTCCACCGTGAGGCTCTCGGGTCTCATCACTTCCCCTGTGCCTTTAAGGCCTTCCTCAGTGCGAAGAGTGTGCAGAGACAGAACACCTCACCTTCCCACTGAAGAGGTGCCCCTGTAGGAACGGCAGACTTCTGTTTTCTTTCATTTGGGGTGTCGCGTAGGAGGCACAGGCACCATGCAAGGTGAAGAACCTCAACTCAGCTCACTTCTCTCTCCCAGATTTCCCTCAGAGCTTTCATCTGGGGTCATAAAAGGTCCTTCTGGGGCCCACAACCTTCTTCTCATTCAAGCTTGACACAGTCTCCACAGCACCCAGGTCCACCCAGGCCAGCCTGTCATGCTGACCTTCCAACCCCCTCAGCTCCCTGGAGCTGTTTGGAGCCAGTCAAGTCTGGCTGCCACTCCTGTGGACCACAGATATCCCTCAGCTGAGAACAGCGTAAGCAGGTGGGCCCTCTCCTTCCTCACCCCGGACTCTAGCTCCCTGCTGAACTCCCAGAATATCCCAGCCCTTCTGCTTTTCCCACCAGTTCTTCCTGCTGGCCTGACCAATTCTGAGAAAACTAGTAGGCCCCTAAACTCAGTTCAGCTTCTCAGGTAAGTATTGAGTCCATCCATGGGTGGGCCTGCTGTCGGACCTCTGACCATTTCCCTGAGGGATGGTTGCAGTGTTGGGGTGGCCTTGGTCCCTCCCTGCCTTTGTGTACCTTATCAGTTAGCAACAAATATCCTTCATCTCTCTGACAACACCAAGCACCTGCTCTAGGAGAAGGCAGGGCTAACTTCCCTAAAGTAGGCATAAATTAGGAATTTATATGGGAGAGAAGAAAGAGCCAGAAGTCAGAGAATCTAGATTCTCATCCCATTTCTGCTGCTAACTTGCTGGAGTGTCCTTGGGTAAGTTACAAACCTTCTGGAGTCTTTTTCATCATTTGGAGTAACAGTAGACCCCACATTCATTGAGCCCTTAATGAACTTGATTTTTCATACCTTAAGGGTTTGATGATGAAATAGTTAACAAGTATGGAGTTCACACTGACCAATCAGATCAGACAACAAAAAGCAACCTGCTGTGTCCCAGATGAATGTCAGCCCAGTACTTTGCATTGTTTAAGCTGCACATAGTGGTGTGACATAGACAACTTCATTATTCTCACTTTACATATTCAGAAATTGAGACCCAGAGAGGTTAAGTAGCTTTCCCATGGTCACACAGCTAGAAGAGATTCCAGGAAACGTGAGGGGGCAGTGAGGACACTCGGTGGAAAGGATAGCCATGTTCTCTGGTTTATAGTTACAGGGCCACAGTACTGTCCCAGTGCAGGAGACTGGGCCATGACCCTTCCTACTCTCTGTCAGGTCAGGGCCTCAGGACATGATCAGAGTCTGAGTTTTATTTTATTTTATTATTATTGTGATGAAGTGAAAGTTTACAATCCAAATCAATTTGCAATATAAAACCTTGAACACATGCCTCTATGCAGCTCTATCTGCTCTCCTCACTCTGTGACAGCACACTCCTCCTTTCCATCCTGTACTTCCAGTGTTCATTCAATCAACACTTGTCCCCTCCTCTCCACCCTCTCCTCTCACCTATAGAGAAGAACTGGTCAGTCTCATACATATATTAAACCAAGAAGTGCACATACCACCTGCCTTACTCTATGTCTTATAGTCCAGTCTAATTTCTGTTTGAAGAGTTGGCTTCCATACTGTGCTGACAGCTCTGGGCTAGCAGCAAGTGCAGGGGCCATGTTTTTAGGAGAACTTCCAGGATGTTGGACCATCAAGTCTGGTCTTTTAATAGAGTTCTAGATCTGCACTTCCCCTGTTCTCATGCTTTGTCAGGTACTCTACATTGTATTCCCTGTCAGGGCAGTTTTTGGCAGTGGCTGGACACCATCTACTTCTTCTGGTCTCATGCCGATGTGGTCTCCCAATCATATGGACCTATCTGTCTCCTGGATTTATGTTTTTCTCGTGTCTTTGATGTTCTTGGTTTTCATCTGCTCCAGGTGGTTTGGGACCTGCAGATGTTAGATGGCAGCTTGCTGGCTTTTAAGTCTCAGGCTTCAGCCACCCACCAATTCAGAATATTTTCTTAGGAAAAAAACTAGTTATGCCAGTTAACCAGTGTCCCCTAATACCATGATATCCAGGCCCTTGTCCCTCCTATTCTGTCCTTTAAAATATTGGATTGTATTTAGGAAACCTTTTAGCTTATGCTGTAATCCAGTTGTACTGACCTCCCTTCTACAGCATGCTGACACTCCGTTCACCTAACTGAATTTCTATCGACTATCTAAGAGTCCAGGTTGGCTATCCCAACCTAACATCAGTTCTTTCATGAGTCTGATCCCCATAGCCAGCACCCCAGCTGGGCAGGCTTCATGGCCAAGTTGAGATCAAGGGCCGCTACCTGAACCAGCCATAGCACCTGAGACCCTGCTAACTTCTAGCACAGTTACTGGTCCTGCCACAGTCTAACCCAGTTCAAGGTGAACACTGAGGATGCCTGGGGTTAGTATCAGGGCCTGGACCAGAAGGGAGGAAGAAAGATGCTGCTGCCATTTGGGTGTTGTGTTGCTGTCACCCCACTCTTTCTCAGAGCCTGGAGACAGATAAGGTCAGCATTCTGCTGGCATTTGTCCTAGGAAGCTTAAATGACATTTCTCACCTACAGCATCCCATGGTGTGCCCTAGTCAGACCTGTGTGACCGTATTTTGCTAGCCTCATTCTTGATCGCAGAGCCCAAAGGAAATGCCCTGGAAATGAAGTCCCTGAGACAGGGGGGGAAGCAGGCTTCTGAGTGACCATTATGCATGGTCAGTAGTTGAGTCCCTCAGCCGCAAACCCTCCAGAAAGGGCTCCACTGCTTGGCTCAGTAAATGTTACCAAGTTCCTCAGAGAAACTCTTTAGTGTCAGAAACCCAAGGAGGTTTGTGATCTGAAGTCTGTCTAAATGAAGGTCTCAAAGAAGTCAGAAACATATACATACGAGGGACCCAGCAGGGAAACACTCTAACTAACTGGAACTACCTGGCCTAGGAGGCTCTGATGGCATACATTTCACTTCAGAGTTTAAAGGGAAGAATATTGAACTATGTGTAAGGAAAACTGAAATCTGGTCCTATCTCTGCCATTAATTCAATTTAATCCAATCATCTCTAGTCTGGTCTATAGTAAATGCTCTATAAATCATCTCACCTTTTTTTTTTTAAACAAGTCAAGGAAGAAAGAAATATCTTGATCCATATGTAAATAACTGGATATTTGACAGGTATCTGTACAACGGATTTAACGCATTGTTTAACTATGAAAACAAAAAAGGGCTATGTTGGAAGACTTAGGTTTCTCTTATATATGTTCAGAAACCCTGGTGGTCATAACCTGGTTTCAGTTGGAAGACATTATGCTGAGTCGAATCAGTCAGCAGCAATAGGACAAATATTGTATGAGACCTCTTTTGTAAATACTTAAAAATAGACATATACAGAAGAAAACACTCTTTAATGGCTACAAGCATGGGGAGGGAGAGAGAGGGTTGGTTATAGATAAGATAGTTGATAGGAATTTGGTTAGATGAAAGCAGTGACAGCACATAGTAGAAACTAGATCAACTTAACCAGACTTTACCATAAACAAACCTCTTCTATTCTAAACCCAATATTGCAAGGATAGAGTAGCAGGGATGGGAATCTGGGAACCATGCTCTAAAGGGACATCGAGGCCGGTTGGCATAACTACCCTATTGCTAAGGTAGTCTTCTGCACCATATATTGGTCAGTGGTGTCTGGGGTCTTAAATGCTATCAAGCTGCAATCTGAGGTGCACCAAATGATTCCAGCTCTTCTGGAACAGATGATGACTGGGAACAATAAAGACATGAGGGAAAAAGAGCTTAGGAGACATAAGGACCCATCTGAATGGGTGACTGTATCAACATATGCCAGAAGAACCAGATGGCGCCCAGCTACCACCAAAGATAGCCGTGATGGGGGACACAATGTTGAGTCCCTGTGGATACATGATAGAGAGATGCAGCTCAAGAACTCTACTAAAAAACCACAATTGATGGTCCAGTGGCCTGGGGGATCTCCTGGAAGCATGGCCCCTAGACCTGCTGCTGCCCCTGACCAGAAAGCACTACTGAGGTCAACTCTTTGGACAAAAAAGGACTAAACTTGGAGACACAGTGTGACCATATGACATGTGTGCTTTATGGTTCTATGCATTTATAGGATGCTGTCTCTTCTATGCATTTATAGGCTGCTGTCTCTTCTGTGCATTTATGGGATCCTGTCCCATAAATGGGAGAGAAGAGGGTGGAGAGGAGGGGACAGGAGCCTGTTAAGAGGATACAAGTATAGAATGAAAAGGAGGAGTGTGCTGTAATTGGGAAAGGAGAGCAGAAGGAGCTGCAGACAGGTGGCATGCAAAATTAGTTTGGATTGTATACTTAATCACAATTTTTAAAAAAAGAAGAAGAAACCCTGGTGGTGTTGTGGTTAAAGGTTACAGCTGCTAACTAAAAAGGTAGTAGTATGAATCCACTAGATGTTCCTTGGAAGCTCAGTGGGGCAGTTCTACTCTGATCTGTAGGGTTGCTAATGAGTCAGAGTCAACTCAGGAGCAGTGAGTTTGATTTTTTGTTGGATGTTCACCAGCCTCCCTATCTATGTGACAGTATGTGGAGTAAGATGAGAAAAGATTGAAAAGCATACAGTTTTCTCCAAATGTAACAAATTAAAATTTAGTTTCATGCATAAGCTAATTTGCTGAAAGAGACATTTGCAAAATCCATCAGCCCGTGGGTCCACTCTGTACTTTTTTAGTGAATGAGTGAATGAATGAAAACAAATTGATAGATTGTGAGTAGCTCTCTTGCTCTACTTCTATCCCATGCCCTCTTTGCACTCCTTCCCCTTTGCTGTTTAAATTGTCATAACAATTTATTGCTCCTGCCAAATGAAGTCAGCTGAGATGGAAGTGTTAACTTATTGGACCAGACATGTGTCAACACAGCTCTGATAAAATGCACCTACGTGCCATTCCAAAGCCCACTGTCTTGAAACCACTTACTCTACCACTGTGAAACTGCTGTGTTTGAGGTTCCAGCACTGCTTCTGGTTGGATCTGGCCCTTATCCTGCCGTCTCTCCAAAGGTCAACTGTCATTCCCCATCTTCTTTGAGTCACGCGAGTCCCTGAAGCCACTTGTTCTTTCCTACCGCTGTCTTTGCTAATGACATTCCTTGCGTGTAGACAGCCCTCCTTCATCGTTTAGGCCAGTCTTTTAAAGCCTGCCCTTTAAGGCCAAGCTCAGAGCCGGCCACTCTATGCAGCAGCCCCTCTCCTGAGCCGCAGGTGGGCTCTCCTTCCACTTACTAGCACTCAGCACTTTCTGTGTTTCCTCTTATTTTGTCATTTGAATATATGATTTCTCTCCTGCTGGACAGTAAACTCCTTAAAAGCTGAGACTCTCCGATGAGTTTTGTTATCACTGTTCACAGTCAGTCTCACTGCAGAAACAGCCCTTAGCCACCATGCCCGGAGCCTTAAGTAAAAGGTACAAGGAAAGGGTCTCACGGTGGTGGCTTGAATCCCACCCACTATACTAGGTCCTTTAGGAGTAGGAGGAGAAAAATTCATTTTTAGTTGGTTCCTGCTGTGAAAGTCATTGTCCCGTACACCATCACAACCCTGTGAAGAAAGTGTTGCCATTGTTGCCTATGATAGATGAGGACTCTGAGAATCAAGGAGACTAAGGCACTGACCAGAGTTCACACAGCTAGCACAAAGCTGAGGGCTGGGTCTGATTACACATCCACCCATCTTCACATTCCTCTCACCACTTGGCTTGCCGTAAATTAGACACTGCCTCTTCCTGTTCAGAGCCGTGGTGGTGCAGTGGTTAAGAACTTGCTTACTAACTAAGAGGTCAGCAGTTCAAATCTACCAGCTGCTCCTTGGAGACCTTGTAGGACACTTCTTCTCTGTCCTATAGGGTTACCATGAGTCAGAATTGACCTGATGGCAAAGAGTTCTTTTCTCCCTGTTTTGAAAACCCTTGTTGGATACACATGTGGTATATTAAAATGCTTGTAATTCATTTAATATAGTGTGATAGCCGTATCAATAAAGTATTGTGTGTTAGGATCTCAGGCAGGGAGATGATGTTGATCTGATGGTAACATCCAGCTAGCCCACACCCCTTTATAGTGGATAGTTTCCTGAGCATGGAACCTTCCATAGATGGGGTGCCTCAATAGACTCAGCACCATGTGTAATACATACTGTGATTACATCAGTTGTTCCTGTCACGTGGTTGGCTCCAGTCCGTTGCTTAATAAAATTATGACACACTCACCACCCTTTACCTTTATCTCCAAGCCCATAAGGAGCAGGGCTTCAGACTGATTGGCTCAAGTATAGTTCTGCCTACAACTAAAAAAAAAAAAACCAAACCCATTGCAGTCGAGTCCAACTCACAGTGACCTTAGAGGACAGAGTAGAACTGTCTCATAGATTTGAACTGCCAACCTTTTGGTTAGCAGATGCAGCACTTAACTACTATGTCACCAGGGTTTCCCTGCCTACAACAGTAGAGCTCAACTCTGGTTTAAATTAGAGTTGTGTGGGCTGCTTTTAAAAATGCTGGTGCCTGGAGCCCCATCTCCTCCCCACATAACCTCACCTCTATGTATGGGATGCAATTGCTTTTTTGGAAGTTCCCCTGGATGCTTCTAATATACAACTAGGGACAAGATGGATGACCTCAGCACAGCCTTTCAGAGTAAGAAGCCCCAATTTGTGTCCCCCTCTGTCTTCTAGTGGCTTGTGACTTGGCTGCAAGGTGGTCCATGCTGATGAGAAGGAAGAGGTAATGATGCTGTTAATCAGAGACACTAATCCGTGCTAATGTATCATCTTCCCAGGTAGCAGAACATTCTAATTCAGTTAAAAATCACATCTCCTTGAAAAGGCCCTTGAGAAGTGAGTGATGTGAATGCGAGAAGTTCCAGAAACTGACTGGAGAGGTATTTTTAGTGGGAGACTTTCACTGTGCTCCACTTCCCCCTGAAAGTGGCTACTTCTCCAGCCTGTCATGAAGGCTGGCATAGGAATGGCGAGGGAGGTATTTGAGAGTAGACTTTCTTCCAGCCATTTACTTGGGAAACATTTCTTGAAGACCCACCATGCGCAAGCACTGGGCTTGGAGGTGGAGTTTCAGTGTAAACAAAACCAGCTACAGCTTCTGCCCTCAGTGGGCCTACGTACAGTAGAGGAAATAGGCATGACTTATGTAGTGATTTCAGCAAATGTGTAATAAAGAGCTCTTCCTTTCCTGACTGCATCTTTGCTGTAATCCTCTAAGCACAAAACCTGTAGTTCCTAGACCTAGAGCCATCCCATCAAGGCTGCTTTCATGGAGGTGGCATGTGACTTCAGAGCCCTTGGTGAGGTCCCCCAAGTGCCCCACTTTCCTGCAGCACAGTGCCTGAAAGTTTTTTGCCTTTGGATCGGGGAGGGTCTTTCAGATTTCTGGTAGATATAAACACAGAATTCTAAGCACAAATTCAGATGGCAACCCAAGGAGAGGAAACTTAGAAATTTCATTTTACAATGAAGTGAAATGACTAATTCCTGATCCTTCCTAAGAGCAATTGTTACTAGAGGGAGAGAGCGTGACAGAGGCTGGGCCTGAGGGAGGTCAGGGGAAGAGCCCATGAAGACGAATTCTGCCCGTGTCATGTTTGTCCAGTTAGGTCACAGCTATGTGGAGGGGCCAGGATTTGAGTGATGAAGAGAGAGGAGAGGAAGGGGAGGAGGAAGAGGGGGGCAGAGAAGGAAAAGGCTCCCAAGGCATATGCTGGTTAGGCACCCTAAAGACAGAACCCTCCCAGGATGGGTGCCAGGTCCTTTATGTTTTTTTATGAATAAAAGGAGCTTCCTAGAACATCCAGGCAGTCCCAGTATGAGGTGATATGAGGAGCTGCTAATACCCGTGGTCAGCTGGCCTGCTGAGTGGCAGGGGCAGTGGGTATCTACCACTTGATGATAATTGTGCTTCAGCCTTGAGTGCTCACCATGCTGACCCCAGAGCAGAGTGATCATTCCATCTCCACAACTGCAGTAGGACTCAGAGGTTACTCAGCTGAGGGATTCCTAACTTCCTGGGATCACAGAGCCTAATCATCTCCTGAAAGCTATGAGCCTCTAAGGAAACATGCATGTATACATGCACACCAGATTCTTTATATGATTTGACATAGGCTGGTTAGGGAAGGGAGTTCATTTTACAGATTAGAAAACTGAGGCCCAGAGAAACAAAATATCTCCCATGCCCCACCCAGTCTAGGCCTCTTGACCCACACCACTGCTTTTCCTTTCTGTCATCCCATATCTACCATGGATCAGTCATAACATCTAAGCAAGTATTTCAGGCATGAAGCAGTAGCCTTGCAACCTAGACTCTCCTCTGCCTCTGTAAATAATTTGAGACTTGATGGTCCATGTGTACTGATTTGGAGGCTCAGAAAACTTCAGATGGGCACATAAACCCATCCTACAGGGCAGACAGTGGGCCCTCAGTTAACAGATTAGGGGGTTAAAGAAGAGAACAGAATTTGCAAGGGATGAGACTTTGACTGTGCAATCCAACCCCAACCAAACTGGAACTGAGACTGGGCTGTGCATCGTAGAGTGGGTGCCAGGGTCTCACCATCTCTGTGTCTCCCACCTACCCCACCTCTACTCACATAGGACGTATGCAGCCTGGCTCTGGGTGCTGCTAAACTTTTCCTAAAGAGGTCACTTGAACCATGACCTTGGGCCTCTGAATGCTACAATAACTCAGCTGGATATGGTAACCAGAATCAGGCTCCATGTGTTTGGTCGTGGTAAGGGACTGGGGAGGGTGATAGTTGAGAGAGAGAGAGTACTAGGAAATTAATGAGCTACAGAGCTCAAAAGGGACACAGAACTATTCCCACTAATTACACCCCCCTCCTCCTCCCCCTGCTTCTCTGCCCTCCACCTTTGCAAGTTGCTTTTCTTCTAGCTGCCACTGTTAATTCATGTGAGATATTGGACCAGGAAGAAGCTGCCAGTCTCCCCTTGAATGTAATGACTGAGGCAGTGGGAGGAATTGTGGGGTTGATTGGGGCCACTTTCATTAAACAGTTAGCGTTCTGATGAGGAGAAACTTCTCATTGCAGAGCTGTGTCCTCCAGCTGACTTCCCTCCTTAGGCCCATAACTGGTTGTCTCAGTCCTGAAGGCCAACATTTATATTAGGCCCAGGATGGGGGAAGAGTGTTGCTGTTGAGACTTAAATTACCCAAGTCCTGTTAAGCATATTCTGTAAGTAAAGAACAGAAGTGATTTCTCATTTGCACACAGTGTCTCTTTAAGCAAGATTTCTAGAATATCCTTGTGAAATTTGAAACATTAAAAGACGGGTTAGAGGAGGCCAGAGAAGACCCGTTAAATGTTAAACAGTTACCTGGGGACCCAGCAAGGACTTAAGAATTAGACCTAAATTAAGATCACAGGGCCACCTCTCAACTAAAATTTTGGGCAAGTTACTTGACTTCTCTGCACCCTGGTTTCCTCATGTGGCCAAAATATGCCCACTTTTTACAGCTGTTGCAAGGATTAAATGACATTTTGTATTTCAAGCTTGTTGGGCAGTCTAGAACCAGACCAGGTACAGCTCAGTGGATACCCTGAAACCTTATCGCTTTTTCTCACCTAATTGCACAAAATATAATCTTTCTTCATCCAGATCCTATAAATTCAATAATGAGCATAGTATGTAACGAAGTAAAGCATATACTATCACTGGTGGAGCTGATGTCCACATCAGCAGTAAGAAGGTAATTCTGTTTGCCTTTAACTAAAATTCTCAGGTTGTTTCTTTGACACACTCCCAAAGTTCACAAAATGTAAAACTTAGCAAAAAATGTTACAAGGAACTTAATACACATATTTCTAAAACATGCTACAACTATATTGTTTCCTGTGCAACTGGCTTTGCAACCATTTTTATGGCATATTTTGCCCAGTTAACTGAACAATTGGACAATTTTGGAAACTTTTTGTCCTAGACAGGAAAACTCAAGGACAAAAGAGAAAAAGGCTTGGTCAGTGACATGAGATAAGGTAGAAGCCAAGTGTGGTTAGAACCTTCCATGCCTGACATTTCATTTTATTTGTTAAATCTCTTAGTCTCTCAGCTCTTTTTTTAAGGGACAAATGAGTTTGGCTGAGAAGGAACTTTCCTAGATTGAGAAAGAAGAAGTCGACATAGGCCAACTAGGGTACGCCACCAGTTGGATACCATCTCCCCATTGATCTTCATAACCTCCTTTCTGTCTCCTAACTGGTCTTTAATATTATTGTGATTCTTTACCACTTTTTTTTATCTGCTAGCATTTGTCTTACCCTCTACCTGTGTTTAATCTGCTGTTTTTTGAAAAAAATCTTATTGTCCTTCAGTGAAACTTTACAATCCAGTTTGTCATACAAAAACTTGTGCACACACTGCTATGTAACTGCAGCTGCTCTCCCTACCCTGTGACAGCACACTCGTCCTTTCCACCTGTATTTCCCATGTTCATTCAAACAGCTCCTGCACCCCTGCCCCCACCACCCTCTCGTCTCACCTTTGGACAGGAGCTGCCCAGTTAGCCTCCTGTATCTACTTAAGCTAAGAAACACGCTCTTTGCCAGTGTCATTTCTCGTCTTGTCGTCCATTCCAGTCTTTGTCTGAAGAGTTGACTTCAGGAATGATTTCAGTTCTGAGCTAGCAGAGAATCTTCTGTACCACTTCTTATAGTCATTCTAAGACACAGTGAACCTGGCAATGAATGAATTACCCTTCTCTGTTTCTCTACTTAGGGATATTTATCAAAACTTAGACTTCGATTTTTCGATTTTGCCATCTAGAAAAAGAAAATACCCACAATTCTCCCAAAACAGAAATCAAATACAGCTCATTTAATTACCACCAGGTAAACAAAGTGATTGTTCCTTTGTAAGGCACCTGAATACATTCATAATTAGCTAATTAAATTACCCCAGAAACAGTTATTCAATATGAAGTAGAGAAAGAAAAAGATGTGGAGCAGACACACACTGCTTTGGGCTGGGAAGGCGGTGAACTGTTAACCAGCCAAGGGAATGGAGGGTAAATAAGGGGAAAGTGGAGGAGAACCCAGTGACGGTAGCATTGCTTCTGAAGGCAAATCTGTGAACCAAAAGGAGCCTTTGTTCTTTCTTACTAAAAGAATATTCTTTCTTTTCCTCCCTCGGTGCCTCTTCCCACCATCCTTTAGGAAGATGCACACAACAACCTTTCCTGGAGTCAGTTTCACAGTGTGTTAACCAGTTGGTGGTATCTTAGATGCTTCAGAAGACTTCAACCCAAAAAAAACTTTGCCAAGTTTTGATTCTGACTCATAGCAACTATATAGGACCGAGTAGAACTAAGGTGGTCATATTTTCCAGTTTCCCTGAGATAATCCCAGCTTATGCCTGTGTCATTTGATGGTTATTGCTAATGGTGCCTTCTTTCCCTCTCAGAAGTGCCCTTGTTGGAACGATAAATTATATGGTCATCTTATATATAATGCAAAGACCTAGTGATACAGTAGTTAAGAGCCTGGCTGCTAACCAAAAGGTCAGCAGTTCAAATCTACCAGCCACTCCTTGGAAACCACGTGGAGCAGTTCTACTGTGTCATATAGGGTCACTGTGTGTAATTCAGTGACAGTAGGTGCATCAGTTGCTATTGGATTGGTAATAGCTTGTTTGGAGTGCTGTGTTGAGAAGGATTCGGAGGTCGTGTGAAGTAGAACTCTGAAGGTAAAACCATGGTGAAAGATGAGCAGCACCTGCCATAGCGACAGCTACAGGGAAAGGCAGCACTGCTTGGTGTAAAGGAATGAGCATTGGATGAAGGTCAGGAGCTCTGGGTTTAAGACCCCACTCTGCCCCTACTTTCCTGTGTCATCTTGAGTGGATCACATCACCACGTGAGACAGATTTGCTTCATCTTTCTTGGATATTTGGTATCTTGGCAGAAAACGTATCATACAGATAATGTCTTAGGGACAAGGAGATGGAGATGAATGTGACACTTTGCAGACAGCTGAGGCATGGAGCTATGTTCAGGTAGGGTAGGGTTGGGTTCCGTGCTGTCTGTCACTGGACCCAGGTTATTTTTAAAGCCTCTTTCAATTCTGTGATTCTAATCTAATCTTGAATTAAGTGGGAAACTGGGGCTAGATGAAAATGTAAGCCCTAAAATAATGTGGTCCTATGGCAATCTAATGAGATCCCTGCTTCCCTGAAGGGAGGCCCCTTTCACATTGAGTCTGGCAACAACTAGTATTTATGTAATCACGGTCACATGACATAGATGTTATTTTCCTCATCCTGATTTAATAAATGAAAAAATTAAAGATAATAAAGGTTAGGTAATGGAACTCTGGGCTTAGGCTACCTGAGTTCAAACTTCACTCTAGCCCTTATAGTCTATATGCTTTGTGCAAGTTAACTGAGTCTTTTAATGCCTCAGTTTCCTCATCTGTAAAACAGAGATGGAGCCGTGATATCACAGTGGTTAAGAGCTATAGCTGCTAACTAAAATGCCAGCAGTTGAATCCACCAGCTCCTGCTTAAAACCCCTATAAGACTGATCTTCTCTGTCCTGTAGGATTGCTATGAGTTGAAACTGACCTGAAGGCAACAGATTTTGTTTTATTTATTTCAAGTAGGGATAACACACTTCTATCATAATTTTGTGAGGATTAAATGACATAATCTGTGCAAGGTGCTGGAAATGAAGGTTGGGATATAGAATGTGTATATTAAAATTAGTACGTAAAAATAGTGGGTGTAATAACAGCAAGAGCTGTTGTTGTGCTTGGCTAGCAAATCACCTAACTGGAACTCGTCTCAGATACTGTAACCCCAGGGTCCTTATGTGACCTAGAAACCCTGATAGCATGCTGGCAAAGTGCTATGGCTCCCAACCAAGAGGTTGGCAGTTCAAATCCACCAGGCGCTCCTTGGAAACTCTATGGGGCAGTTCTGTGCCAACCTGTAGGGTCACTGTGAATCAGAACTGACTAGATGGATCCTAATAACGACAACAGAATTCACTGAAGGCAGTATTTAAGGAGACATTTACATACCAGGCATTGAAATATTCACTAGAGAATTAAAATTCATCCCCCCTAAATCATAAGTCATTCCAGCTAAGGAAGTGAGTGGCAGAGTACAAATTACTCTTAGGCCATTGTTATACTTGTAGGCACACAGTGGTTCGGTGAGTGGACCAAACCACTGAACCAGGCAGGAACCCATCTGTCTCATGTCCTGTGTGTGTGTGAGAGAGAGAGAACGTGCATGTGTGTGCGTGTATGCACGTGTGTGTGCATGTGCACGTGTGTGTGCATGTGCATGTATGTGTGTGTGTGCACGTGCGTATGTGTGTGCATATGCATGTGTGTGTGCGTGCATGTCCATGTGCGTGTGCGTGTGTGTGTGTGTGTGTGTGTCTCCCTCTCTCTCTCCTCTTAGAAGGCTACATCAAAATGTCAATGTTTCTTTTGTAACCCATGCTCATTATGTGGTTCCATATTGGCCAGAAAATTTTCCCTGAATCCATACATAGCAGGTCTGATGTTTCATCCATGGCGTCATCAGGAAGCTCACAGTCCTGTTTTTCCATTTTCGGTGGGTCTGCAGAAATTTTAAGCAGCTGGCAAGAAATCCCTCAATTAGCCGAGCTCCTGTGTGACCAGCTCCATCAATGCTGAGTGTGCACAGCTGCCCGTCCTCAGGTGGAAAAGGGAAGCTAGGAGCAATCCAAAGAAGAGAACAGAAGGAATAGGTAGAAAGAAAAGACAGACTCAAGATACAGAGGGAGAGAATGTTAAAAAAAAAAAAAAAAGAGAGAGAGAGAGAGAGAGAGGGAGGAGACTGAGGGAGGAGGCAGGGAAGAGGCAGAGGAGCAGGAAACCACGGGAGATCTGGAAGGGTGTGCGTGAGGATGGGAGTCGTGAGGACAGGGGTTATTTTCACCCGGTGTGAGACAGATTTGCTTCGTCTTTCTTGGATGTTTGGTGTCTTGGCTAAAAATACATGGAACGAATGGTGTCTTAGGGACATGGAGATGGAGAGCAATGTGACACTTTGCAGAAAGCTCAGGCATGAAGCTGTGCTCACATGGGGTGGGGGTGAGTTCTTACGCTCTGCTGAGACTACAGACAAAGCCATCAGCCCTGTGCCTACCTCGAGTGTAGGTCCACAGCCCTTGGCGGATTGTATGCTCTCATGCTTGGAAAGGTTCCTGTCTTCATAGCGGCCTTTTCTTCATCCATGCAGGGGAAAAAGAATGTACCTAAATGGCAGATTTTCCTGATACTTCTGCTAGCAAAATAGGCAAGATGGGGAAAAGGGGCTCCAAATATTCCAAGAGGATGGGGTAACCAGGGTATATCCTCAGAGCATTTATGCACAGAAACCCATTTCTCCGAGAAGCTCAGCAGTCCCAGGAGCCCACTTTCCTGGCTCTCTCTTCCGGTCGCCTTGTGAAGCCTGGAGGTCTATTTGGGGCACTGTCAGGCTGAGGGGGTTCCCAGAAATAAGCTCCTGGCCTGGGAGACTGGACTGGCAGACACGGTGGACATGGGGGCTGACTGAGGGCCAAGAAGAAAGTTGGGGCATTGGATCCTCACATCGTGGAAAGGCCAAGTCCTCCTCAGCAGTGTCATAGGGTCCATGCCGAGTAGCAGCAGGCAGAGGTCAGCTGAGATAGAAGTACAGTGTTGTGGGAAGAGCACTGAATGTGGAGTCTTGAGCTATGGCGTCTGATTCCAGTTCTCCCTCTCATGAGCTATGAGACTCTGGACAAGTTATTTCTTGTATCTTAACCTCATTTGCCTAGATGCTCATGGGCCAGATGCTCACTAAGATCCCTTCCAGTTGCACAGCGTGACACCTGGCTGCCTGCTGGGGGCCCCCTGTGACACCATAACACCTCCTCCACTGGCCAACAGTAGCTTCTCTGTGTTCTAGGGAAGCAGAACCCACTGTACGCATGAGTAAGAGACTGTTCCTTGGGAGGAAAGGAGGAGAGTTGAGGGGTAGAGTCAGGGAAGGAAGAGTGACATTTTGAAACCCCAGGGCCAAAGTAGGCCACTGGCCATCAACCTGTCCAAGAAGGATAGATCCCCAAATCACTGGCAGATGGAGATGACGGCGAAAGCACGAAAAGTAGAAAATTAGTGGAATAAATTATAGATATCCGTCCATGCCGCTAGAATTGTATAAGGTTATTGGACATGAAGTTGTAGACAAAATTGAATACTGTCTAAAATGTTTGAAAGCTAATGTTCAGCCAAAAAAAAAAAAAGGAGATTACAACAGGAACCACCACCAACAGCAAAACCCACACCTGCTGCTGTCAGGCTGATCACAGTTGATAGCAGCCCCATAAGGTAGAGTAGAACTACTTCACAGAGTTTACAAGGAGCGCCTGTTGGATTCAAACTGCCGTCCTTTTGCTTAGCAGCCATAGCACTTAACCGCTATGCCCCTAGGGTTTCCATAATATGAACAGTACAGTCGTAATTTTTGTAAAACAAAAATGCACATACACAGAGGAAACAGGAAATAGAGTGATCATGCATACTAACGTGTTAACAATGATTATGCATTGAAGAGAAAAATGGCTGATTTTTATTTTCCACTTTTTGCCTCTGAGTTTCTTTGAATTTCTAACATGAGCCTTGTTAGTTCTGAAATGATCAAGACTATATTAAAAAAGAAGGTGCTCACCTAAGGGAACTGCGGGAGGCCTCTGGGGTCTGACCTCAGGGCAGCGAGCACTCTTCATGGAGGGGAACAGAGAGAGCAAAACACTGTTACTGGCTTTATTTCCACCATTTGGAGGCTTAGACCGAGAGAGCAAGAAACACTAGTCTTGACCATAGCAATTTAACCTTTAGCACCCATTCTTCAGAGTTCTTGCTTTAAAAACCCTTACCTTATTTCTAGCCTGGGCTTTATGCTCTCCTCATTTGCAGTGCTAAGTTTTTTATCTGTTTTCTCCTCAAAGCTTTGTAGTTCACTTTAAAGACCTTAGTGAAGGCTGAAAGGCCCAGGAAGCTTGCATTATCCAATGCCAGTGCCTGGGACAAATGAAAGGTCACAAGAAAGAGGAGGGAAAGTTTCCAGAGAATTCTAGAATGCTCTGAGAGGCCTGGGAAGCCACAGCGAGGTCTTACTTGCCTTGTCTGAGTATGCCTCCCTGACATGGTATTAGTATGGAAGGAAGGAATGACCATGATCTTTACTCTTAGAAAGCGAATGTGTGGGACTGGAAAATGAGCTGAGACCCTGTGGAAAAGCATGAGCCTCTAGCGTGCAGCTCAGATCTGGGTGGTAGGTACATGAAGAGAACTGACCCAGCAGGGTTACTTTCACATATCCGGGTGAATTTCCAAGTCTCATTAATCAGTGAGCAATAAACATACCTCCCTGTGTAAGATACTGGGTTAGAAACTGTGGGGTCTAAATATAAGACAAGCCTGTGCCGATGAAGGACTGGCAATCGAAGTGAGAAGACAAGGTGAAATAAACCCATGTAAAGTGCACATGATCAGAAATAATTTATAACAGTGAGGCTAGAAATGGCACAAGGTGTGTTTATTCAGTGACCAAAGGCCAAAGGAGTGACATAGACCAAAAGCAGTGAGCTGAAAAATCTTTCAAGAGAAGGTAGTTGAGCTGAGTTTTCAAGAATGAGTCTAATCTAAGGAAGCATAGATTTTACCCTATGAGGAGTAACCTAGGCAAATGTTTAGAGCTAGGAAAGCCCAAGTTGTGTTTGAAAGACAGTGAGATGGCAGGAAACGCTTGCAGCTGAGTCCAAGTCAAGACCACAGAGAGGTCTTAACTTGCTTAGCTTAACTCATGGTGACTGTCGTGTGTCAGAGGAACACTGTGTCCATAGGGTTTTCAGTGACAAAGCAGATCACCAGGCCTTTCTTCTGAGGCACCTTTTGGTGGGCTCAAACTTCTAACCTTTTGATTAGCGGCCGAGTGTATTAACTGTGTGCACCACTCAGGGCCTACTGTGGGATGATACAGTAAGTAAATTATGGTTAGCTTTTGCTGTGTAACAACTTATCCCAGTATTTGTTGTGTGCTGTTGAGTCACTTCCTAACTCACATGACCCTATAGAACAGAGTTGAACTGTTCTGTAGGGTTTCCTGGGCTGTAGTCTCCACAGGAGCAGACTGCTAAGTCTTTTCTCCCACAGAGGCACTGGCGGGCTCAAACTGCCAACAACAAACAGGCAAGCACTTAACAGTTGCGCCACTAGGGCTCTTTACCCCGACACTGTAGCTTAAACGAATAACCATTTGTTTTGCTCATTATTCTGCAGGTAGATAATTTGGGTTTTGGCTGAACCGCATAGTTCTTCTGCATGGACCAGGGCTCAGCTGTTGTCTTGTTCAAATGTCTGCAGTCAGCCAGTAGATCACTTGAGCTGGCTTAGTTACAATGGCTTCGGCTGGGATGGCCGGTACGACTGGTTCCTCCTTCCATATGGCCTCTCATTCTCCACCAGACTTCTGTGCTTGTTTGTGTAGCAGCAGAAAGGTCCCCAAAGAGAGGAGAAGCTGCAGGCCTCAAGGCTTAGATGGTGCACCGTCTCACTGCCACAGTATTCTATTGATCAACGAAAACAGCACAATCAGCACAGATCCAAGAGATGGGGAAATAACTCTGATTCTTGATGGGAAGAGCTGCAAAATGCTGCAGCCATTTTTGACATTTTCCACAGATGGATTGGTTGGAGCCCAATCTTACGGGCTTGGGTGCCAGATCAAAAGAATTCCTTAGTAGGATGGACATGTAAAAAATGCAATGGATGGTAGAATGGAATGGACCCAAACCTCCTGAATACCAGTCTGTTGCTTTGTGCCAGTCTGCAATGAAGATGTGTCAGTCTACGAGAAAAGTGTAGTATGTGTCTGTGAGTTACGGCATTGGTGGTCGGGGCTGCCAACTGCAGTTTATTCTGGGATTGTTTCTCCTTTTATGAAATGAAAGGAATAATAAATGGTCATTGTTATTTTTAATATTTTTACATAAAAGAATATAAAGATGGCAACCTTGTGTCTTTCCCTACCATTTCTTTTGCTTTTTGACTGTTCTATGAAATAGTGACAAGAGCCTAGGAATCACTGGATAGGTTATTGTGATCGACAGTTCTGAGAAGGGGCAGATCACTCACTGCAGACCTATACAATCAAGGAAGTCCTCTCAGTGGAGGTGGAATCTCCACTGGGTCTAGAATGCCTAGCATTTTGTTAGGCAGCGTTTATGAGCAAAATCATGTCAGCTTTCTCTTGCCTATCTTGTATTCAGAACTCCTTATCTGATCAAACACCTGGCCCCATCACTTCAGAGCTTTCAAACTGAGACACACTTTCAAAAGAAAGGCTATCTTGTATTACTTGCTTGGAAATTGAAAACGTGTTTTAATTCTAGCTGAAAAGGGCTTTTATCATATTTACTTACGCATTATTGGGTCAACACTGTGGACAGAATAAAGTCCAATTTCTTATCACTGACATTCAAAGCCCCCCTTAATCAGACCCCACTCCTGTACTTTTCCAGCCCTTGTTCCATCCCTCTCCTGCGTTAGCCAGACCAGCGAATGCATTGTGCTTGAATGTGTTTGTCTCCTTCTCACCTTGACCACGTCCTTCCCTGCCCTTCAGCTTTGCTGTCATACCCCTCCCTCAGTGCTTTGTTCTCATTGGCAGATTTGGCCAGTGTGGCACTGGCTGTCTGTGCCATTCATTAGGTGTTTAGATATTTATTCAGGTATTAATCCAGCCTAACCAAATTACCTTAGTGGCACAGTGGTTAAGAGCTCAACTGCTGACCAAAAGGTTGGAAGTTCATATCCACCAGCCACTCCTTGGGATCCGTCTAGGGCAGATCTGTTCTGTTCTGTAGGGTTGCTACAAGTTGGGATTGACTGGCAGCAGGTTTTGGCTTTTGCCCGAGACTAAACTGACAGCTCCCTGAAGGCAGGAACTTTGTCTTCCCAGTTGCCATGTCCTTGCAGTTGTTGACTGGTGATGGGCATGGCACACAAAGGTGGGTAGGGCAATGGAGCTGACTCAGAATGGAGCTTTGTCCTTCCCGCAAGGGACTGATACAGCAGAGGCACCAAGCCTGTGAGGCCAAACCTGTGCATCCATGCTGCCTGTTTCTTTGTGCTTTGACACCTGTGGACCCATTAAATCATCAACCCAATAGGATGCCACCCTGAAATTTCTGAAATTTCATTAAGGACATGATTACGGAAAGCAAACTCATTAAAATTAGAGATACTCTTGGCTTGCACTAGGTGGTGACGTTGCAGTAGATGACGCAGCTGAGTGTAACCTATGCGTGTGTACTGTCATCCAAGTGAAACCAAGAGGCTCAGAACATCATAGGCAGTGGTCTGGTTTCTGTAACCAACTATCTAGAAAGGAGTCTGAACTCACTGCCCCCCAACTAACAGAATAAATTCTGGGATGAAGTATTTATTCAGTGGATATTCAGCAAAATGATTAAGAGGGAAAGTCCTAGGTTCGGAGTTGGAAAACCTGAATTTAAACTGACTCTCCACCACATGCCAGGCACACACAGAGCCCAGAGCCCACAGGTTGATGCCCATGAGCAGACCCAACTGCCCTGTCCTTCCTTACCTAGCCTCCTCTCTTGGCAAAACCAGAAGTTGCTCCATTGAAGGAAGCTTCCAGCAAACTTGTGCCTCCCGCCACCCCCTTTGCACTTCATATCAGGCCTAGGTAGTCCAGGTTCTCAGAATAGTTTTGCCCCTGGACACAAGGGGTACTCCCTTCACTGGAAAGGGTGCCTGTGGATGGGGTTGACATATTTGAGAATCAGAGCTGCTTGTATCTGAAAGAAACCATAGAGATCATTTAGACCTACACTTCTCAGACCTCAATGCTCTTTAGAAGCTGGGGAGCTTGGTAGAGATCCGCATTCCCAGGCCTTCCATAGAACATTCTGATTCAGCAGACCTGGAATAGAGCCCAGGAGGCTGTATTTTTAACAAGTGCCCTGCAGCAGTTCTAAACAGTTGTCTAATAATTGAAGTTTGAGATCCACTGATAAAATCCAACCTCTTCATTTTGTGAATGAAGAAATTCAGGTCCACTGAGGTCATGCATCCTACCCAAGCTCTCCCAGCTTATGATAACAAAACAAAAGTTTAGAACCCAAGACTTCGGACTTCCTGGACAATGCCCTTGCTGCCCCCACTGCTTGCTTTTTGCCCTTGCTGTGTTTCCAGAAAGGGATGGTGTTGGCGGCACAGTGGTTAAGCACTCAACTGCTAACCAAACTTTTGGTAGTTGAAACCCAACAGCCACTCGAGGGAGAAAAGACCCAGAAATCTGCTCCCGTAAAGATCACAGCTGAAAAAACCCTGTGGGACAGCTCTGTTTGTCATATAGCATCACTATGAGTCTGAATTGACTTGATACCATACAACAACTTACAGTGTATTTCCCAAAGAGGAAAAAACAAGAGGAAATATAGAATCCAGTGCCATAAGTAAGTTGCAGTCTATTAAGAAATCAGTATAACATAATGGCTAAGATATCAACTTGGTGTTCCCAGACTTTGGCACAAGTCTTGTAAAATGAGAATAATGATTGTACCCACTTCCCAGGGTTGCTGTGACATCATCTATGGAATGTACTGAGCACAGGACCTGGTATGTGGCAAGAACAAGAAGCCAAGAGCTGGGCCCTTGTAAGAAGCATACAAGCTCAGTAACTTTATTTGCTTTCCATTAAAGGAATGAGGAGCCCACTGACAGTTCAGTATTGATGTGCATGCACTGCTATGCAGTGAACAGTTTCTCCTTCAGGGCTTTGCCAACATCGGGGGAATGCAGGGGCCCCACGGACACCTTGCCATTCCTGATCCCAAGGTTCCTGTACGTCTCAGCTATCCCACACTCCGTCTTCATCTGGGAAAGACAGCTGAAGGGTCATCCTATCCCTGCCATGGTCCGCAAAGGAAAAGGCCATGAATTGCTTTTGCCATATTTCCCCTTTTTAGGGCATGTCCCTAGTTTTTGTTGCTCTCTGTTTTATATCATTGTTACTGAACTGATCAGTAAAAAGAACAAACCCATTTTTACAAGTGAAAGGAGACACCCACAAAAACTCAAAATTATGACTATTTACAGCTTGCAGGAAACACTTTTTAAATTAGGCATGTCTTCATTATAGATGTCAGCTAGTTTCTAAGGGGAGTTCACCCACGAAGTTTGGTGTGGAGGAGAGGAATGGGCTTCCTCATTAGGTGGCATGAGGTCAGCAGAGAAGCCAGAAACAGTGTGAGGAATACATCCATAATAGATGCACTAGAGCAGGCAAAGGGTGAAGGGCTCATTCAGAAAAAAGACAGTATCTTTGCACGGTTGGCTTTCCGGTACCCAGCACAGTGACTGGTGAACCATCACTGTCTATACAATGAAAGTAGCTCAGCCACTACCGTGATGGCCGTCTCAGAAGCTGTGTCCCAGCTGACTTTGGGACAGTGACTCAGATGTCCTAGCATTCAGTTTATCCTGCTCTGGGAGGCTATGATTGGCCACTCCTCGGCTCCACTTTGTTAACACCTCAGGGATCGGGTGACTGAGGCTAATAGAGACTCAGAGGTGTAAATGAGGGTTACCCTGAGCAGGGAGCTGTGGGTCCGACTGTAGGCGTCTTTGTACGCCTGTTTGACCCTGGGAAAGTCACTTCTCTTCTGCGGGTTTCAGTCTTGCCTGAGAAATCGCTGCTTCTCTCCTGCTTTTCACGTACTTTGGATGTGTATTTTTTCCTTTTTTGTGAACTCTTGGTACATAGTGGTTAAGAGCTACAGCTCCTAACCAAAGGGTCAGCAGTTTAAATCTAACAGACACTTCTATTTCATATGCTTTAGGTATATATTTTTCCTTTTTTACTTATTTTTGTACTAACGGCAGCTCATACTTGTAAAAACACTTCGACAATTACAAAAGACCTTAATAAATATGATCTTATTTCTAATTTGCCACATCCTTAAGTGGTAGGGTTTTTACTTTTTTAATTTTATTGTGATAAAACATGTGTAATAAAAATTTTGTCATTTTAAGTGTGTAATTCAGCGACATTAATTGTATTCACCATGTTGTGCAATCATCACTACTGCCGTATTTCCCAAAAGTTTTTTTTTCTTTTTTTTTTAATCACTGTAAACTCTGTACTCTAAAGCAGTAACTCCCCATTTCCCCTCACACTCCTCCTAGCCCCTGGTAACTACTAATAAACTCTTGTCTCTATTTATCTATTCTAGACATTTCATGTAAGTGAGTTCGTAGGATATTTATCCTTTTATGTCCGATGCTTTTCCCTCCGCATGATGTTTTCAAGGTTCATCCATGCCGTAGTATGTATCAGAACTTCATTTCTCTTTAAAACTGAATAATAGCCCATGGTATGGATGTACTACATTTCTTTCATTTATCTTCTCATCCTTTGATGGACACTTGAGTTTCCATCTTTTGGCCATTGTAAGTAATGCTGCAATGAGCCCTGGTGTATGAGTTATAGTCCCCATTTTACAGATGGGGAAACTGATGCTTGAAAGTATAAATTGATGTGCCCAAGAACCATAGTAACAAATGGCAGATAAGTCCTATCATTCCATGTCCAGCATCCTGTCATTGTTTTGAGTGTGCTAACACATCAGTGAAACCCAGGGCCTGACTTCCAGAAAACTGAAATCTGACAGCAGTTAAGATATGTCCAGAGTGAACTACAGCAGAAGGCATAATACTTCCCCAGACAGGATACTGTCAGCACTGCTCCCATCAGGAAAGGAAATACTGTCAAATTTCAGAGAATGGAACAATCCCATATTCCGCATGGTAGATTACAAAAAGCGTTAAGTTCAACATTCTTTTCTTTAACAAATAGTGTGAAGATGGGGTGATTATCGTGTCTTTTATATTACATGGCTTTACACAGGTGTTTTCCCCTCTTTATGCCTGACTTTGTTCATCTGCAAAGTCAAGGCACTGGACCAAGTAAGCTGCCAGTCTCCTTCCAGCTCTGATGCTTTGTGCTCTACGGGTTTTCTGTACACCGTAACGCCTGTTGGTCTTCTGCAGCCTTCTGGGTAAACCACTAGGAGCATCTGGAGCAAAAGCAGGGCAAACAAAATAGAGACAGAGGCTGGGTGAGGGAAGCATTCCTTTACAAAGAAAGAGAAGTCTAGTCATGAGGAGTCTGCGTTCCCCTGCAACCAATGCCGGGGGCACCCACCTGTGTGAACAGGCTGTTGTTTCCCTGGGTTTGAAGTGCACACTAATGTCTCTGGACCATCTGGAAAGTATGTCCAGGCTGCCAGTGGTGGGCTTTTTACTTCCTTGCCTGTCAGTTTCTAAGGAGCCTAGATAGATGGTGCCACCGTTTTATGTCTCAACACAGGCATCAGGGCTGAGTAGCTGGGAAAGGTGACACAGGAGTAAAGGGGCTCTGAGCCCAGTGTATCTGGAGTGCACAGAACCAGAGCTGGCCCTCCTGAGGGGCGCACACTCTGATGTGGCTACGAGACCTGGAGCAACCTCAGGCCTGGCAGAACCCAGGTGAATGGGGAAAGAGAGAGGGTGGGCTAAGACTACAGAACGCTGCACTGCCCCGGATCCGCTCCTACCCTGGTGAGCAGTACTGCTCTCCCTCCATTCAACCATTCACTCACTCCCTCGTTCATTCATTCACTTGCTCACCCTTCGCATCGCTTCCTTTGCTTCCCTCTCGTTCATGAGTATGAGAACTCCTTCTCGGTGTCGCAGACTGTTGGTTGTTAAAGGGACCTAGGAGGAGACGTAGTCTAACTCTACCCGAAGCTTCAGTCCCTGAATCCACACCCACAGGTGAGTCACAAGTGGTACACAGCCTCTAGAGGCAGCCCTTCACACTATGGGAGAGCTGGAACTCTAGGGAGTTCTCCTCTGAGACATCTCCTCCCTCTGACTGACATGATGAGTTCTGGTTCTTTCCTCCTACTAGAGCCACATGGATTAAGTCTGATCCTTTCAAGGGACAGCCCTTGAACCCAGTGTTTCCACCAGTGAGCAAGGTGCACTACAGATGACTTGAGATGATTTTGGGTAGCACATGAGCAAACAGTTTTAAAAGTTATTTGTTTGTATTGTTATTTTCTGTCATGGCAAGCAACAATAGCAGTACTCGTGATAAAACATTTCCTTTCTCAATGTTTGCAAAAGAAAAACCAATTGATTAAAGAAAAATTATTAAGGAAACAGTAATACACACAAACTCAAAACCAAAACCCCACTGCCATCAAGTCTATTCCAACTCATACTAACCATGTAGGACAGAGTAGAACTGCCTCATCAAGTTCCCAAGGAGCCCCTAGTAGATTTGAAGTGCCAGTCTTTCGGTTAGCAGCTGTAACACTTAACCACTGTGCTGCCAGGGTTTCCACACATACACAAACCTGGGAAAAATCATGGCAGTCTTGAGAAGCACTACTTTAAGCTGCAGTGAACTGCTTCCTTGCCAGCATCTCCTTCCTGAGCCATTGTATCTGTTCTTGTGACTTCACCTTCTCTTCTGGTCATGCATTTTATATAATCCTCATGGCTTCAACTATAAAGAGTATTTCTCTACCCCACGCCTGACCTGCCCACCATTCTAATAATCTGTATGCGTTTCCGCTTGAGTGTTACAATTTCCCGTCATGTCTGAAGTGAACATCTCAGAGGCCAGAGAAGTCTAGAACCATTGGGAGCTTGGAGGAGAGAACATTTCTTAACTATTTTCTGTTTAACATATTAGCATACTTTTTTCCTCTTAGTCTTTGAAGAGCCTCTGCAGGAAGATGTTATCTCTATTTTATAGCTGAAGTAACAGACTCATTAAAGAAAGAAAAAATCTGTTGCCATTGAGTTGATTCCAACTCATAACCACCCTGCAAGACAAAGTAGAACTGTCCTGTAGAGTTTACGAGGAGCAGCTGGTGGATTTGAACTGCTCCTTTCTGTTAGCAGGAAACCCTAGTGGCATAGTGCGGTAAGTGCTACATCTGCTAACTGAAAGGTCGGCAGTTCACATCTGCCAGGCACTCCTTGGAAACTCTATGGGGGAGTTCTACTCCAACCTATAGGGTTGCTATGAGTTGGACCCGACAAGACAACAGTGGGATATGATATTTCTATTAGCAGCCTAATGCTTAAGCACTATACCACCGGGGCTTCAGTGGAGTCATAAGAAGTATAAATTATTTAACCAATGAATAATAACAGTTGTAGAAGAACTAAAATACAAAACCTGATTTGTTTCCTTCTGATTCCATGGAAGTTCCTCTACAGTGGGTCATCTTCAAGATGTACACAGGACAGGAAGTGGAGATTATCCTACCTAACTTCCAGATTTAGTGCATAAAGAAAACAGTCTAGGGAGCTTGTATGATGTGCCTAAGCCACTCTGCTGGCCACTGTGAGCTCCTACACGGGACTTTATTGTTATGTATGATGCTTTCATTCTTCCAGTCATTCTTTCCATGATACGCACCCTACCTGTCTCCTTGACTGGATGGCAAGCCCATGGAGGGCAGCGGTAGCATCTTCTACCCTTTGTAATCATGGCCTTTAGTTCAGTGCCCTTCAGATGAGCCCCTCAACACATGTTCTCTGCGTTGACAGTGCTGCTGCTTCCTGGTGGTGCTCATTGTGTTAATTCACACGCTAGGGGCTGAGGGGAAAAGGGTGCCAAGGAAGAAGGCCATCCTTCCCTGTCCCTTCAGTGCTGGGCGTCACTGTCCCCCAAATGCTGGGTGACAGAAAGCTGCCAACCTACAGGGTGGTTTAGGGAAACAAATGAGGGGGTAAGATATAAAAATGCTTTATAAACAAGTATCATGGGTTTGTGAGATGCCAGGGCTAGGAAATCACCTCTAAGTATCCTCCCAACTCCGTACTGGAGGCGCTGTGAGCCTTCAGTGTCCCTAGCACTTAACAGGCATTGTAGAGAATAGAGAAAAACCATGACACAATTCCTGCCCTCGTATCGCTGACATTTTTAAAGGAAGGCTAGAGGTCCAGGGTGTTTGTTAGTCACTATAAGACAAGCTGTAATGCCACACGTCAATATCCTAATGAGCAGTAGATGGACCAGATGGATAGATGGACCAGAAGTCTGCAGTAGCCTACAGAGAAAGAACATTGAGAGGTCTGAAGAATTCAAAGCCGCTCTCTGAAAGGAAGAGTCATCTAGCTGGCCATGAAGGAAGTGAGAACCTTCCAGCCAACGGGACTCAGAGGCCAGAATGGAAATTGGTAGGCAGGGAGGTAACTTATTTATTTTATTTTATTTTATTATGGTTGTACTATAGATGAAGGCTTACAGAACAAACTAGCTTCATACTGAATACTTAGTGCACATATTGTTTTGTAAAATTGTTTACCAACCCCACAACATGTGAACACTCTCACTTGTCAACCTTGAGTTCTCTGTTACCAATTTTTCTGCCCCTTCCTACCTTCCAGTCCTTGCCCTTGGACTAATGTGCCCCTTTAGTCATGTTTTGTTTTATGGGCCTGTCTAATCTTTGTTGAAGGATGAACCTCAGGAATGACTTCATTACTGAGCTGAAAGGGCATCCAGGGGCCATACTCTGTCAGACCAGTAAGTCTGATTTTTTGGGGTGTGTAAGTTAAAATTTTGTCCTACATTTTTTTCCAGCTCTGTCTGTAACCCTGTATTGTGATCCCTGTAAGAGCAATCACTGCTGGTAGCTAAGTACCATCTAATTGTGCTGGACTCAGTCTGGTGGAGGCCATGGTAATTGCTGTTCATTAGTCTTTTGGACTAATCTTCCAAAGGTTAGATTAACCTTCCCTTTATGTCTTTTGTTCTCTTCATCGTCTCTTGCTCCTGATGGGGCGAGACCAGGCTTTTAAGACTCCAGACACTGCTCACCAAAGTAGAATATAGAACATTTTCTTTGTAAACTATGCTATGAAAATTGGACTAGATGTTCCTGGAGACGATGATCTCACATCTCTCAGCTCAACAACTTAGTTCTTCAGAGAGTTTGAATATGTCTGTGGAGTTCCTATGACCTTGCCTTGAACAAGCTGTGCTGGCTTCCCTGGTGTTGTGGACTATCTACTGTCTACTTAGTGTTTGTTCATCCCTACCACTGCCCAGGGAAGTAGCTTCTTAATGCGAACAGTGGTGCCAGAGAGAAGACCGGGTGCATGTTGGGAGGGAAAGATGCTAGCAGGGACATTTAGATGTGCTGTGATCTAGGACTAAGGAACTCCCAAAAGTTCTTTAGCTGTTAACTGAAAGCTTGGAGGTATGAGTCCACCCTGAGTTGTCTCAGAAGAAAAGTCTGGTGAACTACTGAAAAATTAGCCATGGAAAGCCCTTGTGGAGCACAGTTCTACTCTGACAAACACAGGGTCACCATGAGACATAATTGACTTGACAGTAACTGGTATAAGTTCTTGAAGAGGCAAGTGGCATTATGAAAGTAAGATTCTGGAAAATTCTGTTCCCATTCCTCACTCAGAAACTCCATCATCCTTTGAGGCAAAGAAAAAGCCCACTCTGATGAGGACAATACCAGATATCCATCCCTACCTCCTCCATCTCCAGGTGTCCAGTACTGGGATATTGAAGGGGCTTCTCCTCTGCCTCCAGACCCAGCCTCTGTAGGAATCATAGTGTGACTGCCGTGACTGCCTCATGCAGCTCTGTCCTTGGCATAACAGCCCTGCCTGCTGTAACAACAGGTTGAGCACAGAATTACGTGAGCTGCTCTCTGATGGAGACTTGGGCTGATCTGTCTAGATCTAGTCTGAGACCATAATCTGAACTAAGCATCTCAGAAAGACAGAGAAGTGTTTGCCTTACAGTATTTATGAGTGCCTGCCCTCTCTGACTGGGTGAGACTAAGCTTCCTTGTAATCAGCGCAAATGGCTAATAAGGGGTTGAAGCACTGAGAAACGGGTATAAAGAGGTGGAACAAAAAGTGGCATGTAGAGATAGCAAATAGAGACTATCAGTAAGGATGCTTCTAGATGTGAGTACTAGACAACTCAACTTGAGATGGTTTCACCAATAAGGAAATTCTCACATGAAAGAAGCCCCAAATTAGGGTGACTCTCAAGATAGTGAGCTCATTGGTTCAACAACTGTATGTAGGGCCCCACTTTTTGTCTTTTCTGTTTGCCACCCTGAGCATATTGCTCTTGCCATCATGATCCTAAGATGTTTGCCGGAGTTCCTGATGGCTGTATCCAGCTAAAGAAGAGAATATATTATTTTTATGGTTTTGGGTTTTTTTTGTCATTTCTCTTTATATAAGTGAGGTCATATGATATATTCATCCTTCTGTGATTGGGTTATTTTGTTTAGCATGATGTCTTCAAGCTCTACCCCTACTGTAGCAAGTATTAAGACTTCATTTCTCCTGAGTAGGATACCATTTGTATGTGTATCACATTTTGTTTATTCACTCACCTGTTGGCAGGCATTTAGGTTGTTTCTGCATTTAAGTTATTGTGAACCGGGTGTACACATCTCATTTTGAGTCTCGCTTTCAGCTCTTTTAGATCTTTACCTAGGAGTAGAATTATTGGGTTGTATAGTAGTTCTGGAAACCCTGGTGGTATAGTGGGTTTGTGCTAACCAAAAGGTAGGCAGTTCATATCTGCCAGGCGCTCCTTAGGAACTCTGTGGGACAGTTCTACTCTGTCTTATAGGGTCACTATGAGTCGGAAATGACCTGACAGCAACAGGTTTGGTTTGGGTTTGGATGGTAATTCTCTTTTTAGTTTTTTGAGGAGCTGCCACATTGTTTCCCACAACAGCTATACCATATTGCATTCCTAGCAGCAATGGATAAGGATCCAATGTCCCCACATCCTCAACATTTGTTTTGTTTTGTTTATCTTAACCATCCAGGGAGGAAAAAAGGACAAAACCTAACTTATTGGCTGCTGAGTGAATTCCAATTCATAGTGATCCTATAGGACAGAGTATAAACGCCTCATAGAATTTCAAGAGTGCCTAGTGGACTCAATAGACCAGTCTTTGGTTCGCAGCTGTAGCTTTCAGTCATGGTGCCACCAGAACTCCCAAGCATCCTGGTGAGAGTGAAGTAGATTATAGTGCTTTCATGTGCGATGCCTCCTGTTGTCTTTTTTAATCAATGAGGACTCTTTTCCATGGGCACACCAGAAACACTGGCAGCCAGAGTTGTGGTCACATGCCCCTTTGTAAGTGAACGGGTAGAGGAAAGGAACAGGATAACCTCAGATGTGTTCGATCAGTGGTCAGTTATGGCCAGTGGTGCTCCTCACAGGCTAGTGAACAAGTTGGGTTAGGGACAACAATAGAGTATGGGAGTCCATACTGTGGCCAGGCTGGGACTTGCTGCAGCCACGTGTCCACTTGTCATCACTGGCAATGTCAAGTGCCCTGGGCCAGCTGGGTAATAGGTGCAAATGTATGCTTAAAATTAAAATTGCCAGATTTTTCACAAAAATCAAGCATCCACTGTAGCTCCAACAAAGCTCCAGTGCACTTTCTGTCGTGAAGGAAGTGCCAGGTAAGGCCCCTGGTATTATTGAGGGGTGAGCAGTGGTGCCCAGCTCTCTGTGTAACTGCAAACAATTAGGAAAGCATTAACTTTGCAGTGCAGTCTCTACTACTTACTAGCTGCGTGGTTTAGGAAGAGTATTTAATCTTTTTTGTTTTGATCAGTTTCCTCATGTGTAAAATGGGGGTAATATTTTTTATCCATCATCCAGAGTTACTGTAAGATAAAAATTAAAGAAGCTAGGCTCAGACTCAGCAGCCGTAGTAGTTACTGGGTGGCGCAGGCAGTTAAATGCTTGATTAGTAGCTGAAAGATTAGCTGTTTGAACCCACCCAGAGGTGCTTTGGAAAACAGGCTTGGTGATTTGCTTCCAAAATCTCACAGCTTTGAAAACCCTATGTAGTTCTACTGTACACACATGGAGTCAGCTGAGTTGGAACTGACTTGAATAAAACCAACAAAGGTAGTGGTGGATGATGGTGATGATATTGATGATTGTGCAGGTGGCTGTAGTAGTGGTGGTAGTGGACATGGTGCTGATGAGGAAGAAGAAAAGAAAGTGGGAAGAGGAGGAGTAAGCGAACAAGAAAAGGAGCTAGGCCTCCTGCTTGTCAGGGTAGTTGTGAGACACAGCATCACAACGTATGTGAAAGTGCCTTGTAAACTGTAAAGTGCTGCCTAGTAAGTCATCTCTGTGATTATCATATAGTCGGCAACCCTTCTAGGACACCTTCTTAGGAAGCCCTGGTGGGACAATGGTTAAGCACGCAGCTGCTCACCGAAAGTTTGTTGATTTGAACCTGCCAGCTCCTCTTTTGAAGAAGGATGTGAAGTCTGCTTCCTTAAAGATTACATTACAGCTTTGGACCCTGATGCCAAAACCAGATAAGATGACCCTCCAAAGGAAAATTACAGATCAATATCTCTCATAAACTTAATGCAAAAATCCTCAACAGAATTCTAGCCAGTAGAATTCAAAAATACATAAAAAATTGTTCTCCATGACCAAATACAATTCATACCAGGAATGAAGGGATGGTTCAACATTAGATAGTTAATGTAATCAACCACATAGGTAAAATAAAAGATAAAATCCACTTGGTTTTTTCAGTTGATGCAGAAAAGTCTAACACCCATCCATGTTAAAAACCCTCAAGAAAATAGGAACACAAGAGAAATTCTTCAGCATAATAAGGGGCATCATCCTAAATGAAGAGTCTGAAAGCATTCCCCTTGAGAACAGGTACCAGACAAGGAAGCCCATTATCACCACTCTTATTGTGGAGATTTTAGCCAGAGAAATCAGACAAGATAAAGAAATAAAGGACATCTAGATTGGTAAGGAAGAAGTCAAAATACCTCTATTTGCAAATGACATGATCTTATACACAGAAAAGAATCCACAAAAAAACTACTGGAACTGGTAGAAGACTTCAACAAAGTGTCAGGTTACAGGATAAACATATGTAAATCAGTTGGATTCCTTTATACCAACAAAGAGACCATCTAAGAGGAAATTACAAAATTATTACCATTTACTGCAGCTACCAAGAAGATAAAATACTTAGGAATAAATCTAACCAGAGATGTAAAAGACCTATGCAAATAAAATTACAAGACTGTACTGCAGTAAACCAAAAGAGACCTACATTAGTAGAGAAGCCTACCTTGCTGATAGATAGGAAGACTTAACGTTGTAAAAGTGTCTATTCTACCCAAAGTGTTCTATATGTGTAGTGCAATCTCCATACAAATTCCAATGGCATTTTTTAATGAAATGGAGAAACAAATCATATATGGAAAGGAAAGAAGCCTTAGATAAGTAAAACATTACTGAAGAAGAAGCACAAAGTGGAAAGCCTCATTCTACCTGTCTTTGAAACCTATTACACTGCCCTGGTAGTCAAAACAGCCTGGTACTGGTACAAAAGCAGATACATAGATCAATAGTACAGAACTGAGAATCCAGATAAAACATTATCCGTCTCCAAGCAGCTGATAATGTACAAAGGTCCAAAGCCTTTGAACTGAAGAAAAGACAACCTTTAACAATGGTGCTGGCATAACTGGATATCCATCTGCAAAAAAAATGAAACAAGACCTATATCTCACACCATGCACAAAAACTAATTCAAAGTGGATCAAAGAGATAATGTAAGATCTAAAACAATATAGATCATAGAAGAAAAAATAGGGACAATGCTGGAAGCCCTAACACACGGCATAAACAGAGTACAAAAAACTTACTAACAATGTACAAATACTGGCAGAGAAAATACATCACTGGGAACTCTTAGAAATCAAATATTTATGCTCATTCAAGCCAGGCAGCCAAGTGCCGTCGAGTTGGATCCGACTCATGGTGACTCTAGGGCCAGAGTAGAACTGACCCCTGGAGTATTCAAGCAGCACCTGGTCCAAAGACTTCACCAAAAGAATAAAAAGACTGCCTACAGACTGGGAAAGAATTTGGGCTACCACGAATCCAGTCAATGTCTAATCTCCCTAATCTACAAGGTACTGCAAAACTTCAACAAGAAGACAAATATCCCAATTTAAAAAATGGGCAAAAGATAGGTGTGGGAACTTCACCAAAGAAGGCATCCAGAATGCTAACAGATACATGAGGAAATACTCATTATCATTAGCAATCAGAGAAATCCAAATCAAAACTACAATGAGATACCATCTCACCCCAACAAGGCTGTGGTTAATCCAAAAAATACAAAACAGTAGTTGTTTGAGTGGTTGTGGAGAGATTAGAATTCTTCTACATTGTTGTTGGGAATTTAAAATGGTGTAAGTGCTTTTGAAATATATTTGGCACTTTCTTAAAAAGCTAGAAGTACTATATGATCCAGCAGCCCCACTTCTTGGAATATATCCTAGAGAAATAAAAGCTGTCACATGAACAGATATATACACATAAAAGTTTCATGCAGCACAGTCTGCAATAACAAACAGAATCAACCTAGGTGCCCATCAACAGATGACTGGATAAACCAACTATAGTATATATTCACACAATTTAATTCTATGCAATGATAAAGGACAGCAATGATTTTAGGAAATATAACATGGAATCATCTAGAAGACATTATGCTAAGTGAAATTGGTCAGATAGATGCAAAAGGACAAATATTGTGTGAGACCATTACCATAGGAACTTAAGAAAAGGTTTAAGCACAAAAGAAAATAATCTTCGATAGTTACAAGGGTGGGGAGAGAGGGAAAAGTATATTTGTAGATAAGAATTGGGTTAGGTGTGATAGCACGCAGTAGAAGGGAGGTTAGGACAACTGGACTACCCCCCACCAAAAAAAACCCAGTGCCATCGAGTTGGACCAAAAGCTAAAACCTACTAAACCAAACCCACTGCTACTGAGTCAATTCTGACTGATAGCAACCATATAAGACAGAATAGAACTGTCCTGTAGAGTTTCCAGGGAGCGCCTAGTAGATTTGAACTGCTGGCATTTTGGTTAGCAGAAGTAGCTCCTAACCACATGCCACCAGAGTTTTCCTAAATACAACCTGTTGTGGAATGAATTATGTCCTCCAAGTGTACATGTAGTAATTGGTCTGGGCTGGGATTCTCTGTATGCTGTGATTGCCCTCCGCCTTTGATTTTCTTTACCTGTAAACCCTAATCTTTGCCTGTGGTTAACAGAGTGGATTATGTTAGAAATGATTAGGCTGGGACTATAACACCCTTACTAAGGGGGTTTCCCTGGAGTGTGGCTTGCCCTGCTTTTTATCCTTTCATTCTGCAAGAGATGAGAGGGCAGCAAGCAGAGTGTTGGGGACCTCGTACTATCAAGAAGGAAAGCAGTGCCTGGAGCCGAGAGTGTCCTTTGGAAGGGATTGGGGTCTCTGTGCCTCAGAAGCTTCCAATCCAGAGAAAGGTAGACAACAAGGGCCTTCCTCCAGTGCCAGCAGAGAAAGCTTTCCCCTGGAGCTGATACCTTGTGTTTGGACTTTTGCCTTATTGGACTGTGACACATAAAATTTCTTTCTAAAGCCATCCACTTGTGGTATTTCTGTGAGAACAGCACTAACTGAATAAAACACAACACAACATTTTGAAGGAACGAGTAGCAGGGACAGGGATCTCAGGACCGTAGTTTCAGGGGGCATCCAGGCTAACTGGCATAACCAAGTTTTGTGTTTTTTAAGAAAATATTTTCCATACTACTTTGGTGTGTGGTATCTGGAGCCTAGCAGACAGAAGGTACCATATGATCCGGAGACTACATCAGCACAAGACCAGAACTGGATGGTACCCAGCCTCCACCAATGAATGCTCTGACAAGGAACACAGAATAAAGTCCCCAATGTAGTGGAAGAAAAATGGGTGTGCGAAACTAAAACTCTGTTAAAAGACCACATATGATGATGGTCCGTCAGACTGGAAGGTTTTCTGAGAACATGACCCCTGGACACTCTGTTGACCCAGAGCTGAAACTAGTACTGAAACCAACTCTTCGGACAAAAACTGGACTGGTCTATAAGACATAGAGTGATGCTGGTGAAGAGTGTGCTTAAATATGTACATGAGATGCCTGAGCAACTAACTCCTCTCCAGAGGCAAGATGAGAGGGTGGAGGGGGACAGGAGTTGGTTGAGTGGATACAGGAGGTACAAGGTGAAAAGAAGGAGTGTGCTGTTAGGAGGTGGGGAGGAGGGGAGCAGTTCGAGTAGCATAGTCATGTATGTTCAGGGTTTTATATGGCAAATTGGTTTGGAATGTAAACTTTTACTTAAAGCACAATAAAAAGAGGAAAAAAGCTATTCCAGCCTTGGGAACACTATGAGGCAGTTGTGTTATATCCTACAGGGTCACTGTGAGTCAGAAGCTACTCAACTGCAATGGATCTAGTTTGGGTTAGCAACCCTCCTAAATTCATGGTTCCTCTGTTCCTGAAAAATACTGACCAGCTTCCTGGCGGGTTCCCAGATACTCAGGGGAAGGGCACACAGCTACAGGCTTGGGGTTTCTTAAGCCAGAATGGCACCTCTTATGTTAGTTCTGAGGGCAAAGGAGAGGGTAGGGGCACGAACATTGGTAACACATGGAATCTGATAAATTGTGTACAGAGAAGTTTTGTTTTCTAGTTTCTGTTCATTTAGGTTGCTTTGATAACAGAAAGCAGATGTGAGACCTCAGGCCCTCTGGTTTTTGCTAAAGTCAAGAGGAGCAAAAGAGGACAGCAAGTTGTACCATCCACTTGGGGGAAGGGACAGATGATGTGACCAGAGAAGAAGAGGTGGAGAGGGCAGTAGGGGCACTGTGGGAGCAGAGCTAGGACCTCGGGGAGGACACCCAGGGCTCCCCAGAGGGAAGACATAGCCTCTCCACCAGTGTGTCTGTGTACCTACTATGTGCCAGCTGTTGTATGTACAGCTGCTCAGGCTGTAGGAATGGCCTCAGCTACTGTTTGAGGGAGGTCTCTGTGTCACACACAATTCTCAAAGTTAAGTACTGTTTTAGTCAGCTAGGGCTGTTCTAACAGAAATACCGCAGAGTGGAGGGCTTTAACAAAGGAAGGTTTATTCTTGCACAGTCTGGTAGGCTATGAGTCCAAATTCAGGAAGTCCGCTCCAGGGGAAGGTTCTCCCCCTTGTCGGCTCTGGAGGAAAGTCTAGTATTGCATCAGTCTTTGTCCAGGGAGCATCTTGGCGCAGGACCCTCGGGTCTGAAGGACGCGCTTTTCTCCCAGTGCTGCTTGCTGGATGGTGTGAGGTTCCCAGTTCTTTGCCTGCTTCTCTTTCCTTTTATCTCTTGTGGGATGAAAGGATTAAGGGTAGGGCAAGTCACACTCCAGGGAAACCTGCTTTACGGTGGAGCAGGGAGGCGATCCTATGAAGGGATTTATAGTCCCACCCTAACCCTTTAACATACAGCATAAGAAAACCACAAAATGAAGGACAGTCACAAAATACTGGGAATCACGGCCCAGCCACATGGCTACACATATTTTTGGGAGGACACAATTCAATCCATGACACATACATTTAAAAAAAAAAAAAACCTTTACCATTGTGTAAATTCCAGATCACAGAGACCCTATAGGACAGAGCAGAACTGCTCTATAGGATTTCCAAGGAGCAACTGGTGGATTTGAACTGCTGACATTTGGATAGCACACAAACGCTTAACCATTGTGCTAAAATTACCTATGGGTAGGTATAATTATTCCTGCTTTGTCAGTGAAGAAACCAAAATTTGGAAAGATTGTGTTCCTTTTCCAAGGTCGCATAGCCAGAGGGAAGTAAGGTGAACCCAGGTGTGTCTGACTCCAAAGACTTTTTACCTCAGTCGCTTTGCCTTTCATTCAAAGATAGATATCTTAACCGAAAATAACAAAGATTCTTGATTCTGTCCTGGAGATTCTGTTTCCCTGGAGGGGAAATGACTGTAGAAAATGAGGAAACACACACATACCTTGTAGCAGGTGCTATAAAGCATACAGCACCCATGAGGAGGGCCTGACTCATTCCACCCTTTTGGAGTAAAGATGTTAGAGGGTTGTATAAGTCCAGACAAACTGAAGACAAATGAGCTGTGTCTTACAGGAAGCAACAGCATTTTCCAGCTAGGAGAAAGAGACAAGGATGAAAGGGTCCAAAGAGGGAAGTTGCATAGGACAGCCTATCTAACGTGGTATGAGGTGAGCCTTTAGGTACGGTCTCCAGGGTGAGTGGCCAAGGAGGAGACCAGAGGCGGTGTTCAAGTGAGATCGTGAGAGTCCTTGAAAAGCATACTAAGGAAGTTGGATCCTATTTTAAGGATTTGCTGCTGTTGTTAGTTTCTGTCAAGTGAATTCTGATTCACGGCAACCCCGTGCGTGCAGAGTAGAACTGCTCAATGGGATTTTCAAGGCTGTGATCTTTCAGAAGCAGATCACCAGGCTTGCCTTCTGAGGTACCTCTGGGTAGGTTCAAAACTTCCAACCTTTCAGATTTCACTTCCTGGAGTCTCCAGGGGAGACATTGAAGGTTTCTAAGCAGCAAACAGCCTGGATGGCAATGAGACAAGTTAGGAAGCTGCTTTAGTATCCAGACTACTAATTATGGAGGCCTGAACCAGGACAGAGCAGTGGGGATGAAAAACAAAATATTTATTATTTCGCTGGCCCAGATTTTGGTACGATGCCTCAGCATTTAGTAGAGAGTTTTGAGGCTATGGTAGCACCTTGTCTCCATTTGAGACATTATACAGTAGCCCACAGGTCACTAAGCAAGTACCCCATTAGCCCCAGGAGTCATTAAGCCCTGATTGGTATCCTTTCCACTGCATTACCCCGAAGGGAAAGGTAATGTCCACAAGACACACTGAGTTCCCATGCTTGTTCTTTGACAGCCAGAACTGCACAGTGACAGGACAGGCAGTCTTCCAGGCAATGACAGCCCTGAGCTGGAGGCGACCCCACAGAGAGAGAGCTCCTGCTTTGGACACAAGGAAACCTGTGTGACATTAAGCTTCATTTCACCTCTGAGAGGGTGATGCAGACTTTAGTGTTATAAAGGCCAGTTGTTTCCTTTGTACCGGTCGCATTCTGGACACCAAATGGAGAAGCTCAACAGGCCAATCTTTGTCCTATCGGGATTGGCAGTTAAAGTGACACAACCTAGGAAGAGGCCACGCAGGTGTATAGATTCAGTATTCTGAGGAGTAGCTTCTCACCTCCAGGTCCAACATGGGAGAGGTCAGTATAAGTCCCATTTCTGGGTCTGAGCCAAGGTAGTACAGGGCCCAGGAGAAGTGGGCAGGGTCAGCAGGCAGACACTGAGGCAGCCTCTTGGTGCTTTGTGCAGAACACAGGGGCAGCTGAGGCCAGGCAGGCCTCTAGAGAAGGTGATGTACATGCAAGAAATTAATAAATGAATAAGTCACTTCTGCTTAGCATCATGGACAAGAACAGAGAAACATCCAGTTTGAGAAGTTTTTTGTTTGTGTATTTGTTTTTTAACTGTATTACCATAGTGAAATTAGCATGGCTTTCAGCTGAACCAGCCTCAACTGGAAACCCTGGTGGTGTAGTGGTTAAGTGCTACAGCTGCCAATCAAAAGATCAGCAGTTCAAATCCACCAAGTGCTCTTTGAAAACTCTCTGGGGCAGTTCTACTCTGTCTTTTAGGGTCACTATGAGTCGGAATCAACTCAACAGCAGTGTATTAGTTTTTAGTTAGCCTCAGTTGTTACTTGCTCTCAGTAAATTGGTGAATGGTTTGAGTTGCTTTCCTCTTAGGCTATGGAGTCATTTGTCCTGTCCCTTCCTCCTTTATTAAAAAATGTTCTGAGTATTAAGGCAAGACCAAGAGGATTTTAATCTTGGATTCCTGCTTCCCACCCTTCTAGTCATACCATGTGAATGGCCTCTTTCCTGCCCAAGTGGTCCCCTGTTGGGGGCAATAATCCAGGGTTTCAGCCAGTCCTGGTCAGAGACAGCTGTGCTATAGCAGAAGGAACACCAGACCAGTCACTAAGAAACTCCAGTCTTCATCGCATGAGCTACATGCATGACTTCGAACAAGTCCCTTCACTTATGTATAGAGAGTGGTACTATGTGTCTGTCTTTGTTGAAGATCCTACTAGCTTTTTATATTGTACAAGTCCACAAATAACCTGAAAGGCAACGTAGTAAGTGGCTTGGGGCGGAGTTGACCCTCAGGAAATGTTTGCGAATGGTTCAGTGAACAAATAAATGAGAGAGAATTGGAGTGTGAGAGGCTAAGGTATTATAGATTCTTTTATCTCTTGTGCATAGAGAATAGGTGGAAGACTGTATTGAGAAGTCAGATTGAATGGTACTTAAACTGTGAAACAATCTGGAATACAAGGTGCAACTTTAAATATTACTGTGTTTATTGTCTTTACACCTTGTACTGAGATGAAGTTGTATAACTAGGCTTCTCGTTAATTCAGTTTGGTGTTGAATCCTTGGCAGCTTCAATAAATATACTTGGATAAGCTAAAATGGATACACACAGACTCTCTTGGTATAAATTCTCACACCTTGGAATTTTCTATAGCAGGTGTAAACATGCAATGTACAACACACGGTGGGAAGCAGCACCTACTCTACCATGTGTTCTGTAGGAATACTCATGTGTGACTGGACACGTCAGTCTCTCTACATTTATCCTGGGAGCTTGTCCCCTGGCATGGCTTCTGCTCACAAGATGTCTGTGTTCCTTCAAAGGACACATACTAGTGATCTTCTTAATGAAGGGTATGTTTTATTATCAAATCTGTTCAAGTTTATGGTGATCCTTAGGTTGATGAAGAGAGGAGGTGAAGTAAAGGGACTCTTTGTTCCTTTCCATTTTCTGGAATCGAACTGTGCCTTAGGCAGAACTCTACAAACCTGGGATTGACATCTTCACTTGCTGTAGAATTTTGTAGACTTTGGAAGTCATCTACCACTTTGAGGGTCATGTTTCCCTAAAACAACCAGCAGATCCTCCTCTCAAGCAAAATCTCAGGCAAAATCAAGCATGTGAAACAGATAAGCATACTCCAGACTAGTGAATAAGAGGGTCTGCTTCTTTTGTGGATGTATTTCGGTCAATATTCCATTCTGCTGGCTTCCTAGACTCTATTCAACTGTATTTAGGAACCTTAGACAACTTGGCAAGTGGATTAAAGTGATGCTTCTCTTGTTCAAGGGAGATGAGGAGCCAGAGCCTCACCTGCTCAGCCTTTCCCTTACCTGTAGCTGCTCCCAAAGCAGCTCTGTGGAAGCCTACAGCTCTGTATAGCCCCTTTTTTGTTTGTCTGTTTGTTTTAAATGTATAAATGTCCTTCTAAAGATGATAAAACAGACCCAGAGAAGTCAGGTGATTCTCCCAGTGTCACACGGCTGGTTAGTACCAGAATCAAGATTATTACCATCAAGAGATTATTGAGTGTCTATCTTCTAAAAGCTTGCTAATGTAGTTGAAAAGGTAGCATATGTATACTTGAAAACATCAACAGAAAATTGAGATTGCATGTGCTCTTCAGTGTCTAACTAGCTCTACGTGTGTTTAGAAGACATCGTGTGATTCCTGCGAACTGGATTTTGTCTCCACTGTACACATCTAAATAGTTCAGACTTGGGTATGATCATGGGCCGTTGGTAGCCAGTGGTAGCTCTAAAAAGTGAGCTAGGAAGGAGGAAGGAAAAGGAGAAGATAGCAATGAAAAGGAAGTCCTAAGGGAAAAATATCTTGCAGAATAGAAAGAAAAGTCTATAGTAAGGAAAAAGAAAGGTTGGAGCTGTCTGAAAGGTCAGTCTTCATACCTGTCCCAAGGCAAGAAGGATTCTACCCATCATCTGCCTGTCAGGAGCCCTGAGGAATCCATTCAGGTCCATTTGTACTTAGAGAACCTGGATGCTTCCATGCTTCTACAGTTTATCCTTTCTTCTGCAGTTTTCACACCTCCTCCATAGCCTTTAAGATTGAAAAGTTCCAATCTTAACATAGACTAGTGGGAATGGGAATCATAGTATATTTCAGGTTGGCTTCCAAAGCTTCCCAGTTCCCGGAATCACAGAAAGATGGAATATCTGGTGCATTTTCAGTGATGTCTGTGACTCCTTAGGGCTTGGAAGGACACCTCAATTCTCATGCTGTCAAATTCAGGTATGAGGAGGGCCATACAGGATCGTGTCTTCATGGGATCAGAGGCAAGCTGGCCATCAGTGGCAGGAGAGTAGCCTTTGGCAAACATGTGCTCTTCTCCACTCCATTCAGGTTCTCCTTTAGATGCATCATCAAGACATGTTTTGAAATGGTCAACCAAGCTGTATCACTTATTTCAGTTATTTTACTTTGCATTAATTCTGTAAGAGCTTTCTTGCCTCTTAGGTCAGCACCCTCATACACTGCATGGATAACTGTGTTCCTGACTTTCCAACAATAGGCAAGTGCCTTGTTGCTGGGTTCTTGCTCATATCCTTCCTCATTGGCTCCATGGACCCTTTTCACTTTTAGATCCCCACAATCTAGCATGAGAAGTCTGAGCCCAGTGTTTTGGGGAATAAGCAGGGATCAATGATAAATATTTCCCTGGAGCCCTGGGTGGCAAGATAAGGTGAACAAACCTTTGGACTGAGGGGCAGGAAAGCAGTTTTCCAGTCCTAGATAATTACCCTGTCTGGCTTCAGTATCTTGTCGGTATCCTAATTTTTCAAGTGAGGAAGTTCATTAGATAACCTTTAATGTTCTTCCTATCTCATCGACTTCATGACATTAAGTATGATTCTGTAGCTGTAGCCTAGGAGATTAACTCCCATAATGTGAAAGGGCTTTCTTGGAGCTGAGTTTTCTTATGGGATACACATTCAGACCTAGGAGAGCCTCAGCTCTTCTTCTGTCTTTATACTTTCTCCCAGGACAACCTCATCAAACCCTCCCCTGTAAGCTGAAATCTTCTTTGAGCCCCACCTCTTTGCATCCAGTTACCAGTATCTGCACTGCATTGTCCCATGAAGTCCATAACTGATGATACCTACCTCTGGACCTCCTCTTTGGCTTCCTCTTCTGAAGCCCCCTAATTTAGTGAGAAACGTTGTCATCCACCTTGTCACCCAAATGAGAAACCTCAGAGAGCAGGGAGTGGGCTTCTTTCATTGACCCGTCCCTGAACCCCTACTTGCAATTCCAAGCCAAGTTACCTTCTTTATATCTCTCAAATCCACCTACTACTCACCAGTCCTACTATCTCTGCCTTGCCCCAGGCCACTGTGATCTCATGCCTGGGTAACTGCCCCCACTCCCACCAGTCCCTATCAGCTCCGTCCATTCATCCAGTGTCAGCCTGGCAAAGCACGTGTCACCATGCCATGCCCCTCATCAAAGAATAGAATCCAAGTGTCTAGGCACACCCACAGGAGCCACTGTCATCTGTTTCTGCCCACACCTCCAGCTCCATTTCCCCACAGCCTTCACTCTAGCCAGACTGCATGTTTGCATGTCCACAGTTTCCCACTCCTTAGTTTTCCCTGTGCATGGAGTACCTGATCCCCAAGCCGCACCCCACTTTCTTTACCTTGAGATCTTCTTCCATAACAAACTATGCTTGCCTGCAGAGAACCCCTTATCAATTATACCATAACTGGATAGCTTTTCAACTCACATTGTATCAGGTTAGTTTGTGAGCCCTTATTCTTAAAAAGTTGCAGTCCCCAACACAATATGGGTTTACAATATGTATTTAATGAATTCTTAAGTGAATGACTCACTGTTGTAACAGGTAGGTCTGTTTGTATCACCATGTATTAGGTACCAAGTTTGGGGACAAATGTTACATGGTATGGATTAAGAAACACACATCACTAGGAAAACTTGCAAAGCTCAAAGGTCTGCAAGAGAAGGATTAGCCATCTGTCCATCTCACAAAGAGATGTACCAGATTCAGGGCACTGCTAGGCCTGCAGTGTGGATGGATCTGCCCTCCAGAGGAGGAACTTTCTTCCCCTGCAGCTGTCTTTTTACAGGGCAAGCAGCTTTGTCAATGAAGGAATAACAGACTGCTTGCTTGGTGCCAGACATTCTGGATTGGGGTTGCCACATATTTACAGGAGTTTTCTAGGAATGCCAGACAATTCCCTTGCATATAGGAACCTCAGAGCCTTTAGGGTATTACTGTGGGCTCTGCCAGGGGTAGAAGGAACTCGGAGCTTTGATGAAACCTCACCCAAAAAGCTTATTGTGTAGACAACCAAAAGGGAGCTCCAGGGTCATTTTCAGGTAGTTGTACTGGTTGTACCACACACTGATGGGGAACATGTAAACATGTAAATGAGTGAGTAAATGGGTGAGAGCAAGGGTGAGGCCGACTAACGTACCTGTGAAAGCAGGAAAGCACTTGACCCCTAGTGGGTAGCCTACTGGTCCTTGTTTCCTTCCCTAGCTCTGCCCTTCTTATGCCAGCCCCAGCTTTGTACGTTAGCATGGAGGTTGCTGAGGGTATGGGAGGAGGTGGGCCTGTCATCCGGTGCTAAAAATGAAGGCTGTGAGCCTTCATGGGGGTGAGGGTGTGACAAGGAGACTGGGGCTAAGGACTTGACAGCTCCTCCCCCTTCCTCTTCCACAAGCTCCCCTCAGGTTGCACTGAGCCTTTGGTAGCGTGCTTTCCAACACAGCCCTGGTGAAGAATTTAACCTAGTATCACCTAGTTTTAAAAGACTGGAGGCTCCCACAGGCTGTGATATGTTCCTGGTCATCCCCAAGGCAGCCGTGTCCCTAGACCAACATGATGATACCAAGTGACTAAGAAGTAAAGGATGAGTCTGCCTCTGTGATGCTGATTGAATCTGACCTTTCCCTTCCCTTCCCGCTGTTACTGCCCGATTGGGGCTTTCATCACCATAGGGACCAAACCCTGCCCCCCACGTGAAAAGATACCCATTGCCATTAAGTCAATTCCAACTCATTTCGACCCCATTTACTACAGACTAGAACCAAGCTCCATAGGGTTTTCTTGGCTGTAATCTGTATGGAAGCAGATTGCCAGGCCTTTCTTCTGCAGCACTACCAGGTGGGTTCAAATCATCAAACTTTCAGTTACTACTCAAGTGTAAGCCATTTACACCACCCAGGGACCTAGCACATGGGCCAATGGTTCTTAAATTTTAGGGTGCCTCAGAAATACCTGGAAGTAGACTATAATGCCCATTTCTAGGCTCCATAGCCAGCAGGTCTGCTTTGGTCTGAGTCGAACCTGTAATGCTGCATTTTTTTATTTTGTGTCCTCAAACCATGCTTGGACTTTGTGAGGCCAACACTTGCTAAATGTCTGGTAGCCCGGGAGAGACCAAATGGGAACAAGGGAAAGGAAGAGCTAGCTTCTCCCTGCAGAGCAACCGTCTGGCTCCCAAGACCTTCTTGGAGCAGCCCCCCAGCGGGCTGGGGAGGTGGGGCTTCCCACTGATGCCCCTCTCTGGAACATGGGTAAGACCTGGTGGTCTTCAGGGACCTCTGCCTGGCTCTGCAGAGAAGGGGGAAATAGTCTGGGTGTTCTGAGCTAAGTGCCCTAGGGGCTGTGGATGGGCATGTCCTGCTTGGTGGATCCACGCCTCAATGCAATGTGGGCTGGTGCTTTGTGGCTCCAGTGAGAGACGGGCTGAGGTGCCTGCAGAGGTGAGCGGTGGAGCATGAAGGCATCGAGGCAGCCTTGCCTGGTGGGGACATTAAGACTCTGCATTGGGGCGGGGTTGTGGGAGAAAGCAATTAGTGGTGAGGGAAGCAAGTGATTCAGCACACAGACTCTGCTCGCTCTAATTGAGACAAAGAGTTTGTCCTGTTAAATGTGGGCTCCCTAGGACGAGAGCTGCATCCTTAAATGCAAAACCCTTCTTAAGAGAGGCAGAGGCGGGAAAGGGACTTTTTCCTTTACTGCCCCCACCCAAGGGCCCTGCCTCCATCCTGCACATGTTGATTTTCTATACTGACCTGGTTTACATCTTTGACAGAATATGCTTTATTTTCTCAAGAAAGAGATTTCAAGTTTGCTGATCAGTGAACGTGAGCAGGCCGACTCTATGTTTTGGCCGCTGTGAGGAGGTCACGGATGCTTGACTTCTTTGCGGCTGCATTTTAGCTCTTTCGTTTTAGAGAACTGGGCTAGTACCCTCCCTAGGATCTTGCCTGTTACCTTAAGGATTGTCACCTCAAAATCGTAGAAATTTTCTTGTGGTTCTGTCTCACCCCTTCTCTTAGTTTGCCTTTGAATCATCACATTCTCTTCCAGTAAAGTACACTACAATTTTAACTGATTAAATGTTTCAAAAAATGGGTGATATCTCCACCACCCCAATATTTGCATTTGAGCAGGGGAGATTTGAAGACTAAAACTCCTTTTATCTCCAATAGGATTGGAGCTCTAATGGTGGGACAGGTTGTGTAATTGCTATTTTGGTCTGAGGGTCCTACGCACATTCCCCAGATACCACCACCCAAAGAGCAATATTCTCTGTTTGTGAGATCTGCTGGTTCAGAACTTTCCAGATCATCAATCTAATAATTTTTTTCTCTCTTCTGGTTTTCTTTCCTAGGAACGAGTGGAGTATCTCTTTCTCATAATTTTTACTGTGGAAGCGTTTTTAAAAGTAATAGCTTACGGACTTCTCTTTCACCCCAACGCTTACCTCCGCAATGGATGGAATTTACTAGATTTTATAATTGTGGTTGTAGGGTAAGTATCTCTTTCTTTCTCGTTTCCCTTTCCTTATTCCACTGTCAACCAGTACATACATCTTTCTTCTTTATTTATAACTCTGCTTGATTTAGTCCTAGAGACACTGGGCTTTAGGCGAGATAAGAGAATCTGTTAACAATCTCTTTGAATTCAAGCTTGCTCCATGCATGATAGTTTGGGGGCCCACAAGAACTACACAGACAGGCTGTGTCTTTGGTCCGTGAATGTCTGCACATAAAGCCTATTTCACACCTGTACGGTGGGTCTTATTTTGTGGCACTCCAAAACTAGGCAGGGGGAAGAAGAGAGGAGAAGAAAAAGAACTATGAAAGGCCAATCTGATGGGTAACCAAACACAGACCAAACACTCCTTCCTCCAAATACCCCACTGTACTTTAGCATAAGATGAGCAAAGTCAGTGTATGCTTTTCAAAGATTGCTTAACAAAGATTGGACTGAACTCTAAGACATAAAATAGTACTGGTGAAGAGTGTGCGTCTGGCTTCAGTAGATACATGAGGCTAACTGGGCACCTCCTATCCAGAGAAGGATAGGAGAGGGAGAAGGGGGAGAGGAGCTAGTTGAATAGACACAGTGAATTCAGAGTGGAAACAAGGAATATGCTGTCACAGGATGGGGAGAGCAACTAGAGTTACATAGCAGCATGTGTGCAAATTTTTGTATGACAAATTGGGTTGCAAACTTTCACTGAAAGCAAAATAAAATATTTGAATAAATAAATAAAATGGCAATATCTTGATTCATCAGGTACTAAAATTGAGATGTGATGGCCTACTTATCAAAAAATTAATCACTTCACAAAAAGAGACACTATAAAATATATGTGCCTAACAGGCCTGCCTGTGTTGTGTTAGAAACAATTTATTACACTGCATTTTCCAGTAGCTTGTCTACTTTTGAAGAGAGGAATGCCGTTATAGCCGATTTTACTTCAAGAGCGAGCTGACTTCCTTGAGCTGATCCATTATTGTCCTGAGTACAGAGAGTGGTGAAATAGTGGCCATCTTGCATCTTCTGCCCTCTGAGTCCAACAGGCTTCAATGTCATGGTCCATGTACCGTTCAGTAGGTCATTACCTCAGGAGCCTACTTCCTGTGAATCCCTTTGTGCTGTCTCAGTGAAGACCTTGGCCAACATGGACGTCTCTGGAGCGCACTCTTTTCATCACATCACAGCAGTGCCTGGTCTTACTGCAGGAAACAACACAGGAGCAAATCAAGATCATTTAGAAATGATTTTCTTGTCTCTGGCCCACTGTAAGGCATACTAGGGTTATTCGCAACTGTTATAGAGTTTTCTCTGTGTTGTCTTTTCAGCCTGGCCAGTAAATAATGCACTTGGTCATATTAGTACCAGGGATGCTAATTTGGGTCACATTTGGGTGACATGGAGGACAGTATAGACCTGGCTCCAGAGAGCTTGGAGTGAGGGTGCTCTACTGCCCATACCAGGATAAACAAATAAACAAGACTAAACCAAGGTCTGGAAAAAGCTGAGTAAACCATAGCAAAGATCTTCAAGGTGGTTGCTCCAGGTACCCTCAAATCCTGTTTAAACTCAGCAATTTCTCAAGATCTCCATTTCCTGAACAATTTCAAACACACACACACACACACACACACACACACATATAGAAAAGAGTCTCAGGCATAATATCCGATACTGCTGGGACCAAAAGAGAGACGAGGTGACTTACAGGGAGTAATTCATTCTAGCAGAAGAGCTGCATTTCCTTCTTATGGTCAAGGAATGAAGTGACTGTATGTGCTTTAAGAGCCCTGGTGGGCAATGCTTAAGCACTCATCTGCTAACCGAAAGGCTGGTGGTTTGAACCCATCAGTGGCTCTATGGAAGGAAAGACCTGGTGATCTGTTCCCATAAGGATTTCAGCCAAGGAAACCCTATGAGACATTTCTGCTCTATCCTATAGGGTCACTATGATTTGGAACCAACTCGATAGTATGCAAGAACATTTGTGCTCTGTCTGTATGTCCGTCCCCACCCTACACCCCCACCCCCCCATTCAGGACTATATCTAAAGCCCTGGGAGATAGAAACAAGGTTAGACATCAAACAAGAGCCCTAGGAGGAAGGGACCCATCTTAGTCATCTAGTGCTGCTGTAACAGAAAATATCACAAGTGGATGACTTTAAGAGAAATTTACTTATTCAGAGTGAAGTAAGCTAAAAGTCTAAATTCAGGATGTTAACTCCAGGGGAAAGGTTTATCTGCCTGTCGGCTCTGGAGGAAGGGCCTTGTCCTCAATCTTCCTCTGGTCAAGGAGCTTCTCAGATACAGGGACCCCCAAGTCCAAAGGACACACTCTGCTCCCAGTACTGCTTTATTGGATGAGATCCCCAACTCTCTGCTTGCTTCTCTTTCCTTTTATTGTTTGAAGATAAAAGATGGTGCAGGCTACACCCCAGAGGAATTCCCTTTACATTGGATCAGGAAAATAAGCTGGGTAAGGGTGTTACAATCCCACCCCAATCCTCTTGAACATAAAATTGCAATCACAAAATGGAAGACAGGCACACAGTAGTGGGAATCATGACCCAGCCAAGTCAACAGACACAGTTTGGGGGGGACCATATTTCAATCCATAGCAGACCTGTTGCTTTTCCATTCAGTTGCACAGGGAGGTGGTGCAACTCATGGCAGCCCATGTTCATCGGCCACCTGTTTTGGACTTTGCTTCATCCTTTAGTCTGTAACACCTCCCCTCAGTCACAGGGGGCAAGCCCTTCAAGGCACCAGCCTAGACTCCAGTTACGTCCTACCAGGGCTCTGGGCCACAAGGCAATGGAGTGAGGAGGCATCCAGATTTGGTGCTTTTCTGGAGGATGCTGGTGATTGACCTTTAAATCACAGAGATAATGATTCTCGGCGTGTGGTTCGCCTTGACTCTTTGGGTTTGGTTTAGTTTTCCATTGACGTTACACTTGGCCATATTTGAGAGCTAGTTTCTCTTCTCCAAGACTGTTGCTCCTAGGAGTCATCAACTCTATATCTCAGCTCATCCTTCTCGCTAGAACAATGACTTCCCACACAAGACGTAGTGTACCACCTCCCCTTAGTCATGCCTCTTTTTCTCTGTCTCCTTTACAACATCCAGTGGATGTCCCTTTGATTCCTTTCCTCCCTTGGTAAATATTTGTATTCTTTGCTTCCTTTCTGTAGCTGCTTAGGGGAAGGTTTCTTCTAGCCACCTACATAAATCAGAGGAGAGTCTGACCCACCCTGAGGAGAAGCAGGCTTGCCTGCTGTCTGAGTGTGCCATTCACTGGCCAGGCATTCTCATGACATGTTACAAGAGGCATTTCCTTCCTCTCACAAGTCTGCCACATTTTCTTCCTAAACTCTGTAGTCTTCTTGTCCAGATGGGAAGATGGAACTACTGAATGAACATGGAAAGGATTCTTAAAGCTTTGTAAACTAACCCTCCACCCCCAAGTCCCAAGAGCAGAGGAATCCTTAGTGAGTCCACCTGCTCAGGAGATGCCCCTCCAGATAGAAAAAAGTCTTGTATCATCCTTATTTCCTTCACAAGATAGTGGCTCTGATGCTCAGATTCCCTGGGCCTGGTAGAGCCTCATTATGCTCTTCTTTGGAAAGCACTAAGCAGCTACAGAACTGAAAACTATACCTCCTAGAGAAATCTCCCAGTCAGCTATCCACATTGGAACCCAACCCTTAGGGACAAGTAGCACATAGTTGTGGTGTCACTTTTATACTGTCTAATTGAGGGAAAATATACCAACTACTCTGAGCCAAAAAGAACACCTCATAGACCCATTCTTGAATTTTCTACCACTTCAAAATTAAATGTGGACACTTGATAAAGAGTCTGTATCAAGTTGGAGGTTAAAAGAAAATTGTCTCAAACTCCAGTCCATTCAGTGAGTAGTATTTCATGAATGTGTTGTACTCCAGTAAGTATATTGCTTTCTTCCAGGAAATACTAGGAACCAAATTTGATTTGGATTTGAAGTGTTATTTGGCAAAACTTACTAACTATCTCCATTTTCTAAAGTTTCAAGGCTCTAGATTTCAGTGAAAAGAACATTTCTCCTGCAGAGAAAGGAACCCACTCTCTCTGATTCTGGTGATTTCTGCCAGGGACTGAAGGCATCCCCGACTTACAAGGGAACCATCAAGCTGCCAAGTTGATGTGAGGGAATCATAAAGCTGAGAGAGAATTTAGATATGACCCACGTGAAGTAGTCAAATTTCTTTTAGGTGCAGAACCCATTATTCAAATGAAGTCTTACTCAGATGCCTTCTATCAAACTCCTAGTGCTGCTGTATGTAACACGTTAGCACAACTTGATGACTTAAAATGACAGTTACTCATTTTATCTCCGTTTTGGAGACCATGACTCAAGATTTAGGTGTTAACAGGGTCATCCTCCCTCCAGAGGCTCTGTGGGAGTCTTTACTAGCCGCTTTCAGCTCTTGGTGGCTCCCGGCCTTCTTTAGCTTGTCACAGCAAACTCCATCTTCTCGTGGTCTTCTTCCCTGTGTGCCTGTACTGTCTCCTGTGAAGATACTCTGATTGGAATTGGGTCCCACACTGATCCAGTGTGATTGTATTGTGATCCTTACCTTCATTATATCTGTAAAGGCCCTATTTCCAAGTAAGTCCTCCTAGAACTGTTCTGAGGTTCTGGAACATGATTTTTGGTAAGACATAGTTCAAGCCACTATAGGCCCAAGATGTAAAACTGATAAAAATGGAAGCCACTCTGTAACACTGGGGAAAGAGGAGACAAAACTCTATCTACTCAACTTTGACCTAGCCACCCAAGAAGTCTCTGAAGACTCCCTGGAGCAGTGTGAAAATCCTTAATTATAGGCATACCTCAGAGATATTCCAGGTTTGATTCCACATTACCACAATAAAGTAAACATGGTACCTGTAAAAATTGTGTTTATACTGTAGTTTGTTAAGTATGCAATAGCGTTATGCCTAAATAAAACAATGTACATACCTGAATTTATTACTTTATTGCTAAAAAATGCTAACCATTATCTGAGCCTTCAGCAAGTCACAATCTTTTTGCTGGTAGAGGGTCTTGCCTTGATGTTGATGGCTGTTGACTGATCAGAGTGGTGGTTGCTGAAGGCTGAGGTGGCTGTGGCAATTTCTTAAAATAAGACAGCAATGAACTGCCGCATCCACTGAGTCTTCCTTCCATGAAAGATCTCTTGCTGGATAGAGTTTTACCCACACCAGAACTTTTTTTCAAATTGGAGTCAGTCATCTCAAACCCTTCTACCCCTTATCAACTAATTTTATGTGATGGTCTAAATCCTTTGTTGTCATTTCCACAGTGGTCACAGTTACCTTTGCAAGGAGCGGATCCATCTGAAGAAACCACTTTCTTTGCTTATCTCTATGAAACAACTCCTCATTCACTGAAGTGATATCGTAACATTGCAGCAGTTCAGTCACATCATCAGGTTCCATTTCTAATTCTAGTTTTCTGCTATTTCTGCCACATCGGCCATTACTGCCTCCACTGAAGTCTTCAGCCCCTCAAAATCACCCATGAGGGTTGGAATCAAATTCTTCCAAACGCCTGTTAAAGTTTATATTTTGACTTATTCCCATGAATTGCAAATATTCTTAATAGCACTTAGACTAGAGAATCCTTTCCAAAGGTTTTTAATTTACTTTGTCCAGATCCATCAGAGGAGTCACTATCTATGGCAGCTATAGCCTTACAAAATGTACTTTTTAAATGATAAGACTTGAAATTACTCCTTACTCTATGTTTTAAGAGTGGATGTTGTGTTAGCAAGCATGAAAACTACGTTATCTCCCTGTATTTCTCCACTAGAGCTCTTGGATGACTAGATGCATTGCCAGTGAGCAGTCATATGTTGAAAAGAATCTTTTGTTCTGAGCAGTAGGTCGTAAACGTGGGCTTAAAATATTCAATAAACCATGCTGTAAACAGATGTGTTGTTCCGTTTATAGAGCACAAGCAGAATAGATTTAGCACAATTCTTAAGGGCCATAGGATTTTTGGAGTGGGAAACGAGCAGTGGCTTAACTTAAAGTTACCAGCTGCATTAGCTCCTAACAAGAGAAATTAGTCTGTCCTTTGAAGTTTTGAAGCCAGGCATTTGTGGCTAACTACGAAAAAGTTCTATATAGCATCTTCTTCCGGTATAAGGCTGTTTCACCTACACTAAAAATCTGTTGTATGTTGTAACCACTTCATCAATTAGCTAGATCTTGTGGATAACTTGCTGCAGTTTCTGTATCAGCACTTGCTGGTTTAGATTGTACTTGTGTATAAAGACAGCTTCTTTTCTTAAACCTCATGAACCAGCAGCCTCTGCTAGCTTCAGACTTTTCTCCTAGAGCTTCCTCGCCTCTCTCAGCCTTTGTAGATAGAATAGAAAAGTTAGGGATTTGCTCTGGGTTAGGCTTTGGTTTAAGGGAATACTGTAGCTGATTTGATCTATCTAAACTACTAAAACTTTCTCCCTATCAGCAGTAAGGCTGTTTTGCTAGCTTATCATTTATGCGTTCACTGGAGTAGCATTTTTAATTTCCTCCAAGAACTTTTCCTTTGCAGTCACAACTTGGCCAACTATTTGGTATGAGAGAACTAGGTTTCAGCCTAGCTCAGCTTTCAACATGGCCTTCCTCACTAAGCTTAATCATTTCTAGCTTTTGACTTAAAGTTAGAGTTGTATGTCTCTTCCTTTCACTTCAACACTTAGAGACCACTGTAGGATTATTAACTGGCCTAATTTATTGTCTCATGGAGTAGGGAGGCCTGAGGACAGGGAGAGAGATGGAGAATGGTCTATTGGTGGGCAGTCAGAACACATACAATATTTAGCAGTTAGATTTGCTATCTTTGGTGATACGTAACACAAGGCTATGTGTCAGTTTAGCTAGGCTATGATTCCCAGTGGTTTGACAGTTTTATGTAATGATGTAATTTGACAGTTATGTAATGATATACTCATCTTCCATTTTGTGATCCAACATGGTCATCGTCCAGTTTTGCAAAATGCGAATTTTTGCATGATGACCTGATTTTTGGAATCTAACCGTGTAGATAGGCACCCTGTTGGCATAGTGGTTAAATGCAAAGTCTGCTAACCAAAAGGTCAGCAGTTTGAATCCATCAGGTGCTCCTTGGAAATTCTATGGTGCAGTTCTTCTCTGTCCTGTAGGGTCGCTATGAGTCAGAATCAACTTGATGGCAGTTTTTAAAAAAAAAAAAAAAAAAAAAAAAAATTCTAGATAAGAGTGGGTATAGTGTTATCTCTAACCATGAAAGACATACATTTCCCTTGTGCTGCCAATCTAAAGCAAGTTTGTTCTACCTGTCACTGTAGCCAGAAATTCAGAGACAAATATTTTATTTGCAGACATGCCAGTAATCTGGGGGACAGCAAGCCAAAAACTGTCCCATTTGGTTGCATTTCTGGTGATTTTTATAGCCAGAATTCAAAGGAGTTGGTGTTTGTCACAGAACAATCAAACAGAGTGAACTAACCAAAATTTTATTACCTCTCTCTGAGGTCTTAATCAATTCTGTTTTCTTCAGAGATAGGGAGAGGAATGCAGACCTGCTAATCTGGTCTGAGTATGATAATTGAGGCAGAGGATGGAATGTAGCTTAATAACCTAAGTTAACGTTGTTAGGTTCTTAACATTTACCACCATTTGGTCTATAGGTGATAATTAAGGTGGAGGGTGGAATATAGCTTAATAACCAAAGTGACTTGTTAGGTTCTTTCTTAGATTTTACCACCACTTGTATGTCCTGGGCATGGTTTGTGGTACCCCAAAATAGTTATAATAGTAACATCAAAGATCACTGATCACAGATCACCCGTAACAGATATGTTTTAGTTATCTAGTGCTGTTTTAACAGAAATACCACAAGTGGCTGTAGATAGCTTTAAAAAGAGAAGTTTTATTTGTCACAGTCCAGTAAGTTAAAAGTTCAAATTCAGGGTGTCAGCTCCAGGGGAAGGCTTTCTCTGCTGGCACTGGAGGAAGGTCCTTGTCATCAATCTTCCCCTAGACTAGAGCTTCTGAGCCATGGGGACCTTGGTCCTTTCCAAAGGACACACCCAGCTCCAGGAACTGCTTCCTTCTTCGATGGTATGAGGCCCCTGAATGCTATTTCCTGTCCTTTATATCTCAAGAGATCGCTGCAAGACACAACAAACTTATACATAGAAACTTACTGTACCAGCACAACTGCCACCCGTCTACTCTCATTAACATCATAGAGATAGAAACTCCAGCATGGAGGAACATCACACAATACCAGGAATTATGGCCCAGCCAAACTGCCACAGGTTTTTTTAGGGAACATGATTCAATCCATGACAAGATATAATAATAATGAAAAAGTTTGAATATTACAAGAATAACCAGTGTGTCACAGAGACACAAAGTGACTACATGCAGTTGGAAAAATGGTGGCAGTAAACTTGTTTGATGAAGGGTTGCTGTAAATCTTCAATTTGTAAAAACCACAATATCTGTGAAACTCAATAAAGTGAAGCACAATAAAACAAGACATAATATAAGCCAATGCCCTTATTGCTGGAGCCTGCCCTGGCTCTTCACTTTTGTAAGACTGATCCCTCAGCTGCACCTTCTCCACACCTCTGTTTCTAGATAATTCTCTGGTTCATGAGACCAAAGTCGCCCTGGACTTTAGTTCCAGCCAGACCTGGGGACTCAGTTGTAAAACCAGGCTTCCTTTTTGATTCCAGGCCTTGTTAATAGACGTGATCCAGTGTACACTCTGTTGACAATAAACTAGTATACCTACTCTTCACTAATGAACTGTCATTATCAACATTTTGCATTTACAACAATACTGAAATATCTACTATTTGACTGTTTTGTGCATTTATGGCCTATGTGTGACAGTGGCGAGGTGGTTGAGGTTATATGTCACCTTGGCTAGGCTATGGTTCTCAGTGGTTTGGCAGTTATGTAAAGATGTAATCTGACAGTTATGTAATAATATGCTCATCTTCCATTTTGGTCATCCTCCATTTTTGCAAAATGACAATTTTTGCATAATGACCAATTTTTGGAACATAACCATGTAGATAAGTGAGGAGTAGGTGTAGTGTTATCTCTAGTATGAAAGACAGCAATTTCCCCTGCATACCCTTTTCCCCCTTTTTCTTGGTTAGCACAAAAAGGCAAGAATTCCTGGGTCATCTTTCACCATCCATACAACTCTGAGTTCTCTAATCAAACTCCTCCCTTGCTACCCCTCCCTACTTTAAAAACTTTTTCGCTTTGTCCTCTATTCCCCACAGTGCATCCTCTTTTCGGGGATCAGTAAGTATGTTCTGTAACAGGTCACATAGTAAATACATTCAGCATTGTGGACCATATGTTCTCTGATACAACTACTCTGTGCTCAACTCAGCCACTGTGGTGTTAAAGCAACCATACGTAATGTGTTAGCCATAAGCGTGGTTGTATTCCTATAAAATTTTATAAACACAGGCAGTCCATAGGCTATCTCTTGCCCTAAATCTTCGATTTCCTTTCTGATCATTCCCTTTACTTTTTGATTCTCCCCTGAGGACCCTGCTTCTCCTATAGTTTCTTAATGACATGGCCCCTTCTCTCCTATATGCATCCTTAAACCATTACTGGGCCTGTAGCTTGGGACAGGAGTTCTGCTTTATCCTGATTTCTGCTTTCAGACCATTGCCCCTCTCGTCTTCCTAAAAGCCTCCAATTTTAATGCCTCTGCCACCAGACCCCTCTCTATACCCTGCTTCTCTGTTTCATAGTCCTCTACAGACCTGGCAATCTGCGCTTTTAAAGCTTACAAAACCCTGTGGGGAAGTTCTCTGTCAAAGGGGGTTGCTACGAGTTGAAATCAACAGTAGCTAATAACAGCAGACCTCTGGATCACCACCACCACCTTATTCCTGAAGACGTTAGCTGTGGGCTCACGCCAGCTCTCTGCAACACTCAGTACTGCAGCCAGCATCCTTCAGCAGCATCTCGCTTCCTTGATACCTTCTTCTCCAGATGTTCTGGCCTCCATTCTTTCTCAGCTGTTCAGTCCCACGGTCATATCCTAGTCTGTTTTCTCTTAGTTATCTAGTGTTGCTGTAACAGAAGTACCACAGGTGAGTGGCTTTAACAAACAGAAATTTATTCTGTCATAGATTAGAAGGGTAGAAGGCCAAATTAAGGGTACTAGCTCCAGGGGGAAGGCTTTCTTTCTCTGTTGACTCTGGTTGGAGGTCCTTATCATCAGTCTTCTCCTGGTCTGGAAGCTTCTTAGCGAGAGCTAAAGAAGACACTCTGCTCCTGGACCTGCTTGCTGATAGCAATGAGCTCCTCTGTTCTCTGATCACTTCTCTGTTTTATGTCTAAAGAGAGACCGACTCAAGGTACAAACTAATCCTATGGATTTTGTCCTGCTTTATTTGCATAACTGCCTCTAGTCCTGCCTCATTAACATCACAGAGGTTAAGATTTACAGCACAGGAAAATTACATCAGATCACAGAATGGAGAACCACCACACGATACTAGGAATCATGGCCTAGCCAAGTTGACATACATTTTTAGAGGATATAGTTCTGTCCATAATATTCTACCATTTGGCCCCTGTCATGGATTGAATTGTATCCCCCAAAAAACGTATAGAAATTCGGCTCAGTACCAGTATTTTGTGACTGCCCTCCATTTTGTGATTTTCCTATGCTATAAATTAAAGAGGATTAGGGTGGGACTGTAAATCCCTTCCTACAAACAACTACCAGCTCCACTGTAAAGGGAGCTTCCCTGGAGTGTGGCTTGCACCACCTTTTATCCTTTTATCTATCTTACAAGAGATAAAAAGAAAGGGAAGCAAGCAAAGAATTGGGAACCTCATACCACCAAGAAAGCAGCATCAGAAGTAGAACACTTCCTTGAGACCTGAGGTTTCTGCACCAGGATACTCCCCGACAAAGACTATGCAACTCAAGGACTTTCCTCCAGAGCCAGAGGGAAAATCTTCCCCTGCTATAGACATCCTGAATTTGGACTTGCAGCCTACTGGACTACGTAAAAATCAACTTTTCTTTGTTAAAGCCATCTACTGTTGGTATTTCTGTTAGAGCAGCACTAGATGAGTCAAACAGCTGCCCAAAATTAATGTCCTTGCCACACATGTAAAACTCTTCCACCCCATCATATCGTCCCAAAAGTCTTAAATCAACTCAAAATCCAAATTCCATCCTGGGGAGGATGGAATGCCTCTTCACCTGTGAAATCTAGGACACAGGTTATCTGCTTGTGAAGTGCAACAATGGAATAGGCACAAGTTAGATATTTCTGTTAGCAATAGGAGAAACAAGAGAGAAAAAAAGAAATAACAGGCATTAAGCAAGTCAAAAATCAAGCAGAACAATTTACATCAGCGCTCAAGGCTTGGAAAGAATATTCTCTGAGACTATCCAGGCAGTGGCCCTGCCTGCGAGGCTCTGTATTTTAGCCGTATTCTCCATATACAAGTTGGAGGCCCCTCGGCCATGGGCTTCAGTTCTGTCTTTCAGGTCCAGTAGAATGGCAACTCTGTTCCCTCAGCTTTAGGTGGTTCTGTTCTCTCACTTTATCTGAGTGGCGACCTCTCCTTTGACCTGGCATGTCCTGTTCTTCTGCCCCTTGGGCCTGGCAGCCCCATTTCCTCAGTTTTGGACAGCAAGTTCAGTCCCATTCCACCGGCACTCTTCAAAGGCAACCCTGCCGTCCCAGAATAGAGTTGGTGACTATCTGAGTCTTTGAAACCTAGGAGGCAGTCATCTCCCACCCTTTGAGACCCAGCAAGCTGTGGTTCCACCCTTTGAGACCAAAGAGGTTATAGTCCCACCCTTTGAGCCAGAGGCTATTCTGCTTCGTGTGCTTCTTGTTGATTCAGGGTCTGCTTCTTGGTTCCTTGACTTCTCAGCCCCTCAGTACCTGGGGTTTCTTGGACTGGCCGGCCTCTGCCCTACTTGGGCAAGTGTTATCAAGTTATTTATCTCTCCCAATAAGTGCCTGGAGCCACCTTATTCTGCCAGAAAACTTTGACTAGAAGGCAGTCAGGTCTCTCATTCCATTGGTAAGCAAGCCTGGAGGCACTTCCCTCCACCAGGAAGCTTCCTGCCTGAAGGTACTCAACTCTCTTGCTCTGTGAGTGGTATCCTGCACTGTCTACTGCCAATTCCTGGTTCTGCTGCTGCTGTTTCTCTGCTACTGCTTCCTGCCATCTGTGCTGTTTCTGATGTTATAGCTCTCCATTACTTCCTTCTGAGCTCTCGACACAATTGTCTTTGATGTCCAGAATTCTACCAACAGTCTCTTCAAGGAAATCTAAGCTTTTATTATTGTTGTTGTTAGGTGACTTTGAGTCAGTTACAACTCATAGCAACTCTATAGGATGGAGTAGAATGGCCATATAGGGTTACCAAGAAGAAGCTGGTGGATTTGAGCTGCTGACTACTTGGTTAGCACCATGCTCTTAACTGCTACACCACTTCAGAACTTTAAACTCTTCTAGCCTTTACCTGTAACTCAATTCCAAAACTACTTCCACATTGTAAGTATCTGTTAGAGCAGCACCCTGCCCCTGGCACCAAATTCTTTTTATATATATATATATATATATATTATGATTGAATGAAGATGTACATTCCCATATAAATTTACATGCCCAAGTATATACAGCTCCCACTGTTCTTCCTGCCCAGTGACAGCACACTCTCTCTGCTCCATACATGTCTTATCCTCCCAACAGTCTCCTATCCACTCCTCTCCACCCACTCCCCCACCTGCAGTAGGAGGTCAGCAGGACAACATCCTATGGATGCATAGAACCATAAAGTGCACACATGATATGGTCACTCTGTGTCACCAAGTCCAATCCATTCCTGTCTGAAGAGTTGACCTCCATTATGATTTATGGGCAGGGACAGCATCAGGGCCAGGGACCATGCTCCCAGGGAACTCTAAGGACCCAGACCATCAATTGTGGTCTTCTAGTGGAGATCTCAGGGCGCACCCCCTTTTATTCTTGTTGCCAGTGAGACTCAACTTTGTGAGCTCCATCACGGTTGTCATTGGTGGTGGCTGGGTACCATCCAGTTCTTCTGGTCACAAGTCGATGTAGTCACCTACTGACATGGGTCTCTCTGTCTTCTGGGCTCTTTCCTCCGTGTCATTTTGTTCCTCGGTGACCATCTGTTCCTGCTGAGTTGGGACCATTCGATGTATCCTCAGATAGCAGCCTGTCAGCTTTTAAGACCCCAGACATCCTGGCACCAAATTCTGTCTTGGTCACCTAGTGCTACTATAACCAAACTACCAAAATGGATGATTTTTAACAAATAGAAATTTAGTCTCTCACAGTTTAGAAGGCTAGAAGTCCAATTCAGGGTGCCAGTTCCAGGGGAAGGTTTTTGCTTTCTTTTGACTCTAGGGGAAGATTCTTGTTATCAATCTTCTCCTAGTCTAGGAGATTCTTAGCCCAGGTAGCCTAGGTCTCAAGAATGTACTCTACTCTGGGCTCTTCTTACTGCTGGTAATGAGGTCCCTCTTCTCTCTTCACTTCTCTTTTTTATGTCTCAAAAGAGATTGACTCAAAGCACCATAAAAGTAGTAATTAATAAAAGAGCAAGGAGAAAAGATCAGAAAACATGGAAACTGAGTAACACCTTGCTTAAAAACCACTGAGTAAAAGAAAAAAATCAAAGATGGAATAAAAAAAGAATTCTAGCATCAAATGGGAACAAAAATGCATCATACCCAAACCTTTGAGACACAGCAAAGGCAGTGCTCAGAGGTCAACTGTAACAAGAGATACATACATCAAAAAGAAGTGACAAAAATCAAAACATTAACCCTACAATTCCAACAAATAGAGAACAGCAAAAGAAGCCCAGAGTCACCAGAAGAAAGGAATAATAAAGATCAGAGCACAAATACATGAAATAGAGAAGAGAAAAACAATATAAGCAGCAAAACCAAAAGTTGAGTCTTTGAAAGAATCAACAAAATTGACAAATCATTAGTCAAACTGACAAAATAAAAACAGGAAAGCAAGTAGTCCAAATAAATCAAATGGAGAACATTACAACAGACTCATCTGCAATAAAAAGGATCATAGCAGAGCACTAGGAAAAACTGGACTCCAACAAATTTGAAAACCTAGAAGAAATGGGCAAATTTCTAGAAAAATACTTTCTACCAAAATTAACACAAACTGAGGTAGAAAATCTGGACATAACTCATAACAAGAGAAGAGATTGAAAAGATAATTAAAACAAAAAGAAGAACCTCCAAAAAAAATATTCTGGCCCGGATGGTTTCCCTGGAAAATTCTACCAAACACTGAAATAACTCCTCACACTAGTACTACTCAAACAATTTCAGGACATAAGAAAAGTATACTTCCAAATTTATTCTATGAAGCCACTGTAACCTTGATACCAAAACCAAGCAAACAAAAAAAAATTACAGGTCAATATCCCTTACGAATATGAATGCAGAAATTGTCAGCAAAATTCTAGCCAAAAGACTTCAGCATCATATTAAAAAAATATATCACACTCAACAAGTGGAATTCACACCAGATATGCAAAGATGGTTCAAAATTAGTAACTGCCACATAACTAAAAGAATTACATGATCATCTCAGTTCATGTAGAAAAGGCATTTGACAAAGTCCAACACCATTCCTAATTAAAAAAAAAAAATCTCAAAGAAATAGGAATAGAAAGGAAATTCCTCAGCATAATGAAGGGCATCTATATACAACCAACAGCATTATTATCAACAGAGAGAGGTTGAAAACATTCCCTCTGAGAATAAAAACAAATTAAGGATACCCTTTATCACTACTCCTATTTAACATTATGCTGTAAATCCTAGCTACAGCTGTAAGGCAAGAAAAAAAAAAATAAAGAGCATCCAGATTGGTAAGGAAGAAGTAAAACTATCCCTAGCCATGGATGATATGATACTATCTATACGTAGAGAACTCTAAGGACTCCCTAAGAAAACAACTGGAACTTACAAGAAGATTCAGAAGTGTGGTAGGATGCAAATTAGTAATACAAAAATAAGTTGAATCCCTATGCACCAATAAAGAGAAGTATACAAAGGATTTCAGGAAAGCGATATCATTTATAATAGCCCCTAAAAAATAAAATAATTAGGAATAAATCTGACCGGAGGCATAAAAGATGTGTACCAAGAAAACTACCAATCACTACTGTGAGAAGCCAGAAGAGCTCTACATAAATGGAAAAACGTATCATGCTCATAGATAGGTAGACTCAACGTTGTAAAAATCTTAGTTTTACCCAAAGCAATCTACAAATACAATATAATCCTGATCCAATACTAAAAGCACTCTTTAAGTGGGAAAAGCTAATTAATAACTTTATGTGGAAAAGAAAGAGGCCCTGGATAAGTAAAGCACTATTGATGAAGAAGAACAAAGTAGAAAGACTTCTACTGGAAGCCTGACCTCAAAACCTACTGTACAGCCACAGTAGTCAAAATAGCATGATACTGATACAATTTCAGACATACTGTCCAATGGAATAGAAACATGAACCCAGGTGTAAGTCCATCTACCTATGGCCACCTGATCTTTGACAATGGCCCAAAGTCCGTTAAATGCGGAAAGAACTTACCAGACCATCTCAGTTTGGACTCGTGATGTTTCAAGTGATTGTTCTCACTTTTGCATCAGTTTCCTACCTTAGAGAATTTTATATCACATATTAAAATGCTGTAGTGTCTCATGTTTAAAAATAAACAAAATTCCCTTGACCCTCTTTTCAGTAACCATCTTTCTTTATTCCTTTTTACAGCTAAATTTCTCAGAAGACTTTTCTGTATGGTAGCTACTAGCCTCGTATGGCCATTGAGCACTTGAAATGTGTCTAATTCAAATTGCAGTATTCTGTAACTGTAAAATATACAACAGATTTCAACAATTTAGTTCAGAACAAAGAATGACAAACAACTATTTAATGATTTTTATATTGATTATATATTGTAATGATAATATTTTCACTACATTGTTCTAAGTAAAATATACAAGTGATTTTACTTGATTCTTTTTACTTTTATAATGTGGCTAATAGATCATTTAAATTACATATATGGCTCTCATTTATGACTTGCATCATATTTCTCGGTGTACGCACTATCTGAACTTCTCCTCCCCTTCTTTCATGAACCTACATCAGTTAGTCTTTTGTCCCCATCATTCCATCAAAATATACTTTCTGAAAGTCTCAGTAATCTTTCTGTTGCTAGATCCAGTGTTCAATTCCCCAACCTTGTATCTACAGCATGTGCACAGTTAAGCCCTGCCTTCTCATTGACTTCTTTTGTCACTGGACTCTCTGTTTTCTCCACTTCTCCTGCTACCTCACAAGCCACAGCCTATTAGTCCTTTTTGCTAGTTCCTCTTCTGCTTGACCCCTAAATATTGAAGTGTCCTAAGGCTCAGTCTTTTCACATCTTCACATAATACAGTAGCCTCCTCTGTGATGTCACATGATTTTACCATCTACAAGGCCTGCCAATTAAGTTCATGAAGTCATCCTAGCAAAAGGGCTACATACTTCATTTCTGAATATCACTACAGACACCTTCAAAGTACTCCCCTTGATAAGCTATGCACACTTCAAAGCAATTTTGGAACTCTTTCTGGCATTCATTATCGTTGTTGCATGTTTTTGTGTGCTGTTGTGAGAATGTCAGAGCTTGAATTAGAATAGCGAACAAACATTAAATTTCTTGTTAAGCTTGGCAAGAGTAGAAGTGAAATCGGGGACATGTTAGGCCAAGTTTGTGGGGGTAATGCCAGGAAGAAAACAGCAGTATACAAATGGATTAGATATTTTTTTGAGGGAAGAGAAAGCATCACTGATAAAGAGAGGTCAGGGCAACCAGTAATAAGCAGAACTGACAAAACCACTAGAAAAATTGGTTGAGTTGTGCATCAGAATTGTCAGAGTGCTGTGAGAGTTACAGCAGACCAAGTAAACATCTGTACAGAAACGGGAAAATCGTAACTGAAAATTTGGCATGAGAAAAGTGTGTGCAAAAATGGTCCCGAAGGAGCTCATCAATGAACAAAAGCAAAGGAGAGTCAAAGTTTTCCAAGATCTTTTGGAGAGGCAAGACAATGTTTTGTGCTGTGTTACCACTGGTGAGGAAACATGGGCATACCAACAGGACCCTGAAACAAAGCATCAAAGTACACATGGCAGTCAGCCAATTCTCCATGACCAAAAAAAGCTCTGTCAATTGAAATCAAGTGTCAAAATGATATTGCTAACATTTTTTTTACATCAGAGCGATTGTTCATTATAAATTTGTACCAATCGGACAGTTAACCAAGTTTACTATTGGAAAGTACTGAAAAGGCTGCATAAAAAGTTAGGCAAAAATGACCTGAACTTTTCTCTAACAGTGTATGGCTCTTGCATCATGACAATGCACCAGCTCACATGGTACTGTCTGTGAGGGAGTTTTTAGCCAGTAAACAAATAACTGTGTTGGAACACGCTACCCACTCACCTGATCTGGCCCCCAACGACTTTTTTCTTCACTCGAAGATAAAGGAAATATTCAAAGGATGACATCTTGATGACATACAGGATGTCAAGGGTAATATGATGACAGCTCTGATGGCCATTCCAGAAAAAACTTTCAAAATCTCTTTGAAGGGTGGACTAGGCACTGGCCTCGGTGCATAGCTTCCCAAGGGGAGTACTTCGAAAGTGACCATAGTGATATTCAGCAGTGAGGTATGTAGCACATCTAGGATGAGTTTGAGAATTTAATTGTCAGATCTTATATTTATATTATAAATATAGTATATAAATATAATATTTTATAAGATAAATATGGATTTATACTTACTTATATAGAATACCTGTGTAGCTCCAGTGGTTAAGTACCTGTCTACACCAAGGCACCTCAAAGGAAAGCCTAGTGATCTCTTTCCTAACGATGACAGCCATCAGAAACCCTGTGGAGTATAGTTCTATTCTGATACACACGTAGCCACCATGAGTCAGAGTCAACTTGATGACAACTGGTTATATATAAGTATATTTTTAAATTTTATTTTATCTTTGTATGCAAAAATGTATGTGTGTGCATTGTTTACTGATCGTTTGATTTGTTGTCTCCTCTACCTGAATGTAAACTCCGTAAGGGCAAAGACTTGTCCATTTCGTTCACCACCATAACTACAGTGTCTAGAACAGTGCCTGGTACAGAGTAGGTATTCACGTTTGTCAAAGGCTTAAATATGCAAGCACAGACCCAAAGTGACAGACCTGAAGTTGCCATGTCTCAGTTCTGTGTCTTAATGTGTGCTTTTCATTCTTCTTGAAATGTGTTGATTTAGACATTCAATCATTCACTTGTTTAACAGATATCTCTTGAACATCTGTTCTATGCAAAGTAGATTTCTATGGGATTAGTTATTTGTGCTTGGGTACAGCCAAAGTAAGGAGGTTGTTAGGAGGAAGGAGAATACTTGGGTCGTGGCTCCCATAGGAGGGAGAGATAACATACCATGAAGGCTGTAAGTGTCACCAGAGCCAGGGGACACTGGACAAACAACCTGCTGTATGATTTTGTCCAGCATCTGCCTGTTTTGCCTTGCTCCTAGCTCCCTCGTGTGTGGTTCCATTCTTGGCATGGGTGACATCTGTGCTAATAGAACATCACACTTTACATTCATTCAGAGCTCCTCCTTTGCACATACCTGGGGCATTGGCCCCCGGGCTGGACAGCCCTGCAGTCTCTGCTACCCAAGCTTCATTCAGAGAATTCGGAGCCCACCTGGGCAGCAAACCACAGCTCTGACAGCTCCTTCTCTCTTTCCTCTCTTCTAGGCTTTTTAGTGCAATTTTAGAACAAGCAACCAAAGCAGACGGGGCAAATGCTCTGGGAGGAAAAGGGGCTGGATTTGATGTGAAGGCGCTGAGGGCTTTCCGAGTGCTGCGCCCCTTGCGGCTGGTGTCTGGAGTCCCGAGTAAGTAAAGCCATTATTCTTGTTTAAAATGTTATCTTGTCACCACCTCTACTCATCTTCAGTGAATTGCCAAGACCACTTTGCAAAGGAGCCTGAGTTCTTGTAAATGGAGATTTTCTAATGAGTTCCTCTGCTTTAAAGAACCCAGCTCTGATATGAGTTAAGCATCAAAATGTTAAACAACATTAAAACACTGTGGTCCTTGATTCTGTAAACCTTTGGAAAAAATCTAAACAGTCACACAGCCAAACGAAAGCAGTCTGCATAGAGCGAACAGTTCATTGGCTCCCTGAACAATCCCCACAAGGCTATGGTCCCAGAATTTAAATCTGTTTATAACGGGGAGAAGCCACGTAAGCAAAGTTGGCTAATCTCTGAGGCAGCAAGAGTATTTGAGCCAATAGGATTATCTCTACTTTCAGTATTTTTCCAAAATATATTCAGGTGTTCTAAAAGTTCTACTACCAGCCCTCTCCTCCTTCCGTGCCATGTGGAGCATCCCAGGTCTCAGAAACTCTGTTGAGGGACACTCTACCTATCATTGTGAGAACTGGTTCTGCCCAGAGAGTAGAGGGAGCTCAGCTCTCTGAATCAGGCAGAGAGCCTTCTTTGGGAAGATACTTTGTCTGTCAGGATGTCAGTCATGGTCACATAGACATACCCTGTTCACTGCTCCCCCAGAAGCCTGTCCCATTACAGAAGAAGACAGTTGCTTTAGGCACCAAGTATTGGGCCAAATAGACCCCAGCTCAGGGAATTCCTCGGGGCTAAGTCAGTGTATGGAGAATACCTCTTTCTCCTCCTGCTTGTCCAGTCTATGGTGTCTGAGAATAATTCTGGATTTTCTTTGCTGAACACTCATTGTTTTAGTCTGCTAGTGCTGCTCTAACAGAAACACCACCAAGTGGCTGGCTTTGACAACGAAAAGTTTCATCTTAAACAGTCCAGTAGAGTACAAGTCCAAATTTAGGATGTCTGCTCCAGTGAAAGGCTTTCACTCTGTCAGCTCTGGAGGAAAGTCCTTGTGCTGTATCAGTCTTTGGTTGGGAAGCATCTTGGCTTAGAAATCGCAGGTCTGAAGGATGCCCTCTTCTCCCAGTGCTGCTTTCTTGATGGTGTGAGGTTTTCAGTTCTCTGATTGATTCCCTTTCCTTTTATTTCTTGTAAGATGAAAGGATAAGGGTGGTACAAGCCAGACTCCAGGGAAACTCCCTTTACAGTGGAACAGAGGTGATCTTGTAAAGGGATTTGCAGCCGCACCCTAATGCTCTCTAACAACCCGCTCTGTTAGACACAGGCAGAGATTAGGATTTACAGCATTAGAAAATCACCAAATGGAGGACAGTCACAGAATACAGGGAATCCTGGCCCGGCCAAATTAGTGCACATATTTAGGGCAAGGGAACAGTTCAATCTGTAACACTCATAGTCTTAGGTTGGCTCCATCGATTCTCTAGGATGGCCCATGACCCAGGACATAAGAGACAGATATTCACGACTAGGCTGGAACCAAACTAGCTTGGAGATGGGAGCAGGGCCCAGGAAATAAAGGGGTCCTCAGAATGCACAGCCTTTTCTGCCTGTACCCTGCACCAGGCACTCACCATTATGTCTGCACTGCTTAGTGGTATCACGTAGAGTTGTGAAACCTTAGAAGGGGCCTAGCATTGCCTGTTTGATTCCTTTTTGCACATGGAAATGGAAACAGAATAGTGAAAAGATCTTCCCAAAGTAATTTAGTTAACTAGCACCACAGCTAGGACTAGAACCAGGTCTCCAGACTTTCAGAACAGCTCTCTTTCCTATCATACCACACTCCTTCTTTTGAAGAATCAAATGGTTACATAACTCTTGATTATTTCAATTACATTACAAGCCTCTTGAAGGGCAGAAGCTTGGCTTGTATTGTCTCTAATTCCCACACAACGTCTCAAATAGTCCGCCCATGGCGGACTGTGAGGATAGCCCGGGACTGGATAATGATTTGTTCTCTGGTATGTAGGGTTGTTCTGAACTGGAACAGACTTGACAGCAGCTGACAATAACAGTGTTTACAGAAGAACACTGCCACATTTTTATTGAATAAATGAGGGCAGGAGTTGTTTTTCTTTGTTGTAGGGACCCCTGTGCTAAGTTTGTGGTCTCTTTTACGCTTCCAAGGGGGCATGGAACTAAACCCCACGTGTAAATTTGACAACAAGTATTCTCAACTTGGCCTTAATTATTTGAGGGCACCTCCTGGGCAGTTCTAATAGAGCCCTGGTGAAGCGGTGGTTAAGTGCTCACATACTAACCAAAAGGTCAGCATTTGGAAACCACCAGCCACACCAAAGGAGAAAGATGTGGCAGCATGCTTCTGTAAGGATTGTTGTTGTTGTGAGCTGCTGTCGAGTCAGTTCCAGTTCAGAACAATGCTATGTGGCACAGAACAAAGTATTATCCAGCCCTGAGCTACCCTCACAGTCATTGTCACACTTAAGCCCGCTGTTGGAGCTGCTGTGTCAATCCATGTCCCTGAGCGTCTTCTTTTCCGCTAACCTTGTACTCTACCGAGCGTGATGCCCCTTTTCAAGAACTGGCTTCTTTTGATACCGTGTCCAAAAGGTGTGAGACAAGTCTCCCCATCCTCACTTCTGAGGAGTATTCTGGCTGTACTTTTGCCAAGACAGATTTGTTCATTGTATGTAGAGTGGCAGTCCATTATACATTCCCTATTCTTCACCATTGTCATAGTTCCAAAGCATCAATTTTTGTTTGGTCTTTCTTATTCATTGTACAGCTTTCACATGTACACGAAATGATTAAAAACTCCATGCCTGGAGTCAAGCACACACCTTAGTAGTACTCAAAATGACATCTTTGCTTTTCAACACCTCAAAGAGGTCTTCTGCCTCAGATTTGCACAATTCAATGCACCTTTTGATTGCTTGACTGTCACTTCCATGAACATTATAGATCCAAGAAAAGTGAAATCCTTGACATCTTCAGACTTTTCTCCGTTTATCATGTTACTAATCAGTTCAGTTGTGAATATTTTTTTTTCTTTACATTGAGGTTCAATCCATACCAAAGGCCATGGTCTTAGATCTTCACCAGCAAGTACTTCAAGTCTTCCTCACTTTCAGAAAGCAGAGTTGTGCCATCTGCATGTCACACGTTATTAATGAGTCTTCCTCCCATCCTGATGTTCCATTCTTCTTAAAGTCCAGCTTCTCAGATTATTTGCTTGGCATACAGATTAAATAGTTATGGTGAAGAGAGACAACCCTAAAGCACATCTTTCCTGCCTTAAACTACATGACGTCCCCTTATTCTGCTCAAATGACTGGTCCAAGGACAGGCTTCTCATGAGCACAGTTAGGCATTCTGTAATGCCCATTCTTCATAATGTTATCCATAATTTGTTGTGACCCACACAGTCAAATACCTTTGTACAGTCAACCAGTAAACATCCTTCTGGTAGTCTGTGCTTCCAGCCACAACATCAGCAATAATATCCCTTGCTCCACATCCCCTTCTAAGTCTGGATTGAATTTCTGGCAGTTCTCTATCAGAATACTGCTGCGACTACTTTCGAATGATTGTCGGCAAAATTTTACAGCCTTGTAAACTCTACAAGGCAGTTCTGTGTTGTTCTTTAGAGTCACCATGAGTCAGAATCAACACAACAGTAACAGGGTTGGGTTGTTTTGGATGGAATGGTCCTACTGTGAAATACAGGGTTGCTATGAGTTGGACCTGACTTGACGCACACAGTTAACAACAGAAGTCATGCACACGATAGCCAAGGCCCAGTCCTCCTTTTTCAAAGCCTAAATTATCTGAGTTTTATTTACCAACAAGTCACCAGAATCAGGCAGCTAGAAAGGAATGTGAGAGGGACTACATCTTATTTTTATTTTTGTTGTGATTTACACGGAAGTTTACAGAGCGAAGTAGTGTCTCATTCCAAAATTCATATATAAATTGTTTCATGACAGTGGCTGCAAACCTGCATTGGGTCAGTGCTCTCTACCTTTTTTTTTTTTAACCCCAAGTTCACCACGCCCATTAGGCCAGTTTTCCTGTCCCCTCCCTGCTCTCATCTGATGTTCTGGGCAGGTGTTGCCCATTTGATCTCATACACTTGATTGATCTAAGAAGAACATTCCTTATGTGTGTTGTTGCTTGTCTTAGAGGCTTGCCTAATCTTTGGCTGAAAATTGAACTGCAGGAGTGGCTTCAAGTCTGAGGTAGACAGATACCCAGGAACACTAGTCTCAGGCATTCCAATAGTCCATGTCAGATCAGCAAGTCTGATCTTTTTGTGAATTTGACCATTTTTCCTACATTTCTCTCCCTCTCTGTCTGGTACTCTCTGTGGTAATTGCACTCACAGTGGTTGGTAATGGTTGCTGGTTACCATCTAATTCTTCTGGACTTCAAGCCTTGTGGGCTATGATTCATGTGATACATTAGTCCCCTGGATTCATTGCTCTGTTGGGTCTTTAGTTTTTTCCCCGTTCTTTGCTCCAAACTAAAAGAGACTTACAGTTTTATCTTAGGTAACCGCTTGCAAGCTTTTAAAACCCCAGGTGCTACTCACCAAAGTAGGATGTAGAACCTTGCCTTTAAGAACTATCCTGTGCCAGAGAGGGCCTTGAAATGTGACTTTAAGGATCTTATGATGGCACAGCCAATGTGTCAGTGAAAGAAAGAATGAATAAATTACAAACTTCAGCCAACAGCCATGATAAATCTTGCCCCGCTCTGTGTGCACTTATTGTTGTTTGCTGTTAGTAGCTGTCGAGTCAGGTTTAACTCTTGGTGACCTGATGTGTAACAGAATATCATTGCCCAGTTTTCACAGCATTGTATTGAATGTTAGGATGTATCATAAAGAATAGATGTAGTCATTTTGTTTCAGGAATTTAACAGTGTATATTAGTTGGCTTTTGCTGAAGCAACACAAAACTCCAAACTCCCAGTGACTTACAGCCACAAACATTTATACCTGACTCAGATCACGTAAGGATGGCATGTCAGCAGCAGTTCTGCAGGGCTCAACTGGGCTCTGGGTTTGAGCGAATCTGTGTTCCATCTCATTCCAGAACCCAGGGTGAAGGAGTAGCTACCATGCGGGCCAGGTTGTTCTATGGCAGAGGGCAAAGCTCAAAAAGGGAGTATATAGCCAAACCACATAAATGTTAAGTTCATACTCAAATGTAGCTTCTGTCACATCTGCTCATATTTCATGAGCAAAAGCAAGTCACATGATTAAATTCAGAAGTACACTGTACCTTCAAAGAAGTATGGACAAATAATCATGAACAAATAGTACAAGGTAACACAAAGAAATCAAGAAAATGGTTATCAGAAATTGTTACAGTAGTTACTCTAGTACAGGGATTCTTAATCAGAGATGCATGTGGTCGAGAGCCACTCACACTTTAGTGTATTAAAAGGGAATGTTACATTAGACAGAGTAGTTAGGGTTCCATTGTAGAAGAATCTAAAGAGTGTCTTATATCTATCTGTATTTTACAAAAGAGCATTACTTTTAGTAAAGCATAAAAGAGAGAGACCCTCAATGAGATGGTTTGACACAGCACAACAGTGGGCTCAAACATACCAAGGACTGAGGGTGGTGCAGGAAACCAGTGTTTCATTCTGTTGTACATGGAGTCACTATAAGTTGGAAGCAACTCAGTGGCTCTGTGACAAGGTTGTGTGTCAGCTTGCCTGGGCCATGATTCTTGGTAGTTTGTCACTTATGAATAGTTTAACAACTACGTAATGATGTAATCACTTGCATAGTAAGACCTGATATAATGTAATTGCCTCCCTGGCAAGATATGCGCTGAGCACCTGATCAGTTAACAGAGAATTTCCTTGAGAACATGCCCTGCATCCAACATATGTGGACTTTCTGGAAAAGCTTGCTGGTTTTTGCTTGCTCTGGATCCTCATCTGACCTCTGGCTCTTGGAACTTGAGCTAGCAACTTATCTGTTGATCCTGGGACTCATCAACAGCATCTGCAGCCCATGAACCAGCAAGTCTGCTGTCTTACCTGCTGATCCTGGGATTAAACAGCCTCCACAGCCCTTGAGTCTGAGGCTTGTTGTTTGACCTGTTGACCTTGGGTTCGCCAGCCCCTACATTTAAGTGAGTCAGGAGAAGCCTCTACAACTGCATGAGCCATTCATTTCCTTGATATAAATTTCTCTCTCTATATATATACACACACACACATATGCTTCACTAATTTGCTTCTCTAGGAAACCTAGCCTAAGATACGCACCTAAAAACAACAAGGACTGAATTGTGGTGGTCAAGAAATGATAACATTCCTTAGAATCCTCTCACCAAGATGAGGACATGATTTAGTGTGTCCTCAAGTACTAGACCCTAGTATTACTGACTATGCAGTTAAGAAAGATATATCTGTATGTGTGTATATGTATATATTGTTATTGTTAAAGATTATGGCACTGGTTGCTTGTGCAGTTGTGGGCAGACTTACAAGTAGCTCTGTGTCTATGTATAGGGCCCACAGCTGTGTCTTGTTTTCTGTTGGTCACCAGCAAAAAGGACATAGCTGTTCTTGGAGCCTAAAGAAAGAGCTTATTCAGCTCTTCACCCCTTCTCATTAGAATAGTGCCTATGTAGCCATTTGATGTAGAGAAATATGTAGACCAAGGTGAATAAACTCATTGTGCTACTTTGGTTGATATTTAAAAAAAAAAAAAGAAACCAGTAATAAGCCAACTCTTCAGACAAGAATGGACTGGATTCAGGGACACAGTGTGATCATATGGTGTGTGTACATTATGCTTCTATGCATTTACAGGAGGCTGTCCTACTAGTCTCTTTCTAAATGGGAGAGAAGAAGGTGGAGAGGGTGGAACATCCTTGTTAAGTGGATACTAGATATATAGAGTGAAAAAGAGAAGTGTGCTGTCACTGAGTGGGAGAGCAGAGGGAGCTACAGATAGCTAGACATTCAAAACCGATTTAGACTATATACTTTCACTTAATCACAATAAAAACCTACTGCCATCGAGCTGATTTTGATTCTCAGGAACCCCATAGAATAGAGTAGAACTGCTTCCAAGAAATGCCTGGTAGATTTGAACTGCTGACCTTTTGATTAGCAGCCATAGAACTTAACCACGACGCCTCCAGAATTTCCTTGGTTGTTATACTCTAGAAAATTGTCAGCAATATCTCCTGCAATTACAAATCTAGACCAATGCCTTCTTCTTCCATTTCTCATGGCCCTAGGTTATCTCCTTTTGTGTTTCAGCAAAACTCCTTAAGAGAATTGCCTCTGTGTAAGATCTCCAATTCTTGTCTTCCCATTTCCTCCTGAGCCCACTCTCATCTGACTTGCTCTCCACTGTTGCACCAGAACATCTCTTATCAAGACACCAGTAATTCCACGTTGCTGAACACAGTGGTCAGTTTGCTGCATCTGACCATTTTACTTTATTAATCTGCAGCATTCAATAGAGCTGATCATCCCTTGTCTTTGAACCTCTGTTGTCACTTGGCTTCTGGGACCTTGCTCTTTCTCAGTTTTGTCCTTATTTCACTTACTTTTCCTTCTTGGGATCCTTCACCATTTCACCCTCATCTACTCATCCTGTTGTTATCCAAGAGTCCCAGGCCTGGATGCTTGGGCTTCTTTTCTGTCTGCACTAATGCCCTGCTTATCATGTCCAGTCTTGTGACGTGAAATGTCATCTGTCATGTAATAACTACCAACTGTCTGTCAACACCACCGCTTGTCTGTCAGTTTGTCATACTGTGTGGCTTAAATAGAGAAAATATTGAGGTTGTCAAGGATTTTGTTTTACCTACATCCACAATCAACACTCATGGAAGCAGAAGTCAAGAAATAAAGTGATGCATTGCATTGGGCCAATTTGCTGGAAAGACCTCTTTAAAGTATTAAGGAACAAAGGTATCACTTTGAGGACTAAGGTGCACCTGACCTAAGCCATGATGTTTTCAGTTGCCTCATATGCATAAAAAAAGCTGGAAAATGAATAAGGCAGACTCAAGAAGAATTAATGCCTTTATTTTATAGTGTTGGTGAGGAATATTGGACAAACCATCAATTGCTTCAGTCTTGGCAAAAGTAGAACCAGAAAGCTCCTTAGAAGAGAGGATGGCGAGAACTCATTTCATGTACATTGGACATGTTATCAGAGGGGACTACTGCCAGAAGAAGGACATCACTCTTAGTAGAGGAGACAATCAGTGAAAAAGAAGAAGACCTTCAACAAGATAGAGTGGCACAGTGGGTGCTACAATGGTCTCAAACTTAGCAACGACCGTGCAGATAGTGCACCCCTGGACAGTTTTCATTCCATTTACATAGTAGGGTCACTGTAAGTTGAAAGAACTAACAGCACCTAACAACAACAATATATGTCAGCAACCCAGGCCTCTTCCCTAAACTCCATATTTGTATATTTAACTGACTACTCCATTCATTTATTCATAGAGAGAGAGAGAGATCTCACACTTATACATCTACAATGAAACTGCCCACCTTCCCAAAGTCTTTTCCATCTCAGTTACTGTTAACTTCATCCCTCTGGCTACCCAGGCCAAAAGTCTTCGACTTACTATCTGTCGACCTTTGCATCCAAGCCATCAGAGAAACTTCCATTAGGTATATCTTCAAAGCCAAGCCAAGCCCAAATACATCCAAAATCTGTCACTTTCTTCCTACATTCACTTTGGTGCCTGCCGTCATCATCTCTCACCTGGGTTCCTGCAGTGGCCTACTAATGGGAGTTTCTGCTTCTACCCTCATGCCTCGCCAGAGCCTAGTCTTAACACAGCAGCCACAACAGCTCTCTTCACATATAGGTGAGATCCTGTCACTGCTCTGCTTAGAGCCCTCCAAAGCTTTCCCAGCTCACTCAATATTCTTCAAGGCCCTCATGACCCCACCCTCTCTGTGCTCTGAGCTCTTCTCCTTCTACTCTGACTGCTCCGCATTCCTCACCGGGCTCCATGGTCTCCCAGCTATTCCCCCAATATTCCAAGCTTGCTTTCATTGTAGGTCCTTTGCATTTGCTGTTCCCTCTGTCTAGGATATCCCTTACCCACTTCGCTTCGTGGCTTGCCTGCTAACCTTCATTCTGCTGAAATGACATCTTGTCAGAGAATCCTTCCTTCATCGTGCTATTTCGGCCATCCCTGTGTTCCCTAGCCCCTTCCCTGCTTCGTGTTCCCTACATTGCTTTTCACCGTCTGCCCTGTTATGTACTTACTTGTTCGCTTATTCATTACACCTCACCAGAATGTAATCCCCTAAAAGTAGCAGTTTTTGTTCATTTTGTTTACCACTGTATCTCAGCACCTACAGCAATGCCAGATGCACACTTGTAGAACAAATGGGTATACAGATCTGTCCTTTCATGGCTGAGTGGCCAAGAACTAACCTGCTCACCAAAAATAATGTTTAATACCAGAAAACCTTACCTTTATATGTATGCTCAACTTTTCCAAAGTGTTTTCACTTCTATCTTATTTGATCCTCATGACAATTCGGTGATGTGTATGTAGGGTGTTACTTCTTGTAAAAAAAAAAAAACAAAAAAACAAAAAAAAAACATTAGGTTAACAGGCTGGTTTGTGAAGCTGGCAACTCTAAGCCAAAAGTGTTAGGGGCCCAAGAAGATGTTATTTTTTAAATGCTCATGTATTTAATTAATGCCACTGGATTCTTACATTCGCAGACTATGAAGGGAAAAGGATGACTGTGAGAGTACAAGTCCAGAAAACCAAACCCAATACTGTTGAGTTGATGCTGACTTGTAGCAACTGTATAGGACAGAGTAGAATTGCCCCATTGAGTTTCCAAGGAGCACCTGATGGATCTGAAAGTGTCAACCTTTTGGTTAGCAGCTGTAGCACTTAACCAGAACACCACTAGGGTCTCCAAGTCCATAAGTCACTGATTAATTTGTTCAACAAAATGTATCGAATACCTACTTTATGTAAGAAACTTTGCTAGCCATTATAGCAGAGAGACGAGTCGGAGCTATGTGTGTTTCACAGTAAGAGACTGAAGGGTAGTAGAAGGGAAAGAATGTTCAGAAAAACTATGGTATAGAGTAAAAATTGGAGAAAGCCAATAAAAAGCTTAGATAAGATGTGATGAGTTCATCACAGATATACTTTGGGACTTCATACTTCGGAGTGTGGGAACAGAGAATTAGGAAAGCCTTCTGTAGGAGGTGACATTTGGGATGCCACAAAGAGGGATTTCCAGAAAATTGTGAAAAAGAGGGAAGAAGAATGACTGTGTCTCTAGAGATGTTCACAGTAAGTTTGAATGTTAAGATGGTGTGGCGACTTGTCTGGGCCGTGATCCTCAGTACTTTGGCAATTATCATATAGTTTGGAGTCATATAATAATATAAGCATATCCACGATGAGATCTGATATAAAGTAATCACCTCCATAATGGGATCTGCTGTAACGGGCCATCAGTTGCAAGGGAGTCTCTTCAGAGGTCCACTTGCATCCCACATAGATGGATGCTCTGGGAAAGCTCACAGGATTTTGCTCACACTGGATCCTACAACTGGCTCCCATTGATCTGACCTTCATTCTTGACACTTGAACTAACAGTTTATCTGCCATCTTGAGATACACGAGCCTTCATAGTCAGTGAGCCAGCGGCCTACCAGGCTCTCCACCAAACCGAAAAACCAAACCCACTGCCATCCAGTTGATTCCCACTCATAGCAATCCTGTAGGACAGAGTATAACTGCTCCATATAATTTCCAAAGAGCATCTGGCAGATCTGAACTGTCAACATTTGGTCAACAGCTATAGCGCTTAACCAGTACACCACCAGGGTTTCCCGTTTTCTACCAGTCTTGGAATTTGTTGGCCTCTACAGCCTGTGAACTGCAGACCTTAGTTGTCTGCCCTTCTGATCTTGGGTTCATCAGCCCTGCATCCGTGTGAGCTAGGAAAAGCCTTCAGTCTAAATGGACTTGGGACTTTTCAGCCTCTACGACCACATGAGCCATTTCCTTAATAGAAATCTCTCCTTCACACTCTCTGTCTCCAAATACATATAGACACTACACTAGTTTTGCTTCTCTAAAGAACTCTGATTGAGATGGTTTGGCTGGGAGATTTCGATCTTGATAACACTGTTGATATAAAAATCATATTGACTCTGTGAAACTCTGTGTAATTGAAAAATTTGGTCATTTTGCTTTGTAGAGATTCTTCCACAATAAAAGAAATCAGTTCCCACTGCTTATGACGCATCTATTGTCCTACAGCAGAAGTGCTACGGGGCCTTGCATATTGTGCCAAAGGATAAGCCATATAGGACAGAAAACATTATAGAATACATGTGAACAATAAATATGGAGAGTTGTGATTAGATATTTACAATGTATGTAAAAGAGGTATATTCATTTGTGGAGCAGTAACTAAGAGGTCATTTCTTCTCTGTATAATCCCGTATGCCCTCCTGGAGAAGAACTTTCAGCTGGGGGATGAATTAAAGCAAAGACAGGGGAGGCGAGAAATTTGAATGTGGGGGAATCTTTTTTGACAAAAACTGGGAGCAGTGCAGGCTCTATCTGATCCTGATGGAGGCTGCACAGTTGCCTTCATGCAAGACCAGCACCTGCCTTAGAGAGCCCCATCCATTTACTCTGGGCTTTTGTTGAGCACCCTCTGTGAGCCAAGCTCTAAGGCACTCAGGACACAGAGATAAATTAGGATGCTGTCCCTATGTGTCAAAAGACTTGACTGCTTTAAAACTTTTTGATGGGACATTTTTTTCTTCCTATGATGTGAATGTTTGTAATACTAATCTTTCGGGATTCCCCTTTTCTCGTTTAGAAGGGTGATTTCTGGGAGCATGTGGAATAGAAAACAGCCTGTCGTTACACAAGAGTTTGCTTCCTAGTTGAGAGGTGACAAGGAACAGTGAGGACCGTATGTGGAAACAGGTCAGACTCTTCTTATTTTGCCTTGCTCGGGTTAGAACTGTCTTCTTAAAACAAATCAGCACCCATCAGTCAACAAATATCGGTTGAATGGGATCCACAATGAAGACACTGGGAGAGGCTTATAACCTAGTGATTTTAAACATGTGCTCTTGAGTCGGACTGCCTGGCTTCTGCCGTTTACTCACTCTGTGACTTTGGGGAAGTTCCTGAATCTCTCTATGCCTTAGTTTCCTCGTCTGCAAATTGGAACTCATAATAGAACCTATTTCATATGTTGTTGGGAAAGCTAAATGAGTCAGTCCACACACACAGAGCACTAAAACAGTGCCTTGCTTGCAGTAAGTGTTCAGTGTGAGACGTTATGTTATGTCATGTCACACTGAATTACATGATTGGGCATGCATAATTGAAAAATCACTATCAAGACAAAACAGATATATTTTGAAACAATATTCAAGAGTTAAATAGCAATCTTAGACAAAAAAAAACTACCAAAGAGGTGTGTGATACATGACTTCGATTTAAGGAGACAAGTTTATCAGGGACTGTGGTGGTCTGGAGAAGTTGTATAGAGGAGAAAGAATGTAAGCTAAGCCTGGAGGGTTGTAAAGAGGCGTGGATGAGGATAGAAGGATATTTGAAGTAAAAAAAAAAATGGGGGGGATCACCAACTCAGGGTAGCCCCAGCCAGCACACAGGTCTATGAGTGGACTTGTTTGATGCCAGAGGAGGAAGTGGTAAGAGCCAAGTAAGAAAAGCCAGCAAGTGACAGACTGTGATGGGTCTCAAATGCCATGTCTATAAGCAGTTATCTATACAGCCACTGCTCTTGCCTCTGCGTTAAAACCAAACCCAATCCACTGCTGCTGAGTTGATTCTGACTCATAGCAACCTTATAGGACAGAGTAGAACTGCCCTATAGGGTTTCCAAGGAATATCTGGTAGATTCACACTGCTGAACTTTCGGTTAACGGCCAAGCTCTTAATCACTGTGCCACCAGGGATTTGCCTCTCCATTAGAAACATTCAGAAGACTCCCCTGCAGATCAATGGCTAAATTTCTTGGAAATCTGCTGAGGAGTGTCAGAACTCATGATGGCTCTTGATTGCCAAGAAAGTTCGCTAGCTTGCTGTAGGCACACAGCTAGTTGGTGGCAGAGTAGGGGCCAGAAGCAGACCAAAGCAGACTACATCTCTCTCCTACTATGCACAACCAGAGGCTCATTCTGGAGCATCCAGCTCCCTCCTGAGCACACCGCCAGATGATTTCACACTGCAGGATACAGACATTCCTCCTTTGTTGTTGTTGGTAGAATAGATCCTCACCTTTATACTTCCTGCTGCAAATTTAAAAATTCACCTGAGTGCCCAAGTATCCAGGTGAACCACACTCATCCTGCAGATGCAAGTTTTCTCCCAGGACGGATTTTTTCCCTTCATGGGGATTAGTAACTGTGAAATTGGCCTCACTGATTAGGAAATACTGCCTGTTACTCAGGCCCATTAAGGGCATATTAGAGCTACTAAAAGCAACTTTTCTTAGTTTTTTCACACTTTGATGCTTCAAAAGCAGTCATGCCATCTCGACTGAAATTTGTTCTTTAGGAAATTGAGCCACAGTGGATTTGCAATCACCATTATGCTCCCAGAAGAATGTTTCCTGGCCCAGGGGGACGCCTGCACTGTGCTACAGAGGAGAAGGACTTGGCACCAGGAGACGGTCCCGCCAAACATCTCATTGTCCTTCCTTGTCTTTAAAGACACCTTGTCCTTCAAGATTTGATGAGGGAAAGCCTGTTTAGAGCTGATACTTAGACAACTCAGCCCCTGAAATAAACATATTTTGAAAAGTGAATCCCAGAGAGGCTCACCAAGCAAGGTCAGTGGCTCAAACCACTTTGCTACCTACCCACAGCTTTTTCCACTGCCTTTTCTTCCAGGAACATTACTTCCATCCTGGTTGATGTGATTTGACTACCTAAAGGCCACCATTAGGGCACAGTAGACAGAGCACAAGCCTGGAGTGGTCAGAAGACCATACTCTAGCTCTACATTCCACTAACTCCCTCAGTGACCTTGAATATCTGTTCTGTATTTGTAGTATGAAGGAGCTGGACTGATGGCTTCTGTGTCTCCTTCCTCCTCTAAAGTTCTCAACTTCTACACGAGCTGATGCTCTTGCCCATTGCTTTCTTGCTCACCTCTCTACCTTCTGCTCTTTCTACCCTTTCATTTCATTGGACTTGACCTCTTTCTCCTTCACTGTCTATTTTGCTTTCTCTTGCCTTTTTTTCCTTTTTGTCCTCAAAGGGCCTTACATGTCTTAGGGCCATAAACCAAAACAAAGGAACTGAAAAGTCAACTTACAAGGACAAGGACATATGGAGAGGGCCACTTACTGTAAGTCCATCTGTCACTGTCCCTACAGGGCCAAAGGCCACCTGGTCCCACTTCCCTACCCATTCAGAAATCCTTTTTCAACACATTCTAGGCCCGCTTTACTGCTGCTGCTCTCACTGAAAGCAAAACAAATGACTTGCCACCAAATCACCCCCAACTCCTGATGATCCCATGTGTGTCAGAGTAGAACAGTGCTCCTCAGGGTTTTTAGTGGCTGATTTTTCAGAAGGAGATTGATTACCAGGCCTCTCTTCTGAAGCACCTCTGAGTAGACTCCAACCTCTAACCATTCAGTTAGCAATAAGCACATTAACCATTTATACCACCAGATTCCTTCACTGAAACAGGGAGTAATAAAACATTGTACCATACGTTGTTCTCACTGCACTCTCTTTGAATCAGAATGCCTGAGTGGGAAGGGCCTTCAGATCTCTGGTTGAATGGACTTTAGTATTCTTCTGGTAGGAGCCCTGTAGTCAGATAAGCTCAATGGCTTTCTCACAGCCCATGGGCTTGTGTTTGCTGCAGTGAGCAAAGCTCTCTGGAGGATGACTATAAACAGCATTGACCTCTTAACATTCCAAACAGGTTGGCTTCCCTGAGAAAAAGCCCATCCACCAGTCTCAGGTGACCTGTTTGCTGCAAGGAGTCAAAAGCCAAATCCCTGATGCTAGCATGTCTTAACCTATCAGAAAAGAGCAGAATTTAGAACAGGGGCCCCAACACCCATGCCCCAATCTCCTAACACATTTCATGTTTACAGCAGCTACAAATTGATGCTATCCTTGTCCTCGTTGTCCAGGGTGACTCTTCCCCTTTGACCACATGGAGCCTGTGTATCCAAGCCTTTCCTCCCACCCTTGCCTATTTCCAGCCAAGCAGTGCTGCCCCTTTCCCCTCCCAGCTAGGTCCCTGTGAAGGGACCCCTGGCTTGGGAGACAAGTTTGCAAGTTAGTCATGGCTCTGCCACTCACCTCACTATTTCCCCATCTGTGCTTTGCGTTAATTTATCTACAAAGTGAAGTATAGTCAATTCTAACTCATAGTGACCCTATAGGACAGAGTAGAATTGCCCCCCTAGAGTTTCCAAGGAGTGCCTAGTGGATTTGAACTGCCAACTTTTAGTTAGCAGGCATAGCTCTTCACAGCTATGCCACCAGGGTTTCTGTTCCATGAGAGGTTCAGCAGCAGACTGCCACATCTTTCTCCCTTAGAGCCACCAGTGATTTTAAACCACCAACCTTTCAGTAAACAGTCACTTGCTTTAAAACCATTGTGCCACCAGGGCTTGTTTCCTGACAACAAAGACTCTTTTAAATCCACCTCTTGAAAAGAGAATTTGTGAGTTCCAGTGGGCCACAGCACCTGGTAGTAAGAAAAGAAAGATGACCCGAATGAAACAAAGTAAATAAACTTAAGCAATGAGGATGTTTCAGAAGTTCTCCACTGTTGTGGAGTTTCACTGAGAGGTTGTTGAATATTGATAGCAGTATGTGAGTAAACTGGAAAAACCTCTATCATTTGGTGTTCCGGATACATCAGCTTAAAAAATAGTGATGATAAAGAATGTGTCCAATCACACAATAACTTCATATATTTACTGAAGTGCTCAGACACTTACCCAGTGATGAAAATGTCTCTTTTTGATTTGAGAACAAAATGTAGGCGGTGATAAATATTAGGGTTACCACCATCTAAAAGCAATATTCAGCATCAGTATGAGGCTTTCAGACTCAAAGAGCTTTATTGGCTGATTAATCAGCCCAGTGGTCCAGGAAGGCAGGGACATTATCCTTAATTTATAGATGGGCAAATACAGCCCCAAGTGCTTCTCCCAGAGTAATGAAGGGAGATGGGTTCAGATAATTCTTCCGGGCAGAGAATAACTCCTTTCAGGACTGGATCTCTGTTGTTTGGAGGAGAGCATAGCTTTCCCTAACAGTGGAATCATATTTTGCTGCTGGCTGCCCCCGCTGGCTTTAGAGACTGAGGATAGATGAGTTCAGGTATTGGTTTCTGTACGTTTTTCTTATGTTTGAAGCCCTAGTGGTATAGTGGTTATGCTTTCTGTTTTGTGAACTCCTCTATCCACAGGTGCTACTGAGAAAGATGGTATGACTACCACCTGAGGGACTAGTGATAAAGTGGGAGGTACTTCTAGGCCTGCTGGTAAGAAGACTAGGAGTCCAAGTCTGGCTAGTATGTGACTTTGTCCTTTAACCTCTGGCCTTCAATTTCCTTGTCTATGAAATGAAAGGATTAAACTGTATTAGCCCTAAAGTTCTGTCTTAGTCTATCTAGTGCTGCTATAAAAGGAATGACACAAGTGGATGGCTTTAAAAAAAGAAATTTTATTTTGTCACAATCCAGTAGACTAAAAGTCCAAATTCAAGGCATAAGCTCTAAGGGAAGGCTTCTCTGCTGGCTCCAGAAGGTCTCTGTTGTCAGTTTTGCCGCTTGGCCTGGAAGTTTCAGATATGCAAGGGACACTGAGTCCTTTCTAAAGGATATGTTCTGTATGAGCTGTGCAATTCTCTGCTTGCTTCCCTTGCTTTGAAATGCCAAGAGATTGCTTCATGGCCCAATACACTTGTACACATTGAGTCCTGCCCCACCAACATAACTGCTGCCCATCTACCCTCATTAACATCATAGAGGCAGGGTTTATAACATAAAGGAATGTTGGACAGTATGGGGAACCCTGGCCCAACCAAATTGCTACACACAGTTTTGGAAGTACACAGTTTAATCTATGGTATTCCACACTTTGGCACCGCAGAAATCACATCCTTGCAACATGAAAAATATTCATATTATAGCAAAAGTCTTAAAGTCCAAGTTCAAAATCTAAAAATTGCTCTTCAACTGTGAAATCTGGAACACAAGTTATCTGCTTCCAAAATACAGTGGCAGAACAGGCTGGCACAAGTTATACATGTCCATTACAAATGAGAGAAATTGCAGGGAAAGTCATAATAGGCAGCAAGAAAATTAGCAGGACATTCACCTTACATTAGCTCTCATGGCCTTAAAATAATATTCCATTCTCTCAGACATTTTATACAGTGGCCCCCACCCTCCAGACTCTAGGTATTGGCCACACTCTCTAGATTCCAAGTGGAGGCTCCCCAGCCATGTGGGAGCTACAGCTTTGCCTTCTAGGCCCACTGGGACATCAACTCTGCTCCCTCAGTTTTAGGTACACCATTTTCCTAGTCTAACTGAGTCTGAGCTCTACAGTTAAAAATACTAGGGGCCATGGCTCTACCCTTAGAGATCCTTGAGGTCATAGCCATACCTTTTGAGACTGAGGCAGTTCAGCTTCTCATATTCCTTGTCTCTTCTGCTTCTGCTTGCTATGGCCTCATGGTCCAGACCTCCCACGTGCATTTGCCCTTCTAGGGAAAGTGTTGCAAACTCTGTAGCTCTACCAATTTAAGTGCCCAGAAGCACCCCACTCTGCTAGAAAGTATCCTGCACACAGGCAGTCAACATGACTACACTCATTTTTGAGGGAGACACAACTGAATCTGTGACAGGTTCCTCTGAACACTATCATTCATTGATAGAGACCAACAGGCATCTGAGAATTTTTTTTCAATCATCAGTTCTAGATCTAGAGTCATCAATAATATGGTATAACATTGAGAAGATCCCTTCATTTCTCTCTGACCTTCAATGCAGTGGCAATCAGGCAGTCCAGAGGTAGGAGAACAAGTCATACAATGAGTAAACAGATGCTTATTAAGCACTGACTGTGTGCCCAACACTGTGGCAGGTACAACAGCCACCACAAAAGAAGAGTGAGCTTTTTAAACTCAGGAAACTCCATGATTAATTCTCTTTTGTGTCTGCCCTTTTCCTTGAGCTCTCCAAACATGAAATAATAACAGCCAACAGCAAGGTGACTATAACCTAATCTAAAATAATGGCACTAATAAAGGCCACTTAGGCCTACAAGTGACCCGTGCTTTATAAGTGCTGGAAAGCAAAGTGAAGAGAGAATAAAATGAAGATGCAGTGGAGGTCAGTGTCCCATGAAGTGATCAATATGCAGAACGTGAGCCTCATGTACCTGTCATCCTTGGTTCAGTCTCTCATGCTGATTCATGACTGTTAGTGAGTAAAGATACAGGCAGTGGAACTCCTATATATATATATGTGTATTCCCAGAACCACCATTTATTAACCATGAGACTTTAGGCAATCACTTAACCCACCCTATGCTCAGTTTTTTGATCTATAAAATGAAGGTTAAACTTGCACCTACTTCGTGGAGTTGTTGTGAGGATTGGCTAATTAAATGCTTATAAAGCATTTAGAATTATACATACAACAAACATCCAGCAAATGTTACTGTCTTAGTCATCTAGTGCTGCTATACTACAAATAAAAGGCTTTAACATAAAAAAAAGTTGATTTCCTCACCATAGCATAGGCTGAAAGTCCAAATTCAGGACATCAACTCCAAGAGAAGGTGTTCTCTCTCTGTTGGTCCTCTCATCAGTGTATCCCTGGACTAGAAGCTTCTCCATGCAGGGAACCTGGGTCCAAAGAATGAGCTCCACTCCTGACACTGCTTTCTTAGTGAAATGAGGTCCCAACTCTCTGCTACTTTTATCTCCTGGCAGTGTAGTAGTTAAAAGCTATGGCTGCTAACCAAAAGGTCAGTAGTTCAAATCCACCAAGTGCTCCTTAGAAACTCTGTGGGGCCATTCTACTCTGTCTATAGAGTCACTGTGAGTCAGAATTGACTCATTGGTGGTGGATTTCGTTTTTTTGGTTTTAAGGTAAAATATGGTGCAGGTCGTACCCTGAGGGAATTTCCTTTACAGTGAATCAGGAATGTGACCTGAGCAAGGGTGTTGTGTTCCACCCTCAGCCTCTTGAACTGCCGGCAGAGATTATGATTTATAACACATAAGAAAATCACAAATTGGAGGATCAGTACTGGGAATCATGGCCCAACCAAACTGCTACTCATATTTTTTAGGGGACATAATTCAACCCATGACTGTTAACTTTTAGTATTACTATGGGTCCAATACCATACCTGCCTACCTCAGACTGCAAATTGTACTGATAATAGAATGGATAGTCTGTACTTGATTTTTTTAAATCAACTTGATGTAAGTATTACTTATATATAATAAAATTCACACATATTTGGTGTATGGTTCACAAATATAATAATTCTGTTGTCTCTGTCCTATGTGATTGTTCCTATATCTTTTACTTACACATTCAACATGATAAACCTCATTTTCCCCCCCCAAAAGACATATCTTTGTTGAAACATCTCAACTGATGTTCTGTCAGTTCTTGGAGAGTTGATTTTTGCCGGTGCCTTCAGTGCAACTTGGATGACTTGTCCTTCCTGATCATATGATATAGGACTCTGGGAATGGTTGAACATCAGCCAATTTTTTTTACGAATATAATGACTCTGTGTGTTCCTTCCATTTGCTTTTGATGCTTCTTGTGTTGTTTAATATTTTCCCCATAGAATCTTTCACTATTACAACTCAAGGTTTGGATTTTTTTCCTCAGTTCTTTCAGTTTGGGAAATCCCAAGTGTCTTCTTCCCTTTTGATTTGCTATTTGCAACTCTTTGCACATGTCATGATACTTTGTCTTCTCAAGCTGGCCTTTGGAATCTTTAGTTTGTTTACTTCGTCATTTCTTCTTTTTGCTTTAGCTACTCACTGTTTAAGAGCAAGTTTCAGAGTCTCTTCTGGACATCTATTTTGGTCTTTTCTTTCTCCCCTGTCTTTTTAATGACATCTTGCTTTCTTCATGTGTGACATCCTTAATGTCATCCTCCAAGTTGTCTGGTCTTCAGTCATTAGCATTCAGTGTGTCAAATCTATTCTTGAGATGGTCTCTAAATGGAGAAAGGGTATACTCACAATGGTACTTTGGCTTTTGTGGACTTGTTCAGATATTTTTGGTTTCGATTTGAACTTGCACATGAGCAATTGGTGATCTTCTCCACAATCAGCCCCTAGCCTTATTCTCACTGATGATATTAAGCATTTCCATTATCTCTTTCCATAGATGTAGTTGATTTGATTCCTGTATATTCCATCTGGAGAGATCTGTGTGTATAGTGACTGTTTGTGTTGGTGAAAAAAGGTATTTGCGGTGAAGAAGTCATTGATCTTGCAAAATCCTATCATGTAATCTCTGATATTTTCTAATACCTATGTCGTATTTTCCAATTACCAATCCTTCAAGTTTTGCATTTCAATCATTAGTAATTATCAGCTCATCCTGATTGAATGTTTGGTTTCAAACTATAGAAGCTGGTAGATATATTTATCTTTGTCCTTATTTGTTGCATAAATTTGAATAATAGTCACATTAAGTGGTCTTCCTTGTAGATGTATGGACATGATCCTATCACTGACTGTGTTTTACTTCAGGATAGATCTTGAAATTTCTGTATGATGCTAAAAGTACTTATTCATCAATGCCAGAAATTTGGAAGGCAGCTGCCTGGACAACTGACTGGAAGAGATCCATATTTATGCCTATTCCAAAGAAAAGTGATCCAGTGAAGTGTGGAAATTTTCAAACAATATCATTAATATCCCACACCACTAGAATTTTGCTGAAGATCATTCAAAAGTGGCTATAGCAGTGTGTGTGTGTGTGCGTGCGTGCGTGCGCGCGCACTCACACGCGTGCATCTTCCATAAATTCAGGCCAGGTTCAGAAGAGGACATGGAACCAGGAATATCATTGCTAATGTCAGATGCATCATGGCTGAAAGCAGAGAATACCAGAAAGGTACTTACCTGTGTTTTATTGACTATGCAAAGACATTCAGCTGTGTGGATCATAACAAATATGGATAATTTTGTGAGGAGTAGGAATTCAGGAACACTTAATTGTGCTTATGAACAATCTATACATGGGTCAAGAGGCAGTCATTCAAAACAAGAGAACACTGCATGGTTTAGGTCAAGGAAGGTGGGTGTTAGGGTTGTATCATTTCACCATACCTATTCAGTCTGTATGCTGGGCAAATAATCCAAAAAGCTGGACAGTATGAAGAAGAATGAGGGCATCAGGACTGGAGGAAGACTTATTAACAACCTGCATTATGGAGATGACACAATCTTTCTTGCTGCAAGTGAAGAGGACTTGAAACACATGCTAATGAAGAGCAAAACCTTCAGTATGGATTGCACTTCAGCATGAAGAAAACAAAAATCCTCACAACTGAACCAATAAGCATCATCATGATAAACAGAGAAAAGAGTAAGGTTGTCAAGGATTTCATTTTACTTGGGTGCACAATCAATGGTCATGGAGCACCAATCAATAAATCAAAAGACTCATTGCCTTGGGCAAATCTGCTGCAAAATACCTCTTTAAAATGTTGAAAATCAAAGATGTCACCTTGAAGATTAAGGTGCACCTGATCCAAGCCATGATATTTTCAATCACATCTTATGCATGTGAAAGCTGGACAATAAATGAGGAAGACAGAATAAGAATTGACCTTTGAATTGTGGTGTTTGAGAAGATAATTGACTATGTCATAGACTTCCAGAAGAATGTACTACTTAGAAGTAGTACAACCACAGTGCTCTTCAGAAGCAAGGATGATGAGACTATGTCTTACATATTTTGGACATGTTGTCAGGAGGGATGAGTCCCTGGAGAAGAACATCATGCTTGGTAGAGTTGAGCATCATTTAAAAACAGAAGGATCTTCAACAAGATGGACTGACACAGTTGCTGCATAATAAGTTGTAGCATAGCAAACATTGGGACCATGGCGCAGGACCAGGCAGTTTTTTGTTTCTATTGTGCATAAGAGTCAGAACTGACTCTATTACAACAACAACAAAAACTGAAGGACATCCCCTAACATTACCTATGGTGCAGGTCAGCTGATGATAAATTCTGTCAACTTTCATTTGTTTAAAAATGTCTCTATCCCATTCTCTTTTTGAAGAATATTTTCCTTGGATGTAGAATTCTTGGTTGACAGAGGTTTTTGTTTTTCTTTCAGAAAAGTAAAGTTGTTCCATTTTTCCTGGTTTCCATCATCTCTGATGAGAAGTCATGATATTTTTATCATGGTTTACTGCATGTAAGTGAAACCAAACCCATTGCTGTCAAGTCAATTCCAACTCATAGTGACCCTATAGGACACAGTAGAACTGCTTCATAAAATTTCTCAGGAGCTCCTGGTGGATTTGAACTACCAACCTTTGGTTAGCAGCTGTAGCACTTAACCATTATGCTACCACGATTTCCTTCACTACATATAATGTTTCTTTTTCTCCTTACTACTTTCAAGATTTTCTCTCTGTCTTTGTTTTCAGCATTTTGGCTATGATGTATATCATCGTACTTTTTGTTATATTTACTCTGCTTTGAGTTTGATAAGCTCCTTGGATTTATCCATATACTAATTATTCCAAACTGGGGGAGTTTTTTACCATTATTCCTTCAAATATTTTTTTCTGTCCCAGTCTCACTCTCCTTCTCCAGTTGCATTATGTTTGGATATTTTATATTGTCTCATTGGTCCTTGAGGCTTTGTTCAGGTTTCTTCTTGTATTTTCTCTGCGTTCCACAAATGGTATGATTTCCAGTTTACTGACTCTTTTAACATCTCTGTCTGCCTTAAGCCTATTTGGTGAGTTTTTCATTTAAGTTAATGTACACCTTTAGAATTTGTTTGGTTCCATTTTATGGTTTCTCTCTAGAGATTCTCTGTTTTCTCTTGAAGGCCATAAACCAAAAAAAAAAAAAACAAAAAAAAAACCCAAGCTTTCAAGTTGATTCTGACTCATGGCGACCCCATGTGTTGCCGAATAGAATTGTGCTGTACAGGGTCACCATGAGTCAGATACAACTTGACGGCACTTGGCTGGCTGTATGGGGTGTTCAAGGCTGTAACCTTTTGGAAGCAGATCACCAGGCATTTCTTCTGAGAAGTCTCAGGGTGGGTTGAAACTACTAGTTTTTCAGTTAGTAGTCAAGTGCCTAACCATTTGCACCTCCAGGTGACTCCTTTAAGACCTATACACCTTCTGAATTCTTGAAATATTTTTTATACATACTTATAAATAACAGATATTATATATACATATGTATACATACACCAAACATAAATCAAGCTGTCATGGATTGAATTGTGTATCCCCAAAAAATGTATGTAGAAGTTTGGCTGGACTGTGATTCCCATTATTATGTGGTTGTCCTCTATTTTATGATTGCCATTTTCATATATGTTTTAAATTCTAATCTCTGCCTGTGGTTAATGAGCAGGATTGGATTATGTTAAAGAGGATTAGGGTGGACTGTAACACCCTTAGTAAGGGCATATCCCTAATCCAGTGTTAAGGCAGTTTCTCTCGGGTGTGTCCTGGACCACTTTTTTATCTCTCAAGAGATAAAAGCAAAAGGAAGCAAGCAGAGAGTTGAGAACCTCTTACTACTAAGAAAACAGCACTAGGAGCAGAGCACATCCTTTGGACTTGAGTTTCCTGCACTGACATGCTCCCAGACCAAGGCAAGACTGATGATGCCTTACAAGGACCTTCCTCCAGAGCTGACAAAGGGAGAAAGCCTTCCCCTGGAGCCAGTGCCCTGAATTTGTACATCTAGTGTAGACTGCTAGAGAATACATTTCTCTTTGTTAAGGTACCATTCATGGTTATCTTAGTAACTTGTCAAATCAGATAACTTATCCACTACAGGAGCACTAGATGACCAAGATACAACCTGTTACCATAGAATTGATTCTGATGCATAGCAACCTTATAGGACAGAGGGAAATGCCTCATAGAATATCCAAAGCTGTAATCTTTACAGAAGGAGATTACTACATTTTTCTCCCGCAGTGTGTTTGGTGGGTTCAAACTGTCAACTTTCTGGTTACCAGCCAAATGCTAAATACAGGAATCACATATATTATAGATGGTCATTTCTATCATCTTTCTAAGAGTGTTTATTCTTTATCAAGCAGATGTATTACTGGATGAGTATGTTTAACTCGTATAGGCTAAGTTTCTTACATGTTTATGCAGATCAATTAAAAGCCCAAATCCCTGAACCTCCCAACTCAATGTGTGCTTCAGATCTTATCAAAGCTTGGCTTTAGGCTTTGTCAGAATTAACCTAGAGCAAGTCTTATTCCTAAAGCGTGGCCTTGCTAGTGTCACTTAGTGTGTTAATGAGATGTTAATTAGGTCTTTCCACTGTGGCAAGACTGGAGCTCCAACTTTTTGAGCACTCTTTCCCCACCACAATTTAAACTATAATATCTCTTTTCAGCTTTCAGCCTTGTCACAATTGCTGCTTAATAAGCCTCAGTAGTTTCACCCGGCACATGTACAAACCAGCTGTATACCACAGGATCACAGGGGACCCCCTACACAAATTTCTGAGGCCCCTTATCTACCAACCTGCCTCATCTCTAATGTCCCACCCCAGCCACTCCAATGTCCCAAATTCTGATCTGATGTTTGCCATCTCAATTCACTGAGGCTTCAGTGATCTGAACTGGGCAATTACAGTGTCACTTATGGGTTTCAATTCTCTCAAGACTTACAGTCCTGTGCTGCTAGATGCTCACTTTCTGGTAAGAGTTGCCTCTTATATTTTTCTCTGTTATTTAGATGTAACTAGTCTTGTACCAGTTACTTCAGAATTGCTGGGGATGAGAGTACACTTCATTTTTTAAATTTATTTTATTGTTGTTGTTGAGAATATACACAGCAAAACATATCCCAGTTCAACAGTTTGTATGTGAATAATTCAGAGACATTGTGTTCTTTGACTTGTATAGCCGTTCTCACCCACCTTCTCTGCATTGCTCTCCCCCATTAATATAAACTCACTCCTCTCTAAGGTTCTTATCTAAATTTTCAAGTTGCTGCTGTCAGTTTGATCCCATATAGATAGTTCTTAAAGGAGCATAATGCACAAGCAGACATTTTTTTAACAATTAAGCTAAACTATGGTTTTAAGAAGAGAAAGTATATTTTTAAGTTACCAAATAAATGACTAATAGGTTACCAGAATTAAAGTGGAAGACATTCCCTAAATATAAGTTATTTATTGAATCATTCATAACTCATTTTTTGAGGACTTATTGTGTATAAGTCAGTGTAATATTTGGAGTAGAGGAAGGCATTAGGCTCTTAAGATATTTGGAAAATAATAACTCATCAAATTTCTTATCCCATATCTTCATTTTAAAGATGTTAAATCCTTGAGCCAAAAAAGGTGACATGACTTGCCAAGATTACACAACTATTTAGTGACAGAAGAGGAAATAACGGAAATAACCTACTATTCTTTCTAATAAATACTTTTTATTAAACGTTTCTTAAAAATATACAGATATAATGTTTAGAGTTTTTTCCTTCCATTCAGCTTCAGTTAGTGCCAGTGATGATACTTTAGTGATTTCAGCTTGAATGAGTAAATAAGTACAGAATCTTAAAAACATTGTCTTTGAGTTACATAGAAAGATTAACTTAGGGTATACAGAGTCACTGGCAGCAATGAAAAACTTTGGTTTTTTGTTAAATTCAGCCTCAGCAATAGTCAGGAAAGAGAAAGTTGTGAGTGCCCGAGTATAATAACATTTGTCAGGAAAAGAGGGAGAAAGACCTAGTCAGGAGTATCTTAGTAACTCCAAATCAGACAACATATGCAACTAGATAACTCTGGTAGTGATTCATACAACCAGATAAGTGAATAGATCTGATCTGCAACCAAAACCTTGGAAATATTATGCAATTTACCTAGAAATGGAGCACATTTCTGAAGGAAGGAGTGGGAATCAGCTGTGACTGCAATTGAACCACCACCAAAAACCAAAAATCAAACCTGCTGCCATCAAGTTGACTCCAACTCATAGCAACACTGTAGGTAAGAGTAGAAGTGCCCCATAGGGTTTCTAAGGAGTGCTTGTTGGATTTGAACTGCTGACATTATGGTTAGCAGACTTAACCACTTAACAACTATGCTACCAGGGTTTCCAAACCATCACTAGCTCCTGTTGATACCTTATGCTCAGATGTGGTCACCCTACATACAACCGAGTCCTAGAAACTTCACTCCAGGAAGTTCTGTTCAGGGTCTGGCACTAAGAGAATTCGACTAGCAGAGATTTTGCAACCCTTCTGAATATATCCTTGCATTCAAAGGCCAAATTCCCTGATTCTGGGCTTGGAGGATGGTAAGAAAGATTATAAAGAAGGGACTTCCCTAAATATTTTCTCCTTTAAGATGCAGAGGGAACTTTTGCTTTCACAAGCAGTAGATGAAGTCATTTTGATTAACTGTCTTTCTGCGGACCATTAGAAAAGTGGACAAACTATTCTAAATCTTCTGTCTTCCAAAACACTGAAAAGATGCCTGACAGGAACAAGTATAAATCCTCTCTGGAAAAAGATAACATCATGAAAGTTCTCAAATTATTTTGAAAAATAATTTCTTAAAAGTAAGGTCTAAACCACAATACAAAACACCTAGGCATGTCAGGAGTCATCTAAGCCAATGTCAAGTGGCATAACAAAGTTCGTAAAGAATACATTCTATATCCAACATTAATGAGTGGCATCTGGAGTCTTAAAAAGCTTGCAAGAAGCATCTAAGCTATATTTACTGGTCCCACCTCATCTGGAGCAAAGTAAAATAAAGAAAACCAAAGACACAAGAGTCTTCATCATGTAATACTGCTTTAACAGAAATACCACAAATGGGTAGCTTTAAAAAGAGGAATTTTATTCTCTCACAGTTCAGTAGGCTAAAAGTCCGTATTGAGGGTATTGCCTCCCAGGGGAAGGCTTTCTGTTGGCTCTGGAGTAAGGTCCTTGTCATCAATCTTCCAATGGGCCAGGAGCTTCTGAGGCCCAGGCACCCTGAATCCTTTGCAAAGGATATGCTCTGCTCCTGGCACTGCTTCCTTTCTGATGGTAAGACATCCCCAGTTCTCTGCTTGCTTCCCCTTTTTTTTATATCCCAAAAGACTGCCTCAAGACACAGTACAGTCTTACACATTGAGTCCTGCCCCACCAACACAACTGCCATCAAGCCACGCTCATTGACATCATAGAGGCAGGGTTTACAACGTGGGGGAACATCACACGATACCAGGAATCACGGTGTAGCCAAATTGCTACACGTGTTTTTCGGGGAATACAATGTAATTCATGACAACAGGGGAAATATCAGACCACAAGTGCTACATCGTCTACTAGCCTGAGCCCAGACAGGGATCACAGTAGATTCCTGAACAGAGTGGGAGAAAAGTGTAGAACAAAATTCAGATTCACCAAAAAAAAAAAAGATCCGCCTTTCTGATCTAACAGCGACTGAAAGAACCCCTGAGACTGTGGTACCCAGACTACCTTTTAACTCAGAACTGCATCCATTCTGAAGTTCACCTTTCAACCAAATGGATTCTCCATTGCAACTGAGTTGATTCCAACTCACAGTGACCCTACAGGACAGAATAGAACTGCCCCATAGAGTTCACAAATAGCACCTGGTGGATTCAAACCACCAACTTTTTGGTTAACAGATGTAGGTTTTACCCACTGTGTCACTGTATAGTTTCTAGCCAAAGACTAGACAGGTGTAGAAAATAAACAATAACACATTAAGGAATATATTTCTTAGTTCAATCATGTATACAGAACCAAAATGACAACACTTGCCCAAAAGCAGTAATGAAAAAACAGGAAGGGACAGGAAAAATGCATGGATGGAAACAGAACTGGATCATGGAAGGGGAAACTGTTGACATGTCGTGAGGATTGCAACCAATGTCATGAAACAATTTATGTATAACTGGTTGAATGAGGAACTGGTTTATTCTATAAATTTTTACCTAAAGCATAATAAAAAAAATAGCTAGGAGAACAAGAAGATAACATGAAAAGGAATAAAAACAATAGATATTAGAAAAAGATCCACAAGGAATCTGTATATTTAAATTATGAGTTTGAGAACTGACAGTGACAATTTACTGTGCTCAAAGAGATAAAAGATGAAATTGACAATTTTCCAGACAACCGGAAGATATGGAAAAGAACCAAATATAATTTTTTAAATGAGGAGTACAATAACTAAAATGAAGAAGGCAATAAATGAATTTAAAGAAGAATGGCATAACTGAAAATGAAATTATTAAATTTCAAGTGGCCAGGGAAAAGTATGAGAATCAACAAGTAGAAGATGCAGAAAAGAATGTAAAAGATTGAGGAGTAAATACTGCATTTTCTCAATTTTTTTGTCTACACCTTATGACTTTTTTCTTTCATTAATGTGGTGGGTTACATCTTCAACTTATTATTTGCAGTATAATGTAATGGTTTTCTTTATGTAGGAGGGAGCATGACTGGGAAGGGTCATGAGTAGGGCTTCTGTGAAGCTGATTATGTTCAATTTTTTTGTCCTGAGTGGATGTTTATTTTGTGATGTCATGTGTTGTAACTTTTTTTCCCCACTTTACTATATGTATGGTATATTTCACAGATTTTTGTCTCTGAAGGAAGAAAACATACATGCCCAGGTGTCTATGTGATTGGCAGGTGCCAAAAGACATCAACTTCTTCTTCTGCCTATAGCAGAGAGATACACAGCTTGTCACTAACAGACATCACCACCAGGGAGGCAGCATACAGAGATGGCAAAGTAGGATCTAATCATTTCCAGTGGATTGGAATTGTCATGAGAGATAGATGTACAGTTGAGAATGATTGTGAGGCCCTATCTGGAACCAGAAGGAAACAGGCCATGAGCAGCATCTGCCATGGCACAGGATCAGGGAGTAATGGCATATATGCAGTATGTTTGCCAATTTTGCCTGAATAGTGGCTAAGTAGGACCTGTGGTGCTGCAATGGCTAAGAGCTCAGCGCTAATCAAAAGGTCAGTAGTTCAAATCCACCAGCTGCTCCTTGCAAAGCCTACAGAAAAATTCTGTTCTGTCCTTTAGGGTCGCTGTAGTCAGAATCAACTTGACAACAACGCGTTTGGTTTTTGGTTTTTAGTGGCTAGGGGTGGAGGTTTTAGAATAATAGTTGGCTTGGTTTTTAACTTCATTCCCACCATTTACCAGGTATATATTCTTGAACAGGTGGTTAAGACTATGGTGGTTAAGACTATGGCTACAAACCAAAAGGTCAGCAGTTCACATCCACCCGCTGCTCCTTGGAAATCCATGGGGGCAGTTCTACTCTGTCCTATAAGGTCGCAATGAGTCAGAATTGACTCAATGGCAATGGGTTTGGGGTTTTTTTTTTTGTTGGATCTTGGGCAAGTTATGTGTCACCTAAGCTACAGTTTACTTATTGTAAGCAAGATAGCAAGACAGAAAATGATTTCTGTAAAACACCACAGCGCCTGTACATGCTGAGTGCTAAAGAAATGACACCTATTGTTATCATCCTTCTTGTTTGCTGTAGACCATTTGTCTCCATTTTGTCACATTTAATTTTCTCCTAATGTCAGAATTTATTTTACATTTTTTTCCTGAGCTTCTTTCAGCTTATATTGCTGATGAAAAAAAAAGAAAAATTAATTCAACGTGAAGGTTGATATTTTAATTACCCTTAAAGTTTTTAATTTATGAGGCTGTAGAGTATTCGCCATTCCTTTCCTAAGACAACATCCCTCCTTAGTGTTCATCAAATCACTTGTGAGATATGAGATTTATTAATGTGGAAAGGTTAAATTAAAAATAAATGAAACTCTCTAATGAATAAGAATGTTCTAATAAGGACATGCAAAGATCAGAAAACTTGAAACTGTAAGAAAGGGATCTAGGTAAAACTTCTTACTTGTTTCCAGTAAGAAGATCCATCAGGTGCCCTCAAATCTCCATGTAACTAGCATTCTTACTCTTTAACCAATGGACCAACTGTCTGTCTTCCTAGTTCTGAAAGCCAAAAACCAAATCCATTGCCATCGAGTCAATTATGACTCTTAGCAAACCTATAAAACATAGTAGAACTGCCCCACAGAGTTTCTAAGGAGCACCTGATAGATTTGAACTGCTGATCTTTTGGTTAGTAGCTGTAGCTCTTAACTGCTGTACCACTAGAGTTTCCTGCTAGTTCTAGACCTATCTTATTTTGAAAGCAAACTAAGCCTATGAGACCATTTAAAGTGTCTGTGGCTCTGTCAGCCAAATGAAGGCACAGAACATGATCTGTGAGATGTATCAAACTGGTTCCTGTGGATCAGAAATGAGCAGAGGCCAGTAGTCAAGCAACCTGATCCATTGGAGCTTTCATTTCTAAACTCTAATATAAGGTATGACTCTGGAAGATGTGGGCTCCGAGTTAGTGAGTTAGCGTGTGATCACCTTCCCTAGGAGAGGCCTTCTGGGTAACTCCTCCTGGTTCAATGAAATGCCAGTGGCACATAGAACACCAAAGAAACTTTGTCAGCTACTCGGGCTCATTGTCCTCTCTGCCAGATATCTTCTCTTTGCTGTACCACATCAACTCTCCATCTATTCCACTATGCTCTTCATTTATTTTTAATTTAAACTTTCCACATTAATATATCTCATATCTCACAAGTGATTTGATGAACACTAAGGAGGGATATTGTCCGACTCATTGTCCTCTCTGCCAGATATCTTTTCTTTGCTGTACCACATCAACTCTCCACCTACTCCACTATGCTCTTCATTTATTTTTAATTTAAACTTTCCACATTAATAAATCTCATATCTCACAAGTGATTTGGTGAACACTAAGGAGGGATGTTGTCCTAGGAAATGGAGGGCAAATACTCTACAGCCTCATAAATTAAAAACTTTAAAGGTAATTAAAATATCAACCTTCATGTTGAATTTTTGTTTTGTTTTGTTTTGCATTGGCCAAGTCGCCAAGTGCCGTCGAATATGTTAAAAGAAGCTCATATGGATTACATCATAAGTCTCCCTTGCCCTCCTACTTTCAGTTTGGTTCCATCAAAGGGGACCTAGCAGAAATTCAGCAGGAGGGAGGAGAAGAGGTCAAGGCTTGCATGTCCCCAGATCCTTCCTTGTGGGTCATCCTGGGCTGACCTCATCACAGCTCCTCTCAAGATAATCCTCTTCTTCTCATTCCCTGTAGCTACTCCTTCCATTCACTCCTTCAGGCCTAGGTGTCATAGTAGATTACTGTTGATTCCACCCCCACAAGACACCGTACTCTCCCCTGCACCCATCACTTTGACTTAATGTAATTGTACTACCTGGTTGTTTCTGGAACCTACTGTTCTGATATTTGCAACTTCATTTTATTCTTTATAAAAATAATTTTTTAGGCCCTGTCTTAGTTAGTTTTCTAGTGCTGCTATAACAGAAATATAACAAGCAGATGGCTTTAACCAAAAGAAGTGCACTGTCCTACAGTCTAGGAGGCTAGAACACCAAATTCAGAGTGACAGCTCCTGAGGATAATGCTTTCTGCAAATAATTTTTTAGGTGTTTTCCTAGTTTTCTAGTGCTGCTAAAGGTTAAGATTTTAGATTAGGATTTACAACACAAAAGATAATCACATCAGATCACAAAATGGTGGGAATCACAGCCTAGCCAAGTCAACACACATCCTTAGGGGGACACGATTCAGTCAATAACAGTTACCTACTGTGTGCAGATAATGTTGAAGGAAATTTAGACTTTACCCTCTATGATGGAGAAGCACTCAAGGTTTCTGAGGAGATCAGTGCCAAGATGAAAGCAGCATTTTAGAATGAGTGATGGAGCCCTGGTATGCAGAGTGGGTTTAGGTGAGAGAGGATGGAGCTGGAAGCCCAGGGTGACAATCCACGCAGGCAATGGTAAGGACAGCAGTGGCTGCAGTAGAGAGAACTGTCGTGATGGATGCCATGAGTGAAGAATGGTCTGTCTGTATTTGGGGAAGAAGTGAACCATGGTGACCACCAGGTTTCGAGCCTTGTGGGGATTGGTTTTAAGGAGAAAGACATAGATTTAGGTTTCAATTTCTTGACTCTGAGGGAATAGTGGGACAACTTAGTGGAAATATCTAAACTGGCTTTGGAGAAATAGAACTCAGAAAAATGCAAGGGCAAGTACTGAACTCATCTGCCTGGTAGTGACTGCGGAACCTCTAGGAGGAGTGAAGTGAATGAGTTTCCTGAGAGAGTTTAGAGATAGGAAAGGAGAGTTTAATACGAACCACACAAAGGTCAGAAGACTGACTAAGTAAAACAGCAGAAAGAAGGAGCCTCACCCGGTGACCCAGCTCTCACGTTCATCCCTCTGGAAACCATGCTGTTCTTCTCCTAGGTTAAGTTAGTTTCTCTCCATTATGTTTCTGCTGTCCTCTGGGCATATTTCTTAGGAATTTTGTGGTCAGCTGTTTCCATGTCTGTCTATCCCTCGATCTGAGAGCTTCTCATGGCTGGGAACTATATCTTTTTCATCTTTGTAGTATTTCCCAGCATAAAAGGGATCCAGAAGGCAGGAGATAGGGAGGGAGGGAAAAGAAGAACTCATTATGGAGTTGAAGGAGAACCAAAATTATACACTGATATGGAGTTAAGGAGAGGAGACAGTTTCATAAATAAGGGAGTAATCAATAGCATCAAACAGGTCAAGAAAGGGATGACCAAGGCAAAGGCACAGGATTGCCACTCAGAGGCTATAAGTCACCTTTGAGGTGCAAGCCTGGTGAGAGTGGTAATGGTGACGGCCACACTGTCAGGAGGGAAAATTAATGTAGAGTAGTTCATACCTGTAAAGTTGCAACATTGGACCACAGCCATCAGCATCCCTTGCATAACCCTGGTAAATAGCTCTTATTACTTCTAGAAGGAGAGATGCTAGCATACATCACTCACTCTCCCTGGTGGTGCAGGGTGGGTATATGTTTCCTGTCCAAGCCTCTGCAGTGACTAGATGTGTACGGGCAAAGAAAGAAAATAAAAAAAGAAAATTTTTAATAAATAACTCTGTTGTTACCCTCACACCAGTTGTTTGTTGTTAGTTGCCATCAAGTCAGCTCCAACTAATGGTGACCTCATTAGCGTGTGGCATTTTCTGCATCCAACATTTGCATCACACACTTTATCGATTGTACAAATTACCTAATAAAAGTGACAGGACCAGGCTCACCCCACCACTCCAGAAAAAAACTAATAATTGCTTGTCTTAGTCACCTAGTGCTGCTATAACACAAATACACAAGTGGATGACTTTAAAGAACAAAAATTTGACATGTAAATCAGTGACACCATCAGCCTCAGACCAGAAAAACCAGATGGTGCCTGGCAGGAAACACAACAGAGAGTCCATGGCAGAGCGGGAAAAAAGTGGGATGTAGAACTCAAATTCTAGTAAAAGGCCAGAATAAATGGTCTGAGACTGGAGGGGTGCTGGAAGACATGGCTCCCAGGCTCTGTTAGCCCAAAACTAAAACCATTCCCTTGGAGTATAAGACATAAAATGATGCTGGTGAAGAGTGTGCTTCTTGGCTCAGGAAGACACACGAGACTAAATGGGCAGCTCCTGTCCAGATGTGAGGCGAGAAGACAGAAAGGTACCAGAGCTGGTTGAATGGATACAAGATACATGGTGGAGAGGAGCGTGCTATCACAGTGTAGGGAGAGCAGTGACTAGGGTCACATAGGAATGCGTGTGTAAATTTTTGTATGAGAAACTGACTTGAACAGTAAACTTTCACTTAAAGCAGAATAAAATATATATAACCAAAAAAAAAAAAAAAGAAAAACCAAAACACCCAATCCCACTGCTTTCCGGTCAATTCTGACTCATAGCTACCCTATAGGATGAGTAGAACTGCTCCATGGAGTTTCCAAGGAGCATCTGGTGAATTTGAACTGCCAACCTTTTGGTTAGCAGCCACAACACTTAACCACTACATCACCAGGGTTTCCAATATGTATTTTTTCCCCACCATTCTAGGAACTTAAAGTGCAAATCGGGGTCTCAGCTCTGTCCTTCTGTCCTTGTCAGTAGCCCCCGGCTACTGGGGGTCAGCTTGTAGACAATCTTCACGTGGCCTCTGTCGTTCTCTGGGTGTGCTTGCTTCTGCATCTAATCTGTTCTTTTTGTAACTCAGAAGTAATCAGGTGTAGGACGTACTGTACACTGACGACATCCTTATATCACAAAGGAAACTATCTCCAAACAGGATTACATCCTCAAGTGTAGGAGTTAGGACCCAAATACATATTTGGGGGGAAGACATAATTCGCTATGTAACACTAAGAGCGTCTGAGGCCCTCAGCCAGACTTCGTGAGATCACCGTGGCCACTCAGGATGACCAGTGTACGTGAGAGCCTTGTTTCTCAAGGTGTGTTCTGATGACTAGTATTTTAGAAATGCAGAACTCAGATGGCACCCCAAGTATACTGAATTAGAGTCTGCATCTTAACAAGATCCTGCAGGTGTGTGTGTCCTCAGAGCTTTAGCATTTCACTGATAGCCTGACCAGCACTAACGCTGTCATGCTGCAGAAATAAAGGCTGTCATTTACTATGGACCAGACATTGTTCTCAGCACTTTTAATCCTCACAACAACTTTATGAGGTAAGTCCTGTTAGCACTTTATTTAAACATGAGGTCAGATAGTTTGTCCAAGGTCACATGGTAGAGAAGTGATAGAGTCAGATTCAAGGGGTCATTTGGCCCCAGGAGTCCGTGTTCTTTTACCACTCTGCTGCACTGCCTGTCCCACCTCCTAAAGCAATTGACATAGTTCTTTGAAGGTACTCAGTGGACTCAAGAGTGAGGGCTGGCACAGCTGCATTTGGTAGCCTGGAGAAAGGCCGCTGTGGACCCATGAAATCCCTCAAGAGGAAGAGCTTTCTATGGTCTGTGTATACCTGTTTCTCTCCATTAAGGTAGAGGGAGATCCTCTGATAATATTCCTGCCCTGGTTGAACTTAGAGAGGAAGCAGCTGAAGAAGGAAGTCCACATTCTAGATCCCCTCTGCCCAAAGAGATTGGCATTTATCTCTACCGTCTTAAAGTTTGTGTCTGAGCTCGATAGGGAGTGAAGTTCATGACGTGGTAAAGACACTGTCCTTCTCTTGAGCCCCTGGTCTGAAGCAAATTCATTCCTTTTAATCGGTGTCCAATTCTGAGGTGAAGAGCTGGTAAGGAAGCTTAGAATTGGCTCACTGTCTGGTGCCTCTATGCTCCTGCGAATGTTACCCGGTAGAAACCCCAGGTTCTTACTCAGCATGACTCTTACTGGCCAGTAAATGAGACACCAAGGTAAGAGAACAACAACAAAAAACCAACTTGACTTCATTGTGCAAGGAAATGGTGTCAGTCAGTGCTTACTTCTGCCAAGACTGCTCACGAGTAGAGAGCCCATACAAATTACATCAGCAACATTCTTTTTTTCCTTTTTTTTTAAAAAAATTTTTATTTAACATGACTGAGTGAAAATGTACATTCCCGTATAAATTTACATGCCCACCTATATACAGCTTCGACTGCTCTCCCTGTCCGGTGACTGCACACTATTCCTCTCTGCTCCATGCATGTCTCATCCTCCCAACAGCCTCCTTTCCCCTCCTCTCCGTCCACTCCCCTTCTTCCAGCCAGAGGTCAGCAGGATGATATCCTGTAGATGTATAGAACCATAAAGTGCAACCAATATATGGTCACTCTGCATTGCCAAGTCCAATCCATTCCTGTCCAAAGAGTGGACCTTTGTTATAATTTATGGGAAAGGGCAGCATCAGGGCTGGGGGCCATGCTCTCAGAGGAACCCCAAAACCGCTGGACCATCAATTGAGGTCTTTTAGTGGACATCTCATGATGCACCCCTTTTTATTCTTGTGTTGCCAGTGAGACTCCTCTCTGTGAGCTCCATCGTGGCTATCACTGGTGGTGGCTGGGTACCATCCGGTTCTTCGGGTCCCAAGTCGATGTAGGCACCCACTCTTGTGGGTCTCTATACATCAGCAACATTCTTAATCATATTATGCATGTTTACATATAAACTCTAAGCAAAATTTGGCTTCGAATGCAAATCTCGAGGGTAAGAGGAGGGTGGGGTCAGAAGTCCAGGAAAAGAAATTGCTTTGCAATACAACACTCTCTAAGTCCGAAGGTGACTGGACATTTCTTCTCATCTAGGCATTTTGTAATGGGTGCATTTTACATGGTGCCACAACTATACCTTCTATTGGACTGAGTCAGCTGGAGACAAGTGGTTTTAAGGTAGCCCCCCAAAATGCCAGCAGGGAAGTAGAGGACTTGTGGCCTCGTTCTTTTCCTTCTTGAGCTTACTCTGGTGTAAAATGAGGATTATTTCTTCTATAGTACAAAAGAAGTTGTCAGGAGAGCCTTTTTCATGTGACTCCTGAATTGTTTTCTCTGAAAGTAGAAGTGATTTCTGCTTCCTTGCACTTCTAAAAGACGCACAGAACTGGCTCCCCAAATTTTCTTCCAGTCGATGATGTTTTTTTTTTATAATTATTATAAAACAATATGTAACAAAACATTTGCCACTTCAACATTTTTATGTGTACGGTTCATTGATTCTAATTATATGCACCAAGTTGAACAATGACCACCAGTTTCCAATTTTTTCATCCTGCTTAACAGAGACTCTTTATGAGCATCTCTTTAAGCATCAAGTTCCCCTTTACTTCATCCCTCCTGCCCGCAGTAACTACCCATTACGTACCTCTATACATTTGCCTATTCTAGATATTTCCTGCCAGTGGGATCCTACGATATGTGTCCTTTACTGTCTTCACTCAGTGTTGTGCTTTCATGGTTCTTCTATGTGGTAGTGTGTATCAGAAGTTTATTTCTCTGTATGGCCAAGTATGTTCCTTGTATGTATATACTGCACTTCATTTATCCATTCATCTGTTAATGGGCATTTTGATGTGTCTGAGCCCCTGCTTTCAAGTCTTCGGGGTATATACCTAAGGAGAGGAATTGCTGGATCATGTGATAATTCTCTATATAACTTTTTAAGAAATCTCCTGTCTTCCACAGTGGCTGCACCATTTTACAATCCCATTATCAATGGATGAGGATTCCAGTTTCTCTGTATCATTTTCTATTTTCTCCACATCCCATGTCTTCACATCCAATTTCCATTTCCTTTGATCTTAGCCATCCTAGTAGCAGTGAAGTGGGACAGTGAAATCTGTCAGAGCCGGAAGTCAGTGGGGCTTCCTTGTTTTTCTGAGTCTCACAAGTTTTCTGCCTTTGACTGGTTGTGATCTTAGCACTTTTTTAAACACTTGTTTCAGTGGAAAATATTTGCATTTTCCTTCTCTGACATGTTTCTGCCTTATAGAGATTCTGGCTTTCACAGTTTTTATTGTATATCACTGTGGGTTTTTTTTTTTAATACAATTTTATAGTGTTTTTGGTGAAAGCTTAGTTGCATGCCTATTTGACAGTTTCCACATAAGTTGATCAATGATATCAGTAACATTTTCGCACTGTGTCAACATTCTCTTTAGTTGTGTTCTGGTTGCTCACAGTGGTATAGTGCTAACTGAAAGGTTGGCAATTCAGATCTGCCAGGCGCTCCTTGAAAACTCTATGGAACAGTTCTGCTTTATCCTATAAGGTCACTATGAGTTGGAATCGACTCCATGGAAGTGGGTTCAGTGTACCTGCCCCCTTATCTTTGGTATGGATTAAATGTTGGACTCATCAGACAGTTTTTTAGTAGGGTACTGATCTAGCAGGTAATTTCCTTTCTTTTGTATGTTGCTCTACTTTACTGCTAAAAGGGGATCTTATGGGATAGTTTTGTTTCAAGATTTTAAAAATATCTCAAGTCTCAGGAAGTTGTCTGGTCCCAGGTGGCCAGTTAGTCTAGTCTTTTTTTCTGAATCTGAGTTTGGTTCTGCATTTCTTGCTCCTGTTACAGCCATGTGATTTTGATTTATATCTCTCTAATGAATAATGGGGAAACCCTGGTGGCGTAATGGTTACATACTGCACTGCTAACCAAAAGATAGGCAGCTTGAATCTACTAGGTGTTCCTGAGAAACTATGCAGCAGTTCTACCCTATCCCGCAGAGTCTCTGTGAGTCTGAATCAACTCAATGACAACAGTTTTTCTGGGTTCTAATGACTAATGAAAGGATCCCTGCTGACACAGTGGTTAAGTGCTTGCCTGCTAACCAAAGGGTTGGCAGTTTGAACCCACCAACCATTCCGTGGGAGAAAGATGTGATAGCTTCTTTAAGTGTGTACAGCCTTGGAAGCCTTATAGGCTAGTTCTACCCTGTCCTGTAAGGTTGCTCTGAGTCAGCATCAACTCAGTGGAAAAGAGTTTTAATAACACTCATCTTGAGCATCTTTTCATGTGCTTTTTGGCCATTTGTATGTCTTCTTTTTGTGACATCTATTCCAGTCCTTTGCCTTTGTTGCTTTTTTCCTTAAATTGGTTGTCTTTTTGTTGTTAAATTGTAGGAGTCCTTTATGTAGTCTGAATATATAAAACCTTTACTAGATATATGGTTCCCAATTATTTTCTGTCATTCTGTAGGTTGTCTCTTCATTTTGTTGATGAAGTCCTTTTACACACACAAATTTTTAATTTTTCAGTTTTATCTTTTCTGTTCATGCTGTTAGTGTTATATCTCAGAATACAGTATCAAAAACTGAGTTCCAAAGCATTACCACTGTTTTGTTCTAAGAGCTTTATGGTTTTAGGGTGTTTACTTAGGTCATTGATCCATTCTGAGTTAATTTCTCATTTGTGGTGTGAGGTATGGGTCCAGCTTCTTTCTTTGCATGTGGAAATTCAATTGTTCAAGTGCCATTTATTGAAGAGGCATTCTTTCCCCCATTGTGTGGAGTTGGTACCTTTGTTGAAATTTGGTTGACGTGATATATAGAGTTCTGTTTTTGTTTTGGGGGGACTCTAAATTCTAATCTATTTGTTTATGTTTGTCCTTGTACCAGTACCAGACTGCTTTGATTACTATAGCTTCATGCCAAGCCAAGTGCCAATGAGTACAGTATGTTTTTAAATGAGGAAATGTGAACCCTCCTACTTTGTTCTATTTCAAGATTGTTTTCACTGTTTGGGGATCCCTGTAACCCACTGCCTTAGTTCCATATAAATTTGTAGAGCGGATTTTTCATTTCTACAAAGAAAGCTATTGAAATTTTGGTAGAGATTGTATTGAATCTATAGATTGTTTCGGGTAGTGTTGACATCAACAATATTAAGTCTTCCAGCCCATGAAGTTGGACTATTCTTCCATTTATTTAGGTCTTTCTTTCCCTGCTGGTGCAGTGGTTAAAAGGTGGGCTATAACCAAAATGTCAGTGGTTTAAATCCACCAGTCACTTCCTGGAAACCCTGTGGTGCAGTTCCACTCTGTTTTATGGTTAGTATAAGTGAAAATCTACTAAGAGGCAACAGGTTCACTTCTTTCAGGAACCTTTTATAGTTTTCAGTGTTGAAGGCATATACTTTCCTGCTTAAATTACACTTAATTATTTGTTCTTTTAGATGCTGTTATAAATGGAATTGTTTTCTTAATTTCCTTTTCAGATTGTTTATTGCCAGTGTGTAGGAACCCAATTGATTTTTGAGTCTTGACCGTGTAGTTTGCACTTTGCTGAATTCATTAGCTCTAGTAGCTTCCTTATTAATTCTTCGGAATTTTTATATAGAGAGTCATGTCATCTGCAAAAAAAAAAAAAAGGATAGTTTTATTAGTTTTATTTCCTCCTTTGCAATAGGATACTTGTATTTCTTTTTCTTTCCTAGTTACTCTGGCTAGGGCTTCTGGTCTTTTTCTATTGGGTATAGTATTAGATGCGGGTTTTTCAGAAGTGTCCTTTATCAAATACTTAGGAGGCACTTGGCTTGGCTTGGCTAGTAATAAATCTAATCAGACAGGTAAAAAACCTGCACAAAGAAATCCACAAGACACTACTTTAAATAACCAAAGGAGTTCTATGTAAGTGGGGAAACTTAACCTTGCTCATGGATAGGAAGATTTGGCATTGTGAAGATACATATTCTACCCAAAGTCATCTATAGATGAAATGCAATCCTTATCCAATTACAGCAGTATATTTTAATAAGATACAGAAACAAATCACTAACTTCACAAGGAAAGGCAAGAGGGCTCGGATTGAGTAAAGCATTACTGAAGAAGAGCAATAAACTGGGAAGCTTCACAGTATCTGACTTTAGAACTTAGTATATACCACCATGATAGTCAGAACAGCCTGGTACTGGTACAACAACAGATACATAGACCAATGGAACTGAATTGATAATCCAGACATAAAAGCATCCACCTGTGAGCAGCTGATATTTGACAAATTCTCTAAGTCCTTTAGTCGGAAAAAAGGCAATCTCTTTAACAAATACTATTGGCATAATTGAATATCCATCTGCAAAAAAAAAAAAAAAAAAAATGAAACAAGACCCCACCCCTCACACTACACAAAAATAACTCTAAATGAATCAAAGATTTAAGTACAAAATCTAAAATGATAAAGGTTAGGGAAGTAAAAATAAGAACAATGCTAGAAGCCTTAATAGATGCCATAAACAGAATACAAAATATTATTAACAGAGCACAAATACTGGAAGAGAAAGTAGATAACTGTAAAAAGACAATTTCTTGTATGCAACAAACCTGATCAGAGTCTATTCTCTAAAGTCAACAAGATACTGTAAGACCTCGACAACAAAGAGACAAATAACCCAATTAAAAAGTGGACAAAGATATGAACAGGCAATTTATCAAAGAACATATTCAGGCAACTGACAGATACATGAGGAAATGCTGACGATCATTAGCCATTAGAGAAATTCAAATCAAAACTACAATGAGATACCATCTCACCCCAACAAGATTGATATTAATCCAAAAAACATAAAATAATAAATGTTGGAGAGGGTGTGAAGAGAATGGAACACTTATATACTGCTGGTGAGAATGTAAAATAGTATAATGAGTTTGGAAAATGATTTGGTACTTCCTTAAAAAACTAGAAATAGAAATATCATAGGATATAGAAATTCCACTCTGTGGAATGTATCCTAAAGAAATAAGAGCTGTCATATGATAGATATATGCACACAAATATTCATTGTAACACAGTTCACGATAGCAGAAAGGATGACTAGAAAAGCAAATTATGGGGTATTGACACAGTGGAATACTAGGCAATGGTAAAGAACAGTGATGAATTTGTGGAAGATCTTGTAACACAGAGGAATCTGGAAGGCCATTATGCTGAATGAAATTAATAACAACAGGACAAGTATTGTATGAGACCACTACTATAAGAACTCAAGAAAAACTTTATATGCAGAAGAAAACAATCTTTGATGATAACATGGGTAGAGAAGGAGAGAGGGAGAACTCACTAGCTAGAAAGTAGATGAGAATTATCTCAGGTGAATGGAAGGACAGTACAAGAGAAGTCAGCACAACTGGACTAAATCAAAAACAAAGAAGTTCCCTGAATAGAAGCAAATAGTTTGAGGGACAGAGTAGGGGCAAGGGCCTGGGGGCCATGGTTTCAAGTAACATCTATGTCCATTGGCATGACAAAGTTTATTAAGAAAATATTCTGCATACCACTTTCATGAGTGGTGTGCGGTTAAGTTTCTCCACTTATATAAATCTCCTTTGGTTACTTGCAGTAGTGTCTTGTAGATTTCTTTGTATGGTTTTTTTTTACCATCTAATTAGATTTATTACTAAGTATTTGATAAAGGACACTTCTGAAAAGCCCACATCTAATACTATACCCACTGGGAAAAGACCAGAAGCCCTAGCCAGAGTAACTAGACAAGAAAAAGAAATAAAAGTATCCAAATTGCAAAGGAGGAAATAAAACAATCTTTTTTTAGCTAGCAAGCAGCCGCCTAAAAAGTATCAATTAGTCCCAGCCCATCTGGAGCAAAGAAGAATGAAGAACAACAAAAAGTAGGGAAAATGTGGCCCAAGAGACATAAAGGCCCACGTAACGCGGAGACTACGTCAACATGAGACCTGAAGAACCAGAAGGTGCACGGCCACCACCAATGAGTGCTCTGACAGGGAACACAACAGAGATTCCCTGATGGAGTGGGAGAAACAGAGTACAGAACTCAAACTCACATAAAAAGACCAGACTTGATGATCTGAAAGACTGGAGGATCCCCAGAAGACGGAGCCCATAGACTCTGTTAGTGTAGAACTGAAAGATTCCCAAAGCCAACTCCTCAGACAAAGATGAAACTGGTCTCTAAGACACCCAATGATCCTAGTGAAGAGTTCAGTCGGGGGCCGTACAGCATAGCTCAATAAATACCTTTCGAATTTGTGGAAATTAAAGCATTAAGTGAAGTGATCTTCCTGTCCTGACAAACTTTGAGTGCATCAGTTAGAAACTTGGGCCTAACCCTCTGTCAGCCCCAAACTTGCCTTTCTATAATTAAGTGATTCTCAGCTTCTTTTTGGCCTTATATTCTGTTGTTGAGTTTCCTTGGTCCCTTTTATTGTTTTCCTAATGCCTAGCTGGAACCATGGAATCTGAATAGTTGGAACATGAAGTCCTCACAGGTCCAAGTCAGTGTGGAAGCCGAACAATGAAATCAAACTAATACAAGGTCTGACAGTTAAGTTCGTGCCAGCACCTAGTCCACCCTTCAAAGCAATTTTGCAACTCTTTCTGGAATGGCCATTGTAAACGGTGACATGGTGGCAAGTTCATGAACTTAATTGTTTAGTTGTCTGTGAGGGAGTTTTTAGCCAGTAAACAAATAACTGTACTGGAGTACCCGCCCTACTTACCTGATCTATCCCCAGTGACTTTTTTTTTTTTTACCCAGAGATAAAAGAAATACTGAAAGGAAGACGTTTTGATGATATTCAGGACGTCAAGGGTAATATGACAACAACTCTGATGGCCATTCCGGAAAAAGTGTTCCAAAATTGCTCTGAAGGGTGGACTAGCCACTGGCGTCAATGCATAGCTTCCCAGGGGGAATACTTCCAAGGTAACCATAGTGATAGTCAGTAATGAGGTATGTAGCACTTTTTCTAGGATGAGTTTGTGAATTTAATTGGCCATCCTCATATGAGCAAAGATCTCTAATTTTTCAATCTTCCATTGTTTCTGCCTTTCTCCCCACCCCACTCCCCATTTTACCCCAGATAACTTAAAAGTTGGTAAGCGAAAGAGAGGTGTATGTGGCTAGAGTTTACATGAAACAAACAGAACTCTCAGGTACACTGCTTGACATGCAACACTTTTGTCATTATCTTTCAATGAGTCCCACTAGGTTTTCATTTTCTTCTTAGACTCTTGCTCATCAAGTCCTTTTCAAGCTCTGTCTTGATATTATCCCTGGGGCCCTGAGCTATAGTATTCATCACTGAAACAGGGCTTGGTCAGATAAAAGGCAAGCCAAACCCACTGCCTTGGAGTCAATTCCTACTCACAACAACCCTGTAGGACAGAGTAGAACTAACCCATTGGGTTTCCAAGGATGTAAATCTTTATGGAAGCAGCTGCTATGTCTCTCTCCTGTAGAGTAGCTGGTAGGTTTGAACCACCCAGCTTTTGGTTTGCAGTCAAGCACTTTAACAACTCCACCACCAGGGTCCTTTGGTGAAAAAGTCATTTATAAAACAGAAGAACATACGATTTGTCCTCTGACTTCTGTCCAGCAAGGTTAACTGTCTGTAACAGCTTCAGCCAACCTGGGCATTTTCTGGCTAATCTCAACACTACCTTAAAGAAAGCCGTGAGGTTTAGCTTTTAACAACTGATGGTTTTGTTTGGTCTGCTAACCAAAAGGTGAGTAGTACAAATTCACAAGGCACTGTTTCAAAACTCTATCGACCAATTCTGTTCTCTGTCCTGTGGAGTCCCTTTAAGTCGGAATCAACTCAGTGGCTGTGGGTTTGGTTTTTGGTTTTTAAGGAAAGCCTGGAGATCATTTAGTATACTCAGATCCTTTAAAGCCTTTCCTAACCTGAAATTTTCAGGTTGAATTCCAGAGGGAAGACAGGCCTCACAACAACATAAGTCAGAGGGGAAAAAAAAAAAGCCACATATGCCAGTTAGCACCTTCTCTGTTCGTAACCTCAGCGTTAATGATGTCATTAGAACGTCTCTTCCAGAGCTCTGCTCCCACATAGAAGGCCTTACTGGCAGGCAGGCATCTTGGGAGGTTTTCCTTCCACCAAGAAGACGTCATGACGGACAAATCAGCAAAGACTTGATTTACAGATTATGTGTTATTTGACCCCTGTGTGGGACCCTGTGTTCTAAATTTTCCAGAATAGTACTTGTGTCAAATATTCTCTCCTATTGTCCCCATAAGTGCGTGTATATTTGTTATACCTTATATCCTGGTGTGCTGTTTTCTGGTGCTGTTGAGTCAACTTTTAACTCACAGTGACTCCATGTGACAGATTAGAACTTCCCCATAGGATTTCTTGGCTGTAATTGTTACAGAAGCAGATGACCAGGTATTTTATTCTGTGGAGCAGCTGGGTGGGTTTGAACCACCAACCTTTAACTTAGCAGCTGAGCACTTAACTGTTGCACTAGCAGAGCCCCTTCTATCCTGATGCTGACTCAGGGCTAGGAAAACAGACTCCTCATATGTGTGAGTTGGTAGAGTCCACAGGACGCTTTACAGTGGTAGGTTTACTGGGCTTCTGAGGGACCAGGACTTGAGCAGCCAGCCCTAAAGAAGAGCCCAGTGACTGCCAATGAGTCATAATCACAGCCTGTCAGAGGAGAGCAGAGGGTTCAGTTGAACAATAAAAACAACACTGTAGTGTTGGGATTATAATGTATGTTGTTGAACTGAAAGAGCTGTTTCTGAGACAACTGTGAGCCAGTCTCAGGAAAAAAACTATTAGACATCCAGGCCTTGAGAACTAAACTCTGTCTGATGGACTGGAGAGAAGAAACTCTGGCCCCGTCCCTTTACACACCCTCCTAGCTTCTGCTGTCCCAGGTGTGGTAGAACCCGGAAGCCTTTCCTGGACTGGCCGTGGAGACATCTGAGTTCTCCAGGAAGCAGGGACTAGGCTCCCCCAACTTCCCAACAGATGTTACTTTACAGACTGTGATGGTGAAGGCTGAAAACCACAGTTCTGGGGTACAGAGAGGCATTTAGCAAAGTATTAAAATACACCAGCTCAGGGCCAGACCACCCCATGCTGAAACCTATACCTGTGCTACCACTTACTAGCAGTGTGACTATGGGCAGGTTATTTAACCTTTGGGGGGCTCACATTTCCCATCTTCAAAATATGATTGATAATAATAGCTGCTTCATGGGGTTATTGCCAGGAGGAAATACAATAACCCAAGTATGGTATTAAGAGCTGCACCCACCCACGGCAAGTCTTCAGAAGACATTAAAAGGGTTGTATATAGCTTTGGTGGCCCAGGGAAATCCTTGATCAGATGTCCAGATCTCTACCAAGGAACCTTCTCCAGAGGCTTGTTCAGTCAACGCCTGAGTACCTATGAGACGTGGAACCCACCACCTCTTAAGTCACCCCAGTCCATCCACAGATCGGTTTGCTTCATGGATGGTTTTTATTTGCTTTGAACCTAAATCATTCCCAGATGTTTCTTAGTTAGTCTGAGTTCTATCACATTTGGTCATACAGAATTCTTCTAACCCCACTTCCTCTAAATGTGAAAATCGTTGACCCTGCCCTCCCTGCCTGTGCCTTTGTCCCATTCTGTGAGTCTTACCTTTTCTTGACAAAATAGCTTCAGTTTCTTCTATGGATGACTGACAGCTGTGGTTTCCATTGCCTTCATTGTCACAGTTTCTGTCTGCTGCAGGTACCCTGTGTTTACAAGTGTGATTTAGCTCCATGTTCATTGAATCTCTGCTATGGGAGGATTCTACGACAAGAAGATATGAAGATAAGAAGATCTACAAAGTCAAGGAGCTTTCAGTTAGGCAGGGAATGGCATTTTAGGCAAGGGGAACAGCATGCACGGAGGTGTGGAGGCCTGGAACAGCATGGCCAAAGAATGGCAGATAGTTTGGAATATCCGGGGAATGTAAAGTATAAACAGGAACACCACAAGAATTAATAGCAGAAGGAGGCAGGTAAGCTTTACCTGTAGGTACCAGGGAGGATTTTCAGCATGGAAGTGACCAAACCCAAAAACCAAACCCACTGTCATCAAGTCAATTCCAACTGATAGCAACCCTATACGACACAGCAGAATGGCCCCATAGAGTTTCCACGGAACACCTGCTGGATTTCAACTCCCAGCCTTTTGGTTACCAGACATAGCGCTTAGCTACTACACAACCAGGATTTTCATGTTGCAGTAAAATCGCTCTAACTTACTGTATCACGCAGGATGGGGAAAACTCAAAGTAGGGAGACCAGTTAACCAAGTGATGAGTATCATGAAATGGAGAGGGTGAAAACAAGTCATGGACCAAAATATCTGAATTACATATCAAAATTACTATAGTTGGTAGATGAAGGTTGATTTCTATTTTCTTCATTTCACTTCCCTGTGTCTTCTAATTTCTCTGTAATAACCATTTTTCTATATGATTTCTATATATTATTATTATTATTATAGTAAAAAGAAAGATCTATGTCGCCTAAATATACATCAAAATCAAACCAGCAGGACTTGGTAACTTGTTGGCCATGTGGTGTTCATGAGAGAGGCACCTAGGAAATCAATTTTCAGTCCTGGATGTTCAAGTAGGTGGTCTGGCCACCAACTAGTTAGGGTTACAGCATTATTCAGAAGTTGTGAAGTGGCACAGACAGCTGACACGAAGCCCACAGGCTCCTTTGCCTTCCATTTGTCCTTGTCACAACCTGGACAGTAGCCTGAGCCTCACCCTGCAAGTCACAGAAACTCACCTGTTCCTTCAGGTAGGTTCCACTTCAGCAAGCCTGCTAAAACTCTGTGATAGTGAGAGCACTGATTCAGAATGGAAAGCTTTGTTATTTCTTCAGTAGATATTTACTGAGTGCTACCATAGCCTCTGCACCAAGGTAGGCCTAGAGATAAAATGCGGAGCAGAACAGACACAGTTTCCACCTTCACAAAGCTCGGTCAGATGTGAGACAGATAGATTTTTTTTTTAATCACCTTATTGAGCATATAATTTCAAACTGATATTATGTCAGAGGAAAGGGACTCTTTCTAGGAGATATAAAGGAAATTTCTCTGGTCTAGGGGCTTAGTGAGGAGCCTCTGGGTAAGAGATGCTGTAGCCAGGACAGAGAGATACACAGAAGGGAATTAGGGGAAAAGTGTTCTAGTCAGAGGGAACAGCACGTGCGGTAGCCCTATGGTGGTAAGAAGTATGGCTTCTTTGAGTCTCCAAAGAAGGGCTGTTTGAATGAAGTCCAAAGAAATGGGGTGGGAGATGGGTGTACACTCAGATGGATTCGGGGGGGCAGTCCTTGTAGGGCCTTGTAGGACACTTGAAAAATTCTCATCTTTAAGAGCCAAAACACCACTTGCCATCGAGTTGATTTTGACTGATGACAACCCCATGTGTATCATATAACTATGCTTCATAGGATTTTCAGTGGCTGATTTTTCTAAAGCAAACCACCAGCCCTTTCTTCTAAGTCATCTGTGGGTGGGCTTGAACCTCCAGCCTTTTGATTAGCACTGAGTACATTAGCAGTTTGTACCACCCAGGTACGCCATCCTAAAAGCAAGGATGGCAATTGAACATGAAAGGAAGGCTGAGGTGGCCTTTTGACCAGATTCCTCCAAGCTATCGTGGGAAACACAGCTCTGTATCTTGTTTGGCTCTCCCACCCACTGTTGTCTTGCCATCTGAGGCTGTAGCACTGAAGTCTTGATAAAAAAGCCCCTCGTGTACAGGGTAGTCAGATTTAGGGATTTCCCTCTTCTTTTTTCTGGCAGAAAACCCTGGTGGCATAGTGGCTTAATGCTACATTTGCTAACCAGAGGATGGCGGTTCAAATCTACCAGACGTCTTGGAAACCTGATGGAACAGTTCCGCCCTGCCCTGTAGGGTCACTATGAATCAGAGGCAACTTGACAGCAGTGGATTTGGTGGGGTTTTTTTTTGTTTGGTTGGTTGGTTGGTTTTGGGTTTTGGTTTTTCTCTGGCACGGTAGTTAAGCATTTGGCTGCTAACCAAAAGGCCAGCAGTTTGAATCCACCAGCCTGTCCCTTGAATACCCTGTAGGGCAATTCTACACTGTCCTATATGGTTGCTATGAGCCAGAATTGACTCAGCAGCGAGGGGTATGTTAAACTTCAGTTTAAGTCAGAACAGACTCAGGGACAAAGGGTTTTTCTGTGAGTGTGCTTAGAACTCTCTCCCCAAGCAGACAGCTTTGCAAGTTGCTCTGCAGTTCACAGTTTTCAACTTTCTCGGTGGCTTCGCATACTTTAACACTAATGTGTGTACAACTTGCTAATTAATGGAATCATTTGGATCTGAAAACATCTTGTTCTAATGGGAGGCTGCAAAGCACTCTCATTAAATCACAGGTAAAATTATTCCAGCTTTTCTCTTCTTTTATTATTTCTTTCTGTCTCCAGCTTAATAGCTGGGGAGCATTCTTCTAATTAGCCTTGTGAAACCACTTCACCGGCACACAAAGCACTAGTCACTGCCTCTGATGAGAGGGTGACCCAGCTTTTGTTTACCCAAAGGGGGTAGAGGGTAAATACAAAGGTGAAACTAGCGGTACACAGGGAAGTGGTGAGCTTTGTGGATAGCATTAACAAAATAGTGGGGAGCTGGGTGAGTCAGATGAAGCGCTGAGCATGACCCAGGAGTGTGATTCAGAAGCAGGTATCCTGTTGTATGTTTGTTGAAGGTGTCCCCACAGGTGATTTTCAGCACAGTTGATCTAGATGGAAGGAGGGAGAACCTGCCTTTCCTATCATTTCTCTCCTAGGTTATGAATATTTGGCACACTCAACTACTGGGAGACAGATCACTAGTGACTTTCTGGGGCTTAGGAAGTAGTTTGGAGGTGACTTGCGGGTACCTACCTCTCCCTCATTTGAAAATGAAGATTTGCAACATCCTCTTGAAACAAGGAGCCTTCTTGGCATATTATTTACAGTTAAAGAGATCCTTCTACTCACTGGACAACAGTACAGGGCTACACAACTGCAAGGTATATCAGCAAGTCTCACGTGCTATCTAGGATTTTCTAAGGATAAGCCATAATGCTCTTGGTTGGCCAGGCCCCCTTCATTCAAACACCCGTGTTTCCTGACCCATGGCAAAGTGAGAGGCAGAGATTGATATGGTTTTTTCCTCATCTCTAATTTTCTTTTTTACTAAACTAAATCAAAAGAATGAAATACACATAATGCTTTTCCGATTCAGTCTCAGTAGGAAAGTGGCCTCGTGAGAAATCTGTAGGAAAGACAAGTGGACTCATGTGATCCAGAAAAGATGCTTTAAGGGCCATTCCTGCATCCCAATCTTAGATGTCTCACTACCCGGATGTAGCTGGATGGTAAGGGTTAGCTTCAGCAATGGAAGTTCCATCATCCTGAATGCCTAGGGTCATGGATTGACTTGTGCTCTCCCAAAAATGTGTGCAGCAATGTGGCTGGGCCATGATTCCCAGTATTGTGTGACTGTCTTCCGTTTTGTGATTTTCCTGTGCTGTGAATCCTGATCTCTGCCTGTAGTTAATAGATAGGATTATGTTAAAAAAAAATTTAGGGGACGACTCTAATATCCTATTAAGAGAGGTTTCCAGGAATGTGGCTTGCATGACCTTTTATCCCATAAGAGATAAAAGGAAAGGGACGCCGGCTGAGAGTGGGGCACTTCATAACATCAAGAAGTCAACACCAAGTGCAGTGCATATCCTTCAGACCTGAGGTTCCTGTACTGATTCTCTCGGACCAAAGAAACACTGATGCAACTCAAGGACCTTCCTCCAGAGCCAACAGAGAAAGTTTTCCCCTGAAGCTGATGCCTTGAATTTGGACTGGTAGCCTACTAGACTGCAACAAAGTAAGATTCTCTTTTTAGACTCATCCACTTGTGGTATTTCTGTTAAAGCATCATTAGGTGACTAAGATACCTAACTATGAGGCTAGTCAGTTTGTAGAGCAAATGGGCCAGCTCCAGGACTCTAGCAATTCTACCCTGAGGAGAACCTTGAGAGACAAGTCCTCACACGACTGTCTCAGTCAGAGGGAGCTCTCACTGTACTGAGAAACTGCGCTAGGAGCGAAAGATGCTCTGTTGTCACTGCAGTAAGCTATTAGAAAATTAGAGTGTTCTGGACGGAAATAACGTGTCCTTCCAGTTGGAAGGGTATCGTCTGCCAGGGCCTTTATTTGGAGTCTTTATTTGGAGGCCTTTATTTGATCTGAAGTCAAGTCAACCTGCCTTTAGAGCCCCCCTCTGTCCCTCACTGACTGTCTGACCTTGACCCTCAGTTTCCCCATCTAAAAAATGGGACATGTCATACCTCACTTGGAAGAGTTGCTAAGAAGATTGCATGAGGTCATGTAAGTACAGTGTCTGCGATAGCACTTGGTTCAGTTGAGGAAAATACCTATCCTGCCCATGTTAAGACTTTTTTTCTTCCACTTTTCTTCTACAAATTAGCATTTAACAAGCAGTTCTGGCTCCTGAAGCACTTCCTTGGGTGTGTTCACTACTGTTACCATGCTGGTTGTTTTCTCACTGCAGGTCTCCAGGTGGTTCTGAATTCCATTATCAAGGCCATGGTCCCCCTGTTGCATATTGCCCTGCTAGTGCTGTTTGTCATCATCATCTACGCCATCATCGGCCTGGAGCTCTTCATGGGGAAGATGCATAAGACGTGCTACAACCAGGAGGGCATAGCAGGTAAGGGGAGGACTCGGGAGCAAACCATCCGGGGGCTATTCTTCGCCTCACTGCTACTTTCCATTCAGCTGGTCAACCAGGCCCCCTTCATTCAAACACCCGTGTTTCCTGACCCATGGCAAAGTGAGAGGCAGAGATTGATATGGTTTTTCCTCATCTCTAATTTTCTTTTTTACCACAGTAAATCAAAGAGTGAAATCACATTTTGTCCAGCATTTCTAAAAACTATTGAAATGAACTGTGCAATTTGAAAAAACATTTAAAGGAGTAAGAAACTCTCTTTTGTCAGTCTATCACTTTTTAAGCCAACACTGAATATTTGAAGACTCAAAACTAACCTGGCACCTATGCATAGTTTTGCTATGTTAGTACTGTTGGTCCTTGGTGTTACTGGTCATGAAAAGTGCTTGCAGGCAGACAGCTTTACCCTCAACCAATACGTTCCTCTCATCACAACCCAGAGTCTCTCATTCTGCTTGGCTAGAGGTGCTGATCCTGGCTCCTCTGCTCTTGATGTTTTCCACTTCTCCATTCTTAGGCCGAGGGTAGTTCAGTGGTAGAATCCTCACCTTCCATACAGAGGCCTAGTTTCAGTTCCCAACTAAAGCTCTTTATATGCAGCCACCACTCATCTGTTAGCATATTGCCATGATGCTGAGCAGCTTTCAGCAGAGCCTCCACAGTCAGACTAGGAAGAAAGAGCTGGTGATCTACTCCCCAAGATCAGCCAGTGAAAATCCTATGGATCACAATAGTCTGATCCGCAACGGATCATGGGAATAATGCAGGATCAGACAGTGTTCATTCATTCTGTTGTGCATGAAGTCACCAAGAGCTGGGGAGCAACCTGATGGCCGGCCACTAACAACATTCCCAGGCAGAAGCCCAGTTAACCTCCTAGCCCCAGGGGAGGATAAGAAAGGTGGAATCACTTCTATGCCAGGAGTGAAGTTTCTTTTCCTCAAGGAAGTTTATTTCTTCCTCATGACTTCTCCATCTTTGCCTTTTGAGACCTCTCTCTCCATAAATCAATACATTTAACCAGCAATGCCAGCTTATTAAGCACTTCCCTGAGTCTCTCTGGAGTTTTGGCATGTAGGATATGCTAGAAACCGCTGTCTTAAATTTCTGAACTCTCAGCTTGACCTTTAAAAAAACATTTAAACAGAAATTGACAAGCCATTTAAACAGCTATAAAGTAGTTTAACACAAAGAACTTGTTGAAAAAATACCCCCCAAGGGCCAAATGTATGTGATTTGTTTTTTCAAACAAGACCTTTTCATCTTAGTTTTTGGTATCTCAATGAAGGAAAATCACCTGCTTGGAGCATTGAAGGATACCTCATTTCTGATACCCTATCTGTACTGCTTTTTGGAAACCCTGGTGGCATGATGGCTAAATGCTACAGCTGCTAACCAAGAGGTCGGCAGTTGAAATCCACCAGGTGCACCTTGGAAACTCTATAGGGCAGTTCTACTCTGTCCTGGAGGTTTCTGTGAGTTGGAATCGACTCAGTGGCAGTGGGTTTGGTTTTCTGGTTTATACTGCTTCCCATGCTCATTCAGCTCAGGTGTTAAATTTATTTTGATATTTCTTGCTTTGGGGTTAAGAAAGACAGCACCTATGCAATCAGAACTGAAGTGGATCATTCATATTCAGAAACCAAAAGAGACTATCTGATCTATGTGATCTGGATGGATTGACTGGGTATTTGAAAGACTTCTTGGTCATTGTTTGCCACATGGCCACATTCTTTTTAAGAAACAAAAAAACTTATTGTTTCAAAAACACTCAGTTTTTACTTTTTTGAGATAAGTCTACTTAGGAGGAAACTTTTTTTTCTGTCTAGAGAGGACTTCCAAATTATTTGGTCATAGTTGGGTGAAATAAATTATTGTGTTTAGAAAAATTAGGATTCCTCTTAAATTCAAACAAGCAGGTCTTGCCTTTGAGATTTTCAGCTGTCCATAAAGAAATACCAAGTGATGCAATAAATAACATGTCTCCTTTTAATTCAAATCCTTCCTTTTATTCATTTTGACTTATATTTAGCCCTGAACCACTCAATTTGTGTTTTGGTGGCATAGTCAGAGCTTATTCTAAGACCTGTTTATGAGCTAACTGTAGTATGTCTAAAGTATATGCAGTTGGGTTGAAATCATCAGTGACCCATTGGACCCAAAGTCATCACGCAGTCACAAAGATACTGAGTCTCAAAGATCTCCCATCACTTCAGGAGTGGGTGATGGTGTGCCTCTCACCAACAGCATACCAAGCAGGGAATAGCAACATGACGAAATCCTGCCAGAGGCAAAGACAACTGACTACCCTGCTCTGCTGTGAATGTCTGTGTTCCACTGAGCTAAGGAGAAAACTGCTCCCCAAACTCTAGATCATTTCATCACCCTGATGGTGAGATTGCCACTGACTGACTTCGGACTTGTCATCAGGAAGGACCAATCGCTGGAAGACAACTTTATGTTTGTCCAGGGAAAGGATCAGCAAAAATGAAGAATGCCCTCAGTGAGGTAGATTGACACAGTGGCTGCAACAATAGATTCAAATATAGCAACAAATCATGAAGACGGTGCAGGACCAGGCAGGGTTTCATTCTGTTATGTACACGGTCACTCTTGAGTCGGAGCCAGCTCCCCAGCAACCAACAACAGCAGCAATGGGAAAATCACGGAAGTGTGTATTCTACTGGGAGTAGCCTCCTGTGCTAGCAAGCAACCCGGAACATGATTGGAAGCCACTGGAGACAGAGCCTGACCATTCCGACAGGCAATTTGAGGATGATTTTGTCTATCCTTGGTTGTTAAAACGGGACCAGGAAGAGAATCTGAGGCATCACCTGCTGCTTCCATGATGATCTGAGACTCAGCAGATGATGTATATGGTGGGCTTTGTCTTCACTCCACAAATTCAGAGGTTGGCTCTCTTCAGGGAAACAGCCATCAACCTAGGAAGCCAAGGTGTTCAGAGGGCAGTGAGAACAAGTGTTCCAAAGACAGTAGCTGTGCCAGGATCCAGAGGGAAGGTGATCTCACTCTCCTGTGTGAAGCCAGACTCCCTGCTGGGAAGGGGGCAGCCGAGAACACTTGGCTGCAGAAGCCTCTCCTCTCAAACACTTCGCAATCAGGAGCTCACTGTCTCCTCATTCCTAAACCTGCCATCTGATGACAGTCCAGGGAACCACCACGTCGCTGCCCAACAGAAGGAAGATATTGCTGTCATCAAGGCCTCTTGCACCCACACAATGACTAACACTGATGAGGAGAAAAAAATGTACAGGGCTCTGGACATCCTTAATGCAGCCAGAAAGTAGAAAACCAAAAGCCAGCACTCTTTGAAATCATTCACCATGTGATCTGGAGAGTTTTGCATAACCTTGGAATGAGTGAATTAAAAAAAAAATTCAGACTTTGAATTGAATTACCATATTTTCTGATAATTTAGGTCAGACAGTGTGTTCTGTGAGTCTCTGTTGTATTTTAAAGGAAATTAATTCACATGGAGCTCTGATGGCATGGTGGTTAAGAGCTTGGCTGCTGACCAGGAGGCTGACAGTTCAAATCCACTAGTTGCTCTTTGTAAACCCTGTGGGGCTGTTCTACTCTGTCCTTTGGGGTCACTGTGAGTTGGAATCAAGAATGACAGCAGGTTACTTCAAATCCTGCTTTTCACATGTTGAGGTTATTTCTGAGACTGAGAATTTTACATACTCATTTTAGGTTTTCAAATACATTGGCTTTAGGGTAATGTTTACTGTCAAATCCATGCAAGAAGGCTACAGAGCTCGCCAGGTAGACCATTGTTCTGTCACTCTGCTGCCCTTCGAGTCCCCTGTGGAGATGGTCGCAGAAGTGGCAATTTCTTCCCCATCTCTAAAGCACCTGCAAGGAGCCTTCCTCATTCCTCAACAGATACAGTGCCATATGCTGCTACCTTTTGTTTCTGGCTGTCCCATCTGTTTGATGGTGCTCTGAGCCAGGTCACTCTGAATAGCTCTCCAACGCATGGTAATTACCCATGAGACTGGCAAAGAATTGGTTGGCTAAAAACCAGAAATGAGATCACCTTCATTCTACTCACTGCTTAAAGTTGGGTCCTAAAAAAAGTAATTGATTTTGTCTTTAGTGATTTCTGCCTGGAACCCTTACCTGGCATGCTCCCAGGATTTCTTGTTGTCATTGGTATTAACTGCATTTCTAAAATCTCTTCTACTCTTTGCCTCTGTTATTTTACCAAAAACTGAATTGGGCTTTGCAGAATGACGGTACTGCTCTTCATTGCTGTTTTAAAATATGGGGCCCACATTGCTTTGTTTCTCTCTCCCACCTCGTGTTCCCACTTTCCTCTCCAGGCCTTCATGAGTCTACAAAGTAAAGCAACACATTTTCGCATTTAAGTTCATTTTCCGTTACCCACAAGCACTTGTGGCTAGGACCTGCTGATGTGTGTGTGTTCACATACCTCAAGTGTTCCCTTCAGTGCTTTTTATAGATGCCTATTTTTATCAGATCATCTTTGCTTCTTAATTGTTCTCAAATCTTTTTTTTATTGTTGTTGAAGACAGATTTAAAATAGCAGAGCAGTGCTTGAATCTTTAGATAATCCTCCTGAGTCTCATCCCTTTCTTTTTTATTAATGAGATCACTTCCCCCTGATGTCATTTTCTTTTTGACGTGCATTTGTGAAATCTCCAAATATGTGTCCCTTCCTTGAGGACACTCAGACCTCACCTTGGCAGCCTTCATTTTTTCTTTATTTACTGCCTGTTTCACGAACTGGAGACAGATTAGCAGTCACCATGGGAAAATTGTGGTTTCCTTCCACCAAAAAGCAAACCATCAGCAGAAGATGTATCAGTTTCCTCCTTATTTTTTTTTTACCTTCTCTTTTGGTCCCATCTCTCCTGTTGTTCTAGCACTTTTATCACAGTGATTGAACACCTCACCCTAGAAAGCCATCACTGGAAGAGGCAAAAGCCCAACATAATTTATGATCTGTTTGCTTCTTGGTTTTTCTGTCTCTCAACTTTCAATTTTTTAAATGCTTGTTATTCATATTTTTTATGTATTGTTTAGGTTTGGGGTTCACTTTTTGGTTTCCTTCTTTTTATAGCCTGCCAGTGTTTAAACTCGTATCCAAATCTGTAAAGACATCACCAGGCCTGGTAGGAAATTGGGACTAGAGGATAGCTTAACTCAGACACATTAAAAGCATCTCCTGGGAGCCTGACCCTCAAATATGGAAATGGTGCAGACACTGACACTCCCTTAAACAGGACAAAGACCAGTGATGAGAGCTTTATGCTTTGATCATCACACAAAGGACTCACATACTACCTAAAGCACCAGGTCAAAAATAAGCCAGGAAGCAGCATTATTCATAATATCCCAAATCTGGAAATGATCTTGATGGCCTATCATCTGACGAAGGGATAAACAAAATGTGGTATGTCTACATAATGGAATATACCAACCAAAAAAAAAAAAAAAGTTGCCACTGAGTCAGCTCTGACTCATGGCCACCCCACGTATGTCGGAGTAGAACTGTGCTCCATAGTGTTTCCATGACTGATCTTTCGGAAGTATATGGCCATTCTGTTCTTCTGAAGCACACCTGGGTGGATTCAAACCACCAACCTTTCATTTAGTAGCCAGTGGGATATACTACTCAGCAATGAAAAGAAACAGATTCTACTGATCCATGCAACAATGCAGATGAACCTCAAAAACATTATTCAAAGTTGAAAGATGGACTCAAAAAGTCATATACTGTATGACTTTGTTGATAGAAAGTTTCTAGAAAAAGAGCTTTCAACACAGAAAGCAGATCAGTGTTTGCTTAGGCTGAGAATAGGTACAGGGAGTGACAGGGATTCCTACCAAGCAATGTTTTAAGGTGATTGAATTGTTTTCAAATGAATCATGGTAATGGGTGCCCAACTAATATAAAAATACTAAAAAATAAAAAGCCTGAACTGTACACTTGCAGTTGGTGAATTACAAATCATGTAATTTATATGTCAGTAAAGCTGTTATTGAGCTCAACTCGATTCTCCTTAGAATTATCTCTTAGTTAAGGATGAGTATTTCTCTTCCTGGCACTTCCCTTGGGCAACAAACAGTTTCAAAATTAAAGACACAAACTGAGAAACAGCCAGCCAACCAATAGTCTTCGGTACAGATGTACTAGACACTTGTGACTGTTTCAATACATATGGAACAAGAAAAGATTCTGGTGGTGTCCCTAAATGAGGAACTGCAAGCAAATTCTGTCTCTGGAGGCATGTTTGGACTATTGTCAGCAGCAACCATTTCTTTGTTACGATTAATAGGTCTAGCCTGTTTATTGCTGTCACGGCTTCTTACAAATAAGAAAGTGTTCTGAATTTCACAAATTTCTATCATTTGCACCTCCCAAAGCTGGGACCAAGATTCTCTCAGTATTTTACAGTAATGGAAATTCTTAGGTCAGTCAAGCCTTATTTAAATTTACCAGTGACCTCCATGACAGAAATATAAGCCACATCTTAATTCCTTAATTTGCTAATAGCTATTTCCAGCATATGGAATTAGCCCAAGTCCTGTCTTTAGTCATAATAGATATGTTACAGTAAGTATGCGCTGCAAGAGCCCTCTCTGTTCCTAGGGCGTACTCTCCCTGTCACCCGTTACCACTCGGTCTTGATTCGAGGTCAAAAACTGATTCTTCCCTTTCGTAAGTTATTAACACTGGAGAGCCGATTGCAGTGCTGCCAGATTCCACAGGGCGTGCAAAAGACACAGTTGGTAGTACGTGTCCCCAAGAGTCACAGTGAAGACTGCTACAGTTGCTACTTCCCTCCTATGGTCAGAGTTTCTTTTAACCTCCTTTGTAAAGTTTCTACTGTAGAGGGACTTGCATCCCTGGCAAAGCATCTCGTGCTGTGTAATAGACCCATACATGGTCAGGGGGCATTATTGGGTGGGATCTGGTGGTTAATTACATGAAGTCATCTAATTGACATAGAGCTGCTAACCAAAAGGTGGGAGAGTTCAAATCCACCAAGCGCAGCTTGGGAACTCTGGGGCAGTTTTGCTCTGTCTGCAGGGTCACCATGATGGTAGTGTGTTTGGGTTTGGTTTCACTCTAATGGACATGTCTCCAGATGCTTTCTTGTGTGTACACGTGCATACACACACAAACACGCACACACACTCACACACACAGGCTCTCAGAAAATACTGACTTCCCATCATTTTCTAGGACATTTTCCACTCACTGTGGTTGTGTCATTATTTTTTGATTGGTCATTTGCCTGTGATGCCAACAAATGCCATCAAAGTAGACAATAACCCTGCTGTCTTTGAAATCAATCACTGAACTTAACACACAGTCTTTATAATAATTAGTTAAAAGTACCTTCTAAATCAATGGCAGCTTAAAATGAATACCTGGTTCCTTATGATGTTTAGTTTACACATGGGAAAGAAACTACTAAAGACGTATTCTGTGTTACTGTTGCTGTGGGTTGTTTGGCATGTCCCATCAATTGTATCCTGCTACTTCCCTCTCTAACTCCTCTCTCCTTCTCTCTCTGCCCATCTCTCCCCCTCCCTTCTGCCTCCTTCTCTTTTTTCCCTGGCCATTTGAGATGTTCCAGCAGAGGATGATCCATCTCCGTGCGCCCTGGAGACTGGCCATGGGCGCCAGTGCCAGAACGGCACCGTGTGCAGGCCCGGGTGGGATGGGCCCAAGCACGGCATCACCAACTTTGACAATTTTGCCTTCGCCATGTTGACAGTGTTCCAGTGCATCACCATGGAGGGCTGGACAGACGTGCTGTACTGGGTATGTAGCTTGAGATGGCAGAGAGTCTACAGGGTGTGAACCTTGCCTTGGCATACGTAGTCCCATATACACCTTGATGGAATAGTTGATGTGTGTCTTTAATTTCTTCCAGGTCTTGCCCAAGAAAGAAACCATGAAGTTTTCACCCTAATGCATCCTGTCTCCCTGCCCACTAGGCTAACAGGAATCTTTTGGTTTGTCCTATCAGAGTAAGAAACACTGGCATGCAATTGATGCTTTGTGAATTAGTAGGCAAAGCCCACAAGAGTTCATTTAACTCATCCCATTGTAGATTTCTAATTCTGCTTTTCTTGCTACTTCCCCAAAAGAAAGCTAGAAAACAGACTATCTTGGCACAATTATCAATTCTTAGTGAGAAAAATCAGGCTTGGTCTTCTGAAAAGAAACTAATAAGCCATTTTTATTGAATTTTAAAGCACTGTGGCATGCTATTATATTTTTACTTCTGAAATTAATCTTGCCTTAACATATTAAAAGAGTTCATTAACCAAAAACCTTGTCATATTTACTATTAACAAAACAATCTGCCAGTTATATAATGCATATTTAGGAATACCTCTTCTTGAGGGTCAGTCAGTCAACAGTAAATCTTTTCCTACAAAGATGCACTTTTTGCTTTTACACTGCTTTACTGACCTTCAAGTCATTGGAGCGCCTCCATGGGAAAGAATGTAAGATTTCTGTGCACCTCTTCCCATAGGCAGAAACACACATCATGTTGGAGCTGTCTCCATTCTGGCAGAGTCAAGTCCATTACTTGTAAAAGCTCCAGAAAGTATAGTTCTTTGTAGTATTTCCTACTTCAGCATGAGAAATGACTTGCCAAGATCCAGTTTTGTTCTCCAGCATTTGGGCAAATAAGCTTGTTGCCAGTCTTTGGAAATACCATCTTTCCCAGAGTTTTGCAAATAGTCAAATTTATTTGGCCATCATGAAAACAATCTAAGAGCCTGCTTAGGAAACAGAGTTTACAAACTCAAGCAGGAAAGAGTGAGAGGGAAGTGAATGCCTTCCCAACGAGCAGAGCTGCCAGATAGGATACAGCCAATGCCAAGAGAGGTGCTGGCTTCTTTTTGAAGCAAAATGAACAGTTTTGTAACAGTACAGAGATGGGAGCAGGATACTATATCATCTCATTTTTTCCATAAGCAGCATATCCTATTGATTCAAAAACCCTCTTTTCCCAGTTTGTACATTATAGTTGACATGCCAAAACCCAGTGTTGCTCTAACATTTTGAAAATGGCTACTTGCCTGTGTACCTTGTATCCAGGTAATATTTATTAAGCATCTCTTGCATGCCATGTGTGGTCCTAGAAACAGAGGATTCAGATGTGACTGAGATTCAGTCCAGACTGAGAATCTCGGTCTAGGCAAACAGACCAAGTTCCAAACTGAGTAATAGTGGTGCAACCAGAGTCCATGCCATTGTAGAGCTGCTGTGTCTTGATAGTTTCAAAAGAAGACAAAGGTTAAATCACCCCTGCCGCAAACTGAGCTGAAACACTGGAGAATACTTCTCAGGCTCACGCTTGATGAGAAGTTAGTGCTGAGTAATTTTTCAAGAAAGGGCAACAAAGTTGCACTGAATACACTTAGAAAAGCAGAGGAAATTCCCCAAATGGACTTAACCTGTCCTGCCTTGGGTGGGTCCTTCTGGCCGGTAAGGGACTGAAACCTCCTTCTGCAAATTTTCTGCCAAGGGTCATAGAATGTGTGAATGTATGGGCCTCGCTTTGGAGCCTTATCCTATAAGCTCAATCCTTTGCCTTAAGTTGCCATGGGAACACCTCCCATGGCATCAAATTGAGGGCAGGGTGGCAGTGGGTGTGTGGGTGTGCGGTTGGGGCAAATAGGTATAATTTACTTTGCTGATAGCCCTGATGTATTTTTGTGATCTTTCTTGAGCTCCCTCCCTCTCCCCCACCACAAGTCATTGATATCCCCCAGCCAGATGTGACCCACAGAAATACTGTCATAATGACAGCCGGAGTGGGGGATGAGAAGAAATACACAATTGCAACTACCAATTTTCGGCAGCTGTGTTGTGCTTTCTCCCCTGGGGTGTGTGTGATAGTGCTCAGGCTGGGAATGGAAAAAGTGTCAGAGGTGAAGGAACAATCCCAGACACGTGGGACGTGCCTCTCTCTGATTTTTCCAGCACCTTACTGAAATGGCCGTGTTGTATGTGCATGTGTGCTTACGCATATGCACACACACACACACACACACACACACACGTCTAGAATTGAAACACTTCCTACTTGGGTACTAATGATGGAAGCACCTCCCAGCCCAGAGCTCCTGCTCTCAGACAAGTCCTCTAATTGCTTTGCCCTTTCTGTGGCCATTTCTTCCTTTCTTCCTCCCCCTTCAGCATTCCTTCTCCTTGCCTCTGTGCCTCTCTCTAACCCACAGACTCTCAAATCTCAGTGTGTTTCAGCATCAAATATCCAGCTTTGTAAGTAAGTGTAAAGATGCCCAGGCCTCCATCAGAACACATTCAGTTAGAAGCCCTGAGTGCATTTTGAAAAAGCTCCACTGTCCAAGCTGGAGTTTGAAAACCCCAAGAGGTGTAACCCTATTAAATAGTGTAGGTTTGATGATACCAGATTTGAACCAGCCTAGGGAGATAGTTTCTATAGAAACTGGAGAAGTGGGGACTGTCATTCAGGAAAAAGAATTCCCTGTTAAGCTCAAGGGTCAAGTCTAGAGGACCCGAGGAGAAACCAAGATTTTAAAATATAAGAATGAAGGGAAACCAGAGAGCTGAATTCATTCTGAACCCCCAAACACATGGTTAGATGTTCCTGGGGGAAGAATAATTCATGAAAGCATCAAAGAAGCAATTGATTCAGTAACAGGATATAGCCTGGAATGCGATGCTGATAGCAAATGACAGGAACTGGCCTTCTACTATGGATGGCATTGAGTAGGTTTCTGTCTCTGACATCTGTTACTGAATTCCATTGATTTTGGAGAGTTAGTAAACTGAAAAATACAATAAAAATTGGTTGAGTAGTTCTTGAACATTGCCTCAGCTATAACAGCCACTGGCCATGGTTTTCAGGCCAGGGCCCCAACTAGCTGAGCAGTTTGATTAAAATATCTCCTTTCTAGAAGTGTGCAGATGATAGGGTAAAGGTGGGGACACCAGAAGCTTGGAAACTAATCCCAAATTCAAGTTTGGTGTGTTATTTCATCAGGCAATGACTTCTTAAGCCAAAGATTTCCCATTTGCTCACACAATGTCCAAATCTCTTTAAAATCAAGCAGGGATGGTGTTCAGATAAAATGTATTGGCTTCTTTATAGCAGTGGCACAGCAAGAAAAGAAGCCAATGCAACATTACCATTGGTTTCTTTGTTGTTTTTAATTTCTACTTTCAAGATTTTTTGTTTTTAATCCATTGCCTTCTGTATATAGTTTATGACTTCTTACCTTTTATTGTTTAGGCGTGCCCCTTCCTAAAGCTATAGGACACCAAACCAAGACCATCTGCAGGACTCTGTAGGTTTCTCGGACATAGCCTGAGAACTAAGTTTGAAACTCTGATGATTATCCCTTCCACGTTGTAGTCAGGTCACATTTAGGTAGCATCAACATCAGTTGATTAAATATTCAGTACTGACTTGGTACTAAGCACTTGAGATAGCCCTGTCTATGCTCATCAGGTAGCAGAATAACACAGCCACTGAACCAGGGTTTGGAACAGCCTCAGGAGGTGGCATATGAGAATGACGGGGAACGGACGCAGCAGTTAGAGGAGGTACCACTCTAGAATACAGGTGTTTCTAGCTCTTTAGGAATCTAAATGCTGAAATAACTCTTCATCAAGAGGATTGTGTTGATCTAATCCAACCTAACTCGTTACAGTTGAGTCAACTCCAATTCCTAGCAACACTATAGGATAGAGTAGAACTGTCATAAGGAGTTTCCAAGGAGCACCTGATGGGTTTGACCTGCTGGCCCTTTGGTTAGCAGCTGTATCCCTTAGCTATTATGCCACTAGGGTTTCCTTTGTTGGCCTTGGCTCACCCAATCTTTCTGGCTCTAGGGACCCCAAGAATGTGGCATACTCCATGGCACAGCAGAAAACTTCTAGTCTGTTCCCCTGAACTCATGACCGTCTACACCCTCTCACCAACACGCTGGGTCACCCTCTTCTTGACACCACCCAACCCCTCCCTAGTCAGTTTCTCCATAAACAGTCCTTCCACTGATTTAGAAAACCTAGAAATAAGGTTAAAGAGAACACTTAATGAGAAATCATATAAAAGAATGAGTTTAGGATCACAAATAGTGTCTTCTGTAGTATCTGGGATTAATTTTGGTTCAGCCAACAGGAGACTTTAGGATCAAAAGTCTGATGCTTTAAGCTTTCATATGTCATTTTGTCAACCCATTATTTCTCTGTCCTGTCATCCAACTTACATGTCTGGATATGCTGGGAAGGTATTTCAGCTAATAAACTCACATATAGGTACACGTATACACACACAACAGCCACAAGTCTCTGGTATTGATAGTACTGATACATCCTGTTTATGACAGATATCTTTTGCAGTGAATCAGGTTGAATCGGGTGTTTTAACCTATACTACCTTGTCTTCAAAAGTCACCCTGCTATCACTACAATACAGAATGAATCTGTGTGGGATCAAAAAAGCGAAAGTGATGGAGCTGAATTCCGGTGCTAACTTAGAGTCATTCTGGAGCCCAGTGGCACAATGGTTAAGAGCTACAGTTAGCTATAGCTGCTAACCAAAAGATTGGGAGTTAAAACCACCAGGTGCTCCTAGGAAACCTCATGGGGCAGTTCTACTGTGTCCTGCAGGGTTGCTATCAGTCAGAATTGATTTGACAGCAACAGAGTTTTTTTGTTTGTTTGTTTGTTTTTGGCATAGTCATTCTGAGTAAAGAACTGAAAGAGAAATTCTCAAGTAATCCAGCAACAGCATCTTGGTCTCCTTAGCAGGTGTCCAGAGAAGATAAAATCCCTAGTTAGGATCTGTGGTTCTTAATTTTTAATCTGCCTCAGTTCGAGTACTACACATATAGTGTCCATACTGCTTAAAACAAGTCACCTATCTTAAGCAATAGCCAGTGGTTTACAAACATACCAAGAAAGAGAATTAGCATCTCTCAAAGCCTTCTTTATCTATTGGGTCTTATTTTCTTCACTGCACTGGTATTAAATAAAATAAACCTTTGTTGTTCAATAACTCAATTTAACCAACATTTATTGAGCATTTACTATGTTCCCAGGACTGAGTTGGAGATGGGGGAGGTGGGATAAGCAGAAGAATAAAGCAAGAAATTTGGGATTGCACCACTTGATAAATACAATTAATGTCACTAAATTGCATGTGTGAAGAATATTGAAATGGCAAATGTTGTGTTCCAATCATATTTACAATAAGTTTTTTTTAGAAAAAAAAACAAGTTTAGGATCTAATTGAAAACATAAGAGCACACAGTGAAATATGACTCAGCAATTGCAGTCATTACATACAGTGAAAGCTCAGTGTGGTCACAGGTCACCTCTAGGAGTAAGTGGGGCTTCTTCTGGCCTTGGGGCTGGATGAAGAGCAGGAGAGAAGGCTCCTATGTCTTGAAACGGTGAGCTGTACCACATCTTGGGAGAGGAGAGAGGACTGTGTTTTAAGTTCCCTCACCAGGCCCAAGAAAAAGCTACCCCAAGTGTCCTCGCCATCATGTCTGAAAGGCTGCCTTGGAGGCGCAGTCACAGACATGTGCCTTGCTGGCGGCACCTGACCGACAAGCCACGCCTTCCTTGTCTGTGAGCCAGCGTGCCCCACAGAGCTCCACAGGTGGGTCGCTACGCTCTGTGGCTGGTTACCTCCCGTGGGATTCACTGAATGAGGCTATCTGAGTCCTGGGATTCTTTTGTAACACATCAAGCTGTTCATTTTGTTGGCTTGCCTTGGTGTTAGAAGCCTGTTGCTTTTCTTCAGTGGTGTAAATTAGACTTTTAATTGTGCTCTGGAGGCATTCATGGTTCTCAGTAGGCAACAGAGAGCAGGTGCAGGTGGAAAGGAGTCAGGTGAAACCTGTTCTCTGATTTTCTGCTTACTCGGCGGCCCATAAGACAGACCCCAAGTCCCAGGAAGCCAAGTGACAAAGGTCACAGTCACAGATTTGTCAAGTCAGTACCCTGAGCTGGCTGCCATTCACCAGCAGCAAAAAATTCTGTCATCTCATGAAACTCTGTAAAGTGCTGTGACTTTTATGGGTTTACACTTCTGCCTTTTGATGGCAGTAACAGCCTCTCTCTTGTCATTTATTCAGACTGGTCTTTCGGATCCACAGCACCTGAGTCAAGGACCTATGGGAAAATGTGCATGCTACTGGAAAATGCATGGCAACCCAGCTGGGACCCCATCTTGTGGGGGGAGGGGACACTTGAAGGTTTGAGGCTAGGATTCCCCTCAAGGAATTTGACTTTGGAGTCTACTGTATTTTTCATTCAGTTTTCCCTTTGGTCTCTCCACGAAGTCTGGGAACAGTAAGGCTGTATGCTTCAGCAAAAGCTGGGGTCATGCCATTATTTCCTGGAAACCTTAGTGGCTGCAGATGGTGGAAAGCCCTTAGGAAAGTTACAGGCCTAAGAAATATTTAATTTGAATGGTTTGAGAAGATCTGTCCTTTTTATCACTTCTAAACAAGGGTGTCAGCAATCTGGGTCATTAAAAAAACTTTATTTATTCCTTCTTTTCTTAATAGCTCCATTCCAGCAGATTTAAGACATCAATCTCATCACTCCAGGCATTGCCCTACTTCAGAGCCACCCAGCATTGTGTGCTTTCTACCCAGTCCACCCCCCAAAATAGGTGGCCCAGAAGAAAAAATGAGAAAACAAAAGGAGTACTTTCCTTTCAGACCAGAGCCCGTTGAAGGAGTAAAGGGGTCCCTAGTACTACCTTGGAAGCTTGTTAGTGTCTCATCCAACAAGCCCCTATCCCATACACTTACCTGTTGTTCCCCATCTCAGCTCTCGAAGAACCAGCCCACATAGCCTAGGAAGGAACCAAAGGAAAACAAGAGAAAGGCGGAGACCCAGAGTTGCTTTCACCGTCCAGAGACAGTGCTCCTGGTTCTGGCCCCGGCAATTGGGAAGAAAATAAATAAATAAACCAGATGCCTTTAGGTTGATTCCAATATATATGGTGACTTGTGTGGGCAGAGCAGAACTGCACTGCACAGGGTTGTCAAGGCTGTGCCTTATGGGAAGCAGGTTGCAGGGCCCTCTTCTGAGGCACTGCTTGGTGGGTCTCAACCACTAGCCTTTGGTCAGTAGTCAAGTGCTTGCTCAGCTGTGCCCTTGGGAAAGCACTTCTTTGGGATCAACCCAGAACAAGCTGGTTGATTATTTAGAGCAGGTTAGGAACATGGGGTGCAAGAATGAGCTTCAGAGTGTTGGTGTACCCCTGAAATTGTGCACAAAATGTTGGGGGAATGTGACTTTGGTTCTGTTTTGTTTTCTGATGAGAGTCCATAATTTTTATCAGCTTTTCATGACTTCCTCATCCCCCCAAAAGGTAAAGAGGCACTAATGGCCTTCATTAGCAGGAATTAATCTGAGAAAGGTTTTCACATATTTCAATAGAAGCCCCCTTAGACTCCTATCTCAGGGCTGTTTTCAGCCCTGTTGCTTTCACTGTTGCACCAGAGTCCAGCAAAGAACGCATAGTCGACAATTCATAAATATGCATGGAGCAAACGTGGAGTCTAATCTGACTGCTCCTAAGAAGGATTAAGGGAGCCCTGGTGGCACAGTGGTTTTTAAGTACTCAGCTGTGAACCAAAACGTTGGCAGTTCAAACCCACCAGTTGCTCCATAGGAGAAGACTGCCTGCTTCAGTAAAGATTACAGTCCTGCAAACCCTTTGAGGCAATTCTACTCTGTCATATAGGGTTGCTAGGAGTTGGAATCAACTTAACAGCCATAGGTTTGTTGTCGTAAGAATAGTCAGAGAACTAAACCACAGTTTCTCATATGAAAATGCTCCTTACAGACCCTGGTATTACATGGCTATCACTGCCATCATTATGTGGCATGTGGTCGGCTAGCTCACTTTGACTGCTCCACTTCGCTCCTTCCTTATCTCACTCCACCAATCCTGCCCCACCTGTATTGGCAAAGTTTTGTTTTTCTTCTCCTGCTAGTGAAGACTTCTCCAGACTTCCATCTACAGTCTTGGTTTCCTTTGCAGCCTCAATTTAGAGGATTGCCTCTGACTAACGAAAAGCAATGGGCCCTTCCAGGCCTGGCTTGCAGGCTCCCCAGGCTGGGAACAGGGTATGACACACACAGACCTTTCTGCCCTGTCTATCCTAACAGTTGCTATTTTGATGGATATTTTAGTAGTTAAAACATAGTAGGAAAATCCTCTATCCCAGAGCCAGGTGTCTTTACAGCTGTAGGCTCAATTGTCAGTAGTTGCCAAGATCCTAGGAAACTCCCATTTCTGTCACATGATCACTTGGGTTCTGGGCTTCCTTCCCGCTCCTTAACATCCTCTTGGCTTCAGTGACTCCACAGTGCAAGGTATACACCACCTTGCCTGACCTGGCCTTTTGCCTGCTCCTCCAGCCTCGTGTAGGAACTTTTTCCTGATCCTCTCCCCTTTTGTGCTTCTAGAACTGTGTGTGATTACTCCTACAAATACATTGACCACTGTTCATTGTAGTTGCATGTTCCTGACCTGTATCTACCCCCGCCCCCCACGGACACACACAAACCCATTAGCAAGGGATTCCTACTTAGAGCACATATTTGGCGTACATTAAATTCATTCATCACTCAACAAACATTTAATGATCACTTGCCATGTGCCAGGCACTGTTCTAGACACTTAGGATACATTAGTGAACAAAACAGATGAACACTACCTGCCTTTGTGGAGTTTTGGAGTTGACATTCTAGTATGGATGACGGGCCAACCATAGAGTTAGAGAGTGGTAAATGCTATGAAAAAATAATAGAGCAGCATGAGTGGGATTGGGAATGCTCAATAAAAGTGTTAAATTGGATATAATTATGATGTGGTTAAAGGGGCATACAGTATGAACCTTTCTCTTTTTCACTTACTCCATTCTATCTCAGAGCCCTTGACACGATTTTTGCGCTATTGACTGTGACTACATTTGGTGGATTTCTTTAACCAAAATATAATAACACCAGATAAATATTATGAATTTGTAAAAGAAACATCGAAGTACACATCTATCTGGACAGACTAGATGGATCTCGTAGTATTTCTCAACCTTTTTTTTTCCCCAGCCCACCAACATCCTATGATTTGTCCAGTATGCTTAAGTAAATGGATGAGGTTTCTCAGAGTCTGAACAGTCCTGAGGACCGAGGGCATTAATATCCCAGTAAGCGTGTAACACATTTGAAGCACCTGGAGAGGCTGCACGTGATTATCAAACTTTAGCATGCCCTGGAATCACCTGGGATGGTTAATAGACAGATTTATGAGCCTCACTGGGGCGGGGGGCAGAACCCAGGAATCTGCTGTTGTTATCAATTCCGTCAGATCCTTCTCATGCTGGTGGTCTTCACACCACGGTTCAGGAACCACTGTAGTACAATGTAATAGAGCTACACCGTGCATGCATTGCTGTCTTTGTCATGTTGTTATATTTGAAGTTGGAAACCATGGAGAGATTGATGTCAGTCTGTGGTTCTCAAATTTGAACATACATCAGAATCACATGGAGGGCTTATTAAAACACACTTTACTGGCCTACCTCCAGAGTTCTAAATTTGGTAGGTCCAGAGTGGGGCCCCAAGCATGTGTCTTTCTAAACAGGTTCCTAGGTGATGCTGCAGCTCCCACTGGGCTGCGCTTTGAGAACCACTGATGTAAATCACTCAGGAAGCTGGTGGGCCTTAAGCATTTGGATCTGTGAGCTAATTGCACAAAATTGGAAACCCTGGTGGTGTAGTGGTTAACTGGTTAAGGTTGGGAGTTCAGATCCACCAAGTACTTCTTAGAAACTCTGTGGGGCAGTTCTACTCTGACCTATGGGGTCGCTGTGAGTCAGAATCAACTGAATGGCACTGGGTTTGATTTGGTTTGATTTAACCTAGGAAACCCTGGTTGCATAGTGATTAAGAGCTCCAAAGGGTCAGCAGTTTAAATCTGCCAGGCACTTCTTAGAAACTCTAATGAACTCGATGGCACTGGGTTTTTTTGGAAGGTGTTTAATTTAGTTAGAAACCTTGTTTAATCTAGACAGAAAATATCAGGGGAAATAGATTTGAGAAACTAAATCAGAATTAGTAGCCTCTGATAAAAATGCTGCTCTGTGACTTATCATTTTTATATCTGTCTTCTCACTATAAATGTGTGCTAGTAAATGGTTAACAACCCCTTATCAGGGGTAGAGAATGGAGGCAGTGTGGATTGTACCATTCCCTTGGGTGTAAATATTCCCACCATGGTCAATTTCAAGCTACTGAGGTAAAGTCGTGGAGCTGGGAAGAGACCAGTATGAGAGTCAACTCTCCAAAGCCAATGGGAGTTAGCTGCAGTACACCACTGATCCGGCTACTCTGCTGGTTTGTAACCTTCCCGCAGAGTGTCTCCATTTCTCAGTTACAGGGTCCCAATGACCCAGTTAAGTACCATTTCCATCGAGGCTGTAGTTAGAGGCATACGCACAGTTCTCTAAATACATCACCCGAAATGGCTGCCCTTTCCTGGCCTACAGCCTTTAGCACTCTGGTTTGACCTCTAAATTCTGATCACAAGCCAAGGTCCAGGTGGCAGGTCTTGCAGAAAGACATCCTTCCTAACTTCTCCTTTAAGGTTTCACTTCTCCCACTCTACCAGTAAGACCTGAAGCACTTCCGGCACCAAGGGTGAATGCATGCAGTGAAACATTTAACATCCATATGCACTCAAGTGATTTAAAACCATCGTATGCTAAGGAAGTTATTTTTTGAGGTCACCTACCTTCTAAGACGAGTGAACAGAGAGCATTGGAGAAAATTTTCTATTCCTATAAATTAACCAATAGAGAAAGTCAGACAAGATTCCTCTTGAGGGCAGGTGCACAAATATGCCTCACATCAAAATCATAAGGAAATGTTCTAAAGATCAACTCCGTTTGTCTCCTCCAGATCCTGTTCACACACTTTTCTGCCTGCCTCTTTGCTGTAACCCAATTCTGCTTTCTCTCTTTCCTAACTCTCCTTCATCTTTCCAGATGCAGGACGCTATGGGCTATGAGTTACCCTGGGTGTATTTTGTCAGTCTGGTCATCTTTGGATCCTTTTTCGTTCTAAATCTGGTTCTCGGTGTGTTGAGCGGGTAAGCTGACCATTTCTATGTCCTCTTTACGTGCAGCCGAGCAAGGTTCCAGCTTCCACTCTATCCATTGGCAGGATCCTCAGGGAGGGGACCCTAGCAGCCCCAGGAAAAAAAATCAACAATAAAAAGTCTCCTTTCAACCAAAAATTCTGATACATTGGCTGGGCAGGCCATTTGGCCTCTTAGTAGCTAGCACCCAGAGGATCCCCGGGTCCCGATGCTGCTAGGTCAGTGTCTCGGGAACCGGTGAGTGGCACTTGGCCATGCTCGGTTGTGAAGTGTGCCTCACTAACTATCATTCCGTTCTTCCAGGTCAATGATGCCGTAGGAAGGGACTGGCCCTGGATCTATTTTGTAACACTAATCATCATAGGGTCATTTTTTGTACTTAACTTGGTTCTCGGTGTCCTTAGCGGGTAAGCAGGACCAAAGAAAAAGGTCTTAATTTTTCCATTTATTTTACTTATTCTTTCTGCTATTCTTGGCTTTATTCTTTTCCTGGCTCTGATTAACCTGGGATAAGGGGTCACTTCAGGAGCTTTGAAGTGAATGTCCTTGGCCTGGCTGGATAAAGAGTCAAATGTACAAAACTGAATCCATTGTTTTGGGTGGTGGACAATGGAGAAGAACAGATAGCTTGACCAACAGACAAGTAGTGCCACCCATGTCCTGCCAGCTCATTCAACGTGTCCCCACCCTGAGGAAGCTGTTGAAGCAAGCAGAATGCTTCTCCTGTGTCTTAGTCACCTCACTTTGAGGAGTGGCATGATGACACCCTTGAGTAGGAAGGGTTTGGCAGCAAGAAATCTGAGGGAAGATCCATAGACTATGGATAGCAGCCTTGTCTGATCTCATGAACCAGTCACAAGTTGTGACAGGCCACTAGGAAAGATTACAGACTGATTTTACACAGTATAGAACCAAACAAGGCAAGAAAAGTTTGGTTTAAACTATAAATAAACTAAGAATCAAATTCTCTTTCGATCTAGTGTATAAGCTGAATAGTCTATCTTTTGGAATATTCCTTTCTGAATGAAAAGGAAAGTTAATTGTTTTGAGCCAGAGGTTATTTGAGAATAGAAAAAATGAAATACAGTTTCTTCAAATTTCCAGAATCTCTTATTATCAAATCTGGTAGGCTACAAGTCTACCTAATTTTGGTCTGTGGTCAGTTGAGTTTACAAGGTGATAGAAGTAATCTATGGATAGAAGATTGAGTGGCATTGGCAATGGCCAACTTCATACCACGGAAACTCACTGGATATTTCTTCAGCCCACCTTCTTCTTCACAAATCCACACCAGCCATGCCAAGGCCTGACACCAAAACACCCTTGGTGACCTGCTCTTGGGGAACATAGTCTGCTGCCTTTACTCCATGGTGGGGGAGGGAGGGCAATCTATTTCTGCTGTGCTTGAGATGGTTCAGCTACTTTAAATGGTCTTTCCTAGATATCTAGGGACATTAACCCTGGGATAAATTCAGGCCTAAAGATAAAGATCTCTCTTCATTGTCACTCAGTGCTTAAACTGGGAACAGTTCTTCCCAAGTTCTGCAGTAGACACATGAAGGAAGGAGCTCTGTCCTTAGTCTTGAGTACTGGGTGAAGGAAAGAATGAGTTCTCATCTTTACCTCTCCCCAGGTTAGGTGGCCTTGATTATATCATTTTTGGTAAGGTGAGCTCACATGGGGACTCCATCAGGGGTAGAAAGGATGAGCAGGACAGAATAAACCGCTGAGTGAGAAGGGTTTTTGTTTTTATGTTCCAACACAAGAAAATGCCCCAAGAAGAACAATGGAAAAACTTACCTCATCATTACCTACTCAAGATAGTGTCTCCCAGCTCTGCCACTTGCTGGATGCTTTTATTGGATGACCTCACCTTTTTAAACCTTAGTTTCTTCATTTGAAAAACCAGGAATAATAGTATCAACTCATAGGTGGTTGTGATGATAGCATGAGATCCTATCTGTAAAATACTTAACACTGTGACTAGTGTATAGAAAGTGTCCAGGAGTGATGCTGTCATGACAGGGATTGTCACTTACTTGTAGTCTATCAAAGGTGGAATTACTGGATAAAACCAAAAAAGAAACCCACTGCCACTGAGTTGATTCCAATTCATAGCAACTCTATAGGTCAGAGTAGAACTGCCCCATAGAGTTTCCAGGGAGCCTGGGAAATTTAAACTACCAGCCTTATGGTTAGCAGATGTAGCACTTAACCACTATGCCACCAGGGTTTTCAGAATTACTAGATGAAAAACCCACTGTCATCGAGTCAGGTCCGACTCATAGTGACCCTAGAGGCCAGAGCAGAACTGCCCCACAGAGTTTCCAAGGAGCGCCTGGTGAATTTGAACTGCCGACCTTTTGGTTAGCAGCCATAGCACTTAACCCACTACGCCACCAGGGTTTCCAGAATTACTGGATAGAAACATCAAATGTTAGAACTGCTCCAGTCCTTTACATTTAAAAATTTTGAAAGTGAAACCCCGAGAGTTTACATGACTTATTTGCTGCCACTTTGCTGGCATTTACAGAATCAAGACCAGGACACAGACCCAGCTTCGTTTCCACCTCAGCATCTTCCTATCACCACCCATTAGATGTACATTAAATGAGGTTGGGATGTAACACAAGCCAGTGCTCTAATCCTTTAAAAAATATTGTTCCACTGTCTTTCTTAGATATTTTGGAACCCAATCTGAGCAATTTAAAAGCCCTCTCCCAGGAATAGGAAGAATGAAAACTAGATTGTGGGGGTCTCTTGTGAAGCGGGGTATCTGCCCACAGGTGTGCCCACAGGTGTTCTTGGTCCTACCAGAGAAGTTGTCTTCCTAGTGGCTGCAAAACAGAGAATTCAAGTGACAGGAGTTGCTAATGCTAGAGAAAAACCTTTTGGAGACCCTGTCAAGGAGCCCAATGGTTAAAGTGTCTGCTGCTAACAAAAAGGTCAGCAGTTCAAACCCTCTGGCCCCTCTGTGGGAGAAAGATGTGCCAGTTTGCTCCCATAAAGATTTACAGCTGTAGAAATACTGTGGGGCCTTCTACTCTGTCCTGTAGGGTCACTATGAGTCAGAATCAACTTGAAAGCAGTGGTTTTGTTGGCTTGGTCTTAGCTTCAAGCAGTCCATTGTGATAGAGTACATGAAAACACCTGCCCTAAAGCTTGGCGCTTATTAATACTCAAAAAACTTCCATGGACTCAGGACAGGAACGTTAAGACTCTTGGGAAGTATCTACAGTTGGCTCTAGGTTTGATTCTTTCCAATAGACTTCTGAGCTGTTGAGTCCTCAAGTCTGTAGGCTGGCCTTTCCTGAAGACTTTCCCAGCACCTGCTGCCTGATGCTTTCCCGGAGGTGCAGTCTGCTCCTTACAGTCCAAGATTGCTGATAGAATGTCTGCCAAGCTTTCCAGGCCTCTGGGCGGACCCTCTGCCAAAGCAGCAAGGTGTCTACAGGCAGTCATCTCCACCTTCTGTCTGGTGATGAAAGCTGGACTGACTGTTTACTGACCACATGGTGATAACACTTCCAAGTCAGCACCCTGAGTAGTCAGGATAATACAACAGTCACCACAAAAATACAGTAAAGCATCCATTTATTCATCAGCCAGACTTATGATTGAGCCAGCCTTCTAGAAGCATTCAAAGAAGTCACAGAGCTACTTACCATGCACTGTCATGATGATAGCAATAGCAGTAACTTCTAGTCATGTGGCAGGCTCTATGCTCAGTGCTTTATACAGAATAGCTCATTTCATGCTCCCAAGACCCTATCAACTAGGTATTATTTGTGTCTCCATTTCACAGAGAAGAAAAGTAAAGTTTTGATGAAGAAATGGCTTCAATTCTAACAAGTGAGAAATGGAGGATTCAGGATGGAGCCTATGCAATGTGATTCCATAGCCTGTGTGCTTAACCTCCATGTTCTACTACCACGAAACTCACTGGACTGGCTAATCTCAGGTTCTTAAATTATACTCAAGGAGTACAAAGGGAAAGAGGAGAAGCCATAGTGAGAAAGGGTGAGCTGGAACAGGCAGGTGGTACCATGGGCAGGCTACTGGAAACAGCCAGTAGAAACAAGACGTCCCAGGTGTAGGCTGCAAAGCCATCAGTCAGAAGACTGCAGCAGGGCAGGATTGTTTAGCATGGAACTGACAGCCCCAAAACCTTGGTAGTCTTTGAGAGAGAGCGGAACCACCAACTCAGCAGCACTGTAGTATTAGACATTCTGGGACTGGGGTGTGTGAAACCTTGTATACATCAGCGAAGAATAACATGATTTTACAGCCCAGCAACATGCCTGATCATCACAAATTATGGTCTTGGGTCACCAAGAAAGGAGCCATGGTTGCACAGTGGTTAAATCAGTTGGCTGCTAACCAAAAGGTTAGCAGTTCAAACCCACTGAGCTGCACTGTGAGAGAAAGATGTGGCAGTCTGCTTCCCATAAAGATCACAGCTTTGGAAACCTTATTGCATAGTTCTACTCTGTCCTGTAGGTTTGCTATGAATTGGAGTTAACACAATAGCAGTGAGTTTGGTGTTTTGATTACCAAGAAAAGGTTAGATTATGCTTGGTGTGTTCTGTCCCTGAAGACAGGCACAAGACTATTCTATAAAACTTCCATTTAAAAGGTAGAAATCCAAAAATTTTGGTCATAAGAGTGTTACATGTCCTTTATCTGGAAATTTCATGGATCCAGAATACCTTATTCTTGATAAGCCCAGATGAAGTCAAAGAATATGTAACTCAGATTTTTTTTCCAAAATTCTTCCTTGTTCCTTATCTACTGATCCCCACATAAAACCCTATGCAAGTTGTAGAAATGGTATTAGCACAGACAATCTGATTGTATTTTCTTTCCCCTTCAGAAATCTCAATCTCTGGCCTGTTAGAATTAAAACAACTACAGTGACAGGAAAATTCTTGAAGGTAGAATCAAGTGGAAGTCCTTGGACTTTGGAATCTGATTAGTTACTGTTTTTAAGCTATTACAAAGAGACATGTTCCTTCAGCTCGCAATGGAGGAAGTGGTCGCCACGGATCATTTAGATGAGTGATTATCCATTCCTTTTATCCATGGGGAGGTGGAAACATTGCTATCCCCTCAAAAACATAGGACTTAAAGGGTAAGCATCTCACAACCTAAAGGCACACATTGAAAACTGGACTATGACACCATAGTGAAGACACAGTATCCAAGTCCAGAAGGAAGCAAGAGAAAGGCCAGGATATACAGGTCTGCGGGCAGGAACAGAGACATGGCAACGTATATTGATTTGCAGAGGGCCTACAGCCCCAGTGGTCTGCATTGATTGAATTTTCAATACACACACATACACCTGCCCGTTTGCATGCTTTACATTACTGAGCACAGGCCCCCCGGCTCTCTGCTCCACCCCTTATTTTTCGTTTTGGCCATTGATGGTAAGAGATGTGCTTCTGCATGGTGACAAGTCTCATGGCTGTGACTGGTTGTCTAGCCAGCTCTACTCCCTGAGCCCAGCACAGCATGTCAAGCTAAGGCCTCATGTCTTCATTAGCTCAGTCCCCAGAGCAGCACATGGCTGGCATCCAGGCAAGGAGATAAAGAGAGCCAGGCACTGCCACTCAGGTAATCACTTACTGTGTGGGGTCCAGTGAAGGAAACCTCATTCAGCCTCCAGCCTGCCACCAGCCTGGTTATGCCCATAGTCACTGGGAGCCATCAAGCTTTCAGCTCTGCCCCTGACACTTCTCTACCACCTCACACCTCCAACACACATTCTTCTGCTACAAGAGAAAATATCTTAAAGGCAGTCAGATGCATCAGCACAACTGGTTTTTGTTTTCTGCCGTGTATACTCTTTTAGTTCTACAAAGGCCTTGGGGTAGATGACTGGCTTTCATTCCACCTAGCAGAGATGCTGTAAAGCAGGTCAGGCTCTGTTTTCCCTTCTCTACTTTGATCCCAGTCCTATTCTCCTGTCTCCAAAAGAAGGATGGCTAGTTATTTATTTGGTAACCAGAACTTGATTCTTCAGCTAGTCTGTGACCTCGCAGCTGCAAACCCATTTCTTAGGAAAGGTGTGGAGGATAGAGATGGATATGGGGAGGAACCAAGTCCAGAATGGGGATCACGAAACACAGTTTTTGGAGTTAATTTGCATGAAGAGGGAAGTTCTATCTGAAGTTACTGTCTCCAGATAATAGAACTAAGGCCCCCGGAGAGTTAAACAGGTACAAGGATAAAAGTCAAATGGGAGCCTGGCATCTTTCCAAGCCCATCCTCAATGTGGAGGCTTCAACAAAAGGAGAGAGGGAGCAAAGTAAAGCGAGGCTTTCGTCTTCACTGTTGGCTGCTGGTCTGGCCTCTCTTCCCTGGGAAAGGAAGGAAGGTACTCGCCAGTTGGCAGGAAGCCTGAGAAAGAGCAAGTTCAATCCAATTAGAATTGGATTCAATCAAGTTTTAGAAGAAAATTCAATCCAAACCAGAGCATTGTTAAGGCAGCAGTAGAAGAGACCTCATTAACTTGACAGCATCCATGTCTCCCAATTAAAAAGTCCCTTAGTCCCTTCCCCAGCCCCATTTCACCCCAGAAACAGTGAGTGCTAAAATCTGTGCTCTCCTAAGCAATGCAAACAACATGGAAATACATACAGTGTTTGTAGTGATGGAGCTGTCCCTCTTGACTGAGTGGGTTCAGGAGCCAAGTGTCTTGTCCCTGTATGGTTTTTATTGGTATTGTCCTTTGCTCCTAAGTTGATGTTCCTGTAGAGTGATTGGCTTATGAAAGAAATCCCTTCCAGATGTTTTCTTCAGGTTCTTGCCGTAAACTAGACCTTTACTAGTGAGAGAAGGAGGAATTTTGCTCCAGGAGTTAGCCACGTTGTGGGCATATATACAAACCCTCACACATACACTCCACACCCAGGGCCCCATTTCCTATACACTGAAAGTCAGAGACAAAAATGCTGCTATGGTTCTCTTTTGCAAGAAAAGGCAGACTTGCAGTGAGGGTTGAGTATTAACCTTGTCCATTATTCTTTTCTGCTGCCGGCCCCCTTCTTTGCTCAAAAAGTAAATTCCAAAGTCAGAGAGAAAAGAAAAGTGAAATCTAAGAAGACAGAAAATAGTCATTCTTTCAGAAATTTTTCAAGAGGCCTCTCTTCCAGCAAGTCCCAATCCAGATACACTTTCTCATTATTATTCTAAACTGAATGCATCATTTTTAAAATATCATCTTGATTTTATATTTTTTTTAATTCTGATTGGATTTTTTTTCCTTTTAACCGAAAGGGCAGCCCATGGGGCATTTTCTTGTGTTTGGAATCCTCTTTTGTCTCCTGTGGGAAAGAACTTTGTCTAGACCAGAAGTCCTTCCAAGCAGGCTAAGAGTGGCAGCATGGACTCTAGTAATGACAGTAGAGATTGAAGAGATTGAATCTCCTGGGTTCTGAATCAGTGGTGTACGGGTAAAGACTTAGCAATGGGCTTTCCAGGGAAAAAAGCCCTGGTTCCTAGCATTTGCCAGTTTCCATGGTATACATATTCTTACCATGGCCAATGTCAAGCTACAAACTTATCCTAGAAACTGGAGTTGGAAAGAGATGTGCACAGCTGGCTCTCAGAAGCCAGTATGAGCGAGTGGCTCGATACACTCTAGCTGGTCCTGATACCTGTGGTCTTCTGAAAGCTCTTACTGAGACTTTTCACTTGCCACCCAATCCTGGGAGGAACTAAAATGCATATTCCATGACTGTTGTGGAGTTTTTAGTTACTGCTCAGAAAGGATTCCCAGGTCTTTGGAAAAGAGGTGTTATTAACAGGCAAAGCTTATGGTTATGATCCAGGAAAAAGAGAAATGGACTTTATTTATCCCCCTATACTCTCATGGGTTGTATCCAGAAAGTTCCCATCAGTGGCTCTTTTTCTGTTTCTGTGGGATAACTAGAAGATTCTGTCTATAGAAAATAGAGCTTGCTGCCAAGTTTCCTAGTACAGAACAATTAATTCTTTTGTTTTTCCTTACTTTTACCTCTCCCTTCACACCCAACCCTCTCCCTTCTGTGTGCTCTCCTGCCCTGCCCACTCCTCCTTCTCTTGTTAGAGAGTTTTCCAAAGAGAGGGAGAAGGCCAAGGCTCGGGGAGATTTCCAGAAACTGCGAGAGAAGCAGCAGCTGGAAGAGGACCTAAAAGGCTACCTGGACTGGATCACACAGGCAGAAGACATTGACCCCGAGAATGAGGATGAAGGCATGGATGAGGAGAAACCCCGAAACAGTGAGCAGCCATCTTCTGTCTTTGGGCTGGGCTCTGGAAGGGAGAGGAGGAGAGCAGGGCGGACAGCATGAGACGTTTACCACCAGCCTTTCTTTACAACCCATAGTTTATTTTCCTGGAGCAATGTGTGTCTCCCTGATTGGAATCATTTGCTACCCACAGTAGGCAGTCACTGTTGTGAAATAATTCTTCTCAGTCCCTAAAACCGCATATTCTTTTTAGACTCTTTGACCTTAATAGACAATGTTAAAGATGAGGAAGGTGAGTGGCACCTGCGGTTAAGATTTCACTAAGGAAATGCTTTTTAAAATCAGGTAGACTTCTTTTCCAGGCTCCACATCTTTGTCCAGGGAAGGATGCTCTAGACTTACTCCAAAGGAACAGTTTCCAGCCACACGTCTACCTGAGTTCCTCTCCTCTCTTGCAGTAGACTGCCAGACACACTGAGCTTCCTCATAGGGAAAGCAGTCAAAGGAGTTCAACCAAAAGAGGTTCAATTGAAAGATCTTGGGAAATGCCAAATGGGAGAGTTGGGAAAGCTCAAAGGAATGTATCAGAAAATGATTCAATTACAGAAATTGAGCCAGATCCTATCCTATGGATAGACTACCTCTAGAATGAAGACGAGAATGATAGATGATATTGACTCTTGCCAAGTGCCGTCGAGTCGGATCCGATTCAAGTGTATAAAAGATAATGAACTATGGAAATCCAGGCCCTGATCAAACTTGCACTATTGTTCTCACAGTGTGGTCCCTGCACCAGCAGCAGAAGCATCACCTGGGACCTTGTTAAATACGCAGACTCTTGGGCCCACCAAGATCTGCTTATTATGAAACTCTAGGGGAGAGGTCCAAAATTCTGTATTTTAACAAGCCCTCCAGGTGGTTGTGATACACACTCAGTTGTAGAATGCTTCGGTTGATTCCACTCTGTTTCATTTGGCCTTGGTTTCTTTGTGACTCTAACCACAATCTTTGCTCCTTTCGTGTGTGATATTTTTTCTAAAATGCAGAACTCTGGGCCCCAACCCTAGAGTTTCAGAATAAGTAGATCTGGGTTGGGCCTAAAAGTCTGTGGGTCTGACAGTGTCCCAGGTAATGCTGCTGCTGGTGTGGGGACCACACTTCCAGAACAGTAGTGTGAATTTGATAAGAACTAATGTGCATGTTTGAACAGGTACATTTCTGTATTCTCACAGCCTAAGTTAAAATTGGGTCTTAAACAGTGAGCATCTAGAGTAATCAAGGAACTAAACAGGTTAAATAGCTGATCAGAATACTTGATCCCTGGAGTCATGAAGGTAAAGGCAGGAAGGCAGAAATTTTTCATAAGCCCAGAGGAAGACAAGAAGACCAATTGAGGATCAGGGCAGCTGACCAAGGGAAAGTAGGCTTACTGATCAAAGGCTTCTCTCCTTGAGGAAACCAAGAAGGCTGCAGGGATGTCAGGAGAGCTTACCTACTCCCTAAAAAAAAATTTAAAAAAAGGTTTCCTGCTTAGAAGTTTAAAATCCCTATGTGTGGGTATCGATGTGCACATGTGTATTCTAACATGTGTATGTGTAAAGATGGTGAGTGTGATTTCTTGGCCTTGTGAGTATACATTATGTCCATTGTGTTTAAACTTCCTGATAGACTTCTGTGTATTTCTGCTTGTTAGTATCTGAGTTCTAATGGGGAGTCTGGAAGAAGTGACAGGTGAAGGAAGAAGGGAAGAAGACGGCCAAAGATGGCATCAGAGAACAGATTTTCAGAAGCATTCCCCCAGAATCTCTGCTCTCTCACTGCAAAGATTGATTTAATGAATTTATCAATTATCCCTTTCTATCAACTCTGCTCAAGGTGCAAATACAGAATTAAAACACACAACAAGGGACTGGAACTACCTAAAGCAACCTAATTTAATGATCTAGGGAGACTTTCATGCTCCATTAAGTAGTTTTGCAACTTGGATGATAGGGCCTTTGATGGATTATAACAACGAGCAATGATGCCATTGAGGGTCTTTCTGGAAATAACCTGGCATCTTCTATTACACTGTTGATGGAACTGGAGAGTAGTTGATTAGTTTCTGGGTACTGTGTCGTGAGGTAAATAAGCTCAGTTGGCCTGCAGGGCACAGAAACCTTACCTCTAGCACATAGGAATTGGTATCTTGACTCTCCTCTCCACCCTTAGTCAGACCAGTGCCCCTATCTCCTGATAAGTGGTGATAAATATTTGTCTTAGCGTGTGTTATCAACAGTATCCAGTATCTACTCCTTGCATAGCAGCCAGTTACCATCCATAGAGATACATGGTAATGTATTCTCTGCCTGAAACAAGAGCCTCCAAGGAGACGTGTACACCTTCTCCATCTTGTCCATTAAATGAATAAACTCCAAGGAGCATTCCCAGCAGTGTTCTGTGCTGCTAGAGCGAATCACACCGACAAGCCCATCTATGCAAACTCCTGGCCAAGCTTTGGGAAGAACATAATGAACTGCCTACCCCAATGGACAGAGTCCCTGCCAAGATTTTCATAAACCCAAGTACAGATAAAATCAGACTCTGGAGACTGTTGTTCCTCTCACCTTGTACTTTTTCCTCATGGCTTGGATGAGACGTTGGGGTCTGCTTCTTGTTCTTGGCCAGCCTTGTTCTAGAGGAACTGGAATGAGAGGCTGGCTCTTTTGTTATCAGAAATGGTGGTGTAATGGTTCTAGGGGATGGATTTAAGGAATGAGTATTAAAAAAAGAATAGATGCACATGATGAAATGGAATGGAAGAGACTTAGGAGTGGGGCCAAGAACAGTTCCCCAAACTGTGTCTATTGGGGAAGTCCAATTAAAAGCCGAATTGATGTGATTAAACAGTTATGGAATCAGTGGCTTCATACAGAAGAAGCAAGAGTGTGGCTCTGAAACTTTAGTCTTATCTTCAGAGCTTAGTGGTTTGCCTTTGAATCAAGTGCAGAGGGAGCAATGTTGCTCAAAATTCTGTGTGTTTTAATTAAAGTAATATGTTAGCCTTTGACATTTCTAAGAGATTATGATATGGCGTATTTGCCAGTTCTTTTTAGCCCCCAATCTAACTAGCCTTTTAAGAAAAAATGGTATGCTGACTCTTCGTCAGTGGCTCTGGCAACTTCTCTTTTCACCCCAGGCCGAGCTCTAGCCAGCACTTATGTGATACTGCTTGTGTAAGGTGCTCAGGACGTAGTGTTAGCTTCAGTGCAGAAACAATTCAGTGACACTCCAGAGCCATTTCAAGCCTAAAGGAGACAAGAAAGGGGTAGTCTGGACACTGTTGTCCTTTGTGCAGCTTCTGTGGTGGCACAGCCGCATGGTTTTTGGCTTCCGAGCCCGTCTCCCCTCTGGGTAAAGGCAGCGATGATAATGAGGCGTCCACTTAAGTGGCTACTTCCCTCCCTCCCTGCAAGCATCAGTGAGCATCCCTTCTGATAGCACCGACTGCGAAGTGTTGCTAGTGTTCGTTATCCAAAGGGACAAGGTCCATCTTCTAGAAGTTCAGACATTAGAGAGAAAAACCATAAAGACACAAAGACAGGAATTTCTCTCTCATTTTTCCTCCTCAAATAAATAACTAAATAAATCTTACTAAATATCTAGTGATATGAAAATTTCTGTGTCATTAAGATAATTGAAATGCCATCCAGCCCTCTAAAGCTTGCAGTCCAAGTCAGACCTTTGTGTGGCTGAGCATATGAGAGAAAGACAGACGATGCAACCAAAACATTGAATTTCCACCTGCATAAGCAGAATTAAATATTTACACTGGTGGCTTTCAGTTATGTGACTCGGGAGCCACTTCTGCAATCATCATTAACCAACAGGGCCTCCTGACTGCTGCATGCCCTGCAGAGTCTAGGGTGGTGGATTATGGAGACCCAGAAATCAGAGAACCCGTAAGAACTGCAAGTTGCCTGCAAGACGGCCCCATGCAGCTCGACAGTAGAAGTCTGAATACCACTGATTTCCACTATCTACATGTCAAGGGCATGTACGCAACTGCTTGAGCTTTTGTTTTATCTATTTATTTATTTTTATTTTAATCAATATTTTCCCTGGTCTTGGAGTGTTGGTGTTGCAACGGTTAAGTGCTGCATCTGCTAACCAAAGGTCAGCAGTTTGAATCCACCAGCTTTCTCCTTGGAAACCTTATGTGGGGGCAGTTCTACTTTGTCCTATAGGGTTTCTGTGAGTCAGAATTGGACTTAATGGCAGCAGGTTTGGGTGCCCTCGGGACTTAATGTGTACTGAGGTGCACTGTTGGCAGAGCAGTTGAGTGTTTGACTGCTAACCAAAAGGTCAGCAGTTGAAATGTACCAGCCATTCTGTGGGGAAAAAGTGTGGCCGTCTTGGGGAATCTATGGGGCAGTTCTAAACTTTGTCCTGTAGAGTTGTTATGAGTTGGAATCGACTCACAGCAACAGGTTTAGCTCATGGTCAGGGTTCACATCTAGATTTCTGTGACAGACTCCTAGGAGGCATCTGGCTAGGATGGCATAAGAGACACTAACATTCATTTTTCAATGATATTTTTTTCATACTTAGCACCATTAAGTATCACATTTTAAAGGGTTATCCCAACTCCAGGCTACTCAGTGGGAGTAGACACCTTTGTGCAGACCCCCAATGTCACTCCTGTCCCTCCTGTTAACATTCAGCTGCCCTTAATCAGAGGCCTTAATCAGAGCCCTACAATTTAAGACTGAAAAGTTCCCTTAGAGGTCAAGTGAGGAAACTGGAGCCCAAGATGAGGAACTGCTTACCTGGGCTAATGAGAGAAGTCAGCACTCAAGCTAGATCTCCCGATTCACCATACAGGACTGTGCCCACCATACCATAGTGCTTTTCAGAGAAACCTTTGTGGCTCTGCTTAGGCATAAGCACTCTAATCGTCCCTCTCTATTCCTGTGGCCATTTGAGCATGTCCCTCTCTTACCCTGTGGAATTATAATTACCTCTTTACACATCATTTTGTGAGGTCCTCAGCTAAGATGCCCTTAATTCACTCTGTCCCCACTACCTGACATAGTCCAGGGATTGGGAATGTTATAACAAGCATAAGTCAAGTGAATACAAGAGTTTGTGGCTTCCTATCCGTGAATGAGTTTGCCAGAATGTCATAGGTTTGTCCTGGGATGATTGAACCATCACTGAACTGGGATGACAGAACCATCCCTGGACCATCATTGTTCTGCCTGTTCAGAAGTAACTTCCGCATGGCATCCTTAAGTGACCTTCTTTCCAAGGACTTTAACATACACGTATGCTTTTCCAATAGCACTAAATCATTCTCCACTCTTTCTTGGACAGTGCCATTTGAAATAGGCAAATCAGCTGGAACCCCTTATAAACAGGGATGGTGGACCAGAAATTGACGTGTCCTGGAAATGCGTGAGGAGCTCTGTGACATCAGACCATGCTGTATCATGAAGATGGTGCTGATTAGTAGGGGGTTGCTCTGCACTGGAGACTCTTTTTAATGGACTTCTCTGGCTCTAGTAGTAATTTATGCTCATAGACAGAGTCCCATGGACCCAGTGTTGTGTTTAGCACCCACTAGGGTGATCATGGGTGTTTTCACAGGCAATACATCCATCCTTGGAGCACAATCTGTCTGCTACACTGTCTGGTCCTGTTAATTTGTAGATGCAGGTTTCCCAGGCTGAGGAGCAGTGGAGGAGCTGCCTGAGGGACTATGTTGAGTGTACAGAGAGAATTAGACATCACAGCCCAATCTTAGTGAGCCCCTAGATGTTTCTTAAAGCACAGAGCCAGCAGCTGTGAGCAAAGCTAACTCGTAGCTCTCAGAAAGCTACAGCAGTCTCCTCATTGGATGTTGACCATATGCCTCTGAAGGAGCAAAGAGATGAAACCACATAGCATTTTTTTACTAGAAACTTCCACAGCCTTCCCATGACCCGTATTAGGTAATCATAAAGGTGCCTGGCTGATCTGCCAAGTGCTTGCTTAATAAAGACTCTGTTCTTCTTCGGGGACACCTGCTTTCCCCTGTCTCATAGCCACCCCCCCAATCACCACCACTTAGTAATGATCCCACCTCATGGTATCCTCTCAAGACTAAACAAAGGCCTGCACTACATCCCTGTAGAGCCCAGGGGCCATGCAGTGATGGCATATGAAACAGAAAGAGGCAGGTTGGGGCACAGACATCAGCACTCACAAGGCTGTGTCTTCAGGTGAGTGTCACAGACCAAAAATAATAATAAGCCCAACAAACTCCAGAAAACAAATGGTATGTTTATCATGGAGAATGGGGTCAACAGCCAAGAAGGATACTAGAAGTTACCTTCTTTAGTTTTGCTTTAACTTTTACTCCTTAACATCAGTGCTGAAGGTAACACTGGCAAAGAGGGAGCCTGTGTGGGTAGCGGGACCCGAGCCAGGTACTATGCTAGGCAACACTGATTTCTGAGGGGCAGGCAGGCAGCCACTGAGACCTCGCCTGCAGTTTGCAGGGAACAGGTGGGCAGCTGTGTTCCTGGGATTACTAACCAACCACCTACCCACCAAGAGACAGAGCATGGAGGCTGTTAGTTCTCAGAGTACCAAGGCTGTTTAAGTTCTTGATGCACAGTAGAGCTTGGATGGCCTGTTTCTTCTCCAACTACTGGAAAAGAGAACCCTTTGCCTTCCAGCCAGTGTCTTGGCCAAAGTTCATGTCTCCCTAGCCCACCCCTCCATCAGCTTCACCAGCTACCCAGTTACAGGCTAGAAACCTCTCTTTCTCTTCCTCTTTGTTTCCCCTCTTCCTTCTTCTGTGATCCCACTATGTTCAATCAGTTGCCTATATTCAATCAGTTGCCAAGTCTTGTCACTTGTCCTTCTGGAATGTACCTCTCACCCTTTCTTCCTCGGCTCCCTACCTCTCTTACCTCTAGAGCAATGGCACCTGAGTGTCCTGCCTTCCAGCCCCATCCCTGTGGATCCTGGACAGTATAGCTAAATCAGTTATTTCAGGAGCTGACCTTGTCACTCCCTTGCTTAGAGAAATTTTGACTATCCCTTTATATGGTTGTTGTCCAGTCAATGCTGACTCATAGGACCGTAGAGGACAGAGTAGAACTGCCCCATAGGGTTTCCAAGGCTGTAGCTCTTTTTAGAAGCAGACTGCCAGAGAGCAGCTGGGGTGTTCAAACTGCTGACCACTGAGTTAGCAGCTAAGTGCTTAACTACTTTGTGACCATTACTCTCCATAGCTACAGAATATAGCCTGAACTTCTTCTCATGGCATTCTAAGCCCTCTCTCATCTATCTCTACCGGTAGCTTGAACCATCTCTCACTACTCCCCTCCAGCAAGACGATTTCCTGCTTTTCAGACATGCCTGCTACTTTCCTGTTTACGCCTTTTGCTTCTCTTGCCTCTCTCTGCCTAGAATACCATTTCCCTCCTCCCCCTCATCTGCCCATTCTCAGACTTCCAACCCAGCACAGAGGGCATGTCTTTACTGATGCCTTGCCAGACTCTCTTTCCCAGGAGAGACACCCTCAAGAGTACTCACCACCTTCGTCTGCCTCACCAGTGTGAGTAGAGAAGGCCAACCCTCTTGTCATACAGAAGATTCTTAGGAGGCAGAGAACATGTTTCACTAAGTTGATATTTACTCTCCCAATCAGTGTCCAGGACAGAGACTTACAGACTTCCCAAAAAAGTAGTGAATTGGATTGACTTCTCCTTGATTCAAGAGAACCAAAGTTTTATAGGCCTATATCCCTACCTAACTAGCCAAATATCCTTTGTCTGCTCTTAGCCATGCTTTACCTGTCCCTCAGAGAGTGTATGGTGTTGATAAATGGACAGAAATTATTTAGATGTTGGGAGGTTGGGCCTAGCACAACAGCTGGAAGGAGCTGGGATGGTAGAGCTGTGAGAAGAGACGGCAAAGTGGATAACGGAGCAAGGGGCATGATCGTCCTCACTTCCTCATTCTCCTCAAGCAGGAGTTTTTGTTCTAGAACTAGTGGGGACCCAGGTTTTTGGTTTTTTGCTTTTTTTAAAATTCTGAGGCTAGACAGTGAACACATATCAACCCTTTGTGGTCTCTCCTGAGGCAGAGCCGGGGCAGGGACACAACAGGGGATACCTTTTTCTTGCATACAAAGGGGGTATGGTATAAATTACCTTATTTGGTCCTCCCCAGAATCATCTCATGTGGTCATTATCTGTCCTTTTTAGGGAAGAGAGAACTCAAAATCAGAGAAGTTAACTTGTTGATATCATACAGGGTGTGAAGGGCACAGTCAGCCCTTGGACCCAGCCCTATGCCTCCATACCGTGTTTCTCTATGATATAACCCGTCCCGCTTGGGAATATTGTCACTGTCACTATCCCCCTCCACCATCCAGAAGGAACTACAAGGGGCTATCTGATCCCTCAGCCAGAGTAGTCTCTTCATACTCCCTCATTGTATTTATCACCTTCAGTAGAATATGCAAAGCAAACACCTAAGAAATGGATGGAGGGAAGGAGAAGAGAGGCAAGAGAAGTTCTGGGGGGCGGAGGGAACTATTCTTAAATGATGACATAAGGGAATATGAGCTTGATCAGAGTGTTGAACTTTATGATTATAAGAACTATATATGAAGCATGAAAGGAAGTTATGGCATTATCCTGCTCAGGCAGAAAAAGAAAGAAAAAAGTTAACTGAGATAAAGAGTCACCAATATGAGACAGTTTACAACCTGTTCCTGCTTGGAAGGAAGCGTATCAATTCCATGGCCTATCAGTCTTCCTGACAGCTCAGGGCTCCTTCTGGGCTTGGTTAGAGGAAGACGTTGACCCACCTGAGTGCTCCAAGAAGGAGGTGTTCTAGTCTACCAGCCCGTCTCCTCTCCTGCCTTGGCAACTATGCCACAGGGAAATGTCATACAGTCTGTTTTTGATGTTTTGGGATCATCAGCACTTCTAAGCCTCTGGTCATCCCAGGAATCTCAGCCTTAAGGGGACCAGAATTTTATCTCTGACCGGGGAGAGTGTTACAGTAAGGGGCTACTTTCAGAGGGGTCTTTGGAGAAGCCCTGTCACCAAACCTGAAGTCACCGGACCCTTAGACAAGTAGATCTGTGTGTGCCCACTCAACCCTTGCCTGGAGTAGGCACTCAATGAAATGCTGACTTGACTTTGATTTGGTGCTTTACAAACAAACATACCTGGCAGCTGAAAGCAGCTCAACAGATGGATTGAAGGGAAGATGAATCATCTTAAATTTTCCTTTGATCCATTTCTTCTGATAACCAGTGCTCAGTGCCCCTAAACAGAGCCACCCACAATATAGTTGCCCTTGGCTCCCACTCTTAGCCCACCCTCCCTTCCACATAAACACAGGAAGATAAAAAGCCCATGTCACATTAAGATGCATTGTCTGTCAGAAAGCAGTTTGTGGAGGAGAGAGAGTGACAGCTCCTGCCTTTATCATTGCTCACCAATGTGGAAAATTATCATCTGGTAATGGAGGGTGATTAACCACATAGTGTATTTCCGTCGTCAAGGTACGTGGCATGAAAGCCTGATTTATGGTCTGTGAAACCCTAGAGCCAGTGGAAAGAACTCAGAAGGTGGGATTGTTGGCCTTGGAGTAGTAGGCTGGGCTTCCTGGAGTCACACACATGCCAGACTACCCTGTTTGAGACATTTGGTGCATTCACTCAATACATATTTAATTATTGGGTAGATACTCAAAAGAGAAAAGACAAATCAGCACAGTCTCCTGAGGGGACTTAGGAATAAGGAGTTAAGGAGACAGATAGACACATAGCTAGGTGCAGCAGCGAATTAAAGGGATGAACAAAGTATTGGAGAAGTATAGAAAAGACAGAGCAGGGTTTGGAAGAGGAAAAGAAGGGGTCATATACCCAGAGAATGATTCTTGAACGGTGGCATATCAGAGTAGACTAGTTAATAAACCACCCCCAAATCTCAGTTGCCTAATACAGTAAAGATTATTTCCATTCCATAATTCACCGTATATTGGAGAGTCGAGGGAAGAGATCAGCTCCACAGTCATTCAGGAACTAGGGCTTCTTCCCTTTGTGGGTCTACGACCCCATGATCCTGGACATCTGTCCTAGAACCTCAGTTTCTGGCCACCAAAAGAGCTAAGAACTAAGAATGTGGGCATCCCTCCCATCTACACTCCTTTGGCCAGAATGGAGTATTGGTTCCACTTATAGGATGCAATGGGAAACTGTCTAGCTAAGTGAGGAGGGTGGTAAAAGAATGTGGGCTGAGTAAACACATAGCATTATCTGTACCATAGGTTGATAGTAATTTAATGCTACAAAGGATATTCTAAGCTTAAGGTGCAGAACATGCAAGGCTGTCATAGCAAAGTTTCTTTTTTTTCGAAAAACAGGAAAGGAAAATGGAAGTGCACATATCTGGGAGTACCTTCAGGCAGAAACCCTGCTGGTGTAGTGGTTAAGTGCTGAATCTGCTAGCCAAAAGGCTGCCAGTTCAAATGCACAAGGTGCTCCTTGGAAACTCTATGGAGCAGTTCTACTCTGTCAGTTAGGGTCACTGTGAGTCAGAATCGACTCAATGGCAGTGGGTTTGGGTTTTGGGTTTTTGGTTCAGATGCACAGAGCAGAAACCAGAGACCAAGCCAGAAAGGAAAATTGAGATCAAGTCACAAAGCATGTCAAATTTGGACTTTATTTTGTGGATAAGGAGGGGCTATTCAAGAGATTTAAGGAAAGGAGTGGCCAGATATGAAAGACCATAGTGCGGCTGAGTGTGGAATAATGGGTTGAGGGGAGGTGGAAGCTAGCGGCAGAAAGACTTCCCTATCAAGGGGCTGATAAGGAATAAAGTGGAAGCAGAAAGGCAGGGGTGGATTGGAAAGATATCCTTCCACTAGATTGCCTGCATCCGTGGGGAAAAGTCCCAGGGGCTAACAGACACCTGAACACTGGCCCAGGAGTCTCCTAGGTGAATCGTTTTCCTTCTGTTTGCCCAGACCCCACGTCAGGGTGGAACAGGTGTAACAGCAGTCACCTGCCCCCTCTGCAGAGATCTTCCTGGGAGTTGCTTTGTCTTGCCTGCTTAATGGTGACAGCCATGTCATAATCTTTGCCGCGTGCTGTTCAAAGTCCTGTTTCCTCTCCATGACTATGAACACGCCGACCAGCAGTCTCTTACCCTAAAAGATACCATGTGTGGAATTCTGAGCAGCTCTACCTCATTTTATCCCTGCTCTTATGATCAAGTGGCTTATGGAGAAAAAAAAAGTAGTGGCGTAACAACTCTAGACATAGGGCTTTGATGGCTTCTTACCTCGGTATTACTTCACCCAGTGGAAACGTACGTGCCTCTGGTGATAGCTGCAGTTTCTAGAAGATATTTATGTTCCCATGTAATAGGAAAGATTTTTCCCTCTTAAATAACTCTAATACTTGCTGTAAGTACTTGACTATTAATCATTGTGATCACTTTGTGTTTAAGCACATAGTTTAGGGGGACAGGACCAAAGCCTGGCCAGAAACAATAGAGAATTTGCTTAAGGGAGCTGCTCAGTTAAAGGGGTGATCCCATGGGGAGATAAACAGAATTCTTAATAAACATAAGGCGAGATGGCAGCATTAGGCTCAGGTGAAAGCAGGGAGTAAAGAGGAAAGCTGGGGAGCAGAATTACTCTTCATTGCCATCAAGTTGGTTCCCACTCATGGCGACCCCATGGGTCACCAAGTAGAACTGCTTCATGGGATTTCCTTGGCTATCATCTTGGCTGAAGCAATTCAGCAGGCCCTTCTTCCATGGTGCCACTGGGTGGACTCTAGTCTCTGACCTTGATCTTAGCAAGCCCAAAAAGCAAACCTGTTGCCATTGAGTTCATTCCGACTCATAATGACCCTATGGGACAGAGTAGAATGGCCTCATAGAGGAATGCCCGTGGATTTGAACCCCCAGCATTTTGGTTAGCAGCCATAGCATTTAACCACTACATGCTTAGCCAAAAGAACCTAAAACAAACACACTGCCATCAAGTTGGTTCCAACTCAGCAACCCTGGAGGACAGAGTAGACAGATACCCTGTAGAGCTTCCAAGGAACACCTGGCAAGTTTGAACTGCTGACCTTTTGGTTAGCAGCCATAGCACTTAACCACTACACTTTAGCTTAGCAGTCCAGCAGCATAAATTGTTTGTGCCACCAAGGGACCCTGGAGAGGAGAATATTTCTATATTACTGTGCTAGGTACGTCCTGTATGCTTCTTCAACCAAATGTGTGACTTCATCCTGATGAAGAATGGAGTTCCCAAGTTAAAAATCTGTCTCGCAGTCTCTGGGTAGAACCGTACATCCTCTGGATACATCTCCCCCACATGTGGAGAGCTCTTGGGAACGAAGACAAATGTCTGTGCCTTTTCCTGCTCTTGGTGCTCTCAGATTCATTTTCTCAAAGACATTCAGTTTCAGGATCACAGAAAGGGCTCAAAAGTAGCATAATGGGACCTGGACATGTGCCTGCCAGAACACCATGGGCAGTTTTGTTCCTTTCGAAACACCCAATCCAACGCTAAACTTGGACTTCGCAGAAAAGACCATAAACTTTCCTCCTCTGGCTCCCAGTTTGGATCAGCCAGCAGAACATGGATGACAGAACCACCTCTCCTCCAAGGAGAGGATAAGCAAGAGAAATGTGTTTGCGTGTAGACCCTAATTCTCAAAACATGGCCTCCTTTGCAGGCCATCAAGGTAGACCCAAAAAGAAAAGAATCTCCTATTCAGGATCCCATTTCCAGATGGCTTAAGAAGAAAAAAAGGAAAAGATATAGCCATTTACTTAGGCATAAAAATACATTCCTTGCAACTGAGAGTTAATCATATTAGTTTATCAGACTATTCAGAAACACACCTGGTGAAGATCTACAAAAATGGTCCACTAGGCAGATGAATTTTGGTGAGAGAAGTTTAAAGTTTTATTGTTTTCAAAAATATGTATTTTGATTTTGATAAGGTGATTCTACACTTCTTTTAAACAAAGAAGCAAGAATATGAAATTAGGTGTTTAGAACAGAGGAAACGTCAGTGCTCCCTAGATCAGGAGGGGCCAGTCCCTGAAGGAGGACATGCTTAGCAGACAGTCAGCAAAAAAGAGGAAGACCTTCAGTGGGGTGGATTGACACGGTGGCTGCAGCAAGGGGCTGAAGCATAGCAAGGACAGTGCACATGGCCCAGGACTTGGCAGAGTTTCATTCTTTTGTACATTGTATCACAATGAGTCAGAACCAACTCAGCAGCTCCTAACAGCAACAACAAATCATGTTCTAAAAATTATTTGCCAAACATAAGGCTGATTTTGACTAACATACCCTAAAGCCTTCTTCCAAGGACTTCAGTGAGTGCCTTATATGCAGAAACACCAGCCGACCAAGATCAGAGATCAAAAGAGAACACAAACAGCAGACAAGTAGCTGTTAAAGAATTATTACAACTGCACTGGTACGTGTCTGAGCCTTTTGCTTGGGAGAGATATAATCTGTTCACAGCGACTTACTGAAGAGGTGAAAAGCATTAATTATATGCTTGACAGGTTGGCTTTAAGGGAAAAGGCCTTTGTTTACCTTGTCGATTCAAAGCTTAAATCAGCAGGCCCAGCCATTATATCTCATTTCAGTGACTCATGGGATATGATAATGGTATCCAATATCAGGCCAGTTATGTTAACAAATCACTAAAAAGAAAAACACACACCCCCTACAAAGGGGTAAGAAGAAAGAGAAGACTCTTCTCATAAGGAATGCTCAGAATTAGGGTATCATTGTATTTATTAGTGGTTGCTGAGGACAACTGAATCTAGCCACGACTAAAAGCTTGGCATGATGTTCCCTATGCCCAATAGAAGTAGAGAAAAAGGTCCCTGCTACTCCTTAAGGGGAGTCCCCAGGTGGTGCAAATAGTGAGCATGCTAGACTGCTGACAGAAAGGCTGGAGGTTTGAATCTACCTGGTGATGTCTCAGAAGAAAGGCCTGGTGATCTGCTCCAGAAAAAGCAGTCATTGAAAACCCTGTGGAGTGCAGTTCTGCTCTAAACACGTGGAGTCTTCTGAGTCAGAATCCATTCCCCGGTAGCTGCTTGTCCTTTTACCCTCAAGGGGAAACATGTGCTTAGCATAAGGAGTGAGGCAAGGGGTAGAGGGACCTAGACCCCCTTGGGTCAGTGTTGACCCACAATCCATTCAGCCGTTCTGCATTGACTGGGAAGTTGAGGTGGTGAGTTTCAGACCAACAGGTAGGATACCCTGGGTTTTCATCGAAAAGAACCAAAGTTTCTGTGAAAACTGAAGGGCTTCTTCTTGAGCCTCACAGTTGGTTTAAAGTCCTCTCCATTAATTCTCTTCCATGAATTACAATTTCCATAATCCATTAATGGATTACCTCTATTAATTTACTAAGACATATCCCTTGATTAGATGAGGTGAGAGTACAGTAAGGTGAAATGAATGGCCCTCATCTTTCTCTCCGAGCAGGAGGCCAGAGCTTTGGGTCTAAACAGCCATGGCAATTTGTAATAAAACTAGCAGGAGCCTGAGAAAAGCAGGCAACCCGACTTCCAGGACCCGCTCAGTGGCCAGTTAGCAATTTCCCTCTCCCAGGTTTTCCTGGTTATAAAATGAAGGGTCAGATCATATGGCTGTAATGATCTGATGTTTCCACAGTTCTAAGTGGACACTTTAACCCAAAGAAATGTGAACCAAAGCTGAGTCATTCCAGTCCACCACATCCCAAAGAGAAATTCAGCCCACCAGATCTCAAAGAGGAATTCTAGAATCCTATAGTCCCCAGACTCCTCGCATCATACTGAGTCTTCTCTGGGATTCTCTGAGCCTTGAAAGTTAGTCAGCAGCTTCTTTACCTCCCAGCACCTGTCTCCCCCACGCACACAAACACACCCTGATCTTTGCCTGGAAAGCCTAGTCCCACTCACTGCCTTAGGAGCTGCTGCTCCCTGCTCCTCCTCCCATGCCCCCCTCAGACAGCATCCTCTTCCTTCCCCTCTCCTTCCCCTCCTCCCCAGTGGAGAGGTCATTCCACTTTTGTACTCCCAGAATGCCTATTCCATGGCCACATAATAATATAAATTAATTAATATTGTACATAATCTATTATATCTATCCATGTATATTAATGATATACTGGTACTTCTATTTATGTATTATATATAGATGCCAGCCAGCCAAGTGCCGTCGATAGTGTTATCTATTTATTCATCGTATTACTCCATCTACTAGATTGTACACTTCATGCAGTGGGAATTTTTATAGTATCCTAGCACCAGCACAGAATCTGGCACATAGGCACTCAATGAATATTGGGAGGAAAAGGGGAAGAGGATAAGATAGAAGGGAAGAAGAGCCTCTGCCTAGAAGTCCTTGGAATTCTGCCATTGAAAACAGATGACTTGGGCTGCCTTCTCACCATGCCAGGTCCACACCAGGTGGGACCAGCTCTGGTTCAACACAGAATATATAATTCATCAGACCCACAGACTCGTTTTTCATCTTCCTTTACTTATGTGTCAACGTTTCTTTTACTCTCTTGGGGAACACAGGACCATTCCATGATGGTTTCCTTTCTTGTCTGTCTTATACTCACCTCTCCTTCCCTTCTTCAGATACTTCCGGTGAAGTGTCAAGCATATCCTGATTTTATTTCTGCCTCACCAAGATCAGCCAGGCAACCGAGAACAGCAGTAAGGAAATGGTTAAGAGAGTGCCAAGAATAAATCTGTCGCTACTGCTTTAGGGCCGGAAAGCTGCATATGTTTAAGGCTTGAAAAGGTCAGCTCCCTTCAAAGGGGGGCAGAGGTTGGGTTCCATCCGTTATGTCATGGTCTTCAGCATCGTGCGCATTTCATTCACTGGCTGCAATGGAGATTTATGGAGTCAGTGTCATCACAAGCTGAGACTTAATGAGATCGCCACTCTATCTCCTAGATGTAGTGGAAAGCAACCATTTTGGTAATAAATAGGGAACAGCATCTAATTTGTAAATTCCTCTTTCCGTTACTAAGTTTAATCAGATCAGTGAAACTGAAGGGAATTGTTGATGACCAAAAATTGTTTTCCATGCCTTAATCTGGCCAGGAAACATTACTCCTAATGGAAACGGCGTGTTGCTCTGGCAATGGTAGGGGATGACATTTGTCATTAAACTAACCCAATTGTTGCTTATTGAAAAATATGTTTAGACCAGAATCCATTTAAAACTAAACCGCAGCTGAGGACCTGTATTGCTCTGTAACTGGTGTCACTGGTTCAAAGAAGCAAAAACTCTTTGCAGCAGAGCTACAGAAATCTGTGGTTGTGGCCATCCTAAAGGGACCCACAACCCAGAGAAAGGCAAAATGAGCCACCATGGTACCCAGATTGTGGCCACAGGAGTGAGCAGGTTAAGAGAGCAGAACATTGTCTCTCCCAGAACCTTGTAGTTTATGGTTTAAAAAACAAAATTAAAGAGGTACACAAGGCTGTCGGCACAGCCATCTTCTTTTTCCCTCAGTTTGTGCCTAAGTGTTTTCTTGTGATTAGTCGTGGTTAAAGATGTACTTCAATTGTCTTCTCATAAGCTGTTAAGCATTTCCAGGACAGAGACCACGTCATGTGTAATTTATTGTTTACCACACAGTAGGGTCTTCATGAATATTTCATGATGAGAATGACAACAATGATAAAGACATTGAGGAAGTTGATGGCCCTTAAGGGAGCATGGTGAACTGCATCCGTGCTTAGGAGTGGGCCCTGAAAACACATACATCATCACTGACGAGGATTCAGTCTCCTGATGACATTTTAGATGCAAAGCAAGTGGTCCTGAAGTGCTTCTCTTTGCCCTACACTTTTCCTTTGCTTTCCCTGATAAGCGAACACAGTGTCCAGGCGTTCCCCACCCACAGCATTGTTAGCTGAATGTTATGAGGGACAGCCACCACTGATCAAGCACCTCCTCTAGATCGTATTATGTTTAATCCTTACATTAACTCTCCAAGATTGGTATTATTATCTCCATTTTCAGGTGAGAAAGCTGAGGTTCACGTAATTTGCCTAAAGCCAGAACCAATAGAAGGCTTAGCCAGAATTCATACCCACCTCTGCCTGACTCTAAAACCCAACTCTTTCTTATTTTTCTGCCTTGGGAATTTTGTCAAGACAGGAAAGAGGTAAGCATAAGGAATACCAAGGGTGGACCTGGTAATAGGAAGAGCAAATGGAATAGAAAGCAGAGCTCAGAAAGAAAGTCTGGAGACCTGGTCCCTAGTTCCAGTTCTAATAATACTAGCCCCGTGACCAGGGACCGGAAATCCTGGTGGTTAAGTGCTATGGCTGCTAATTAGAAAAAGGTAGACAGTTCGAATCTACCAGGTGCTTCTGGGAAACTCTGTGGGGCAGTTCTGCTGTGTCCTGTAGGGTCACTATGAGTTGGGATTGACTCAGTGGCGGCGGGCTTTTGTTTGTTTTGACCTTGGACAAGCCCTTTCCCTTTCCAGGCCTCAACTTCCTAGTATGTAAAATGACTTCCCAGGTGATCTCTAAGGAGCTCTATGCTTCTCATTTTCTAGAGGTCTTTGATCAGCTTGGTCCTCCAGAATCCCCTCTCGTACTGTCTTCCTCTTTGAGTCCCGTACTCCAGAAGTCCTGGGTGGCTGGGCTGGGGAGAGAATGTGTTCATTCATTCCCAGGCCCTCACTAGCCTGGGAAGCAGTGGCTGCAAGAGAGAACGAGTCCTCAGGAGCTTCAGACAGCCTCTTGGCTCCATCTGACTGCTGACCTCCTGGTGGCCACATTCTGCTGCTCTTTTCCCACAGCTCGTCTCCTGGTGGCTTTTGTCTTTGCCTTGGAAGTGAACCAGCTCTGGCAGGTACCCCAGGATCTGTCTTCTTCCAGCCCCCCTGAACCTATGCATGCATGCCCTCTACAGCCTCTCCACTGCAGAATCACTCTGCCTCTTACAGAACACATTCCCGTGGTAGGAACTTGCAATGTCCCAAGAAACCCTTTCTATTGTTGCACACCTCCAGCTGTTACGAAATTCTTCCCTCTCTTGAGCTCACATTTGTGGCTCCTTAACTTTAACACACTGGTCTCAGGTGTCATGGGTGCAACACTGTCCTCCCAAAGGTGCTGTTAATTATCCTCGCTTGGTTAATTACTCACACTAATTGCTTCTCTGTCTGTGTTCTCCCTCCTGTCTTACATTTCCATTAGGAGTTGTGCCTTTAAGATCATTTCCTAGCACTTCTTACTTTGGTCCTCCCAGTACCCCAAGAGGACAATCCTAAGCAGTTAGAAGGATGCACCCTTCTGGCACAATAAGTCAGTAATAAGAAGAGGACTGGAACTCAGGACCGCAGACTCTAGCATATATAGTTCCATGAGACCACACTGTCAGCCTCTTTCCTTCCCCTCCTTGCCACCTGCCTTTACTGATGTGGTCCGTCTCTCCTCCCCAGAGCTGACCTCTGAGCTGGGCCCTTCCCATCTACAAGGAGGCCCACTCACCCCCCCAGTCTTACTGAGTATCAAAATAGGCCACTGTCTCCTTTTTGCTTTTCCCCAAAGGTCCCTGGGTGAGGCGAACAATTTGTACTTGACTACTATCCTGGAGATGGCAGTTCAAATCCACCCAGGGGTGCTACAGAAGATGGGCCAGCCATCTGCTTCTGCAACTAGTCACAGCCAAGAAAACACTCTGGAGCACTTCTGCTCTGCAACACATTATGTTATGAGTTGGTAATGACTTGATGGCGATGAGTTGACAGGTTAAATCAGGAAAACACTCTGCCTTCCCACCTTTCCAGCCCACCACTCATGTAATCATTGCCCCTGAAATGCAGAAGCATCACAACAGTAGAGTTGCTGGCATCTGCCCAAAGTATAACCCCATGTGCCAGCTGCGCAGACTCACTGGTAGCCGCTCATCCTTCACTCCTCACTGCTAATATTCCTCTTTCTTATGTGAAAAGCATTTTCACTCCACATGCCCCTACTGTGTTGTTGCTATTAGTTGGCGTCAAGCAATTCCAACTTATAAATCCTTGACCTTTCAGATGCAGACTGCCAAACCTGTCTTTGGAGCCTCCTTAGGTGGATTCAAACCACTAAGCTTTTGGTTGATCTACTCCAGATCTACTGCTGTCGAGTCAGTTCCAACTCACAGCATCCTTACAGACAGTGTAGAACTGCCCCATAGAGGTTGCAAGGAGCACCTGGTAAATTTGAACTGCCAATCTTCCGGTTAGCAGCCAGAGCATTTAACAGTCCTGCTGTCATCTGTTTGAACCACCGAAAGGCTCCACCCACCACAGCTCCATCCGAAATCCAGAACTTCTCTATCCTTTTGTTTCTTCTGCGTTTCTTTGGCCTTGGAGCCTTTAGCATGAATCCTCACTAAATCTGAGGCTCAAGATGGAGAGGTAACTGAGGGATAGCTGCAACGCCCAGCAGCAAGGCCAGGCGAACCCAAAGTCCTTGCCACCCATTCAACGTGGAGTTCTGAATCATTAGCATTCTGACTTCCTCCCAGTGCCTCTAGGCCCTTTGCTTGTTGAAGACCACGATCCCTGTTCTCCAGATTTCAAAACCATTTCTGTCTTCTAAAGAACAAACAATCAGTCTCTCCAACAAGCCCAGCTCCCCTCAGAAAATTATAGCAGAGTTCCAAGATTAGGAAAAAGAGGGAGGAGGGTGAATAACACCTTTGATTCAAATTCAATCATGAGAAGAAGAATCTAGGAGAAGCTGTTCAGTAGACTAATAAAAGTGACACCCAGCATTGAAATCCATCTGTCCTCCTTGAACATGTGGGTTGAGATCAGTTTTTTCCTTTTCTGGGCTTGCCTTAGAGTCACCCCACTGCTGTAGGCATTGAGCAGCCCCTGTGCACCCCTGCAGTGTCTCAGCCCTCATGAAAATCAGCAAAGGAGGGAGGAAGGAGCTGTTGATAGGACAGCAAATGTGAGTTCTAGTGCCAGCTCAAAGGAGTGGAGCCATGAGGGAAGGAAATAATGCAGACCCTGCTCCTGCCCCAGAGATGCTCGTTTGTACACTCTCTGAGGACAAAGAAGGTAAAGCAAAAGTAAATTGATTAGATGTATGTGCTCCCCATACCAACCAGTATTTGGGCAATGCCTCCCATGCCTTCTTCACAAGCTAAAAGTCAGTCTTCCTCCCTACCTAGAGCTTTCCAGGGAGATCAGCTGGGTGCAGGAAGAAGTGCACTGCTTTCTGAAAGCTTTGGTACAAATGAAAGGACAGAAGAGAAGAGCAAACAAAGGCTGGTGCAGGAGAGGAGTAGGCCAAGTACAGCCTTGACTCTTCCTTGCCATTCCTGAGGGGGCGTCAGAGATGGCAGCTGATGGAAGAAGCAGCAGGGAGGGCAGAGGACAGAGAGGTTCCGCATTCCTGTCCTGGATCTGCTCATTGGAAGCCTCGATTTCCTCACCTACACACTGTGGATGATGATCCCTGACATGCTCCACAACTTGTGAGAATTCAGTGAGGTGATTTCATGACAGGGCTTTGACGCTACACTGGGCTATGCTATCTAATGAACTAGTGCTGGAACAGAAACTGAGCCTTGTACATATCCAGGTACTAAACCACACCAAACCTGTTGCCATCAAGTCAGTTGTGACTCACAGCAACTCTAGAGGATAGAGTAGAACTGTCTCATAGAGTTTCCAAAGAGCACCTGGTGGATTTGAACTACTGACCTTTTGGTCAGCAGCTGTGGCACTTAACCACTATGCCACCAGGGTTTCCAAGTGCTAAACTACATGGTATAAATGGTACATGTTTGAGAAAGAGAAAATCTTGTGGTAACTGTCATTCAAGAATGCTGCATCCATGCGGACAGCAGGACTTGGAGAGTAGGAAGGGTGTGTCTGCATGCGGGAGCCAGGAGACAGGGGGAGTTCCAGGAGACAAAACATCAGGGAGAAGACCCACATGTAGGCACACCAAAACCAAACCAAACGTGTTGCCCACCAGTTGATTCCAATTCATGATGACCCTGTAGGCAGAGTCAAACTGCCCTGTAGAGTTTCCGGGGAGTGGCTGGTGGATCTGAATTACAATCTTTTGGTTAGCAGCCAGGCTCTTAACTACTGTGCCACCAGGGCTCCTGTAGGCAAACAGCACCCAGCAAACACCTTACATATACCGTTGTTTTTGGTAATTGCTGCCCAGTCAGCCCCCAACTCATCACAGCCATGCCCAATGGAACAAAAGTTTGCCATGTCCCGAGCCATCCCCATGATCAGCTGGGGATTAGAGAGACCGTTGTGATCCACCGAGTTTTCACTCTGATTTTCAGAAGCAGGCTGTGAGGCCTCTTTTCCTGGTCTGTCTTAGTCTGGGAGCTTTACGGAAAGCTGTTGAGCATCACAGCATCATGCCAGACGGATGGGTGACAGCTACGCTTGAGGTACATTCTCCAGAAATCAAAGCCAGATCTCCCACATAGAAGGTGAGAATCATCAGACCCTCCATAAAAGGGAGTCAAACCCAGCTGAGCTAAGGATAGTGTATTCTAGAGACAGGAAGGCGAGCTGAGAGCCTGAATCAGAGGGTAGACGCTGAGCAGAAATGGAAAATGAGGTTGGGTGGGTAGAGTGGAACCAAAGTATAAAAGGCCTTAGAAACAGGGCGAGGATACTTTGTGGTGAGTGTTAATGATATGAGATAATGAAACAGACTCTGGGGGAAGATTCCCTAGGCAGACGAGAGAATTAAGGGTGAGCTTCAAGAGCTGCTTCTCTCTGTGACCAGTCTCCTCTGCCCTCACAAATGACCAGCAAGTTGGTGCTTCATCAAAGTCAGAGCTCTCCTTTCTGGTGAAGCTCAATTTCTTTTTTCTGAGGCAGAACAAGTCTCACTAGTCTCCTCTCAAACCCCCAGAGAATTCTTGTCCAGGCTCTGTTTGGAAACTTCCAGTAATGAGCAACTCCTAATCTCCCAAGGCAACCAGGTCATTTTGGAAATGTTTCTTACATTCAGGTAAAATCTTTCCACTTCTAACTCTTATTTTTCTGGAACTCTCTAGGCTGGTAATACCTTCCTTCCATGTGAAAATCCTTCACATCTTTAGGATGGTAGGGGGGCCTGCTAAACTATCTTCTCTAGATGAAACCTTTTCAGTTCTTCAACAGTCACTCCTAGAACATGACTTGTAGACTCTTCATGGCCCCAGAACCCTGCTGTTAGCTTCTGTCCATCTTTAAATGAGGCGTGAACACTTAACCTTATTTTGACAGGGTCAAACTGAGCCGTGGAGAGGTGAACTGCTGCCTCCCTGGTTCTTTGCCATTGCCATGGGCCCAGCACTGTGTGAAGAAATAACTCTGGAGCACAGATTGGTGAAAGATGTGGGTGACACGAGTAAAAAGAGAGGCCAAGGACACTATCTTACCAGGGCAAAAGAAGAGAACAACAACTGCGAGCTTCCAGCAGGCAGAGCTAGGAGATTAATTAATGTAAAGGATTTGCCGCAGAAGGGGCCAAGCTGATGGACATTCTGACAGCTGCCCATAAACTTATTCGTGAAACTGCAGGTCCGAAGAGACACCACGAGGTTAGGAGCTTGAATGTCTCACTTCACATAGATGTCATTAATGGAAGCAGCCTAGAAATTTAAGGCAGCAATTTGTTTGCATGCTGGAAAGGAAGACAAGGACAGAGACCCTTCCAAAGAAGTCTTTCTGCCTGCTAGAGAGCCCTCCCTGCCACCTGCAGGTACCCACGTCCTTCAAGATAGTGGTGGGCCCCTATAGCACCTCTTTGCAAGGAATCTGACCTGAGTCAAAATGATGTCTATCAGCAGACAGCAGTGAAGGAGAGGGAGAGGCCCAAGAGAAGAGGGAAAATGAGAGTGAATCATGAGCTCTGTGTAGCTTCAAAAACAGCGAACAACGGGGTGCAAAGTTCAAAGCTCATCCACAATGAATGTTTGGATTGCAGAGATGGGAGGGCCCCCTGGGACTATGCTCAGCTATGATGCCTCTCTGACAAGCTAGGCTTTGAGGCTCTCTGTGATGTAGGTAAATGGCAAGAAAAGAGGGCAGCACTGCCTCTTAGAAAGGAACGGCCTTCTACCACCAGCTAGCTGTGTGACTTCCGGCAAGTCACTGACCCTCACTGGACTTATCAAACAAAGGGCTGACCTTCAGTCTTTCAGACCTCTAGCTCAAGATGTGGCTGTGATTAACACCTCCCATTTCACAGTGGAAAAAGTGAGCCACAGAGGAGTGAAGTAACTTGTTCAAGGCCACGTGGCTACAAGGCAGCAGAGCAGGATTTGAATTCAGGACACATGGCTTCAGAGCTTATGTTCCTAACCATGCTACACTGTTAGTGCCTCCCTTCTAGTTCTTCTGGCATGGAGACCTGGGCAGGATTATAAAATAAGTGGGTTTGCACCAGGACCTCCATCAGCAGTTGCTGCCCCTCAGCCCCTCCTCGTGATTCATGCACCGCCTCAGTACTCTGGCATTGTCCTCTCATCATGACTAGGAAAAAAAAAACTAAACCCACTGTTCTTGGGTTGATTCCAATTCATAGGGACCCTATAGGACAGAGTGGAATCGCCTCATAGAGTTTCTGAGGAATGCCTGGCAGATTTGAACTGCTGACTTTTCGGTTAGTAGACGTAACACTTCGTGATTAGGAAAGAACTTTATAAATCTATCCAATACAAACAGTAGCTGAGAAGATAGACATGGCATCAGGTCAGATTCAAATCTTAGATCTTATTGTTGTGATTGGTTGCTGTAGAGTCAATTTTGACTCCTAGCAGCCCCATTGGACAGAGAACTGCCTTAGAGGATTTACTAGGCTGTAATTTTTATGAGGAAAACCCTGGTGGCCTAGTGGTGAAGAGCTTGGCTTCCAACCAAAAGATCAGCAGTTTGAATCTACCAGGGGTTCCCTGGAAGGCCTATGGGGCAGTTCTACTCTGTCCTATAGGGTTGCTATGAGTTAGAATCAGCTAAATGGCAATGGATTTGGGTTTGGATTTTTTTCATTTTTATAAGAGCAGATTGCTAGGTCTTGTCTTTCACAGGGCCACTGAGTGGGTTCAACTGTCAGCCTTCTCATTAGTAGCCAAACACTTGAACCACTGCGCCACTAGGGCTCCTGGGTCTTATTAGGGACCTGCTTTGAATTAAACCAAAAACAACAAGGGGAAAAAACAAAACAAAACAAAACACTGCCATCAAATCAGTTCCAACTCATAGTGCCCTATAGGACAAAGTAGAACTGCCCCATAGAGTTTCCAGGGAGCATCTGGGGGATTTAAACTGCTGGCCGATTGGTTAACAGTTATAACTCTTAACCACTACACCACCCGACTTTTCTTGCTTTGAATAAGTAACTTAATTCTCTAACCTGTGATGTCCTCATCCATAGAATGGCAAAATAGAATAACTCGCTCATGGGCTTGTTTTGAAGGTTAAATCAGATAATGTATAAAAAGACACAAACAGTAGCTGGCATAGAGTGACTGAAAAACCGAACTATTATTGTTATCAAGATAAAACTAAAACCAAATTTGTTGCCATCAAGTCACTTCCAACTTCTGTAGCAACCCTGTAGGACTGAGTAGAACTGTCCCCATGTGGTTTCCCAGAGGAAGCTGGTAGATTGGAAATAACAACCTTTTGGTTAGCAACTGAGCTCTTAACCAATGCACTACCACAGCTGCAGTATTAAGATAGAAATGACTAATATTGCTATTATGTATCCCCGAAATGTTTGTACTCTGAAAGAACAAGGCTTTAAAATGAAAGAAGGACTGTAGACATCACTGGACTGGGTTTGGAGAGGAGCTTGGGACACAAGTCATTCTTGTGTAACATGTAGATCACTGTGTACTCCTAAACATGGACTTAGAAACTAGAGCAATACCTTCTTTCCCCTTGAAAGTGATTTTATGCCTAAATGAATTGGGTTTTCAAAGAGCCCTATCCAGAAAGGCCACCATAATTCATGTCTGGAAAATCACCGTCTCCACCTTAATGGTTACAGATGAGCTCTGTTTTCTCTTGGGGCTGTCTCACTCCTGCTATGTCCGCAGATATCCTGCTTCTACTGTACTCCCATCCTCCTCGAGGGCCCAAGAATGGCACAGAATCATGCTGCCTGTCTTCCCCAGTGAAGGTGGGGTGGGAGTGGGGGAGGGGAAGGGATGCATGCCCAAGTTCAGAAGTCTGTTTGTTGTCCCTTAACGCCACTCCCCTGTCTCCTCTTGCCACCTCCCATCCCCATGCCCTCCCCCAGTAATGCCCGAGGTAGCCCAGTGCAGTGGTGCCAGCATGGTGCAGATAAATGTTCTGACTGGGAGCACTGAATGTTTGTGGCCTACTGAGAGTACAATGACCCTGGCTCTTCTCTTTGGATTATGGCTGCAGATCAAGGGCAGGCACTTATGCCTTTGCCCAGTTTATAGCAGTAATAATAATTATTATGGTGGCACATCATACTTATATTGCTCCTTTTTAATAAGGCCACTTTATTTGGCTTCTTAATATTTAATCCTGTTTTATATTTACTTTCTGATGGCTTAAAATCCACCAGGTTTTAATTGCTTATGTGAAGGAAAACAAGCTGGGCCCTGGCTGGAAGGAAGTTGCTGTGAAGGCTCTGGAGGCTGGCAGCACTTTGATCTTTGACCCTTCCACCCAGGCAGCAGCCACAACCTAGGTGCTATTTTGCTTTCTCTCTTTCTGGAATGGCCACTGCACATGGTAGCATGGTGGCAAGTTTGTGAACTTAATTGTACAGTTGTCTGTGAAGGAGTTTTTAGCCAGTAAACAAGTAACTGTATTGGCACACCCTCCTTATTCACCTGATCTGGCCCCCAATGACTTTTACCCAAAGATAAAAGAAATATTGAAACGAAGACATTTTGGTGACATTCTGAACATCCAGAACAATACAACAGCTCTGATGGCCATTGCAGAAAGAGTTCCAAAATTGCTTTAAAGAGTAACTTAGGTGCTGTTGTCAGTGCATAGCTTCCCAAGGAGGGTACTTCGGAGGTGACTGTAGTGACATCCAGCAATGAGGTATGTAGCACTTTTTCTAGGATGAATTCGAGTACTTCATTGGAGGACCTCGTGTTTAATGGCAAGGCCAGGACAAGGGCTATCCGTATTTGGCATTTCCTGACTCACATTGCTAAGGAGATTCTCAGGATTCTGGGTTGGGCAAAGAGATATGAAGAGCTTCCTCACCTACCAGTCTGAGACTGAGTGATTGATCTAGTAGACTGTCAGAAAGATGTAAGGAATAAGTTTCTAGGTTATTTATCCCCCACAAGAGAAAAATGAAGTCAGATGAAACATAGCATCATTCTTTCCAGAAGAGTCTCCCTGTGGCAATAAACACAACCAGAATGGTGGATTCCGTTTTGCCACGGAGCTAAAGCAATTCCCTTTGCTGTGCATCCCAGTTCTTACCAATAACTCAACCTGTAAATATGTATTTGAGGGAAGTTGTTTTGGAGGCTGCCCTATGTTACTGGAAAAACCCTGAACTCAAGGATAGTCTTTCTTAGCTGTTTGCTGGCTCTCACCTTGGGCAACTCACTTCAGCATTTGAAGACTACCCCTTCACTTGTCTGTGGGAACGATAATATACATCATACAGGCGTATTGGTTAGGATTTTGAAGGAAAAAGGATAGCACTTTTAAACTGGGTAATTTAGCAGAAGTTTAGTAAAGATGCAGACAGGGTTTAGAGAACTCACAAGATATAGTGAAGTACCCCAGGAGTGGCAGCTGTGGGGAGCTGTTACGGCCGTAGTTCTGAAGAGACAAGGAAAGGGAGCAGTTATCAGAAGCCAGAGCCAGTAACCAGAGACAGTTGTGTGACAGGGCCTGTGGCCTTCAGTAGCAGAATGCAGCCAATCTGTACCAACCCTGTATGTAGGACCCAGGGGAGTAAATACCCCAACCTCAGTCTCTTGAGGCCATCCACCAACATCCTGCTGGTGCTTGCCTTTCACCAACTCTAATAAGAAGCTTATTGTTGCAGTTTACAAAGGTCATCCTTCCTGGGATAAAGGGCAGGGTGGAGAAGGGTGGAGAGTGGGTCTGAAGGACAAACCAAGATGTCCAGCATGTATGAGTACCCTTACAACTCTATGAAGATATAAAGTGTTACATATCTAATACCACATGGAGTCTCTGGGTGGTGCAGTTAATGCACTCAGTTGCTAACCAAAAGGCTAGCAGTTAGAGTCTACCCAGAGGTTCCTTGAGAGAAAGAGCTGACAATCTGCTTTCCAGAAATTAGCTATTGAAAACCCTATGGAATACTGTTCTAGTCTGACATACATGGGGTCATCATGAGTCAGAATTGACTGGATAGCAAATGATTATCCAATACCTTTAGGTTCTGAAAAGGAGTCCAGAGAGTTCTATGATAAAATCTCTGGCCTTAAAAAAAAGTTACAGTTTACTCAAGAAAGGAAATTAAGTACTTCTGAAACAGCAAGCTATAAGAAAAATAGACTAAAATTTGTTGCTAACATGACCAACTTTTTATAATACCACATTACAAAGTCCTTTTACAAACAGTTCACTTAATCCTTACCAGAAGATCTTGAAAAAAATGGTATTGTTACCACCCTTATACAGATGCAGAAAGGTTAGGTAATTTACCCAAAGTTACTGAGTTAGGAGAGGGTAGAATTAAAACTTGAATCCATCTTCTTTTGTTTGAAGTCCTCAGGAACCTCAGTGTTCTGAGAGCCCAGAAGACGGGACTCAGTGGGTAGCAGGGCAGTCCCACAAGCCACCACAGCGGAGGTACAGCAGGAAGTAGAACTCCAGGAATGGGTACAATTTGAGCAGGTTAGAGCTTGGCAGTTATTCTATAAAGGGCCAGGTAGTAAATGTTTTAGGCTTTGCAGGCAACTCGGAGTCTAGTGCAGCTGTTACATTGCAAAAGCTGCTACATAGGCAATACAGAAACAAAATGGATACAGATGTGTTCTAATAAAATTTGATTTAGGAAAACAGGTGGCAAGCCAGTTTGACCAAAGGGCCCAGGAGTACATTACTGATCCCTGGAACAGATGAAGAGATGGTAGGCAGGCACTGTAGCATGAGGGTATGTGATTGAGATATAGCTATAGGTGTAGATACACACACAAATATGTATGCGTGTATGGTTGTGTAGCAGTTACGTGCTACCACTGCTAACCACAAGGTTGGCAGTTCAAATCCACCAGACGCTCCTTGAATACTCTGGGGGTCAGGTCTACCCTGGCCCCTAGGGTCGCCATGAGTCAGATCCGACTCGACGGCACTTGGCTGGCTGTATGTGTTTATTGGAAACCTTGGTGGCATAGTGATTAAAAGCTACAGCTGCTAACTACCAGCCACTCCTTACAAACCATGTGGGGCAGCACTACTCTGTTTTATAGGGTCACTATGAGTTAGAATTGACTAGATGGGTTTGGTTGGTTTTTTCGGTAATGTGTATGTGTGTGTATGTGTGTGTGTCTATACATATACATACAGACAGTATACATACCCACACACGTTCATGTGTGTACACTATATATATATGTACCTACTCCTGAAGTTGGAATAAAAATGGCATATTCAGGCATCCACAGGACAGTGAGGAGCTGAGCCTGACTTAGGCAGAGAGTTTCTGCAGGAAGTAGCAGGAAACAAGAGTGACTAGGCAGGATGGAACCAGATTCTAGGGAACTTGAGATTCCAGATTAGAATCAGCCAAGTAGGAAATTAGGGGAACTCTTCTGCTTGTTAGCTGTAACTTTGATTAGCGCTTTGAGAAGATGAACACTAATGATACATTCATCTGCAAAAATCAAGAAAGAAAATGGGCCTTTGGCCAAGCATGCAGCAGTGTAAGTTCTTTAGTTCTATCTCAGAGTACGTGGAAGCCTGCGCAGTTATGGCTCAGCGGTCTGACTAGCCCGGGACTCGGCCGACTGGCTCCATGTGGCACCTGCAGCCCTAGAGAAGTTCAAGTTGAATGAGAAATGCCTTCAGCTCCTTCACCTTCCAACACCCCAGCTACCGCCTGGGATGGCAGCCCCCAAGGCGCCTTTCCTACTCCACAGTGAAGAGGCAAAAGATTGACAGCGGCTGATGAGCTTGCTGTCCTTGGCTAGAACGGGGCTGCAGGCTAAGTTCTCGCATCAAGCCTGGGCCTTTCTCTTAGCTCATCTCAAGCGAGGCCAGCCGTTCCTGCTGACAGGATACCACACCACCTGGGTGCTGGGACGATGTCAAAGCTTTTTGGGATGACCTCAAAGGATTCAAAACTAGACAAAGTTCTCCTTCTCTTCCCAAGTTAGTTCCTCGTTCCTTCTTGTGGAGCTTTGCTCTGATGCCACTCAGTCAGTCGTTATGCGTAAGAGGATCTGAGACAGAGTGCCTCAAGAAACAGGGCCTGATATTTTCTATGTGGCTGCCTCTTGTCGACCTCTCTCTTGTCAGAAGCTGGGGTACTGATTTTCCCTTTCTCACTTTACGTGCATTTTATAGTGGACATGTTGAAGTAGGCATGAGTCGTGTGTCACTGTGCCCTGATAGACGGAAAGAAGGGAGGGAGGAAAAGGAGAGGAAAGGAAAGAACACCGGGGAAGATTTCCTTGCTATTTCCTTTGTAGATTTGCTCCTTTGTAACCTTAGTGGCTTTTCCCCACCCCCTCCCTTTAACCAAAGCTTCTCTGATTCTCAAATCTTTGCCAAAGCCCCTCCTGGAGTCAGTTATTATTCATGTAAGTGGGTTTGGTCGCCTTTGGGCACACATATTGTGTCATGTTTACATCGCGGTGGCTAAGTGAGATCTCATGTCTTATTAAGGAAAGCATGAGTGTTGACAGACTGGCACAGCCTGCAGCAGATTCACCACTTGGATTGGTGTTAAGCAATATAAGGAACTAACAGGGGACAGTTGCTAGATTTTATAGAGAGTGACTTCCTGTAGGGGAAGAGTGAGGCCAGTGTGCTTACTTCCTGTTGACTATAGCTGGGGAAAGGCTGGCCTGTTGACCTGTGTGGCCAGTCTTCCAGGGCACCACCTGGTGCTTAGGGGAGAATTTCCAAATCTCAATGAATAAGCCCTCATAACCAAATGTACCAAGGATATAGGTCTTCACAAGGACTTGGGTCTAGTGTTTCTCTCCGAGCGGGATTCATGTGATTTCCAGCTTCAGGAGATTGTCCAATGTCTGAAATGAATTCTTATAATCCTCCCAGTATCTAGAAGCAAGTCAGGAGAGTCATTGATTGTTCTTAGACAATAAATGTGCACCCGATTCAAGCAAGAGTAAACCAAAAATCCAAACCCACCGCAGTCAAGTTGAGCCCGACTCATAGTGACCCTAGAGGTCAGAGTAGAACTGCCCCATAGAGTTCTCAAGGAGAGCTGGCAAACTTCAACTGCTGACCTTTTGGTTAGCAGCTGTAGCACATAACCCCCCACTACACCAGCAGGGTTTCCCAAGCAAGAGCAGCCACCAAGAATAGATGTTGGGGGGGCAAAAGACATTAATTTAAGGGTGTGATCAGGTGTTGGCAAGCTGGAATCCATACACCTCAGTGTATCCATCCATATTAATAAACATGTGGCTGTTAGTCCTTACCTTCAATAAACCAAAAAAGAAAGAAAGAAAGAAAACCATCACTGTTGAGTTGAGACCTTACAGAGTAGAACTATGTCATAGAGTTTCCAAGGAACACCTGGTGGATTCAAACTGCCAGCCTTTTGGTTAGCAGCCATAGCACTTAACCACTACGCCACCAGGGCTTACACTGCAATACTGTTTGTCGATTACTCTTGCACTATTCTCTTGTCTTTTGGAATCTTTTCAGCAGAAACCAAGGAACAGAAAGACACAGAGACCCATATTTGACCCTGTACTTTTTGGTAACAGTGAAGTGAGAAAGTCAGAAAACTAATTTCCTCCCTAGTATCTTCTCTCCTAAATCGATGCAATGAAGCACACTTTATTCTCCAGAGGATATGTTGTCATGACGTTGTCTGCAGGTAAGCAGACAACCAGGTTTTACTTCTAAGGGCACTGAGTTGCCTTCAGAGAAAAGGTACACTAGGGCACCTGGGTTATTTGCCATCTTTTCTGCCTTAGTTTCCAACCAAGCCTGCAGCCCAAATAAGGGTCAGGCTTTCCATCTCATTCATAGTAAGTATCCATCATTTATAATCTGAAATTTGGGGCAGTTTAGGTGCTCCATTTCCAAGAAGGAAGTCAAGTCAGTTTCTCTAAGGCAGTAAGTTCCTTGGAAAACCAGCTATCATACTGCCATCTAATCTTTCAGTAATAGGAACACAAATTCCGTCTTTATCTGCTTCATTCTCTCAAGTGATATGTGCTTATGGAATCAAAAAAAAAACCATTGCTGTTGATTGTTGAGTCAATTCCAAATCACAGGCACCTGATAGGACAAAGTACAACTGCCTCACAGAGTTTCTGAGGAGGACCTGGTGGATCTGAACTGCCAGCTGCAGCGCTTAACCACTACACCACCAGGATTTCCACTTGTGGAATAAACTATCACAGATTATAAAATATGAGTCTGTTGATGTACCTCTCAGATGAGATATCTTCATTCATCAAGAAACTTTCAGATATGTATCTCGGCCCAAAAGAGTGAATCTAAGGGAGATCACTTGCAGCCATCAGGGAAGATGATTTAAGTGTTCTTCCAGTCACTTTCCACAGTGGTGGCTGCCAATTTTGCCCACCTGAAAGGCTTTCCCTGGTCACATTCAGTTAATGCATTAAATGCTCCTGTTTTTATCAACTCTTTCTATTATTCTTATAATTATTATTCAATTATTTCTGAACTGAAGCAAGATAGGCCAGTGTTGGATAATGGGACAAAATCTGGATAATGCCTCTGTATAAAAGGTCTCAATGTTCTGGGTTCTCCATCACCAGCTAGGACTCTTGTTCACTCAATCACATGAGCAGACAGATCCTTGGTGCCTGGAAGCCTCATGTTGTCTCCTTTACCCACCCACCCCCAAAAAAGAACCAAACCCACAGCTGTTAAGTCAATTCCAACTCATAGTGACCCTACAGGACAGAGTAGAACTGCCCCATAGAGTTTCCAGGGAGCACCTGGTGAACTTGAAATGCCAACATTTTGGTCAGCAGATGTAGCACTTAATCACTACACCACCAGGCTTTCCTGCCTCCTTTACAGATCAGGTACCACTCACTATCAAGTGAGCACTTTAGTGACTATGTTACCATTCCAAAAGGAGGCATAGCTTTCTTTAGAAGGGAATTTCAGCTCTTAACGCTGAGTGCAGTTTTCATATAAGATAGATTTCAAGAAGTGGGGAAAAATGCTACTGGTATAACATTTCTGTTTATTCTAACTTTGTATTTTAAAGATGAGTGTGGTTTGGAACATGGCCCTTGACAGAGATTAAAAATAAGCCTGACCCTTCTCTATTCTGAACCAGTCTTCAGAATTGTCACTAACAAGCAATGTTCAAGGAAGTTCATTGAACACAATCTCAGTTTCAGGGGGAAAGGATGAAATAAAGAAGCATATGCAACTTGTCTGACCTTCCCCTTATGCCCTTCCCCAGAACTGGTGGGGTCACTTGCCCATTTTTCCTCAGGGCACGTGCTTCCCTTCTTGAGTGACAGATTGCCCACTTCCATGCACGGCTGGTCCTCGGTGAGCTGTGACCCCGCTTTACTCATCTCTCGTCCTCAACACATTCCCAGTGACCTGATGCAATTTGTATTTGTTCTTTTATGTAAAGGGGGAGACTCTCTCCCTGAGGAATTAGCTGAAGCTTCTTGACATCCAGAAATCCAAGTCCATTGTGGAATCCAGAACTTTCCCTCTTCCCCTTGCAGTAATTAATATCCTTACACTGTCACTGAGAAGCCCTGGTGGCACAGCTGCTATCCGAAAGAGTGGCATTTAGAATCCACCTAGCAACTCCACTAGAGAAAAGAACTGGTCATCTGCTCCCACGAAGATTCCAGCCTGGAAACCCTGTGGGGCAGTTCTGCTCTATCCTATAGTCTCGTTATGAGTTGAAATCGATTCACATACCCATTGCAATAGCAACACACTCGCTGACACCCTCCTCTTCAGCTGTAGTCGAAATCCAACAGAAGCTTACAGAATTTTTGTACCTTGTATATAAACTTCTCCAAAAGATCACCCATTGACAAGTAATAGAGTGACTTTATTACCCATTTAAACTGATTAAAAGCAGATACATAAATGTCTGGGATGTGATGAAGACCAGGCCGCTTGATGGGTCTTTATTGAATGGAATTAATGACTGATTAGTCAAAAGGACAAGCAGATCAATGGGTTGTTTTTCCACCTGCAGGTGACACCATCTGGTTCTATGTGGTGAGGGTGTGTTCTTGATTCCACTACACTTAGGTGTTTTGCAGTACTATCCCTTGTGGGGAAGAAGTGAAGTTGCCTAGCCATTGAGTTGGGGTGAATGGAGGCATCAAGTCTACAGTTTGATTTTGGCAATTACTCCACTTGAGTTTCTAATAAGGTACCCCCTCAAATAGGCATCAGGGGAGAATGGTGGCTCCCTCCCAGGAGACCACCCTCCCACCTGTGCCTCCAAGTTACTAAGTAGATAAGCAGGCATAGACAGAAGCCTCTGCTAGAGTGGTTCCTTCTCCCACGGTTCATCATCTCTTTTATGTTGTTAATTTATGTTATTTGGGGTTTTAGTCATATTTTGTTATGTTTTCTTATATGTTTTTTATTTATTGATTTAAAAAAATTATTTTGTTTATTTTCGGAGATGAAAATGGATGTTCTATGTGACAGCTGAGTTCCTTGTTTCTTTCTTTTGCCCGTGGCTGACTGCATGCTCTCTGTTGATGTCTTGTTCCTGATTCTTGACACTGACCATCTTGTCTGTGAAAGGAGGCACTCCGGCAGGCTTGCTTGATAAGAAGAAAGGGACGTTTGCTTGGTTTAGTCACTCCACAGAAACCCATGGTGACGTTTCCCTGTCCTCTGTGTGTAACTCTGTGTTGGTACACACCAGGCTGGATTGGAGGGTGTTTCTCTTGGTGGTTTGTAATACAGTGGTCATGGTATGTGTGCGTATGTATGTGTGTGTGTATGTGTATGTGTTTGTGTGTGTGTTTTGAGGAGGATGGTAACCTACCCCACTCAAACCACTGCCTTATAACCTCTTCATATGAAGTCAGCCGACATTGACAAGCAGCAGCTGTTCCTTGATGGCACCGTTTCTTTGAATATTGCTGGCCAAGAGTGACATCACTATAAATGTGAACTTGGTAATGTTATAGGCAGCAGTGCTGTGATTTGGAAGATGATATGGTTACCCCTAGTGTCCTGGTTTAACCACACCTAATGTGGTGGTATTTCCAGGCCTAGCACCACCACCCTCATACCATACCCCTTGCACATAAGGAATTTTCTAGGGACAAGCTGTCGCAAAAACAAATAGCTTTTTTATGTTGCTCATCCCTTCAAACAGTAATGCCTGGAGATTAAAGGAACTTTATCTGAGGTCAGAATGACTATAGATAAGTAGATGAAAAGACTTTAAGATTTCTTCTTTTGTGTGAATGAAACAAGGACTCCGGAGGCTCTGAGATGGTCTGTCTTCTCAGACCCCAGTACTGAAGCTATTGGAAAGGTCTGTCTTACCCAGTAGCTCCCTCAAGCTTTAGACTGTAAAGTGAGAGTAAATGCTATAGATTTTATATTACAATTTTGCTACTCATCACCTCCCTATGTGGAGCCCTGGTGTTGTGGTAGTTAAGAACTGTGGATATTAACCAAAGGTAGGCAGTTTGAATCCACCAGCCACTCCTTGGAAACCTTACAAGGCAATTCTGCTCTGTCCTGTTGGGTCACTATGAGTCAGAATCAGCTTGACAATGAATGGACTGGTACATCCCTATGGGGCAGTTCTACCATATCCTATAGGGTTGCTGTGAGTCAGAATTTGATTTGATGGCAATAGGTTTGAAGTTTTGTGGTATATCTTCCTGCGCTACCCCTAGAGCCTCACTCAGCTTTCAGAATTTTACCCTAGGGTATAGATTACGGAACTGGTTAACACAAGGACAATCAAGATGATCATGGTGCAGAGGGCCATGACATTTACAAAGATTGACAGTTAAGTTAGAAAACTCATACTAGAAAAAGTGCTACATACTTCTTTGCTAAATATCACTGCAGTCACCTCAAAATACTCCCTTTGGGAAGCTATGCACTGACACCAGCACCTAGTCCACCCTTCAAATCAGTTTTGGAACTCTTTCTCTGCAATGGCCATCAGAGCTGTGGTGTATTACCTTTGATGTCTTCAGTGTCAGCAAAATGTCTCCCTGTCAATATTTCCTTTATCTTCAGGTAAATAAAAAAGTCAATGGGGGCCAGAGGAGGTGAGCAGGAAGAGTGTTTCAAAGCAGTTGTTTGTCTATAGACAACTATACAATTAAGGTTAGAGACTTGGCCTCATGCCACCATGTACAGTGGCCATTCCAGAAAGAGTTCCAAAATTGCTTTAATGGGTGGACTAGGCACTAGCATCAGTGCATAGCTTCCCAAGGTGACCATACTGATATTCAGCAATGAGTTAGAACAATTATGTTTGCAGACTTCATTGTCAGACCTCTTATACTCCTGTCCCAGTCCTGTGTGACCTTGGGCATCACAGCCCTTCTTTAGACCTCCATTTCCTTTCCTGTGAGGTGATGGGGGGAAGTTATAGCTGAATGATTGCTGAAGTCCCATCCAGCTCTAAACTTCCATAAAATGATGTCTACATTTCTTTTTACTCAATCTCATTGAAGCTGGCCTAGGTTGGAGGGGTTTCTCCTGCATTATGCTACGTTCTGGAATTCCCATTTGTGTCTTCCATGTCCATGAAAGGAGCCTCTTCTCACCCATCTATCCAAAAGAAAAGAAATGGAAAACTCCATGGCTATTAACATTATCCATATAACCAGTAGAAACCTTTCCTGAGCTGTAGCAGCCCTGTGGGGACTTGTCACCTGATGTCGCGTCACCTGATGCCATACCCTTGCTATTTGCAGATTTTATGGCTTCTCAGGGCCAGAAGTTGTCTCACACAGTAAAGAGTTCTGTTCTGGAAGGAGAGCTGAACCGAGACCCATGATGTAGTGACTATTCTAAAGGTCAGGGCTTTGCAAAATGAAGGAGTTCATTGTTGTGCCACATTATAAAGGCGATGGAAGGTAGAGAAGAAGAAGGATTTTGAGTCAAACAAGTAATAAGAGAAATAGCTTCTTACAAACTACCAAACTGGGTTACAGACTGGGAAACTCCCACTGCTCTAGAAATTGAACCCACTACTGCCTTCGAAATAGGCCAAATGTTTAGAAAAGCTAGCTCTAGTGGAGTTACATAGTTTTTGTTCCAAGTCAATGTTGAGCTGAGACCAGAGCATCAAGATTGCTGGAAGGTGGAGGAATATCCCCACAGGCTTTCCGCTGGTCAGATATGAATTTAATTTTGTGGCTTCCATACTTGTGTTCCTCCATCCACAGTGTCTGCAGTGCTAACTGGAATCTCAGTGCATGCTTCTATATTTCAGGTAGGCTCCTGGATGTAAGAGAGTCACGACCCACCATGTCCTACAGGAAAAGGGACGAGTCCCCCAAGTCTATGTGGTCGTTGATGTAGGCAGCAAGAACACCCTTTCCACAAAACAGCCAATCCCTAAGACTGGGGATGGAGCTCCTTAGAGTTAGTGCAGGAGAAGAAAGAAGGAAAATGAGGTATTTTCATGGAAGTGTCTCTTTTTATGACGAGCAATGGATACAAGTGGAAGAGCTTCCACAGCTGTGATGTGTGTCTGCTTTCCTGCATACATAAGGCAGAGACATGAGAGCAGAGAACAGGAGCCAACAGTCAGCTTCAGGGTACCTCCTACAAAGTAGAATGATCTTATCACCAGGTGTTCTCCAACATTCCCACAAGTCTACAGTAGTCTACGGTGTCCTTGGCAGCAGAACTTACCATGGATAGGCAGCAATATGAGTAAAGGAAATCCCCCAGCCTGACCAAGCAAGGCGAGGGTCCCAACCTGTCGCAGCTGCAGCCCCCACCCCAGCCAGCAGATGCCTCTCAGGCTCTCCTTCTCTCAGCCAGCACTCAGTGGGTATGTGGCAAACTAACTCTTTTCTGTTGCTTTTTTGCTCCCCACCCTCAATGCGTTGCTCTTCATACCTTTTACTCTTGCAGTGAGCATGCCTACAAGTGAGACAGAGTCCGTCAACACAGAAAATGTGGCTGCAGGTGACATCGAGGGAGAAAACTGCGGGGCCAGGCTGGCGTGAGTAGGCACGGCGAACCCAGGGGCTGGGGCTTTTCCTGGGGTGCGAGCAGGGAAGCTGCATAATGCAATCAGACTGGGCTGGCTTCTTTCTAGGAGGGCCAGAGAACAAGGTTGCAGCAGGAAACAGAAACTTCAGTGGTGACTTGAGGTGACCTGTGTGGGGGCAAAGAGGGCCTCAAGCTTGAACATGGCCTATAGGTATGGGGGTGAGCCTTCAATTCAACATTCTCATGAGGGTTTAACTCTTGGAGGTTGATGTCTTACTAACCAAAAGGTTTGAGTCACCCAGCGGTGCCTCTAAAGAGTGGCCTGGAAATCTGCTTCCAGGAACTTAGCCGTTGAAAACCCCGTGAGCACACTTCTACTCTGACATACATGGGGTCTCCATGAGTGAGAATTAGTTTAACAGCAACTGGTTTTGATTTGTCACATCAAAGAAATACAGACTGTGGGAAAGGGGCTCGGAAGTCTGTTTCTTCCCTGCCCCTTCCACCTTCTGTCGTGATAGACAGCTAGGTTAGTTCCCCTGGGCCCTGCTGATCACCATTTCCATTTTGATAAATGAGGCCCAGAAAAAAGCACAGGTTAAGAAAACACACTGGAAAGAGGTTAAACATGTTGGCTTTTCTCTGCAACTCTAAGTTAACCGTTTAATAAAGGGACATAGGGGTACCTGAAATGCAGTGTTAATTATTAAAAAAAAAAAAAACTGACCTGGACTTAGCCTGGGCTTCGGCCGGTCACCTCCCGCATCATGAGCCCATGTGCAGATGTCTGTCTAGATGTACCTGTTCCCTGGGTCAAATTCCTGACTTTGGCCTGGGACTAGAGCGGGGGCTGGTGTCAGTAGGAACCATTGGTACAGAGATTATCACAATCGCTCATCTTAGTTCAGTCTTAGAAATGGAACAAGAAGTCCCTGTGAAATGCCCCTCTTCTTTTACCCCCCAAAAGAAAAATAGGATTTAATTACTAAAAATAAGCAGACTGTTGGTTTAATTGCAGTGTCCCCGAAAACAGAGCAACCTTCAGTATGAGACCTCCTAGATCATTCAAGGTTCCACTCTGGGAAGTCTCCACTTGGGGTACAAGGACTACAAACTCCTCCTAGACACCCAAAGGAACTGCAAACAAAAGACCCTGAGCAATTTCTAACTGGCTGCATCAGTAGGGTAGCATCTAATTTCACTCTTTCTTTTGAAATGGCTCAGTAATCTGGGCAAACCCAAACCCAAAAAGGTAAACCATATGTAAGTCTAGACCTAAGGGGTGTTAGCCTCCAGAATGGCCTCCCAGCTAAAGGAGAAGGGAAAACAAAGGCTTAGAAACAGAGCAGCTCTTGTCACCAGGATGCACAGGGCCTCAGAATCACTCACTCTGACAGTGGCACCAGGGAGTCTGCACTGCTGATTTCTCAGCATTGTTGGGAAGCAATTATTGTCAAAGTGTTGCTAAAATACGGTGCTAATTACATTTTTTAAGCGGCACTCCAAGGCTTTTTCCTCTTCTCTTCTTTTGGAACCAGACAGAATAAGCTTTTGAGTTTCTGAAAGTGGGCCCCAGACAGCAACACTAGGGAAAGGAATATCAGAAGCCTTCAAAGTCCATCAGTTCTAGGCCTTTGTGATGTCTTATGGCCAAGAAGGGGCTTGGAGAGAAGATGATCGAGAACCCTGCAACTCTGGTTTTCAAACATGGTCCAAGTGGTAGACCAAGAGGGCCCGGGGAGCTGGCACCAGGAAGTCACTTGAGAGTGCATTTCAGGAGAGCATAAGGCTCTGTTGGAACATGATATTCTCCTGTAGAAGGAAAAGCCAGAGATGCTGGCATGTCTGTTATTTTCTTGGGAGGATGCGATCTGCCAGCTTACAGGAGCTCTGTAGAAAGTGGCATTGTATTGTGATCATATCCCCATAAATAGCCACATTTCTGCATTCACTCTGTGCATATAAAATACCTGGTCACAAGGTCAGAGTTACCATATATACTAAATAAATGATGGTCTCCCTCCATTTCCCCCCATCCTCCAGACAATAAGAGTGATAAAATTTCTTGTAGGGGAAGCAGGATGAGAACAAGCTGGGAACTGAAACTGAGTGTGATGTTCTGAGGGGACAGCAGTGCACCCACATTTTTAAGCTGGGAGTTAAAAAGCTTATGTGATAAAATGTGCTGGGATGAGGATTTGTATGTCCTGAGGGCTTAGATGAAGATAGTTCCTGGGTGGGAAGATGGAGGATATCAAGATGGGCAAGGGAGGTCGAGGAAGAGGAAAGACCCATCCAAGTTTGAAGATGGAAGTGTACTGCAGATAAACTTACAGTGGAGAAGACTGGACCTGCCGGTGTGACATAGACTTCTAGGCAGCAGGATATGCAAAGCTGAAACTCTGATCTGAACAGGAATAAAGACACACATGTGAGGTTATCAATATAAAAACTACCAGTGAAGTCATAGGACAAGGGTTGTGTTTTAGTCATCTAGTGCCACTCTAACAGAAATACCTGAAGTAGGTGGCTTTAACAAAGAAATTTTCTCATAGAAAAGCAGGCTGAAAGTCCAAATTCAGGGCATCAGCTCTAGGGAAAGGCTTCTTCTGTTGGCTATGCAGGAAGATCCTTGTCATCAGTCTTTCCCTGAACTGGGAGTTTCTGAGGTTCAGGGATTCTGAGTCCAAAGGGCACACTCTGCTCCCAGCACTACTTCTTAGTGGTGTGAGATCCCCGACTCTTTGCTTGCTTCCCTTTCCTGTATATCCCAAGAGATTGCCTCAAGGCACTAACACAACCACCACTCATCCTCCCTCATTAAAATCATAGAGGCAGGACTTATCACATATAGGAATATCGCACAATACTAACTATCATGGCCTAGCCAAGTGGCTACACACATTTTTGAGGGGACACCACTGAACCCATGACAGGTTGTTCACAAAGAAGTAGACAAAAGCGTGTTAGGAAGATACAGTAGGTTCATTATACTAGAAGCCTGGGGAGAAAAAATTTTGAAACAGATCTTTTTCTTTGTACATTGATTCGATGATGTGCCTCATTTGGTGCTAGCAGTAAGGAAAATTGACACCATCTCTTTGGAGCTTACAACATAGTGTAAAAGTGGCATTAAACAAGTAAGTAGGTGATACAGATTGGGGTAAGCGATAAGAAGGTAGGTGATAAGAAGGAAAAGAAATAGTGTAAAATGAGATTAATAGCACGAAAGTATGTGAAGGGAAAGTGGAAGCATGAGATTACAGACTGAGTAGATCCCTGTAGACCCCTCAACAGTTCTGGTCTTCACCATAAAAGTATGAGAAATCACTGAGTTGTTTGGATGGTCCCTAGTGCTTGGATGGTCATCTAGTGCTGCTTTAACAGAAATACCACAAGTAAATGCTTTTAAAAATTGAAAATTTCTTTCAATACAGTCCAGTAGGCTAAAAGTCCCATTTCAGGGTGTCAGCTCCAGGGGAAGGCTTTCTCTGCTGTCACTGGAGGAAAATCTTTGTCTTGTCATCAAAATTTCCCTGGACTGGAAGCTTCTGAGGTGCAGGGACCCCTGTTCTTGGTGGTTGAGTTTCCCCCCAATCTCTCTGCTAGCTTTTTCCTTTATAGTTCAACAGACTGCCTCAAGGCACAACACAGTCTTATACCTTGAATCCTGCCTGGAAGAGAACTGCACCCCATCCAACCTCATTAACATCATAGAGGCAGGATTTATGACATGGAGGATGTCATGCAGTAATAGTCGTGGCCTGGCTAAATTGCTACAGATTTGTGGGGAAACACAGTTCAGTCTGAGAAGGGAAGATTCTCTCTCTGCGTTATGAGAAACTGCTCGAGAGCTCTCTCTATGTAGACAGTTAGCAGTGGAAATGCTGGGGATCAGAGTCAGGGTAGACCCCTCACAGGGTTGCCCCTGAAGTTGTAGGGCAGGTCCTCTGGGAGGAAGCCACTCACAGACAGACTGAAACAGAATAAGGCTGCAGCTACTGTTGTCTCAGGTTGGGGAGAAGGAATCTTTAAAACCCTTCCCCAAAGGATTCATTAGCAGCCTGTCTGTTCCCATATCTCTGCCTATTTGTTTTTCCTTCCTTCCCTGGCAGTATGATCAATTCAGTCATCCTTCTATTCATCTAAGCTAAATTCTTGCATGCCTTGGGGAAATAAATAAGAGGGGCTAAAGGCCAGGTGGAAAAAAACAATCAGTGATTCCAAATCCTTACCTAGACTCCAGCTATTTGAGGGTAGCAGTCAGAGCCTCTGAGTGTTCGGATATGCACCCAGAGCCTTGGGGACCTCTTTTCCTGAAGGCCAGTGCTCCTGACCTGCATCCTGTAGTCACTGTGTTTGGCCAGGCCCCAGAGGGCACAGGCCCAGGTTGTGGTGGTCACCTCTAAGATCTCATGCTGCCCTGGGCCATTCTGACCCCACAGGAAGATGACATGAGAAGAAGACAGCCTCACCTGTGTCCCAGGCTGCAAGGCATGACTTATGTGGGACAAAGTGTGAGGCACGTGGGACAGAGTAGGGAGGTTGATATGGTTAGTTCTCATTCTTGAAGTGTCGCTTTGGTGTTAGCAGAATGGGTAGAAGAGAGGCCAGTAGGGAAGCAGGCCTAGAAGTGAAGCAGCAATGGTAGTTACCCAGGTGGGAGATGACGGTAGTTCAGGCCAGAACTGTGACAGTGGGGATGGACAGAAGTGGACAGATCATTTGTATGTTCTGGAAGTATACTCTGCAGGACTTGAGAAAGTACTGATTACAGTAGTACAATCTCAGTGTGAGAATGAAAAGATATAAACCAGCATCTCATACTCACTGTAAAAGTTAGACTGTGGGAAAAGAAGGAGAAAATCAGATCGTAGAAAGAAAAGGCAGCAATGGTCAATTTAACAGTTGTTTTTTGAAATAGTAAAGACTAAGGCAATGAAAAGCCAGTGAAGGGAGAGAGAGTAAAGAAGCCTAAGACCAAATGAGTGAATTCAGAAAGAAATTGCTTAAGGTGAAGGGAAAATTGAATTCAAGGACACTGTAAGGCGGCACTAGCTTTACACAGGGAAAAGGAGTTCCTTTACCTCTAGGATTAAGTGGAAAATGAAAAAAAGAAACCTGGCTTCAGGAGTCCTGAGGTCTACTCCCAGTCATCCACCAACCAGCCATGTGACCTCGGGCAGAGCACTTCTGCTCTGAGTCTTAGTCTCTTCCTCTGGAAACAAAAAGGCTAGACTGATCTTCGGCTTTAACATACCCTCAGTACAGCCCTGGGGTCCTGAGGACCACCTGCTAGGGCTACTAAGGAAGGAAGACCATCTTCATCTGTTTTATACATTGGACTTCCCTGTGAGATTTCATATGAATAGAGCATTCTACAACTTAGAAAACTACAAACCAGAGATCTAGGTTGTATGTAAGCATCCTTTCAAGTTCTCAAAGCCTATATAGTTCTATAAGGCTTCGATGTAGAAGGTCGAAGATGGGAGTCACAGGAGATGATCTCAGTCCCCTCATCACAGAAGGTGAGCGTCAGGTGTCATAGGAACGTGAAAGGACAGTTTGGAAGATTCAACCTAGTGAGTCAGTGCGCAATTGCTGAAAGATTGCTGAGCAGGACGAAAGCTGCCCTGAAAACTGACATCATAAATGTGGAGTCAGCCTCATAGAACAATTTGTTGTCTTTTGGGGCAGGCTCTGTAGCCCAAGAGTACCGCAACCAGACAGTGGTGTGAACCAGGGTGGGGGTTAGCCACATAGGCCCAGCAGAAGTCTACCTGGCGTGGAGGGCATTGTTGATATGACCGTGGGCCAAGCGGGGAGTTAAGAAGTCAAGTCTAGCCCTGGAAGTCAAGGTAGCCTTGGAAGGAAGACGGTGAGTGACTGAGAGGATCTGGTGAGGGCAAAGACTGAGTTCAGGGGAAGAACAAGAGGAATAACAGACAGGGAAACTGAGGTCAGAGGAGTGCGCAAAAATTCAGCACCAGTAGCTGGAGCAATGCCGTGTGATGACAGGGTCCAGGACTTGACCCTTCTAGTAAAACTGGCTGTGGGTGGTGATGAGGTCGTGGACTTGAGAAGGCGGAGTCAGATGCATTATAGACATGGATGGTGGATGGCTGACTGCAGTGCCATCCGACTTACATTAAAGGCAAATTTGGGGCAATTTAGGAAAATGCTGTTTCACAGAGCAGGTAATAAATGTATGGTGCTCATTACTGTAAGAAGGGTGAGCCAAGAAGGGTGAAGGGACTGAAAATATAAATAGCTCCCAGGAAGTTCAGATGTTTGTCAAATAATGTCAGATGCAGACGGAGTAAGGCAAACAAAGAAGAGTTTGGGATTTGTCTTTAATTTTGAACTTTAGTATCAGGGAAGAAAGCTATGGTCTCCTAAAAGATTTGCTTGGAGGCCTTGTCAGAAAAAATGTCCTGAGGAGTATGAAATCAGCTCCACCCTAATGGTGCTGTTCTAGTGGCCTTGTGCATAAGCCAAGTGCATGTTGTTACTAATTTTCTCGTTCACTGTGCTCTTCTTCAATAATCCACTTGACACACTAGGTGGGAGTGGTCTCCTCACGGGACTAGAATAACAGTGACGGATAAAGCTAAGAAACCTGCCGAGCGAACTGTCCATAATCCACTGGGGGCTGGAGAAGCTGGAGGTCTCCACTGTTCTGAGGACTCTCTGAAAGAGGATGCAGCTTAAAAGCCAGTAAAAAGAAGCGTTGCCACAGATAACACAGCTCTGCATGAATTCTGCTCCAGGAGTGGTGTGAAGCCATGATTCCAAGACACTCACATGCTCCCTTGTTGGCAGACCAGCTTTCCAAAACCTGAGATGATGGTCCTCCCTGGAGGCAAACAGCTACCTAGCAGGAATGTCCCTCTGTTCCCCTGAAGTGAGGTTCTGCAGCTGGCTTTCACCAGGATAATGGGAGTACAAAAGAAATCAAGACTTTCAGACTTGATAAAGAGTACTAAGCCCAGCTTTCCAAGGACCTAGGGTTATCCTTAGCATTCAGACAAATGCCAATTGGGCAATGTCCTCTACCTTCGTATGGATGGTGGTGATTTATACTTCTGTTGATCATTTATAAATTGCAATGTTTTAAAAAGATTGCCAGCCTTAAAAAGTGATGGTGAATGTTTCAAAGCCAGTAAACTTAACATTATGCGCACGATCCCCTGAGAACAACAACTGCAGAATCAGCTGGCAAGTGTGGTATCCGTGGTTATATATCAGGGCTGTAACTAAGTGGAGAAGAAGATCCAGCTTCACTTCTTCCTGCTCAGACTACTAGAAGGCTCCAAAAAGATTCGTCCTCAGTGGCCATGATTAAACTGGGACCTGGTTCCAAATTATTACCCCCAGCTTGATCCTTCCTGGGTCCACATCCCCATGGCCATTTCCTTGGGTAAACTGAACGCTTAGACTTAGATTTCCCCATGTGGGAACCCACTAACCCTCGTGAATGAGAGTCAGCCTTACAGAGAAGACAACTGGTCTCAATAGAAGAGCACCCTCAGAGAGGTCCACTGAGCAATTTCTGAGAGAAGGCCAGGGCAACGGCCAGGCTTTAGAGACAGACTCCCAAGGCTGAAGGCCATGGTCATCTACTTTTGCTTGTATTTACGACAAGAAGAGGCAAGCCTGGGGAAGGTCACAAGCTCAGGGTAGCCGCGCGTGACAGAAGGGGACCCCGATTCCCCATCACCCAATTAGCAGCTGGAAAACATTTGTTTCTCCCATTATACTGTGGCTCTAAATAAAAATTCTTCCCTTGGCTCCTGGTCCCCTCCTACTCCCTTTGTTACCATGTGATTAAACCGTCCAGCCCTAGCAGGCAGCCTTTTGGGGTGGGAAAAGGTTATTAGCTAACAGTTCAGAGCAGAAAAGGCACTTGGCTCACATCCTCAGTGCCCCAGAGATATCATTATCTCATGCACGATGGCTTTGCCACCTGTCACGTCTGCTGGTTTAATTTTATTTAATAAAAAAATAACGAGAGGGGTTGGTGTTTTCTTCTTGAGCGATACAGCTCACTTTGAGCAGAGCTGGGACGACACCGGCTGGCAGTAGTCACCTCCCAAACACCCCGTCTCTCCTCTCTCTCTGCCCCCATCTTCATCCCTTTCTTTTTCTCTAATTTGCATGCATTGTCTTTCTGCTTGTCTGTCTGAGCATTGTTTCTCCACCTGAAATCTTTCCAGCGGTCATTCCCTCTCTTGGTACAAAAGCGTTTTCTGATAGGTTGCCTCCACATCTCTGTTCGGCTCAGGGGTTTATGTTCTCTCTTTCTAGCTCACTCTTCCCTCCCTCACACTTCACTTTTACAACCTTGGGCCCTAACTCTTCTCTAGCCTCCTGTTTCCTCCCAGCCACCCCTGGACTCTTTTTTATTTAAACCCAAGGCCTCCTTGCAGTGTTCCTCCTTTAATAGGAACCTCCCCTCCCCACACAGTGACCTTCAAGGCAGCCAGCCCTATGCCTGCGCTGCACTTCTGCCCAGAAGTCGGCCAGGTCTCAGGCTGCACATGCTTGGCAGTGTCCTGGACTGTCCCTCAGAACCCACTGCCGTTTCTTAGGCCCAGTGCACAGTTCTTGGGCCAGGATCGTAGTGACCTCTCCTTTTGCAGGATCGTAGTGACCTCTCCTTTTGCAGGATCGTAGTGACCTCTCCTTTTGCAGCTGGTTCCTTCTGCCCTGCCTCCCCTTTATAATACAGCTGATGCTGGGCTCCTGTGCAGACAGCAGTGGCGTCTATGCGATGTGTTCCTGCCTGTGACTTCTCTGCTGGTGAGATGCTAGCACTCCAGGAGAGGCCTTCCCTCCCTCTGTGGCTCTTCTCAATGGCAAACAACAGTGCAGGCTTTCTGGCACACTGCTTACCATGACCTTATGGAACTTGGTGGACAGCCCCTGATCGTGTGAGAACATGATGCTGTCTCTCTCCAAGATGGTTAGCACGTAGGAGTTAATAGTTTTGTAGATTTATCAGCTGGGCCAGTTCTCTGCCTCCACATTCGAGCACACAAGCGTGCCAGGACGTGATGATGAATAAGGCTCTCTCTGTCCAAGGCTGTTCTTGTTCACACCACACATCCTTCTAGTGCCCACATATAGTTACAATGTGTCTTAGGCTGTGTTTTCTAAAGAAACAAAACCAGTGAAATGTGTATATGTATATACATAAAGAAATAGAAGAAAGAGATTTTTATCAAGGAAATGGCTTATGCAGGTGCAGTGGATGGAAGTCCCAAGTCCATGGGTCAGGTGTCAGACTGGAGGCTTCTCCTGACTCACATAGCTATCGGGGGTTGATGAACCCAAGATAGGCAGGTAAGACAGCAGGCTGCTGGCTCAAGTCCCAGGAAGTAGAGGTCAGGTGACAACAAGCAAAATGCAGGATCCAAAGCAGAGGTAAAGCCAATGAGCTTTGTTAGAAGGTCTGTATATGTTGTTCACAGGCCATGCCCCCAAAGAAACTCCCTTTCCATTGATTGGCTGCTCATAACAGATCTCATCATGAAGATGATTGCCTTGTTACATAACTGCCAAACTACATCGTAACTAGCAAACCACTGAGATTCACGGCCCAGCCAAGTTGACACAGAATCTTAAGCTTCACATCAAGAAACATCAGATTTCTCTAGGCTTGTTAAATATGTTTTAAATGGAAGAAAGTGTATGTATATCATCTGGTAACATTTTACTCTTCTCTTTCAGCCACCGGATTTCCAAATCAAAGTTCAGGTGAGTGAGATGCATGTCGCCTATCATTCCTTCTACACCCCAGCTCTATCCTCAGCTACCCTAGTGGATGGCCCAAGGTATACCTACCAGTTGAGGGCTAGGAGTAGAGTAAGAGGTGCTCTTCTCAAGGGGTAACTGCTTTCTTTTTGTGTGGCTATCAGAAACTGGAATGGTAAGAGCAATGGTTAAACAACGTGATGAACGTAATGTCACTGCATTACATATGTCAAGATGGTTGAAATAGTGATTGCTTTGTTACATGTGTATTCAGAAGAAGAAGAGGCTTATAGAGTCAGATCAGGCAAATAATTCAATTTGTCAAGTTACCAATGACTGTCAATCCTTTTGACACCACCATCTCTGGGAGATTGTGTCTCCCTCCTTTATAAGATGACAGCCGACTAAGATAACACTAAATGACCACTTATTACCTGCTTCATGTGTATGGGACACTGAGATATGAACTGTAAGTATTATGCAAAGCACAGTGGATTAAGACCCAGCTCTGCTTTAGCACATTTCCTTGGACCCCGTGATCTTCAGTCCGGAGTCTGACTTTCCAGTCTCACCTTCTGCACTCCCTTTTACATACTGTTCTCTCCAACCACATGGAACTTTTTGCAGTTACTTAAATATTCATTGTTTTCACACCCACTGAAGGCTTTTCACGGAAGTTTTTCACACCTGAATCACCATGCCCCCATGTCTTCATCTAAAGAGCTCAGACTCTTAAGTTTAAGAACTATCTCAGATGATACTGCATCTATGACTTCTACAGAGTCCCCAGAGGGAGTTCTCTTCCCTCCACTTCCTAGTGCATTGTTCAGACTCTATTGTAGCACTTGACAAACTACGTTCTACTTGTTTGCTTGTTGGTCTGCTCTCTCCAGTAGTCTGTGCATGCTCCAGAGGTAGGCACCACACAGATATTTATGGAGAGTCTAGCTAAGTGGTTCTCCAGTGATTGGTTGTCTGTACATGAATATTGAATGGATGGATGGATATATGTATTAGAGTTGTGAATTAAGTCCCATTGAGTTTGTACAAAACAAATCCAGTGCGTCGAGTCAATTTTGACTCACACTAACCCTATAGAGCAGACTAGAACTGCCCCATAGAGTTTCCAAGGAGCACGTGGTGCATTAGAACTGCTGACCTTTCAGTTGACAGCATTTAACCACTACACCACCAGGGTTTGTACAGACCAAACAGTTTTGGTTATTTATTTTTCAGAATTGACCTAATCTTTTTTCTCTTGATTTACCTACATACCTACTATGTAGCAAGAGAATAAACAATGTTAAAGTTTAGTTCAGTTGAATAAATATAGTCCCTAAAGGTAAACTGTTCAGGCTCTGAAACTTCTTTCTCTCTAGGTCGTCTCATTGATAGAATCTGGATAAATGGAGGCAGGGGCAAGGGGTAGGGGGGAGGTGGGGAGTCTTTGAGATCCCAGGAAATTAACAGGGCTTGGTGAGAACTGGTCCTTGAATCCTTATGAGTCCTCTGGATCCTTGCTTTTCTCTGATATGTGGCAGCTAATCTGGAGTGCTTCCAGAAGTGCTGTCGGCTGTGATACATAAGGGTATCCACTATAGGAGTCTATGGGCCCATCTGTTTGAAATCGCCACCTCTACCCCAAAAGCTCTGCTGGTCCACTAGCTTTAGTACATGTGCACCTCATTTGAGTTCGTAGATGTTTTCGGGTTCTTTACATGCCATGAACAAACTATGAGGAACCAGGAGGCTCATCTGCCTTCCTGCCTCCCATCACTATCTTGGTACCATCCTGGAGAGCACTCTGAACCAAAGACTGGCACTGACTCAGGGGCTATCAAATGCCCCCGTGCTACACCCAGTGAGGGCAGCATTCTCAACCTAGTATCCCTGGGTTTCCTATGACTATATGGATATTTCTAAAGCAATCCCCTCAAACTCCCCGAGGTTTGGCCCCCCAATACCTGAGAACTAAATGGAGACTCTGATGTCTGACTTTTTTCTCTATTATTGACACCTTCTTTTCCCCAAATTCCACTGGGTAGTTCCCATATTACCTACTCATCCCATCCCTTCCTCTTTCTCTCAAAACCTCTTTACATAAAAATCTAGGATTTGGTCTGCCAGACACAGAACTTATTAAATGTAAGTGCATTCTGCAAAAAAAAAAAGAATATATATATATATGTATATATATCTCCCAATAATGCTTGACTTGCTGCTGTATCTCCAACATCCAGCAGTATCTTGTATGTGATAGAGATTTACCAAACATTGCTGGTGTATGAGTGGTCTTCCTTCAATAAGATAATAGGCTTGAAACAGACTCAAACAAAATATCTCATTTGACAGCCCACCATTTTGTGCTTCTAACAGTTCCAGAGCACTGAAATTCTTCCTGAAGCCATCCGACCAGAAGAGATCATGAGAGAGCATGGTCTGAAGAATGAAAGAATTACATAATTGCACAAATTTTCCCTGTTTAGAGATTTCCCAGAAGCCTCTGGAAACCTTTTTACCCAATGGGCTTATAGCATAATTTGTGCTTCTCAAGAAAAGGAAAGAGTAGTGCCCCCAAGGCCCTGAAATTTCTGCTCAACTTTGAGAATTGCCCACCACTTCATCTTGATCATTTGCCTCTCAGACGGTATCTTGGTTTCCTAGTGCTGCTGTAAGAAAATACTGCAAAGGGCGGGGGGGGGCAGGGGAGTGTAGTGTTTATAGAACAGAAATGCATTTTCTCACAGTTCTGGAGACTAAAAGTCTAAATCAAGGTCTCGGACATATGGATTTCTTCTGTAGGCCCCTCTCCTAGTTTCTGGTGTCTACAGCAACCTTGGTGTTCTTTGCTGCATAACTGCCTCCACTGTCTCATGGGCCTCCCCTCCTGTGTGTATCTGTCTCTCTCAATGTCTTTTCTGCCCTTTTTGTAAGACACCAGTCAGAAGGGAAAAGATACAGGACCCACTTTACTCTGGTATGACCTTATTAATATAACAAAAGAGAATCCTATATCCAAACAGGGTCATATTTACAAGGGTTAAGAACTTCAACATATATTTTTGTTGTCATTTTAAAGTGCTGTCAGTTAGTTCCAACTCATAGTGACGACTATGTACAACAGAACAAAACAGTCCTATGCTTCCCTCACGGTCATTGCTAGGAACACTTTAAGCCATAGCAGAAGGGTTTTGCATTCTGTAGCCATCACTCAAGACATAACAGAAATACAAAGAGAGTATTTGGTATTCCCAAAAGGCTTATTACTTGTAGGTTGGTTGATTAAACCTGTTGTCAGATGTGGATACTGAGACTTACAGAGGCCTTGGGTCGCATGGCTGTTACATGACTAAGTCAGAACATGCACACATGTCTCTTGGACCCCAGGATCCCTGCTGCTCATCATTGCACTATCCTCATGATAAAATTCTGCCCAGGGATACAAAACCCTATTTCTGCCTATCTGTTGTATCTTGGTACAAACAGGTAATGCCTTTTGGCTGCTAACTGATAGGTTAAAAGTTTGGTCTACCTAGAGGCACCTCAAAAGAAAGGCCTGGTTATCTACTTCCAAAAAACCAGCCATTGAAAACTCTATGGACACACATGGGCTCACCTTGAGTCAGAGGGACCTTGATAGCAACTGGTTTATTGTCTCTTGAGTATAGAATGGATTGCTCTAATGCAATGAGGTCACCTAGAAATATAATGCCAGACCCATGGGTACTTGTAAGTATTCTAGTAGCCACACTAAGAAACAAGTGAAACTAATCTTAGTATTTATTTAACCTAGTACCTCTAAAAAATTGCCCTCTAAAAATGTAATTACTATAAAATGTTGTTAATGAGATATTTTACTTTCTTTCTTTTTTTTTACTGACTCTTTGAAATCCAGTGCATATTTTTCATTTGTAGCACCTGTCAGTTTGCACTGGCCCCATTCCACATGAGCAATACCCACATGTGGCTAGTGGCTACCATGCTAGACAGTGCAGCTCTAGCAGTTCTGAGCAAGCATCCTGAGGCTGTGGTCTAGTCCAGAGTCTACAGACCATTGATACCACCCATTTAGGGAACAGCAAGGGATTAAAATTGCCATGAAAACTATGCAAGTATTCTTAACCATTTTCCCAGGTGAAACAGAATCATGATGCCAAATCACAAAATTTGATCTTCGCTTCACTTCTTCTGTTTGAAAAACTGAATGATACCAAGTTATGATTTATTTAAAAGAAATATTAGAATAGAGCTTTTAAGGAAAATTCAGCAGGTTGGAGGACTTAGGACATCAAGGCAATATTAAGGCAAGTCTTCACTCTGAAGAATTAGTTAAAATAAGAATTGTATCAATACTTGGAGTTCAGTGCTCAGAATAGTATTTAAACCATCATAGAACAAAAGATTCAGAAAGTCTTCAGGAATTTGAAGGGATTGATAACCTGTACAGTTGAATTTACAGATGAATTCACTTTCTGAAGTGAGGCCTGTGAGGTTCTAAAATTGGGAGGATTGTCATGCCCTTAAAAGGTAGCTCAACCATCTCCTTTACTTCTTCCACGTCATAGGAACAAGGCACAAATTCAAATTCACCCCAATCTCTAATAGTCCCCTTTGAAGTTACTTTCTTATAAGAAAATTAAACACTTTTTGTTGTTGTTTGCTCTTAGTTCCATCAAAGAAAAGGTAGAAACTTATTCTAGCCACTAGGAAGAACCGTCAGTGTCCACGATTTTGATGTGTCCACTGTTCTAGATGCCCATCAGTAATCAGGAGCCAAACAAAACTGTTGGAGGAGCATTGCCCTCTCTTTGCCTGTAGCTCTCGTCTCCAGGTCATGAAAGGACCAGGGCTCTTAAGCCTTATCTTCAGATATCAGTAAATTTGCGCAGGGTGTCAGTAAGTTTGTCTCAACTGTTTAACTAAGCTGTCAGCCAAGTGTTCTTTTCCCCCCACCCCCAAGTATTTTATTGCGTTTTCAGCAAAAGTTTACTAGCCAATTCACTTCCCATGCAACATTGGTTGCATTTTTCATAGTGTGCTAATATTCTCATTCATAATACTCTTCTGGCTGTTTTGCTTTCAGTGATCTAGTTTCCTTGTCCCCTTACCCAGTCACCTTTGCTTTGGAATAATTGTCAACGCTGTGGTCTCATATAGATGATATTTTAAAGATATGAGGTATATACTAGTAATAGTCTTTATTTTATGAGCCAGTTTGTTACTTAGCTAAAAGGGTGCCCTCAGAGGATAGTTTCGGTTCAAGGTTTATGGAAGTATCTCAGGGCAGTAGTTTCTGACAGTCCTCTTTCATTATATGGTATGGACTGTGCTAAGCACTATGGGTTTAGAGCAAAGTGTAGGGTACAGTCTTTTTCCTCAAGGATCTTGTGATCTCATTAGGGAACCAAGAACCATTTAAAAAGGAAAATCTAACTACCCTTCTTCAGCTCCTCCAAGAGGCTAAGATGCCCTCTATGTGCCTCTGTGGCACCTATACCTCCCTCAGAGCACATTGTTATGTCATTTCCTGCTTACTGGTCAGCATCTCCTATGTAATTCTTCGGCAGGCAAGTTTTGTCTGTTGTGTTAACCGTTAAATATCCAGTACCTAGCCGACAGCAGGAGCCCTGGTGACATGGTGGGATTGGCAGCTCGTCCGCTAACCAAAAGGTTGACAGTTCAAATTCACCAGCCACTCCTTGGAAACACTATGGGGCAGTTCTACTCTGTCCTATAAGTGATGCTGCGTGTCGGAATCAACTTGACAGCAATGAGTTTGGCTTCCTTTGATTAGCCTAAGGTAGGTGTTTAATAATACTTCTTGAATGTACAACTAAAATGAGTAATGCAGATAATTAGTTCTGAGGCTAGGGAGACTAGAAAAGTTCATCACACAGAGCTGGGACGTGATTGTGAATCTTTAAGAGCTGGTAGGGCATAGAAGGCAGAATCATGAAAGGTGGAGATCCTAGTATTAGGAAGACATTCCATGTAGAATGAAAGGCCAGAGCAAGGCCCACCAATGGGAATGGATCAGACAGATCCAAGGGTGAAGGTGTAGAGACTGGCACTGGCACAGAAGTTCAGAGGGGTAGGTTAGACACACTCTTATTGATCCTTTCTCCTATGTCTGCATATGGAAGGTTCTATTTCTAGAGTAAATGCCTTTTCCCTTTAGCAGGAAGGGTACATGAATAGCAGGCAAATTTCTCCTCCCTGTTTTATCATTTAATTTCTATATCCTCCATGAATATGTAAACACACAAATAAATTTACACGTTCTAATAAACTATTACATTTATTATACAGTACAAAACGTTGCCAGGAAACCAGTTGTCAAGCAAAGCTGTATTTTGAAGAGTGGGAGGTGTATAATTATCTTTAAATACTTTCCCTGGATAGTAATTAACCCCACCCCCACCTCAGCCCAAATCCATGTGACTATCATGAGTGGCTATGCCCAGGAACAGCACAGTTTAACGGGATGCCATCCTGTCTATCACAACCGCTCCTTCAGAGAGAAGTTTCAGAGCCATGTGACAGACCTGACCATGTAGCCCCAGCATCCACCACCCCAAACTTAGGGAAATCAAGTTCTCCGTATTAAACTGACTCCAAGTTAGTTCATTCATACTGTAAAAGAAAGAAATATTGATCACTCTGGCCTCTGAATAGCAATTTCTATAACATGCAATTTATGTAAAACATATTCTTTGCAACTATAATATAAGCTGTTTACAATCAGATATGAGGTTATCCTGAAAATTCACTTTTCAGGGGGTAAAAAAAAGTCTCTGCAAGATTAATAATCACAAAACCAGGAAAGAAGCCAGTTCCTGCCATGGCGAGATAAGCCTCCTCTGTGTCAGGACGTCACACTCCAGAGATTGCCTCTTACAGAGGATCACCAGCACCCATCTCGTTGCCCTGCCCCTCTCCTTGCCCTGCACCATACTCCTTTTATCCAGGGTAGTCTAGAGGTGCAAACATCTCTAAGTGAGTTTGGGAACCATAATTTTCTGACCCAGGGTATTTATTCTCTTTGTAGTGAATTCCCCCAGGTAGCAGCTGTTATCTACAAAGATTTATGATGTTCACCATAGGTGGCATTCAAGCACCGACAGTGATGTAGGGGTCAGATAAGAACACTACCCAGGTTAATCCTCTTCTTCCCTCCATGCTCTGCAAGCTGAAAACTAAGTTCTTTGTGTAGTTCTGAGAAAAGCTACCTTGTTTTATGTACTCCTCACTTACATTTTAGCAAAGAATTGGTAGCAGGATTTTCCACAGACAGTATGTAGAAAAAGGACAGAGTAGAAATGTAGATGAGGTCAAGCTACCCCAAAGAGCAAATTAGATGGTAGGTGGAGGAATCCATAAAAGCAGAAGTCTACCTCGCTGGAAATGCGGACTACTAGTTGTCCATAGCAACCTGGAGGTCCCTAGATGGTACAAAGTACCAGGTTTATGCTCACTACTAACCTAAAGATTGGCAGTTCAAACCTACTCAGAGGCACCACAGAAGAAAGGCCTGGTGATCTACCTCCATAAAGATAACTAAGAAAACCCTACAGAGTTGTTGAAGCTCTTGCAGTTACCGTGAGTCAGAAATGACTTGATGGCAAGAGGTTGATTTTTGTTTTGGTAGCATCTTGGCATTAGTAATATTAAGAGGTTCTTGCATTCTGGAAGAAGAGGGCTAAGGCTGATTGGCAGAACATGGAATGCACCCAGCTAGCCCTGTGCCCACTTTGAGCCCCACTGTATGTGGGATTGCATGCCCCCGGGACTGTGAGTAGGCATGCCATACACAGAACCACATTTTCACATGAGTGGAGAGTGCTGCTCCACCAAAGAACAAACCCAACAGAGGAAGTGACATCTGAATGGTCCTGTGATTGACTCTGACCAGAAGACTGGAGATAGAGGCTCATGCTGTGGATTCTGATTTAGGATATATGACCTAAAAGTAGAAAGCCAGTCTTCATGAGCTTTCACCCCTTTTTCAAACCGTAACCCACAATATGAAGTACATTTTATAGGTTGACCCAGTATACACACACTCATCCGAAACAAAAGTTTTATTTAAAACTGAAAACAATGCTTTTCTTTCTTACTACATGCTGTGCGTGTAGATGTTTTCTATTCTGTTCTGCTTATTCTTTTTTTTTTTTCAGTGCCAGTCATGAACTGCTAGACAGATTTCATGACCCTCCGACTCGACAGCTCTTGGCTTTTGGCTTGGCTAATGGGGTGCAGTATTAGGTTTGAAAAACTCTGCTCTAAGGCAGATCCCCCAGGCTTATTTAGAGGAGTGTCTGTCTAGATTGGGGAGATTCATGAAAAAGAGATCACTTTATTGAAAAGGATAGATACTCAAACAGCACTGCTTTGTTTCTCCTCCTGCCTTTGCTACTCAAACAGAAGTTCAATCTTCAGCTGCCTACGGAGTATCTCTATAATCGTGATCTGCACCACCTCAAACACAACAATTCCAGAGCTAAACCACCCCTTCCTATACATGGCTGACCTCCCAGCCCAGAGCACTGCTTCTCGTTCTTTGCCCCTATTTTGTTTAAAGATGCCACTCTTCCAAGTTACCCAGTTAGAAATTTTGTCAGTCCGTTCCATACCTTTCTCTGTCATCCACTACATCTAGTCCAACTCAAAGTGCTACTAATCCTGCTTCCAGAAGTACTTCCAACTCAGTGTTCTCTTTTCCATTAATAAAGTTTCTGCCTTCGTCATCTCTAACCCAGGTGACTTGGAAGAGTACTTCTCATACAATCCCCATTGGATCTAGACATTGGCAGAGTGGTTGGTGGTGGTTGTTTCATTGTTTTCTAAGAGTAAGTCCCATCATGTTATTCCCCCTCTGAAAGTCCTTTAGCATGGCCCTCTGCAGTCTGCCTCCAGAACACCTCTTCTGCATCATCTTTCTTCTCTCCTTTGACAGCGTGGTCACTTACTAAATGTGTGGTCAGCTGAGTCACCATATGTAATCTGTGTTCTCTGTGTCAGGAGGATGAAATTAGGGGTAAGCTGTAAGCCCCTCCACCAAAGATCATAGCATCCTGGGAGATCAGCCGACTTAATAGTTCTTGAATATTAGGGCTACCTGCAGAGCTTCAAAGATACGAGTGACCAAGCCCTACTCCCAAAGAAAAGATTTAACTGGTTTCGGAATAGGGCCTGAGTACTAATGGGTTGTTTGTTTTTTCAAGCTTTCCCTGGTAATCCTATGCATAACCAGGTTTGAGAACAAGTGACAAAGGCTCCAAACTAGGAGACCATGGGATCATGAGATGAACCATAAACAAGCTTAGGGAACCAGGTAGTGCGTGGACTTCCATGTAAAGGTGCTCGTCTCTGTGGATGTTCCCATTTTACTAAACAGTAGAAGATCTAAAGATTCATTAAGTTCTAAAAAGATTCCATCACGTTGTAGAAGAAACGCCTCTGATCCAGATTAACCCTTGTTCTTCGTGATGGAGACAACACGGAGGAAGGGGCAGGAGAATGGGCTGGATAGAAAACCATTGTGTGATTATCAATCAAGTTACTCAGCCTCTCAGGGCTTAGTTTGCTCTACAAAATCAGTATAATAACTGCTCAGCAGAGCTATTTATATAATCAGGGAGATGTCATGAGAAATGCTTAATATGGTTGTTGGTGTACATAAGGTTCCAAAAATGGTAACCATGTCCAATCCTGTAACGACTACTGCTATTACTAACAATACTCTTAATCATAATAATAATACTGTTATTATTTGAAAAGTATTTCTCACTTATTAAGCACCTTCAGCTTTATGCCAGAGATGGTATCTGATATTTTTTAATCACCACAATAACCCTATGAAGGTGGTGCTAGCCTAATTCCACAGAATGGAAGCTTAGAGAATTTCAGGAACACTTCCAAGGCCACACAATTAATTATATGTGTCACAGGCAATTTGAGTTGATGGGAAGCCTGCTCCTCACCACTGGCCTATAGCGCCCTGGGAAATAAGACCCAGATCAGTTGCAGGGTGAAAGGAAGTCACTGTGGTGAGTCTCAAGTTGGAAGAAATCTGACTTTTCACAGCCACCTCCCATCCTTGTCCCCTTGCCCCCTCTCTAGCCGCTACTGGCGCCGGTGGAACCGGTTCTGCAGAAGAAAGTGTCGTGCTGCTGTCAAGTCTAATGTTTTCTACTGGCTGGTGATTTTCCTGGTGTTCCTCAACACACTCACCATTGCTTCAGAGCATTACAACCAGCCCCACTGGCTCACAGAAGTCCAAGGTGAGAGTTGGCCCCTCATTCTGTCCCCATTTACTCTTGCTAAGCCAGCCTTGAACCCCAGGGAGGGAAGAAATACAAGCAGAAAGTGCACGGGGAGCAGCCAATAGCCACGGCTTTTGGCAGGAGCCGTGCTGGAAACGCTGGAGCCTGGCAGCTCCCAAGCCCTGTAGCAGCGTGCACAGCATCACTGTAAACAGACTCGGCTCACCCGGCTCGGCCCGTACCATCTGCCTGCCCCGGTGTTCACTGTGGGGTCCAGGAGACCAGAACCCAAGCCACAGCCTGTTTGTCTCTGTTAGACCTTTGACTGCTGACTTCCCAGTATGGATTTTCAGGACCTCACACAGACTTGTCCAGAACATCTAAGGACGAGGTGATCAAAAAGACAGAACTCATTGCTACTGGGTTGATTTTGACTCTTAGTGACCCTACAGGACAGAGTAGAACGGCCCCAATAAAATTTCCAAGGAGCATCTGGTGGATTCAAACTGCTGACCTTTTGATTTTCAGTTGTAGCACTTAACTACTATGCCACCAGGGTTTCCAGAAACACAGGGAAGAAGAAAATAAACAGTGGCCTGAGCACAAGGAACTGTCCTCAATGGCTAGGTGGTGCCCTTACACTTCATGGGCCACTAGAAGAGGAACCCACTAGTCAGAGCCTTGGTGTATCTCCTAGGAGTCAGGCAGATATGGCTTGCCCTCTGGCTGTGTTCCTGCATCCAGGGAGATACTTGGTCTGTAGTAAACAGATCAAACTCAAACAACCAAGCTTCCACTTGTAGGTGCTTGGTTTGGGCAGATTACTAACATCTGTGAACCTCACTTCTCAGCTGTGAAAAATGGGCATGTGGAGTAAAAAAAAAAAGTAAGGCACTGGAAAGCCTTCAGTGCATCAAGTGCAAACAGTGAATGCACTCCATCTCTAGCTGTCAAGTTGACAGTCTATCCAGTGGCCCCTTCAAAGCAAGTCTCAGTAATCTGCTTCCAAAAATTTAGCCGTTGAAAACTGTGTGGAGCCCAGTTCTACTCAGACACACATGGGGCCACCATGAGTCAGAGTCAACTCAGTGGCAACTGGTTAAATGCTTTCCTGTAATTGTAATTCCATATCCTTCCTCTGCTCTGGCTCAGAATGGATAGAGGAGATGTCACAGATAGGAAGAGTTCAGAGTTTTTTCCCCCACCGGTACTAACTCTTATGTTTTCTTTCTCCTCCTCCCTCTTCACTGCCCTCTCGTGTACCTGTTTGCATCCCACCCGGCTCCGGAACCTGCCAGATACTGCCAATAAGGCATTGCTGGCCCTTTTCACTGCGGAGATGCTCCTGAAGATGTACAGCCTGGGTCTGCAGGCCTACTTTGTGTCTCTCTTCAATCGCTTCGACTGCTTCATTGTGTGCGGGGGCATCCTGGAGACTATCCTGGTGGAAACCAAGATCATGTCCCCCTTGGGCATCTCGGTACTGAGATGTGTCCGGCTGCTGAGGATATTTAAAATCACAAGGTACTTGACCTCTCATTTTCTTGTTGAGGTGAGACCAGGGGAACGTTCTTCCTGAAGATGAGGGAGGTAGAAAGGTCTGGGTGGGAGACTGGCTGCTGTTTCTTGAAGAGCTCACTGGAGGAGAGTTTTTATTCTGTTTAGATGGTAAGATTTGTAGGTGGTACCAATGCTTTTTACCTAGCTGTTAATGTAAGGATTGGCTGTTCAAATCTACCCAGTGGTAAGATGGAAGGCCTCGCTATCTATTTCCGTAAATATTACAACCAAGAAAACCCCATGGAGCAGTTCTACTCTGTAACACTTGTGGTCACTGTGAGTCAGAATCAACTTAACAGCAGCAAGTTTTTTTGAGCATCCTTCAGAAATTCCTTGGGCTGCTAGTGTCAGAGATTCAACTTAATGGTTTAAGCCAAGAGATTTATTGTGCATGGGTAGGTTGCTTAGGTGGCCTCAAGAAAGCTCAAGGACCCACCAGCCCCAGTGCTGACTTCCATCCTCAAGGTCATGAGACAGTTTCTGGAGAGGGACTCATCGTGTTTGAATTAGAAACAAGAAGAAGGAAAAGAGCGAGGGGCGTAAAAGTCCCCCTCCTTGACTGAGCCAGCCCCTTTGCAGAGCTCACTCAAAGGCTTCTGAGATGTCTCTTTGGCCTTCTCTTGCTGGAAGGGGTGGAAAATGTAATCTCCTAGCTGAGCACATTGCTGCCGCGAGTGAAATCAGGATTCCTTAACTGGAGAAGGATAATGGATATCGCACCACAGATGGCTTTCATTCCTCCATCCACACTTTCGCCCCCTCTGCATCTGTCTGTCTGTCTGCCCGCTCAAAGATTGCAGTCTTGTTAACTTCCCAGGTGAAGCATGATTCTCACGAAGAGGATAGGCCAGGGGATGGGGAGGGAACTGAGCTCTAAGGTAATAATTATGTGCTGCCATGTGACCCATCTGATTGTGAAACAGGTTTTATTGAATCACAACCATTTTTTAAATAGTTTTATGGAGCTATAACTTACATGTCATACAGCTCATCCTTTTAAAGTGTATGGCCCAATGGCTTTTTTGTATATTTACAAAGTTGTACAACCGTCACCACAATCTAATTTTAGAACATTTCTGTCACCCCCGGAAAGACACCACATACCTTTTCTCCATTCCCTCCAGCCCTAAATGCACTGACATCAAGTCAGTTCTGACTCACAGCAACCCTGTAAGACGGAGTAGAATTGCCCCTTAGTGTTTCCAGAGAGCAGCTGGTGGATTCAAACTGCTGAACTTTTGGTTAACAGCCAGATTTTTAACCACAGTGGCTAGAGCTCCAAACCTCAAATTTGCTTTCTATGTCTATACATTTGCCTATTTTGGACATTTCACATAATTGGAGTCACATAACATATGGTCTTTTGTGGCTGACTTCTCTCACTTAGCATAATGTTTTCAAAGTTCATCCACGTTGTAGAACTTAGTTCCTCTTTATGACTAAATGGTATTCTAGTGCTTGGATGTACCACGCTTCATTTATCCATTTATAAGTTGGTATGCATTTTGTTTGTTTCCACTTGGGGACTAGTATGAATAGTGCTTCTATGATTATTCATGTACAAGTTTTTATATGGATATGTGTTTCATTTCTCTTGAATACATACCTAAGAGTAGATTTTCTGGGTCATATTATAATTTTATGTTTAGCATCTCACAGAATTGTCAAATTGTTTTCCAAAGTAGCTGCACCATTTTGCATCCTCTCTAGCAATATATAATTTGCTATATACAAATCAAGGTTCCAATTTCTTCACATCCTCACAGCCATCATATTTTAATGGAAGACTAAAATAGAACAGAACAGCACCAGAGGGTCTTCCATGAATATAAGCATTGTTTCATCAAAATCTTTAAGCAACATGCACGTGTGCCTCTATATGTGTGTCTGAGTTGCAATGTAATATGTATTTCGTACTGTGGGGTATGGCTGAATGAATTTTGACCCTAGAAGGACCTGTCAGAAACACCTGGGGGAAATTATTCAAACACAGCCCCCTAGAGGTATAATATAAATCCCTTCCCCTTGAGAATCTCTACTTTGGTAGCCCAATTTGATAACAAGAGTATTGAAGCCATCTGTTGGATTGTGTCAGAAGAACAAAATGAAGGGGAGTAGGGTCAGTATCCTCTGTTCCAGGACTTGGAGCTGAACACATGTGCTCAAGAGTATGCTTCTGAACTGGGCTGAGTGAGTCATCAGGGACCTGAAAAGCATCCCTAGGTGTTCTTTGCAGTTTTCTCAGCAACCACTAGTGCACACAGGCATTTATGAAGTTGCTAAGGATCACAAGGGTAGACTTTCCAAGTATCCAGTTCAGTGCCAGGCCCAGGAAGCACTCAGTAATCAGAACCTTTTATTATTCTATGTATTACTGTTGTTACCATCTTCGTTACTATCTAGAAAAAAGGAAAACAGAGCTAATAGTTGTCTACACATTCATACTCTCTTCCTTTTGTTTGTTGATCCACCTTGTATCTACTATGCATCAGTCTCAGAGAGATAGAAAAAAGATATAGGACATAAACTAAACTCAGGAAAAATTTACGGTCTGGTGGGGAGATGGAGTTTGTGCATACGAAATGATTAAAGGAAAAATGAAGTCAGAATATAATGAGTTGGCAAAAGGTATAGAGGGAAAACACCTGTGTGGGAAACTGGGCGTAGAGTCCCAAGGAAAGGTTTAATATCTGAAGAGGGACTTGAAGGATACACAACCTTTCAGTTCACAAGTTAAGCACTCTTGAGCAACCTCCTTGTCCTCCTAAAAAAGAAAGAGCTCTTTCTGAATGTTCTGAATATCTTGACAATACTGAAAATCCTTGGATAAGAAGAAAAGTAGTAGAAATAACTAGCAACAATCATCATTAACATGCATCAGTGCTTACTCTGTACCAGATGGTGAGATCCGAATGCTTACATGTGTTCACTCAGTTCATCTGTACAATTACCTCTAAGGCAGGGTGGGGAATAGGGTGCCATTATTACCCTCATTTGTCAAATGAGAAAACTGATGCTTAGTGAATGAAGTCTCTTGCCCAAGGGCACACAAACTGGCCAGAGATTAAAAAAAAAAAAAAAACACCAAACCCACCACTGTTGAGTCAATTCTGATTCGTGGCGACCCCATAGACGGAGTAGAATTGCCCCACGGAGTTTCCAAGGAGCGCCTGGCGTATTTGAACTGCCACCCTTTTGGTTAGCAGCAGTAGCACTTATCCATTATGCTGCTAGAGTTTCCAGCCAGAGATGAAACTGAGATTAAATGACAGATCTGTCTGACTTCAAGTCCTGTGTCTCCTAACTATTCCAATTAATTGCCTTGTTGACAGGCTAAACTGTCTTATTGACTTACAGTCCTTTGACAGGACTTTGAAGATTTTTGTATACTGATTCTTCTTGTTAGATAATTGCTGCTTCTCCTTGTTCCTCCTGGTAAAAGCTATTTTTAACTTGGAATTTTCAATGCCTCTTAAATAATTCTCAAAATCCCACATGTTTAGGGTTTTCTTTGCGGGGGGGGGAGGGGGAGAGGCTGTGGATCTTAGAAAATAAATCTTGTTTCCAAATATTATCATAGCATCTTGAAGAGATTTAACATTCATTCTATTTTTAATCACCAGTTTATCTATTTCTAATCTGAAACTGTTGCCAAGAAACTATCTTTTAAAAAAATCTCTATGAGAGAGCTTCTAGTCTTCCCTCCACAAAAAGGATTAGTAGTGTTTTCAGACCTCTGTAAAACCTATAAATGGAATAATTTCATTATCTAATTGGAAGTTACTTTAGCAAAGGACATCCTCTTCCTGTTTTCAAGCTTCCAGACGCTCAGGGGGCTTTTAGAAAACAGAGACTCACTGTGCTGAGGAATCCCATGCTTTCTCTGAACCCAGTCTCTAAGCCCCAGATTCGTGGGCACAATGCACTCCAGGGACCAAGAAAATAACTGAAGTATGGGCTGGGGCTACACATCATGCTACTTTAAAGTGGACTTTGTTTGAATCATCTATGCATGGTTCTGCATCCAGACATGTATATTTCTCCCTCGTCTTTGAAAATCTCATCAAGGACTACTTGGCCATGCCTCAGCACTTGTATGTTGGAGACCCATTTTTTAGAATGTCATCTAAACCAGTGGTTTTGATTCTCAGACTTAAGTTTGGCCTCATTCAGGGAGCTCATTAAGGGCCATAGAGATTCTGGCCAGCAATCCCTGGAAAGTTCCATGCTGGTGGTCTAATGATCGCACTTTGAGTAACACTGACCTAATTTTCTCCTCCTGTTCCTTGGTGGCAAAGCATTTAAGTGCTACATCTGCTAACCAAAAGGTCGGCAGTTCAAATCTGCCAGGCCCTTCATGGAAACTCTGTGAGGCAGCTCTGCTCTGACCTGTAGGGTTGCTATGAGTTGGAATCAGCTCAGCGGCAGTGGGTTTGGTTTTTGGGGGGGGAGGAGGTCTTTTGTTTACACCTTCTTGTGTTAAAATATGGTCCTACATACATAATTGGAAAACTTGATTCTCACCCGTCTATTCTTTATACAGAGTCCTTAAAACCCAAACCCACTGTCATCAAGTTGATTCCAACTCATAACAACCCTACAGGACAACATATAACTGCCCCAAAGAGTTTCCAAGGAGTACCTGGCATATTTTAACTGCCAACCTTTTGGTTAACAGGTGTAGCACTTAAACACTATGCCACCGAAGTTTCCACCAAAGCCCTTAACCATGTCAAAAGTGTACTTTTAATAGATCTTAACTGAGAAAGTACATAATGATACAGAGCTACTGTGAATTCAGTAAAGCTTTTCAACTGACTTGAATATCGTTGATTCCTGCACATATGTGTATATTAGCAATATCTATATACATTTGAAAATTGGTAGTGTACACGAAGAACAGGCTGTTTATTTAGTCTACTGTAATGTTTGATGTACTGTGGATTCCTGGATCCCTTCCTGTAGTTCCAGATTTCTCTTCCCCACCCATGGCTCGTGGTCCAAGAATTGGGAACACTGATCTAGATTACTGGGTTTCAACCATTATGTCTTGACACATTGGTGTGTCCAAAGCAGCTGTACTATGATTAGCAAGTAATAATTATTGCCATGGTAGTTAAGAAGCTCTCCTGCTAACCACAGGATCAGCTGTTCAAACGCTCCAGCCATTCCATGGGAGAAAGATGTAGCAGTCTGCTCTATAAATATTACAGTCTTGGAAACAGTGTGGAGCCAATCTACTCAGTCCTACGGTGTTGCTATCAGTCTGAATGAACTCAGTGGCAATGAGTTTTGGGGGAGTTTTTAAAAACTTAAATACAAAAGTTTGTGAATTATGTACTTTTTAAAAATAAATAAAAATTGATTCGGGGCCCTACCTACATGATCACTCTTTGTCGCTCCCATTCCTGAATACTCTGATGACTGGGCAAGAACAGGGTGGCCTGACAACTCACACATGCTCCCAGAGGGGAGCCAAGGTCTCTGGTGTACCACCATGATGAAAGTGAACAGCTAGCGTGCTTAGGTCCAACATTGCTTGTTTGTGTTTGCCAAAATCTGACACTGACTTAAGTATATTGTGCCTATGAATATCATCCGTCCTACATATCTCATGAAAAAAATGACAGAACTGGGAACACTACACAGGACTGTAAGTTGATTACTGAGTGCTCGTAGTGCTGTGATACTATGGCATGGAAATTATAAAACAGAGGAGACAGGATCCCAACCTCAGTGAGAATAGCCTGAACAAGGCCAAAATCTCTGCCATCTGGGGGTGAATGACCCATAAGGAGTAGGTCTTCCAGCCTTCTGATAGATTGAGTTCTTTCTCTGATTAAAGGCTTGAGGGGGGGAAAAGCCATTGCCACTGAGAATTCTGACTCACAGAATCTCGATAGGACAGAGTAGAACTATCCCATAGGGTTTCCAAGACTGTAAATCTGTATGGAAGCAGGCTGTGGCATCTTTCACCTATGGAGTGGCAGGTGGGTTGGGTTCAAGCCACCAGTCTTTTGTTTAGCAGATGAGCACTTACCTGGTGCACCACTTGGACTCCTTTTAAGGCCCTAAATGGTGCTGAGATTTGATACCTGTTTTGTCTATGGTTTGTCTGACATATTTCCGTGGGGAGGAAGAAGAGCTTCAGCTAGATTAAATCCAGAAATGATTACAATTTACTAATGGTATTTAATTTACTTCTGTAATTGGTTTTGAAATGCACCACAGTTCCTCTAGCCCTTGCTGTTCTCCCTCTTACAGCTTCTATCCTCTTTCCCTCTCCTGTTGCTCCCCCTCTGCATCTTCCTTCTTTGGTCCTGAAATGTTGGATTCGGCTGACTCAGCACAGCAGATTTACTGGTGAATCGTCACCACCTGTGTGCCTCCGTCACACCCCAGGATGAAAGCAATTTGCATGTCTTCTTGGTTCAAACTGTCACCATTTCCTGCCAGCGTCTGGCCAAGAGTATCAGAGCCATTCCCACACCTCTCCAGTGGCCCCTTCACCTTCTAAGCCTCCCTTCTTCTTAGGAATCCGTGGGGACTTGAAGCTCCTTAGGGGCTATTATTAACGAGGTGTATTTGGCATTTTCCCAGTTCCCAGGCCAGGGTCTCTGGAGAAAGCAGCTCAAACTTAAGAATGTGCTTATTGGCTTTCAGCATGAAGGGCAGGAAGGGACTGACCAGGAGGGGGATTGACTGGCATCCCCTAATGGGGATTAGAAGATAGAGGTGAGGGTGACTTGAAAAAACTGTCTCCCATCCTAACTTGTCTGTGGTGTGGGGGCTAAATGGGAGTAACTTCATGGTTCAGAAGCTCAGAAGAGCATCCTCCTAAAGTCCCAATCTCATCTCAAGGTCAAGACCAGATCTTATTGCCAGCTCAACCAGCTCGTGTGCTTCCATGAAGGTTCTGTTGTCAATGTGACCAAGCGCATTAATGCAAATAGTCAAGAAAAGACCTTTGAACATATTAGTCAAAGACAGTGCTTGATTCTAAAGTGAAATACATCAAATGGGCTTCCCAGCCCTGCTAGAACAGAGGGGGTAGAAGTAGAGCCAGTTATAGGTAGCAAATAAACCCTGTAGATTTAGCCTTGGGTGCCAGATTGTCCCATATTTTGACCAGAATGGTCCAGGAACCTCTGTTCAGTTCCTTCCGGTTCAGGAGATGCCCAGTCAACCTCTAGCCACATAAATCTCTCCAAGCTCTATTGAGTCTAAGGAATCAGTGTCCACTCTTACGAGTCTACCACTTATGTCACTGTGTCTGGCTATACTCACTGTTTTAGTCATCTGGTACTGCTCTAACAGAGACACCACAAAGTGGGTGGCTTTAACAAAGAAAAGTTTGTTTTTACACAGTCTAGTAGGCTACAAGTCCGAATTCAGGGTGTTCATTCCAGGGGAGGGGCTTTCCTTCTGTTGGCTCTGGAAGAAATTCTTGCGTTGCATCGGTCTTTATTCAGTGAGCATCTTGGTGCAGGAACCTCAGGTCTGAAGGATGCACTCCTCTCTGAGTGCTGCTCTCCTAGAGGTATGCGGTTCCCAACTCTCTGCTTGCTTCCCTTTCCTTTTAGCCCTTGTAAGATAAAAAGATAAAAAGTGGTGCAAGCCACACCCCAGGAAAACTCCAGTGGAGCAGGGAGACGACGTTAGGAAGGGATTTACAGTCTCACCCTGATTCTCTCTAAAATAATCCACTCTGTTATAACCACAGGCAGAGATTAGAATTTACGGCATCAGAAAATCACAAAATGGAGGGCCATCACAGAAAACAGGGAATCCTGGCCCAGGCAAATTACTACACGTATTTTTGGGGGGACACAGTTCAATCCAGGACACTCATTGAATGAGTTCTAGCTGCTTCTCCAGGTTCTCTCTCATGATTCTCATTCCTCCTCACCTCATTCCCTCTTGGAAACCCTGGTGGCATAGTGGTTAAGTGCTATGGCTGCTAACCAAAAGGTTGGCAGTTCCAGCAGGTGCTCCTTGGAAACTCTATGGGGTAGTTCTACTCTGACCTATAGGGTTGCTATGAGTCAGAGGCAACTTGATGAAAGCAGGTTTAGTTGGATTTTTTTTTCCTTTCACTCCCTCCCACTCCCTTGGGAATGGTGTACCAAAACCCTATACCACCCAGATTTACTGCACGAAATTTGCTTTACAAACGTTCTGCCAACAATAGATGACCGCTGCCAAAACAAGGAGAATTTTTTTTTAACCCTCAGGATGAGAACAGTTGGGGCAGGTATAAATTTAGTTACGACCCCCTCTGGGACAGAGAAGAAGTAGGGTGGAATATCTGCAAAGCATCCAAAAGCTATTGGTCTTATTACTTTGAAGATCGTGTATTTATAGCCAGCTCAGTGTTCTGCTCTATACCTGGAATATAAAGGACCAGCCCTGAGCTATTTGAAGCAAAAAGTTCCCAGGATGAAAGTTTCAGTCCAAGGCAGGCTTGAGTCACTTTCTCTTGTGGAAGAAGAGGAAGAATTCCACAAATCCCTAAAACCTAGAGGCTGGCCTGCAGAAGGGAAAATAAATGGAGATAAGAGTCCCCCTAAACAGACAGGAATTTAAAGCCAGAGAGGCAGAGGGAAAAGGGAACAAAAAGCAAAGAAGGTCAGCAAGAGAGAAACTTTTACAGGAAGACTTGGGTGAGATGGGAAGAAGGGAGCACAGAGAATTTACGTAACAAAGAGATTGAACTGATAGAAAGCCCTCAAAGGATTAGTACCTACTTTGAAGAGGAGACAAGAGGTGTAGACTGAAGTGGCTGGGGTGGAGTGGGCAAAGGCATGAGCTTGGGAGGAATGATTCAGATCCCTGGGAGAACTGAAAAGAGAAAGTCGATCAGAAGGATGAGTACCTGAGGGTAGAGAAGGTGCCTCTTCAAAGCTAGGGTTGTGCTAGCTCAGTGGTCTGCGAATCCCTTGATGTGGTTGTTGGCTGGCATCCTGTCCTCCCTCTACTCTTAACCACTGCATGCACAATGGAACAAGCCACTGCCTGACCCTGTGCCATCCCCCTCATCAGCTGGCAGTTGTGCCATGGCAATCTGTAGGGTTTTCATTGGCTAATTTTCAGAGGTAGATTGCCAGGCCTTTCTTCCTAGTCTGTCTTTAGTCTGGAAGCTCTGCTAAAACCTGTCGGGCATCATCTCAACACCAGCTACCGCTGACAGATCGGTGGCGGCTGCACATGAGATGCCCTGGCTGGGAATCAAACCATCTCTCCTGTAGGCAAGTCAGGAACTCTACTGTTGAACAACCAATGCCAAATTTCCTCATAACTGACTGTAAATTTAGAGTATGTTGGTATTTGGATGCACTGTTTTGAAAAGAAAATGCTTAGTTTTCCTGTTTCTTTACAAAGTCCATGACCAAAAGACAGAAAGCATTATGTTCTGCTGCTGCCTGGTTTTCTCCACAGCTTTCTTTTCTTGGTGTGTGTCACTCAGGGTTAAAGCCTTGGTTGATTACTAATATGCCGTTATCCCCTCTAGATTGCCACCAGCTAAACTTTCTTAAAAGGCAGTGATTCTAGGACATGAGGCCATCTTCCCATCTTCAGGCTAATGCAAGTAAGAACCATGGAGAATCAGACTGGCTTTAAAGAGGAGAGAATCTGAGTATTCTCAGGGCTGCCAGCCATTCCATTTAAATTATATAGTCCACATCACCCTACCCACATCAAAGGCTGCCCACTGGGCTCCTATGAATGTCACCTAGATTGACTATAAGGAAGCCCCTACCCCATATCCTACCATCAGCCAAGGCATGCTAAGCTCAGAACCCAGCTCCTCTCCCCTGAACCCTATTAGTGTTCTCTGCCACAATGCCATTTCAGCAATCCTTTTGTCTCATTCTTCCAGAGAGCACATAAAACATGCCCAATCATTTGCACATTAGGGATGGGCAACCTTCTGTTCAGCAAGCTGGGTGCCCATCATGATGCCAGGCCACTGGCACTGGCTCTGCTCCTTTGGTTCTGCTCTGGAGGATCAAAAAGTATGGTGACAGGTCAGCCACAGGGCAAAACTCCACCTTAAGTTAAAGTTGAAGACAAACGACATAAATAAGCACAATTTTCATTTCTCTAACAGTATTCTTAGTCCCAAGTGCAGAGCCTTTTCAGCCCAGATGTGTTTCCTGTGGAGGCTGGCTGGTACCAGAGTGTCCAGCTGCAGTTTATCTCTTCAACAAAACCTGACTCATTGCCTGCATCCTAGGGCCACTTTGAGCCCTAGGAGGGGAGTTCTTCCCTCAGTGAGTCTTGTGTTCACTGCGTTCTTTTCAAATCCTAACTCGCAGGGTCTCAAAGCTGTTGCAACACTATTTTCTGTAGGGCAAACTGATATGTATTTGTTGGTGCTTGGCCTGGAAATGGAACAGAATATTTAAAGTCAGAGCTTTCAGAACCTCTGAATTGAGGAAAGCTGTAGAAATGGAGATAATATGGAAGGAGTTTCAGATAGCCCCTCCTCACCACTAGACAAAGTATGTTTGACTTGGGGGTGTGCATAAGAGATTCCACCCTTCCACCCCACTTCCTGCTCCTGTCTCACAACACGCATGCATCTGGGTAACCCCTGTCCCTTTGTCTTTCCTTAGTATAATACATATAAATATAATGAATGCATCATTTGTAGTCAGATTGATGTATTCATTCAATAAAATATTCATTTATCACTTGCTTTGGGCCAGGCAACATTCTAAGCACTAAAGATGTGTTGTTAGGTGCTATCGAGTTGGTGCCAACTTACAGAGATCCTATGCACAGTGGAATAAAATGCTGCCCTGTCCTGCACCATGCCCACAATCCTTTTTGCGCTTAAGCCCATCATTGCAGACACTGTGTCTGTCTATTTCTTTGAAGGTCTTCCTCTCTTTCACTGACCTTTTACTTTACCAAGCCTGATGTCCTTCTCCAGGAACTGGGCCCTCCTGACAACATGTCCAAAGTATGCACTGAAGATGTAGCAAGGGAAAAAATGCAATGAAGACCTTAGGTTCTGGGCCCGGTTGGGGGCAGGGAACAAAAAATAAACAAAAAAGTATCAGGGTCGGGGACAGTGGTATAAATAAGGAGGGTGAGGGGCTAGAGAGTGGGGCTGCTTTACACAGTGTGGCCAGTGGAGACCGCTCTGATGAGGACCTGGAGGGAGTAAAGGAGGGAGCCCCACAGATTTCAGGGGGGAAAGCTTGGCAGACGGTAGGAACAGCAAGGACTAAGGCAGGAGTAGTTTGGAAACTGAAGGAGCAGTAAGGAAGCCCTCATGCCTGGAACCAGTGAGAGCTGAGAGTGTGGGTACCAGACTTCATAGGGCCTGGCAGGCCACTCCCAGGAGGACAGGAAGCAATGGGGGGCTTTAAGCAAAGTTGCCACCACCCTTCTGTGAGTTTGTCCTACTGTGGTAGCTTATGTGTTGCTGTGATGCTGGAAGCTATGCCACTAGTATTTCAAATGCCAGCAGGGTCACCCATGGTAGACAGGTTTCAGCAGAGCTTCCAGACTATGACAGACTAGGAAGAAAGGCCTGGTGATCTGCTCCTAAAGATTAGCAAATGAAAACCTTACAGATCAAACAGAACATTGTCCAATATAGTAATTTAAGATGGGCTTCCTAGTTATTTGGTGCTATCGTAACATAAATACCACAAGTGGATGACTTTAACAAACAAAAGCTTATTTTCTCACAATTTAGGAGGCTAGAAGTCAGAATTCAGGATGCCAGCGCCAGGGGAAGGCTTTTTCTCTGTGTCGGTTCTGAGGGAAGGTCCTTGTCTCTTCTGAGCTTCTGCTACAGGGCAATCTTTATGAACTTGGCTCTCTCTGCTGTCTCGTTCAATTTCTTTTGTATCTCAAAAGACATTGACTCAAGATACATCCTAATCCTGCCGCATTTACATAACAAACATAGCCTAATTCTCATTAACATAACCTAATTCTGCCTTGTTAATATAACAAACATACTCCAGTCACACATGGGATTATAACTAGTCAGAGGTTAAGATTTACAACACATCTTTGGGGGAACACAGCCCCCTGTGCTAAACCAAAAAAACAAACAAAAAAACCAAACTTACTGCCGTCAAGTCAAATTTGACTCAGAGCAACCTTACAGAGTAGAACTGCCCCATAGAGTTTCCAGGGAGCACCTGGAGGATTTGAACTGGCAACCTTTTGGTTAGCAGCTGTAGCATTAATCACTATGCCACCAAGATTACTCAAAACACACAGCAGCCGTGACAATAAACTGTAGCATCCCAACTGTGAAGGTGGGGCAAGCGCAGGCAAGCATTCTTCTTTCTGTTAATCATGGCATCACCACAATTCAGAGCCACCTCAATGACAACCACCCCCAACGAAGCAGTGTTGAGGCTTGGCTTACGTATTTTAACAGGACCGCTCCCACTGCTGTGTAGAGAGCAGCTGTGGTAGGCAAGGGATGAAGCAAGGTGACTAGATAGGAAATTATTGCAGAAATCTGAATGAGAGATGTTAGTGAATTGGACTAGGCGACGGAGAGTGGTTAGATTGGGGATTTGTTTTTAAGGTGGCACCATAGGATTTGCTGATGTGAGATGCGAGATAAAGAAATGAAGGGTGACTCTGAGATTTGGAGTTCTCACTTTTAATCAAATGTTCTGCCACACTGCTGGCCCCTCTTAGGCCCACTCCACCCCCAGCCCCTCTAGATTATTTGCTGTCCCCCATTTTTCATTTCTCAGCTCTCCAACAGAGTTCTCCTCTGCTGGAAGACTGAGTCTCTCTAGAACTCCAGGCACTCTGAGGGGGGCTCCTGAGTCAGAAAGTGTTCCTCCCACATCACCTCCCCTTTCTGCCTCCTAATCTGGTCCACTCTGCCAAATTTCTTTCCCGTTCATGGTGATACAGGAGGCTGGGGCTTCCACTGGCACATCTGTCAGCCTCTCCGAACCTCAGCTGTAAATATGGTGCGAGTGAGTTCTCTCATGTCCATGTGCCTTGTGAAAATCAAGCCTCTAACCTTCCTTAAACATTAAGAGTTTTCCAGAATGACTTCTTGTCTTAAATATATACATGAGGCTGTCAGAACACCAACTGTCCAGAGCCAAGATGGGAGGGTATAGGGAGACAGGAGTTATTGAATGGACATGGAAGTATAGGATAAAAAGGAGGAGTGTGCTGTCCCAGGGTGGTAAGAGCAGCTAGAGTTGTATAGCTGGGGGGGGGGGGGGGAGGGAGCTGTAAGGCAAATTGACTTGGATTGTAAACTTTCACTTAAAGCACAATAAAATCATTTTTAAAAAAGAAAAAGAAGGATTTTCTGGAACATTCCATGACAGTTGAACACACAGAAGATCTCTAGGGGGCACTGTGGCTTCAGTCCACATGCAGACAGCTTTCCTCCTGATGCAGCTAGAAATTCTCATTATAAACATGCTCCAAAGTCATTGATTCTTAAACATCAGTTGACTGGTAAGTATTGGACTAGCTGCATAAAAATCACCCAAGCCCCAGTACCAGAAATTGTGATTTCAGGGTACCAGGGTGGGACCTGGGAGTCAGTATTTAGAACATAACAAAGCTCAGCTGAGTTTGATCACCAGACAGTTTCAAGAACACTGCTTTACGTGTAACAGTGAAGACCACACTGCCTCCCAAGAGGCCCTATTATTCCTTGCTTTACATAGAACAGTTGCTACAACTTCTAGCCTACTGGGGTGTCAGGCAGTCTGCCACACATACTAGGTTGTGCAGAATTCATTTAAGCACAAAAGAGGGGAGTGAGGAGGGATTCCCCCAAGAACTCAGAGCCTACTTGTTAAGACAAGACTACCTTACCTAAGAGCATTTATAGAACTGACACAAATAAATGCATAATAGTATTCTACAAACAGAAGGGGTGTGGCTGGCAGGCAAAACAGTGGGGACAGGCTGACTTTGGAAAGGAACAAGGAACATTAGAAGCTTCAGTTTGGGAAGAAGTTCATATTTACACCAAAACTGTTGGCCCATCTGCTTCTGACACTTAATATGGAATCATTCTCCGGAGAGAAGTGCCCAGGCTGGGGGTGCAGCTGTGAGGCTGCGTGGGGGTGGCTAGCATGCCGCTCACTTAAGAAGCAAAGTCAATTCACTGCATAGGTAACAAGCTGGGGATGTTTTAAGGAAAGGGACTCAAAATTTTAACATGGAAGGCAGGCCAACCAAGGGTGGAGCTGTAGGGAAATGGATTGTTCTGATCTTGCGTGTGCTCCCGTGTCAGGCTGTGTGCTTTTGGCTAAGGAGCCCTGGTGGCGCCTTAGCAGTTACTGCTAATTGAAAGGTCATCAGTTTGAACCCTCTCAACCACTCTGCAGTGGAAAGACCTGGTTAATCTGCCCCTATAGAGATTGCATCCTGGAAAGCTGGATAGGTAGTTCCACTCTGTCACATGGGATTACTCTAAGTTGCAGTTATTAAACAGTATATGACAATATCAAAGCCTTTTGTTACACTGCATTTTCTTATCCTGAACTGACCATTTCATGAGTGCCCAAGGTGAATCCAGTAGCCACAGTAGCTACCTCCACATATACACTTTTCCAAGAGAAAGAGAATTTCCCTGGACTGTAATAAAGGGCCTTCATATTGTTTATACATACAGTTTGCCCATGACTACTAATGTAAAACATTAGTAGATCAAACCCAGCCAGCAGTGTCAGGGAAGGAGGGCTTGACGTTCTGCTTCTGTAAAAATTGTGACCAAGAAAACCTTATGGAGCAGCTCTGCTCTGTAACACACAGAGTCACCATGAGTAGCAATCAACTCAACAACAGGTGTGGGGGATTTTGCTGGTGACAGTGAAGGAAGGCTCAATGACTATAAGGAAAGTCCATCTCTGATCAAGACAGAGCTCCCTGCCCCAGTCATCGAGAGTTGTTCTCAGTGGGAGGGATAGATTTGCCATAATCCAGACTTCCCAAACTTGCTGTTTATTAAGAGTTCTGTGGGATGTTGTAGAGATCACATGATAGACTTTTTCGAGACCAATGACTTCTTCATTGATAATACCTGTTTTCAACAACATAAATGGCAACTATACATGTGAACCTTACTGGATGGAAGTCAAAAACTCAAACTCACTGCTGTCGAATTGAGTCCAACGCATAGCGACCCTAGAGGTCAGACTAGAACTGTACCACGTCAGAGGAATCAAATTGACTGCATCTGTGGAAAGAGGCAATGGAAAAGCTCAATATCCGCAGTTAGTATAAGGCCAGAGGTTGACTGCAGATCAGACCACCAGTTGTTCACATGCAAGTTCAAGTTGAAGCTGTAGAAAACTAAAACACATCTCTGAGAGACAAAATGCAACCTTGAGTACATCCTACCTGAAATGAGACTATCTCAAGAATAGATCTGATGCACCAAACACTAATGACCAAAGACCAGATGAGGTGTGGGTAACATCAAGAACATCATACATAAAGAAATCAAAAGATCATTAAAAAGACAGAGAAGAAAAAAAAAGACCAAAATAGATGCCAAAAGAGACTCTGAAAATTGCTCTAGAACATAGAGTACTCAAGTTAAAGGAAGAAATGGGGAGGTAAAAGAGCGAAACAGAAGATTTCAAAGGCCACCACAAGGAGCCAAAGTAAGATATTGTAATGAAATGTGCAAGAACCTGGAGTTACAAAACCAGAAGGGAAGAACATGCTTGGGATTTCTGAAGCTGAAAGAACTAAAGAAAAAAAAATTAAAACCTCAAGTTCCAATTTTGTAGGATTCTATGGGCAAAATGTTGAATGATGCAGGAAGCATGAAAAGCAGACGGAAGACATACAGAGTCTCCGTACCAAAAACAATTGGTTGAATTCAGTCACTATATGAGGCAGCATGCAATCAAGAACCAGTTGATGGTCCTGAAGAAGTCCAAGCTGCACTGAAGCCATTGGCAAAAATCAAGGCTCTAAGAATTAACAGAATACCAATTGAGATGTTTCAACAAATGTATCCAGCACTGGAGGTGCTCACTCACCTGTACCGAGAAGTTTGGAAGACAGCTACCTGGCCAACTGACTGAAAGAGATCATATCTGTGCCCATACCAAAGCAAGCTGATCCAAAAGAAAGCAAAGATTGTTGAATAGTACCATTAATATCATACACATGTAAATTTTTGCTGAAGATCATTCAAAAGCCATTGCAGGAAGTATATCCACAGCACATACCAGGAAGTCCAGCTGGATTCAGAAGAGCACATGAAACCAGGAATATCATTGCTGATACCGGATGGATCATGGCTGAAAGCAGAAAATACCAGAAAGTTGTTTACCTGTGTTTTATTAGCTATGCAAAGACATTTGAGTGTGTGGATCATAATAAACTTGGATAACATGGCAAAGAATAGGAATTCCAGAACACTCAACTGTGCTCATGTAGAATGTGTGCTTAGACTAAGAGGAAGCTGTTTGAACAGAGCAAAGGGCTATTGCATGGTTTGAAATCAAGAAAGGTATTCATCAAGATTGTATCCTTTCACCATACTTATTGAGTCTGAATGCTGAACAAATAATTTGAGAAGCTGGACTATATGAAGAAGAAGGTGGCGTCAGGATTGCTGGGAGAGTAACAATCTGCAGTATGCCAGTAAAACTTATTTGCTGTAAGTGAAGAGGACTTGAAGCTGATGAGTACTGATGAAGGTCAAAGACTAACCCTCAGTAAGGACTATATCTCAAAGTAAAGAAAATAAAAATCCTCACAACTGGACCAATATAATAAGCAATGTCATGATAAATGGAGAAAAGATTGATGCTGTCAAGAATTTCACTTTGCTTGGATCCACAATCAATGCCCATGGAAGCAGTAGTCAGAAAATCAAATGACCTACTGCACTAGTCAAATCTGCGGCAAAAGACCTCTTGAAAGTGTTACAAAGCAAAGACATCACTTTGAGGACTGAGGTTCACCTAACCAAGGCCATGAATTTTCATGTGTTTGAAAGTTGGACAGTGGATAAGGAAGAACAAAGAACTGATGCCTTTAAATGATGGCATTCATGAAGCATATTGACTACACCACGGACTGCCAGAACAACAAACAAGTTTATCTAGGAAGAAATACAGCCAGAGTACTTCTCAGGAGGAGAGAAGGCAAGACTTTGTCTCATGCACTTTGGACATGTTATCCCAAAGGAACCAGTCCCTGGGGAAAGACATCATACTTGGTAGAGAGTCAGCAAAAAAGAGGAAGATCCTCATGGAAACAGACTGACACAGTGGCTGCAACAACGAGTTCAAAAATAACAGTGACTGTGACAGTGATGCGGGACCAGGCAGTGTTTGGTTCTGTTGTAGACAGGGTTGGCATGGATCAGACCAGCATTCTGGAAAATAAATATTTTTTTTCTGTGTAAAGACCAATAGTGATTACAGCTATTACTAACCTTTATCAACTCTCTAGCAGGACAGCCCATATTACGTGTTGTTGTTAACTGCTGTCAAGTCAGTCCCCAATTCATGGTGACCTCGTGTACAACAGAATAAAATATTGCCCAGTGCTGCGCCATCACTCTGGTGAGTTGTGGATCAACTGTTGTGATCCACAGGGCTGTCACTGGCCCATTTTCAGAAAGTGGTCACCAAGCCTTTCTTCTATCTATGTCTGAAAGCTCCTCTGAAACCCGTTTGGCATCACAGCGACACAGAAGCCTCCACAGACAGACAGATGGTGGCTGCACATGAGGGACACAGGCCACAATTTAAACCCAGGTCTGTCACATGGGAAGAGAGCATTCTACCACCGAATCACCACTGCCCCCTCTGTACTAAAGGCTGTCTCTTTTTCCTCATGCAGTCCTCCAAGCTTGTGCTGCTATTATCCCCTTTTTTTTCAGATGGAGAGACAAAAAGAAAGGAACTTAAATGACTTGTCCAAAGGTACACACAAAAAGCAATTCGCAGAGCTAGATCAGAGCTCAGGTTTCTGACGCCTCAGCTCCCTTGCTTCATCTTTACACTGATGCTGGTACCTTAGGTTAACTGGTTCCACACTTGAATTGTGAGCTTATCACCTCATGCTCACCACCTACCCCCAAGGAAAGGGCAAAAGAGGAGGGTATCGGTATTTCTCTTACAATCTCTAGTGGGTACCTCAATGATGAATGATACTCAAGACAGCCAAGGAAAAAAAGGCTAATCTCCCTTGTATTGGCCGTCACATCAGGTACTGGAATTCCTTAAGCAACCTGGTAGCATCCCTGCTGAACTCTGTGCGCTCCATCGCCTCCCTACTGCTGCTCCTCTTCCTGTTTATCATCATCTTCTCCCTCCTGGGAATGCAGCTCTTTGGAGGAAAGTTCAACTTTGATGAGATGCAGACCAGGAGGAGCACATTTGATAACTTTCCGCAGTCTCTCCTAACTGTGTTTCAGGTATGGCCTCTTCTGTGCTGTGGTTATGGCTGGGAGGGTACCTGGGGTGGTCAGAAGGGAGAAAGAGCCATGAAAAGGTGGTGGAAAGTGTCACCTTTCACTAGGCAGCCAAAGCCAGCCTGAATCAGCCATAGAGGATCCATGTCTGGGAGAGCCTTGAGTTCTTTCTCTACAATTTCTTCTAACACAGGCACCCCTGGAACCCTATTTTGGGATGGACAACTAATTGAGTCCTTTAAGAACTCATAGCCATGGAACCCCTTAATCAAATAAATTCATACTTGAAAGCCCAAACTATAAACAGCAAAACTGCTCATGTTGGGGCAGGAGAGGGTGATAGGGTGTGTTTCTTTCTTATTCACCATGCCTGGTTCTTGCAAAAATAGAACTAGCCCATCAAATTTGTGATTTTATAGATATTTTTGCTTGAGAAAGCTAAAATTGGTAGTACCTATTAAAGTTTAAGAGTAGATGAATTTATAGATAGAAATAAACAATATGGGAATGTTGCAAAAGTCTTGGAGGTAGTAGCCAAATGTTTGGAGGAAGCTAGGCTAGCGTATTACTCTCCCAGTGAACATATTCACATTGGAAAGAGGCGCCGAATGCCTTAACCCACAGAATAGCTGATGGTGGTCATGTCATGTATTGTATGTATGTGGATAGTAGGAGATATTTGGACCATAAAACTCTTTCCATCACTTCTCAAACAATATTAGAAATAGAGTCACACTTGCCCAGGTGAATGGCTGAGAGTCCCTGGGGAGGAGAGCTGGGGGCCTGGAGAAGGGAAAGAGGTGGTCAAGAAAGTCTGGAAACTTTTGTTAACATAGTGGGGCAGGGCAGGGGAGTTTTGGGGTTTGCTGTTGGTCTAACGCTGTGTCCCTTATTGGTGGGAATGTGTCATTCAGATCCTGACCGGGGAGGACTGGAATTCGGTGATGTATGATGGGATCATGGCTTATGGCGGCCCCTCTTTTCCAGGGATGTTAGTCTGTATTTACTTCATCATCCTCTTCATCTGTGGAAATTGTATCCTTTGCTACCGCCTCCCCACCCCTGCTGCACTACCCTCCCTCATCCTGCAGCAAAATGCCAGCTAGGTGTGCCTCGCAGGTCTTTACTTAGGGGCTGAAATCTGATGCTGCCTATCCACAGCCCTCAGGCAAGCACACAGGGAAGGTAGGCTCTGGGGGCAAGAATGTTTCTGGCCAAGAACCAGTTTAGCAGTGGAGATGGGTCTTGGTGGAAGCCTGGAGCTTTGGCCTAAGTAGGGATGTCAATTTGTCTTACTCAATTGACTCAGACTGCAGCCTTGCACGACTCCAGGTGGCGTAATCACATCATAATCCTGGCTGACGGTGCCCCCTGGTGATGTGCTGGGTGCAGCTGTTCACATGGTCTACAGTGTGACTGCATGCATGGAATTGGGACCCTGGCTGTCCTGGAGCTGTTGCATCTGCTCTGAGGTGGCGTCCTCAGTTACAAATGGCTGAGCCATCATCTTTGCAATGACCTTGATCTCTCCTCCCTTCTTTTTCATCTGTATCACTCCCCCTGAAGCTGCTCCTGGGACTTTAGTCATAGGCAAGATGGACAGACTTCGCCATCCAAGGGATCATCCCTGACCCAGCCTTTGAGGAGGTTTCTAGGGCCTGAAACCCAGTGTTTCTTCCCCTCCTCTGTTGGATTTTAAACTAGAAGGAACTCTGGCCCAAGACTCAGGGGTCCTGTGTTTAAGTCTCAGATGATGCGGCATGAAAAATATAAACATTGAAGTCAGTGGACACAGCTTCACATTGTACCAGCTAGGTGACCTGGGGCACATTAAAGCTCCTCTACCATGAGTCGGATCCCACTTGACAGCACTTGGCTGACTGGCTACCTCAACGTCTGTAAAATGGGATAACAGAATAGTATTTAATACGATGATGTATGTAATGTCCATACTCAGTGCTGAGCCCACGTGTGAAATGGATACTCAGTAGCATCCTAGGAAGACAGATGAGTGCTTCCTCTCCTTGGATTTTAATTTCTCTGTATGTGAAATGGTGTGAATGTGTAGGGGCCCTGGGGTGGAGGTCAGGCTTAACAGATTTTATGATCCCTTCTAGCTAAAAGTTCTCCGATCCACAGCATTTCCATTGAAGGTGGGGTTCTAGGGGAGAAGAGGGCAAATGACCGCTTCCACGAAGAATTGCCAAGTTTGGGCCAGCTGCAGCCAGCCCTCCCCGGGTCTTTGAGTGCACAGCTCACATTAAGAGTTGGCCAAGGTACCACACCGCCAGCTCAGCGTCCAGTTAGAAAGAACCACTCTTAAGAGAAACCATTCTGCTAGAGACAATGATGTTTATAACGTCAATTACAGCCAGCCATCTCAGTGGGGAAACCAATAATGAAACGGAACAGTGAAAGATCTGGGCCGGGCTCACTACCTCACCAGCCTCACTCAGCTCCAGCCTGCAGGCTAGCCCCATCTCAGCCCCTTAGAAACTCCTGGGGGGGTTGGGGGGGAAGGTGAAGAGGCGGGAGACCTCTATTGGGCACTGAGCCCCTCCACGGAGCTCTATCTGGTGGGGAACTCTGCATGTCCTGTACCTTCCCTGTCCCCATAAGCCCACCAAAATCCCCAAGGGTTATTTTCTTTAAGAATGGACACAAACAGATATCCTACTGAATGTGTTCTTGGCCATTGCTGTGGACAACCTAGCTGATGCTGAGAGCCTCACGTCTGCCCAAAAAGAAGAGGAAGAAGAGAAGGAGAGAAAGAAGCTGGCCAGGTAACCGTCTAAGCTTACCCAAGCCCAGGGCCCAAGGGTCCCGATTTTGGAATGCCATTCCCGGCAGTGATAAGGAGCTGCTCATGCACCGACCACTGTGCCCTTCTAAAAATGATGGGGTTTGGGCCTTCCTCCCGGAAGTTGGAGTTTCTCTCCTCTGATTCCAAGGCATTACTCCAAAGTAGAAATTACCATAAATTTCAGTCTCTGCATAGTTGTTGTATTTTCCCTTTTGTCTAGAAAGTTTGGGGGGTATCTCCTTGAAGGAGAGAGGCCATAATAGATGGTGGGAATAAAGAGCAGGCAAGAGGTCAGCCAGCCACTTGGAGAGGAAATACTGTTCTGGATTAAAGAGGGACTGGTCCTCACTGCTTTGTAACTCACCTGCAGTGTTCAGAGGCAGGACAGGGCCCTCCGTTGTATTCCATCACTGTCTAGATGGGACCATTGTGGGCCATGCATCTGCTGGGCACTGAGGAGAACCAGTTTTAAAGGGAACGAGGAGCCTTTCTCTGATTTAGACTGAAGCAGCGGAGTAGCCGGGAGAGGCCAACTGAGGCCCCGCAGAGCCAGGTGTAGCCAAGTGCACAGGCTCCTGGGGCCAGCCCGACTGCCTTTGTGATTGGGCTGCACGCACAGTGTGCTCTGAGCGAAGGAGGATGGACGTAGACCCAGCTAATCTACCCCCACTGGCTCCCGAGAGACCACAGGGTCTTTCTCATTGTCACTGTCCCTTTGTCATACCGGTAAAAATCCATTTGTTCTTTCTCTGCTAACTGACCAGGACTGCCAGCCCAGAGAAGAAACAAGAGGTGATGGAAAAGCCAGCAGTGGAGGAGATCAAAGAGGAGAAAATTGAGCTGAAATCCATTACAGCTGATGGAGAGTCCCCACCCACCACCAAGGTGAGTCACCACCTACCAGGAGGGCCACGACATTCCCAGGCCAAACAGCCTTGGAAAAGAGGAAGAAAGGAGGCAAAGACACTTGATGGAAATAAAGCCAGTGGGGGTGGAGCAAGAGAGCTGGGCAGATTGACTGAATCTCAGGCTTCTGTTGATGTTTTGAAGGATATGTGCAAAGTGACAAGGATGTGCTTTTGAGTCAACAGCTCAGTCAGTGACTATAATGCAATTTCAAGGCTACTTCAAAGCCCCTACAACTTTGAGACGTATCTAATTGAGTTCTTTCTTCTTTCCCTTGCTGACTAGATCAACATGGATGACCTCCAACCCAACGAAAATGAGGACAAGAGTCCCTATCCCAACCCGGAAAACACAGGTACCAGTCCTGCTACCTAACTCCAAGATTGTGAGGTTAGGGTTAGAGTTCCAAATTCTAAAACGGTATGTGAATAGCAATGTATTAGGGACCAATGGTTTCAGCTTCCCTTAACACTGCTAAACATCTCCTGTCTCAGTATTTAAGCATCACCTATTATCAGCTGGGGGAAAACTTTGTTTCTGGTTTCCTCATAATAATAATATAAGATTCAACAGATTACGTTTGAGTAGTGCTTCTGTGTTCTTTGAAACCTAGATTCTGTATAATTTGAGATTTTATTATAGTATTATATGTTGTAAAACCATTATTAAGTTACATAATTTATTAGTATAACATATGTTGCTGCATTATGCTCTTTTAATAATAATAGTAAATCCCAAATCTGTCTTGCCCTTATTCAGGAGGCAGTGCTGAGCGCAAGGACAGCTGCCGCCACAGATGTCTCACTTGTTGCTTTGCAAAATGCTTTCAGGTCTCTTGTTATTTTAAAAAAGAGAGAGAAAGAAAGCAAGCTCTTATCAACTTGGACATCTAGTGTCTTTATCTGATTTGTAAGTCCAGCCGCCTTTTAGACAACTTCAATGTCGAAGGTCCTTAGATGTCACTTGAAGATCCCCTTCCTCTGACTCTTGAAACCTGCAAGTCCTCAGCTTGCCTTCCTTTTATCCAGAATTGCAGATATTATCACCAGCTTCAAGCTGGAAGCCAGTCACACATGCAGAGCTTGATGGTAGAATGGACTGTTGAGTTTACTGACATTTCCTTCTCTGTCTAGGTTAGGCTATATTTGGATCGGTAACCAAGTTAGGTGACTGAAAGCCTTCTATATTTATGAGCAAAGCTAGATTTTCTTTCTCACTTTTCCCCCATCCTTCCTCTGCTGGATCTATCTGCAGGGACACCAGCAGCCTCTTCTTTTGTCCCTAGGAGACAGGCTCCCTGTGGTTATACCATCCCCCACCCTCAGCCTTGCTAGCAGAATAGGATGGTTTCCTAGGGCTTGGACAGAACAGTAGGATGGGTGTTTCCATGTGTAAGGCATTAAGCCTTTTGAAGTCTTAAAAACCCTTCTGGGAAGGAACTGTTAAAGATTTCCAAAGATTTGCTAGAAATATCAGCCAAATGCAATGGGAAGATCTTGTTTCAGTCTTGAATGAACAAATGAACTTTAAAATGACAGTTTTGAGGTAATCAGGGAAAATTTAATATGGACTGAAGACTAAATGATATTAAGTAGTTCTTGTTCATTTTGTTGGTATGATAATGAGAAGTAGTTTTTTAAAGGTTGTAGATATGGCCTCCCTGCATACAACAGACAGCAGAGGTGACACCTAGATTTCAGGGTCCATCAGACATGCACTCAGATGCAGACAGGCCTGAATCTGCTTGTTGTAGATAGCAAAGGGGCAGGGACATCTCTTGCATCCTTGACAATAATCTCAATTTTATTATTCTAAATCTACTTGTGGCTTTTCTCTTTGTTGCACTAATGAAACTGAATACGAGAGAGTCAAGGAAAAAATGACTAATGAGGATATTGTCACCGTATTAGCCATGGTAGAAATGACTCTCTGTTGACCTAGGAGATCGTTTCTGGTGGTTTGAGGATTCAAGGAATGGTTATGTTTTTAAGCTGAAAAGCTGTTCCCACACACTGGTGACTCCTCATGATTCTCAAGAGTTTGGGGAGTGTGCTTCTTTCCTGCCATCATGTGGCCACCTCCTCCAGACACGTGCCTTCCTTTCTCTCATTCCCACTCAGCTCTTCACCTCTGTTTTGAGGCCTCTGATCTGTACTGAGGCTGTCTTACCTATCCCATGGTCCACATATACTAAGGCTGTCCTACCCTGTCCTCTGGCCCATAGATAACTGAGGCTGCCCTACCGTGTGCCCCGGTCCTCGGATAACTGAGGTTGTCCTACCCACACCCCCCTAGCTGTTTCCACCATAATTAGGTAGCCATTAAGCCTGCCCTCAAGACCCTCAGCTGTCCACTGCCTCTGGCTGCGTTTTCTCACCAAGGAGACCCCAAGGGCAGTGTGCTCTGTGCCATGTGTCCTGACTGGAGGGCATACGCTGCTACTTGCAGGAAGCCGGATCTCTCCTTGCACATTAAAAAATGAAATATCACAAGAGAAGTTAAAAGCAGATAAAAAGCTCACACCTTTGTGTTTCATTATTCGTGAGGCATTGCCTAATCTTCCCCTGGCCGCCAATCTCAGAGGTTAAATCAGCTTCTGCTTCCCAACTCTGCCTGCTTCCCACTTCCGGCCTTACCTGCCTCTACAGGTCAGTTCCTGGTTCCTTTAGTATCTGGAGCAGCAAAGGTTCCAAAAGGCTCCTCCCTAGGTCACTTCGACAGCACTTGGCTTTTTGGCTAGGTCACTTAGTCAGTGGTCTCTACTGTTTTCATTCTCTCTCCCTCCGGCTTCTCTTCCTTCTGAACCTTGAAAGGCCAGCCTGATGTACCTCTGTCCCCCTCAACCTGGGTTTCTTCCCTTCTCCCAGCCTCTGGACAGCTGGCTCCTGCTGTGTCCACTCGAGGCAGATGTCCTGCACGGGCAGCCTCAGAGGCCTGCTGGAGCAGCACTGACAGACATCCCTTAAGAGAGGAAGGCAGGCACCCAAGAACACACTGTCTTGCTCTCCTGTTAAACTGGTCTTGCTGTCTCACTGATGTCCTTCTTACGCTTTCCCTTTGCCTTGACCTCCTCCCTCCAGGGCTGCTGTGTTTGGTTGTCCAAGTTGCAAGCAAAGGCATGTGTCTAAGTGACCAAGTGGGAGCTGCATTCTGGCGGGCAGTCTGCTAGCCAAGGCATTTGCCCTCACCTGCCTGTGAATACCCAGAGGAGCAGCTTCTGTCTAATTCATGCCAAGGGGCCATCCAGGCCAGTGGTGGCCCTACAGTCTTTCCCTCTCTGTTTAATCCCCAGTGCTCACCAGCTGGTTTCAGCCTCCCAGGCTAATATGCACTAAATCTTGCCACATCCACTCACCCAAGAAGAAGAGCACTGTGCCGGGACAAGTAGAGGATAAGCTTGCTTTTCCTTAATTTGTTGAGTGTCTATCATGTCCTACACTCCATGCAAATGCAGATGTTAGGGAGTCATTAAGTGCACGTGACAAGTGCACATACAAAAAAGTATGACCAAAATGTCAGCAGTTCAACTCCATCAGACACTCCTTGGAAACTCTATGGGATAGTTCTGCTCTGTCCTGTAGGGTCACTTGGAGGGGAAACCAACTCATTGGTAACAAGTTTAGGTTTTGTTTGTTTGTTTGTTTTTACCGTTGGAGAATGTATAGTGCAGTATCAGATGTGGCAAAGCTGTAATTGCTGCGTGGGGTTGGAGGAGAAAGAAAGCAATGAGAGATAGTGAGTCTGAGGACAGACTTCATGGGAGAGAAAGTCGGAGAGGGAGGAAGTTATTTCCAGACCATAAGATTGTCACAGGCACTGCGAGTTGGCTGAAACCTTGGAGATGTTCATTCATTTTAATTGTTTATGAAGCACTTATTGTGTGCCAACCACTGTCACATGCACTAGGGAAGCAACTGTAGGCAAGAGGGCAGAGCCGCCTGCTCGTGTAGAGCTTATGTTTCAGCAGGAGAGACAGCCGTTAAACAAGAAAACAACCCAACAGAAAAGGTAACATCAGGTAGCGGTAAGTGACATGAAGATAATAAAACCAAGCATTGTGTCTGAAAGTTATTGGGTACAGTAGAGGCTGCTTGGATTGTGTGACCTGTAAGGGTGTCTTTGAAGAGATAACATTTGGGCTAAAACCTGAATGATTCAAAAGAACCAACCAAACCAGTTGCCATCAAGTTGGTTGACTCATGACTGCCCCACACGTGCTGGAGTAGAACTATGCTCCTCAGGGTTTTCAATGGGTGACTTTTTGGAAGTAGGTCAGCAGGCCTTATTTCCAAGGCAGATCTGGGTGGACTGCAACTTCCATCCTTTTGGCTAGTAGCTAAGCACATCAACCATTTGTACCACCCAGGGACCCATTCAAAGGAACCAAGAAAGTTTCTTATGCTGTCGAATCGATTCTGACTCCTAGTGACCCTGTAACATAGAGGAGAACTGCCTTATAGAGTTTCCAAGGAGTGTCTGGTAGACTCAAACTGCTGACCTTTTGGTTAGCAGACTTAGCACTTAACCACTGTGCAACCAGGGATTTGAACCAGATGTATGGAAATCAGAGGTAAGAGCTACCTAGGTGGAGGAACTAGCAAGTGCAGAGTCTTTTAGGTACAGTGCACTTGGTAGCAAAGGAATCTAAAAAGGGCGTATATGCCTGGAGCAGAAAAAATGCAGGAAAGTCCTAGATGAGATAGAATAGGCAAGAGCAGGTGGAGCAGGGCCTTCAAGGCCACACGAGAGCTTTCGATTTCAGGTAATGGGAGTGGAGAGCCCCCAGAGGGTCTCAGGCAGAGGAGGACATGCTCTGACTCCAGCCTGCCTTGTAAAAGACTCACTCACTACCATGTGAAGAAATGGTTGATGGGGCGGACTGGAACTGGAGGAGAGAATTAGATTAATGCCGTACAGGTGAGAGACAGGTGAGCGATGTGGCGGCCTGGCCCAGGGTGATGGTGGAGATACAGAGAAATGGTTGGATTTGAGTACGTTTCGGAGGTAGGACCAGCAGAACTTACTAAGCATTAATTTGGGGGGAAAAGGGAATAAAGGCTGTCTCAGTTTCTCAAGGCTGCTATGACAAGAAACTAATAAGGGGATGACTCTAAAAAATGAAAATTTATTATCTCACAGTTCTGAAGACTAGAAGTCCAAATCAGGGTGTTGACACAGCTGGGCTCTTCTGCGTCACTTCTGGGGGTAGATCCTTTCTTATCTGTTTCAGCTTCTGTAGCCGCAGGCATTTCTTGCCTTTCCTTGGCTTATAAATGTCTTTTCACAGGGCTTTTTCCCCTGAGCAGGTCTCTGTTACTGTACAATCCTTCTCTAAAAGACACCAGTCATGTAAGATTAGGACCCAGCCTTCTCTGTTGTGATCTCATTACCCTAACTGATAAAAAAAAAGCCTTGTTTCCGCAAACAAGGTCACATTCACAGATACCAGGGTTAGGATTTCAGCGTATCTTTTGAGGGGACACAATCCATGATGGTTCCATCACATTCATGACAGTGGGTGACTCTTGATTTTTTAACTGAGCCAGTAAACCAAGAATATCCAGTGAAAGAATCACATCCTCAGCCTTCTGTCCTTGCTCTCCTACAGCTCTTCTGTGGACATCTGGCCCTTACCCATCATGTCCTGCCTTTAGCTGTCAACCAACCTGTGTGCCTCACTCAATGTTGTAAGCTCCTTGAAGGCGGCAACCACACCTTAGTGTCCTCAGTCTCAAATCCAAAGCCTTGTAGGCACTCAGTGTTTACAAATGGCACTGTTTTTTCTTTTTAATTTCTTTTTTTTTGTTGTGATTAAGTGAAAGTACGCAATCCAGGTCAATTTTGCATGCCTGCCTATCTGCAGCTCCATCTGCTCTCCCCACCTGGTGACAGCACATTCTTCATTTTCATTCTGTGTTTCTAATATCCTTTTTTATTGAATACTACATTGGCAAGTCTTAGTATCATCACACTACCTACCCTTCCAGAGGAGAATCTTTATTTATTTATGTATTTATTCATTAATTCATTTATAATGTGATTAAGTGGAAGTATACAATCTGAATTAATTTTGCATGCCTCCCTATCTGCAGCTCCTTCTGCTCCCCTTGCCTGTTGACAGCACACTCCTCCTTTTCATTCTATTCTTGTTATGTATCCTCTTAGCAAGCTCTTATCCCCTCCTCTCCACCTTCTTCTCTCCCATCTAGAAAGAAAGCAGTAGGACAGTTTCCTATAAAT